>HG992310.1:5017500-10017500 GCA_905220615.1 Tinea trinotella
CATACGAATCTAAAATTAAAGCATTAGTGGACGAGAAAAAGTTACTTGCAGAAGAATTGAATTTAATAAAACAAAATAAAGTAGTTGAGGAAATATTGAAAGCAGAAATGAATGAATTAAAACAAAATAATGAGAAGTTGATCTTGGAATTAAATACTATTCATAATGAATATAATGCTACTGTACAAATAAGAGATACTAAAATTAATGAATTGGAACATGTTTTGTCTGATTATGAAAAGCAAATTCATAGTTTTAATAATACTATGCAAATGAAGGACAAGGAGCTGTCAGATTATTTGAATCAAGTTACAAAATTAAATGATGTCTTAAAGAAATTAAAATCCACTATTGATTGTCTTGAAGAAGAAAAAGCTAGAGATCAAAATGCTGAACTGGTAAAATCTTTGAATAAACAAATAGCTATTTATCAAAAAACTCTTAATGATTATGAAGATAAATTGTCTAAGCTTGAGGAAGAAAAAAACAAATTATTATCAATAAAGTCAATGTTAGAAAATAAATATACGACAATAGAATCTGAAATGAAAATACTTCAAGAAACTTTGCTAGACAAACAGAATCATATTCAAGAATTACAGTTTGAACAACAAAAACATTCTAATGATATTTTAGCAGTAAAGACTCAAGTTAAAGAACGCGATGAAGAAATTCATGAAATCAAATTGCAACTGCGCAAAGAATCTATTGAAAACGAAAAACTGAGAAATGAACTAACAGAAAAGGAGAAATTATTAAAAGTTGAGCTGCATAAAGTAGAAGAATATGAAGAAAAATTGAAAGAAGTAACTGCCGATAAAAATAACACGTCTACGTTAGAATTAAAAAATACTGAATTATTGGAAAAACTTAAAAAGTTTGCAGTAGCGCTAAAAAAGAAAACTGCACTCTGTACAGAACTTGAAGGTCAGCTAGTTGAAGCAAAGAAAGATGTTACAAGTAAAAGCGAAGAATTAGCTAACAGTTCTATAAACGCTGAAGAAGTATCAACCCTCCAAGAAAGAATTAATGTTTTAGAAAAGGAATTAAAAGATCTAAATTCAGAAATTCTATCAGGGAGAGAAGAGAAAAACAATGAATTACAAGGTTTGTTACAAGAAAAACAGGACCTCAAAGCAGCAGTGTCCAATTCACAAATTGAACTTAAACAAATTACCGATAGGGTAAATGCTTTGACAAAAGATCTAGATCAATCTGTGGTAGAAAATTCAGAATTGAAAACACAAGTTGAAATGATGACTAATAGAATTATATCATTACAAAACGAGATAGGAAATAACATCGAATTAGCAGCACAAGTTAATGCTTTGGAAGCTGACATTTTACAGAGAGATTCTACTATAGCATACATGACAAATCAAATTCAGATGATTGAAGAAAATTATAAGCAAATGATGTACGGAATAGAAGCTAAAGTTCAAGAAAGAGATCTTTATGTAGAAAATTTAGAAACAGAAATATCTAAATACAAGAGCAGAATAGCTCGTTTGGAAGAAAGTATTTCTGTTATGGAGGACAGGCGCCATTCTTTAGAACGTAAAGCAGATCAATTGGATGTGCAATTACAAGAAAAGTTTAAAGCATATAGCGAATATAGTAATCAAGAAGATGAATTAATAAATCGCTTAGTAGTGTTGATGGATCATGACCGTGTGGTAGAAAAGCAATTACATGAAATCGAGAAAGATAATAAAGACTTACAAATTAAAATTCACGATGTTAATGAAGATAATATAAAATTAAGAAAAATTATATCTGATTTCCAAAATGAATATGGTATTGTAGCAGACAAAGCAAATAAAGTAGATTCTATGGAAATACAATTAAATGCATATATAGAAAAAAATCGAGAACTTGAAAACACTATAAAAAAGATTACGAGTGAGCATCATAACATAATCATGAGTAAAAAGAAAGATATTGATGATATCGAAGCTGAATTTAATACTCAAATTGAAAACACATTAAAAGAAAAGAAATCACTTCTAGAAAAATATGAAAAAATGAATGAACATGTACTTTTACTAGAACAGAAAATAAATGAATACAAAACAACTAATAACAATCTCAATGTAAATCTTGAAGAAGCTTCTCGACTTAACCAAGAGTTATATGAGAGATTGAGTACTGGAAACACCGTTGCAAAAACTGATTATACTGATCAATATATAGATGAAATAAATAGATTGAATGCAGCAATAAATTCAAAAAATCATGATTTTGCTGAACTTAGGGAACACTATAAACAATTGCAAATTAATAGCAATCAAATAGCGGCAAATAAAGAAGCTGAAATCGATGCATTAAAAAATAAAATAGAGGAAGATTCAAAGAACTTGACAACATTTACGGAAGAATTAGAAAAATTAAAAGCAAATAATGCAAGATTGGAGCAAGACTTACTTGAAAGTTCAGAACGAGAAAAAAGCTTTACAGGAAAGAAAACGGTGTCATTTGAAATGAATATTCCTAAAACTGAAGGCATGATAATATCATCAACTATTGAACAATTAAGTGCAGGTCATCCACATAAATCTGTTGATTTATCTTCCATAGAATCACAAATTATTTGTGATACTACAGATTCTATCACATTACAGGAAAAGAAAGCAAAACAAGCACAAGAAAAGCTTAAAGATGAAGAAATTGTTACAGAATATATAAATCCTGAATCAACTGAAACAAAAATAAAACCACAAAAAGCATATCTTTGTTACAAAAATGCTGAAGAAGGTGCTAATGAAACAATTGATCCGTTCAACTCTGATGATGGGTGGGGTCTTGAAGATAGTGGTGCTGCTTCCGGTCAGTTGGTGGCTGATTTTTCACAATTAAATCATCAAATTCTTGAACTTAAGAAAATTAATGAAAAATTACAAACAGATCTTAACACGTCGAACATGAAATTACTTAAAGCAATGAGAAAACTAAAAGAATTAAGAGCTAATAATGACGTTTTAACAAACGAGTTAAAACTGGCAAAACAATTGTCGCAACCAGCATTATTAGATTCAACACTTGAAGATGAATTACGTGTCCAGGTAGAAAATCTTAATAAATCAATTGATGAATTAACTGCGAAATTTAATTCTGAAAGTCGCGACAATAATACGCTTAGGAAACAAAATGAACAATTGACATCAACTAATAACAAATTGTTGAATCAAAAAGAGAAATTAGATAGTGAAATAGAAATGTGGAAGTATAATTTTCAAAAAGCAAATGAGAAAGCGGATAGTATGCAATGGGAGTCTGAACCTAAGCAAGAAGGGGTAACTGCGAAGAGAGATGTTTCTCATAATAAAGATGAATTAATTAAACTAGAGCAGGAGAATGATGATTTGCAAAATGAAATAGAATATTTGACTAAACAAAATCAGGAACTAACGCTTTCATTGTCAAAAATAAAAGACGAAATTACTTGGCTTAGAGAAAAAAACGACAAAGAAGTCAAATGTAATAATTGTATAAAGTTGCAGGAATCAAAAGTACAACTTGAAACTGAAATTGATAAACTAAAGGCAGAGATTGATCAGTATGTCTTGAAATTGCAACAAATTAGGCATGACAATGAAGATAACATACAAGAATATGTAAATAAAATGAAAAAGTCTGAAAATGAGTTTAGTGATTTAAATAAGGAATATGATAAAGTTAAGAATGACTTATTTGCAGCTACTGAAGAAATATCTCGTCTAAAAATAGAACTTTCAAACACAATTGAAAACCTTACTTTAGCAGAAGTTAATAACAAATCTTTAGAAACACCAAAAAATAGCATTGAAATAGAAATGTATGAGTCGTTGAGGAACAATTACGTGGAGTTGCAAGGAGCCTTATTAGAAGCAAATAGCATTAAAGCGTTACTAGAAAACGATAAGGATACAATCACTAAAAAGCTTCAAGAATATGAACTACAATTTGAGGAGATGAATGAAAAAATATTAAAACTTAACAACGAGAATGATCAACTTTTGTCCACTGTAGCTGAGTTACGTAATTCTGTGTCTACTGCTGTAGATCAGCGTGGTTTTGAAATTGCAGAGATGTGGAAACAACATTTATCTCAAAGGGAGAACGATTTTGGTCTAGTTGAAAAAGACCTAAGAGATCAGTTAAATACCGCTGAATTAAAATATGAACAACTTTTGGATAGTGTTCAATCTTCTAGCCAAGAAGAGACAAGTAAATTAGTAATGATTGAACAATGTAATGCGTTGCAAAATAAATTAAAAGACAAAGAAGAGCATTTGGTGAACATGCAAAACAAATGTACTGAATTGATTAATCAAGTTGAAATGTTGCGGTCTGAGTTAGATGACGAGAAAACATTACATGAAAATAAAATAATGTCTATGCAGGATGAATATGAGAAACAAATATCGGAATTAACTAAACAACAAAAGAACATTGACACGCACAATGAGGAAATTATGAAATTACAATCAGAGCTAATAGCACTCCAGACAGATAATAGTAAAAAAGATGCCATTATAGAAGGACTTAAAGCTAAATTCCTCGAAATGGAATCCAACATGAATGAAATGGTTAGTCATATTACTTTGAAAGATAATGAAATATTTGAAAAGACCCGCGACTTCACAATGGCATTGACGCAACGAAATGATCAGTTTGAAACTGTTCGGCAACAATTAGTTGAACACGAGAAGAAATTAGAGGAACTTTCACACGAGAAAGAATCGGAGCTTGCTAATATGCGCCTTAAGTTACACGAAAACTCAACTTATTACGAGGATAAAATTAAAGAATATGAAAACGACAAAGTAGCTCTCACGGAGTCATTAAACACAAAAATGGATGAATGTCTGAGTTTGAATAAAGAAGTTGTTGAATTAAAAATATATTTACAAGAGAAAACTAACAAAATAACCGAAATGCAGTCTGCATTAGAGACACAAGAATATGAAATTGTAACCCTAAAGGATGAGATTGATAATATGCAAGAGATAATGACGTCTAATAAAATAGAAAAGCACGTGACATTTGCTGCTGACACAAAGCCTGCTGAACCAGCTGCTGACATCACGCAGCAAGAGTTCTTGGAACAAGTGCCTAAAGCTGAGTTAGATTTGGCACTATATATGCTACATCAAAGAGATGTTCGTTGTGAGGAATTGACAATGGAGTTAACTCAGTTGTTAGAAGAGAGGGATACTTTGCAATTACGTTTGTCTGATAGTTTACGTTCTTACGAGGATTTGAAGATGAGAAGTAAATTAGCAGGATTTGATGTAGTATCAATGTCTAGTCAAGAGACAATACCGGAAATTGCATCAGTGAGTGGTGACAGAGAGCAGCAATTTGTAGATGTGCACAAAAGTCCAACAAGCCGAAGTAGCAGCGTCAGTGAAAGTGATCCTGATAAACCAAGACTTCAAGCTAAGTAAGTGCAAGTTACTAAGTATTTATGGATTACAATTATGGATTTATGAAATTTTTGTTTTATGCGGCATACTATTGGGTGTCGTGTTTATTCTGATTGTAATAATCGGATATTTTTAGGCTTTGCAGCTATCGTGGCCGCGGTAAATTTGCTATTATATTTTTTATTGTGACTCTACATATGACAGCACCCAGCCTGAGGTTAAGCTGGAGTGCGGTTTTTGAATGGAGGTGACTGCTTCTACAGTTAAATAACTGTAAGCAGCTATTTAAGTGGACTCTTTATTAACAAATACGAGTATACATTCATGTCGCATGTCGTCACTATGCGGGTAGAAAGGCAACCGAGTGTCCGGCAGAGTAGCGGGCACAGTTCTTCATTGTACTATAACCAAACACAATATCAATATTAACCCATTAATTGCAGATTAACAGAGCTACGTAGCGTTAAACACAGCCGTGACTTTAGACTGCGCAATGAAAGTGAACAACGTGAAATGAGCATGCGTTTATTGCAGCGTGACGTTGCTAACTTACCACCCGAAGCAGCTGAGCAATTGAGACAAGCACACCATACTCTGTGTAAGTACTTTTTTATATATATTGTGACTCGACGTATGACAGCACCCCGCTTGATGTTGAGCTGATTGCAGTAGCGGTGACATCCATGAATGGATGTCACCGCTACTGCAATTCAATAACTGTAGGTTGCAAACATTTCCACTATGCCGGTCTAGTTGAAACCGGCAACTTACAAGCTGATCCCGAAACGCTTCCAAGTCACTTCACGGTCTGTATACTTGTAAGTGGTGGTACTACCCCGGATTGGAAGACTGGGTACCACTGCGTACCACTTTTTGTATTTAACTTACACACGTCCACATAAAGCTAGGTTGCCTAGTGCCTATAACCATAGAGCTTGTATGAAGAGAATTGTGAATGTGAAGGAAGGGAGGGAGTTATGTCAGGATCGTGGCAAGTGGCGCTCCATTGTCTCTTCTTATCCCTGTAGGAAAAAGGCGTGATAATGATATTTATTTTTTTTAATTTACATTTCTATACTAAGTCCTAAAGTGCTTGTATCATAGTAACAAGACATTCAAAGTACATACATATATCAAAGATACCGTGGCGACCGGCGAAGGCCATTGCACTGCCACTACGCCACGGTCGCCTGATAACTTTATACTTTGTTGCAGCACGTGATACCCAGAGTACATCAACAGTTTTACTCAATTGGTTAAGAGGTAAAAGTACACCAAAAGTCGTCCATATGTAAAGTACCAACCAAGTGCCTTCCTGTATAATCTATGACTTTCCAATAAAGTCTATTTAGTATTAAATGTAAGTCCTAGAATAAATTGCGTATGCTCGTTCGAACATTTCGAATGTAGATTTTATTTACATATAGAAACTGATATGAATAAAATTGAATGAAAACACGTTTTGAACGGACGTGCGCATCAAAATAATAGTAACTATAGAATAAAGAATCACTACCTATCAACTTGGGCCGGCATTGTGATGATGACTGTCACTACCCAGTCGTGAGCGCTTCAAGATCCATAAGAAATAATATCCACAGTTGATTGCAAGAGAGTCTAAATTTAATGATTTTTTTTATATTCTGCCCTCTCAAAATCTCGAAATGTTTTCTTTATTCTATAGATAGGGGTCTAAATCTAAGTTTTGTTTAAATTAGATGCATTTATTATAATTTTTGTATTTGTGTGGGTGCATTAAAAATGGTGCAACCGCGGTTGTATATCTGACGTCACAGGTAGTAATATTTTTTAAAACTGTTGTCTCTGGTGATTAAAATAACCAACTGTTAAAATTTTAAAAAGGAAGCTTTTTACTTTTTCGTCTATCTTTCCACAATAAAATTTTAACTATTTTGAATTTTAATCATAACTAAAGAAATAGTGAGTTATTTCAGACTTTCTTAATTTTTATATAATATACTATTTATTTTTGGCATATTTCAAATACCAATAAAATTCGAATGAATCGAAATACCGACTGCAACTGTCATCGATGTACTACTGACATCGGACAACTGCGATAAAGTATTATTTTTTGATGTATATATTAAAAACACCTGTTTTACTTGCATTGAGACTTAACTAATGGCTAGTTAAATCTCATGCCAAAATAATTAAATATCGAATGTCTATAAAGTAAGTTTTTAGTAATAAATTTGGGGTTCATTAGATTACAATGTTTTATTTGATTTATATATTTTCCTATAACTCTTATCATTTTTATAGTAGTACTTTAATATTAAAAGCTATTTTTGTTTTGGCTTCCTGTGACGTTAGTTTAATGAACTTTTCAATTCTTTCCTTTCTTGTAATGCATTTGACATTTTATTTTTTAAATTTAAATATATGTCAAATGTTATAAGGGCTACTTTTTCTACTCTTATTTATTAAGTTTAATTTATACGCCACCTTATGTTTAAAGCAATTTAAAATTATGTTTTTTTTTTTACGGAAAACAATTGAAAATTGCGCTTATCTTTCCTTAAATTTCTATATTAGGCATTTTCTTTAATAAGCACAGCTATTTCTTTTGCACACAAACATGTATTTGTATTTTCCTTTTTATTATTAAAAAGTACTTTATTTTAATACATAATTAAATGTATTGAGTGTAAAATTGGACCACTTACAAATTTTTATCCACTGTTCTATTATTTCGAAAATATATATTTAAAAAAAAAACGATCGAACGAGAAATTATGATTTTGTATTTCAATACAATGAAAGAACTGATTTCTATTTGTATTGTTTAAAAATGTATCAACTATTTTCATATTATTGTGTGTGTTCGATTAAAGCATTCCGTTTCTTTAGTAGAGAGCTAGATTTACAATTTTTATTATAATGCGACTGATTTAAAATATAAAACGAGAAAAATCATAAAATAAAATTTTCAAACGAATACATACCTCCGCATAATGACAATAAATGTAAAAATAAAAATTACGTTAGTAAAATCAGTCCAAAACTAAAAAGTGCAATTAAAAGTTTTAATTTTAAATAAATATCATAATTATATGTATTGTAAAATATGTTCTTATACAAATGTAATTGTTGTATTCTTTGTATGACGTCATAGAACGATATGCCTTGGTTCATTCTGAATAATCTAATCGATAATAAGCGACCGTGATGTAGTGGTAATGGAATAATCACGGATACCAAAGATCTCAGGTTCGAAACTACTTGCCGGTACCAATGTATCTGTGATATATGTACGTACTTTGGCCGCCCAGTTTTTATAATAGAGGCACGCTTAGTATAGAAAAGAAAATACCTAATGCCAACTAAATATATACATTAAAACAGGGTACAAAATAGATACCTTCTCGAATATTGAAAAATAATGAATGAAACAATTTCTTAGCATCCATGGATTCACCGTGCGGGTGCCGGGTCCATCGCGTGGCAGACGGGAGAATGAAGGCAGCGTTTCGGACTTGTGACCGAAATGTAGGTTTCAAAGCTTTTTGTGACATGTCAACACTCACCTTCCCTGCCTTCACTATCCCCTCTACCCAACCAAATATTGTAAGACCCCACCAATGCCGCCTTCGACATACGATCCAAAAATGTGGTTACGGCGGACCTTGGGAGGCCAAGATTTTTAAAAGATGATGCAAGGTTTTTGCTGGTAATCCCTTTGCGCCAACTTCCACTGCGTAGAGCTGAGTTTTAAAACCGTTTTTCGTCATCTCGTTCGTGAGATCATAATATTTGTTGGACTTGATGTTGTGGTCCTTTGGAATGTTTGTTTCCCACGGAACGGAATATAATATTGTATATTATACAATATTATGTATATTTCGTTAAGCAAGTATATTTTTTTGGATTATGACTTCATATTTTATGACCTCAAAGAATACCACATTTTTAAGAACAATAATGTAACTATGTCAAATGTATTTGACTAATTTTAATAATCATTGTATTATTTGTATATTTTAATTGTGTACAAAATTGTATAATTGTTAATTCACATTGTATATTCATATATTTTTAATAGAAATAAATAAAGAATTTGCGTTAATTATAATTTGGTTTTTATTTACATTTGCTAACTTTAATTTTATTGTGTCTTTATTGGACAGCAACCTGCGCCTGATGTTAGGCTGGAGTGCGGTCCATGAGTGGAGGTGACTGCTACTTACAGTAAAGTCTAAGCTGAAAAGACGCGCCCCTTTACTACATTTACGCACACGAGCAAATATAAAATATGGATGCAACTCACCGAAAATGCAATTGTAATTAGTCATTCAGTTGCTGGTTAGGCACAAAAGGAGGAACACGCTGATGAAGTAAGAGTGGTAGGCAGTGGTACCCAGTCTGCCGATCCGGGGTAGTACCACCACTTACAAGTATACAGACCGTAAAGTGATTTGGTCACGTTTTGGGATCAGCTTGTAAGTTGCCGGTTCCAACTAGGCCGGCTTAGTGGAAGTGTGACTGCTACTCACAGTTATTGAATTGTAGTAGGAACTAGGATCCACCCTAACATCAAGCGGGGTGCTGTCATAAGTCAAGTCACAATAAAAAATAATAAAAACCCTATTCTACTTACCTTAGGATTGCAATTTTACATTTATTTCGTGTCTTGGCTTGAGTTATCAAGTAATGTATGTATATTGAAAAATTAGAATAAGCTGATGTATTATTGGTTAAATAAATAAATATTTTATTTTTATAGTTTCTTGTCATACGCCTTTTCAAAGCCATGGTAAAAGCAGACGATGAGCAAGAAATACCTATGCTAATGAATTAATTTTATTTCATTTTGACGACAGGCGTGGCCCATTGGTTAGCAGAAAGTTCCGGGTTTGATTCCCGGCCGGAGAAAATAGGTTTCATAGCTCTTATTTGTAATATTTATAATTTGGATATTTGCTCCGGGGATGGTTGTCAGAGTGTCAAGGCAGTGGCCAATCTGGGGAAGTACCACCACTTACAAGTGTACAGACCGTGAAGAGACTTAGTCGCGTTTCAGCATCAGCTTGTAAGTTGCCGGTTCCAACTAGGCCGGTATAGTGGATGTGACTGCTACTTACAGTTATTTAACTGTAGTAGCAGTCGCCTCTATTTATGAAGCGCACTCCAGCTTACACCAGGCTGGGTGTTGTTATGTGTGACTCGATACAAAAAGGTTAGAGTTTGAACTAAAACGCCAATTAATATTTTATTCATTCATTTTATATTTTTCTTCAATTATGTACAAAACCTAAATAATAATAATAACTCTTAAATACAAAAGTAGCTTAATACTTAATTATCATTGATCACACATAGTAAAGTGTCGCGAATGTCGCGCTCTATAAATTTAATTAATTACAATTTCTTTCATGTCGTCACTATAATTACTTTAATCAGAGTCTAAATAACCATCTCTTACTATTTACAAGGCATCTTCTAGATCTATCTAGGTTTCTACATAACAAAAACTAGTTTGAGTCCAAGAAGCCAAACCAAGCATTTATTTAAAACTAAATTATAATGCGTATATTTTCCCACACAATTTTACAAAACGATTACAAACTAAATTACAATAAACACGATGTAAAGACTGTCTACAATAGTACCACTAAGTTGTAGTTGGATGACATTTGACTGACATGATTGATGAGTGCTGGAGACTGAAGAAACCGACTTAGCGCCTCAGTTGCCGTTGCTATGCCTGTCAAAACATCCTTCAAATACGAATAAAACTCATAAGAATATTATTTTTTATTAAAACAGATCTAACCTTAACTTATCTAATGGTAAGCAAGGGGAGTTCCAAGAGTGCAGACGACTGAAATAACCTTTTTATTAAACGGTCACCACAGTCGCAGTCACTATGTCAGCTAAAAATAAATTACAAGTTTTACATCGCTATCCTAACAACAACTTATTGTTACTACCGAAAAATCAGTCTAAACTCGTGAAACTAAAACTCGCGCCACATATAAACAAAAAAACAAACAATATCTAACATATCTGCAACATAAAATATTTCAAATGTTTGGTATAACATAATTCCCATTAGAATACTTTCTTTAATAATGGTGTTTATGGCACGATATGCTCACAGCATAACAATTAAATGAACCTTAATATTTACAATAGTTATATAAAAGGCAGATCACTTATATTAATAATGCAACTTTACACAATATAGTATAATAATTATGTATAACAAGCAGGCAAGGATGAGATCGCGCAATCAGATACTGCAGTATATTCAATAATTGTTTGATATTTTGATTAAGAGGCATTTTTTTTATTGCGAAGCCTGAAGCTAAGCTGGAGTGCGGTCCATGAATGGAAGCGATAAATCGCAAGTAATTTCGAGCTGGCCCCAAACGCGACTAAATAATTTTTGGTCTGTACACTTGAAAGCGGTGGTACTGCCTCAGATCGACAGACTGGCAAATGGCCACGAAATGTCTGCCTACCACTTTTAAACAACAACGACATCGATTTCGGAGCTAATAATTATATCTTTTTTTTACAACAAATATTGACTCCGACCGGGAATCGAAGCGGATTGGTGTGTTACCAATGCCTCGTCACCTGCCAATTATGAATATTAAACAATCTAATAACTGCTTTTCTGATTGTTGCCTGCTGTATTGGAAGACACTCGACTCATTCTACTTTAAATCTAATTTAGCCTAAATGTTTAAACTATATTTATAGTTCACGAAATTGTTACAAAATTACTTAAATAAAACTATAGTTGCAAATATTGCCTCATTATAATCACCCGTATTTATTTCTACAGTGCAATTAAAATTTATAATAGGACGAGCTGTCGTCTAACATCGTTTAGTACCGTATGCAAAAAAAGTTTAAAAAAATAGAAAATATGTTTTTTTTTTTAAATATATGCTTGATTTTTACTTAATTGAAATTAGCCATCGTCATCCTATTATTATAATAACAGCAATATACGTGTTGTTTACTGTAAAGTGCATATTAATGTACGATAGATTTATTTACAAATAAAAATATTTTTGTTTTCAAGGAATGTCTATTAATGATTTCTTTTCTGAAGTCAATATTGTAATAATCGCAACATAAGTGTCTTAAATTAACGTCGACTGGATTATAATTTGAATATAAAAATTATATCACATTTATATAGAGCGCTGACCGCCATTTACATAAACTAAAAAATGTTTGGTAGCGTGTATATAGGTTAAGTACATATAAGTAATGAATTAGGAAGACTATTACTACTCTCAAAATGGTTGCGATTATATTTTATAGGAACAATTATGAAAGTCACCTAATTCCTAAATTAAAACCTAAATTTAATAAAATCACATTTTTTTCGTTTTATTTTTTTGTTATTAACAGAACTATGGGTTTCTAAACTAAATACATATTATGACTGGAAGTGACTATCATATGAATTTTAAAGACTATCACAATAATGTAACTTAAATATTTAATATTAGGACAAAAAAATGCTTACTCTAAAACATCATCTACAATAATAATCACCAACATTTCTCAAAGGAACAAATATATTTATGTACCTAAGTTAAATACATTTAGTATAACTAATTTCTGAGAGAGCAGAAATAAATAAATCCACATTCTGAAAGTCAATATGTTATTGTATGATAATATCTCTTTAGAATACTTTATGCTGATGTGTAATATATCTCAGAATACAATGAACACATCCGTACAAGGTTAGGTACAGTTATCATTTCTTTCAATATTCATTTTGCATTTTATAAATTGAAAAAAGTTGCTTATAAGTAAGAATAATACAAGTGAACGTACAAATTATTTTACAATAATAAAGCGTATTTTATTGCCTTCCCCCGATATTAGTTTATCAGAATCATATATTATTAAAATTTTATCAACTGTCCAAAAGTTCTTTTGCATAACTTTAAATAAACAGTTTAATGTGTCGTAACGATTATTATCGACACAAGTCGATCGTCCACGAGGCGATGCAAGATGCCCACGAATTAGATAGTTGCAGAGTGACTTTTAATAAAGTATCACATAATTGACTAACCGCGCCGAACGAGATGTTGTCAAAGCGGAATAATATCGAAATATTGTGGTGGAACTTGAGGAGATTTTAGACAGGGAATTTATTGTCCTAGCTGAATTTAATGAAGTCATTTCAATTTGGCCGTCTAATAGTGAGATATTCTACAAATCGATCCATACGGCGCGTTCGTCGTTGACAAGTGCGTAATTACCTCTAACAACCCAAAACGCGGGTACCCCACTCGTCTAGTAGAGTTATACGAAAGGTCTTACTTCTAAAGTAGGTTCAACTGACGTCACAAAATAGGTAATGTCGTCCATTAATTACGTTATTAAAACTATAAAAAATGTTAGTTTGAATGTCGAATCCTATACGTAAAAGATACATGTTTTAATCTAACGTATTTTCAACCTATTCAATGTATGTATAAATATAGGTAATTTGAATTCCCAGTTCTTAAAATAACAGAGTGAATAACTTTGGTCCCGAATAAAACCTTACTCAGTAATACTTAAAGTAGTCAATTGATTGGCAATTGTATGGTTTAGTCATTTATTATACAATGTAAATCAAATAGGTAGGTGTTTCTTATAAGTAAAGAGGTAGATGAAATTTCAAGAACCGTTAAACTAGTGATACAAAAAGTAATTTAACAATACAAATCATGTTATGCAAAATGGACCTAGAGTAGAAAAAATAACATACGGCCTCCTCCTTTTTGGGAAGTCGGTCAATAAAATAGAAGACACGCGTGAGGCATTAGTAACCCAGTCCTCTCGTCAGTATCGAGATTTGTTTTATAGCATTTATTTGTAACATCTAATTAATTAAATTGGATATTACAAATATTTGTTAATAAAAAAAATAATCATTTTCCCAGACTGTCGATCCGGGGTAAAACTTCTGTTTCCAAATAGACCGGAATAGTGGATGCGAGTTATTTAACTGTAGTAGCAGTCGCCTTTATTCATGGACCGCACACCAGCTTTACATTAGGCGCCAGTATCACATGTATAACCAAAGTAAAAAATCATTTATAAATTGTTCTGCTGTCTGTACTTTCTTTTGCAGCATATACAATATTGTCAACTATAACGAAACTGTTACTAAGCATTTTGTGTTTATTGTGACTCTACAATCGACCTCGACTGGCTGATGGTAGGCAAGGGAAACTTCAAGAGCGCTTACGACTGAAAAAGCCGATTCAATTAATGCCTCAGTATCAGTCACTATGCCTACTTGAGATCATTTTTGCATAACATGTTATTTACTTTTTGCATATTATAATATTGTTGGTATAGTACTAACTTAGAGTATACATTAGAGTAGAGTATACATTCCTATATATATACTCTAAGGGTACTAAATACTACGATTAATTGTTGGTATAGTACTAGAAAACTGCAAAATGTCGTCAATGTCCTTAAAACTAAAACTAACGATCGAACTACAATATCGAATGCAACACAACTCAATGCAAGTCAGTCTTGTAATCAGTCCTCCTTCAATATATCAAAATATAGTTTAAAGTATTTTCGTACTACAGGCTCCCCATTCTCTTAATGCACAACAGCGAATCGCTTTTCAACGAATTTTCATTGCTTTGTCAACGTGACTTTTGTACTAATCGAAATATTAATATTTTAGGAGGGAATTTCAGTGATGACGTTCTCGTAGGTGACCAATCAACGTAGTTACCTATTTATTTGTTATTCGTTAATTGATTACCTACAAGAATGATAAATATTAAATAGTACTGATATTAGTACCTACTGTAATTCTGACGCACTTTTTTTTTATTTTATTTTTTTAATTTTCTATATTAAGCTACTAAAGTGCTTGTATCAAAGAACCAGTACTTATAGTATTTTCTTAGATTTTGCGCGAACATTGATTAATGAATTGAACAAATTTTATGCGACGTTTTCGTTTAGAGAGCTTTGCAGCCATCGTGGTCACGGAGAGACTGAGGTGTTCGGAATAATAAAAAATTGTAATATCTAAACCAAAATAAACGCGATAGTAAGCCGCATATATTTTTTAAATTCATTACCCATTACTTATATCAAAGTAACATTGGTACCGATAAGTGGTTTCGAACCCGTGCTCTCACCACTGCGTTTGCACTACCACTACACCACGGTCGCCCTAATATAAAAGTCACATTGATAAATCAGTGCCATTTGGTGGCTAAGTCATTTCGCTGTTATGTCTTAAGAGAATCGCAGCCCAGTTTGTTAGAAATGCACGTCGCGCACGTCGGTGGGTGTTGTCGCGCTACTGTGGGTTTTGTCCATCAGGGGAGGGGTCCACGCCGCCTCCCGAGCTAGGCCGTTTGGGATAACTATGGCACGCTCCTCGATCATCTGTTGGACCATCTCCTCTATTTGCTCCAGGCACGTCTGAAGGCAATCCTGGTAAAGAAAAAGCTGTTGTTTAATACGATTTTCTAAGAATTTAGGGTGTGGCACAAATTCTGGAACATTTATACACAGAATACGTTAGTAGTCGGATGTAGTATTTTTTATTGTGGTTTGACATATGACAGCACTCCACCTTATTTTAAGTTGGAGTGCGGTCCAGGAATGTAGGTAACTGGTGCTACAGTCAAATA
Organism: Tinea trinotella; assembly: GCA_905220615.1. Taxonomy (NCBI): domain Eukaryota; kingdom Metazoa; phylum Arthropoda; class Insecta; order Lepidoptera; family Tineidae; genus Tinea; species Tinea trinotella. The sequence continues at coordinate 5,033,576 of HG992310.1, forward strand.
ACTGTAAGTAGCAGTCACATCTGGCCTCCCCGATCCCGAACTCGACTAAGTAACTTCACGGTAGTACCTTTTACGGTCTCAAAGTAAGGTATACTTAAGGCGACCGTGGTGTGGTGGCAGTGCAATGGTTACACAAACCAAGAGCACGAGTTCGAGAACACCCACCGGTACCCATAATATATTTGATATAGGTACTTTGGTTGTCCTGTTTCTATGATACAAGCACTTTAGGAGCTTAGTATAGAAATGTAATTATGTAAAGATGGACTTATAATCTGGTAAAGGTAGCAGGAAACCGCTGGATGCCCGCTGCTTCCAGTAGGTAGGTCCTTGTAGAAGATCGTTGGGGAAGGCTTTTTGTGTAATAGGTAAAACCAATCAATCAATTTCGAAGACATCCTTAAGAAAGCTAGGTTGCCTAGTGCCCATAACCTTAGACATTGTATGGGGAGAATCGTGGACGGGAAGGAAGCGAGGGAGCTGTGTTAGGATCGTGGCCAGTGGCGCTCCATTGTCTCTGCCTATCCCCGTAGGAAAAAGGCGTGTAATAGGTAAAATCTATTAACTTACCGAATCAATGCCAGTGAGCTCATGAAGACGAGGCAAATGGCCATTCAAGCCAAGGCCCCGGAGAGCTGCTGCGATGCTACTGGACGCCAGTGTACTTGCTGAATAAAGGGTAAATTCATAATCTGAAACAAAAGGAAAATCAATGTTTAATTACAGGAAACATGTACGCAAATCTATGATACAAGCACTTTAGTAGCTTAGTATAGAAATGTATAATAAAATAAAATAAATAATCTTCTATTTTCAACACGCTTTTAGTAGTTTGACTTTTAGAGCTCGCAATAATATGAAAATTTGTACATGTATTAAAAACTGATGACAATACAATAATTTCAATAAATATTTTTTTTGGCCGGCATAGGTCCTGTGATTGAGGTAACTGTGAACTGACGTAGCTATTCACGATGTCCATGTATAGTTTTTTTTTAACTATAGTTTTTATTATTATTATTAATTTTAAGCTGTAGTTTGGTTCACTAACGGAAGCGACTGCTACTACAGTTAAATAACTGCAAGTAGTAGTCGCAACCAGGGCCGTCTTTACCCGGGGGTTCAAGGGGTGCGGTGCACCCGGGCGCAGAGTCCTAGGGGGCGCAAGCCGACCGCCATAAATTTCGATAGGTACCTACTACACTGAGACCACGCGAGCGGAGCCTTGACTTTCGCACCCCGGCGCTGAATATGCTTAAGACGGCCCTGGTCGCAACCACTATGCTGGCCTAGTAGGAATCGGCAACTTATGCTGATATCGAGGCGCGACTAAGTCACTTTACGGTCTGTAAATTCGTAAGAGGTGGTACTACCCTGGATCGGCAGGGTGCACACTATTCGTATAAAATATGTTTCATATTGTTTAATAATAATAGTAATAATAAACTCTAACCCACATTTGAACACTTGTTATCAAATTTATCCTACTTTGATATTTCTAATTAACAAGTGAATAATAATCATGACCAGTCTCACATTTCCTGTTTCCTCGAATCCATGTTGAAACTTGTACAACGTACCTACCAACATTAACAAGAGTGGTAGGCAGTGGTACCCAGTCTGCCGATCCGGGATAGTACCACCACTTACAAGTGTACAGACCGTGAAGTGATTTGGTCACGTTTCGGGATTAGCTTGTAAGTTGCCGGTTCCAACTAGACCGGCATAGTGCATGTGACTGCCACTTACAGATATTGAATTGTAGTAGCAGTGACATCCATTCATGGACCACACTACAGCTTAACATCAAGTGGAGTGCTGTCATATGTCGAGTCACGATAATAAATAAATATGCTATTTCAATAAAAGAAACTGCATAAGTACAAGGAGGGAGAGTCGTTTCTGTTTCACATTGGGCATTACAGGGCCTCAGAGTGCATGCAGCCTCTCAAAGGAGCCGGCACCTCTTCCCCCGCGGCCGCATTCCAGAGCCCTCCCCTCTCCGCTCAATTCACTGGAATATTTCTCACGGGCCAACTTTGGCGAAACCGCACATGAGCGGGCTCTCACAATGCCCAACTTCTCAATACTAAGCGAGTACCTATAGCTACCGAACCGAAACTAATTGCTTATTGCGTCGACCTACACTTGTGTGGCTGCGAACTACACACATACCTACATTTCTTTTGCCAAATAAAAAAAAACTTATTGTCCAAAACAATGCATTTATTGCTAAAATAATTCTCGTTAGGTTATGACCTATGACTCATATCCTATTACATTATCAGATAAACATTTGAACCGTTACCCAATTTCAAATATATTCTCTATATTTTTTATTGTGACTCGACATATGACAGCAACTTGCCTGATATTAAGCTGCGGTCCATTAACTTGTACTATTGTAATTGCTATTATAGTTAATCAACAATAAGAGACATCCACTATGCCGGCCTAATAAGTTGGAGCCGGCAACTAATAAGCTAATCCTAAAACGCGACTAAATGACCGTGAATCTGTATAGGTACTTATAAGTGGTGGTACTACCCCGGATCGGCAGACTGGGCACCACTGCCTACCACTCTTTAAAAATAAAAATGCAAATATCAAAAATATATCTAATGAATTAATTAAGTAAGAGGAAATATAAATTTGAATTTAGCGAGTGGTGACCGCAGCTGATAAACGGCCAAATTGGCACCTTATTAGTTTGTGCGGCGAGTACCTAAATAATATAGCTAAAGTGGCCATCAACCGATTACGTTCCCACGCTGCCACAATGTCTTTGGAGTGCGGTATCGTACCTCGGCCATAAAGTATGTCAGACAATGAGGAGAGCGTTCTTAAAAGGCCTCCCATTCATCATTAAAGAGACTCGGTCATACAGACGAGCGAAGGGATATCGAACACTCTTTCAGCTCATTTAAGACACTTGTTTTGCGTTTTTTAATTTGCATGTCGGCGTACTGGAGATAAAGAGAACGAAGAAGAAGAAACGAACAAAAAATAAGAGAGGAAACAACGCGAGCGGCCGCTTCGAGCATTTGCATAATCTGATGTTAATCAAACAGCGTGGCCCTACCGCCTCGCGGCCTACCCGGACCGGTTCCATTTCCACGAACCATCCTTCCTCAAGGGCTCCGACTATTTTTCAGCTGACCGGAGTGTGGACACAACAAACACGACAACTATCAGAGCGCTCACACACCGTTGTCCAATTTCAGGCCTTGGAGATAAAGAGGATTCGTTGAACCGTTTTTTTTAATACATATATATTTTTAAAGTCGACGATGTGTCCTTGAGCATCCATAATTTTGGTTAGAAATATAAAGAGTGTGCGTGTAGAGGCGTGTGTCGTTGGTTCTATTCGCGAGGTGAACGTACGTGCGAGGCCGCGCGCGGTATTGTACGTCGAAGTGGCGACCGGAACAAACACCCGCGCGGCCCCCGCACTATCGTTTCATAGCACGACTGAAGTCGGCGCCGAACATGATAAGATACACGGCCGACGCGCTCAGCTGTAAATCTAACCACTGAACGTTGTCAGTCATGAGAACGCCGACGATACTCCAGAACGCATCATAATAAGATATTTCAATGGACAAGTGTCGCTGGTTGAACAAAAATGGGTTAACGGCGCCGGTGATAAACAACGCATTACAATTTAATATCGGTGCCGCCTATGATTGCAGAGAACATTGTGCCATTGGATATAATGACACATAATGCAGACTCGCTGCGCACTTCAATCAGTCTGCGGATAATTTAGCTCGAGCCGGCCCTAAATCGCTCGTAGGGCCTAGATGGAATTAATCATTTCATTATAGCTGGTGTAATAAAAGCGGTCCAATAATTCAGCGCTGAAGAGCCTGGAGCGTGAAACGTTAATAAAAACGAGAAGACAGCGGCGGCAAACAACAAAAACCGTTGCACAAAAACATATGATCCCATGAGCGCGGGCGCCGGGGAGGGTCGAGGCGTGCTGGAATGTGCTCCGGCGAGCGGCGTGGGAGGCGGGACACACACGCTCTCCGCGCCCGCCGTCTCCCGCCGCTGCCAGTGCTCGGCTTGCCCAAACATTTTCAAAACAATCATAACCAAATTCCAGTCAACTGAATTTATGAATACAAAGTCTACCTACATGTGAAGCTAACAATGGAATTGTGTTCCAGAATTGTAAATAAAATAACATACGAATAGGTACTCGAAACAACGAAATTGAATGCAAAATGTCATATGAAGTAATTTTTCGAATGCAACTTATGCTAGCCATGAGTGGGTTCGTAGGATGTTTCCACCGGGATGTCCGCATCTAGGGCTGTCGTAAAGGGTTCATTCACACTGATGACATCGCCGTCGTGACTGACGTGATATCATGATGCTAATTAACACGTCTTGTGGACACACACAACATCTGCGTTACCACATGCCAATATAAATCAGTACGTACTGGTCAAGGATATTTGTTTACGTATTGATTTCAGATTAAGTTGTGTTGTTAAATTAGTAATGAGAAATAGATAGAATATCGGTAAGGAAAGCACATCGGTTAACTGCGACCGGGGATCAAGCCTTGTTTGTTGCTCAACTACAGCTCTGACCACTAAGCTACAAATTTCTTTATTCTATCTTTTAAACGTGCATTTCTTCCAAATTACGCATATTGCTAGGTTAATAGCACATGTATAATGCGGTTAAAATAAGAATAGGACGGAATCGGCGCCATTTTGTGTGTCTAACTCTCCAACCAACTTTTCTTTTTCTTTGCGGACCGTCAAGAAAAAGACACTTTTGAATCAGTCAAGTGAAGTTAGCCAACAGCCCGTCCTATTCTTATTCAAATAGCACATGAAGTTGTATTGATTGATAACTTACCTCTAGCTGCTAATGCGATGAACGTCTGCGCATGCCTGGTAACCATCTCGGTGTCCACAACGTCCCGCAAAGGCAGTCGCGATGTCAGCAGAGGCAAGAAGTCGTGCGCGGTCACACCCGCTATATCCCACTTCAGTTTCGTTATCACTAACAACTCCCAATTCTGTTGACAAAGAAACACTTCATCGTAATAAAGTTCTCGTAAAGTAAAACATGGTAGAGTCTGTCTAAACCGAAATGACACGCCCCTCCACTGCATTTAAGAACACGTGCGAATATAAAATATGAATGCAACACACCGAAAATGCAATTGTAATTAGTCATTCGGTGGCTGGTTAGACACAAAAGGCACGTTAAGAAAGTATAGTGTAGTTAGTAATATTTGTATTCACACATTTAAATAAACTATTAAAGTGGAGGGGCACGTCATTTATAGTTAGACAAGTTATATTGGTTTCAGGGCATAATTAAGCAAAACAGTTAGGTGTAAGCAAAACAATTCCCATAATGTTGGAACAATCGGTCATAAGTAAAGTAACAAAGAATGTCAGTTACAAGGCACATTTTATTACTCTCCACTGGTGGTATATTAGTTTTCTAAAAATGACATTATTCAACAGGAAGTGTGTTTGCCTCTTTTCATTATTTATACTTAAAACACAGATCCTACTATTATTATAAATGTGAATGTGAGTTTGTTTGTTACGTTTTCACGCAACAACTACTTAACCGATCATCATGAAACATTTGTACACATATTTTTGGAGGTACTAGAAGTAACATAGAAACTTTTAAGTTTGAAAAAATATTATTTTTTATTATAGTTTCTAAATTTATATAGTTCTTATTTATTATTTTGAACTATAAATTCCAATATTTCCAATATGTTATTTATATATGAGTTATCGAGTTATAAATACAAAAAGGGATATACAGTCGAATTGAGAACCTCCTCCTTTTTTATGACTGTGTTATAAACCTAATTTTAAGCGAGTGAAACCGCGGGCACAGCTAGTTTACATATATATATCTGTATGTTTTGAATTAAAGACACAAAGTTTGGGGAGATATATACGTCACGCGGTTATCGTGGCTCTTGATAAATTGACCCACATTTAGTTAATGAATTGAGACGGTCACAAAGAATTCATGAATAAATTAATTATTTGGCGTTATGTACGCAAACATGTAAGCAATGCATGCATGCCGGTACACAGATAATACTCAATATTTACTTAACTCAATAGCCGGGATCGGCCAGCTGGACGCGACAAGAGGGACTAATTTAGTCAGAATATTCAAAGCGCTAGAGTTGAATGTCGCTTGTCCGGATGTGACATTAAGTCCTATTGAGTTTAGAGTTAAATTCTTGTGAATGAATGAAGTTTCATCACATCAACACCGCAGGGACGATGAATTGTTGATTTGCGGAGAGGTCGGGGTGGGATATGCTCGTGATTTGACAATTGGACGAATATAATTATGATTTATATAATGAGAAACAGATAAAATTAAAAGTATATTAACTATAATTAAACTATAAATAATAATATCATCTAAGTGACATCACATCAAAGATAGTCCTAAGGAGACTGGCAATATTTCCCCTTTGTATAGCAAGGCTAATACGTTGGGCAGAAATGATTGCCAGCCTTCCTGTCTCCAGACTCACCGTCAACCGCTTGGACAACTCCTTGGCCAGGCGCTTAGCTGAAGACCCCCAATAATTATACAATTCGGTGACAACATTTGTGATTGATTTATAATAAGATAGGCTCTCTCTTGTTTTATGCGGGCAACACCACATTGCTTTCCCCACAGCAATGCCCTTCGGCGGCAAAGTCTTTTAAAGACTGCTTCTTGCAAACAATACATTCATAAAACATTCAGCAACACACGATACGCCGAGTTTATGTAAATTGCAACTTATTAGTGTTGCGTCCGTCTGCTACTCTGGTGTTGGTGCTTTATAGCACATTTATGGTGTATAAATAGTTAGTGGGGTAATAACGATTCTAATTAAGAAACGGCTGGACGTCTGAGATCGGTCTGCAGCCGGTACGTGCAGTAATGGAGTCGCCGAGACGTAACAGGCCATAAAGCGAGCTATGCAAACAACACATAAGCGGGAATGAATCGGTGAATACCACTGCCAGTTCCCATGCATTATCCAGTTTCAGCGAAGTATTCGTCGACAATACAAACGAAACAATAACGCTCGGTGTCGCGTGGCACCTTTTAAGACATTCCTCGGACTGGCCGCCATGCACACTATTGGAAATTTCCATCAATTGTTAGGACATTTTGTATATCAATTGTTTAAGTTAGCCCTTGGCAATTTCATAGCCCATTTCTCTCAGTGTAAACATATGTGATTGTTCATAGCTTTCTGTCACATTCCTAAAACCTAAGAACTTTGATAATTTCGATCAAACGGAAGCCCAGCGAATAGTTGCAGAATATTAAATGGAATCGGGTAAGGAGTATGTACGTGACAGACATGAGCAAACGAGCAGGAGACTTACGTAAGTCCTCACGTCAAGTAAAACGATCCGATAATCATATGTTTAACTAAGCAAATTCCATCGCTGTGGTACTTTCTGTAAACACGTTGAGTAAAAAGAGGTTGTCGTCCTACAAAAAAATATATGTGCTCACTGTTTCTGTTTTATTGCATTCTCGCATCTTTAATAAGCATTCCAAATTCATTAATTTTATATCCTATTATGTTTTTATTGCGATTTGACACATGACAGCACCCATCCTTATTGTCCATTAACTGTACTACTGTCAAATAACTGTAAATAGCACATACAACCACTATGACTAGTATTGTTTTTGAAACCCAAAACTTAAAAGCTGATCCCGAAATGCGTCAATTCACGGTCTGTATACCATGTACAGATTTGGGTTAGTACCTCAAATCTGTACAGACTGGGCTAACCTACCACTGTAACCAGACCCGAAGCAAATATCCTCCTCTTTTTTTATTTTTTACTAACTAACATTTGTAATATTCAATCTAATTACTTAATATTACAAATAAAAGCTATAAAAGAAATCTTTGCTTAGACTGGGAATCGAAGCCGGGACTTCACGCGTGACGTACTGTTGTAGATTTTTAGCTTTTTGTACATTATAATTTATAATAACAACTTCGTCATTGGCCATCCATGTATGGCAAAAGATATTCTTAAGTTATTGTCTGTGGCTAGTGACTGATATATGGTAGTGTTTGTAGATAGATCGAACGTATATAGTGGGCCCGCGGTGCGGAATGCGACTGGTTCTCTCTGCTGATCCCCTGAGCAAACGACCTTCGCCGCCCGCAGCCTGTCAATATCTACCAGACAAAGGCAATTTCCTCGTGCGAAACAATACCTGCGTAGGTGTTATAGGATTTCTTTGCAGAACTTAGTAATGGACTATTAAAATACGGCTGTAATATAGGTACTCTAAAATAATGAATTAAACAAATTTTATGCGGCTTACTATCGCGTTTATTTTGGTTTTACAATTTTATTTTATCATTCCGACGTTTAGAGAGCTTTAAAGTCATCGTGGTCACGGATAGATAGTAAATAGTCACGCATAAAATTTGTTTATTTCATTAATCAATGTTCGCGCAAAATTTAAGAAAATATTACTTTAAATAGTTTTGTGCTTTGTATTGTAATGTGGTTAAGTTAAGAGAATGTAACGGTATACAGTTGTATTACAGCTGTTTTATTTTCTACTAAATTTAAAGGTTTACCATTCCTTCTTACTGTTGGTAATACTGTATCCGACTTGTTTATGATTATGAAGTATTGTCTATGCCAAAGATAATATGGCGTTTATAACAAAACTTATCTGCTTGTATAGTCTAAGCCGAAATGACGCGCCCCTCTACCGCATTTGCGCACACGAGCAAACATAAAATAATAATAATAATAATAATAATACATGGGCCCGATGTAGATTTCTTAGCGTCCGTATCCTGGCTGCGTTTTGGTGATCTCTTTGGAGAAACTGAAGGTTTTGTCTGTGCGATTATGGACGAAGTTATGATGACGAATAACTACCGGAAATATATTGTGAAGGATGGTACGGTTGACATCTGTCGGGCATGCCACCGTCCCGGGGAATCAATCCGACACATTATTTCTGGCTGTTCTCGTCTGGCTAATGGAGACTATTTGCATAGACACAATCTTGTAGCCAGGATTATCCATCAGCAACTTGCTCTTAAATACAATCTTGTGGAATCAGAAGTACCGTACTATAGGTATGTGCCCGACCCAGTTCTCGAAAATGGAAATATCACATTATACTGGGATCGATCTATCATCACTGATAGGACTATTGTTGCCAATAAGCCTGACATAGTGGTGATAGATCGACTAGAGCGTCGCACAATAATTGTTGATGTAGCGGTCCCTCATGACGAGAACCTCGTGAAAGCTGAGAAAGATAAGCAAATAAAGTATCTTGATCTGGCTCGCGAGGTTGTCGACATGTGGGAGGTGGATACAGCAATTATTGTGCCAATAGTCGTCACTGCCAATGGTTTAATAGCCAAGAGCCTCGATGAACACCTAAAGAGGCTCTCGTTAGGTAGCTGGATCAAGCGATTGATTCAGAAAGCAGTACTCCTGGACACGGCGCGTATTGTTAGGAGGTTCCTTTCTCAGGAGCCCTGACCACCGGTGGCTTGGACCCTGTTCCCGATGCCGGTGGACAGCTATTTTTTATATTTTTAATTTTTTTTAAATTTTAAAAATATAAAAAATAAGATTATAAATAAATAAATGGATTAATATAATAATAATAACACAAAAGGAGGAGCACACTGATAAAGTATAATAGTATAGTTAGTAATATTTGCATTCACACATTTAAATAAACTAATAAAGTTGAGGGGCGCGTTATTTATAGTTAGACAAGCTATAGTAGTATGAAGTTTGCTCATAATTTTCTTAGTAAAATTGTTATGTTGAAGCCAAACATAATGGAGGATACATGTAAATGTTTTTTCAAAGATAAGAAACTAATAAAATATAGTTGTTAAGTAGAATTGTCTACGTGATGTTAGAAGTACTTTAGCGTCGTTATTTGCACCGGAAATATAATCTGAACATTCCGGAGCCGTGAGATACGCAAACAATTCATCCTACCTGTGCTAATTTACTAAGAGATTTCTTACTAAGTAACAAAAAGTTTATTCCTTATCTGATGTTTTCTTTCTAATTTAGCGCGTTTTTGTCCTATTGAAGTTTAATTCATTACGTTTGCAATGCCATAACGAATAAGTAAGAAGATTTTTTAATCAAATAGATTGAATCATTATTTATTTAAATACCAGACTGTATGGAATGAAATAGTGTTTTGCCAGGTGTCTGCTGGGGTCATATTATTATTAATATTTTTTAAATTATTTGTTGTGACTTGACATGTGACAGCAACCGCCTGATGTTAAGCTGGAGTGCGGTCAATGAATGGGGGCGAATGCTACTTACAGTTCAATAACTGTAAGTAGCAGTCACATCCACTATGCCAGCCTAGTTAAATCCGGAAACTTACAAGCTGACTAAGTCACTTTACGGTCTGTATACTTCCCTGGATCGGAAGATTGGGATCCGTTGCCTACGACTCTTTGAAATATAAATTATAAAACAAATATAATAAAATAAGAAATACGTATCATTGTGTTAATAAAATCAACATATTTTTTATTATACATTTCTATACTAAGCTATAGTATCATAGAAACAGGACAACCAAAGTACATATATCAAAGACACCGGTGAGTGATTTCGAACCCGTGCTCTGCGTGCTCGAAGCCTTGCGTAACCATTGCACTGCCACTACACCACGGTCGCCTTAATTTATGTGAATACTAAAAGTTTCCACCGTGTAATTAAAAAAAGGTTGTTCTAGGAAGGAAACTTGAGCTTTAATAGTGGCATAAACAGATCTGCGAGGCCCCTTATCGTCTATTTGCCATAGTGTAATGCTCGCGATATTGTTAAGTAGCGACCTACATGCCACCAATGCATACAAACGGGCTCTAGAAATTTCTATTTCTTTGTTCGAGCTTATATTTTCAATTAAACCGTTAGCTTGGAGCTAATCTTTTTGATTGTGGAACGTTGCAACTCACGCAACCTTTTGACCTCATTGTTTTATCATAAAATAACAAAGTTATACTATCACACATTTAATATAACGCACAAATACGCACTTTGAATCATTATCAAAGATTGAGATACTATAGCTTTTAAATACAACTATATCTATTAAACAAGGCAGGCCCAAAAGAGTGTTTTCGGATCAAATCGGAGAAAGTTGGGTTGCCTAGTGCCCATAACCTTAGAGCTTGTATGAGGAGAATTGTGGAAGGAACCGAGAGAGTTGTGTCAGGATCGTGGCATGTGGCGCTATATTGTCTCTGCCTATCCCCGTGGGAAAAAAGCGTGACAATTCGATTGATTTTTATTTCTATCACCCTGTTTCTATGTCTATCTCATCTCCGTTTGGCCTGCCGCGATGTCTTCTGAAATCTGGAGTCCACTCAGTAGTGGACTTGGCCCATAATGCATCGGACATGCGACAGAGATGACCTGCCCAGTCCTACTTCAGTTTGGCAGATATTTTGTTAATTGTGTAAGAATATTTTACATAATCATTTTTAAATTAATGTTTAAGCTATAAAGATAAAAGAGATTTAAGACTTGAATTAGATCACAGATCGTCATCAAGTGTATTTTTGTGCGAAGCTTTGTTTTTGTTGGACTTTGTTTTGAAGCGGGTGGCGTGGGTACATGAGCAAAAGGAATATATGGGCATGTGCAGCGTTGGTAATACGGGGTTCCCGCGGTTTCTCCACGATCGGCTATAAAACTGCGCATTCTCACATCCAACGTACAACCGTAAACGTTTATTATAATTGAAGCATAAGTTTACGAGCTGCGGCTGCGCTTTGACATAAGGAATTCCAATTGAGCGACAACTAAAGTTACAAAAAAATAACGTAATTATCAATTTTCATTTTAAAAGGCGATCGTGGTGTAGTGGCAGTGCAATGGTTACGCAAACCGAGAGCACGAGTTCGAGACCACCCACCGGTACCAATGTATCTTTGATATTTGTACTTTGGTTGTCCTGTTTCTATGATACAAGCACTTTAGTAGCTTAGTATAGAAATGTAAAAAAAACTACTTTTAATATAAACAATGTTTATGATATTCAGAGTGGTGGCCAGTCTGCCGTTCCGGGGTACTCTACACCATCACTTACAAGTATACAGACCGTAAAGTGATTTGGTCGCATTTTGGGATCAGTTTTTAAGTTGCCAGTTCCAACTAGACCGGCATAGTGGATGTGATTGCTACTCACAGTTATTGAATTGTAGTAGCAGTGAGATCTATTCATGGACCACACTCCTGTTTAACATCAAGCAAGGTGCTGTCATATGTCGAGTCACAATAAAAAAAATGTATATTATTGAGTTTGCATGTATTTCAGGGCCTCACACTAAGTGGACTGACGACATAGTGAAAGTCATGGGTAACCGGTGGATGCAACTGGCATCTTGTCGTTCGGAATGGCGTTCTAAGGAGGAGTGAACGCCTTCTGGCTGATGATGATGATGTATTTGGGCGAGGTGATGAAATGGGACAAGAATTTGTTATTACGGTGATGATAATGAATGCATGGTGCGATGCACTCGGTTGTGTTAGCTGCTTATGTGGTATTGTAATGAGCTTAATCAATTCTACGATGCGCTTGCCAACTTTTATTCACAAATATGCGGGACATTAGAAATTAATATTAATATTTCTAGAGTCCTGCTAATTAATATTTCTAGTGTTCCGCAAATTAATATTTCTGGTTTTCCGCCTATTAATATTTCTGGTTTTCCGCCTATTAATATTTCTATTTTTCCGCAAATTATTATTTCTAGTGTTCCGCAAATTATTATTTCTAGTGTTCCGCAAATTATTATTTCTAGTGTTCCGCAAATTAATATTTCTAGTGTTCCGCAAATTAATATTAATATTTCTAGTGTTCCACAAATTAATATTTCTAGTGTTCTGTAAAGTAATATTTCCAGTGTTCCGCAAATTAATATTAATATTTCTAGTGTTCCACAAATTAATATTTCTAGTGTTCCGCAAATTAATATTTCTAGTGTTCCGCAAATTAATATTAATATTTCTAGTGTTCCACAAATTAATATTTCTAGTGTTCTGTAAAGTAATATTTCCAGTGTTCCGCAAATTAATATTTCTAAATAGTATCCCGCAAATAAATATTCCTTATTGTCTATTCGCATATTAATAGTTGACCAAAAAAGCAGGACTTGCCTTAAAATATGAAAAAACGAGAGAAATATCTTTTTTTTATATATCTATTTTTATTAATATGGCTCGACATATAACATCACCCTGCCTGATACTAAGCAGGAGTGCGGTCCACTATGGAGCCGACTGCTACTAGAGTTAAATAACCGCAAATAGTAGTCGCATCCACTATGCCGGACTAGTTGGAACCAGCAACGTACAAGTTGTTCCCGAAACAGCTTGTACGTTTGACTCGGCTAGATTTATCATAAAGCAGGACAATTAGCGTCCCGTGTATAAGATTCGCGGGATGCATTAAAACGGGACGTCCCGACTTACGCGGGACGGTTGGCAACCCTAGCTGTATCGCGTGTTCGTGGATGGATGAGCTAGCCAAGACGATGGAGAGATATCTGCATTATATCTTGTGTGGTACCGTTAATTAAAACGTATCTTTCTAGGAAACCTCATTCTATGATCATTTTATATTATTTATACTTAAGTGCTATCATAGAAACATAACGACCGAAGTACCTATATCAAAGGTACATTGAACTAAATGATAGGAACTTTATTGTGCTACGAGTGCTACGACACTGCTACGGTGTTGCAATTGCTACGAATATATTTTGTTTAATTTGATTGGATTTAATTTGATTTAATGTGATTTGATTTTGTTTAATGTGATTTAATTTTCTTTAATGTGATATAATTTAGTTTAATTGAATTGATTTGTTGTGATTTGAAATGGTTTAATTTGAATAAATTTAGTTTAATTTTGTTTAATGTGATTTGATTTAGTTTAATGTGATTTAATTTTGTTTGATGTGATATAATTTAGTTAAAGTGAGTTGATTTTTTTGTGATTTAAAATGGTTTAATTTGAATGAATTTAGTTTGATATAATTTATTGCGATTTGATTTAGTTTCATTTAACTTAAACTTTTAATTGTTGTATTAATGTTTAAAATGTTATGTTTGTGTATGATGTGATGATTATTTATAAATAGAAAAAAAAACATTAATCAAGTACAGAAAATTTCGTTGTTAATTGAATTTAAGTATTTTCTGTTGGTGATTTAAATAAATATACTTATAAAACATAAAAATGCCTATTAATTGTAAAATGCTTATTACAATTTTTTTTTATTATTACAAAATAAACTTAACAATTATTAATATAGATCTTTTTTATTGTGACATCTGACCTTGACTTGCCTGATGTTAGGCAAGAGAAGGTCAAAGAGTGCCGGGGACTGAAAAAAGCGAGTCAGTTCACTGTTGACTCAGTCGCCGGCATTATAACGACAAAAAAAAAACAATTAATAATATAACATTACTATTATTTTTGAGAACCTTTCAAAAGATAATCAAATGACTTTAACGAGCCTAGTTGCTATTTTCCGCCTTGTTAATTGTTGTTTTATCATTGTTACAAATAAAATCTATGAAACAAATATTTTTTCCGACCGGAAATCGAACCCGGAACTCGACATGTAACGAACTGGTGTGGTACTAAAGCCCGCCGCCCTTCAGTCGTACCCGAATGTAATTGGCCGAAAATGGCCGATGCAATATCTTAATACGCGAATCGTTTGCGCAGTGACATTATCCTGATCGGTTTTCGCGCGGCCCCTCCCAAGGCCGGTTGCCTCTCGCGGGCGTGAGAAAAAATAATAAACGGCGTGCTCCGGCAGTAATTGGTCTGATTGAAACGCGCTGCTCGTTCCGAGGAGCGTTCCAAGAAGCGGCCGTCTGCCGCCGTTGCGAGGGGACACTGACCACTCGGCCGGCCAACATTCCACTAACCACACACCAGGAATGCCGCCGGTACCAATAAGTGAAAATCAACAGACATCAGCCTTTCTTTCTCATAAGTACCAGGGCTTCGATTCTCTTAAAGCACAACAGCGAAATGAATTGTCAACGAACTTACACTGATTTATCAATGTTACTTTTACTAATCTTAAATATACCTCCTAGACAACCAGATCCCCAAAATCCGCCTCTTTTAATAACAATTATTTGTAATATTCAATATAATTATTAAATATTTCACAAATATTATATAAAAGCTAGAAAGCAAATCTATCCTTCGATCGGAATTCGAACCTGGAACTTTACGCGTGACGAACTTGTTTGTATACATGCGGTGTATGCCTACTAGTATATTGAGGATGATGGAATAATGTGGCTGTGTACATTAGTAATAACACTAAAATGTGGTAGTGTATACGATGATTATTGATATTGTGGTGTACGATATTGTCGATCGATGTACATTAAAATATAAAAGAACAAGAATAAGGGTTTTTTATTTAGAAGAACCTATTACTACTACTTAAGAAAATGAAAGCCGGAGTAAAGATTTGTTGCCGATCCGGATTAGTAACACCACTTACAAGTACAAGTATACAGATCATGAAGTGACTTAGTCGCGTTTCGGAATCAGCTTGTAGGTTGCCGGTTTCAACATAGTAGATGCGACTGCTACTTACAATCACGTAGTAGAAGTCTCCTTCATTTATGGCCCGCACTCCATGCCTAACATCAGGCCTCCGCCTGAGTGCGGTACATGCTGTCAGATTTACCCGCATTTATTTATTAATTTAAATATAAAAACCTGTACGTTTAGAACTAATATTGGTCGTGGTAGTTAGTAAGTGTATTGTACGATGGGGTGTCTCATTATAATAAACTCCCAATACATGTTAGAGAAGATAGCAATTTAATAACATTCAAAAAATCCTTATTAATTAATATTTGTTATGAATAACTGAAAATTAAATTGTATTCTCCACATTCTCATTGGACGCCCTAATAGGGCCACTGGCATTGCAAATAACATATTGTAAACATTGTAAAATCCAAAACAAGCGAATATGAAAATGTTCTTTTTGGTATCAATAAAGTTTTTTAAACCTCAATTTAATTTTATAAAATCACAGCTCATATTCCTCGTATAAAGTCTTAAAAAAAAAGGGCTTAACATGAGCCAGTTTGACTTAATGTTGAGCTGAAGTGTGGTCCATGAATCTGTATGTAGCAGTCACATCCACTATGCCGGCCTAGTTGGAACCGGCAACTTACAAGCTAATCCCGAAACGTGACCAAATCACTTCACGATCTGTATACCTGTAAGTGGTGGTACTACCCCGGATCAGCAGTAAAATAATATTGCGTTCACATACAAATAGTTTGTGCAAAAAGTATTGATAATACAAAAATGATGAATTGGGCCTTTAATGTTATCGGGGGCCACATGCTTGGGGCCCCGTTGGGTGGCCGCCAGCTCTCGCCCAAATGCATCGCTCGCAAATTCATACCACACACATCCTCTGACCAATCGAAACCATGGTTGCCAACCGGCCCGTTTTCGCAGGACATGTGGTCGTTTTTTAAGTGCCCTGAGTTGTCCTGGATAGTTTTTAAATAAGGTTTTATTTTTATTTTTTTTACAATTCTATACTAAGCTACTAAAGTGCTTGTATCATAGAAACAGGACAACCAAAGTACATATACGAAAGATACATTGGTACCGGTGGTGGTCTCGAACTCGTGCTCTCCGGTTTGTGTAACCATTGCACTGCCACGACACCACGGTCGCCTTAGGTCCTGTTTTTTTTATATTTTATTTTCTTAAAAACAGTAATTGGTACTATTAGAGTTCAATGTGGGAAAGAATGTGTTTTCAGTGCGTTTTAAGATTGAACTACTGCGGGCGACCGCGTAACTCAATGGCAATGACAATAGGCTTCGTTTCGACAGTTAAACCCCATTAAAGAGGTTTAAAATAAAAATGGCGACCGCGACCGCGCAAGAAGAACTAAGAATCGAGGTTCATTTTCATTAACAGTTCAAGCTCATTGAAACCCATTGTCCGAATGAATAAAAGTTGTTTTTGACACTAACAGCAACCATGTAACTTTTTGACAAATAGCAATGAATTTTACTGTCATTTCAATACCATTAAAGATAAACGGTCGGCCTCCTGCACTTATAGGGCGTTTTTTTATTGTGACTTGACATATGACAGCACCCCGCTTGATGTTAAGCTGGAGTGTGGTCTATGAAAGGATGTCACTGCTACTACAATTCAATAACTGTAAGTAGCAATCACATTTACTACGCCGGCCTAGTTGAAACTGACAACCTACAAGCTGATCTTAAAACGCGACCAAATCACTTCACGGTCTGTATACTTGTAAGTGGTGGTACAATCTCGGATCGGCAGACTGAGTACCACTGCCTACCACTTTTTTTTCTTTTATATATTTACATTTCTATACTAAGCTACTAAAGTGCTTGTATCATAGAAACAGACCAACCAAAGTACATATATCAAAGATACATTGGAACCGGTGGGTGGTCTCGAACTCGTACTCTCCGGTTTGTGTAACCATTGCACTGCCACTACACGGTCGCTTTAAATTCTGGTATTAAATTGAAATATCTTTGTATTTCTACCTTTAAGTTTTTTAAATATAGAGATGACAACCCTAATCTATACCTACGTGGCAACCTACCTACTTTTATTATTTCGCTTCACTTGGCACGAAATGTACGTCATTACTTTATATTGATGAGTCGCGAATTCATTAAAACATATACGCCATTTAGTTTTTACTTAACTTTTAAGTGTAAGTAGGCCACTGCTACTTACAGGTAAATAACTGTAAATAGCAGCCTAGTTGAAATCGGCAACCTACAAGCTGATCCTGAAACGCGACTAAGTCACTTCACGGTCCGTATTGTAAGTGGTGGTACTACCCCGGATCGGCAGACTGGACACCACTATCTACCACTCTTTGACAACCAGACCCAGAGCTAATATCCGCCTCTTTTTTTATTAACAAATATTTAATCTAATTATAAAATATTACAAATAATATCTATGAAGCACATTTCTTTTGGTCGGGAATCGAACCCGGGACTTCACGCGTAACGAACTACCAATGCGCCACGGCTGTCGTATAGTAAACTAACGCACGAATAGTTTGGCAAATGTAATTCTGGTCCAAAATGATCGTCATAATATTAAACTACTCATATTGAAAGATTTATAAGGAACAGCGATTATTTTTATACTGTAGCTCGACATGTGACAGCATCTCGCCTGATGTTAGGCTGGAGTGCGGTCTATAAATGCGGTCAAGTAGCAGTCGCGTCCACTATGCCAGCAAATTTGAATCTAAAGTACATGCAGTCTAAATTGTATTTAGGTACCTCGAAGCAAATTTGTTTCATAGCATTTATTTTAACCAGTTGTCTGGAGAGAGGCCCACGGGGATAGGCAGAGACAATGGAGCGCCACTTGCCACGATCCTGACATAACTCCCTCGCTTCCTTCACATCCACAATTCTCCTCATACAAGTTCTACGGTTATAGGCATTTATTTGTAATTTTTCCTAAAATTAATTTGCACTACCACAACACCACACCGTTGTGGCAGTGCAATGGTCACGCAAACCGAGAGCACGGGTTCAAAACCACTTACAAGTATGTGTTTTAATATATGAACTTTGGTCATCCGGTTTCTATAATACAAGCACTTTAATCAAAAGAATTGTCGGCAGGCATTGGTCTGGGTGTTTAGGAGTGGTAGGCGTACAGATTATCCGGAGTAGTACCACCGCAACTGCGCAGATCGAGAGGTGACTTAGTCGCGTCTCGGAATTAGCTCGGTTCCAAAAGCAGGCATAGTGGATGCGACTTTCATAGATCCTACTTGTGTTATTTTGCGCGATATGAGTAATCGTGACATTGAATTTACTATTTTAATTCTAGATACACTAATAATAGTATTAAGAGTTACAATTTAGATTTATCATCACTACAATGTTGCCAATTTTTTTTTAATTGGGGGTCGACTTTATTTGTTTATTTATTTATTTATAAACTCTTTATTGCACAAAATAAGGTACATAGGCGAGCTTAATGCCTTAGGAATTATTAACCAGCTAACCTTCGTTGTGTTGTGCTGTGATTGGCTGGGTTACAGTATGACAGTACCACGGCTAAGGTTAAATGGAGTGCGGTCCATGAATGGAGGCGGCTGCAGTAAGTACCAGTCGCATCCACTATGCAAACCTCGTTGAAGCCGGCAACCTACAATCTGATCCCGAAACGCAACTTCTTTTAATTAAGGCGACCGTGGTGTAGTAGCAGTGCAATGGTTACACAAACCGACAGCAACGAGTTCTAAACCACCCACCAGTACCAATGTATCTTTGATATATGTACTTTGGTTGTACTGTTTCTATGATACAAGCACTTTAGTAGCTTAGTATAGAAATGTAAATAAATTAAAAAAAAATACTATCCATAAATAAGAATAGATAACTTTTATTGTGGATTATTACTTTTGAAAGGTACCTAACAATAATCATTTTAAAGAAAGTCGGCAAAATGGTCGCCATTAAAAAAAGTTTTAAAACAATTTTGAAATGCAAAACGTAAATATAATCCTTATTGTGAATTTGCAATAAGCAAAAAGGGACAATAGCTTAAAACTATTCTTTCTAATACAGTGGTAGGTAAAAATTTGTTAATATTTATAATCTAAAAACAGGGGAAAGCTCGTAAAAGGAAATCTTTGTGCATTTATTTTAAGAAGTATTCTTTCTTAAAAGTCATATTTTTATGAATGTTCAAAAAATATTCAAAACCATCAACTCAGGTACAAACATATTATGGAAATACGGCATCTGACCTCGATTTGGCTGATGGTAAGCAGGTTCAAATACGCCGACGACAAAAAAAACCGTTTCATTTTATGGTTGCTCCAATCAACGCTACTATGCCGACCTATTGCTTTTTCATGCTTGGCTTGAAGGATCCAAGATTGGTTTATGAAATATTTTTCGACCTAACCAGTAGTGAAACTCCTTTTACATACACCATTATTAATAATTTTTATTATCTCTGGTTACAGACATTGGCAAAGACAAAAAACTATTAAAAAAACACGCGCAAACTAGATATTATAGAGTAGTAAGCAGTTAACCACAAATAACCAGAGGATGCAACTGGCATCTTGTCGTTCGGAATGGCGTTCTAAGGGGGAGGCCTATGTTCAACAGTGGACAACAAAAAAACTATTTTTCGCTTGAAGGATTCAAACTTTACAGGATAGGGAGAACGCATGCCTAATAAACTAATAAAATTCTAGGCCTGCAAAGCAGATGTGACTGCTACTTAAAGTTACTAAATTGTAGTAGCACTCAGTGACATCCATTCATGGACCGCACTCCAGCTTAACATTAGGCGGGGTGATGTCACAAGTCAAGCCATAATAAAAAATAAAAAAGTAATAAATTATAGACTAAAATACTTACAGATAAATCACTTAGTGTAATGCTATTTGCAGTGTAAAAGACTAGTAGATCAGCAGGCAGACCTTTTGAATGGGGCTCCCTCATTTTAGATGCAATTAACAAGCAAGCTGTTCCGAGGAGTTGCAACTGATTCTTCCCAACAGCACACAAACTTAGGAACCTGTCCAAGTAGGACATAGCGAGCGGGAACACCTCTTCTTGGCAATTGTGGTTCTCGCATACCTGTGTACAAAGAGATTTAATTAAGACTATTATAATATTATTCTCCTATTTGTATCCCTGCAGCGTAGGCAGGCCTTCCACTAGGTGAACTGACGACATAGTGAAAGTCACAAATAACTGGTGAATGCAACTGGCATCTTATCGTTCGAAATAGTGTTCTAAGGGGGAGGCCTATGTTCAGCAGTGGGCAGATCATGTCTGGCTGATGATCTGACCTACGCTTGCTTGATGGTAAGCAAGGAACAGTCGAAGAGCGCCGAAGAGTGAAGTATATGTGGACCAAAAGTGCTTTTTCTAGCTTTGCTTGAAGAGTCCAAGGTAATAAAATGTGGACAACGCATGGTAAAGCATTTCATTTGTCGATTGAATGACTGAAAAATGGACATTGGATAGCAGAGGAGTAAGCCTGTTGACTGTTGAAGCAGTCGATGGCGAGGTAATGTGGATCTTAAATAATACCAACAATTATCACGCCCCAATTTCCACAGGGACAGGTCGAGGAAGCGCCACGATCCTGACACAACCCGAACTTTATGTATCCACAATTTTCTTCAAATATAATACATAGCTTTACGCGAATATAGGTATGCTAATTCTATTCATGTCCAAAAGGTTTCTAAAATGTTAGAGCGATAGGCAGAGACAATGAAGCGCCACTTCCCACGATCCTGACCCCCGTTTTTATTTAAGAATATCTTCGACTTAATCGAGAAACAATTTTCTGAATTTTACCTCAGATAGATACGAAAATATATTTACTAAAACAAAATACTTTTTAGTTAAAAGTTTAAAACCGATTTTTCTACGATACCTTTAACTAAAAGTATGTAAATAAATATTTTATATTTTAATAGATAAATAAAAATTTACTTCAGTAATTTTACACTCCAAAATATTCTTGCTAAACGTGGCTACGTAGACCAGTTACTTCATCAAGCCCAAATAGCCGTTGAGGCCGAAAAGCTTTCAAATGGAGACCACGTGCGGGAAAACGCAGCGCAGGACGTTCACCCACAAGATTAACTGGACTAACGGCCTGCTAAAGTTAGCAGGAACCCGCTGGATTCCAGAAGGCCAATGCTGGAATCCATTGGTCGTTGGGGAATAAGCTTTAAGTACTACGACTAATGGCTGACATATTTTATTTAAATTTAGAAATGTATGAAATTTTAAATGTGAAATGTGATCCCGACTTGCCTGATAGTAAGCAAAGGAAGGCCCAAGAGCGCCTACCATTAAAAAAACATTTTTATGGTTTCCTCAGTCACCGTTGCTATGCCGGCCACAGATGCAAGTGGTTATGTCACCAGTCGAAAATTAAGCGTGTTATTTTTTAAATTAAAATATATAATGACGGCAACTGAGGTAGCCGGGAACTAAGTCAGTTTTTTCAGTCGTCGTCACTCTTGGACCTCCTCTCAGGCGGGTCGAGATCAGATGTCGTGTCACAATAAAAAAAATATTGGGACACGACATAAAATTATAACAGCCTGATGATAAGCTGGAGCGCGGTCCATGAAAAGGTAACTGCTACTACAGTTAAAAACTGTAAGTAGTAGTTACATCCACTGTGCTTGCCTAGTTAGAACCGGTAACTTATAAGCTGATCCCGAAACGCGACTAAGTGACTACACGGTCAGTATACTTGTAAGTTTGTAAGTATAGCAGACTGGGCACCACACCCTACCACTCTTTAAAATAAAAGGAGAATGATGAATAAAGTTAATTTGCAGTGGCAATGGGCCGCAGACGAATTCGTTTTATCGGCCGGAATTCCTGATAACCTATATAAACTGAATTATTGCGATAAAAACCATTCTTACACAATCTCTGTGAACATATTCCTGAATTTACTTAACACTTTAATACTTATCTAAGTATTTTATAATATTACATTTGAAAGGGGGGACCGTTAACGTAAAATTTTATCAGACAAGCTTCTGATCCCATAAGAATTATTGAAGAATCGATAATTAATTAATTACTTAATACTAATCAAATTAAATCTTCTTTTACATCTACAATTTTCTTCATACAAGCTCTATGGTTATGGGCACTATGGACGTCCGACTATTTAAGAATGCACCCCATTTGATCAAGGCATTGTGGATGTGACTACTACTTAGTTATTTAACTGTAGTAGCAGTCACCTCCATGCTTAGACTGCACTCCAACTTAACATCAGGCGGGGTGCTGTCATATAAATAAATAAAAAACAATCAAGGAAGTTAAAAAAGGTTCATGAGAAACTTTCAAAGATCATGAAGTTACGAAGTTACAATTCACAGGAAAATAAATAGAAAATCAATAGGAAAATGAAAGCTTCTAGATGTTTCTAATAATCGCAAGAATGTGCTTGAATAGGTACCTAGGTTGAAAGGTCGAGCGCATATTTTCGCACGGTGTAATGTGATAAGCTGTTCACTCGCTACTTATAATCGTATAATTAAATGAGGAATCTACTGAGTCGTCCGATTTATTGGGTGATCCAAGGTTGATTAGTGCGACAACCTAACCCTAATAAAGGTAGAATAACATTAAAAATAGCCACCAATCACCTAAAATTAGCCACGATACGTGTGGACGACTTTATTTTCCTCTAGAGTAGACAAACGGAATTATTGACATTAAATTACAGAACTATTCGATATAAAACTGAATGACTATTTTTTATGCACAACCTTTAAGAGACTATTAATGATTTTAATTCCGTTGTTAAATTATAATATTTTTCTTTATGGGAATAAAACTTTTAACGAGCTACAAAAGATAGTGGTGTATGTAGCCATAAAGCGCGGGCAGCCATTATTGCTCGTTATCTTTGGCCCCCGGGCGCACTCAACCCGCGCATTAGCTCATTGCCAATACCCCACAGGAGGAGATCACGCCAACATTATATCTATTAGAAATAGGTTCCGAACTTTAGCCTAGAGATATATCTACACTCCAATCAAATGATTTTGGTCACAATTTGCTGGGGTGATTAACCTCGTCACAAATTGACAGACAATTATTCTGCCGTTCCCGGTAAAGAAACGTTGAACAGGTTTAGGTGTTGGTCTGTCACCACGCAATGTGGACGTATGCCAGGATGACGTCACTCGCCGGCGACACCACGTGGCCGCAAACGAACGTTACAGCTGATCGCACACATACCGCCTTATTAGAAACTAATCATCGCTAAATAAAGAATAGACAGCACGTTTGTAAAAAAAAAAATGTTTTCAATGTGGAAAATATATGCACACTAACGAGTTCGCATAAATATAAATCTGTGAATGTATTATCTAGGTATTTGCCTCTATATGCAATTACATCACAATGCGCCAAAGAGGCCGTTGTATGATAACTACGCACGTCTTTCGTTAACAATGCCTTTGCACCACAAATAATTATAATGCGCTGATAAAACCACCGTGCAGGCGCCGACAGCTGTGTGCGTGTCAAAATCAGCTGATATTCAAATAGAATTTCGCGCACGGCGGCGCGCCGGCCGGCAGGCGGGACGTCCCCACGAGGGCCCCTGTCGCCAGCCGAGCACACAACCTGCAAGCACTACACTGCTTCATAATACCTATATATATAATTCACAGACTTTATAAAATATTTTACACAATCGCTCGGGCACGTCAATATAAAAACATAATAATCAGCTGATCATGTAAACAAAACGTTTCGCATGGATTTACTTCAAATATTACAACACGAATTATTCCAAGATATTGTATTATGACTAAAATAGAACAAACTAAACCAAATTTCACTTTTAACAATCGAATTAAGCATTTGGAACTACATTTATGTACGTAGTGTTCACATGAGGACATATTATGAGTATACATTACCAACCGATCTGAATTTGTCACACGAAAACTGGTGAGAAGGCAAAAACATACAAGTTCATTATCATCAGAGTTCCAGAAGTGTTAGAACACGTGGTCCTTGCGCACCAAAATGGCGAAGTATGTGTGCGGGCGCGGCGCTCACCTCAAGCATCCATTCGGCGACGAGGCGGCGCATGTGCGGCGTGAGCTCGTGCTGCACGGTGCCGAAGTAGTTGGAAGTGATGGCGTAGCGCTCCTCGGTGCGCAGCAGGTTCTCCAGCACACGTCGCCGGAGGAGCACGGGGTCCGGCCGTGCCGTCGGGGGACTCGCGGCCGTCTCCTCAGGGCTCACACGCTCCGCACACAATAGGTCCATGACACCGTCCCGGGCCCGGCGGTTATCCGCGAGCACAGCTGATCGTGAGAATTGTGTTGCGACGACGGCGAGGGCCCGAGTCGCAGTGACGGCGGACGAGCAGTGCCACTAGCCGAACATATGATCGCGCGGGGCGGGGAGGCCCGCACGCAGGTTCTCCCGGCTGTTCGGCCAAAACATTGCCCCAGTCATATGTTTTTACTCGCTCGCTCGCGTACGATTCCTATGACGGAATTTTGTTTAAAAATACATTCATCTCGTTCACTAAAACTAAAATTATTTATATTTAAAAAGTGTTGTACTAACACTTTTACAAATTACAATTAATAGAAATTATCTAGTTATTAAAATTAAAACCAATTTAATAACTCTAAAAGTACTCACAAAATGTGTTGTCCATATAAGTTCAAGGACATTCCATTTATTTAAATTATTTTTAGTTATTAGGTTTTGATTTTCCTGATTCATTAAATTATTTATCTATGGAATAACGAAACGTGCTCCAGCTCATTAGGAATCTCCATAAGCTTAACTCATGATCATGATAAACTATACCTTTGACTTAATATTAGAATGATGGACCTTATTTTTATAAAACGTTTCTTTCCAAGAAAATGACCACGTTGTCCAACCGTTTAGATATTTGTTCAACGTTATTTTTGCCTGTAGGTAATCTAATAATTTTACAGTACATTTACCTTTCAATTTATCACGTAGGTATTAGGATGACTCATTCGTAAAAGACAATTTTCATTTGCAAAGAACGGAATTCATTTCTGCTTTTGTTTGACTGATCATACAAGAAATAATGTAAAACGTTCAATGTATAGAAAAAAATGTTTACCTACAATTGAATGGCATATAAAAACCTAAAGTATCCAAATACTTAGTGCTTTAAATTCCTATAGAAAGATAACGTGACCTACCTACTTATCCCCTACATTTTTTTAATTATCACATTCGATACAACACATTCATGGACTGCTGGAGTGTGGTCCATGAATGGAGGTGACTGCTACTACAATTTAATAACTGTAAGTAGCAGCCTAGTCGGGACTGGCAACTTACAGGCTGATCCCGGAACGCGACTAAGTCACTTCACGGTCTGTACCTATACTTGTAAGTAGTGGTACTATCCCAGATAGACAGACTGGGCTCACTGCCTACCACTATTCACACGGACACCTACTAAACATGGGAAATTAACTCCCACACTCTTTCATAAAAGGAGCCCGGTTTTAACAACACTTAATCTTTGGTTATGTGTTATTTATAAAACTTTTTTGGCCGACATAGTGACGTCGATTAAGTTTTTAGAGACATCCTCAAGAAAGTTGGGTTGCCTAGTGCCCATAACCGTAAAGCTTGTATGAAGAGAATTGTGGATGTGAGAGAAGCCAGGGAGCTGTGTCAGGATCGTGGCAAGTGGCGCTCTATTGTCTCCCTATGGGAAAAAGGCGTGACAACTTGAATTGCAATTTATTATCTTGTTTTATTATGTCTTAATTGTACTATGACAACTTTTAATCTTTTCCAGTTTACGTAAGAGATATTTTTTAATATTTAATACGAAACTGTGATGCCCAGAGACCTTAACAGCTGTGTATGCCATGTCTCAAGGGTTCAGGATAATAGGATAGACGCTTTTTGGAAGGTTGATCCCTTTCTAAAGATACCTACTACTTTTTTAAAGACTTTAAATGGGTGTTTAGTGGATAATTTTAAGTTATTCTATCACTTAATCGATACTAGTACCAACAACAGTGAGATATTTAAATAAATTACCTTTTAAACATTTCTCATAATCTTTGGCCGGCATCGGCGGCTGAGGCAGCCGAGACGAACTCGGTTTTCTCAGCCGTCGTCACAATGGACCTCCTCCTGCTTATCATCAGGCGGGACGAAGTCAGATTTCGTGTCACAATAAAAAAAAAATCATAATAACAATCCATAGTTTATAAAATTAAATTCACATATAAATGTCTCAATGCAAATAGCTCATTTCCAACACTTTTGACAATATAGTGACGGCGACTGTGGCTGCCGTGAACTGACTCGGTTTTTTCAGTCGACGGCACTTTTAGACCTTCATCATGCTTACCATTAGGTCGAGGTCAGAGTCGAGTCACAATAATATAACTTTCTGTGAGATATCTCAAATCCACTAATTCTTCAATTCATCTCACTGTTACTTTAAGGTATCGTTTAATTCTAACTTGTCGTTACATTTTAGCCACCAAATACCCAAAAATAGGTACCTAAATGTAATCTCTGCAAAACAGTGAAAAGGTTATGTCCAGCAGCCGTAATAAAAAAATATCGAAAGGGCTATTTTGTAAATAAAAGAAACTTATTGTCTCTGGTCCCTTCAACAAAACTAGTTCCAAAGATCTTGTTTATTAACAAGTAACAATAGCTTTAACGTTCAGGGTGTCTGGAGACGGGAGATTTTATTTTATTGTGTCTCGACATATGATGGCACCCCGCCTGATGTTAAGCTGGAATGTGTTCCACAAATGGAGGTGACTGCTACTATACTTAAATTACTGTGTACTTGTAAGTGGTGGTACTACCACGGATCGGCAGAATGGGCACCGGTGCCTACAACTCTTTGACAAACGGACCCGGAGCAAATATTCACCTCTTTTTTTATCAACAAATATTCATAATATTCAATCTAATTAATTATACTCGTTACTATATAAACTATAAATAAAAAAATATCATCTTTAACTTCACATCAAGGAGACTGGCAACATTTCTCAAAAATAATTGCCAGCCTTTCTGTCTCCAGACTACTCCGTCAGCCGCTTGGAAAACTCCTTGGCTAGGCGCTTAGCTGAAGTAATTTAAAATTGTTTGGGGACCTTTAGGAAGGGTAGATTTCTCAAAAAGGAAAAAAAATAATTGTTATTAATTTTTACTTACGCACGTTGGGGGGCCCCGTATAATTAATACGGCAGATACGGCGGTAGCTGCGCGCCACTGAATGATGATACGCTGAGGTGACTGCAACCATAGGTAAATAATATCTTTAAGCATCCGCTAATCTATGTCGTCTAAATATTCTATTGATTTACTATTATTTTTTTATAAACATAAATAATCTACACGACTAGACACCATCTAGACAACAGTATCAACAACTGATAGTCGCCTTCACTATGCCGGCAACTTTTAAACTGATCCCGGGCCCCCCGGAACAACCACCAACGGTCTACCTACCACCCCTAAAATATAAAAATTGGTTATTATTTAACTTTTTTTTTAAATAAATAATTGTCAAATAATATTTATTTGTCAACCCTAAAATCAGCTGGTCGTATCAGCTGTCTGCGTAGAATGTCGGCGTTTTTGCATAATAATTAGTTATTCTGAATAACTCGCTGTCACACACAAACTGGTCTTAAAGCAATGCATCTCTTTGCTTTACATCCTCGCGGTAAAAATGTAAGTTTGGAAAATGTTCGTGCTAAATATGAATATAAGTTTATGAACGGCCGAAGTGCCGGCGACTGAGGCATCCGTAAACTGACTCAGTTTTATCAGTCGTCGAGGTCAAATATCCAGTCATAAGTATACATACATAATATATCAACAACAGTATCAACAACTGATAGTCGCCTTCACTATGCCGGCAACTTTTAAACTGATCCTGGGCCCCCCGGAACAACCACCAACGGTCTACCTACCACCCCTAAAATATAAAAATTGGTTATTATTTAACTTTTTTTTTAAATAAATAATTGTCAAATAATATTTATTTGTCAACCCTAAAATCAGCTGGTCGTATCAGCTGTCTGCGTAGAATGTCGGCGTTTTTGCATAATAATTAGTTATTCTGAATAACTCGCTGTCACACACAAACTGGTCTTAAAGCAATGCATCTCTTTGCTTTACATCCTCGCGGTAAAAATGTAAGTTTGGAAAATGTTCGTGCTAAATATGAATATAAGTTTATGAACGGCCGAAGTGCCGGCGACTGAGGCATCCGTAAACTGACTCAGTTTTATCAGTCGTCGAGGTCAAATATCCAGTCATAAGTATACATACATAATATATGAATTAATAAATATAAGTCAATACATATCAATATGGATAATTAGTTTAATTTTTTAAATTTCATCATCATCATCAGCCAGAACGCGTCCAATGCTGAACATAGGCATTCCCCTTAGAACGCCATTTCGAACGACAAGATGCCAGTTGCATCCACCGGTTACCCATGACTTTCACTTCGTCGTCAGTCCACCTAGTGGGAGGCCTACCTACGCTGCGTCTTCCCGTTCGTGGTCTCCACTCTAGAACCTTTTTTCCCTCCCCATAGGTTGTCGGTTCTTCGAGCGATATTTTAGTTTGTGGCTGTCAAATGACATAAAAACTAGCGAAGAAGTTTTTACGGGCAACTGCAAATGACAGGTCGTGCAACAAAGAATTTGGAAAGAAGTCCTTAAGTCTCTTAGAATTTAGAAAGAAGTTTCTTAAGATTAAATTATTTGTCGTGCAAGTATAAATTAGCAATCAATCAATCAATCAAATTGTCTTTTCCTACAGGGAGAGGCAGAAACAATGGATTTTATCTATTCCTTCATCTATCAACTATCATAGGCACTAGGCAACATTTTAAATGATGTATTTGTTAATCTTGAGTTTCTTGAACGGTGGAATTATAATAATGTTGAAATATTTTTTCAGTAATCATTTAAAAGTTCATCTAGTAAGTGACTAGCTGTTATTCATGTTCTCTTCAAGACTTTATCAAAAGTTTTAGTAGTCTTTCTGCCGCTTTACTAAATCAATCATCATCAACCTCTTATTTCTAAACACGCTTTGACGTCCGGCGTCAATTTTAACCATTTCTATTTAAATGGAATCGAGTAATAAAGCTAAAGAGATTGATTAATTAAACACCATAATCTCTGAAACTATTAAATACACCGATTAGCAAAATTTGTTTTGAATTCATTAATGACGAAGGTTATTTGACATTTCTGGGTCTGGAGAACCTGATATTGGATTTTTTTTATTGTGACACGACATCTGACCTCGACCCGCCTGATGATAAGCAAGAGGAGGTCCAATAGTGACGACGTCTGAAAAATCCGAGCTAATTCACTGCTGCCTCAAATTACTTTACTTAGATCAATGTGGATCTAGGTAAAGTAAGAGGAAGAACTAAGGTGTTTTAATTCAAAATTGCTCTACTTGCGCCGATTCTCTTAAAATACACGACAGCGTTATGACAAACTTGCATTAATATTTGACATCTTCGTAACAAATTAATAGGTAAACTGCGTTGATTGGTCATTGCGACCGCGGTGCAATTTCACTGCTTTTTCGTCGGCAAAGTCGTCAAAATTTAAGAGGATTTTAAAGTTAAAGGTCTGGAGTTGGAGTACCTGTTACATTCTCAGATTTGTGTACTCCGGTGGATCCTTGGGCTATAGTTAGTAGAGAAATAAATATTAAACTTGATTTCCCAAACCCGTGTTTATTATTGTATCTTTATTGTTAATTCTCACAGAGAAGTCTTTTAAAAGCTTTTTCCTAGAAACTTATACCTATCCCCTGTCTCCCTCACACAATATCCTGCCTCTGTCCCGCATGAATTATTCCTTTATCACCGGAATTGACGATAAAATATATAAACAACTTTGTAGTAAGCAAATTTAGAAACCACAATAATTGATTCTCTATTACGAGTTTTTAATAAATAACGATATATCCGTTAGTCACATTCAGATTACTTAACTCACTTTGAAATGTAAATAAGAAGATATGGCGTAACGCATTGGTTAGCACCAGTCCGTTATGCTTAAAGTCCTGGGTTCAATATCCGGTTCAAACAAAAAACATTTTATATCCTAATTAGATTGAATATTACAAAAAAGTTTTTATTTAAAAAAAGAAGCATATACATATTTGCTCCAGGTATGGTTCTCGTACTTTAATTGTACTACGTATGTACTTTGGTCGTCCTGTTTCTATGATACTAGCACTTTGATGGCTTGATTGAGAAATGTAAAAAAAGGGCTGGAGCACCTAATAAGGGACCTTGAGCCATGGGCATCTAAGGGATGTTACTGTACACATTGTTTAAACGCTGGTGAAACCTGGGGACTTAGTTATGAAACAAAATGGTATGAGCTATGTGGTTTAAGACTCGTAATAGACTTAAAATCTGTATATGATAAGGCAATATGGGGATTTCCATTTTTATTCGTTACTTCTAATATAAATAAACGAGAATAATTACGAGTATACTATGTAGAAATATAAATGAATTGCTATTCGTTGGTGTACGTAAGCGCATCACAGCAAAGGTCGTAATACCTAGTCGAAACTAGGTTATTATTGAAAGAAATTTCTGAAGTTTACAGGAAAAAAAATTCTCGTAAAAAAACTATTTCTATGGGAATTTTATATGAAATCAAAACCATGAAACCCGATTCAAACGATGGATATGCATAGGTATTTATATTTTTGTTTAGTTAATGATCATGGAAAAAAATATTAAAACATGTTGAATAGAGAGTTTATGGATAGTAGAATAGTTAGTTTATGTATTGGTTTTGCGAATGCGAGTATTTCGCAAAACCAATTCCAATTAATATTTTAATCACATAGGAAACTAAAATAGAATTCAGAATTAGGATTCTATATATTATTATTATTATCTACATATAGAAACGATGACAAAATTAAAATTAAGACAGAATAACGTTCTTTTGGTCAACATGTAGTTATTAAAAAATGTTAAGCTGGAGTGCGGTCTAAGAAGACTGTAAGTAGCAGTCACATCCACTCTGCCCGCTTAGTTGAAACCGGCAACAAGTTTCAAGTAATTCCGAAACGCGACTAACTCACTTCACGTTCTGTGTACTTGCAAGAACTACCCTACTACTACTACCACCCCGGATCGGCAGACTAGGCACCACTGCCATCCACTCTTTGATAACCAGACCCGGAACTAAATTTCACCTTTTTATATTAACAAATATTTGTATTTAATTTATTAATAGCCATGCTATGGTACAAATATTTGCTCCGACCGGGAATCGAAACCGAGACTTTACGCGAAACAAACTGGTGTATTATAAGAATTTAGAAATGTTTGCTTGGCAACATGTAGGTAATTAAACGCCTAAATATTATTTTAATAAAGTATAATACTAATAATTTTCAATATGAAATATTTCTCCAAAACTTGAAAGCTTTTAACAATAATTACACCGACAGTAGTCGAAACAAGATCTCTGCTCATATCGTGATTCTTTGAAATAAAACTCGGGTTTTTGACCTGCCAAATCCAACGCCCGACTTGTTACAACATAGGATTTCTGCACAAAAACCTAGACATTTTTTTATAACAATGATCTTTGTGAAAACGAATCAACTGAACGACTCGAATCTCTCGTAATGACATAGCGAAATTAATGGTAGGCAGAGTGAAATAGTAGAAAGGGTGGTAAGCAGATAGTTGGTGGTGCCGGGTAGTGTGAGTAGAAACGGTAAAGCAACTTAGTCGCATTTTGGGATCAGCTTAAAATTGCCATAACCAACTAGGCCGCCTCCATTCAAGGACCGCATTCCACCTGAACATCATATTTGTCGAGCTACAAAATTATTATCTAGTATTCTTTTATTGTGGTCATCTTTTAATTGTCACGCCCCTTTCCCATGGGGATAGGCAGAGACAATGGACCGCTCCACAATGCTGACACAACTCCCTCGCTTCCTTCACATCCACAATTCTCTTCATACAAGCTCTATGGGCACTAGGCAACCTAGCTTTTTTGAGGATGTCTCCGATTTGATCGAAAAACACCCTCCTGGGCCTGCCTTGTTTAACGCATCAATCCACATCAGATTTAGAAATTTTTTTCACCAATCTACTTTCACTCATTCTTTCCACGTGCCCAAACCATCGAAGCATCCCTTTGTCAATCCTTGTCACTACATCTTCTTTCAGGCCACATCTATCGCGCACTGTGCTGGATGGGAAAGAGGCATGACAATTTGATTGATTGATTGATCTTTTAATTCTTCTTATCTACATTTGACCTCGACAATTCGACACTTCTGATGGTAAGTTAATTACTTCACGTGACGATACTTCAATTATCGTCACTATGCCTTACGCCTGCATGGGTGTACTTTTTTACTCTTCGACTTTGAAATATGTCAATCGACTATAAATATGAAATATGTGAGTGTAAGTAACAAAGGATTATTCGTATTTATGATTATAAGATTTGCTTAGCTTGATGAAAATGTCTCATGAAGTGCGGAATGTTGTGACTACAAGAACACAGACGCTTTTAATAAGTGTGCGTCATCGACGTTGACTTCAACCAATAAAGGGGTCACACATAAGCCATAAATGAAATGATGTGGGAATAGTTCGAAGACCAAACTAAAAGAATAACTTCATCCATCCATTAACTACCTATTTCCTGGAATGTTATTGCTAAAAATAAGTATTGTTTGTAACGGTAAACGAGCTAATTAACGTTTTGTTCGATGAAACATTTTGTTGTATTCTTTCCAGCCGCAATATTTAGATTTTTATTCTCACCCGTGGCCATTCCACAATTCGTAGAAGTGGCGTGCAGGTCCAAACAGTAAACAGAACAAAGGGTGCGAATGTACTTTAACAAAAACAAACACACTATGTATGCGATAACAGAAGTGTTAGTTCATTGGTTTATTATCGTTAGGTCTTTTTGTTAATTCAATGCAGAGGTCTCCAGTCTCGCAGGAAGTACGCCATAACAGTTCGCCATTAATCACCGACGAGCCGGCTTCCTCCGAGTTGAATTGGTACACATGAGGGCGACACTTTTATTGTTTCTCTTGCAATTTTGCAAGTTTGTCCTTCGAGTGCTCACTGTACGGAGAGGAGGGGACCCTCTTACGTTTAATACGAACCGCATTAAACATTTTCATCACGTACGAAGCCAGCTAATTTAAGACACTTAATTTTGATTACTTACTGCCGACTTGCTTGATTTTGCCGTTTATGTTCGAGGAGATAGCGTATGTTTTGTAGCGAGCCTTACCAATATGGTCGACCGTTCCAAGTAAACACACTGAATTTTTTTCAATTAAATATTTATTGTTGTTTCGTAATTTATTTAATGATTCTGTATTATTATAATTAAAATGTGTAATTACAATGAAATGTTTTATAAGTCATATAAAACGGGGATGACCCAAAAGTTTGTTCCTTCATCAAATCGGCGACATTTGCAGTAGATGTGAGGAAGTAAGAGCGTTGCGTCAGAATCGCATAAAGTGGCACTTCCTATGTCTTTGCCTGTCCCTATGAGGTGTGTTTAATTTCTTTAATTAATTTAGACGTAACAGTTTATAAATATTATTTAGTACATATTATTGATATCTCTTATTTTTATTGTGACTCGAAATCTGACCTCAACTCGTCTGATGGTAATCAAGGGGTTCACGCGAATTAAAAAAACAAAAATATTTCAACTTTTACTTAGTAGCTGTCAAAGAAAAGAATCATCATTGGTTGCGCCGCTTAAAATAATATAATATTATATAAAATAAAAACTCGTTATACACACACACTCACAAATTCATTTACACATACACACACACTTACACACTCCTGTCCTTCCAAGATTTCCTTATTCCAAAACGAAGGTAGTCAGACAGTTCATATTTGACCTCAAAGCGGTACGCATCTCGGAAGCGACCGCTGAAACCCGCGAAGTAGAAAGAAGAAAAGTATCTGGTAGAACATTCAGAGACTTATACCTCTAGACTGCGCATAATCCGCCAGTCGAAACCCTCGTACAGTCGAACAGTAAGCTTGTGTAGTGTTAAAATATCTGTGATCATAAACGTGTAACGAATCGGTTGGTACCTATAATACAGTCCATTACAATCGAAGGAGAAGAGTAACCAGACCAGGTGGGCGGAATACCACCCATCAGCCTTCATCAGCAAGGGATCATCGCCAAGCAGAAAACCTGCAGGTCAGTCTGACTACCCTCCTTTATCTCGCCAACCTCAATCACCTCTTAGCCCCACCATTTGATCCTCCGACCCGTATACATTATTCCTCCATCCCGTATAGATCCTTCAGATTATACTTACATTACACAAATACGCATTCATATCTTATACATTCATATCTATACACGTATTTTGTATAATATTATAATATGTCGAAAAAGGCACCCACTAACGCTAAAATACGCGTATTAGAGAAAAAACGCCAATCCCTCTTTGGTATAATTCAAAAATGCTATGATTTAAGCACACATATCGATCGTGACCCCCGCGTCATTCCAATGTTCCTAGAAAGTGCCGCGACAATAGATGAAACAAGACAAAGTTTCATGAAAACTATAGACGACATTAATATGGAATGCGCAGAGGTCGACGAAGATTTTGATCCCGATTTTGGTCACCTCGAAACATTAAATGATATTTTCGTAAAAATAAAAAGCAAAATTAATAAATACAAAAATCAAGATGTGAAACCGCGGGTAGATGTGACTTCCGGCACGGTACCAAAGGTCGAGTTGCCCCCCCTCAAGATTCCCATATTTAATGGGGACATTAATACGTGGAATATATTTTACGAAAACTTCAAATCATTAATTCACGAAAATCATAATTTATTAAACTCGCAAAAAGTTCAATATTTAATAGGTCATCTATCTCAAAAGGCATTAACCGTCATTTCCGGTATCACGCCTAACGGTGATAACTACGATCTAATATGGAAAACGTTGTTATCAAAATATCAAGACAAAAGACAAATCGCATCGAATTATCTGGAACAATTGTTGCAATTTAAATCATTTTCTCAACCGTCATGCGCCGCGCTGGACGTTTTTATAGAAAGGTTTTGTTCACCGGTAGCAGCTTTAAAACATTTGAATATACCAGATTTAGCCGATTACATTATTACGCATATTGCTTTGTCAAAACTCGATTTAGAAACCGTTAAATCATTTGAACAACAAAATAAAACAGAATTACCCACTTTTCAAAATTTACATCAATTTTTAATAAATTATTCTAAAATTTTATCCCGCAGTAATTTATATAAAAATCCTCAAATTAATAATAATAATAAAGTAATAACCTCGAATAAACAAAAACAATTTTCACCTCAATCGCTAATAATAAACGACAATAATATCAATTGTCCCGTTTGTTCATTACCTCGTCATCCGCTATTTAAATGTAATTCTTTTATGAAAATGAACAACATCGATAGATATAACGCAGCAAAAAAGTACAATTATTGTACAAATTGTTTAGGGTTTCATAAAACTAATAAATGTGCATCACGTCTTAGCTGTTTAGTTTGTAATAAAAAGCATCATACTGCTATTCATTTATATTATAAAAATAATAATAATTCGACACCTCGCTTGTTAGAACCCGCAGTGGACAGCGCTAGCACAGCTGATTGCACGAACGCAAATTTAACTTCTTCAAATATCAACCTTAAATGCACAGAGCATAAGGACGATTTTCCCTCGATTGCAGTTCTGCCAACTGCAATTATTATAATAAAAGATGTTTTCGGTATAAATCACAGTGTCCGCGTTTTACTCGACAGTGGATCTATGAGTAACTTTATTACAAAGAAATGTGTGAAAAAATTAGGACTTCCTCTATCACGAGTTGACTCGTCTGTTACGGGAATAGGTTGTGTGTCGCGTAGTGTGCATGGTATAACACCATTTCAATTTAGTTCTAATATAAATATTAATGATACATATTCAGTGAACGCGTTCGTTTTAGAAAAAATAACAAATAATTTACCTAGCCTAAAACTGTGCCCCTCTATACTGAACAAGTGCCGTGATTTACAATTAGCTGACATCAACTTCCATTTACCAGGTGAGATTGATTGTTTAATGGGTATTGGCATATTTAATGAAGTGATAGGTACGAATAAAATATGCATCCAGCCGGGAAAACTCTCAGCCTTGCAAACTTCCCTCGGATATATCATAATAGGAAATAGTAAAGTAGATTGTAAACAAATAAATAGTGCATTGTGTTCGCTGACAGAATATCCTCCTTTAGAATTAACTTTAAAAAGATTTTGGGAACTCGAGAGCGTACCTAACGCCATTCATAATTCAATCGAAGATAAGAAATGTGAAGAGATGTTCTGTCGCACTCATATACGCGATGAAACCGGACGCTATACCGTAGCTTTACCATTTTCAGACACACCTGAGTTGTCACTTGGTGACTCATTATTTGCCGCTCGCCGTAGATTTATTAAGCTAGAAAATAAGTTACAAAATAATCCCGTTTTAAGGGAAGGCTATAATGCCACAATCCGCGAATATTTAAATAAAGATTACCTCGTACTTTCTACTGAAAGTAGTCATAATTATTACCTCCCACATAACGCAGTAGTACGCGATGATAAAAATTCTTCGAAAATAAGAATA
Organism: Tinea trinotella; assembly: GCA_905220615.1. Classification (NCBI taxonomy): domain Eukaryota; kingdom Metazoa; phylum Arthropoda; class Insecta; order Lepidoptera; family Tineidae; genus Tinea; species Tinea trinotella. The sequence goes on from HG992310.1 coordinate 5,070,993, forward strand.
ACAATCGACGGTGGTAGTAAATCGTCGTCGGGAAAGTCGATTAACGACATTCTATATACGGGGCCCAACCTACAAACTAATGTATTTAATTTATTATTAGAATTACGCCTTTACCCCGTTGCTATTACCGCCGACATAGAAAAAATGTTCTTCCAGGTTAAGGTGGCTCAGGAACACCAAAAATATCAATCCATATTATTTAGATTTAATTCTCAAGATCCTCTACTTACTTATCAATTTAATAGAATATCTTTCGGTCTCACGTGTTCACCATATTTGGCTATGAGAACTATACACAAGCTCGTTGAAGACGAGGGTACGAACTTCCCTCTCGCCACTAAATACATACCTAGAAATTTATATATGGATGATTACATAGGCTCGGTCGAAAATATAGAAATAGCTAAACAGCTGATTGATGAGTTGATCGGTTTGTTCCGCGCTGGCGGTTTTAACTTAACCAAATGGTTGACAAATATACCTGAATTAAATAATTATATCCCGGAACCTCTTCGCGCTCAAAAGGACATTTCCTTTGACAACGAATCCCACACTAAAATCGTTGGTTTAATGTGGAAACCTCGAGAAGATTATTTTTACTTTCACTCCCGCCTCGAAGACTTTAACTCGGAAGAATGCACGAAAAGAATAATCCTATCAACCGCGGCTCGTTATTACGACCCACTTGGTCTCATAAGTCCAGTGGTAACGTATTTGAAACTCCTCGTTCAGGATTGTTGGAAGCTAGGTCTCGATTGGGACAAACCCGCGACAGGTGTAATAAAAAAGCGCTGGAACGATTTTGTATCGTGCGCGCGCTATATGAACTCGATTAGGATACCGCGACATATAGGTATACGCAGTAATGCCTATATCAACTTACTCGGTTTCGCGGACAGTAGTGAGAAGTGTTATGGCGCAGCAATTTATTGTGCCGTGAGCGCCGACCCCAATGCAAAAGGGGACACCTCTTTATATTGCTCGAAAAGTAAGTTGGCCCCGCTGTCAAATAAATCATTACCTCGATTAGAACTCTGTGCTTGTTTACTATTAGCTAAGCTAATGAAAGCAGTAGTTGATAGTATATCTTTGCGCTGTAAAATAAACGAAATTAATTTGTTTACGGACTCGACAATCGCCTTATCCTGGATACACTCACCGAGCCACCGTTGGCAAACATTTGTTGCCAACCGTGTTGCGGCAATACAGGAACTTTTCCCTGCAAAACACTGGCGACATGTTGTCAGCGCTGACAACCCTAGTGATATTATCTCTAGACCGCTTACCGCAAAAAATTTACTCGAAAACCAATTATGGTTAAAGGGTCCAAAATGGGCCACGCTCCCCAAGTCACAGTGGCCTTCCAAACCGTTCTCCTCAAAAGGCGGCGAAATGTTGCCTGAAGAGAAAAAGGTTGTCGTGTTGCACTGTAGTGACGTAGATTACAGCTCGCATCCCTATAGTTTATTAGCAGATCGTATATCTGACTATAGTAAGTTACTTCGTTCTATTGTTTATATACTTAGATTTATAAGAAAATTAAAATCACGCGGTCGTATTACCCTCTTAGATTTAGACATAGCTGAATACTCGCTTATTAATTACATTCAAATAAAACATTTCTCGGACGATTATCTGTTAATAAAAAATAATAAGCAATGTTCTCGGAAATTAATTAAGTTAAATCCATTTATCGACAACAACATAATGAGAGTTGGTGGTCGGTTAAGTAACGCGAATGTATCTCATTTCCAAAAACATCCCGCGATTCTTCCTCAAAAGGATCGCGTTGTTGAACTATTAATTCAACATTTTCATGTAAAAAATTTACATACTGGACCCGCTTTATTAATGTCTTTAATTAGGCAAAAGTTTTGGATTATTTCCGCGCGCAATATAGTTAGAAATATAACACAAAAATGTAACATATGTTTTAAATTTAGACCTCGTAATACAAACCCAATAATGGGTGAACAACCACCGTGTCGCGTACAAGAACAAATAAAGCCATTTTGGCATACAGGGGTCGATTACGCCGGACCTGTATATATCACGCCGCGAAGAGGTAGGGGAATAACTAGTCATAAGGCCTACATAAGCCTTTTTATTTGCCTTGCAACTAAAGCGATCCACATTGAGCTGGTTAACGACCTATCAACTGAGTCGTTCATATCAGCATTAAAACGATTTATTTCGCGACGCGGTCCTATCTCTGTTATTCACTCAGACGGAGCAACAAACTTTTTAGGCGCGAAAAATTATTTAAATGAACTTTATTCTATAGTCACGACTAATGAGTATGAGCATAAAGTAAATAATGTTTTATTAGAAAACCAAATCACATTTAAAACTATGCCACCTCTTAGTCCCCATATGTCGGGCATATGGGAATCTCAAATAAAGTGCGTAAAAACTCATTTGTCCAAAGTAATAGGCGTTCAAGTGTTAACCTATGAGGAGATGCTCACAGTGTTGACACAAATTGAGGCCTTGTTAAATAGTAGGCCCTTATCTGTACTCAGTTCAGATCCAACGGAGCCTTCCGCTCTCACTCCCGCGCATTTTTTACATAATGTCACGCTATCTCACTTACCCGCGAAAGACTTTTCGTCATCCCCCGTAGGAATGCTCGCTCGTCGTGATCTGTTGGACAAAATGGTACAGTCCTATTGGGATAGATGGCGTAAGGAGTACTTGTCATCCTTACAATCTAGGGAAAAATGGAACACCACCAGTAAACCCATATTGATAGGGAGCGTCGTTCTCATACGAGAAGACAATGTTCCACCATTACGTTGGCCTTTGGGTACGGTGGCGGAGTTACATCCCGGTCGCGACGGCATAGTGCGTGTTGTAACAGTAAAGACTGTTACAGGATATTATAAACGGCCTGTGGTACGCATTTGTCCACTGCCTACTCAATAACGAGTTTTTTTACTATCCTCTTTAAATTCATTTTAATTTTAAGTTTAGTTAGTAAGTAGTTTTTAATAAATCTCGTTTACCGTTCTTTGTACTTTAATTGAATCTCTTACGAGACTTCAACGGGGGGAGAATGGTTGCGCCGCTTAAAATAATATAATATTATATAAAATAAAAACTCGTTATACACACACACTCACAAATTCATTTACACATACACACACACTTACACACTCCTGTCCTTCCAAGATTTCCTTATTCCAAAACGAAGGTAGTCAGACAGTTCATATTTGACCTCAAAGCGGTACGCATCTCGGAAGCGACCGCTGAAACCCGCGAAGTAGAAAGAAGAAAAGTATCTGGTAGAACATTCAGAGACTTATACCTCTAGACTGCGCATAATCCGCCAGTCGAAACCCTCGTACAGTCGAACAGTAAGCTTGTGTAGTGTTAAAATATCTGTGATCATAAACGTGTAACGAATCGGTTGGTACCTATAATACAGTCCATTACAATCGAAGGAGAAGAGTAACCAGACCAGGTGGGCGGAATACCACCCATCAGCCTTCATCAGCAAGGGATCATCGCCAAGCAGAAAACCTGCAGGTCAGTCTGACTACCCTCCTTTATCTCGCCAACCTCAATCACCTCTTAGCCCCACCAATCATCATCAGCTAGGAGGCGTCCACTGCTGAACATAGGCCTCTCCCTTAGAACGCCATTTCGAACGACAAGATGCCAGTTGCTAGTGGGAGGCCTACCTACGCTGCGTCTTCCGGTTCGTTGTCTCCACTCTAAAACTTTTATTCCCCATCGGTTGTCGGTTCTTCGAGCGTTGTGGCCAGCCCATTGCCACTTTAGCTCGCAAATCCTACGAGCTATGTCGGTAACTCCGGTTCTTTAGCGGTCCGGATTCTATCGCGCAGAGACATACCAAGCATAGCTCTCTTCATTGCCTGCTAAGCTTTTCCAACATTTAGGAGCCACGTCTTAGTGCCATATATCATCACTGGCAACACACATTGGTTGAAGACCCTTGTTTTCAGGCACTGCAAGATGTTTGACGAGAAGATATAACGCAATTTCTCGAACGTCGCCCATCCGAGTTGGAATCTCCGAGCGACCTCTTTGTCGAAGTTGAACCTACCTATCTGGACAATGTGGCCGAGGTAATTATAGTGGGCAACAACTTCGAGAGTATCGTTCCCAACGTATGGGCACAACATGGACATTGGACATGATTTTCGTCTTGTCCATGTTCATTTTAAGACCCACCTGTTGGGAATCGTTACCCAGGTCGCTGAGCATAGCATTGAGGTTCTCCAGGCGACTGAGAGAATTATTCTATTAATGTATTATTTAAAATATTTTATTTTTAAATTCAAAACACAATTAATTATATTATCAATAGGTTATTAAGTACCTTGCCCTCTCCTCTCTGTCTAGTCCTTAAGGTAAATTGGCAAATAATGTCTAAAGGTTTTTTTTATTGTGACTCGACATATGACAGCACCCCGCTAGATGTTAAGCTGAAGTGTGGTCCATGAATGAATGTCACTGCTACTGTGAGTATATATAACTGTGAGTAGCAATCACATTCACTATGCCGGCCTAGATGGAACCGGCAACTTACAAGCTGATCCCGAAACGTGACCAAATCACTTCACGGTCTGTATACTTGTAAGTGGTGGTACTACCCCGGATCGGCAGACTGGGTACCACTGCCTACCACTCTTTTATAACCAGACCCGAAGCAAATATCCATCTCTTTTTTTTATTAACAAATATTTGCAATATTTAATATTATTAAATATTACAAATAAAAGCTATGAAACAAATATTTGCTTCGACCGGGGATCGAACCCGGGACTTTGGGCGCAACAAACCAATCGCTAAACCGTTCGTCCACGCCTGTCGTCAAAAGTTCCACAAAGCCTGTCGTATTAAGTTCGTTCTAAGTTCGGAATAAATAATTATCCCTAGACAATTTTCATTCGTTTTATAGAAATATTAATAGGTTTATTTGAATAAGTTAATTATGTTTTTACTAAAAGAGTTACTATGTAGATATACCTATATTATACTCGGTAGACATGCAAAAAGTTAAAATCATTGATGCATAAAGTCTATAAAATATGAAAGCTTCACTGTATAATACAGACATGAAAGTCAAATTTATATTTATAGACAAAAAATAGATCTTAGGTCTCCTAACTGTACTTGTAAAAACGTTTCCTAACATCATCATTTTTATTTACATTTCTATACTAAGCAACTAAACGAGTTGTTTTTTTTATTGTGACTCTACATATGACAGCACCCCGCTTGATTTTAAGCCAAAGTGTGGTTTATGAATGAATGTCACTGCTACTACAATTCAATAACTGTGAGTAGCAATCACATCCACTATGCCGGTCTAGATGGAACCGGCAACTTACAAGCTGATCCCGAAACGTGACCAAATCACTTCACGGTCTGTATACTTGTAAGTGGTGGTACTACCCCGGATCGGCAGACTGGGTACCACTGCCTACCACTCTTTGATAACCAGACCCGAAGCAAATATCTATCTCTTTTTTTATTAACAAATATTTGTATAATAATATTTAATATTATTAAATAATACAAATAAAAGCTATGAAACAAATATTTGCTCCGACCGGGGATCGAACCTGGGACTTTAAGCGCAACAAACCAATCGCTAAACCGTTCGTCCACGCCTGTCGTCAAAAATGTTAACTTACTTTTTTTAAATTGTGACTCGACATCTGACCTTAACTTGCCTGTTGGTAAGCAAGGTCTAAGAGTGCCAATGACAAAAAAATCTGTATCAGTTCACGGTTGCCTCAGTCGCTGTCACTATGCCCACAAAAATTACTCCCACACCTCTAAATAAGCACTATTTTGTATTGACACGCGACATCTGATCTGACTGTTTGATCATAGAATTGATCATTGAAGAATCCAAGGTTATGAGATAAGGAGAACACATGGGTTAAGCATTCCTTTAGACTAGACGATTGTTTTACAAAGAAACGACGCCGAACGTTTTAGTTTGACTGACGATTCGTTCGACAGAATGCGGATGCTTTCCTCGACCTGTGTATTACGGGAGTAAAAAGACGACCTAGGAATAAGGTTATTTCCTAACTATCTGCATATAATGCATCTGCATATATAATACATCGCACGCCTAATGGTTAAATAATCAGTTTTATAAAAAAATATTTTGTTCTATCGTCATTCGTTTTTGCAGCGTACGCGATGAAAGGAATTTTATGAGTTATTTTTTTACACCTTGGGTTACATTATTCGAGATTTCGTACGAAACCCTAAAGTTTTTGAAAATCCAACATAGCCTATGTTACTCACGAAAAATGTAGCTTTCTAATGGTGAAAGAATTTCTAAAATCGGCCCAGTAGTTTCTGAGCCTATTCATTACAAACGAACTTACAAATCTTTCCTCATTATAATATTAGTATAAATGAGTCACGTTGGTATTCGATAGAAAGTTTGGTATGATAAAAGTGTCTAATTAATTGTACCTACGTACATACAAGCTTCTCTTAGACGCAGTCCCTTAAAAGTATTTCATTTTTTTTATTGTACAGCATTGTCATTGTGTGAGCTTTAGTATAAAAAAAACACCATCAATCCTATCTTTTTAAAGAGTGGTAGGCAGTGGTACCCAGTCTGCCGATCCGGAGTAGTACCACCACTTACAAGTGTATAGACCGAGAAGTGATTTAGTCGCGTTTCGGGATCTTGTTAGTTTCCGGTTCCAACTAGGCCGGCATAGTCGATGTAACTGCTACAGTTATTAAATTGTAGTAGCAGGGACATTCATTCATGAACCACACTCCAGCTTAACATCAAGCTTGGTCCTGTCATATGTCGAATCACTATAAACAAAAAAATCTCTAAGAGTGGTGGGCGGTCTGCCGATTCGGAGTAGTACCACCGCTTATAAGTATAGGCGTTATAAGTGTTAGGCGACTCAGTAACGTTTCATCATAAGCTTAAAAGTTGCTGGTTTCAACTAGGCCGGAATCATGGATGCGACTTCTACTTAAATTTATAAAACTGTAGTAGCAGTCCCTTTTAAGCACAAAACAAAATAAATCAAATCAAAATCAAATTGTCGCGCCTCTTTTTCACGAGAATAGGCAGAGACAATGGAGCGCCACTTGCCACGATCCTGACACAACTCCCTCGCTTCCTTCACATCCACAATTCTCCTCATACAAGCTCTATGGTTATGGGCACTAGGGAACAAAACAATATAAATCTTTAGCGAAAAGAATTTAGATATAAAACCGTTAAATACCTTTAAAAGAATAACAATTGAGGTGATAAAAATTCCATTCCTAACGAGTACTTTAAGGTTTTTTGCACAACGCGCATGCGCAATGCTTCCATTTACATTTTAGGTACTTGCCCGTATCAAAGTGCAAATTAATGAGAAATTATTATCATATTTATTTTATTGTCCATGCACTTATGCTACTCACGTGTTTTTAACAAAACAATTTATTTTTTATTTTTTATTGTGACACGACATCTGACCTCGTCCCGCCTGATGATAAGCAAGAGGAGGTCCAAGAGTGACGACGACTGAGAAAACCGGGTTTGTTCACGGCTGCCTCAGTCGCCGTCACTATGCCGGCCAAAGAAGGTGTAATTTAGGTGTAGTGGCAGATATATGTACTTTGGTTGTCCTGTTTCTATGATACAAGCACTTTAGTAGCTTAGTATAGAAATATACATATATAAAAAATCAATTGTACAGACCGTCAAGTGACTCAGTCACGTTTCGGAATCAGCTTGAAAGTTGCTCGTTGTATTTAGGCCGGCATCGTGGATGCGATTGATACTGCAGTAATCTATTGTTTTCAATTATAATATTAGGCTACTAACTAAATTGCTCGTATCATAGAAACAGTACAGACCATAGTAGGTATACTTATATCAAAAGTACATTGGTATAGGCAAGCAAGTGGTTTTGATTTGCGTAATCATTGTACTACCACTACATCACGGTTGCCCCGACTGTATGAGCAGACCAAGGAGGGTGTTGTCCGACCAAATCGGAGGTATCCTTAAAAAAGCTGGGTTGCCTAGTACCTATAACCGTAGAGCTTGTGCGAAGAGAATTGTGGATGTAAAGGACACGAAGGAGTTGTGTCAGGATCGTGGCAAGTGGCGCTACATTATCTCTGCCTATTTCTGTGGGAAAAAGGCGTGATTTGATTAGATATTTTGAGAAATTCCAAACTTTATAAGATTTTTTAGGTTAATTTTATGCGCTCTTTGCACCCCTTGGCACCCCGTGGCTTTTATTGGCAATACAAACCTACAATGTAGTAAAGATTATTATCTCTATGACGTATAGTACGTGATGTTATTACTTTTATAACACCGCGCTATATAACAATATCCATAAAAGGTAAACTTCAAAGAATTTGGACTTAAGAAATAGAAGGAGCTCTAAAATAGCTACAAAATACAACCGTTTATACTATTTTCACTTATGGCATTAAAAAGAAGTCAGAAGGGGACGAATATACTTCTTTACATTCGTAATTTAGAAGGTCGTCACTAGTTTTGATGATCATTTGACAACCTAATTTGACAGATTAACAAATGACATTAAAATACTTTAAAAAAGGATCACAGAAAAATTATGCCACTACTCTTACTACCACGTCACTTTTAATTATGCAGTATGCAGAAAAGTAGTGACAACCTTTGAAAGAAAGGAATTGAAGCACAAGTAGTTGTCTCTTTCAGTCACACGTGGTATAAACACAGTATAAATGAGATAAATAACACTAAATTAGTTCTTATTTTACCACAGATTCTATACTTTCTATATTCTTAGGTAAACTTTAGTTTGCCGGTGATGCTCTGATGACTACAAGCAACCCTAAAAAAACAATATAGTTCCGGCAAATAGCAACATTTTTAAAGGACATCATTCATTTTGTATGGGGACTTGGGCTAAATTGTATTAACAGTACACTATATACATTTTAAAATAGTTTATTGTACGAGTACAAAGATTACTATATAATTGGAAAATATCCTTTATTTTGCATAGTTCAGGTGTGCAATATGATCAAACTATAATTATGACAGTTCAAAGCAGAACTGTTGACATGGCGTATCTTCGTGATTGAGAGACGATCTATATCTTATTTTCCGAATAACTCAATTGCACTGCAATTAAAACCAAATTTGTTATTATTTTTATCAATACAAGTTTCGAAACTACTATTTATATGTTTATTCATCATTGGGCATTACAAAAGTAGTACAAGACAAGCCCAAAATGAATGATGTCCTTTTAGAAGCCAGTGTTTTTTTTTTCGAGTAGGGGAAGATACTTCCCTTTCTTCTCGATGTACTTAGCTTTTCTTAATCGTTCTTATGTTATAGAAAATATATGTTGGTAGAAAAAGGGTATTTTTGACGACATGCGTGGGTGGTCAGCACTCCAGTCCATTACGTGTAAAGTTCCGGGTTCGAATCCCGGTCAGAGTAAATATTGTTTTTTTTTAAAGCGGATACTTGTTCCGGGTCTAAGTTGTCTAAGTACAGACCGTGAAGTCACTTGGTCGCGTTTCAGAATCAGCTTGTTAGTTGCCAGTTCCAACTAGGCCAGCATTGTTGCCTCAATTAATGGACCGCACTTCAGCTTAACATCAATATATAAAACCATACATTTGGTTCGTAGGGTTATTACACCTTCAATGATTTTTATAGCTTAATATTCATATCTTGTGTATTTTAATTATCTAAATACGATTTACGAAAAATACCGTTTTTCTGCGACCACAATTAATGCAAATCTTACAAAACTTCGGATTTAAATAGTCAAAATAAACGCGATGTAGGTCGCAAAAAAAGTATATTTCACAAACAATATTCCCGCAATACTTATCTGAGAATATACTCAACACAACCAGTCTCATTATTCTTTCAGAAGAAACGTATACGTTGATCATTTTGGCATAGAAACCCAGACCGGATTTGAACGACCCCATCAAACACGAGGTATGGCCCATAACCTGATCCACCTGACTACAACCGCTTCATTCGAAAGGAATTCAATATTCCACAAACACATAGGAAAAGAAAGGAAAATAATAAGTTGATAAGTTGATCTTAGTTATTATTTTAGACGACAGGCCTAGCCGATTGTTCAGCGATTAGTTTGTTGCGCGTGAAGTTCCGGGTTCGATTCCCGGTCAAAGTAAATATTTTCATAGCTTTTATTTGTAATATATATAATATTAAATATTTGTTAATAGAAATAAAATATTTGCTTCGGTTCCGGTTGTCAAAGAGTGGTAGGCAGTGGTACCCAGTTTGCCGATCCGGGATAGTACCACCACTTACAAGTATACAGACCGTGAAGTGATTTAGTTGCGTTTCGGGATCAGCTTGTAAGTTGCCAGTTTCAACTAGGTCAACTTAATTAAATAAAATAGTGACATCTATTCATGGACCACACTCCAGCTTAACATCAAGCTAAGTGCTGTCATATGTCGAGTCACAATAAAAAAAGATTAGATGAATTAACACGTAGGTTTAAACTAAACTATGATGTAATTACTATGAATGCATGTTAGTTAACTATGACATAAGGCCACGCTTGAGTGCCTGAACAGGTGAGTGACCGTGGCTGATATGACCGTTGCACATGCACCGTAGATGCTGCACTCAAGCGGTGAATACTGAATACATCGCCAATGGCCAACCACGTGGAAGGGAAAGAGTTAGGTTAATTATACAAAATTACTTAATCGCATGTCTCAATTCACTTTAGAAGCTTGTTTATTGATATAGGCGCTCGTGGTATCAATACAATGCTTATTAACAGGCTTTTATTAGCTTGACTTGTATGTATGTAACTAGGAATCTTTCAAATAATTTTTCACACACTATAAGCGTGTTTTTTAGTTTGCTTAACTGTGGTTATTATTAACCTCAATGGTACTTATTGCTACAACCACAGTTTATTTTTTTATGTACATGAATGCTTTTTGTATCATAGAAACAGGAGGACCAAAGTACATATATCATTGGTACTGGCAAGTGGTTTTGAACCCGTGCTTATGGTTTGAATGGCCATATCACGGTTGAAATTAATAAATTTAAACACCTTACAATTTCTTCTTTTACAGCATTAACTTGTCTATTGTTGGAGTTTATCATCCTCTTTTTATTCTGCCAATTGTGGATGTAACTGAAAAATCCGTCAAACAGGGGTGGGACTGGGCAGATCATGTCTCCTGTATGATTGTTGCATTATGGACAAAGTTCACTGTTGAGTAGACACAAAAGATTGAGAGGATTGCAAAAGACACCGCGCTTTTGATTGCAAAATCACAATCTGACGAAATGAAATGTCCTACAATAGTGCGTGGCGAGAGACCGCAGTGTCGGAAAAAAGAGCCTATTTGGAAACGGAAACTAACATTCTGATTCGGATTCCGAAACGCGAATCACTTAAACGGTCTGTACACTTGTAAGTGGTGATACAACCCCGGATCGACAGACTTGGCACCACTGCCCAACTCTCTTAGACAGCTTGACCCGGAACAGGTATCCGTGTGCGGTGGGACAATTAAATGAGCTAATTCTATTATATTTATTATTCTATGCAGATACTAATCCTACTATTCAGTCACTCTAACATTGTAAAACTTTGTAGTTATCACTAAATCTTGTATGGCCAACCATTGCCGGCAACCATCTCGGTGTCTTTTTAATAGCTGCCGTGGTTTATTAGCAATAGTGACAGCGTAGGATTTTTTCTAAATCGCAACCTTTAGTACCTCGTAAAAGATCTTTATCATGTTTAAATGTCACACCGCGCCGTTCCATATGTGTGTAGTTTAAGCTTAACAAACCAATGCTGTTATTTATTATGGCAATCAGTTGTATCTCATATAAAAGAAACAAGTTCACATGCGAACATTTTGTATGTGTCTTGTGAAGCGTGCGCTATAGGCGTTCTAACGCAGTTGGGGGCCAGGCTCGGTGCTAACCGCGCGGGCCTCTCATCAAGGAACGATCTGAATGAGTCTCCTATCTAAGCCGTCTGAAGTCATGGCCGAATTATAAAAAGCCACTAGCGACAGAGTCGTGCAATGACCTGGTGAATGTTTACTTGTCCTTGGTCGGCGCGAGCGCGGCGTCCGCGGTGACGTCATTCAAGAGGTGCCGCGGGGTTTCAGGCGAGGAGGCCCGCGAAGGAAACGCAATGCTCCCTTCATGTTTAAAATGTGATAAAGCTGTCGTGTTTAATGGCAAACGTCGATTCGACAGGAATCACATTCGTTTTAAGGAATGCAAAAAGTAAATTAAAATGTTGAATTGGAATTCCTAACGTAATCCTGCTTTATTTCTTCCTAATAGGTCGGTTTTTCTTCAATGTGCAAGAGAACCTAAACCGTATGCATTGTTTGAATGAGTTAACAAAGACGTCAATGTGTTTGCCTAGGAATGACTACGACGTTGGTCGTTGCGTAGACATAAAGTGTCTAGCTAGGTGTAGCCTAAATAGTAGCCTGTCTAGAACCACTTAGTAATACAAGTTGTATCAGCGCGTAATTCACACGTTCATGAACAAGGTCGACGGATATAAATAATAGTCATGTTTTAATTGGTTAACAAATTGCAATTTATAATATTAAGAAATATATTCCCTCGTTTGTAACCTCTTTGTAAAGAATTATTAAAAGGCTTTTCACAAACTATTCGTAAAGAAAATGCATATCTATAACAATTCTTTAGCTGAGCCTTCATTTCGATTTCATTGAGGCAGAGGTTACTTTTGTATCTAATCAGGTTGCGCGTGACCCGAAGCCCTACTCGGCTCAAGGCCCGCCTCACCTATTTAACGAATCCCTGAACCGGTCGCGGCAGCTTTGTACTCCGGGCCTCTCCGTGTTTCGTGATAGCACGATCCACTCATTTTGCGAATGCCGACGCCAGTCCTCCTCTGTATACCCTAATCTGGCTCGATCTCTTCGCGGAATATGTAGCAATTGTTTCGTTGATTCTCGACTTATGATATTTGTTACGTAACGTTTTTTTACACATTTTATTAAATTTGTACCTCAAATGGAAAAATACATTAGGATTTTACAATTGTTAGGCATAGAAAAAATGATGACAAATTGAAACGTTATCTGAGTGAACAAAAGATACAGCTTTAAATTTGTATAAATACAAATATGCGTAGGTAAGATGTATAGGAGCAAGTACTTATTTAACAAATGAACGTTTTTTGCTTAAAACTGATGGATGTCGTTTAAGTCAGGTGATTAATTCATCATCAATGTTCACACGGAGTTGTTGTGTACAATGCTATCAGGCCTCTCTATTCATCATTCTATAGAAACCGCACAGGACTGGCAAACCTCTTGTAGGCCCACACACTTTTTGCCCATCTTCAAGTTGCTGAAGGTCGAACGAGGCGAGCCACGAGCGGTCTAGCATTCCACTCTATATGAATGAATAGTCGTTCAACTGGTCGAGGGCCGCATACTAAACAGCTACAGATTAATTTGACAACAAGCATTTAAGTTGGCAAAAACCGGAATGAAAATGGCAACCGCCCCGTGGGAACCGGGGACGAGCCGAAACGCCTCATCTTTGATGATTGCCCAAGTCCATCAGTGGCGGTCATGTTGTGGCTTTTGATCATCTCCCATGCGACATACTTGTGTGCATGTGATGGCAGCCAATCAACGCGTGTAAATTAAGCCTGCAGTTTCATCTGACCACATACAAACAATTTAATGCCCTAGAAGTATAATAAATAAGTACAAAGTCCATTAAATAATTTTTAAGTAAATCATGTTCTAGGCACTTTTTTGTATTCAATACGAAATTATATTTATTATGTCTTAAATAGTTATGTATTGTTGTTTTATATGTTATGCTTATTCATAGAATTCATATGATCTGTCCAAACATATGGTCACGTGGATTTACATGGAATTGTAGTCATATCCTTACCGGTTATAATACTTTGATGTGCCATTATTTAAGTTTATCTTTCCTTTTTTGGAATTTCTTAACTTGTAAGAATGTCAATGATAATTTTATACTATGTCTCTTTTGTAACAAAAAGAGTTACTTGCCGCGAGTCGCTGCTATGAGCGCGATCATAACTTTAATATTACTGTACTTTAATATAATCGTTTAAAGTTGTTTAATCGAGTTGAGAGTGATGGCCACGCCTACCGAGTAATCAATGGCTTCACTGCCTTTGCCGGCGAAGTACAATTTGTGGTTTTTAATGTCAGTCGATTTCAGCTGCAAGTTATGCAGGGACAACGCGTAATTGTATTATTATGATCTTGAAAATAATGATATTCAACAAATTGAACATGAATCGGTATCTTTATTCGTCTAACTCAGTGGTTCCCAAACTTTTTTTTACTCAAAGACCACTTTAAAAATTTTGCTGGTTTCGGCGGACCCCCTGCATCTACATTTCTACCATGTTCCCAAATCTCGACATAAACCGCTTTTGCAAGTCTTGATACGTTTTACTGAATTTGGATTATGCAATTTTTTTACAAGTAACAGTCGCTGAGCTTCTTAAAATATTATCTGCCTACATTGATAGGTAAAGTTAAGCCAACATTTTAGTTCTTCACTATCCAGATAAATTTTGTGAACCCCCGCTTACGATTTGTGAACCCCCATTTTATTGTCACTCCAACGTAGACCCCGTCGAGTCTCCCGTGGATCTCTGGAGGTCCACCTGGAACACTTTGGGAATCGATGGTCTAACTCTAGTAGTTTTTTTTAATTGTGGTGCTACATCTGCCTTAATCTTGCCTGATGGTAAGCAGGGGAGGTTCAAGAGTGACTAACCCATTTTACTACTGCCCTAGTCGCCGTCACTATGCCGCCCAGCCGCTTTTCACGCATCGCTTAAAGATTTAAGGTTAGGAGAGAATTATGGAGAATATACATGGACGTGAAATGAATTCCACTTCTCGATTGTTGTCCAGTTAAAAGGTGCTCGAAGTAGAAAGAAATGGTTTAATTATTAATGGTTAATTAATTAAAAATAGTTAAATATCCTCATTCTGACGACTGAATCAGTAGACGAACTAAAAGGTTCAGTGCAATAGACAATATGGGGAATGCTTACTTAACCAGCGCGTAAAAAAATCACCTTTTGTTACTGTTAATCACTGTTTTTTTTTTTCAGTTTAGAGAGACTTCAGATGACTGGTGTCAATAAAAATAAAATAAAAAAGATCAACATATTATCTATCATCCACTGATGAAATGTTATACCGATTTCTATTCCTCAAATATTCTCGAGGTTTTAAAATACAAATTAGTTTATTATCTTCATCTTTAGGACTTGTTTCTATAATCAATACCGGGAATTCGTGTTTATTATAGCGGCTTATAACTATGACAGGATGTGAGGTAATAAATTCTTTCTCATAAAATAGCACCATGATCGACCTTGAAATTATTGTGTCATACAGGATCATATTTGAAATAAAAATATAGATATTTCAATACAGAATAAGTAGTTGTGTTCGTAGAAACTTCTTTACAAAACTTTTTAATGATTTTAACTTCTTATTGTTCTTTTATTAATTTAGTAAAAGGGTTATTAAATGATTTTTATATAAATTTTATTGCTTCCTAACTGCACAAAGATAACATTTTGGTTTAAAAATTAAGTTTTGCACCCGACCACCCATATAAAATAATACTACTTGACTGGTTTTTGTTTGCAAGATGAATATTTCTATCGGTTTTAGCAGGTACCTAGTGAGAGGCAGGCTGTTGGTGGTCATTTGCCTCAACAGCCAGCAAGACCGTGAAGCGATTCAGTCAAAGGACATCATTCATTTTGGACAGAAGTGTAATAACAGTTGCATATTGATTACAATATAAATGGAAAATATCCTTTATTTTGCATACTTTAGGTGTGCAAAATGATGAAGCTATAATTATGACAGTTCAAAGCAGACCTGTTAATTTGGCGTGTCTTCGTGATGGGAAACGATACATAATCCATATTAAAAGCAAAATTGTTAATAGTTTTATCAATACAAGTATCAAAACTATTATTTACATATTTTTTCATCATTGGGCATTACAAAAGTAGTACGAAAAAGCCCAAAATGAATGATGTCCTCTATAGATCAGCCTATAAACTTGCTAAGTTCAGCGAGCTTAATGTAATATAAAATAACATCCAAATTATACATAAGCCAGTTTATTATTTTTGTAATTACAAGCACATTTACTAGTATTCGGTAATATAAATAACTCAACGTGAAACAAAACTGAAAGTATTCTCTTAGTAAAATAGAAAAAAAAACTTAATAGAACAAAATTTAAAAATTAACCTAATTTCAAGAAGATTTGGTTTGATTTGAAGAAAACAAAAAGTTTAGCAACTGTATAGAATTATCTTAGTATTTAATTTATTCAATGAAAGGATAAAGAGCTTAAAAAGGGTTATTTAATCCTATAGTAGTCTTGGTAAGGGATTAACAACTGCTTACTTACTTTGTATAAGAAACAGTAAAACCTCTTACAATGTGGTATTTGTTTGTGTATTCCAAATTACGACATCCTTCCTTTTGCATTAATTTTTAAAATGTATGTAAAACTCAAGGAATAGAATTGATATTTCTTAATAGGTTACAATAAAATATTATTGCTTTAAAGTTTGGTTAAAAGATATAATTTAATATGTAAAATTACAAATTACTAGGCCGTCATAGTGGATGCGACTGCTACTTGCAGTTATATAACTGTAGTAACATTCGCACCCTCAAGCTTAAGATCAGGTGGGGGGGCTAACATGCGTCGAGCTCTCATAATAATAAAAAAATAATCAAAATATCAATTAACATAATCGAATTTTCACACCTTTTTTCCACAGGGATAGGCAGAGACAAAGGACCGCCACTTGCCACAATCCTGACACAACTCCCTCGCTTTCCTTTACATTCACAATTCTCTTTATACAAGCTCTACGGTTATGGGCACTAGGCAACCCAGATTTCTGAAGGATGTTAATGATTTTGTCGGTAAACACCCTCTTGGGCCCGCCTTGTTTTGATTTTATGATTTTACGGAATAGAGTATAAAGAGGTTTAACTGTAGTTAACTACTGAGGTTTTACCTTGAATAGGACCTTGCCGGAGGCTACCAACATTTCCGCCACAGAGTTAGTGAAAGTAAATAACAAGTTATGTCTATCATTTGAAAGTAGGTATGAATTTTTCAAATGTGAGTTTAAGGTATATTTTTGTGCTTATTTAGGGACGGGTAGTAGAATCTGAAATAGTATAAAGGTTTGACTTGTATTATTAATAATATCTATTATATAGTCAGAATACAGAACTAACTGTATTTTGTATGTTTGTTCTGTATTCTGAGTCTATAATAGTATTTATCAAACTTTAGAAGAGCGATATAAACTTTAAGCTAGAGTGGTGTAGATATTTTTTGTCGAATATAACATATGTGCTGTTATATGTCGAATATGACAGCACCTCGCCTGATATTAAGCTGGAGTGCGGTCCATGAATGAAGGTGACTGCTACTACAATTCAATAATTGTTAGCAGTCACAGCCGTTAAAACCGGCAACTTAGAAGCTGATCTTGAAACGCAACTAAGTCACTTCACGGTCTATTCAATTGTAAGCGGTGGCACCCGGATCGGCAGATTGGCTACTGCCTAACACCACTCTTTGATAACCAGATCCGGAGTAAATACACGCCTCTTTTTTATTAACAAATATTTGCAAATTAAATATAATTATTATCCTGTTTCTATGATACAAACACTTTAGTAGCTTAGTATAGAAATGTAAAAAAAACAAAGAAAAGTACAAATAAAAGCTATCGAACCCGGGACTTTCAGCGTAACAAACTGGTGTGCCAACCAAATGGCTACGTCTCTAGCATTTAGCTGATTAAGAATTCCTAATAAGCGAAATTCATAGCCTAATGCTATTAAACAAAAACTCCGTTCGGTAATTTAACCCGGAAATTACGCGTGGCACATTGGTGTGACGAGAATTATAAATAGTCTCTTAAGCCACGTCTAGTAGGTATATTATCTGTGTGGGGAAATCATTGATACGTTCTTTGGGCCCCACAAAAGCTTCGCATATTTAAAAATTAAATAACTAGTTTTCTTGTAATAACCGTGTGAATTGACCTATCACCTAATACATTTTAATATACAAATGCCTTCAGTAATTTTTATTTATAAAGAAAATTGATATATTCCAATTCAATCCAATTCCGTTGAGCCATAATAAATAAATAGGCAAATAGTGATCAAATTGTGGTTCTTTTACATCGCTCGAAGAACCGACAACTGATGGGGAAGAAAGGTTTACGAACGAGAGTGGAGACCACGAACTGGAAGATGCAGTGTAGGTAGGCCTTCCACTAGGTGTACAGACGACATAGTGAAAGTCACGAATAACCAGTAGATGCAACTGGTAACTGGCATCTTGTCGTTCGAAATGGCGTTCCACGGGGCAGGCCTATGTTCAGCAGTGGACGCCTTCTGGCTGATGATGGTGAGTGGTACTTTTTATTTTTTGGTTATAAATACAACCACGAAATAAATATAAATACTATAATAACAATAATAATAAAACTTTATTTACACAAGCAATACATAAATGTGTTCAGTATTCCCCTGTCTCCTGTACTAGGATAACCCGTATGACAGGAGACTGTTCATTCCTGATATTACAATTCATAGTAAAATAAAATGACAATTAAAATTTACAATACACATATTACAACAGAATAAACATTGAAAACATGCCACCATACAAACTACACTCTACTCAGATCGGACAGTTGCTTATGAGCTTCGTCATAGTCAGGGCCGTCTTAAGCATATTCAGCGCCGGGGTGCGAAAGTCAAGGCTCTGCTCGCGTGTTCTCAGTGTAGTAGGTACCTATCGAAGTTTATGGCGGTCGGCATGCGCCCCCTAGGACTCTGCGCCCGGGTGCACCGCACCCCTTGAACCCCCGGGTAAAGACGGCCCTGGTCATAGTCCATTTCGCTTAGCCAAGTGTGAATTAAAGATTTCATCTTAAAGTTGCTTGCGCTAGTAATATCCAACTTCTCGCACATTTTATTATACAAACACGAAGCTTGGTACGTGTAGTGCCTTCTTGCTAATGCACTTTTAGCGATCGGAACAGGGCATCTGTTGACACGTTTTCTAGGATTTTTGTAGAAGGGAGTGAATCTATGATAGCGTCTTAAGCATTGGTACATATAAACCTTTCTAACCGATAGAACACCTGATATTTGTTAGACCGATACAGTTGGTTATCTAAAGGGAAGAAACAGAAGAACTTTTATAATACTGCTTGACTATCGACCGTTATTATCCCATTTTTTGTGTATGATAATCCTAACATAAGGTAGGATTAAGTACACATTACAAAGTAGTTATTAATAAATTATTATAGTTTATTTTCGTATGTACAGTACACATGTTCACGACAGAATTTTCGCAGATGATAACTTCATTATACTTCAGCTACACAATATGGCCGGTACACATTTTAAACATTAACACAATTTATTATCTTTTACATCCATACACTTACAAGTTTACTCTATTAATTAGTTATTATATTTATTTTTAGTTTTCTTATTTTATTTAAAGTCGTTCGTTATTCTTATTTATTCTATTTATAAACATTTTTTAAAATAAAATTAATTTAAAAATATTTTTTTATTATTTTTATTAAGCTACTAAAGTGCTTGTGTCATAGAAACGGGACAACCAAAGTACATATATCAAAGATACATTGGTATCGGTGGGTGGTCGCGAACTCGTGCTCTCCGGTTTGTGTAACCATTGCACTGCCACTACACCACGGTCGCATTAAATGTAGTTGGACATCGCGTTGTTTACCATCAGTCGAGGTCAGATGCCGCGTCTCAAGAGAAAGATGAAAAGGCAAACGTAGACAGTACGGCTAGGGGAGCTGACCAAAGGATGGTAAGGCAATAAATAGCAATGAGAATAATGTCGCGGCCTGAAAGAGGTCTATGTCTAGCAGTGCTTAACAAGGGTCTGATGATGAATGCCTATGATAAAATCAATAATTTTTAATGTTATTATAATCGTGTATTGTAGCAAATTGCGCGTAACAATGTTAGTTGAATGTCCTCTCAATTAGACCTTGAACCAGAAGTGGATTACACAACACATTAACAAGCAATTACTTGGAACATTTTATACTTTAAACCTTACGTGACACATTAAAGACAAATGGGCAAACAGTGGGCTAGTGGTAGTAAAATTGTCTTGTGGCAACTGTGGTGTAGTGGCAGTGCAATGGTTACGCAATCCGAAAGCGCGGGTTCAATAAACCATTTGCTAGTACCAATGTACTTTGGTTGTCCTGTTTCTATGATACAAGAATTTTAGTAGCTTAGTAAAGAAATGTAAATTTAAAAAATATAAATAATATTAAACAAGAACCCAGGTTCATTTTATAGTGATAATACACTTTTAGTAGCTTAGTAAATAAATGTTAAATTAAAAAATGGATAATATGTATACCCAGTCTTACAGTTATTGAATTGTACTAGAAGTCACGTCTATTCATGGACCGCACTCCAGTTTAACATCAGTCACAATAAAATAAAAATTACCTTGGTGAAAATATACATGATGCTATTCTTCTATTAATAAATGTACATATAACACACACACACACACCACACACACGCACAAACCAAAACCTCACCCTAAACTTTACCTTACCTTAATATTCTGACTTTCACGATACAGGCTTGACCTAGTGTGAAAGTCATAGTCATACAATGTGTTAGTAAACAATGTTATAAAAAAAAAATGTAATGTATATACATATAATGTAATATAATCTTATTTTAACTAATAAATGCCTCACTATTCTGGGAATGCTAAGCTTAAGATTTAATGTTGTATAATAAACAGAAATAAGATACTCGTCTTGTAGCATACCACCCTGACCGTACCTCAACAGAAATGGATCAAAGATATCTGAATTTCATATTAAGTGTCGTCAACTGTCCACCAGTAAGACACCTGACCATTTGTAATTCCAATTGTATGCCGATTTCACAAGATCCACAAATATATATTTTAAATTGTTAAACTGATCATATTTCAATTTTAAACGTCTCTCTATTATGGTTGCTAGACAGGCTTTTTATTTTATTTTATTTTATTGTGACTAGACATATGACAGCACCCCGCTTGATGTTAAGCCGATGTCTGTAGTGGTGGTACTACCCCGGATCGGCAGACTGGGTATCACTGCCCACCACTTTTTGATAACCAGACCCGAAGCAAATATCCACCTCTTTTTTTTTATTAATATTTGCAATATTTTAATATAATTATTAAATATTACAAATAAAAGCTATGAAACAAATATTTGCTCCGACCGGGCTGCAACTGTTACAGCCTTAACTAAGGCATAGCATTTTAGTACAATTACAACGAATGTGTGAATTTAAAGTAAAATTATCTCAAATATGCAATAAATGGTAAATTGGGTTCAATTCAACTAACTCAAACTTAAGACTGACGTTGGAAGTTAGACTTTAAGAAGCTTCCAATAAGGATGATTTTGTAGGATTTTAACTCCATTTCCGTGTAAAGCCATGATTGTCGATGGCGTATACTTGGAATAGTAGCGTTAAAAATAGGGCTTAAAGACGCTTCGGTTAAGGGTGGTTTTTGATGAAAATTTTTTGGTGTCGGCTACGATTTATATGTAGCACACAGTCGATCAACATTTAGTCGGCCTTACTTAATAAAAACAAACAATAATATTATAAATATATCCGTTTTTATTTACCTAATCCCACGCTAAAAGAAACTTACATCCATAATATTAAAATACACTTTAGAATGACATGTTGATTAGATCGTACATATATTTTAGTTAATACAAGTTTAATTTTTTTTTTTTGCATGACGAAAAATAAAGTAATTAAAAAAGCATTAATAATATTACTCTTCTAGTATCCAATATAGTAAAATCTCAAAGTTGGTCATAGTAAAGTAGGCTGTATGATTGATAGGATATGGTTTAAAATTGCATGTTAATTGTTTAATAGTTCAATCGCATGTCACGTCAGCTGATCTTTTTTCATGGTAGAGGCACTGGAATAGCACAATCAATCTAAGAAAGACAGGAACATCTTAATACGAGTAGTTTTCGTCAATATATAACGGAAATTACAATTTATTTTAATTTCAACTTTCTCCGTCATTTATATAAATATACAATTGTCAGTTTAGATTATTTATTAGAATTGATAAAAGTGTTTATAATCTGCTTTGGTTGTATTATTTATTTTTAATAGTTGTTAATAGTTTATTAACATATCAGAAGTATCAGACGTTAACTTGGCATGTTTAAAAATATTCTATACATACTAAGCTATAGAAAATGATTGTATGATAGAAGTCGTCTTATGCAAGTTGCATCCACAGGTTATTCGTGACTTTTACTATGTCGTCAATCGGTCACGCTGCGTCTTCCAGTTCGTGGTCTCCACTCTAGAACTTTTCCTTCTCATCGGTTGTCGAATTTCCAGCGATATGGGAAAGGTGTAACAATTTGATTCATTGATTTGATTGTTCGCGAATCGAGCATATATATTGTAATTTATTTTCTAAATTTATAAATATAGCGTCTAATAATAAGCATGGCGTCAGGCCCTTATCACCACGTGTTGGTGAATCGGCAATTGTGCTTACTGCCATGAGGGCGTTATCATACGAATTAACACAAATGTAATGCTAACTCTAATTTGAAAATTAAAATGTTTAAAAAAAGTTGAAAATGTTTACCACAATTAATGTAAAGACAATTTTGAAAATGTTTTAAGCCCACGCCATGTTGGCCCAGCCAAACAGCAATTTTCAAGTTAATTGTGACTTGGTTTTATTTCTTTTTATTTTATTGTGACGCTACATCTCGAAGTTCAACTTGCTAGGAGTGGTCTTAAAACCCCGACGACTAAAATAAATATTTAGTTTTAATTTAAAAAAAGGTTTATATGAAATTCTGATTATGGTCTATTCCCACAGGGATAGGCAGAGACAATGAAGCGCCACTTGCCACGATCCCGACGCAACTCCCTCGCTTCCTTCACATTTACAATTCTTTTCATACAAGCTCTATGGTTATGGGCACTAGGCTATCTCCGATTTGGTTGGCAAATACCTTTCTGGGCCTGCCTCGTTTTACACATCCATTCACATGAGATTTAAAAAAATATTTCCGTCAATCTACTTTCACTCATCCTTCCCATATGCCCAAATAATCGAAGCAATGCTTATGGTAGAAATTTAATATATTGTAGGTATATACCACGGAGAATGATTGAGGTGCTTTTTAACCTTCTTCCTATTTCATCTTTTCTCTCCTGTGATACCCGCACAGATCCCCACTCTTTGTTAAACGAATCGGCAGTCGAACTAAAAGGTTCGGCGCATCCTTTCTCTGTAGAGCAATCGTCAAGTAGTTTTTTTACCCGCTTACTTTTTTCCATCCACATCCCTGGATCCTTTAGGCGAATCGAAAAAAGGCAAATTTAAACTGAATCGATTTTTTCAGTGGTCAGCGCACTTTTACATCACCTTGTTTGCTATCATGTAAGTCAAGGTCAAATGTCAAGTCTCCATAAAAGAATTTGTTGCGCGTAAAGTCCCGGGTTCGATTCCCGGTCGGAGCAAATATTTGTTTCATAGCTTTTGTTTGTAATATTTAATATTACTATTAAATATTGCAAATATTTGTTAATAATAAAAAAGAGATAGATATTTGCTTTGGGTCTGGTTATAAAAGAGTAGTACGCAGTGGTACCCAGTCTGCCGATCCGGAGTAGTACCACCACTTACAAGTATACAGACCGTAAAGTTATTCAGTCGCGTTTCGGGATCAGCTTGTTTGCCGGTTCCAACTAGGCCGGCATAGTGGATGTGACTGCTACTTACAGTTATTAAATTGTAGTAGCCGTGGCATCCATTCATGGTCCACACTCCAGCCTGACTTCATATGTCATATGTGACTGATATGTCGAGTCAAAATAAAAAAAAATATATATATATGTATATATATATATATATATATATATATATATATATATATATATATATATATATATATAAAAGTTGTATATCTCCAGACAAGCGTTAATTGATTCATAAAATGTGACTAGCGAGCATGGGCATAAACATATGCCTTTCACCCAATTCCGACGTCATGATTTAACTAGAACTCATTTCTATAGAAACCAAACCATTCCCGTGACGAATATTTCAATTGTTTTTAATTAAATCTTTAGTTTGTATGAAGAGTTAATTAAATTTGTTTTCTGATGATGATAAGGTAATTAATACGGGATCTTGCGTAACACCATTGTTGTGATCCAGAGGAGGTAATAAATTAATTATGATTCTGTTGCTTTTTCAATGAATATCTCATTTAAGAAACAAATGAATTAATTATATAAATTATTACTATAATTATAATTATGTTATTATAATTATTTTGTGGCTATCAAAATATATATTTGGTTCAATAAGAAATGTTGTATAATTAGTTATGTATTATATTTATATAGGGTAAGGGGGGGGGCACAATGGAACGCGGGGCAGAGTGAAACACCCGTAATAACTATGTCAATTTCTAACATTCCATAGATTTTATTTGACAGCATAATCAAGTGCACAAGCGGCCATATTAATTCAGTTGTCAAAGTGAAGTTGTATGGGTCGTGTGTTAAATAGTTTGGAAAATTGGTTTTATGACATTAATTTCATTAAAGTTTTTATGTAGTGTTTTCCGATTTACGCGAAAACCGTAGCTACTGGTAAGTAACATTTTATCCTGTTTATTTAGGTAGTTAATTGGTGATATATTAACGACCTAAACATAACCTAAAAGGGTAACCTAATAGTTATAACGATTTTTGTTTTTATGAATCAGAAGAGGGGCACAGTGGAACGGGGTACATAGGAACATGCTTAAATACTTTATTGGATAAATTCTAACTGACTGTGACACTGAGAAGCACGAATATGATATCAGCTACCTGAAAAAAAGTGGCAAGTTTGAAAGATTTCACTTTTCTTTAGAACCAGATATGGCAGTTGTGTCCAAAAATTACATAGTACTCAAAATATTCCCACGAATAAGGAAAATATAAACTAAAAGACAGGCCAACCTATTGTACATTCCACAACGCATCCATAAACTGAATAATTTCAATTATTTTATTTATTTTTTTAGATTTATTTCGTATGTTCTACTGTGCCCCTAGGGGCGTTCCACTCAACCTCAGAACCGGGGCACAGTGGAACAAAATTCTGATCTTGAAAAAATTCCAATAAATATTATAATACGAACTTTTTTCATTTTTTTTGGTTTGGAATTGATAGAGCAAAGACTGCTTAATATGTAAGTGATAGCCCCATTATGATTGAATAAAAGTTGATTTTTTAAAAATCTAAATGCGTTTTTCGTTCCACTGTGCCCCCTCTTACCCTATATCAGTTTATCCATTAATTTGTATGTACCATTAATACTATTAATATATATGTATCTACCTACTATATATATAGGTATACTTATCAATTTTATTATTTTTAAACGTGTTATTTTATCTTACCTTTTATTTTTGTTTGGTTCATAATCCTAATGCACATTTTTCAGCTAAGTCAACTTTAATATTATTAAAAATTTGGCTATAGTAGACATTGAATGGCGCGCAGCATTAAGTCCGCCTTTTTAAAATTATGATACAAAATAAAGTTATATTAAAGTAAGGTGCTATTTGTTTGTATAACATGGTCTAAAAAGGCGACCGTGGTGTAGTGGCAGTGCAATGGTTACGCAAACCGAGTGCACGGGTTCGATACCACTCACCGGTAACAATGTATCTTCGATATATATGTACTTTGGTTGTCCTGTATCTATGATACAAGCCCTTTAAATTATACATTTTTATACTAAGCTGTTTTAACTACATTTCTAAATGGACTGATGACATAGTGAAAGTCACGAATAATCAGTGGATGCAACTGGCATCTTGTCGTTCGAAACGGCGTTCTAAGAGGGAGGCCTATGTTCAGCAGTGGACGACTTCTGGCTGATGATGATGATACTAAGCTGTATAGCAATGATTAATTAAAAAAAAAAATCTAAACAAAAAAATTGGAGTTCTAAGTTCAGAATTTCATTTCCATATATTTATTTAAATTAAACATTACTTAAATTGCAATTTCAAATAACAATCTGTGAACCAACTTGTTTTAAATTGATAAATCGTGTTCGCAATACTTTTACAACTGCACGAGATTACATGTTTATAAAATTAATAACTAAATACGGAAGACAGATATTTTCCAATAATCATGCTCTACATGTCTTTACAATGTTGATCATTGCAGATTGATGGCTTATTCTTGTCTTATATCTTAACGATAAAGAACTTTTTATTTTATTATTATATTATATGACTTTTAATAATAAAACAGAGTACATTGAAATAATAAGTTGGAGAAATTAACGACTTTTCGAAATTAAATACCACAATCAATATAAATAATGCAAATAAAAGTTATAGGTAACTACAATGATGACTTTTTTAATATCATTGGGTAATTATAATATAGGAAATAATTAAAATTTAAAGTTTTATTGATTATTTACATACCCTTTACATTCTTTTCTTTTTAATTATAAATTATCTAATTAAGCTAGTCTCCTTGGGACTATCTCTGATGATATTTTTTTTATTTATAATTTAATTATAGTTAATATACTTTTAATTTTATTTGATTCTCAATTAAGAATTATTAGGAACCAATTAAACTACACGATTCAAAATAAATCAATGAATTAAATTGTCAACTCACAATTCTTTAAGGAGGTATAGTCCGAAACATTGGGCGCCACTTTTCACGATCCTAGCACAAATATTTCGCTTTCTTCACATACACAATTCTCTTCTTACAAGATATATTGTTCTGGCCACCCCAACCCTGCTATTTTGAAAATGTTTTGAGCTTTATTATTTAAATATTTAAGTTAATTAGAAATCAATTTAATAAATTGTGTTTAGTTTTCATAGTTTACATATCAGGTTTGAAATATTTTTTTGTATTTGAGGTTATAGTGTGTATTTAAGAGTTGAGCCACATTCCACTGGCTTACAGAATAATGTATGTTGTTACCGCCAATCTCACGTCAGATAATAGGTACTCCAACTCTTGGTAAAGGTCAGACCGCATGCGTGAATCCGTCAATGGACATAACAGAAAACAATTACTGTGGAACCGGTTTGTAATTATTTATTGGTTTCAATGATTCTCTTTTGTTTGGTTATTATGTGTTTTTTTAAATTATTATTTTAAAAGGTATTTAAACTAACGATTTAAGATATGAAACCACCAGACAGAAGGTGACCGTGGTGTAGCGGCAGTGCAATGGTCACGCAAACCGAAAGCAAACTACTCTCACCGGTACAATGTATTGATATATGTACTTCGGTAGTCCTGTTTCTATGATACAAGCAGTCTAGCAGCTTAGTATAGAAATGTAAAAAATATATATTTGCCTTCAAATTAAATTGTTATTGACAACAGTGCATGTTACGAATACCTATGTGCCTCAGTGAAAAAGTAACCGGGTAGTGGAAAGTATATATAATTTCTAACCAGTGAATAATTTTCATGTAATTATTTATTGGACCAAAATTTACAGCACAATGGCGAGGTTAATAATGGCCTTCTTTTACAGCTAATCTTCAGTTATTATAAACTTTTTTTTATTGTATTCGACCTATGTAGACATGTATATAGAGACACATAATATGTAGGTTGCCTAGTGCCTATAACCACAGAGCCTGTATGAAAAGAATTGTGGATGTGAAGGAAGCAAGGGAGTTATGTAAGGATCGTGTTAAGTGGCGCTCCATTGTCTCTGCCTCTGCCCGCCTGATGTTAAGCTGGTGTTCATCAATGGAGGTGGCTACAATTGCTAATGACCAATGGGTAAAATTAATAAAAGTAGCAGTTACATTCGCTTTGCCGGCCTAGTTGGAATTGGCAACTTACAAGCTGATCCGCTACCCCGGATCGGAAGAATGGGCACCACGGGGTGGTGTAATATGTCAAACCACAAGAAGAGTTTAAAAAATAATAAAAAACATGTATTATAAGAGTATTATGCGATGTTAAAAAAACTTGCAAAGTTATTTTTTTAATTAGATATTTATCAATTAAATTGTCACTCCTTTTTCCCACAGGGTAGGCAGAGACAATGGAGCGTCACTTGCCACGATTTTGAACTCCTTCGATAAATATTTTGTATTTTCTTAGATTTTGCGCGAACATTGATTAATGAATTAAACAAATTTTATGCGGCTTACTATCGCGTTTATTTTGGTTTAGATATTTCATTTTTTTATTATTCGGACGTTTCGAGAGCTTTGCAGCCATTGTGGTCCTGGAGAGACTGAGGAGTTAGTCGTCCTATTGGTTAATGCTGTTATTGCTTCCAAAACTACCCCGTTTGATAATAAACGCGATAGTAAGCCGCATAAAATTTGTTTAATTCATTTTGTATATTTATCAATATACAAAATACAAAATTTTCACATTTAAGGGGCATACTCGTACAATATGGGTGCAGTAAAAAGTAAGGACAAGTATGTCTAGGGGCAATTAATTAACGACTATTAATTGTTGATTTGCCATAAATGGTTGGGTCAGTGGCCACTTTGCGATCTTGGCATACTTGAGTCAGATTCCCAGGAATACTGCTCACTTAGAATTCATACTTTATTATAAGCCACCTCATCTATTGTCGTATTAAAGTAAAGACCTGTTTTGTATGCATTATTAGCGACAAGCTTGTATGAAGAATTGTGGATGTGAGGGAAGCGAGAGAGTTGTGTCAGGATCGTGGCGAGTGGCGCTCTATTGTCTTTACCTATCCCTGTAAAAAAGGCGTGACAATTTGATGACGAAACACAAAAAAAATCCCATTCCCCCTGATGTTAAGCTGGAGTGCGGTCCGTAAATGGAGACGAAACTATTTTTTGGGTCGTGTTAAATTTATTCAGAAGAATGCCAGATCTCGCCTTAAGGTCCAAGAGCGCCGACGACTGAAAAAATGTTTAGTTTACGGTTGCCTCAGTCGTGTCGTGTCACTATGCCGGTCAAAGGTGCCTTTTCACTCTTCGCTTGAAAGATCCAAGGTTATGGAATGAGAAGAGCACATGAGCTGCTTTTATCCATTTGTTTTTAAAAATATATTTAATGTTAAAATAGTATAAAAACAGAGAGGAAATCATAAGAAGACAGTTCATTCCGCGCTGACTTCAGACAGTTTTTAGTTATTTTAGGTTAATTTGTTTAAATTTATTATTTTTTCTTAATTTTACAGTTTTTTTTGTATATTTCTATTAGTGGCTTTATTTTTGTATTTCTATTTATTGTATTAAGTTGGATTATCTGAATAAATAAATAAATTAAAACGCTCTATTTCTTTTCATAATTCCCAATAGTCTCTTTATTTTTACGTGGTCTATGATACTCGTACATGTGGTTTTTTTTTATTTTGTATTCTTTTTTTACATATATTTTTTTACATTTCTATACTAAGCTACTAAAGTGTTTGTATCATATAATAGAAACAGGACAACCAAAGTACATAATATATCAAAGATACATTGGTACCGGCAAGTATGTTTAAAGTTTGGACCCGTGTTCTCGGTTAACGTAACCATTGCACTGCCACTACACCATGGTCGCCTTAATTTGGCTTGATGGTTTAGGTGAAAGATTGACAAACAGACAAACTCACTGAAAGTAAGTTTAATAGCATGTGTAAGATTAAAACGATAACTAGTAATAGCAGTATTATAATTATGTATTAGATATTACATATATTGATAAAAAATTAACTGAAACACATTATTAAAAGGAGTCCCTTTAGGCAAGGTTCCGAAGATACTGGCAGCGTTCCCCCTTTAAATAGCTAGACTAATTCTTTGTCTAAGGTAGCTGCCAACTCTTCGGTCTCCTGTGATGTCGACTAACCTTTTTGATATTTCCTTAAAAAGCCTTATAGCGCTAGGACCCCACGGACCAAGGGTCTCGACACCGAATGGGACAAAATCATACTCGGAGCCTAGACCCCTGTATTTGCACGCTTTAGCTTTTTCAGCCGCTTCACAAGCCGCACCAGCTCTGTTGTTGGTTCCATGTTGATGGGAAGGTGCCAGCGTGTCTGAACAGGCTGCATCCCATACCAGCCCATCTTCCATGGAATCAAACTCATACCATCCGGTCTCTTACCATCATATTATAATTGAATTTTATTTTTAGACAACCAATCCAAACTGCGTAGTTGGATAAAAAAGTAATGCGAATTTTATCTATACCTTTAAATGAAAAAATCAATCTCTAATGGATTAATGTGGTAAAGTCAATGGCCGCGACGGTCAAATAGAATTTAAAGAACAAACGAGAAGCACGTATTTTGTTATTTGCAATTATCTTATAAATTAATTAAGGCATATTAATAAATAGGGTTAGCGTTAATAGGAAACTAAATAATTAGTTAAAAATAAAGTTATTTACATTTCTATATTAGGCTAAGTACTTAAGTGGACAGAACTTAAATAATATACCTTTTTTTATTTTGTTTGTTTTTTTTTACATTTCTATACTAAACTACTAAAGTGCTTGTATCATAGAAGCAGGACAACCAAACATTATCAAAGATACATTGGTACCGGTGTGTGGTCTCGAACTCGTGCTCTCGGCTTGCGTAACCATTGCACCACTACACCACGGTCCACGGTCGCCACTTAAGTTGTATGATAGGAACAGGACAACCAAAGTTCATATTATCAGAAGATTCATTGGTGAACCCGTGCTTCCGGGTTTGTGTGACCATTTTACTACCACTACACCATGGTCGTCTTTTTTATTTAAATTGCACTAATAAAGGTTCGACTTCGAATTCTGTAAACCCACTGTTAAAATCTCCACTGAAGCAAAATATCTACTGTAGTCGCAAAGGACCTTTATTGTTGGAGCGACTTTAAATAAATTAAAAAAAAAAGGTTCGACTGTGGTCTAGTGGCAGAGAATTAATCACGTAAACCATTATATATTGGTCCTTCTGTGTCTATGATACGAACTCGTTCAGTAGCTTAGTATAGAAATGAAAAAAAAGCGTGATCTTCTGCCAGTTGATCTTGGAAAAGACAAAAAGGTAGTAAAATAAATTATTGTAAATAAAATAAAACAGAATATTAAAAGGGACCGACATACTAAACATACAAGGAAGGTACTGGAGCAAACACATATTTTTGTCGTTCGGCTTACGACAACACCCCGCCTGATGTTAGGCTGGAATGCTATGAATAAAGGCCACTGCTACTACAGTTAAACCACTACAAGTAGCAGCCGCTTTGCCGGCTAGTTGGAGCCGGTAGCTTACAAGCTGCTTTCGAAACGCGATTAAGTCACTTCAAGGTCTGTACACTGTAAAATGATATCTACTAACATATTAAATATTAATTAGCACATATTTAGCAAGTAGATAGGTAATATTTGCGGATAGGTTCATAAAAGTAACAATGATCTAAGTAATTTTTGGCAGGTGATTAACGTTCTTGAGCTACGATAGATCGGAGCACGTCACAAAATCAGTTTTTGTATTCGGCTGTGGTTAGAATTATTCAAAAGAGTATTGCTCTAATAAGATACGAGTCGTTTTATCCGCCCAACGATAGTGTGAGGCCTCAAGTCGTGACGGCCGTTTGTTAAACTAATGACAAACAAAAAGAACACCATCGACTATTAAACGTCGATGTTACTCCGGTCAATTTGCACGCCGCGAATGAATTTGCCTTGTTCTCATTGTGAGGCTTTTTATTTCCGTGACGGTACATTGATCTAATACAATTGACTGTTTCAATTTGTCTACGAGTGTCCTCTTTAGACGCTCACGAGTCGACTCATCGGGCCGAGTGTCGCTAATAATGTGGTAGGTTGTTGGCGGGCTGTGGTGTCGATCCATACTAAAGTAATTAGTGAAGCAGGCGCCATGTGAGACGTCGCGGGAGTCCCATGTATCCGCAGATGTAGCCCACGCGACTTGCTATGGAAAAAATTGACATACGATAAAAGTCGGATGTCGAGAAGGCGTGAGAACGTCGACACGTGGCCAGCCGCGAGCTCATTCATGCATTTGATTCATAAATAATTATTATGCATTTCGGGGAAGCTGCCTAGTAAAGTTCGCAGTGTTGCGCAGACGCTCCCCACCCGTGCCCAACATGTCGGGGCGGTGGTGTTGTTTTTTAATTGGCGCATGTAAAACAAGTTAAAATTTACATTTACAAATGATTAGTATTCGCTTTTTTGTATTACGAGATGTTATCGCATATTATAAAGTAAAATAATGTAAGATGACTGAATACTTCAATATAGTATGCAATTTCTCTCGCGGGCGTTCGGTTGCCGGCGCCCCGTTCGCTATAAATCAGGGCCGATTGAGGTCGGCCGGACGCGGGTTATTTTTAAAATTGCGTGCACAATATTATGTGTTTAGGTGGAATATGATAATTGCGGCGGCGAAGGAGGCGCCGTAAGCCGACACTGCCAGCCGATGGGATTACAGACCGCTCGCCGCGCTGCCTTCGTTGCCTTCCAAAACACCACTCAAAACTTCGCCGCGTATCCATCCTCCAATCATGCCTCTTTATTTTAATCGTTACCTGCTTATACTTTACAACTTACAGCCATATAAACTTGGACATAAAACGGTGCGCCACACGTGAATTTTAGTTAGTTTTTTTCTTATATATTTCTGCATATTTCATCTTCAATTTTCACGTTATGTTCTCGTACTTCCAATTAAATTAATTCTTTTATATTTTACAGCAATAACCAAAATACTTATAAAGGTAATAAATCTTGCTATCATATAAGTTTACTTAGTCTGGTTTTCATAATCACTAGATACTGCAAGTGGCAGTAGCAAATGACACCATTGAAATATTTCATAAAATATTATCTTGATCATTACTCCATATTATAAGTTATAATTACATTGATATTTCCAAGAAATGTTTGACATTATGAAGATAAAATTTGGTAAAGTGGATATGATAAAATGATAAGGGATTTAGTTACGATTACTGTAACATATGCAGACATAATAGTGACTATGCACTATTTCTAAATAAAAGTATTTGGTAAAAAAGGCCCTGCCGTCACAATTACAAGGGAATGTTACAGAATTATGATAACAAAGCTATTATGGCAACTGTGAATAATGCTTTGATATTACATTAACATAATATTTTTTGTCATCCCCTTTGGTGGTGGCCGCGGACAGGTAACACTATGAGGATGCACAATTCTTTGAATGGAACCCCGAAACGACTTTTGCCTTTCAAATATATGTCTTCTTTCAAAGGCGCTATGTTTTAAATTGGTTTGAATATATCATTTTCGTGTTCACGTAGATAATGAAGAGTTGTTACAGAAACTTCAGTTCTATTTTAGGGTGGTTTAAGTGCGATTGTTCGTTGAACATGCTTCAGGTGCGAAGGCAAAGCTACTATCAATCAGTAAGGCGCCATTGAGGGCTGGTCGTGAGAAACCGTAAACACTTACCCGCTTTATCTGATATGAGTTTTTTCGCTATCCAGTGGGTCCAGTCAATTAATGGACTTTGCCGTTACATGGTTTATTTTTGGTGCCGATGCTGCTTAGCATTAGACGAGACTAATTTATTTGAAAGGGTTTGACAGCTGAGCAATCACTAAGATGCAGATCAGCCGCGAAGGAATTTCAACTTTGATATTAATAAATGAACGATCGTTTTAGTATCACGCAAACCCCCGTGGTTTTAATATTATATGCATGTATATCTCGTTATTTATGATTAATTATAGCTTTTATAAGAAACTAGATACGTAATTATCTAAATATCTAAATGTTTTGTAATAAGGTAATTCCATTTTATTTTTATATGATATTAGAGCTTTTCGCGAGGTTAACTTGTGTAGATAAACAAGAATATAATGTAACTTGATATTAACATAAGTAAATGAGATTGGTAGGCAGTGGTACCCAGTCTGCCCATCCGGGGTAGTACCACCACTTACAAGTATACAGACCGGATTTTTGGAAGTGATTTTGGTCACGTTTCGGGATCAGCTTGTAAGTTGCCGGTTCCATCTAGGACGGCATAGTGGATGTGATTGCTACTCACAGTTATTGAATTGTAGTAGCAGTGACATTCATTCATGAACCACACTTCGGCTTAACATCAAGCGGGGTGCTGGCATATGTCGTGTCACAAAAAAAAAATGAATTTTATAAAATAAATAAAAATATTTACACAAGTAAATCTCGCGACAAGTTTTTATGTCATATATATTGTGTAATGTAATAAATTGATAGGTTTGATCCAATTTTGACAGCTTGTATTAAAACATATTTTTACTATTAATTTATATTTGATGAAAACATGTGTATTGTTTATATAGAAGGAGTTGTAATTGAAGAATTTCTAAGCGTTTTCAAATTGAGGGCAAATATTTGTAAGAGGGTGTTAGACGGGCGGTCTGGCTGGCACATATGGTAACAAAAATAATGTGTGTACACCGACGAATGCTCTTATTGACAGTATGCATAACTATGTAACTTAGCACCCAACCTGTGGCAACAACTCGCGACAATGATACGAACACGATTTCGATTTAACTCAAATCGATTTCGATTAAATTGTTTTCAAAACTAAAATAAGGTTTAATCAATAAAAATGTGATAAGCTGAGAAATTTGTTTCTCTTATATTTCCTCTAGCTATCTAGAATTCTATGTACATTTCTGTAATGTATTTATTATACATTTTAAGAAATCAATCGATAATTGTAGCTAATATTAGTATAAGTCTGAACTGTATGAGTTATAAACTTAATGTAAGACTTAAGACCCTAATTACTTAATAATTAAACTAAAAATAAAATATTTAAACTTATTAATTTATTTCGAAATAGCCGTAAGGACGTTAAGTAATTCGTAGATGTCGCCCACCCTGTCACTGAAGTGGGTTTGTTTGTTTGACATCTTAAATGCAATTTCTAAGAAAAACAACTTTGTTTTGTGTTACCCCTCACGACTGCTTGGGCATAATTGCTTTTACATTTTACATGCAAATAGTATTATTATTAATTTATTTTTAATGTTCTTAGACATATAATTAATAATAATACATAAATATTTTATTGGACACTAACAAACTTAATGCTGTTTAGGAATTTTCCTACTCATAACGTTTGGGAGATAAAGGCGGTTTTAATAATAATAAATATGAATTAAACGAATTTTATGCGGCTTACTATAGCGTTTATTTTCGTTTAGATTTTACAATTTATAACCAAATAAACTAAAATAAACGCGATAGTACGCCGCAGAAAATTTGTTCAATTTATTAATCAATGTTCGCGCATAATCTAAGAAAATATTAATAAATATTTTATATATAAATTTTAAAAATATATAAAAAACTCAACAACAGGCCCTTATAGCAGGTCTACCTTAAAACTATCTAAGTGCGAAAATTTGACATATACCTAGTTCAAAAATAATTATCGTACGATTAAGTTTTTTTACTAATTTACCTCTAAACAAATTCTGGCGGCATTTTCCCAAGTAACTGTTATTTTCCATTAAAAAAAAACAGTTGCTATGTTACAATACATATTTACAAAGAACTAATATTATATAACTTTTTACGATTTATAATTATAACTTCGTAAACAAGAGTGTGACATATAAATTACAGAATAGTTTAATTTTTTCAATGTCGGGAGCTTAAAGTTATGTGAGAAAGGCGTTATCTCGGGGTAGGCTCGCTGGTTGCTATTTAATAAATATTTAATTTAGTTCTCTCGTCTCCCAAAATATAGCCGCAATAGTTATGTCATCTTAAACCAAAGATTAGATACCAACCCTGGGAACAGACAACATAATCCCTACGTTTGTCGTTTCCGGTGCAACTTCAAACAATTATTGAATTAAATTTATTATTATACACTTTTAAACATGATTACATTTAAAACTTACACATTTAAAGAGTGGTAGGCAGACATTTGGTGGTCAATTGCTCAGTAAGCCGACCATGAGTTGCATGTAGTATTGCTTGATGGTAAGCAAGAGAAAATCCAAGAGTGCCATCGACTGAAAAAAATACTTCAGTTCGCGACTGCCTCAGTCGCCGTTACTGTGCCGGTCAAAGGTGCTTCTTTACGCATCGCTTGAAGGATCCAAGGTTTTAGCATTTCACTTGTCGATTGTTCTACAAAGAAACGTAGCCCCAAAACTTTTAGTTTGACTGCGGTCGACAGAATGCGGATGCTTCCGCCCGACCTGAATCGTGCCTCTACACAGGCGCGTTATTGCGATAATGCGTTATCGGATGCGTTATTGCGGATAATGCAATAACGCATCCGGTATTACCGACTGATAATAATGCGCCTGTGTGGTAGAGGCTTCACGGGTGTGAAAAGGTTAAAGAGCTCCTCGGAAAACCCTCTATGAATTTTGCATTAGTGAATAGTGATTTATAGTCGTATGTGTTTTTTATTGTCTGTGAACCGAAGTATTAAACGACATTTTGTTTGTTGACCATTCGTTTACACACATTTAAAAACAATAATAAAACTGACAATCATCTCATATTATAAACAAAAGGGGGATGAGAATTGTGAATGGTGGCGCTACTCACGTATCGGCCGACAAACAAAAATACATATTAGAGAAACCCACTAATATTGTTTACCTAATGAGACGTGTCGTCTGCACGCGATCCATTCTCACGATCCATTTAGACAAAAAAAAGGAATTCCAAAATTTTAACGCAATAGACACATTGTTCCAACATAAACAGCGGTTAAGATTTCACTCTCAAATGAAAGAATAATATGGATACGAATTATTGATTACCAATCTAGTCATTATGACAATTATTTATTATTATTAAGAGGTAGAGACAATGGAGCGCCACTTTCAATTCAGCTCCATTTTGGGATAAGCTTTAAAGTTATTGGTTCCAATTATAGCGGTGAATGAGACTGCATTCTGCAATTATTTAACTCTAGTAGCTCGCTGTGAGAAATGCCGAACATTAAAAAGGGCGCTGTGTGCTGTCATAAATCTAACCACAATAATAATATAAACTGACGTAAGTGAAATCCTACTTATTATTATAAATGTGAATGTGAGTTTGTTTGCTACGTTTTTACGCAACAACTGCTTAACCGATTATCATGAAACCTTGTATACATATTTTTGGAGGTACCAGAAGTAACATATAGGATACGTTTAATATAAAAAAATGTTTACTATAATATCCAATTGACTATAGTTTCAGCTGTTTGAAATTTTTCTATTTTTTTTTTATTTCCGTCTGTCATTTTTATATGAGTTATTGAGTTATAAATACCAAAAAAGGGATATACAGTCGAATTGACAACCTCCTCCTTTTTTATGACTGTGTTATAAACTTAATTTTTTGCGGGCACTGCTAGTAAATAATATCTTTAAATTAGTATTTTTTTAAATAGTCAATAATACAACATAATTTTCTATAAATAGTGTTTTTTTTGTGTTATTAATGTTAAATCCATACTAAGATATCGATATCAATCAGTTAGGAATGTATATTGAAGGCAGGGATCGCTCTTCGCGCCTATTTTGTGGGAGCGTCCTAATTCAGGGGTTAAGGTGGAAATTATTGTCCCGCAACTCATTAATTATAACTAATTTGTTACTTGATAAATAATAACTAAACCTACAACACATGTATTAAAAAAAGCATTTGCTACGTTTCTGGTAAGGATTTAAGTTGTGGTTTAGTTAGGTAAATGTAATTTAACTTTTCGATAGATGAATATGTAGGCTTTACAAAATAATCTGATTTTCTAATAAATACATCATGAAATGGTACTTTAAACAGCAAGGCAGGTGAGTTTTTTTGTGACTCGACATCTGACATCGACCTGCCTGATGGTAAGCAAGAATGGATCCAAGAGTGCCGACGACTAAAAAAAACCAGCCAGTTCACGGTTGCGCTAGTCGCCGTCAATATGCCGGCCAAAAGAAATTCTGTGAACAGTAAACTTGTAGCTTACATTATATATTTTTATTGTATTGTGGCTAAACAGAATATTATGAATATTACCCCGGTGTTAAGCTGCACTGACTGCATTCCTGTCAATAAATGTCGCTGGCCGGCGTTGTT
This sequence comes from Tinea trinotella, assembly GCA_905220615.1. Taxonomy (NCBI): domain Eukaryota; kingdom Metazoa; phylum Arthropoda; class Insecta; order Lepidoptera; family Tineidae; genus Tinea; species Tinea trinotella. Next base: position 5,109,328 of record HG992310.1, read on the forward strand.
GGAACTGGCACCTCTCAAGCTGATCGCGATTTACAGTCTGTACAATTGACATTACTAAGTGGTGGTATTCCCCCGGATCATCAAACTGGGCAAATGACCACCAACTGTCTGACCACTCTTAAATTATTGTCCTTTCCTTTAAAATATAAAAGTAGAATTTTCTTAGATTTTGCGCGAACATCGATTATGTGGCTCACTATAGTCTCTTCGTAACCACGATGGCTGTAAAGCTCTCGATATAACGAAACAATAAAAAAATGTAAAACCATAAACTAAAATAAACGCGATAGCAAGCCTCATAAAATTTGTTTAATTTATTGGTATAAAAGTAGCATAATTCTTTTGTCATTTGATACTACCACTATTTGTTTCAAATGCCACGAGTTAGATTAATAACATATTTTACGAATGATTCAACAAATTCATAAATGAATGGGCAGTTGTAAGAGTAATTAAAAAATATCTTTCATAAAATGGGATTGGCGACCTTAATTGTTGCTCTTAATTGAACTGCTTGAACTCACTCAAATAATATCGTTAATGAAGCAATGACTTTTACAAATAAAGAACAATGTTTTGATAATAATATTCACTTTTATCTAATATACATACAAAGCTTCTTATTCGTTGTGAATACTTTTCAAAATCGGCGGATATTGGGTAAGAATTTGTATGGAAAAATAGGAATAGATACCAAGGTAGCACAATGCACGGATTCTGTCGATTTTAAAGGTGTTTTCAATTTTTTTTTAGGTGTTTTACGTAATAATGTTCAGTACGATTAGGAAGTTTTTTAAAAATTGTGACTCGACATCTGACCTCGACCTGCCTGATGGTAAGGAAGAGGAGGTCTAAGATGCCACCGACTAAAAGAACCGAGTCATCCACGGCTGCCCCAGTCGCCGTTACATTTGCCGATTAGCAAATCCGCGAATACGGAAACTTTAAATAGGTAGCTTTAAATTAAATTGAAATATATACCTATAGAAACATTTTGGTGAAATTCCCCATTCTGCGAGTATTCCATAATTTATTTTAAATAACTTTTAAATTTATTTTTAAATATCTTTTTTTTTTTTCGAAAATATTTTGTATGAGATCCTAAACAATTTTTTTGAATCATTGGACATGGACACAAGTTCTTTAGTCAAAACTTGATCTACTCGTATATTATAAATATGTTGACCTATCAAAAGTATATTTACATCGATAAATAAATATTATCAAAATATTTTAATTTGACGATTAATATGAAAAGTGTGTTGTGTTATTACAAAAAGCTTCCCAACCCCTAATATTGTAGTCATATACCTACTAATTCTTACAGCCTCTTTCTTACATTCATAAACAGGTTTATATCTATTTCGGTATTTGGGGGTATCAATAGGACCGCCCTAAGATGGAGTTTCTCGGAATTGGGTTTGTGGCATTTTTTTAAGGCACATAATAATTTGATCGGGAAATATTTATGGAGGGTGGCCGGACGCAGGGATAAAGCTAGCAAGTCAATTATCGCATACTCACACTCACAAACTGAAAATGTATTCCTAATACTAATTATGTTAAAGAATTTGACTTTTGGTTAAAGGTTTTTTTATTTAATATTTCGGTTTGTTACAAAAGAGCCTGTTTGAGAAAAAGATTACCGTTAATTTATTGTTATTGACGAAAACAATAAGTTTCAAATTGTACAAACTACAATGTTATACAAGGAACTGGGCAATAGTGCTTTATTGACTCTATTTCCTAAAGTCTCGAAATAGTTTTAGTAAAATACGCGAAAGCAATAATTGGTTTGATATATTCGCATACCATAAAACCGGAACGAGGATATTCGCCAAAGAACCGAGGTTACCGACATAGCTCGTAGGATTTGCGAGCTGAAGTGGCAATAGGCTGGCCACATCGCTCGAAGAACTGACAACCGATAGTTCAAGAGTGGAAAGAAGAAAGGTTCTAGAGTGGAGGCCACGAACCGGAAGAAGCAGCGTAGGTAGGCCTCCCATTAGGTGGACTGACGACATGGTGAAAGTCACTAATAACCGGTGGATGCAACTGGCATCTTGTTTTTCAAAATGGCGTTCTAATTCTGGCTGATGATGATGATGAAGATTCAAAACAACTTACTGGTACCAATTTAGGATTGATATATGTATTTTGGTCGCCCAGTTTCTGTGATACACTTTTAGTTGCTTAGTATGTAAAAAAAGGAAATGTATCCCTATTCTTAGCTTATGTTTTTAATTGAAACTAACTGGCCCTTGAACGACATTATGTGAATAGTATCTTTTTTAAAAGAAAAAGAAATCTCAAGTACCGGATTTCATATGAAAAGTTTGCAAGAGACGATTTCTGAGAATGAGATGTTAAAAAGCGTCCTTCATGTTGTCAGCTGTTGTGTTCCGATTTGTAAGCTTTTGTTCCGGTCCGAACTTCATGGGGTGTCTTTGTTTAACATTGGAAGATGACCTCACATCTGTATGTAGTACTTTGAATTTCTTTAACTTTGAGGGGTTATTCCCAGTTAGCTCTCTATTTTAAAACCAGTTCCGTTTTATTGTCAACCAGGCTGAAATTCTTTATTGATATCAAAAACACGTTCGAAAGTTTTAATGTTTGTATTACTTTATTATATTGTTATACTTTAAGATATTTTTAAAACTCTACTTTATTAGCTATATCTATTTTCCCACAGATTATTCCCACACCAAGGCGACCGTGGTGTAGTGGCAGTGCAATGGTTAAAACCGAGAGCACGAGTTCGAAACCACCCATCGGTACCAATGTATGATACAAGCACTTTAGTAGCTTAATATAGAAATGTAAATAAAAAAATAAAAAATATCCAAATAACGTTAGGGTAAAAATAAAAAAAACTATAGTTTGTATTTTTCGTTGCCATTTAACATTAAATGTAAATAAGAACTTAGTGGATATTTATTTATTCTGAAGTAAATTATTTTTAGTAAATTACTTGACCAGAATAAATAGTGGCGAGGAGTGAGGCAAAGAAACGTCGACTGAAAATTAGTATTTCATTCGTCGCCTTTCTTGGAATTCCTCTGATTTACCATGAGTATCGAGTCTTAATGAAATGAAATATATTATTATTATTTTGATGCAGTGTTTTAGAATTTTTTCACTAAATAAATATACAATATAAACGTGGCCAAAAAGTACTCTCATTTTAGCCACGTTTATTTGCAGCAGTTAATTGTGTATTTAATTTTGATTTTGTCAAAATAAAAATAATATTTGGAGGAAGTAAGAGAACAATAAAAATGGCCAATCGTAGTTGTAAGGCGAACAAGCCCTGTGGCCCTAGCCGTGTATTATTTCCGTTACATGTGCAATACAATGAAGCAGAATGTCGCTCATTAATGTATAATATGAATGAATGAGCCAACCAACACATGTGCGCCCGCTGGTATGCAATTGTCTTATGTAAAAAGGCAGGACAGGGCGTCACGTTCATTCATAAATTTGTGTTTTTAGGATTTCTTAGAAGTTCTCGTAACTTGTGTGGGATTCTGTGTTCGTTGTGATCTGGGCGATTTAATGCCAACTGGATTGAACTTACCGACACGTAGACGCTTGATTTTTTTGGCATTATTATTTTTTATATATCTACTTTTATAATCGTGTAAATTGTATAATTTGTTTTAATTCACGAATAACATTAAATATCAGAGATATTGTTAATATTTGCTTATTCCAATGTTATTTACTGTATAAAATAATAATAAAATTGTTTTTATAAATTTCCATTATTAATAAATAAATATATTTAAAAAATGAGATACGGCAACTTGAGACGTTATTAACTGCAAAGTAGACGATTAAAAGTGCTGCACTTTTAAAATAGGAGAGAAGAATTAAGAGCGAAAGACCCCAGGTCAGCCCTAGGTTTAATTCCATTATGAAGCGTGAATTTTTTGAATACGTGAAATCTGTTATTACTGTGTATGCTCCAATATATTATAGTAAAATTGTGTATATAATATATTTTTATATATATATATATTATATTATATATAATATTTGTCTCTGCCTATCCCTGTGGGAAAAAGGCGTGACAATTTGATTGATTGATTGATTTGTATTTGTTGATACTATGGGTCTTTTGTAACCTCGAGCAAATAGCAAAACTAACACGAATGATTTAATGCCTTTTAAGTATTCATATAGGTACTGACAGAGGTATAAGAACTATGTTACTACTCCTAACATACTGTGAATCGATGATAAAAATAAACTGTATGAATAAACATTTTTGAATTCCTGTATAGAGCTTAGCTAAGGAGATTCCTGTGGTAAAGGAGCGGAGTGAAGGGGGACATGTGAATGAAAACATCGCTTCACTAGCACAGGAACCTTATTAAGTAGTTAAACGCTTCTAATGACAATGCAATTATATTTTTTATTTTTTTTATTTATATCTATACTAAGCTACTAAAGTGCTTGTATCATAGAAACAGGAGAACCAACGGACAATCTAAGATACATTGGTAATTGGTACCGGTAAGTGGTTTTAAACCCGTAGCTCTCGGTTTGTGTAACCATGGCACTGCCACTACACCACGGTCGCCTTAAATTATGTATTTTAATTTCTTAAATACAAACGGTAACATACAACTACCAAGTATATCAATGTTATCGTTCCTATTCAACATTTAATAATAGATAATATTTTCAATTCTAATTCACAAATTGAATAGATATCTTTACAAGTGTTTAATAATAGAACCGTTGGATTATACCGCTTCCTGTGCTTTTCACTTTTAGTATGTTTTCAATATAATAAGCCAAGTGCGGCGGAGTACCTGTTCAACAAATACAGTCACAATGGACAGGTAAGACGGGATTTGACAATTTGTTCAATAGTTAATACTGGACTGGACCGTTATGATGACTGGACGCGTTGGCGCCTACCCAACTACCTTTTGTTATTTGTACTTTGTATAAAAGGTAGTCTAAATACGTCATTTTATGATTTCGTCACGTTCCAATTTCGCCATAATTAACGTCAGCCTGTTATGCGGATTCGAGCAGTTTTGGCTTTCAATTTAGTATCATACTGACTAGTATGATATTCTTGGTAAGAAGCTTCTAAAACCATCAACTTGTAGTCTGCAAATGGCAGACAGTGAAGTGACTTAGTCGCGTTTCGGAATCATCTTGAAATTCAACTCGCCATCTTTTTTTTGTGACTCGTTATTTGACACTACCCCGCTTGATGTTAAGTTGGAGTGTGGTCCATGAATGGATGTCATTGCTACTACAATACAATAACTGCAAGAAGCAGTCACATCCACTATGACGGCCTAGTTATTTTTCATTGTGACCCGTTATCTGACCTCGACCGGCCTGATGGTAAGCAAGGGGAGGTCTGTGAAAGCCAACAACTGAAAAAACCGAGTCCGTCCAAGGCTGCCCCAGTCGCCGTTACTATGCCGGCCAAAGGTGCTCCTTAGCTTGAAGGATTCTAGGTTATGGGATGAAGAGTACAGATCCAGTTGTCGATTGTTCTACAAAGAAACGACGCACCAAACCTTTTAATTCTACTTCCGAATTGGCTGACAGAATGCGGATGCTTCCTCCGACCTGTGCGGGTATTACTGGTGTGAAAAGACGAGGTAGAAACATGGTTAAAGAGCTCCTCCGTAATGTGTACATTAATTCGACTATGACAAATTGTATTTAGGACGAAAGTGGTAATAGTATAAAAGGTCTGAAACAGGATGGGCAGAAAAATGTTATCTTGTCCACTTTGTTAATGACTTATTGTAATGATGCCTTACCACGAATAGGTACGGAAGTTTTAGTTACACTGGCGCTATTGAAATTCACACTTAAAAATTGTCACACCCATCCATACAATTGTATCTCAAGTGCTCTATACAATTAAATACATTACACCCTCTTCTGTGAGTTATTTAAAAAAAAAAACATAAAATAGATAACATTTTATTGTTTGCCAAAACGTTTTCAATGATTTTTGTTTCCTTTTCTTAGTAAGAAAAGTTCTCTAAAGTTCTAGTAACAAAAACTACGATTAATTAACTTTTTTACATAAAAATTAAACACCGAATGTAAGCCAATTAATTCGCAGCAATTTAGTAAAATTAGATATAGTTATTTTATTGCTAAATTATACAATATATATAAAAAATACTGGTGTGAACATTGTGATAATCTCCGGATTAAAAACATATTTTTACTAGACAACCAGAGGTTATATTCACTATGACGACCTCGCTTAACTTTGCTAACTTGAAGGTAGATTCCGTTTTTATTTACATATTTTATATTTATTATATTTAATATTTTAATATATTTTTGGAGAAGAGCACGAACGGACCGAAAAACCTTATTTTACACCTGAAAACGTACGAACAGCGTTTAATTTAACTAAAAAAAACTAAAGTTTGGTGAAATAGGAAATAAACGCATCTGGGGAAAATCTCTATGCGAGATTCCAGTCTAATCGATGGCTCTACAAAGAAGAGTGGTAGGCAGTGGAATCCAGTCTGCCGAACCGGGGTAGTACCACCACTTACAAGTATACAGACCGTGAAGTGATTTGGTCGCGTTTCGGGATCAGCTTGTAAGTTGCCGGTTCCAACTAGGCCGGCATAGTGGATATGATTGCTACTCACAGTTATTGAATTGTAGTAGCATTGACATCCATTTATAGACCACACTCCAGCTTAACATTAAGCGGGGTGTTGTCATATGTCGAGTCACAATAAACATAAAAAACTATCGTTAGGCAAAATGCAATTCAATAACTGTAAACTGCTAACTGTAAATAGCAGTCACATTCATTATGCCGGCCTAGTTGGAATCGACAACTTACAAGCTGATCCCAAAATGCGACTAAATCACTTTACGGTCTGTATACAAATATGAACATTTGGTAAATTCCGTTGCTCATTATCTATTCAACCACTTGACAGTCATATTCTTTAAGCTTAATTCGTTAAGATTAATAAGGCCTAGAACTTATTAATCTTAGGAGGGAGAATAATCAGTACACCGTATGCCAACAGCAACGTACTCGTATAATAATGATCTTCAGATCACAATGGCGGCGACTTAGGCAACCCGTAAACTGAAACAGTTTCTTTAGACATCTCGTAGCTCTTGGATTTCAGGCAAGTGGAGGTATAAAATATAAACAATAAGTCGATTTATTACGAGCATTTCTTCCTTCATACTGCAAATTCGGTTGTTATTATTAGTAACAATTCAAGACCCGCATGGGGTTGAATGAGATGACTTAATTACGACTATAAATAAGTCTGAATCATTGGTGATACTTTTATGTTGGTCAAATAGAGGTCACGTGTCTTATTTGCGACTCCCTTCAATGCGAAATAAGTTGCTTTATGTGGGTGTTTATGATTAATAAATTTAAACGAATAATGCTGGGGGATTTTGTTAGGGTTTTTTTTTTTTAATATGTATTATAGTACCTAACTAAGCAGAGTAACGATCTGATTACTTGATCTAACATAAAGCTGCTTTCACTCGAGGCGTCTGCGCTACGTTAGCGTTTAAGTAACGTGTACGTTGCGTATCTACGAGACGATTCAACAAAAACGTGTTGACGTCTTACCTTCTCTCGTCTTACTTACAAAAAGCAAATGAACTATTTTATAACTTTTCATGGTAAAAGGTGAACTTAAAATGTAAAATGCAGAGTTCAGACGAAGAATTAAATTTGATTCTTTTTTAAGATGAAATAAGCGGAAACTACAGCATACTTAGATAGTGGCATTTTTGGAAATGTCTACTTTTGGGAGAACATTAAGTACCATTTTAATTCGCTACGAATAGTTACGCCTTAGTCAACAGTGAGCGTAGCGCTGATGATGCGTCGACGCAACGTTTAGGCGCAACGTTTTTCATGGTGGAAACGTAACGTGTACGTATACGTTGCGTATAACGTTTGTGTGAAAGCAGCATAAGCAATATAAGTTGCGTTGAGTAGTTGGATGGGTGACCGCTAGTGGAAAAAAACATTTTTAATTTTAAGGTTCTTGTTATGGTCTGAGTTAAGTTAAATCATTTCAGTATTTTGGAATATTATTGGTTTGAAAATAGAATACAGCAAAAATTGTAACTTTGTGCCGTCGACAAGCGATTAGGTAACAAGATTTTTTTACATTTCTATACTAAGCTACTTAATGTAAATGTTTGTTCAGTCTTTTGAAATATGATCGAATATTTAGAGAGAAAACGAACTTAATATCCAATAGATGACCCACGAAAATGACTACTGATTGGTGATATTTCTTTGTCAAAAGGTCACGTGCCATATTTGCAAGTCCTCTCGCTGTAGAATTAAATGGAATGGAATTCATGACGAGGGAGACTTTGGTTACTGTCGAAAAAAACCTGCGGGTGCTGACATTGTAAATTCATTAAACATTTATGGCAAATATTATGTTATGATTAACAAATTATACGGGCCTACCTGGGTTGGGTTGTTTTTTGTTTTATTAAATCGGAAACGTCCTCAAAAAAGCTGGGTAACCGTAGAGCTTGTATGAAGAGAATTGTTGATGTAAGGGAAGCGAGGGAGTTGTGTCATGATCGTGGCAAGTGGCGCTTCATTGTCTCTGCCTATCCCTGAAGAAAAAGGCTTGACCAATTGAATAATTGATTGATTTTTGTATTTTATATTTTTATCGTGGCTCGACGTATGACAGCACTCGCCTAACGTTAAGCTAAAGTTCATGAAAGGAGAAGACTGCTAATAACTGCAAGCATCTGTCGCATCCACAATGAAGGCCTAGTTGAAACTGGCAACTTACAAGCTGATCTCGAAACGCAACTAATTCACTTTACTTCTAAGTGGTGGTACTACCCCGAATCGGAAAACTGGGCAAATGTTCATCACTCTTAATAACTTGATGATGAAATTACACACTGGTCATTTGCTGGCCATTTACACACCATTTTTTTACTCTCCTTTTATTTTTGGAAAGACAGTGACAACCCTAAAGACTCTCTTTACACTCTGCCGCCTAATCTGATTGAACAGGCTGAGGTATTTTTAATGATATAAAATAAAAAGAATATTAATAAACAGAAGATTAATAACAGGCGTGGCACATTGCTTAGCACACCAATCTGTTACGCGTACTGTTCCGGGTTCGATTCTCGGTTGGATAAAATATTTTGTTTAATAGCTTTTATTTGTAATATTTAATAATTTGTTAATAATAAATAGGCAGATATTTGCTCCGGATCTGGTTATCAAAAAAGTGGTAGGCAGTAGTGCTCAGTCTTCCGATCCGGGGTAGTACCACCACTTACAAGTATACAGACAGTGAAGTGACTTAGTCGCGTATAAGGGATCAGCTTGTAAGTTGCCGGTTCCAACTAGACGGGCATCGTAAATGTGACTGCTACTTACAGTTATAACTGATAAACAAATTAAATAACAGCAAGTATCAGAAGTGTCGGATAGAGACTACATGATGTTCTAAGAAATCCACGCCCAATAAGTAAATTACAAAGGTCTTTAAACAAATACGTATTTAATACAACTTTAATACAAGTATTTAATACAAAGAGATAGATTACCTTATGTCAGAAGGACGAAGAGATATGTGATGTAGGATTACATGCTTTTATTTGCTAGCTATTATATTTTGTTTGCTGTTTCTGGTGCCACTCATTTGTGTATGGGCTAATCCGGCAATGAGGATCACTCGAAATCACTATGTCGATCTAAATGAAAGACGGAGAATTAATATTCATATGAAATTTCTTATGAAGACGCAGCGGATTTCGTTACACTCTGAAGAGCGAATAAAATTAGAATATGTAGACTTTACACAAATTATGCAAACATAGTTGGCAACAATGTTAATTTTAATAATAGTGATGGCGATAGATACACATAGTTACGCGATGCACCGGCTGTCCTACTTACATTGAATCATATTATCACACGCACTGACCTATGCGGTGTCCTGGCTGATGGACGGACGATAAAACCGTCAATAGCTATGGGAAATGGCATGGCCATGGGAACTATTACTGTTATCATTAAAGGTATATAATATATGTATATGCATTTCTCTATACAAATATAAAGGTAACAATCCGGTCCGCTACGCGTAAGCCCCGTTTTCGAATCCCGGTCGGAGCAATTTTTTCATAGCTTTTATTTCTAGTATAAAATAATTTGTTAATTATAAAGAGACAGATTTTTTATTTTTATTGTGACACGACAACTAACCTCGACCCGCCTGATGATAAGCAAGAGTAGGTTCAAAAGTGACGACAACTGAGAAAACCGAGTTTATTCACGGCTGCCTCAGTCACCGTCACTATGCCGGCCTAAGGTGCTTCTTCACGCATCGTTTGAAGGATCCAAGGTCATAGGATAGAGAGAACACATGGGCTGGCAAAGCATTCCACTTGTCGATTGTTCTACAAAGAAAAGACGCACCGAACTTTTTAGTTCGGCTGCCGATTCGATCGATAGAATGCGGATGCTTTCCCCTACCTGTGCGGGTATTACGGGTGTGAAAGGACGAGGTGAGAGTACGCGTGCCCTCTAAATCTCCTATAATAACCGCCTGATAATAAGCGATAGAAGGTACAAGAGTGACGACGACTGAAAGTTATATTCAAACCTTTATTTTATTTAGATTATATATCTGACCTCGACTTGCCTATTGATAAGTAAGGGAATGTCCAAGAGCGACGACAACTGAAAAACGAATCAAGTTACGGTTGCTTCAGTCGCTTTCACTATGCCGGCTAATGGTGCTTTTCCAATGATGAAGGATCCATTTATAATTAGAATTGACTAAAACGGGTTTAATGTTTTTATTTTGAAGTTTCGGCCCTTTTGCGAATATGTCGCAGTGTTGCAGCGATCTTAGGAAAACAGTTGGCGGTTTCATAACAAAAAGGAAGACCAATTCAGGTAGTAAGAAAAACGCGCACCCATCTCGTCTTCTTGTGATCACGGCTTTTACACCAAGGCCGAAATGACAAGGTAAATAAATTTAAAAGGTGCTATAGACCTGTTTCAATCTATTCTAATTTTGGTAAAATTTGTTTATATTCGCGCCAATCGCGTTGAAGATTGAACGATTTTATTTATTTATTGTATTGTTTTATTTTTTTGATATTATTGTCGATGGATGCCTTAAACAAAGCAGGCCCTGGAGGGTGTTTGCCGATTAAATCGGTTGCCTAGTGCTCATAACCTTAGAGCTTGTATGAAGAGAATTGTGGATGTGAAGGTAGCGAGGAAGTTGTGTCCGGACCGTGGCAGGTGGCGCTCCATTGTCTCTGCCTATCATGGAAAGAGGCGTGACAACTTGTTTGATTATTTGTTTTTATATTGTGTGTTTTCTTTTACCTATAATCCTCGATTCTTCAATTTCTTTCTTTCCGAAGATATTTGCATCAATTTCTTATATATTTCCGAATTATTGATTTTCCCAGTCTGTCGATCCGGGGCACAGAACGTGAAGTTACGAGTACATAGTCGCGTGAACTTCACGGGGGATTAGCTTATAAGTTGCGAATTCCAACATTAGCAGGCATAGTGGATACGACTGTTACTTGCAGATATTAAACTGTAGTTGCCTTTTATCTAAGTTATTTAACTTATAAAACCAAAAAACTGCATTAAATTCTTATGTAAAAGTAATGTATTTCGCCTGAATTCGCGTTTTCGTTTATCAAGAAAATGCTGTCAAACAAGCGAGCGAGACGCGAAACAAAGACATATGGTATGTATATATATTGCTACACGTACACGTATGTATGTATATATATATGCATGCACACATTCACGTAATAAAACGTGCAGGACGACATTCCCGACGCGAGTGCGGCTCAATATAATATTTGTGTTATACATTTTACGGACTGCGACAAGTGTTTGCGTAGTGAGTTGGAATTTTTTGAACTAAGAATTCCTTTTTCGATATAAAAACTATATTCTTCGAAACAGACTACATACCATTACGATACAGAAGGTCGCTAATATTGATAACAATTAATACAGGGGCTATTGTAAAGGAAAGCTCTGAATAGGTAAAAGAGATCGCGAGGTAGCATCGGACTGTGGGATAGTCGGCAACTCTTCGTAGGTGGCTTACCGCTAAATGCACCTTAATCGTCTTGCAATGTTATTTTGTCAATGACCACTTTTTCTATCTCACTTGACAATATTCTATACAATTTCTTTTGCACAATACGAACGGTGGTTATGTCATTTGGAGGTTTTTTTTCGCAAATCCACTATCTGTTCATATTGTGAGAGTTAAAGTATCATGTTACCCTATTTGCGAATTTTCCCATAGAGCTTATCTAACGGCGACAAGTGTGTTTGTTGATATATTATGTTGTTTCAGCGATATTTCCGAGAAGGACACTAATTGTAATGTTCGGCGCCACGGTGCCGCCTTCCAGGGGCGAGGGTGCCTCTAGAGGTGCTCCACCAGGAATGCAGGTTCGCCAACTCTCACACGCCCAGGATGAGTTGGGCGTTTTTTTAAGGGCTCAATTCGTGGAATCGAGTGAGCTCCGGAGGCAGGCGCTTGCCCGCTATTGTACCGCGCGGCTAGTTTTGATCTTATTGTTAATGGGACGCCATGTTTTTTCATTCGTCTCTGGAAAAAAGGTACCATTGGAGGCCAGCGGAAACGTTACGGACCCTTGTGAAGCAAAATGGATATACGTTCTACGAAGGTGTTATTTTAATCGCAGGTCGGCTTTGTTGTCGAGGAATGTAGATGGCCTGTCATATTTTAATGGCGATTTCTCTGGCACTTTGTGAAACTGATAAAACGCGCTCTGAATATTCATCGGCCGCCCTTATTATATTTAAATTACGTAATACCATAAAAGGATGCGCCAATTTTTTACACCTTAAACTTATTTCAAGAGAAAATTAAACTCATTTACTTTTATGGTAGCTCGACATCTGATTGTACCCAGTCTGATTTTAAGCTGAAGTGCGGTAGTGAAGTTCTACTGCTACTTGAATAACTACAAGTTGCAGTAGAACTGATCCCCAACGCGAATAAATCACTTCACGGTCTGTACACTTGTAAGTGGTGGTACTACCCCCGATCGGCAGACTGGCCACCACTGCCTAACTCTTAAAATAGTATACTGTTTCTATATACTATTTTTGTATTGTTAAATATTTCCTTGTAGAATTGTAGAATTTTCCTTGAAGAATATTTCTGCCAAATTAGCCTTTATATACAAAGGAGAAATATTGCCAGTCTCCTTGGGACTATCTTAACTATCTCTGATGGGACGTCACTAGATGTTTTTTTTAGTTTATAGTCAAATTAATATTTATAATTAATTAAGGCGACCGTGGTGTAGTGGCTACGTAAGCTGAGTGGCACGGGTTCGAAACCACTCACCGGTACCAATTTATCTTTGATATATGTACTTTGGTTGTCCTGTTTCTATTATACAAGCACTTTAGTAGCTTAGTATAGAAATGTATAATAAAAATTGTTTATACTTTTAATTTTATTTGTTTCTTAATAATATAAAATTGTCATTAAGAATGTGTTTGTACTATAAATGTACTTTACAATTTCATTCTCATTCTCACGGCGCATTGTTAATGAAATGCATCGAGGACGGAGTTGCATCACACTGGCGGTGTATAGGGGTGCATTGAAATCACCTTTCACGTGCGTCTATTACTGCACAAAGGAACAAGTAATTAAACCACACGCAGCGTTTACAATTATATAAATACCTATACAAACCCTTTCATATTTCTTTTCACAAAAGTATGGCTTTTATAATAAAATATTATGTAAGTTTCTCTTTAAATTGATATTTCTTTTAGAGCATACATCCTTACCCAACTTATTCTAGAATACCGCATTCTGTATAACTTCAAAGAACTTGTAGATTTTCCATTACATAGATTAGTTATTGTATATGGCGTCTATTCTTTGTAGATCAATCGACAAGTGGTATGCTTTGCTTGCCCATGTGTTCTCTCCATCCTATGACCTTGGATCCTTCAAGCGATGCGTGAAGAAGCGCCTTTGGCCGGCATAGTGACGGCGACTCAGGCAGCCGTGAACAAACTCGGTTTTCTTAATCGTCGTCACTCTTGGACCTCTTCTTGCTTATCATCAGGTGGGACGAGGTCAGATGTCGTGTCACATAAAAAAAACACAGGTAGAATGAATATTGGTACTCACTTGCCCAGTATACGAGTACCGATCCGGAGTAGAACTACCTCTTACATCTCGTTTCAGAATCAATTGAAAAGTTGCTGGTTTAACTGCACTGGCATAGTGGATGTAACTGTTACTTGTAGTTATTAAAATGTGGTAGCAATCTTCTGCTTTTATGGTCCGTACTTCAGTTTAATTAATATCCAGCGGGGTGGTGGCAAGGCAAAATTAATAAGTTATGCTTAATAAGCTTAGAAGTAGGTAATACGGGTACCTATGAAGAATCAACTATTCCTATTGCCTGTAATTATGAACCAATCGTGTAAAATATCACAGTTGATATGAAGTGACTGGCCAACACACACAGAGATCGAATTGATAAAGAAAAAAATACGTGTATGTAGGTATGAACGTAGGTAGGTAGGTGTATACATATATGCATAATTTTATTTTAAAAGAATCTAAAATGTTTTTTATTATTTTGAATAAACCGTAAAAGTCACTCAGCTGCGTTTAGGAAGTTGCAGGTTTCAACTAGCCGGCATAGCGGATGAGATGGCTACTACAATTATTTAACTATAGGAGCAGTCGCCTTCATTCATAGACCGTACTCTTACTGTACTGTTCTTACATCTGGTGGGGTGCTGTCATATGTCTTGCCGCAATAAAAAACAATTACTACAATAGAATACCTAAACAATATAATATAATTGTCATTGCATTCATCCTTTAGGTCAGTCATTGTAACTCCAATTTGCGCTAAAATATAATACAAAATCTTACTACAATTTTATAGGTAGTATAAAAATAAACAAATAGAAAGTGCATACAAAAATCATTGTTTACTTTCAAACATTTTATTGCAGGCAAAACAAATTCAAAAAAATCATAAAGATATCATAAACAACACTAGTGCATACAAGGCGGCTAAAGTATAGAATGCGAGGTCGTGTCTTTTTCACGAGCCAACCTCCCTAAGGGCATACGCCGTCTCACTCTATCCCCGGCGCACCATAATGAGTGGTTGTTAAAATTATGAATGAAACATCTTCTCAGACCTACATCTGTGTGCTATACGTGAAACATTCACACGCACGCACACATGGAAACCACGCGATACGGGGAAACCCCACATCTGATTATTCTACGCTTACCATATGATCAATACAAATTTGAACTCTATTTTACTTATCATTGTATATTACTTTTCCTTTCATATTGAAGTTGTGTATAACTAAAACTGTGTTTTTTTAATACATATAGGTTACTTATGTAGTAGTATATACAGTGGAAATGTGTGCTATTCTGTTAGGTTCTGGAATTTTAGGTTTTTTATTGTCGTTACTCCATATAATTTAGTGTTATGTGAATGTGTCCAAATTACCAATAATGTAGGTAAATAGATATAACGTAGATAAGTTATGTAAACATGCAATAACTGATAATAAAGAATTCGTTGGGTTAATGTTATGTGCAGAGAAATACCGAGCGTAAAAATTTGCTACAAATATTCGTCAATAAAAAAAAAGGCGGATATTTGGTTTAGGTGTATATGGTGGTGTTAAGAGCGTATACGTATAAGTATACAGACCGTGAAGTAACTTAGTCGCGTTTCGGGATCAGCTTATAAGTTGCCGGTTCCCACTAGGATGTGACTGCTACTTTTAGCAATGTTGTTTATTGATAAAGTTCTTTGAATGGGTAAAGATATCTCTAATAATATTTAAATGTATATGAAATTTCTGTTATATACTGTATATAGTAAAGTTAAACACGAAGCTGAGGTACTAGGCATGATCTAATAAGAGTGGTAGGCAGTGGTACCACCACCTACAAGCATACAGACCGTGAAGTGATTTGGTCACGTTTCGGGATCAGCTTGTAAATTGCCGGTTCCATCTAGGCCGGCATAGTGGATGTGATTGATACTCACAGTTATTGAATTGTATTAGCAGGGACATTCATTCATGGACCACACTTTGGCTTAACATCAAGCGGGGTGTTGTCATATGTCGAGTCACAATATTTAAAAAAAAAAAATCTACAATAATTTGTTTTATTAGTGAGCATTCCATCCCACCTTCTATTAATTCTACTACAGTTCTATTAATTTTATATTTTTATTTTTTTATATTTCTATACTAAGCAACAAAAGTGCTTGTATCACAGAAACAGGACAACCAAAGTACACATATCAAAGATACATTGGTACCGGTGGGTGGTCTCGAACTCGTGCTCTCGGTTTGCGTAACCATTGCACTGCCACTACACCACGGTCGCCTTAACCTAATTGTAAGTAAGAGTCGCATTATTAATTAACAACTTTTAAGCTGATTCCGAAAGGCAATTGTATTATTAAGAGTCTGTACACTTGAAAATGGTGGCTCGACCAGCATATTAGGAATATGACCAACTGTTTGGCTGCTTGCAAAATATTTCAGTGTTCAATCTAAGGAATGGAAAAACTAGATTAAGTTCTTTGACGTTTTTTAGAATAAGATATTAGAATATGGCAAATAAGAATATATTTTCTCAAGGAAATAATAATTAAATTCTTACATAATTTTTATTATAAAAGTAATACTTTTAGGAAAAGAAATATAAAAAGATTTTTTTTAGGTATTTTGATACTTATCTTCAAATTTTAATTATTTGGAATCGGATGTAAAGATTTCCTTGATTTATTATGTAGTGATATTTTGTCTCTGCCTATCCCTGTGGGAAAAAGGCGTGTCAATTTGATTGATTGATTTGATTGATATTATATTATGTTTTTTTATTGTGACACGACATCTGACCTCGACCCGCCTGATGATAAGCAAGAGGAGGTCCAAAATTGACGACAACTGAAAAAACCGAGTTTATTCACGGCTGTTTCAGTCATCGTCACTATGCCGGCCAAAATTTTTTTTCCGCCCCGGGCGGCTGACTGCCACGCTACGCCACTTTATATATTACCTTAAAATTTTAATATAAAATAAGATATCTATATTGCATCTAGGCATCAGGAGACCCAGTTTTATAGTCATTTGCTGAATTCCTCCAACCATAGAATGTTGATTGCACCATTCATGGTTTTAATAAGGGCCAGTAAATCAATCCTTGCTTAATTATTTTGTAATACTAGCTGCGCCCCGCGGTTTCACATGCATTTAAAAAGTCTTGTATATTGAGGTAACGTTCATAATACTATAATGGTGTCGTAACGTGACGTATACCTCGGACCTTCATGGTCTATCACCAGGTGTTTTATCCAGAATTACAATTTGATAACAGCCTAGGTAAGAAAAAATACCAGTCAATTTACCAGTCAGCGTTAGGGGATCGAACCCGGCTGTCACTTAATTTTTTTTATATTTTATTTTACATTACTACCATTGTAATAAGACTGGAATGTGCTTAAATTCAATAATAATAAAATAATATGCCTTGGATCCTCGTGATCTATCATCAGGTACTTCGGGTCTTTTATAAAAAGTACTTCGTTTCATATTTCATATTAATCCGCCCAGCCGTTTCAGCGTAGGAGTAACAAACATATTTACAAACTTTCGTGTATATTATTAGTAGGAGTAGGAATAAGGATTTATTCACGACCAGTATAGGTACACATTTGCTAAAGAAAGTTTGCGCTTTTTACATGGGCGCGACAGTTTAAAAAAAGAATAAAATATTCTATAAATTATTATATACATTAATTTATATAATTGTGGCTTGACTTCTTATGATAGCATCCTGCCTGATGTTAAACTGGACGGCAGTCCATGAATAGAGGCGTTTACATCCACCATGCCAGCCTAGTTGAAACCGGCAACTTTCTAGCTGATCCCGAAAGTTTGAGTCACAACACGATCTACTTGAAAGTGGTGGTACTACCCCAGATCGTCACACGGCAAATAAAAACCATTGTCTGCCTACCGCTGTTAAAATCTTTACAATACTAAACTTAATTCTGTAAACGAGATGGAAAATGAATAAGTACAGACTTGGTGATATCGAGCGATAGTAAGGCTTGAATTTCCATCCATCAGTATCGGATGAATGTCACATAGCTTGTAACAATTACCTACGTATTTTTAAATTATCTGCTCCTCCCTGCAATTTCAACTACATACATTGTAAAGGACTTAATGATAATTCTATATTAAACTGTGAAAATTGACGCGGAATTTAAGATACAATTACTATCTTTTAACAAGTTTATTTTTAGAGTAGCTGTGGCTAGTTAGGGTTATGGCTATCATATATTATTATTATTATTGTGTCCATAACCATAGAGCTTGTATGAAGAGAATTGTGAATGTGAAGGAAGCGAGGGAGTTGTGTCAAAAGTTTGTGTGGGGAAAAGGCGTGACAATTTGATTGAATGATGTACGGGCTCGTTTCCACACCCGAGTCCTTTGCGGCTTCTTTGTGCGTTCTTCAACAAGGCCAGGAGACGCTTCTAGTTCTTGCAGACCTCTGCAAGTGTCCTTGCCAAGGAACTTCTGCCTCGCTTTGGCCAAGCTGCTGCAATTCAAGAGCACATGCCCGGCTGTTTCATCCTTATTCTAGCAGCCTCTACAAAGGGGGCTATGTGAAATGTTGATTTTGTAAAGGTGTTTGTTAAAATCACTGTGTTCCATTATGGCACCTACCATGATACGTAGCTAAGCTCTGTCAAGATCTAGGAGTCGCCCGGTTAAGCGCCTATTCATATGAGGAAGAACTTCCTGGGACAGTCTGCAGTATCAATTATACGGGGCATATTTTTTACGGCCCGTATTTACAGGCAGTAAATATGGCAGTATTTTTTTATACGGGGCCAAGCCAAGGCATGCTACGATTCTGTGCGGGTTACCTGTTTTTTGGCACACAGGTATTGCAAAGTCATTGGTCCTGGTTCAATTGGCTGAGAAGATGATTTCCTCCTTTCTTTCATATCCTACACGATGCTAATTTTCAATATCAGGTCCTACTATGTAAATGCGAACTCATATTTGTTATTATTTTCGGTGTGGCTCATCTTACCTCGCCTTGCCAGATGGCCGAAGAGAGCCGGCGACTAAAAAATCTTATTTCAGTCGCCTTTACACGTCGGCCAGAGGTGCTTTCTGTATTCATTACATAGAAATATATATTCTACAATATATAATCATAAATAAATAGCTAAAAGGAACTTTTTATATTTTAGGAAGTAAAGTATTGCTAAATCCTTTATCTACAAGCGAATTATTTTTCATGTTATATTTCTATACTAAGCTACTAAACGTGCTTGGATCATAGCAAGATGCTTTTTGCACAGACATTGGTCTCACAGACTTTTGGTTTGTGAGACCATTTCATTACCACTAGACCACAATCGTCTTTTATATCGAATAGCGTAGTATCTGCCTTTAGAATAAATCATTTCGGTCGGAAATTATAATTCTATAAATATATCTAACACTATAAAGAATTTATGAAAGGTTATTTCTTTAACTCCTCCACATCTTAGGAATAAAGACCTTAAAGATATTTATACACTGTTGTGGTATTTAAATCAATAATGCGGCTACAAACTGCATCCGGTCCATTTTAATAATAATTGCCAGTCATACCATTAAACTACGGCCCGACACGTAAAACTAATAATACTCGCCCTTGACCATAATGCGTGTTTATGCAGCTAATATTCGCACTTATACAATGTACAACTGAATTAAGTATTTGTATACTTATAGGAACAAAAACATAAACTGACAAAAGTATTCACATTTCCATCTAAAACTTTCAATCTATCTCCATGGATCCATCTATCTACTGCAAATTTTTGGCTACCTATGTTTACTTGTCTACCATTACTTCTAAGAAATGATCCCTATAATCCTATGATTACTTAAAAATATTTGAAAAGGTGTTTGTCTTAATCTAAAATCCCATGTAAGCCTGACAAGGGAAATGACAATTGTGCGGTCATTTGTGGTTGCTATCTCGTTACGGTGAAGTCCGGCCCATTACGCGCTCTCGAGCAACCAAAGGCAGCCGGCCTCCTCACACACGCACTCGGCCAAAAAACTGTGGAGCCGTAACATAATATTTCCCAAGCAGCCTTTTATTTATTACGCTTCGTTCAGACTGCTAGCTGCGCCGGCGCCGCGACAAGTTCACTTCTCAGAAACGATGCACCGACGTGTCGGCTCAAAGCCGTTACATCGACCAAAAAAACACTATTTATGTGGACGAAAAAATACCAAATTCCAACCATATTTATCTAAAGATGGTGCTCTACCGGCTTTTTGTTGGGCATTGATTTGCAGGAATCCGCAGGTAATGTGAAACGCTTACAAAAATATTAATTTGTTAATTTGCCGGTCAGTGGGGTGTGGTTGCGGCCTATTAGGTGATTTGGAAAGAGAAGTGCATCTTTGGGCGGAATGCGGATGGAATCTCACAACGCAAACAATGTATAAATATGCACACGTCATATACGACTTAACCGATAACTAGACATTCATATATCCAGGTATATTTTAGTTTTATTAATTAATAATTAAAAATCTTATTTGTTTTCAACAGCTGTTAACGTAGTTTTGAACTCAATGGAACAAAGCAATGATAACTTGATAGCGAAGGTGAAATCTAGTGGCGTATTCCAATTAAAGAATTATTTATTGGTAATAACACAAATGTAAGTATTATCAGAATGCACTTACGGATTCTTTCCAATCAATTAATTTAAAAAAGACAGGTTTTCGTCGAACAAAGAAGTCACCATGAATATACAGGCTGCTTCATATTTCGTAAATATTTTACCTAAATTATAGAGTAATCCTAATAAAATATAAATTCCAACTAGGCTGGCATCAGTAGCGTGGCGTGGTGGGGGCGGCCCGTCCCGGGCGGCATATTTAGGGTGCGGCAAAATTGAAATAAACTAAAATATATCGTTAAAATTTGAACCTGAAATTCATATTTCTGTTGTACCTATGATTGAAACTCCTAAATAAGAGGGCGGCTGACTGCCACGCTACGCCACTGGCTGATGGTTGTCCTGTTTCTATGATACAAGCACTTTAGTAGCTTAGTATAGAAATATAAATAATATTAATAAAAAATATGTTGAGCCCCAAAACATTGTATAAGAAAAAACTATCTTTTACTTTCAATAATTTCTATACAGAATATAAATAATTATAGTCTCAGGGATGTGAGATAAACTGCTACCCATAGTGCCAAAAATTGTAGCTCTTTTTCTGTAGCTAAATCTTAACAATTACATTTATGACAATAATCATATTTTAGTATGTATGTGGTGGTTAAAAATAAATCAGCCTCTAAATTAACATTAAGAGAGAAAAAAACCTAAGAAAGCGCCACGTAAACTTGTCTATTGAATGCATTTGACACTATAATAAATGGAAGACAGGTTAACAAAAACACCCACCCTCAGTGTAGTTATGAGATTTCGGGACCCTTTTAAAGCTCACTGACTTTAATCGGATAATTGTTAGGTTATAATTGAATAGTTTGCGATTAAATGACATGTTATTAATCTTGATAGGATTTTAAACCGTCAGGTACACATAGACGAATAATTTTGGTCATTTGCCTAGTCTGTCAGGGTAGTGCTCAAATGTACATACTGTAAAGTGATTAGTCACGTTTCAGGATTAGCTTTAAAGTTACCAGTTCCAACTAAGCCGACACAGGCGATGCAACTGCTACTCGCAGTGATTTAATCGTACCAACAGGGCGACTGTTATAGACCGCACAATAAATTCAAACTATATTAGGCTCGGAAAGGCTTCAAGCTGCAGTTGAGGATCATAGGAAGGATAAGTACTATAAAGTTCTAATGTGTTCAACAAACTGCAAATAAAAAGTATCTAATCTAGTTGTGTTAAGGATCGTGGCAAGTGGCGCTCCATTGTCTCTGCCTAACCCTGTGGGAAAAAGGCGTGACAATTTGGTTGAACCAAACAATTTATAAGCTTTAGTTTAAATTTACAAGTTTTTTTTTTAAATCGTATAAATAATAAGCAATTACCGCATGTATGTAAGATCATTACTTAAGAACTGCTGGACTGATTTTATTGTGTCAGGACAAGGTTTGTATGGCTTTTTGTATGAAAATATCGATAGTGAAATATCTCTGTATCGCGGAGATTTTTTTTATTGGGACACGACATCTGACCTTGACACGCCTGATGATAAGCAAGAGGTCTAAGAGTGACGCGAATGAAAAAACCGAGTTTATTCACGGCTACTTCAGTCGCCGTCACTATGCCGGCCAAATAAAGATGAAATAAATGGTCTTGTTAATTAGTTTTTTTACTGCTGGAACCGAGATCTGGAACATTTTTTTATTGTGACTCGACATCTGACTTCGACTGCCATGATGTAAGTCCAAGAGTGCTGACGACTGCAAAAAATGTTAGTTCACAGCTGCCACAGTCGCTGTCACAATGCCGTGCAATGGATTTTTTCATATACACAAGTTTTAAAAGCTCTTTCTACAATCGTTCTATGTGTTGAAGATTTTGACTCTCGTTGGTATTCACCACTCTTCTCGACGTCTCTCTCCGCCGCGTAGATCACCTAAATTTAAAGTGGTGTAAGGCTGTGAACTACTTGCTCCGATCTCTGCCCTCTAGGCCTTTTGGCCATATACAACCTTTTTAGCGGGGCACAGAGTTTTGAATAAAATAAAAAAACGAACAAAAGATATAAATAGCATTTATTTACAAATTAGTCACTATCACTGCCTGAATAATTAGCTAATAAGGATAGCCCTGATGGTTTCTGGACCTCAACATTTGATGTAGAAGTTTCTGGATTATTTGGATTGCTTGTGCAAATATTTGACTGAGGTAAAGTACCTATATTATTTTTTTCTTGTGCTTCATCTTTTTTCGTTGGTTTCCTAACTAAACTACCTAGAGCATTATTTTTTGTTAGTACACCTATGCTTCTGTTCCAAGATTGATTTTTATTAATTGTTTTTGGCTCAATTTTAGTTAACTTCATCGGAGGCTCATCACTTTCTATGTCTTCAATTATCTCTTCTGCAACTATCTTTGTAGTACTTGATTTGGAAAATTTCATTGATCTGCAATTAAGAATGATATTAAAGCAAATAAAATATAACGACCATGTACAAACTAACGCAAGGTAGGATGTCCAGATGACGGCGAATTACTTGGCACTGACACTTCGCATTCTCGTAGGTTACCAATCAACGTAGTACAAATCGTAGTTACTTATTGATTTGTTACCTACGAAAATGGCAAATATCAGTGAAAGTTTGTTGCCAAGTCATTTTGATAGCAACAAAGCAGGACGACAGTCGTGGACGAACGGTTAGCGATTGGTTTGATGCGTGTTTCCCGGGTTCGAATCCCGGTCGGAGCAAATATTTGTTTCATAGCTTTTATTACAAATATTAAATATTGTAATATTATATTAAATATTACAAATATAGGTTAATAAAAAAAGAGAAGGATATTTGCTTTGGGTCTGGTTATCAAAGAGTGGTAGGCAGTGGTACCCAGTCTGCCGATCCGGGGTAGTACCACCACTTACAAGTATGGGTAGTGGTGGTAAGGGTAGTGATTTGAAGTGATTTGGTCAAGTTTTGGGATCAGCTTGTAAGTTGCCGGATCCAACTAGGCCGGCATAGTGGCTGTAATTGCTACTCACAGTTATTGGGATGTAGTAGCAGTGATATCCATTCATGGACCACACTCCAGCCTAACATCAAGCGGGGTGCTATAATATGTCGAGTCACAATTTAAGAAAAAGGAGAGTGCTAGATGCAGTTTACTTCAAGCAGGCCACTGTTTGAGGCTTATGTCCAGCAATGGATGACTTGAGGCTGATGTAATTCAATATGGGCTTACATTGTACTATCTCACTTTCTACAAACAAAATTGTTTACTTCATATAGGTACACAACACACCTACAATATTATTGTCAACCCAAATCAATCAATCAATTAAATTGTCATGCATTTTTCCCACAGGAATAGGCAGAGACAATGGAGCGCCACTTGCCACGATCCTGACACAACTCCCACGCTTCTTTCGCATTCATAATTCTCTTCATACAAGCTCTACGGTTATGGGCACTAGGGAACCCAGCTTTTTTGAGGATGTCTCCGATTTGGTCAGCGAACACATTCCTGGGCCTGCCTTGTTTAATGTATCCATTCACATGAGATTTATAAATTCCTTTCGTCAATCTACTTTTACTTATCCTTTCAATGTGCCCAAATCATCAAAGCATTCCTTTGCCAATCCTTGACACTATATTTTCATTCAAACCACATCTATTGCGCACTGTGCTATTACTTATTCTATCCACTATCGTCACTCCACATACACTCCTTAACGACCGCATTTCTACAGCATTAATTTTACGATCAAGCTTCTTCTTGTCAACCCAATATTGACAATAATATTGAGAGATTTGTGATATTGTCAATACGATAAACGCGTCTTGCACACTACATAATAATATTGACAATATCAATATCACGATTCTCTACCTGAATTACGTAGACATTTCAAACTACGTGAATTATGTATTTTATCATTTGTAAACGATAAAATACATAGTATAAAAATACATAGTAAGTCAAAAATTTGTATATGTTGATGGATTTAGAAAGATTTAGATTATTTAGTTTTCTTTAACTCCTTGCATAAATTAGATTTCAGAGAATTAGCTTATTTTCACGTCTTTCCGCTTTATTTCTATATGCTTTAATAGAAGTGATCCAACTCTCAGAAAGCTTTCCCATCATCTAATGAACTGTATGTGTATTATAAGTTCACATCCAAAATCACACGTACTATCGATATAAACTTCCCACTCAAATGAAATTTTAATATTTTTTTAATTTTATTATTTACATTTCTATACTAAGCTGCTAAATTGCTTGTAACATAGAAACGGGACAACCAAAGTACATATATCAAAGATACATTGGTACCCGGAAGTGGTCTCAAACTCGTGCTCTCTGTTTGTGTAACCATTGCACTGCCACTACACCACAGTCACCTTATCCCTGCCTCTTCCCAATATTGATGCAATCCGAATTTTATCCCGCAAACGCACAATATTACTAATACATAGGCCCTTCTCAATATACAACTTTTTGTTTAATTTTATCTGACCTAGACTTTTCTGGTGGTAGGACAGGTCCAAGAGCGCCGACGACTGATAACACCGACTTAGTTTAGTGACTAAGCTGGTCAGAGGTGCTTTCTCACGTACTCTATGGTTATAGGCACTGTGTACCCCTGCATGTGTAAAAATATCCTATTATTAAATTATAACTTACTTAATAAGTTCATTGTCCTCCCTCTCTTCTCTTGCAGCTCTCTCTGCAGCAGTTTCGCCCTGATACTGCTGCAGCATACCCTCATAATCAACACTCTGTTGTCTTCTATTTAATTCCTTTAACTCTTCCAAACTTTCCAGCACTTCAATTTCTTGTTTAGATTGCTCTGTTCTGTATTCTGTAATAATACAATTTTATAATAAACAATATATTTTTTAAAAAATTAAATTAAAAGGTTTATTCAATCAATCAATCAACTTGTCGCGCCTTTTTCCCACAGGATGGAGTGCCACTTGCCACGATCCTTACACAACTCCCTTGCTTCCTTCACATCCACAATTCTCTTCATACAAGCTCTATGGTTATGGGCACTTGGCAACCTAGCTTTTTTTTCATTTTTTTCATTCAGCTGTTTAATTCATTAATGTTCGCGCAAAATCTAAGAAAATACAACCTAGCTTTCTTGAGGTGGTCCTCGATTTGGTTTATTCAATTTAATGCTCATGGTTTTTAGTGACAACTATTGCAAATCAAGTCTCAAGTTTCCTAATAATAATGTTGTCGGCACTCTTGGACCTCCTCTTGCTTACCATCAGGCGAGTTGGGGTCAGATTACAAGTATACAGACCGTGAGGTGATTTGGTCACGTTTCGGGATCAGCTTGTAAGTTGCCAGTTCCATCTAGGCCGGCATAGTGGATGTGATTGCTACTCACAGTTATTGAATTGTAGTAGCAGTGACATTCATTCATATACCACACTTTAGCTTAACATCAAGCGGGGTGCTGGCCCATACTCACAATAAAAAAAAATTACCACCAACGGTGTGCCCATCCCTTTTAACACATATATAAAATATTATAATGAAAATATTGTTTACCTAATAACTTCATTGGGTTATTGGCTTCCTCTTCTTTCTTTTCTTCTTCCTCTTTCTTAGCTTGTTCCTCAACTAATTTTAAAGCCATAAAATTTCTCGTAGCACCTGCCTCAATTTCATAATCAGTGTTTTTTGGATCAGTTTTGAATGATATCTCTTGTAAACATCTTGTACACTGAAATTGTTGAATATGTCATCAGTATAATTAATAATTTATGGCGTGTATAAAGGGCATCTTGTCGTTCGGAATGGCGTTCTAAGGGGGAGGCAGTGGACATTTTCTGCTGATATGATGATAAAGGAATTAGTTTGGTTGGTAATTTATTTGAAATTATTCTCAAAACGTGACCATGGTCGATTATAAATGGACTGTAGTGATAAAAAAATGGTATCATAAACCCAAAGCTCCCAGTTGTAAACTACTTGGCAGTATCAATGTATCTTTGCTAAGCCCATCAAACTTAAAAAAAAAGAGGTAATAAATTGAGTTGCAAAAAGTCTATGCTACAAAGAAAAGATGAGGAAGTACTTCCCCTGTCATTCCATTAAGACAACTTTCTCAACCATTTTTTTTTCTGTTTTATAGTTTGGGATTCTTCAAACACAGAATGGAATAGGCATCTCAACAAACCAGCATATCAGTCAGTTTAGATCTCTAATCCATTTACCAGTCATCTCTATTTATAGACTTTAGCTTAATATTAAGACCTAAAGATAACATATACATAGATAAACTTAAAAAAACAAAGACTAGTTTCTATGCTAATACATAAAGAAGTCTCTATACACCCTAGAATCGATAGAAGTATTTTTACTTTTTATCAAGAAATTACATGGTTTGCAATCTTACATTAGACTTTAATAAAAAAATTATTTAAAAGGTAAAAAATCTATACCTTAATATAGAACCTATAGATTCGAATGCCAAGATAATCTTCATTTTCGACATCTTCCTTTCTTGCATTGAATTTCTTTCCTTTATAAATATATTCACCGCATGTAACACATCTCATATTGAATGGTGCCATCAGCCGGACAGTGTATTGGCGATTTTTAGCTAATTTCATGCGAGGGATTTTAGACGGATCAAAATCCGGTGGATAGTATTTCTGAAAATTTTGTAAATATATATATTAATAAACTATTTTAAATAAAGCAACAACTATTTCATTTAAATTCATACAATATTTATTTTATATAGTAAGCATTTTCTTAAATACCATGAATACAATTTGTTAAAATACTCACGTTTAAAACTTTTCTTTCCGACATCTTAAGGCTGTTTTATTTAAATAAAACAAATACACTTAATAAACTAATTGAGTTGGCAAAATATAAAAAATATTTATGTATTATATAGGACTTATTTTAAATAAAACCTTTTAAAAACAACTAAGAACCAAGCAACGCAACATGAAACGTCAAAGTTGACAATGACAGAAGCTGCCGCGTTCCGAAATAGCACATACATTAATAATATCCGTTCCAAACGCATAGATATACGTTATTAACATATATCTCCAAAAGTAATTTAAATAGAAAGGTCTATGTATTAAAATTCGATAGAGAAATGGTTTTTTAGTTATGTAAAAATAATGTGTACTAATAATGTAACATTATTTATTAATAGTAGCTCCACCTAATTGTACCACTGCTGCACAATGGCCTCCCTCTTTTTTCAATATTTACGCACAGACCTAGAATACGTAAACTTTTGTATCTGAGCGAGCAACTGTATCTGATACGGCACGACTCGAGTTTGGAGTCTATTTCTATTCTATTTCTCACGGATCACCTGCTTAACGGGGGGTCCACCACTTAATCGCGCTGATATATCCGAATGGAATACAGCAATTCTTCTCACAAAAATGGCAACAGCCTCCTTTAACGCTGTCCCTCGAACGGACAACATTCATGGGAACGTAGACAAGCATCGCGGGTGATATTTTACCATTCTCGCTATAATTGTTCATTTTTGTTATACATCATTGTAAATTAAAGTAATTGTCTAAAGTTGGTTTTAATAAATAAACCACTTCATAAATCCTAAAAATTGGTATTTTTATAGTGGCTATAAATGGAGGTAACTTCTAGCACAGTTAACAAATAACTGTAAGTCATGGTCTCTATGCTTGTGGTGGTACGAGATACTGGACAGACTGAGCACTACTGCCTACCATTCTTATATTAGTACCTAATATTTTTATTTCACTTTTACTATTATGATATTTTAGTAAAACAAATATAATGTAATAAAAACAGGGCAAAAAGTCTTAATATCTTTATTACTACTGTACTCAAAAGTTTATTTCGGTTTCTAAGTTTTAGGATCGCCATATATTTATTATTCATTCAATTAGTTTTAAAAAAATATAAATCTCCTGAAACAAATAATATTACTATAATAATTTGAAACAAAAGCATGACTAAGTAGAGACTTTCGGTGCTTTTAATGTTCCCAGCTTGGCATCATCCTGAACAAGGTACGGTGGCCCCGGAGCATCGCCTTCTACTATACAAACCTAAAATTCTACCTTAATGCCGTCAACAATATATTATAGAGAAGCATCCATATTATATTGTTGACCTTTGTGGGATGCTTGTAGGATGCTTTACCATCCCATGTGTTCTCCCCATCCTATAACATTGGATCCTTCAAGCGAAGCATGAAATAGCATCTTGATGATGACTGTTGCGTCAGTAAACTGAACCAGTTCGGTTATATTTGCTATCGGCGTTCTTGGACTTCCCCTTGCGTCGAAGCATGTCGAGGTCAGACGTCGGGTCTCAATAAAATAACAATAAAACTATAGTTTAAAAAAAAACTATAAAAAACACGCTAATTGTAACTAAAAACTGAAAAAATGGTAAGCAAGAGAAGTTTAAAATTTCCGACCACTGAAAAAACTGAGTCAGTTTACGGTTGCCTCGGTCGCCGTCACTAGGCCGGCCAAAAAAATATTTAATGAAATTATTTCTTTGTCAACGGTTTTTAATAACGTTTTTTTTTATTGTGACACGACATCTGACCTCGACCCGCCTGATGATAAGCAAGAGGAGGTCCAAAAGTGACGACAACTGAAAAAACCGAGTTTATTCACGGCTGCTTCAGTCGCCGTCACTATACCGGCCAAATGTGCTTCTTCACGCATCGCTTGAAGGATCCAAGGTCATAGGATGGAGAGAACACATGGGCTGGCAAAGCATTCCACTTGTCGATTGTTCTACAAAGAAAAGACGCACCGAACTTTTTAGTTTGGCTGCGGATGCTTCCCCCTACCTGTGCGGGTATTACGGGTGTGAAAGGACGAGGTAGGAACAAGGTTAAAGAGCTCATCAAAACATTCTCCGTGGTATAGGCGATAGAGGACGCACAAAGCCATGTCTCTGCGTAATTGCAGGGGCTCCAATAATACATGTACAAATTTTTAATTTATTCAGACCCCTAGAATCTAGAAGTGGGTGAAAATTAATTTGAAAGATTCCGCTACATAGTTACATTAAAACAAGACAAACTAATAAAAGCGTGTTAAAAAAGTATTCACAAAATACTTATAATTTATACAAAATACCTTTCTCGTTTCCCAAATGCCGCAAGTTCATGTTCCAACGCTGCAATCTTCTCCTCATTGCGCACGCGCTGAGCTTGAGCGCGTTGTTGTTGATTTTCCAGAGCCATCACGATTATTTCCAATCGATGAATTTGTTGTTGTTTCGTATCAAGTGTAGCAAATAACTCTTTTATTTCATCAGCCTTAGCAGCTATTTGCTTATTGACCTTTAGGTGGAAAATATTAATCAGTATAAACGACATGGTACCGCGATGTTATACGATAATTTACCCCGAGTTCGTGTTTAATTTTAGCACAGTTTGCAGACCACCACTTTCAAGTAGACATAGACTTAGTCGCGTTTTTACTTTGCGTTCATCGTTTATTAATTCGCGATTCGTCGTCGAAAGGCTATATTTGTTGACAATGGCACAATGGTGACAATGGATTTATGGTTTTAAATTGTTTATTTTATGATCATTTTTAAAATGTTTTATTTAGCTATAATAATTGGCGAGTTTCTCGTGATTTATTTCCGTCATATGCCTTTCCAAAATCATGGTAAAGACTGAGTATGAGTAGTCTGACAGCAAGAGTCGATGGCACCTATGTATAACAAATGATTTGATTTTAAGAGCAAATTGTATATTCATTAAAACTTGAAAATCTTACATCATCAACAATTTTCATTCGGTGATCCAAGTCATGCTGCAAGGCAGCCAGTTCCTGCGTTTGTTCCAATTCTTTGTTTTTCAACGCGTTGATTAATTCTTGACGCATCTACAGCATAAAAATTATTATCATCATACATTTTTACGCCTTAATACCACAGGGATTAGGGTTAAGGATACATTAAGATTTAGAGTGGTAGACAGACAGTTGATGCTCGAAGGGGCAAAGTGCAATAATTCCAATGTACAGACGGTGAAGTGATTGCGTTGCGGGATCAGCTTGGGATGTTGGTTTAAACTAGGCCGGCATAGTGGGTGCAACCGCTACTTGCAATTATTTACCTGTATCGTAGCAGCCATAATCTTCTATTATGGACTGCAGTTATGGACGTAACAAGGAGCTGTCTAATATCGATAAGAATACACAATAAGACACAATAAAAAAAATGCAATCAGACAAACAAATTGACACGCCTTTTTACCACAGGAATAGGCAGATATAATAGAGCGCCACTTACCACGATCCTGACACAACTCTCTCGCTTCTCTTACATCCTCAATTCTCTCCATACAAGCTCTAGCGTTATGGGCACTAGGCAACCCAAATTTCTTGAGGATGTCTCCGATTTGGTCGAAAACACCCTACTGAGTGCTTTCTTTTAATGCATCCATCCACATCAAATATATAAATTCCTTAAGTTTATTAGATTTAAGTTAATAGGGATTTACCTTTATACCATTAGCTTGGTTACGTGCCGCTTTCTCCTGGTTCTCAATTTGCTGGTCTTTCTGCATCAAAATACTTTGCATTTCTTCCAGTTTATGTGCAGAATCCAATAAGGCCATTTGCAACTTAATTGTCTGTTAAAAATATGTTTTAAGGTTATTTTTAAAGTTTTCATGCACCGACTTAGGCAACATAAAACTACGTCAGTTTTTCTAGTCATCGGCGCTCTTGATCACCTTCTCTCCCTTACCATCAGGCTAGTCGAGTTCAGATGGCGCGTCAAATTAATTAGCATTTTTATTTAAATTAACCTTTCTATATTAAGCTACTAAAGTGTATCATAGAAACAGGACAATGGGACAGTGGGGCGAACGGTTTAGCGATTGGTTTGTTGCGCCCAAAGTCCCGGGTTCGATTCCCGGTCGAAGCAAATATTTGTTTCATAGCTTTTATTTGTAATATTTAATAATATATTGCAAATATTTGTTTAAAAAAAAAGAGATATTTGCTTCGGGTCTAGTTATAAAAGAGTGGTAGGCAGTGGTACCCAGATTGCCGATCCGGGGTAGTACCACCACTAACAAATATACAGTAATAAAAATAATGGGTACCTCTTGCTGCAGCTCCTGATACTCGGCGCTCACGTGGACTACATCTTTATTTTCATGCATATTTTGAGTGATAACTTGCAAATCCTTAACATACAGCTGATATTGATGGAGCTTTTGTTCGCTATCAACAAATAAAATATTACAAATGATTATAACGTATTATAATAATAGAATGTGTACGTGAGGGAAGCGAGGGAGTTGTGTCAGGATCGTGGCAAGTGGTGCTGATTGATTAATAACAGAAAAAACATTGGATTTTCGTGTAATATTGTTTTTATACAGAACTCTATAAAATTTATCTGTGCTATGCTAAGTATCCTAAAGACGTATTACAAATATTTCTTAATAAAAAAGAGGCGGATTTATGCTTCGGGTCTAGTTGAAAAAGAGTGGTAAGCAGTCTGCCGATCCGATGAAGTACCACCATTTACAAGAATACAGAACGTGAAGGGACTTAGTCGCGATTCGGGACCAGCTTTTAAGTTGCCGGTTTCAACTAGGCCAGCATAGTGGCACTTAATTAAATTTATCTAGTAGCAGTCACCTTCATTCATAAAATAAAAAAAGTTTAAGCATGTAATAAGTCACCCCAGACCTACTACTCCTAGACTAAATCATGCGAATGAGAAACTGAAGTGGGTCTGGGAAGATCTACTGCACGTTTAGTAGTCTGCTGTATTATGGGTAAAATCCATGTCTGAATGGACTCCAGTTCGCAAAAGATGTCCCGGTGAGCCTAAACGGAGACTCCAGTTCGTGACGAGAGACTGCAGTGTCATGAGTCAATTTTCTCTATACATCCAATCACTAGATATTGGTTCTAGAGGTTTTTTTTTTAAGAGCCAATTCTATCTAGAAGCTAACGCCTCGTCTATACACAATCCGATGATTTACTTTCTAGGATTCGCGATTGAGCCCCTGACAACGAATCACTTTTTCTATAGATATTCGACATCAAAAGGACTATCATTAGATACTGGACCTACAAAGAAAATAAATGATCATCAGATCCAAACAGTTCTCTTTAGAGCAAATTCTGTCTTTAAAGAGAAAAAACAATTCTTCTGAAATTAATTATATGGATCTGGTCATTGGATCTATATAATAATTAAAAAAATAGAAGAAGGCCTTTGCCCAGCGGTGGGACAATTAAATGAGCTAATAATAAAATAATCAAATAAGGCGAGAAAAGAAATGTCACTTACTTTAGTTTTAAGTTTTTTGATAAATCTCTTATTTGCGATTGCATCTTTGCAATTATTTCTTCCTTACTAATTAATTCTGCTGCCAGTTTTTGTTGCAAGTCCATCTTATCTGCACTATCCGGTGACTTAAAAAAAAATAAACAATTAGGTTGATCTGGCTTAGTTTATTACTACCTTAACTGTGAAATTTCTTAAAGATACTAAATTTTGACGACAGGCGTGACACATTGGTTAGTATTCATATAGCCCGAGTTCGATTCCCAGTTGGAGCAAAGATTTGTTTCATTGTTTTTATATTAAACAATTAGATTAAATTGATAAAACGAATATAAGTAATAAGAAAAGAGGCAGTAACTTGCTAGTCTGCCGATCCGGGTTTGTACCACCACTTACACGAAAAAATACACGTTCACCCTTTGTTAGCGCCACAGAGCTATCACTTGTGCAATTTGCGATCTCGTTTAACATAAATACATAACTTACCGAGATGTTTGACATTGTTTCTAAGAAGCGCACTTTTTCTTTTTTGCATATAGTAACCTCTTCTTCAGTCATGCGTAGACTTTCCTTAGTGGCTTGTAATTCCGCCCACAAGTCCATTTCGCGTTCAGTTGGAATCTCTGAAGATTAGGCATACAAATTACTAGCTTGAAGAAAAACTTTGTTTAAAACTACTACCATTTAAAGAAAAAGTCAACTTATTTAAAACCACTAGAACAAGCGTCGTAAAGCGGTAATTTCAGTCAGTCGAATTCACGAGTAAAACTGCAGTGTCTATACCCATTAGAATACACGTTATTATGCATGTTAGTTCACGTATTCTAGGTCTGTGGTCTTTTTCTAATTTCCAATTTATTATTAGTAAAAACAAGAAAAAGAAGAATAAACTAAAAAAAAAGAATTAAATACAGACCTGGGTTAATCTTCATTCTTTCATACTCAGCAATTTTTTTATTCAATGTATCAATTTCTTTATGACATTCCATTAAAGCTTCATCAGTTTTTGACTTTAATTGTAAAGCTTCGTCAAGTTGAGTAGATTTCTCTTTTATTACACTCTCAGCTTCTGTCAGACGATCACTCAATTCGCGAACAGTCTTTGCATTTTTTTCATTCATTGACTCTATTGTCTCTTTTAAATGTTTTATTCTACAAATAATTGTTTTATTAACTTTATTGATTCTACAGTTAAAGGGCTTATGTAGGTTGGTTTGTAAGACATAATTTTATCATTGTCACGCCTCAATTCCCACAGGTACAGACCACGATCCTGACAATGCTCTTTCTTGCTCCATATGAAGAAATTCTATAGATTGTTGTTTTGGGCATTATTATTATAAAAATATCCCTGGTTTGATAGAGGAACGATATCATGGGTAATTAAGTAATATTTGAATAACAGTAAACACTAACACATTAGTTTGGCGAACTTTAAAATGTTAAAATTGTATTATTACTTAAAAGTTTTAATATAAACATACTAACTCTGCATTCAATGCATCCCGTTGTTGTCCTAACTGACTACGAGCCTCTTCACCTGTTTTCAAAGATTCTCGCATTTTTCTAGCTCTGGCTTCCAACTGGGCCTCGCTCTTACGATTCTACAAATATTTAATATTACTGAGCACTTTGACAGCTTTTTGAAATATTTTTAATGGTAATATAATTTCTATTAAAATATTGTAGTTATAAGTGCTAAATTTTAACCTTTTGAATTTATAGGTTAAAAATAGGATAAATAAACCCCTTATTTAGATAAGGTTATTAGTAACCTAGAAGTATATGATATAGGTATATTTTATACCTACATCAAGTATATAATTAAACTTAAATTAGGCATGACGGCATCTTATCCGATGTTAGACTGCTTTTATTATGCTGGCCTGCTGGGCTGCCTTTTCAAACTGCAGTAAAGGGCTTCGGGATTATAAGAGAAAGGGAAAGCGTTTTCATTCATGTTAGTAGCCTGGCCATATTAGTATACCACTGGTAATAGAAACAGCGAAAATTATATTTCTCGCGGTTCTTGGGTTGTGAAAATTCACATATAAAATGCTTTAAATTATGGTTACCTGCTCTTCTAAAGTTTTAACAGTAGCTGTTAAACTAGCAATACTAGACTCGGCTTCGCGCAGTTGTTTGTCCATTTTGGCAACACGAGACTTCGTTAACCGCAAGACATTATCTGTTTTTGCCAATTTATCTTTTAAAAGTTCCTTCGATGCTCGTTCTTCTTCATATGCATTCTTAACAATTACAATAAATTAGTAATGAAAATAGGACAAAGAAAAAAACACGCACGACATTTCTTGGTTTTCGCACTACGACTACGATAATACACCGATATTTAATAATTTGATTAAATTAACAAATATTTGTTAATAAAAAAGAGTATGCTATCTGGGTCTGGTAAGCAGTGTTGCCCAGTTTGCCAGTCCGGGATAGTACCACCACTTATAAGTATACATACCATGAAGTGACTTAGTCGCGTTTCGGGATCAGCTTGTAAGTTGCTGGTTTCAACTAGGCCGGCATAGTCGACGTGACTGCTACTTACAGTTATGTTACTGTAGCACCTCGATTCCACTACCTCCTACTATCTGCTACTACCTCCACTGTAGTTGCAGTTACATTGTTATTGAATTTAAAAACATTTATTAATTTAAATTGAGAACTTACCCGTAATTGACTTTCCACGTCACCCTCATAATTATTGGACCTAATTATTTTTGAGTGACTATCCACCTCTGATCTCAAAATAGCAACCTCCCTTACCAAAGCTTCTGCAGCTGCATGTAAAGCATTGCGATCGTGATATGTATGCCTGAAACGTATGTTCGTTTACGACAGATTCTGGATATATCACATTTGTTTAATTCCAGATTATTATTTAGACAACACTATTATAACATTAGAGATAGATTTCTGTAATTTCGGAATCAGTTTACGAGTAGCCGGTACTGCCTAGGTTATGACAGTTAGTTATGACAGCACCTCGCCTGATGTTAAGCTTGAGTGCGATCCATGAATAAAACTGACTGGTACTGTTAGTTAAAAACCTAAAAGTAACAGCCACACCCACTATGCCGACAGGTTCAGGTTACATCAAATGAAAACACAAATACCACTTACTTTAAAAATAGTGTCGCAGACTCCAATGAAGCATGGGCATAAGTTTTAATTCCATTCAAAGCTTCAAAAAGTTCTTGACTCTGATTACTGTAATGCTCTATTTTATCAGAAAACTCTCCACCGCCTAGTTCCTGTAAATTCCCAACCTAATTTTTAATTTACAAGTCACTTTAATATAGATTTTACATCAATATATAACATTATATTGATTTAAATTCTATATTAAAGTTACTTGTAAATTAAAAATTAGGTTGGGAATTTAGAGTTAAGTTTTAGTAAAAACAAGCAAGAAGTCTTTTGTGATTATAAGAGTATAAGACTCTTGCATAAGACTAATGAATAATAGAACAAACATTATGTACAGCATCTTTAGCCCAATCGATGATCTCTCTACTTGCGTGAAACACTTGAACAAACAGATCTCCAAATTGCGATGGCATGTCATTGATTTTATTTGTTATTTCATTTAAATACTTTTCATCTGAAACACATTTGAGAGATTTTTTTATTTTATTTTTTTATTGTGACACGACATCTGACTTCGTCCCGCCTGATGATAAGCAAGAGGAGGTCCAAGAGTGACGACGACTGAGAAAACCGGGTTTGTTCACGGCTGCCCCAGCTGCCGTCATTATGCCGGCCAAAGAAATAAATAAGTTTTAATATTTTAAATAAATAAATTAAAAGTTGAATATGGAATGGGTGAAAAGAGATTGAAGTAACAGATTTATAAATCAAAATTAAGTTGAAAGATAAAATGACCTAAAAGATTGGTACTTGATTAAATCGGGGACATTCTTAAAAAAAGAAGCCTGCAGTGCCTGTAATAGAAGGATTTAAAATAATTATAATGTGAAGAAACAAATAGAGTCAGGAATGTGAAAAAATAATATCCAAACTTATTCTTTAAATTTTAATAAAAAGTATTGATATGTTGGTATGATTTGAGTAGGAATTACCTGTAATTTTGCTATTTGTTAGTAAATCGACTGCGTCATCAATTCGCGAAGAATCCGCTGCATCATTACACAGTTGCATTACTTCTTCAGTAGGCCAATCACCCACATTAAACATTAATAATTCATTTGGTTCTTCATCGTTATCATTAGCTACCCCATCCTCCTTCAAACGATCTTCTACTTCCCGTATAACTTTAAATACACCCAAAATTTCTTGCTGATGGAAAATGAAATAGTACTCAATATTAAAACTATTATAAGTAAAAATAACCTGAATAAATCGTAACCTGAAAAAATTGGGCAGAAAAATTCACGCGCCACCTACGACCGGGGATCAAACCTGGTATCTGTTGTTTACGAGCGATCACGTTGTCTTTCGAATAATATATCCTGTATTTATATCATACTGTTATATCATTAATGTGTCCAGTGGCGTAGCGTGGGAGCCAGCCGCCCAGGGCGGAAAATAAATTTGCCGCCCCCTTATTTAGGAATTTCAATCATAGGTTCAACAAAAATATGAATTTCAGGTTCAAACTTTACCGATTTATTTTAGTTTTTTTTTTTAATTTTGCTGCCCCTAAATGTGCCGCCCGGGGCGGGCGCCCCCTCCTCCCCCGCCACGCTACGCCACTGCATGTGTCCGCGTCTACGTCAGGTTGCTACTACATGCAATACTTGCAAACTCCACTTTGCAGTTGAGAACGTTGCAAATTAACGTGCAGTAGGGCAGTGAGTAGTAATTAATTTTCAATATATCCAATTTTTACTAACATTAAAATTTGCAAGAATAATGTGTTGCTGACAATGGTTCTGCTATTACGCCAACTTAAAGTTTAATCTATTTAAAGAAAACCTTTGACCTATGTTTTAATGTAGTAAATTAAAGTACCTGTTTAAGATCCAAATCTTTCTTAATTTCGTGGAATTCTTTTTTCTTCTTTGTTAGTACTGTTTTTAAATCGTCATCACCGGCCACTTGGTCAATTGTTATATTCGACTCATTGCGACTTGTTTTGCATGAGGACTTGATTTTCAAAGAATTACGATTTTGTGGGCTCGATGGTCTGGATTTAGCCTCTTCACCTTCATTTGGAGTTACGGAGCGACTTTGATCTTTTGGAGAATTTGTACGATGGCGTGATTCTAAAATTGTAAATGACAACATTATGCAAGAATACAAGAAAGGTTACCTATTATTTCTGAGACCTAGCTAGATCATCATCATTAATTTCACACCTCAATTCCCACAGGGAGCGCCACTTTTCACGATCCTGACACAACCCCCTTGGTTCCTTCCCGTTACATGCTCTGGTTATGGGAACCGTGCTTTTTAAAGAAAGTTCCAGATTTGATCAAAAAACAATCTTGTAAAACATAAAACGGTGACGACCTTCACCGTTTTATGTTTTTTGTTATTTTTGTTAAATTTGGCATTTATATAACCCAAAGCGAAAGGGTTAAAGTCGTGTCGAGTCCATTTTTATTGCCCCCCTTAACTATCAAATTGCCCCCCTGTGGGGCATGGGCGTTTGTGTGTGTGTACCTTTCTCTTCAGTCCTATCATGATCGTATATAATGATAGAACTGCTATTGCTTTCTTGATTTAAGTAATCCGCTCCAAAATTTGACTTTGAGTCGCTACGTCTTGCTGAGTCAATTATATCTGAACCATAAGTGGTCTTGGAATCACATCTCGATTGGCTGTTTGTCTGGGAAGTAAAATTGGGCATGAATCAATCAATCAATAAATCAATCAAACTGTCTCCATTCACACAGAGATGAGCAAGATCTGTGCAAGATCTTTTTTATCACATTATTATGACAGTTACCGCCTGATGTTAGGCTAGAATGCGGTCTAATGGGTGACTGGTAAATGACCAGATATATTTTTGGAAGCAGCAGTTGCATCCACTATGCCAGCCTTGTTAAAATCCGGCAACTTTTAAATTACCATTAGACAAGTCATGGTAGATGTCGAGTCACAAACTTTTAAACTCATCCAGAATGCGACTGTCGCTTCAGGGTTTGTACTCATTGAAGTGGGGTCGGGTCGGGGTAGACTAGGCAAATAACCGCTGGTGTTGAATGCCTAACATTCAACACCAGCGCCACAAGGAATTATTAAATATTACAAATGATATGAAAATTTCTCCCTTATTTTGTTCCCACTGTGTGTCGAAGGGGCTTACCGCATAACACCATGCGGGTCGTCAAATCCTGACAATGTGGACAACGTCCACAATTCTCTTTATACAATCGTTATTAAGAATTTTATTTTTAAAATAAGAAATTTATTTTTAATTTTAAGAATGTCCCCGATTATATCGTGGAACATTCTTTTTATGAGTGGTTATTATCCTAATTAACCAAAATCAAGTTTCAGAGCCATTCGACCTTTACAAAATGACGAAAGCAATGTTAAAACTATATCTAATTCAATAGATAACAAAATTACTCAAAGTAACTTTTATATATATATTTTAAATTTCTATACTAAGCTACTAAAGTGCTTGTATCATAGAAACAGGACAACCAAAGTACATATATCAAAGATACATTGGTACCGGTGGGTGGGCTCTCGGGTTTTTGTAACCATTGCACTGCCACTACAACACGGTCGCCTTATCTTTATAAAATGCTGGTTGATATTGGTCTTGGTTTTATTATTATCATGACTCAACATAATATGATTGCACCCCGCTTGATGTCAAGCTGAAGTGTTTTTTTTTGCTTCTATTTAAACCGTGCATGGTGACAACTCCTGATACAGTTAAATAATTGCATTGCAAGTAGAAGTTGCTACCATGGCGACTTAGCATTTAAAGTAAATACTTACTATACCAGATGATTTATTATCAGAAATATCATTTTGGGAACCCATAATGTGTTTTGACTGAAAGTAAACAATAAAAAAATAAACACCTAAGTTCACTTCTAACTTTAATTTTTTTGAATCTAAACTATTCAAATACTTTTTTTTATTGTGACAAATGTCGAACCTCAACCGGTCTGTTGGCAAGCATGATGGAGGTCCAAGAATACCGACGACCATAAAAGCTGCCTAAGTTCACGGCTGCCTGAAATTTGTTACAAGGCGGCGCCTGACCGACGAGATATGCTTGACCTTTTTTATTATTATTGTGACTCGACATATGACAGCGTCCCGCTTGATGTTAAGCCGAAGTGTGGTCCATGAATGAATGTCACTGATACTACAATTCAATAACTGTGAGTAGCAATCACATCCACTATGCCAGCCTAGATGGAACCGGCAACTTACAAGCTGATCCCGAAACGTGACCAAATCACTTCTCTTGTAAGTGGTGGTAATACCCCGGATCGGCAGACTGGGTACCACTGCCTACCACTCTTTGCATAGCACCAGATGGACGACAGGTCAAGTAT
Source organism: Tinea trinotella (assembly GCA_905220615.1). Classification (NCBI taxonomy): domain Eukaryota; kingdom Metazoa; phylum Arthropoda; class Insecta; order Lepidoptera; family Tineidae; genus Tinea; species Tinea trinotella. The sequence continues at coordinate 5,149,981 of HG992310.1, forward strand.
ATCCGTGATCCACCCATCAAAAGCAGCTTCTAAAAATAGTTATCTATAGCATTATCCATTATCAGAATATATTTTTTGTTGAGGTACCCTTGAAAGGTCTGGTGACAGGGGACGAAAGTTGCTTGATTTAACCTGTGCAGGTGGGTGGTTACGATTGATGGCATTCCTTGCAGCCCGAGCTTGGGATGCGGCTGTAGGACGTGGTTTTAATTTCGGAGACCCAAGATCTGTATAACAAAATGTACAATTTAATAAAATATAATAGACTTAACTTTTAAGTATTGAAAACGAGTTTATTTAATGAATTAACAAATATGAAAGTAATGTGAAAGTAACGGTCTAGGACAGTGTTTCCCAACCTTTTTTACGCCATGCCCCACCTTAACATTTTTATGCCCCCATACATAATTATTACCCTTTAAAAAAGTTTGTTCCCTTAAGAAATATATCAGTTTTAGGAAGAAATCACTATGAAATTGTTATCAAAACATATCTCAAAATATATCTAGCATTGCATTTAAATAACCCAAAGCGAAAGGGTTAAAGTCGTGTCGAGTCCATTTTTAAATTGCCCCCTTAGCTATCAAATTGCCCCTCTGTGTGGCGTGGGCACTACGTTGGGAAACACTGGTCTAGGTGAATTACTGATTTCTAACATATAGAAAACTTGTCGATGGGTGTCCAGAAAAATAACGAATATATAGAATAAGTTAACGTTATAAAATTGTAGGTACATTGTTAAATTAAACAATAAAGTCTGATAGACCGCAAGTGGATGAATAAAATTGTGAAAAATTCCATGTTTTTTCTGTATCACTGTTCTCACCATTCCACTGTGAGCATTATACGCTGTTGGTCTAGGTCGAATAAACTAAATTAAATATATCAATCAATTATTTAAATTGTCACGCTTTTTCTCTCAGGGATAGGCAGTGAAATTGGAGCGCCATTTGCCATGATCCTGACACAACTCCAACAATGAACTACTAACAACCAAAGGTGTTTAAATATGCCTTATTTATATTTGAAGTTATTGTTTATATTTAACAAGAACAACTTACTTGTTTTTTTGTTAGTCGACGCCATGATTTATGAATTTAGATTGCCGTATAATATATTGTATTATATGTTATATCAAAAGCATCAAATTATTGAAAATAAATAAACCATCTGAAAATTTTGACTTTCATAATGACTTAATTAATGCAAATGTCACAACATTTTCTCTCCAATTTTAAAAATAGTTTTTAATTAATTTATAGTTTCGTTATAAAAATAAAAGTTAAACTGTGTTTTATAATAATATCATATATTATATGAGTAGTTGTCTAATAATGTGAGAAATAATAAAATTATTTTCGCTGTATTCCAAAATAGGGGACGGCGGAAAAAGAGTTCTGATAATAACATACATATTCAACAAGTTCATACAAATAAATTCAATAGATATAATAATATAAATATCATATTATTATACGTTTTTATTAAATTCGTTAAAATAAGATCAATCCTTCTCTTCTATGCTTTAATAATATTCTTTTCATTTCTACCAACGTCTATCAACGTCACTAATTTCAAAAATGCATTATTTTGCCAAATTTTTGTGAAATTATCATCGGATTTTTTAAATTAATGCTTTTGGTCTAGAATAATAATAAAACTGGAAACATTTAGTCATAAATTGTTATGATATGTCGGAATTACCAGTTACTGAAAGGAATAAACAAGGTAAAGACGTCGTAATTATCAGATGCCTAAAAACTGTACCGAGTGACCTATACCTTTAATACAAAAGAGCTTTACTACAAGGAAATAATTATATTTCAGATGAGAGTCCATTGGCGAAAAGCAGAATACCACAGAGGACTCCTCAACATCGAACAAAATTCTACAATAGACCTAAACCCATGGTAATTTCTGATACTTTTATATAAATCGCACATAATATTCCCTGTCTCATCGCTCCAACTAGAAAAATCCCAACGTTCGAGACAATTACTTTATAACTTGTCAAAATGTGGCTTTTCGTCGAGAAATATCAAGTTGCGAGCACGGCGCCAATCCAAGATACGCGTTTTATACCACTAAGGATTTTCATTACTAATATGTTAAAAATGAAGCAAGGTAATTTGCAACGGTGAGGGAAAAAGCCGTGACAATATGATTGATTAATTGGTTGACGTAGGTATTCTCCCAGGTTATTTTAGGTGTTCAGGTTATTCTATTAGAAATTAGGCTAACAATCGGTCCACATCATATAATGTTCAATGTTCAAATTACCTTCAGAATGCATCAATAAGAGAAAAGAATCCGTCGCCACAACGATGGGAATTTTCTACGCGTTTACCACGAGCTACAAATACTTCCAGACCAAACAGTGGACCAATTAATGAGGTACTTTCCCATTAGGCTAAATATTACAAACCTAATAATATAAATGCTAAAATGAATTAAACAATTTTTTTGCGGTTTACTATCGCGTTTATTTTGGTTTAGATTTTACATTTTTTTATTTTCTCCGTTTTCTCCGGACGTTTCTCCCAGTCTCTTAGTAACCACGATGGCTGCAAAGCTCTCGAAACGTCGGAATAGTAAAAAATGTAAAATCAAAACCAAAATAAACGCGATAGTAAGCCGTATAAAATTATTTAATTCATTAATCAATGTTTGCGCAATGTTCCCACAGGTGTAATCAAATTAAACCTGTGGGAACATGAACAGGCATACATTATTTATTGCACAAAAAAATATAGAAAAATATTATAAATATGGTGGATTACAATAGGGATTAAACTTCCAATTATTCGCGATAGAAGACTATACTGTGTTTTTTCTTACTTGGCACAAGTAGTAAAGAAACATGAACATCGCCATCTCCCATGCCATTTATCTGAGATAACTGTTTACTAGTGTTTTATTCTATAGAATAAACATACACAATGTAACAAATTATTACAAATGCACTAAAGTTAATAAAATCACACACAAAAGTACATTATTTTTATCAAAAACCATTTACATGAAAACGGTAAATTAACAATGATAAATGTTGTGCCCCAATAATAATAATAAACCATTTTCACAGTAATTCATAGATATATATTTGTATTTGCGTCAGCAGTAGGTAATTGTTTTTATATAGTTAATCCGTCATTATGCCGTGAGTTTCTTTACTACTACTATTTCCAAGTTAGAAAAAATGTACATTTACTATATCAGTTTCATAACTCTTTCACTCTGTTATTAATTCAATAAAATTCCATGTCGAAAACATATTCATAAAAATCTCTAACGTTTGTTTTAAACAGAAAGTTATTATAAAACAGCATGACGATGATAATGATCTGACAAACGTTGTGTCCCCATCTAAAAAAAGCTTTGCGTTTGGATCCCCATTTGTGGCCTCATAAAAAGCGATCTCGTCCAGGCAACCACCCTTGGGCTGCCTGTCCATTAAAGTGGAGCGAGCTTGCGGAGCTGAGAAACGGAGAAACATTAACGCCAATCCCTGTTCACTGCAGCTGAGCGGAGTTTTTATGCATTCCTATTGGTTAATATTTCTCCGTTTCTCAGCTTCGCAAGCTCGCTCCGCTTCAATGGACAGGCAGCCTTAAGGTAGTGAAACTGATATGGGCCTGGGGTCTAACGAGTACTAAGATATTGTAGTTATCTGTATGAAGTGATAGTTGTATAAGAATTGTCTAAGATTGGTATCGAAATATAATAATTTCCTTGCACTAAACAGAGACAATTATTAGATGATTCAAAAAGAATGAATGCGACTAAAGTTAAGGAAAAACCAATAGTAGTGCCACTTATGAAACCACCTTCGCTACGATCACCACCATCACGTGAAGCAAGAGATGGTAAGTTAGCAATTATTAAAATTTACTTCTCACTCGATTCGCTTTTGAGCGATCATGGTTGTCTGGGTAGGACTGCCATTACCACTAACAAGACACAAGTATACATACCGTGACTTAGTCGCGTTTCAGGGTTAGCTTGTAAGTTGCCCGTTTCAACTAAGCCAGAATAGTGAATACTTCTTCTTGGATCACAATTCAGCTTACCATTAGGCCTAATGCTAAGCTGTATTGCGATCCAATTATGTCGAGCCACAAAACCTTTAAATAACTACTCTAATTCACCTCTAGCGACGCCTTGGTATATTCATATTATAATGGATCGCCAATACTATATATAATTGACTCTGCTTTGCATTCTAATATTTATTTCATTAAGGGCCTATTTCATCATCTGCGAGTAAAGTTGTGAGTAACATTCCGTCAGTTAGCGTTATTCATTTTGATTGGATATCAATATGCCACGAGTAACAATTAGGTGAACAGTTAAACAATCAGATTTCATTCGTTAAATTTTAATTGCTGGTTCGTATAACACTTTCAAACAACAGAGAGTCTGAATAAGAATATGGCTCTTGCTTTTTCCGAAAATCTTTTGTTAAACATACCTATGTCCTCGTTTGCTTTGTTTGCAACAAATTTTAAACCTAGATGTATGGAGTTTTAAATTTTTCTCTGCGTATTTAAATAATTTTAAAATTTACTGGGTTGTTTTAAAATTTAAGACTGTATTAAACTGGATTGTACCTGATGATAGTGTGGTTTAAAAAAACTAAAAACACGATTGTACAACTATTATACGTAGAAGACCAAGAACCGGAAGACGCAGCGTAGGTCACAAATAACCATTGGATGCAACTGGCATCTTGTCTTTTGGAATGGAGTTCTAAGGCCTGCTGACAGGGGACGTCTTTTGGCTGATGAGTGATGACGATAACTATTATAGACTGTTTACCTCACAGCTGCAGAAATTTAAAGAAAAATAATTTTGACACATCGTGTTACTCATTTACTATTAAATAGATGAAACGCCGATTAAATTACTGGAGAGTTTACTCCCCAAGTAGAGATAATCGGAGATGGTGAAATTGACAACCACTACTAATCTTTAATACATGTGGCAAATAGCTTACTTCGCAGTTTACTCAGACGTAATGAAATAGGCGTATATTCACCATATTAATTAAGAAATATTTTTTGTCAGAAATAAAAACAGGCGAAGTTGATTTAACACACGTAAGTTGGGAGGAAAAATTAAAAGAATATGAAGAAGTTAAACTTGAACTGTGTAAACGAAAAGTAAGAATTTAAAATTTATTTTTACCTGTATATAGGTATATGTAGTAATAAAAATTTTATAAAAAAAATCACTCAAATGGCACACTGCGAACGGAAATTGCAGCCGGTGTCTGTCGCTTAACGAGCGCAGCTCTGACCATGGATAGCGCTCGCGTCTAAATTCCTTTATAGAGTCTATACTATCTTTTTATCGGTTAATACCACATGTGACGTGCCCCATACATTCCTTAACTTTCTTAATACATCCCCATACTTCATAAGAAATGATTAGTCGCGTTTCGTGATCAGCTTGTAAGTTGCCGGTTCCAACATCAGGCGTGGAGCAGTCATACGTCGAGCCACAAAAACCATCTATCTGTAAAGTTTGTTCGGACGCAACATCATAATGTTATAAATAAATAAATGTTTCATGTTAAGCAGGAGTGCTCTCCAAGAGCGGGCGCGACTGCAGCCTCAGGTAGAGACGAAAAGCATCAGTCGTATTATAAACTTTGTGTACCATTGTAAACCATTAATGTTAATGAATTAACATATTTAATGCGGCTTTTTTCCGACGTTTTACCACGATGGCTGCAAAGCTTTCGAAACGTCGGAATAAAAAGACGTACAATCATTACCTAAAAATAAACGCGATAGTAAGCCGCATAAAATTTGTTTAATTCATTAATCAATGTTCGCGCAAAATCTAAGAAACTTTTACTATTAATACTATACTAATACGAGTATTTTAGAAAAGTATAATTAAACTGTATGAAATGGTTAATGAGAAGTATCCAGAATTTGAGAATGTATTGGCAGAAGATACTCAGGACCACTGGAAAAATAACGGTGAGAGATCCTAAAAAACTGTTCTTAATTATATAATTAATTTAAAAGACCTGCCAGCCTATCAATAGCACCTGTAGCCGGCATAGTAAGGCGACTGAGATAACTGTAAATCTAAATAGAGTCGGGTTTTTCAGACATCAGCTCTCTTTGAATTCCCCTTCTTTACCATCAGACAAATCAAGAACGGATGTCGAACCATAATTGAAAATACTCGGACTCGTCTGTCATATTGAGCCTTAATAAAAAAATGTTTCCTGTCTTTTCACAAGTCGAGGGAAGCATTCTGTCGACCGGATCGACAGTCAAATTAAATCGTTTATCAGCCTATGTGTTCCCTATATTCTATCCTCCAAGATTGTATCCTTTAAGCAAAGTGACGACGACTGAAGCAAACTGAGTCTTGTTTTTTAGTCGACTCTTAGATTTTTCCTTGCTTACCTTTTCCTTGAAAAGAGATCCGATAAAAACCTTTTTATTCGGATAAAATTACTTGTTACAGAGAATATATATATTGAAAGACAGTTTGCAATTGGTTTGAAACAATTATATAGTATACCTAGTAATTTAGTGAATACGTGTGAGAAAATTCTATTGAAACATAAAACTATAGCTGAGTGGCTGGAAACACTGACCAGTGCGAAGGTTACACATAGTTTTGCTTAATACTCGTACTTGTTAATACGTCAAATAATGATTTTACGGTTGACATGACAGTTGCGGCAATTTACCAAGTGCTCAATCAGAGTTGCAATATCAACTTAAAAGTTGCCAGGATTCATCAAGGTCGGCATAGTGAATGCAACTGCTTCTTGCAGGTGTCAGAATGACACCTCTATCTTCTATAGATTACACTCCAGCTTTTTATCAACTCAACTCAAACTGTCACGCCTTTTTCCTACAGGGAGAGACAAAGACAGAGAGCGCCACTTACTAAGATCCTCTTTATACAAGCTCTACGGTTATGGACACTAGGCAACCCAGCTTTCTTGAGGATGTCTCCAATTTGGTCGAAAAATACTCATGCGTTGTTAAACGCATCCATCTCCATCCACTTTCATTCCATGTGCCCAAACCATCGGAGCATTACATTTTGCATAGTACTAAAGCAATAGCAATATGGGCTCATAACTAAAACTGGATGTTAATGTTTATTATTATTATACATTTCTATACTAAGCTACTAAAGTGCTTGTATCATAGAAACAGGACAACCAAAGGTACATATATCAAAGATTTCGAACTCGTTCCACTCGGCTTAGGTAGTGACTCATGACTGTGGCAGTTACTTCGGCTACACAAGTGTCCCTACAAAGGGCGCTTAACAGAGGCTACCTGCCGCAATGTGACTGGCTCTCATGGGAACTACGCCGCGTTTCTAAATCTAGTCTGATTCATACTGTATTACATATGTTTAACTGCACGATGACATTAATCCAAAGGCAGAGATTGAGTCTGTGTTACTAAGAGTCAAAATCCTACAATAATTCAGCTTTCTTTCGGTAATAAAACATTTGCGTAGGCTTAAGAGTTTTGAATAATTATGACAATTTTACAGGAACTAACAAAGTCCAATTTAGTGAAGAAAATAAATGAATTTAATTCAGAAAATGAATTATTAAGCAACCTTTTGATTGATGTTAAATCTGAATATCTAACTGAAATCACACAATTGTTAAGGTATTATAAGAGAGACAATTTTCTTAACATCCACGGATTCTTCGTGCAGCTGCCCGGTATTAAGACAGCAACGCGCCTGATGTTAAGCTGGAGTGCAATCCATATATGGGGGTTCAATAACCGCAAGCTAATCTCGAAACGCGACTAAGTCACTTTACGGTCTGTATACTTTAAGTGCTAACCCGGATCGGCAAACTGGGTACCACTGGAATTAATTCTGGTGCAAATAACGACATCTGTGACAAAAGTTGTTTTAACTCTTAGACCGCACATCAATCAGCCTATAATCAGACGGTGTGCGGTCATATGATATGCCAATTAGTAAAATAATATTAAGTTCCAATGTTCACTAAATAATTAAAAAGTATGTCGAATATTTATGGTACAGGCATCTCCGAAGAAGCGGGCGCGAATTGACGATAATATTATATGTTAACATATGTTAAGCTCTCTCGCCTACTTCGAGCCCGCTATACCGTGTTTTGTGTATTGCGCATTGACTTCCGCCTCATTTTAGAGCCGCCATTGAGGAATTTATACTTTTAAATTATAATACTATATTTTGAATAGATATATTTAAATACATATCTTAAAATATATCTAATAGATTTTTTAGATCCAGTCCTATTCGGTCCAAGTAGAGGCAAATGTTCATATTGAGAAATGTTATTAATCAAATCTGTAAATTAAAACAAATTTTAAAATATTTCAGAAGAGGCGAAAGTCCAATTATGAGAAAAGTTCGAAACAAACTAAATATTTCTGAAGTAAATCAGTATGCTACAGAATCCGCACAGACGAATACATCTGAAGAATCAATTACCGTTGATTGCCAATTTAGAATTGAGGTAAACCCTGACTGCGAGGAATTACTAACAAATAATACCGCCTATACCACGGAGAATGTTCTAAGGAGCTCTTTAACCTTGTTCCTACCTCTTCTTTTCACTCCCGTAATACTCGACGATTTTCACTCGTGGAACTAAAACGTTTGAAGCGTAATTTCTTTGTAGAACAATCGACAAATGATATGCTTTATCAGCCCATGTGTTCTCTCCATCCTATAGCCTTGGATCGTTCAAGCGATGCGTGAAGAAGCACCTTTGGTCGGCGGCGTAGTGACGGCGACTGGGGCAGCCGTGATGACTCGGTTTTCGCAGTCGTCGGCACTCTTGGACATCTTCTTGCTTACCATCAGGCGGGTCGAGGTCAGATGTCGAGTCACAATAAAAATAAAACTTGTTATTTGAAAACTGTTTTATTTATTTTTTGTTTTCTTAAGCTAAAGTTTACTATAAATAAAATATTTAACTAGGAATTAGAAAAAAAATTCGAAGAGCAAAAAGCAGAGAACCAGGCATTATTAAATAAATTAGAAGAAAAAAGTAAAGCAATGAAAGAACTTAGAGAAACATTGAATCGTGACCGTGAACAATCGGATAATCTTGTATTGTCTATGCAAAAATTACAAGATGAGGTAAATACAGTTTTGTAAGACCACAAACAAGCATTTGGCTATTTTAAAAAACCACTTCTTAAAAATAAGTAATGTTTGAAATGTGATATTACAAATAATTGGTATAAAAACAGGCAGATCTAGAATTTAGGAATGTTAGGCAGTCAGATGGTGGTCATTTGCCCAGTCTGCCGATCTGGGGAGGTACCACTACGTCCAGGTGTATGTAAAATGAGTTTCGAGATCAGCTTGACAGTAAGATCAGTTGCTTACATTTACGGACCACACTTAAGCTTAGCATCAAGCGGGGTGCTGCTATACATATGTTGTGCAAGAATCAAAAACCTAACCGCTATTAAATACCATATAAAATCAAATACCATGTATCCCACAATAAGCACCTTTGGCCGGCGTAGTGACGGCGACTGAAGCAACCGTGAACTTGTTTTTTTAATCGTTAGCACCAGTGCCAGATTAAGCCAGCGCGGGGCCTATAGCAATTTCTGTTAAATTTTGGGCCCGTTGGTTTGCTTTAGGTTCTTAAGTTTAGGGTATTAAATAAACAAAACCGTTACAAATAAACTTTTCTGGATTTAATATGGGCAAATTTAGAAATAACACTTTCAATATCGACTTTAAATTTCAAGTGGAAGTGAAGCATAGCGTTTAAGGCATGCAAGAAATTTCACGCTCCTATATAAATTAATAGATGTTTATTATACTGCGCGGGGCCCGTAGTATTTGCTAATGGACCCGGCACCTGCACGAAGAATTCGTGGATGTTAAGAAAATTGTCTTTCTCATAATACCTTAACAATTGTGTGATTTCAGTTAGATATTTAGATTTAACATCAATCAAAAGGTTGCTTAATAATTCATTTTCTGAAATAAATTCATTTATTTTCTTCACTAAATTGGACTTTGTTAGTTCCTGTAAAATTCTCATGATTATTCAAAACTCTTAAGCCTACGCAAATCTTTCATTACCGCGAGAAAGCTGAATAATTGTAGAATTTTTAATTTTAGTAACAAATACTCAATCCTTTGGATTACTGTTAGCGTGGAGTTAAACATATGTAATCCGGCACTGGTTAGCACTCTTGGACCTCCTCTTGCAAACCATCCATTTATTCCATTACACTATATAAATGAAGCGCTTCAGGAAAAAAATAGGGGTGAATAATAAAATTAGGTACTTAATGCTTATAATTAAAATGGGTAATCCGATCCTATTGTGTATTAAATACTTCGAGATCGAAGTTTTAAATAATTTTGTCAATAATCTAATACAAATATTTCAGAATAAGGCGCTACACTGTGAATTTGAGGAAAAGATCAACGAATTAAATGAAATTGTATTGAAATGTGATCAAGAATTATCAGAAGTTAAAAGAGAAAACGATGAATTACGGATAGAGTTAATTCATATTTTTATTAATTAAAATATTACTATATATAGAGAGAATTGTGAATGTGAAGGAAGCGAGGGAGTTGTGTCAGGATCGTAGCATGTGGCGCTCCATTGTCGCTGCCTATCCCTGTGGGGAAAAGGAGTGACAATTTGATTGATTGATTGATGATAAATATATAAATTTTTGACGACAGGTCTGGCCGATTGGTTAGCGATTGGTTTGTTGCGCGTAAATTACTGGGTTCGATTCCCTATCGGATCAAATATTTGTTTCATAGTTTTTGTTTTTAATATTTAATAATTCAATTAAATATTGCAAATATTTGTTAATAAAAAAGAGGCTGATATTTGCTTCGGGTCGGTCAAGAGTGGTGGTCCCCAGTCTGCCAATCCAGGGTACAAGGGTACATACACTTACAAGTATACAAGAGGAGGTGTCAGTGAAAAAACTAAGTCAGTTCACGGTTGCCTCAGACGCCTTCACTATGCTGACTACATATGCCGTCACTATGGGGCCGTTGTAAAATTGTCGCGCTTTAATCCGTATTGCCAAGCGTGGGGGTAATCAAATACTGTTTGGATAACCGCGATACGAACAGGGGGGCCAACTACCACCAACTATTAGAATGTAATATTTAGAATAAGCTTACTTTTGTACGAAAAAGTGGTACGAAATTGCATGGTGAGATTATAATATTATTGCTTTAAGAGAGTAAGAGATGGTGGCACGCCCTCTGTATCTAATAGTGTGACGTTTATAGGCTGATGATTTTTATTAATATTATTATTATTCCTACCTTTCTTACAAATACGATGGGAATTGAGAACATGACATAAAATAAGACTGTTTGCAATATTAGGGTTAGAAAAATAATAACTAACAACACTGTTCCAGAAATAATAATCTAACTAAACAAAGAGATGATTTACTAGAAACATTACAAAGTATGAAGAAACAAATAAATACTTACGTTGAGAAGATTATATATTTAGAAGAACAATGTACTTCGGCGCAGCGCGGAAAAGGTGACTTCGAGAAGCAAGTGGAAACACTTTCAGTTAAATTATTGGAGACAGAACGTCGCTATAAAGAATTTATTAGAGAAGCTAAGGAGAGGGAAAGTATATTAGGTAACCAATTATTTTTGCACAGTCGGCGAGGCCTAAGCTCAGCTTTAGATTTGTGTGAATGCCATAGATAGTGTAACAGCCGGTTGTACCAAAAATTATAATTTACGAACTTGTAAAGAGTATCGTATAAGTAAATGAAAAGAAGAAAAATGTGTTGCACCACTCTTTAACTTCACATTTTACATTTACGTTTAACGGATATTTTATACAGAGCTAAAGGACGTTAGTTATTTCTAATAATAAAAACATATATAAATGGTAGTTTCGATATAAAATTACTAACAACCCAATTCACGATTTCGTAATAGTAAACGTAATAGAATAAGTATAAAGTAAAACTAAATTCGAAATTTGAAACATTTTGGTACAACCGGCTGTAAGTGTGACGTCGACCTAGAGCGGAACGCGTCCTTTGCTTGGTATAAACTAGGGGTGTTATGAATATGACATTTTGAATATGGATACGAATACGGATATAGTAATAATATTATACCGGTTTATGTAATTATTTCCGAACATACGATAGTTTCGGATATTTTAGGTTACGGATATTGGATTTTTAAGAAATTTTAGGTGTAAAAGCCTGTCGTAACATGTTTCATTTAGGCTCCGCCCCTATACGGAACTGTACGAAACTTTAATAAGGATTCGGTTACGGTTAATGTATGTACATACATTAACCGTAACCGAATCCTTATTAAAGTTTCGTACAGTTCCGTATATGTATATATGTGTATATGTGCTGCTTATTTTTTTCATAACAAATATTATTTGTTATGAAAAATTGAATCTTTTAATAAATAGTTTGCACCCAGCCAATCACAGCGAAATACAACAAAGGTTAGCTGATAGATAATGACTAAGGCATTAAGCTTGCCTGTGTATCTTCTTTTGTGCAAAAAAGAGTTTATAAATAGATGTAATGGTTTTGGTTACAATTTTATTTTATGGTTAGGGAGCTCCATAAAATAAAATTGTGACGCAACTCTGACCTCGATTTGAACAGGAATATGATTGTTATTTTTAAGTTACTTACCCAAATAATATATTGTTTTAGATGCAAACCGCGAAAAACTTATCGAATACGAAACCATAAAGCACAATTTACATAAAGCACAAATCGAAATTGAAGAATATATTAATAAATATCAAGAGAAATGTATTGCATTGAATAAAACTGAGGTAAATACAACACATAAACTAAGTAAAACCGATGACCAAATTAATGCACTTAGTATAGATGCTGACATTCAAGCTGCGCAGTAACTTGTTTTGCTACCTACTTATTTTTCGTACATATAATTTTTTGTCCTTCACCCTGTAAGCCTCACCATCAAATTTAAAAATACCATATATACCAAAATTTTGTTCCAAATTAGTGATAATTAGTGCCAAAAAGATAAAATTTTGTGCCATTGTATCTGTGTATATATACATAGGTGCTGGTGAGGCTTACAGAATTAAGATCACCCTGTAAGCCTCACCATCAGATCTCATCAACAGTTTGAACTACCGACATAATTCTAATTCCTGTATCTTGTGCTAAATTTGTGCCGCCCACCACACCCAATTCCGAAAACATTGAGTATAAGATTCCCATATTAAGGTCAGGTTTACTTATGACCTTGACATGTTTGATAGTAATACCTTAGCAAGAAGAGAAATAGCGATCGAATTTTCAAGTGTTATTCAAATTCAAAGTGAATGTCATTTTGCAAGGCCTAGCTCTCTATCTCCTCTATGTGATAAACGAGGGAGAGAGAGCAAACTTAATCGTCACGTTATTCAGAAATAAACAAGATATCTGAAGGAAAAGATTGTTTAAACTATTGCGTTTATTTGCAACTTTTGGAGACATAATAAAGTATAATTTAAATAGACCGTCTGAATACCTTCTATACTTTGTCGAAAACTGGTAAATTAAAGGCGTCAGTCACAAAAATATTTCAATGTTAACTGCAAAACCACCGGAATAATTGACGGAATTCTGTTACTACTTGCAGACATTTCTATTCAAGGCTACTAAACGTGCACGTATCATAGAAACTGGGTGACCAAAGTACATATAGTATAAATACATTGGTATCGCTAAGTGGATTTGAAACAGGTGGTTTGCTAAATCATTCCACTAACACGAGTCCACGGTATTTATCTGTATACATCAGTAGCCTTTACTTATCAGATATCATCATCACACTTCAATTCCAACGTGACAACGAAGCGCCATTTAAGGCGACCGCGGTGTACACAACTCCCTCGCTTCCGTCACAACCACAATTCTCTTCATACAAGCTCTACGGTTATGGGCACTGGGAAACCCCGTTTTCTTGAGGATGTCTCCGTCTGAGAACACTCTCCTGGGTCTGCCTCGATTAACGCATCCATGCACATCAGATTTATAAATTTCTTTCGTCAATCTACTTTTACTTAAACTACAATAATTTTTATTATGAATCTAAAGAGACCCTTTTTTATTGCGCGGCCAGTGTACATGCGCGAACGTTCCCCCATTGCACGTTAAAATCTTGCCAAGTTAGATGCCGACACTTATAGTAGTAGTGCAATGGTCACGCAAACCGAGAGACCCCGATTCAAAACCACTTGCCAGTACCAATGTGTTTTTAGTATATGTACTTTGGTCGTCCTGTTTTTATGATACAAACACTTGCAGCCGGTTGTACCAAGAAAGTATCAATTTGCGAATTAAGTTTTACCTTATACTTATTACGAAATCGTGAATTGGATTGTTAATAATTTTATATCGAAACTACCATTTATATATGTTTTTATCATTAGAAATAACAAAAGTAGTACATAGAAACCCAAAATGAATGATGTCCTTTAGCTCTGTATATAATATCCGTTAAACGTAAATGTAAAATGTGAAGTTATAGATATACCCATTTTTCTTTTTTTCTTTTACTTATACGATACTTTTTACAAATTCGTAAATTATAATTTTTGGTACAACCAGCTATTAGTATAGAAATCTAAAAAATACAAAAAAAATCTAAACAACTATCTATCATTTTTACGTCCTCAATCTTACCAATACAATAAAAATTTATATTACTAATACTTGCATATAATATGTATTACAGGAGAAATTATCAGATAGCAACGAGTTTATCAATAAACTACAAAACGATATTACCGGAAAAGATAATTATATTAGGGAACTTGAAAATAAACATAAGCATTTAGAACGACAAGTTTTGAAAAGGTACAGTACATTTGTATAATACAATTATAGATCAATCTAAATATCACGCCGCTTTCCCATAGAGATAGGCAGAGACAATGGCACGCCACTTGCTACGATCCTGACACAACTCCCTCGCCTTCCTGACATCCACAATCCTTTTCACACAAGCTCTACGGTTATGAGTACGATATTAAAATAATATCTAAAAATAAGCTGGATGTACAATGGAAATGCTTAGAGCAATACTAAAAAAAGATGAAAAGAAAATATACGCAGAAGTTCTTACACAAATATTCTACACTGCACTATATATTACACTGTACTATATATTACACTGTACTATACACTGCATCATGAGCACCTCTGCAGCAACATAAGTAGTGTATGTTACTGCTACTTGCAGTTATTTAATTTTATCTAGTCGCCTCCATCCATAAACCGCGCATTAGGCGGAGTGCTATCACATGTCTACTCCCAATAAAAAAACACGGATTTAAATAAAGCTGCAAATATAAAAAAATATTTGCATCAGTCAGTACTTGGTGTTGCCTCCTCTCCATCATTGTCTCCAAAGTCGTCCATCGCTGTCCATAATATTTTTTAGATTTCTATACTAAGCTACTATAAGTCCTTGTATCATACCAACAGGGTGACTAAAGTAAATATATAAAAGATACATTGACACAGTCAAGTGGTCTTGAACCGGGCTCTCGGATTGCGTGACCATTTCATTTTCCACACGAGCCACGGTCGCCTTAATTACAACTTCCCTTAGATATACCAAAAGTATATCTTCAGTGTGCAAGCATGCATATAAAAAAACTGATAGCTTGTTTAAAAATGTTACAGTGACGAGCAAATGGAAACTTATGAAAAACAATTGGCAACACTAAAGGATCAATTGATGGAGTTGCAAGCGGAATTTGAAAAGATTAGAACCTATAGTGATGGACAGGTACTGGTTTGCAAATATTTTAGAGGGTTCGTCGATCGAGATCCTTCAGCTAACATAATTAGAATATAATTCATATATTAAATAATAATAAAAATAATAAACAGTTAATTAAATATATTTATTTATAGATTGAGGAGAGAGAAGCTAAACTATTATATATTACAAAGCAAAATATGGAATTAACTGATACATTGAAACGCCAAATAGAACATAAAGATATAATAATAAAAGATTTGTCGGCGAAGGAACATGACCAAGCTAAATTGATTTGCCATTTCCAGCATACTTTAGAAAAGAAAATACATATGAATAATGCTGTAAGTTTTAAGTTTAAATTATAAAGAGTTTTTGTTAAGTAGCTTAATGAATTAATTTACCTATTGAGTGAGAGTGAACTTTTCTACTGTAGTTTGTTCGGATATTATTGTACGGATGTAAATTATTCCTAGTACATATACTGGGGTTGCCATTAAGTTGCAGTGCGTCAGGTATGTTTAATGAGGCGCGCATTGACTGTTATACGAAAAGACGCGCCACACGGCTTCGCGGCAGTCAACAGTACATTTGTAGTCCTTGCTGGATATGCCTCGGATAAAGCTCCACGTTTAATTGGTCTCTTTGAAATAAATTTATGATTAACTAACAATTACTCTAGCCTAGTGATGGCGACTAAGCCGCCAAGAACTAAGTCGGTCGTGTTAGTCAGCAGTAATCTAGGATCTCTCCTTGCTTATAAACAGGCAAGTCAAGTTACAAAAAAAATTCTTTGTCACAAACTATTTTTTATTGCAGTTAAGTTTGACATTAAGAGATAAGGATGATGAAATAAAACGACTAGCTGAGAATTTAAACTTACGAAAGAAACAAGTTATCCAACTAAACAAATTCATTACGTCATTCTATGAACCAAATCGGAAAATGCGCGATCAAAGAAAGCTAGACCAACGACGAATTAATATCTTACAGAAGAAACTTGCAGAGTATTGTGGTGATAAATATGATTCACCGCGAGAATCGCGACGTCATTGCGAAGATATAGAAAGCATTGTGCATAAAATAGAAAGTGAATTAGACTTTAGCCCCGAAAGAATCGACAGAAAGAAACAAGTTACAAAGTTAGATAAAATAGAAAAATTTGAGTGCCATGATAGTGGGCCGTCTTTTTGTCACCGAGATCTGGAAGTTCCTCTTAATATGGGTTGTGTTAAGAGAGTGTACATGACTAATACATGTGATGCGGAACAGGGTTCCGAAAAAAATAACACACAAGAAACGAATCAAAACGATCGATTTAAACAATCGAAAAGTGAATTTGCAACAGATCGCGCTCATAAATTATTGCAGGAAAATGTGCACTGTAATAGTTGTCCCCATCCAGACAACTTTAAAAGTATTCGTAACGACAAGAAGTGTAAAATGTTCAAATTTGCCGGACACCAAATGTAATGCATTTATATTAGTGTATAATAAAAAACATAATTGGTTTAATAAATTTATTATTAGTAGTAAATAAAATAATTTATTTTGTATTTAAGCAATTCATCTTTCATTTCGTTTTTGACCAATTTCTGAATCTGTAAAAGAACGGAATATGTAAATATTGAGCAAAGTTGTCTTGTGCAACAGGATGGCGGCACGCATGCAGTAAGTATAAAAGCAATCTACCTAAAATGAAATTCAATGTGCCCTTTTTAAATCGTAGGTAACACCAAAAGTGAGTGAGCGGACATTCTGATCTGTCATTCCACTCCGACCAACTAAACAGACCAACTAGTTGTTCAGAATGAAACTCGATAAATGGAATTGATCAGATATTTTATGTTAAAAAAATCTAATGAAATACTTAATTTTATCCTAATGCTAGTAGGTACTTAACCACAACAAAAGTATCATAGGCACTTTTATCTACTAAAGTATTTAAATAGTGAAAGAGTGTCATGAGGAGCCACTTTAAAATAAATAATTAACACAGAAGAAGATAAAGTGGAAGAAAATAACACTTCTTCCACTTTATCATTATCTGAAATGGTGGCTCACCTACTTTTGGTGATAACTACGATTAAAAAGGGGTACATTAAATTTTATTCTAGATGCATTTAGGTACAATACTTTCATAGTTACTGCTTTTATTACAATACACCGGTTATCCTGATGCACACTAGTTGTCCAATACAGCGAATCTAGTGATTAAGCTTAGATAATCTAAAGATACAAATAAAGCGAAGTCCTTCCGGTAAGGATTAAACATGGGGCTTTTGGAAAGAAATAAACGTCTCTGTCGCGATGTTTTAACGATGACTCATGCTACCTGGCATCCCTCGTCCTTCCTTAGTATTATATTTATGTATTCTTCAGCTCTCACCTTACATTCGTAGTCTCCAATCAGGCTTCGATCGAAATTATCTTCAATTTTTAATGTTCTCATGGATCACCCGTTTCGCTCCGGTTGGTCCAACTTTTAACCACGCTGTATTGCCTGCAACGGAATACAGAAATATTCTCAAAAAACAAATCTGTAAATTCAAAATGACGACAGTTTTTAAACTAAACAAATACGAATGTAGTATTATATAAATAACACACTGTGTTAATTAACATTAGACAATACTAACAAGATCCAGCATTATAGTTGATATTCGAAGCGACCGTATGTAATGACAGAATTTGACGTTCGAGAGTAGCTCTACGTTTTTCCAACCGTGTACGAATGTAACCTTCTCGTTCTAAATGTTTGGTCTGTGATAAAACTGCACGCTCCAATCTAATGCTACGAACTCTTTCCGCTTGCAAGGCAGTCCAAGTTTCCACTGCTGACGCACACATAGTAGTCAAGGAACCAGTTACCTAAAAGCAGAATCATATAAAAATTACCGCATGTATATGAAAAAGGATCATCATTTAGGAATAGCTCGTCCGATTTGGCTGTTATTTGGTCAAACAAATTGTCACGCCTTTTTCTCACAGAGATAGGCAGAGACAATGAAGCGCCACTTGCCACGATCCTGACACAACTCCTTCGCTTCCCTCGCATCTGCAGTTTTCTTCATACAAGTTGCGGTTGCGATCTATGGTTGCGGGCACTAGGCAAACCAGCTTTTTCGAGGATGTCTCCGAATAATATAGAAAAGATATCATACATAAAAAAGAGATTCTACTTACTTCTGACAAAGAATATTCTATAGTAGCTGGGGTATTATCGACCATGGATTGTAAATCGCGCCGCAAACGCGTAATTCGTGCATAGAGGTCAGCAGCACGCTCGTGCCTCTCCAACATAAGAGATTTTGCAGCGATAGCATTAATCAGAGAAGTGCGTTCATTTGTAAGCTGTGCTACTTTCATTTGTAATTCTAGAAGCTAAAATAAAAGAAAAGTTACTTACTTTATGATAAAAGCCTTCTTATCCTATAACCTCGATCCTTCAAGCAATGCCTGAAGTAGCACTTTTGGCTGGCATAGTGACGGCCATAAGGCAAACGTGCACTGAATCGGTTTTCAGTCGTTGGCACTCTTAGATCTCCATCAAACAACTCGAGGTCAGAGGTCAAGTCACAATAAAAAAAAGTAATAAAATTTGGATAATAACAAATTACACGCGTGCAAACCCGGTGTCTTTTTTATTGGTGACCTCTGCATCTCCTATAACTCTGCAGCTGCAGCTCGGAGAATTTTGGGCATCGAAAAGAAAAAAATCTCAGGTGCGATAAAATTTAATATAGTAACAGGCAGTGCTCTGGCGCGAAGAACCGCCGTACCCTGTTTAGGATGGCAAAGGCCCGCTCGATATGGTTCCTTTAATTCAAGTTGCTGGGAGGAGATATCCCTATGATATCCAATCTGTCCGATCTACCAAGGGAGGTGACATAGAGTTGAAAGGGGGTAAACGGGGACGCTTCCGCGCACACCTGAGAACCACGATGCCACAAATGGCAAACTGCCAATATCTTGCAATCGATATTTAATAAAGACGTAGTTAGCATATCGTACCGATAGAAGACCGTAGGCCGATGGTGGACCCTGTACGATAGCGTGCAGTCGAATATCTTTTGTTTCATGTTCCAAAATATCTTCCAGCTGGATTGGGATCTTAAAGAGTAGATGTAAATTTAGGATGGGCATTAACCATTCACGCAGTTTTCCTTACCTCGTTTTGTAATTCAGAATACGGGATCTCCCTATTGAACATATGATAGGATTTTAAAGTTTTTACTTCTAATTTAACGTCCGCAAGTTCGCATTCATATTGTTTAATAGTTCTTTGCCTGAAAAGTAACTTGTTATATTTATTGGCCACCCATGTGCATTTTATTTATGGCTCGATATATGACATTTATGATGGTTTATTATGACACTTCAGCCTAATGTTAGGCTGAAGTGCGGTCCATCAATAGAGACAACTGTTACTACAGCTAATTAACTGCAAGTTCCAGTCGTAGCCATAATGCCGGCTTATTTGGAACTGGCAACTAAATCCTAAACGCGACTGAGTGTCACTTCCCTACCTAAATTAGTGGTACTTCCAAATGGGCCAAACTCTTAACATGCTTGGCGTTATGGCGTATCATAAACAAAAAGCGGTTAAGAATCCAGAGCAAATGTCTGCCTTTTTTTTATTAAGCAGTACACATTTTTCTTAATAAAATAAGGCAGATATTTGCTCCAAGTTCTTGTCCAATCTAATTAGTAAAGTGCTTCGACCGGGAATCGAACTCGAGAGTTGAAAGTCGAAAAAAATGGAGTGTTAACCAATGAACACGCGGGTCGTCAAATCAAGCAAGTGTGCAAGAATCCATAGTGTGCCATAATCCTGAATCCTTCTAGCACTGCAGCAAGAAGGGAAGTACAACCAGGCCGGGCACTAGTTTGTGGCAGCAGATTCCTCGTGTCCATAGAACGGCACTTTAGCTGAATATCGGCCGATGTGAGATCTGTAGTTCGTTTAAAAAATCGAAAGAATTCTGCATTTAAAAAAATATTAAATCAAACGTAAGAAAGCAAATTAAAGAAAACTCACAAAAAATCCTCTGTTCTCATCTGTTCCTGAATTGTATTTTTAAGATCACAAATTTTCTTTTCTCTTTCAAGTAATTCAGAAGCCATCCTCTCCTCTATATTGTTGGAACCCTCCTGCTTTTATTATAATAAAATAAATAAGTATCTATTTGAACACTATATTGCTACAACATCAACAACAACAAAAAACGATAAGTCGTTTTTTTTTTACAAATCCGGATCTTGAAAAAAATACCTATATCTTAAATACGCTTGGTATTGACAAGGATTTGATAAGTTTAAAATGATGTTTAATGGAGGTTTATTCCAAAGACCCTGCAGAACATTATTAGGACCCAAAGTAAGACAATTAAATTAATAAGAATAGCAGTCGTATAGTGGATGCGACTGCTATGTAGTTATTTAATTGACTAGCAGTAACCTCTATCAGCTTAACGTCATATTAAAATACATATTGCCAAAATAACAATTCGATAAGGATTATTATTTATAATTACATTTTAATTTATATTTGAGGCTACCGTGGTGTAATGGCAGTGCAATGGTTAAGCAAGCCGAGAACACAATTCTAAATCTTTGATATATGTACTTTGGTTGTCTGTTGTACTGTTTTCATGATACAAGCACTTTAGTAGCTTAATATAGAAATGTAAATTTAAAAAATATATTATTCGATAAGGAAAATATCGATGTGCATTTTCTTTCAAGTCTTCTATGGTGGAAGTATTGCTGATAAAGGTCAAGAGCAAAGAAGTCAAAGTAAGGGTCAAAGTTCATATTCTTTTAGAAATCGTCTCTTCATGCATGTTTTACTTTTTATTTAGTTTGTTTAAGTTTTGATTTTTATATGTGTTCCATCTGCACATCGGCATCCCACAACGGCTCACTTTTTTTTTGTAATCGGCACTCTTGGACCTCATCATGCGGTAAGCCAGGCAGGCAGGTAGAGGGCAGAAGTCGCCACAATAAAAAAAAAGTGAAGTGGGTTTACGAATTTAAAGTTTAATTAATGCTTACCGCTATTTTAGCGAGCGACTCAAGGAATTGATCCTTATCCACACGACTTTGTTTCTTTTCTCTCTCCGCTTGTAGCAATGCTTGTCGTGCATCACACAACTCGTCAAAAAGCTCTGTCTCGCGTTGGCTGGGTTCATTTTCTTAAAATAAACATTATTCGTTTAATATCTTGTGATTCACACGTATACAATACATTTTGCTGCATCAATTGGTGTAGTCAAAATACACGCATCTCAAATCTAAATATATAAAAAAAAACAAAGTTCTTCACTTTTTCCCCTTCAGCCAAATCTTCAGAAAACCTGAAGTCAAGTCAAATCGAAAAAAAAAGGCTAGCTAAACCAATTTGGATCATATTAATGTGTATGTTTATATTTATTTTTTGATCGAGACTCGACACCTGACCTCGATTTGCCTAATGGTAAGCAAGAGAAAGTCCAAGAGCGCCCAAGACTGAAAAAAAAAACAATATAATTTACGCTTGCCTCAGACGCTATCACTATGACTGTTTCGTAATTTTTAGGCGTTCTCGTGCTTTCATTACACACCCTCTCACACGCATTTACAACACCCTTCAGTTTACACAAAAGAGGTTTACACACTGAGTTAACATTTCATCATCTCATCATCAGCCAGAAGGCGTCCGTTGCTGAACATAGGCCTCCCTCTTAGAACGCCATACCAAACGACAACATGCCAGTTGCATCCACTAGTTAACATTTACTCGTTTATAATAACAGTTGGAAGAGCTCTGAAATACAGGTATCCGGAATCAATCAATCAAAATATCACGCCTTTTTTTCCACAGGGATAGACAGAGACAATGGAGCGCCACTTGCCATGATCCTGACACAACTCTCTTTTTTAAAACGGAAAGTAAGTAAGTAAGTACGAAACAAGTTACTGTGCAGCCTGGATGCCAGGGCTCTTCTTATCTGCTGGGATCTATGTGCATAAACATTTTGTCCCCACCCGTCTAATAAAACACCCATTCAGTGGGCTGCATCTATACCTTTTGGTGGTACGTATTCCACACATATTCTTTGTTGCATTTCAATCAATCGTCTTGAAGTCTCGTTTATATTATTTACAGTTAACTTCAACTCTTTCACTTGTGCTTCCAGTGATTTACATTTGCTGTCTGATAAATTTCTACGGTTATTCTAAAAAGAAGATAATTTTAAACTTTATGCATAGCTGTGTAAATTAGTAATATATTTAAATAAAATATTTCGGTTCGACATTTGATAGCACCCTGTTAGATGACAAGCTGGGAGTGAGGTCTTAGACCTCTAGATCTAGTACACAATACAAAAATCAAATTGTCACGCCTTTTTCCCACAAGGATAGGCAGAGATAATGGAGCGCCACTTGCCACGATCCTGACACAACTCCCTCGCTTCCTTTACATTCACAATTCTCTTCACACATGCTCTATTGTAATGGGCACTAGGCAACCTATCTTTCCTGAGGATGTCTCCGATTTGGTCAGCAAACACATTCCTGGACCTGCCTCGTTTAACGCATCCATTCACATGAGATTTATTTTTTCGTATTTACACAGTACGAGTATACCTTTTTTATTGTGACTCGACCTCTGTCTTCGAATTGCCTGATAGTAAGCAAGGGAAGTTTCAAGAGCTCTAGCGACTGATAAAACTTTTCAGTCTATTTTAATAACTCGAAAGAAAAGGATAGGCAGGCCTTCGTCAGGCAGTGGGACAAGTCAATTAATATGCTAATAATGATAAACATTAAAAATAACCTCTTCTGCTATTTCATTTCTTAAAGAATCGATGAGCTCCGACATTTTGTTCTCCTTCATTATTTTATTGATCTCTTCATGTTCTATTTGTTCTCTTAATTCTCTCACCCTGTTAACAATAAATTATAGATTAGACAGTCTGTAGACACGGGATAGAACCACCACTACTAGCCAAGGCAATGCCGTCTTAGGTTATACCGGGGATCCTGGGCACAAAAGAAGGACAGAGGAATATGTATGTCTTCTTCTTGCTACAAAGCAACGCTTTTTTCAGGTTCCCAAAGTTAATGTCCCTATCCTGACATAGATAATGGACAGCATTGCAAAGACCGAAGAAAAAGAGTGGTAGGCAGACAGTTGTTTGTCATGTGACCAGTCACCCGATCAGCGGGCTGACTGCGTAACTCAATGACAATAGGCTTCGTTTTAACAGTTGAACTCCATTAATGAGCTTTAAAATAAAAATTGCGACCGCGCAACGCACTGAGATTCGATGTTCATTTTTATTAACAGTTCAAGCCCATTGAAACTTTAACTTTTATTGTTCAGGGGTGCTGTCAAATGTAGTTGAAAAAGAAGTTAAAAATACTATATATCGAGCGTGTGTGTATTCTGTACAGAGGTGTTATTAGGTCAAGTGAAGCCACATTAGGTCATGTAAAGTGTACTCACATTAGACAGGAAGGGATGGTATTATATCATTATGGAGGGAAAGTGTACTCACATTAAACAGGAAGGGATGGTATTATATCATTATGGAGGGAAAGTGTACTCACATTAAACAGGAAGGGATGGTATTATATCATTATGGAGGGAAAGTATACTCACCTATTTTCCAAAGCATCTCGTTGTTTCGTTAAAGTTTCTATCGTCACTTCACCATTCTTCGACATTTCTAGCAACTTTTTGGATCTTGAATCATAGCTATTTTCTCGGTTTCGATACTAAAATAACAGTTTGTTACAATGGAATTGCAATTGTAGCATTATTTTTTTTCATACGTCGCATAATGTCGGCATAGACAAAGTTATGCTACGCTAATTGCCGGATTTGCAATCTGCAATACTTGCAAGCCCAACTTTGCAGTTGAGATCGTTGCATAGTATAGTCCTGGCAGTTAAAAAGAGCGCTGCTTTATATGCAGTATTAGGATCAGCAGATTAGAAGACCTCTGGACGACTGCGGTTGAAGCAAGTTCATCTATCTTTACAGTGGTGCACATAATTATTAATATTTTGAATTTTATAGGTACACATTCGTAAAAGTAAGTAGATAATAACACAAGTTAGTGCGCAGCTTCATTCAAGCGCTCTTTTTTCTGCCGGGATCTATACCATGTATATTTTTTGACATTTACATATTAGTAAGGAAATATAGAAAAACGCGCACGCTCATTAGATGGCTGCGACCGAGATTTGAATATTGCCCCTGTTCTTTAACACACAACCACTCGTACACTGGAGTTACACAGCGCCTATGTGTAACTGGAAATCGTTGCAAAGGACATCATTCATTTTGGACTTTTATTGTAACACTTTTGTCACGGCCGATGATAAAAATATATATAAATGGTAGTTTCGATACTCGTATTGACAAAACTAATAGCAATTTTGCTTTTAATTGCTGTACGACTGAGTTATTTGGAAAATAAAAATGATTATTTTTAGTTTCTAAACCACGCGGAAAAGACATATTAAAAAATAAATGTCACACACAGTTGACCAAGGAACATTGTACTCAAGAGAAGAAGCTCGACTGCCATAGACAACAAGTGGCAATTAGAGACGCCACGACGGAATATCACGCGAACTAAAATGTTGGGATGTTGGTGAAACCTTACTCAGCAGGAAATAATCTAATTAGATGAATAAAACGACTTTTTATAAAACATTATGTTTTTTATTTAATTCCAATTTACTTTTCAAGACAATAGTATCACTAAAAATATGTATGCTAATTACTATAACAACAGGAGATAATTTTTAAAAAAATATTTTATACTTTTACTCTATTTTTTACTAGTTTCAAAATGTTTAACGACAGTATTATATTGATGACGTTTGCGATGCCTAAACATTTGGTGGGAAGATCAAACCGGAAGAAACGCTATCACGCCATAACCTTGAATGAGAGTCGAGACCCGATGGATCGACTGCCTGATGTTTTTTTTTTAATTAAAAAGTGATTGACGACTTTTTTTTGGGCTGGCAGTGAACTTAATGGTTTCTGCATTGAACTGTCATGATTATAGTTTGATCATTTCGTACATCTAAACTATGCAAAATATAGGATATTTACCAAGCACATTAAAATATTGTTGTATCGAACTATTTTATTGTACATTTCCCACTTTTAGTACAATTAAGCCCAAGTCTCCATACAAAATGAATGATGTCCTTTAATGTTGGGGGTTAAAGTATTAAATTGATGATTTGTACTAAAAATTAAGGCGTTTTTTTTTTTCAAAATGTACATATTTCGTATTTTCTTAGATTTTGCGCGGACATTGATTAATTTTTTAATTAAGCGGCTTACTATAATTGTAAAACAAAACCAAAATAAACGCGATAGTAAGCCGAATTTATTCAAACAAAATATTTACCCTCATTATTTATACATTGTTTCTATTTAATCAAAAGATAATTTATGCCTCTGCGATAGAACTCTGGGGATCTAGATGCGACAAACTGTGTGAAAACATTTTGTACAGCCTCTTGGGAAGAAAAATTTTAACCACGTAAAAAAATGTCCAAATGGCGACATATGGAAGTCCGTTGGAGCAAGGTCTGGCGAGTACAGAGAAAGGTGTATGGTTTTTAACTACAGCTCCTGTAGAGTTTTTCGTGCAGTGTAAGGTCTTGCCTTATCATGAAGCAACAATGGTAAAGATCGATTCACGAGTCGGGAAAATCTCACACCATGAAGGTTTTATGCCGATACAAAATTACAATAAATCGTCAATTTCGTACTTTAACCCCTATTACTTACGTTTTATTTGACACCTTGTGAATATAGAATCGAATATATGCTTACCATTTGCTCAAGACCGCGTAGTTTCTGATGCGACACATCAAGTTCATCGCGGGTTTCCTTGAGACTTTTCTCCAAGTTTGTGATACGTATGCGGGCAAGCCTCAAGGCATTCTCAGTTCCGTACAAAGTTTCCTTCATCGCATCTCTTGCTGAGCGTTCCTTTTTTATTTGCAACAATAACTAAATAAGTAAAACAAAGAAAGTCCTTTTTAATAATTTATATAATTTTTTTTTGTTATTGTGGCTGGACATGTGACAACACTTCGCCTGATGTTAAACTGGAGTGCGGTCCATTAACTTGGTACAACTTGGTACAATTAATTTGGTACAACCGGCTGTTAGTTTGGTTACATTTAATAAATCACATTTAATTATTGTATTTACCTCTGGGTTCTGATTATCTTCAGATACTCGTGATGAATTATCTCCTATTTCTGGCTTAGGTTCTGCTACTTTCTTCTTGAATGCTAGTTTTTTCTCCATTCGCTCCAATTTACTGAGCAATTTATCACGATCCAACCACGCAACACTTGAAACCAACGTATTTTTAGGTTTAAAGACATTTATTACTCACAAGAACATAACATTCACTTGCGTGAGAATACAATATACTATTAGTTACAAATATTTCATAGTAATCAACATAAATTCATAATATAACATAATATAAATATAACTAAAGAGAAACCCAAAAATATTTATCCGATGTAGTAATACTTTTAACTTGGATTTTTTTATTGTGACTCGACATATGACAGCACCCCGCTTGATGTTTAGCCGAAGTGTGGTCCATGAATAAATGTCACTGCTACTACAATTCAATAACTGTGAGTAGCAATCACATCCACTATGCCGACCTAGATGGAACCGGCATCTTACAAGATGATCCCGAAACGTAACCAAATCACTTCACGGTCTGTTTACTTGTAAGTGGTGGTACTACCCCGGATCGGCAGACTGGGTACCACTGCCTACCACTCTTTGATAATCAGACCCGAAGCAAATAACCATCTGTTTTTTTATTAAAACAAATATTTGCTCCGACCGGGACGCGCAACAAACCAATCGCTAAACCGTTCGTCCACGCCTGTCGTCAAAGGACATCATTCATTTTGTATTGGCACTAGGGCTGAATTGTATTAACAGTTGCATGTACATTTTAAAATAGTTTGATGTACAAAGATTGCAATGTATTTGAAATATATCCTTTATTTTGCATAGTTTAAGTGTGCAAAATAATCAAACTATAATTATGACAGTTTTGAACAGCATACCATTAAGCATACTACTAAAGCATATTACCTCTTATTATGGCGTGTCTTAGTGATTGACAGACGATACAAAATCCATATCTTATTTTCCAAATACTTTAAATGCACAGCAATTAAAAGCAAAAGCAAATCAACACAAGTATCGAAACTACCATTTATATATTATTTCATCACTGGACATTACAAAAGTACATAAAAATACATAAAAGCCCAAAATAAATGATGTCCTTTGCTTCTGTTTTATCTTTTATTAATTTATTATAAAGACGCACTCCTTCAAAAAGTATAAAAAACTTTGTATTTTGTACCAAGAATAAACAAAAAGTGTAAAAAAAGTATACAAGGTACTATATTTTCCATAGTTAGTTATTGAAACTTAGTTTTATTTTATTTATTTTTCGACTTGAACTCAATTTACTACCACTACATCACGTGTCCGGTAGCTTTAAATAACTATATAAAACTTGGTGAAAAAGCTTGGTATTTTGGCGTGGAATATCCATGCATGAATATACTCAAACTACTTAATCAACGCCAAAATATTTTTATTTTTTATTTATTTCTATACTAAGCTACCAAAGTGCTTGCTTGTATCATAGAAGCAGGACGACCAAAGTACATAGTTATAATAAATAAACATTGGTACTGGCTAGTGGTTTCGAACCCATGATCTTGGTTTGCATGACCATTGCACTGCCATCACACCACGGTCGCCTTAAATTGATAATAACCCGGCCGTCGGCCGACTTAATTACGACGAATGAGGCAACCGTAACCTAAATCGGTTTATACAGTCGTAGGCGCTCTGGGATTTCTGTGGGATTCCAGTTTAATCTGTCTCGCCAAGAAATGTTTAGGGTGACCGTGGTATAGTGGCAGTGCAATGGTTACATAAGCCGAGTTCGAAACCACTCACCGGTACCAATGTATCTTTGATATATGTTCTTTGGTTGTCCTGTTTCTATTATACAAGCACTTTAGTAGCTTAGTATAGAAATGTATAATAAACAATATTAAAATATATATATATGAAAAAAGTACTCACTTAGCAAGATAAATAGCGTTATTAATTTTTGTTTTAACAGATTTCACAGTATTTGATACTAAACTTGTTAATACATCCATTTCATCATTGTCTTTTAATTTTAACTTGGAGTTTCTCAAATTCTGTAATCAAGCATGGTAAATTAATGAAATTGACACGGCTCTACTCCCACAGAAATAGACAGAAACAAGAAAGCGCCACTTTTTACGATCCTGACACAACTCTTACATTTACAGAATAATCGTTCTTATATGAAGGAAACAGGACGACCAAAGTACATATCTCAAAGATACATTGGTACCTGCGTTTGCGTGACCATTTCCCTACCACTACACCATGGTTGCCTCATTTATTTGTTCGTTAGGTATGTATTAAAAATCTCAAGGTTTTTAATGCTTGAAAAGTAAATGCGGTGAAAAAATTTTGTGTATAAAATCGCTGATAAATTTTCTCAATAACTTTCCATCAACGATTTTCTTGTAGGCTCGATGTTTTATAACAGCTACATACCCCGCCTGTACTGTTTAAATACCACTCTTGTACATACTTGTATATACGCAAAAAGTTCATTAAAGAAAACTCCTGCACAAAATTTTATCACCGCATTTGCTTTTCAAGCATTTAAAACCTTGAGTTATTTTATACATACCTAATGAACAAATTATTAAGGCAACCGTGGTGTAGGACAAACCGAGAATATCGAGAATACCTTGATGCAGGTAACACATCATCAGTCAGAAGACGTCCACTTCTAAACGTCCACTGCCTCCCCTTTAAAACGCTATTCCGAATGACAAGATGCCAGTTGCATCCACCGTCTATTTGCGACTTTCACTGTGTCTTCAGTCCACCTATTGGGAGGCCTAACCATCTTACGGTTTGTAGTCTCCATTCAAGAAAAAAATACTCGCTGAGGCAATAAACTATGTGTAGTTAGGTGAAATAAACCAAATACATACTATTTTACTGTTCCGCTCAGATCCTAGTCTACTGGACATTGGGGTTAAGGCAACTTTATTGCGCGAAAGAAGCTGAGCACCTAATGCAGATATATCATCAGGTACTGAGGTTAAAAAGCTATTAATCTGTTGCATACATTGAGGTCCTAAAAATACATTAATATTTTATTATAGTGGCTCGACAAATGACAGCCCCCGCCTTATGTTAAAATGGAGGCAACTGCTACTACAGTAAAATAACTAAGTAGCAGTCGCATCCACTATGCCGGCTTAGTTGGAACCGGCAACTTTCAAACTATTCTTGAAACGCGACTAAGTCACTTCGCAGACTGTGGGTTTTAGACAACCAGATCCGACGTAAAAGTAAGCTTTTTTTTGATAATAATATGCATTTAATATTATGCATGTAATATGCATTTTAAATAACAAATTACAAATACAGTTCGTTGCGTATACGTTGCAGAAGCTCATATGAAGCCTTAACCAATTATTTGATCCATTTTTGCAAAGAACGACGAACTTTAATTTGTTATTTAATAAATACAATTAACACGCGCCAATCTTAACCTATTATTCTTATTTTTTTAATATAACAAAAAAATCGAATATTTATGAGCTGCCAGAAGCGCAGAACTTTTAGTGTGCTCTACGTAGCGCAGTTTTGGTAGATTGTTTCTTGTGATGCGATATCTGACATTGACTTGCCTGGTGCTAATTAAACAAAGGGAAGGTCCAGGAGTGCCGTCATACTCTAGGATATTCTTTAATATAATTACAAATAGTTCTACGATATTAATCAATATAATTACCAATAGTTCTACTATATTAATCAATATAATTACCAATAGTTCCACGAAGTTCGGATGGCCATTTGGCTGGTGGAGGATCCTCGCCAATTAACATTAACAGATCATATACTGACCAAGCACTCAGTGTGACCAGACGAATATCTTCCGTCAAATCATCACCCGTAGCTCCGATGCGTTTCTCTAAACTTTTTATTGATACGTATTTTTCTATTAAGGTATTCTAGAAAGGAAATCATGCTTAAATGCTGAAACAGGGGCGTAGCTACCGCCGTATCTGCCGTATCAATTATACGGTGCCCCCAACGTGCGTAAGCAAAAATTAATAATTTGTGAGAAATTTACCCTTCCTAAGGGCCCCCAAACAAATTTGGGGGCACATGAAAAGGATGCAATAAACTGAAACCTAACAATTGTTGGCGCTATAACGACACGAACCTGATTGTGGATGAATTCCTTTCTTATTTTTAAAAAATCTTTCTTCTTGGTTGTTAATGATTTGGTTAATGTTGTCAATGTCCTTGGATGTAAGCCCTCCGGTTTATCTGAGAATTTAATCACTATTAATAAAAATGCTCTAAATATTTATTATATTATTGTATTTATATGTATATTAATACAATAATATATATATATATATATATATATATATATATATATATATATATATATATATATTAACCTGGCAACTGCTACTACAGTTAAATAGTACATAGTACTACAGTAGATGCGAGTAGCAGTCGCATCCACTATGACGGCCTCTACAAAAGAGTATATTTGCTCCGGGTCTGGTCGTCAAAAAGTAGTAGGCAGTGGTGCCCAGTCTGCCGATCTGAAGTAGTACCACCACTTATAAGTATAAAGTCCGTAAGGTAACTCGAGATCACCTTTTAAGTTCCCGGTTCCAACTAGACCAGTGTTTCCCAACGTGGGGCCCACGCCCCACTGGGGGGCAATTTTATAGTTAAGGGGGGCAATTTTATAAATGGACTCGACACCACATTAACCCTTTTGCTTTGGGTTATTAAAATGCAATGCTAAACATCGGTAAGAATATAACAAAAAAGACAAATTCTTAGTAAAATGTTATACACATTTATATTTCTTATAGAAAAAAACATTTTTAAAGGTTAAAAACTATGTATGGGGGGCATATAAATTTTAGAATTGTTAAGGTGGGGCATGGCCTACAAAAGGTTGGGAAACACTGAACTAGACCGACTTAGTGCTATTTACAGTTATTCAACTTCAGTACTACTTCATGGACCGTACTCCATCCTAACATCAGGCAGGATGCTGCCATATGTCAAGCCATGATAAAAATAATAAATTATTCCTGGTAGACGCGCTGAAACCTTGTAAGGGTAACAAAACCAAGTTTTCCGTGCTAGACCGTGCAGTCTATAAAGATGAATCCGTGCTACAATTTATTAATGTTGACAGATTTGATTTTACTTTAAAATTGTTACCTGAGAGTGTTTCCGTCCTAGTTAATGATAACATCTTAGAGGGCTTCATTCCAACCTGCAAAATGTAACCAAGGTAAATACAGTATCGTAGGTTAGTTAAATATGAGACCGTTCAAGTACATTAAAGTACATTATTGCGTAATACGGGATTTATTCAGTCTCAACTCTCTGAAGGCCCTTGTCCACAAAACTCTTTTCTAACTTTCAAATAATATTTATGTGTGGTGGCAATGTATCTTTGATATAAGAGTATAATCTTTGGTTGTTCTTTTTCAATGATACAAGTACTTTTAGTAGCTTAGCATATCAATTAAATTGTCATCTTGATTGATATATTGATCTCTAGTGGCTAGTAATAAATGATTACGAAGGCTTGTTAATAAAATTAACGAATGAAATAATCATAAGGGTACTAACTATAAGTAGTAATTGTTTTTTTCGCGGTACAATTTTTTTATCGTGGGAATTTAGGCCAGCAAATTTTAAATTAAAAAAGTCTTACTACTTTTTGAGTACAGTGTTATGACAGCCTAATGTTTGTTAAAGGGTAATGTTTGTTTGTTTTTATATAACTAAAGGCTATTTATAATTGTGTTTTCTTTCTTCTGGGGTGCAATGTCAGACTACCTCCTCGTGTGTCTGTCTGCTTGCCATATCGCCGAAGCGGGCCAGTGCATCCTGGGCATCACTTAATAACTTCCCTTGTTGGGTGATGGCTAAAATTCTGACGTGTGTCGCTGCTCCACATATCCCTCTGCTCTCAGCACTGCATTGTGGAGCAGCGAGTTGATATGGTCATACGTTTTTTTTTTCGGCCTTTTGGCCAATACTTGACATTGGCAAAGTGATATTGTTTTGTTTTAATACAAACAACACAGGCGCCATTAATAAAGAGAAGAAGAAGATTTCTTCTTCTCAAATACGTCTGACAATGCGCAAGAGCCGGAAGACCTATAATGCGAAGCAAAATAAATGATTTTTAATCTTAAGCTAGAACCTATGTACAGTCTGTACACTTGAAACCTGTACACGATTCGGCAGATTGGATAAATGACCACCAAACGTCTGTCTACCACTCCCAAAATACTACTTAAAAACGTAAGTACTTTTAATTGGTTTAGGAATCAGTATTTAAAGTAATAATGTTTTTTTAATAAGAGGCGCCAATTTTCACGACAACCCTCCAATTTTTAGCAGGTTAGCAAGTTTAGCAGGTTAGCAAGTTTAGCAGGCTAGCAAGTTTAGCAATATGGCTCAGGCCATAAACCCAAGTCTAACCTTTGAGTGTTTAAATAACGACACTGATTTGGGTCAAAGTACAACCTAAACAGTAAAGAAAAGCTTCATAAGAAAGGCCGACGTAATGAAGGCGACTGAAGCAGGTTTTTAGTCGTTAGCGCTCTTGAAACCTTTTTTTATTGTGACTCAACATCTGACCTCGGCTTCACTAATGGTAAGTAAGAGGAAATCCAAGAGTGCCAACGAGCTGTGCGACCTCACGCTGAGTAAATTGACACTTTTTTTTCCATTATGACTCGACATTTGACCTCGACTTGCCTGATGATATGCAAGGTTCAAGGGCTTTGGCGACTGAAAAACAGCCTCAGTTCACGACTGTCCCAGTTGCCGTCACTATACCGACCTTAGAAGCCAACCTTTTGAGACATCCCTCGAAGAATGGGGAGACCACATGTTTTTTTTTTTTTTTTTATTGTGACACGACATTTGACTTCGTCCCACCTGATGATAAGCAAGAGGAGATCCAAGAGTGACGACGACTGAGAAAACCGAGTTTGTTCTCGGCCGCCTTAGCCGCCGTCACTATGCCGGCCAAAGGTGCTTCTTCACGCATCGCTTGAAGGATCCAAGGTCATAGGATGGAGAGAACACATGGGCAGGCAAAGCATTCCACTTGTGGATTGATCTACAAAGAAAAGACGCACCAAACTTTTTAGTTCGACTGCCGATTCGGTCGATAAAGTGCGGATGCTTTCCCCGACCTGTGCGGGTATTACGGGAGTGAAATGATGAGGTAGGAACAAGGTTAAAGAGCTCCTCGGAACATTCCCCGTGGTATAGGCGATAGAGGACGCACAGAGCCGCCATGTCTCTGCGTAGTTGCAGGGGCTCCAGATTTCGCGAGACCTCTGCATCACCTATAATTCGGACAGCTCGGCGCTGCAATGAATCCAGGGCATTTAGAAGATACTTGGCAGAGCCGTCCCAGAGGTGCGAACAGTACTCCGCACAAGAGCGAATCTGCGCCTTGTACAATAGCAGGCGAAGCTCTGGCGCGAAGAACCGCCGCACCTTGTTCAGGATGCCAAGTTTGCGGGAGGTGGTCTTGATGGCCCGCTCGATGTGGTCCCTGTGATTCAGGTCGCAGCGAAGGGACATTCCTAGAATGTCTAGTCTGTCCGAAGCACTAAGGGAGATGTTACTAAGAGAGGGAAGGGGAGTAAACGGGGATTTTTTCATCGAGAACGCGCATACCTGAGTCTTGCCTGCGTTGAACTGAACTAGGTTCTTGTCGCCCCAGTGGGTAATACGATCAAGAACCCGGTTCAGTCCCGCTACAACAGACTCTCTCATATCGGCTATCTCCTGTTTACCAGCTGCGGGGCGGGCAGTGTAGCGTCCATGCACCGTGCTGTCGTCTGCATAGCAATGAATGCTGGATCCAAGGTCCAGCATGTCATTGATATGCAGAAGGAACAAAGTCGTCGACAGCACGGAGCCCTGAGGGACGCCGGCATTCACCGACATCCTGCGCGATGCGCTTCCATCCACAACGATGCGTATGGAGCGCCCACGCAGGAAGTCAGCTATCCAACCCCGCAGACGGTCAGGTAAACCGTATGCCTCGAGCTTGGATAAAAGGCCCCTGTGCCAGACCCTGTCAAACGCTTTGGAGATGTCCAAGCCGATGGCAAGGGCTTCTCCATTACCATCCAACGCTTCACCCCAGACGTGCGTGGTGTACGCCAGAAGGTCACCAGTTGACCGTTTCGGCCTGAAGCCATATTGACGGTCATTGATCAGCTGGTGACCCTCCAGGTAGGCCATGAGGCGAACATTAATTATTCGCTCCATGACCTTGCATAGCACTGAGGTTACAGCTATCGGACCGTAGTTCGCCGGGTCTGAACGGTCGCCCTTTTTTGGGACCGGTTGCACATTGGCCTCCTTCCAAGCCCGAGGCACACAGCCCGATGCGTACGAGAGCCGGTATAGCCTCGTCAAGACGGGAGTCAATTCCGCTGCACAAGTCTTAAGCACAAGCGCTGGGACACCATCGGGACCACTGGACTTTCGGATATCGAGCGATCGTAGCTCCATGCGGACATCGCGTTGTCTGATACGAATCTCAGGCATCGTATGCCCGCATGGACGCAGAGTGGGTGGTTCTGCACCACGATCGTCGAAACGCGAAATTGTGGCAAAGACTTCGGCCAGTAGATCGGCCTTTGCCTTCGCCGTATGCGCCAGTGAGCCATCAGGCTGCCTCAGCGGTGGCAGTACAGAACGACAGAAGTTAGATTCTACAGTCTTGGCGAGACTCCAAAAGCTGCGACTACCCGTTGGGTGCGCTAATAGACTCTCGCCAATCCTGGAAACGCGCTGTGCCTCCGCTTTTTTAAAGACCTTTCTGCAAGACTTGGTGGCACGATTATAGGCTGCTTTCAACTCATCCACGTGAGGGTCATGATTTTTTCGACCCCTGGCCCACGCGCTGTGAGCTGCGTTTTTCGCTGAAACAGCAGCCGCGCAGTCACTGTTGTACCAGGGCCTGCTCCGGTCGTTACGAGATGCACAGTTGGATGGAACGTAATATTCCATCCCCAGTGCTATCTCATCAGCAACGGCCGAGGCACACGTGGATGGATCCTCGGAGTTGAAGCAGCGCTGCCACCAAGGGAGCGAAGCGAAATAATTTCGCATTCCCTCCCAATCCGCTGACCTGTAGTGCCACAAACGTCGCACCTCTTTCCTGGCAGGAGGAGGCACGACGCGCGGCACTATCGTCTCGACCAGGCAGTGGTCAGATGTCCCTAGAGGGGCTTTGACCGAAATTTTATACCCGGTCGGACGAGTGGTCAGTAGAAGGTCCAGCAGAGAGGGGGCATGACCGACAATGTCTGGTACCCGGGTGGGCTGGGTAACCAGCTGCGTCAGGTCATGCAGAAGGGCGAAGGCATGAGCGGCCCTTCCCGCATGGTCGGTCCTCTGGGACCCCAACCACACCTCATTGTGTGCGTTGAAGTCCCCCAAGACAACGACCTCCGCGGTCGGGAACCGCTCCAGCGCTTCATCTGTCGCCCGGCTCAGAGAATCGAAGATCCGAGTTGTCTCCGAATCCCCGTGGTGGGAACGATAAAGGCACCCGTAGATCCTGGCTTGGGAACCAAGATCCACGTGTACCCAGAGGATGGACAGGGAAGGATCCTCCAAGCAAAGCAGACGGAGACAACAGATATCGGACCGGATGTACACACATACCCCGGCTTTCGCGAGGAATCTTTCCTCAAGCGAATAGCCGGGGTATTGAAGGTACGAGGTGTCAGCCGGAGCCTTTATCTGCGTCTCCGTCAAGAAGAGCAGAGCGGGCTGTGCCGTCTCAAGATGGTGATGGACGGCACTGAGATTGGCGTGGATTCCACGTATATTCGTGAAATCCACGCCAAACTCCTTTGTAATGGGAGTTTTTGTTGCCGCTGGAAAAACTCTATTTTTCTTGTTGTGTGCTTGCATATGGAGGGGGGGGGGTGCGTGAAAATGTTGGGGGTTGTTTCTTCGGCAGAGACGAAAGTGCAGCTATCCGCTTAGCCACATGCATCCCGGCGGTGTGAGTTTGCTGATCCGTCGGACGGAAGGGCCCCCGTACCCTCCCGGAAGTGATCGCCTGGACCCCATATCCGATCACCAATCGGCAAGACGAATCACCCCGAGATTATGCGCCGCATGGTGGGGCAGCCTCCCTCCGTGGTTAGCGGTGGGCTCAGGCCCCTGTACTATACGGCGGGCGGCCAGCGGTGAACCGTTGCTACGGGTCTCCCTGGCCGACGGGTCAACAAACTCTCACCGGGATACTGCAGGTCAGCAGGATGCCACAGGATGTACTGGTAAATCAAGAATTAGTCAGTTAGTAGAATTAATGTATGCATAATAAACTTACACTTGAACAAGTTGAAGACTGGCTTTTGATCTCGCTTATAGAAGGGCATGATATTCCTGGCTGTAACAAAATAAAAAATAATGATTGGTCAATTAAACAATCTAAAATTGGGACTTATTGCTGATATTGAGAGAGTACATGACCACATATAATCCTGATCTTAGGCTGATTTTTATACATTTTGATGTAAATGACAAGCGGTAATATCGAATGCCGTGACGCTGGCATGGTGTAACGCTCCAAACTACGATGACATTAATATCTTGAAAGCATTGTACGTTAGATATAGTAGTGATTTTGGTGGTGTTTGTGGAAGTTCATTTCCTTCAATAAATGATCTTTTCTTTTCATGTTTTTTTAAAAGTGCTACGCAGACAATTAATGGTTAAAAGCCCAGTCTGCTGATCAGAGGTAATGTACAGACTGTGTACATTACCTCTGATTTGATCTGACTTCTGTTTCGGGATCAGCTCGTTATTCGCCAATTCCAACTAGGCCAGCATAGTGGATGCGACTGCTACTTGTAGTTATTTTACTGTAGTAAATACCACCATTCATAGACCGCACTCCTGTTTAACATCAGGTGGGGGCAGTCATAGGTCAAGCCACAATAAAAAAAAACAAAAGTAAATAGCAAAACTGTTCTTATATACATTACTTTATTATATAAATTTATACTTGTATACGCCCCGGCAGATATATACCCAGATATATGTATATACCCTTACAATGAAACTGCGCAGTAACTTGTTTTGTCACTTACTTTCCGTTTTACAAATTATAAAATTCATTCATTTATGGTTGACTTTTTTTTATTTAACTAATATATATGATGAAAATTTATTTAACTAATATATGGCCATTTAACAGTCAAAACAAATTGAAGGCAAAAAATGGATTTAGAAACAAAATATAAAAGTAGATAAAAAGTATAGTCAATCTAATATAGGAAAGATTTCATATATATAAATATTACCAATAATGTGCACTACTCTATATAATATGCACGGATTTGCATTTACCGCAGTCGCCCAGAACTCTTCTGCCGATCCTTATACTGCCGGGATATATAAATACGTATACCTAATATACTCGTATATGGTGCTTACTTTTGCTTTCATAGGACTACGCGATGTTCGTTTTTTCTTTGCAATAGTAAGGGCTGATTTGCAGTTTATCTCTTGGACTATTTTAGAATCTGAAACATCTATAAAAAAATATTTTTTTATGTTCGTTACTCTTCGTTAGGTACATTCTAATAAAATAGGAATTAGATAAGGGAGCGAAGAGATCCATAACCGCCGACGACTAAAAACCTACTAGAGCACGATTGCCTCATTCGCCATCTTTACTATGCCAGCCAGGTGTGCCTTTTCACGCTTCGCTTAAAGAAATCGACGGGGTTATAGGACGGGGAAAATACGTGCTAATTGTTTAACAAATATCGTTTAGTTTATCTGCAATTCATTAACTCTGTGTCACGGGACATGAAAAGGATAAGTGAAAGTAGATTGACGAAAGGAATTTATAAATCTGATGTGGTAGAAGGCACAGGAGGGTGTTTTCCGACCAAATTGGAGACATCCTCAAGAAACCTGGGTTACCATAGAACTTGTATTAAAAGAATTGTGAATGTGAAGGAAGCGAGGGAGTTGTGTAAGGATCGTGACAATTGGCCCTCCATTGGCTCTGCCTATCCCTGTGGGAAAAAGGCGTGACAGTTTTAACATTTAAGACACGAAATCGTTTAATTAGGTATTGATAAAATACTGTTCAAACATAGTTATAAGCTTACCCATTTTATATTAGGTATTAAATTTTTTGCTTAATTTATTTTTACTATTTGAAATATTAAGTTTATCATCTCACGCCATAATTTAATAAAATTGACAACTCATTGATTGACTTTTAAAACCTTTTTTAATGGTCAACTTATAGAGATTGAAATAGAAGCAGCTGCTGCCAAGGAAAATGAAGAAGGAAAACCTGTGAGACCAACCTTCATACTATGTGTATACATGTAATATAAATTTTGTAATGTAATACTAATACATGTAATACGTATTTTGATATAGTACAATTAAAAATTAATAAAAAGGTAACTTTTTGTGGGATTGGCAACATTTTAAAAAATATATACCTAATATTCATGGACGAATAATCACAATTATTATTATTATTGATTATTCGTCCATGCTAATATTTAATATTAATACTTTCTGTGTACCCGCGATATCGTTCGCGAAAAGCCAGATGTGATATTTACGCCATTTTGGAAATCTGCTTGTAATTTGTTGGATTTGAAGTTTTGATGCGCCTGTATTTATAGACCGTACATCAGTTTACCATCAGGCGAGGTTTTATCATATGTCGAGCCTCAATAATAATACAAACTTAGCTTGCTCAAACCGAATCTAAATTTTAGATTTGTGACTACGAGTCGTATATAGATTTTTCTTACTCGTGCATAACTAATCTGAGATTGCAATATTCTAATAATATTTATGCGCTTTATGTTAGATACAATCGAGATGATAACATTTTTATTAAATAGATAGTTGATTAAAAACGGCGTTTAGACAAAGGAAAGATAAAAATCTAAGCTTAGACAACAGACGGCCATGCTTTTAAAGGACCTGTTTTACTGAAATTCTCAATTAATTCTTTGTCACAACAGTTTACTCTCGGGTTCGATTCCCCATTTATTTGTGCTATATCAATTAGAATGAATACTTATTACAAACACTTGCTAATTAAATTAATAAGGCATATATTTGCTACAAGTATTTAAGAGTGGTCATTTGACCAATTTGCAGAAACGGGGTAGCGTAAACCGTGAAGTAACTCAGTCGCGTTTCGGAATCAACTTAAAAGTTGCCGGTCACAACTGGGCCGTCATAGTGGAGCGACTGCTACCTGGAGTTATTTAACTGTAGTAGCAGTCGTCTCCTTTATGTACTGCACTCCAGCCTAACATCAGGCGAGGTGCTGTCATATGTCAAAACCACAATAAAAATAAAAACCTGCTCTATACCCTGAAACGAAAATAAAGAAGACACGGCTGGAATGCTTTGCCAGCTCATGTGTTCTTTCCATCCTATAACCTTGGATCCTTTAAGCGATGCGTGAAGAAGTACCTTTGGCCAGCATGGTGACGGCGACTGAGGCAGCTGTGAATTGACTCGGTTTATCAGTCGTCGTCACTCTTGGACCTCCTCTTGTTTATCATCAGGCGGGTCAAAATAATGCAATGTATGGTTACTTTATGTAATATAGGTAAACAATAAAAACTCGATTTAATAAAAATATTAACTCATAAATATTAAACATGTAAAATACTGTTATTCATTGTCAAGGCAAACGGCCATGTTTACAAATAGTTATGTTAATTAACCTATTTACACAAATGTGGTATATTTTTAAACTATAACAAATTAGGGCCATTAATTAAGTCTTTACAATTTGTTTATTTCCCTATTTTTAAATTAAGCTACGCGTATAGTGGAGCGAATTGGATTACGGGGTTCTCTCGTTCCATTGTGCCATCTATAGACAGACAGATGAGTAGTGCGACAAGTGAGCTAATAATAGAATTTGTGAATAAACTATCTTCTATTGACGAGTAATAGTATAAAATTTGTGAATAAAGTATCTTCTATTTGACAGATAGTGCAAGGAGCGAGCAAATAATAGAATTTGTAATAAAGTGTATTTTACTGACGAGTGTGCAAATAATATAGAATTTGTGAAAAAGGTATCTTCTATTTGACAGATAGTGCAAGGAGTGAGCAAGTAATAGAACTGGTGATAAAGTGTATTTTATTGACGAGTGTGCAAATAATATAGAAATTGTGAAAAAGGTGTATTTTATAAATAAATAGTGCAACGGTTGCGCTAATAAGTATGATTTATTTTTAATTATTATTTTTATATTTATAATAATTATATTTAAAATTAAAAATATAATATATTTATTTTATAATTATTATGTTTTACAGTGTATGGTAAAAGTGATTGCCACTACAGTTACTGCAAGTAGCAGTCTTTCTCTAGTACTCTAGACTCTACTATGTCGGCCTAGTTGTGACCAGCAACTTTCAAGTTGATTCCGAAACGCGACTAAGTTACTTTACGGTCTGTACACTTGTAAGTAATGGTAACTACCCCGGATCGGCAGACTGGACACCACTATCTAGCATTTTTTAAACAACAAATAATGAATTAAGGACTCAAGTACTCTGAGTAGATTTTTTTAGTATAATATTCTGATTAATCTTTTCTATATAAATAACCTTATAATATATAATAATACGAATAGCATGCGGTCATAAATATTTCAAAGTGCCTCTTAAAGATTATCAGTTTGATTACCAATCATTGTACTTATATCTTGATAATATAATATATATTTATCTAATACTATATAATTACGTAAATTAGAACAAAGAAAATAGTATTTTATTAGAGTTTGCGCGAACATTGATTAATGAATTAAACAAATTTTATGCTGCTTCTATCGCATTTATTTTGGTTATTGTTTTTTACATTTTTTTTTATTATTCCGACAAAGAAAATAACTAACAAAAACCTTCCTAAATTTGTTTGTTTTTATATGAGTATGACATTGTCGTTGTGTTGAGCCAGTAAAACTGGTATGCGATCCACGAGTCCTCGGTGAAGTCATTTTATAAAATATTCTTCAAAAGACTTGTTTTTAATATAATACTTAAAATTCTACCAAAATAGCTAATAATCTATTTATGACGAACAAATTACTTCCTGTATTTCATCTTAAAAAAAGATTTGACGCAAATAATAAATAACAGCTGTTTATAAATATTAATACGTAAATGAGAACAAATCGTAAGCTGACATAATGGTCAAGGCTGCAGACGGATTCGCCCGTGGATTCGTTAGCAGCAGCATAGCGTTAACATCAGCCGTATAGACCCGGCACATAAAAAGAGCGCTGACTGTTGAGATGCGCTGTATAAGGATCAGCTGATTAGAAGAGAAGAGGACGAACGACTGCAGTTTTTCTATCCACACAGTAGGGCACATATTTAATAATATTTTAAATTTTATACACATTCAATCAATCAATCAAATTGTCACGCCACGGGGATTGGCAGAGACAATGGAGCGCCACTTGCCACGATCCTGACACAACTCCCTCGCTTCCTTCACATACACAATTCTCCTCATGCAAGCTCAAAAACAAAAAAGAAGTAAAGAATAAAACAAGTTACTGCGCAGCTTCAATGCCAGCTTTTTTTGTCGGGATATAAACATTAAAAAATAATGTTTTTTTTTTTATTGTGACTCGACATATGACAGCACCCCGCTTGATGTTAAGCCAAAGTGTGGTCCATGAATGAATGTCACTGCTACTACAATTCAATAACTGTGAGTAGCAATCACATCCACTATGCCGGCCTAGATGGAACCGGCAACTTACAAGCTGATCCCGAAACGTGACCAAATCACTTCACGGTCTGTATACTTGTAAGTGGTACTACCCCGTACTACCCCGGATCGGCAGACTGGGTACCACTGCCTACCACTCTTTGAAAACCAGACCCGAAGCAAATATCCATCTCTTTTTTTTTAATAACAAATATTTGCAAAATTTAATACTATTAAATATTACAAATAAAAGCTATGAAACAAATATTTGCTCCGACTGGGGATCGAACCCGGTGTTTTTGCTCTTTTTCCTAACTAAACTCTCACCTGTCTAATCCTACAGAGATAGGTTAGAAATATGACTCTACAATCCTAAGGTACCTAACTCTCTATCTTTCTTGACACCCACAGTTCACTAAATACAAATATATCTGGTTACATATACATATAACATGTATTTAAGGTTCAATTTACAATGCAATAACCGTAAAGCAAAATAAAATATAAGCAGAGAGTACGTTTTGTAGTCCAGCGAACCCGAGTGTACTCGTAGGTGTTTTTTCCAACGGTACATCTTTAAACGTGGTAGGTAAAAAGTTTGGAGTAATTTGTCTAGTCTACCCCAGGGGTTACGGAGCTTGATAGTTGCCGGCTCCTATTAAGCCGGCATAGGGATGCGACTGCTACTTGCAGCTATTTAACTGTATAGCAATCGCCTCTATTTGTTGTCCGCACTCCAATAAAAAATAATAAAGTCGGTGATGAAGTTCTCTGGTATTCAATGTATTGTGTAGGTGTAATGAGTTTGACATACTAATCTCA
The DNA here is from genome assembly GCA_905220615.1 of Tinea trinotella. NCBI lineage: Eukaryota > Metazoa > Arthropoda > Insecta > Lepidoptera > Tineidae > Tinea > Tinea trinotella. The sequence goes on from HG992310.1 coordinate 5,193,588, forward strand.
TTATTATCACGTTTGGCGTTTTAATGAAATTTACTCGTTTATTTCTTAGAATACTAATTATTATTATTATTACATAGGCCGGCATAGTGAGGGCGTAAATTGTATAAGTTTTGTACATCGACAACCGTAAGTTGTATAAGTTTTGTCGACGCTCTTCTAGACTAGATTTCCCCTTGCTCGCCATTAGGCAAGTCAGAAGTAAGAGGCACGACAGGCGTGGCGTATTGGTCAGCACACCAGCCCGTTACGCAGAAGTCTCAGGTTCGATTCCCGGTCGGAGCAAATATTAATTTAATTGCTTTTATTTGTATCATTTAATTAAATTTACAAATATTTGTAAAAAAAAATAGGTTATTTGCTTCAGATCTGGTTGCCAAAGAGTTAAAAGTATACAGACTGTAAAGTGACTTAGTCGCGTTTCGGGTTTAGCTCGTAAGTTACCGGTTCCAACTAGGCCGGCAAGCTGCTAGTGACTACTACTTACACCTATTTAACTGTAGTAGCAGTCACCTCCATTCATGGACCGCACTCCAGCTTAACATCAGGCGAGGTCGGGTCACAATAAAAGAATAATAGTATTTATAATAAACATTGTGCAGTGCATGCCTAATAGTAAAGTTTAATATCGATGGAAACATTTATAGTGGCCGGCTTTGCGCTTATCGTGTTTGTTTGGCGAGAGAGCCTGTAAGATAAAGGCAGCGCTCGCGCAAGTCGGCCGCGATCGCAGTGGCATGACCGACGTCAACTTTGTGGTTCATCCGCGTAATTTTATAAGTGTGAAAATTCAATTAGAAATTGTTATGAAAGTATGAATGTGAACCGCCTACTTTGTTTATGATTATTGTTATTGTGTTTGTAATACTGGAGTGTTGTTTAGAAATTTTATCGTAAGTAACATATTATTTAATCTAAAATATCACGCTTTCTTTGTTTGTTATGTTTTCGGTTTGATATCGTTAATATCGTTTTAATTGTCAATAAGGTATCGTTTACAAATTTATATTTGTTCCACAATATTACTTAACGTCTTACTTGTAAGGTGTTGACCTATAGTGATAAAGGATTGATTGCAGTTTATGGTCTAAAACTAAGGAGCATTTTACAATTGATTATTTTATTTATTTATTTACCGGCTTATTGCTTGCGCTCTATTTTTTTACATTTCTATACTTAACGTGTTTTTATCACAGAAACAGAACGACCAATGTACATAATATTTTTAGGCGACCGTGGATCGAAAGTGGTGTGAGGGATGCGAACAAGTTGTCAGGTTGTCAGGATTGTGCTCCATTGTCTCTGCCTATTCCTTTAGGATAAAGTCGTGACAATTTGATTGATTAATTAACCGTGATGTAGAGGTAGTTTAATGGTCACGCAAAAACACTTGCCTGTACCAATATAGGTATATTTGATATTTGTACTTTGATCGTCCTGTTTCTATAATACAAGTACTTTAGTAGCCTCATAAAGAAATATAAATAAATGAAAAATTATATACATTTATATCAAATAAAAATTTGCAAGTAATTTTGAACCGGGGAGCCCTGGTTTGTGTGACGATTTCACTGCCACTTTCGGCGGCCTTATTTTTAAAACGGCAAAAATGAAAAAAAAACAGTAATGATACGAAAATAACAATTTTTTAGATGCTATTAACCGATATTCCGCAGCTTCATTTTGTTGAGAAATAAAAATAGACAACAATTAACTCGGCCAAGCAGCACGCACAATCCACAAAACTTTTTGATAGCATCAAATAATTATTGTTGACAACATTCCAAGTAAAGTCTAGTTGGAACCGGCAACATTTTATGTGATCCCGAAACGCGACTGAGTCACTTTACGGTATAAATTGGTAATAATATATTTCATAGCTTTTATTTGTAGTAAATAATAATTAAATTGTACTGAACGAAATATTTGTTAATAAAAGAAAGAGAAAAAAAAGAGATTTCCTGCGGGGCTGGTTGTCTAACCCAGTCTTCCGATACCACACCACTTACAAGTGAACAGACTGTGAAATGTATGGTTGAATCGCTGGTTTCAACTAGGCCGGCATAGTAGATGCGACTGCTACTCGCAGTTGTTTAGATAAAAGATAAAATATCCTTCATAACCATTTTGCAGAGCGGCTCGTCCCATGGTCGGTTGATACGGTAAACTTAGAAATAAATATTGGGGTATGGAGTAAGGCATCTCTGGCATCCGACAAGGACGTCGGTTCAACGGAGAAAATAAAAATAATGTAATAATTGAGAGGCGATCGCGGTGTAGTAGTGGCATTAAAATGGTCAAGCAACCGAAAGTCACTGGTTCAAAACCACTTGTCGGTACCAATGTATCTTACATACATATACTTTAATCGCCAGTTTCTATGATACAAGCCCGTTTAATCAATCAATGAAATTGTCACGCCCTTTTCTCACAGGAATAGGCAGAGACAATGGAGCGCCACTTGCCACGATCCTGACACAACTCCCTCGCTTCCTTCACATTTACAATTCTCTTCATACAAGCTCTATAGTTATGGACACTAGGCAGAATAAAGCTAGGTAGCTTTCTGTCTCCGCTTTTTTTTGCTTTGATGTCACCGATTCGGTCGGAAAACACCCTCCTGGGCCTGCCATGTTTAACGTATCCATTCATGTTTAATAGCTTAGTTTATAAATCGCAAAACATGATAAATATAAAATATTGGATTGTGATAATATTATTCTTTTATTAGAATATTATTCATTCTAACAAATAACTGTGAAGTTTGTATTTTAAAATGTCCAGTGTCCATTATTTTGAAATAATAGCTGGTCACATATAATAATTATTTTTATATATAGCACAGAAATAATGGCGTTATTTATAATAACATTTATTTTTAAAACAATGCCTATAATCGGTTATTACCTAATCGTGAACAATGCTTCAATAAAATTACGTTTTATACGTATTACATATCGTACGTAGATTGCTGGTACAATTTTCAAACAAACTCTCACTCGCGGAACATTCCCGACTTATAGTGTACTCGCCGACTTGCCGACCAAAGGCGATCGTGGTGTAGTGGTTACGAAACCGACAGTCCCGTTTACAAACCACTTACCAAAACAAAATTTTACTATACTTACTATTTATTGATCGCCTTTTTACATTTCTAAACTAAGCTACTCAGAGTGCTTGTATCAAAGAAACTGGACGACTAAAGAACATAATATAACAAAGATACATTGGTACCGCAAGTGGTTTTGATGCAGGGATCCATGTATCTTTGATATATTTTTACTTTGGTTTCTATGATACAAAAACTTTTAGTGGCTTAGTATAGAAATATAGAACAATGCCAGGGGTTGCTTAAAGTACATCCAGAAACTGATGCAGTTTTATACATATGTATAGTTTGTATACATGTGTACTTTTCTCATTAAAACGGGATCGATTAAGGAAAACATTAGGAGGATGTTAGAAACACCGGAAGGCAAATAACTAATATCTAATTAAAAAATACAACACAATATAAGACCAAGTCCTTTGCTGTAACAATACTCACGCAATCTCCTTATTACTTACTTGAATAGATAACATAAGTGGTCAATAACCTCATGTGGATTATTATCAGTAATTTATGCGTATCAGTAATATTGGAAAAAGACATTGCGTCAAGCTTAAACGTAGATGGTGAGACAAGATAAGATCCTTTTAAGTTTTTTTTTAAATTGACGAGGTATATTCATTTAAATTAAACGTCTAGGGATCTATTGACACACTTGGATTAGGATCGGACTTGTTTAAATAGTATGCAGCCTAAATAGCTACATAATATAATTTATAATAATATATACAATAAAATAATTAACAATAATTATTTAAAGTCGTTTTATAAACATGCCATTGAGAAACACAATTACCATCAACAGCTTCTAATGAATAATATACTTTATTGATTACCATTGCTTTGATAATATGGTAATCAATAAAGTACATATATTGATTACCATTTTCTTAATCGAAGATATCCCCAAGAAAGCTATGTTGCCTAGTGCCCATAACCGTAGAGCTTGTATGAAGGGAATTATGGATGGAGCTTAGGACAGCACCATATACATGTGTTGTGTGAACATCAGGCATGATTCATGGATTCGTGGAGCCTAACCTGGAAATGATAGGACGAGGTAGACTTATTTTTTATATTTCTTTAATTTTGGCTCGACATAATATGATAGCGCATGTAGCAGCTTAAGCTGGAGTACGATCCATGAATGATAATTAGGTAACTGCAAGAAGCGGTCGCATCCACTATGCTGGCCTAGTTAAACCCGTCACTTTTCGGCTGTACACTTGAAAGTATCGGCATACTGGGCAAATGACCAGCAACTGTCTGTCTAATCTTTAACACCTAGACCGAAACAAATATTCGCCCAATTTTTTTTATTTACAAATATTTGTAATATTCTTGATATATAATTATTAAATATTACAAATAAATTCTATGAAATAGAACATTGCTCTGGCCGGGAATCTAACCTAAGAGTTGCGTCTTCTTTTTTCATTCTTACGAAATATTCAAGAATTAAAAGACTTCCATAACATAAATGTTAAAGAAGTCTTTTTGTAAAATATTTATAATTTATAAATCTTATACAATATAGTTATATAAATAAATGTAAAGTAAGGACCCTAAATATTAGAACATTAAATATATTATGTAATAGTAAAAATAATAATAAAAAGTAAATTAAAGCTTCTTAGCACAGATATTAATACAATATTAACCAATTGGAAACTATGATCAATAATAAAACGCCGGATTTGGTTGATTAAGCTAAGTGTTATCATCCTTATTCCCACTAATACGTATTGCACGTCCTTACAGAATAAGACAGGCAGACAAAATGTTTTATAGCACAATACAAAGTAAAGACTACATATAACAAAATACATAGAGAGACCACCGTGACGTAAGGCGACCGTGGTGCAAAGATCACGCAAACCGAGATCACGGGTTCAAAACCACTTGCTATGTATGATATATTTAACAAGTGTACTTTTGTTGTCCTGTTTCTATGATATAGCACTTTAAGAAAATAAGAAAAATCAATACCATTAAAAATCTTTTTACACCGGAAGAGAATTGTGGATGTGAAGGAAGCAAAGGAGTTGTGTAAGGATCGTGGTAAGCGGCGCTCCATTGTCTCTGCCTATCCCTGTGGGAAAAGGCGTGATTGGAAAATTTGATTGGATAATTGATAAATACAATATATTTAATTTTATAATTATAAAAAGCTATGAAACTAATATTTGCTCCGACCGGGAATCGAAGCCGCGAACGCGCAATGGTCTGGTGTGCTTACCAATGCGCAACGCCTATCGTCAAAATAATAACATGTTAATATGGGAAAAAAATAATAAAACACATTTAGAACTATGACGTCATTAGATCCGCTGGTTATGTTTTAAAACAGGAATAGAAATCATTCCTAGATAACCAGTTTTTAAACAGGAATACATACAAACTCTTACTACAAAACGGGTTATTAAAGAAAACATATTTTGCCCTGTTGCGGCATAAGCGGAAATAATAGGTAAGACCTAATTTCACGGGTCTGACGCATTCTGTTGACCGAATCATAGCCGAACTAAACGATTCGGCGCGTCCTTTGGCGAACAATCGACAAGGCTTTAGCCGCCCATATATTCTTATAACCTTGGATAGGTACTTCAAGGGAAACACGAAAAAGCACCTTTTAGCTGGCATAGTAAAAGCGATTTAGGTAACCGTCAACTTAATCTGTGTTTAGGCGCACTCTTGGACCTCCCCTTGCTTAAAGGCCAGCAGTACCACTACACCACGGTCGCCTTATTGGCCATCTCTAGATAATTATCTTACTACAACAAAATGCTAAAACCAGGAACAGGGAAACATAAAAAAAAACAGAAAAACAACAAACATATATATATATTATCTTTCTCTGTTCTGTAGCTAAAACCCATACGAAGTGAAAAACCTTAAGGCGGCCGTGGTGTAGTGGCAGTGCAATGGTTACGCAAACCGAGAGCACAGGTTCAAAACCACTCGCCGGTACCAATGTATATTCACTTTGGTCGTCCTTTTTCTATAATACAAGCATAAAAATAAATAAATCAATCAAATTGCCACGCCTTTTCTCACAGGGATAGGCAGAGACAAAGGAGCGCCACTTGCCAGGATTCTGACACAATTCTCTCGCTTCCCTCACATCCACAAATCTCTTCAAAAAAAAAAATAGAAAAATTAGTGTAGAATTGTTTCTACACTAATACAGAATTGTTTCTATATTGAGCCAGAATCGATGTATAAGTGAACCAGTAAAGTCTACCCACGCACCATAAGAGGCGCCTATCTAGTTTTCTAGTCTCACCGTTATAACACCTAACATGGGTGACACGTATTGGACTGGTGCACGAACATTGACAAGACATAAAAAAAATTAGGATAAAAAATATTTACTATTAGATAAGGCTTACTATTAGATACATAGCGGCCTAAACGTCGGAATAATAAAATAAAATTGTAAAATCAAAACCAAAATAAACGCGATAGTAAGCCGCATAAAAATGTTTAATTCATTAACCAATTAGTTCTATTATTGGCTAAAAGCGACCGTGGTGTAGTGACAGTGCAATGGTTACACAAACCCAGAGCACGAATTCAAAACCATTTGTCGGTACCAATGTATCTTTGATACGACCGTGGTGGCAACCGTGGTGTAGTGGCAGTGCAAACCGAGAGCACGGGTTCAAAACCACTGTCGGTATCTTTGATATATGTACTTTGGTTGTCCTGTTTCTATGATACAAGCACTTTAGTAGCTTAGTATAGTAATCTAAATAATAAAATAAAATAAAATATAAAATAAACAAATATCTTGTTATCAAAATATTAATTATAATAAATATTTTAATGACAAGATTTTCATAATGCGGTTTAAAATTTCATTAATGTATGGAAGTGAGTGTTGGGTGTGGCAGAAGAAGCATGAGAGTAGAATTAACGCTGTAGAAATGCGGTTTTAAATTTTGAATTGTTTGTCTGCAGGTACTTACAATAAAATTCAGGATGACAATGAAGGAATGGTTACAGCGGCTTCCGCCTCCACGGTCGCTGTTTGCTTTGCTGTTGGCGGTGGCAGGTTTCAGTGGTCGTTTGGCTGCCTCGCACGTCACTCATTCACCAACACTCCTAGTCGACACGTGCCATTGTTTATGTAGATTAGTCGGCCTCATAACAACTTTAGTTGCTTATAAGGTAAGTCTTTTTGTACCTTTAGGAAAACTGACATTATTTTGGGGAAAAAATTGGTATTAGGTGCGTTTTCTCGCTGTTTTTGATGAAAATGCCACTGCATCAAAAATTGTTACAAACGAATCATACAAAATATTTCCCATCGCCAGCGACAACGTTTTTCCATCTTTCTGGTAGAGCTCGAATACCGTCACGGTAGAAGTGTTCGTCTTTCGAAGCTATCCACGAATCAAGCCATTTTGTGATGTCTTCACATGAGCGGAACTGCTGATTAACCAGACCATGTGCCATCGAACGGAACAACCCCGGCGCTGAATATACTTAAGACGGCCCTGCCGATGACTGTAAAAAACCTTAGTAGGGTTGCCTCAGTTGCCGCAAAGTGTTATAATTGAGTGTAACTAATTAATTATATTAATGTCTTCCTTAACAATAACTCTTTTACGATTTATGTTACTTTTGGATGGATTTAGAATTGTGGATGCGAAGGAAGCAAGGGAGTTGTGTAAGGATCGTGGCAAGTAGCGCTTCATTGTCTCGGCCTATCCCTGTGGGAAAAAGGCGTGACAATTTGATTGATTGATTGATGTTACTTTTATCAGTCTAAATATAATTAGTGAACTAATTATATTTAAATAACAAAGTGCATTAGTGAGATTTGACTTGAATCATACGTGAACGACACCAGACTCTTTATGACTTAGGTAATTATGAAAAGAAAATTAAGTATCTTACGAGTATTACCAATACAAAATAATTTTTATTGCGTATATAACCTAACTTCCTAAAGATTTTTTACTAAGGTTTTTATGTTCCTATTTTTTTTATATTTACATTTTTATAATAATCTACCTAAGTGCTTGTAGGTATAATAGAAATAAGACAACTAAAGTACATATATCAAATATACCTACATTGGTACGGGCAAGTTTTGTTGAACCAGTGCTCTCGATTTGTGTGATTATTGCACTACCACTACACCACAGTCGCTTTAAATCTTAATAATGAAAAAAACAATGATAAGTGATAAAAATTGATGATGTAGATGCATACGTTAAACGAAAGGCCATCGAGCTCGAATACCGTCACGGTAGAAGTGTTCGTCTTTCGAAGCTATCCACGAATCAAGCCATTTTGTGATGTCTTCACATGAGCGGAACTGCTGATTAGCCAGACCATGTGCCATCGAACGGAACAACCCCGGCGCTGAATATGCTTAAGACGGCCCTGCCGATGACTGTAAAAAACCTTAGTAGGGTTGCCTCAGTTGCCGCAAAGTGTTATAATTGAGTGTAACTAATTAATTATATTAATGTCTTCCTTAACAATAACTCTTTTACGATTTATGTTACTTTTGGATGGATTTAGAATTGTGAATGCGAAGGAAGCAAGGGAGTTGTGTAAGGATCGTGGCAAGTAGCGCCTATCCCTGTGGGAAAATGGCGTGTCAATTTGATTGATTGATTGATGTTACTTTTATCAGTCTAAAAATATTTAGTGAACTAATTATATTTAAATAACAAAGTGCATTAGTGAGATTTGACTTGAATCATACGTGAACGACACCAGACTCTTTATGACTTAAGTAATCATGAAAAGAAAATTAAGTATCTTACGAGTATTACCAATACAAAATATTTTTTATTGCGTATATAACCTAACTTCCTAAAGATTTTTTACTAAGGTTTTTATGTTCCTATTTTTTTATATTTACATTTTTATAATAATCTACCTAAGTGCTTGTAGGTATAATAGAAATAAGACAACTAAAGTACATATATCAAATATACCTACATTGGTACGGGCAAGTTTTGTTGAACCAGTGCTCTCGGTTTGTGTGATTATTGCACTACCACTACACCACAGTCGCTTTAAATCCTTATAATGAAAAAAACAATGATAAGTGATAAAAATTGATGATGTGGATGGATACGTTAAACGAAAGGCCATCGAGCTCGAATACCGTCACGGTAGAAGTGTTCGTCTTTCGAAGCTATCCACGAATCAAGCCATTTTGTGATGTCTTCACATGAGCGGAACTGCTGATTAGCCAGACCATGTGCCATCGAACGGAACAACCCCGGCGCTGAATATGCTTAAGACGGCCCTGCCGATGACTGTAAAAAACCTTAGTAGGGTTGCCTCAGTTGCCGCAAAGTGTTATAATTGAGTGTAACTAATTAATTATATTAATGTCTTCCTTAACAATAACTCTTTTACGATTTATGTTACTTTTGGATGGATTTAGAATTGTGGATGCGAAGGAAGCAAGGGAGTTGTGTAAGGATCGTGGCAAGTAGCGCCTATCCCTGTGGGAAAATGGCGTGACAATTTGATTGATTGATTGATGTTACTTTTATCAGTCTAAAAATAATTAGTGAACTAATTATATTTAAATAACAAAGTGCATTAGTGAGATTTGACTTGAATCATACGTGAACGACACCAGACTCTTTATGACTTAGGTAATTATGAAAAGAAAATTAAGTATCTTACGAGTATTACCAATACAAAATATTTTTTATTGCGTATATAACCTAACTTCCTAAAGATTTTTTACTAAGGTTTTTATGTTCCTATTTTTTTTATATTTACATTTTTATAATAATCTACCTAAGTGCTTGTAGGTATAATAGAAATAAGACAACTAAAGTACATATATCAAATATACCTACATTGGTACGGGCAAGTTTTGTTGAACCAGTGCTCTCGGTTTGTGTGACTATTGCACTACCACTACACCACAGTCGCTTTAAATCTTAATAATGAAAAAAATAATGGTAAGTGATGGAATTTGATGATGTGAATGAATACGTTAAACGAGGCAGACCCAGGGGTGTTTTCCGACTTAATCAGAGACATCCTCTTTTTTTATTAATTTATTAAAAATATAACAAAAATAAATATGCCTATATAATATACCTACCTATGTGATAAATCAATAAAACAATTCAAATCATAATATCTATCATATATTTAAATTAAAATTGCATACTTTATAAACTAATCTAGTTTACTAATCAAATACGAGTAGTATATGTATCTATGCACATTAGATTGAAGGTTTAAAAGAGTCTTAAATAATAAATGTCTCTATAAACAACTGGTTTAAAGTTATAGTTAAAGAAAGTACATTTCACTTTTCATAACTTGTAACCATTTTAAAATAGTGTACAGAGTACACTATTTGTACACTATCTACTAGTGCAAGCCGTTTAAGCGTTTACTATTGAAATTATAATATTAAGTTAAATTAATTCATAAGTTATTTATTATATATTATTATTTAATGTTATTTAATTAATTAAAAATATGTTCAATTAACTTAAAGCTTTATTACGAATTCATTTTATTTTTCATTAATACGATAGTAACGTTTTTGCAATAATTTATGAATGGATAATTTGAGAGAGGTGTATCAGGATTGAAGAGAAGTGGCGCTTCGTTGTCTCTGTGAGAAACAAGGCGTTACAATTGATGATAGTGATAAGATAGATAGATATTAGAATTTCTACTTAATTTTATATTTAACTATACAATCGGAGTCGTTCTTAAAAACAAGCATAAGGCGAAGAATAGTTACAATGTAGAGAATAATTGATTAAAGGAAATTGTGGATGTGAGAGTTGTGTCAGCATGGTAGCGTGTCTCCCAATGGCTCCGTGGCTCTGTAGAAATGCGTAACAATTTGATTGATTACAATCATTCCGATCGATGTAGAATCAAAATGCCCTACAAATGCTTGCGTGCTCTTTTTCTTGGCGCCATATGACTTCAAAGCGGTAAAACGGTATTAAATCAAATTGTAGAGAATATCAGGTTCATCAACTTTTGTGAAAGTGCCAATGGCATAGAACTTGTGGCGGATGGCACAAGCTGCAACTAGATGGCGTTGCATTGTTACGAGGACTAAGACGACCGTGACCATGACTGAACCCAGCTGTTTCAGTCATCGGCGCTCATCAGGCAAGTCGAAGTCAGTCTCAGGTGACAAAAAAAATAACACACGCATAACTTTCAATTATTTTTATTTTACTACTCATTTAAATATTTTCTACTATTCATTTTTATTTAGTTTAATGCTTAGTTTATACTGTAAAACCTGTTATTCAACATACATTTTGTAATTTTGAGCATACCGAAATAACATACAATAAACAACTACCACTTAAAATCAATCAATCAAATTGTCACTCCTTTTTTCCACAGGGATAGGCACAGACAATAAAGCGCCACTTGCCACGATCCTGCTACAAATCCCTCGCTTCCCTCACAATCACAATTCTCTTCGCTCTACGGTTATGGGCACTAGGAAACCCAGCTTTTTTGAGTTTTTTTTTTATTGTGACTCGACATATGACTGACCCCGCTTGATCTTAAGCCGAAGTGTGGTCCATGAATGAATGTCACTGCTACTACAATTCAATAACTGTGAGTAGCAATCACATCCACTATGCCGGCCTAGATGGAACCCGCAACTTACAAGCTGATCCCGAAACGTGACCAAATCACTTCACGGTCTGTATACTTGTAAGTGCTGGTACTTACAAGTATACTTACAAGTATGGTACTACCCCGGATCGGCAGACTGGGTACCACTGCCTACCACTTGCCAGACCCGAAGCAAATATCATCTCTTTTTTTTTATTAACAAATATTTGCAATATTAAAGATTAATAAATATCACAAATAAAAGCTATGAAACAAATATTTGCTCCGACCGGGGATCGAACCCGGGACTTTACGCGCAACAAACCAATCGCTAAACCGTTCGTCCACGCCTGTCGTCAAAATCAAAATCTTTCTGGGTCTGCCTCGTTTAATGCCTCCATCTACATCAGATTTATAAATTCCTTCCCAAAAACTACGTTCTTTCCATGTGCCCAAACCATCGAAGCATTTCTTGCCACTACATATTCTTTCAAACCACATCTTGAAATAGCTTGATTCAAGATACAACCTCAACGCAGAGCCGTCTTAAGCATATTCAGCGCCGGGGTGCGAAAGTCAAGGCAAAGTCGCATGGTCACAGTGTAGTAGGTACCTATCGAAGTTTATGGCGGTCGGCATGCGCCCCCTAGGACTCTGCGCCCGGGTGCACCGCACCCCTTAAACCCCCGGGTAAAGACGGCCCTGCCTCAACGCCTACAGACACAATGGTTAATGTGTCTGTAGAAATTCTATCTCAGACTTTCTTTTTATTTTCAGTACGAAAAAGCGGACGAAGGAACTGGTCGTGAAGGAAGACTCCGCAACACATTCGGGTGGGCTCGAATAGAGGTCGTAGGAAGGCTATCAACACATGTGCTCTTCGCTTCGTTCGCCCTCGCTTTAGTTGTGAATGCTCTGCAGCTGGGTGTCCATTCTTCACATATGCAACCGCCACGATACCCAAGAGTTATAGTTGCAACTGCTGTCATCGGATTGCTCTTGCATGCCATCAATTATATGCTGTTGGCTGGTAAGTGGACATTTTAAGAATAAATTGAGTTGACCTGTATATTATACAAATTAAACATAGGTGAGATTCAAAGTAAAAAAAAAAACAGGAAAGTGCTCAGTCTGCCGATCCAAGGTAGTTTGTACTTACAAATATACAAACTGTAAAGTGACTTAGTCGGGAACTGACTGACCTCGATCTGCCTGATGGTAAACATGATCGAGGTGCATGAGTGGCGACGACTGAAAAAAAATCCGTCTCAGTCGTAATTGCTCCGCCGGGGAATCGAACTAGGTACTTAGCATAGCAGGGTGGTGTAACCAATGCGCCACATCAAAACTGTCTGCATCAGCTAAATAATAGAAGCTTTTGGATTTTTTAAATATTATCAGAATATTTTATTTGACTTGATGTATAATAATACGAGTATTCATTATTAAATTAAATTATTCGTCGTCGTAAACAGGGCAATTGTAAAGGTGTGATTTGGATGGCGACCGCAGACTGCAGTGTCGCCACACAACGGAGTCAATCTCATACAGATTGATTCAAATCGATACTGCAGTCTGCAGTCTGTGGTCGTCATCGGAATCACACCTTAAAGTAATATAAGGTATTCGTAAGTCTCTATTATTTTAAAAAACATAACTTGTGAAAAAGAAATATAATATTTTATGTTATCTGAGTATGTTTTATAATAATATTAACAATACTTACGATTATAAGCAGACATTTATTTAACAATTTAACTCGACAATCATTCTTTTTGATAATAGCAATAGATTAGTAATATTTGAGTAATATTATTGATAAAGTATATTTTATTGGATATTAATATCGTATCGTATCGTATCGGATAAGTAAAGTGGGACTGGATCGTCTGATACATCATGGGCATAGTCCATTACTAAGTGGACTCCAGACTGCAAAAGTAATCGATATATGCCCAAACGGGGACTTCCCCTATAAAATGACGATCGTGACGACAGACCACAAAGTGTCGTGTTGGTCGTGTTTCATGTCAAAAAGAATATCGTTGTAACTAGGTGTCTCTATTACGAATCGCAAATGCTATTATGTGTGGATTTTCATGTAAACAATTTTTTGTTATTGTATGTACATCGATATATGACATTACCCTACCTGATGTTAGGCTGGAATATGGTCTTTGAGTTAAGGGGACTACTACTACAGTTAAATAACAGCAGTCGCGTTAGTTGGAACCGGCAACGGTCTGTATAGTTGTAAGTGGTGCACTACCTTAGTTCGGCAGACTGGGCACCACCGCCTACCACTCTTGGATGCCACACGTTTACTCGCAAATACAAGGCATCGTTAAAATGTATGTTTTTATTAAATTATTATCTTGTTTACTACAATCGAGAAAAGTGGACACAATAATATCACTTGTCAAAGAATCTCTATCAACGGGATTTATCAAAGAGTTTTTTTTACAAATACAAAAACTTCATTCACAGTAAAAAAAAAACAAATACATAATAGGAGCTTTAAAATTGTGTACTGTCGTCCAGGAAAAATGCGTGGTGAAATGTGGACCCATACTAGGCAGAGCGCCTGTCTTATGGGACCCAGCAAAAGGATTTTTAAACATTCAAGGTTTACATGTACATTTTTAATTTCATAAACTTGGGAAAAAGGATGTGTAAAATAAAATTACCTAAACTTAAATTACCTAGTAATGTTAACAGTAAAACTAGTACATAATTGTTTAATTAATCTTGTGTTTAATAGGTTTGAATTAAAAACAGTCCTTCAAAACATTTTATCATAGCATTTTTATTCATTGCATATTAAAGACGACTCAGGCATCCATTTAACATCGGGCAAGTCAAATTCAGACGTCGCCTCACAATAAAAAAAATATAATTAAAATGAAGTGAACAAATTTCTTAGTGAATATTGTCACACAAATAACAAATAATGTTAACTCGGTCAAATTGTTAGTATACATAGCACGTTAAGTAATGTAGCACGACTTGATTATAGGAGATACAACCACTTAGGTACGTCGCGCTCAAGTATTCACGATATATAAAGTAAGATACTTATAAATAGTTATACATATGTATAACTATCGTATACAGGTGTTAGATATATCTCTACTTATGTAGGTATAGATATATACCTATACTTATGTATATAGGGAAAATTTCAGGTAGGACACGTGCCCTGGATTTGCAAATAATAAAACTTAAAAACATTATTAGAACAAATGTTCTAGTAAGAGAGTTTTCCTTGGTTTATTATTATATTATTGTAACTCATTTTAAAAACTTAATATAGCGGCACATCAAAATGTTTAAAAAATAATTTTTATAGTTTTGAACGTTGTTTTGTGTAAAGATTTACAGAACGTTTAAATATCTTTTTTAATACACTGTTATAGTAAATTATTCAAAATGAGTTGCAATGATATTCCTTGCAAGTCTTTATCTTGTTTATTAGATTGCCGTGCTAGGGGGGCAGATATGCCTAAAAGACAGTGGAAGCTTAGTTTAAAAATATCTTAAGCAAGATCTAATATGTTTAGATCTTGCTTATCGGTACGCCACTGGCTCTGATTAATTCATAGAGAAATATGGCTATTTTGGACTTCCGTCATCGGACAGGTCGAGGTCAATTGTCAGGTCACATTAATATAAGCCAAAAAAATTAGGCGATAGTAAGCCGAAAAAATATGTTATTTCATAAACCTTTTTTTAATTGAAAGTCGATATCTATACCTCGACATGCCTAAGGGAAGCAAGGAGCGCCAAAGAGCGCCGACGACTGAAACAATCTATTCAGTTGAAAAATTCAAGGCAAGAGGACGGGGAGACTACATGGACTGGTAAAACAATTAAATAGTCGATTGTTCTAAAAACAAAAGCGCCACGCTGATTTGGTCGGCAAAACCGGATGGTTCCCCCGACCTGCATGGGAGTATAAAGACGAAGTAGGATCAAGCTTAGCTTATATGATGCGTTGGTGATTTAACACAATTTTCTTTGTCCTGCAGGTAGAGAATTGAGTTATAGCAGAAGGTTAAGTGTGACAGAGAGTGGTACTGTCATTTTGAAGGCTGGAGGAGGTGAACCAGTACTTGCTCATGCACCTACGGATATTGCTAGTGAGTACTTTTTTTATAATTGTTCAATTTTGTACTGACTATTTTATTCCCCTTACTACTACGTTATGGTTGACCTAAGATCTCGATAAACTCAAAGGCAGATTTACATAGGTAAAAAGAATCTAACTACGCCGGCGTAGTGGATGCAACTCAGTTAAATAACTGTAAGTATTTAACTGTAGAGCTGTAGTAACAGTCATGTCGAATTGAATTTTCAATGGACTTTTACGCGACAAGTGCTCAAAGCTGTGTAGAAGTGTGTGTTAGACTGGAATCTCGCACAGGGATTTCAACCGAACATACTTTAATTTTATGGTGCACTTTACTTTTACTTTATGAGGTAACATTGACTGCGCTTTGGTGTAAGCTAGACTGCGATCTATGAGCGGATGTGATTAAAAGTGGTAGGCAGTGCTGGCCAGTCTGTCGACCCGGGGTAGATACAAGTACGGTCTGGTGAAAGGGGGTTCCCGATCCTAAAAACAATTTAATGTAAAAAAATACCTTTTATATCAGGCAGGGTGCTGTCATTAACTAAACGGTTATAATACGATGATGAAAGGAAATGGTTAAATAAAAATTGTCTAAAAATTTCTTCTCATGCAGTTATTTTTAGGATCGGGGTGGTAGGAATCCCCTTTATTTTCAAAACCGTTCTTGAGACAGAACCGTTCCTGTATAAGTAATAAATAAATTATCTGTAGCTACATTAAGATTGACTGGTAGATAAAACCATATAAATTTAAGACTGCCTATTGTATTTTACTATAAATAAATAAATATAATATATATAAACGAGAGGTTAGAAAATTTCTTATCGTGAATAACCTGCGTGAATATGAACAAAGGATTGACTGATAGCCGATAATAATTTTGTTTTCTCCTCATAAAACATAAAAAAATAATCTGCTGTAACTTTCCTGGTAGTTTTTTTTTATTGTAGCTTGACATATGACAACATCCCGCCTGATGTTATGGACCATTTTCACGAGGCCAACCACCGACAAGACTCCCCCCTTTGAGTATACATTAGACCAGTGTTTCCCAACCTTTTTTAGGCCATGCCCAACTTTAACATTTCTTATGCCCCACATACATAATTTTTAATCTTTAAATATTGTTTTTTCCCTTAAAAAATATAAATGATTAAAGCATTTTTTTAGGAATTCGCCTTTTTTTGTTAAATTTGGCACCGATATCTAGCATTGCATTTAAATAACCCAAAGCAAAAGGGTTAAAATCGTGTCGAGTCTATTTTGTCCCCCTTAACAATGAAAATTGCCCCCCTGTGGGGCGTGGGTCCCACGTTGGGAAACACTGCATTCGACTAATGTATACCCAATGAATACTCCCCCTTAATAATTACTGACGACGTCTTTATAGAAAAACACTTTAAAAACCATTTTCTTTTGTATATGTTTTTATTATTATGTTGTTATTTGTTTGTTATTTCTTCACAGGTAGTTTGTTCGTGATGGGTGCAGGACTGACGTTGGAATGGGAACCTGAAGCTGCAAGGATCGCAGACCCAGCTCTATCAGCATTAGCTGCAATTATTCTAGTCATTTTTAATTATCCATTTAGTAAGTACATATTTGTAGAGGTAGACTCGGCATGTTTTTTATAGAGATAACAAAATTAGTTACTAAATACATATATTAACTAAGTTCAACATACGCGTCGTTGGAGAATGTTCTAAGAAGCTCAATAATCATTTTCCTACCTTGTCAGGGGAAGCATCCATATTCTATCAACCAAATCGGCAGACGAACTAAAAGGTTACCTACGTCGTTTTTTTGTAAAACAATCGACAAGTGGGATGCTTTGCCAATCTACATACTCTTCTCCATTCTGTAACCTTGGATTCTTTAACCGAAGCTTGAAAAAGCACCTCTGGATAAAATGGTGACGACGAGAAGGGGCAATTTTTTTTTAAATTATTATTAAGACCCGACATCAACTTACCTAATGGTAAACAAGAAGAAGTTCAAGGGTGCGAATGACTGCAAAAACAATTCAACATACGGTTGCCTTAATCGCCGTCACTGTGTCAGCCAATGTAATCTAGGCTTAATAAAATCATTATGAATTCACAGTTCGATCAGCCGGTCTTGTGCTTCTACAGACAGTACCTGAAGGTCTAGGCACGTGTGATTTGCGCGAGGCTGCCCTTAAAGTTAAAGGTGTAATGGCCATACATGAACTACACGTATGGCAACTTGCGAGAGACAAGAGTGTAGCTACAGCGCATATAGCTTACACGTCACATAAAGTAAGTGATTGTTCATAATTCGTAGTATACTATATAATCATCATCATGTCTAGGCGGAGACATTGGAGCGTCGCTTTTCACGATTTCCACAACTCTGGCTTCCTTCACATCCACAATTCTCTTTATACAAATACTGCAGACCCTTGCTTTCGAATACAAATACTAATACAAATACCCTGTGGGAATTGAAACGGGACAATTTGATTGGTTGATTGTTATAAAGGTATTTAGACTTATGACTTACAAACATTTCTTTAAATATTATAATACTGATCCATTGTTTTTCAAGATATTATATTTCAAAGAAATTTTAACCTTTGTAAATATCTACTATCTATTTAAACATCGATAATAGTAATATAATAGACGTATAATAGTTAATTATATAATTGTAAAACAATGGATTTATTTGTAAATATAAAAATTATAAAGTCAAAACATGGTGACTAGGTATGAGGTATACCAGCTTTTAAAATAATACATAAATAAAATGTAAATAAATATTTGTTATTTTGATGTCCATATGTCATATGTCCAGCCTGCGACTGTGTATGCTACTTATTTAATTGGCAGTAGCAGTCGCCTCCATCCATATGCCGCACTTTAGCTAAACTTCAAGCGAGGTCAATGTCGAACCACAAGAAACAGAAAAAAACAAAGTTGATCAAGTCACTCCGTGACCACGATGGCTGCAAAGCTCTCGAAACGTCGGAATAATAAAAAAAATGTAAAATCAATAACCAAAATAAACGCGATAGTAAGCCGCATAAAATTTCTTTAATTTAATTTAATTCAAGGTTGATCAATACATTTTATTAATGTAGATCACTGATAAAATATTTTTATCACTTTTCTTCAATGACAAATTAATAATCTGATTGGTTTTTGTTATATTTATTTGTTATATAAAAATGTTTTTGATCTTTGCGACACTTTACCACTTTAGGTATAATTTTAATGCAGGCCTACTTGGAATTCGATATCTTTCAAGTTTTTAAGGTCTCTGTACACTATTTCTCTGCATTGGTCGGCAGACTGGGCAAATAACTACCGGACGGTTGGTAGTTACTAGCCCAGTTTGGCCCGCCACTCATAAAGTACTCAAGAAGTAGAAGTACTCAAAAACTTCAATTTTAAAAAACCCAAGTTTATGCAGGTAACAAATAAAATTAAAGTTAAAACACTATTTTGCTTATTTGAAAAGATCTATTATCCGATTCTTCACTTCCAGAGATTTTATAATCATTCTCAAATAATGAAGATATTTTTAAATCTGACTGGATTACTCGACAGATTAGGGCGTTCAAACAAATAAACAATCTAATAAGATTTATTTATTAGTACAGATTATAAATTAGTGTACAGTACTATTATACAATATAGAGTATTGTTGTTAAAATCTATATGAGGACATTTTTTTTAAATGCTGTTATTCCGATAAGGAATTTTACAGCGCGGCTGAGAGGGGGGGGGGAGGAAGGGGGGGCCGGCAAGCGGGCCGAGGACAGGCTCCGTCTTGCGGCCGGAGAGGGAAGGGCCAGCAAGCAGGCCGAGGACAGGCTCTGGCTTGCGGCCCAAGGGGGAGGGGACCGACAAGAAGGCCTAATACAGGCTCTGACTTGCGGCCGGTGTTGAGAGGGGTGGGGGGAGGGCCCAAGCGTGCTGCGCTAGGGAGACGACAAGGGCCCTCACAAAATACGGGTCCCCGCGTCGGTAAAACCGATACCACAAGTAAACTTGCGGCGTTCCCCTATCCGCCGCCCAGGGGACGCGCTCGATGGGAGACCAGCAACTCCACACGAAATGAGGACATTGACATCGATATTTTTTTATTGTGACGCGACATCGACCTCGACTTGCCTGACGGTAAGCAAGGGGAGGTTCAATAGGGCAGACGACTGACAATCAATTAATCAAATTGTCACGCCTTTTCCCCACAGGGATAGGCAGAGATAATGGAGCGCCACTTGCCACGATCCTGACACATCTCCTTCGCTTCCTTCACATCCACAATTCTGTTCATACAAGCAGTCTGCCCCCCTAGCACGGCAATCCAAGATAAAGTCTTGCAAAGAATATAATTCCAACTCATTTTAAATAACTTACTAGAACAGTGTATCAAAAAAGATATTTAGACGTACTGTAAAACTTTGCACAAAACAACATTTAAAACTTTAATAAATATAATTTGATGTGTCGGCCTTAATACGTTATTTAAAATGATTTACAATAATATTCCTTGCAGTTCTTTATCTTGCTTCTTGGATTGCCGTGCTAGGGGGTCTGTGCCTGCCAAAATTGACAAAACTGTTTTATTTGACGGTTACCTTATCTTATTCAAATAATATATTTCCTACAGTAAATGTAACTTGATATTCTTTTCCAGGATTATCTGAGCAGTCGTACTTTAGTTTGCGACGTCTTCAAGCGGCATGGCATTGGTCTAGTGACATTACAACCAGAATTTGCTCCTGACCCAGTTACAGGTATTAAATTAAAGATAACAATTCCGTTTATTATGTTTATTTGAAATAATAAAAATGATAATTTGTACTTGTGGTAGTATTTGTACTTATTGTTTGGAGAGCCTAATTCTTTTGTTTGTTTGTTCTTTTTTTATTGTGGCCCTATATGACAGCCAGATTACGGTCCAAAAATAAAGGCGATAGCTACTACAAACAAAGTAACTATCGCCTAGTTGGAATAAGTAACTTTTAAGGTAACCTCGAGCTGGGTCACTTTACGGTCTTTACACTTGAAAGTAGTGGTACTTTCCCGGATCGGCATAAAGGACGAAAGGACCACTAATTATTAGCCTACGACTGTTTCATTATTTTCATTTAATTAGTGATATTTAAATGCAAAATATATTGAAAACAACGCCACTATTTGTGGTGAGATTTTCTTCTTCTATTCTTTAACCAAGTTAGCTGTAAAACAACTGGATATAATTAGCTTTCTCACCTACTTCGTGTCCTGCTATACGGCTCTCACCTACTTCGTGTCTTCAGAACCGCTATTGTGATTGAATTGAATTATACCTATACTTAATATATTTTTTCAGGTGCAGAACATGAATTTAAAGAATACATAGACTTTGCGAATAAGGCGTGCTCCAGGCCTTGTGCATCCGCGTGCATAGCTAAGAGGTGTTGCGAGGCACCTGTCCTATCAGTCACGAGAATATAAAATGCACATGTGATAGATAGTTTTAGACTTATGCGATTCGAATTCATAATTATAATCGGTTAAAAAAAGTACTAGCGCGTTATTAAAGGTATTTTTATATACCTTCGCAAGAGCCACCACAAGAAGACTTTTCATTAACTCTGAATTAAACAAATTTTATGCGGCTTACTATCGCGATTATTTTGGTTATTGATTTTACATTTTTTTATTATTCCGTCGTTTCGAGAGCTTTGCAGCCATCGTGGTCACGGAGAGACTGAGGTGTTGGTCGTCCTATTGGTTGATGCTGTTATTGTTTCCAAAACTACCCCGCTTGATGTTTTGATTTTGTTTTTTGTTTTTTCTGTTCACGGTTTATTAATTTTTTTACAAAAATAACTGACGGTGTCATCTGGTTTGGCAGTTTGCTGGACTTGGGACTTGAGTTTGTGTATTATGGGGTCCCAGGTGTTAGATAAACCCGATAGTGAGCCGCATAAAATTTGTTTAATTCAATAATCAATGTTCGCGCAAAATTTAAGAAAAGAGTCTTCTTATTAAATTATGCTTAATAAAGCGCTAGGGCAAGAAAGGCGACCCTGGTGTAGTGGTCGTGGGAGAGCCTAGCAAGGCAAGAGCCCCTTGGTTTTAAACCACTCGCCTGTACCAATATATTTTTGGTATGTACTTCGTTAGTATAGAAATGTCAAAAGGGAAGCGCCATTTTAATCTATTCTAGTTATGTATAGAAGGAAGGAAGAACAGATGTGTGAATATTATCGCATTTATTTTAAATGTAGTTTAAGTTAAAACTCAACCTTTGCCATGGATTAATTATTCTGAAATATCAACGTTTTATTTTTTATTGTGACACGACATCTGACGACCTGGTGATAAGCAAGAGGAGGTCCAAGAGTAACGACGACTGAGACTTCACTATGCCGGCCAAAGGTGCTTCTTCGCGCATCGCTTGAAGGATCCAATGTCATCGGATGGAGAGAACACATAGGCAGGCAAAGCATTCCACTTGTCGATTGTTCTACAAAGAAAAGACGCGCCGAACTTTTTAGTTCGAGTGCCGATTCGGTCAATAGAATGCGGATGCCTTCCCCGACCTGTGCGTAAAAGCATACGCGATATTAGGCCATTATACTATGTCAGAGTCATACACTACCGCGGGGCAATATAATGTGACAATGGGACGCTGCTTGTGTCGCTCTCTGTCGCACTTACGGAAGGCATAGTGACACAAAATTGTAACGATGGTGTCTTTTTCTTTGCGGACCGTCAAGAAAAAGACACCTTTGAATCAGTCAAGTGAAGTTAGTCAACAGCCCGTCCTATTCTTATTCTAATAAGGTATTTTTGTGAGTTTATAGCGGCCTAATCGAATAAGTCATATTTATCAAGATTTCTTGCGTAAAAAGGAAGGTTCTTATATACCCACCAACCTTATATATATAGTTACATTTATTGTGATAAGTTATAGGTCTATTACCTATATAGTACATTTTTATTTAAAGCATTATTACAATTTTATAGTTTTACAAAGATATTATCAATTAGATTGGTATGTAATTCAGAAATAATCTTCTAATACTACAATATTATTTATATTAAAGACTGATGATAAAAATCAGGGTTTTAGTTGCTCAAGGGAAGGTCATTAGACACACTTAAATTAAGTCAATAGCTATTGCTACGCGGGGCCAGATTACAGTAGGTAAACAAAGCAACAAAACTAAATTATTATTTGATCCTAATGAGAAGGATGATTTACGAAACAAACAGTTGTCCGCAGTGCCCATTACTTACTGCACTCAATAAGAGCTTATACAGTGTGTGGGGGGACTTTACGACAATAAATTAAAACAGCGTCAATATTACTTCATAGGATACTTTAAAAAATATCAAATAAATTCAAACATCAAAATTTAAAAAATATATTTTTCAAACAAACTTAATACCATAAAAATATAAAAATAATAAAACACCATTAGTGTACCTATAGTCACTGACCTGTGATAAGAGCGGCAACAGCGCACTTGTCATCGTACCTACGTAACGTACTCCTCGGGGACTTTTGGCGGGAATGATGAACAAAACTAATCACACTAAATTACTCACATTTTTTCCTCAAAATACAAAACACAATCAATGACATTCTTCATATCTGCGATCTCCTGTGTATTCATGTATTTATGCGATACATTTTAAAAAACTATAAGTAGTATGTATTTAACCCAAAGTAAGTGTCTCTTCTAGATCGTCACAATAATTATAAAGCGTCCAGTTTCGCACAATTAATTCACTACACAATAAATCTAATGTATATTATAATTGTCATAATAATAAAAAATGGGCAGTTTCGCACAATTAATTTACTACTATACGTAAGGACGCACAACGTCACAGGAAGCCGGTGATGCACTGACTGACACTGACCTACTTAAATAAAGTTTAAACAAAAAGCGACTAACATAGAAATAAAACAAGATATATTTATCTCTTTCGCACATACTTAATTCTCAATAGACATGAGTGTGTAATAAGGAGTTTCTTCAGTTTGCATTATTTTAAACTGCATAGGTAGTTTTAATAAAAATAACGATGCCAGGGTCCTTCACCTGTGTCATATGGGTCAGTAACAAATACAGCATGTAGAAAAATTGCAAAATGAAAAATAATGTCTTGTGGCTAAAGTAATGGATATTTTTGAATGATTTTTTAAATGTGGTTTGAGAACATTATTAGCTATCCGGGTTTTAATTCATTGTCGTAAAATCCCCCCACACACTGTATAAAGAGAATTGTGGATAAAAGGAAAGCGAGAGGATTGAGTCTGGATCGTCGAAAGTGACGCCCCATTATCTTTGCTTACCGTTGCCCTCAATACCAGGCGTGACAATTTACGATTTATTGTTTGGCTTATAATATTGTATAAATTAGACCGAATACAACTAAACAAGGCAGGCCCAGGAGAGTGTTTTCCGACCAAATCGGAGACATCCTCAAGAAAGCTAGGTTGCCTAGTGCCCATAACCACAGCCTGTATGAAGAGAATTGTGGATGTGAAGGAAGCGAGGGAGTTGTGTAAGGATCCCGTGGGAAAAGGCGTGACAATTTGATTTTGATTATTGAATACTAACAGCGTGGCCAAAGTTATTTTTAAAACTTGTGTAAACTAACACAGGACAGCGAACAATGCATATATGTGTGTGAAAGTTAGGGCCAAAGCAACAACAACTGCTACTTTGGCACTAACTTTCACAAGTAGATGTAACATACCGAATTAATAAAATGTATTCAGAATCAAACCTTAAACACATAATATAAACAGGAAAAACAACCAAAGATCACTAATCCTCCGTTTAAATGTTTATTTAAAGGACATCATTCATTTTGGGCTTTTTATGTACTACTTTTGTAATGTCGAATGGTAGTATTGATAAAACTAATAACAATTTTGCTTTTAATTGCTGTGCAATTGAGTTATTTGGAAAAACAGATATGAATTTTATATCGTCTGTCAAAATCAAAGACACGCCATATGGAGTTTTGGCGGGCAACTGCAACTGACAGGAAGTGCAATTTTGAATTATTTGAAAAGCTTGTGTTTTTCATAAATATTAATGTGTAATAATGGTGGAATTGTTATCCAGTAGTAGTTTTTAAGTTGATCAAGTATAAACAAGTAATTTAAAGTTGTGAAACGTGTTTCTTCATGTTCCCTCCAAGACTTCTTCTGAAGTTTTAGTAAAGGCTTTCCGCCGCTTTACTAAAACGATCATCATACACCTCATTCTCATCATCATCATTTGATGAATCACTCGCGTGGTTCGTCTTCATCTTTACATGACAATGTTTTAACATTGAACCATATATTTTTACTTTGACACTGGCAAGTTAAATACTAAAGCCATAAACAAGAAGAAAGAAAAGACACGCCATATTAACAGTTCTGCTTTGAACTGTCATAATTATAGTTTGATCATTTTGCACACCCAAACTATGCAAAATAAAGGATATATTCCAATTACATCGTAATCTTCATACATTAAACTATTTTCAAATGTATACGCAACTGTTAATTCAATTAAGCCCAAGTCCCAATACAAAATGAATGATGTCTTTTAAAATTGTATTAATTAAAGAAATGGTAACCGCCTATAGGCGTAGTAATTAGATGCAGAATAAATATTATACAATTTTAGGTTATATAATTACTCAAAATAGATTTATCATTAAAACTAGATTTTGTATTTTATAAGTCTAAGTTTTAATTTAGTTTTATCATAGTTATTCGCTAGTTAATCTACCAAATAAGTTCTCAGCAGTATTGTAATCACGGTTGAGAAGTATTAATTTTAAGACCGATGTATCAATTCTTACTTAGTTGTGTTACATGCTATATAAAGAAAGAAAACTCATCGTAAAGCATATCTTGAACCCTTAAGCCTTTATTTATAAAAACTATTGATCCTTTATCAGTCCTAAATAGTTTGTAAAAACTACGTTTTTCTTTATTATTGTGACGTATGACAGCGCCATGCCTGGTGTCAAGCTGGAGTGTGGTCCATGAGCATTCGTATCCCCTATGCCGTTCTAGATGTAACAGTTAACTTTTATGCCAATCCTAAAACGTGACTGAGTCACTTCACTTGAAAATGGTGGTACTACTCCGAATTGGCAGACTGGGCAGATGACCACCAATTAACTCTTCCATATACTTATAAAAGTAGATCTTTTTGTTGATCACATTAGAAAATAAGGCAATCGTGGTGTAGTGGCAGTTCAATGGTTACGCAACCGGAGAGCACGAGTTCGAGATCACCCACTGGTACCAATGTATATAAAATAAAAAATAATAAGATGAAATATTTTTATAGCTTCTGTAAAAAAATGTATTACTTAGTGAGAATTGAAATACCGGCCGCGGTTAGCCAAGCATCATTTTACGGATATTTTGTATCCGTAAAATGTATATGTTTTCAAACTGACCTATGATTACGTTTGTTTTGATATTATTTAAAATTTATTCGACACGTGTTGTGCCTTATCAACTTCCTTATTTTGATTTTTATAAAACTCCTTGGAATGTTCTTGGAAGTGTTTTTTACTGTTTTACTTTTCTGTTAACATCTCGATTAGGTAAACAAATAAACGTATTATTTGTTTAAATATATGCTCAGATACTTAGAAATCATTTCAGTTCTTTATCATTATATTATTTAGTTGTATCTTTAGTTATTTATATTGATTACTACGAAACATTTTGTAACTGATAATATTTTTTATTTTTAAGTTAGTGTTATGTTCTTTTGAGTAATAAATATCTTTAAACCTATACAGGCTTTAAGAGAGGTAGGTAGTGGTACCCAGTCTGCAGATCCGGGGTACTATCACCGCTTACAAGTATACAGCCGTTAAGTGACGTAGTCGCATTTTGGGATCAGCTCGTAAGTTGCCGGCAAAGTGGATGTGACTTAGTTATTTATTAAACTGTAGTAGGAGTTAATTGTCCCTTTTGAAAGAATAAAAATGAATGACTCAGAAGATTGTTTCATGATCAAATCGGGGACATTTTTGAAAAGAGCAGGGGCATTAGTGAGTATTACCATAGTATTGTTTGAAAACTAATGTGAATCGAGAGAAAAGTGTCGCTCTATTGTCACTGCCTATCCTGCGGGAGTTAAGGCGTGACAATTTGATTGATTGATTAATTATCTAAGTCTTATAACTTGTTTTTATTAAATTAACTTGTAATAAAAACGTATATTTAATGAACGGGGCCGTAATTGTTGACATAATTGTGAATAAATACATAAAAATTGTTTTTCAATAACTAACTTGTGTTTTATTTCTATGCTCTCAATAAAAGATATTCACCTAATCCAAAAGCGAGCTGTTATAGAACCCGGCAGATAGAGAGATAATAGATGGATGCGCAGTAACTTGTTTTGTTACCTACTTACTTTTCGTTTCATGCGTATAATTTTTTTAATATTAATTATTTACACGACTGTATTCTTTTAATGTGCCGATCCCTATACTGTACTGTTTTTATCTGTCGGGTCTATACAACTCCTAATGTGTCTTTAGTAACTGGGTCCTGTTTCGAGATTAGCATTAAAGTTGACAAAGATAAGCTAAGCTTCAACAAAAGAAGCGGCTTCTACACGCAGGTAATCATAGGTGCAGCTGTCACCTCCGGATTGCTTGTCTTAGATTTAATTAATCTGACTTTGTAAATTGTGGATGTGAGAGAAGCGAAGGAGTTTGGTCGGGGTCGTGGAAAGTGGCGCTTAATAGTCTCTGTATTTCCCTGTAGAAAAAGGCGTGACAATTTGATTGATTCATTGACTCGCCTTATCATGCAAAGCTGGTTGGCACAGAATCATTTTTATAGCGCCTACTACTAAAAAACCGAATCTGTGTACGGTTGCCTTAGTCGCTGTCACTATGTCGGCCTCATAAAATTTATGCCCATATAAAATAAAAAACAGAAATTGTGTGTTATTATATTATATAATTTCTACTACTTGATTATAAATTGAAATTAACATCTCCATCGTATAATGAAACATGTTTTACGTTTTCGTAATAAATAAAAATTCTGTCCTATTCACTGCAATGTGCCAAAGTACAGTTACGAATTTGAAGGAAGTTCTGGGGACATTGACGGCCTTTTGGACCAACGGCTTGTTTCTGAAAGAACAAAGGTATAATATTGGTATTTTTTTTATTACACATTTCTATACTAAGCTACTAAAGTGCTTCTTGTATCATAGAAACAGAACAACCAAAGTACATAATATAGTATATCAAAGATACATTGGTACCGGTGGGTGGTTTCGAAGCCGTGCACTCGGTTTGCGTAACCATTGCACTGGGACTACACCACGGTCGCCTTGATATATAAAAGGTAGATATTTAAAAATCTACCCAATAAAAGAGCCTTTCCCTTATAATTATATATCTACTTATAATATAAAAATGTATTACCAATAACTTTATTTTTTAGTTTGTTGAAAAGACCTAAAATGACATGTTCTGACGTCTCTACTGATGAAGATCCACTTCATCATCATCATCAGCCGGAAGACGTCCACTGCCAAACATAGGCTTCTTCCTTAGAACGCCATTCCAAACGTCAAGTTGCATCCACCGGCATCTTGACGTTCATAATGAAGGAGGGGGGTTTGGCTTAATCCCTGCGCTTCGAAGGCGGCTTAGGGATATATTCTGCTGCCCATCCTCCAGTGAGACATTTTTATTGTGCCTCGACATATGACAGCACTATGCTTGATATTAAACTGGAGTGTGGTCCATGAATAGATGTCACTGCTACTACAGCTCAATAAGTAAGTAGCAGTCACATCAATTATGCCGGACTAATTGTAACGGCAACTTTCAAGCTGATCCCGAAACGCAATTAAATTACTTTACGGTCTGTATATTAGCTATGAAACAAATATTTGTTCCGACCGGGAATCGAACCCGGGACATTAAAACACAACAAACCAATCGCTGGAAAATCGGCCACGCATGTCGACTGATCGAGTTCAACTAATGCACTAAATACATGATAATTAGGCTAGCTGAATAAAGACTAGGCTGTATGGACTGAGATTCCTTTGCCTTTAACAGAACTGAAACAACCGACAAGCGCTAAGTCCAACTTACCAAGACATTTCTGTAGTTAATTTGAATGCTATTGTCGCATGTACCAAAGCATTCGCCCCAACCTGTCCAGGAGCTTACTAGACAATCGACCTCCTCTTAAAACAAAAAAGGACAAATTTATTATTGTGTTTACTAGTGTTAATGAATAGGGGCAATTTCTAATACAGGTAAATGATTTCCAATTGTAGTCGCAATCACTATGCCAGCCTAGAAACCGGCAACTTACAAGCTATTATAAAAAGCGGCAATCTTTTGAAAATTTGAAATCGGAGACATCCTGAAGAAAGCCGGGTTGCCATCATAGTGGCCATGTGATCGACTTGTAGTTCTCAGTGATTAGTGGTAATATACCGATCCGAGGTAGTATCACCACTTACAAGTAGAAGTCTATACCGTGAAGTAACTAAAAGTTTTGGAACCTGATTATAAGTTACCGGTTTCAATTAAGCCGGAATATTGGGTGCGATTGCTACTTAAAGTTATTTATCTGTGGTATTAGTCATCTGCATTTCAGCCTAACATAGTACGGGATGCTAATTTTAAAAAAAAGTCGAGCCAAAAAATATTTACCTTAAATTTTCTTAGATTTTGCGCGAACATTTATTAATGAATTTTAAAAAAATATGCGGCTTACTATCGCTGTATACTTTATGCGGTCTCTCGGTGACCACGATGGCTGCAAAGCTCTCGATAAATCGGAATAATAATATAAAAGTGTAATATCAAAACCAAAATAAACGCGATAGTAAGCCGCATAAAATTTGTTTAATTCATTAATATTTACCTTGCATAGGATCATCACTTTGCATGGGCTGATCTTTAGGAGGCAATGGTGGTTTGAGTTTGCCTGGAGAATCTGTGAGGGTGGGTTTCGCTTTTGCCGGAGCTGCTGTCGATGTAGGTACTAATATTACTGTAATAAAAAATTTACAACATAGGAATTTTATTAACTTTTGACATATTTCAATGGTAGTAATAATCACTGTAGAAATTGTGAATGGACAATGGATAGAAAAATATTATTGCATGCACATCGGCCAACTGCGACCGGAATTCGAACCCAGTGTTAAGTGACATCACTATGCCCACAACCATAGATCACGTGTAAAGAGGTTTATGGCTGTGATCGAGGAAGACACATATCGGGGTGCTTCTATTGTTTCTACCAATCCTAGTGGGAATTGAGGCAAGACATTCTTTGAAAACAATGATTGATTCATTATTATAATTTATTATATTTTTTTATTTACATTTCTATATTAAGCTACTAATATTAAAATAGGACGACCAAAATATATAGATACCAAAGATAATTTGCTAAAAACCTTTTCACTCTATCGGAAAGTCTCCTTTCATCGTTCAAACTCCAGCAACTTTCAAGGTAATCCCGAAACGTGACTGAGTACATAAGGCAATGAGTGGGCTGTTTTAAGTTTTGAAATCAAGCTGAAAGTTGTCGGAATCAGATTGAAAGTTGTGGGAATCAGACTGAATGTTGTGCGAATCAGACTGAAAGTTGTCGGAATCAGATTGAAAGTTGTGGGAATCAGACTGAATGTTGTGCGAATCAGACTGAAAGTTGTCGGAATCAGACTGAAAGTTGTCGGAATGAGGCTGAAAGTTTTCGGAATCAGATTGAACGTTGTCGGAATAGGGCTGAAAGTTGTCGGAATGAGGCCAGAGTAACGGCTGCGATTACTGCTTGCAGACATTTGACAGTAGCAGCCTCAGCTTCACATAAAGTTACCGGTGTAAGTACCTGGAGCAGTATAATTAGAGCAGAACTTCATACACTCCTGATAATTCTTGAAGTTGTTGTCGTTACCAGCGCAACCAGAGAAGCCAAATGGTTCACAGGTGGAGTTCTCCGCGTCGTAGAACCAACGCTCTTCATAGTACCGACATTGTCCAACGTCCATTGGTTGCCCGCATACAACTAAAATTGTGAAATAGCATAAGATTAAGTATTAATGTTTTTATTTAGAAGTATTATTGTAAAGGCGACCGTGGTGTAGTAGCAGTGCAATGGTTACGCACAGATTCAATACCACTGGTCGGTACCAATGTATCTTTAATATATTACTGTTTCTAGGGTTCAAGCTTAGTATAAAAATGTAAAATTTAAAAAATCTTAGATTTTGTGCGAAATTGTTAAATTTAAATGAATTTAACAAAATTTATACGCCTTACTATTTATTATTATTCCTACGTTTAGAGAGCTTTTAACATTTACATTTTTATATTAAGCTGCTAAAGTGCTTGTATCATATTAATCAATCAATCAAATTGTCACGGATATTTCCCACAGGGACAGGCAGAGACAATGGAGTGCGTCATTTGTGTCATGATCCTGATACAACTCCCTCGCTTCCTTCACATTCACGATTCTGTTCATACAGGCTCTATGATTATGGCCACTAGGCAACCTAGCTTTCTTGTGTCTCCGATTTGGTCGGCAAACACCCTCCTGGGCCTGCCTCTTTTAACGCATCCATTCACATGAGATTTATAAATTCTTGTATCGTAAAATGCATATATCAAAGATACATTGGTGCCAGCAAGTGGTTTTGAACCTGAACACAGAGTTTGCGTGATTATTTCACTACCACTACACTACGGTTGGTAGTTCTTTTATTTCTTACCTGTAGGTGAAGGCTCATTACACCTTGGTCCGTCACACAAAGCCTGCTGTATTGTCAATACCATATCACAGGCTTCGCGGTGTTTGTCTAATAATGCTTGCACCTCTGGATCAGGTGATGATAGCTCTTTGTCTTTCATTTCCTACAATGGTTTCAATTTATTTTTATTTTAGTTTTTTTTTGTGTTAGGCTGGAGTGCGGTCCATGAAAGTAGGTGACTACTACAACAACTGAATAGCTGTACTTTGCAGTCGCATCCACTATGCCGTAGTTGAAGCCGGCTATTTACAAGCTGATCCCGAAACGCGACTAAGTCACTTCACGGTCTGTATACTTCTAAGTGGTGGTACTATCCCGGATTAGCAGCACTCTTTGACAACCTAACCGGAGAAAATATCCGCCTCTCATTTTATTAGCAAATATTTGTTTTAATCAAATTAATAAATATGACAAATAAAATCTATGAAACAAATATTTGCTCCGACTGGGAATTGAACCCGAGTCATTGGGGGGATATTTGGTTTGGGTCATTTGCACAGTGCCGATCCGGGGAAATACATACCACCACTTTCAAGTTGAGTGACATAGTAGCATTTCAGTATTAGCTTTAAAGTTGCCGGTT
Organism: Tinea trinotella; assembly: GCA_905220615.1. NCBI lineage: Eukaryota > Metazoa > Arthropoda > Insecta > Lepidoptera > Tineidae > Tinea > Tinea trinotella. The sequence goes on from HG992310.1 coordinate 5,225,824, forward strand.
TAACCAGGCCAGCTTTTAGAAGTTATTTTTTTGGGCCGGCATAGTGACGGCGACTGAGGCAGCCGTGAACTACTCGGTTATTTTAATGGTCGTCACTCTTGGACCTCCTCTTGCTTACCACAATAAAAATAATAATAATAAAACAATAAAAAAAGAACCATAAAAAAAAGTACCAGTTGCCTCCATTAATAGACTGTACTCCAGCTTAACTTACAATTCCTTGCCATCCCGCATAGAGCTTATTCCACCTATATTCAAGATGTTCATTTAATAGTTGCCGCACCCGTGCATCTTTGTGTGTATACAATCTAGTTCGCAAAACATGTCCGCGTCCACATTTGTGGGAACATGGCGACCACCAGCCCCACGTAGAGACGCTGCATTCAGCTGTAGGTTCGTCCTAAAATTAACGTTTACGATACAATTAATCAATTAAATTGTCACGCTTTTTTCCACGGGGACAGGCAGACACAATGGAGCGCCACTTGCTACGATCCTGACACAACTCCCTCGCTTCCTTCACATTTACAACAATAGAAATAAGTGGTAAACTGTTTTAGTTGCATATACTAAAGTATCGCAACATATATAATTCTTCTGTTCGGGTATTTGTCACCTAACTCCTCCTAAACGGCAGTACCGATTTGTATGTTTGTGCGAATTTTTCAATGGGTTCCTAGGTGGTATGTGGCGCTGCTGTCGTTGTGTCACTAATGCTTTACTAAACAATATAACAATAATTAGAGATGATAAAAAATGATAACTAAACCGTAGATGTAATAAATTATGGAATCGCCAAATTAAAAAAGGGAAAAGTAAAAATGACATTTTTTATTTTATTATTGTGGTACTGCTTTTCAGGGCAGGACGACGTCTGCCGTGTCCGCTAGTATAGTATATTAATGTACATGCTTTATTGAATATACCTACAAGAATAGCATTGAGTTTTTTGCGTATCTGTACCAAACCACTAAACGTGCTTGAAACCCGAGTATGTAGGCAGTGATACCCGTGAAGTGATTTGGTCGCGTTTCGAGATCAGCTTGTAAGTTACCGGTTCTAACAAGGCCGGCATAGTGGATGTGATTGCTACTCGCAGTTATTGAATTGTAGTAGCATTGGCATCCATTCACAAACCACAATCCAGCTTAACATCAAGCAGGGTTCTGTCATATCCCGGGTCACAATTTAAAAAAAGGTATGTACAATATAAAGCAGTGTTTCCCAACGTGGGGCCCATGCCCCAAAGGGGGGCAATTTGGTAATTAAGAGCGGGCAATTTAAAAATGCATTCGACACCACTTTAACCCTTTCGCTTTGGGTTATTTAAATGCAATCAGTGATAAATTTAACAAAAAAAGGCAAATTCTTAAAAAATGCTGTACTCAATTATATTTCTTGAGGGAACAAAACAATTTTTAAAGGTAAAAATTATGTATGGGGGGCATGTAAATTTTTAGAAATGTTAAGGTAGGGCATGGCCTAAAAAAGGTTAGGAAACACTGATATAAAGTATTAGTATTTACTATTAGTATATGCAAGGCCGTCTTTACCCGGGGGTTCAAGGGGTGCGGTGCACCCGGGCGCAGAGTCCTAGGGGGCGCATCCCGACCGCCATAAATTTCGATAGGTACCTACTACACTGAGACCACGCGAGCGGAGCCTTGACTTTCGCATCCCGGCGCTGAATATGCTTAAGACGGCCCTGAGTATATGTATATCATAGATACATTGTTGGTACCGGCAAGTGGTTTTTAACCGGGGGTTCTGGGTTTGAACTACGTCTACACCATGGTCGCTCAAAGTGCACCGGCTATTGCAATGAAGTTTTAAATTAAATAAAAAAAGCCACGAAACAATGTAAATAATAACATACTTACAACGAAAAACCAATCTAAAGTTGTATCATTATAATTTTCTGGATTTGACGGTCTGAAAATTGATATAAGTTACATTAGTTGTTAATACGGTAATTATATTTATTATAGACTTCCATCATATATCATATAGAAACACAATTGTCGCTCAAAAAGCGACAAAATATTTTAATTTATATTTTTGTTTATTGTGACGACATATGACAGCACCCCTCCTAATGTTAAGCTGGAGTGTGGTCCATGAATGGATGTCATTGCTACTACAATTCAATATCTGTAAGTATCAGTCACATCCACCATGCCGGCCTAGTTGGAACCGGCAACTTACAAGCTGATCCCGAAACGTGACTAAATCCCTTCACGGTCTGTATACTTGTAAGTGGTGGTACTACCCCAGGTCGGCAGACTGGGTACCACTGCCTACCACTGTTAAGATTGATACAAGTCCGATTTATGTTGGACTTGCATTTGTTCTCAGTCCGAAATGACGTATGTGACATTACATTCGTGACAAGCTTATACTTTAAAACAATGTGGTAAGGTTCAGTTTACAATTCACATTCAATTCACTTAGTTTATATCGGTGTAAGTAAATACTGACGCGCGGATACTTCTATGACATTATTTTGTACATTATTTGTATGGGACTGTGTATCTATTAAAAATATAATATATGATCGATGCCTATAGACAATAAATGCTTAGGCAATAAATAATAGGCTTAAAATATGAAATTACTTCTCGCATGGTCCATTATCACACGGCATCACCTGATGCATGACAGTTCTAGCACGATAGCCGATGTGACAACGTTTGTGTGCCCGATGGACTACGTAATGCCGTGTACGAACACGGACACCACATCCACTGCATGGTGACCAGATTGACCACGGGGATACTGCGCAGGGTCCAGTGTTCGACGCCGGATCCTTTTCGTACTCTGATGGAGCTCTGTGAAAAGTTATATATGATAGATCTATAGTACTTTTATAATTAGGGATTCATATTTATGAGATGAACAGGGCACCCAGTAACACAAGTAGTACAGGGGCCCCATATACATTTTTTAAAGTCAGCTACAAAACGTCCTTTGTTTTGTAAAGCTGACTTTAAAAACAAAATGCTACAAAACAGGGGGCCGATCGCGCAACTTCAAAAGTAATTAAAATTCTTATCTGCCAAAAAGTTACGCAGTCGCTGTTAGTGTCAATAACAACTTTTATTCATTCAGACAATGAGTTTTAATAAGCTTGAACTGTTAATGAAAATGAACATCGATTCTCAGTGTGTTGCGCGGTCGCAATTTTTATTTTAAAGCTTATTAATAGAGTTCATCTATCAAAACGAAGCCTATTGTCATTGTGATTGAGTTACGCGATCGGCCCGCAGAACAACCAAATAATATATCAAAGATACTTTTATTTATTTTTCTATACTACTCGTAAGCTACTAAAGAGCTTGTATCATAGAAACAGGACAACCAAAGTATATCTATTAGCAAGTGGATTTGAACCCGTGCTCTTGGTTTGCGTAACCTTTTTTTTTAATTAATTAGTTTTTTTACATTTCTATACTAAGCTACTAAAGTACTTGTATCATAGAAACAGGACAACCAAAGTACTTCTATTAAATATACATTGGTACCGGCAAGTGATTTTGAACCCGTGCTCTCGGTTAGCGTAACCATTGCACTACCACTACACCACGATCACCTTATTTGATCGCCTTACATTGGTTCTGGCAAGTTGTTTTAAACCGGGGGTTCTCGGTTTGCGTGACCATTGCACTACTAGTACACCACGGTCGTCTTATATTGTAACAAAAACCTGTTAAAGTAAATATTTGATTTATAATACCTTTCATTTTCATAAGGCTTACCTGCAATGCAACCGCGGAGCTTGGCAACTTTTATAATCAGTCAATTTTTCCCTGCAAGCTTCCTTTTTGGCTCTTTCTGGTCTAACATAGTGCCTTTGCCTCGCCATAGTACCAGAACCGCAAGTAACACTACACGAGCCCCAGGTCGCCCATTGAGTGGTCACGCATGCTCCTGATGGATGTACTCCCGTTTCTTGTTTAAGTTCAACTTGATGCTTTTTGAATCCTGTCGTTGCTGTTGATACAGTACTAAGGTTATAGAAAATTAACCTAGCCTTATCTAGAGTGCGCAAATACTTAGGTATAGTAAGGGAACGAGCTAAATAAACGCGCAAGGAATGCAGATGTGACGTCATGGTCACGTGTCTATTATGAATAGTGAAGTAAAATGCAAAATGTCGATAACAAAAAACGGAATAAATTTAGTTATTAAAAATTATAAATGTGTATTAAATTGAAGTATAATATAAACATTAGACAGCAAAAATTCTAATGAATTATAAATTAATTTAATTTTGAGAATAGTGACTGCATTATTTTTTCTTTTTCACACATTTTAATCACGTTTCTAATAATGATTCTAGCCTGACTACGGATGACGACTCTCTTTTATTCAATTAACTCACAAGTTTTTCAATATGTAATTAAACAAAGAAAATATGGACACGATTTTATGGATATTAAATGACATCACCGAGCTATGAGCGTCACTAAAAGCGGCCACTAAGATACGGGTGGTGGTTGTTTCACGCCCCACCGCACCTCAGCCTCGAATTCATTTAACTCGTTCCCCAACTATATCTACATTTATTTTTGATAAATTAACTCAGTTGGTAATTTTTTTTATTGTGACTGGACATATGACAGCACCCTGCCTGATATTCAGCTGGAGTGCGATCCATGAATGGAGGTGACTTATAAATAGTACAATTCAATATCTGTAAATAGCAGTCATATCCACTAGTTAGATTTATTAAAAATTACAGATAAATAATAGTTTTTTTATTTGATAGCAGTATAACTCTACGAAATATAGATGTAGGCGTTAGATAAGTACATGCTTTTAAAATGTCCGTCAATGCTGTGGGGTGCATGCTATAGTAGAAATGTTATTACGTGTTTATACATACGAGTAGAAGTGATATTTTATATGGAATAAATCTTTATTTTGGGGATGTTGAATCTGATGTCCTTTATCGTGGAGTATATTGCAAAAGGAACTATTAAATTATAAATACATATTAAATTTATATACGTAAGTACCTATGGTAGTGCATAGTTGTATTTTGTTACAAAAAAATAATTATAATAGATCGATATATCCAAATAAATAGACATTTAAAACTTCTAGCTAAATATAATTTTAACAGGTGGATAAAAAACATCTATTACTTTGATTCAGTAGGTTCTATTACATTAATATCAGTCATATGTCGAGTCACAACAAAAAAGGGTACTTGACTTTAATAATTGCAGAGTTATTACCGTCTACAGGTTCACAGCTTTTTTCATAGAGTCGTTGTCTGTTCAGTCGCAGTCTGCCAAAAGCTCTCATTTCTCCATTGTTATTAAAGAATGGTGATCGTGGATCCCGTGGCCAGTCAGGTCTGAGTGCACGCACTGCTGCTGGTGGCGTCGTAGGTTCACGACGTGACTGAAACCATTTATTTAGTGGGTAAACCCTACTGTAAACTTTAGATGTATGTAATATAAGAACGCGTACCTTCGCATTATATCAAGACATATAAGTCCAGTTGAACAAGGCAGGCCCAGGAGGGTGTTTTCCGATCAAATCGAAGACAGGCTCAAGAAAGCTGGGTTGCCTAGTGCCCATAACCGTAGAGTTGTGTCAGGATCGTGGCAAGGGGCGCTCCGTTGTCTCTGCCTATCCCCGTGGGAAAGAGGCGTGACAATTTGATTGATTGATATAAGTCGATAAATATATAATTCCGTTGCGTACATATTATATTTATCAAATTCTATTAACTGAGTTCATTTTTTACATTTACGGGTCTAATATTAACTACATACAATAGTATTATCATTTGTTTAAAAAAACATATGCAAATATAACGACCTCGCGTAGTGCTTGCGGTTATTAAACTCACATCTTATACACGGGCGCGACGTTACGCGCTTGCATTGCTAGTTGATAAAAATAAATAATTACATAAAAATCTTTAAAAAACAAATATTTTATAATTTATTTACACCTGGTATATTTTAAATATGTATTTCAAACCAATTTCTATCTTATTATATATCTGGGTTTTATTTCGTAAGGAAAATAAAACCCTTACGAAATAAAAGTGTTTCCCCTTGTTACCATTAGGTAAGTCGGAACAGCTAAATATGCAAATATGTATTGCAATAATTACCATATAACTAATACCGCTGTCAGTTCCTGCATCAAAGGGATACAAGGGTATCGTTGCACTGGTGCGCCACGTGCAGTTCGGGTTACATAACTCAAGGGCTGATACACCGACTATCCAATCAGGAGATGGCGCCAGTTTCGTTGCCAAAGATATAAGATGATGACGTGCATCTACGCGGAATACCGCAAATGTGCTCGCAGTGTTACCAGCTCCCCCAATGTGTTGCCAAGAGATACCTCGTGCCTTTATTATTGTACGGATGTGTTCGCTCTAAAATTATTTCGTTTTAATTATTAACTTTCTTTAGGTCTTTATAATTATAATAATGATTGAAAGTAAATTTTGAAGCAAAAATGTTAATGATTATTTTTGGCCGGCATAATGAAGGCGACTGAGGCAACCGTATACTGAATCTGTTTTTTAGTCGTCAGCGCTCTTGTACTTTTTCTTGCTTACCATCAAGTCAAGATCATATGTCGAGTTTTAATAAAGTATTATAAAAATATTAATTTTTTATCCATTTACACAATAATATTAAAAAAAACATATTACTATTAGCAAATTTTAAAATAAGCTAAAAATAATTAAGAAAAAAATCAAACAAATAGTGGGCACAAGTAAACTTGGTAGGCATTTTTTTTTCTATTATAAAGCAGGCTTTAAAAACTAACCTCAGACTTCAATTCTTTTTCCAAAGCAGTGGTAGCTCCATCTTCAGCTAATCTTCTTACACCGGGGCTCGCAACCCTACCTTCCTGCCAGACACGATACTGGGCTGTGTGCGACGCCCCGATAACATCACCAAAATGTGCGCGAGCTGATTCTGGTGGAAAGTCACGCGGGTGGGTGTAACGTGACCATAAACCTTCAAAAGTTACCTGCATAGATTGTTAAGTTTTTTAATACATTCCAACATTTACAATGCTAGAACTTACATCAGTTGAAAGAACTGCACATAGAGATAAGATAGGATAGAGGAATTTCGACGCGAGTACATAGGCGCTGAATATTTTCTACCTAATTAGAATATCTGAATTGCTTTCAAAGGAAAAACTTTAAAATTGTATGAAGAGAATTGTGGATGTGAGGGAAGCGAGAAAATTGTGTCAGGATCGTGGCAAGTGGCGATCTATTGTCTCTGCCTATTCCTATGTAAAAGAGGCGTTGTTGACTGATTTATTGAATAATTAAATTACGTAGAAAGTGGGAATGTCAACAATTTAATTGAACGCTAGGTAGAGACAAGTTATCAGTATAAGCTATTAAGCAAATTTAAGCAAACATACCTCGTATTTAGCTTCATCACATGCACAACAAGGTTCAACAATAGGCAACTGCTTATTGAAGGTACCAGTTGCTACCGGAGCTGGACACAACCGTCGAGCCAACATTGACCACGTCCCATCCGATCCCATATTTGGTCCTGCCTTTGCACATAAGCGAATGCAAACATCCGATGTACTTAATGGAGAATTCCATATTACCTAAAAATGCATGTATTATTTTACAAGTATATAAATACTTCATTGAATATAGTGACATATACAACTCATAGAATCGATAGCCGTTGAGACCAAAAATTAATTCTAAAATTCTAAGGTTCTACATATAATATACGTTTTAAACATGTGGAACGGGAAAACAGCGCAAATCCACCTACAAGATGAACTAACGAGTTGAGTTGAGTTGAGCATATAGCTCATAGAACACATGGCCGTTGGTGCCGAAAAGTTCTCGAATGCCAAGACCTCGTACAGACAACCGCAGAGCAGGACGTTCACTTACAAGATGGACTGACGATCAGGAAACCGCTGGATATAGGTCGCTTCCAGCAGATCACTCTAAAGGTCGATGAGGTTTACCTTTGTCCAGCAGTGGACTACTAATGGCTGACAAGATGATGGTTCATATTTGCTTATTTAATTTTACAGCAGTTATTTATATTTCTTAATCATTAAATTGGATACTTACTGCAAATGTTTGTTATGTTTGCAGTAATCAATCTTAGCATAATCTCGATTCGGGATCAGCTTAAAGTTTGCCTATTAATAACTTTGCCTATGTTCTAACTAGAGCCGTTCTAACTTAAGTCTAGTGGATCCGACTTGAACCTAAAACTGTAGTAGGAATCGCCTCCATCCATTTTTATGTTGACCCATAATAAAAAATCTTATCCTCACCTGAACTTCAGTCTTGGAATGAGCTGTAGCATTTCGAATAGCTGGTGCACATTCATCGTACAGCGCACTCTGAGCACCTAAAGCCTGGAAGCTTCCCAATGCAATAGGTTCCACTGGTACTGGCGTAGCTCCAGAAGCGGATGTGGTCGTCTCTACGCCGATGTGTGCAACAGCTCTCTCCGCCCAAATTGTAAAACCAGAGAAAGGAGACGGACCTTCTCCGTTGTCTATTCCTTTCAATGATACTGGACAAAAATGGTAAGCTATTTATTTTAATTTTTTTTTCCATTTTTTATAAACATTTAACAAAGTACTTGTATCATAGAATCAGGACGACCAAAGTAGTATCAAGAACACGTTGGTACCAGCAAGTGGTTTTGAACAAGTGGTACTAAAAGTATGTACAGTTTTTGGCCGATATAGTGACGGCGAGGCAGCTGAGAACTGACTCGGGTTTTTTTTAGTCGTCTTCACTCTTAGACGTTCTCTTGCTTACCATCAGGTGGCGCGAGGTCAGATTTCTAGTCACACTAAAAAAATACATATACACCACAGATTTGTACACAGAAAGAAAGCGCTAGTTGTGTTAGGATCGTGGGAAGTAGCACTCCATTACCTCTGCCTATCTCAGTATAAATAAAGGCGTGGCAATTTGATCAATAATACACAATTTAATACTGCGTAATATTGGTCACCCTTACCTGTGTACAATTCGCCAGGTATAAACAAATCTGGATCGCCATCAACTCCCAACTTATAGAAACTATCAACAGGCTGTGTATGAGGTGGTGTTTTTAGATCACAAGTAGACTTTTGTACTGCAGCAGAAGTCACTCCAACGCAACATAGGAATATGATAAAAGCCATAGTGGAAACAGCACGTCTCTATTCACTCATAAATCATTTTTGTCGACTCATTCATTCGGTTTTAGTTATACGCGTTGTTCGGATGTCTTCCCTACATGAGACGCAGTGTGAAACTAACAAAGGATGCTGGTGCAGACGATAGACATTTTCGGGCGCATGCGTGAATCCTGCTTAAGAAGTTTTTCAAATGTTACCTTTATTACTTAATGGATTGAATACTAATTTTATATGAACGTTTAGTACCTCAATCGATATGAAATACTCGTACTAAGTCGCATGGTGGCAGAATACCTTATTACCATAAAGGTTATGGTACCGTTCATTTATTAAGAGTCCGGCCGGCATAGAAAACGGGATTTCTTCGCGTTCTTAAGTTTTATAAACTTTGAACATTATTGACACAAAGCCGAGTGCGTTTGTCATATCCAATATGAAAAAAAATCGGTCAAAATTCCAATGCGCGACTCCTATCTACACTAATAGGTACTTTCTTAGTACTGGACGACCAAAATACATACATGAAAGATACATTGGTACCGGCGAGTGATTTTGAATAGGTGGCTTCTAGTTTGCGTGACCATAGCACTACAAATACACCACAGTCGCTTTTTTACATTTCTATACTCGTCCACGGAGCAGCGGACTGACGGATACACGCAGAGCGTATCATAATATATTCCCTAGTACATAGAACTGTGTGGAACAATATTCATATAACCTTAGATCCCTCAAGCGAATCGTCAAAATGAACCCCTGGCTGGCTGGCGTTGTGACGGCGACTAAAGCAACAGTAAACCGCGTGTTATTTTAGTCGTCGGCGCTCTTGGACTTTTCCATGCTTGCCTTCAAGCAAGTCATCTTAAGCAAGGGGAGGTCTAAGAGTACCAGCGACTGAAAAATCCGCCTCAGTTCACGGCTGTCTCAATCAGTGACGGCGAAATAAATTATGAAAAATTATGTGGTTTTAGGGACATAATAAAAAGCAATTTTGGTATTATAAATAATATATTAAAGAATCTCTTACATACACATACACTTAGTACATTTAGACTTAAATCTATCGCACGAATACATAAAAAAAAATCAAACAGTGTAAGGAGTGTTGCCCAGTCAGCTGATCCGTGGTGTGACTCTATTTATGGCAGGAGTGCTATCCATGAAAACAGATGATTGTTCCTATATTTATATAACTGCAACTAGCAGTCACATCCACTATACTGGCCTTTTTAGAATCTGTGCTCGTTTAAGATACAAGCTGATTCCGAAAAGCGACTTAATCACTAGTATGGTACTACCCAAGATCGGTAGACTGGGCACCACTGCCTACCACTCTTCGACAACCAGACCCGGAGCAAATATCCATTTTGTTTATACGACACACAAGAAGTAATTTTTTTGTTTTTATTTATTGTTGCCTTAAAACAGCTAGGTTATTAGCAACTACTATAAAACTACATACATTTACCTTTTATTTATTTAAACATAAATTTTTAACATTTCTATAGTAAGCATAAGCACTTTACTACTAAGCTACTAAAGTGCTTATATCATAGAAACAGGACAACCAAAGTACATATATCAAAGATACATTGGTACCGTTGAGTGGTTTTGAAATCTCGGTTGGCGTAACTACTGCCACTACACCACGGTCGCCTTATAAAAGTCAACAATTATATATTTTCGGCAGTTAATGTGCTGGAACCTTGTCAAAGTAACAAAACGGACGTATTCAAGAAATAAGGATCCCAACGCAGCTTTTTGTAGATAACGCCACCGGAGACACGGCGTTTGCCAGGACTTTGTCATCGTTTTCTTACACATTGTTACATTTTTCTGTTTTAAATAAACGTTACAGGTTTTTATGTGAAATCTTGTTAAAATCTTATTGAGTTAAGAACAGAGTAAAACTTACCATTTTACCCTTTACCATTTTTTAAAGGTTTAAAAAATAATACTGCCGTTTTTGTCACCAGTAACATCACGACTAGGCATTTTTAGAGGAAATAAACTAAATATAATAAGTTATATTTTATTTAAAAATGACAGTTTTCTATGATTGTGTCGACGATGCGCCCTCTGTCGCGAACTGATGGTATTGGCCAATGTCAGTAAAGCGCTTCGTCACTATGACGTCATCTCGGCGTGTGACGTCACGACATAAGTTCATTAGCAACTACCTGGGAAAGTACTATTACATACACTGATGTACTTGAAAAAAATATTCGGCCTTAACATTTCTCACTTATTTAACATATTCTCTTACATCATCAGGAATGCCTCTTTCTAACCTTCATGTAGTCCTGTGCAAGTCAATTGGAGCGATGTGACTTGAATTCTTCCAGGAGCAACGCCTGATCATGCATTATAGAGTGAGATTACCCTCCTAAATGCCTTGAATGGGGATTATTTTAACAAACATATGTTTTTTTATTGTGACGACATATTATGACAGCACCTCTCTTTGTTCATTAAGATGGAGTGCGGTCAACGAACAGAGACTACTGTTACTACAGTTAAATAACTGCAAGTAGCAGTCGCCTAGGACCGGCAATTTTCAAGGTTCGAATTTGTGTAATTTCAAGGTGTGTACAGTACAGACCACAAACGGCCTGCCTACCACTCTTAAATAATAGAATACATAATACATTTTATTTCTCTTGTAACTGCAAGACATGGTCAATTGCCTCTGGTTTTCCATCATCACCGATGCGCGCTGGCCGTATCACACCCCGAGCTGTCATCGCGTCCAAAAGCTCTACCAATTTCAAGGCCTCGTATTCTTTCTGCAATTAAAAACATATGATTCAACTTTTTTGTACTTAATAATTTAACTAAAGAATTAAACGATGGCTGAAAAGCTCTCGAAACGTTGGAATAATAAAAAAAATGTAAAATCAATAACCGATATATAAATAAACGCGATAGTAAGGCGCATAAAATTTGTTTAATTCAATAATCAATGTTCGCCCAAAATTTAAGAAAATACAATATTCAAATTTTTCACATGTATTTAACACTTACACTCCTTAACGACCGCATTTCTACAGCGTTAATTCTACTCTCATGCCTCTTCTGCCATACCCAACCTTCACTTCCATACATTAATGTAGGAACAAGCACCGCATTATGAACAGCCATCCGTGACTTTTGAATGCTTCGATGGTTTGGGCACATTGAAAGGATGAGTGAAAGTAGATTGACGAAAGGAATTTATAAATCTGATGTGGATGGATGCGTTAAACAAGGCAGGCCCAGGAGAGTGTTTTCCGACCAAATCGGAGACATCCTCAAGAAAGCCAGGTTGCCTAGTGCCCATAACCACAGAGCTTGTATGAAGAGAATTGTGGATGTGAAGGAAGCAAGGGAGTTGTGTAAGGATCGTGGTAAGTGGCGCTCCATTGTCTCTGCCTATCCCTGTGGGAAAAAGGCGTGACATTTTGATTGATTGATTGATTTAACACTTGTCCTTACTTTTTAAAATGACCGTATTTTTGGCTGAGGAACAAGAAAAATAGTATACAGGGCGATCCCCGGTCACTAAGCTGAATGCCCTTGCATGTGCTAAAGGCTCAGGAAATTCAACTTTCTGGCCTATTATCGTTGGCATGGACCATAAGACCAGTCGAGGTAGCCGCAGTCATTATATATTAACATTAAAAAATCGTAATGAAATAGTCTACCTGCTCTTCTGTCATCCCATCGAAAGGCCTAAGCCTCGGTGGTCTAGTACATCCTACTACTGGATCAATGTTAGGCTGGGCTTCCAAATATTCTTCAGTGTCAGAATCATCGCTACTTGAATAATCAACGCTAGGCTCATGACCGCCAAGCAAACCATTCTGGGCAAGATGCCCAGCAGCATTTCCAAAGCCTGTGTACTTTACCATACGACCCACTAAAATATTTTTTAATAATTATTATTTACTGAATGACCATAGAGAGATTGTGGATGCGAGAATTTAGTCGACATAGGGGGCATAGGGCATAGGATTGTGTTTTCCAGTTGTTGGCGCTCTTGGATTCCGTCTTGCTTACCACCAGCCAAATCTAAAATTACTAAAATAGAACTTGTCTGATGCAGGATCGTAGTCTATCAAACATTTCAAACAAAATATGCTATTATTATTCATTACTTGTACATAATATACAAAAACCGTGAGGCCTTCTCTGCCAGATTAATAGATGGAGATAAGCGCATAATATTAAATACAACCCGGTAACATTATCTGTAGACCTCGCTGGAATGTAAAGCCCCTCTACCACCCCGCGCTCGCCGCATTGCGTCAGTGCGGTTAGCACTTTCGATGAAAAGATTTCGACGACAAATATTTAACAACAGGCATAGAGCCAATTTATTCTGGCGATGATTTTTAATTAATTTGTTGTTGTTATGGTTGTCACTTTTTGTATACTTAACATTAGCAGTGTTTTAAGAGTGGTAGGCAGTGGTACCCGTCTGCCGATCCGGGGTTGTACCACCACTTACAAGTATACAGACCGTGAAGTGATTTGTGAATTATGAATGTGAAGGAAGCGAGAGAGTTGTGTCAGGATCATGGCAAGTGGCGCTTCATTGGATCTGCCTATCCCTATGGGGAAAGGGCGTAAAAAATATTATATTTGAAAAAAAATATTTTATTTATTTAGTTTTTCACTCCGTGTACCAGAGCGCCGGCGTGACCTCATCGACGCCAGGTCTACAGATAATATAACCGAGTAGTACAGAACATGAAAGTTGTACATGAATCAGAATATTATTATAATACTCGTACCTAAATAATTAATAAATAATAATAACATGCACATTGATTAACTCAAAAGATGTTTGGGCAGCATCTCAGTAGCGACGGCGACTGATGCAGACGTGAACTATTCGTTTTTTCAGTCGTCGACACTCTTAGACCTCCTCTTGCTTATCATAAGGCTGGTCGACGTCAAATGTCGTGTCAAAATAAAAAAAAGTTTCCTGTGGATAATTTTATAGACTTTTCGAAACTCAATGAGGGCATAAATTATAGGTTTTCCTTAGAAACAGATTGAAAAAAATATAAAAACAACTTTACCTTTCTCCTTGCACAGAATAAAAAGAAACTCAGCAGCAAGATTCCTGACTGATATAAGAGGTGTAGTCAGCAACCTGCATAATTGATTGCGAAGAGTATCCCCTTGTTCTGGTGGTAGACTGACATCTCTTAATGGTGGCAAAACAACGCTCCGTAAATATTTCCTTTGCATACGACAACCACGGCTCGCTTTGATGAATACTGTCAATACTGGAGACGGCCCAATTTGGGAATTGACACCCTGTTGATGAAATATTTAATCCAATCATTTGTGTTTCTTCTACTCAGGGACCGCATTGTAGATGATGCGGTCATGTAGACGCTAATAAACAGGTCGTAAACAGCCATAAAACAATTCCGTGAACCAGGGGTAGTATACAATATACTAATGCTACAAATATGTTTGACACATGCTACAGACGACGAACTTCAACTTTTAATAAATAATAGCACCCGATATCCTGCCATTTTTTTTTCTTCAAATTATTATTGAGTTTCTTATGTTTAAACTGATAAACATTGGTCAGACCTCATAGTCTACGAAGTCCAAATACATGAGAAGACAGTATATTTAAATAATATCAAGGAGCCGTTTTCACGCATCCAACGCTAATTTTAGTTACGCAAGTATTAGGTTTGATTCCCGGTCGGGTCAAATATTTCTTTCATAGCTTTTATTTGCAATATTTAATAATTATATTAAATATTGCAAATATTTGATAATAAAAAAGAGGTGGATATTTACTTCGGGTCTGGTCATCAAAGTCTGCCGGATTGTAAGCTGCCGGATCCAACTAGGCCGGCATAGTGAATGTGACTCCTACTTACATTTATTGAATTGTAGTAGCCGTGGCATCCATTCATGGACGCACTCCACTTCAACATCAAGCAGGGTGCTGTCATATTGTATGTCGAGTCAAAATAAAAAAAATATAATATATAAAAAAATGTGATTACATACACATTCATCATGAAGTTTATGATGCAGAAGAGCTAGCAATGCCGCCATTGCGTCCATGTTATAACCCTCATATACATGAGCTGCTGTCTCCTGATCCTCCAATTTTGGTGTTAGAACATTGTAAAATGAATATGGCAATCTGAAATCAATTTAGAACATAGTTGAATAATGGACATTAACATTTAGGGTTATGGTATTAGAAATTAAAAAGGGAGAGATGGAATCTGCTTTATTTTTACATTTAAAAAACCTGCTAAAATCTAATCTCCGTGTTTGGATATCAAAGTGGTTATTAGGAGTGAATTTAATTTGTCTAAATTAAATTCTAATGTAATGGAAGAATGGATTGTTCTGAAATATTAAAATAAAAGAAATAAATCACCATACATACTAGGGTCCTAAATGTATGATTGAGTCTTTATATAAGGTAGAGGTCTTAAATATAAAATTTGGTGTTTATATATGGGAGAGGTCTTAAATGCAAGATTGGGCCTTCATACATGGAAGAAGTCTTAATGTTACATTGGGCCTTAATATTAGAGAGAGGTCTTGAATGTAAGATTGGGCTTTTATATTAGGGAGGGGTCTTAAATGTAAGATTGGGCCTTTATACATGGAAGAGGTCTTAAATATAAATTAAACTCACATTGTTAGTACATTTGCAACATGATCTCTCATATTCATGAGTTTCTCGAAGTCACCCATGTCACTGTTCAATAATATGGCAAATATTGGCATTATATTAAGTATTAATCTCTTCTGTGACTCATCAACTTCAACATTCAAGGAGAACTTTTTCTTATAGGAAAATGTCATAAATAAATTAAATAGCACTTTCAGTACCTCACGAATTAACACGTCATGTTTATCCTAAAAAAATAAAAATAAAACTTATAAATATACATTTTTAAATTTCTATACAAAGCTACTAAACGTGCTTGTATCATAGAAACGGGACACGCAAAGTAAAAAATATACTTTTAATACAATTCAATATTAGACTACAAAAGTGCTTGTATTATATTACAATACAAACAGGACGACCAAAGTGCATATATCAAAGATACATTGATACCGGCAAGGGATTTTGAACCCTTACTCTCAGTTTGAGTAACCACTGCACTACCATTGTCGCCTTTATACAAAACCTAACAAGTATATGTGTCAAGATCCAGCAAAAACCTCGCACCATCTTTTAAAGGACTTGACCTCCTAAAAGAGCACTGACTTGAGCTGCACAGTATAAGTATTGGCAGATTAGAAGAGCTCTGGACGACTGCGGTGGAAGCAAATCCACCTATCTATACAGTCGTGCACATATTTAATAATATCTCAAATTTAATACACATGCGTAAAAAGAAAAGTACAAAACAGTAACAGCACAGTTTTAATGACAGCTAATTACATTTTTTAGACCAAACGCCAAAGAACGCATTGGTGTGATCTTACAAGTTACAATATTTGGTTTGGTAGGAGGAAAAGTGAGGGCCTTAAACCTACTCCAAGTCCAAAACGCTGCCATCACTTTCCCGCCTCTCTTGTAATGGACGCGACAGCCGAACGCAGAATCCATGGAAGGACATCATTCATTTTGGGCTATTTTTGTACTACTTACATAATGTCCAATGATTAAATAATATATAAAAGGTAGTTTCGATAACTTTTAATTGCTGTGTTATTTTATTTGGTTATTCGGAAATAAAATAGCATATTTGGAAAATAAGATATGGATTTGGTATCGTCTGTCAATCACAAAGACAGACGATACAATCGCTATATTAACAGTTCTGCTTTGAACTGTCATAATTTTAGTTTGATCATTTTACGCCCTAAACTATGCAAAATAATGGATATTTTCCAATTACATTGTTACATTGTAATCTTCGTACATCAAACTATTTTAAATTGTATATGCAACTGTTAATACAATTAAGGCCAAGTCCCCATACAAAATGAATCAAGTCCTTTGTCCCAATATTATTCAAAGAAACTACTTACATTGATAACAGTTTTCTTCTTTGCATCACCACTATTATCAGTGTCATTTGTTGCTCTATCAATAATAAGTTCCAAGATATCAATCAAATAATCCATAACTTCTAGAACTTTTATTTTCTCAATGGCATCGCTCAATGCAGTTAAAAGGAACAATAACTTCAAATCATACAGCAAAATGTCATCGTTAAAAGGGCTTAAGTTACAAACTCTAAGTCTATTAACTAAACCATCTAGACCATTTAGTTTAATAAAGAGTTTTCTTGGTGCCGCACAGTTGTAGGCTAGGTTGCACAGAATTTTAATAGCTTCAACGGTATTAATGTGATTAGCTTTATTGGGTTGATCAGCTTTGCTGGGTTGATCAGCTTTGTTGGGTTGATCTTCTTCTTTGAGATTAGTATATCCAGCCTTCTCTATAAAAACAGACATCATGTCTTCATTGAGAATTTCTTCCACATTGTCTTTGTCTCGGCTAATAACAATTTTAATAAAATTAATTAATAGGTACATTTTTTATTTTATTATAAAATTCTATACTAAGCAAACTAAAGTGTTTGTATCAACAAGACATTTAAAGTACATAGATATCAGAGATACATTGGTAATAATTATTAAAATTTTATATTTTAAATGAATAATATTATTGCAATAAAAGTAACCCACTAAATAGGGTAATGAGTAGAGGTGGTTGTTTTAAAGCATTTATGCTTTGAAACAACATTGGTATAAAAAACAGTTTCAATAACTATGTATGGGAGCTATACGGATATCAGCGGTCAACTAAGAGATTTGGTGTGTTTGTATAACTCTGGCTACCTCAAGACATGCATAATGAAGCACCTTTGGCTGGCATAGTTACTGAGGCATAGTTAACCATGAACTGAGTTGCTTTTTCTGTCGTTAGCAACAGGCAAGTCAAATTCACATATCAAGTAACACAAAAAAAATGCTTTCAGAGTTTACAAAAACTATTTAGCAGGCATTTGGTTCTTTTTGGCCAGCATAGTGACGGCGACTGAGGCAACTGTAAACAAACTCTCAGTCGTCATCACTCTTGGACCTCCTCTTGCTCATCATCAAGCAGGTCGAGGTCAGATGTAGTGTCACAATAAAAAAAGGTACCAGGATGACCATTTGATCCCAATTTGTTTAGTAATAAATGTTATTATCAAGTGAATTGGGTTACTAAGTCTGTTCAGTCAGTTAGATCAGAAAAATCTTTATTATTAGTTATAATAGAAATTTGTTTAAGTTTTATTTTTCTCACTTTAGTGTGTATCCTTGAATTCAATTTCCTTTTATAGTGTTAATTGGTCTAAATATTTTATAATTCTTAGATAGTGAATTTGTACTTGGACTTTATAATTTTATTAATAGTGTAAATTGGTCTACTTATATTATCTGTAATATTTCGAGTATTGTTTCTTTCAATAATTATATTCTAAACCATAAATGCGCTTATATCATAAAAACTGGGTGACCAAAGTACATGCTGCTGGATTTTATGCATCAGATATTTCATGATGCTAATGAGAAATGGACATCTCTGACCTTTAATTTTGCTATTCGACTTTATTTACATACTTTTGGATGTTGAGAACTGGAAGTTAAATAAATGTCTAGAAATAAAACCATTATTTGGACATGGCTAATAAAATAAACTCCCTTAAAATTAATAAATGTAATGATTATGTCCTATTATTATCTTTTTTAACATAATCATACACCTTATAATAAATATAATATTTGGAATATAAAAAAAAAACTTACCTTTAACTTAATTTTATTATTTATAAAAAGATTTATATCACTAATTTACCTCATTTGCAAAAGGTTTGTTCAATATTTCAAAATACAAAACCCAACCATCTTCAGTATTGGGTAATTGCTATGTTTTATTTCTATATCACAGAAAGCTGATAGAATATGTAATCTGCACTATTAAAATATTACCTTAATATTCTTGTGGCGGTCAAAGATAATGGAAGTATCTCAGGATGCTCCCCTTTCATTAGTTCCAAAAGAGCTGACCATAACTTTTGCTTGTCTTGTGTTAACAATGAGGAAAATTTGTATATGGACACATTCTGGAATCAAATTCCTCGTTTATTTACATTTACAAGTAAAATCTAATTAGAAACTAATGAAAAGTACTTACTTTTTCAAGAAACTTGATAAGAATTCCGGTGACTTCGTTAACATCACTGTTTTTATCTGATAAAATGTCTATTTCGCTTTGCTCCATTTTATTAATTAAAATAAAACATTAGCAATAAAATCGGCATTGATTTTGTTGGATTATTTTTGACAGCTGCCCACTGACTGATAAATAGATACTAAAAAATAAATGGGTGTTGACGCCCAATGAAATCTAAAGAATAACATTAAAATAAATCCGTTGTAAACTATAACAAACAATATGCTAAATTTAAAATTACAAAAATAATTAAAATTTAATTTTATTCGCATAGGTAAAGAAAGGTAATTCCATTGCTCACTAGCGCTGTCAAAATTTAAAAAGTTTCCTTTAGACTTATGTCGAATTTTATTTTCAGGCAATAATATACGTGAAAATATACTAATCTAATAGAAAATAATTAAAGCATTAGCCTCAAAATGGCAGCCTTAACTCTTAAAGGGCATATGGCATCTAAAATTTTGCGTAAATATATTTCTATACAATTTTTATTTTGTTTTGAGTCTTACATAATGTAACTTGTTTTAAATAATATTCTTACATTTCAGCAAAACAAGGAGCCCTAAGTTTTGTGTACCTTAAATCTAACTATAGTACAGACCAGACTTACAATCTTGCTGCGTACAAGAGAGGTACTGGTGGACGTTCCAGCTTCAATGGTATTGTAGCAACTGTATTTGGTTGCTCTGGCTTTGTTGGTCGCTATGTGTGCAATAAATTGGGAAAAATTGGTTCACAGGTAATATACATTTATCTAATAAAGATAGTGTTATTATACCTTGAATATATAATATTGTCTTTGAAAAAATTGTGAACATCTCTAAACTTGGCTCCTAAACGTGCTTTTATCATAAAAACGATACGACAATATTGGACTATAAAAAAATAATGGTACTGGTACTATAGTACCAGGTATGATAATGGTACTGGTAAGTATATATACCTGGTTCAATATACGACTACACCATTTAAATGATTTTAATTTGTGTCAATAACTAAATATTTTGAGTCAGGATTTAGCAAAAGTCCATTGTTTAATAGATAAGTATACCACCTTTATTAACCTGTATAAATTTAAAATGAAATAGTAAACTGTTAAAATTCGCAACAATTATACAACATAACAGTGTAAACCATATCTAAAGAACATCATTCATTTTGGGCATTTATGTACTACTTTTGTAATGTCCTATGATGAAAAAATATATAAATGAGTTCCAATACTTGTATTGATAAAACATTTTTTCTTTTAATTGCTGTGCAATTTAGTTATTTAGAAAATAAGATAAGAATTTTGTATCATCTGTCAATCAACACCATTTTTGTTCTGCTTTGAACTGTCATAATTTTACTGAATTAAACAAATTTTATGCGGCTTACTATCGCGTTTATTTTGGTTTTGATTTTACAATTTTTTATTATTCCGACGTTTCGAGAGCTTTGCAGCCATTGTGGTCGGAATAATAAAAAAATGTAAAATCAAAACCAAAATAAACGCGATAATAAGCTGCATAAAATTTGTTTAATTCAGTAATCAATGAATTAAACAAATTTTATATACTATGTCATAATTATAGTTTGATCATTTCGCACACCCAAACTATTCAAAATAAAGGATATATTCCAATTACATTGTAATCTTCGTACATCAAACTATTTTAAGATGCATATTAAACTGTTAATACAATTAAGCCCCCATACAAAAAGAATGATGTCCTTTACAATGCAGGACTCGCAAATGCTTACCAGCCCTGCTGATCCAGGGTAGAACCACAAGTGTACAGACACCACAGTGAGACTCATTTGCCTGTTGCGATTAGTTTAAAAGTAGCCAGTTCCAACTAGGCAGACATATTAGTGATAACTGCTACTTGCATTTATTTAACTATAGTATGGTGCTGTCATGACAGACTACAACAAAACAATGACCTACCTATGCCATGGTATATTACAGAAACACTTATGTTCTATTTTATTCCACACTATGTTAGCATTTATTTGCTACTCATTTGTGGAAATTAAACCTGCTAACATCCAATAACACTGGTCAACAACATTTTTTAGCCCTTGATGTAAGTGTAGTTTCGAATACTGTTATACGAACAATTTATGAAACTTTGGAACAATTCAAAAAACATTTTACACCTTTATGTTTTATTTTCATTTTCTTTCTATGCATTCAGTTTTGTGAAATAAAGAATTCAGTCTATCATTGTGCAGTTATTGTATACTTTTCTATTAAATTTAATTTACTAGTATCAGTCAAATTGTCACGCCTTTTTCCCACAGGGAAGGCACAATAGAGTGCCACTTGCCACACACAACTCCCTCACTTTCTCACATCCACAATTCTGTTAATAATTTAGTAGTACTATTATTTTAATATGCAAAGAATAATTAAATTGTGATCTGTTAATTAAATATTTTTCAGCTAATTCTTCCACACAGGTGTGACTTCTACGATGTCCAAAGGCTCAAAGTTGTTGGGGATCTAGGTCAAGTGCTTTTTACTGAATTTGATCTCCGTGATGAAGAATCCATTGCCAAGGCGGTCCGTCACTCCAATGTAGTCATCAATTTAATTGGATGCGATTGGGAAACCAAAAATTTTAAATATGATGATGTACATGTTGAAGGTGCTCGAAGGCTTGCCAGGTAAAATCATAGACTTACTTTCATAATCATCATCAGCCAGAAGGCGTCCACTGCTGAACCTAGGCCTTCCCCTTAGAACGCCATTTTGAACGACAAGATGCCAGTTGCATCCACTGTTGACTTTCACTATGTCGTCAATCCACCTAGTGGAACACCTACCTACGCTGCGTCTTCCAGTTCGTGGTCTCCACTGTAGAACCTTTCTTCCTCATCGGTTGTCGGTTCTTTAAACTGGGCTTGCTTTAGCTGGAAGAAAATATATGTATGCCGCCTCTTCTGACAAAACTGCTGTGGCTTTTATTTACCTACCTACAGTTGCTCATGTGATACCTCATGATCAACTAACTGTAAGTAGGTAAATAAAATTAAAAAGTACTTTTTTTTTCTGATGGAACATCTGACATGAACTGGCCTTATGATAGGAGAAGGGTCCAAGAACGCCAACAACTGAAAACCGACTCAGTTTACTGTTGTCTCACTTGCTGTCACTATGTGCTTTTTCACACCTTGATTGAAAGATCCACACGAATGAAGGAGAAAACATAGGCTTCGAAATGTGTCGCCAAGTGTCATGAGCTCTTATCCTAGGAATAAAAATTAAACTATAGTAATAAAAAATTGGTAAAATTTGGGTATACCTCTAGCCCTCAACATAGTGCAGTGCTATTGGCGAGAATGCCATATAGCACTGCAACTTCACTGCTTCATCGTCACCATAATCGGGGCCCTGATGCTAAGTGGTTTATAGATGCAGCCATCCTCTGCATACCAATTATTGTTTTAAATAGAGTCTCATGTGCCTTTTAACATTAATCTATCAATAATTAATTACATATTACAGAATAAGCAGAGAAATGGGTGTTGAAAAGTTCATCCATTTGTCGTATTTGAATGCTGGGCCCAATCCTAAACCTCTGCTACTAAAGAAACCATCTGGGTATAAGGTTAGCAAGTATCGTGGTGAGCTGGCTGTGAAAGAAGAATTCCCATGCGCAACCATCATTAGGGCATCTGATATCTACGGTTCTGAGGATCGATTTTTGAGGTATTAATACAATAATTATTAAGAAAATAAAGCAAGCTGGCTCTTCTGATAAAAATGCCACAGGTTTTATTTGTATAGAATTATTTAAATATTGTTCATTACCAAATTACTTAGTTTGGAAAATAAGTTACTTGTGACGTGGCTTCACGTGACTCAATGGCATTTACCTTACGCAGTAACCTTCGATCCTTTAAGCGATGCGTGAAGAAAAATACCTAGAAAAATACCTAGAAAAATACTAGAAAAATACGGTATATTGACGGCGACTGAGGCAGCCGTGAACTAACTCGGCTTATCATCAGACAGGACGAGGTCAATTTTTTTATTTTATTATATTATTGTGAAACGACATCTGACCACGACCCGCCCAATGATAAGCAAGAGTGACGACGACTGAAAAAACCGAGATAGTCGTGTCATAATTTAAAAAAATATAAATTTCAGGATCAGCTTGAAAGCTGCTGACATAGTGGATGCAGCTGCACTTACATTTATTTAACTGTAGTACCAGTTGCATTCACATTTCGAGACACTATACCAAAATAGAAATCTATTTCTAATTAAGCATTTATCAATAATTTTTCATTGATCAGGCAATTTGGCTGCGCCTGGCGTCGTCAAGGTGAATGGATTCCTCTATATGGTAATGGTCTGCTCACTGAGAAACAACCAGTCTTCGTGTCTGATGTTGCTCAGGGTATTGTTAACTGCGCCCGCGACACTGATACCATGGGGCAAGTGTATCAGGCTGTTGGGTAAGAAAGTTAAATTATGTATTTAGCACTCATTTTGGGCTGGACAACCTGCTTAAGGTAATAGGAATCCGCTGGATGCAGGCCAATATGAAGATGTGGAGAGGCTTATGTCCAGCAGTGAAAGAATATATTTTTTATTTATATTTCTATACTAAGCTACTACACTGCTTGTATCATGGAAACAGGACAACCAATGTACATATATCAAAGATACATTGGTATTGTTAACGGGATCTTTCTTGAGCGGTGACCGTTTTAGGTCTGTTTGACGGTGAAAAGAGTGGGGTGACAACGCGATTTCATAAATATTGTGCATGCGAATGTAGATGCGCGGTTTGCCTTCCACCACTTCGATGACCGCTCAAGAAAGGTCCCGTCCGGTTCCAGTATACCGGCGAGTCATTTTGAGCCCGTGCTCTCGGTTGCAATACCACGGTCGCCTTTCGGCCTATTCGCTGGTTAAAAGATATTGATTGTTCATCATTCATGTTCCTGGTTTAGCATCAGTTACTTCAAACAAATGTCTTATAGTAGCCAGATAATTTAAGCACTTTACCTCTATCTCCTAACTTACATACAAGGTTTCAAAATTAGGTATTCCTGATCCAAGCTCAAAATTATTTAGAAATGAATGGGGAATTAAACCCAGCCTCTGTCACTTATATGGGTACTGTCAATAATATGTGTAAATATCTTTCTTTATATTAATTGAATTTAATCGTTTTAAATAATAATATTCATCTAATTTACATCACTATTTAAAAAACAACATATATGAGTATGTGATGGTGCTCCTTTAATTAATTAAAAGGAGATTCACACTTGACGCCCCCCATCTCCACATAATTTTATTAATAAATAAATATACAGTATATAACTACATACATAATATGTACTATGCTATTAGAATAAGAATAGGACGGGCTGTTGACTAACTTCACTTGACTGATTCAAAGGTGTCTTTTTCTTGACCGCAAAGAAAAAGACACCATACTAAAGTGACGTTGGTTGGAGAGTTAGAGAGTCACAAAATAGCGCAGATTCCGTCCTATTCTTATTTTAATCGCATTAAATACATACACACATATTTTAAACTATATTATGATTATAAAGTAATAGAAGTAATAGAACTTTAAGAACAGCATCATGTTTATTTCCAGGCCCAAAAGATACTTGCTCGCAGAGATGGTTGACTGGTTCTTCCAGTTAATGCGTAGAGATGAAAGAATTGGTTACCGTAGATACGACATGAAGTATGATCCCCTTTTCAAACTTAAAGTTGCATTGACCAACTTTGTTTCCCCATCGTACCCAATTGGATTCATTCATTGGGAAGGATTGGAAAAGGTATGTTTTGGCAACAAGCATTTTTTTTTTCGATTTTTAAATTCGTTTTTTAAGTATAGGTCCAAATTATGCGAATTCCTAATGTTTGTGTGTGATACAATTTCTAACTTTCCACCGGATCCATCACTGCGCGTGCGCTTTCATACGTGCCGGTTGCCGGACTCACATTGGTGTGGTATTGTCTAAAAAGGCACCCACCCTGCCTGATGTTAAGCTGGAGTGCGGTCCATGACTGCTAGTACAATTTAATAACTGTAAGTAGCAGTCCCATCCACTATGCCGGACTAGTTGGATCCGGCGACATACAAGCAAAACGCGACTAAGTCACTTCACGGTCTGTATTCATGTAAGTGGTGGTACTACCCCGGTTCGGGAGAATGGGTGGATACCTTTCGATAACTAGACCCTGAGCAAATGCCCACATCTTTTTTTGATAGCAAATGTGTAATATAGCTACTAAATATTGCAAATAAAAGCTATGAAACAAATATTTTCTTCAACCGGGAATCGAACCCGGGACTTACGCGTAAACTGGTATGCTAACCACGCCTGTCGTCAAAGTTACACTATATATAAACTTTTTCCTATAGGAATCTACAACAGACATCATAGACCCATGCCTCCCAACTTTGGAAGACCTTGGTGTCAAGCTCACTGCTCTGGAAGACCAAGCGCCATGGGAATTGAAACCCTACAGAGCTGATCAAGATTATCATGACGAAGTGGGCGAATTCCCTACACCACCTAACCCAAAAACCATCAATATTTAAATTTAATGAATATAATTTATTAGAAAATTATATTATTTGTGTTATTATTTTGATAGACTAACAAATAATTTTATTAAATAAAAGATTTTGTTATTAATTTTATACTAATTTATTGAAATTTAAGGTGCTGGTGGTTTCATACCTCTGCCGAATCCTCCTCTCTGAAAAGAAAAAACATATTAATATTTTGAACTATTAGTATTGGTTCCTAATAACAACAGTAATTCATGCAAAGCATTTAGCCAACATGCTCATCTCTAATATTATGGCTGTGAAACAAAATGTATCCCTGATTAAAAATATTATTTATTTATGACTATAATCGAAAAACCGACAACCGATTTTGTCGTTCGAAATGACGTTCTAAGTGGAAGGGTCTGTGTTCAGCAGTAGACGCCTTCTGTCTGATGACGATGAAGACACTATAAACTGAATTGAATAATTCGCCGGTTGCGACCAGGGAATGAACCTGGCATCTGTCGCTTGGGCGTCGAAATTCTATCTTTCATCATGCCGTTCTGGGTCCATGTAGCATATTGTTGACTATGCTGGGTGCAAGTATTGCAATACTTGCAAAAGCTCTAATTTCCAGTTGAGATTGTTGTAAATTTGCATGCCTCCAAATTAATTTTATTATTAAAATACATTCAAGATAGTTTGGGATCAGCAGGGTGTGTGCGGAATAAGCAAAACATAACCCTTATAAATACTATAACATCGCCTCTTCAGATTCCTAAACTTTTATTGTCATCAGGCGACACACTCAAAGTTTTTTTAAATTGAGAGATGCTTCAGTTGCTATCACTATGCCGGCCAGTCATGTTTAACCCTTTCAACACGACGCTCAACAACGCAGATTATACCCGCGTACGGCCCGCTATTATCGCTGGCACGCGTATTGGCGTGCGCCGATCGTAGGTAAGGATTTTATTTACGTCATAGATGGTAAACATTTTGTCAATTTACCATCTATGGTAAATTATATTTAAATAATTTTGGTTATAAATATAAGTTGTTTAATTTTTAATTTAATAATTTTTTTTTAAAACAATTTGTGTAATTTAATACGTCATTACGGAATAATTCATTTTATGTTGGCGCAAAGTATTCCGACCACGAAAATAGCAAAAACTTCAATTTTATCTTTACATATATATCCCCTGGCGAGTCGTTTGAACTCAAAATGTAATGCCGCCAACTCGCCTAGTGAGTCCATTGTGAAATGTTTGCGGCACCCGAGGTAACTTCATGAAAATCGTAGTTGCATTGAACTTGATGTCGGGATGATTTAAGTCACTACCACAGGAAACCCCCAAAGGATATAATACCGCAACGGTATACTAATCCTTACTTATATTATAAACGCAAAAGTTTGTGAGTATAGATGGATGGGAGGATGGATGTTTGTTACTCTTTCACACAAAAACTACTAAATGGATTTGCATGAAATTTTACATTAACACGTTCTTTAATTTGATAAGAGCTCAGCTAAGCCTTATAGTAAAAAACAACTTTAGTCATAGCACCACCATACTCGTAGTTATATCTCTTAAATATCCCTTGCATCCTGATCATCATCCAGTACTCTAGGTCCTCAATTTGATAACGGCCCAGCTAAAAGCTCATAGTAAACGTTTTAGTTAAAGCACAATAGTTCTATTTCTTGTTGATTTACTCATCTTTTACCTTCGAGCTTTATCATCAGAGTAGCTCAGTGGTACCAGTTAAAACACACATATATTCATATACATGGGTGTGTCAAACGCGAGGTCACAGATATGTTGAAAAGTAAATACCGATTATGCGTCTCTCCGCAGCTAACAAAACGAACTGTTGACCTTCAAACCCCTGATCAGATCTTCATCAATTTTAGCTAAGAACCATCTCGATCACGTCAGCTTTCAAACAAACAAAACCGCAAGGTCCATTCGTTTAGGAGCTATGATGCCACAGACAGACACACAGATACACATACGCGCTAAACTTATAATACCCCTCTTTTGGGTCGGGGGTTAAAAAGAAGCGGCAATGACGTTCACAGTTACAAGTTCAAGCCAAGACCTTTAGAGAAGTTACGTTAATAAAAAGTAAGCTCAAAATCTTAAACCCGAGTACTGTTATGTGCAAACTATTCGATATGTATTGTGTAATAAATAAACAACTTACATTTTTTTCGGGGTTATAATTTTGTGGTAAAACATTTGCAGATCCGATAAGATTTTAACCTACCGCCTTTAATATGTAGAGGTTCCATCTTATGTCATTGTGTTACACACGTAAATATAATTTGAACAAGTGTATTATAGTTTATAATGAAATACGTATTTCAAGTAGTTTTGGATAAAAATTATGTTTGAATCATTCCCAATTATCGGGTGCTTCGTCGTATTCGGGTGAAAAGAAGCGGTGCTTTCAGGGCCGTCTTAAGGATATTCTGCGCCGGGGTGCGAAAGTCAAGGCTCCGCTCGCCTGGTCTCAGTGTAGTAGGTACCTATCGAAATTTGTGGCGGTCGGCATGCGCCCTCTAGGACTCTGCGTTCGGGTGCACCGCACCTCTTGAACCCCCGGGTAAAGACGGCCCTGGGCGCTTTATTTGTTGTCTTTTTTCATTTTTATAACCAAGCAGTAATAAAAAAGTAATTGTTTTCACCAAACAACCATGTTTATCTAAAGAAAGCGTTTCAATAATTTCATTAGTAAATTTATCGAGAAATGGCGCAAGTAACAAAAAGAATTCATATTCAAAAGAATTGCCTTTGTTACACTATCAGAGTCACCGACAAAAAAACCTGTAGCAATAAATTATTTAACAAAACAACTTTCAACATTATTTATAATATATTATGTTATTATAAACATAACAATGAAATTCTTAGAGGAATTATAATTAGTTATTTAAGGTATGAGCCTGAATTAATAAATTTTACAACATTAAATTACTTGTTTTAAATATTTGACCAAGCTATTCATGTCCGTTTAATAATAACTATTTGACTACGAAAATAGCAAAAACTTAAATTTATCTTTACTTAATGCTTGGCGAGTCCTTTGATTTCAAACTGTAATGCCGCTAACTCGCCTAGCGAGTCCATTGTGAAATGTTTGCGGTACCCGAGGTAACTTCATGCAAATCGTAGTGGCATTGAACTTGATGTCGGTATGATGTAAGGCACTACCACAGGAATCCCCCAATGACGACAGGCGTGGACGAACGGTTTAGCGACTGGTTTGTTGCGCGTAAAGTCCCGGGTTCGATCCCCGGTCGGAGCAAATATTTGTTTCATAGCTTTTATTTGTAATATTTAATAGTATTAAATATTGCTAATATACTATAATATTGTTAATAAAAAAAGAGATGGATATTTGTTTTGGGTCTGGTTTTCAAAGAGTGGTAGGCAGTGGTACCCAGTCTGCCGATCCGGGGTAGTACCACCACTTACAAGTATACAGACCGTGAAGTGATTTGGTCACGTTTCGGGATCAGCTTGTAAGTTGCCGGTTCCATCTAGGCCGGCATAGTGGATGTGATTGCTACTCACAGTTATTGAATTGTAGTAGCAGTGACATTCACTCATGGACCACACTTTGGGTTAACATCAAGCGGGGTGCTGTCATATGTCGAGTCACAATAAAAAAAAAGTATATAATACCGTGACGGTATACTAATATACATTAAAATGCATAAATACAAAGTCATTATTATTCAATAATAACGACTTTGTATAAGATCCCTGGCAAAAAAATATATCATCTCCAAACAAATTCGGACATGTTATGATTTATCTGCCATTATATTTATCCATCAATAAATGTGACCGATATTTATAAGGAACATAAATTTTAATTATATTATTTCATTATCATGTTCAGACAAAATGTTGTCAATTTCTGATTTACGTTTGCCGTATGTGGATAAAAAATATCATATTTTTAAATATCGTGATTTACAAAACGAAGGCTAGTATATTATTAAGAACATTGTATATAAGCTTGTATAGAAAGGACATTATCAACAAAACTTGTTTCGCGAAGATATCGTCATTTTAGTTCGCACGCCAATTGGCGTGCGCCGTACGGTAAATAGGAAAAAATTTACGCCAATTGGCGTGCGCCGTACGGAAAGGGTTAAACATTGAAAACATTCCAAATCGCATGCATTCCATTCAACATGTTGTGCAACATAAGCTGAAGTTAATAGATGTACTAGTCATAACATTATGAGCCGGAAGACTTCCACTGCTGAACATAGGCCTCCCCGTAGAACTCCATTTTGAAAAAGATGCCAGTTGCATCCACTGGTTGTTCGTGACCTTCACTATATCGTCAGTTCACCTGGTGGGAGGCCTACCTACACTGCGTCTTCCGGTTTATGGTCTCCACTCTAGAGCCTTTCTTTCCCCATTGGAGCAATGAGGAAGAACCGACTAATATCAATAGATATTTAAATTGTAATATTGCTTATTATAATTTTTCTACACTCCTACTATACTAAGCTACTACACATGCTTGTATCATATGAACAGGACAAATAAAATCAAAGATAAATTATTACCAGCAAGTGTTTATGAACCAGAGGCACCTGGTTTGCATTACCATTTCACTACCAGCAGACCAAGGTTGCCATACAAATTATTATTACATTTAAAAGCTTTAAGCTTAAGTATTGTTAAACACAATAGTTTTGACAAGGCGGTATTCTCACCTAATTAGGATGCGGGCTGTGGTATTTTTGCTGTTAGTTCCAGATGTAAGCAATAAATAACATCAAAATATAGTTAAGCATTTTTTAAGCTCTATGATGATAACATAAAGGTATTAGACATATTGTTAGTAAATCAAACTAAATATTCAAAAACAATTAATCAATTAGGAACAAATTTGTTAAAAATAGTAATTATTGAGGTTTTTTTTTAAATGTGAAAGTGAGCTTGTTAGTGTCGTGCAACCATATTTGTTGTTTACATTAGCATGAATTCAAATTGCCTAAGTTAATTTAGCATGAAATTGATTTAGTTTAAAATATAGAAAATTATATTAGAAACTTACGAAATCAACAAATTCAACATCAACAGATCCAGGGCCAACATCTGCCTTCTTATCAGGTTGCGCAGGTGTTGTGGGGGCCCTTCTGTAAGCGGAGCGATCCTCAGCAGAACGAGCTGGGGCATCAGGCCTGCCAACTGCACCACGACGGACAGCCTCAGTGCGGGTTGACCTCTTAAGAGTGGCTGGCACAATTTCAGGTGGTAAATGCAAGAAGATTCTCAAGTATTCAATACCTTCGTTGGTTAAATACCTGCAAAGTATTTATTGTCCCTATTATATTACTATTCATAAAATATATTTTATTTAAAAAGCAAACAGTGACATATTGGGCAGACTGGCTAATATGACTGGGCACATTGGAGCCCCACTGGCCACAATACTGACACAAGTAGGCTTTTTTGAGGATGTCTCCCAAAATACAAGGCAATTTTAAATAGTTCACAAAATTTTGTTTACTACTATTATTGAGTATCATTTAAAACATTTACAAAATAAAAATACTATACATACAACCAAGAAACTATTAATTTACTATTAATAGTAAATTCACAAATTTTAGTCTTGAAATGAAATCTAATAATATTTTCAGTGTATTTACCAGTAGAAATGTCTCCAAGCGAACTGTTCCTTTACATATCCTCTGGATTTGAGGGACTGCATAGCCTTAATCACTTGTAAGTTGGGGATCTTTTCCAAATCAGGATGTTTGGGTGCATGGTAGTCTTTCTTGGCTACCATAACACCTTCTTTGAAGAGGAACTCATAAATAGCAACACGGTTTTGCTTGGGCATCAACATTTTGAATAGTTATCTGTAAATTTCAACAAGTAATGCACTAAACATATACACGATATAGAGGTTATAAATAAAAAAACTCCAAAATATAATGTGAAAGAGAAAATATAATTTAACGCACGTATATATAATTATTATATTAAGTTCAATAAAAGCTTAATCGCAACAACTTAAAAGATTATTTTGATAATTTAGGATTTAATTTACGAAATATACCTCGGCCACTGACAGCTAGAAAACCAAAAGAAAGAAACGTCAAAAACATTAAATAGTGTTGAATATCATTCAAATTTTTGATTGATTAAATAATCTGTTTTATATTACAAACGCCTGTATGAGGAAAATACTAAATGCGAAAGTAGTGAAAGAGGTTTATCAAATTTATGGGCAGTTTAGCTTATTGCATCAGTGTAATAGCCTATGTAAATTTTAAATCTTCATTGTTTGATTGATATGCGAGTACATCACTATTCCTTTTTAAGTGCGTCCATACTAATTTATTTTATCAACCATAGATAAGACAGATAACTTCGCTAACCATAGGGAAATTGTCTGGAGTCTGGAAGTACCTTTTTAGTTTGACGTTTTCCTAGCTTTACTTCCTTGATTGTATTGTATCGGCTTTTGTATGATTTATGAATATTATTATGCATAATTGGAACTTGATAAGTTAAATATAGTGTAAAAAGAAGGTTGTAGTTGTTCATCATGGACTTTCAGAACCGCCCAGGCGGTAAAACAGGAGGAGGAGGCGTCGCGTCATGGTCCGAAAACAACAGAGATCGACGAGAGAGACTTCGGCAATTGGCTTTAGAAACAATAGATTTAAATAAGGATCCTTATTTTATGAAAAACCACTTAGGTAATTATAGTCTAAAAAATATATTGAATTAAAAGTTATTTTGAAAATATTATTAAATATTCTAACCTAACTTTGTTTTTAGGTTCTTATGAATGTAAGTTATGTCTGACTTTGCACAACAATGAGGGCAGTTACCTAGCTCATACGCAAGGTAAAAAGCATCAAGCTAATTTGGCAAGGCGTGCAGCAAAGGAAGCTAAAGAATCACCACAACAGTTGGCTCCGGAGAAACCAAGGATAGAGCCAAAGAAGTTTGTTAAGATCGGAAGACCTGGCTACAGAGTTACAAAACAAAAAGATCCTGAAATTGGTCAACAGAGTTTATTGTTTCAAGTTGATTATCCAGGTAAATAAAGAATTGCTAATGTTAATGTTAATTTATTATTTGGCAAATGGGTGTTTACTCTCAAAAACTACATTATGAGATTTAAATAATGTTTATATATGTAAGTTAATCATAGTGGTTATTATAATAACTATAAAAGATGGTGTATTTATTTCAGAAATTGCAGAAGGTGTATTACCCAGACATCGCTTCATGTCAGCTTATGAGCAAAAGATTGAACCTCCAGACCGCAGGTGGCAATATCTACTATTTGCTGCTGAGCCTTATGAGACAATAGCATTTAAGGTTCCCAGTCGAGAAGTTGAAAAGCATGATACAAAGTTCTGGACTCATTGGAATAAAGACACAAAACAGTTCTTTTTACAATTTGCCTTCAAATTAGAACCTTTGAGGTTGGGGCCACCCAAAATGTGGGAGACTGGGGGAATAGGTCTTCCACCACCTCCTGGGACACCTCTAATGGTGGTTCCCCCACCACCGCCGCTTTTACCAGTTCCACCTCCACCTCCTAATATGTAAATAGAATTTATAATAAATTTATAACTCTACATTGCCTTTTATTTCTTCAATTGATCAAATTGTTTTCCTACAATGAGGAATATTACTAGTTGCGCAAAATCACTTAAAAGTTTGTTACAGTAATGCTTTTACATATACGAGTTTTGTTTCATTCAAAAATACCAAGTAGTTATGATTTCGCATATTTATCGTGTCTCGCTGACAGTGACGTCACTGCAACACCTGCTGTTGCAGTTGGTATCTCGCGCAGCATATTTATTTATTAGGCACATTTTAGTTATTTAGTAGGTTTCATCACTCTTATATTTTAGTTATTTATATAGTTGTGTGAATTAAATTAATAGATGCAGGATTCGAAAAAGGACAATCGTTTAATCTACCTTACCTTAAACAGATTTTTTTTATTGTGACTCGGCATATGACAGCACCTCGCTTGAAGTTAAACTGAAGTGTGGTCCATAAATAGATGCCACTGCTACTACAATTCAATAACTAGGAGTGGCAATCACATCCGCTAGGCCGGCCTAGTTGGGACCGGCAACTTACGAGCTGATCCCGAAACGCGATCAAATCACGGTCTGTATACTTGTAAGTGGTGGTACTACCCCGGATCGGCAGACTGGGTACCACTGCCTACCACTCTTTGATAATCATCTGGCCTCGACCTGCATGATGGAGGTACAAGAGAGCCGAAGACTAAAAAAAACGAGTCAGTTCAGTTCAGTTCACGGTTGCCACAATCACTATGCCGACCGAAGAGCTTCTTCACGCATCGCTCAAAGATCCAAGGTTATAGCATATGCTGGCAAAGCATTACACTTGTTGATTGTTCTACAAAGAAACGACGCACCAAACCTTTTAGTTCGGCTGCCGATTCGCTCGACAGACCTGTGTCGGCACTACGGGTGTAAAAAGACGAGGTAGAAACAAGGTTAGAGAGCTCGGAGAGAACATTCTCCATGGTATATAGGCAATAAATAAAGGACGCATACAGCCGCTATGTCTCTGCGAAGTTGCAGGGGCTCCAGTGGCGTAGCGTGCAAGTCAGCCACCCAGGGCGGAAAAAACATTTGCCGCCACCTATTTAGGAGTTTCAATCATAGGTACAACAAAAATATGAATTTCAGGTTCAAATTTTAACGACATATTTTAGTTTTTATAAATTTTGGCGCCCGGGGCGGGCCGCCCCCTCCGCCCCCGCCACGCCACGCCAATGAGGGGCTCCAGAGTTCGCGTGACCTTTGCATCTCCAGGGCATCATTAGATATTTGGCACAACCGTCCCAAAGACGCGAACAGTACCCCGCGCAAAAGCGAATTTGAGGCTTGTCTAGTAACAGGCAATGCTCTGGGGCGAAAAACCGCCGCATCTTGTCCGGTCAAGCGTCTATCCATATAAGGAAGAGCTTTCCGGGATTGTCTGTTGTCTGCGACCATGCACTTTCATGCAGGATACTGGTTCTTTGGCGCATCCAGCTACGTAGGAACTGAAAGGGTAGGGGCACTATATGTCTCGGTCCAATCGGCTGGGAGGACGACCCCCTCCTAGCCAACTCATCCGCGGCGTCGTTACCCAGCGATCCACTATGACCCTTGATCCATTGGAGAGTAACCTGGATTGTCATACACATGTCTTCGAGTCGAGGGCCAGGTGGCATTCATAGACTAAAGTTGAATTTTGCAGTTGCTTTCCAGACTTAAAATCATTGCTGTGCTGTCAAAGAGGATTCTGATCTTCTGGTGAGTAATGCCCCTTTTTGTTATTGCATGTACTGCCTGTAGAATACCGACACTCGACATATACAGAGTTGTTTATGTCGAGTGCTGTTGAAATACTTATGTTTAAATGCCACGATAAAGTTCCAGCCCCTGTTCCCGCGCTGGTCTTGGATCTATCAGTGTCAGTATAGCTTTATCTTTGTAGAGCTTTTTTGAAATACATACTTCTTCGATGTTAAGTATAATGACCGTTCGATTTGTTCGCTGCGAAGGATATCTCCAAGTTATCTAGTCTGTCCGAGGTACCAAGGAAGGTGTTACATTTTTTTTTATTGTGACACGACATCTGACCTCGACCCGCCTGATGATAAGCAAGAGGAGGTCCAAGAG
The DNA here is from genome assembly GCA_905220615.1 of Tinea trinotella. Classification (NCBI taxonomy): domain Eukaryota; kingdom Metazoa; phylum Arthropoda; class Insecta; order Lepidoptera; family Tineidae; genus Tinea; species Tinea trinotella. The sequence goes on from HG992310.1 coordinate 5,261,471, forward strand.
TGACGACGACTGGGACAACCGAGTCAGTTCCCGGCTGTCCCAGCCGCCGCCACTATGCCGGCCTAAGATGCTTCTTCACGCATCGCTTGAAGGATCCAAGGAAATATAGTATATACATAGAGTAGGAAAGGGGGTGAACGGAGATATTATCGTCGAAAGCGCACCTGAGTCTTGTTTCTTTCAGACTAGGTTCTCAATTCTCATCGCCTGAGTAATGCGATTAAGAACCCGGTCTTGATAACTGAATAAGAACTGTAATAGTTGTTTTAATTTTTTCCTTAGATGAAAATAAATAACTTCAAATCTTTATAATATTATTTTGTAAATAAATTAACTTCAATAACAGAACGTGGCGTAAACAAGGTAGAACGGAACGTAAATAACGGTCGTTCCCACAAAATAATAATGTTCGCAGTTGAATACATTTCGCGCGCTGTCTTCTGAAGTTGTTTGATCGTTATCCTATAGAAATTGTTATAATTTAGTTTATATTGTTTTAAAATATTATTTGTTGTATATTTAATTATAATAACATGTTTTCTAAAGCCAAACGTTTTGATTTAGGTAAGTTTTAATAGTATTTGATAAAAACCCATGTATTTTTACTTATTATAGTTATTTTAAACTGGTTCTTGATATCAGCTGTAATGCCTTGCTCTTAATAGCATTAGGTAAAATTTGATGATTTCCTAATTATATTTTAGTGACAAAACCCCAAAACAAAGAAGTAGAGAGCCAAAAGGTGAAAACTAAACTTGCGACAGTATCTGCTCCCAAATTATTCCAACCAGCAACTAAGAATAAAAACTTTGATACAAGATCTCAATGCAGTTCAACACAAAGTGTAAAATCGTTTGTTACAGTAAGTAGTCATTGTATAATCATTTCCTTTTAAACTATAAAAAAAGTGGCGTTCAAAGATTTAAATCTTTGCTGGCGTTAATATGAATATACTTAAATCAAATTTAAGGTGACCATGGTGTAGTAGTGGTGAATTGGTCACCCAAACCAAGATCTACAATCTACCCTTCAAAACAACTTGCAAGTTATTGTTATGTATGGGTTCTTTTTGCTATTGAAATCTTTGTGCGTTTTATTTCTTATTGAAAAAACCTTCTTATTTCTGCAGACCTCTACAAGCGTTCTCACTTTGTCTTGATTTAGCCATGCTTCTGCGACTCAAAAGAACGGCTGTTTCCACATCATTTAGACTGCATCAACATCTAAAATGATAGTGCAAAGCTTGACAATGTCAAGCCTTAGCAGGCGTCATATGATTATGATACAAATGCGTTTAGTATAAAAATAAAAAACAGATATAGGCAGGGACAATGGAGCTTGACTTTTCATGATCCTGTCACATCCACAATTATCTTGAAAAGATTCTATGGTTAAAGGCGCTAAATACCCCTGCTTTTTTAAGATTGTTTTCTGTTTCACCCTTCCACTCTTTAACTCTTCATAAGTACAACTTTGATAATTTCCAGCCAAAGCCAGTTAAGACACTTTCTGGAATCAAACCAAAGAGTTCCGCCAAGAAAACCTTACCATTACCAAAAAGTTCAAAACTCAAGGATGATGACATTGTTAGTGCCCAAGATGTCGAAATAAGGTATTTCATGTTATATAAAATAAGATGGCCCTCACCATAAAAAAGTCCTCATAAAAATTATATTTAGGTATTTTAATAATTATTAACCAATTTTAAGTTTTCTTATGTAAGGTTTGATATATAGAGAATTTAATAAAAATAATTTATTAGTTTAGACTTAGCATACACTTACTCATCGTCAGATTTTACCATGGCTTGAGTAATACCACAAGAAACTCAATTATGGTGCTACATACAAGATCAACTAGCTCAACCATACATCTTTCATGTAAATAATAATTAAATAAGAGTTAACAGTACATTTTTGTAAAAGAGTGTGCACAATAATTATTGATTCATTAGGTAATTTGTTATACATTCTGTTCCAAAGGTAATTTTTTTAGGACTTTTTAACCTCTATGATAAGTCTTCTATATAAAGCATCTCCTGTATTATATCTATTAGATACAAGGCAGGATTCGTAAGAATTTACTAACTTTCCTCTTTATATTATTAGTATAGAAAAATAACAAAGATTATGTCAGATACGTAAATTAATACAAAGTCTTTTGTTTAGGAACAAAGACCTAACCATTGCTGAATATATTCAAGAAATAGAAGAACTCAAATCAGAACTTTTTAATATAAAGAAACAAATAAAAGGTGATTTTGATTCAAAACCCCAAAATGATGTTGATAATCTTAATCAACAAGTATCTCAAATCACTATTGATGATAAATCAGATGCTAAAACAGTTACTGATAACAAAGACCAAATTGAAGAGTTAAATAATACTATAAAATTATTGGAGCGTCATTGCCATGGATTAGAACAAGAACTATGCAGCAGACAAGTAGAACTTGCATCTATGGAAGATATGATTGGCATACGTGATAGCCTCTGTAAAGACCTGCAAAATAAATTAACTGATATGGAAACTTGTCTTGAGGAAACTAAACAAAGATTGGAAATGGTTAAGGGACATCATGCATTAGCTTTGGAAGCAAATGAAAGTATTAGAAGGGAATACAAGGCCGAATTGGAAACATTAAAAGCTAAAGTTGAAGAAGAAAAGCAATCTATTATTACCAAGGCAAAAATGGATCAGGAGTCAATTAAAAATAAATATCAGAACCAGATTGAATTATTAAAAGATGAACATGATAAGGAGAAACTTAATATTATAAGAGATGCGCAACAACAAATAATTACAAAAGATAGTGAAATGAAAGCAAAGTTAGAGCAAATTGATGAAGCTACACATGAGAAGTTGCGTTTATGTGAAATACAATTTGAAGAAAGATGTCGTAATATTCAAGAACATTGGAGTCAACAGGAAGACACCATTCAATACCTTAACAAAGAGACTAGGGATCTAAAATACTCCCTAAATATTGCTGAAGAGAAGAATATTAAACTCCAAAGTGAGATTAACAATTTGAAAACCAAAAATGATATCCTTTTGGATGAGAAGCAGATGTTGGTGAATAAAATTGATGATATGAAAGATGAATATAAAAGAAAGTTGATAGACTGTGAGAATGAGATGAATAAACTTAAAGCAGAAGTTGAGAAAGTTCTGAAGGAGAAGAACAAATTTGAATTATCACTGTCAGTGACCAGAGATATTGTTCATGTGTTGACGATGAGATTGAGAGAGTCAGATTCTGATATCGATCTTTTGGAGTCTAATGTTCAGAGTTTGACAAATGCTAAACAAATATTAGAAAATGAGTTAGATACCTACAAGAGTTCTCTTAATAATACAATGATGGAATGCAATGAGTACAAGGAAGCTCTCGTTAATATACTTAAATCTAAAGCAGCATTGGCAAAAGAACATACAAGGATCATGGAACATAATGTATCACTGATTGAGAGTCTTCAGAATGTGGAAATTGAAGCTTACAGGGAACTTGGGTCAATTAAGAATGAACTCATTGAAGACGTAGAGCTGATCAAGAAAGAATCTAACACTCAAATTAAAAAACTCAAGGATGAGGTAATATAAAAATTGAATATATCAAATTCAATATAGGTAATGTCCAAAAATTTACATTTTATAAGTTCAATAATTTATTTTACAGATGGAACGTAAACGTGTAGTCTGCGAGGCTGCCCGTGAGCATGCTGAGCAAGCGACCGCTGTTGCAGACCAGAGCCGCGAGCTGTTAGGTCAAGCTGCCATGCAACTGTCACAACTTGAGGGTGAAAATTTGAGACTACTACAACAGGTGCTTTATCCAATATTCATACCACAACTAAATTTTTGGACACTAAAATAATAAATAAGTTTTAAGCTTTAATTACTTTGTTAAATAAATAAAAAAATATCTCTGCAGATTGAAGACCAGCAGTCGCTTGTGGTGGAGTTGTCTTTGTTGCGCCAAGAAAATGAGGAGTTGTCTATGACGGCCGCTAAACAGAAGTCATTGATCGAAAAAATGAAATTGGATGCCGAGAAACAACTTTTGGCCAAACCAAAGTCACCATTGGTTCAAAAGAAATGCCTTAAGATTGGGAAAGAAAATCAAATTATGTTATCTCCATTAAGGGAGCGCAATCATTAATTTATTTATCATTTTTTGATAATTATTTTTTTTACTCTTCATTGAATCACTAATTAATTTTTATTGTTTTTACTCTTAATGAGGGTGAAATCATATTGATATTTTTATAATAAATATTTAGAGAATCCATTGTCTCTGCCTGTGAGAAAAAGGCGTGACTCATTGCATACCTAGGTATTTCAGTTTTTACTTACAGTCTTCAAGCAGTGACTATAAGAACTTTTAATTACAATTTACGTAAACTAGGTAACATATTACCTAAAAAGCTCCTTAATTTATTTGTTTTAGTATTAATTTTTCTTTTTTGTACCTTACCTCAAATTAATTTATTAGATCATGTTCTTCATATAACGTTCATGTTTAAATTATTATGGAACTATATTTTAAAGTATTTTGTTGTACCCAAAGAATTGTTAAATTATGTCGGTTACTTTTACTCTGGCAGTTATTTTCGCATGTAATAAATTATTATGAATATTTATTTTCTTTCATTTAAATATCATAAAATATAAGAGATTGCAAAACGTGTGCCTTTTTAAAAATGTGTAGTTTTTCATTCATCGGCGCTCCTAAACTTCCGCTTGCTTACCATCCGGCGAGACGAAGTCTATTAAAAAAGAAACTCAACTTATATCATAATTATGTATTTAAAATTATGTAAACTAATGAATATCTGAAGTGCAAGCTATATAATATGTAAAGATCAGCGGGATTAGGTTGGGCAAGTTAATACGATTATCGTCTCTCGTCGACGATTGGCAAAATAATAAAGGCTAAATCCACCAAAATGAGACTATTGATGGTAATTATAAAACTTGTCGCACAGACGATATTCGTCACAACGATTAATAGTCTCGTTTTATTGGATTTAGCCTAACTTTTACTATTTTGACAATCGCCGATGAGAGACGAAAACCTAACCCCGCAGTTACAATTTCTGACAAATTTTATGAAGCAAGTTGTTCCAGGGACATGGGATCCGTTGGTTTACCTATCCACAGCATGTAACCCGCTAACGCGGTTTGTATATCTTTTGAGGGTTAAATAGAAGTCAGGTCACTTAGCTATTAAATTTTAAAATATTTTTACATCAACATTTACGCGCAACATAGCAAATCTATTTTATTTACCGTCCTTTTTAACCGGAAGTTCCAGTTAAAGTTCCGTTTTTAGCTTCCAGTTAAAAAAAACACTTGCTGGTACCAATTTATAGACATGGAGTTTGGCCGGCATATTGTTGGCGACTGTAAACTGAAAGTTTTTTCAGGCGTCGGCGCTCATGGACCTCCCCTTGCAAATCATATCAAGTATCAGGCAAATAGAATTTAGTAGCTTAGTAAAGAAATATAATAACAAAAACGTAATATCGGTTATCAAATAAATAAAACAAAGAAATCACAGTCTCACTTTTATTTTATGTTCACATTACAATTACATAAAGCAAAAGTGCAAAGAATTAAAAATTAGTGACTAAAGCTTATTTTGTTTACAATTTTGGTAGTGTGACTAAAAAGTACGTTTTTTCACAACACATCACGATACAAAATTAAAACTAAAACATAAGAGTTGTTTAGGCCACGTTGTTTTAGTAACAAATGAGATTATGTTTGAAGCCTCAAACATAATCTCACGTTGATAAATAAGAAAAATATTCGTCCATGAGATTAAATTAGCTTCCATTACCAAAAGAATTATTAAAAAAAAGAATACTAAACCAATCTTTGGATTAATCAGATCATAGGCTTTCCGTATTTCTTATAACATACTAATTCTACACACACTCAATATCCTAACTTCCACCCCATAATAATCTAGTTTGATTCACAAAATGTTGCCAGGTAGTAAAAAATATAACACTGTGGCAACATTTATGTATTTTGAACCATCAAACTAGTTTACTTGTGAGTTGGACTGTGGCTACTCAACATTAAGTTCTACTTATAAAAATTACAATACAATTTATTTTCAAGTGCCAATCATGGTGGTACTGATTAATGACATTGGCACAAATTATACAAAAAAGAGATCATAACTCAGTCTTTAAATTATTCAAAAAACATTTCAAAAGTTAAAATAAATGGCAGTTTGATTTTATTACAAAAATAATCTCAAAAATGCTTAATTTAAATAATACTTAGGTATGTCATAGAAGTCTTAACAAATCTATGCAATATAAATTAATGGCAAGAGCTGTAACTTTGGTTTCAAACAGTACATAATTTAAGTTTAAATATTATTTTTGTACTTGATATGTAAAAGAAATCGTCAACTGTTCAATATTAACTATAATTACTTAATTTATATTTGAGATAGTTTTATACAAAAGCTGCAAACAGTTAGGCAATAATAATATAAACAAGCAAGTAAAAAAAACTCCTTAATCTACGTGCGCATAGCGGAGGACTATGTCATTCTTGATGAGCATATCGCAGGCAGGCATTCCTTGCTGTGGCGCAACGTCTTGCTCCACTGACATAAAGTTTGAGTTCCCTCCTGGCAGACGACCATGCCATACAAAGTTATAGAATAGCTGTTGCATAGCCGAAATAAAGCGGCGCTGCTCGGGCGTCTCGGACTCCAGGGTGCCTAGAATGGCTGCCACGTCAGCAGTAGCGTCCGCCCATTTGGCCGCACCAGTGGCTACATACATGGCAGCCCCGAGCCGCATACGCGCCAAGCTCACCAGCGGACACAGCGTGCGGACGGCTGACGTCAGCTCCACAAGCCCGGCATACGTCTTGTTGAAATATTTGAACGACTCATCTGTTAGATTCTTTTCTCCAATGACGCTCCCCTTCACCTCATCCTCGACGTGTTTGGCAGTCCAGTTCACATGTTTGAGCATTAATTTGTTGACATGAGCGCTGTGCTTCGTAGTTCCAAACACCATTGGCCTGACGTCCCTGCCCGTGGCCTCTTTAGTTCTTCGTTGTGCGTCCCACTCCTCGTATGCATGCACCCTGAGCATCACTCCGTCCAGTACCAACCAGGATCTCTCTATCTCTGCGGTGGCTGGCAGAGTGGTGACTGTGTCGCTCATCCATGTGTCAGGAATTGCAGTCATAACTTCGAGCGTGCTCATGCGTCGGAGACATGCGACATCGTGACATTTGCTGGTGTGCTTGAATTGTTCATTTTTGCTCATATCCTGCTGCAAAGTATCTCCAGGATAAATGACCGAAGGTGATGATAGCCAAACGCGCGAATACAACTTTTGAGCTTTCTTTATGGTAGTGAGTGCGGCGGCGAGGGTAGCGCCGGCCCTGTGTCCGAGTAAAGTGACAGAGGCTGGGTCTCCTCCAAAATATTTGATGTTATATTTAATCCACTCGAGAGTTGCCATCAAGTCACTTAAGCCATAATTTCCAGAGGTGGGTGGGTATCTTTCGTTGGCCAATATATCAAGGGCTAGAAATCCTAGTGCGCCCAATCTGAAGTTAGGTCTGATGAAGACCACATCTTTGGTGCGTGCATACAATGCGGATGGTTGCAATGGACTGATGCCACCTGACAATGTATTGGCGCCAATCAATACTACAACTGGCAGAGGAGAATCAAATCTCAAGTGGGGCGTGACAATGTCGAGGGTAAGGCAATCTTCTTGCCCAATAATTGTTCCATTTTCGAGGAACTGGGTGCATAGTGGCGCAGGTCCGTGAACGCGCAATGTTTCATTCCAGCATAGTGACAAGTTGTACAATGGTTGTGCATATGTAAATCTCTTTTCACCAATAGGAGGCACTGCATATGGGATGCCATAGAAATTGTAAACGCCATCTTCGAGTGTACTGAAATTGAAAATATTTATATTAAATACATTACAATTAAATTTGGTAGAGGGAAAAGTGAGGTTAGTGAAGGTAAGTGTTGACATGTCATTGAGGCCTTAAACCTACTTTTCGGTTGCAGTTCCGGAAGCAAAGTAAAGGGCAGGGCATAATGACTCATAGAACAAATAGCCATTTAAAACTAAGTGGCGGTACTAATTTCATTTCATTCAAGGCATATGGTTAACCTGACATGTATAGCAGACTTCTTGCGCTTCAACTGAGGTATCGGTGAATTATGAGGGTTACTTTTCAGTTGTCGGCACTCTTTAACTTCTATCATGCTTACTATTAGACAAAACGCACAAAGAAACCGCAGAGGACTCAAGTGCGGAATAAGCCCGCACATAACATTCAACATACCATTAAACAGATTAAGGACAGATGTCGAGTCACAATTTAAAAAACTTTGATATACATATTATATATTGCTCGTCCTGTTACTTTGATATGAGTACAAGCAAGTTTAGTAGATTAGTATAGAAATGCAAAAGATATATATAATAATAATTAAATGTAGATTTATTTCACATACCCTTCGACTCTGCCACAGCCAGTAAGTGAGACCATATATTTTCCATCGCGCAGGGGTCTCTCCAGAGGGGGTCCAGCCATTGAGCCCACAATCACACCAATGAGCACAATAATTAACACTAGTACTACTAGCGCACAAACTACCATGTCATCTGTTAAATTAAAAATAAACTGGTAAATAGTTCGGGGAAGTAATTTTGACATATTACAATTATATAATCCATTCACATTAGGAAAATTGTGTTGTCCGAACAATATAGACTCTATAATTTTTATAGAGTCTAATTCAGAGTGACTAGTTAGAAAGTAAATTGCAAAAGACAATTATTTTTTAATAAATATGAATGAAGATTCTATGGATACTAATTAAAATAGGTAATTTTATTTTAATTCATCAGAGTGGTAAGCAGTGGTTATAAAGCCAAATCTCCCAATCAAAGGTTGTACCACCACTTTCAAGTGTGTGTGTGCAGACCATATTAAAGTCCCTCAGTTGTGTTTCAGAATTAAGTAGCAGTTATTTAACTGCAGTAGTAGTCACCTCAAATCATGGACCACACTCCAGCTTAGCACTAGCCAGGATGCTGACATATGTCAGGCCACAATAATAATTAAAATAACTACTTACCAATAATAAATTTCCTTTGTCTGATTCTTTCTTTCAGAGGCAATTTGGTGACAACTTTGCCCTCATCTAGTTCCTGCAATTGTCATTAAAATTAATATCAAATTACAATAAAACCTTTTTGGATTTTATGATAATCTTATTATATGTTAAGGCCCAAAACTAAAATATTGAAAAGGAGCTCCTGGCTTTCCTGGAGATAGGGTGGCTCCATTGAAGGGGAACCTTTGAAGAATGCACAAAGAAACCGAAGAGGACTTTAAGTGTGGAAACGAGCTCGCACATAACACCTACTGCAACTCCAATGTAGCTCATTTTTATATTTATCTTTATAGAGACTGAGACTTCAACTTGTCTGATTTAACTTATGGTTGCCTCAGACATGAAGAAGCACTTTTGACCGGCATGGTGACGGCAACTGGCATGGCAATGGGCACACTTGGACCTCTTCTTGCTTAACATCAGGCAGGTTTTGACAAACGACTCTATTAATTATTTCAATACATTTAAAATGTCTATGTAATTCGTGTAGAGAATTATGTTTAGGCATGTTCTTAAACAATAATATTGTCAATATTATTGTGTAGTGTGCGGATTTTATCGTATTGACAATATCACCAATCTCTTAATATTATTGTCAATATTGGGTTTACAATAATATTGTAGGTGTGTGATGTACCTAAATGACAAAAAAAACATACATCATTATCAAGTTTAACATTCTCCATGCCATCATTGTTTGGGTCCAATTTGTCTTCCAAAGTCTCCATTGAAGCAAGGGCAGCTTCTGGATCCTTATTAGTACTTTTCCTCAACATGTTGTTCAATGGAATTCTAATACGATCCACTATGCGAGACTTGGAGTTGTCTGCATTCTCATTGTTGCTTGTATCTGACAAAAAAAATTAATAGCTTTATTGTTAACAGATACAGTTTAGCCAACAGCAGTTATAAATTTTAGTTTATATTCAGGTGACCGTGGTGTAGTGGCAGTGCAATAGTTTTCACAAGCTGAACGGGTTTGATACCACTCACCGGTACCAATGTATCTTTGATATATGTAATTTGGATGTTTTGTTTCTATGATACAAGCACATTAGTAGCTTAGTATAGAAATGTAAAATATATATATTATCAAAATTTTAAGTCATAAAATCAGTGTTTTCTTAGATTTTTCACAAACATTAATTAATGAATTAAACAAATGTTATGCAGCTTACTATCCCGTTTATTTTGGTTTAGATAACAGCATCAACCAATAGGACAACACCTATAACAGTCTCTCTGTGACCACGATGGCTGCAAAGCTCTCGAAATGTCAGAATAATAAAAAATGTAAAATCTAAACCAAAATAAATGTGATAGTAAGCCGCATAAAATTTGTTTAATTCATCATAAAATCAGATTTAATTAATATACTATAATTTTATAATGTCCTTATATAATTGTATACCTTGGTTTGGGGCATGATGCAAGAATTGTGTAAAGGGACATGTGTGCAAAAATTGTAATCTGTGCCTCTTTGGTTTATTTTCACCCTCTGTCTTTTCTCTTTCATCGTCAACTACTTCTTCATCCTAAAAATAATGGTAAAAATAAATAATCACAAAAAATATATATATACATATTTTTATGTAGAAATCATATACCTTAATCTTGTCTTTGTCCGAATTGCGTGTGAAAAATCCGGGCATTTTGATAGCGCCGATTGGAATAAATTTAGGCTTAACTTCACGACCTTCTTCTGTTATCGTCCCTGACAATGCTGATTTCACGGGTCCATCGCCTTCGACAGATTTTTGCTCGGTAGTCACTTCAATATTCTCCGCATCGGTTTTTAACATTGATTCTTTTTCCTCGGCCTCTATCTGTTTCTTATCTGGTGATTTGTTATCTCCTTCGGGCTCCACTTTAATTACTTCTGCTTCATTCATATCTAAAAAGAAACAAATGTTTGATGTCGCACTAAACATAAACACACCCTAAACAAAAGGATTCTGCAAAATTACTTACTTGTGCTTATTAACTACTGTAAATATGTTATACGCTACTGTATTATTAACACAACACACAGATTTTATTATACAGAATGCGAGTAAATTGTTATAAATACGTAAAACACCAACTAGTCACGCTCATCGATTATGGCGCGGCTTGCGGCGCGTTTGTTCGACGGTCGCTTGCCGGGAAAACCAATGACTAGATAGAATAGCGTGGCGCGAAATTAATCAATGAAAAGCCGTTATTTATGTACGTACTTTGCTATTTCTCTTGTATTGCCAATTATTACAAGTACTCGCTGAATTATTTTATATTTCTTTTGAACAATTTAGGAAAAAGTATATTAAATATCTAATTTTCAAATTAGGGGTATTATATTTTCTATACATTTCAATACGCTCAAAAAGAAATTATAGAAATGCCTCCTTCGTTTACATGGGCAATTCAAATTGCTCACTTGTGAGCAATGATGGTCGATTTCGACGTGACAAAATATCTAACAATTTACGGCAAGCATTAATTTGGCAAAATGTTTTGTAACAGCAATAAGGAGCAATTTCAATTTCCATGGCCACTGGATATTCGGCAATTCGTATTAGCGACACTTTTTTTTTATTGTGACTCGACATATGACAGCACTCCGCTTTATGTTAAGCCAAAGTGTGGTCCATGAATGAATGTCACTGCTACTACAATTCAATAACTGAGAGTAGCAATCACATCCACTATGCCAGCCTAGATGGAACCGGCAACTTACAAGCTGATCCCAAAACGTGACCAAATCACTTCACGGTCTGTATAATTGTAAGTGGTGGTACTACCCCGGATCGGCAGAATGGGTACCACTGCCTACCACTCTTTAATAACCAGACCCGAAGCAAATATCCATCTCTTTTTTTTTACTAACAAATATTTGCAATATTTAATATTATTAAATATTACAAATAAAAGCTATGAAACAAATATTTGCTCCAAACGGGAATCGAACCCGGGACTTTACGCGCAACAAACCAGTCGCTAAACCGTTCGTCCACGCCTGTCGTCAAAAACACACACTAAGCAATATGGAATATATTATAGATAGATCAATTAGAAGCAATATTGCCGAAACAATTGCCGGATTATATTGAAATTGCTCCAGATTGCCGAGCAATTATTGCCTGAATAATGGATTTTTTCAATGAGAACAACAAGTTTAGACTTGTCTGTGTAAAGCCTCTACCACACAGGCGCGTTATTATCGGTCGATAATACCGGTTGCGTTATTGCGTCCCGATTTCTTGCACACAACTGCGTCCTACTTCTATTGCGTCGTTATTATCACAGCAGTGTGTAACTTCGTAGTATTCGTAGCCGTCCTAATACATATTGTACTTAAAACATATATCGCAATAACGCATCCGGTATTACCGACTGATAATAACGCGCCTGTGTGGCAGAGGCTTTAAACTGCACTAGGTTTTTGTCTTAGGCACAAGCATTGAGATGGCATCAGGACATAGCACTGTCTGATACGGATCTCAGGGATCGTGTCCAGGATATGAGGCACAGTGCTCCCTGCATCACGATCGGCGATTCGTAAATTAGCGGCAGAGATTGGGCTTCGCCGTATGCGTAAGACTTAGTGGCGCGATTATAGCCTGCTTTCATCTAGTCCATGCGAGGGTCACGATTTTCTTGACCCATGAGGCACTGTAAACTGCGTTTTTTTTTGCTGAAACAGCAGCTGCGCACTCACCCTTGTACCAGAGCCTGCTTCGGTCGTTACATGATGCACAAATGGGTGGAACATAATATTCCATCCCCAGTGCTATCTCATAAGCAACGCCCGAGGCGCTTGAGGATGGATCTCCGGAACTAAAGCAATGGTTATCCAAGGGAACGAAGCAAAATAATTCCGCATTTCCTTCCAATCCGCCAACCAGTAGTGGCACAAACGTCGCAGCCCCTTCCTGGCAATAGAAGGCGAAACGGACGGCACCGGCGTCTCGACTAGGCAGTGATCAGAAGTCCCTAGAGGTGCATCAGTATAAAGTCCAGAAGAGAAGGGGCATGACAGACAATACCTGGTACCAGGGTGAGTTGGGTCATTAGCTATGCCAGTTCTATCTAGTCCCCGAAAACGACGTGGTCACCATGAATTCGCATCTGTGTAGGGTGGTGATTGCAACATATTACAAAAATGCGTATTATTGTGTACAAGTATATCATTCATTTTGGGCTTCTTTGTACTACTTTTGAATGTCCAATAATGAAAAAATATATTAATGGTAGTTTTTATACTTTTATTGATAAAATTAATAACAATTATGCTATTAATTGCTGTGCAATTGAGTTATTTGGAAAATAAGATATGGATTTTGTATTATCTGTCGTTCAACTCCATATTTGTTCTGCATTGAACTGTCATAATTATAGTTTGATCATTTTGCACACCTAAACTATGCATAATAAAGGATATATTCCAAATACATTGTAATCTTCATACATCAAACTATTTTAAAATGCATATTAAACTGTTAATACAATTAAGCCCAAGTCCCCATACAATATAAATGATGTCCTTTCCGACTAGACAATACACATACGTTTTAAATAAGCGCACGAACGCTAGGGTCTATTTTTTACATTTCTTTACTATGCTACCAAAGTGCTTGTATCATAGAAACAGGACCACCAAAGTACATATATCAAAGATACATTGGTACCGGTGGGTTTTAAACTTATGCACTCAGTTTGTGTAACCATTGCACTGCAACTACACCACCCTAAATAAAATAAAACAAGTTTTACTAATTACACATTTGTAATGTTTACCATAGTAAAATACACATACAACATTAATTAACATTAAAATTACAAACAGCCAGTTTTAGTTTCTACATAGTTACACTGAGAAGCATTTGATATGCTGCAGTCTGTATCCAATTTGGGCACAATCCTGTGTAAGGGCCTCTTGGTGTTCATAATAAGAACTTAACAAGATAAACTCACTCAGTTTATTCTGGTATAATCTGAAAGATCACAGATTTTTAGGTATAAGACAGAAAGTGTTACCTTGGTTGGTAGACTGTTTAAAAGCAACAGTCACACTGGAATCATTTTTAGACATCTTACAAACCTAATTTCTAATAGCAGATACACAACTAGAGAAACTAAAAGATATATATTTTATACCATTACCTTTAGTTTGGTAATGAAAAAATTAGGTAATGCACAATTATTTTTTATCACATTTTTGTTTTGCAATATGTACCTGTCAATCTTATATCTATATCTAAAAAAGGTTATAAAAATGCAAAATATGTTAAATCACATGAAAATACAAGACTAAAATTCAATTAATCAATCTTTTTTTTCCCACTTGCCAGAATCCCAATCCTCCCCTCCCTCACAACAATAATTCTTTTTATACAAGCTCCTACAATTATGGCTACAAAGCTTTCGTAATTGTTAAATATACTCATGGCATGTGGCGCTCCATTATCCCTGTCTATTACAGTGGAAAAAGGGTGTGACAATTTGATTGATTCATTCATAAATATAATCTGAGTTTATTGTTATCTTAGTTTTGTTATTCAACATATGACAGCACCCCACCTGATAAGGCTAGAGTGTGGTCCATAAATGGAGGTGACTGCTACTCCAGTAAAATAACTGTGTAAGTAGCAGTCACATCCATTATGTCTGCCTAGTTAAAACCGGCAACTTACCAGCTAATCCTGAAACGTGACTAAGTCACTACAAAGTCAGAATGCTTATAAGTGGTGGTACTTTCCCAGATTGCCTACCACTCCTAAACTCATATTTATTCCTTTATCAAATCACACCCATAATATACAAATTCAATCACATAGATAGGCACAACAACAAATTAACTACAGAGATTAAAATTATGTATTTAAAAAAATTGCCTATTCCTTAAACATTGAATAGACAATTTTTTATTATGCATTAAACATTCAGATCAATCAATCATTCTTCCATTTGACTTTCTGTCTTCAAATCTAATATGACATCTTTACAGGCTCTCACTGTATCAATATCATAAGACTTAAGAGCCATAAAAAGGTTTAGTGGTTTAGTTATATTAATTTGTTCGGCTATAAATCTACCCGCAACTTGAGCCTCTTCCGCCATGTTACCAAAGATTAGGCGGACAGAAAAAACACTGCTCTCTGCTTCTGTTCCGGAATTTGCTTTTTCCCGTTCTATGAGTAACATACATCCAAGCTTATCATATTGTGATATAACCACAAGTGTTTTGTTCTCATATTCAGCGAATACAAAGTCTGTTTTTACACCACCAATTCTAGCTGATATTGATCTCATTAAATGTGCTGTGAACTCTTTGTCACCTTGAATTGAAAGAAACTTCATAGCCCCTAAGGCATCCATCGCTACCTAAAATAATAATAAATATATTTAGGATATATTATGTCAAAGATTTTTTTTATAAACAGCAATATTATTTATTAATGAGAATTTAAAATAAATTTTCATGTCCTAATAAATAATAAAGCTGTGAAGATTTGTAATAATAGTGTAAATTAGTAAGTAGGTTTTAATGTTTTTTACATTTGTTATTTATAATTACAAAAGGTTAATTAAATGCCACTGGGTATTAATTATCTACTAACCAAACTTTTAGTATATTGAAATTAACATAGCAACAAGATATAATTATAGACTAAATTGCCAGTGTTGTTTTTATTAGGTTTTTACTATTAGATAATGTGCGAATGTTTTATATTAAATAAAGATGTGCGCCACATCTCACAATTCTAAAATCTCATTAAAAAATTAAAGTAAATAACGAATGTATACATTATTACAATTTCTTGAACAAGTGCAAACTACCAAAAATAAATAAGATAAAGTACCTACGCAATAAAGAACAGAAAATAGAGCCTTACCAGAAAATAAAGTTCCAAGAAAATTAAAGTTATTAAGTTTGATTCGGATATTTAAGATGCAAAAATAAAAAATTATTCGTCCCAATCTAATTCGACGAAGAACTGACTGAAAAGTCGGCGAGCGCGAGCGATACGGTGACCGGTGACTCGCCAAATAATTATTCGAATTGATTCGAATACAGAAATCGATATCGACATTAATGTTGTTGTTTCATTTTAAGGCAAAGGAATCGTTATTTTAAGGAAGCTATAGTTATTACTATTAATTTATTCTGCCTTTAGTATTACGAATATTTATGAAGATGAAACACTGGTTGTTTATTATTAAATAAGAGTGAGGTTATGAGATAATTATATTTCTTAAACAAAAAAAGTTTACCAAAACATATAATTTTATTTATGTTGGTGCTGTTAATAACTGCCTTTCTTTCTACACTCGCGCGCAAATCACGGCGTGAATAAGGAGTTGAACTTGGTGTGCAAAATCAATTGAAAGGTTGTTATATTAATGTTTTTATATATACTAATACACTAGTTTTTGTTTCATTCAAAAATACCAAGTAGTTATGATTTTCCAGAGATTCAAAGTTCGCTTTTATTAATTTTAAATAGTTCCAACAACGAACTATAATAGAAATAACTTTTAAAACTATAAAACTTTAAACTTTTTTGGGACTATCTCTGATGCGACGTCATTAGAAGATATTTTTTATTTATAGTTTAATTATAGGTAATTATTAATTTTAATGAAATTTAATTGTTAATATATAATTAAAACTTTTAAAATTTATTATTTTTTTTACAAACATTTGATTTTCACTCATCATTCAGTACTTTCACAAAACCTAATGTAAAAAAATCGACAAAACATTAGTATGGCTACAAACAAAGGTAAAATTTATACAACATATAACACAATACTTATATTACTATGGGAAAAGGCGTGACAATTTGTTTATTTGACCGATTTCGCCGTCAATTATGGATAGATTGCGAAAATTCTTCATTTGTTTGCAAGGGTCTCAAAGTGGTCACGTTGTTACGGGTTACCAAGTCAGGATTTGATGAGAGGATCCCCTGGAACTCGAGGGAAATTTTCAAATTTTATAGCCATATAGATGTTTGTTAAGGATGTTATTGAGCTTCGTAATCGTAACCATCGGATATCTGAAATAAAAGCTTATCCGTGATTCTCCGTTATAAAAGTTTCGGATAGGGGTGGAGACTAAATGAAACTTGCTATGACAGGCTCCTAAAATTCCTTAAAAATCTTATATCCGTAACCGAATTCATCGGATCTTCCGAAATGATTACTGTAACCGTATCTGAAACCGGGATGATATTATTCCTATATCCGTACCAATATCCAAAATTTTATATCTATAACATCCCCAGTTTGTTGCTGTACTCTCAAATCCCAATGAAACCCAACCGTAACCGAATTCGTTATAAAAGTTTCGGATAGGGGTGAAGACTAAATAAAACATGTTATGATAGGCTTTTACTCTTAAAAATCTAATATCCGTATCCGAAACTATCGGATGTCCCGAAATAATTACATATGCGTAACCGGTACAATATTATTCCTATATTCGTATCAATATCCGAAATTCCATTTCTATTACATTCCCAGTTTGTGCTCTCTTAAATCAAATCTATTATTCGGGTGTTTAAGTATGAGAGTCATCACTTCATGCTGCTTGAGTATAATGTTCCTTGCTGCTGAGCTGCAGCATAAAGGGCTGTCCATGACGCTATATTAGCAATAATTAAATTAGTATAGGTACTTTAGTAAACACTACACTACTTACTTACCAGTATTTACACTAAAAATGGAAAAATAAATAATCTTTTAACAAAAAAATGTCACCGACTTCCAGAATCACAAGAAGTCACCACACTAAAAAGCAAAAAATAATAACCCAGCCTTTAATAAAATATTTATTATATGTGCTGCTTACTGATTGGTTTGAAGTCGGTGCCAAGCCCGAAACAAATTAGAACTTAACGTTTATATCTTGTCTTAAATTAATAATATTAAAAGAAAAGATTGCTTACTGATCGGTTGAAAAGATTCAAACCGATCAGTAAGCAGCACCAGTGCCAGATCATTAAGCCTGCGCGGGGTCTGTAGCAAATTCTGTCAAGGGACCCTTGGTTTGCTTTAGGTTCTCAAGTTTAGGGTATTATATAAAACAAGACTGACAGGGATGTCTCTGCCTATCCTATAAAAAGCGTGACAATTTTTTTTGAAGACTGTTCTTGATTTAATATGGGCAAATTTAGAGATAACACTTTCAATTCGACTTAAATTTTTAAGTGGAAGTAGGGTTGCCAACTTTTTTGACAAAAAAAAACGTATACCATTGTTTGAATAGGATAAAAATAAAGTATTTTGAAGAAAAATAAAGTATTTTTCAAATTTTATGCCTTAAAAACGTATTTTGTGTGCTTTTAAAATGCTAACAATTTTTTGCTATTTTTAAATATTTCAAAGCTTGTTTGACAATCATCATTTAAAGGACATCATTCATTTTGAGCTTCTATGTACTACTTTTGTAATGTCCGATAATGAAAAAATATACAAATAGTAGATTCGATACTTGTATTGATAAAACTAATAACAATTTTGCTTTTAATTGCTGTGCATTTAATTGAGTTTTTGGAAAATAAAATATGAATTTCGTATCATCTGTCAATCAACGCTACATTTGTTCTGCTTTGAACTGTCATAATTATAGTTAGATGATTTTGCACACCCAAACTATGCAAAAAAAGGATATATTCCAACTACATTGTAATCTTCGTAGATTAAATTAATTTAAAATGCAACTGTTAATACATTTAAGCCCAAGACCCATACAAAATGAATGAAGTCCTTTATATACTCAAATAAGCAATTCGTTTGCAATCAAACGAAAGTACATCGCAATCAAAATAAAGTATTTTCACATACTTTATTTGTATGCAAAAGTATAAAGTATAATTACCAAAAATAACGTAAGATACGTTATTATAAAGTATGGTTGGCAACCCTAAGTGGAAGTGAAGCATAGCCTAAGCGCTTCGCGTTTTAGGCATGCAAGATATATTACACTCCTTTCTAAGTTATTATATTTTTTTATAAATATCAGACAAGCTTTGGAGCGCGGGGCCCGAAGCATATGCTACTCTTGCTATTTTTTTTTTTTTTTTTTTTTTTTTTTTTTATTGTGACACGACATTTGACATCGACTTGCCTGATGATAAGCAAGAGGAGATCCAAAAGTGCCGACGACTGAAACAACCGAGTTAGTACGCGGCTGTCTCACCCGCCGTCACTATGCCGGCCAAAGGTGCTTCTTCACGCATCGCTTGAAGGATCCAAGGTTATAGGAGGGAGAGAACACATGGGCTGGCAAAGCATTCCACTTGTCGATTGTTCTACAAAGAAAAGATGCACCAAACTTTTTAGTTCGACTACCGATTCTGTCGACAAAATGTGAATGCTTCCCCCGACCAGTGCGGGTGTTACGGGTGTGAAAAGAAGAGATAGGAACAAGGTTAAAGAGCTCCTCGGAACATTCCCCGTGGTATAGGCGATAGAGGACGCAAAGAGCCGCCATGTCTCTGCGTAATTGCAGAGGCTCCAGAGTTCGCGTAACCTCTACATCTCCTATGATCCGGACAGCTCGGCGCTGCAATGAATCCAGGGCATTGAGAAGATACTTGGCAGAGCCGTCCCAAAGATGCGAACAGTACTCCGCGCAAGAGCGAATTTGAGCCTTGTATAAAAGCAGGCGAAGCTCTGGCGCGAAGAACCGCCGCACCTTGTTCAGGATGCCAAGTTTGCGGGAGGTGGTCTTAATAGCCCGCTCAATGTGATCCCTGTGATTCAGGTCGCTGCGAAGGGACATCCCTAAGATATCCAGTCTGTCCGAAGTACCAAGGGAAATGTTGCGAAGAGAAGGAAGGGGGATAAACGGGGATTTTTTCGTCGAGAACGCGCATACCTGAGTCTTGTCTGCGTTGAACTGAACCAGGTTCTCGTCGCCCCAATGGGTAATACAATCAAGAACCCGATTCAGCCCCGCTACAACAGACTCTCTCATATCGGCTATCTCCTGTTTTCCGGCTGCGGGGCGGGCAGTGTAGCGTCCATGCACCGTGCTGTCGTCTGCATAGCAATGAATGTTGGATCCAAGGTCCAACATGTCATTGATATGCAGTAGGAACAAGGTCGGCGACAGCACAGAGCCCTGAGGAACGCCAGCATTCACCGACACCCTACGTGACGCGCTGCCATCCACAACAACGCGTATGGAGCGGCCACGCAGGAAGTCGGCTATCCAGCCACGCAGACGGTCAGGTAAACCGTATGCCTCGAGCTTGGAAAGAAGGGCCATGTGCCAGACCCTGTCAAACGCTTTGGAGATGTCCAAGCCGATGGCAAGGGCCTCTCCGTTACCGTCCAACGCTTCACCCCAGACGTGCGTGGTATACGCCAGAAGGTCACCAGTTGACCGTTTCGGCCTAAAGCCATATTGACGGTCATTGATCAGCTGATGACCCTCCAGGTAGGCCATGAGGCGGCTATTAATTATCCGCTCCATGACCTTGCACAACACTGAGGTTACAGCTATCGGACGGTAGTTTGCAGGGTCCGAACGGTCACCTTTCTTCGGGACCGGTTGCACATTGGCCCCCTTCCAAGCCCGAGGCACACAGCCCGACGAGTATGAGAGTCGGTACAGCCTCGTCAAGACGGGAGTCAATTCCGCTGCACACATTTTAAGCACAAGCTATGTGGCTTATCCGGCACTGAGCAGCACATATATTATATTAAAGTTATAGGTCTTGTGGTTCTGGAAGTCGGTGACATTTTTTTTGTTAAAAGTTCATTTATAATATGAAGTTTCGAATTATAAATGGCCACAGGGAGACTGAGCTTTTGGACGTCTCTCGTTTTGGAGAGGCAAAAAATTTATATTGTAATAAAACAAATAATTATTTAAAATATATTTATTTTTTAATGTTTATCCAAAGCTTTAACTAATAAATCATTTATATTCGTAATTAAATTTCTTGCATCGACGACTAGACCAGCTGTGACCATCGCATTAGAGAAGAGTTGTTGGGCAACCATATTTGCCAATTCCGCATCGCTGGACATCAGTTTATGTAGTTTCTTAATGATGGGATGCCTAAAAATAAATTTTATATTAGCTACGAGACTCATTTTCATTGTCTCTACGATGGAGCGTCATCTTCTCCCGATAAGATATAAAAAAACAATTGTTAGAATAACAAATCACTGTCATACCAAACCTAGATTTCATATATGGTAAAATTAATTGCATTCACGCGCCAAGTCATTCGAATACTAGTTGATAGTCACGAGAACTCTAGAGCTACTGCAATTTAGCAGAGTCATGGCGGCTTTATGTGTCCTCTATATAGTTCCCGGCAGAGAAAAGGGCGCTGACTTTTAAGCTGCGCAGTATAAGGATCAGCAGAATTCTTCTAATCTAGACGACTGCGGTGGAAGCAAGTCCGCCTATCATCTATACAGTCATGCACATAATTAATAATATTTTTAATTATACACATGCATAATATGAGAAGTAAGTAGTTAGTAGAATGTTCTGGAAGCTCCTCAGAAGAATCTCTCTAACCTTGTTCTAAACTTTGTCTTTCACGACTTCTCTCGTCATACCCGCCTCACATAGGTCCTGAGAAGCATCCGCATTCTATCGGACGAATCGTCAGTCAAATTAAAAGTATCGGCGTGTCGTTACTTTGTACACAATCAACGATTGGAATGCTTTACCAACCCATATGTTCCCATCCTATAAACTTGGATCCTTAAAGCTATGTAAATCATGTAAAAGCACCTCTTGCCAGCATAGTGACGACGACTGAGGCAACTGTAAACTGGATCAGTTTTTTCAGTAGCCGGCGCTCTTCGGCCTTCCCTTGCTTACTATCAGGCAAGAAGAGGCCACATGTCGCGTCTTAATTTAAAAAAAACAAAGGGGCAGTAATAAAGTATTTCCTTACTTGGGATTAATTTCCAATTGTGGTTGTAATAAGGCAAATCGACTTTCCTCATTCATATTGGCTGCCTGCGTGCGGATGAAATGCCTCGCGGATGCCATTTCTTGCACCATTATAACACACGGATGCGAGTCTAACTTCTGTGTAGTTTTAACACCAAACACTTTTCCAGTCAATGTTGTTTTTAACCATGATGTCAGTTCGTTCACCTCGTTGTCTTTTAAGCCATCACTCCCTATAAAAAAAACAAGTATAAAATAGAGCCGATCCAGAGGTTTTCTGTTGAAAACAGGGACATTCTTTTAAAAGCAGGAATATAGAGATTTGATAGCATACTATCCTACTATTTTTATAATTATTTTGCGTCTGATTATTTTAATCCGCCGTTTCGAAAGCTTTCCAGGCAATATAGTCCACAAAACTTCTCTGTAGTATCAGAAATAAGCAAAACAAATACAATATAGTATGATGCCTACAATGCAGGGGCAGGGCAGGCGCTACGACCTACCATTGTGCTCGCGGTCATCGAACTCACACCTAATAGATGCACATAGCTTCCATCGCTATGTGCGCTTCATCGCGACAAAAATGTGTGCACACACCATGAAATGCATTAGTCGCGTTTTGGTATCAGCATAGTAAATCAATCAATCAAATTGTCACGCCTTCCTTCCGTGGGGATAAGCAGATACAATGGAGCGCCACTTGCTACGATCCTGACATAACTCCATCGCTTCCTTCACATCCACAATTCTCTTAATACAGGCTCTAAGGTTATGAGCACTAGTAAATGCGACTAATATAAGGCGACCGTGGTGTAATGTTAGTGCAATGGTTACGCAAACCGAGAGCACGGGTTCGAAACCACCACCAATGTGTCTTTGATATATGTACTTTGGTTGTCCTATTTCTATGATACAAGCACTTAAGTAGCTTAGTATAGAAATGTAAAATAATAATAATAAAAACATTTAATAAGCACAGCAGAACATTTTACTTGCAGTTATTTAACAGTACTAGCTAGGGTTGCCAACCATACTTTATAATAACGTATTTTACGTTATTTAAGGTAATTATACTTTATACTTTTGCATGCAAATAAAGTATGTGAAAATACTTTATTTTGATTGCGTAGCAAACGAATTGCTTATTTAAGTATATAAAGGACATCATTCATTTTGTATGGGTCTTGGGCCTAAATGTATTAACAGTTGCATTTTAAATTAATTTGATGTACGAAGATTACAATGTAGTTGGAATATATTATCCTTTTTTTGCATAGTTTGGGTGTGCAAAATCATCTAACTATAATTATGACAGTTCAAAGCAGAACAAATGTAGCGTTGATTGATTGAAATGTAGATGATACAAAATTCATATCTTATTTTCCAAATAACTCAATTGCACAGCAATTAAAAGCAAAATTGTTATTAGTTTTATCAATACAAGTATCGAATCTACTATTTGTATATTTTTTCATTATCGGACATTACAAAAGTAGTACATGGAAGCTCAAAATGAATGATGTCCTTTAAATGATGATTGTCAAACAAGCTTTAAATTTAAAAATAGCAAAAAATTGTTAGCATTTTAAAAGCACACAAAATACGTTTTAAGGCATAAAATTTGAAAAATACTTTATTTTTCTTCCAAATACTTTATTTTTATCCTATTCAAACAATGGTATACGTTTTTTTTGTCAAAAAAGTTGGCAACCCTAGTACTAGCAGTCTCCTCCATACATGGACCGCACTCCAGCTCAACATCGGACGAAGTACTGTTAGTATGTAACTCATGGTTAAAGAGATGTCTATTTATAGCCAGTAAAATGTTATAGAACTTACCAATCACCGAATCACTTGTATCACTTGCATCCTTTTGCATATCATTCTCAACTGATACCAATGAACGTCCAGCAAACTCCTTTAGTTCCAATAAAACTAATTCATCATACATTTCATAACAGAACAACACTTCCATGTTGCGTTTCTTCAACGACTCATAATATGGAGACGATTCGGCCAGTTCACGACTAAAAAATTAATAGAATAATAGTCAACTACATTTTTTTTATTGTGACCTGACATATGACAGCACCCTGTCTAATGTTAGGCAGGAGTGCGTTCCATGAATGGAGGTCACTGCTACTACATTTCAATAAATGTAAGTAGCAGTCACATCCACTATGCCGGTCTAGTTGGAACCGGTGACTTCACTACCGCCGTATCAATTATACGGGGCCCCCAGGCCACAATATAGGTATATTTAAGGAGTGTATATTTAATTTGAATTGCATGTAAAAAATTGGAAAAAGTGACAGATTATGATGAATACATATTTCTTTTAATTTTAGGCAAACATTCTTTTGTGAGAAATCTTTAACCTTTCTAAGGGCTCTCAAACAAATTTTTATACGGTGCCCCCCCAAGGCACGCTGCGCTTCTGGTTGAAGTGGAGTGAAAGGAGCTGACTCCTAACAAGTGTGACTAGCAGTCACATCCACAATGGCGGCCTAGTTAAAACCGGCAACTTACAAGCCGATCCCGAAGCGCAACTAAGTCACTTTACGGTCTGTATACTTGTAAATAGTGGTACTACCCCGGCATGGCATACTGGGCACCACTGCTCACCACTCTAACAGTACAATTTCTATATAAATTATTTTTTATTATACATTTCTATACTTAGTTAGCTACTAAAGTGCTTGTATCATAAAAACAGGACAACCAAAGTACATATATCACTTAGTAGCTTAGAATAGAAATGTAAATAAAAAAATAATAATAATAAAAAAATATAATTTAATTAATTCCCCAACTTGTTATGACAATGAAAAGTGACTAATATTATTTACCTAGGTGCAGCTAAATAATAAACAGATCTTTGGTCATCCTTTTGGCGGGCACAATATTCAGATAGTGAGGTTCTTTGACCTCTTTCCAATTGCGAAGATTCAAATCTCAATAATTTACCAACTTCCTCCTGCAAATTAATGTTATGAAATATAGACGCTGACCATTAAAAAAAACGTTTCTAGTCGCCGTTACAATGTCGGCAAAAGGCTGGTTAAATTAAAAAACAAATGCTTACAAGTTCTATTTATTGTGCAGTCAGGACTTTGTAGAGATTTACACATTGGACTTTGTACTATTTTTTATTACAATCACAATAACAATAATAATAATAATAGTGACGGCGACTGAGGCAATCGTATACTAAGTCGTTTTTTTAGTTGTCAGCGCTAACTTCCTTTACTTTATTATCAAATCAAGGTCGGATGTCGAGATTTAAAAAAACTGTCAACAATTGGGACTTAACCTCCTCTCACTCACCGGCCGCAAGACAGAGCTCGACCGTAGCCCGCTTGCCAGCCTTTCCCTTCTCTCAGCCACGCTGTCAGATCCGTTATGGATAACAGCACAAAAAAATGGGACTGGGCTGTCGACGCCCTTGCACACAGGGACTTAGGCAATGCAATTCTTGGGGCCCTACCTATTTGAAATAAAATAAGTGAAAAGAGGTCACTTAATGCTATTATCTATATGTTGATTAAAATATTTAACAAATTAGATGCGGGTGATTTAATGTTAATTTTTTCTTGTTGAATGAAATACGTTAAAAAGAATAAACGAAAGATTTTCTATTGAGGATACAAATTGTACAATTGAATTTTCACTTTATAAAACATGATCAATTTCTTTTCTGCGTTAGAGGCCCATTGTCGATGCGGGTCTTGCCGGAATTGCCTACTCAGTCTAATGGTGAATCTGGCCCTGCTTGCACATAACCCATATAATAAACGAATGGCTAAAACAAATACCTTTTCACCTCGAACACTGCTTGTAACTATGCCTTCTTTAAGGAATATGGAATAGTCTTTGTAGAATGACTCATATCCAACAGAGTCCTTGTTTGCACTCTCATTCAGAAACTTTAATATTTTATTAGTTAAGACTGTTCGTAACTTACTGAAATAAAATTTTAGATTTTATTTTATTGTGACACGACACCTGACCTCTACCGGCCCGACGATAAGCAAAAGGAGGTCCAGTTCACAGTAGCCACAGGCAGCCGGCCAATAAAATATTTTGTAAAATTATTGTATTGTCATTAGTTTTTAATACATGCAGAAATTTTCAAACTATTCAGACCTCAGAAAATGGGTGAAAATTAATTCGAAAGATTTCGTTACATAGTTACATGCATACAAGTCAAGCTAAATAAAAGTGTGTTAAAAATAAAAAAAAATACTTACGCAATAAGCGCACTATTTTGTAATAATTCTCTACTAAGATTTAATGGAATGTCTTCAGAATCCACAACACCTAAAAATATAGAATATTATCAATAAAAATATTCTTGCGCTTCATGCGACCTCGTATCGACGCACTTGCGGTCTTACAACTCATAGTTGATATACAGGTGCGATGTTACGAGTCACTTGGTGCCGAACAAAGTCCCAAACATCAACCACAATGACAACGGGTTCGAAACCACTCACGGGTACCAATGTGTCTTTGATTTATGTACTTTGGTTGTCCTGTTTCTATGATACAGGCACTTTAGTAGCTTAGTATAGAAATGTATAGTAATAAAACTAAAAAAATACAATATGACAGAATGTTGAGCTATAGTTTAATAACTGCAAGAGTCGTATCTACTTGCCAGCCTCATTGGAATCGGCATATTTTAAGCTGATCCTGAAACATAACCTTGTCACTTCCAGTACACTTAAAAGTGGTAGTACTATCCTGGTTCAGACTGGGTCACCAACTGTCAGCCTAGTATAGCTTGTCTAACTATAAATGACGCGCCCCTCCACTTTATTTAAATGTGTGAATGCAAATATTACTAACTATACTACATCAGCGTGCTCCTCCTTTTGTGTCTAACCAGCAACTGAAAGACCAATTACAATTGCATTTTCGGTGTGTTGCATCCATATTTTATTTTTGCTCGTGTGCGTAAATGCAGCTGAGGGGCGAATCATTTCGGCTTAGACAGACTCTACTATAAAACTTTTATTCTAAATAATACCAATTACCTTTAACAAATCTTAGCCATTTGGGCAAGATATTCTCGGCTTTACTTTTAATTAATATCTTTCTCGAGTATAAGGCTACACCCACATCAGAATCTCTGGACATTTCAAAGAGACCCGGCTTGCCTTCGGGTATATACAAGACAGCCCTAATACTTAATGGGGCATCTGTTTTGTAGTGCAGTATGAATCGGGGTTTATCATAAGAAGCACTAATAAACTTGTAAAATTCAATATGTTGCTCATTTGTTACTTCTTTTGGCTCCATCAACCATATTGGCTGAAATAATATTAATATTATTTTAAACCTTTGGCCGGCATAGTGACGGCGACTGAGGCAGCTGTGAACAAACTCGGTTTTCTTAGTTGTCGTCACTCTTGAACTTCCTCTTGCTTATCATCAGGCGAGTCAAGGTCAAATGTCCTGTCACAATAAATAAAAAAGACAAGTTTCTTCAGGCACGACATATAATTAAGACTGGAGTGTGATACTTGAATTAAGCTTTATAGATATGGACAGAGAATAAACTGCCAATTTCCACAATCCTGACAGAACTCTGCATTCTTCAGACATACCCTCTCATACAAGCTCTATAGTTATAGCCAATGCAAGTAAAATTCAATTGTGGATGTGAGAGAAGTAAGAGAGTTGTATCAGGATCGTGGCAAGTCGCGCTTCATTGTCTGAGCCTGCTTTGTTTCCTGTCTCCGTGGGGGAAAAGGCGTGACAAATTGATTGATTGATATCATAATTTTGTATTTAGCAAAAATTGTACTTCTGTATTATAATTGATGTGCCAAAAAAATCTATGTGCTAATGACAAAATTCACAGATATCCCATTGAGTAGTAGTATCTATCTATAAACAGTTACAAGTTGTAAAAAACTTTTTTTAAATCTCTTATTGTTTATCAATCAATCAATTAAACTGTCACGCCTCCATTCCATAAATCAATCAAAATTCTTAAACTTATATTTACCTTAATAGAGTTGACTTGTTCATTATTTAGAAAGATTGGACTGCCAATAAAGTTGCTGTATTTTTTTATTATATCTGAAAACAATTAAAATGATTTATTAATCAATTAAATTGTCACACCTTTTTCTCACAGGGATAGGCCGAGACAATGGAGCGCCACTTGCCACAACTCCCTCGCTTCCTTCACATTCACAATTCTCTTCATACAAGCTTTATGGTTATGGACACTAGGCAACCTAGCTTTCTTGAGGAAGTATCCGATTTAGTCAGAAAACACCCTCCTTGATAAAATGTTTGATTATCTAAAAATCTTTACTATACATAGCACAAAGTCAAAACAGTCATATATTATTTTACAACCATGTTTCTACATTAATTTAGCACTAACATTGTTTTTAAAAGCTTTACCACTAGATTAACATCATATTTAATTTTTTAATTATAATATCCATTATCTCTGCCTGTCCCTATGTAAAAGAGGTGTAAAAATTTGATTTGATTGATTTTAAACTTTGATTAAAACTTTTATCAATTACCTTTGACAGTATCATCATCAGAAAATTCTCTTGAATCTGTTTTCAAATGTACAACAATTTTGGTTCCAATTGGTACTCCTTTGGTTTCCTCAATTTCATAGGTGCCAGACCTGAAATGGACAATGCGGAAATAATAAATAAAATTCTCATTCCTCGATTCCCACAGTGATAGGTAGAGACAATAGAGTCGGTACTTTTCACAATTAAAATTCACATGCTTCATTTATATCAATAATATTAGTTTATTGTGGCTAAATATGTGACAGCATGATGTTAATTTGCAGTCCATAAAGATGACTGCTACTACAGTTAAATAACTGCAAATAGCTGTTGCATCCACAATGCAAGCCTAAACAATATATGACTGAAATTGGAGATGTAACGATTCGACTTTTTAACTGAGTTAAGGCCTAAACTGAGTTGGGTTGATTAAGATCTACCATAAACCAGTTTGAACTATTATATATATATTCATATATATATATATAAATATATTTAGTTGCACATCCGAAATTTTGTAGCAAACTACACCATGTCTGGCAATTTAGATTGTCAGACAGAATTGTCAACTCGGTTGAATTTATTTATTTTATTATTATACATTTCTGTACTAGAATACTAAAGTGCTTGTATCATAGAAACAGGACAACCAAAGTACATATATCAAAGATACATTGGTACCGGTGAGTGGGTTTGAACCCATGCTACTCGGCTTGCGTAACCATTGCATTGCCACTACACCACTGTCGCCTTATTTATTTATTTACCGTTAAATCTTTGACTGAAATTAAAAACAATTCATACAAGCTCTAAGGTAATTGGCACTGCAGACCCTTACAAAAATATAGAATTTGAAAAAAATATGTAACATTTAGCCACAGTTGAGGCAACTGTGAAGTGAGTCGATTTACAGCCATTAGCACTCTTGGGACTCCCCTTGCTTACTATTAGGAAAGGAAAGTTTAAATGTCGAGTCAAAATAATAACATATGTTTTACCCATCAGAACTCCATTTAAAAGAAGGACTACCAGCTTTACTACTCCGAGTGTAAACTTCAATTTTGTCAGCAACCATAAATGCAGAGTAAAAACCAACACCAAATTGTCCAATAATATTGTTAGCTTGATCAGCTCCTTGTTTTTTTATTTC
Source organism: Tinea trinotella (assembly GCA_905220615.1). Taxonomy (NCBI): domain Eukaryota; kingdom Metazoa; phylum Arthropoda; class Insecta; order Lepidoptera; family Tineidae; genus Tinea; species Tinea trinotella. The sequence goes on from HG992310.1 coordinate 5,291,278, forward strand.
CTCAATAAATGACTTAGAACCTGATCTAGCAATTGTTCCTAAATTGTTAGTTAATTCTTCTTTTGTCATTCCAATCCCAGAGTCCTAGAAAAAGGGTAATAAGTTAACAAAGATAATATAAAAAACACATTTTTTATAGTATTCACAAGCACTGAAAACTGGTTCATCAAACTTATTTTGCTTCTTGGGCTTGACATATGACAGCACTCCACCCAATGTTAAGCTGGAGTATAGTCCATAAATGGAGGTGACTGCTAGTACAGTCAGGGCCATCTTAAGCATATTCAGCGCCGGGGTGCGAACGTCAAGGCTCCGCTCGCGTGGTCTCAGTGTGGTAGGTACCTATCGAAGTTTATGGCGGTCAGCATGCGCCCCCTAGGACTCTGCGCCCGGGTGCACCGCACCCCTTGAACCCCCGGGTAAAGACGGCCCTGAGTACAGTAACAGTGCAATAACTGCTAGTAGCAGTTTCATTTACTATCAGTCTAGATTCAAGCTGGTCCTGAAACACGACTAACTCCACAATCTGTACATTTAAAAGTGGTGGTAGTACCATGAGCAGGCTGTGAAAATAATTACCTCCTGTCTGCCTACTATTCAAAAAACGATTTTTATTTTTAGGCCAGTAAATGAGCAAATAATACCTGAATAGTTATAGTTCTGTTTTGTTTATCAGTGGTAATTCTAATATCTAGTGCTCTGTCTGTTTCTTCAAGTTGTCCCGCCTCCGCTGAAGCACTCACATTTAAATATCTGAATTTCTCAAGTGCATCACTTGCATTTGATATTAATTCCCTTATGAACACCTAAAAATTATGGATACTTTATTAGTATACAACTGCTTGGTTAGTTTGGCAAGTTAAAACGGTTATCATCTCTCATCAGCAATTGTCAAAATAATAAAAGTAAGGCTAAATCCAATAAAACTCTGCCACACGTCTTAGTTTGAGGAAGAATAACAGGAGGTATTTGCCCAGCAGTGGGTCAATCAATGGATTAATAATAATCTGTATAGATAAAAATCAGTTACCAAATTTTGTGAGTGTATGATAAAGGCTACACTCACAAGGTTCCTTACTATGACAAAGGATGTTATTGAATTAAAGTCATAATTATATTACAATACAAGACACAGTTTGGAAAGGTGGGTGAAAACATGAGTTACAGTTAGTCAATTATAAAATAAAAAATAGTGTAGTATGTACTAATATTATTTAACATTGATTTGTATTAAATAAGTTCATAATATTACCTCTTTATCAGAATATAATGATCTTGCAACAATATCCAACAACATTCTTGTTTCAGCTTGGAATTCTCTCTTTTCTGTATTTCCTTTTTCATTTTGTTTTTTTTCAGTTGCTGTACTATAATATTTATTACAGCAAAACGTAGGATGATTATATTCTGTAAGGAAATTATATAAAGTTTGAGGTTATGTCATAAGTTTATTATTATGAATTATTTTAAATTTCACTCACGTATTTGTTTCGAAGAAGCAATGTAAACAGGTTCTCTTATGTATTTCGCATTTTTTGCACAATTTAAAACTAATTTACGATTGCTAAAAATTGACCGGCCAAGACCAAAAGCTCTTAAGGACGACATTATTCCTGTGACTACGAGAACGCAATACTAGCGTATATAGACTAATTACCAATGATTTGTAGTCGAGAGTAATCTAATGAAAACTCTAATTGCACATTTATAAAAATAAATTGCAATTTATCTTATAAAACAAGTGATAACCTTCGAATAAAAAATCGACAAACGACTTGACTGACAACAAAACTGACATATGATTGATACCATTCAGTAACTGAGGTGATTGACATTTTGTCCTTAAAGCTTGGATGTTCAATAAAAAAAATATTAACATAATTTATTACAAGTACTGAGTCAAATTATTCGTTAAAGTACTGCATTTTATAAACAATATTATGTGTTGATAGAGGATTTATTATAAATTAAGTTTGAACCGTGTACTTAAGTATAACCAAATGATTCATGTTTGCCTCTAAGAAGTTTATTTCGTGTCAGAAGTTTAATAATTTTTGTATAGTAAAGTTATTTCCTACCTTGACGTTTATTTCATTATGCTTATTCACTGAAGACACGCACATATTTAATTAAACACTAAAGAAATAATATCTTAGCCAAAATAAAGTAAAAAAATACTCTTCTCTAGTGTCAAATCAGCGTCAGTCAATTTGCGTCAGTTGATTTTTGTCTGTTGTGGGGTTCGTTCGGTTTTCTCGCTGATTTGTTTGCAAACTTTATCTTAAAACTTCAATGACGGTAAGAAAATTGTGAAGTGGAAATTAGAAATTGACCATAATACAATAAAATAAACTTTTCGAAGACAGCCAAACCGTGTTTTAAGTAAATTTGTCAATGTTATGGTACTCGTAAAATTTTGAGTTGATAACTTGTTTCAAAACATTTATCATTTGAACGTCCTTATATTCGTTTACTTGTAAATGATACAGACTGACTATATAAAAGTAATGTTGCGTATTTATTGAGTGTTATGTTCGGCTATTTTGTGCAGAATGGAAAATGTGCTTCATTATAAAAGGACGAACTGTTTATTTACTAATTTGGTTGTAAACATGTATCGAGGGTTAAGTGACATTCGCAGTTAAGAGTGAGGGCTTTGTGGGGTCCTTTGGAAAGATAATGTGGGACAATAGATAAAGAATTGTGTTGATAAACAGTCACCGTGGAGCACCTGGTGGGTGGTGGCGGCGCGGGCGGCTTGCTGCCCGGCACAACGCCCGCCCAGCACCCTCCTAACATGCTGCAGCCCATGGAAGAGATGATGTTACCACCCAAGCGTCAAGCTGTAGTTGACCGTCTTCGGTGAGTTCTAAATTACCTAAATACATATAAATTAAGAATTTTCTAACGTAAATAAAATTCTCAAGCAATCAAGGCACACTTATGAAATATCCCTATTAGATGGAATAATTTTTGAATGGATTGGTTGAGTCATACATTTACTCCTAAGTAAATAAATTATGATTCATACCTTATTTCTGAATGAGTAAAATTAAATATTTCCATATATATTCAGGGATTTAAAAGAAAATATATATCATATGAGGTGACCATGGTCTAGTGGTGGAAAAATGGTCGCACAAACCAAGAACTGGGGTATCCCTGTGGTAGTGAAAAATTATAGTTTGATGGGTTAAATCAATATTATGTTTTTGGTTGGGTGTTAAGAGTGGTAATGTATTTGGAATCACAAACCGGGGGTTGAGTGGTTCACACTTTATACCTCTATAGCAATGTGTCTTTGATATAAGACTGAGCAGTGTATAATGCAAGTATAATGTTTAGAAAAAATATAATCATCATCATATTAGCCAGTAGTCTTGCATTGCTTGACATATATCAATAAATCAATCAATCAAATTGTCACGCCATAGGCAGAGACATAGGAGCGCCACTTGCCTCACATATATATACATACATATATTGCCCTTGTTACTTTTAATAACTGAATTAGTGATAATGGGAAGGTAGACTGTAAAGTATAAAACATATACAAAAAGAAGAGTAGATAATTTAAACTACTTAGTTATGTAACAAATAGATAAACAAGTGCATACTATATTTTAGTGAGCCGAAGCAAATATTTCACACTTAAAATTTTATGCCACAGGGAAAAACTGAGCTGAAAACTTGCTTTTCACTGAGACTATCTCCACACACCTCTCTAACTACCTTCAAATCAAAAATTCATCCTGTCAATCTCTATGGTAATTTATTCAATAGTTTCATGGTAGCTTGCAGCTAATACAATTAAAATACAAACTAATAATAATACCTCTACATATTTTATCATTTAAAATAATAAAATTATCTATATTTTTTACCAATTATCTATACTGCTATTTACAGTTATTAAAATGTAGTACCAGTGACGTCTATTTACGGACCGCACTCCAGCTTTACATCAGGCAGGGTGCTGTCAAATGTCATGTCACACTACAAAATAACCTTATTCTATTTATAATGCTATTATTCAAGCAAATTACAAATGGCTGATAGTGAAAAAATTTAGCTGCAGCTGGTCTAATGACATCATAAAGTCAATTGAGATTAAGCTGAGAGTTGTTGTAGTTATAAATGGGCTCTTTCCACACTTGAGTCCTTTGCCAGAGTGACATTTGCTTCTATAAGAAGTGTCTCAACTTCGGTGTATTCTTAACAGAATTTCAATTATTCTACAACCTGCTCAATATGGAGTGTATAATAATAGAGATTAATAAAAATAAATTATGATTAATGTTTTGTGGCTGCCAAAAATTGTTAGTTTTGAATAAACAGGCAAATGTGACTCAACTAATAAAGGTTGATGTAATAGAATTGGGACTACTGTACTACTAGCGCTTCACTGAGGTGGTTTCTGTGGTAGTGGATTGGTGCAGGAGGGGTGTGATTTCGTTCACATTTTGAACGTAAATAAACTGCTCCATTATCCCAGGAAACTACCAGTTAAGCGCTATGCATGTACAGCTAGTTCTAAACTTAATGGCATACCTGAAGTTAGCTGCGAGCGCAACTTCGTGGGTACAGTCAATAATAAATTCTCTCACCTACTTCGAGGCCCGCTATACCCTATTTTTAGTATTGAGTCTTGCGCCTAACTATATGAACCCCTAACTTATAAAAATTAGTCATTCATGCCTCCAAAAAACTTGTATCATACCCTTATGACCCTATGTTATATTTTAAAGGTAAAAAGATATAAGAAAAGTAGGGTGTAAGTAGTCATTAATTATTTATCTATTTATCTGTATTGCACAAAACTTTCAAGTGAAGTGTGTACATGGGCTAGTCCTTGTCCCAGATGGTAAAAAGTGTGTATGACTATTAGTCACTCTTCTCCTGACTACAATACCAATTTAGGTATTCTGTGGGCGTCATTACTTACACTTTACACTCTTACTTTGCTAATTCATAATATTAGTTACTCATATATCTTAAAATAACGTAAAATGTAATATACATAATATATTTTACCATATATTGGTACCAATAATATTTAAGGAGAAAAGACGTAAGTAGATATGTTATAGGTTCCATCTAGGCCGGCATAGTGGATGTGATTGCTACTCACAGTTATTGAATTGTAGTAGCAGTGACATTCATTCATGGACCACACTTTGGCTTAACATCAAGCGGGGTGCTGTAGTATGTCTTGTCACAATAAAAAAAAATACGGGCTTCGAAAGAGGCACGTTAAACCTATACTAATAAGCAAACCCGAACTCAGTGTCGCGATGCAAAGCAACATATATTTGTCTCTTTTGAGTAATTAAAAACTATCATTCTGTCCTATTTCCACTTGTATCTATGCCTTGTCACGGTTGATCGTTTAAACGCAACACTCGTGTAGGTGACGTATCTACTCATTTTACTCAATATCATTGATTGCTACCATATATGTCAAGTAGTCCGCAAGTATTGTCGCAGCTGCTGCGCTGACCACACTTTTCGCACCCTACAAAAAAGACCCTAAACTAGCAGTTGTTTCTTGAAGTAGGAGCTCCTGGTCTACTGACAAGACAAATCAAGTTGTTTACATTTTTATCATAATACAGATGCAGTTTTCACATAATAGGTTATCTGTCTAGCTAGATACTTTACTTGCTATTAAAATACCATATTTATTTATTTTGTTTAGAAAATTGTGGATGTGAAGAAAGCAAGAGAGTTGTCAGAATTGTAAAATGTGGCGCTCCGTTATCCCTGCCTATCCCTATTTTATGATGGCTATGATATTTATACAAGTTGTGAGTGTGTTCAGTTACCCAATTTCTGTATCCTAAATGTTTGTTATACACAAACTTGCTATACCAGCGGCACGATATGATGACCGTTTTGACGTATGACCGTTCATGAAGTTTCGTATAAATTAATAATTACATACGTTAATAAATTATCAATAAAGAAGCTAAGAAGCTTATTCAAACGTAATTATTAATTTATACGAAACTTTATGAACGGTCAAACGTCAAAGCGGTCATCATACCGTGCCGCTGGTATAGGTATATGTACCTATAATATGTGTATACATACGGTCGCGTGCGCATCTATTGGGTTGAACTCGAGCGTTTTACAGCCGAACGTAGATTTTAGCCAGCATGAACCGCTATGCGACGTGCTGCAGTTGCAATGCCGCCGCCTACTTGCCTCACTGTAAACAGACAGTTATGTAATTTCACGAAGCAACGTTTGTTATCGAATGTAACTCATTGAGAAACTGTTTCATAGCTTACGTGTATTTTTATAAATAAGCGCGTGTTTCTTTGTAGTTCTTCATTCTTTTAAATACTAAATGAGATTGTATAATAGAAACAGGATGACCAAAGTACATAATTATATCAAAGAGACCACAGAACAGAGAAATATATAGAAAAAATATATACATGTTTCTCTGTTCTGAGAAAGAGACATTTTATTTAACGTGATTGTATTTTTATATTTATTGTGAATCGACATATGACATGTTAAACTAGAGTGAGATCCATAAATCGAATGGAGATGACTGTTACTACAGTTCAATAACTGATCCCGAAACGCGACTAAGACACTTTTCGGTCTGTATGCTTGTAATCATAGAAACAGGTGACCAGAGTACACTAAAGGTACATTGGTAAAAAGTGGCTTCGAACTGGGATCGAATACCCGGGCGCAACAAACCTTATTTTATGAGATTATTCTACAACCTAGATTACCGCCTTACGTTTTGAACCGAAAGTTCATGGTTTGTAAGCCACTAGACCATGGTCGCGTTAAATATTATTATGTTGTTTCCATAATAAAACTGTTCGATTGATTGTAACCAACACAATGTACTGTAGAACCTGTAACACGACTGACGACTGATAAGAAAAGTACATATTTACAAATTCATATTGGTCGTTTCTTTGTACAACAATCGACAAGTGGAATACTTTACCACTCCATGCTTTCTTCCCATCCTTTTAATCTTGGATCCTGAAGCGTGAAAGACATCTCTGACCCGCATAGTGACAGAGACTGAGGTAACGGTTTTTTCAGTCGTCGACGTTCCTGGATCTCACTTAAGTCGAAGTCAGATGTCGCGTCACAATATAAAAAAAACTCTATAGTACATATTATAAGGCGGATGAGAACTAAGAGTTCCCGGTTCAAAACTATTTGCCGGTAACAATTTGATATAGGTGCTTTAATCGTAGAGTTTCTGTGGTACTTTCAGATTGTAGCAGTCCCTATAGGATGGGAAAGATGAAAAATGTAAGTGTACAATAGACACAAAATTCAATAATTACACAGAATGAGATTTTATTTGCTGCTCAGTGGCTCCTATTCGGTCAGAGCGGTAAGCTACGCGTGCCAATGGCGAGCGGTTCTTCCTTGAGTCACGACATTGACCGCACGCGTCTCACTACTTATATTTCTATTGAGACGCTATATCAGACCTCGACTTGCTTGGTGGTAAGCAAAAGGAAACACAAGAGTGCAGACAACTGAAAACAACGTTTCCGTTACGGTTCCAACTAGGCCGGCATAGTGGATGCGACTGCTACTTGCAGCTATTTACCTGTAGTAGTAGTAGATCCATCTTCTATCGCCTATACCACGGAGAATGTTCTGAGGAGCTCTTTAAACTTGTTCCTACCTCGTCTTTTCACACCCGTAATACAGGTCGGGGGAAGCATCCGCATTTTGTCGACCGAATCGGCAGTCAAACTAAAAAGTTCGGTGCGTCCTTTCTTTGTAGAACAATCGACATGTGGAATGCTTTGCCAGCACATGTGACGGCGGCGTCATCACTCTTGGATCTTCTCTTGCTTATCATCAGGCAGGACGACGTCAAATGTCGTGTCATAATAAAAAAATCATGGATCTCCAGCTTAACACCAGGTGGGCTATTGTCATCTCCATTTATAGACCGCACTCCAGCTGTGAGAGCGGGGTACTGTCATATGTCGCGTCACATTAATAAAAGTTTAGTTTCCTCATTCGCTTCGCTTAGCTTAACTTAAAGGATTCATAGGATGGGGAGAACACATTTGGTAAAAGCATTCCACTTGTCGATTGTTCTACAGAGAAACGACACGTCGAACCTTTTAGTTCGATTGCCGATTCGCTCGACAGAATGTGACTGATGAACTATTACGTAATCACATCGGCCAATTGCCGCTCTAATGCTGGTCATCGCATTGAGACTTATCTAAGGTGTTATCGTGACGATAAACATAACGAAAAATTGTACACACAAGCTAAATAAGATAAGATGGAAACATGTTGTAAATTAGTACTTTGGATACAGTGGAAATAATATAGTAATTTTGACGACCCGCGTGAGGTTTTGGTAACACATCAGTCCTGGGTTCAATTTCTGGTCAGAGCATTTTGTTTCATAATGAGGCAGATATTGCTAGTAGGCAAGAGTTGGTGGTAATTTGCCCAGTCTGCCGATCTAGGTTAGTACCACCACTCATAAGTATGCAGACCGTGAAATGTCTTAATTGCGTTTCAGAATAATCTTGTAATTTGCCGGTTCCAACAAAGTCATCATAGTGGATGTGACTGCTACTTACAGTTGTTTTAACTGTATATGCACGTAGCAGTCACCTCCATTTATTCGCACTCCAGCTTATCATGATGCGGCCTCGCATTATGTATAAACAAAATAAATACTAGCGTTTAAAAATGACTTAACAAAAATCAGTGTTCTGTTTTCATCAACACAAATCCTAGAAACAGGATGACCAAAGTACATATATAACAGATGCATTGTTACCGAGTGGTTTTAAACCCGTGCTCTCGGTTTGCGTGACCAGTGCACTGCCACTACACCACGGTCACCTTAAGTATACACTGAAAACGTAGTATTTAAATTCTGTCGCTTACAAATAAGCGTGGCAATAAAGTTGTAATGACTAACTCGTTATTTACGTATGTAACTGACGGATATAATAATAACAAAAACCACGATGTTATCTTGGCTTGGAGAACGTACTTAACTTTATTCATTGTGCTTTATTCAGAGTTTTAGTACGACTGACTCAATTGTATTAAAACTATACATGGTTTTATATGTGAATTTAGCTCTTTAAAGGCCTGGTTAAGAAATATCCACTGAAACTTACGTTTTCATAAAGCTAAAGCTAGGTTGCCTAGTGCCCATAGCCATAGAACTTGTATGAAAAGAATCGTGAATGTGAAGAAAGCAAGGGAGTTGTGTCAGGATCGTAGCAAGTGGCGCTCCATTGTCTTTGCCTATCCCTGTGGGAAAAAGTCGTAACTATTTGATTGATTGATTATACTTAAGTTTTTTTATTGTGACTCGACATATGTCAGTACCCTCCTTAATGAGCTGGAGTGCGTTCCATAAATGGAGGTGACTGCTACTTACAATTTAAATAACTGTAAGTAGCAGTTGAAACCTGCAATCTACAAGCTGATCCCGAAACCCGACTAAGTCACACACCAAATCGGCAGACTGGGCACAACTGCCTACTACATGCATTTTCATTTAGGCTAAATAATGTCGTTAAATGTCTTTATTTTAATTATACTGAAAATTTTGTTTTAGTAAGACTAATATGATTTACTGGCCCTAAATTAAAGGTGACTGTGGTTAGTGGTAGTAAAATATATGGTGAAACAAACCGCGAGGTTTCGGTTCAAAAACATTTGGCAGAACCAATGTATATTTGATATATATGTACTTTGGTCGTCTTATTTATATGATATAGGTACTTTAGTAACTTAGTATAGAAATTAGAAATGTTAAAAAACGGCCCAGTGACGAACGAGTTGACAAAATTCAATTAGGAAAAATAAAATTTTCCTTAATTGAATATGAATCATTAAATACCTATGTTTTGTTAAAGTTTTGCAGACTAAAAAAAGATATGGTCAGAATTTCTTTACTTCCGTTGGATGACGCGTACTTTGGAACAAAAACAGGATATCGATACGTTCTAAGTTGTTTAAGACAACGTGTAGTATTTGAATGTATATTTATATGTTTAACCCCTTTAATTAAACTAACCGTAATATTTTACGTAATTAATCAATCAATCAATCAAATTGTCACGCCCTTTTCCCACAGTGATAGGCAGTGACAAAGGAGCGCCACTTGCCACGATCCTGACACAACTCCCTTGCTTCCTTTACGTCCACATTTCTCTTTATACAGGCTTTGTGGTTAGTAGTAGTTTATAAATAAAATAAACTATATTCAACAAGACGAATCTTAATGAAAGTATGTTTCAAAAAACTATAAACTTTTTGTCTTATATTTTTTTATACGTCCGTTGATATTCATAAGGAACGGGTCAAAATCCGTTTAGCTGTTATTTGAAAAGGCGCGATGTTATTACTTATTGTATTTAACCCCTCTTTAAACTGTACAAAGGGGCCTCGCATTCCACCTGCATATTTCAACATTTTATACGTCGAAGACAAACTTTTAACTTTTTAATTTAAAAGTTTTAATTGAAAGTATTTTTAAGATTTGTCTTTTGTAAAAGTTTATTAGATTATTCGTTTATGTATTAAGAACTTAAAATGAAAAGAACTTATGTATTATGAAATCATCATCAGCCAGAAGGCGTCCACTGCTGAACATAGGCCTCTTCCTTGGAACACCATTTCGAACGACAAGATGCCAGTTGCATACACTGGTTATTCGTGACTTTCACTATGTCGTCAGTCCCCCTAGTGGGAGGCTTACCTACGCTGCGTACTCTAGAACCTTTCTTCTCCATCGGTTGTCGGTTTTTCGAGCGAGCGATGTGGCGAGCCCATTGCCACTTTAGCTTGTATATCCTCGTTCTGGATCGACCTAGAAGATAGTACCTTGATGAAATATGGGACAGTCTTAAAAGAGCAATGCCCATAACCATTGGGCTTGTATAAAGAGAATTGTGGATTTGAGGGAAGTGAGAGAGTTGTTATTATCGCGGAAAGTGGCGATCTGTTTTCTATTTTATTGGATGCGACTGCGATTGCTAATTAATTGTAGTAGCAGTCGCCTTCATAAACATCATCCTGCCGGTGCTGTCATAAGTCGAGTCGAGCCACAATAAAAAAGGTAAAAGACAACCAGCTTGCCAACGCGACGAGCCCGATTAGTTTTTAACAGTTTGTTATTTAATTGCTCAAGTAATTGGCCGAGAGAATTTGTAATGGCTATATTTGGAAATGACCACAGAGTTACAGTTTGTAAGGTTACAAAATATTTAATTAAAAATCAAACAATAAACTTAAAATGCGCTTCGTATGGCGTATGAATTTGTTGCAACGAGTAAAATGGCCGAGAGTGCAGCTAGGCAAGGGTGGCCACGCTTTACAATACTCTATTGTCGGACATTTTGATATAACATACTTTTTGTTAAGTGGTTTTACACAAGGGAAATTTAGTTTATAAAAATTAAATGTTATATATATTACGTATTTGTTATCTTATTTTTTTATAATATGTTAGGCAATAGACTCGTATGTTTTCAATCAAGACACCTAAGGATTTTATTCGTCAGTTTTTAAATTAAAACTATATCAAGCGCGGCTACAATTTCTTATTTTGTAGAAGTCTTTTTAAATTTAGTTCTTTTCAAGTACTAAGTATAAGTCTCTATAGATCATTCCATAAGGCGACCGTGGTGTAGTGGCAAGTGCAATAGTTACGCAATCCAAGAGCACGGGTTTGAAACCGCTCAGAGGTACCAATTTTTTTATGTACTTTGGTTGTACTGTTTTTATGATACAACCACTTTAGTAGCATAGTATAGAAATGTATAATAAATGAAAAATAAATTCATTTTTTTTTAAGGGAGTAGATATATATTAGCGTAAGTTTTCTTAGATTATTATACCCTTAGCTTTTAGTTTGATACCCCACCTTTTAGCTTAAAATGAATTGGGGCAATGATTTTATTTTTATCAAGGAGTTGAGCGGCCGAACGGAGACTTAATATTGTTAAGGCTTTTCACTACACACAGAAAACAAACACTAAATTGAATAAAAATATTGGATATAGTTTTATTTGGCTTTACATTTATATTATTAGTATTAGTCTTGTCTAGGGAAGATTGCGACATAAAATATAGCACAACGGTACTGTATCGGCGAAATGTCCCAAAATGTTTCGGTACGATTGGCAACCCTAAGCTAAACTAGTAACGGTATTAAACGACCGTCGAGCTCTACACCCAGATACATACCATTCTACTGTTCCACACATATTACCTGCGTTGACATACGATAGAACATTAAAACTAAGCAAAAACTACACAGCGACGATGCAATGATTCACTAAGAAAGGTATTTGTATATGATAATAACAGCATGCATATATACACAAAATAATTATAAAGTTTTGTTGTGAGTTAATACTTATAACTTGCTGTCTCAGCGAGTTAGGTTAATTCTCTTTTTTTTTTTTGAGAAATTAATTTTTTTTATTGCGACTTGCAAGGGGAGGTCAAAAAACTAAAAACACCGCTTAAAGGATCCAGTGACCAGTGTCATAGAATGAGGAAATGAAATAAAATCTCATTCTTCTGAAAAATTTAAAAAGTATGTTTATTATGAAATTTTAAAATTTTGGTCTTAAAATTTGAAAAACAAAACCATAATAAACGCGATAGTAAGCCGCATAAAATTTGTTTAATTCATTAATGAATGTTCGCGCAAAAACTAAGAAATTAAGACGTTTATAGTTTATCAATAAACTATTTTGTAAATTTAGTATTAACTTAACATTTATTTCATTAGAACATTTTGTGATCGAATGAGGTCAAAGTATTTCTATTTTATTTTAAGACACATATCAATTTACATTTTAATTTAAAAACAACACGGTTATAGTGATTGTTGCAAAAGTATGAGTTGCAATAATATTTTTTGCTTTAATAACCAAAATGATTTATGCATTACAATGTAGGTATTTCTATAATTTCATCCTTAACAAGTAAAATTCAATTACTGGAAACAGTTCGTGTTGTTGATATGGTGAGCTATTTCTAGATCTTTAACCTCAATGAAAATATTTCTCATATTACGGTATTGAATTGTTTGATTTTTATATAAGTATGTTTTAATATTTTCTTAGATTTTGCGCGAACATTAATTAACGAATTTTATGCGGCTTACTATCGCGTTTATTTTGGTTTTAATTATACAATTTTACTTTATTTTTCGAGAACTTTGCAGCCATCGTGGTCACGGAGAGTGGCACGACGTATATAATGAAATAAAATACAATTTTATTATTTATTTTATCATAAATGTCGGAATAATAAAATAAAATTGTAAAATCAAAACCAAAATAAACGCGATAGTAAGTTTATGATACGATCTATGGCTGGCTGTAAGCAAGAAGAAGTCTAAAAGCGATGACGATATAAATAACCGATTCAACTTACGCTTGCCTCAGTACCTGTAACTATGCCGGCCACTTTAACCCTTTAAGAGAACTTAATCAAGTTGCCAATATAAAATTGATTATAATGCGATTAAATAAGAATAGGACGGAATCGGCGCCATTTTGTGACGTCTAACTATCTAACCAACTTCACTTTAGTATGGTGTCTTTTTCTTTGCGGACCATCAAGAAAAAGACACATTTGAATCAGTCAAGTGAAGTTAGTCAACAGCCCGTCCTATTCTTCTTCTAATAGCACAGTACATTGTTTTATTCTTTGTGTATACCTACACAAGTCCAGTGCCTATTTAGTTAAGTGACGATCAATACCAGTCGGTAGTATCGCCGAGAATCGGGGGACGGTCCCTCGTGCTATTTCTAACGTTATGGATATAGTAGTCCTGTAACAATAATGTACCTACTTGTGACTAAGCAAATTCATTCACAAAATTATATAATCGTTCTCTAACGACGATTTTTAGGGTTATTGGTGGATAGTTTGTAAGACAAACCTAATGAAATGAACTGAATATAATTTATAAGTATTGGCATGGGCTTAGCATGTACTTACGAATGTCACTATTGCTTCGGAAATAAGAAAAGACCACAGAAATTCGTAAATCATACCTATACATAAACTAACATAATAAGACTGAATATCCTCAAAAATAACCAACAATAATAATAATCGCCAGTTGGCAGGCTACTCGATTTCCTTATGAACGGAGTATAAGTAAGTGTTCATTGCCCCTTTTCTTCCGCATTGAGTGGCAGACCTAGTTAATATCCGTCAATGTATTAAAATAATCGCGCTGTTGTACGATATTAACTGCTCCGAGTGGACAATACTTTCCAATTTCCTTTACCTACTAATTTCAATTGAATTAATTAAACGAATGGTTTATCACACATTGAGGTCACTTTTATTGTGTTATATGAGTGTTGGTATATTACGTAATTGTGATTTTAGTTCTACGTAAGTCGTGCCTATGTGTAATGATGTATCATATTTTATAGTCTCACAGTCGGATGTACCAAAAATTATAATTTACGAATTTGTAAAAAGTATCGTATAAGTAAAAGAAAAAAAGAAAAATGGGTCGCACCACTCTTTAACATTTTTCATTTACGTTTAACGGATATTTTATACAGAGCTAAAGGACATCATTCATTTTGGGTTTCTATGTACTACTTTTGTTATTTATAATGATAAAAACATATATAAATGGTAGTTTCGACATAAAATTATTAAAAACCCAATTCACGATTTCGTAATAGTAAACGTAATAAAATAAGTATAAAGTAAAACTAAATTCGTAAATTGAAACTTTTTTGGTACATTTTTTTATTATTATTGTGCCTTGACATATGACAACGCCGCGCCTGATAAAGTTGGCAATATATGGCAATGACGATTAGGCCGTCACTATACCGACCGAATCGGCAGTCGAACTGAAAAGTTCGGTGCGTCTTTTCTTTGTAGAACAATTGACAGGTGGAATGCTTTGCCAGCTCATGTGTTCTCTCCATCCTTGGATCCTTCAAGTGATTAGTGAAGAAGCATATGGACGCATATGGACGGCGACTGAGACATGATAAGCATGATGGAGGTGCCGAAGACTGAAAAAAAAACGTCTCAGTTCGTTTTTTTATTGTACCTCATTAAATGTATAATAATGTACTTAACAATAGAATGTTTGTGTTATGATTTAGTCAGTGGTAGGCATTTGGAATGCCTAGGTAACAAGTGAGAGGAGCGGGGAGTGTTGCATCACGCCGCCAACTGGCATATACAACACTAGGTTTGCGTCACAATCGAGCAATGATGACGTCATCTCTCACTTCTCTCGGCAATATTCAAGAATATCATTCAATACAAAATTGTATTAACTAATTGGGGTTCCGTTATTATTATATCAACCGTAGAGCTTGTATGAGGAGAATTGTGGATGTGAAGAAAGCGAGGGAGTTGTGTAAGGATCGTGGTAAGTGGCGCTACATTGTCTCTGCCTATCCCTGTGGGAAAAAGGCGTGACAAATTGATTGATTGATTGATTTTGGCAAAGTTTAAACGTGCCACAGAGAGCAAAATATCATTGATTTTATTTATATTTTTTATACTATATTTTTATGCTCTGACGGTTTGGGCACATGGAAAGGATGTGTGAAAATAGATTGACGAAAGGAATTTATAAATCTGATGTGGATGGATGCGTTAAACAAGGCTGACTCAGGGGGGTGTATTCTGACCAAATCGGAGACATCCTTAAGAAAGCTGGGTTGCCTAGTGCCCATAACCGTAGGGATTGTGTGAAGAGAATTGCGAATGTGTGAGAAATTTTGTCAGGATCGTGGCAGGTGGCGCGCCATCGTCTTTGCCTATCCCTGTGGCAAAAAGGCGTGACAATTGGATTGATTGATTAATGATATTGTAATGTTCCTGTGGTGATGGGTGTCAGTGACTTACAATCAGGAATTTATCGGAGTCTTGTTTACTTTAATGGATAAGCGTCATAGTGGTCAATGAACCAAACATAACATATACATACATATACATACCTTATTAACTTGCTACCTACTGCGTTATACAAATTAACATCGATACATTGTATGTACGCAATGCATATATTGAACGAGTTATTTACTTACTCTTTACTTACTAATTAATAAAATCAAGTATTGTGGTACGTCCGTTGAACGTTCGGAATTAAATTTAACATTCGCCATCTTGACAATAATTAAAATTAAATTGCATTAACACTGCCTACCTATCCCTCTTAAACAAATCAATCAGTTAATCAACTTTCTTAGAGTGGTAGGCAGTGGTATCCAGTCTGCCGATCCGGAGTAGTATAATTCCACTATTTACAAGTAAACAGACCGTTAAGTGATTTGGTCGCGTTTCGGGATCAGCTTGTAAGTTGCCGGTTCCAACGAGACCAGCATAGTGAATGTGATTGATACTCACAGTTATTGAATTGTAGTAGCAGTGACATTCATTCATGGACCACACTCCAGCTTAAAATCAAGGGGGCGCTGTCCATATGTCGAGTCACAATAAAAAACTTGTCACGTGATTTTTCCCTCATATACAGAGACAAAGGAGCGCCAGCTGCCACGATCCTGACATAACTCCCTCACTTCCCTCACATCCACAATTCTCTTCATACAATGAATCGGACCGAATAATAGGATAAATAAGAATAGGACCGAATCGGCTCCATTTTGTGACGTTTAACTCTGCAACCAACTTCACGTTAGTATGGTGTCTTTTTCTTTGCGGACCGTCAAGAAAAAGACAACTTTAAATCAGTCAAGTGAAGTTAGTCAACAGACCGTCCTATTCTTATTCTAATACATTGTAATATTAATCTATTTAATTGCAGATAATTTAATATAATATAATGTTTGCGTGTTGCTGTTGTTAGGCTTTCGATTCTTTTGCCTTGACAACGTCTCAGAGAAAGTGCACCCTGGCTGGCGCTTGGCTTCTATGCAATTAGTTGCATCGCTGTGAAGCGTGGGCGTCACTGCTTGCTTACACTCCTGCTAGGGAAAGTGCATGATCCATCGCTTGTACATGCCGCCGACACGCTGCTCTCTATGACCATATTTAGATTATTTATTTTATGCCACTAGATTATTTATTTTTGTTTACATTTCTATACTAACTAAACTTGTGCTAAACTAATAGTATTTGTGTTATAGAAACAGGACGATCTAAGTACATTATATCAAAGATACAGAATAATGACCATGGACTCAATCTTTTCAGTTATTGGAACTCTTCGTACCATCAGGCTAGACGAGGTCAGATGGCAAGTCACATTAAAATAAAATACATTGGTACCGGCAAGTGGTATTGAACCAGGATCTCTTTGTTTACGCGACGTAGACCACGGTCGCCTCTTATAAATTGCGCGTTAGTTGAAAGATTTAGAAATAAATCAACAATAAGATTTGTAGGACATGCAAAATAAAATTATGCGATTGGCTAATTCAAGGTTACGTGTTTGAATTTTTTTTATTGTGGCTCTTTATATGATAACATTTCGCCTGATGTTACTCGTAGGCTGGAGTGCGTTTAATGGAGGCTACTTCTACTAAAATTAAATAACGGCCAGCTTATCTTAAAACGCGACTAAGTCACTTCACGGTTTGTACATATTGAAGTTTTTTAAAATTTACATTTCTATACTAAGCTACTTATTATAGAAGTATAATATGCTAAGCTAAGTATTATAGAAACAGAGCAACCAAAGTACGTATATCAAAGATACATTTGGCGGTCTCAAACTCGTGCTCTCGGTTTGCGTAACTATTGCACTGCCACTACACCACGGTCGCCTTTGGGTGGTAGTACTACCCTCCTTCGGTGGTACTGCTGGATAAATGACTACTATAGCTATGTCTGCCTACCACTCTTAAACGACCAGACACGAAGCTAGCTTCTTACTAGGGCGGCATAGTGGATACTACTTACAGTTATTAACTGTAGTAGCAGTCACCTCCATTCTTGTACCGCACGCCAGCTTTACACCGAGGCGGGTGCTGTTATTTATCTCTCTTATCTGCCTCTTTTTTTGTCATATACCAATGTATCTTTGATATATGTACTTTGGTTGTCCTGTTTCTATGATACAAGCACTTTAGTAACTTAGTATAGAAATGTAAATAAATAAAAAATATGGTTTCAAAAAATATTCTCTCATCTCACTTTTAAGTGTTGTGGCTTGGTATAAGACAGCACCCCGCGTGATGTTAATCATGGAGTTTGGTTAATAAATTAAGACGATTGTTTTAATAACTTTCACGGAGCACTTGTCGTCTTGTTTCTATGATACAAGCAAGCACTTTAGTAGCTTAGTATAGACATGTAAATGAATAAAAAAAACTGTTTGTTACACGGATTGTATACGTGTGCGTGAATTAGATACACTGTCAGGTGTGTCGCTTCAATGACGTACCTACCTATGTTATGTAATAGCTTAAGTTATACATTTCGGTATCATTGGTTGCGTATTAGATAAGTCGTCGTGGTTTTTGATTAGGCACCAAATCAACAAGTTTTAACGACAGGCGTGGCGAATTGGTTAGCGCATCATGTTGAGCGTAAAGTCCGGGTTCGATTCCGGTCGGGGTAAATTTTTGTTTCGTAAGTTTCATTTGTAATTTTTAATAAATATTGCAATTATTTGTTAATAAAAAAAGAGGCTCATATTTGCTCCGGGTCTGGTTTATCAAAGAGTGGTAGGCAGTGGTACCCAGTCTGCTGAACCGGGGTAGTACCACCAGTTGCAAGTATACAGACCGTAAAGTGATCGCGTTTCTGGATCAGCTTGTAAGTTGTTAGTTCAAACTAGGCCTAACTAATGGATGTAACTGCTACTTTACAATTATTGAATTGTAGTAGCAGTCACTTCGATTCATGGATCGTACTCCGGCTTAACATCAGGAGAGTGCGGACTGTGGTCATATTATGTCGAGCCAAAATTAATAAAAGAAAAAAAAAGAATTATAAATAAATCAATCAAATTGTGACACCTTTTTCCCACCGGGATAGGCAGAGACAATGGAGCGCCACGATCTTGACACAACTCCCTCGCTTCCCTCACATCTACGATTTTCTTTATACAAAGCTCTACGGTTATGGGCACTTGGAAATATATATAAATTAAAAAGAACTTAATTTAAAAGATTTTTAACGATAAAAGTTTTTTGTGATTCCTTCTCGTCAATCCTAAATCATGGTAGAGTCTGCCAATGCGCAAGAGCCGGAAGGTGAAATAAATGATTTTGAAATGTATTTTAGCAAAGCAAAGTGTTATTTAAGAGCACATTGTAAGCTGTTGCCACCCGGTGATATCGAAATTATGTTACCAAATGCGCAGTAACCGTCTGACGTGTAGATTATATATACATATACAATTATACATACATACTTAGACATTCGACAATTGACATTGTTTTGTGGAAGTTGCGATGGAAATTTTCAACTTCAATACTTTTTTGTTTAAGGCATACCGTGAAACTATAGGCATAGAAATATTACCAAGACGGGTTCAAAATCACTCACCGGTACCAATGTATCTGTAATATATTTACTTTGGTTGTCCTGTTTTTATGATACAAGCACTTTAGTAGCTTAGTATAGAAATGTAAATAAATAAAAAATATGATTGCAGAAATTATTCTCTCATATCACTTTTTAAGTGTTGTCGCTCGGTATAAGACAGCACCCCGCCTGATGTTAAGATGGAATGCGGTCCAGAAATTAAGACGACTGCTACTACTGTTAAATAACTGCACGTAGCGCTCGCATCCACTGTGCTGTCCCAATTGGAACTGGCAAAATTCAAGCTTATCCTGAAAAAGTTTTTTTAAGTTGTCTTTTGTAATTGGACTTTTCTGTGCTTACGCAAGTCAAGGTATTTTTTATATTGTGGCTCAACATTATGACAAAACTCTGCCTGATGTAAAGCTGGAGTGCGATCCATTAATAGAAGTGACTGCTACTTACAGTTAAATAGCTGTCCTAGCAGTTACAAGCCAGCTTAGTTGATCTCGAAACGCGACTAAATAACTTCACCACCCACAGACGTATACTTGTAAGTGGTGGTACAGCCCCGGAGCAAATATCGGCCTCGTTTTTATTACCTCCTTATATTTGTAATTTTTAATAATTATCAAATATGATACAAATAAGATCTATAAATCAAATCATTGCTCCGATCGGTAAATGAACCTGGGAATTTACGTAATGAACGTTGTGTTAACCAATGCGCCACGCCTGTCGCCAAATGGTATTTAAAGTATTTTTATGAAAAAATATAATTATTATGTAAAATGAAATAAAATGGAGTATTAACATTGGCTCAAGGTGATCGTTCGCAGGAGTTGCGCCTCACTGAGCATGTATCCATTTAATGTCTGTTGAAATAATATATTAGTTATTTTTACTAAAATAACTAACTAATATACTTATATTCAATTGTATTTGTTAGTGAATTATTATTCATTTTGACGGAATTCTAATTATTTAACTAATACAAGGTTAAGGTGACCGTGGTGTATAGTCTGCAGTTCAAAACCACTTGCCGTACCCATGTATCTTTGTTACTAAAGGACATCATTAATTTTGGGATATTTTTGTACTACTTTTGTAATGCCCAATGATAAAAATATATAAATGGAGGTTTCGATACTTGTATTAATAAAACTAATAACAATTTTGCTTTTAATTGCTGTGCAATTGAGTTATTTGGAAAATAAGATATGGATTTTGTATCGTCTCTCAATCACGAAGACACGTCATATTTCAGTTCTGTTTTGAACTGTCATTATTATAGTTTGATCATTTTGCACACCTAAACTATGCAAAATAAAGGATATTTTCAACTGTTAATACAATTTAGCCCAAGTTACCGTACAAAATGAATGATATCCTTTGTACTTTGGTCCTGTTTCTATTATGCATTTACTTTAGTCAATCAATCAAATTGTCACGCCTTTTCCCACAGGGCCACAGGGTCTCTGCCCCCTTTTCCAAAGGAGGGCAGCGACAATGGAGCGCCACTTGCCACGATCTTGACACAACTCCCTCGCTTCTTTCACATTCACAATTTCTCTTCATACAAGCTCTACTTTAGTAACGTCTAAAAAACTCGTTAGTTAAATGATTTAAATTCTTTTAAAATAAATGACGATTTACTAACAATTTCATTGTCACAGAACATAAAAAATGTATTTTTCTGTTCTGTGAATATGTAGGCAGGTCGAGATAAGATGACGAGTCAGCATAGTAAAGACGACTGAGGCAACTGAAAGATGAGACGTTTTTTTCAGTCGTACTTTGGTCGTCCTGTTTCTTTGATACAAGCTCGTCAAATAGCTTAGTATAAAAATGTAAATACATAAAATAAATCGTTACAATTATTATACAATATTTGATTATATAGTAAAATATCTGTTGTTTGTGTATACGATGAACACTTTCACTTATGCTCGGGTGAATGTCACATGCCGTGTTCTAGTACTGTACAATTTCTGTTTAAGAAAAAAACTAATATAGACTTTTACTATTATTATTATGTTTTAATTTATTTGTTTTATAGATAATTACTGTCCTGAAATAAAGATTACTACAAATATTTTTATTTCAGATATTACTATGTTAATATCTGAAAGTTAAATAATATTAAGATATATAAAGATTTGTTTTTATATCTTATATGGTTAGAAAACAAAGTAATAAATTATTTTTGTGTCCTAAAATTCAAGAAATTTTGTCACTAACTGCACGTCACTATTGACAATAAAGTACAGCAATTACCTCCTTCAATCGTTATTAAATTATTCGAAACTTTATGATCGGTAATCTTCATAAAACGGATCCAGATCCAGTTAGAAAACTAGACTTCACTAAAAAGAACTAGCTCTAATACTCAAGTGCAGTATTTTCAATTATTTTTTGGTGGACGACGACTGCTACTAACAGTTATAGTTGCTGTGTTTAATCATCAGCGCTCACGAGTACACTGTCCTCAGTACCACAATATCCATCAATCAATTTTTATGCCTCAATTACCCAGTTCTTTGCACGATTCTGCCACAAAATTTCATTAAAAGTGAAGTAGTAATAGCAACACTTACAATGACTAAGTCGCGTTTCGGGATCAACTTGTTGCCAGTTTCAATTGGGCCAGCATAGTGGATGTGACTGCTACTTAGTCATATCCACTAGTAGTAGTTACCTCTATTTATGGACCGCACTACAACTTAACATCAGCCAAGCAAATATGTCAAGCCACAATAAAAAAAAACTACTTAAATATAATCGTGAAAGTTCATGAGGATAATAAATTTATGGATATTTTTTTTTCTTTTTTTTTTTTACATTTCTATACTAAGCTACTGAAATCCTTGTATTAAGAACACAGAAACAGACACCCAAACAGGACAACCAAAGTACATATATCAAAGAGACATTGGTACTGGTCTCGAACTCGTGCTCTCCGGTTAGTGTAACCATTGCACTACCACAACACCACAGTCGCCTTTCAAGCAGAAACGGTTGGGCGGATTTAGGTAAAATTTAAAATGAAGATTAAAGACATGGAGTTCCTGATGATATAGCTGATTACGAGACGCTGATTTTTAACGCGGGTGAAACAGCGGCGCACTTTATAACTAAAAACCATCGATGTTTAAAAACACTACTTTTTTTGCACGTCGTATTCGATTGGACGTCACTGCTTACTTAATATGTTTTCCTGTTTCGTTGCAAATAGAGAAAAACACTAGTTATACAATAGCTACACAATACAATACTAGCTATACAATATGTATGAAATGCTAGCTATAGCTAGGCTTTTAGATTTTTATTTATTTATTGTGACACGACATATGACAGCACTCCACTTAATGTTAAGCCGAAGTGTGGTCCATAAATGAATGTCACTGCTACTACAATTCAATAACTGTGAGTAGCAATCACATCCACTATACCGGCCTAAATGGAACCGGCAACTTACAAGCTGATCCTGAAACGTAACCAAATCACTTCACGGTCTGTATACTTGTAAGTGGTGGTACTACCCCGGATCGGCAGACTGGGTAACACTGCCTACCACTCTTTATAGTAATGAAGGAAGTTCGACTCGTGATTTCTATGCCAATAACGCTTTACTAGATTCTTCTACAACCTTCTTAATTACAATCCTATCAACTTAAATCCTTCAAGCGAAGCGTAAATAAAGCATCTCTACCTGGCATAGTGACGGCGACTGAGGCAACCGTCTATGTCGTTTTTTTAGTCGTTAGTTCGACATTCACTTGCTTATCAGGCAAGTCAATAAAATAAAGGCAACAAATAAAAAGGCTGTTAGCTTCAAAGTCTGTTCTTTGTAAAAACAATCAAACTTAAACTTCTAGAACAGCATTGTGGGTGCAAAAGCTAATTATCTAACTGTAATAGCCTCTATTTGTGAACTGCATTCCAGGGTAACATCAGGCGACGTTCTGTCAAAAATATGACGAGACACAATAATAAGTAAAATATAAAGGTATATTTGGCAAGAAATAGCTAGGTTGCCTAATGCCCAAACCTTAGAGCTTGTATGAGGAGAATTGTGGATGCGAAAGAAGCGAGGAAGTTGTGTCAGGATCGTGGCAAGTCTCTGCCTATCCCTGTGGGAAAAATGCGTGACAATTTGATTGATTGTTAGAAATTGCAAAAGTTTAACCACGTGATTTACTTTTGTTAAACTCAAGCGTATAAAATGTTAGGACGTTGAGCCCTTCACGTGGGCGAATTTGGCTTTTTGTATGTATCCAGACGTCTGGTTACGGGTTCATTAACATTGCTCTTATTAATTCTCATAGTAGTACATATCATGGACGACAGACGTGGCGCATTAATTATTATTATTCATTAAATTTCTCTACTAAGCTACTAAAGTGCTTGTATCATAGAAACCAGACAACCAAAGTACATATATCAAAGATACATTGGTACCGGCGCAAGTGGTTTTGAACTTGTGCTCTCGGTTTGCATAACCACGGCCGCCTTCGTTACGTGTCGTTACGTCGCCTGAGTTTGATTCCTGGTCGAAGCTAAAATTTGTTTCATAGCTTTTATTTGTAATGTTTAATTTTTATTTAATAATTAAATTGAATATTAGAAAATTTGTTAATTGAAAGAGGGGGATATTTGCTCCGCGTCTGGTAGGCAGTGGTGCCCAGTCTGCTAAACCGTTAAGTGACTTAGTCGCGTTTTGAAATCAGCTTGTAAGTTGCCGGGTCATATCCACTATGGAACAAGGTCGGCATAGTGGATATGACTGTTTTTAACATTTATGGAGCCTACTCCTGCTCAACATCAGGCGGGGTGCTATCATATGTTGATCCACACGACCGACGAAGTTTAAAACGAATAAAAGTATAAGTTACAATTTTCACGTTATAGCCTGTTGTTTTTTATTTTTCGCATATCACTTGTGAATGTCAAGCGTCGATATCTGTAATGTAGGGTACATATATACGTGTATGTATAAAAAAATGTTAGTCACTTGTTGATAGTTGTCAACGGTTGATGTTTTTTACGTATGTCTGTCATTGTTACATTTTTTTAGTAAAGCAGAATTTTTAATGAAAATTGAACAGTAGAAATAACGACTAACTGATGAGTTATTATTATAATATACTTATTTCTTGTCAATATAAAATGTTATTATTTTTCTTTACATTTTTTATACTAAGCTTTTAAAAGTACTTATTATAGAAACAGGACGACAAATATAAATACATTGGTACCATTGGTTTAGGGCTTGATAGCAAGACTATTGCACTACCGCTAGACCGGTTATAATTAGATTTAATAATAATAAGCAATTGATGGGCCCCCTCAACCTCTTCCAAGATTTACGTAATTTCAAAGTTCCAATTGATTCCAAAGTCGGACTTTACTCGACTTTGGTTTCAACTCCAGGATCACTCCACCTTACGGGTTGTTTCACCACTTATTCGCTGTAATGTCCGCAATGGAATCAGCAATACTATCACAAAAAAATTGACGACTCAAGTGGCATAAGTCTTGGGTTAGATTGGTGTTTAAGAGTGGTAGGCCGACAGATCACCACTTTTAACAAAAGTTCAAAAGTACTTACTATATCAAAGATACATTGGTACCACAAGACCACAGTCGCCTTAAAGATACATTAAACAAAATCTTCTTAACAGTCCATATTAATTTGTATATTTTGTTTCTTTAACAGACGTCGAATAGAGACATACCGCAGAAGACAATCGGAATGTGTGCCAAGATTTGACCAATCGTTCAATGGTGCTTGTGAACAGCAAAATTTGGAGACCAGCGCGTTGCAGAAGCGGTTCCTAGAAGGAAAAGCAAAACGTCAGGCCAAGAAAAGTGATAGAAAACCTGACTTGCCCGCCATAAGTGGAAATCTGCATAGCAGTGTACACGTGGTAAGTACTTTTTGATTATCTAAGACTGACATGTTTTCACTGCATATCCCGAAACGTGATCAAATCATTTCACGGTCTGTATACTACAAGTACTTAGTACTAGTAGTAGTGGTGGCACTACCCCGGATCGGCGGACTGGGTACCACTGCCTACCACTCTTTAAAAAAAGCAATACTTCTTGGCAACCTTTCTGGCCAATGTTAAGGTCAATCGCTTTTCTAACATCAGGCGGGTTGGCGTCATGCATACTGCGTGGCGCAACAATGGTGACTTTAATTTAAGTCACGGTTAGGGCTAGTGGTCATCATCATCATTAGCCAGAAGGCGTCCACTGCTGAACATAAGCCTCCCCCTTATAACGCCAAACGACAAGATGCCATAGTGACTTTCACTATGTCGTCAGTCTCCCTGCGCTGCGTCTTCAGGTTTGTGGTCTCCACTCTAGAATCTTTCTTCCCCTATCGGTTGTCGGTTCTTCGAGCGATGTGGTCTGTAATAATAAAAGTATTATTTAAATAAATTTAAAAATATAGAAAATTTAAACAATCTTAAATATAATAAAGTTACCAAAATTAGTATCACCTTAGTTAGCCGTGCTCCCAGGCCGTTTGCCGGCAGACACATCAAAGGACCATCCATTTCTTTCCTTCAATACCGTACTTATGCACGTTTCTCATTCCAATGGCATTTTATTATGATTTTTAATTCCATCACAGAATTATTCTGTAGTATATTTTTTATGCACCAAATGGTATTTTTGAAAATTGAAAATAATTCAATATATAATAACATACGTATATATGTATGTTGATTTAAAAACACCAATAAGTCGCCACGCCGTATAGTCACAATAAATAAAAAAACAATAAAGTTGATTGCGTATAATGTTTTTGTTATTGAATATTACGCTTTAAATCTCATTTCGTAAGATTAGGCAAATATTATGAATAACCGTTTTATGCGCTTATAATTAGATTGCATTGTACATCATTATATTAAATTCTAGTCGTAATTTTGAGATTCTAATAATACGCTACCAAAGTGCTTGTATCATAGAAACTGGACGACTAAAGTACACAATAAATTAAAGATATCCAAAGTACATATTAAGAGCCAATTGGTATTGCGTGACCATCGCGTTACCACTAAACCACGGTCGCCTTTTAAATCATTGATAAAGGTAATAAATAAATAGCTAACGTCTATAAATATTAGAACATTATTTTAATCAGCGAAATGAATCAGAAATTAATCACAACTTGAGCAGAGTTTATAAAATATTTAAGAGGTTGAAGCGCTTTCGCTAAGCTCACGTGAATTATTAACTAAAACAGACGCAGCTTTATTGGGTTAACTTTATAGAGGCTGTACTGAACGAACATTTTATTTTATTTTATCCAGACGCGACATTTGATTTTGAATTGCCTGATAGAATTGATTCATAAAAATAGTCACTAGACTCACAATTTGTCTCTAGATTGTCACAATTTACTATTATTTACATTAATGTTTTATTTGATTGTGACGCGACATCTGGTTTAGTCGTGCCTGATATAATAACTGCATATAAAAATACTCAAAACGTCTCCAGGTTGTCACGATTCACTATTAGTTACATAAATGTAATAAAAGTAAATAGGTATAAAGTAATAGGAAGTAATTTACACAATAAAAAAGTGTGCGGTTCAAGTAGTTCGTGTTCAAGCACTAGACCATAGCAAAAAGATCGGCTGAAATAAATTAACCCCCGCAGTAGTAAGTTACATCGGGTCGCAGGGATGGGCGTCGACCTTCGGCGCACGTCCCGGCCAAGTATCACCTTGAGCCACACGCGAACGCCACTTTAACACTAGAAATTACGCCGGCTCCTTTACATGCATTTTTATCGACCCCAGTCACTTTGACTGACATTAAAAAAAGACGCTTCCTATACATATTTATGCTAATTGACGATGTTTTTATAGAATTTATATATTGTGGGCTAGATTCTTTATAGCCCACAATTATCTTATAAGATACACACTCTGTATATTTGTTCCTGGATAACGGTACACATTGTTTTAAATTGATGTATAACTAAAATGTGTATTATGAAATAAAAGAAGAATCAATTGTCACCACTCATTTCCCGCAGGGATCTGCAGAAACAGCGAAACGCCATTTTACGTATCCTGACACACGTCTCTCGCTTACTTAAGTGTATTGTGGAAGGCACTGCAAACCTCGTGTTTTTAGGAGTGTCCCAGATTTAAACAAGAAACAACCTTTAGGGTCGTTCCCGTTTTATCCTTAAATTTGCCTATTAGATGACATTTTAAAAATATTACGATTAAAAAACATTTCCAGGGCAGACCGGTCAATATGACCGATCTGGTACTTCTAGAGTTAATGGTTACAAAAAAATAAACGTCCAACTCCACATTATTATATACAGGTTTTCATTTAACTTAGAAAATATTGCGAATTTTTGTTTTTGTTGTTGCTTATTATCCCTATATGTAGACATCACGAGAGGTATCATTTTCTGACGTGCCTTTGCGTTGTCCGTACCGACATCAAAGGTATCCGCGTTAATCTAGCTAATGACAGTGATGACATTCAGGGGAATTGCATTGTAAACCAAACAAAAAGCCGACAGTTCAAGTACTCCGCGTTGAATTGTGACTCGTAATGTAAATACATGACAGGAATCTTAGCATCCTCTTGTTCCATCATTAGGTCTTTCAGGCTTTAATTTGATGACAACCCAGCTAAAGCCCCATTTAAAGCCCCTTTGTTATATCTCTTGCATTTGCATGGCCCTCACTATAATCTTTCTCTGTACCAAATTTCATCCAGATCCATTTAGCCATTGTGGAATTCGAGTGTATGTATGGACCGTAAAATGCGTAGTCGCGTTTCGGTATAAGTCTAAAAGTAGCTGATTCTAACTAGGTCGGCATAATGGATGCGACTACTATTTATTCATGGACTGCACTCCAGCTTAGCATCAGGCGGGGGGCTGTCACACGTCGACTTACAATTAAAAAAAAACTTGTCAAAACTACCATGTATATATGTTTTTATCATTAGAAATAACAAAAGTAGTACATAGAAACCCAAAATGAATTTGCCTTTAGCTTTAGCTCTGTGTAAAATATCCGTTAAACGTAAATGTAAAATTAAAGAGTGGTTTTACCATTTTTCTTTTACCTTAACGATACTTTTTACGAATTCGTAAATTATATTTTTTGGTACAACCGGCTGTTAGTGTAGTTAGCAGTTATTTAATCAATCAATCAAATTGTCACGCCTTTTTCCTTTTCGTCAGTTATTTATATAATACAACAAAAACGTCATAATCTTATTTAACGATTTCAAGCGATATCATTCATTAATCCCTGATATTGAAATTTTTATTATTTTATATGTTTTGACGTCACAGATAAACTTATTATTCACCGATAAAGCTCAAGAAATATAAATTGAGAACTAAATTACCAAAAGCCGACCGTGGTTTGGTGGTAGAGCAATAATCACGCTAACCGAGAGCCCCATTCCAATACCGTTGTATTTTTTTCTGTTTCTATGATACAAGCAAGCTTTGCTTAGTATAAAAATCTTTCAAAAAATATAACTCTAGGTTAGAGTTATATTTGTTTAACGCATCCCTCCACATCAAATTTATAAATTTCTTTCGACAATCTACTTTCACTCATCAATCAATCAATTGATCAAATTGGATAGCCACTTGCCACTATCCTGACACAACTCCCTCGCTTCCTTCACATCCACAAT
Organism: Tinea trinotella; assembly: GCA_905220615.1. NCBI lineage: Eukaryota > Metazoa > Arthropoda > Insecta > Lepidoptera > Tineidae > Tinea > Tinea trinotella. Next base: position 5,320,479 of record HG992310.1, read on the forward strand.
TCTCTTCATACAAGCTCTAAAAGTTTTGTAGTACATAACAAAAATTGGAGAGCCTTAATGTAATTATTTACAATGGGACGTGGAGTGTCAAGGGACAACGGCAAGGTCGTGTGCTCATCACGTTTACCTACGGCTGTTTGATCAATGCTTGAATGCACACTGGAGGTCGCTAACAACTACTCTCTCATATTATACCACGCACTTCACACCTGTGGCCTTATTCAATCATACAGTATTATTGTGATTCGACATATGACAGCACCCCGCTTGATGTTAAGCTGGAGGTGGTCCATGAATGGAGGTTACTACTATTTCAATTTAATAACTGTAAGTAGCAATCACATCCACTATGCCGGCTTAGTTGGAACCGGCAACTTACAAGCTGATCCTGAAACGGGACCAAATCATTTCACGATCTATATCACGAAGTGATGGTACTATCCCGGATCGGCAGAAACGTCGACCTAGTTGGAACCGGCAACTTTTAAGCTGATCCCGAAATGATACTGAGTTACTTATACGGTCTGTACATTTAATAAGGATAGTACTACCCCGATCGGCAGACTAGGCAAATGACCTCTACCTGCCTGCCTACCACTCTTAAAACAATATTAACTCGTGCTTTATGATGTGGAACTGTTCGTCTATTAGAATAGATTTTAAAACAGGTCTTAACGCGTTTTTAAACATATTTAATTTAACTCGACGTTTAGGCTCTGTTGCAAGATCCGTGGTGACGAGAAGACTGCGGCTGGTTGCTACAACTGCCTTTCGCAAGCACTATCCGTATCTTCATTTTTTTAGGTCGTAAATTTTATTATAATACTATCATCTTTAATACTGGCCGGCATGTTGTGAACGCGACTAAAGTAACCGTGAATAGATCGTTTTTTTGTTTTATTTTTATTGTGACATCTGACCTCGACCAGCCTTATGGTAAGCATGGAGGCCCAAAAGTGCCGACGTCGGCAAAATGAAGTTATTTCATGGCTGCCACCGTCGCCGTCGCTATGCCGGCCAAAGGTGCTTCTTCACGCATCGCTTGATAGAACCAAGGATGTGGAGAACATATTACGGCGCTTTGCTATTAGGTAGGATGTAGCGTCACAATAAATAAAAAACAATCTAAAACTTAATGTAAATATTTAAATTTATTTAAACTAATATTCAAATTAAATTCGATCGGTGATTTCGAACCAAATGAAATGGTTCGCATCCTTTCCACAATTAATAAACGGATTTAAAATCTGCACCTGTTAACATGTTTTTACTGTTGAACTATGACCTAAACGATTCGGCGCGTGGTTTCTTTGTCGAACAATCGACAAGTGGAATCTCCCCATTTTATACCCTTGTATCCTTTAGGAGATTGATAGTGACGGCGACAGAAGGAAACAAGGTTATGCAGAAATCATATATCACTTCACAATAATAATAAAAAATATATTTTCCTCAATAATATTAACTTAAATGAGGTAGATACGTTATATACACGAGTTTTAGTGTTCGCAAATGGCACGAGTTTGAACGATTAACCACGACTAGACATAATACACTGAAGAGGAAGTAGGACGGAATGATAGTTAGGGTTTGAGTTCAGGTTTGCATTAGTATAGTTTTAACGTGTCTCGTTTGGAGCGCGTATAACATATCTACGTATTTTCTCAAAATATCATTGTTCACAATTTAAAAAAAAGCACTTTCCTCGTGAAAATGCACCTGTTAGTGGCGGTGTAGTAAAGGCTGAACAAACTGATGTCCATAGTTTTTCCAGATTTTTAAATTGTTTAAAGAGCGATAGGCAATGGTGCCCACTGAGCAGTGCCGATTGAGGTAATACCACCACTTACATGTATACAGACCGTAAGGTGACTTAGTCGCGTTCGTGTAAGTTGCTGGTCCCAACTAGGCCGGCATAGTAGATGTGACTGCTACTTCCAGTTATTTGCCTGTAATAGCAGTCACCTCTATGGCTCTTACTCCAGTCTAACGTTAAGCGGGGTGCGGTCTTATGTCAAGCCACAATATAAAAAAGATCAATTTTTGATGATCAAACCGGATATCGGATAAAAAAGTTAAACTTTACTAATCAATCAATCAATCAAATTGTCACGTCTACATTTCCACATTGAGACAATACAGGCAGAGACAATGGAGCGACTCTTTCCACCATCTTGACATAACCATCTTGCGCTTCCTTCACACCCATCTTTATAGAAGCTATAAGATAGACTATGCGACACCTGCTTTTTAAAGAATGTCCTTTTGAAGAAATGTTTCTTCTAGGTCGTACCCGTTTTAAGATCCACTCACCTCTGTTTTTTTTGTGACACGACATCTGAGCTCGACCTGTCTAATGGCAAGGAAGGGAAGATCCAAGAGAGCCAACGACTGAAAAAAAACAAATCAGTCGCGGTCGCTAATCCGACTAAAAAACTATTTCATCTTTTTTTTCTTATTTACATTTTTATACTAAGCTACTAAAGTGCTTGTATCATAGAAACAGGACAACCAAAGTACATATATATCAAAGATACATTGGTACCGGTGGGTGGTTTCGAACTCGTGCTCTCGGTTTGTGTAACCATTGCTCTGCCACTACACCACGGTCTTCTTAATAGCGTGATGGAGTTATGAATCCAAAAATTCCTTATTATTAAAATACTGCAATGTCTCTAGATAATGAGTTTATAAATAGAGTATTATTACTTGTTGATAGATGCATAAAAATTATTGTTTTGATACAATGTAGCAAACATGTTTACTTGAATACCCGTTGTCGTTCGCGTTGGTATGGTGGCGGCGACATTTAATTGAAAATGGCCGGAAATCCAATGGCCACTAAATACCTTACTAAATTAAAAAAAAAAATTATATATTAAGAGTTTATATTCATTATTTTCTTTAATTATACATTTCTATACTAAGCTACTAAAGTGCTTGTATCATAGAAACAGGCCAACCAAAGTACATATATCAAAGATACATAGGTACCGGTGGGTGGTTTCGAACCCGTGCCACTCGGCTTACGTAGCCATTGCACTGCCACTACATCACAGTCGCCTTAAATTAATTTAAATTAAATCGTTTTTTCTTATAATTATACGAGTATTTATACTAGTAAAAATAACGAAAGTAAAAACAAAACCGATTGCAGCGCCACCTACCTAGTCCAATTGTCACTCTTCTAAACCTATCGAATACATAACATCTATAGAAAAATAAATCAAAATCTGTCCAGCCATTTGAGAGGAGTTCAGAGTGACACATGGATAGAGTGTAAATTAATTTAAATATGTAAATATTTTTTTTACGCATACATTTATTTATTGATAACATCATAACCAACATTCATGAATAAGGCCTTAAATAAATGTGTATAATAAATACACTTGTAGTAGCATGGACTGTACACCAGCTTAACAACAGGCAGGGTGCTGTCACTGCCATGCCACGATAATAACTATTTTAGTCACACTGACGTCATAAGAGACAGAGAGAGAACTAGGCCGGCATAGTGGATGTGGCTGCTTCTCACAGTTATTGAATTGTAGTAGCTTAACATCAAGCTAGGTGCTGTCATATGTCGAGTCACGATAATAAATAAAAAATCTCTGTCTTAGTTGTCCACTGCCGGACCTATTCCTCCCTCAGCGATATCCACAGTGGCCTGCTGAATGCAACCTGCATTCGGTGGTTGTCAGTTTATCTTGTGGGTCCATCACCTGCGTTTTCCATTACTAGTCATATAGCACTTTTTTACTCCTATAACCCTTGATCCTTCAAACACATCGTGAAAAGTCTTCTTATTCGGCCGGCATAGTGCACGGCAATAGTTAAAGATCAGGCTTAAGTCTTAATTTAGGTTACAATTGTATTTCCTGCCTCAAGCATTAAGTATGATTCCTAAGAAGAGACACGTGAAGATCGGACGCACGTGTTCACGTTTTGCATTGTTTATGGTCTTACCTTAACTGCGACCTTATTCTTGAAGCCCTTCGACATTTCATGCTGATTTGTAAGACTGCCCAAGTTAATAAAACCAGCCACCAGTCACCCAAAATTATTTGTTACAGAAATGATGATAAATTGTATACGTGAAGGAAGCAAGAGAGTTGTGTCAGGATCAGGAAAGTGGTTCTCTAGTGTCTCTGCGTAAACCTGTAAGAATTGACGCCTGATAATCATTTTTTAATGTGAAAAGTATTAAGCAAATTATAAAGATAATGCTTAAATCTCACTAAATATAAAACATTCTATTAAGGCGGCCGTGTTGTAGTGTTATTGCAAAGGTCACGTAAACTATGAGCTCCAAGTTCAACAACCACACGCCAGTACATGTGGTTATGTATCTTTGATATAATATGCATATACTTTGGTCGTCATGTTTCTGTACAAATGTAAAAAATTAAATAATAAAACATAAACATAACGAAAACGTCTCAAGAATATACCTTTTCCTCGAAGATCGCCCTTCACAGGTTTCTGTTTCTGTTAATCTGTTATTGACATTGAATATTTATTTTTAAATAAATATAACTGTTTAATTTATTATTTTATTGTTATTTCTTTTTACTGTGGTTATATGTTAGAATTCTGCCTGATGTTAAGTTGGAGAGCGTACAATGATTGGAGGCGACTGTTAATAGTATTTAACAATAAAGTTAAATTAGCAGTTATAAACACTATGCCGGCCTAGTTGAAACCGGCAACTTACAAGCTTATCCTGAAACGTTACTAAGTAACTTCACGGTCTGTATACTTGTAAGTGGTGGTATACATATCCTATGTTAGCAATTCAGCAGAAGAATATCCAAAGGAAGAAATTTTCCGCTGGGAATAAATTTATAATTTAAAGAAATATTAAAATTATTATAAACTCTACAAGCTATCTCCTACTTCGCCTGGTAAGAAACATTCTTGCAGTTCTTATAGTATTTTTATTATATAACTCCACTTCCTCTACTACAGTACGTACCTTAGCAAGAGTGACCCAAGGTGACTTCCAGGTTAATCAATATCTTCCTAGTACCATTTAAGGAAGTTTACATTTTGTTTACAAATATATACAACATTATTATTACTCTAAAAATCGAGCTGCAAATATAAAGTACTGGCTGCAAAGCTCTCGAAACTTTAGAACCAAGGCGACCGTGGTGTAGTGGCAGTGCAATGGTTACACAAACCAAGAGCACTAGTTCGAGACCACCCACCGGTACCAATGTATCTTTGATATATTATGTACTTTGATTGTCCTGCTTCTATGATACAAGCACTTTAGTAGCTTAGTATAGAAATGTAAAAAAATAATAACTGTACAATCATTAACCAAAACTAAACGCGATAATTAGTTTAATTCATTAATTCAATTTTTTCCTCTTTACTGCAATACTATAGTAAGAATGGTCTCAAGGTTGTCACTATGCTGACCCGCCCAGGTTAATTAATATCTTCCTAATATCATTTAAGGAAGTTTACATTTTGTTTACGAGTATAAAATATAATATCAAAGTAATTTTGATTAATAGCAATGCTTATGATGCTATATGATAGCGTGGGTGGAAGTAGTTAGGAGCATCTCGATCCGGAAGTATGGCGACATCAATTGAATTGACTTGACCCCCCGCATTATGACACTGTTGCTATTCGTTAGTATACTGTCTTAGTAAACTCATACCTCATATATAATTAATTGCTTTTTTGTCGGTACTAATGTACTTTAGTCGTCTTGTTTCTATGATACAAGCACTTTTAATTGTGATGGAGGTATCGAGAGAAGAGTGCAAAAGGGTAGTGAACGGTGCCATCCATAGTATTATATAATGAATAGCCAAATAATGTCTGAAAATTCACGGATGGCTGTTCATAATGCGGCACTTGTTCGTACGTATGACTTCCACACCCAACATTCAAACCGGAGCCAAACCAGGAAAGCTGGATTGCCTAGTGCCCATAACCGTAGAGCTCTTGTATGAAGAGAATTGTGGATGTGAGGGAAGCGAGGAAGTTATGTCAGGATTATGGCAAGAGGTGCTTCTTTGTCTCTGCCTATCCCTGTGGGAAAAAGGCGTGACAGTTCGACAGGTTTTTTGATCTTATATATACTTTATTGTTTTTTTTATTAAGACCGGAAATCTGATTTTGACCGTAGTGTATGTACTTTATTCTTAATTTTTAAATAAATTAATAAATCATTTATCTATTGTAGCAATTATTTAAAATGATTCTGAATAATAAAATTCGTTTCTTTTTTCTATATAAAGAAAACTCTTCTATAGTGTCCATAGTCTCCAGATAATAAAAAAAAGTCCATACACTCTGTTTTTAAAGAATTTAGATTGTACTTTAAAACCGTTGAAGGCGTCTACTTTCCTAACGTACGTATATGAACATTTGATCTCCTTATAGTTACTTGGTCGCTTATTTGTGTGGCAATTCAATTAGAAAGTGGCAACTTTTCATTGTCGTCCATAGTTTTCCGCACAAACAACCTTTGCACGAATAAAGTGAGAGTATCGCGGATTGAATAGTACCTACCGTTAGAAGGTTTTGATAGTAGGGCGGATTGTTGTGCAAACTGCAGACGGCTCGAGCGTTTGTTTCGCAACGTGCGCCTCGCATTGTCTCGCGCCGCTCACCACTGTGACCTTACTACCGATTGCGCGCACTGGAGGACAAATCTTGCAGCTCAACGATATTTAATTATACATTTTTTATTGTGACTCGACATATATTACAGCACCCTGTCTGATGTTAGGCTGAATGGAGGTGACTGCTACTACGATTAAATAACAATTAAATAGGTAGCTGTCACGTCCACTATGCTGGCCTAGTTGAAACCGGCAACTTACAAGCTTATCTCGAAACGTGGTTTAGATCGATATATACCTAAAGCCTAAAGAATAATATAATACCAACTAAATGAAATGAAACTTAATTAATATAATTTTAATAATAAAAAAAATGTTGTTGTGTAAGGATCGTGGTAAGTGGCGCTCCGTTGTCTCTGCCTATCCATGTGGGAAAAAGGCGTGACAATTTGATTGATTGATTGATATTAAAAAAAAACCAACTAACTTATTTAGGCGACCGTCTTACGAGTATTAGGACATTGTCTCTGCCTATCCCTGTGAAAAAGAGACGTGACAATTTGATTGATCTAGTGGTAGTGGATGGTCAAACCAAGAGCCTCCAGTTGGGAGGTTGGGGAACCAAAACACTACTTGTCGGTACCATTGTATCTTTGATAAAATGAACTTTGGTCGCCAGATACAAGCACATTTAGTAGGTAGCTTATAGTATAGATAAGTTTAAACGGGGGCTCTTGGAATTCAATTCAGCGATATAACCTATTTAGAAAATGAGAAATGAAGATAGATGTCTAACATAAGTTCCATATATTACATATAATTTAAATAAGAATAATTAAACATCAAATGAAATACAAATTAATACAGATAATATAATGATATAACTTTGACCTTCATAAATAATCGTATTACATAATAAGCGCTCTAAGAAACAAGTCTGTGTAGTCAACCGATCAAATACATTTTATAAGGACTAGGGGTCGCTTGAATGGAAGGGTCGCATTTTACATCATTAGAATTGCATGTTGTAGGTAAATAATTCGCAACGCAATATGTATTTGAATTATTGCGTTAAACAAGGCAGACCCAGGAGGGTGTTTGCCGACCGAATCGGAGATATTCTTAAGAAAGCTAGGTTGCCTAGTGCCCATAACCATAGAGGTTGTATGAAGGTGAAGGAAGCGAGGGAGTTGTGTCAGGATCGTGGCAAGTGGCGCTCCGTTGTCTCTGCCTATCCCCGTGGGAAAAAGGCGTGACAACTTGATTGATTGATTTAGTTTGGTTCGTCGTTTCTTTGTCCAACTATCTACAAGTGGAATGATTAGCCAGCCCATGTATTCTCCCCATTCTATCACCTTGGCGATATCGAGTTACGAAAGCACCTCTGGCCGGCTTAGTGACGGCGACTGAGGCAGCAAACTACGTCGGTATTTTCATTCGTATAACTCTTGACCACCGTTGGCTTACCTACGTAGAGATACTTAAAAATCCTTATTGATTTTTTAAAATGAACAATTTTATGTCTTGTATATTTACTTAATTTTAATAATAAAGGTTGTGGCATCGGTTTTTTATAATTACATATTTACATATTTAGGCTTGAAATATGACAGAACGCCGCCTGATGTTAAGCCATTATTCTGGATGCCTCTGCCTCTATTGATCCGGGAATAGAACCACCAATTTTAAGTGTACAGACAGACCGTGAAATGACTTAGTCCATTTAGGGATCAACTTGTAAGTTGCTGGTTCCAACTGGGCCGGCATAGTGGATGTTTTAACTGTAGTAGCAGCTTCCATTCACGAACTGCACTCCAGCATAAACGTCAGGTGGGGTTCTGTCATATGTCAGCCCATAATAATAATAAAACCTATGTATATACTCGTATATATTTTAAGGCAACCGTGGTGTAGTGGTAGTAAAATGGTCATGAGCAAACCGAGAGCACGGGTTCAAGCTACTGGCCGGTATCAGTGTATATTTGATATTATGTACTTTGGTCGTCCTGTCTCTGTTATACAAGCTTTTTAATAGCTTAAGATAGAAATGTAAATTTAAAAAAATAAATATATATTTGTTTATATAAATTTAATCTTGTGGCTACTTAATTTGTGAGCATAGTTAATGTGCTAATTATAATATTGCAAACAGATAGCAATATAATATAGTTTTATCAACGAGAAGGTTAGCTACCATCAGCGCTTGGCATGGTCCGCATGAGTCATCATACTTACTGCGAATTTAATGTATGAATACTGTTTAATGTTACTTTTTAACACCCATATAAATCAAAATAAAATCGATCATTAAATGTTTTACGATTTAAGTGAGAAAATTTATCATTAGGAACAATAATGATATTGTTCTTTTTTAATCATTATCTTTAACTTTGTTATAGGCTATATATAATTGATGAGTTTCTTGTGATTTCTTCTCATCATATTACGAAATCATAGTAGAGTCTAACAATGCGTACGAGTCAGAAGGGCCTGTGCGAATTAATGATTTGTTTTGGATTGTGTTAATTAAAATTATATATTTTGTTTCAGCAACAAAAGTTCGCGTGCGGCGATTATGAACCACCGGCGAAAATGCAATGTGGGAATGGTGCGGGGTCAGGAGAGGCACTCACCAAATTTTCTGTTGAAATCGTACAACAGCTAGAGTTCACTACTTCAGCTGCAGATTCACAGCCACAACAAATATCCACCAATGTTACCGTGAAGGCCCTCGCCAATTCTGTCAAAACCTCCGGGTCGCCCCCGCCTTCTGCCCCTCCTCCCAGAGTGCCAACTCCGTTGGATTGCGAGCGAGAATGCAAAGCGGAATGTAAGTCCGAAGTGGCCGACGACGAATTCGTCGGTTTGGATGAATGTGCCGCGGCATTGGAACGAGATGCCGCATCCGCTTTCCCCGGGTTAGCTGAACTCATAGGCGAAGATGACGGGGACGAAACTACATTCGAAGATTTAATAACTGAGATCTCAGAATATCCCGAGTTTATGAAGGATTTCGACTTAGATAGTGGGAAATTGAATAGCAACCAAGAACCTCCTGAAGGTGAACCCGCACCGCGTTACGGTGGGGAGATGTCCCCTGCAGCTCAGACGCTGAAACATATGGCGGAGCAGCACCAGCAGGCAGCGGGTGCTGATTGGGCGAGGTATCGTGGTTACGGCGGTGCCTATAGACCGCGAGCGCCACAAGAGCACCTGCACCTGAGCCAACAGCAACAGATGCATCTGTCGCAGCCGCATCACAACTTACAGGTGAGCATTTCTTTTAATGTAATTTGACTTTCCCGCGAAAATGTACCGCGGCCGTTGCCTCAAATCTTGCGCCCAACTCTATGACACAAGACTTACGAGATGGTATCGCACGTTGTTTGCCATATTGTGTGTTAATGAGTGTAATAGTTGGCAGGCCATAAAACCTAGACAGTAAATTGCGGTTAGTAATTGGAGTCTTCTTTATTGGGTAATTCGTGACGTGAAAGGACATAAAAAACATGGTAGTCTGGTATCGACCGAGGCGGTAAAGTGCGCGCGCCGTATCCCTCCGCGGCCGTCTTCCCGCCATATCACGTGCATTACATCTAACCTATAACAACTATACATAAACATAACTATATGTAATTTATATTTAACAAGTAAAACATAACCAAATATATATGTATTACTATATTACATTATAAATATTTTATATTAAATAACTGAGTAATGAATTTCAATAATTGTTTACTATTTAAATTATACTCTATGTAGACAGCTGAAGGTTCACTTTCGATTGTAAATATAGTACGTGCGCGCCGTATTTCAATGTTTCCATCAAAGTTTACATTGGTGAACATTTGAGTGCACTTCCAACTGCATAACTCGCGGTTTTCAACGTTTGAACTTTCTATATGGACTATACTTTAAAGGTGAACGCGCACTGGTCCAAGCCGAACGAGCCAAAATAATCTGACGTCAACGAAATATCGGATGGTCTTCCATACCTATCCGCGTCAAACAAATTGATTGTGCCGAAATATTTTATTTGAATTTTTGAGGACATATCGATACATTTTCCAAGGGCGGACCCCTAGCGCCACCTTGATCCGCGGACCCCTAAAATACTTATTTGCAGTACTCACATAGGTCAATTCAATCTATTTTTTTCTCAAAATCTTAATTAAACTCTAATGCATTTTGTATGTAAAAAGCTAGTCACCTATCACTTGACACATTATTCCATCTTAATACTGAAAAAGGCAAATTGGTCTGACTAAATTCTCAAAACGTTATCAGGTGTCGATCGTAAGTCTTACGTACGTCTATTTTACTTACTTGGATCTATTTATAAATATATAATTCCAGACTGTCATTTAACTTGTTTAATAAACAAAATTAAATTAAAATTTTCCTAAAGCTAGTAATTCTAGAAACTTTCTAGAGCATTTAGCTTTAGTAATTTTCTTGTTTAGTCCGCGGACCCCCAGGGATAGGCTCGCGGACCTCAGGTTGGGAAAGGCTTCCTTAAAGCAACAAGGCTTAAATCACAATGCAAAGAGATATTTGCATTGTGACGGATAATATGTGACAATAATTTTATTAAAATATATGTATTGAACTATTATTCGGCTCGTTCGGTTCGTTCAGCTCGTTCTGCGCGGCCAAGTGTGCGTTCACCTTTACTTGGATAGCTTCCATCATTGCGCGCGTATTACACACAGTTCCAAAATAATTAGTATATCTCCGCACCTAACGAACAGATTGTTGTTATAAATTGTGGCGGAGGGTTTGTAACAGATGTTTGGCAAGCCCGAGGCGTTTGACCTTATTAAACATTACCGCTGTCCTTATAATTGGGAGTGCGCGCCGATGCTAATGTGTTTCACTTGTTATTGTCCGCTTACAGTCGACGAATGTTCATTCATTTGTTTTATAATGCGATTAAAATAAGAATAGGACGGAATCGACGCCATCTTGTGACGTCTAACTCTCCAACCAACTTCACTTTAGTATGGTGTCTTTTTCTTGGCGGACCGTCAAGAAAAGGACACCTTTGAATCAGTCAAGACGACCAACACCTCAGTCTCTCCGTGACCAAGATGGCTGCAAAATTCTCGAAACGTCGGAATAATAAAATAAAATAAAATTGTAAAATCAAAACCAAAATAAACGCGATAGTAAGCCGCATAAAATTTGTTTAATTCATCAGTCAAGTGAAGTTAGTCAACAGCCCGTCCTATTCTTATTCTAATATCATAGTACTTGGGCAACAAATAGTCACGCAACAATTAGTAGTCCCACCACTGTCAAGTGTGCAGACTTTTAGGTGACTCAGTCGCGTTTGAGATCAGCTTGAAAGTTTCCTCTTACTAGGCAGGCCGATGTAGTGAATGCTACTGCTACTTGCAATTATGTAACTGTAGTAGTTGTCGAAAACATCCTCGAGAAAGCTAGGTTGCCTAGTGCCCATAACCACAGAGCTTGTATGATGAGAATTGTGAATGTGAAGGAAGCGAGGGAGTTGTGTCAGGATCGTGGCAAGTGGCGCCAAGGATATTTCAATAATATTAACTAAAAGACGACCTAATAGTGCCGAAACTCAGACTAATTAAAATATAACGACTAAACGTTCTACAATGAACTAGAAAGGAATATTGGCACGATATATTTTCCCCTTTGGTGTCGTCTCGTATGGATATTCTATTACGTTATAAACCCCTTATCGCTTTGAAGTTGGTAGTCTATTAAATAGTATGGTTCCATTCAGAAAAAATACCTACTTAATATTTTGTACCTAGTCTAAGGTACAAAAATCAAGTAGTTGGATTTTTAATTGTCATTATTACCTAGGTGTAGTTCTGGTTTTTATTTTAATTGAGATGCGACTTCTGACCTCGACTTGCCTGATCAACCGTTTTAGTTTACGGTTGCCTCAGACGCTGTCACTATGCTGGCTAATACTATTATTTTTACGCTTTGCTCAAACGATTCAAGATTATAGTATAGGGAGAACACATGGGCTGGTAAAGCATTCCACTTGTCTATTGTTTACAAGGAAACGACGTGCCGAACTTTTTTCTTCAGCCGGCATAGTGATGGCGACCAAGTATTATCTGTTTTTTTCAGTCATCAGCGCAAATCAAGATCAGATTTTGCGCCTCAATAAAAATAATCTGGCAATATATTTAATGTCGTTTATTAATCCAAGTAATAATAATTATGGATGACAATAAGTAATATTTTCTATAAAGAAATTTCTAATGACTTCCTATAGAAACTTAGGAAGTATTGTCAACTTGACGGCGATGCATAGATATCGTGACGGTTAGCGCCACTCACATAGGGTTGTCAAGTGGAGGACAATAATGTCTTATTTTTAATTTTACATTAATACTTTCATTAAAGAAACAGGACGACCAAAGTACATATATGAAAGATGTATATGTACTTTGGTCGGTACCGAAAAGTGGTTTTGAACCGGGGAATAGTAGTAAAAAATAGGTTGTGAGGATTTCCTGCTAGTCTAAATTTAGGTTGTGTAAGAGAGCAAAAGGGTAGATCGAGAAAAGCACATCTTTTTGTTCTAACTAATTTTATCCGTCATAGCGAAGTAGTAAATTACATAATTACATTAATTACATAAAAAAATTGTCGTACATTATGACAAATTACCATTTCTTGTATGAGATGTGTCAGGAAAAAGAGAAAGAGCTTTCCTTTCTACAAGAAAGAGAAAATCTTAAATAACACCAAAAATAAATAAGTAGTACTTCCTAATATTATTATACTATTCTAAATGAAACTGTTTAGGCATATCAGTACTAATTCATTTCATTGAAGAACTCGCGCCTCGATTCCCACAGGCAGGGATATGCAAAAACAACGAAGTGACACTTTCCACTATCCTGACATAAGCCTCCTGCTTTCTTCACATCCACAATGCTCTTTATACAGGCTAGTATAGACATGGCTAGTGCTGATTCTCGATCTTTTAGAAATGTCCTCGGTTGCCCCTCTTTACCATTTCACTTAAGACTAGGGTCTTCAACCCGCGGCCACAAGAATTAACCAATAAAGATTATTGAAATTTGAAATTATGTATGTCTTTTATTTTATTGATAAGGTGGTAAAGTGTCGTGAAAAGTTGTGGCCCTTCGGACGATGTGAAATCGATGTTTGGCCCTTGCACTAAAAAAGGTTGAAGACCTACGACTTAAGACAATTCTTTTTAATTTTATCATGGCAACCCTACTCCTACATTATTCTCCCTTGTTTCTAACGCATACAGGCCGATGACTTCTAAAGTAGAGCGGGTACAAAATAAAACAAAAAAAGTCCTTACCTACAGTGTGTGTTTTTTTCTCTTAGACATACATTATTACATTAAACAATAACATAGAAAGTAAACATAAATGTCAATTATTAATATTATTACGACATACTTTCACTTTGACAACTCAATTTAAAAAAAATCTTATTATTTGTAAAAAGAACATACTATACAGTCGGCACTCCCGCGTTTAGTTTCCTGTATGTGGACCACGTGTCTAATACCCTCCTCCCCGTCCCTAACCGTGTCATCTTAGTGCGACCAATAAAAAAACTTTATATTTGTGGCTCGACATGTGTCACACCTCGCCTGATGTTAAGCTGGAGTGCAAGAGGCAACTTCTATTACAATTAAATAACTGAGTGGCAGTCGCATAACATTAAAAGGCGACCGTGGTGTAGTGGTAGTGCAATGGTTACGCAAACCGAGAGCACGGATTAAAAAACACTTTTCGGTACCAATGTATCTTTGATATATGTACTATGGTTGTCCTGTTTCTATGATACAAGCACTTTAGTAACTTAGTATAGAAATGTAAATAAAAAACCCGTGAAATAATTGAGTTTGTATTATTAGTTCTAATTACGCCAATAAAATTACATAACAATACAATTTTAATAGCCTATGTAATCGTTATAATTAACAATTATATGAATTGTCACGCCCTAAATCCTACAGGGATAGGCAGAGACGATGGAACGCTACTTGCCACGATCCTGACACAACTCCCTCGCTTTCTTCACATCCACAATTCTCTTCATACAAGCTCTAATGTTATGGGCACTAGGCTACCTATCTTTCTTGAGGATGTCTCAGATTTAATCGGAAAACACCCTCCTGGGCCTGCCTTGTTTAACGCATCCATCCACATCAGATTTATAAATTGCTTTCGTCAATCTACTTTCACTCATCCTTTTCATGTGCCCAAACTATCGAAACATCCCTTTGTCAATCCTTGTCACTACATTTTCTAACCAATGCCCCACACCGTTAACTTATTACGCTTGAAATAAAATACTTAGAACGCTAGAACATGGTGGTTGTTAGGGGATGAAAATCTGAGATGTTATAGGAAACCTCCCCTCGTAAGGGTGGTGCGCGGAAATTGACCAGCCACGGTTACTCCAACACATAACTATGTAACTCTGACATATAGGACAATAATGACGTAGAACCTTATTTCCACCACAATAAGAACTAATTTGCAATACGGTTTATTAATGAATACGTAATATAATACGTTCAGTTTATTATATAAATTGGAAATAATAACGCAAATGAAATTGGAGTTATTCATTTTAATAATGTCTTTGGCCGGCATAGTGGCCGTGTCATATTTTTTTCAGTTGTCGGCGCTCTTTGTCCTCATTTTTTATACTATAAGTCATGTGTTGCGTATTAAGAAAAATAAATTTAGTTAATCTCTAGCACCTCTTCTTGCATTAGGCAAGCAAGAAAAGGTCATTTATTAAAATCAAATTTTGCCCTAAAATAAATAAAACTTTATTGAAAATAAACCTATCCAAAACAAGCCTATTTTACTAAGGAGTCACGCTTCAATTCCGAGAGACATAGCCGAATACGATGGAGAGAACGAGGATCTCTTGCTTCCCCTACATTAACAATTATTTTTACAAGAATTTCCATGAATCCTTATAGATTTAATATAATTTATGCATCCATTCTACCTATATTCCTATAGAAGCAGAATCATGAGAATTTATTTATTAAATATTATTATTTTAAACATATAATAAAGAAATGTTTTTTACTCTTATATTTTATTGCGTATAATATATCGTATATCGGTAGCTAAAACATTTAAACAGTAAAATGTTATTTGATAGCATTGATAAAAATGTATGTTTGTAATTTTATAAATATTGAAAATGCTGTAAATTCTCGTATTTTATTTTATGGGGTGTTTAGTTGTTTTTTATAAGAGGCCAAGATAAATATGCGTCGGGTGTGGTAGGCAGACCGTTGGTGGTCATTTGCCCAGTCTCTCGATTAGGGATAGTACAAGTGTACAGACTGTGAAGTGACTTGGTCGCGTTTCGGGATTATCTTGTATTGGTTTCATCTGGGCCGGCATAATAGATGGTACTGCTACGTACCTCCATTAATGGACCGCACCCCAGCTTAAAATCAGGCTGGGACTGTCATATGTCGAGTCACAATAAAACAATTATTTCTCTAAGTTTACTTTTTATATTTAATTACATTTTTATTTTACATAAATTTTTACATTATTTATATTATATTTTATTTATATTTTACATTATTTACATTAATTAATTTACTATATTTAGTATTGTTAATTATTTAATTTTCTTACCTAATATTCTATTTGAAATATTAACTAGATGATTGTCTGTTAATGTAAAACAAATTAGTGACAAAGTTGTGTCAAGGTGAACGTGGTAATTAAACAATTGAACATAAACTCATTAATTGGAACCCAAGTGTTGGTACATTGCAATGAACGCAACATCAAAGAGTGGTAGGCAGTGGTGCCCAGTCTGCCGATCCAGGGTAGTAACACCACTTACAAGTGTAAACTACCACCACGTGAAGTGACCAGTGAATGAGATGGAAGCTAGGGAGTTATGTCAAGGTGTTATAGCTTGTCTAACTATAAATGACGCGCCCCTCCACTTTATTATTTTATTTAAATGTGTGAATACAAATATTACTAACTATACTACAGGCCAAGGAGAGTGTTTTCCGACCAAATTAGAGACATTCTCAAGAAAGCTAGGGTGCCTAGTGCCCATAACCACAGAGCCTGTATGAAGAGAATTATGGATGTGAGGGAAGCAAGTGAGTTGTGTAACGATCGTGGTAAGTGGCGCTCCATTGTCTCTGCCTATCCCTGTGGAAAAAAGGCGTGACAATTTGATTGATTGATTGACTACTATACTTCATCAGCGTGCTCCTCTTTTTGTGTCTAACTAGCAACTGAATCACCAATTTCATTTTCTGTTTGTTGCATCCTTATTTTATATTCGCATGTGTGCTTAAATGCAGTGGAGGGGCGCGTCATTTCGGCTTAGACAGACTCTAACCACGTATGTCATCAACACCTCGACATTACACCCTAGCTTCCATCGCATCTACAATTGTGTAAAACTCCATAACTTGAATAATTGACATTATACAATCTATCGACTCATAAAAATGGCTCCGCTTTTACCTGCTTCAAAGTAATATTAATTTTGAATGTAAGGTACGCATAGTTAGGCCGGCATAGTAGATGTAAATGCTACTAACAGTTATTTATCGCACTCAAGCTTATAAGACTTGACTTACAGACAAACTTGCAAGACTCGCCTGATGGTAGATCAGGCGAGGTGCCATCGAGTCACAAAAATACCCCAAGTATTTCTAAATGAAAATTTAACGTGGTGCAAAAATAGCACAATCAGTAACTTGTTGGAAAATGCTTACATTTTGTATCGATGGTGGTGGGAGGGATGAATGAGTGACTCGTTGCGTGGGAGGCCAGTGACGTACTTACAGAATAATATTTTAAATCGAGCTACGTTCGTGACGTCAATCCTGAAACCGCCCACGTTCCAATGGAAGCCTACACGTTTAAAGTTTCATGTAAAGCCATTCACCGAAGTAATCATTCCCAAAGGTCTATGACGTCATTTGCTTAAATATAAAAATGGTGGATTGGCATGGGATGATAATGATACGTTGGTGTAGTCAGATACTATAATTTTTGGTGACCGTGTCCTAGTGGTAACACAAACCAGAAGTCCCCGGTTCAAAACCAATTGCCGGTACCAATGTATCTTACATATGTATATGTACTTTGGTTGTCCTGTTTCTATGCCTATGTACCTATTTTTGGTGCAATAGGCTACCGTGGTGTAGTGGCAGTGCAATGGTTACACAAACCGGAGAGCACGAGTTCGAGACCACCCACCGGTACCAATGTATCTTTGATATATGTACTTTGGTTGTCTTGTTTCTATGATACAAGTACGTTTAGTAGCTTAGTATAAAAATGTAAAATCGTTTGTATACAATAGGGGTTGTATAGCTCAAATAAAAAAGAGCTATATTTTCTCAGAGTGGTAGGCATTGGTGTTCAATCTGCCGATCCGGGAGAGTACCACCACTTACAAGTATACAAACCGTGAAGTGAGTTAGTCGCGTTTTGGGATAAGCTTGTAAGTTGTTGGTTCTATCTAGGCTGGCATAGTGGATGCGACTACTACTTGTAGTTCTCTCCAACTTAACATGAGGCGGTGCCTGTCCCTAATAAAAAAAAGTCTTAACAGGTTCTTATACCATAACCATTGAACTTGTATAAAGAGAAATGTGGATGTGAAGAAAGCGTGGGAGTTGTGTCAGGACCGTGGCAAGTGGGGTTCCATTGTCTCTGCCTATCCCTGTGAGAAAAAAGGCGTGACAATTTGATTGATTGATTTATACCATAGCTTATCAAAATGGAATAACATTGAGTTATTTTATATATTTTTAAATTATGTTTTAAATTAACATTTAAATTTTCTCTCTCTTGCGGGAATAATGCTTGAAATGTTGATAGGCGGGCGGCGCCCGTCCGTAACGTTATCGGTCGATTTTCTAGGGTGAGGGTGCGCGTTCCAACAGAATGTATCTTAAAATTACTATCTTCTAGATATACCTATACACGAGTTCACTAATTTTGGGATACAGTTAAAAATGTAATACTTTAGGTAGGATTATTTAATTGAGACTCGAATTTTGACAGCACCTCGCCTGATGTTAAGGCGGCGACTGCTACTACAGTTTAAAAAACTGCAGGTAGCAGTCACATTCACTATGCCAGTCTAGTTGAAAGCGGCAACTTACAAGCTGACTCTTAAACGTGACTAAGTCACTTTACGGTCTGTACATTCCCCGATCGGCACACTGTGCACTACTGCCTACCACTCAAAAAACATCGGAAATAATAAAACAAGTTATTTAAATATTTCAAAGAACGTTCCCATGGTAAAACTCAGTTTGAAATCCTCAGGTCATTTTTTAAATCGATGTGCGACGAGATAACAGTGTGCCGTTATGTCGTCTGGCTCCTCGCTACACTCATGTTCTCATATTCACACCGAGCCACACAAATTGTGCGTCCGTCCTGAGCCCCGATTCCTTAAAACACGACGGAAAAACGACTTAGCAACGAACTTTATCAACATGCTTTAGCACCCCGCTTGATGTTTAGCCGAAATGTGGTCCATTAATGAATGTCACTGCTACTATAATTCAATAACTGTGAGTAGCAATCACATGCACTATGCCGGCCTAGATGGAACCGGCAACTTACAAGCTGATCCCGAAACGTGACCAAATCACTTCACGGTCTGTATACGTGTAAGTGGTGGTACTGTCCCGGATCGGCAGACTGGGTACCACTGCCTACCACTCTTTATACGACTCTTTTTTTTTATTAACAAATATTTGCAATATTTATATAAAACATAAATGAAACAAATATTTGCTCCGACCGGGAATCGAACCCGGGACTTTACGCGCAATAAAACAATCGCTAAACTGTTCGTCCACCCCTGTCATCATTGATAAATCAGTGCGAGTTCATTGCCAAGTTATTTCGCTATCGCGTATTAAGAGAAACCTTCCAGCAGGTAAACCTCCAAACTGGTTTAGACGGCACTGCTCCGCGATTGGCAGCTGTCCGCCGACACTCACTGCGATGCTCCCTGTCTATACATTATTGTGCCCCCACACGGGAGAAAAAAAAAACTTATCTACATTGTTATGCAAAGTTGTTTGATCGACTTGTTAGCTGATTTCTTCGATGTTAACACATATGTGTTGACTATCGGCTATTATAAATATTTACATTACAAGTGAATACAATTTCCTTTTAGGTATATAAATATCATTGTATCTGCTACTTACGAATATTGATTTATCTCAACATTAGTATGTGTATCAATTGGGATATTATGTTAATGATTAATTGAATTTAAGAATTGTAGGCAGACAGCTAGTGGTCATATACGGCAGACGAACTAAAAAGTTCAGTGCGTCTTTTCTTTGTAGAACAATCGACAAGTAGAATGCTTTGCCAGCCCATGTGTTCTCTCCATCCTGTAACCTTGGATCCTTCAAGCGATGCGTAAAGAAGCACCTTTGGCCGACATAGTGACGGCGACTGAGGCGGCCGTGAACTGACTCGGTTTTTCTTTCAGTTGTCGTCACTTTTGGACCTCCTCTTGCTCCATCAGGCGGCCCGAGGTCAGATGTCGTGTCACAATAAAAAAAAATACCCAGTCTGCCCACTTACAAGCATAGTAGGTGCAACTGCTACTTTCAGTTATTCTGCCGCAATTCATGTAATGCACTCCAGGTTAACATGAGGCGAGATCCTGTGCCACAATAATGAAAAAAATAAAAACAATGACTTATGGCGTTTGTGTTTGATGCTAATTATTATTATAAATCAGGCGAGCAGTTGTTAGACAACTGGTAGTCGCCTACCTATATCTTGTTTTAATTAAATACGCTATAATTACGTTAGTATTGTACAAAAATTGGTCCACTCTAAGTTTAATATTTTTTTTATAATATATTTCTATACTAAGCTACTAAGTGCTTGTATCATAGAAACAGGACAACCAATGTACATATATTAAAGAATACATTGGTACCGGTGAGTGGATTTGAACCCATGCACTCGGCTTGCGTAACTATTGCACTGCTACTACACCACTGTCGCCCCAAACTCTTTCAGCTAATACAATTACTTGTTCAGGAAGGTTATTCCACTCACTTCGGGATCAGCTTGTAAGTTGGCGGTTCTATTAAGGCCGGCATAGTGAATAAGCCGCACTCCAGTATCGGAGTTATTAACAAATATTTGTAATGTTTAATCTAATTATTAAACATTACAAATAAAAGCTTTGATTTAAATCTTTGCTCCGACCAAGAATCGCACCCAGGACTTTACACTCTTGTGCTGACTAATGCGCTATGACTGTCGTCCATGTCGTTTATGTAGTTTTGCGCATAAAAAGTGAGCTAATAGTGTGACATATGTGGCCGGTGGCAAGGCCGCGCACGCGCACCTGTGCCGCGTTATGCTGACGTTTGAATTTTGTATTAATTACTGCGAACCTGTTGTTTCTCGCACACAATACATAGAATATTAAACGAGCGTCTTGTCAAAAACCAGTTTTTATTTCTTTTTTTTTTATTGTGACTCGACATGTGACAGCACCCCGCCTTGTGTTATTTAATTGTAGTAGCAATTACATCTACTATGCCGGTCTACGCGACTAAGTTACTTAACAGTCTGAATACTTGGGGTGGTACCGGGGCCGTCTTTACCCGGGGGTTTAAGGGGTGCGGTGCACCCGGGCGCAGAGTCCTAGGGGGCGCATGCCGACCGCCATAAACTTCGATAGGTACCTACTACATTGAGACTATGCGATTTTGCCTCCCGCCTCGCACCCCGGCGCTGAATATGCTTAAGACGGCTCTGGGTGGTACTACCCTAAGTATTCAGACCGTGGTGATTGGTCTGTATACTGTATACTTTGGTCTGTGGGCTGGCCACATCGCTCGAAGAACCGACAACCGATGGGGAAGAAAGGTTCTAGAGTGGAGACCACGAACCGGAATACGCAGCGTAGGTTGGCCCCCCACTAGGTGGACTGACAACATAGTGAAAAATCACGGGTAACCGGTGGATGCAACTGGCATCTTGTCGTTCCGAATGACGTTCTAAGAACTTACAAGCTGATTCGCGTTTCGGGATCAGCTCGTAAGTTGCCAGTTCCAACTAAGTCGGCATAGTGGATGTGACTGCTACTTACAGGTATTGAATTGTAGAAGCAGTGACATCCATTCATGGACCACACTCTAGTTTAGCATCAAGAGGGGTGCTGTCATATGTCGTGTCACAAGAAATAAATAAATCTAAATGAATAAAAACTTAATAATAATGTTCACCAAGCAACTACTAACGGATGACTACTTCATAGAGTGTACGATCAGGTTTAAATTCATTAATCCGACATTGTAGTCTGTTATCTTGATAACAATACAATGTGTAGAGCTCTTGTTAAATCAACGCTTGTTACATTAACTAACTATTAACTTCACGTAGAGTTGTTTATTCATCAGCATTACTCTCATAGGTATGAATATTAATAGTTGGCTTAGGTTAAGATTATCATTTACTGGAATAAAGAGTGGTTCAAAGAGTGGTTCAAAGAGTGGTAGGTAGGCAGTGGTACCCAGTCTGCCGATCCGGGGTAGTACCACCACTTACAATCTCAGTTTCGGGATCAGCTTGTAAGTTGCCGGTTCCATCTAGGCCGGCATAGTGGATGTGATTGCTACTTACAGTTATGAAATTGTAGTAGCAGTGGCATTCATTCATGGACCACACTTCGGCTTAACATCAAGCAGGGTGCTGTCATATGTCAAGTCACAATAAAAAAAAAGTTTATTTAGGGTGTTGATTGATTACAATTTGATTGATTGATTTCATTATTTATTACGATTCTTATACTTTACAAACATGTCACATAACTACTAAACATACTAAAAAAGCGACCTAGTGTAGTGGTAGTAATTTCAGTCTTTTGGTTTTCTTTTCACTACTTCACATACAACATACAACCCTTGTTTCTAAACCAATTGCCGGTTCCAATGTATTTTTCTAATATATGTACTAAAGTATAGAGACCGTGAAGTGATATGGTCGCGTTTCGGGATTAGCTTGTAAGTTGCTGCTTCCAACTAGGCCGGCATAGTGGATGTGATTGCTACTCACAGTAATTGAATTGTAGTAGCAGTGACATCTATTCATGGGACACACTCCAGCTTAACATCAAGCGGGGTGCTGTCATATGTCGAGTAACAATAAAAAAAGCGGTATCAATGTACTTTTGATATATGTAATTTGCTTGTCCAGCTTCTGTGATACATTTTTTATTATTTCCAGGTGTCTGCTGCTCAACATATGGCTGTGAGTGGAAATGGGAATGGTATGTCAGTGGCAGCACAACAAGGCATGTATGCGAACTTCCAGCACCAGGGTACACCTTCGCAACATCATAGACAACGTAAGTCTACTTTTAAGATGTCGAACTTTTTTTTTTTATTGTGTCTCGACATATGACAGCACCCCGCTTGATGTTAAGCCAAAGTGTGGTCCACTATGTCGGCCTTGTCAAAATCAATCATTTTAAGGTTACTTCACCTGGAGTTCCAGTCTGCCCTGGTTCGGCAGACTAAGCAACTGTCTGCCTACCACTTTTAAACACCCAGGCCCAGAGAAAATATCTGTTTCATTATTCATTTCTAATATAATCAATATATATTTATTACAAATAAATACCATGAAACAATTATGCTCTGACTGGGAATAGAACCCGGGAGTTACGCGTAGCGAACTGGTAGATTAACTGGTTAACTAGAGAATACATTATTAACTTATGACGACAGGCGTGGACGAACGGTTTAGCGACTGGTTTGTTGCGCGTAAAGTCCCGGGTTCGATCCTCGGTCGGAGCAAATATTTGTTTCATAGCTTTTATTTGTAATATATAATAATATTAAATATTGCAAATATTTGTAAATAAAAAAAAAGAGATGGATATTTGCTTCGGGTCTGGTTATCAAAGAGTGGTAGGCAGTGGTACCCAGTCTGCCGATCCGGGGTAGTACCACCACTTGCAAGTATACAGACCGTGAAGTGATTTGGTCACGTTTCGGGATCAGCTTGTAAGTTGCCGGTTCCATCTAGGCCGGCATAGTGGATGTGATTGCTACTCACAGTTATTGAATTGTAGTAGCAGTGACATTCATTCATGGACCACACTTTGGCTTAACATCAAGCGGGGTGCTGTCATATGTCGAGTCACAATAAAAAAAAAACCTTTTATAAGTACTCTAATCGCCTAGTGTCTATGATAAAATTAATAATAACTTTTTGCTTGTTACAGCGGGTGCTGGTTGTGATTCGTACACGGTCTCCCAGTCGCAGAGCATAAATTTCTCGCAGCAGATGTGTCCTAGACCCCAAGGGCCAACGCAGACTGCTGGCCCAGGAGCTCCATCGCAACAAACACTTGGTAAATATATATGTACTATCATTAGCAACTACTTTGTCAAAGTAACAAAATCTATTTAAGAATGGGTTTTGCTGATGGTAGTGGCTAATGCTAAGGCTGTTACCACACCAATCGATCGTCTGTTGACATCAATCAACGTTGTTCAACTGATGTAGTCGAAATTATAGATCGACATAGAATTTTCTTAGATTTGGCGCGAACGTTGATTAATTTTTGCGGCTTACGATGGATGCAAAGCTCTCGAAACGTCGAAAAGCCGTTCGCCTAGCAATATATTTGCAATTGAATGCAACCAAAGACAGGAGCAGTTTGATCATTTTGCACACCTAAACTATGAAAAATAAAGTATATATTCCAATTACATTGTAATCTTCGTACATCAAACTATTATATGTATATGTACATATATGTACATATAAACATTTTGCATAACAACTGTTAATACAATTTAGCCCAAGTCCCGATACAGAATTGATGATGTTCTTTATAAATCTGATGTGGATGGATGCATTAATCTAGGCAGATCCAGGAGGATGTTCTCTGAGTTGCTTTTTAGTCTTATTTCTCAATAACAAATGCCTCCCCAGGTGTGACAGCAGTTGGTCTATCACGCGAACAGCAAGCGAAGATGCTCCAGCAACAGCAGCAGCACATGCTCAGGGCGCAGCAAATGAGGCCGCCACCACCGGAATATAAGGCGCGTTTCGTGAATGCAAACATGCCACCCAACGCCGGTGTGCCAAGGCGTGCGACAGCGCCCCCACCGCAAGCCAACACGTTGCCAAGGTTCCCTCAACACGCACGGTCGTATTCACCCGAGTGGAGACATGTACTCATGCAGCAACAAGCGGCTAGACAACAGTTTCCACACCATCATCAAGGTAAAGTCTGTCAGCAGAAATGACGCGCCCCTCCACTGCATTTAAGCGCACGAATATAAAATATGAATGCAACACACCGTAAATGCAATTATAATTGGTCATCCAGTTGCACACAAAAGGAGGAGCACGCTAATAAAGTATAGTAGTATAGTTAGTAATATTTGCATTCACACATTTAAATAAACTTATAAAGTGGAGGGGCGCGTCATTTATAGTTAGACAAGCTATACGTTCTATTTTTTTTTTATCGATATAGAGACTTCTGACCCCGACTTGCCTGATGGTAAGTCCAAGAGCGCTGACGAGTTAAAAAACCGGTACCAAAATACGATTACCTCTTCGTCGTCACTATGCCGGTTAATGTTGCTTTGCTTGAAGGATTCAAGGGGTTAGAATGGGGGGAACACATAGTTGGTAAAGCATTCCAAATTGTTATTTATTTACGTTAGTTAAATCAAGTGGAATGGCGAGTTACTTAATGCTATTAATTTGGTTAACAAACTTCTATTTATGTATTTAATTGAATTGGGAACTCTTTATAATTTAAATACAAGAACATAGTGTTTTATAACAGCACTCGACTGATGTTAAGCTGGCGTACACCATTAATACAGGCGGGTTATTACAACATGCAATCGTTTTCTTACTCAAGATTCCCGATTAATCACGTGTCAACATTTAGAAAAAAAATTATATGTCCTAAAATACACCCACAATTAATATTTACAACATAATTAATACTCACCAAAATCTTTAACGTCATTCAGGCTTACTAGTAATTAATGACTTTTAGTAAGCTAAGCTTAATAATGCTTTATTGATTGTCAAAATAACTATATTTAATGATTGGTCACATTTAATAAAGTTTTCTGCAACTTACTGTTAATGAAACATCGTATGCATCAGCCCTTAAGTGTAGGAGACAAAATGGATTAATGGCTTTTTTTTAACTCTTAAGGTGGTTTTGGCATGGGCGGCGTGAGCGGTGGCGTGAACATGGGCGGTGGTACAATGACGGCGCAACAACAACAACAAATGCAGCTACAGCAACGGTTGCAGCATCATCAACTTATGCAACAGCAACAACACCAACAGCAAAGGTATAATGCGATTAAAATAAGAATAGGACGGAATCGGCGCCATTTTGTGACGTCTAGCTCTCCAACCTACTTCAAGAGTGGTAGGCAGTGGTACCCAGATTGCCGATCCGAGGTAGTACAACCACTTACAAGTATACAGACCGTAAAGTGATTTGGTCACGTTTCGGGATCAGCTTGTAAGTTGCCGGTTCTATCTAGGCCGGCATAATAGATGTGATTGCTACTCACATTTATAGAATTGTAGTAGCAGTGACATTCATTCATAGACCACACTTCGGCTAAACATCAAGCGGGGTGCTGTCATATGTCGAGTCACAATAAAAAAAGGAATAAAAAGAAAAAAAACTTTTGTATGATGTCTTTTTCTTTGCGGACCGTCAAGAAAAAGACACCGTTGAATAAGTCTAGTGAAGTTAGTCAACAGCCCGTCCTATTCTTATTCTAATAGCATAGTTAGTATTTATATTTTATATTCTAAAAATATTTTTATAGAATAGTAGACATTTTGTCGGCTTAGGCAATATTTAGTCGAGCTATTTTTTGTCGTATTGGCAAAGAACATATACACTTATCTTCTTTGTATGTGTGATTGTCTGTCATGTGAATGAATTAATCACATTTTATGCAGCTTACTATCGCGTTTATTTTGGTTTTGATTATACAATATTATTTTATTATTTCGACGTTTCGAGAGCTTTGCCATCGTGGTCACGGAGAGACCAAAAAACGCAATAGTAAGCCGCATAAAATTTGTTTAATTCATTCATCAATGTTCACGCAAAATCTAAGAAAATGTCATGCGCATTTTAAATTAAAATTCAAAAGGACTTTTTATTTGTGATATTATAAATTGAAACTACAAAATGTCGCTCGTGCAAATGGGGCTTATGACAATTTGACAATTATCGATTCCGCAAACGTGAATAGATGCAATATTCATTAGCGGCTAACGTTTACTGCTTCTAAACATTGCTAAAGTCGGTAGTAGGTACTAGGAAGAGTGGGACGGGATTCATTGAAGTGAGTAAAAGTAATAAAATGTATTGTTATGAATTTCCAGCAGGACGCACAATCAACAACAATCGCCAATGTCGCACCTCCTTATGCAGCAGAATCAAATGATCAACGTACAGGGACAGGTATACTAATATTATCTTATTATTAATAATAGCAAATAAAATAAAAATGGGATTCGACATCTACTCTCGACTTGCCTGAAGGTATGCAAGGGGAAGTCCAAGAGTACCGACGACTGAAAGAACCGTTTTAATTTACGGTTTCCTCAGTCGCCGTCACTATGCTGGCCAGGTTCTATAGAGGACCTTCCGGCATAAGTTATGCTATTTTTGTGCTCAAAGTGCGTCTATTATTTGAGATCATTGTTGTTATAATAATCTTGTATGACTTAATTAACTTTGAACGCGACCTTGGTCTAGTGGTAGTGAAATGGTCACGCAAACCGAGAGGCTCCAGTTAAAAACACTTGCCGGTATAGTCTGCCGAAATGACGCGCCCCTCCACCGAATTTGCGCACACGAGAAAACTTAAAATATGAATACAACACATCGAAAATGCAATTGTAATTGGTCATTTAGTTGCTGGTTGGACACAAAAGGAGGAGCACGCTGATAAAGTATAGTTAGAAATATTTGCATTCACACATTTAAATAAACTAATAAAGTGGAGGGGCGCGTCATTTATATATAGTTAGACAATAGACAAGCTATACCAATGCATCTTTTGATATTATGTACTTTGGTCATCCTATTCCCATGTTTGGTTATACTTAGCTACTAAAAGAAATAGCAAAATCTTACATATTTTTTACATTTAAATACTAAGCTACTATCATAGTGCTTGTATCATAAAAAACGGGACAACCAAAGAACATGCATATATCAAAAAATACATTGGTAACCATTACACTGCCACTATACCACGGTCGCTCTAAAAATATTTCTTCTTAACTAAATTCATTAATTATTATTGCAGATGTCAAACATCCACATGAACCAGTCCCAAAGCATGTCGATGCAGCAGGGTGGCATGAACGCGTCACACCAAAGTAGCCCAATGCATGCCCAAAACAACGGTATGCCCTCACACAACATGCCACAGAACTCTATGCTACAAATGCCCACGCAACAAAACAATGAACACTTCCCTTCGTTACATAGCTCTTCCTTCCCCGGCCAAGTGCCGGATTTCAACCTGGACTTCCTCGATAACATGTCTTCCAACGAGACAACTGCACAAGAGTTACTGCGCTCACTTGACAATTCCTTCCTTAACGACATACTTTGAGTCACAGACCACATACCACTAGACTTTGTATTAAATGATTATCGCGTTTTATACGCCGTCTAGTAGGTATGTTATCTGTGTTTTGAATAGTAAATTTTGTATGAATGTTGAAGTTACATTTTAGATGTAATAGTCGATTTGTTATTTAGATTGTTTTTAGGTTATGTTGTAATCTCCTTGTGATGACGTCATATTATTGCATTTGAGGCCCTTTACATGTTACGATGCAGTTGTTTTAACATAATCTGAAGGATTGGTCTGTGTACTATCCTTGGCCCATAGGCGACCATAGTGTAGTGGCAGTGCAATGGTTAGGTACATTGAGAGCACGGGCTCAAAACCACTTGCCGGTACGAATGTATCTTTGATATATGTTTACTTTGGTTATGCTGTTTCTACGATATATGCACAAGAATAGAAATGCAAAAAAATACCATCAACAAAACTTTTGTCACTTTTACAAGTTTTTCGCGCATTAGCAACTGCTGGGGATAATAAATGTTTTTTTCGTTTCGTAAAAAAATTCAGGTAATGTGACGTCATGTTAAATGTATGTATATTTCACCAATGTTTTCGCAATGAATTAAAGCCTTTAAGGTAATGCCTTTAGGGTTTAATATTGGTGAGAACATCTAGGGAGGTTACCGCAACAACCGTATGTTGTCAATATAATTACAAATGACCAATAATGACTAAAAATAATGACCAAAGGAGACGCAGAGATGACGTATTTGAATTAGTTAATGTTTTAGATAAATTATTACTATTATTTATAATTATTTTACTTATATATTATATATGTACAATTATTTAAGTATATACCTTCGGACCCTCATTTCTAAATTATGCTTGTTTGCTAAAATGACATATGACAGGACACCATAGGACTGTAATAGGACACAAGTAAAACCCCTTTTTTGAAAATCAGACAGCATAGTGACGGCGACTGAAGCAACCGTAAAATGAAACAGTTTTTAAAGTCGTCGACGCTCTGAACCCTGCTTACCATCAAGTCGAGGTCAGATGTCTATATACTATTTTAACAATCAATCAATCAATCAAATTGTCACGCCTTTTTCCTACAGGGAGCGCCGCTTATCATTGTCCTTACACAACTCCCTCGCTTCCTTCACACCCACAATTCTTTTCATACAGGCTCTGTGGTTATGGGCACTAGGCAAAGAGTATTTAATCAATTTCTTTTGTTTTCTTTTTGTAAATTTAAACGTGTCCGTTAATCTACGTCCGCATTTATTTTGGCAATAAGGGGACGATAAGGTCCCGCGACTATAAAAAACTTGTTTGTATAAAGGACATCATTCATTTTGAGCTTCTGTGTACTACTTTTGTAATGTCCAATGATGAAAAAATATATAAATGGTAGTTTTGATACTTGTATTGATAAAACTAATAACAATTTTGCTTTTAATTGCTGTGCAATTTAGTTATTTGGAAAATAAGATATGGATTTTGTATTATCTGTCAATCGACGCCATATTTGTTCTGCTTTGAACTGTCATAATTATTGCAGACCTAAACTATGCAAAATAAAGAATAAATTCCAATTATATTGTAATCTTCGTACTTCAAACTATTTTTAGGTTGATGTTGCATATTAAACTGTTAATACAATTAAGCCCAAGTCCCCATACAAAATGATTATTTTGTATGGGGACTTATAATATATCGTTGAAATTGTATCTGACATGCAACGTATTGCAATATCAAAGACCTTATGTCAAACAACCATTGAGTATTTATAGGTTTACGGCTGTTTATAGTAATGATTATTTTCTGTACATATTTATATATTATATTTATAAGATGTTTGTAGTTATTAAATAAGTAGTATAATTTAATAAGTAGAAAGTTTTGAATTCTATTGTTTTATAAGAGTATAGATTTTGAGATGATATTCCTGTGAATTATAAATTTGTATTATAAGATCAGTTTTATTGGGTTGGTCTGTAACTGGACCCACGGAAAACTGGGCCCACTTTTTGTATAAAATTTATTCAAAACTTTTGAATAAATTTACTTAAATTTAATAAAATTCAATTAAAAAAATTCTCAAAAAAAGCAGAGCCCATAACCCTTTGTTATAAAATAATAAAACTTATATCAAGCGAGGGTCAGGATCGTGGAAAGTGGCCCCCCATTGTCTGCCTATCCCTGTGGGAATCGAGGCGTTACAAACCGTAAAGTGACTTAGTCGCATTTCGGGATCAGCTTGTAAGTTGCCTGTTTCAACTAAGCCGGCATAGTGGATGCGACTGCTCCTTACAGTTATTTAACTGTAGTAGAAGTCGCCTTCATTCATGGACCGCACTCTGGCTTAACATCAGTCATATGCTGAGTTACAATAAAAAAAATGTCCAAACCATCTAAGCATTCCTCTATTAATCTTCAATATGTCACGCCTTTTTCCCAAGGGCCTTTTGCCACGATCCTGCAACAACTTCCTTGCTTCCTTCACATCCACAATTCTCCTCATACAAGCTCATGTCAATCCTATTATTTATTATTAAAATATCGTAGGCCCAGTTTTAGTGAAACTAAAAAACCATTTATTTAATGCACAAAAGACATTTTATGGTTTTTGTATATATTTTTTACATTGATCGAACATTTTTTAAATTATTATATGTTAATGAAATCGGCGATTCCTCATATTGAGACCATAATGTATGCAATAAAAATTATAGAATCTATTTTATCATGATTAAGCGAGGGTCACATTGCGTATCAAGATATTGTATTTGGTGGTCATTCAACTAGTACCACTGTACCACATTTAAGTGTATAGAAGACAGACCGTGTAATGACTCAGTCGCGTTTCGGCTTCAGCTTGTAAATTGAAAAGTTGTCGCTTTCAACTAGACTGGCAAAGTGGATGCGACTTTTAGTTATTCTTTAGTAGCAGTCCCCTCTATTATGGAGCGCACTCTAGGTTATCCTCAGGCGGGGTGCTGTCCTATATAGAGCCATAATAAAATAAAAAATAAGATACATAAATTTACAGCCCCATCGGCCATCTTTTTTGTAAGCAAGGGGAGCTCCAAGAGCGTCAACGACTGAAAATCCGACTTAGTTCACGATTTTCTCAGTCGCCATTACTATGTCCTTTACCTTAAACGTGTGATTCCGCCGGCGACTGCACTACTTGTTTGTATGAGATTGATTCCGTGCAAGGCGACACTAGTCTGCAGCCGCCGCATTAATATTGTTTCCAAACATCATATTTATAATCTATGACTTAGCAAATGCTGATTGTCGCAATAGTGTCTTCTTGAACGGAATCAATCTTTGAGGCGACCGTGGTGTAGTGGCAGTGCAATGGTTACACAAACCGAGAGTACGAGTTCAGAACCACCCACTGGTACCAATGTATCTTTGATATATGTACTTTGGTTGTCCCGTATCTATGTTACAAGCAATTTAGTAGCTTAGTATAGAAATGTAATTAAAATTTAAAAAATCTCATACAAACCAGTACCTAGTGCAGTCTGCAGTCGCCGACGGAATCACACCTTTACCTGGTATAGTCCTTTATTATCATTTATACCGAGTACTTGTTCAAATCGCAGTGTGACCCGCGTTTTATATGCATCGGTTTATCCGCCTAGGAGTGGCCTCGTCTATTTTATAATAGTGCAAAAATATTTATTAATTTATACATAGTATAGGTCATTCCTTCAAGTCGAGTGTGTAGAATGTTGACCCCCTTTATAAATGAGGCATTCAAGAACAAAACTGGTGTTGTATAGTGACGGCGACTGAGACAACCGTAAACTGAGTCGGTTTTTTCAGTCGTCGGTAGTCTTGGACTTTCCCTAGCTTAACATTAAGCAAGTCATATACATTTTTTTTGGTGTATTCCTACTAGATTTAAATAAAAGTATAAATAAACACTTTAGAGCAGAAACTCAAATGTAAGTCCAAAGACGAGCTTAATGAGGTGGTGGATGTTCCTGCTACTGACAGTTAATTAATTGTCAGTATCAGTTACCTTCATTCATGTCGTGCTGTCATATGTCGAGTCACAATAATAAAAAGGATTATCCACCAGCTAACCTTTGTTAGTTGTCGAATAATTTATTTATGTCATTTGAAACTACTATCCACTATACTACGGCTTTGGCATAAATAATAATGCTGACATTTTTAATTTTACAAATTAGACAATGCCAGTTTTGTTTGCGATCTCCTCCAAACGATATAGTATCAATTATATTATGTAGATAGACTATTGTTGGCATTAAGTATTTCCAGGGCATAGACTTTGGACGTTGGCAGCAGTATTATTATAATATTACTTTGGATATAAAAACAGTCAATATTCAACGTTATTACTATTCTCCTAAAGTTAAAACTTATATGCAATTTTTAAGTTTTACTTTTTATAGACAGTTTAATCACAGAGTTTATTATAACCGTAATATCGGACTTGCGTCGACAAAATAGACGCACGTAATGACAGTTGTATGGTGATGTTAGGCAGAGGTTATAGGCATCTAATTGCCTAGAACCTAGGTGATGTTAGGCATCTAATTTTAACATCGTTAAAATTAGATGTTATTGAGTCCTTAACCAAACACTAATTGCAAGTTACTAATTCGATTGTATTTACAAATAGAATTTGACGATTACTTACAGTTCACTGTCGATTTAATTAGTAGTTTTGATTGTGTTTATATGCTTTGTAAGTAAGATTATAATAATACTGTTTAAAACGTAAATGGTTAGCCCGCAGGTGTAGAAATGTTATTGTTAAGGATCTCATGTATCTTAGGGAAAGGGATTTTGGGAATCTGGATTTTATGGTATGTTATAGATCCTATTATTAATAAAAGTCTTAAATCATACAAATAAAAAGGTATATTGTAATGTACAAAAAATGGGCTATAGCCAAATAATTGGTGAAAGTTTGGACGCTCGCGTTTTATCTATGAATGTGATTCGTTAATAATTCAGAGTTCTATGTTAAAAGTTGTTATACAAAATTAATATGGAAATTGTTAGATAATCGAGCGTACAAACTTTGATAGGAAAAAATAAGGTTGATATTTCACAAATGCTTTAACTGACATGGACGGGCCATACTTAATATTATACCAGTATATCTACTTATTATTTTAATTTATTCGCATTTCACATTTAGAACTTTACACCCCACTCTCTGTCAAGCAACGGACTTGATCATAAATAACGCTACTAAATTATAAATAAACGCTACTACGCTACAAACACTAAAAGTTCGAACTATAAAGTTCGGTGCGTTTTTTCTTTGTAGAACAATCGACAAGTGGAATGCTTTGCCAGCCCATGTGATCTCTTCATCCTATAAACTTGGACCCTTGAAGCGATGCGTGAAGAAGCACTTTTGGCCTCAACATTTTTAATAATCATAAATCTATATTGACTTCAGTATTAATCAAAGAAAATCACAAATGGTAGCGTTTAATGACAACCGTAAGTAAAACTGATGCGTCGAGGTCAAATGTCACTTTACCATAAAAAAATAAGACAATTTAGAACCATAAAATAACGTTTTACTGTAAACTTTATTTTAAACATACACATTTTCGGTCTTACTATAACATATATTGTTAAATCAGTGTTTAAATATTTGTATACAGTCAAACGTCATTTTGTGACTTAAAACATGTTAATTGTCTGTCTTAAGCTTGTTTATTTTTTTTTGTGGTAACACGGTTTATGTTTAGTTCTAATTGTCGTTTAATGAATTTGTGAATATGAGCCTTAATAGTTTTATACCATACATCCATGTACAAATCCTTGGTTTAATGTGCAATTAATTTATTAAACATTCTCGCATTATTCTCCTACACGCCTGACAACCGACAAACATTTCGAAAAGTCTAAATAATCCCCTTGTTATTACGTTCTATGACCAATTGTTGTTTAAGTTATTTCATTGGATTGTTTATACTTTTTGAAATGTTATTTTGTTTGTTTGGCCGGCATAGTGACGTCGACTGAGGCAAAGTCGTTGGAACTCTTGCTTACTATCAGCCAAGTCGAGGTCATACGTCATTTAAAATAACTATTGAGTGGAATTTAATAAATGTACTTAATAAAAATATTTATATTATTAAGTTTAAAACTGTGTATTTAATTTCATGTCTACTTTCATTTAAAATTTAATTATTTTGTACTTAAAAGTATAATTATAAAATCATAGACTATTTATATCAACTAAAAGTAGTGTATGGTTTTGGTACCAGCGAGAATGTTTATAAATAGTATGTGTTTGTCTAATAAGTATTGTATTTGGGCCAATTTTTTTGGATAATGTAACGCAACAATTTTTGATATACAAAATTTATAGATTTTTTAACTCCAAATATTTGTACGCGTGTTTTTGGATACCGATTAAATTGAAATACGATTTTATAGACCCTGTTTCACAGATACTTTAATATAATGATCCTTAAAATTTTAAGAAATATAACTTACTGTAAAGTTTGTTTTTAATGTCATCTGTCTCTGGTTAGCATAGTTACCACGACTGAGGCAACTGTATCGGTTTTATCACTCGTCGGCGCTCTTGGATCTTCCCTTGTTTACCATTTCGCAAGACGAGGGCAGCTGTCACGTCTCAATTTAATTTTGTTTTCATTGTGACTCGACATATGACAGCACTCACCTGATGTTAAGCTAGAGTGCGGTACATGAATGGAGGTGACTGCTACTATAGTTTTAATAACTGTAAGTAGTAGTCACATCCACTATGCCGGCATAGATTACGTGTGCAGCTATCATAGTCAGATTAAACCATCAAAAAATGGTTCGTTGTTTTAAGTATCTGTGCGAGCGGGCTCTAAATTGGAATACAATGGCTTATTGGACTGTTAAAGGGAATCTGGTTCGTTCCTGCCAACTGAATTGTATGTTAACATTATATCATAGTGACATTCCAGAGACATTGTTAATGTTTTATTAACTTTAGGACCAATTTTAAATGTTCTTTGAATAATAATATTATTCCATATTGAACTTGGTGTTTCATTTTACCTATCGTTTAGTATCAACTTAATTTCACAGGGTTATCATTCGAGTATAAGACGAAACTATTCAAATAAACCCATTACGTGGTTAAGTACAGGGATAAATTGGTTCTTTAGCAGGTCGTCAGTCCATTTTGTAGGGCACTTCCATTTGAATTTTTATGTACGTGATCCATGCTGAATCGGGATACACTAGTTTACGTATTCTAGGTATGTGGGTATACCATCTTATATTAATTTACCACCCTCAAGACAGTGCTAAAAAAGTCAAAAAGGCGCCAAGCCGTCACAAAGTTTTTTGACCGGCATAGTGACGGCGGCTGGGGCAGCCAGGAACTGACTCGGTTTTTCAGTCGTCGTCACTCTTGGACCTCCTATTGCTTATCATTAGGCGGGTCGAGGTCAGATGTCGTCACAATTCAAAAAAGTAATTACCATTTAACCGTAGAGCTTGTATGAGAATAATTGTGGGTGTGAAGAAAGCGAGAGAGTTGTGTCAGGATCGTGGCAAGTGGCGCTCCGTAGTCACTGCCTATCCCCGTGGGAAAGAGGCGTGACAGTTTGATTGCTTGATTGATTTTTTAAGTAGGACTATGCGCCTAAAACTTAAAATGATAATAGAAGTCAGCAATTAAATATGTATTTAAAAAATGCAAAGGAGTATTATAAACAAAAAGTACAACTAATAAACTAACAATTAAATTTGTACTAATTTATACTTAAAAATACAATAATTAAAATTATTGGCAGTGGAATTATAGCGTAAATAAATGCTTTAGAGAAATGCTTGTGATTTATGGCACTATGCAAAGATAATACTAAAATAATAAAAATGGCCACAACAATAAGCAATTTTACATAAAATGCATTGAATTTGTAAATTAAAAATGTTTTTTGTTTATACAACTTGTTGGTTTTCTTTTTGTGTCTAATTAAAGGCAAAGGAATTAAAGTCTATTCAGCCTAGTCGTCAGTTAAATAACAGTTTGTTTTTAGTGGATCAACGATTTTAGTTTTTTTAAAATATAGTATCTCAAATAGACAAAGAATATCCAGTTAGAACGTTTGTCGTGTATAAAGAGAATCGGTTTTGTTGTAAGAGCCTCTATATTCACGAGAAGACACGTCGATATAAATAAAATAACCTAACAACACATTAAGACCCGTTTTCATATATTTTCATTATGAATTAAAATCGCGTAATTTTAAAATAATCTATCACAAAACAATCACCACATTAAAGATTCCGCTTGGTGTTTCGTCAAATAATCGGAGAACTTCTCCAATTTCCTCTCTAAAGCATTTATTTCCGCTGCCAATTCTCATACAACCTCATTCGGTTTATTATGAAAGATACGTGGGTTTCGTACTCTTGGACTGTAGAAATTATTCGGTTGGACGTACTTAGCCCTGATTGGTTCATCGTGGACGCCTACAATTTTACTATGATAGTAATTCTCGTTGTAATTATTGTCTATGGTTTTCATGACGAAAGAATTTAGTGCTATTCGACGTTTGCGCACCCAAAAACATGAAAATATAGTACTTAATAAGAGACCAAATTCGAATAATGCCACACTAAATAATACTAACATAAATATTACGTACTGCTGGTGATACCAGTCTTCTAAATATTCCAGGCAACCCTGAAAACAAAACAAATTGGTGAGATACAAAAATTAAACTAACATCGTGAAAGATTAGTCGCGTTTCGGGATCAGCTTGTAAGTTGCCGGCATAGTGGATGTGACTGCTGCTTAAAGTTATTGATTTGTAGTAGCAGTCACTTCCAGCCTAACATCAGGCGGGGTGCTGTCATATGTCGAGTCACAGTAAAAAATATTACACAGGTTACTTATCAATGTAAATATAAGCTGGAGTGTTGTCCATGAGTGGATGTCAACGCTACTACATTTCAATAACTGTAAGTAGTAGTCACATCCACTATGCATAAATAAAATAAATATCTACAGTCAGGGTCAGGGAAGCGAGGAAGTTGTGTCAGGATCGCGGCAAGTGGCGCTTCTTTGTCTCTGCCTATCCCTGTGGGAAAAAGGCGTGACAATTTGATTGGTCGATTGATCTACAGTCATAGCGCTTAACTGAGTTTGCTACTGCAGTCGTTACCGGTGCAGGGGGGATGACATGTTAACGAAAACACACAGCTCTACTACTAGAGCAATCTCCTCAGTTAGGCGCTAGTAGTATCGTTTATAATTTTCTAAATAATATTATCAGAATCAAAATGCCGAACCTGTACATGGCGGTACTCTCCATTTGGCTTTACCTCTTGACAGCGTGACTCATTCAACGGCCGTGGATTTAAATATGAGATAACATCGTAATCCTGAACACAGCAGCTTAATGGAACAGCCAGACCACGTGGGCCGAGTCTACGTAGTTGCCAGACAGACATGTCGTAATTCCTCGCGTCTGTCATGCCACAACATTCGAACTAAAACAATGAATTAAATGAAATAGCACTAA
Source organism: Tinea trinotella (assembly GCA_905220615.1). NCBI lineage: Eukaryota > Metazoa > Arthropoda > Insecta > Lepidoptera > Tineidae > Tinea > Tinea trinotella. The sequence goes on from HG992310.1 coordinate 5,358,299, forward strand.
ACCAGGAATATGTGACGTGGACCCAGCCATTAAAAGAACTAAAAGACTCAAACATGAGAAGAATTTTAGCTAAATTCTAAGTGGTCACAGCGATTTGATTTCAGGTCACAGCTGTAAACGCGAGAATGAGTTTAATTTTTTCAGCGTCTATGTAGACGCAATGAATTTTTTTATCGTGCAGCTTTTTGTAATTCAATTCTTTCTTTCTAAAAAATTGCAAACTGAATGGCCCAACGAACGTATACTTAAACTATGGATCATGCATGATTAAGTAACTTGACAAGCTAATCGCGTTTCGGGATGTGGATTTAACAGTAAGTAGCAGTCACTTCCAACCGAAGGCACTCCAACTTAACCTTAGACGGGCCACAATAAAAAAAAAACTTACTTCCAAGACGTCACATAATACCGGGCTCCAGTTTGCAGTTTAACATGTCTCATTTTTAGCATTGTTCAATTTTTTAAATACTAAGTACTATTATATTATAAATTAAAGATACATGTCATCTTTTCTAAGCAGTTTTTAGGGATCTTGACTAATGCTATGAAAATAAAAAGAATAAACAAGTAAAATCGTGCGCATTTACCTCAGTTTGCGCAAGATCAACAGCGGCAGTGAAATGTTCAAAATCAGGTACACCATAGTGCGCTTGCAGTGCTCCTATGGCGCCGCCTTTAGCACCTTGGAGTCCAGCACAACGTATCCAAACAGCAGCTAAAACTCCACCGGCACATTCTCCCACAGTTAGTGACAGGACCATTAGGAAATACTGCAATTTTATAATTACAATTGATTTTTTAAGTAATTGAACCTATTTGTTGTTTTGTGGAATCAGACATTCCACAAAACAATACGTACAGGCAGAGAAATCAGAGCGCCACTTTCTACGATTCTGACACAACTCTATCGCTTCTTTCACAACCATAATTCTCTTCATACAGGATCTATAGTTATGGGCACTGCGGATTTTTGAATAATCCTCACCGATTGGATCCGACGATTGATCTATTTTTAACAGTTTGTTATTATTTATTTATTCTGCAACTAAGGCAACCGTAAAATAAATCGGTTTATTCAGTCGTCGGCGTTCTTGGACCTCATCTTGCGTAGTATCATTAGACAAGTCGAGGTCTTAATAAAAAAAGGCGTCGTAGGACGCCTGGCAAATGTAAAACGACAATTTACATCTGCCAGGCTAGCCTTTTACATACAAAAACACTGCATTAGAGTTTAATTGAGATTTTGAGAATAAAATAGATTGACCTATGTTAACACTGCAAATAAGTTTTTTGGGACCCGCGGATCATGGTAATCTGGCGCTAGGAGGTCCGCTTTAGGAAAAGGTAAGAAAAGGCTGCTTAAGGCATTCACCATACTCCATCCAAACGATATTTGGCTGAGCCGACAGCCGAGGCATCTGAGATTCTAGCTGAAATATAAAATAGTGCGTTTAAAAATGAAACATACTGACCACGGTCAATATAGTATACCCGGGCATATAAGTAGCCCAACATCCTAGAGCAGAAGTAGCACACACTGCCAACCCAGCAACCAACAAGGCAAGTGCGAGATAGTAAAAGGGCGCCTGTGCCAAACCACTTTCAGGGGCTGTTAACAACTTTGACAACAACACCCGTTGCGAGTCGCATAGAAGCAGAAATCCACACACTACTTTTAATACTCCTAAAACCTGAAAGACAAAATACAGACCGTGAAGTGACTTAGTCGCGGTTTGGGATAAGCTTCAAAGTTGCCGGTTCCAGCTACGCCGGCATAGTGGATGCGACTGCTACTTGTAGTTAGTATTTTCTTAGATTTTGCGCGAACATTGATTAATGAATTAAACAAATTTTATGCGGCTTACTATCGCGTTTATTTTGGTTTTGATTTTACAATTTTTTATTATTCCGACGTTTCGAGAGCTTTGCAGTAATAAAAAATTGTAAAATCAAAACCAAAATAAACGCGATAGTAAGGCGCATAAAATTTGTTTACTTGTAGTTATTTAACTGTAGTAGCTATCGCCTCCATTTAAAAACCGCACTTCAGTTTGATATCAAACGGGGTTTAACCACTTTATTAATTTTAATAAACTCCTGTAATATAATTCCCATAAAAAAGTAATTTTGACGACAGGCGTGGACGAACGGTTTAGCGACTGGTTTGTTGCGCGTAAAGTCCCGGGTTCGATCCGCGGTCGGAGCAAATATTTGTTTCATATCTTTTATTTGCAATATTTAATAATATTAAATATTGCAAATATTTGTTAATAAAAAAAAGAGATGGATATTTGCTTCAGGTCTAGTTATCTAAGAGTGGTAGGCAGTGGTACCCAGTCTGCCGATCCGGGGTAGTACCACCACTTACAAGTATACAGACCGTGAAGTGATTTGGTCACGTTTCGGGATAAGCTTGTAAGTTGCCGGTTCCATCTAGGCCGGCATAGTGGATGTGATTGCTACTCACAGTTATTGAATTGTATTAGCAGTGATATTCATTCATGGACCACACTTTGGCTTAACATCAAGCGGGGTGCTGTCATATGTCGAGTCACAATAAAAAAAAAGTAATATAATACTGTATTATTATTAACCGTTAGGTCATTGAGGTAAACATAATAATAATTAAATTATATACGATAGTATAATACCTACATAATAACCTAATGAGTACGGTTTAAATTATTGTAGAAAATGACAAATATTTATAATATTAAAAATAATTTTATTATTATTATTTTTATACTAAGAGTCAGTGGAGGGGGCGGAGGGGGCGACAAAATTTATAAAATTCATATTTTTGTTGTACAGTCAGCAGCAGATATATCTGAGTACGCAATGTGATCAAAAGTATCTATACAATCAGGGTGGTCATAAATATCTACACACATTAGTTGTCATAATAATGTGAGCATTCAATGCGTCAAAAATATCTATACAGTCAAATAGTCAAAAATAGCTACACACTCACTTGTCAAAAATATGTCAACAGACAATTCAGTAAATTTGTTTTAAAATATTACACATTATATACATACATATATCTGATGCTGACTGTACCTATGATTGAAACTCCTAAATAAGGGGACGGCAAATTTTATTTTCCTCCCCGGGCGGCTGACTTCCACGCTACGCCACTGCTAAGAGTGCTTGTATGATATCATTATAGAAACAGGACGAACTTAATTAGGGTGTGTGATTCACTTTCTTACTTCCAAGTATCTAAATAAATATAATTACCGACTTTTAAAATACATATTAACTTACTGCTTAATATTTTTGTTACAAAATACGTTGACCTTAACCAGGCTAGCGTGAAAATTCATAAAACATTTCATAACATGACAAGATTTTAGATTTAAGTATAATTAATATATTTAACAATAACTATCTAAACTCTTTACCTTATCTATCAATATCTATAACTATTATTAAGTTTAGATGTAAGAGGTAATCTAAACTACTAATCCGAAAAAGGCAATTTTTAAAACGCGTGAAAAGTTTTGTATCGATAAACGGTCGAGCAGAAAAATTGGATCGAGTAGAATTTATTTCCTAATTGATTTCAATAGAAGAGTTTAAAAGGGTCTATAAAAATCACAATCATGTACGAGTATGCCTTAGCTATAATAAATTTACATTGAAAAATGCGACTTTTCGCGCACGAAGTCGCAAGTACACACAGTATCCTATATTGTACAGTGCCGGATTATTATATTGCCAACGCAGGCCCGTAGCAAATGTGACCCTTGAATAAATTCGACAACATTTTCTTTTAAATAAAAACTTACGTAATTAAATTCTAAAATATCAAAAGATATATAAATGGTAAATAAATAGGGCCAAATAACTGAGTCGACTCAGACAAACAGCTCAAATCGAAATTTCCTAGGGCGGAGTACCCCTCTATAAGTTTTGTGTTAAGTAGTTTTAGGCCACAGGTTTTAGCATTTGCTACCTCATGCACGATTGTTCGAGTACTTAACTCTACATTCGTACTTAATATAAGTAGTTAACTGCGGACGGACTGCGATAGATACTCAGTCTCACTGATGATGCATTAAGTTTAAAACATAGATATAGGTATAATAAAAAATATCATTTATAAATCATATAAAAGTACGTATTCCGGTAGGTCCCTTTTTTGTTATTGTCATAGCAACAACGTAGAAAAAAATACACACTACAATAAATACCTACAAAATAAGGGTGTAGGCCTTTGTTTAAAAGAAATCATTTCTTATCGCTTCCAGGTACAAATATTTGACTCATTTTATATATCTGGGGGCACGGTCGTGCCCCCGACCAAGTCGAGCAAAGCGTCACGGCCGTACCATCCTTTTCTCGAAGCAATTCAGACCATTTTCGACCCCCTGTAACTTCGTTGTGGATAAAACTAGAAGACTGAAATTTTCAGTAACCACATGCAGGCATTGTAAAGACACGTATATTTCAAAATTCATTCAATTTGAACCAGTATTTTAAAAATTATAACGGGTCAAATTTCTTAAATTTTGTCACTCACTGACTCACCGATCATCAAAATTCTAAGGCACTTCTAGCAGACCTAGAAGCTTCAAATTTGGAATATATGTAGTGTTTGGTGTATGAATCAAGGAAAAACTAAAAAATCTAGAAAAGACCGCAAAGAAAATTAAGCCCATACAGCCAAGTCTTCAGTTAAATTTTTCAATATTGGCTTTATTCGTAACGATGTTTTAAGATTTTATTTATTTTACGGCAATTATTATTATTGCTATTTATTTTACGGGAATTATTATTATTGCTAGCGCGAGGGCGCGGGGCGGGGACAGTGGCGGGGCGCGGGGCGGAGACAATGGCGGGGCGCGCGGAAAGGTGAATGTCGCCGAGCGTGCAGCAGCCGCGCTCATATACGCGCGAGCGACCCAATGCTGTTCGGATGTGCCCAGAATTCTTACCTATAAGTTTGCGATTTTCATTGATAATTTCGATTGCTATATTAGTTTGACGACTAAAGGCTACTCTCATTGGTTTACTGATATTATTTGCTTACAATTTGGACGTTGTTCGGATAAATAATTTAAATTAAATATTGATACTTTAAGTACCTAAGTATTTATAATTTTCTTATTATCTAATCGTATTTCTGCATAAAAATAACTTTGCAATCTAACTTGTAGGTAGTCGCAATGGATTCAGTAATACTGTATGTGAATGATCAGCCTTGTCCACACTGGGTTATTCCTATACCTGGTGATGGTTCGTGTTTATTTCATTCTTTGCCATTCTCTATGTATGGGAATATTGAGTCGTCGTATGATATTAGACTTGCTATAATCGAGTATGTGGTAGCGCATTACAAAATAACCGTCTACAAAATACAAAAAGAAATGAGATCCCATCAAAAACAATACTTGTCAAAAAAACCAAGTCTCGCAACTCAGTTGTTCTGCGGTAAAAAGTTGTGAGATCCATGTAAAACCAAGTCGGTTATTAATTTATTCAGTCTCTACTTAAGCGACTTTCTGTCTTAATACGTCCAGTCTCTAAGACCACGATCGTGGTCCATAACAATTGAAAATCAATTGTGTCTGGAATCTCCGTACTCGAAGCATTAAGTTGTTACGTAATAATTAACAACATCTTATAGTGACGCATATAAATATTAAAATTCTTTAATGTTTTATATAAATATATTGAGACTTGGCCATCGCACTAAATAATTGAATTTACATGTGTTTTCAGGCGATTGAATTTACACGTGTTTTCAGGCGATGGCCAAGTCTCAATATATTTATATAAAACATTAAAGAATTTTAATATTGATATGCGTCACTATAAGATGCTGTTAATTATTACGTAATAACTTAATGCTTCGAGTACGGAGATTCCAGACACAATTGATTTTCAATTGTTATGGACCACGATCGTGGTCTTAGAGACTGGACGTATTAAGACAGAAAGTCGCTTAAGTAGAGACTGAATAAATTAATAACCGACTTGGTTTTACATGGATCTCACAACTTTTTACCGCAGAACAACTGAGTTGCGAGACTTGGTTTTTTTGACAAGTATTGTTTTTGATGGGATATCTCTTTTACCAAGATAATTGTATTTACAGACAGATATGTTGACAAAGAATTGTACATTCGACCCTTATGATTAAACATTCTCGAAATCAATCAATCAAATTGTCACGCCTCTTTCCCACGGGGATAGGCAGAGATCCCCGCAGAATGGAGCGCACTGCACTTGCCACGATCCTGACACAACTCCCTCGCTTCCTTCACATCCACAATTCTCCTCATATGAGCTCTACGGTTCTCGAAATGTTTTAATAAAAAATACTACCGGGTCATTAGTATGATCTATAAACTATACTTACTCGTAAGAGTAGCAAAAATATATTACAGCTTTTGTTAAAACTGAAATAACTCAAGTCAATAAGTAATTCTTGAATGTTTTAAATACCAAATAAAATACTATTACAAACGTATCGTCTGTGGTCTAGTGGTAGTAAAATAATTAAGCAAACCAAGATACCTGGTACTTTGATATATGTATTTATTTTAGTCGCCCAGTTTCTATTATACAAGCACGTTTGATAGTACAGAAATGTAAAAAGAATAAAATCTTGCACGACGCTTAATTACCTACACAGTAACAAAATGCTATTAAACATTAAAATAATTTTAATACTCACAAAGAAAACAATGTTAAAAAATCCAAACACAATATTTGCATTACAAACACTGGAACACTTCATTGTTTAAACTTTAACATTTATAAAACAACACAAAATATGTGTAACTCTAATTTAAATAGACCAGTTTGTGAGCACGTGAATATTTTGTATAGATTCGCCGGTTTTTGTGGAGATGCGCTCCGCTGCCCACGTTGGGGAGTTTAATAATTAAGCTCAGTGTTGGTCGAAGGGAATGCATCACTGACTTTCGCATGCATTATCATGGGCCCTGCTGTCATAAGTAAAAATACACTGATAAATATTGTATTTTATTGTGGCCTGACATATGACAGCACCACGACCACTATGCCGGCTTATATGGAACAGTCAACTTTCAAGCTTATCCTGAAACACGACTAATACGCGCCGAAAATCATTGACCAATCATTGGAATGCTCTCGAAACACCGGAATAATAATAAAAAATTGTAAAATCGAAATAAACGCGATACTAACCTCCATAAAATTTGTTTAGTTTGAAGACTATTGAGTTAAATACGATATACATAACTCAATGCCGAAAATACGCCTAGTTTGTAATGCATCAAATTCATGTCATGCGTATTTTCTTGCCGATTGGTATACTTTATCGGCCAATAATCTCCAATGAATTAATTCGTTTTAATAATTATTATTTGTCTAGATTTACAATACATCTGTTGTCGTTACAATCATTAGATATAGGGGTTACCAATCATTACTTATATATTGTTGTGATTATAAAATAATGATTCTGTGTTTTTATTTAGAACAGCCGCATTGCTACATTTTTGTCCTTTCATCGAATACCCATTTCACATAGCTAACTTATGACAATGCGGAAGCAACTAATTGTATTTTAGTTATTGATAACTGTTTTTTTGGGTAAAGAGGTCATGGTTTAGAATATTGACCATATAAGAGAAGCAGACAGGTTTGGGCAAATGAACATTTAGTGGTAATTTACCCCGTCTGTTGAACTGGGGCAATATATTTGTTAATAAATAAAAAAAATGAAATGAATATTTGCTTCGGGTCTGGTTATCAAAGAGTGGTAGGCAGTGGTACCCAGTCTGCCGATCCGAGGTAGTACTACCACTTACAAGTATACAGACCGTGAAGTGATTTGGTCACGTTTCGGGATTCATTCATGCAGCGACATTCATTCATGGACCACACTTCAGCTTAACATCAAGCGGGGTGCTGTCATATGTCGAGTCACAATGAATAAAACTCTAGAATCCCTTATTACTGTTTTAAAAATATATTTTCTGAGACACTGGTGGAGATTTTGTGCGGCTACCACTTTTGATGTCCTTTCTCACGAATGACCTTCACGCACAAGTCAGTGAGTACCGTAAGAGCGGTAGGACGGGACAGGAATAAGGTAAATGTTTAAAAAGAGTTACAATTATAGTCCTTGCAGGTGTCGATCTTGCTTCTTGGATTGCTGTGCTAGGGCGGGATCGCAGCGCGACAATGAACCCAAGGCATCGAGGATATCAGAGCTGTCCCAAATACGCTAACAGCAATACCGCTGAACAATGTTTAGGATGCTAAGGTTAATGGTATTACGAACATTTGCTTTGCTATGGAGGGGTGAAGACTTAATTTGGAACAATATAAAAATCGAATTATTAAATTGTTATAATAAGTATATTTATAACAATATATATATTCTATAATTAAAAGTCAATATCTTTCTTCTTAAATCCGCCGCATGCCATCATAGGTGATGAAATAATATCATCTTGTTCGCGTTCACTTGTTTCACCGAGCTCTGTAACAGGTTGGAAAATGTGTCAACAAAAATGTGTGTATTCTATAACACTAATCTATTATCTAATAGTTAAATGCGAATAAGTTTAAACAAGCCCATGTGTTGAAAAATTTGTTCTACTTAGAGCCAAAAAGAGACAAATATATGTTGCTCTGCATCGCGACACTAACTTCAGGTTTGCTTATTAGCATAGTTTTAACATGCCTCGTTCGCGTATAACATTACTACGTCTTTTCTTAAAATATCATTGGTGATAAACATCTTTTATAAACATTACAAACATTTGTTAAAAAAAATGTTTATTCTGGGTCTGGGGACTCTGGTTCTCCAATGTATCGACTTAGAAAAGTATAGCTTGTCTAACTATAAATGACGCGCTCCTCAACTTTATTAGTTTGTTTAAATGTGTGAATGCAAATATTACTAACTATATTACTATACTTTATTAACGTGCTCCTCATTTTGTGTCTAACCAGCAACTGAATGACCAATTACAATTGCATTTTCGGTGTGTCGCATTTATATTCGCACGTGTGCTTAAATGCAGTGGAGCGGCGCGTCATTTCGGCTTAGACATACTCTAGTAGAATAGCTGAAATTTTATGCGACTCGCTAAGTGCTATTCGTAAAAATAAGTGCACGACTCGAGTCTACTAAAAAGTAATAGAAATAACACGAATGGTTTAAACCAGTAGAAACATGTAAACATAGTATTGATTCTATGCGACTTAACTGTTACTACATTCAAGAATTGAGAGTTTAAGAGTAGTAGGCAGAAAGGTATTCACACACTTACTCTACTAATGCAGGGTACTACCACTTTTAAGTGTACAGAGCGTGAAGACCATAGTCCCGTTTAACATTAGGCAGGATGCTGTCATATGTTGAATAACAACAATAATAAAATAAATATAAAATTTAAAAATAGACCATAGAGCTTGTATGAAGAGAATTGTGAATTTGAAGAAAGCGAGGGAGTTGTGTCAGGATCCTGGCATCACTGTGGCAAAAAGGCGTGACAATTTGTTTTTTTTTTTGAATACCAGCTCTATGGTCAAATAATATAATATAAAATCACCTGGCGGCAAATGTAGTTTTTCAATAATAAACTTCTTTCTTCTTAACTTAAATGCTAAATCCAAACTAGGTGGTACAAACGGCACCATGCAATTGACAGCGCTCAACTTTGTAACATGAAACAGGCCATTGTAATCCTTAAACACAGGATTAGTTTCCCTGCTTGAACCAGCAAATGATTCCAATTTCACAGCATTGTCAACAGAATATTGAAGTCTTTTGATTATTGATTCTTCCTGAAATACAAAATTAATACTACAATACTACAACTTACTATCCTCGGCAGTTGCTAAAGCATGAAGGGACGATGGCATAGTGACGTAGAGTCTGTCTAAGCCGAAATGACGCGCCCCTCCACTGCATTTGAGCACACGTGCGAATGTAATATATGAATGCATAAAATATCATCCAGTTGCTGGTTAGACACAAAAGGAGAAGCACGTTAATAAAGTATAGTAGTATAATTTGTATTTACTCACACATTTAAATAAACGAATAAAGTGAAGGGGCGCGTCATTTATAGTTAGACAAGCTACAAGAGGAGGTTCAAGAGTGATGACGAATGAAAAAATCACCATTTTTTTGGATTAGTTAGTTCCCGGCTGCCCCTGACGCCATCACTATGCCGGCCTAAGGTGCTTCTTCACGCATCGCTTGAAGGATCCAAGCTCATAGGACGGAGAGAACACATGGGTTGGCAAAGCAATCCACTTGTCAATTGTTCTACAAAGAAAAGACGCACCGAACTTTTTAGTTCGACTGCCGATTCGGTCGATAGAATGTGGATGTTTGTTTAGATAAAACAAGAATGATCCTATACTAACCTCAAAGAGATGTGTGGGCACAGTAACAAACACTACAGCATTAGTGCCTTTGACAATAGTTCTCAGACAAAACATAAATTGCAATAAATCCTGGCCATATTTACGTGGATCGGAATCCTGGTCACAATCCACAGCCATCCATAGTGGTGATCCCAGCGAGGTTATGCTTATGCATAATATGTTCTGTTTCCCTTTAAATGTGATCTGATGTTCCTCCTTAGAACATAACTCCTTAATTCTTTGCAATAGGTTTAAGTAGTTGTGGTTTTGGAAACCTGAAAGTTAGATTTAAATTAACGTTAAAAAAAGCTATATAGTTATATTTTCTTTCTGCTAAAACTGGTAGATGCCTTAAGATTAAGTTCGCCTCATGTCTACTATTGTACTTAGTTAACTTATTAATAATAATTTATTAATAATGAGTTCTATGGTATCCAAACAAATTAAATTCTCAGATATACAAAATATATCACATAAATATCTATACCTAAAATATACTTAGGTATATATAAATCTTCACATCCACAATTCTCCTCATACAAGCTCTACGGTTATGGGCACTAGGCAACCCAGCTTTCTTGAGGATGTTTTTTTTGCGAGGGAGATGTGTCAGGATCGTGGCAAGTCTCTGCCTATCCCCGTGGGAAAGAGGCGTGACAATCTATCATTAATGATCCTTACACTACTCCCTCCATTGATTGATTGATACCTATCGCCACTATCATGACGCAATTTTATAGCTTCCAATATAAAGTTCCAGCTATACAAATAACTATCACAAAATGAATGTATGCAATTAACAGGTCGTCATATTTCTATGATACGTTACAGGCGTAGCGCTCAAATTAGTAGGTTCTCCCTCACCCCTACCCTGCCGCAGGAACCTAGCACTTAATTAAGGACAATTTAGCATTAGAAAAGTGAATAAAATTACATTCACAACTGGATAGGCATTGCGAAAGATAAATTATGTTAATTTAATTATTTACTAACCCACATGTGATTGAAGTTTATTATCCCCATTCCAATAATTCAAATCAGATGTATTAATATTTTCTGTGTTAATATGTTTGCTTAGATCAAAATGGTGTCCAAATATTGCATTTTGTCCAAATGAGGATTCCACTTGTCCAAGGCCCTCATACCTCCATGCTATCTTCATTTTGTTAACATCCTCAATTAGGGGAGCACTGGGGGCTTCGTCTTCGGGTGCTGCCTTACATGGTTCAGGTAGCTCTTTTAACTGCAATAGATAAATATTCTTTTACATTTCTATACTAAGCTACTAAAGTGCTTGTATCATAGAAACAGGACAAGCAAAGTACATATATCAAAGATACATTGGTACCAGTGGGTGGTCTCGAACTCGTGCTCTCGGTTAGCATAACAATGCACTGCTACTACACCATGGTCGCCTCAATTAGGATGGGTTATTGTTGACTTTTTTAATTGTGACACTTCAAATGACAGCATCCCGCTTAATGTTAATTTGGAGTGCGGTCTATGAATTGAGGCGACTGCTACCTAAGTTAATTAACTGCAAAAAGCAGTCGAATTTGTGGCAAAGATCGCTTAAATCTATTTTTTCATGACTGGACATGTACCTGCAACCTGCCTGATGGTAAGCATGATGAAGGTCTAAGAGTACAAGGACTGAAAAAATCTGCTTTAGTCGCTGTCACGATGCAGGGCAGAGTAATTTGTAAAAAAAATAATAGAATGCCTAAACTCACCAGTAAGACAATTATATGTAATTTATTTATTGTGACTCAACATCTGAATTTGACCTGATTGATGGTAAGCAAGATTCAGTCCAAAAGTGCAAACAACTGAAAAACCCGAGTCAGTTCACTGTTGCTTCAATCGCAGTCACTATGCCGGCCAAAGGTGCTTCTTCACACATTGCTCGAACGACCCAAGGTTATAGGATAGGTAGAACACATGGGCTGGTATAGCATTCAACTTGTTGATTGTTAATAACAAAGAATAAGAAAACATTTTCAATCAATCAATCAAGTTACCACACCAATTTATACATGTTTGAATACTCACAATATCACGTGGGTTCTCATCGAGTGTTGCAATGAGTATTTTATGTTTGCATACAACTGCTTCAGCTAAGAAATATTTGCTCATAACCCTGCAATAGTTGTTAAGCACATCTTCCTCTGTAAACAATATTTACTACATCAATCAATCAAACTATATGCCTTCATTCTGACAGTGAATCATTCTCATAGTGAAGGGCAATTCTCACATCACTTCTCAGTCTGTATGACAAAGTATGGTAAGTGTCACTATTGTGGATCGTTGGTGGAGAAATAACCACCAATGATCTGCCTTAAGCTGGGCTGTTATCAAATTGAAGACCTGGAGTACCTGTAGATGGACCATGAGGATGCAAGAGATATTGAGGAGATATAAGGGGATATATAATAGATGAATGAAACTATAGTGATTTCACTAAAATTGTTTCTACCTATGCACTTTTAGCTGGGCATTATCAAATTAAAGTACTGAAGTACCTGATGAAGACTGTGAGAATGCAGGGAATATATATTAGAGAAACTATGGTGAATTCACTAAAATTGTTTCTTACTATTAGCTTATACCTGGGCTGAAATTACAATAACAATCTGAACAGTGGCGTAGCGTGGAAATCAGCCGGAATAAAAATTTGCCGCCCCCTTATTTAGGAGTTTCAATCATAGGTACAATAAAATAATGAATTTCAGGTTTAAATTTTAAGGATTTATGCTAGTTTTTTTAAATTTTGCCGCTCCCTAAATGTCGCATCCGGGGCGGGCCGCCCTCTTCGCCCCCGCCACGCTACGCCACTGAATCTGAAGTACCTTACGTTGAAACAGGAGGATGTAAGGAGTAATGTACTGAAGAGTCACAGTTTATAAACGCGAGGAACAACTAGTACAATATAAATTATTCTATATTTGTTGTTATGAATTATTAAAACAAAGCTGTGAGAACTTACCTATCATAAAAATGGAGCCAACTGGTAGACCACCACCTGCAATAAACATAAATTTTAAAACTCAACAATAAGGGTAGAAAATGCATCTTTTTGCACTAATGATAAACTTACCGATAATGTGATCTAATGAAGGTATCCCAGATGAAATATATGTTGTATTATTTCTACTTTTCGTGCCATTTATGCTAGAAGTTTCAGAGGATTTAAAAAAACTTGACATTATGGAAAATAACTATTATGAAAATATACGGTAAAATATGCGTAACATTACGATTGGTTTTACATATTCTTTAAAAAGATAAAACGAATAACATTTCGGTTAAACAATTGTAAATAAAATAAGATAAACACGAGGAGAGTCAATCAGTCATTTTCAAAATTATAGGCCTGATCAGGGCCTGATACTAATTGACATACCTTCGTTTAAAATGTCGGTTACGCTAGTATTTGAAGTTAAAATTTGAAAGTAGATGAGCCAATGATTAAATTAACGGCTTGCTTATTGGCCCAATATATATCAAAGTTTTAGGTACGTTTTCAAAATCAAGCTGATCGAACATAGAACAAGTATAGTATTTATTCTCTGTCTACGTGATCGAACGAGAGCCATGGATACTATTTACCAAGGAACATTGTACCACAGATAACTATTATACTAGCATTGTACTCATTTACTCTGACTGACTTAACTGCTAATCAAAACTTTACGTTGTTGCCTAGGCCTTAATTTTTAAAAGTATAATAAATAACCTCGAAAATCGTGGCTGACAGGAGCTGACGTTTTCGTAATTTCTCATAGCGTCTAAATTGTTTTCACATGCTAATAAAAGGAATTAAAATCCCTAAACTAAGAAACACAAGAGTAAAAGTAATTGAAAAAAATAGAATTCAAAATGCAGGGTCCAGCAGTGTTTATGGAAATATCTCTTGAAGATCAGGTTAGTACTCACATAACCTATTTGGAAGGCTGCATACTACATGAATTTACTAATGAGTTAAGTTATTAATTACAGGCACAGGAGTTACGGAAGTACTTTAAAAGTCTTGGTGCAGAAATATCTGAAGAGAAGTCACCTAAAGGCATTGAGGATGACTTACATAAAATTGTTGGTGTTTGTGATGTATGCTTTAAGGAGCCAAGCGAATCAGATATTGAAGCTATTCTGAACAGTATCGTCTCTATAATGGTGTCTGTAAGTATTTTCATTAAATATTTAATAATAAAAAAAACCAGGGAAGGAAAGGAAGTATTGGGAAGAGTTGATAAAGGTTTGTTGGAAAAGGAGATTTACGAAAGAGTTTTATGAATCAGATGCGTGTGGAAAGTTAAAGCAGAGTTGACCTAGAAGATTGTGTGTTGATTAAATTAGGGACATTCCTAAAAAAGTTCTATAGTGCTGTAACTAAAGAGTGTATGAAGAGAATTGTGGAAGTGGTGAGTTGTGTAAGGATCATGGAAAGTAGCACTCTGTTGTCTGCCTGTGCAATTAGGCATGACATTTTTATTTTTAAACATTTATTGTAAAATCCTTTCTTCTTGTAGACTATTTATAATAGCATTTTGTAACTTTACATAGTAATAATTTATTTAATGGGAACTATGTCTTTGTGTGAGCTTCTTTACATTGAGGGAGGGCCCCATCCTATAGATTTGCCATGGGCCTCAAGGAAATTGTTTTACCACTGAAGTTTTTTTTTTCTGTGTTGTTTTCCTTTTGCATGGCCATCTGTATTTCATACAATTATCCATTAAAATGTCTGGACTCTTAGTCCTTTTTATGTAATGCAAAAGAGGGAAACCCATTGGTTTCACCTTCTTATAGATGTTTACCAGATGATTACCACTGAAGTAGCCCTTTTTTATTTTAACACGCTTTTATAAGCTTAAGCGTTATGTATGTAACGTAATCTTTGAGCACCATTTTTAGCTATTTCCAGAAGTCTAATTAATTCGAAACTTTGCATACATATTGAGAGCCAATGACAATGCAATAATTTGTTATCAATTTCCCATTAGCTTGTTAGGACCGCCAGGATTAATATATTCTTTTTATAGATCCTCTATGAGAGAGTGAAAGGGACAGAGCTCTGCTTCCACTCTGAATTAAATGATTCTGTTTATAACTTAAATTTTATTATAATTTTATTTTGAAGTAATTAGTTATGATTGATTGTTTCACCTTCTGCTACTGTAATATTAACTCTTTGTCATTTTAGTTTTTTAAACTATTATTTTTAAGCATTAAATAACAGTCAAACTATTATTTAAAATACATAGTTCATTTCTTAATACAGACTGTTAGAAATTATAATTTCCATGGTCTTATGGTCTTACTAAAAATGTTAACCGGCTATCAAACTGATTTTTAAAATTCACCTAGCCGGAACATGTGATTTTAAAATTTTACATGGGGTTCTGCTATTTTTGTTGATAATTGGACAATGCTCCAGAAAAGATTGGTGATGTAGCTAACTTTAGTGGATGATATATACAGATAAAAAAGACTAGTGCCCGTTTCTTGGGAAATAGTGGTCTATGCTTATTCCTGAACATACACTGATGTGAAAGGTACTTGATGATGTGTTTTCTTATTTGCAGATTCCATTAGAAAGAGGAGAGAATTTAATCTTGGCTTTTAGCCAGCGTCTTACAAAGGCTCCTGAACCTAAACTTGGCTTGGTTGCTCTTCAATCGTAAGTTTATTGTTTTTACAGTACTGTTTTTACTTTTCTCTAACTTAAATCTTTAGCATGCAAAATAACTTGTAAGAATTATTTATAATAAAACTTGTAAGAAAGCTTCATTATCATCATCATCATCAGCCAGAAGTCGTCCACTGCTGAACATAGACCTTCCCCTTAAAACGCCATTTCGAACGACAAGATGCCAGTTGCATCCACTGATTATTTGTGACTTACACTATGTCGTCAGTCCACCTAGTGGGAGGCCTACCTATGCTGCGTCTTCCAGTTCATGGTCTCCACTCTAGAACCTTTCTTCCCCATCGATTGTCGGTTCTTCGAGCGATGTGGCCAGCCCATTGCCACTTCAGCTTGCACTAGATTAACTATTAATATTTTTGTATAAATTAGAAAAATGAAGACAACACATAGGCCGTTTAATTATTGTCACCGATTGTTCGACAAAGAAACAACTAGCCTTAATGCTAAAAAAGTTTAACTAGATTTTCTGGACAGAATGCAGATACTTCTCTCAATAGCAGGAAACTTATTTATTTATAAATTTTCAGTTTATGGCGTTTGTACAATAACTTGGAAAGCAACTCCCCTCTGCGTTACCATGTTTATTACCATGTCATAGAGTTGGCATCTCGTGTTGGGGCTGTCAAAGAAGTCTTCACAGGTGTTGAACAATTGCGCAAAGAGTTCGCAGACTGTCAGCCATCAAATGAACAGATGCAAAAACTATACCGTTTATTGCATCAAGTTCTTAAAGACACCAATAGGTATAAAACATATTGTATTGTATTTTTTTTACATTTCTATACTAAGCTACTAAAGTGCTTGTATTATAGAAACAGGACAACCAAAGTACATATATCAAAGACACATTGGTACCGGCGGGTGGTTTCAAACACATGCTTTCGGTTTGTGTAACCATTGCACTGCTACTACACCACGGTATTTCTCTGGGATTAGAGTATGTCATTTTTTTATATCTCTATACCAAGCTCCTAAACATGCTTGTATCATAGACATAGGATGGCCAAAGTACATATCTCAAAGATACATTGATACTGGCAAGTAAGTGGGTTTAAACCAGAGTCTGTTGGTTTGTGGAGCTATTTTACAGTTAATACAACATGGTCGTCTTTGATTGATACACTTTTAATTGTTTTAAGTTTTAGTAAAACAATACAATGTGAGAGAAGCGAGGGAGTTGTGTCAGGATCGTGGGAAATGGCGCTCCATTGTCTCTGTCTATCCCTGTGGGAAAAAGGAGAGACAATTTAATTGACTGATTGATAAAACAATAATTATTGAATTAAACAAATTTTATGCGGCTTACTATCGCGTTTATTTTGGTTTTGATTTTACACTTTTTTATTCCGACATTTCGAGAGCTTTGCAGCCAATGTTCGCGCAAAATCTAAGAAAATATATTACTATAAATAATTATGTTTTTATTGCAGTGAACTTGCCTCAAAAGTAATGATTGAGCTGTTGGGAACTTACACAGATGAAAATGCATCTCATGCACGTGAGGATGCGATTAAATGCATTGTCACTGCTCTGGCTGATCCCAAGACATTTTTATTGGACCCACTGTTGGCTCTGAAACCAGTGAGGTCCTTAGAAGGGGAGCTCATACATGACTTGCTAACAATTTTTGTTTCCGAGAAGCTGTCAAGCTATCAAGCTTTTTATAACAATCATAAGGAGTTTGTGCAATCACAAGGTACATTAAAGCACTAACATCTGCTCGAACTCTTGAACCTTTTCTTACTTACCAACAAGTATTTCGCGTTTAGATGACAAGTCAAGTTAGTATAAACATCTACCCTCAGTTTGCCTAAGCAAGGGGAGGTATAAGAGTGCCGTTGATCATTTTAGGGTTGCCTTAGTCGCCGTTACTATTCCGGCCGATCGAATGGACACAAAGCGTCGCGACTATGTTAATTATTTTATCTCATTTCTTTTTAAGTGTCTTATTTCTAAACTTAAAAATAAGTGCCCATAACCATAGAGCTTGTATGAAGAGAATTGTGAATGTGAAGGAAGCGAGGGAGTTGTGTCAGGATCGTGGCAAGTGGCGCTCCATTGTCTCTGCCTATCCCTGTGGGAGGAAGGCGTGACAATTTGATTGATTGATTGATATCTAAATTCGTTTTAGTGTTACACTATAGTACAGATTTAATTAATAATAATTTTATGTGACAGGTCTGAACCATGAACAGAATTTAAAGAAGATGAGATTACTATCATTCATGCAAATGGCTGAAAATAGTCCGGAGATTAGTTTTGATGATATTATTTCCGAATTGCAAATTGAAGAGAAGAATGTTGAGTCATTTATAATCGAAGGTATATTAGGTTTTTGTTACTTTAACTTTTGAAGCTCCATTTGCCTATCCCTGTGGGAAAAGGACAGGATTGATTGATTGTTACAAAGGTTCTTAAAAATGGATAAAATTGCAGTAGTTTTTTTTATTGTGGCTAGCTGATCCTGAAACGCTACTAAGTTAAGTAGCGTTTCAGGATCAGCTTGAAAATTACTAGTTCCAACTAGGCCAGAATAGTAGATGTGACTGCTACTTACAGTTATTGAACTTTAGTAGCAGTCCCTATCATTCATAGACCTCACTTCAGCTTAACTACAACAAGCTTCAGATTAAATATCATTAATATTTGTTAGTGAAATAAAGAATCAGATATTTGTTCCGGGTTTGGCTATCGTAAGAGTCCGAGGTAGTACCACTACTACGTACAGTTATTGAACTGCAGTAGCAGTCTCCTATATTCCAGCTTAACATCAGGATTTATGCAGGAAGCTGTCATAATACTAGCCACAACAATAAAAAAATATTGTAAATAGTTTGTTGAATTGTGGATGTGAAGAAAGCGAGATAGTTTTGTCAGGATCGCGCTTTGCTGTCCTAGTTCCATGTAGGAATTCAGGCATGACAATTCATGATGATATAGGCGACCGTGGTGTAGTGGCAGTGCAATGGTTACGCAAACCCAGAGCACGGGTTCAAAACCACTTGCCTATACCAATGTGTCTTTGATGTATGTACTTTGGTTGTCCTATTTCTATGATACAAGCACTTTTGTAGCTTAGTATAGAAATGTAAATAAATAAAAATAATAATGATAATTTTTTTGCAGTATTAAAAACCAAGTTGGTATGCGCCCGTATGGATCAAGCCGCCCGCGTTGTTCGTGTCTCGAGTACAATGCACCGCACATTCGGCCGTGCGCAGTGGCAACAACTACGCGATATCCTGCAATTGTGGCGCACCAATGTCCAAGCATCACACGAAGCCATGCAGGCGGGCACTGCGGCACAACAACAACAGAAAGCATAGACAATTTAAGAGCTACCTTAACTCCACTATGGCTGTTATTACATACTAGTGTGCGTGTCTTGTGTCTATATTAAAGGACTACTCACACTAACACAAATATCGCATTGACATAGATTCTATGGTGTGTATGGTGCTCGCTTAGTGACTGGTTTGCTCAGTCTGGACAACCTGCGCGTGCAGTGATTCTCTTAATCGTTGTCATTTCTATTTATATTGAGAGAATCTGGGCTCTGGTGTAAAGACTGAAGTGATTATTGCTTTTCGGGGTTACTCTAAACGCTCTAGGATAGCATGCAACTGCTATTTGCAGCTATCTGTAGTAGCAGTCACCGCACACCAGCTTAACACCAGGCGGGTGCCGGCATAAGAGTGGTAGGCAGTGGTACCCAGTCTGCCGATCCGGGGTAGTACCACCACTTACAAGTATACAGACCGTGAAGTGATTTGATCACGTTTCGGGATCAGCTTGTAAGTTGCCGGTTCCATCTAGGCCGGCATAGTGGATGTGATTGCTACTCACAGTTATTGAATTGTAGTAGTAGTGACATTCATTCATGGACCACACTTTGGCTTAACATCAAGCGGGGTGCTGTCATATGTCGAGTCACAATAAAAATAAAAAAAAATCATAAGTCCAGCCACAATGAAAAACGCCAGAGTAAATCTAGACCAGCATAGTGGATGCGACTGCTACTTGCAGACATTTATGCAAGTAGCAGTTGCTTCGGTCTTTGGTTACTTCTGTGTATCATCAGGTTTCCACTTTGAGCAAAGTTGTCATTTTTTGACATAGACTGTTTGTGTCATAGCCATTTATTGTCATGTCATGTTAAGATAGTGTAATATCAGCCTTATTGGCCACAAATCGTGGAGCCGTGGTGAGCGGGTACTAATATTATCCGATCGGACATCGGACGCATATTCTTTGAAAACTGTCCTAACTCGAATAGGCAACTCCATAAGTATTTATGTGATTTATTAATATCAATCTGTTAATTTTCATTTTTCGAGTTATGACAGTGTTTTAGGGTGTGTTTATATTCTGTGTATTTGTCATACTGTAATATTCATACATTTTGTATCGACCGAACTTTTATTTAAGTACCTACCTAATAAATTATAAGACCGTAATTTTGTTGTTTTAATATCTTTAGTGCTAAATTTATCGCCTAGACCACGAATGTCATAAGGAGCTTATTAGGCTTGATGTGGAGTGGAGTGCGGTCTATAAATAGAGGCGATTGCTACTACAGTTTAATAACTGAAGTAGCAGTCGAATTCACCAAGCTTGCTGACAATATTCAAGCTAATTTCGAGACGCGACTGGGTTACTTCACGGTCTATGCACTTGAAAGAGGTGATACTACTCCGATTGGCTACCCCCGATGCTATAATGGATTGGCAGAAAGCTAATCACCACCAGCCGTTTACCTACCTTTCAGCGAATGGTAATCTTTACTTGCCTAGTAAGCAAGGGAGGTCCAAGAGCACCGGCTACCAATAAAACGGTTACCTTAGTCACTGACATAGGGATTAGAGTGTAAAAAACAACGGCTTATATATAAAACGGTAATAATTTAAATAAAAAGCGCCCAAGTGCGAGTCGGACTCGCCCATGAAGGGTTCCGTAGCAGCAAGTAACATAATATAAAAGTTCTTGTAGTTCATTGATCGATTTTTATATTTGAGTTGATTGAATGAAAGGTAAATTGCGGTTTTCGATTTATGACGTATTAAAAAAAACTACTTTGGAAGTGTCTCTCGCGCAAACTATTCAGCTTAGAAAAAAATAAAATTAGAATCCTCAATATCATTTTTGAAGACATATCTATAGATACCCCACACGCATGGGTTTGATGAAGTTTGAGTTTCAGTTCTAAGTATGGGGAACCCCCAAAATTTATGGTTTCATTGTTTTTGTGAATTCATTCATTGTTTGTGTGAAAATCTTAATGCGGTTTACAGAATACATCTTTATACCACAGAATACCATGTTTCAACAGTATAGCTCTTATAGTTTCGGAAAAAAGTGGCTGTGGAATACGGACAGACAGACAGACATGACCAATCTATTAGGGTTCTGTTTTGTACTACGGAACCCTAAAAACTCGGCAAACTACAATATCCAGAAATAGTTTCTAAATATACTAATTATTGGCATTAAATATACTATTTTACTGCTGTGGTGGCTTAAAAAACATTTAAAAAATAAAAAGTCCGTCTGTCATGAGATCAAAAGATAAAGAAAAATTGTTATAATAAATGGATGCGGAAGAGCACACTATACCGCGTGCCTTTTATTATTTCGTTTCTATAACTCTGACTGTTTTATTAGTGTTAAATTGCTATGCGTATTTAAGGGACCCGCTCACTGATAGCCCTGAAGGAACATTTACAGACATAAAATATGTTGTTAAGCAACTTATACATGGCTTAAAAGAGGTACTTATATTACTTATTCAAATTATGTAAATTATACAGACCTCCACTCACAGTCTGATTTTCGTGTCGACAAGCGGTTGGTTCGCCGACTCCAACCGATCGTTTGTGAGTTGACCGCTTAAGCGTTTGTTGAGTTTCTTATAAGTTATACTACCTACCTAGTACGTAGAACGGAACTTATAGGACAATTTCTTTTAGTATTTTTAAATTAAGAATTTCGTTCCATTTGAATTTCTATGTCTAGAAACTAGCACTAAATAAAACTGAGACTCTTTGTAGATACTAGATTTTCTAACAATTTCTCAATTTAACTGTCCCTGACTTAATCCTGACGCAACTCTCTAGCTTGTTTTACTTACACAATTCTCTTCATGCAGGCTCCATGCTTACGAGCACTGCGAAGCTTATTTTTAAGAATATCCCTGATTTTATGATCGAAATGTCTTCTGGGTCATCTCCAGACGTTCACTGCTGAAAATAATGCATTCTGAACGCCAGTTGCACTTACCTCTGATTTATAAATCTCATTCGTCAATCTCCTTTCACCCATTCAATGATGGGTATTATAAGGTTCAAATTTGATTCAAATCTAAAACAACCGTCACACAAAACAATCGTCCCAGTTTTTGTGAGACTATCTATAGTTACCAACCCTTAATATTATTTAATAAGCTTAATTAAATAGTAGTAGGCAGTGAACCCAGTCTCCAGATCCGGGGTACTTACCAGTCTTACCACTTACAAGTATATAGACCATGAAGTGGCTTAGTCGCGTTTTGGAATCAGCTTGTAAGTTGCCGGTATAAGTATAAGTGGTGGTATTACCTCGGATCTGTAGACTGGCCATCATTGCCAATGTGGTTATATGAGGTAATTATATTAATTTGAAGGTAAATAATAAACACGAGAGGTTACAAACAGAGATAAATCGCATTAGTTTAAGTTTACCAGCAATGGCTGCGTCTGCTAGCCGCGCCAAGAACATCCTGGAACCAACACTCCAAGACAAATCATCACATGTTATTGAAATCCATAATTATGATCAACAGGTTTGTTAAATAGTAAATATTTAATAGAAATAAGGACTTAAATTTTTATTATAATATATTGGCACGACACGTTTGGTTGTCCTGTATCTATGATACAAGTACTTTAGTAGCTTAGTATAGAAATGTATAATATATATATATATATATATATATATATATATATATATATTATATATATATATATATATATATATAATATATATATGTATATATAATATATATATATATATATATATATATATATATATATATATATATATATATATATATATATAATATATATATGTATATATAATATATATATTATATTATATATATATATAATGTATATATATGGCAAAGATGACCTGCCACTCATTTATTAAAAAATAGTAAAAAAATGAAAAATTGGTTGTCCTGTATCTATGATACAAGTACTTTAGTAGCTTAGTATAGAAATGTATAATATGTATAATATCTTATTATTTAAATTAATGCATATATAAAGAAATATAACACATTGATAAGAAAAAAAAGAAAAAAGAAAATTAACTAAAATACATTATTAAAAGGAGTCCCTTTAGGCAAGGTTCCGAAGATACTGGCAGCGTTCCCCCTTTGAATAGCTAGACTAATTCTTTGTCCGAGGTAGCTGCCAACTCTTCGGTCTCCTGTGATGTCGACTAACCTTTTTGATATTTCCTTAAAAAGCCTTAAAGCGCTAGGACCCCACGGACCAAGGGTCTCGACACCGAATGGGACAAAATCATACTCGGAGCCTAGACCCCTGTATTTGCACGCTTTAGCTTTTTCAGCCGCTTCACAAGCCGCACCAGCTCTGCTGTTGGTTCCATGTAGATGGGAAGGTGCCAGCGTGTCTGAACAGGTTGCATCCCATACCAGCACCCGGCCCATCTTCCATGGAATCAAACTCATACCATCCGGTCTCTTACCATCATCTCTTGCAATACCAGTCGGCTCAAGTAGACTTGGCACGTTGACGGAGGCAAGAGACCGGCGTATGATATCGTTAAGTGCGGCATGTCTCGAGAAGCGGCCTGCACTTTTTTGGCATGACAGTCCGTGATGTCCTAGCTTGTCGACATCACTGCCACAGGGACATTTATGAGGAGCGCAGACCGGAACCCCAAGCCGTAGACAAGTTGCGATTCGGAGCGTGTCAGGCTCAAGAAATGTTCCTGTATTTGACGAAGGGTACGCGTGAAGCCAGTAGCCGGCCTCATGCGCACCCACGGCCAAAAGCCTAGCACGCGCCGAACCTGTACTACTGCTCAAAAGATTGTCATAAGTCAATTTACAGTTTATGTCGTCCCAGCTCCTCTGTGAATTTGGAGAAATTGAAAAATTTTGACCTGGGCATGCAATTAAGAAAGCGTTTCTAGCTTCTTCCAAGGCAGCAATCTCAAAGTTTGAAGGGGTTGCCCTTAAAATTTTACCTATGAGATTTGCTGAACTATGGACAGAAGATAGAAAGGCAGGTAAAGCTACACTGGAAATTTTGCGAATCCCTAAACCACCATAACGGATGGGTAGGGATGCTTGGGTCCAAGATTGCTCGTTCAGCTGCATATTAAGAATTGATTCTAAACTATTTTTTATTAAGTTGTCTACATGTTTTAAAAGATCTGGGTAATTCCAAAAAGAGCAGCAACGGAGCACATACGTGAATTTTGGGACGAAAAGACAGAATTTTAAGATGCAAAGTGCATAATGTGGACTAATTTCAAGGAGACGATCAGCAGAATTTTGAAATTTATTAATTGAATTTTTAATATATTCAGAAATAGATTCATCAAAAATTGGAGAACCTAAAAGGTAAAGTGAATTACTGTTAACTATTTTAATATTTGGAGCCAAAATATTAAATTTTTGTTTTACGTCGTTTAAATTTAAGGCGCAGTTATTTATAAAAAGTTCGCATTTGCTAAAATTAAGCTCCAAACCAATGGCTTCAAATTTACTTTTGATTAAAAAAAGGTCCGAAAACACAGTATTCACATCACCTCCTAGGGTCCCGTCGTCCAAATACCAAACGTTGAAATTAGAATTTAAATTTTTGATTATAGGATTTATAGCCAAACTAAAAATTGCAGGCCCAAGGGGATCACCCTGTTGACAACCTACTTCCGAGGACAGTTCATTAGAACGATATAACAATTTTGTTGGGTCAGCGTAACTGAGAAGAAGATAATTGTATATTTCCGGTATATGTTGTTTTATTTCCGTCAGCAGGGTATCCCTATTTACCGAATTAAAAGCATTTTTGACATCAATTTTGAGCAACACGTCAGGCTTTCCGTAAGTTAGGAAAGAGCGTAGGGCATGGACGGCTGCCTCACACCCTCCTTTTACACCGAAGCCTAACTGTACGGGTTCAAATTCCGAATTTAATTTTGGTAAAATATGTCGAACAGCAATTTTGGAGGCCAGACGTCGTAGTGTTGATCCAACAGCAATTGGTCTCACCCCTCCGTCCTTTTTGGTGAGAGCAATGAGGTTCGCGCCGAAAAGAATAGGAACAATTTCTGGATTGACATTACCGGAATACATAAAGTTGATTAATTTTGTGATAGAATTTACAAGTTGCTCGCCTGCATCACCCACAGAATGCGACGTTAAGTCTTTCAAATGTTGGGGTGAGATTCCATCCAAACCTGCAGCCGAACCTGGTTTAAAAGATAAAATAGCATCCGTAACATCTTTGTTTTGAATTTGAAGGCATGCTTGCCCTGCTGTTGGTGGGTCGAGAAAATATGGGTTTAATGGAGCTGGAGGATGTTTTGTCCGTAAGGCCTGAAGAGTGTCAGGGGTATCTGGTGATAGCACATCGTTGGAGAACAAAAGGCGAGCGGCACCTTTGAGATCTCCGTCACTGATTTTGTTTTCTATGAGTTTGTTGCGATTACGAGGGGCATCATGTTTGATGCTCCTCGTAATCGCAAGAGGTGCGGGAGAAGGCAAGGAGCTCACAGCACAGTTATTCTTAATCTTTTGTGTTAGTGATAAATTTGGTTCATTCGTTTTTATTATGTGTAGTGTGTTGTATGAAAATAAAAATAGGTTCTGCCAGTCTTGAGTGCAATTACTTATGTAACATTTCTGTATTAATTTTGACAAATGTGTAGCAACGGTTATTCGTGCTCCTCGAGGGATTCTTTTTACTACAGGTATACTATTTTTTAAATTACTAAGATATTTGTGGAAAGGTGTTGAATTGTTGGCTACATAAGTAGGCGCACTCGGAATAATGGGATGAATGTCTATAGGTGAACTGTTTTGGCTAGAACATTTTCTGTGTATTTTTGTAGTGTGTATGTTGAGGCCTTTTAAAGATTTGAATGACTTGCTGCACTGTGAACATGTATGGGTCGCGTTCGACGTGCCATCACAAGATTGTGTCACGGACTGCATTCACAACTGGTTAATAAATTCACAAAAAATAAAAACTTAAAAGAAATTTATAAACACAATAAAATAACAAAATGTACACATTTTTCACAATTTTTTCCAGCTTCTATGCACTCGCTGCAAACTTTCCTTTGCAAATATTCTGGCTGCAACTGGCCTGTCGAGGCTTCCCTCTATGGGATTCTGACCTTTGGTTCTCAACAGCTATCCCACGAGCTGTTTGCTGGTCGTTTCCAACTCGCCAGATATACCAATATGGTTGTATTAAAGTTACGTTGTTATTGGATGTACCTGCTACATTCTACAGAAGGCTTACACGTGTGGAGATGGACTTACATGACTGAAATTATTATTATTTATAATGTAATATAAATAATATTATTACATTTAGATTTTAATATAATGTATATATATGGCAAAGATGACCTGCCACTCATTTATTAAAAAATAATAAAAAATTGAATTAAACATTATAATATATTCAAATTAGATAAAACTAAAATGAAGAATGGAATCCAAACTTATAAGATTTCTACAAATTCTAGCTAGAATTGCAATTTTAAATCAACTATTCTAATTAGAAAAGTATAGACCAGTATAGTATAGGGAGAGTATAGTACCTATCTCAGAGTATAGTCACGTTTATAATTTTGCTTGTTCAAATATCAACACCTACAATTTTTACATGTACCATTGTTACTCCACATCATATTATTAATTATTTTTTGGCTTGCACAGTGACGGCAACTGAAGCAACCGTAAAATGAAACAAATTATTAGTCTTCGGCGCTTTTGGACTTCCTTTTGCCTTTCATCATGCAAGTAAAGATCAGATTGTGACATCTGATCTCAATATAAAACAATGTTTATGATGTTGTTTTGTTTATTTGTATTATGTTTTGACGTTTAAGAGTGGTAGGCAGTGGTACCCAGTCTGCCGATCCGGGGTAGTACCACCACTTACAAGTATACAGACCGTGAAGTGATTTGATCACGTTTCGGGATCAGCTTGTAAGTTGCCGGTTCCATCTAGGCCGGCATAGTGGATGTGATTGCTACTCACAGTTATTGAATTGTAGTAGCAGTGACATTCATTCATGGACCACACTTTGGCTTATCATCAAGCGGGGTGCTGTCATATGTCGAGTCACAATAAAAAAAAAAATAAAAAAAACGTTTTAAATGTTTTACAGTTATCATAGTCGAAGCCTAGTCTACGCCGGCAGTATGTAAGACATAAAAAATAAAGTGTTATGGAATGATTTAAGTAGTCTGCCAGTCTTTCGATCTGAGAAAGTACCAACACTCAAGTATACAGACCGTCGCATTTCGGTATTAGCTCAAAAGTTGTCTGGTCCAACTAGGATAGGGGATTCATCGACCGCACTCCAGCCAAACATCAGGCGGGGTGCTGTTACATAAAAACCTACTAATATGTTTTCCTTTTAGATAACCGACTACGCGTTAGAATCTGCTGGAGGTAAAGTAATAGACACAGGAGATACAATTGACTATGTGATGACAGAATCGCCCATTGGTTATGTGTTTTATGTGCTATCGAGTGTGATGTGCAAAAGTTGCATAGGCGCCCGAACTATGCTACAACCAGGTTCACTTCCTGGCGAGTGTTGGGCGTTTTCAGGCTCCAAGGGAGAGGCAACTGTGCGCTTACTGAGATCTATTTATGTTACTGGAGTCTGTCTTGAACATATATCGCCGCACATATCACCAACTAAGTTAGTATGTGTTTTTGTTAGAAGGTTTCGACTAAGATACAGTGCCGGCACTAGCATTGTTCTTCAGCGCCCTTTCGACGTAAATTGCATTTAGCTTTGTGTTGGTTAGGCGATCGTGGTTCTGTGGTACATATATGGATCAGTTGTCAGTATAAATATATCCTTGATATACTATATATTTTGGTCATCTTGTTTTTATGATACGAGATAATTGATATTTTTTTATTGTAACTCGACATCTGACCTCGACTAGCCTGATGGGCACCTCAGGAAAAGGAAGGTCCAAAGCACCAACGCCTGAAAAAACGACTTAGTTTACGGTTGCCTCAGTCGCCGTCACTATGCCGATCAATACTAATTAAATTTAAAGTAAGTTTTTAACCATTAGATAAAATAAGGTCAGATCCTGTCCCAATAAAAAAATATCATTAAGTAGCAGTCATATCTACTATGCCGGCCAAGTTGAACCGGGTAAATAAGACGTTTAATTTTGCAGGGAAATCTCCTCAGCGCCACGTTTGTTTAAAGTAGAAGGCATACAGTCGAAAAGCGATCTGAATCCACACGACTTCGGAACCTTCGAGTACGACAAAAACGGAAAACCGATACAGTACTTTGAAGTACGAAAACCCTCGCACAAACCGTATCATCTACTACGGGTTAGGATACTGTCAAATTGGGGCCATACTGTCTATACTTGTGTATATAGGTTCCGTGTGCATGGCGAACTGGCTGATCCAGGTTCTTCTGGGTCAATGGGAAAAGATGACAGCCGCATTAACATTTAACTAGGATTTAAATAGTTTTTTATTGTAGTTTATTTGACAGCACCTTGACTAATTAAATGCGACTGCTACTACAGTTCAGTAACTGTAAGTAGCAGTCGTATCCACTATGCCGACCTAGTTGTAATTGATTCTTAGGTAATAACGGATTGTGTTTACTGCATAGATTAATAATTAAAATTTCATTAATAAATGTTAATAAAAATAATTTACAAACAAATTAGTTCATTGCAAATAATCAATCAATCAAATTGTCATGCCTTTTTCCCACAGGGATAGGCAGAGACCATGGAGCGTCATTTGCCACGATCCTGACACAACTCCTCGCTTTCCTCACGCAAACTCTGGAGCCCCTGCAACAACGCAGAGACATGGCGGCTCTTTGCGTCCTCTATCGCCTATACCAAGGAGAATGTTCCGAGGAGCTAGTGGCATAGTGACGGCGGCTGAGGCAGCCGTAAACAAACTCGGTTTCTCAGTCGTCGTCACTCTTGGACCTCCTCTTGCTTATCATCAGGCAGGACGAAGTCAGATGTCGTGTCACAATAAAAAAAACATCCACAATTCTTTTCATACGTCTGCGGTTAGTATGCGCAGGGAAGCGACATAGACAGTCCGGATGTTAAGCTGGAGTGCAGTCCAATAAAGGAGGTGACTACAAATCAACAAAGTATGGAATAATATCCCTCCTCCTATAAGAGATAAATCTATGGCCGCTTTAAAAAAATACAAAAAAGAGTACCTCATAGCAGGGCAAGTAGGAGGAGAATAAGGAGATGATTGTATAAAAAGAGAACCTTACTGAAAAGCCGATAATGATATTGTTTTTTTTTGTGATATTAGCGTTATGTTCACTCAGCATATGTGTGTGTGTGTGTCTCTGTGTGTGTGTCTCTCTGTGTGTGCGTGTGTGTGTTTTTTTTACTTATTTTTTTTAGCATGTGAGTGTGGGGTTGGGCTGAAAAACAGAGTCGAACAGTGTGCCAACCTGTCGGGGCATTGTTTGACAAAAGCTAAGCCTAATCCTTTGCCACACCACTTTCCTAATTAATTCACGAAATTAATAACTAACAAAAGTAAATGTGATGTGACAATAAACTATTTTCATTTCATTTCATTTCATTTCATTTCATTTCATTTCAAATATAAAATGCAATCACATCCACTATGCCGGCCTAGTTGCAACCGCTAACTTGCAAGTTAGTAGTACTTCACGATGTGTGTACTACCCGGCATCGGCAGACTTGGCACCATTGCCTTATGCCTACCACTCATTTCAGATATCTACATTATTATACTTTGAACTGTATTTTCTTTGTATTCATTTTGCGTTAGATAAATTCCTTCCTTGACATTAATGGGTTTAAAAAACTTTATTTATATGCTTTTACCTGTGCCTTATATCGTAGTTGTGACGGCAATCCTTTTTATAAGTTTCCCTTTATGTCCATTGCCAGGTGGACGTTCCATTTAGCAATTTCATTGTGTCTTGCACAAAACGAGAGAAAGCCAAACCAAACAGTAGATGTTAATCCTAGTGTCCAGCAGCCAATGGCTATAAAAATGTGCTATTGTGCTCGACACAATGCCACAAAGCACATAAATAAACTGGAAGCAAAGTGATCATGAGCCCCCGTCGCGTACACACTAATGGGTTGGGCACCAGGCTTAGCAAAACCCTTCTTGCATCTTGCCATATGCCATTAATTATATCGCATTCAGCTTAGAACCAAAGATGCATTTTTATTATTATTCATGGTACCTATCCAAAACTATTTTTATTTTATTTATTGTGACTGGACCTTTCCTAATGTACGAGTAGACTCAAAAGACTAGACATATGACAGCACCCCGCTTGATGTTAAGCTGTAGTGTGGTCCATGAGTGGATGTCACTGCTACTACATTTCAATAACTGTAAGTAGAAATCACATCCACTATGCCGGCCAAGTTGGAACCGGCAACTTACAAGCTGATCCCTTACACTTGTAAGTGGTGTTACTACCCCAGGTCGGCAGATTGAGTATCACTGCCTACCACTCTGATAACCAGACCCGAAGCAAATATTCACCTCTTTTTTTATAAACAAATATTTGCAATAACTATTAATAAATATTACAAATAAAAGCTATGAAACAATAATTGCTCCGACCGAGAATTAAACCCGGGACTTTACGCGCAACAAACCAGTTCGTCCACGCCTATCGTATTTTATAAAGATCAATAATTTTACAACTCAGAAAAGTAGTTATTAATTTCAAAGAGTGGTAGGCAGTGGTGCCCAGACTGTCGATTCTACCACTTACAAGTATACAGACCATAAAGTGAGTAAGTCGCGTTTCGGGATCAGCTTGTAAGTTGCCGTTTTCGACTGGGTCGGCATAGTGGAGGTGACTGCTACTTACAGTTATTTAACTGAAAGTAGCAGTTGCCTCTATTCATGGACCGCACTCCAGCTTAACATCAGACGGGATGCTATCATATGACGAGTCACAATAAATAAAAAAGTTAACGCAAATTTTGACGCCTCATATCTCACATCGGATCGGCCTGATCGGACAATGGATTGCCACTTTCTACGATCGTAGCACGTAGAACCTCCTCCTAACTCCTACCTAGTCTTTTAACTCCCGTAAGCATCTGCATTCCGTCGACAGTGAGCAGTCGAATTAAAAGGTACGAGGTGTCGTTTTTTGTGAAACAATCTAAAAGTGGAATTAGCTTATGTGTTCTCTCTATCCTATAACCCTGATTCCTTCAAGCTAAGCGTGACAAAAATTGTCCAACATAATGACGACAACTGAGGCAAACTAAACTACATCGGTTCTTTTAGTTGTCGGCACTTTTAGACTTCCCCTTGCTTTGTATTTACCCTTAAAGGAAATATAAAGTAGGTGTAAAATTTACTCTATAGGTAACTGGGTTAGAAGTTAAGAACTAGACCATGGAAACGATCATTGAATAGTAAATAATGGCCTGAGAAAATACGTACGGGTACTGGGCCCTAAATCTTTTAATACATTATGGCGACGAAAAAGCAGTGAAATTGCGTCGCAGTCGCAAATGATCAATCAGCGTAGTTTATCTATTGATTTGTTATTCGCTGATTGGTTACGAAGATGTCAAATATCAGTGCAATTTCGTCATTTTGCTGTCGTGTATTGAGAGAATCGGGACCCGAGACGAAGTCAGTCATAATTATATGAAAATAAACATAATTCTATGTACCTAAGATTTAAAAAAAATCGTTCTGCGGGGCGACTGCGTAACTCAATGACAATGGGCTTCGTTTTGATAGATGAACTCCATTAATGAGCTTTAAAATCAAAATTGTGACCGCGTAACACACCAAGAATCGATGTTCATTTTCATTAACAGTTAAAGCTCATTGAAACTCATTGTCCGAATGAATAAAAGTCGTTTTTAACACGCTTTTATTAGCTTAACTTGTATGTATGTAACTATGTAACGGAATCTTTTAAATTAATTTTTACCCACTTCTAAAGGTCTGAATAATTTGAAAATTTCTACACCGTTAAAAACCGATGACAATACAATAATTTTACTAAATATTTTTTTATAGCCGGCATAGTAACGGCAACTGTGAACTGACTCGATTATTTCAGTCGTCGGTATTCTTAGACCTCGTCTTGCTTACGATCAGGCGTGTCGAGTTACAATAAATAATATACATTGATACATACACATAAGTTAGTTTAGTTTACATTGTCAGTTACATAAGCGTGTTTATTAGTTTTTTTAACTATAGTTTAATTAACACTACGCGTCGGCGTAACTTTTAGAGAAATGGGAATGAATTTCATTATCATTAATTACCATTGAAGTTGCGCTGTCGGCCCCCTGTTCCGTCTAACATGCCTACGTCGTTCCGTCTTTCATGTATTAGATACCTACAAGGTTCAGCTTAAATAAGATGTCTGCAAAATTGGACAAATCCATTACTTATTATTAAAACGAAGACAACTGTGAAATTGCAAAGATCATTATCCTCCTAAGTAGGGCATACTGTGCGGTACATCCAAGTTTCATGTACAAATAGGTTGAAGTCATAAAGGGTGAAGAGCACCTCTTCATTTATCCTTTTCACTGGACACCGCCTACGTGTGCGAGTCAATATTAATGATGTGATCTTAGTTCAAATGTCTCTTACAGTCTCTGCTGGACTTTTATTAATGATAGGCATTTGTGTTCAGTTTCATTTGTTTGTCGCTGGCTGCGCTAGTGATTGTTACTTTGTACAAAAGATGACTGGAACGCTCTTCATTAATGATGTATATGTTTTTCGGTTTATTATGATTTATTCCTACTTTAGGTTCTTGATTTTCACGATACGAGTAGTAGATTGCTTAATACACTACAGCCCCCCTAACACGGTAATTCAAAAAGCAAGATAAAGACCTGCTAGGAATATGATATGAATTTAATATGAAGTGAAGTTAGTCAACAGCCCGTCCTATTCTTATTATAATAGCATAGTACAAGCACTTTAGTAGCTTAGCATAGAAATGTAAAAAATAAAATTAATGTTACCATGGAATTTCCGTACCGCTTTTTCGTACAAACGTAAGCTTATTTAAATTTCTTAAAGTTGGTGGTAGGTGGACTTGCGGATTGCTGTTACGCGGGACCTCAAAATTGGAATTAATTTAAAATACATATATTAAAGCGGTTTAATGTGCATCGCTCCTTTAAATAATTATTGAAGTGTAGACATGTAATATGTTGGAATGAATCTATGAAAAAGAGATGAAATAATTGACTATTTATACCTGTAAGAAAGATAAGCGTGAAACATTGATTAATTGATATCTAAAAAAATACTTAGCAGGAAATGTTATTTAAAAAGAGTTTTAAATTATTTGCCAAAATAAAAGGGAATTAACAAAAAAACGTAGCTAATAGCTATAAAATATTTGTACACTCGTGTTTACAAAACATTGTTTGTCTCCGAAAGGGTATACTCCTTTACCCGGAGGCAATGAGCCATCCTTGATGACTTGTAATTCTAAATGTTTTCACTGTTAAAATCGCATTTCCTGTATACAATATTAAGCAGAGTCGCTCAGGCGTATGCATTGGGACACAAAGACATTTCGTCCGCTGTCGCTCAGCGGATAACATTTAAAAAGAAGTATATCGAAAGCCGCTTCCATTAGAAATGTGTGGTGCAAGTTGTGAGCGTTGTCGATCTAATGCCGTTGCAATACAACTTTCGCCGAACTTTTTAATTTTTATTTTTTTATTGTGACTCGACATATGATAGCACTCCGTTTGATGTTAAGCCGAAGTGTGGTCCATGAATGAATGTCACTGCTACTACAATTCAATAACTGTGAGTAGCAATCACATCCACTATGCCGGCCTAGATGGAACCGGCAACTTACAAGCTGATCCCGAAACGTGACCAAATCACTTCACGGTCTGTAAGTGGTGGTACTACCCCGGATCGGCAGACTGGGTACCACTCTTTGATAACCAGACCCGAAACAAATATCCATCTCTTTTTTTATTTTATTAACAAATATTTGCAATATTTATTGTTATTAAATAATACAAATAAAAGCTATGAAACAAATATTTGCTCCGGCCGGGAATCGAACCCGGGACTTTACGCGCAACAAACCAATCGCTAAACCGTTCGTCCACGCCTGCCGTCAAACTTAAGTCAATTCCCATACAAATATTACTTTGGTTAACTAATATTTGTATTATTAAAGACCTCCCCTTGCTTATCATCAGGCAAGTTGAGGTCAAATGTAGAGTCTTAATAAAATCAAATTGTTGGCACCTTAATCAAGATGAAAGGAGATTGTGGAAAGAGATCGAAGGTGAGTGGAAGAATAAAACGGGGACAAACCAGATAATTCACAATTCGGTGATTAATTTATCCGATTCCCAAATCGGGGACATTCCTAAAAATAAGCAGGGTCCGTAGTGGTCATAACTATAGAGGCTGCATAAAAAGAACCGTGGATGTGAAGGAAGCGGGAAAAATTGTGTCAGTATTGTGGAAGGTAGATAAATAGTTATAATTTTTGGTTATAAATAGTTTCATGGTTTTAGGTCTTAGCCTATTCCTGTGGATATTAAGACGTGATATTTTTTTAATACCTACAAGAATAATATATCGTTGTATATGTAGTGTACACATCCATATCTTCCCATTTTATTTCTTACAAATATTTTTAAAATGTGTAATATAAACAATGATTAGGAAACATAATATCAAAAAATACAGGCGATTAAATGCTATACAATTACCCGCTTCCCGCTCTGCTTATAAATTGGACAAGAAATCATACGCTTCGTTGAATATATCGGAGGCACGGCACGACAGACCATGAAACTATTTATCTATTATAGTAATCCTTTTTCTGACACAATCCTTTGATGAGCGTTAGAGTTGAAAATATGAGAAAGAATATTGTTAAATATTTTGGCGGATGATGCATTGTGGTTGTTAGGTGTGGCGTGATTCCATAGCTACCTTTGAAAATAACTTAGGAAGCGATTGAATGAAAAGGATTTTAAAATTATTGTTTGAAAGTTTTTAAAGTTTAACGAGGTCGGCATAGTGGATGCCACTGCTTCACATTAGCATGTGTTTGTTTTATTGTGGCTATGACAACACCGCATATGTTAAGCTGGAGTGCGGCTATGAATGTAGTAGTTTAACGTATTGTATAATTGTATAAGATTTTTTTTTTTTTTTTTTTTATTGTGACACGACATCTGACCTCGTCCCGCCTGATGATAAGCAAGAGGATGTCCAAGAGTGACGACGACTGAGAAAACCGGGTTTGTTCACGGCTGCCCCAGTCGCCGTCACTATGCCGGCCAAAGGTGCTTCTTCACGCATCGCTTGAAGGATCCAAGGTCATAGGATGGAGAGAACACATGGGCAGGCAAAGCATTCCACTTGTCAATTGATCTACAAAGAAAAGACGCACCGAACTTTTTAGTTCGACTGCCGATTCGGTCGACAAAATGCGGATGCTTTCCCCGACCTGTGCGGGTATTACGGGAGTGAAAAGATGAGGTAGGAACAAGGTTAAAGAGCTCTTTATTTCTTGTCTCCAAGGTAGAATGGCAGAGAATGCCCAAGGGAAATAAATTCACTTAACGTATAATTAATAAAGTATTAAAATAATGTAATATAACCTAATATAACGTAGGTATAACCTTGGATCCTTCAAGCGATGCGTGAAGAAGCACCTTTGGCCGGCATAGTGACGGCGACTGGGGCAGCCGTGGACTAACTCGTTTTTTTCAGTCGTAGTTACTCTTGGACCTCCTCTTGCTTATCATCAGGCGGGTCGTGGTCGAATGTCTTGTAACAATAAAAAAAAGACATCTAAAAGTGGATGAAAATTAATTTGAAAGATTGCTTTACATAGTTACATACATACAAGTCAAGCTAATAAAATCATGTTAATAAACAAAATAATAAGTAAAAGCTTTTAAATGTTATTTTGCAATAATTAATAATTACGAATTCGTAGATGTAGCGCGGTGTGCGGCGGCAGGTAAGAGCTAACCCTGTCCGCATGGCGTGTATCGTCCCTTATAATTTAGAAAAAAGCCCATTTATTAAACAAGAGAGCCCTTAGCAATTATAGATACTCCATTTCGACATTCGCTACCTGCGGACAATTTGCCAATGGGCCCTTTGTCTGTCGGTGTGGCGCCCCAAAGGGTTTTAATTTTAAATGCAGCGTATAACGATTCCACCCTTTATTTTCGTAAATTTCTCTTTCGCGGTGGTTAGCCTGTTGGACGCAATATGGTGCTTTTTTAACGCACCGATGAGCAATAAATGTTGCTTTCATTGTTATAGCATTTGTGGCTGTCGTAAGTGGAATTACATTTTGAAAGAGTTAATTGTTACTTTACAAGCACAAATGAATGTACATATCATTATAATTAAATTGTGAATGTATTGGATTAAATGGTGCTAATATTACTTAACTATGTCAATATTCTAAAGAATAATAATAAAATATTAAAAGTTATAGGTCTAAGGCTTTGCGTGAACTTAAATTTCAAGTCTGACGGACTGAATGACACAGTATATTGTTAAATTTTGCGCGAACTTTGATTAATGAATTAAACAAATTTTATGCGGCTTACTATCGCGTTTATTTTGATTTTGATTTTACAGTTTTGTTATTATTCCGACGTTTCGAGAGCTTTGCAGCCATCGTGGTCACGGAGACACAGCTTCTTTTGCAATAATATTAATAAACAAACAATAATACAAATATTAATTAAAATTATGAAGGTAAGTAACTTTAGGGTTAGTTTTAGAAACTAATACCTAACAAAAAAGACTAACATCGTGCAGCCTAATAATAAAATTAAACACAATAGCACCTTTTATTTCATATCTAAAGATATTTCATAGCACCAAGTATATTATAGGTTTATTTTACGCCTCCATCGCACAGTAGCTAGTGACTGATTGATCGCTAGTATAAAATTACAGGCTCCACCGTCCGCTAAAGTAAACACAGAGCCGCTGGCCATCTCGTTAGTTTGTCCACAAACACAGATCGAATGAATATAGACAAGCATGTTTGCGTTGTCAGATCGCGTTACAACTACAAATATAAGTATACTTATATGTGTTTATATCAGCTTCAGCCCCAAGTCGTTAGCGATGCAGTCACCATAGCGACCGCTGCAGCCGCCCTCACGACTTACGTCACGAGAAACCATAAAAAACAAAAAGGAAAACACAAAACTCACTTTCGTTCACCCCGGTTCCTGTCTACGCGAATGTCCGAGAGTTCCCTCCTTTCAAACATAATTTATAGTCCTGGGGAAATAAAACATAAAAAATAGAAAAGGAAAAACGACGGCACGCACGATAAAAAAGCTCGTCGTAAAAGTAAAAGTGGCTCCCCGCAACTGCGATGATCTCGCGGCCCAATCCCATCGTCGTAACCCTTCCGCTCCGCCTGCCGCCCGCCTCCCTTTCAGGGGAAAGGGTTAGGGCACGCGACACTACACTTTCACTACCCGAACCCACCAAAGGGTTAAACACAAAGAGTATCTAAACATTTTTATATAACATCTATACTTATATATTTATTCGTATGTATTCTTATAATTATGTCATATCAGTGGACACATTCAATTATTCTTACTCTTTTTAAATATAATAAATATTTTATATTTTAATAAGTTATGAAATTATGATGTATCCTCATATAGGTAAATTTATTTCCTTATAATAATGGTATTAAATTTTCAAATCTAGTCTTTACCTCATTTAATTTGTTATTTCATGACATTAGTTGTAACTTTGGTTTGTGAAGTAGGTAATCGTTTAATTTGCTATATTATCAAGAATTTATACAGGAGTTTATGTCAGGACCGTGGCAAGTGGCACTCCATTGTCTCTGCCTATCCCAGTGTGAAAAAGGCGTGACAATTTGATTGATTAATAATCCTAAAATGTATAATATTTCAAGATTATCGTAGGCTATATTATATGTTATAGTATATCGTGAGTTCGTGACCATGCTTTTCTTCGTAGTAAATAGTAGAAGGCACGAGACGAAACTTGTGAGAACGTAACGATAGTTTGATGTAAATATTGCGTCCCTCGCATGTGAGGGTTCCTGCAACTCACTGCGCACCCCTTCTGTTTGAGCCACCCTACTTGCGGCGTCCATTCGTCTCGACCCTCCTCCTCACAAAATTCTCTAAAAAAGCACATACAACTAGTTAAGGTTGGACTTCTGTTTTTAGAGATGTCAACTATAAATATATCGAAGAACAGATTTAAGATACGCCAAGGCTCACTAAAATAATAAAATAGTGTTATTTTGGTAAACAAACATTAGTTTTAAAGAAACTTTAAGTCCCATAAACGTATTATTATGTTCCACTCCGTTATTATAAAACTTTGGATTATTGAATAACGTTTGTACAAAAATAAAGAATATATAAAGAATGGAAAATATACGCATACGTTAACAAGTTGTTATAAACGTTTGTAAGGGTAAATTTTCTGTTAATAATTATTAATATCGATAGAATATGAAATTATTAAATTAACACTAGTACGTCACTAGCCGTAACCATTTCGCCAGATGATTTTTTACTTTCTTTCCGCCCACTGTCCGGCGGCGGCGGCGGCGGGAGTTCGTTCTGCTTTTTGGCAATCTTATTTATTGGTGATATCTCCACCCTAACCCGAAGGAAAACTGGCTTCATGTTAATTTCCTGTCCAGAGCGGCTCCCAGCGGTGTCTGATAGCACAAGTCCTCAGAAATATTGCTCAATAAACATTATTTATTCATTATTATAGGTTTACTCAACCTTATATACGAGTATATCTTGTATAAACGTATCATGAACTCTAAATCTTAATATCACACATCTGTTGGTTTTTCTTATGTTTAATCATATGCGAAAAGAAGATCTTGTTAAATGTGATCAATAGAAAATACGTTACATATAAAAAATGAACAAATTATGTTAACAACGATATCTTTGGGCATAATCCGGTAAGAGATGCTCAACGGGCGTTTTTGTTGTCCGAGGGTCCGATATCAATAACCTCAGGCATTATGTAAAGGGCTTCCCGTGTTCGCTCTGAGGGCGCTACACTTATTTAAATTCCCATTTTTGTAGAAAATTTACATTTGATATAAAATGAGCTGAAATGTCAAGGTACCACGGGGAGAAGACATCCGTCCCTTCTTGTGTTGTAAATTAGGGGTCACACAAAAACCGTTGAGTTTCGAAGCGAGCCCATAACCATAACGTCCAGCCGTTGGTCATGACAGTGAAAAACTACGACCCTGCCTACTTAAATATTTTTTTCTCCCTTTTTATTTCGAATAGTTTCGATCGATGCAAATAACAATTGGCGATGCGTTTTTTTTTCAAATTCAATCGCCAGTAACCGGTGTAACTATTTTATGTGCCGGTTTAAATTTCCAAAAAAATGTTAAAAATTGAGGGGACGTCGATTATAAACACATGCGCGAGCGCGTCAAATCCTCAGCCGTCGCGCGTGGTACGGAGACATATAGTTTTTTAAATCGTCAGTAGCTCGGGGGAAAATACATTTTTAAAAATAAAATACGCTTTTTTAACTAAAAAAGTGTCCCCGCGTCTAGTTCAATTGTTGCGTGTCGGATGAGCACGAGTTCAACTTTATGTCTGAAGGGATTTTTTTATTAGTTGGTTGTCGCTGTAGAAATGGAGCTGGGGAGGGACGCGATGTGATAAATCGTCTTCGTAGCCGGCGGCACACGTCTTCACAACCCTTCAGCACCATACTTACTACTTACAGTTTTTTAGCAAAACCGCCCTCGGTTACTCGTTGTGATTGTTGTCTGTGCATTATTGTGTGCGAATTAAAATGTCATTGAGTATGTACGTATGTTTACATAGCTGCATTAAAAGAGTTAAACAATCTTCTCTTCATAATGATTTCTATTGAATAGCATTTGTATATTAATACAGAATCAATGTAGTTTCTTTTTGATTTACAAATGTTTACAACCAATCTTTTGTGAGTATACATATTTATGATATAGTAGTTCACGTTTTCAACCTAAAATATATAGCTTTAGTTTTATCAGTATAAATAATTTATAGAGAAGCAGGCTCAGTCAGGTAGAGGCGTTGTGTAGATAGATACATGGAGGCTTCTATAGGGTGACACCGAAAGAGGTGAACAAGTCACAACTAGTTTTTACTCCCTTCGCGGGGGTTAGGCCCTCCCTTACTCACACATGCACACATATTCGGAGGGTCTCCAGAGATGAAACTTTTGTGGGGTTAAGGGAACATCTACAGGCACATTTTTCCCTTGTGTTTGTGCGTAGTTACCTAACTCGAACTTTAATTGCGTCCTTTCAATCAATACTTACTTCTAAAACTGGACACATCCTCCATTTGCCATTACATTTGAACAAATCTATTGTGCTCTTTATATTGAATAGTTACTGTTACTTACTTCTACTATAACTAATTGGAATTTAAAGCACATTTTGCTTAAGTATCTAGCTTTTTTATTGAAGCACGATGGCAACCGTGGTCTAGTGATAGATAAATGGTCTCACAAACCAAAAGCTCCCGACTCAAAACCACTTTTCGGTATCAATGTATTTTTGATACGTATTACTCGTGTGTACTTTGGTCATCATGTGTCTATAATACAAGTACGTTTAGTATAGAAATTTAAATATGTATAAAAAATATTGTATTCTATAACTGGAGTGCGGTTATTATATTATTATTAATTAATATAAGTTATAAGAGTGGTAGGCAGTAGTACCCAGTCTGCTGATCCGCGGTAGTGCCGCCACTTACAAGTACAGGTACAAACCGTGAAGTGACTTAGTCGCGTTTCGGGATTAGCTTAAAATTTTCCGGTTCCAACTAGGCCGGAATACTGTATGTGATGCTATAGTGTATGCTACTTACAGTTATTAAATTGTAGTAGCAGTCTAGCTTAACAACGGGCGGGGTGCTGTCATATGTCGAGTCACAATAAAAAAATTCGTAGGTACTCCGAAAGTATAGGTTTTTATTACCGTAACAAAATTTCTTAATGCCACCCTGAGACTGTTCTCAGTACATTATGATAAACGAAACACACACACACACACACATACATCCACACACACACACACATAGATATGCGTAAATAATGATGCATGTAACCCTGCACCAGTCCATTTCCCAGGGGCAGTGGATTCTCCCTTTGTGTCCCCTTTTACAAAAAATAGCGGCCATTGCAATTCTGTGTAATAAATTTTGTGTAATGTTGCGTTTGCCATCTAATTTACATATTCTTTATTACTCGTCATTAAACCTTTTATTCTATTTTGCAACTAAAGTCATTTAATTAATGTGGCAGTGCAATGGCTACGTAAGCCGAGTGGCACGGGTTCGAAACCACTCACCGGTACCAATGTATCTTTGATATATGTACTTTGGTTGTCCTGTTTCTATGATACTTCTATACTATACTAAGCACTTTAGTAGCTTAGTATCGAAATGTATAAAAATATACATATATAAACTATACACTAAAAATTATACACATAACCAAATTGTAGGTATACTTCTTGGACTGGATTAGGACACCTTCAAGGGCTTCCAAACCCTCAACTAATTAATCAAATTGTCACGCCTTTTTCCCACGGGGATAGGCAGAGACAATGGAGCGCCACTTACCACGATCCTTATACAACTCCCTTGCTTCTTCACATCCACAATTCTCTTCATACAGGCTAAATACTCGTACGTACTAATCAATTCATCATTATCATCATCACCATCAGTCAGAAGACATCCACTGCTGAACATAGGCCTCCTCCTTAGAACGCCATTTCGAACGACAAGATGCCAGTTGCACCCACTGGTTATTCGTGACTTTCACTACGTCGTCGGTCCACCAAGTGGGAGGCCTACCTATGCTACTAATAAATTAATCAATCGAATTATCAGGCCTTTTTCCTACAGGGATAGGCAGAGACTGATGCCACGATCCTGAAATAACTCCCTTGCTTCCTCGGGCATAAGGCAACTCAGCTTTGTGCTTAAGTACGACAGTTTCTAACAGTTAAATAGTTTCTGACAATTAAGCAGGTAACAGCTGCATCCACTATGCTGGCCTAGTTGGAACCGCCATCTTTCAAGCTGATCCCAAAACGCGACTGAGTCCTAAAGTGGTGGTACTCCCCCGCATCGTCATACTGGGCTAATGACCAGTAACTATTTTTCTTTTTTCAGTGTTCATAATTTTTATTTTATGTGGCCCAACATATGACAGTACCCCCTCTGGAGAGCGGTCCATGAATAGCATCCCCTCTCATGTTAAGCTGGAGTATGGTCTATAAATGGAGGCGACTGCCACTGTAGTTAAATAACTACAAATAGCAGTCGCATCCAATAATGACGGCCTAGTTGGAACCGGCAACATTTTAGCTGATTCAGTCACTTCACGGTCTGTACCACACTTGAAAGTGAATCCGGAATCAGCAATCTGGGCATATGACCACCACCAATTAATTGAAAGCTATTAGATTTAAACTTTAGTTATATAAATACACTTTAAATTACACATTTATGTAATAAAAAATATACACTCGATTAAGTTATAAGTAAATGTATTTATCAATCAATCAATCAAATTAAAACGCTTTTCCCGCAAGGATAAGCAGAGACAATATAGCGCCACTTGCCACGGTTCTGACACAACTCCCTCGCTATTGGAGGGTATTCTCCGACCAAATCGGAGATATCCTTAAGAAAGCTGAGAAAGCTCTGGCCTAGTGACCATAACCATAGAGCTTGTATGAAGTGAATTGTGGATGTGAAGGAAGCGAGGGATGTATTTATAATTGACGATTTAAATAATAATTTAATACCTAAAAAAATATGGCGCCATTAAAATTAATGTTTGTTTATTGTAAAAAGCGGTAAAACATACAAAAGGAAACTTCCACATTAATAAAGAGTATTCTAAGAAATGCGATGGGAGCTGCCTGATATCTGTTCCTTGTTTAAAAATTCATTGGCCCCGTATTGCATATATTGATGGTGATGTATTCAACACGTATTCACCAATTTATCAGCAATAATGTGTTAAATCTGATATAATTCTAATACAGCGAAGAAATAACAAAAAAATAAACAATAGGCTATTAAATAAATTATTATGAATAAATAATAGAAAACTTTTTTTAAACGTATTAAACGAATTACCGCATTTGCAACATCTGATTCTAAACACTGATTTAGAATCTGACACAAAAATCTCTAGTCATGTTATTATTGTTGGTTCTCCAAAAATACGGAAATCACCGGGCGGAATATTTAGTTTTGTCATCGATTACGCAAACTGTTTCAAGGGTGCGCCCGTGAACGGCCATTGTGAAAAAATATGAGAGCGCATATAAAAACGTATGCAGCTGCCGGCCGCCACACATGCGAATTGTAGCAAGCGAATGTTTGTGACGAGAACGGCCTAAGCGCCTCACATGCAA
Source organism: Tinea trinotella (assembly GCA_905220615.1). NCBI lineage: Eukaryota > Metazoa > Arthropoda > Insecta > Lepidoptera > Tineidae > Tinea > Tinea trinotella. The sequence continues at coordinate 5,402,184 of HG992310.1, forward strand.
GCGTTCTGCACGTAGGCATTCGAAACTTTATCGATTTGTGTGTATGTGGTACCCTCGGATCCTCGAGCACATAGGAGCGAGTTAGGAAGGGTTCCGTGCTCAATCCGCTCTCTTTCTACACACACCGGGAAGGGTTCACACGACCCGCCGACGCGCACGCGCACGCGAATTACTAAAAAAGTAGTGCACAATGGGCAAAACAGAGCTGTTTTGTTGTTAATTCAGCAGATTGTTCGTGAATTTTATTTTGCACAAAAAATGTAATATCATCAACTCGTTCACGCCCGGCTTTTCAAAGGGTACTTTCTGGAGAGGGATTGGAAAAAAAATGTAAAAACTAGTAAAAAAGTGGGTCAGAAAGGGGTGCTTTTGAAACTAGTAATCACTACCTCGTGTCGATCGATTGCCGTTATTATGGAAAAAAATCCTTTTTAAATCGACAGTTCGAAATTGGGATCCTTTGTTCGTGCAAAAACAGATGAATTATTTTAAAATAGCATGATGGCGAAATTAAATTGGTGTTTCTTAGAGTTTTTTCGCACATATCGTTATACTATAATTATATATTTTATTTTAAATTCAGGATACATGAATCTACGCAGAATACATTCTTTGAATAAGAACCTACCTAATGTCTTAACATTGCCAAAGATCAAATAAAAAACAACACAGGTTATTTTTATTATGAAATCTTTAAAAATAAGTTCTGCTGAATGATTTATTTTATACTGTCCACAACTATTGTTATCTCCATTTACAGAATAGCTTTGATATAATGTATATTGTTGAGATATTGTATAAAAAAACGAAATCTCAATCATTTATAAATTAGTTTCGCGGACAGAAATGGCGTTCATCCCTTTATCAGTTGTTCAATCGGGCGCCAATAAAAGGGTATGAGTTGTCACGGAATTGTGGGTTGAATTAATTTATAGACTTTACGAGATTTTGGAGATATTTTTACAATGTAACTATTAGGTGTTATTTTTAGTTATTTTGGTTGACAAATTAATTGTGTGGAATTGTGCAAGCAGACTGAGATTGTAGGGGCTGCTCTGGATTCTTACTGCTTTCCCTTATTACCAGCACTAAAGGATTTCACTATCGAATTATTAAGAGAATTGACTTCTAGCCATTGCAAATTTTTGCTTAATAACATGTTTTAATAAAAGTGTATTTAAATAATAACTAGCTAAACATATAAAAAAAAACTTTACATCTTAACATTTTTGTTGTTGTAATAATTGATATAAAGCATTGGCGTGCAACTGCAACTGACAGATCGTGTCGTATCAATTTTTTTTTTAATTTTTTTATTTCCTTTTTTATACTAAGCTACTCGTACTAAATAATGGTGGATTTACGTATTAATAAAGACTGTGTAGTGTACTCAAGTTTAACCTAGTGATTTGAAAAACTGTGTTTCCGTTTAAAGCTTTAATAAGGTTTATCCGTCGCTTTACTAAAATCATCAATATCCTCACACTACTGTATCGGGTTTTATCTATGAAAGACATTTTTAATTTTGAGCTGAAAACTAAGATTAAAATTTTTATTTATTTACATTTCTATACTAAGCTACTAAAGTGCTTGTACCAAAGAAACAGGACAACCAAAGTACATATATCAAAGATACATTGGTACCGGTGGGAGGTTTAGGATCCGTGCTCTCGGTTTGCGTAACTATTGCACAGCCACTACACCACGGTCGCCTTTCCTTATAAATATAACGGATTCCTTTGTTTATAATTGAAAAACAACTGAAAATTATTTTTAATTAAATTTCACAAATGACTAAACATAATAGGCGGATAATATCTCGTATAAATGAATTCTTCATAGTTATTTAGTAAATAATACATTATCATTAGGTAACTATTATCCTTTATAACTCTTTCGAACCCTTTCTATTGTACCTTTTTTTGTGGTAACGGGTTGCACTTGCTACGAATATAAGCAGTTTTTTGTTATCGAAAATTGTTTTGAAATTGTATTAGGCAATAATTTTGTTTTATGTTTAAATATTTTCTTTAATATCATTGGTATTAGGAATTTATGTTTCGTATAAATTGAATTATGCCGATAAGTTTTTTTTTTATTGTGACTCGACATATGACAGCATCCCGCTTGATGTTAAGCCAAAGTGTGGTCCATGAATGAATGTCACTGCTACTACAATTTAATAACTGTGAGTAGCAATCACATCCACCATGCCGGCCTAGATGGAACCGGCAACTTACAAGCTGATCCCGAAACGTGACCAAATCACTTCACGGTCTGTATACTTGTAAGTGGTGGTACTACCCCGGATCGGCAGACTGGGTACCACTGCCTACCACTCTTTGATAACCAGACCAGAAGCATATATTCATCTCTTTTTTTTTATTAACAAATATTTGCAATATTTAATACTATTAAATATTACAAATAAAAGCTATGAAACAAATATTTGCTCCGACCGGGGATCGAACCCGGGACTTTACGCGCAACAAACCAGTTGCTAAACCGTTCGTCCACGCCTGTCGTCATTTTGTTAAGTTTAATTATTTTGTTAGTTTATATTAAGGAAATTATCAATAACATTAGGTGGGGCGTTGTCATAAATTATAAATATAATTTAGTGACAAAATAATAACAAAATAGTTTTCATTTTAGGAGTAAGTTTTCTGTGCCATTATTGTAACAAAATGATTGATCTATTTCTGCACAACAAATACAAAGATAAAAAATATATAAGAAGATATTTGGTGCAAATGTTAATGTCAATTACCTAATTTAAAAGTACCAATAAAAATTAATCCTATACTCAATGTCAAAATAAAATAAAATAAAAATTAATAAAAATATAGAGATAATATCAGCTGTTATTTAAAATTAATAAAAACTAAAAGTTATTTAAGATGTTGTTTTTATAAAATTCGTATCTTACACCTCAATGTGGTATTGTTAAACCCTTTTTTATTAGACGATAAATTTATAAAGGGATTGTGATATTAATAATTTTTATGAATGTGGCGGGCGACTTTTTTTTTGTTAGTAAAAAATATCAGATACCAGTGACAGTTGAGGTAAACAACTTTTCTATAGACACGGTGCAGGTTTTTTTTTTAAAAACACCTGTTATAAGGGTTTGTTGTATTAGGTAAAACAACATATTGCATTAAGAATTAGGGCTTACCAACGAATTTAAATTTTTTTTATTAATAGAAAACCTTTATTGCACTAGGCACAAAGGCGAACTTTTTGCTGTTAGACACTATCTGCCAGTTAATCTCTGGAACTAAAAGGTTGTAATGAGAGTGCGAGGTGCTAATTATCATACATACATTTAAAAAATATATACTTATTAAGATTCTAAGCTTGCTTATATCATAGAAACAAAACGACCAAAGTACATAATATCTGAAAGTACATTGGTAAACGCGACCGTGGTGTAGTAGCATTGCAATCGTTCGCAACCACTCACCGGTACCAATGTATTTTTGGTAGCGGTACATACAATTACATACGGATCAATATATTTCGTAAACGCTTTTGTACGTAGTGCATAAAGTTTTAAAACAAATATAAATATACCTACATCTGAATTTAATACACTTAACCTAGTTAAGTGTATTAAATTTAAAACAAAACATAATATTATCGGCAGGTGTAAAAACATATTGCTAAGGTTATCGATTACTGTTCGATCCAATTAATTGATATCGAAACAATGGGTATTCTCAACCCTTAACGGTGATCAAATAGCTCTATCAGTTCGCCGTCAAATTAGGATTATACGATACGACCCCTTTTTTTCTTAAGACACGCGACTTAACTCTTTTTTTCCAATCAATTTAAGGGTTAGTTTTTTATTGAATCTAAAAAAGTCGTGGTTATAGCAGCCGTCGGGTGAGTATCATGTTTTTATTACATATCCGTTAAGACGCGGTAGGTAAATGTTTTAATTAGGCAGCCCTTTTGAATGCAACAATGTAATAATTGTCGGCAAGCATTTATAACTTTGTTAGCATAATTCAATTTCTAGCAGAGCGTTGAGATGCTATCGTTTTATTATAGTTTTACAAATTTAGTTTTTTACGCTATTTTCGTTAATTGTTTTCTTGAGGTAAGAATTTATTGTTTTAAGTTTATTTAAGTTTTTTTTATCTGTATAGCTTTTTTTAATGAGACGTCACATTTGACCTCGACTTGCCTGATGGTAAGCAAGGGGACCAAGAGCGCAGACGTCTGAAAAAGCTCGTTTTTATTTACAGTTTTTCTCACTCGCCATCATTATGCCGGCCTTAAAAATGTCGGATGACATAGAATTGTATTCATAATCACATAGTAAGGAAATCCTAAATTAGCAAATATTAGGATATTAATAAGTGGATATTTGGTATAAGTATTCACAGTTTTACTTATATGTGTAAAAACTGTGAAGTGACTTAGTAGCGTTTTGGGGTCAGCTCGAAAGTTGCGGGAATTCATTGAGTCCAGCAGAGTAGATGCGACTGTCATCTAGCAGAGATTTATCTGTGGTAACAGTCGTCTCCACTTATGGAGTGCACTTTAGCGTAGCAGTGCACAATAAACAAAAGTTTCATGTCTTTTATTTGTGGACCTTTTCAAAGAGTGGCAGTGGAGTGGTACCCAGTCTGCGATTCGGGTTAGTACCTACACTTGTGAGTATACGCTTTGTACAAGTATACTGATAATTAATTTGGTCGCGTTTCGGGGTCAGCTTGTAAGTTGCCGGTTTCAACTAGGCCGGCATAGTGAATGTGATTGCTACTCACAGTTATTAAAATTGTAGTTGCAATGACATCCATTCATGAACCACACTCCAGCCTAACATCAAGCGTGGCGCTGTCATATGTCAAGTCACAATAAAAATTAAAAAAAGTTGTCAAAATATTGGAAAAGTGATACCTATTGAAAAGGAATGATTCCTAATTGACAAGTTTACTCTTTTACTGCACGGAACTAAATTAATGACTAAGTTACCACAATTAATGAGTTAAGGAAGTATTTAATTATAAGTAAAGTTGATTTTAATTATTTCTAATAAATATTAAAAGTGATTAATATCTCATTTGAATTGGCGGCATTCGTTGAAGGATCGAGGCGAGTACAGCGTAACGACAGGTATTAAAAACGATACAAAAATGCAGAAATTTATGTTAATAGCATCGAAGGAGAAGCCTTGGAATGTGTTATTAATATTCAAAACGTAACTAAGAGGGATTATAAAATAATAGGAGTAATTTAGGGCGGCTGAAGTCCGCCGTAGCCGCCCGCCCTCGGAATTTCTTGATAAGGTATGCAAGGAAAAATGTTGATAATTCAGCTTTATTACATTTTTTCAGTGTATTGTGAAAAACTTGAAAATACCAATGGACGTCATTAGTGAATTGTTATAATTCAATTTGAATTATTTTTAGATACTGTGTTCGTATATTTTGCTCAAAGCTCCATTAAAATTCATTGTTAAAACTAATTAAGGCGACCGTGGTGTAGTGGCAGTGCAATGGTTACGCAAACCGAGAGCACGGGTTCAAAATCACACTAGCCGGTACCAATGTATTTTTTATATATTATATTAATATATGAATATTAAATATTCATATATTGTGAATGTAAAGGAAGCGACTGGGTTGGTCAGGATCGTGGCAAGTGGCGCTCCGATGTCGCTGCATATCCCTGTGGGAAAAAGGCGTGAAAATTTGATTTATTGATATTGATATATATTATATTGACATATTTGATATATTTACTTTAGTGGTCCTGTTTCTATTTTTTGACCTCGACCCGCCTGATGATAAGCAGAAGGAGGTCTAAGAGTAACGACGACTGAAAAAACCGTGTTGGTTCCTGCTGCCTCAGTCGCCGTCATTATGCCGGATACAAGCATTATATGATACAAGCACTTTAGTAGCTTAGTATAGAAATGTACTAAGCTACTATTAGAGTAAATAAATAAGTAAAAAAATTGTTGTTTGTAAGTAATGTAAGTTCTGAGCTACATTTTTATAAAGTAACCCTATCATTATGTTGAAACATAAAAAACCGAAAGTAAAGGATGTCAACGACAATTATGTACATTTAGTAATTACACCTTGTTAGCCTTTCCGTGTTTTTTTAAATACACTTAATGAGTGATGAGTAATGGAAATTAATTTAAATTATATTGTTGAGAATTTTCTAAAGAATAATTATACATTTGAATACTTAATAGCTTTTGTGAACGAACTTAGAACGTCGAATATTTTTGTTGTTTAAATGCAGTACAGAATTGTTGATTTTTCCAGAAATATTTCTTTTGATGATCCATAAATCATAACAAAAACATTAGGTAGGGTGCGTGCAAAACAAATTGCAATTATAAAAAAATCACTATTTGTATCTATGCATAAGAACAAAGGGTACGCAAATGGTGCAATTTTGAGCCATTCCAATAACTTTTGTCTACAGTTACGTAAACAAAATGAACGTCTTTCTGCGAATTTTAAAAATAAGACCAAACTCTTTTGTTGACTCAAAAAAGTAGATCTTGTTCCACAAAGGGTACAAAGCTTTGCAAATTTTTATTGACACTCCTTTATTTGGATAAAGGAAATAATAGAAAGACCCTGGTATGGCAAGTTATGACTAAATATTTTCGTCATAACTTTTAAAAATTGTCTTTTGGGAATTTGTTATTGCTTTAATAACTATATTTTCTGGCAGGTGACCACGACTAAGATAGAGCCGTACACATAGTCGGTTTTTTAGTCGTAAGTGCCTTGGAACTCCCCTAGCTCAGATGTCAAGTCATTAATAAAATAAAAGAGCTTGATTTTTCTGTGGGCTATGTCAGTCACTTTAGTTCTTCTGCAAATCTCCACGTTTTTTATTCGATCACGTAGAGTAGTACCTCCTAAGATAGCGCTCTCCATAGCTCGCTGGATAATGTTGAGCTTGTTTAGGTATAAGTCCCATAAAATATCATTCAATTAGCATTAACTTTGTGGAACAATTAGCAAGTGGAATGCCCTTTCTTCCCATCCTATCAAAACATTTGATCATTTAAGCGAACCTCTGGCTGACCATGGCAAGGGCTGAGACAACCGTGAACTGAGTCGATTTTTTAATAGTCGGCGCTTGTGGACTTTCCCTTGTAAATCAGGCAAGGCGAGGTCAGATGTCGAGATACTACTCGTATAAAAAATGTCCGTGTTATACGAGTATGAGCCTCTTTTAGCGAAGACGCGTTATAGGGGGTCTACTGTACTCTATATTCAAGCTAACTCAAAATATGTAATGTCACCGACTGCGAATTGAAGCGAACAATAAAGGCGTGCTCTATTTTTGTTTGAATATCTTGGGTATTTTTAGCAGTAAGACATTTAATAAAAAGGTACCTAATGGCCACAATAAGGAAACTGTCCATTATTTATTTACAAACAATAAAAATCTGTTTGTGGCCTAAATAAAACTTACTGAACGGTTAATATGCAAAAAGGTTTGCCATTTTTAACCTTTCTTCCAACTTCAAATAAAACATTGGTTTCGAGAATTCGTTATTTGCAAAAAAGAGCTCTACATTTTTTTATTATTCTTTTAACGTTGTGATTTATAAATATTTTACGTAACTAAATGGAGTGAGTTTTTTTTAATCATCTGTTAATATTCCCATTCTTGTAGCACGCAATATTAAAATCCACACTAAGGGTATCAATTACGTAGAAATGTATGTAATACGTAAATGAAGGCAAGTAATTTTTCCTTGAGAGGGTAGAGTCCGGTGCCGTTTGGGGTGAATTGTGTAGGGTCACTCGTGTGTCCCAGTCTGTGTGATTCTCAACGACATTGTTAACAATTTGGTTCAATTTTTTTAATGCGACATCTAACAGCATTCCGCCTGATGTTAAGCTGGAGTGCCGTAGTACAGTTATTTGACTGAAAATCAGGCGCCTCTATTCATGGACCGTACTCCAGTTTAACATTAAACGGATTGCTGATAAAAGAAAGATAAAATACAAACAATAAAAACATTAAAAGGAATATAAATGACATATTATCCAATTTTGCATTGGATTGCAGTATCCAATTTTACATTGGATACTGGTTGGTGGTATTACATTGGATACTGCTATTTACATGGATGGCTCATAGACTCACAAACGTCACTCTTTAAATACAGCATTTAAATGTGCAATGGTCAAGCATTTGCGATAAATCACGTGCCATGTAACGATCAAATTGCAGAAACAATTGAATAAATGTTCTAGAATAGTCCTCCAAGCATATCAACACGCACACTACAACATTATATCTTATTAGTGTGTGTTTGTGTGTCCGCGAGATGTGAGATGTCGCACATTAGCGGAGCCATTAGCGGACAGGAAGAATGGATCCGGTGTACGAAGAGAAATTAATATGTGTATGAAAAACAAAGCACTCTTCTGTATTTATATTGTATGCCTTTTTCATAATTATATTTTCTCTAGTAGTATTCTAGTGTCTTTCTAGACCTTAGTTAAATTCTTAACGGATAAATTCGGAATCAGTTTGTGAGTTGCCGGTTTAGGCCAGCATAGTGGATGCGAGCAGTTATTTAATTGTAGTAGCAGTCGCCTTCATCCGTGGACTGAAATGCAGCTTAACGTCAAGAAGGGTGCTGTCATATTAAACTATACATCCCTCGGTCATCTAACCACATATCCAAGTCCCCCGTTGATTTCCGATCGGACCGAAGGTTTGATACAAAGCTTTTATTTAGATATTAATTAAATTGAATAGTTAATAAAAAAGCAGGTTTTTGCTCCGGGTCTAGTTGTCAAAGAGTGAGAGGCAGTGGTGCCCAGTCTTCTGGTCCTCCGCTTACAAGTATACAGACCGTGAAGTGACCTAGTTGCGTTTCCTCTAGGCCTACTAGGCCAGCATAGTGGATGTGACTGTGGAGTCACTTTTCTCCCATTACAATTGGTTATCTGAAGGTAATTGATTTTTTAGTAATAAGATCGCTAATTACAATCATTTGTTAATGCATGGTGATGTTAAAAATTGTATATTAATACTTTAGGTCACCGTAGGTAGTGGTAGTAGACCCGCAAACCGGAAGTCCGCGGTTCAAAACCACTTGCCGGTGCCAATGTATCTTTAATATATTAATGTTATTTGGTCGTCTTGTTTCTTAGATAAAGAGAAGTTTAGTTTTAACAATAAGTAACAACAAGAAAGTAGGTACTGTGCGTTTTTTACTCAATAACATAATTTTAGTTTTATTTGAAAAGTTGTGATAGAGGCAAAGCTACATGTGAATCGTATGTGTTCCCGGTTCAGTAGGCATCTACAGCGGGATAGGTTGATCAATCATGGGTCGCTCCAACCCCTTCATGCCCGCCCCAACTGGCACCCGCCACCGCGTGAAAACAAACCGTTGCTAGGCAACCGTTCTCCCGGCACCCACGCCGTATCTACGAAGGGAACACACACATGTTTTATTTTACAGAAATTCATCAAATATCACTGTTATTTGTACGTTTTAAACGTTATTGCGTTTGTGGGATTACGTCGCTTTCAATCATGCTTCGGGAATGTTCGAAATTATATTAGGATTTTGATTTTTGAATAATAGATGTTTAGTAATTTCTTAGATTTTGCGCGAACATTGATTAATGAATTAAACAAATTATATGCGGCTTACTATCGCGTTTATTTTGGTTTTGATTTTACATTTTATTATTATTCCGATGTCTCGAGAGCTTTGCAGCTATCGTGGTCACGGAGAGTCTCTAGTATTATGATGTTTAAAATATGTAGTAATAAAAGTGGGATAGAAAAAATCACGCATTTCCTAATACAATTCCTAAATCTAAGGCGACCGTGGTGTAGTGGTAGTGCTATGGTCACGTAAACCGAGAGTACGGGTTCAAAACCACTTGCCGGTAGCAATGTATCTTCATTACTTTGGTTGTGCTGTTTCTATAATATAAACACTGGTATCTTAAAATAGAAAAGTGAATAAAAAAATATAGAAAGGTACTTATTTATATAAAATAAAATTACTCTTGATTAAAATTAAAATTTGCAGTTGACGCGTGAAATTAATTCTATCTTTATATTACTAGGTATGTTTTGGTAAAAATTCTCGTCATATTCATTGTTGTAGGAAGTATTATGTTATTTTTACTATTTTCTTTGATCGTATCAACGTCACAGGCCTAAGGAATTTTCGTAGAAGGATTATTGTTTATTTTATTGCAAGCCTTGGTATAGGATTATTGGTATACCAAGGCTTGTATCATAGAAACAATAAACATAGTAAAAGATTAATATTGTCGCCGCTTAAAGTTCAATGTGATAGAATACGATATTTTTACTATTTGCAACAACCTACACAATAATGCATTTCATAATTTGAAATTCTTTAGGTGATACGTTGATACCATGAAATTTGAAGATAGTGAAAATAATTGAGTTATTTTCTACCACAATGAGTATAATGCGGCGTTCCTTTTATTTTACCCCAAAAATGATCTAGTAATAAAAATTGGATAAAATTAATTATACGAAAATTTTATTTATTATTATAAATAAATCTTATTAAGGAAATAATGTAAGTTTATTTGTTTCATAATTATAAATAACTTTATTCTCAATAAATGAAGACGGTTCGGGTCCGGGAATTGAGTGCGGGATAGCGTTGAGAAGGCGCTGCGGTGATCCATCATCCCTCACAGTGACCGCAGCCACCCACTCACCCCATTTTCGTACTTTTCACTTTCTCTACATATTTTAAGAAGAATAAAAGTTTTCGCGCCCTCTCATCGCTCTTAGTTTCCCGCCGGAGTTGTGATAGACCTATATAAGGATTTTTTCCGGGAAGGACTCGTGATATTTGATGGCTATAGATGTACAGATATACGTTTTTATATATAAGTACATACATACGGCTGGAAACCATAAAAATGAGGAAAATGTTCATTCATTTAGTTAAAACGTTTTTTTCCTAATCATGTATTTTTTACAATCATTTAGTGAATTAATAAGTAGTTATAGCAATTACATTGCGCCACTATTTTCATGAAAGGGGGGCAGAACTAGCTAGAAAACCTTTTAGGGTAAAATAAATATGTACTTGTTTTCAGTAAAATTAAATCAATCAATTAAATTGTTACGACTTTATTCCCACAGGGGTAGGCATAGACAATGTAGCGCCACTGTCCATGACTTTTAATTATATCTATATAACTATCTCGCTTCCTTCATATACACAATTATCTTTATAATAAATTGTATAATTGCCAAATGGAATGCTTTTACCAGCCCATGTGTTTATCCCATTCCATTAAGCGAGTCTTTATAAGTCTTTAAGCAAGGCGTATTTTTGCTCGCCGTAGTGATGCGACTGAGAAAGCTATAAACTAAGTCGGTTGTTTCAGTCGTCCTGGACCTCTCCTTGCTTATCGTCAGGCAAGTCATGGTCAAATGTAGAGTTATAATAATGAATAAAAAAGTAACGATAATTTTAGCATTTATAAATTGTATAAATTGCCCAAGCACGGAAATGTTTTTATGAGATATGCACCTAGCTCTGTGGTGTAAATTGCAGCCTGGGTCAGTTAACATGTGCGTCTGTTAAGAAGCAGTTTCGCGGTTGTGTCTATAATAAATGAAGGAGCGCGGGGAGCTGACCAATGGCTGCCCCTCCCTCAATCAATATGATGGAGTCTCGCGAGGGGACGATCGCTCACTGATTTTTTTCCCTCGCTGACAGGACTCAGGAGGACGCGTTTTTGTACCCTCCATGCAGCCACACATGAGGAGGGTGCTGCCAATTAATAAGTGCGGAATAACCCTTGGTCGCACAACGCACACACACGCTCTATCACAACTAACACTCCTTTTCCTTGTTTACTTAATAAACTTTTATTGCTTTTATCAGAGATCACATTAATGGAGTTTACTTAGCCATTTCAATTATTGATCGAATTAATATTATAAGAAGGCGACTGTGGTCTAGTGGTAGTGAAATGGTTACGCAAACCGAGAACCCACGGTTCAATACCACTTGCCGGTACCAATTATTTTTATATAGACATAATGATAATACCCCACTTGATGTTAAGCTGGAGCGCAGTCCATGAATGGAGGCGACTGCTACTACACTTACATAAGTGCAAGTAGCATTACTTAGGTTGCCCATGATACAAGCATGTTTAGTAGCGTAGTTTAAAAATGTAAAAAAAAAAACAACTTCAAGTATGATCATTATAAATTCAGTTTAATGAGCCGCTCTATAATTGTGAAATGATAATTTAAATATTACTTTTAAACAAAATCCTCTGTAAATGTCTTCAATGAAAAGAAAATACAAATTTAAAAGATGAAGCTAAGTAATATTGAAATATTTAACAATGAAGCGCGTCGTTCCAAAATAATTTCCCAGAAATTCACTCCATCACACAAAATTCATATTTAGATATTAATCAAAGCTCGTCTTTGAAAAACATCCAGTTCTCAAACTGCCAAATCTTAATCTAAGTTTAAAATTTCTGGGAGAATCGGCGAAATTTCGCACTAAGTCATTAAAGTATAAAAACTTCGGTCATTTCGTTGGCGTTGCTTAAAAGCCTTTTTAGGAGGAGAAAGTAATCTTTCATTAGGCCTGGGAGGAGCTAAAACGGAAGTTCTCTTTGAAAGGAAAATTACAGGACGGATGTACCCGCGTGGCGTTTAGGGGAGATGGATTTTAATTACGTCAAACAAAGTTGTGCCTGTGAAAGTTTGTTCGAAGTCTATCGGAGTGCACCCCGCACCTCACACCCCGCTTCGGTCGCTATAGTATCAATCACTGGCCGTGTCCTTGTTACAATTCGCTAATGATCACCAACACGGTCCACTGATATTAAAGCGTTCACTTATTTTAATGGCCTCCTTTGTTTTAGTATAATTAACAACTTTATTGGTACCTTATCCAAATTGGCTCGCAAGCCACTCCTCTAGGTGTGTGTTTACAGTGGTAATGTAAATAGCTACCGATAGCGGAGCACTATCTACGACATTATAAAAAATATATAACTCTAAGTGGGGATGTATTTAATTGCCGCTTTGCGTTTAGTAAAATATGTTAAATTTAAGAATTTATAACCAACGTTAAACGCTAATTAAAAACTACATGGGTACCTAAACAATAAAAACATAGCTCGTGAAATAGATGGCCGTTGGGGCCGTAAAGTTTTCGAATGGAAACCACGTACAAGAAAACGCTGCTAAAGATGGCTGGAAATCGCTGGCTGCTTTCATGAGGCCGCTGTGGAGATCGCTGGGAAAAGCGTATGTCTAGAAGTAGACGGCTAATGGCAGACATCATGGTGAAGATGAAACAATAATCCGACCGTGGTGCAGTAGCAGTGCATTGGTTACACAAACCAAGAGCACGAGTTCGAAAGCACCCACCGGTACCAATGTATTTTTGATATATGTACTTTGGTTGTCCTGTTTTACTTTTCACTTGTAGTAGCTTAGTATAAAATCATGTAAAAAAATCATAACAGTATCTACGGGTTTTCTTTTAACATAAATAACCATTGAATTTATTTATGTCGTCAGCATTGAGTAGACATGTGTAGTTATCTAAAAGAGCTCTTATCAGTAGAACAGTAGTAGAACATCGCGTTATCATAAACATAAGTTTCAAGGTTTGTAGGTAGGTAATAGAGGATTGCGATAAATCGGGCGCGAGTGGGCGCGGGCCATGGAAATGTATTGCTTGGCGGTCGCGTTAATCAGTGTTCACCAACCATTAATTTGATTAGGGTTAGTGGGCGCGGGACTATCAATCCAACGCATTACCATGCTCTGCCTACTACAACTATTTAGGGTTGAACATTTTTCATTACGTTTTTTAGATATCTCGAAAATGGTCGGTGATGCCATGAATGATAAAGTGTTGTTTAAATATGATGATAAGCGTGAAATGAAATATCTTCGTTTAAGGAAGTGAATGTTTTGGAGAATAATTACTTTTACGTCAATTCCAATGATTTTATTTATTTATTTAAAAACTTTATTGTATTTTTTTTACAAAAGGCGGACTTAATGCCCCATGGCATTCTCTACCAGCCAAACCTTCATATATGGTTAACGTTAAGATGATGGTGGGTAGTTAACCATTGGATTATGGATTATGTGGACATTTTTATAGATATTTTTATAAATAAACTTGACATTGTTCCACAATCTAATCGGGACCATTTGAAAAAAGGCAGTGCCCTCATCCATAGAGGTTATGAAGAATCGTGGTTGAGAAGGATCTGTCTATCCCTGGGAAATTCAACAATTTAATTGATTTGAATCTTACATTTACGTATCCGTAAAGCATAACGAAATTGATACAATTCCTAAACTTCAATCAATCAAATTGTCACACCTTCGTTCCACAGGGATAGGCAGAGACAATGGAGCGCCACTTACCACGATCCTTACACATCTCCCTTGCTTCCTTCACATCCACAATTCTCTTCATACAGGCTCTGTGGTTATGGGCACTAGACGAACCAGCTATAACCTAAACTTAATTGATAAAAATATTAAGTTAAATATTAAATCGAAGAAAAAGTGCTATAAAAAATTTAGATATACAGAAAATGTTGTAAACCCTATTTCGATTAGGTGGTCAGTTAGTGACCGATTCGTGTCATTCTGTTTTAGGTCAATTAAGCCGAGTCGCGCCCGCGGACTCCGAGCTTACCACTTACCTCTGACCACTAATCAGAGCCATCGCCGCGCCAAACTTTATGTCGTGTTAATTTGACTAATGCCCTTATTCGCTTCGGATTACCACCGTGACGGCATGCCTGCCTTGTAAACAATGCTTTTAATCAAAATATGTACACCATCATTTTTTATATTCAAGGTGGATTACATAAGGATTACGTCATTGATATACATACGAACTTAGATATATATTTTTTATAGAGCCTCCGTCATATGACAGCAACCTGCCTGATGTTAAGTTGAAGTGCGGTCAATGAATGGAGTTTGTTAACTAAATAGTTAAATAATGAATTAAACAAATTTTATGCGGCTTACTATGGGTCTTTCCGTGACCACGATGGCTGCAGAGCTCTCGAAACGTCGAAATAATAAAATAAAATTGTAAAATCAAAACCAAAATTTATTTATTTATTTAAAATTGCATAACATGAGTATTAATAGGTGGCATACAACATACAAAATAAACACGATGTTCGCAAAACATATAAGAATTTACAGTTAAAAAGCTGAATCCAGCAATTTTAAAGATTATCTTGAAACCCGACACTATGCGGTATGTACACTTGAAAGTGGTGGTACTACGGTACTATAAGTACTATACTACGGATTGGCAGATTAGACAATTTACCAACAACTTACTGTCGGCGTACCACTCTTGAACAACCAGACCCGAAACAAATCAGCCTTCTTTTTTAATTTAAATTATTATTATTACATATAATTAGTTTTTTGGTTGGCATAGTGAAAGCAACTGAGGCAACCGTAAATATAGTTGATTTTCTTAGATTTTGCGCGAACATTGATTATTAAATTAAACAAATTTTATGAGGCTTACTATCGCGGTTTATTATCTCTTCGTGACCACAAATGGCAACAAAGCTCTCGAAATGTCGTATTATTAAAAAATGATAAACTCCTTAACCAAAAATAAACGCGATAGTAAGCCGCATATAATTTGTTTAATACATTAGTCGATTTTTTCAGTCATCATTGCTCTTGGAAAGTCCTTTGCTTATTGTTAGGCAAGTCGAGTCTATAAAAATATATCATTTTAACTTTACTCATCAAATTAACTAATTTATGTCGATCTTGATTAAACGAAATGTCTAATCGTAATTTGTATTAAAGAGTGTGTTCCTAGCCGAGGGAGGTGTCGTGCCTATCGCCAATTAGGTCGTACTACTTAACCAATTATATGTGAAACAATCGCCCGTATGTCCGGCACTGCGCGCGTGAATACGCCCCTATAATTGACACTGTTTGTCGTCCACTTTATGATGTTTTAAATAGCATACCCATTTGCTATCGGCTAAATAGTAAATACTACACAAAAACATGGCCACAAGTACTGGAACACACAAAATCATACATAGGGGATTATTTTATTTGACTACTCAATAGTTAAAAAATGTATTGTCGTTTTGGGAACTCTTGTGGTAAAATTAAATGATGAATTGTGTATTGTGGGAATTATATTAGGTAGTAATGTTTTATTGGTCCTAATAGCTTTAAATAACAATGTTATATATCTACTTTTTTATTTTGGCTCGACATATTGCAGCGCCTCGCTTGATGTTAAGCTAGAGTGTGGTCTATGAATGAAGGCGACTGTTAATACAGTTAAAGTCGCTTCTACTATCATGGCCTAGTTGGAACCAGAACCTCGATCCCGAAATGCGACTAAGTCACTTCACTGTACACTTGTAAGTGGTGGTTCTATCGACCCCAGTTTGGTACCTCTCCTACAATAAAATACTTAACTTACTCTGGGAGTGTTAAGAAATAAACTATTTTATTTTGAGTTTTTTAATTGTTTTAAAATAAGAATATTCGTGTTGTTTTTGTATTGTATTTGTATTGTCTAATATATCCTTTAAATATATGTTTTTTTAAATTCTCAATTATTTAGACGACAACATGACCCTCTTAACACTATCAACTTTAACTAAAGTGATAATTTGTGAATGGTAATCGTTACATTGTACAGTCACCTACACATTGTTATAAACAAGAATTTGTTGAACTGTTCTACCTGTATATGGAACTATGCTAGCCAGAAGGTTCATGATTTTCCCCTATTCAAAAATTATTTGAAAATGAAAATTTTAATCGACAGTGAATTCATAATACTCGTATTAATAGGACTAATATTCATTATTAATATTAATTCACTCATAAAGGAAAACCATCAAATCACAATTTTCTTACTCAAAATTTTAATTAGTTTTTGGCTATTCGCCTAGAATTCGTTAATTTATACTTAGCGAAATTTCTACGGAGTTTCTTAGTTTCAATAAATTTAATAACAGCACCCACCTGACGTTAAGCGTGATGTCTATGAATTGAAGTAACTGTTACTACAGTTAAATAACTATAAATATCTGTTACGAATACTATGCCGGCCTACTAACAACTTACAAGCTGATCCGAAGTCACTTCACGGCCTGTAAGTGGTGGTACTACCCGGATCAGCAGACTGGGCACCACTACCCACTCTTAGACATGGAGCAAGTATTCACCTTTTTATTTCAATTAAAAAAATACAATAAAATAAAGTTAAATAACAATAAGCAATTTGTATATGATTGTACCGTCAGACAAGCTGGTTCTTCCTCAATTGAGACTGAGAGAGGGGTGGGTCAGTATTATGTGTTGCATATGACTGTATGCGGGAACATTTACCTCCGTCATACATTTCATATTCAATATTAACGGCTTTTTAATATAAAACAACATGTTAAGATATATCTACATAGTTATTGAGTTTAAACAGTAATACTCAACGCGGGTTTTTGCTGAAATTGGACTGGACAAATAAGTAAAATTTATTTCTTGTTTTTTTTTTTGCGTGGGACTTGTGTCAGGATCGTGGTAAGTGGCGCTCATTTGTCTCTGCTTATTCCTGTGGGAACAAGGCGTGAAAATTTAATTAAGTGATTGTTTTTTTATGGATTAGTATTTATCATGCCAGTGTTAAAGATTTATTTATTTATTTTGACTTATCAAGTCACAGCCAAAGCACCTGTTTATGACTTAGCTGTCATAGCAATTATTATGACAGCACTCTGCCTGATGTTAAGTCGAACAGATTCCAGGTTCGAACCTAAGTCGCAGTTGACGATTGGGGATCGAACCCGTGTACGCGCAATAATTTCTAACCCATTTTCATTACTAAATTATACGGAACTGCATTTATGTGTCTACTAGCATTGGATTATGCCAAAAATATATTTTTAGACTTATTTAAATTCAATTTATAATTCAATATCAAAATGACAGTTATAATCACTAAACAAGTAGGTAGCTATAGTACTAAAAGTTATTATCAAGTAGCTCAAGTTTAATTATATCACAGCCACGCCTCGCATCCGAATGGCTGTTTAACCCTTAGCTGTTCAAAAGGGTTATTATTAGACCCTATCATAACCCGCGAGCGCCGCCTCTCGAACGTCTTTTACGTTTTTTACCAAGCTGCTTTATTTAGTTTTTTTAACGCAGCCGGCGCGTTATGATTGGATGAAAGGGTTATGGTTAAAAATAGTTGTCTAAACCCGTTCTTTACATAAGCCCCCTCTTGATTCCGCGATTCATTTAGAATGAAAGGGTTGGCTGTACGTATGCAGTTTAGGTGTGATGTAAAAAGGGGTCGTAACCTTTAGGGTTAATTTTTAAATAGATATATGTGCAACTATATGTGTTATATATTTATGTTCACACGATATCGCAATAAAGAGTTGCAGAAGTGTATTATTAAGAAATACTCCGAAAAAAAATAATAATAATAATACTCGCACATAGAAAGAATGGATGAAGGAGGTTTAAGGAAAAAGGTTTACCTATTTTATTTTTCTACTCACCTTTAATTTTGCATTCCTTAATCAAATAGAGATATTTATTTAAACGCCGTGCCCATAACCATTAAGATTGTAACTCAAAGAGGTGTTGTCTCTAGTTTTTCTAAAGAGAATTTTTGGCTTAAATTCTGTATCAATTATGTACTAGTAAACCTACCTACCTAGTACTTCTATGTTGAACTTAAATGAACGGTATTTTTATATTAGACCATAATTTAAAAAATCGACGTAGTTAAGTTTAATTCAATTTATATAATAGGCAGAGACAATGGAGCGCCCCTTACCACGATCTACAATTCTCTTCACAAAAACAAGAGACAACAAACCTCTACAAGTTACAATCTCTAATAATAAACTCTATTGCTAAATTGCGTAAAAACACGCTTAAAATTTTGGCTACAATTGATTATAATATATTCGTCATGTCAACCATAAAATCGGCAAACTCGTGTCCAAGTCCGTGCACGTGAGATGTGCTCCATGTTACAGCTTATCACCACAAAGTTATTTACGGGTTTAAATGCTTGTCACCAAACTCATAATGTCATTAAAACTACTCACACCTCCATTTGGTTGGATTAGTTCACAGACCACATTCCACTAGATGAAATAAATTGGGGACGGTGCAAAACAAGTATTAATACCATGAAGTGACACCTTAAAAGTTGCCAAAGTTCGGATGCAGAAATCATTATCTGCTAGCACTCGCATCCTCTTGTTTACTTTAATACAAAAAACTTACTACTACTCATACTACCCCATCTTTTAACTCCTGTGTTACCTAACAAAGCTAACTGTTTACAGAGTCCGTGATTTAGTTAGTTGATGGCGCTTTTAGGAGGTCCTTCGCTTACCATTAGGCTAGTCGAACGCAGATGTCACGTCACAACAAAAATATTTAATTAATATTTTCTTTGGATTCTGGTTATTTTTTATACTGCAAGAAGCTGTCGTACTGGTAAAATGTCGTAAGTAATCCCAAAACACGCCTGAGCCAATACGTGGTCACTTGAAAGTGGTCGTACTTCCCAAGTCGGTTGACTAGGCATGAAAATGACTCCAACAAATTTATTTATGACGCAGTGTCTATTAGGCATGTTATCTATGCGTCATAGTCGTTGCGTCAAATTATAACATCTACTATTTTGAACAATCCCTTCATGTTATTTAGTTTTAGCTTTTATAAGTAATATTATAAGTTATTCACAGCTGCACTTACACATGTTGGATTGATTATTTTCGCACGTACGCATTAATTAGACAAAAAAGATGCGGATGGTGTGGTACAACCACTTACAAGTATACAAACCGTGAAGTGACTTACTCGCGTTTCGTGATCAGGTTGTAAGTTTCCGGTTTCAACTAACTTACATTTATTTTATTGTAGTAGCAGTTTCCTCCATTTGTCCAGCTGTCATATGTCGAGTCACAATAAAAAAATGTTTATCATTACTAGGTATCAGTACTTTTTATACCTAGTGATGTTGAACTGTTCTATACGGAACTATGCTAGGATCATGGAAAATTATAAATTAAAATTAGTACCTACTTAATAAAAAATATATTGAAAACACACTGAATGAAGATGAAGATAAAATTATTACAACTTATGAAAATTCTATAACAAATTTCGTTAAACGCCGCTAGTCGGTTATTTCGGGTCGAACAAAGAAAAAATGGCAAAATTCTTTATCTGCAGATCGATTGCTAGAACCCTAATAACTTTTAGTTCAGTATTTGACATGTTATGCGGCGGTTCTCATAAATTATCTATTAGTTAAACGTCACTCGACATTCCCACAAAAGGCTAATGTGGAACTTTTGTGCAACCGGACTGTATTGCAAGTTGCACAAAAGGTGTAGGCGAAACCCTTCCCCACCTGCATTGTCCAACATTCCCACGACAGCGGATAATATTAGAAAGTATCTAGAGCATTGATGTGATAGAAAAAATAGTTTGCGCAAGTAAAATTCGCTGTCAAACTTTTGAAATTGGGTAAAAGGGTCTGAGGAATGGAATTTGAATGCGCGTTGGCGTGGGAAAGTAAACATAATGTACATGATGTTATTATTGAAACCGATATTATATTTCTATTAATTCACGCAATAATTTATTTTACAGATTTTTTTATTAAATAAGTCTCCTAATTAATTTTGAAGACAATGGTTCGTACCTTAAGTTGTTATTTCTTTGTACCTAAATGAAAAGAAGAAGTTAAGTTTTAAAGAATAGCAAAGTTTTTCTATGCTACCTTGTAAACATGTATATAATAGTTTGGAAGCTATATGATTTATTTACTGGTAAGGCAACCGTCTGCTGGGCATGAAATATCATTCTTAGTGTTGCCCCAAAAAGGCTGAATGCAGTTTTCGAATTTCCCCAGGTGACGGTCTGGGCAGAGGGGGCGTTTAAAAAGCAGTCAGTTTGTGACTGATGCAAAAACCGTGTGCTGGTTAGATATTTCGGTAGACTACTTGGATAATGCCTGCCTGGGCATACCTTCTGCCAAGTTTGATCCGCAGATTCATGTGATACTTATAATGGGCAAAAATCGACAAACTTGGTATATTGACCATAACTCTGGATCTTAAGCTTGTTTTATTTATATATTTATGAGTATTTCTTCAATCCTCTTCGAAAATAAAAATTGAGTAATTTTTAATCTATCTATATAGTTTTGATCATTTAAAGAACATGACGAAAGTCTCAAATGTAAAACTTAAGTATAACTATTCGTTTTGCAAGATAACAATTGTAATTGAAATGTTTACGTGTTTTTTGAAAATCCTTGCACAAAAATGTTTCTCGGAAGATAGATATTGATGATAATGATCGGCCAAAGATGGACACAAACGATTGCCGACCGTCCTGTAATACAACCCTCA
The DNA here is from genome assembly GCA_905220615.1 of Tinea trinotella. Classification (NCBI taxonomy): domain Eukaryota; kingdom Metazoa; phylum Arthropoda; class Insecta; order Lepidoptera; family Tineidae; genus Tinea; species Tinea trinotella. The sequence goes on from HG992310.1 coordinate 5,423,672, forward strand.
CAACCCGAACCGAATCTTTAAAAAAAAACTGCACATTATTGGAAAAAAAGACCATGCAAAATCCACCGTTCTTAAATAATTAAAAAAAGTATATTATTTGCTACCTCAATTTTATAATTCGTTACATTAATTTGGTGAGAATGTTTGATGGATAATACGCTGTGAGAAGTATATTTTGGTGTTAATTTTTTGCGTATTCTTTCTCATACAACATCAGGTGTTCATCCGAAACTAAATATTATTTTATAATGACATGTATGGCATTATTGAGAAATTTCGATAAATATGTAAATAAATAAACACTTGTAGCATGGTCTTTCAAATGTCAAGACACAGGACCAAGTCAGTCAGAAGCATAAAAACTATGAAATGACATAACTATGAATTTAACCAACAATAGTTAAATACAAAGGGAATTTCACAAGAAACATAAACTTGAATAATGCAAATATCAGGGCGATCTTTGAAGCCTGCGTTCCCACGTGTTTCTACTTTACATTCAAAACATATTCACTTCTATCGGGACACATCTGATCCGAATTTTAGATGCATAAAAAGGTTTGCAAGTTAACGCGGGAAGGTCAGTAAACCATTCCATAAATTGGTCTAGTTCTCGAATTGCATCGACCCTTTCACTCTCTACGACTACCTGCGCTTTTTACACTCTTCCCGGAATCGATTGCCAGACCAAAGCCGAAACATACTTCTCAAACTGTTTAACACACTATTAATTTACTAATTTAACTAATATTTCGCTAGATTGTATATTTTACAATTAATTATTCAAATAATATTCAAGGTAAATTCAGTTCATTAAAGGCAAGAAAACCGTTTGAAAAATTGAAGGAATATATTTGTATGAAGTTTGGGAAGCTTTGATCTCCCACCCGTTTGGGATCCAATATTTCGCAAATTCTTTCTTGAAGAAAAGGCCCTAAAATAAATCAAATGTGTATGCCATCAAAAAACTGAGTTAATTACTCGCCCTTGGGTTGTTTCTATGAAAGGATCAAATATACACTTAGGTATATATATTTGTGAGACATGTGATATTTTAAGATATTGCATAGTATTGGATTATTAGGTAAAATATATTGTACAATATTTATTATTATTCATAATTAAATTTCACAAAAGTAATTAATTAAAGTAAGTACATCAAATAATAATTATTATAACAAAATATTGTGGTATGTATATTTTTAAGAGTGGTAGGAGTATACAGACCGTGAATGATTTGTTCGCGTTTCGGGATCAGCTTGTAAGTTGCCGGTTCCAACTACGCCGGCATAGTGGATGTGACTGCTACTCACAGTTGTTGAATTGTAGTAGCAGTGACATTCATTCATGGACTACACTCCAGCTTAACATCAAGCGGGGTGCTGTCATATAACGAGTCTCAATAAAATAAAATGTATAGTATTATTTTTTAAGTGAAAAGTGTCGCTTCCTTGTCTCTGCCTATCTATGTGGCGTGACTGGTTAAGACACGAAATTATTTAAGGAATATAACAATATTTCAGGTCCTAAAAATTACCTTTATGCTAATATTTCTGTGCAAAGATGATCTAACGAATACGCATAAAATAAAAATAAATTCGACTACACTTTTTTGATATTCAATATAAATCTACCTTTTATCAGGTAAAACTTCACTGCAGAACTGTGAAGTTGTAAAAACAAGTATTTGTGTAGAAAAATAAACTTTATTGAATAGAAATAGAGGTGAATATAGCGTGAAGCTTCATGGGACATGTATGTATATTTTGTGATGCAAAATTCGATATCTTAGGTTCGATCATTTATAACTAGCATTTGACGGGCAAACAAAGTGAATGGAGGAGGTTGAAAAAAAATATTGAATGTTGATGAAAAAGAGTGGAAATAAAGTATTAATGCAACACTTGCACTTTCAATTGTGCGCTTTGTCAGCTCAAATTGCATGGATGTGAAAGAATTATTTATTATTCATACCTACCTAATATAATGTATGAACCTATTTACTCAGCTATGTTTTATAGCCCCCCTTTTATCTTTTATAAAAAAAATATGAAGGTATTTTTCACTTTTAATCTGTTAATGAAAATCAATTGTAATTTATTTATTTATGGTTGACTTACAGCTAGTTTATTTTCTATCGCGTTTATTTTGGTTTTGATTTTACAATTTTATTATATTATTCCGACGTTTCGAGAGCTTTGCAGCTTGGTCACGGAGAGACATAGGTAATATACGCGATAGTAAGCCGCATAAAATTTGTTTAATTTAATAATCACTGTTCGCGCAAACTTTCAGAAAATATTAAAATATCTTAAACTAATATAGGGCCATTTAACACAAATATATAGGCATTAAATGGATTCAGAAACAAAATATAAAAGTAGTTAAAAGTACATATAAACAAAAATAGTCAATTTTATCAAATTAATTTGACATTGAAAGGTCCTTGCCAGGTCCGTGGATTGGTAACTATAAGAATGCCAGATACCATCGTAATATCACTGATTTTCCGTTGTTATAATTAATAGACAAGCCATTTCGCTGTTGTTAAGAGAATCGGGGTCCTGATTTAACACTGGAGAGAGGTCCAAAAACTGCAACAGACGCGGAAAGTCCCGCGTTCAATTCCCGGTCGGAGCAAATATTTGTTTCATAGCTTTTATTTGTAATATTAAATAATTGAAATAAATATTACAAATATTTGTTGTTAATAAAAAGAGGCGGATATTTGCTCCGGGTCTGGTTGTTAAAGGGTGGTAGGCAGTGGTGCCCAGTCTGCAGATCCGGAGTAGTACCACCTTGTAAGTTTCCAGTTCCAACTAGGTCGGCATAGTGGCATGTGAAAGTTAGTATCAGTTACCGCACTCCACTAATATCAGGCGGGGGGTTATCAGTCAAGTCACAATAAATAAAAAGTAGCAATCGCATCGACTAGTACGGCAACTTTCAATCTTAAAGAGTGGTAGTCAGTGGTACCCAGTCTGCCTGTACAGACTGTGTAGAAATTTGGTCACGTCTAATATCACAAATATTATCTGAATTATTATTGTTTTATTAATATCAGTAAGGCGTTGGAACGGCGCGAGGCTCCCAAATTCGCGGGGCCCGTAGCATTTGCTACTCTTGTTACGTAGCTAATCCGGCACTGCGAGGGATAACAACTCCACCGGAAATTACAATAACTAAATTTAAAAATTTCAATTCGGGAACATAACATTAACATAAATATACATACCATTGAACCGTTTTGTTAAACAAGTTTTAATTGTACTCTACAATTTGTACACCTCAATTACATCAAGTGCGGTTCGCCATTAAACATACTCATACAATACATTACGGCTTGTTGGCGGCTTTTAAATATAATGTTATATTTATGCCTGTACGATTCTTTTCATATGGAGTAGAGGTTATGATACCACGCAGTACCCGTCTATTCGTCCGTGGACTATTTATTCCTCCACTTCTAGGTAAGGTAGGTTGATCTAGGTATCAAGCCTCCCACTAGGTGGATAACCGGTGGATGCAACTGGTATATTGTCGTTCAGAATGGCGTTCTAAGGAGGAAGCCTATGTTCAGCAGTAGACGTCTTCTGGCTGATGATGATGATGAAAGGATATTCGTAAGCGGAAAGAATAAGACGATAGATTAGTTTGAAATTAAGTCATATTTACATTTTACGGGTATATTATGAGATATGACAAAACCCCGCGGTTTGCACACTTGGAAGTGGTACTACCCCGGTCAACACACTGGGCAAATTACCACCAATCTACTATTAAGTTGGTGCATAATGCAAATATGTTGCATTTACAATACGCGTTAGTTAGCACACCAGTCTGTTACGCGTCCCGGATTCGATTGCCGGTCGGGGCAAAGATCTGGTTCATAGCTATTGCAATATTTAATAAAAGAGTTGCTCCGGTCTGGTTGTCTAAGAGTGGCAAGCAGTGGTGTTCAGTCTGCTGATCCGGGCAGTACCATCACTTGTGTACCTACAGACCTTGAAGTCTTTTAGAATCGCGTTTCGGGATCAGCCCGAAACTATAAACGCAAAATATAGAATGTGTCCCTCCCTAGACCTAAAAAAAACAAAAGAAGGAATATTTCTTACCGTACAAATATTCTTTTTTTCTTATAAATACTTAATTAATACTTAAACATAACTTAAATATTAATTATTGCTAACAGTCTATATCGATTTTTGTATGGGTATAAATAAGCCTGATATTTGGAAACGAAATTGTTTTTCTTAAGTAAATAATGTAGCAAAAATGTATTTTCAGATGTTATTTTTAGAAATTGTAACCGATGCTCGAACCCGTTCTAATGATCACTTATGTGTTGCTATTCTAACTTAAAAGTTTCAAGTTTGCCACTCCAAAGCTCACGGATTGTGCACACGTGCAGATTTGAACTTTTTTTTTACAAATAAAGGGATGCCGCTTTTGCTTAACCTACTTTCGGCTTCGATTATTACCTTCTTACCTACATTTCGATTACAAAAATCTTTTTTGCAAAATTCTTATTATAAAATAGTTATTTTTATGAGATTATGTGTTTTTTCTCATTTTTGCGTGTGTCGGAATGTATGAAGCAAATCCTAAAAAGGTTCTTATGTGTGTTTATTATATTTATTTTATATTCTTACTAATTGTACCTACTTGCAACTAAAATAGTTTTCATATAGGGTGGCCGTGGTGTAGTGGTAGTGCCAAACCTCAGTCTCGTCAAACGATAGCCTTCGATTTAAATAACTTGCCGGTACCGATACGTTGATCGTCCTGTTTCTGTGATACGAACACTCTAAGTAGCTTAGTATAGAAATAAATAAAAAAGGTTCCGCTGCTACAAAACTAAGCTACTTGTATCATAGACCCTAGGCGACCAAAGTTTAAAATACATTAGCACCGGATAGAATAAATACGAGTAAAAATGTTTAGTATTTTACAAAATTATTAAGTTAAGAATCCTGAACTAGGATGGAATTCTGTATTCTTATTTTTTATACAATCACCTTTGTTTTAATAAAAGTTAATAGTTAATAGCCGGCATAGTGACGGCAACTGTAAACAATAGGTTTTTCAGCAGTCGGGGCTATTGGACTTCCCCTTTATTACCATCAGGAAAATCGAGTTTAAATGTTGACACATATAAATCGTAGATCATCACTAGACCACGATCGCATCAATTAAACGCTCTATATCTATACATATTTAAGTAGGTATATTGTATTTTGTACCTATAGGTATATGTATGTAAAAATCTTAGATATCATTTCTTGGTAGGACGCTATTTAAATATGTCACCAAAACTTATTTAATGATTATTGAGATGAAGAATAAAGTGAAACAGACGGGTCGACGTCCCAGAGGTGCAAAAAAACAGCAAAATGGTTTTTGTTTATCTATCACACATCCGAGATGAGACATCTTACATATGGCCGAGGTTGGGAACAACTCGCAAAACACATTATGCAATATTTACGAATATACTATCCCTTGTTTAGGGTTGTGTATACCGTATATATAGGGTTTATATTGTTGGTAACTTTTTATTTTATTTTAATATTGTGACTCGACATATGACAGCACCCCGCTTGACGTTAAGCTGAAGTGTGGTCCATGAATGGATGCCACTGCTACTACAATTCAATAACTGTGAGTAGCAGTCACATCCACTATGCCGGCATAGTTGGAACCGGCAACTTACAAGCTGATCCCAAAACGCGACCAGATCACTTCACGGTCTGTATACTTGCAAGTGGTGGTACTACCCCGGATCGGCAGACTGGGTACCACTGCCTACTACTCTTTAAATAACTTTTTTTTTATTTACGCTCGACATATGAAGTAAAGCTAGAGTGCGGTCCATGAATGGAGGCGACTGCTACTACAGTGAAATAGTATTGAATAGCAACAGTAAGCAAGCACTATTCCGGCCTAGTTAAAACCGGCAACTTAGAAGCTGATGCTGAAACGCGACTAAATCACTTTTCGGTATTAGACAGTGTTAAGTTAGAGAACGATGGTAGGTAGTAATTGAGCTTCAATAAAATTTCATACATCTTAATACGTATTTACTCCTGGGCCCCGATTCTCTTAATACATTATGGCGACGAAAAAGCAGTGTAATTGCGTCGCAGCTGTAAGTGACCAATCAACGCAGTTTACTTACTTATTTGTTATTCGCTGATTGGTTACGAAGATGTCAAATATCAGTGCGTAATGTATTAAGAGAATCATGGTTCGGTAACCATGCACATAAATATTATAGTCGCAGAAATATGTCACAAACCGATATAGGTAACGTAGATGATAAACGCACGGGAGATTATTAAGACATATATATTTTTATATTTTACATTTCTATACTAAGCTACTAAAGTACTTGTATTATAGAAACAGGACAACCAAAGTACATATATCAAAGATATATTGGTACCGGTAGGTGGTTTCAAACTCGTGCTCTCCATTTGTGTAACCTTGCACTGCCACTACACCACGGTCGCCTTTATATAGGTTACGGTTGTTTGTTAAAAATTAGGTAACTGAAAAATACATTCGTAAAAAGCTTTTTCAGCTTGTAAATTTAATTTTCTCTGCCGACATAGTGACGGCGACTGGGGCAACCGTGGAGAGTCGGTTTTTGAAGTCGTCGGCACTTTTAGACCTCCTCTTGCTTGCCATCAGGCTAGTCGAGGTCAGATGTCACAATAAAAACAATAAAAAATCTTAGTCTAGAGAATTCCAATAAAAAAAATATTAGTTATGTCCTAATTCATGTAATTAATACAATACGAGAAAAACTTCATCATTACAATAAAGTACGAATGATATAATATTCTTAGGCCTATTAATTAATAGTCCAATTCTATTATTCCTATAATTATATAGGTTGGTAAGAAAGTATGTTATTCAAATATTTTTTTAAAATATAATTACTCAAATTTATTCATTTATTTTTCAATCAATATTATAGATAGATAGGTACTATTTTGTTTATTATTAAAAATTAATAGCAAATCAACAAACAAAATACCTAATAAAATATAAAATACAAATTTTACTTGTAATGTCATAATTTATGTAATATTAAAGAGATCAACCCTGCAATAATTTGAGTATAGTCCCACGGTAACTTGGTAACCGGAGCTGAGGAGTCGGGCGGCAAAGCTTCCGTCCGGCTTTTAGCGGCCCCGGCCTGTCTCATCGGTCATCTAAGTTACCGCCCATCTTCCACAGAGGCCTTCCGAAAAACCTACAACTTTCTTTGTCCACGTATATACATGTAAACTTCAAAAGTATTAGCCGAACTTTTCTTTTTATCTCTACCCATATTTAAGTACAATTTATTAACTACAATGTACAATTTATACCTACGAGTGTTCATGACCAAATAAGTATGCTATATCAACTCAATCAACAATTAAACATTATTGTTACATAGATAGGCAGAAACAAGGGACTTACCACAATTTTTTAAAAACAAGCATGTTTCAAAAGACTCTGACGTATAAAACAAGATTACTCAATTTCGTACCACCATCTCTTATTTGCAATTTTGTTTTATTCCTTCAAATTCAATTCCTACATTCGCATAGATTTTACGTTCAGAAACGTATTGCTGCTGCATTTGAATACTAAAACTTAATATTATATTTTGTAATTACCGCGGTGATACGCTTTGAAATAAATATTGATATGACATTCCAAAACTGCCAATAGTAATTTTATTCAAATCAGCATATTTTATGTACGAATTTGATAATTAAAACAATAATGCTATAAGAAATGGTGGTACGCCTCCAGAACGCAGTACCACTATTATTATTTTAACTCTTGCTGTCGACTAAATAATCTATAGATACTATAAAGCATGCTTTCAGTAATGTTCTGCTAAATATTTTAGCGCTGTGTGCTGTAAGGTGGTTTACGCGGAAGAAGCTACGGGTGACGGGCGGCGCCTTCGAATGTCATTAATATTAATTATACGCGGTGCGCGTTCGCCACTCGCTTCAATGCGCCGACCCCTTGGACTTGACTCGCTGAGAAAATTAATTACTCACAATCTTTATGTTCCAATTATAAAAGCCTTCGCAACAAATTAAATCTGTCCGGAGCAGGCCTCCTTTGAGAGCGGTTTCACTCTCTTTGTCGACTTGATAAATGCGTCTCGCAAAATTTCTTTGAATCTGCTGAAATTGTAGATTTTTTAAGTTAAGAAGTTAAATTATGCGAAAATATTCCCCAGATATTATTAGTGCCTACTTAATTGAACGAAAATTTTGCAAATGTAACGTATTTTAACCGAACTCTCATTCATTGTATGAAATGTGTGTAATTGCATGTTGTATGGTTGTTTGAATGAAAGCGAAATATAAACCACTCCTATAATAAATGTTATAGTTTTTGCATAAAACCGCGGCTGCACTTCCGCATTCAAGGAGCAAAAACGAAATCGTAAGTTTCCCTTTCATCTGCAGGCAAAATATTTAACGGCCGTAACCAGATATCCCGGCACTCCTCGGTGGAAACAATGCAAAAAAACCACGACCGTGTTATTACAAGAAACCAACATTTAATAATCAGGTTTTTTTTATTTTATGTGGTTTTGGTTATCCATTAATTCTTCGCTTGCGCAAAAAATGCAATCGGGTGCCTCGAAGAGTAGTATTTGAATAGTTCCACCCATTGCTTGTATGGCCGCGGTCATTGTTGTGGGAAGATACGGAAATGGGATATTTTCTTTCGAGAAATATAATATTCGGCGCCATTGTTGCTACAAGCAAAAAGTTTCAATCGAACCTTGATTGTATTCATCGGGGTTATGTAATGAAAAAATATTACTTAATGGAACCTTTATTATGAGGCACATACTTACAATGTTATTCGTACTTAGGCAGAACATTTAATAATAATACATTTGGTAATGATAGTTGTAGATATAGTTTAATGTTAAAAATAGAACATTGAGTAAAAGATGATACGAGTATATGAAATAATCTGTCTAGCTCATTTTGCTAGACAAAAGGTGATAGCTGAGCTGATAAAGGACAAATTAGGCTACAGTTAATTGTCGTCTCTATAAGGATTTTTTGTACACAATACCGTGAAGTCACTTTATACACAGAATAGTGAAAATAATAAAATGAATAACTTAAATATTACGAATCAATCATATACAGTATTTAATTATTACATATTGGTTGGATTATTAGAAATATTTTTTAATAAAATATGAGGTTGAATATTTGCTCCGAGCTTAGTTATTTAAACAGTGGTAGGCAGACAATTTATGGTTATCAAACCAGTCTAACTACCCGGTGCAATACGGCCACTTTCAAGTGAACAGACTGTGAAAAAACTTGGTCGTGTTTAGGGATTTACTTGAAAGTTGCCTTATCGGATGCGACTCGTACTTGCAGTTTTTAACTGTAGATGAACTGCACTCCAGCTTAACATCAGGCGGGGTGCTGTCATATTTCAAGACCATGCAGAATTACTTGGAAAAGTTTGATAACATAGTACATATCTACTATTCTGAGGAGTCAAATTTAGTAAGATCGATCAATCAATCATTCAAACTGTCACGTCTTTTTCCCACGGGGATAGTTATAGACAATGGAGCGCCACTTGCCACGATCCTGACACAAATCCCTTGCTTCCTTTACATCCACAATTCTCTTCATACAAGCTCTAAGGACTAAGGTTATGGGCACTGGGCAACCTAGCTTTCTTGAGGATGTCTCTCGATTTAGTAAGATGTGGGATTATAACCCTAAAAATTGAAGCGGTGACGAGTGATAAGCTTACTATCGCCCACAAAGACGTTTTCCTTAACCTACGAGCGAACGTTTTCCTACAAAAGTACATCAAGTAAAAATTAAAAATTAGTTACGTGCTATATTTAATATTTTTAAATTGCGACTCGACATATGACAGCACGCTGCTTGATGTTAAGCTGTAACGTGGTCCATGAATAGATGTCACTGCTACTACAATTCAATAACTGTAAGTAGCAATCACATCCACTATGCCGGCCTAGTTGGAACCGGAAACTTACATGCTGATCCTGAAAAGCGACTAAATCACTTCACGGTGTGTATACTTGTAAGTGGTGGTACTACCCCGGCGGACTTGGTACCCCTGCCTACCACTCTTCAAAAACGAAAATTATTATACAAAAATAACCTTTAAAGCGTTTTTTAAACTATATTTTGAGTGACATACGCCCACATAATAGATAAATCAGTGCTGAATGCTCTTTTTGGGCTAAATATTTTCAATAATACCCGATTTAGTGTCACTTCGGACAGGATGCAGTGTTATTAAAAACCGTCACGATTTGATACACGCGAATTTTGGATAAAAGATTGAATGAATACCTTTGACGTCAAATCACAATTCATGCCGGTATGATTGAGGTTGGCGAAATATTAAAACACTAAGCAAAAAGTGTGCTAGTGAGCAAAATCATTTTCTCTTACAAATATAATATGATTCCTATGAAATAACCAGAAAGCTTAGGTACTGTTTATTTAAACAAGAAAAAAATTAAGAGTACTGAAATAAGAAATTATAATTTAATTTTATTAGTCAATTTGGATGGGATGCCGGCCGGCATAGTGACGGCTACTGAGGTAACCGCAACCTGAAACGGTTTTTTCAGTCGTCGGCTCTCTTCTTCTTACTTACCATCAGGTAAGTCAAGGTCAAATGTCGTGTTTTTTAAATAAAAAAGTGTGTTTATACTGTATCGGAAGCAACTAAGACTAGGATCTGTCCTAGTCCTCTGAAAGACGAGTCTATATTTATATTTTCTTCGATTTTGTGCGAACATTGAATAATGAATTAAACAAATTTTATGCGATACAATAACAGCATCAACCAATAGGACGATCAACACCTCAGTCTCTCCGTGACCACGATGGCTGCAAAGCTCTCGAAACGTCGAAATAATAAAATAAAATTGTAAAATCAAAACCAAAATAAACGCGATAGTAAGCCGCATAAAATTTGTTTAATTCATATATTTATATTCTTCGTTCTATATTTATATTGTTGGTCCTCGTGCTGGTAGGCTCTGCACTTTTGTATATACTGAAAGAAAAAAACTCAATAACTATTAGCATTCTAATTATAAATCTGCGAATTAAAAAAAACTACAATCAATATCCTGTCAACAACTGACCATGCACAAGTGAAATGATCTCGAATCCAATTGAATCGAATCCGAATTGAATGTCGACTTAAGATTAATGAATTTTGAATTAGTCTCGTCCATAGTGAATAGAAAATGGACTCTGCGAATCGGAAGTGTGGAGTGCGTGTTGAATGCAATTGGATTGATACAAAAAAAGGACATTGGATAAAAAAATTGCAACGTCCGCGAATGTCCCACAGCTGGCATTGGTAAGTGTATTGTCCATATTTTACCTTACGTAATCCGATAATTTTTTTGCATTCATTTTTTTACATTATTTGTGCTTTTAACGTCGAATATTAAGTTATTTGAGGTTACATTTTTTTACGCTTTTATACTAAGCTACTAAACGTGATTGTATCATAGAAACAAACAACCAAAGTGCATATATATGTATACCAAAAATACCTTGGTACCGGCAAGTGGTATAAAACCGGTGGCGCTTGGATCGCAAGTCCATTTTACTACCTCTAGACCACCGTTACCTTAAACCACAGTTATTTGTATTTTCTTAGATTTTGCGCGAACATTGATTAATGAATTAAACAAATTTTATGCGGCTTACAATAGGACGACCAACACCTCAGTCTCTCTGTGACCACGATGGCTGCAAAGCTCTCGAAACGTCGGAATAATAAAAAAATTGTAAAATCTAAACCAAAATAAACGCGATAGTAAGCCGCATAAAATTTGTTTAGTTCACAGTTATTTGTGTTTTAATTAATTTAATTTTTTTACAGTATTTTGTTGTGGAATGGTAGAGCAATTTAGTTTCAAAGGTGCTGTCAGAAACAAGTGAAGGTCGTTTAGGTATCGCGCTCGGACAGGAGAGCGGGGTGGCGCCGCGGGTGGCGGCTCTACTTGGATCTTGGCTCTTACTCCCAGTCAAACACTTCGCCCTGTCACGTAAAGGATTTGCTTTATATTATTACATTTAGGACGTGTTCACAGCTGTAAAATCAATTTTTGATTAAATTATTAACCAAGACACATGATGTAGTTAATGAAGTTATTAAGTTTAAGAAATGAAGACAACAAATATTCAATTTTCTAATAGTTAATCGACACCTGTTCTCAACTTGTCTGATGGTGAATCAAGGAGAGGTCTAAGAGCGACGACGACTGAAAAAAAAACGTTTTATTTTACGGCCTCAATCGCCATCGCTATGCCAGCCAAAACAGCATTCCCAAACTTTAATCATATGTTACTATACATATAATTACAGATATTATACGCAGCGTAGGTAAGCCTCTCACTAGGTGGACTAACGACATAGTGAAAGTCACGAATAGCCGGTGCAACTGGCATCTTATCGTTCGGAATGGCGTTCTAAGATGTTCAGCAGTGGACGTCTTCTGGCTGATGATGATACATATATTTATTATATATACAAAAAAACTAATAAGTTTTTTATATTGGTATATTTATACCACTTAACATATAGTAGGTAAATAAATACTAATCTGTTACATGGATTTTCTAATACATAAGAATTTCTATTATGAACGAGCCCTAAGCTCAACAGGGTGCAAATTGCTTTACAGGTCACAACTTACAATTTATTTTTCGTTATTCTATTACATAAAAATTGAAAAAATATGCCAATGCCATTTGGACATATTTCTATTAAGTTTTTTCTTTTCAAAGACACCCCTGACCATCAAACATTGGCACGAGGACGATAAAAAATCAATTTTATAAAAATACAAAAAAGTTATACTTTTAAAAAGATTACGAATTTAAATTTTGCTATTGTGTTTAGTAGCACCTGGATAACCTCTCATTGTAGTCGATGTCCACGAGACACGAAAACATATTTCAATACACGATCACCGTTATAGGCTTTAGGTCATTTTTTGCTTAAAAAACTGCATGACATGTGCTGGAAAGATTATGCAATTTGCTTCTTTACAATGAGGAGCACGCGCATCAATGAACATTGGGGCATTTAAGTGTCTGTTTAAGATTACAAAGTGATGTTGTGATGTTTTATAAGTAATTGTGGCATGTTTTTTTATAAATTGACACATTTTGATATTAGATTGCTTTTATAAGATAATTATAATAGTACGTTATTTATTAAAGGTAGCTAAAAGCAGTCATCGACGGGCTCTAGCTATATCTAATAATAAATTATATGGTTTTATACTTGTAAGTCAATGTATTGGATGGTTTTTGGGGTTTTGTGCAAATATTAAGTTGGCAATTAAAGTTTGTGCTATAAAGTGTTTATTAATATAAATAAACTCCTCACCTAGCGACAATGTTTCTTTTCAATTCAACTATTATTTATATACTGTGTATGTATGTATATTTATTTCCCCGTCGTGATCATAGAATGAAACTTATTAGACAATCCTGCAATACGAATTTAGTATATCACTTTATAAGTTTGACGCTACGTAGTCAAGGACGTGGAGAAAAGAAACGCACCCGTTGATGTTGTAAAGAAGACTAATTTTATTTAACATAAAAATATAATATAAAAAACAAAAGAATAAATGAGTTTGAAAATGACATTTTGTTTTTAATGAAAATGAATTAAAATAATTTTAGTGCGACCTTTTTAAGGTCGGCACATAAGCTACAGAGTTTAACGCAAGTGGTAAGGGACTACCTATAGATAGCTATATCTAGCTACGGTAATAACTAAAATCTAATAAACTTTTAACCAGTGCGTGATATAGGCATATCAGCAATGAGCTGCTCGCCTATTAATTAATAATATGTTAAGTTATTAAAATATTTTATTTCATAAACTAAATATTTTTTTATAAAATAACGAACATGAATATAGCAAACCAATAGTTCTTGTATGCCTTATAAGATATTATTATGTAACATAGATAAGCGACAGGACCCGATACTTGTTTACATCAAACATAAGACCCAACTGACTAAGCTTATCTAAAGTTTACCTCGTCGCGTTTGCATAGGTTCTCAACGAGAAAAAAACTGTTATTTTTGAATTTGTGCAAGGCGTTTGACAGCGGATTTATCGGAGAGTTGCGGATGTCACAAAAGGTGACAGCTCCAGTGTCCGTGGAAGGAGTATGAACACAATGGTTGGCGACATTTGAAAGACATGAATGGGATGAAAGAAGGAGTGATCGAACGACATGTAGCGTCCGCGGCCGTGTGCTTCGGTCAAGGCGGTCGCACAATGCAACATTAATCCTTACCTTTGCAAGGGTATACGAGGTAACGGACGTAAGTTGATTATCGTAAAAATAACATTAGATCGGAACTTTTGTGAGATTACAGTAAACTATTATGTCCGTTAACAATGAACACGAATTTTGACCAAATATACGAGTATACATTCATCTATAAATATCACAGACAAAATTTTCTATAAATTACTTAAATTCTTATATAGTTGAAAACTTTCTTACTGCTCATAAAAATAACTATAAATAATAATTATAAAATATAATTAGCAGATACCATTAAAATGATATTATCATTTTCTCCAAGATTTGCAAAAAATGGATTTGATAAAAGGGGTCATAAATAATATAAAGATAACTAAGTTTGTATAACTGAGAAAGAGTAGCAGAATAATTCACATTTGGGACAGCGTCCGGCGAAGCGTATCGAGTCGCCAGGATAGTTCGCAAGGACAATACTCTCCGGGAGAAAAGGGAATTATTCATCACACCCGGAAGGGGAGATTCCGTGACGCAAGCATACAAATACTATATTTATAAAACCAGAACATACGATCCTATAATTCTTTTTAACTCATTGTATATCTTATACCTATTACACTAAAGATCAAATTCGAATAACGAATATTTTTGACATAACGCTTACTCGAAGTTGTCCAAGGGTCCAGTTGACTGTTGCGAGTTGCAGAATCAAAAGTTTAAACGGCTACGTGAACAAAGGGCGACAGAACGGCCATGGATAAATATTCAATAAGAATCCTTTGGAAGGGATATTTTTATATTTTATTCTCATGCGATTGTTACTGACTCTCACCTGCTCGATGTAGCGGAAAGTTAAACGAAAAACAAAACGTTCATTTACATGAACAATACGATTTCAATGAACTGAAATGGGCACGAAAATGACACTAGACAATTCACGCTTTGTTATATCAAACTTTCGCTTCACTTACTTGGGCAATTATTCTGATATTTCCCAAATTGATATAAAATTTATTTTCATTGTTTTTAAATTTCATTACAAACATAATTAACGAATTGTAAAAAAAGATTTGTTCGCATGAAAATGCTTTTCTACTTTGTATTTTTAATTTAGCGAACTGACATTATGGAATCGTAACATTTATTTAACACAGTCTGCTAAGGAATATAATGAAGCATTATTTTTTATTGTAAGTTGGTAATTCTTAACAACAATTAACTTTTGAATTAACATGGTAAGGTTTGTGCAATTCAATTATTAATTGTGTTCATTTGACGAAATTGAATATCACAAAAATATTAATTAATTCATATTGTTAATTTTATCGATTGTCGTGTACCGATGGCATTAGATATTTGGGGAAAATAATAAGTGTGATTTTAGAAAACGAGTTTGTAATCAATCATAAGATTGTTACATAACTTTAATTCTTGATCAACCGCTATTTCCTAATAATAGGGTAAACCAGATATTGTATAAAAATTGCCCAAAATTTACATTAAAATCGCATACAAATAACGAAAAAAATCTATCCGAAACTACGTCCATTGTGCTCGTTCGATTCGTAACGGCCAAGCGAGGAAATAATGCAAAATATTCTCAATTTTTATAATTTTGTTTGGTGCTCACGCACATCTGCCGCTGGTTCCGCGTTCGAGGGATCCATTCCACCATTCCCTATTAATAATTAAAAATACAATTTAATAATTTTTAGTGTTTAAGAATAAATTATGTTAAAAATAAGTTTGTAACTTAACTGGAGTTAACAAATATTGCTAAATGTATTATGTACTTTAGTTGTCCTGTTTGTATGATTCAAATACGCAAGGACTATTTCTATGTAACTTAGTATAGAAATGCCAAAATATATAAAAATGTAATGAAAGGGAAGCTTAAGATAGCAATTAGTAATAGTATAAAGAGTTTTGTTACAATTTAAATTGCATTTTTAATATTTGCATTCTTATGCTTTGTTTACTAGGTAATAAAATTATGCATAACTCGGTAGGTATGCAAAAGTTGCAATAAAGACAGGGTTATGGTTATTCAATACAAAAAAAATACAATTGTTTCAATTGTTAGCCTTAAATAATGACAATACAAAGGACTATTTCGCAAATGGGTTTCTATTTCTATTCACTTTCACTTAAAATAAATCCTGTTTGATGTTTCCGAATGTTCTGGACAATGTTTTTATGATAGCAAAACATTGTGAATATAATATTGCGAACTGGTTTACGTTTTGTTTCCGTATGTATTGTTTTTCCGCTGACAAAATGATTGTAAGTTTTTCATTATTAACGATTTATTAGATCACCATATACCTAATACTAAAATTCAGAGTCTTTCATTTATTGTGTCTTAACATATTTATTTGTTTAAACAAAATTAAAATTGTTTTAACGCTAATTAATTCTCGCATGACTGAATGCCTAGTAATACTAACAAATAAACCTACAAAGTACTACTTGGTCCCGAAACGCGACCAAGTCACTTCACAGAATGTAGATACTATATAAATCTACTTAGGTTATATAAGTAGGTACTTGTAAGTAGTGGTAGTATAATCCGGATCGGCAGACTGGGTATCACTGCCTACCACTCTCTGATAACCAGACCCGAAGCAAATATTCATTTGATTATTTGAAAAAATATTACAAAATTTGTTCCGATCGGTAATCGTACCCGGGACTTTCCGCGTAACAGACTGGTGTGCTGACCAATACGCCACGCCTGTCGGCAAAAACTACGACCTCAGGAACCTTCTCAGTTAGGCGCTATGCCCGTAGTAATAAAATGTTTCAATTTGCTTCAAAGGTTCGAAGTAACATTGCAAAATACATTAACAGATGACCATTTACAACCCATTCTATTTCCTTATTTTAGAAACACAAAAGCTGGAAGGTGAAAGGGTTTATTTTCAATTGCGAAAACATAAAGGGTAGACACATTTGTTCTCTGCAAAACCGTCAATAAACCAAAGACAACGTGCAGAATTTTGTTAAAAGCCGTAACACGCAACTGGTAAAAGTGTTAAGCAAATTGTATGGTCGTATTTTTCTTTGACTGGAGGCGTTGTCTTTAATTGTGGTTTTTGCTTTGATTCCTTTGAGCTACGATGGTGGGTGGCGTTTGACGTATTCTTTAGTGAATACTCTCCAAAAGACAAAGAGCTGGCTTACTTTCACTCTCTCTTTATGTACAAGAGTCGTTCGTTCTTTTAAAAAGTGAAGATCCTTTGAGAAACGACATGAGTCCAAGACAGAGGAATCTTAGTTTTGTTGCTTACCGAGTAATAAGTACTATCTTTACTTACGAGTATGTTGTATGTTTGTTTAATTTATTTACACATTTTTTATTTGTTTTTAATGGATTTTTCTGTTTAATAGATTTTTTCGTTTTTATGGAATTTTCTATTATCAATGTTATTGTTTAGCCGACTGAGGCATCCGTGAACTGACTTAGTTTTTTCAGTGGTTGCACCCTTACTTACCATTAAGCCAGTCGAAGTTAGCCTCATGGTAAGTAAGTTTATAATAAAACCAAGTTTATTTATTTATTAACTAAGACTATTTGTGTATGTAACAAACCAGCCAAAGTAGGAGGTACTACTCGTATTATAATATTATTTTTAATTTATGTTACCTATTTTACGTAGATACCTACATGACCTATTTACTTTAAATATATATGAAGGACGAAACAGATATTTGGGTAGGTATTACATACAATAAAAATATGCTTTCAAATGATAGCAAATAGTTTTTATTTTGTGCTATTGCTTGGGACATGCAATTGCTTAATTTGCTTATGGGCTGATCCGGCAATGATACAACACTTGGCAAAGAACTTGCACTGATATTTTCCATTCCCGTAGGTAACCAATCAATGTAGTTACTTACTAATTTGTTATTCGCAATCAAAAAGGTTGAGTAACTTAAAATAGAAAAAAAAATGCTTTGTATCTTTACCGACAAATGCCCCAAAATACAGTCGATTGTAAGATAATGACAAATAAATTAAACATTACAATAAATTACTAACAATTAAATTAATTATATCGCATTTCTGCAGTTTGGCCAAACATAA
Source organism: Tinea trinotella (assembly GCA_905220615.1). Lineage (NCBI taxonomy): Eukaryota > Metazoa > Arthropoda > Insecta > Lepidoptera > Tineidae > Tinea > Tinea trinotella. The sequence goes on from HG992310.1 coordinate 5,442,121, forward strand.
TTAATGTTCGAGATAATATCTAGGATTGGCGGCACCTGCTCTACTAGACAAACACAATTTTTATCTGCAAATTCTCTGAGACAAAGATCTTATTGTTTAGACTAATTTATAGAGATCTTGTTTAATAGGGTGTGCTTTGCTCCTGAAGCAAGGTGTGTCGGCGTGTGCGCGATAACCACGTCAAACATCCGCGAAGAAAGAGACAGAAAATAAACTCCATACAAGGAAAAGAGACGAGCATAATCTTTTTAACAAATATGAGTAAAAAATAAAGTTTTATCAAAGGCCGTGTTTCGTAAAGCATAAAGTCTATTTTTGTGTTGTTAGTGGGCACGCGCCGGCAGCAGGTGGGATTTATCTTGGTTCTTAACATTTCTGCATCATGCTTTGTGCAACTAATAAGAGCTTTTAGATAAAGTTTACTTGTTTATTTTTGGAATGTTTACTAATTAATAATATTTATAAATATAATTAAGTTTAGTAAATATTTAATAGGTATTAAATAGGTAGTTACGTAATAGAATTAGCGGTCTAGTGAAACAAGTATTTTATTAAAATAATTACGTATGTGGTAAATTAGATACTTAGTCGCTGTATGGAAGATATGGATTTGGGATTTTAAAATTATGAATATAGACTAATAGCTGGATTACATCCATCAACATGTAATCCAGATTATTAAATTAATTACAGCTGAAATTCATGAACAACCGTAGTTAAGAAACTATTACTTTATCTGTCATATACCTAGTATTCCCTCATTAGATAGGTAGGTACTTACCCCATATCCAAGCAAATAATATAGCCTATTTGAAAAAAGAGTAGGGAATATTAAACAAGTTTTATGCGGCTTACTATAGCGTTTATTTTGGTTTTGATTTTACATTTTTTTATTATTCCGATGTTTCGAGAGCTTTGCAGCCATCTTGGTCACGGAGTAAACGTAATGGTAAGCATAAAATGTGTTCAATGATCAATGTTCGCTCAATATCTAAGACAATACTATTTCTATATCAGTAAAAAAAGGAATTCAGAAAGGTTGGATATTCTATGATTACCTTCTTGTATTTATACTTATTTCTTCATAAAAAATAAATATAAAAGTATTTATTAGTAGGTTTTTGTCATTAAAGATTTCTTAAGTTTACCTATGTAAGATACAGAAATACACATTTCACTCCGTATTTACATAAAAAACGGAAGCGGTTCAAAAAAGTGTACAAGGGGTGTTAAAGTGAGCATTTATCTTGTCTAATAATAGTTGCATACATAAAGTGTTCCTTCTTTATGTGCTACCGTGCTGTGGCTACACAGCGACAACCTGGGGTGACTCGTGCTACGATAAAAATGGTAAAAATAGCGTTAACGCGGGCAGGGCTCTATAAAAATACTTAATTTACGCGATCAGCCGAGACACTTATGCTTTTTTACGTGTGTTGCCTCTGAGCAATTATTAGCTTTGAACTTTTAGCTATGTTCTTTGGAATCCATTTGATATATTCATGTGGATTTTGGTAATTACTAATTTAAATACGGATTTGTGTTCGTAATGAGCTTTTTATTAGGCGAATGTAGGAGCTGTTTTGCTTTGATTTTTTAATAAGGTTTTGGTATTTTGCCAGTAGGACTTGCAGTTAATATCATTCATTATATTTTTTAAATAACATTGTTTTTAATATATGCCTATTATTACCTATTTATGTATGTTGTTTTCTATGTATGTTACTTTTAATACAGTGTACTTATTTGTAGTCAATAAATTGTCATTTTACACCTTATTCCTACTTTATTTTATTATTTTTGTTGGTCTTTAAGGTTAACTGTCAGAGAATGCCTAGCGGCTTTAAGTTCGCTTTCGTACATAGCATTAAGATTTTTAAAAAACAAGAATATTTTTTTTACAATTTAAACACAAGCCCGACTAGTTAGTAACGATCAGTAATCATACCTAATCAATCAAATTATCCCGCCTCAATTCTCGCAAGGATAGTCAAAGATAATAGAGCGCCACTTTTCACGATCTTACATTAACTTGGGTACCGCAGTGTATCGTATCACGGTCAATGGATGCTGGTTTATCTTCTTCTTCTTTCAACCATCCTTTGAGAGTAGTAGTACCTACTACCTAATACCGTAAATTTATTTGTTGCAAATACGATGACATTTTACTAATCGTAAATATATAGATTAAAAGTTTTTTAATAATTAATGATACCACTTTGTGTTTGTTAAAAAAATCCCTTCAATATTTGCGTTATTGTAAATTAGATACAAAACCAGAATGTCTTGGATTCCTTAACTATGTGGTTAATGAACAAAACATACGAGTAGTAATAGCACAATTAAAACATAAAAGTGTTATTATAATTCATTTAGAAAATAATTAAATGTCTGTTAGTGTTTTTTTTTAATATATTGCTGCAATGCATACAACCGTGGTATGTGCACGCGAGGAATATTTCTAGATACCTAATTTTCATTATTCCTGCACGGACGACCATCACTTTATTTGTAGCAATGACTACATTCCTAATAATATAATTATTATTGTTAATTTAAGGCGACCGTGGTGTAGTGGCAGTGCAATGGTTACACAAACCGAGAGCACGAGCTCGAAACCACCTACCGGTACCAATGTATATTTGATATATATATATACCTACTATGGTTGTCCTGTTTCTATGATATAAGCACTTAGTATCTTAGTATAGAAATTTATATAAAAATAAAAAAATATATAAGGTATCTACATATGGGGCTTCGGTACAAAATCATAAACCTATACTTATTCGGCGCTCCATTGTCTCTGCCTATCCCCGAAGGAGAAAAGCGTAACAATTTGATTGATTGAATATTCCTCAAACATCTTTGTCAAAAATACCATAATACTTCATGGTACTACTTCATGAATAATAAATACATAGCACGGAAACTTGAAAGAGATTAAGTAGGTTTTTAAAGTAATAAATAGATAATAATACTTAATCGATTTTTCTTTCCTCTTAAGTAACATTTCACTAAGATGGGACACGTTGTATGGACTTATATAGTTTGCCGTTTGGTAAGAGAAATTTATCAGATATTTATTTTTATATCGTTCATATGTTTTGATAAAAGTTATTCTGCAATATTGATCACTTTGATCAATGCACGAGAAAGACAGGCACGAGAGACAATCAGAGTGGAGTGTGTGAATGAAATGCAATATTTCCTTCTTTTTATTATGGCTTGATATACCCAGTGTAGTCCATAAATGGAGGCGACTGCTATTACAAGGAAAACAAGTAGCAGTCGCGTCCACTAGTCTGGCTATATACTTACTTGAATTGCTTGAATGGCTATATTACTATGAATTTCTTTTTAAATTTGAGTAATTGGAAATATAATGTTTTAAGTATTATTTTGTAGGTTTTGTTCTAAATTGCTGTCTTGCATGTGCATTCTTTGGCTATTTGGGTGCATTGCTGATTTATGTCTTTTACCTCTTTGTGATATTTTAAGTATTTTGTAATTGTATGTTTCCTTAATAAATTATTTACATAAATAAATATTAACTGATTAAAAGTTAATGACGACAAAAAAAAACAATTTGAACCTGGTTTTTCTTGAAAGTTATTATTAGTTACTCGAATTTTGTTCTATTATTTTACTAATTGACTAATGAGTTACCTTGAAATATAATTTTAATACATTTAGGTAGCTAAGTCAGTTGTAGATCTCTAATTATTTTTAAATATCGATTAGATATCTATTTAAAAAAAGGGACAGTTTTTGTAAATAAAGCGACTAATAATTATCTATTACTTACAAAGCAAAAGAAATGTCTGTCATAAAATAAAACCAACTTTCTACGACCACTATAATAGGTATCTGTTTTGTAGAAATAAAAAAAAATGTGAAAGTTCCTATTTTTACTACAATTGCTAAAAATAGAGCATCATTGTGCGTTAAAATCAGTAGCCTGTTGCGAGTGTTGCTACTATGGTCCTAAATGGTGGTTCATAAAAAACAATATTGGTTGCGTGAATGCACCGGGGGTTGGGTGCAGGCAGGGGTGCGGCGGGCAGGGGCGCCCCGGGGGCGTGGGGAGTGGCCGCCTCGCGCGCGCCGGCTCCTTGCCAGTATTGTGGTAGGTCACGAGACCGTCGCTCGCACGACACTCCGAGCGCATTCGCGATCCCGACACCGCGAAGAACGAACATGCCATTACAGTATACGGCAACAATTAATCGTGTTTGAATACAACAACAAAGAACATTCAATTGTATCATCTGAAAATCAATGTTATTTTTCATGAAACATACGTGAGATGGCCTTGTCCCTGCAGTCGTCGCAGAATTCCAGAGGTTGGTGTTTGTTTTGAGAAAGTCCGCGGCGCCGGTCTAAGTGCGACTTTGTTGCATATGTGTTGAGAAAGTTTCAAAGTTAGCGCCGCGCGGCATGCGTGATCCGCGAGTCGCTATTGGCCGGCGCCTCGGTCGCTCACATGTTTATTTGCATTCGAGTTGAGCTTTCCGAGATTCAGTGAACCGTGGCCACCGGAGCGCGCGTACGTAACTTGCGGCCGCAGCGCCTTTACGTAGCAACGCGTAGATCGTAGCTGTTAATAAAATGAAAATATTCCGTTCATATGATTGGCAAATGATTTTTACGCACTACTTAAGGAGTTTTAATATTTAAAAAGTCTACTCAGTTAGATCCAGCGTTTGGTAAGGAAATCTTTTACTGTTTCTTGTAAAAAAACTGATTTTTAACTATGTATAGATATTTTTTATGTATTTTCAAGAATAAATTAAAGTAGCTTCTTAGTAATTTTACTCATTGATTAATTTTGGTAGATAATAGTTGATAAAAAACGCCTTTGGCCGGCATAGGGCGACTGAAGCAACCGAAAGGACTAAGTCGTTTTTTTCAGTCGTTGGTGCTCTCTACCATCAAGCAATTCGAGGTCAGATATATAATGTATATTGTTTTAGTTGGTAAAATTATTTATTTTATCTTACTTAAATCATCATATTGAAACTTTTTTATTATGAAGTTATTATTAAGATTTGAATTAGTTTCATTTTCTTTTAGTTTTGTTAATGAGTAATAATAAAGCTAGGTTGCCTAGTGCCCATAACCATAGAGCTTGTATGAAGAGAATTGTGAATGGGGAGGAAGCGAGGGAGTTGTGTCAGGATCGTGGCAAGTGGCGCTCCATTGTCTCAGCCTATCCCTGTGGGAAGAAGGCGTGACAATTTGATTATTATGATAATTGAACACCATTATCATAATATTAATACTTTTTAATTAACTTATTTGTTTCGTTTTTATTTAGTTTTGTTAATAATATGTAGTTGCGTGGTAATATTAAATAAAATCCTCAAAAAATAAAAACAAAAAAAAGGTTTGTAACGATCTTATTTAAATACATAAATTTAAAAAAAGGGTTTGGTAAAAGGTCTACTTATTGAAAGTTAAGGATCTGCGCCTAACTAGGCGCCTAAGTAGTAGTGCAATGGTTACGCAAACCGAAAGCACTTGCCCGGTATCAATGTGTCTTTGGTTGTCCTTTTTCTATGATACAAGGCACTTTAGTATAAAAATAAACTAAACAAATATGTTATTATTAATGAACGTGTGTATGTATGTGAATTTATTTTATTATGTTCAGCCATCATTCTGGTAGAAAGCCAAACCTGTATTTTAGTTGTCCTGTTTTTGTGATACAATCACTTTAGTAGCTTATATAGAAATGTATAATATAAAAATAACAAAAAAACTAATATGTATGTACAAAAAATACATCTTATCATTTTTGTCCAGAATAGAAGCCATACTCGTATAAAAATTAAATGAACGCATGGCGTAGGTTGTGTACTTAACCCTAACTAAAGCCAAGAAACCGTAGTTGGTTAGTAATCTCTGCTAGTACCTCGTCTAATCCCATTACCAACAATTTACTCAATTTGGGACACTACTTACCGAATTACTGCGCACTTTATAATGAAAACATACCCTAACCATTCTTGTTCGTATTAAAATAATAGTCGTAAATATGATATCGTTAAAATGCTATTTTTCTTAAGCCTTAAAATTCTCTTTAAAAACCTTTTAAAATTAAATATAATGAAATCCTTAAGAAAGCTGCACCGAAGAGCTTGTATGAGGAGAATTGTGGATGTGAAAGAAGCGAGGGAGTTGTGTTAGGATCGTGGCAAGTGGCGCTCCATTGTCTCTGCCTATCCCCGTGGAAAGGAGGCGTGACAATTTGATTAATTGATATAATGAAATCCGTTAATAAAGATCATAAAGAGATATCCCAATTTGCCCATTTTGTTACATATTTATACTCTAGCTAATAGATACTAAACATGATTGTATCATAGAAACAAGTGACCAAAATACATATTATATATCAAAGATACATTTTTGAACCGGGAGCTCTTATCTAACAATTATATTCTAATGTATGTGAAGGAAGCGAGGGAGTTGTGTCAGGACCACAGATTTAGAAACAAGAAAAAGAAACAATAACTCCAATATTAGCTTGTATGAAGAGAATTGTGGATGTGAGGAAAACGAGGGAGTTGTTAGGATCGTAGCAAGTGGCGCTCCATTGTTTTTGCCAATCTCAAGTTTCAAGTTTAGAGTATTAAATAAAACATAACTGTTACAAATAAACTTTTCTGTATTTAATATGGGCAAATTTAGAGATAACACTTTCAATATCGACTTAAATTTTCAAGTGGAAGTGAAGCATAGCCTAAGCGCTTCGCGTTTAAGGCATGCGAGATATTTTACGCTCATATCTAAATTAATATTTTTTATTACGTTTTTTATTAATATCAGACAGGCGTTGGAACGCGAGGCCCCCAAATTCGCGGGGCCCGTAGCATTTGATACTCTTGCTACGTAGCTAATCCGGCACTGTATGTAATAATTTTAAAAGTTAATAATGTATTAATGGTTACGGCATAGTGTAAAAATATGTAATTGACTCGCTGAAATCGGTTAGAATTTTCACTGCAGCTCTTTTTCAAATATACGTCTTTTATAAATTATTTATCAATCAATCAAATTGTCACGCCTTTTTCCCACAGGGATAGGCAGAGACAATTTGATTGATTGATTGATATAAATTATTAATTTTGATTACTAAACAATTATTATGTACCTACGTCATCTCTAAAATAATAGCGTTTAACATGCCTATACGTTTTTCTATAGATGATATGTGAATAGAGTCATGAAGATCTCGTTATGAGCCAAACCCTTGCGTAATAATTGAATTATGGAGTGGCGACCGCAGGCGAGTCCATAAAACTATTCACTATAGGTTATTGACAAATATTTATGGCTTATAAAAAAGGTATAATTACAACTCTTTGGCATATAAAAAATGTACCGCGGAAGGGTGCGGCGATGTTATAAAAATTTATCACCCGCCTTTGTCATCCGTCGCTATACCAATAAGCAATGTTATTCGATGATTCAATAAAATTCGAACCTGCTTTTTTACTATTATTATAAGCCTTTGTGACAATATTTTTTATTAAATATTACTATTTAATAGAGTTCCCATTTGTTCGATTTAGCTAGCTACTGTTCAATTTGTATAGGCTAGTAGTCGTTTTGATTGATTTTTTCTTAAATAAAACTTAATATAGTTAATTATTTAATTTGTTTTTGTAATTACTATAGGGACCAATTATTAAGCAACCAAAGCGCATATATCAAAGACCGGGGCACTTGGCACGTGGTAGCACTACTACTAGACCACGGTCGCTTTTAATTTCACCATAAAAATAAGTGTAAAATTAATTTATTTAGTACATTAAAATAATAACAGAACAGAATCGACGCCATTTTGTGACGTTTAACTTCACCAACTTCAACCAACTTCACTTTAGTATGGTGTCTTTTTCTTTGCGGACCGTCAAGAAAATAACACCTTTGGATCTGTGAAGTGAAGTTAGTCAACAGCCCGTCCTATTCTTATTCTAATAGCATAGTATATATAAAAGTAAACGCAGGATTATATTGTGGCCTGAGACGCGCGCTTTCAAAACAACACGAGTAATGTTATTAAAAAGTTGCGGGATAAGCCGCGACGTGACGCCTCGTCTAATCACAAACTTTAAAATTATCTTATACTTTTAATATCATTCGAGACTCGAATTCGTAATTACATAAAGATTGTACTTTTATAGAAAGCTATAGAGCTTACATTTGTGGTTATAAATAATTCAGACAAACATATGTAAGTGGAGAGACAACGAAGTAATTTGTACTAAAGGATTGCGGAATGTCTTGATTAAGCAATACAAGGCACGGGCGACGAGTGGCCGGAGGCGGCTGATGACAAAAGTAGGTACTGGTAATTGTATTTGGCCTCCTTCAATTAAGCAGCACGACTCAGCCGCGCTCCCGGGAATTAATTCCACGGCTAAGTAGATAATGTAAGGAGCTTCCCTCCCCGCGGCCGCGCACCTCCTCTCCACGCCTCGAGGAGAACTTTCAATTATGATTTTAGTCTAATTTTAATTAAGTGCTCTCAAAAAGGCTTTTCAACGTTGAAATTAATATTTGAATATAATTTGGGCGGAGCGGGCGGGCGGGGTCTGCTCGCGCGAGGAATAATTAATTCTATTACAAGTGGTCCACTTCCCCCCTTCCCTGTTCACTTTCCCACCCCCCTGTTAAATCTGCTGTTGTCTCCTTCGAAGCCTATCTTTATTAAACATAAAACAATAATGTTTCGTCTAAATATTTAAACTAAGATTGAGGAAACGCGTCGTAGACATGTGAAGAGGTTAGGAGGCAATTTGCGCAACAGGTCGGGGCGGAAGTGACCTGCAAACGCGTTGCTGAGCGCGACCAAATGTTTCCTCCAGCCTCCGATGTTGAACTTTTTGTTCTATTTTTTTGTTTACGTTTGACGATAAGTACGCTATCGATACGTCTTGATGGATGTTTGTTTAGGTAGAGGGCTAACGATTGACGGAAGCGGTTCGATCCTCGGCAGGGCTCTATGAGAGTGCATTTTGCATAATGTATTGAGTTAGAAACACTTAGTTTTTATTATTATATAGAATTGTTAGTAATAAAATATTTTCTTTCCAGGTGTATCCGTGAGACCATTATCCACCATGCGGCAGGAATCGCTACCTATGTTGGCAGAGAGGTTGCTAGCGACTCGCGCAGCAGCGCTAGTAGCAGGGCTCCCAGCCGAGTTGTACTCTGGTGCACTACTGGCAGCTTGGCCCCCATCACCACCGACGCCCTTACTACCACCGGTAGAGCCTGCTCGTAAGCGTCGCAGAACACCAAAGTTGGAAGAGACACCGCCGTCCCCACCTTCCTCTGGATCCTCTCCGGGTGCAGCTGATCCACCACGTGACAAACTGTTCACCTGTAAGGTTTGCTCCAGATCTTTCGGTTACAAACATGTCCTACAGAATCATGAACGAACTCACACAGGAGAGAAGCCCTTTGAATGTGGCGAATGTCACAAACGATTCACCCGCGATCATCACCTGAAAACACATCTTAGATTGCATACAGGTGAAAAACCATACAGCTGTCCACATTGCCCACGACATTTTGTGCAAGTGGCAAATCTACGGCGACACTTGCGGGTGCACACCGGCGAGCGGCCATACGCTTGTGCGCGCTGCCCGGCAAGATTTTCAGACTCCAATCAGTTGAAGGCGCACGCATTGGTTCACGAAGGTGACGCACCGTTTGTTTGTCGTTGCGGAGCGCGGTTTCGAAGGCGGCAAGCAGCCGTCTTACACCGATGTTCAGGATCGGGTTGCGAACCAGACGCATCGAGCCCACCGCCCGCCGCTGCGGCCGACTGGCGCTGGGACGAATGGCCAGAACAAACAGAACCCGAAGACCTATCACTACCCCGTCGCCCAGCTACTCCCGAATCACCCACTGACCTGCGCATGCACGTCGCGTAGTCACCGCGTGCGTTGCGCCGCCCGAGCTTGCGGTATACGAGTTCCTCCAGCGTAGAGCCCGCGCCGTCACAGCGACTAAGCTCTCTACAGGGTCCGATCGTTGTAATTTATTGCTTCATATTTTTCCACTTAATTAATAAAGAAAAAAATATTTCGTCCAATTTTAACAATGTTTGTAACGTAGGTATGTTTTTTTATCTTGACGAAGGCTACTGACGTAGCCTATTTAGGTAGTCGTCTATTCAGTTTTTACGATTTCGCGCTCGCAATGTCCGTCATAAAAAGCTTTTTTCGTCCATGTTACAGTTTAGAATTTTATTGTTGAACCATTTGCATAATCGCAAAGCGAGGTGAGGCAAAAAGTTCGCTCTAAAATTGTCTTTTGTCCTATTGTCTCAAAAATTTGCAACTTCTCAGTAAATGTCCATCTATACAATAGCCAATTTATGATTTATATTTTAAGTTACTTTTTAAAAATTGTATTGTTTTTTTATTAAAAAGTCAGTGTTGCTCACGTGGATATTACTCAGAGGACGTCTAACGAGTAACAAGGTCACCACATTGACATATTATTTACGTTAACAATGCCTAAATCACAATCGGTGATTAAGTGTCGTAGCAATGGAGCGGAAGAACGAGTTGGTGAGCAATGCTGGTGCTATTGAACAGCCCCTGAGATCGTCAATTCGCGTCTTTGGGACCGGTTCGCAATTACTGTTATTAAACCCGATTCTCACATTTTTCCCTCAATATAGCTTTTCAAACTCTTGTTAGTTTAATACGTCTTCATGTCAGGCATTATAAACTCGACCCATTATTAATTTAGTAAAGGTAATCGATACTTGTTTTGTTACGACTATATAGGGGATAATTATTTGAAACGAAAGGGGCTGAAACGTGTTTTTATTTTCGATTATATTAATAATACAAAAAGTGGATAAGAAATGAAACAAACGATGGACCCCGTAGCGATATGTCGCGACGGCTTTTGTACATACGCTATTGCATTATAATAATTTATTTATATATCTAATAAGTTACATTTAGGATTCAATTTAGATTAATTGATCGTACCTGTTAATGTGGAGAGACAGCCATGTATAATAGGTATAATATTGTGTGTTGATGTGTCATTAGGAACGAACACAGCAGGCTGTGCGTTTGTCCAAACATGAGATGTTTCTGTTTATATTTGTAGTATAATTAGGACCACGACCACTATGTATAATTCATTATTAGGACGTATTTTCATGAAATTATTGTACTATAATAAATAGGATAATGTGTGAAAAGTTGTATATAAGATAGAACAGATATTTTGTGGTGGACGTGGTTCACTATGTTAATTTATTAGTTACCTAAATGTCGCCACAGTGTGGAGCATATCCCTTGTGGGAGTTGACAAGTTTATTTGCAATTATTTTCTACGGGTATTAGTTTCCTATTAGATGTAGTTATTATTATTATTGAATCTCTTCGAAATGTCACAATGTAGTGCACGAGTGTATAATTGTCGTCCGTGTTAATGTACAAAGTTGATGTCTACTAAATGTCATAAGAGATTATTGTTGATTATTACTATTTTATTTTGATTTATTGTATTGTATGTAAAACGATCGGCAGATAAAAAGAGCGCTGATTTTTGAGCTGCACAGTATAGGGATCGGCAAATAAGAACTGCGTTAGTAGCAAGTCCGCGCATCTGTCGTGCACATATAAATGATAATTTTTAAACATTTATAAATCAAATCAAAAATGTAACGCTTTTTTCCACAGGGATAGGCAGAGACAATGGAACGCTACTTGCCACGATCCTGACACAACTCCCTCGCTTCCTTCACATTCACGATTCTCTTCATACAAGCTCTATGGTTATTGGCACTAGGCAAACTAGCTTTTTTGAGGATGTCCTTTGACCCTCCTGGGCCTGCCTCAAAAAAACATATTGAAAAAAAAAAACAAAACATCTCAATAAGTTACTGCGCGGATTAAATGCCAGCGCTTTCTTTATCTGCCGGGATCTATAGATATAGGTAAGATCTCTCGGATGGTAGGGTCTGATAGGATGTAGGTTGGTGTAGTGTTATGGGTCGTATTATCCAAAGAAATTATTGGTACAAAGATAATGATGTACAAATGTGTTTTAGTGTAGAATTCGTAATAATATGTTACAGCGTTCTTGTAAGTAGTTCGTAGTGATGTCCCCGGTGGCGTCGGATTCGGTGACCGCCGCCGTTATCTACCTCATGATAGAAATCTCCGTCAGGGTAAACAGCCAAAGTTTTTAATATATTTTCTATACGAGTACAAAGTGTTTGTCTCACCCGAGATACGTACAGTAATTTTAATAATGACACTTCTTAACCAAACTACAGAAACTGATTTTGTAAAGTTATAAGACTGATTTGACAAATCTGAATATTTCGGAACAAATTACATTACAAGATATTAGAAATATATTTACAAGTGTTTGTACATTTTATTTTTAATATTATTTTTGTTATTTTGAGTGTAGAGATTTTTATGCTTTATGCATCTACACTTTATTGTGTTTTATAGTTTCTCTTTCACGCAATCACTTAAGTTCCTATTTATTGTACTTTAGTTTTGAATTTGTTGTTTTTCTTTTTTTATTTATCCTAAATATAGGAACTGTTAACAATCTCAATTATAATATGTTATAACGGGTCTTAATGTTTATTAACATGTTTAGTTTTATGTTTAGAAAAATCAGGCGTGCATATCTGTCAATTGCGAACGTAATAGCTAAATCTTTACATCGTACAGTTCTTTTAACTGCTGGGTTAATACCACATAAAATAAATGTAAGTTAAAATCGTTGCAAATTATCGTGCCATTATTTATTAGCATATTGACATATTATAATTCAAGTACTTATTATTTATTGTATATAATATAACTTTAAATAGTAATAAAATAAATTCTCTACATAATTTGTTTACCTCGAGATGTTTGTTAATCAGCGTTTAAGACCCGTTTAAACTTATCACAATTATGTATTTAAATCGCGTTAATTAATACCAATCTGTTTATAATCATACTTTACTATTGCCTAATTAATTTGCCCATTTCTTTTTGTTCTTATATCTACTTAAGTGCGGATAATTGAGTTCCGTAACAGACAACGAACTAAAAACAAAAACCTAGACAAATTAATTAAAATAGTCATTATACAAAATGTTATGTGATAATAAAATTTAATATGAATAATTAATTTTTAAAAAACTGCCACCAAATTTACAAACAAATCTACCTCATTGATTATATTGCCAGTATTTTGTTTTGTAACTAAGTACAATTGTATTTAAGGCAAAATTATGTAAAGAATATATGTATCTTATCAATGTCCAGTACATTATTATAATAAAGATGTTTGTTATTTTAATTGTTAATTTTATTTTTTATCTTATATAGACTGGTAAGCATTAATGCCCAGGGTATCGGGTATAGGGTAGTATCACCACTTACAAGTATACAGACCGTGAAGTGATTTGGTCGCGTTTCGGGGTCAGCTTGTAAGTTCCCACTAGGTTCCAACTAGGCCGGCGTATTTTAGTAGATGTAAGTAGATGTGATTGCTACTTACAGCTATTGAATTGTAGTAGCAGTGACATCCATTCATGGACCACACTCCAGCTCAACATGAAGCGGGATGCTGTCATGTGTCAAGTCACAATAAAAAAACTTATTAATCTTTTATCTGTTCTAATCAGAAAATTGTGCATAATAACTTTTTACAATTGCTGTAAAAACAAACTTGTAAAAATCATTGCAACTGTGACTAAGCTACGATGAAATATATTTCTGCGCGATATACTGACTAAAATGAAACCGCAGAATGTAGATCGCTTCTAGCTACAGTGGAAATTGCTGAGGGAGGCATATAGGTAAACAGCAGTGGAATGCCTTATTGTAAGCATACAATAAGGCGACCGTGGTGTAGTGGCAGTGCAATGGTTACGTGAACCGAGAGCACAAGTTCAATACCATCCACCGATACCAATTGTCTTGTACCATACCAATTGTTGTCCAATGTATCTTTGATATATGTACTTTGATTGTCCTGTTTTTATGATACAAGCAAGCACTTTGTAGCTTTGTATAGAAATGTAAAAAAAATGTTACCTACGCTTGGTGAACTGTCATACGAAAGGTCCTGCGACATTGTGATGGCGATTAAGAAAACTGATTCAGTATTTTTAATCGTCGGTACTCTTTGACTTTCCCTTGATTTGACGTTACTGTAAGAAACGAAGCGTCAAAATAAAAAGAGAAGAGTCAAAGAGTATAAAATTGGTGGTGGTCATTTGCCCAGTAACTAAAAGACGACCGTGGTGTAGTGGCAGTGCAACGGTTACGCAAACCGAGAGCACGGGTTCGTAACCACTCACCGGTACCAATGTTTCTTTGATATATGTACTTTAGTAAAAACCTAGCTTTCTTGAGGATAGGAGACATCCTCAAGTAAGCTAGGTTGCCTAGTGCCCATAACCACAGAGCCTGTATGAATAGAATTGTGGATGTGAAGGAAGCAAGGGAGTGGTGTAAGGATCGTGGTAAGTGGCGCTCCATTGTTTCTGCCTATCCCTGTGGGAGAAAGGCGTGACAAATTGATTGATTGATTGATAGTTGTCCTGTTTCTACGATACAAGTTTTTTAGTAACTTAGTAGAAATATAAAAAAAACTACCACAAGTGTTAAATGTGTATAGACCGTGAAGTTATAAAGTAAGTCGCGTTTAGCTTCATAGTTGCCGGAATTCAACCCGGTCGGCATAGTGCATACATTTGGCTACTCATGGATCATACTTCAGCTCATCAGGTATTGTCGGGGGAAACCTTCAAGAGGAGTCTTTAAGATAATCACCTTAACATCCGTAGTTATGCCATAAGAAACTTATCTATTTTCTACAAGTCTATGCCTACAAGATAAAGAAACATTTCTAGTAGCTTCCTAGATTACTAAGTTAGATTTTTATTAGGAGTATAAAATTAATTCACACTTTTAAAACATTTATAAGAAACAAATATAATTAACAATATTGTAAAAAGTATTTAAATGCAACCCCTATTTTTTATCCCCATCATAATTGCGCCCTCGCTCGAGCGCACTCACTTTGATTAGGGTGAAAGAAACATTTCTTTGTAAACTAATTCTTATAATAATTTATTGTGTATTAAACAGAATTTAAGACATTTATTATATTACAAATGTAATATGTACAATTATGTCGTCGTCACTATGGCCGGTATAGTGACGACGACTGAGACAACCGTGAACTTAGTCAATTTTTAAGTCGTCTTGGACCTCCCCTTTCTTACCAAATTCAAATATAAAATCAGCGGTATGGATGCTTAGATAGTTTGGGCACATAGAAAGAATAAGTGAAAATAGATTGACAAAAGGAATTTATAAATCTGATGTGAGATGTGGATAGATGCGTTAAACGAGGCAGACCTAGGAGGGTGTTTTCCGACCAAATCGGAGACATCCTTAAGAAAGCTGGGTTGCCTAGTGCTCATAACCGTAAAGCTTGTATAAAGAGAATTGGGTCCGTCAAGTGATGCGTGAAGAAGCACCTTAGGCCGGCTGGATTTGGACCTCGATCATGCTTACTGTAAACAAAAAAATGTACTTAAACGATAATAAATAATAATATGTACAATGTACATGTTTCTAAACATAAAAGTTAAAGTATGCGCAATGAGAGCGGCAATAATTGCATAAACATTATTTGGGGGTGAATCATGAGTCACGGCACGAATAGCAAACGACATTGCTGTCGGGACGAACGCTAAGGTATGCGCCAAGTATTTATTAAATTAATCGCCAACTTCTACCTGAACCTTTACCACGAATATTTGTTCAACACAACGAGTGTAGTCAACGTAATTCAACTTGGAAAACACGTCAGAATATCTATTAAGTTTACTGTGCCAAACGATTTCTTATCTATATATTTTAAATAGTAGTAACTATGATTTTTTTTATTGAGATGCAACTTCAAACTTGGAGTGGCCTGATGGTAAGCAAGAGGAGGTCCAAGGGGTTAGCAGTCAGTCCCCTTGGACATAGAGTTTGTACTCCCAAGAATTGTGGACGTGAATAAAGCGAGAGACTTAATAATTATAATAAAATTCTTTATTAATTATTATTAACTACAAAAGTTTACTGGAGGCGAACTTGATTTTAGTAGAAAATCAAAACCAAGTACAGGAAGAAAAAGTAAAGATAAATAATATTGAATATGAAATAGATATAAATACACATAGTTTTTTTAAAATCAATTTTATTAGGGGAATTACGCACATAAAATGGCGATGCCATTCCCATTATAAACTAAACCTAGCCTATTTACAGATACAAATCATACAGATATAATGTGGATAAGTAATACAAAACATAAGAAACAACTCACACGAAAATAGAATACAACAACACATAGTTTAAAACGCATAAAGCTTTGACAAATTATTGTGTTTCTTTAGAATGTCGTGTCATGGAAATATAAGTCGAAATCGTGAAAAGAGTATCTTTAAGCTTATTCGTGTGAGAATTGTGACAATTTAATAAATTGATTGATTTTATTAATTTAATTGCATACGCATACATTGGCCGTAATAAAGTTATATGCTTAATTGTAATTATTAGGAAGTAAATAAAGAGTATTTGAAGTTTGGTGTTTCCACGAATCTTCTATCGAAATGCATTAGTGAGCTAGTCGCAATATCTAACCACAAAACCTTGTCCGGTTAAGTAGGAAACATTAATAATAGAAGCAATAGTCGTCCTCGACGACTTTCAATAAATACCAATTAATATTGTTCTAGAAAGATTAACGACGCCTGGCCCTTATCACTTATCGCACAAAAATTATGTTTTTTTGTCTTCCACAAGTATTACGAGATATTTTCTTTGTAATATTTCGCTTTTATATTATTGATGACTCATTAGTTAATCGCGTAGCAGGTACTAGTTAACATTTTAAATAAAAAATCTTTTTTTAAAATATGTATTTTAATACAGCAGATTTATAATTTAGTAAAAGGATTCATTTCTGTACAGTAGGAGAGCTAAACAAAAACAGAAAATCGCAGTGGATAGATTATTTTCTTGTAGTTCTTCTACATAAGACAGCAAGCAACTTGCTTAATGATAAGCTGGAGTACGGCACGTGGATGGGTAAGACTACTACTACAGATAAATAACCGCAAGTTGCATCTGCCGGCAAAGTTGGAAATGGTCGCACTGGGCAAATGACTACCAACTATATCAGCCAGTTGTACCGAAAATTATAATTTACGAATTTGTAAAAAGTATCGTAAAAGTAAAAGAAAAAAAGAAAAATGGGTAGCACCACTCTTTAACTTCACATTTTACATTTACGTTTAACGGATATTTTATACAGAGCTAAAGGACATCATTCATTTTGGGTTTCTATGTACTACTATTGTTATTTCTAATGATAATGATAAAAACATATGGTTTCGATATAAAATTATTAACAACCCAATTCACGATTTCGTAATAGTAAACGTAATAAAATAAGTATAAAGTAAAACTAAATTTGTAAATTGAAACTTTTTTGGTTGTAAAAATATTACAAATAAATGTATATGCATAAATATACAGATCTTTGCTTCGACCGGAAATTGAACGAGAGACTTACGCATCGCGAAATAATTGGTGGCTTATAATATTGGATATACTATAATATATTTAATTTATTAATTTATTATTTAGTTCTTTATTAAGTTACTAGAAGTCATTGTATCATAGAAACAAGATGACTAAAGCATTCGTTTCAGTACATAGTAAAAGGATAGCTAAACAAAAAGAACAGTTTAAAAAAATATACTTAGGTACCAGCAAGTGGTTTTAAACCGGGTGCACTTGGTTTGCGTGACCATTTCACTACCACTGCACCACGGTTGCCATATTATGGATATAATGTGAAAAAAAAAACTAAAATATAATAAAATATTAATTTTAATGAATTCATATTTAAATGTTGTAAATGGTGGCGTAGTCGTGGACGTTGAGAGCCAGCGAATTATAATTTATTTGTAGAAGTGGCAAAGAGCGCCCCAGATTGCCCCCCGCGCTTCTCTCGCTTGCCGCCCGCCCTACCCTTTGCTTTCGCCCTTCGTTACCGGCTCACGCGAAAACGAATGCAACTCAATTATTTTACGTAATAAATATACAAATGAACTTCTGCGGCTTATTTCGATTGTGTATTTAAGATTGATGTTTGAAATGATTTGCACAATAGAGGCGATAGGACAATATTTGTGCAAACCAAATCATAAAAAAATATAATTTTATTCACAATATTTCTTGCAATCTGTAACCATTGCTCCATGGATCGATTGCGAAAAATATTGGAAATAAATTGATGTATTCCTCATTTATTTCCTACTTTCTATTCTTTTCCTTTTCTTATAAAATCAATCAATCAAATTCACAAGGATAGGCTGAGACAATAGAAAATAATTTTTTTTTGTATCATAAGCTTCATCTCTAATGTATACTCAAAGCTCATAAGTGTATATATATCATAATATTTATTTTATTCATACACATAAAAGTCATATTTTATAGATACGTACAATTAATAATAAATTACGTGAAGCCAGAGCCAGATTAGCCACGTAGCAAGAGTAACAAATGCCCCCCAAATTCGCGCGCTCCAAAGCCTGTCTGACCGTAATAAAAAATATTAATTTAGATATGAGCCTAAAATATATTTAATGCCTTAAACGCGCAGCGCTTAGGCTATGCTTCACTTCCACTCGAAAATTTAAGTCGCTATTGAAAGTGTTATCTGTAAATTTGCCCATATTTAATCCAGAAAAGTTTATTTGTAATAGTTTTGTTTTATTTAATACTCCAAACTTGAAAACCTAAAGCAAACCAAGGGCCCCTTAACAGAATTTGCTATAGGCCCGGCGCTGGCTTAATCCGACACTGCTTGAAGCACATGAAGTTGAGCTTGCAAGTATTAACCCCGCCGTTAAGGAACTGCACGCGTTGCCATAAATATTCACAAAAACTAGTTTGTTAAGGCTTTCAAAATTAAAAACAATGCATGTGTAAATCATTGAATTAGTAAAGCTAACAGTTATAATATAAAAGTTAGACAGGCAATTTTTGATGTTTGTAAAAAATGCAATAAAAATATTTTAACAATTATTAATATTTATTATTATGCATTAATTAAGTTGTAACGTTATAGAGGTGAACTTTATACTTTTCTGTTTTTTCTCGAGCTACCTCGTGTTCAAAGGAGAGTTCGGGGTTCGCGCGGGGGTCGAGGGGACGCCGGAATTAAGAGGGAGATAGGGGGAGTTGGGGGAGACAGGCCCGCCCTGGATACTGAGAGGAGTTTTAACCAATTAATTTTGTTCCTCAACGCAAACTCTGCTATATAATAAGGTATAAGTAGGTATTAACTGAGGCGCGCCGATAGCTCGGCGGGCGCAGGGTGGCCTCTCCTAGCCTCTTATAACGATGTTTTAATTCTTGTTAAGCTCTCCGTTTCTCTGCTTTTAATATTTAATGGCATTTTCATGGATGTTTTATGGCACAATTTCGAATTACAAACATTATTGACGCTCTTTTTATTGTGCTCAACTTGTCCCCGTCTAAGCACACTTCATTTGAATAAGTCGGCAGCTCTCACTGAAAACAACTAATGTCGATATTTTTAGGAGAGCATAAAAAGTTTGGAGGATTTCACTCATTTTTGGTTATAGATAATGTGCATTCCTTAGAATGTTCTGCAACACCTGCCATACACCAAGCCCATGGATTCTTTGTCTAACGAACCATATGTCACAGTGGAAGCTCGTGCTTTGCCTAACTCTTATGTGCGAGTGTCTCTACATAGAGAAAAAAAACGATAAAACTTCCCCTTTAGCACACCGTGACTAAACACCGAGTCAGTTTCATCTCCCATTTACCCGAGGCGCAGAGATTTAAAAATAAGAATCTACAAAAACATAAGGTCTCGCGCCTCGTCAGCCGCTCGCGTCAATATGACGCTCTTAAAAAACGGTTCTTAACAACGGTATTGTGTTGTTAAAAAACAGGAACGCGCCCGAAAAAACAAACCGCAGAGTATGGTTAAAAAACAAAACGCAGCACGCGAGCCTCGACAGAACACCCTTTCCCTTTTACGTCGCGAGCTAAGTTTTTTCTTTTATCTATGTGAGGGTTGAGTTTTTTTATATAATGCGATGTTACGTATAAATTAATAACAGAACGTGCTCATAATCTGTTGCTTGGAACACTTTCGTCTTTGTTATTTTTTAGACGTTTCATTTGTTTTTGTGGCTGGCGGAAACGTGTGGGTCTATTGATTACGACTTGAGGGTGACAGGTGCTGGGCGACTTCTTACATAATATTCAATACATTATAATTATTACTTAGTCACCGACATTTTTGAGGATAAGTAGTAGAGCTACTTATTGAATTAACCTGATAGTATCTTTCTTGCTAAAAGGTTCTAGTTTCTACCTGAACAATTATCTCTTAAAAATAAAACCTATTAACATAGATGACACTCCACGTGGTTAAGGCTCATCCAGCATACGACATATTCGTATATTGGCATTGTTGGGAATATAATGTTAATTGGAATTAAATTAAATCTTTATTTAAATAAAAATCCTAATTTAAAATATCTACTTGGACAAAAAACTGAAGTTATAGGTATTACTTTAGAGTTTTGTAAAAAACCTAATGGTAGATCATCATTAACTATCTATCACAAGCAGAAGTTGGCTATTACACAAACATCTTCTAATCTATAATTTGCCAACTGTTACTTTGTAAAGAAGTTTACTTGGTAGGTATTAAAGCCTTAATATTATTTACTAATAGATATAATCATACTTATATTTGATAGAATAAAGGATGAAGAAGTTAATATTTTTCCTAATTATTTTCGTACATGTATCCTACCCATAAATAATTACTGCATATTGAATTAAACAAAATTTATGCGTCTTACTGTCGCGTTTATTTTGGTTATGATTTTATTATTTTTATTATTCCGACGTCTCTTCGTGACCACGATGGCTGCAAAGCTCTCGAAACGTTGCAATAATAAAAATTGTATAATCAAAACCAAAATAAATGTGATAGTAAGCCTCATAGTATTTGTTTAATCTAAAAAAATACTAATTACTGAATAAATTAGTATTAAACTTAATTAATTAAGCGACAGGCACTGGGTTTGATTCCCGGTCGCAGTTGACCGATTTGCACGCGTGTTCTATTTTGAATGTCATTTCTAATTTATACAAGAAAATGTTTTATAATAAATGAATATAAAATAAATGTTTATAATACTTCAATAAAACTATTTATTAACACAATATTTATTTAATCCTTCTCCATTGTCCTGTAGTCCGTCACGAAATGAAGCGATAGCTGGTCACGAAAGCCGCATCCCTTTAGATGTCTATTCACAATATTTGCCAACATATTAATATAACAACTATAACATTAAGTAAGGGAGTTGTGTCAGAATCGTGGCAAGTGGCGCTCCATTGTCTCTGCCTAATCCCTTTCCACGATCCTGATACAACTCCCTCGTTTCCCTCACATCCACAATTCTCTCCATACAAGCTCTACGGTTATGGGCACTAGGCAACCTAGTTTCTTGTGGATGTCTCCGATTTAATCAAAAAACACCCCCATTCACATCAAACGCATCTATCCACATCAGATTTATAAATTCCCTTCGTCAAACTTCTTTTACTCATCCTTTTCTTTCATTGTTGCAAATTATATAGCTATGTAGTATTTTTACTCGAATCTATATATTTACCTACTACTTAAAAACTTAAACTACGTTATTGCAAGTTGTTTGCATCTAAATTCACAACTCAGATTTCTATCATACCGATAAGAGACACCGCATATGTGTCTATTCGTATCTGTATAAGCTACTATATGTAGTATAGAAATTGGACAATACATTTATCAGATACATTGGTACCAGGAAGTGATTTTCATTACCTTTGGAACACAGTTCATTTTATTATTACTACAAGAGTACATAAAATATTTAAAAACTTAAAAAAATATCTCAAATATAAATCTTTTATCCAGTTTTCAGTGCTCAAGTACTTCCCCTAGCTTTCCATCGCTTCGATGCATCGGACAAATCGAGCTTGTCGAGTCTCAATTTAAAATTAGCATAGTTTTTAATCACCATTTTACTCTTTAGTAGATACTCAATCAATCAAACCGTCACGCCTTTTTCCCACACTTTTTTCCCACTTACCACGATCCTTACATAACTCCCTTGCTTCCTTCACATCCACAATTCTCTTCATATAGTAGATACTCTTTACCTAAATCATAACTAAAACACTTCACATGTAGAAATATTCATATGATTTTTTACAAGCGCACCAATTCGATCCGATACTTGCGTATTGCAAAGGATTCTTATGAATTGATTCTCGGAATACCTAAGTAAATATATTATTGAATGCATTTGTTACGCATTGTGTTGATCGAACATTTTCTGTATGAGTGGCGATTGCACGTGTGGCTCCATCCACGCAGTTGTCGAATGTTTCTATGCAGTATCTTGTTGCATTGAAAGTTCTAAAGGCCCTTTTCGCTCTGTTTCCTCTATTTGAATGTCCTCAAGCGTGTGTGGTACTCGAGTATGTATGTCAATTATTGATCAAAGGATAAAAAGTTAGTTTTAGTCGGATGTTGATTGTTTTGTTAGTGGACTTTTCATTGAGGCACGAGATCTGACTTTACGTGTGAACTTGTCTAATTCTAATCAAGAAGAGGTCCGAGAACATAATCTATAAAGGTTTTTAATCTATAAAAAAATTTTGGCTGCTTTAGCTTTCAGTGATATTTCACGCGGTTTTCTGATTTGTGATAAAAGTAATAAATTACTGTTAAAGTACTTTTTTTTACAATTGACGACCGACCCGCGAAGTGCATCGGTTAACTTTTTCTTAGTGCAAAGTTTGTATCCGAGCATTCTTTATAGGATACCTCTATTGATAAACCGCACTCCAGCCAACCTACCATCATGCGACACCAGATTATGATTATGAGATATAAATAACTACCACTTTTTAATCCACCTTAAATCATTACATTTTTTTAATTTAGTTAATAAATATTAGTGTTCCGTTTAAAAACTTTAAATTGCAGTTATCATCAACGGAGCGCCACAATCCACGATCCTGACCTATTTTATTTGTTGTTTTATTACGTATAATAAAGTAGTTGTCTTGAAGATGAAATTTTGTTAATTCATATCCAAATAAATATTAAAGGATGTCAAAAATTGTAAAACTCGCGATACATCTTGCTGCGTCACGCGATGTTGGTTTTATGTTAGATAGTGAATTCGGTTACCCGACTCTCCATTGTCGCCGACCATTTTTGATTATTGATTTTACGCTAAATGTTTCCCTTTTTCAAAAAAAAATCTATTGATCACAATTATATCTTTTATTATTTGATGTATTTACTCGATTCACAACAAAGAAATGAACTCGAATCGAGTCATTAATAACCCGTATGCGACTTGTCGTGATTCAGAATCACTCGTGAAACACCACAATTCTTATGAATTTCGCCAGTCATAATATCTACTCTTATGCATTAAGTGTTTTTTGATCTTTTATAAAATTGCATTTGTCCATAGAAACTGAATTCCTACATCATTGTTAGATAGATGCATTTGTTCAAATTCAAAGTAGATTGGATAAAAATATGATATGAAGAGAATTGTGGATGTGAGGGAAGCAATGGAGTTGTGTCAGGAACGTGGCAAGTGGCGCTCCTTTGTTTCTGCCTATCCCTGTGGTAAAAGGCGTGACAATTTAATACTTATAGAACTATAGTCAAAGAACTTTAAGGAATTCAATCGATTGAATATGATATTTTTAAATCTTATAATTAATCTTATAATTTAAAAGAGACTTTCGTTATATTTAATTAGAAATATAGCACTTACCTTAATTTATTTTAGTTCTAACAATATTATTGTTCCTTGATACATTAAATTGAATTATTTACATAAGCTGACAGAAAGAGGTAACAAAATATCCACTATTTATTTATACGTTCATACATAAGTCGTAGTTCGTAGTATCATGAAGAAATATTGTCCGAATTCTACAATAGGCTTTAATCCTTTAATCTTGGTATCAGTGCTGATATTCAGTCGGCACCTCACTCGGTCACCAACAATACTTACATAATTGTTATTCAAATATAATAATGTATCTGTGCTTCTGCTCAACACCGCCTTAAACTAGGTACATTTATTATGAAATAGTGTTTTAAACTAACCCGGCTGCCTAAAGATAAGATACAGTAAGTGCGTACAGAATTTCACCAAAATAAATAATCGGAGTAATGTCGTTGATTATTAGTTATATTAATAATAAAAAAGTGATGAAGAAAATTATGTTTAACTATTCCCATAAAGGGAATTTATAAATAATTACACAGTATTAAATAATAAACTAAATTGTGTAGCATTAATTTCCACAGAAATACGTGCCAACCTCTTCATACAGGTTCTGTGGTTCAGGCTCTATCTATTTAAATCTTTTTACAAGTATTTCATATAATCCATACCTTCTGAGTTAGTCTGCAACTGAACGAGCTTTAGTTAACGTTCTCGCCGCGTTAAGTAGATATTTCAGCAAATTAGATACTTAAGGAAGAAAAATTGAAATAAAGCAATCCTATTAAAAGATTTTGTTTACTAAACGCGGTGAAGATACTTATTGGTTGATTTTGTGGAACACGATGCAATTTCATCAAATTAAATGTATTAAATAAAAAACATTGACATGAAAATTACGTGATTAAAATTAACCCTTCTCCTGGTTCCACAAATACGGCGTTTTAACTTACAAAATTATTATGTGTATGATTAACTGTATTTTATTATAAGACATCAGCTCCCTTTATGAAGCAACTAAACATTGCTTGTACCATAAACATTGATCGACCAAGGTATATTATACTTTGGTATCGGCATGGAGGTTTGAAGCAAGAACTTGTTTGTTTGATAGTAATACTTGTTTATGTTAGAAGGGAACAAAGCAATGGCTACTGGGTATGTTTGCATTTAATCCTTTTGTGATGTCCATTCTTTTATGTAAAGAAAATACGAACAAACATTGCGTCGGCAACATTAATACACCTACGTATTACGTTTAATCTCATCTTAGGTGTTATTTTCGATTGTTTTTTTTATACTTTTGTTAGAATTTTGTTTGTAATACTAGGCTTTACCTCCTTACCCATATATTCCTGTGTATTATAGATATATTATAGATGTATGTTTGTGTCTGTTGAACTATTTAGTTTGAGACTGGTATTGGGTATTTAGAAGTAGTTAATGAGAAAAATATAAGTTACTTACAAAGCAATATCCAGCGTGGTCTATAGAGGAAATTCGACGCGATCACATAGGTGCTGTGTAGCTCAGGGCTCGGGTCGGTCGCGCGTATAACGACAGACACTAGGTTTGATCCCGGTTGCAGATTTATTTTTCATTACATAATAATGAATGTACTCGTAGGTATACATTATAAAAGTTATTAGTTTTTGTAGAATGTAAAAGAAAGTTAGTTATTATTTAACAAAGATTAATTTAATTACATATTAAATTATATATGTACTTATAAAAACTTTATTCATGTTTATAATAATAATGTTTTTACCTTTTATTTATTTATGAAGGTAATATTTCCGAAAAAGCCATAAATATAATTAAAAAGAACTCGTACAAACGTTTTGTCTACCAATGAAATTCTATCTTTTGCGAAATCAGATCCGAATCGGCCCACGGCCCAGCTCCTGTTGTTCGCAGACTCATTTTTTCTTTATTCCAAGTAAAAAGTGAGGTGTCGGCAAAAAGTAGGCGGACTCAACAGCTGCCACTAATTTAGCAAATGTTCAATTTAAATGGGATGGGTTATAATTTGACCTAAAAGTTATATTAAAAATTATTTTCTATATCTAAATAGATTTTTTTAAATGTGGTTTGACAATCTATGATATCACCCCGTTTGATGTCAAAATAGAGTGCGTGAATAGAAGCGACTGCTACTATAGTTAAATAACTCCAAGTAGTTGGAACTTTGAAGCTTATACCGAAACGCGACTAAGTCACTTTACGGTACGTACACTTAAAAGTGGTGGTACTGGTCCGGACTGAGTAAATTACCACCGACCATCTGACTATCTCCGGGACTGATTGTAAGGGACAATCAGTCCCGAAGCATACACGAGTATATGGCTCTTTTGTTTTATAATATAATACTTTAGCAGAAATTTAAATTATGTGTGTAATTTCTTATACGAGAAAACTTTATTAGAAACTCGTATTAGAAAACTTTTAATTGGTCATTAGGTAATTAAGTTTTTTTGTTAAGTTTTTAAGAAACGTTTGTTTGCCTGTAAAAGTAAAATACATATAAATTAAACAAAGTAATTTTATTAATTAATGTTGTGTTATAATAATGACATAATAATTACCTAAATATCTATTTAAAATATGTAATACTTATTCACTCAAATGAAATAACGAAATAATGTTTTCTTGAGCGAACATAATGCTGTCACTACGACGCCGACGTCTGTTCGAAACGTTCGGTAGTCATAATATTGAATATTTATTTAACAAAATGTGATATAAGTAGATATTAATAGAAAATAAACGCAGCAATATACATTTCTTATATATATATATTTATCTTGCCACGATCCTGACACAACTCCCTCGCTTCTCTCATATCCACAATTCATTTCATACAAGCTCTACGGTTATATTATAGTGGCGCTCCTTTATCTCAGCCTATCCCTGTGGGATAAAGCAGTGACAATTTGATTGATTGATTGATATTTATCTTGGTTGGATATTATTAAACTGGAGTGTGTCCTATGAATGTTAAGAACTCCATGTCTCACCCACTATGCCATGTCGGTCTAGTAGAAACCGGCAACTTTTAAGCTGATCCCGCAACGCGACTGAATCATCTGACCCCATACTTAAAAGTAATGGTGGTACCTTAGATCGGCAGAATATACTAATGACCACAAACTGTCCGCCAGCCATTTTCAAAATTAGTAAATTTAAAACATTTCAGCTATCGTTCTGTTAGGAACGAAACCACGTTTTTTAATGCCAAGATAACTTGAGAATACGGGTGCGTCAGGTGTTGTATGCGCCTAAAATGCAATGTACAAAAAATGAGCCTATTAAAACGACCTTTTAAAAACAGGGTTACAAAGGGTGATTCGGCAAATGCGCACAAGTAACGGGTATGTAGTAACCCGATCATTTCTAACACCTTGACAAAATAAAAAAGTGGGTTACTGGGATTACTTATTTTTACCCGTTACGAACCGGTTGTGTACTTTTTTTCTATTATTAAAAAATAGTATAACTAGGTAAAATGACACCAGCTTTATGAAAACAGATGTACAGTACGCAAACATTTTACAAAATATTTTTACGAACGGAAATAGCAATAATGTTATGTTAATCAGTAATGTTTACTTTGATTACTATGAAACATTTGTAACTATAATAATATTTTGTATTCTCACGCAAGTAGAGTATAACGCCATTTAGAGTACAGCGAGCTTAATGCCATTAGAGTCTGTCTAAGCCGAAATGACGTGCCCCTCCACTGCATTAAGGCACACGTGCGAATATAAAATATGAATGCGACAAACTAAAAAAGTAATTGTAATTGGTCTATCAGTTGCTGGATAGACACAAAAGGAGGAGCACGTTAATAAAGTATAATAGTATAATTAGTAATATTTGTATTCACACATTTAAATAAACTAATAAAGTGCAGGGGCGCGTCATTTATAGTTAGACAAGCTATACCAGCAAACCAGGGCTAGATGCAAGCGGAATTTGAGGGTGCATACGTAAGAAAATCAGATTAATTACTGAATCTTAAACAATATTACTGTTATATAAATTAGTTAAAAAATTAAACGACCAGACACGCGTGATTATTTTGTATTACTGTTATTATACAGTACAGTCTGACATTGACTAAATAATGTTAATTGTATTTAAAGATTTTAACACTGTTTGAAATGTTATTTGAAGTAACACTATTGAAATGTTTAATGCCTATCTAAATCTCGTTTAATTATTTTTGTGGGAAAACGGTAAAAGTCTAAGATCTAAATAAGTGTTATATTTCAAAACCGACACAAAACCATTTCGAAAACTTCTATAAAAACGCCTACAGGAGTAGTGGTTGTAGTTAAATTAATAAAAAAGAATCGACCTTGAAATAAATACAAAATCAATATCCAACTAACACAAGTGCACTATAATGCGATCAGCTGATTCTGTATTAAAGGGTTCAATGTACTTTTTATTGTTATCCCGATGCGGTCCACAGAGACGAGCTACAAAAAAACTTCACTATACCAACACTTCATATTGAAAAAAAGCTTGAACCCTTCCAGTCGCGTGGCAGGTACCTACAACCCTTTAGAAAAACGCTTACAAAAACCCGTGTGGGACAGGGTGAAAGGGTTGATATTACGCATGCGCACTAACGGCTTACAACCCTTCATTCTCATTTTAAATTTTTTACTCGGCACGTTTTACTTTCACAGTCTTTTTTAGTCAATACATTATTACCCCAGGGGCTTTTTTCGTGTTTGTAAAATGAAATAAATTTTATATGCTCTACTTTGAAAAATGAATACGGAATTAGCTTATATCGTAACTAATTTTTTATGTATTAATTTAAATCTAAATAAGATAATACTTAAGTTTTATAAACAAACCCAACTTATATAAACAATCAATCAATCAAATCTCACACACATAGACAGAAACAACGGAGCGCCACTTAACATAATCCTGTCAGAACTCTATCATTTACTTTAAATCCATAATTCTCTTCATACGGCTCTATGTTATGGGCATTTCAATAAGAAATAATCTTCTGGTTTTTCCCTTTTATTATTCTATTCACATTTAAATTACGAGTATAATTATTTTTCTTCGCGTGCATATTAAATTAATTTTCACGTTTGTGGTGAATTTGTTGTACCTACTAACATTTATTAAACACTTTGCAAATTAAAAACCATGATTCTGGCATATAAATATCAATCAATCAAATTGTCACGCCTTTTTCCTACAGGGATAGGCAGAGACAATAGAGTGCCACTTGCCACGATCCTGACACAACTCTCTCGCTTCCTTCACATTCACAATTCTCTTCATACAAGCTCTATGGTTATGGGCAGTAGGCCACCTAGCTTTCTTGAGGATGTCTCCGATTTGGTCGGCAAACACCCTCCTGGGCCTGCCTCGTTTAACGCATCCATTAACATGATATTTATAAATTCATTTCGTCAATCTACGAAAAAATATGAATTAATATGAACGTTTTTTAAGTTGCTTACGTTTCAATAGGATTTTTACTAACTAATTAAAATAAATGTAATACTTATGCTCAAAAAACAAAACTCCTTTTTTGGTTGAAATTAGTAAGAGTGGTAGACAGTTGGTGGTCATTTGCCGACTCTCCAATCCCTGGTAATACCATCATCACTTTCAAATGTACGTACGTGCCTTAATATGACTCAGTCATATTTCGCTATCAGCAAATTCCACTAGGCCGGCATAATGCATGCGACTGTTTCAACCAAAGTAAAATATACAAAGTAATAGTCCGGTATAGTCTAAGCCGAAATGACGCACTCCTCCACCGCATTTGCGCACACGAGAAAACATAAAATATGAATGCAACACACCGAAAATGCAATTGTAATTGGTCATTTTGTTGCTGGTTGGACACAAAAGGAGGAGCACGCTCATAAAGTATAATAGTAATATTTGCATTCACACATTTGAATAAATTAATAAAGTGCAGGGGCGCGTCATTTATAGTTAGACAAGCTATTATATATTATTTAAAAAAGGATAACAACTTTAAAAAAGATTGTGTATAGAATAATCATATTTTAATATAGGATCCCCAGTCCATTTGAAAGGGTCAAAACCACTATAATAAACGTACGACAAACGTCAGTAATTCGATAATAACACAAACAGTTGTAGAAAAACACGAACAAAACTACCAAATAACGGAGCGAGCCATAATTAAGAAAGATAAATATCGTTTATTACTGTTAGAAAAGTCGATTACTAAAAAACTACCCCTTTCACCCCACAATTTGTAACCCGTGCAGTGCCGCCGCTACGTCATGTTGAAAAACTACACGCGGCTAACTTATATGGAGTCGGACTAAAATATTAACTTAAACATACTTGTGATTGGTGGTACTACCACGGATCGACAGACTTGGGACCACTTAGGCACTTTAAAACTTGCCTCGACCTAACTAATGGCGAGAAAGGAGACTGGAAGTGTAGTCAATGAATTACAAATAAAATGATTTACTACGTGATGGAATGTTCTAACCTTCCTTATAAGAAGTATGCAGTCTTAAATTACATCTCGCTCCATAATTATTAATTAAAGATAAAAAACGTGACTCAAAGTTTATTGTTGCTCTATATTTTTCTAAGAAATCAGAATCTAGAATTCTGTCGGCATGAGTATGTCATAGAACAACAGATGTCTAATATTGATACAGTCGCTGTAAATATTGATAGGTGATTGATTAGGTAACTAGTTGTTGGACATGTGCTTCCATAGACACTAAAATAACTGACTTGATGAATTAAACAAATTTTATGCGGCTAACCTCTCGTTTATTTTGGTTTAGATTTTACAATTTTAAGCCGCATAAAATTTGTTTAATTCATTAATCAATGTCCGCGCAAAATCTAAGAAAATACTATAAAACTGACTGGGATCTCACAACTTTTTTCAGCAACCTGACAACTTTTAACATTTTATGTTTGGTAGGATTTATATTTTTCTTTTGCTGTGATAAGTTTTTGATACATATTTAACAGACAATTAATTGTTAGAAATTATGGTAGTTCTAGAATCATCGATCTTTTATTTATAATTTTGCGATGAAGTAAACAATTGTAAGTGAATGTGATTTTAGTATCTACAAGTGTCATCATCATCATCAGCCATAACGCGTCCACTGCTGAACATAGGCCTCCCCCTTAGAACGCCATTTCGAACGACAAGAATGACAAGATGCCAGTTGCATCCACCGGTTATTCGTGACTTTTACTACTCAGTCCACCTAGTGGGAGGCCTACCTACGCTGCGTCTTCCGGTTCGTGGTCTCCACTCTAGACCTTTCTTCCCCATCGGTTGTCGGTTCTTCGAGTGATGTTCTACAAGTGTAACTCCATACAATCGTAGCCTACATAAAAAATGTTCCAGTTAGACAACACTTTTCCATAATAATAGAATCATTATCGAAAAACAGAAGAACGGGCAGCTGATTTATTGGACGATAATGGTCGCTGTCATAAATAGCTTTTTTGTAATGAATGTTTTTTGGGCGCATGCGTGCTCCCTGCACCGGGCACAGGCTGTGTTTTAATGCACCGTTTCAAATTATGTATGCACACCATTTTTTATTCTTTATTATCTAATCCTGTATAAAGCTCAAAACTTAAAGGGAAAAAATAAGTGCGACTCCCCTTATTAAACGAAAAAACAACGTCGCTTGCATACGATTAGTTTTTATGGCTTGATTTTTTAATTTGAATTTATAACGTTTATTAATATGTAAGTAGATCCGCTGTAAGTAGAAATACTATTACGATATTACAATCTCTTGGGATGGCAGATACAATGGATTGCAAATACAATATATCTAATTAGTTTTTTATTTTTGCCCGTCATATGACAGTACTTTACTAGATGTTAAACTGAATTGCGGCCAATGAATGGAGGCGACATCTACTACAGATAAATAGCCTCAAGTAGTGGATATAGTGGCTATGCCGGCTTAATTGGAACCGGCAACTAATCCCGATACGCGAATAAGTCACTTCACGGTTTGTACTACCCTAAATCGGCAAACTGGGTACCACTCTCATACCAGCAGATCAGGAGCAAATATTCGCCTCTTTTTTTATATAAACAAACATTTGTAATATTTAAAAGATATAAAACAAACCTTCGCTCCGACCGGGAATCGAACCCAGACCTTTAAGTTTAACGGAATGTTGTGCTAACAAATGCGCCACGCGTGTCGCTAATTGGCGTGTACTTGTAGTTTTGTTTTATTCACACAAATTCACATGGAACTTTATTTTAAGTCAAGTATTACGTTGAATGATTTTATTAAAATCTTGTTTACTACGCTAAATACTACGACGCGATGCGATTGACGTCTTCGTAGATTATGTTCTTAGATTATTAACTTTAATTTAATTTAATAATCTAAGTTAATTTAATTAACTTAAATTAGTAACTTTAATTAAACATAAGGTAGTAAAATTCTCTTTTTGTATGAGATTCGACATATGACAGTGACAGTACCCCGAATGATGTTATAAAGTTGTAGTACGGTCCATGAATGGAGGTAATTACTACTTTAGTTATATAACTGAGTACCAGTCGCATCCGCTATGCCGGCCTAGTTGGAACCGGCAACTTACAACCTGATCCCGAAATGCGACTAATTACGGTCTTTGTATTAATTTGGAATATAATTAAAACGAAAAAAATAACTACATGTGCATGTATTATTTACCTAAATTAAATTAGTGCCCTACGCAAAGTCTAACTTAATGTAACAAAGCCGGCATAGGGGATACGACTGCTGGTTACTATAATTGTGGTAGAATTCACCTCCATTTGTAGACTGCACTCCAGTTTACAATAAGAAAGAGTTTTGTCTAATGTCGAACTGCAATAAATTAAAAAAAAAACTCAATATTGCCAAGCTTTATAACAAATAGTTGTTGCGACAAGTTGTGAATGTCACGGGAACATGTTACAGTGACCTTGGCAAATGCATGGAGCGTGTCATGATTTATAGTTCCTAATCAAATATTGGTTGAGGTTGCGACGGCTGGCTGCGACCGTGGACACAGCGGTGTGTCCGATACACTTCCTCAATCACGCGGCGCCGTAAAAATTTAAAAATTCACAAATTCCCCGTTGAAAAAAAGAGTTAATATTGATCGTGGATTTTTCATCGTGGGGTGCAGCGGCCGGCTGAGTCACCCCACGGTTTTTTACTCACTCACCCTAAGTTATATTTTTTGTAGAGCCCCCCTCTGCCTCCCTCCGACCCGCTTTAAAGGATGAGTAGTCTCTATGGAAACGGCTCGATCTAATTTATAGGCGGGAGAAAGTACGGATTGCTTAATTAAGAATTTAAAATGTGTCTACCAAGTAATTAATTACGATTTTTCAGTCGACGACTCGAGGGCCGCGATTAAATTTCGCTTCTCTCCCGTTGCGTCCATTGCTAAAAAGAATAATTAAGAATTTAATTAATTTTCTTTTAGTTGAAAATTTATATCTCGATTTCATATAATTCTCTTGATACTTTTTGTTACTAGGCGCCTACGTGTGTTCTTTTCGTAAGTCGGCATTATTTAGTAAAAATATGGAGAATTTAATATTGATGAATATAATTAACTAATTACAATGAACGGCAACTTTCTCCGGCATTAATGTGGGGTTTCGTTCGTTGTATGAATACGTAAGGGTTGTTTGATTCCCCATCGCGGGTGAGGGCACGCGCTGCACTAAAAAACGTGTACCCAGAGAACAGACGCAGTGCAACGCAGCCCGCGATCTGGGACACACGGTTAATCATATAAAAACTTAGGCGCAGGTGTCCGTCTCTGACCAAGGGTGAGCCATTCCATCTTTTATATGTCATTTTTTATAATTATTCTAATATTAATTATTTTACCTTAAAAAACAGAAAGTTTTTTAGTCTTGTATTATCATTTATTTAACCTACGTATGAAAGAAATACAAAGCAAAGAATTCTAAAAATATTAATTGCAATTTCTATCAAATTAATTCGTGACACATTCGTAGGTAACGAGTAGGAACCTACCTACCCAAAAGGTAGTTTGCGACGAATAATGCAAACTTCCATAATGGGCATCATGAAGGCATACCTTTATAACGATAGTGCTGATCATGATAATTAGTCGCTGCCTAATGAGCCATAAAGAAGAAAAAGATACGTAGAGCAAAGCGTAGACAAAAGAGGGCTGCGGAGGGTGCGGTGCGTGCGGGGGGAAGGGTGACGCGAGGAAATAGCGGGAGAGCTAAATTAATTTGCGCGCTGCCGCCAAACAAAGGCACGCTAATGGAACGCGGCGAATGGAAAAAATGCCACCGTCCGCTCTCCGGCGACTTATTTTTTTGTAAATACAACCTTTGACTTTCTCGAATGAATAACAAACATTACACCGGCCGAACTTGGACGCTCCCTTTTGTTCTGATTTAATGAGGAAGAAGAGAGCGCGATATTTCACTACGAATACTTAATTGTTCACTCAAAACAAACTTCGCTTCATTTTAATTATACAAACAGAAAAGTTTTATGTTCATTTCGAATGAAATCGTTTTGAAATGATTGTTTCGATGAAAAGAAGAAAGACAATACGACAAAATTAAACATTATTGTATTCACGCTTCAATTGCTTGCTTTTACTTGCCAACTTTGGTGGAGCAATATCGCTTGGCAATTTTTAAATCAACAAACGGCCCTTACATTTAGTATTTCTAACTTTTCTATTATATTAACTAAATACATTAACAATTCTAATTCTTTATTGCTCACGTGCACAAATTTTATCTATTTATTGAGGCCCGACATATTATGACCGCACCCCGCCTGATGTTAAGCTGAATTGCGGTCCACTTAACATCAGGCGGGTTACAATACTTGTTTTATAGCTTTTATTTGCAATATTTAATAATTATATTAAAAATTGCATATATTTATCAAAGAGTGGGCAGTGGTACCCAGTCTGCCCATCCGGGGTAGTACCACGGGATGGGGTAGTATAGACACCGTGATACTTGTGACATAGTCGCGTTTCGGGATCAGCTTGTAAGTTGCCGGTTCCAACTAGGCCGGCATATTGGATGTGACTGCTACTTACAGTTATTGTATTGTACTAAGTCACCTCTATTCGTGGACCGCACTCTAGCATAGAATAACGCGAAGTGCTGCCATATGTCGAGTAACAATAATAAAAACACTCTTTTGTTAAATTATTATTAAATAAATTTGCACAGTCTGCCAATCCGGGGTAGTTCTACCAACACTGACGTCACGTAGTCGCGTTTCGGGATCAATTTCAAAGTTGCCGGTTCCAAATAGACCAGCATTGTGGATAGGACTCCTACTGGTCACTATTTAATTGTAGTAGCAGTCATCTCCATTCATGAACCACACTCCAGCTTGACATCAGGAGGGGTGCTGTCATATGTCGTGCCACAATAAATATATTTTGTATGTTTACGTGAGATGAATGTTATTTATTTTTTACATTTCTATACTAAGCTACTAAAGTGCTTGTATCATAGAAACAGGACAACCAGAGTACATATATCAATTGGTACATGTACATTGGTACCGGTGGGTTGTTTAGAACTCGTGCTCTCGGTTTGTGCACTGCCGAGAGCACGGGTTGCACTGCTACTACACCACGGTCGCCTTCTAATAATCACACCGGATTGTGATATATTTTGAATAGGCGATTATTATTTTCTCCTGTATTGTCCTACGAGTGGTATCGATTGTTATAATGACATAAACAGGAAGAGGGTGTGATGAGATTTTAAGAAAGTGTTTCGAGTTAGGTGAATGAAACCACGCGGGAGATAATCGCGCAGGGCATTGTGTTTGGTATCAGAGATGCAAGCTGCCGGAAACAATGAGCGATGCTTATCTAAATACGGCGACGAGAGGGACGAGGCCTACCGTTTTGTCGCCGCGAAATTAATGCGTGAGCTATTACGCGAGCGCGATTTATGCGTGGCCAATTAAAAGTTCCGAGCGCTCAAGACGTGAAATTAGTGGAAGTCGCTCGCATTTATCAAGACATCAACGCCGCCTCTCGCCATGCGAAACTTCCCAAATTTAAATTAGAGACGATTTTTACAGCTGCCTCCCGGCCGAGGTGAGGGGAGCTCCATGGAGGCTCCGTACCCTTTCCTTATAACGAGGAAGGCCTCATGCATTTTTATGTGCTTCTTTTTTCGCTGGCGTTTTAAACAAGGGGGTGAGAGTGGGGGCGCCGGGGGGTGAACTTTTTTATTCGCGTCTTGATAAGTTAGGGTTGAAATTAGACGTTGGAGTTTCGCTCGCGGAATTCATAATGACGAAAATTAATAAGTTTTCTTTTGAGGGTCCCCGAAAGTCTTCGACATTCATCGAATACATTTTCGTTTTATGTTGGATAGGTATTATAACTTTACTATAGCTTCTATATTTATAGCCAATTAAACATTTAGTTATAGTGAAATATTTAAACAAAAAAAAAATATTTTTATTGAGTTGTAGGAGGTTCAAAATCGCCGACGACTAAAAGCACTGTTAAGTTTACATATCAACAGATATTTGTAGCGTAGATTTATACAATAATAATTCATACGTTTCAATACTGTTACGGTTCCCTCAGTAGATCGGAAATTTTATTTTAAAACAGGGATTCACAATGACCATAGAGTAAATATGAGGAGAATTGCTGATGTGAAGGAATCAAGATAGTTGTTTCTGAATCGTGAAAAGTAGCGCTCCGTTGTCTGCCTAATCGGCGTGAAATTATTGATAATGAATTGAGTATACAAGAACAAATTATCTATCTACTAGTTATTAATTCGTAATCACGTATTAACAATTTACTGATCATAAAAAATACAAAAAAAAAAAAAATTTAAATAAATAATAATATATAATGAATAATTTTATTGGCGCGGCTTATTCCCATTTCCTCCAAATTTCTAGTTTTCCCATTCTTCTCCAAAATTCCAGTGACCTCCAAAATAAAATTCAAATAGTACGCGTATGGATGGAGCGGTCGAATGAGTTGCACACGGTCTCACACTTGTTGCTTCCAGTGTGTGTGGGCGGCCGCCCTACATTGCATAACATTCAGCGTTCATACAACCAACACACTTCTTACAATTAGCATCTTCTTTCAGTAATAATAATTTTCTACAATAGATTATATTTATATTTTTTTTCTTGAACACAATTTTCGTACAAATGTTGTGTTATACTTGTAATTGGCAGACATATTTACCTATTTTAAATGATAATAATATTAAGTTACCATTGATCTAACGTTATGCTGTAAGTGTAACTTTCAGAAAATACTTAAATTAACATTCCAACACACACTTGTAGCGTAGATTTATACAATAATGATTCGAACGTTTAAATACTATTAAAACTAAATTAGTTGAACATAGGTATCATTTATTTGTACATAGGGTACAAAACAGATCAATGTGGAACTGATATTTGAATAAATTAATTACAGTAATTAAGGTGGAATTAAAAGTTATTTATAATTAGTAATAAACAATCGAGACGTGGAATAGGTATTTACATTTTGGTTAATATTACATTTAACATATACCTAAGTAATATGCTTAATTATATAGCTCTTGAAATCTTACAGAGCTATAACAAGTTCATAAATTAAATGGAATCGTCTTGGAGTAGGAAATTCACAATTATCTAAATAAAGAAAGTCATTAGTCCAATCAATCCCGGCTCGTAGCAGGCTGAGAGCTCCTTGTATTATAATTTGCGTTTAATAACGTCGTTAACAACGCACATTAAAACAAAAACAAACAGCGGCAAGATCGGGGAGCGGGCAGCGATGGGCGCCATCCTTCCTCGAATCCGTGTCATTAATTTACGTAATGCGTAGGTACGCGCTATCCCCAAATATTTAAGAAGCCTCCTCCGGGAGCGCCCGCTCCTCCACTATCCCCCCCGCGCCCCACCAGCGGCCCTCCCCCACCGCCCGACGAGAATTATGGCGGCCGCCTTGTAATTATATTTTTTAATTTATCTTCCTTAGCGAATACAATGGTGGCGCCTCCCCGCCACCGAAGCGCTTCCTTCTCATGCTGAATATTGTATCAGGCGAATGAAAAATGAAAGAACGCTTTAATTACAAGCGAGCGGCCGGCCAGCATTATGCGCTAAATATTTGATGCCGCCTCTTCGTTCGTCCCCGCGCTGACCGAGTGCCCGCTGTCTCCTCCGTGTCCTCAATTATTAAACAACCTATTAACTCATTCCTCCTTGAGCGACCCCATCATTATCCACTACTTACTAATGTCATTTTTATCGATATTCGTAATTAAACTAAAAAAGTCTCTATAATAGGTTATTTGATATTATAAGTATTTATAAAATGGCTGTTATTAGAATAAGAACAAATAACACAATTATTTTATTAATTTATTATTGAACTCAAAGTTACTTGATATTGTTGTTTGTCCAACCTACCTAATAATAATTAAACGAAAAGAAAACTCGTCTTATGCCTATGTTTATACAAAAATTTCTAATGGGATTATCAAAAATAATAAGTAGATCATTTCAGTTATAAAGGTCGTTAACTGTCGTTGATAAGTTGCTATTAAGTTTAATCGGTACTTGGCGAGATGTATTCAACACTTACAAAGCAACGCAATATTCGAGCTAGATCTCGCAACCCAACACCGCTTGATTTATTATTCAAAAACACTCGCAAATTAAGGCGGATTCGTTGTCGCGGACACCCTGTAGCTGCAGTACTTAGTTCGGAAGAGACAAAGTATAAAGTGACGATCCCCATCCACCCACTGAAAAACGTCTCTAATATTCTTTTAGAAACGGTGGCATTTACGGGCTATATTTTATCCTGAATTTGCATACGCTCCTTTTTTTCTTACCCGTCCTCTGCTTTATCGGGGTGAGCATTTTTTTTACCGGGGGTTAAGATACAAAAGGGTAAAACGCGGGAGCCGCTCGCTGCGATAATTAAATTGCATCTCACAACGCAAAAAGTCGATGCAAAAACACCGCGTCACCGGTCACGATGAGCCAGATATTCTTTCCACCCCATGGCGTCGGTACAAACGCTTTCTTATTGTTTCACGATACATTTAACACAGCAATTAAAAAATTAAGTATCTCGTAAATAATATGGATACCCTACAATACTTTAATGGGTTTTGAATTTTTTTATTGCAATTAATGATAATGTATTATTTAAGACATTTATAAATCAGAGACGAGTGTAAGAAGGGGACTATCTACAACAATGTTTTCTGATCAAATCGAACAAAGACTTTCTCAAGAATTCTGGAACCTACAATGCCCATAACCATAGAGCTTGTATGAAAAGAATTGTGGACGTGAACGCAAGGAGAAAAAAGATGCAGGAGAGTTATATCAGGACCGATTCCGCGTGAACTACAAAGTCGAGCTTGCAAATATTGCATGTGGTATTAA
This sequence comes from Tinea trinotella, assembly GCA_905220615.1. Lineage (NCBI taxonomy): Eukaryota > Metazoa > Arthropoda > Insecta > Lepidoptera > Tineidae > Tinea > Tinea trinotella. The sequence continues at coordinate 5,481,544 of HG992310.1, forward strand.
CCCGGCAAGATCTATGTGTTGCAGATAGAGGAACTTTGACACGAGCAACTCTGTCAGAGCGATGCATGAGTTTTTGTTAACTAATCTACATTACTAATTATTATACCTCCATTTTTGTAATATTATATTTATTTTATATTTTTTACTTATAATAATATATTTTAATACAAAATTCTCAGAAAGCCTGTTTTATCATTATTTAGACAGTGCCAAGTTTTCCTTGAAAAAGTACTTGGTTTTACATTAATTAAATAAGCAATAAATTACTAAGAATCTCCGGCGGCTTTGAGAACGAAATTAACATAATTGCTAATCAAATGTTGTAGGAGTAACCGTCGTCTACCTAATTAGAAATTCTAATATTTCCGCTTGCTCATTTTGAATCCTGAAGTTATGGTTTTATGCCTGATATCTCCTAAATTGAGTTTCATTATTTTAACAAGTATCTACTACATAAGTAGGAAATATCTGAATATCAATAATTCATTTCATACATTCTTTTTGAAGTTAAATGCTTAATAATCCTCTACAAGTATTTTATTTAGCACATTCATTTATACAGAATTGGCACGTTTTAGATAAGTATCTACCCTTAGCAATAAAAAAATCAAAAGATGTGAAAAACACCGACGAGAGTTTTACAAACTGAGGATACCGTAAATTTGTTTGAAGTCCCACAAAGACGATTTCTCTGAAAGGAAAATTCATCAAAAACTTAATAATATTAAAGCGGCATTCGAGAGCGGCGTAGCACACGATTTTAATACTCTCACAAGTCTACTTATAAATAACACTGGCTTCAATTAAAAGCGCGCGACAGCTTTGAAAAGCGGAATCAAGGTGGAGAAACGTGTTCATGTTTACGGAAACCTCCTCCGGTAAATAATATTGCGAGACGATCAAATATTCAGGCAACGCTGCGAGGAGGCGACGCAACCCTCTCTAACTTTCAAGCCCTTCCCTTTGCACGCCCTCCACTAATTACGTTTAGAGTTCTTTAAGCGAAATTACTTAGGCCCTTGCCACCCGGTCGCCTCGCGCCTCCCGCCCGCCTTTCTCCCGGAAATGAGGCGCGTTGGAAAAACAAGAAAAAGGAAAGCATTATATAAGACGATCACTGTCTTTCTGCACGTCCTAAATCTGGACAATCTCTAAAAGATGTTGATGTAATGATTTTTTTTTTTCATTTTCGCGAGCGCTCTGTTCACAAGCGGTTGCTAAGTGAAAAGCAATTAAAGCATGGCCGACTGGCCTCCCCGAACCACCCACTCCCCTAGAAACGTAGCCCTTACGGCTACTTTTTACAAATTAAAAACATTTATAGTCCAACTTGTAGACTACACCTGAAATTTGCTGAAATCGAGGGAGACCGATATTCTAAGTAGGTAGAGTTTATCAAAATTTAAAACAATGAAGCCAAACGTTGTAATCTAATTATATATTTCACAAAGCCTTCTGTGAAATGTTCTAAAGAGTGTTGTCGACCTGACGTCACGGGCAGCCTTCATCGTTGAATGTAAATTAAACGAATTTCCCGCGACCGCACTTCCGCACCTTTCATGTGCCAGCGCACAGTTAATTTCCTAATTTCAAATATTCTTCTCAGAAGCCATAACTTTTTAAATGACTTTATCATTTCATCGGAAGTTACTCAATCTGTGCTAAAATTTTGTTTAGTGACAATTGTTCCGCAACACGCGCAAACTGTATGGATAAATATGTACTATACATAGATTAGGTACTTGTAAGTTGAACCCTTAAATATGAGCCATAAAAATGTAAATTAAAGCAGTTTATAATAAACGTGCAAAAAATTCAGTACCGTGTAACATTAAAGAGCTGTGTCGACTGTTAACGGCTTAAATTACAAGAAGCCCGGGAGAGCAGGGAGTGGGGAAATTTGCGGCTGCTTAATGAGATTTAAATAATTAATGAGCGCACAAAATTGGTTTCTTTTTTCAGCAGAAAGAGCGGGGTTCTGGTCCTCCCCTTAAGAAGAAAAAACACGCCATATAATTATGTTACAACTGATTCCACACTGGCTGGGGACAACGTCAAATATTTTTTTGTAATTAAAAATGATGATATAAATTGATGCCAACAAAAAGTTCTAAACGAGTATTCTTAAGAGATATGTCAACAATATTGATTAAAATCACAATGTGACAAGAACCAAAAAGCAATTTAAAACTTCTTATCAAAAAGATTCACAAAATATCTTTGTAGAATGAAACTAGGACAATCGTGAAAAACCGTTAAAACTAGATTATGCTTGGTCAACCACATTAATTTAAAAAAGCGTTTTTTTGGCAAAAATCTAGTTTCGACTCATTGATTATTTTGAATTGAATTTATTATCGCATAATCTGGGTGAAATAAGTTACTATTTCTGTGGGCAAGTCGTATTCAAATGTATTTCGCTGATTGACATCCCTACAGGCGGTCAATCGTCTTACCTTACAGTTCTCCCTCGTTTTCTGGATTTCATTGTTATATGTGACCGCCCTGACACAATACAACTGCCATCTGATACACTCCGGTATTTAAATCAATTATTTCAATAGCCACCACGGTCTCACATTAGTTAGTAAAATTATACAATCTGGGAATTTCCGTTACTGTTGACGAAATCATTGCTTTCTTTAAACATTTTTACCGTTTTAAGATAATCATTGTGTGACTCCAAATGTATATAAAGGAACCTCATGACATATTGGCTCATTCGTGAATTAGACGATGTGAGTGGTGGTCGTTCGCTTTCAACCAAATCTGTACTTTCTTCTGTAACTGTAACTTTTATTATTTTCAACAAGCAAACTTCCTTCGAAATATATTTAAATACACTATACATAAGAAACATGTTTAAATGTTTATTATTATCGTCTTCAAACACTTTTAAAACTCTGTTGAGGAAAGCTTCTGTATCTGTTAACCAAATCAATCGAATAAATGATTGTTTTATTAGAGTTATGTAAGCAGTCATAAATTGCTGCCACAGATGTCTGCAAGTAGCAGTGGGATCCACTCGACTCGACATAAGACAGCTTCCCGCCTGATGTTAAGCTGAAGTGGGGTCCATGAATAGAGGCGACTGCTACTACGTGCTACTAGTGGATGGGAATTTTTAAGCTGATGCTAAAATAGGACTGTGTTACTGCACGGTCTGTATACTTAAAAGTGGTGGTACTACCCCGGATCAGCAGACTATGAAAATGACTACGAACTCTCTGCCTACCACTCTTGAAATAACGTATTTATTGAATACACGTTTTTTAGATTAATTTTGAAGTAAGTAACTATTTGCGTTGTGTTTAAGGCGACCATGGTGTAGTGGCAATGGTTACGCAAACTGAGAGCACGGGTTCAAAACCACTTGCCGGTACCAATGTATCTTGGACAGTCCTGTATCTATGATAGAAACACGTATAGAAATGTAAATAATAAAATAAATAAAAACTATGACATATTTTTATTGAATCCTCTAATCCCTATTTATTTTATTTGTTGCAGATGATGATTTTTTATCGCGTGCGCTCATAGCTCGTGCTGTACAACCCCTATTGTTTACTGTAAAAAACTTCCCCGCGTATTTACCCCACTTTTTAGCTTTTTTGTAAGTTCCTTTCACCGGTGTTTGTGGGCCTGCGCACGCGGCTGAGTTCTATTATAGTCATCTCATTGAAGCGTTATGTTCCACTCCATTGTGACTTTCAACGGCGAGATAATTCATTTTTAATGTTTAGTTAAATGTAATGAACATATCAATTTGTTAGGCAATCCTTTTATAACAATCTTTTTATATAAAAATATAGTATAGGTAATAAATGACATTTTTATTAATGGATATAATTGTGGATAATTATTTAAGTGTGGGAAAACAATTTGGATTTTATTGTTTTTTTTTTTTTATTGTGACACGACATTTGACCTCGTCCCGCCTGATGATAAGCAAGAGGAGGTCCAAGAGTGACGACGACTGAAAAAACCAGGTTTGTTCACGGCTGCCCCAGTCGCCGTCACTATGCCGGCCAAAGCCGTCACTATGCCGGCCAAAGAATTTGTTTAGAAATAAAATTATATTTAAGTTTTTTTTTACAAAAGTTGTTTCAGTTAAACGTAATTGCACGTAGTCCATACAGCCTTGTCTGCTGGTAAATAATATGATACACGCTAGTTTTTCAGCCTGGGTTCGATTCCCGGTCAAAGCAAATATTTATTTCATAGCTCTTTTTAAAAAAAGAGGCATATATTTGCTCCGGGTTTGGCTGTCAAAGAGTGATAGACGCAGTGGTGCCCAGTCTACCGATCCGGGGTAGTAGTACCACTACTTACATGTATACAGAAAAGTGTCTAAATCGCGTATCGGGATCAGGTTGTAAGTTTCCGGTTCCAACTATGCCGGCATTATGGATATGACTACTACATACAGTTATTGAATTTTATTTGCAGTCACCTCCATTTATAGACCGCACTCCAGCTTAACGTCAGGCGGGGTGCTGTCATATGTCGAGTGACAATTTAAAAATATTTAAACTCGACTTGCAAGGGGAGGTCAGAGTGTCAACTGAAAAAAACTGAAACGACAGGCGCGGACAAACAGTTTAGCGATTGGTTTGTTGCGCTTAAAGTGCCGGGTTCGATCCCCGGTCGGAGCAAATATTTGTTTCATAGCTTTTATTTGTAATATTTAATAATAATAAAAATTACGAATATTTGTTATTAAAAAAAAAGAGATGGATATTTGCTTCGGGTCTGGTTATTAAAAATGGTAGGCCCAGTCTGCCGATCCGGGGTAGTACCACTACTTATAAGTATACAGACCGTGAAGTGATTTAGTCATGTTTCGGGATCAGCTTGTAAGCAAAAAGCTTGACAACAAAAAAAGTTGCCGGTTCCATCCAGGCCGGCATAGTGGATGTGATTGCTACTCATAGTTATTAAATTGTAGTAGCAGTGGCATTCATTCATGGACCACACTTTAGCTTAGCATCAATCGGGGTGCTGTCATATGTCGAGTCACAAAAAAAAGACTCGACACGACTATAACCCGTGTCGGGTTATTTAAATGCAATGCTAGATATCTGTGACAAAATTAATTAAAAAAGGCAAATTCTTAGTAAAATGCTGTAATCATTTATATTTCTTAAGGGAATAAAACAATTTTTAAAGGTTAAAAATTATGTATGGGGGGGGGGCATAAAAATTTTAGAAATGTTAAGGTGGGGCATGGCCTAAAAAGGTTAAGAAACACTGATCTAAACTTGTTACCATAATTACACAATAACATCAAAAAACAAAAAAAGCAACAAAACTCAACTATTGAGCTCGTATGAAAAGAATCGTGGATGTCATTTTGGCTGAATTTTACGTAAACAATGGTAAGTTGACCTACAAACCACATACATACATATTTGACATGTATTTTTTTATTGTGACTCGACATGTGAGCCCGACCTGTACGATAGTAGGCAAGAAGAGGTCCAAGAGTGGCGACGATTGCAAAAACCGGGTCTTCATGGCTGTCCTACATGGACATTACATGACATATAATTTAGTTATTAAATCTAATGGCACATCTAAAAAAACTATTTTATTGTCATTAAAACTCTGTAAGATTTTGTAAACAACAGTACCTTAGTAGTTAGCTTGCTCATCTGAACGGGAACCAAATTTCTCGCTGGTTAGATTAGTCTATTAATCTGGTCAGGACCCTTTTTATTATTTTGATTCGAAATCTTACCTTGACCTGCATGATGGTAGGCAAGAGGAGGTCCAAGAGTGCCAACAACTGAAAAACCCGAGTCAGTTTACGGTTGCCCCAGTCGCCGTCAATATGCTGGCGTCAATAGTGGAAATATATGATATGAATAAAATAAAACAAATATTAAAAGTATAGAATTGATATATTATTATAATTTACATAAGGACACAAACAAATAACAAATAATAAGCCTTTACATACATTTAGTATTAGTAGGTATTTGATAATTAATTAACGGTGGATAACGAGAATAAACTTCATTGTCTGTGCTTAGAATAAATCGTCAGTTAGGCTTAAGAAGGGTCTAGACCTGTGCGGGCATGTTCGCAGGCGGTTAGGCTGCACGCAAGTCACTCGCTAAGCGGCTAACCGCTCGCAAATATGTCCAAACGTGTCCATATGTAATGTTCCTAAGATGCTCGCAAATCAGATAGGTCCGGTCCCGCCTTAAGCGTATACTAACCGAGATTTTTCTATGTAACATTGGTTGTGTTTTACTGTCTGGCTTGCGTCTTACATGGTGTAGTACCATGTAAGACGCAGGCCGACGGTGCAACTTCAATGGGAATGAAAATAAAATCCTTTTCATTTGTCAAAGATTACGTGGTCGCTATTAGTGTCAAAAACAACTTTTATTCATTCGAACAATGAGTTTCAATGAGTTTGAACTATTAATGAATATGAACATTGAGTCTTAGTATGCGTTGCGCAGTCGCAATTTTAATTTTAAAGCTCAATAATAGAGTTCAACTGTAAAAACGAAGCTCATTCTCAATAGTGCGCATCGGGTTTTATCAAGTTTACAAATATACTTGTAAAATTTAAAAGCCGGCAAATAAATATTGTGCTATACGGTATAAAAGCTTTTGGTCGGTGATAAAAAAAAAAGCTTTCTTCCAATAAAATTTATTCTCCTTTGGTCCACACTAAATGCAACATAATTCGCAGTATAAAAAATAGTTCCTATATGTAATATTGTACAGAATTAAATTAAATTCAGGAATAAATAGCGATATTTTACTTTAACATTAACATTTTGGCCGGCGACTGAGGCAGCTGTGAACAAACTCGGTTTTCTCAGTCGTCCTCACTCTTGGACCACCTCTTGCTTATCATCAGGTGGGTCGAGGTCAGATGTCGTGACAATAGCCTTTATGACGGAATCGGCGCCATTTTGTGTCCAACCAACTTCACTTTAGTATGGTGTCTTTTTCTTTGCGGAAGAAAGACGGCATAAATCAGTCAAGTGAAGTTAGTGAACAGCCTGTCCTATTCTTATTCTAAAGGCATAGTGAAAGTGGTGGTATTACCTTCCCCCCATCGGCAGACTGGACAAACGGTGCCCAACTGTCTGCCTACCACTCTTATTAGTCACTCCAATTACTAACGTATTGATGCTACGTATTCGTTATATTTCTTCTCTTGGGCTTGTTGTAGTTTCTGCAATTTCTTAACTAAACCTTTGCTTAATTCTTCACCTTTGTGGTCGTGGGTTGGCAAACCCTGTGGGAGTAATCATACAATTAATAATGCAGTTATTTAACAGTAGTAGCAGTCACCTCCATTCATGGACCAGACTCCATCTTAACATTAGGCAGGATGCTGTCATATGTCAAGCCACAATAAAAAAGATTTTTTGTAATTGATTTTATTAAATATTTTGAACCAAATTTTTTTGGTAAGAAGTATACCCAGCTATTAAGTTTTTTTTTATACTGTGACTCGACATCTGACCTAGACCAAGACTAATGGTCCGATAAAGCTGACAACTGAAAAAACCGAGCCAGTTCACGATTATTTCAGTCACGGACACAATGCCGGCCTAACAAGACACAATTAAAAAAAGTCGCTATCGCAGTGCCAACTTAAGGTACATTTACGCGCTCCTCTTTAAAAATCCAAAGTTACAGAAATGGGTAAGCACACATCTATCATATATTTTTAATAGATACACAGTCCCATACAAAATAATGTCATTAAAGTGTCTGCCAGTCAGAATTCTCTCACACCGATATAAACTGTGTAAATGAATTGAATGTGGATTGTAAACTGAACCTTACCACATTGTTTTAAAGTATAAATTTGTCACAAATGTAATGTCACATACATCAATTTGGACTGAGAACAAATGCAAGTCCAACATTAATTCGGACTTGCATGAAAGGAATTTATAAATCTGATGTGGATGGATGCGTTAAACAAGGCAGGCCCAGGAGGGTGTTTTCCGACTAAATCGGAGACATCCTTAAGAAAGCTGGGTTGCCTAGTGCCCATAATCACAGAGCCTGTATGAAGAGAATTGTGAATGTGAAGGAGGCAAGGGATCGTGGTAAGTGGCGCTCCATTGTCTCTGTTATACCTGTGGAAAAAAGGCGTGACAAATTTGATTGATTGATTGAAGCAGCAAGTGTGTATCTACTGTAAATATATGATTGAAGTACTTTATATAATTACCTTATCATCAAATTTAGAGTACTTGTCAGTTTCCCGCCTAAACATTTCATTTGGTGGTATTTTCTTCTGTTCCTCTTTAGCTTTCTGAGCTTCCAATAGTTCTTGTTTCTTTCTTAATTTCTCCGCTTCGATTCTTTTCTTCTCTTCTTTTTCTCTCATTAACTCTTCTTTACTTACTAATTTGACAACAGTTCGATCTAAAAGAAGTTAAGAGTTTTAATAATCTATTGGTTTTTAAGATTGGTTGACAATGATGCCCAGTCTGCCGATCCGGGGCAGTACCACCACTTAAAAGTGTATAGTGTCGGCACTGTGACCTCGTCTTGTTTACGATTAGGCAAGTCGAGATCAAATGTCGTGTCACAATAACAACACCGCATTGTATATCACATTTAGTTGCTAAGTTGGAGCCAGCAACTTATTTGCTGATCCCGAAATGCGACTAAATCACTTCACGGACTGTATACTTGTAAGTGGTGGTTCTATGGGTAGACTGGGTACCACTGCCTACCACTCTTTAATAATCAGACAAAAAGCAAATATCAGCCTCTTTTTTTATTAACAAATGTTTGCTTCGAACGGGATTTGAACCCGTGACATTACGCGTAACAAGCTGGTGCTAACCAATCGGCCACGCGTGTCGTCAAGAGCTTAGTACTATGCTATTAAAATAAGAATAGGCCGGGCTGTTGATTAACTTCATTTGACTAATACAAAGGTGTATTAAAGGTGTGTCACAAAATGGCGCCGATTCCGTCCTATTCTCATTTTAACCGCATTATGTAGAAAAGTAAATAAAAAAAACATAATTTACCTGGTTTATCTTCTAGTCTAACTCCTAGTTCTGGTAACACATTATCTCTGAGCTGGTCACACAACTCCAATACATCACCAGCGCCAACTTTACGCGCCGCATCACGCACTCGGCCACGGAAAGTACCTAACGCTTCCAAATATGGCATCACTACTTCCTCCACCTATAAAAATAAGGAGCGGTTTATTTAATTTGAATAGGCTATTATTAAAATAAATAAGATTGTAACTAATAATAATTGTTTTATAAAATTAGGCAGATTTAGATCCCGGCCGATAAAAAAAGGGCGCTGACTTTTGAGCTGATGACTCCGGTAGGTTCAAGTCCACGTATCTATTCTGCCGAGCTCATAATTGAATTTTTTTTTAAATTTATACACATTCAAAAAACGAAGACTATGTAGGTAACAAAATGAGTTACTGCGCAGTGGTATGTATTGCCGATCCGGATATAGTCTGTCTAAATCAAAATGACGCGCCCCGAGCAAATATAAAATATGGAGAAAACACACCGAAAATGCAATTGTAATTGGTCATTCAATTGCTGGTTAGACACAAAAAGAGGAGCATGCTGATGAAGTATAATAGTATAGTTAGAAATATTTGCATTCACACATTTAAATAAACTAATAAAGTGGAGGGGCGCGTCATTTATAGTTAGACAAGCTATAATACAGACCCTGTGTCTTTTGAGTGCACAGACCGTAAGAGTGACTAAGTCGCGTTACGAGATCAGCTTGGATTTTGATAGTTCCAACTAGACCAGCATAGAAGACGCGATTGATACTTGCATATATTTATATTGTGTCATAGAACGAACTCATAGTCATATGAGTCATAGTCATAGTCATAGTGTCATAGTCATAGAACGAACTCCAGCTTAACATCAGGCGGGGTGCTGTGTCATATGTCGTGCCAAAAAAAAAATTGTCATTCCTCAAGTTTAGCATAAAAATATAACAAGGAAAGTTTTAAAGACAAATTGGATATGAATAAAATTTTAAAAATATGGATAGTAAATGGAATAAAATTAAAAATGGATTAGAAAAAAATTAATAAACTCACAGAAACACCTCCAGCATCTCCTACAGGGAAACCAATGCCACCCCTGGGGCCTTCGACAGCGCCAAATATATGTAAGATATCAGTAACATATCTGCCTGCTTGGGCGACGAGCGGCGAATGGCGCGGCTCAACTTTACGCAAATAAACGTGCGTTGCGCTTATGATGTCGCGTAATGCATCGATCGCGCCCCGCGTGTCAATGTTATCTGTGAAGGCAATGATTTTTTTTATTATACATTTCTATAATAAGCTATAGCTTGTCTAACTATAAATGACGCGCCCCTCCACTTTATTAGTTTATTTAAATATGTGAATGCAAATATTACTAACTATACTACAATACTTAATCAGCGTGCTTCTCCTTTTTTGTCTAACCAGCAACTGAATGACCAATAACAATTGCATATTCGGTATGTTGCATTCATACTTTATATTGGCACGTGTGCTTAAATGCAGTGGAGGGGCGCGTCATTTCGGCTTAGACAGACTCTACTAAAGTGCATGTATTATAGAAACAGTACAACCAAAGTACATATATATTAAAGATACATTGATACCGGTGAGTGGTATCGAAACCGTTCCAATCGGCTTACATAGCCATTTCACTGCCAACTACATCACGGTCGCCTTATAAATGAGAAGATACATCACCTACACGAGTTTTAGTGTTCGCAAATAGCATGAGTTAAACCGATTAACCACGACTATACCAGCGGCACGCTATGATTGCCGTATCGACGTTTCGTATTAATAAATAATGACGTTTGAAAGATCAAACTGTTGTTCTTTATTGTCACTATTAAGAACAATAATTGTATCTTCATTATTAATTTGTATGATACTTAATAAACGGTCAAACGTCAAAATGACCATCATAACGTGCCGCTGGTATAGGAATGCATACAAGTGGAAGTAGGACGGAATGATAGTTATTTGAGAGCGAAAAAGAGACGAATACACGTTGCTCTGCATCGCGACACTACTTCTTTTTTTAAATATCATTGTGTGGCGGTCGTATGTGACCAATCAACGAAGTTTACCTATTGATCGCTGATTGGTTAGGAAGATGTCAAATATCAGTGCGACGCAATTTCACTTCTTTATCGTCGCCATAATCTGATAAGAAAATTAGGGCCTTAATTTCCACCGCAAGCGGAGCGGACCCATTAAGGACTTTGTTTAATTCGCAAGATTAAATTGCATAGTTGTGTTACCACCAAGGACTGCGGAAAGGACTGAGCGAACAGAAAGAGTCAAAATGAAATCGCTTAGTTCCAGGGCTAATCAGTATATTCACCTTCGCAATACCGGCAACTTACAAGCAAATCCTGAAACTCTACTACTCCTGATTGGCAAACTGGGTACCACTGCCTACTACTCTTTGAAATGTATATTATATGTATCTTATTTATTTGGCCGGCATAGTGGCAGCAACTGGAGCAACCGCGAAGACTCGGTTTTTACAGTCGTCGGCACATGTGGACCTACTCTTGCTTCTACAAGTATTTTGGTGAATATATAAAAAATATATATCACGTACCACAAAGACAAGCATGTACTTGATCTTTAGCAGCTGATATTTTAGCATACAATTGTTGCTCCTCTTCATCCCAACAACCACCGCAACCCTCATCGTAACCACTCCTAAGAGCATCTTTGACTGTTAGAAAGAATTCCTGGAAAAAAGTAAAAAAAATATTATCCCTTATTATTATTATTTAATCAATCAATCAAATTGTCACGCCTTTTTCCCATAGTTATAGGATCCTATTTATTATTATAAGCCCATTTATTTCTTCCATGTCTGGGCAAAGGCCTCTCGTTACTAACTATTGTAGGAGTTTATTTCATCTATCCATGGATATTGACAGCTAGAATGAATAAACATCGCTCGAAGAACCGACAATCGATGAGGAAAAAAGGTTCGAGCGTAGGCAGGTGGACTGACAACATAGTGAAAGTCACGAATAACCGTCAGATGCAACTAGCATCCTGTCGTTCGGAATGGCGTTCTAAAGGGGATGGCCATGTTCAGCAGTAAACGTCTTCTGGTTGATGTTTTTTTTTTATTTTTATTGTGACTCGACATATGATAGCACCCCGCTTGATGTTAAGCCGAAGTGTGGTTCATAAATGAATGTGTCACTGCTACTACAATTCAATAACTGTGAGTAGCAATACCATCCACTATGGCTAGCTGATCCCGAAACGCGACCAAATCACTTCATGTTCTGTATACTTGTAAGTGGTGGTACTACCCCGGATCGGCAGACTGGGTACCACTGCCTACCACTCTTTGATTATTAATTATTGAATAAAAAAATCTTCTTAAACTCACATTAAATATCTTTTCAGTTTGTATGGCCATTTCCATGGTGTTCTCCGAATAGTCCAAAGTCTCTTTCCATCCATGCAGCAGGAAAGCTATGCGCAATTGGCGTGCAGTATGGCGTTTCAATGCATCCGTGATTGTTACGAAATTCTTCAATGATTTTGACATTTTACAACCTGATATTGTCAGGTGGCCTGTGTGGAGGAAGTAGTTGACCCATCCCGGCGTGTCGTAGTAAGCCTGTAATATAGATGTAATATGTACTATGGATGCGACAGACGTGGCGAATTGGTTTGTTACTGGTGTAGCCACCAGTTTGGCAACATGGAAAGAATGAGTAAAAGTAGATTGACGAAAGGAATTTATAAATCTGATGGACGCGGTAAACAAGTAAAAAAACATATCGGAGACATCTGCAAGAAAGCTAGGTTGCCTAGTGCCCATAACCACAGAGCCTGTATGAAGAGAATTGTGGATGTGAAGGAAGCGAGGGATCGTGGCAAGTGGGGCTCCATTGTCTCTGCCTATCCCTGTGGCAAAAAGGCGTGACAATTTGATTTTATGAACTTAAGACTGAGCAAGGTACCAGGATGTTCCTAAATGACTCCACTCCAGCTTAACATCAGGGTGTCATACATCGAGCCACAATAAAAGAAGTCTAAAAACATACCTCACTTTGAGCCAATTCATTATCATGATGAGGAAATTTAAGATCGACCCCACCAGTGTGAATATCAAGTTTCCCACCACAAACATCTGAAGCCATTGCTGAGCACTCAATATGCCAGCCAGGGCGTCCAGCACCCCACGGGGAATCCCACGAAGGTTCACCACTTTTGCTACGTTTCCATAGAGAGAAGTCATTTGGTGATCGCTTCTCGGATGTATCATCTGTTAGATCACCTGTAATATTGTATGAGAGTAAATGAAACGGAAATACTATTCCTTGACATTTATCATCTATATCTATATGAGTTGTGTAAGGATCGTGGTAAGTGGCGCTCCATTCACTGCCTATCCTTGTGGGAAAAAGGCGTGACAATTTGATTTGATTTGATTGATGCCACCTACCCTTACCTAAAACAACAACGCCTACATGACAGTAGTAAGTGATCATAAACTTTAGGGCAAAGTTTATCTCGCCTCCTTCCCACCGGGATGGGCAGAGACAAAGGAGCGCGACTTACCACGATTCTGACAAAACTCCCTCGCTTCCCTCACATCCACAATTCTCTTCATACAAGGTTGGGTGGCTTTCTTGAGGATGTCTCCGATTTGTTCGAAAGACCTTGGACCTTGCTTACGATTAGGCAGTTCGAGGTTAGATGTTGATTCGTAATAAGGCGACCGTGGTATAGTGGAAGTGCAATGGTTACACAAACCGAGAGTACGAGTTCGAAACCACCCACTGGTACCAATGTATCTTTGATATATAATATGTACTTTGGTTCTCCTGATTTTATGATACAAGCACTTGTAAATAAATAAATAAAATGTCATACCTTCACCCTCCTGCAACGACTGTGTGTCGCCATAAGCCTCAGGCACGAGTCTCGCATAGTGATGTTCCTCTCTACTATCGAACTCACTCACACTAAAGTAAACAGAGCCATTAGACTCGTAAGCCAAACCATTTGATATGATCTTCTCAATGTACTTAATTATTTGCGGCACATATTCACTAACACGTGTTAATACGTCTGGCGGTAATACCTGTTGAAAAACAAAACTATAGTAAAAAAAACTTTAAAGAAAAACACGCTTTTATGACTATTTATTCAATTTTCACATAAAAGTTCACATAAAAAGTGAATAAATTGTAAGCAAGTAAATAAACCAAATCAAACAAAATTATATGTGGCTTACTATCACATTTATTTTGGTTTTGATTTTACAATTATTTATTATACCGACGTTTCGAAAGCTTTGCAGCCATCGTGGTCACAGAGAGACTTTAATTCATTAATCATTAAACTTATTATTAATAAATTAAACTGTTTAATTCATTAATCAATGCTCACGCAAAATCTAAGAAAATACTAAACTAAATCAGTTCACGGTTGCCTCAGTTGCCGTCACTATGCCAGCCAAAGGTGATTCTTCACGCATTGCTTAAAGGATCCAAGGTTATAGGATAGGAAGAATATGGGCTGTTAAACCATTCCTCTTGTCGATTGTTCTACAAAGAATCGACGCACCGAACATCTTGTTATTTGATTATTAAGAAACGACTTGACGTAGAGCTTGTATGAGAAGAATTGTGGATGTGAAGGAAGCAATGGAGTTGTGTCAGGATCGTGACAAGTGGCGTTCCATTGTCTCTGCCTATCCCCGTGGAAAAAAGGCGTGACAATTTGATTGATTCATTGAGAAGCGACGATCTGATCTTGACTTGTCTGAAGGCCCAAGGGGAGGACTAAGAGCGCCGACGACTAAGAAAACTGTTTCATTTTGACAGCCACAATAAGAAAACCTTAAACTCACATTAAATATCTTCTCAGTCTGTATGGCCATTTCCATGGTGTTCTATGATTAGTCCAGTCTATTACCATGGAATACCATGGAGTCGTGGCCTCGGTCACCGTCACTATGCTGGCCAACGTTGATAAATAATAAATAACTCACATTAAGTGCTTTCATATCTTTATGGAACTCATTTTCCCAATACCTAGGTAATTCAGCAAATATTGCATTATCAGTAATTGTTGATCCTAATTTTTTATCTAACCAATCAGATATTGGATCCTTGGCCGATATTAAAAGATCACTTTTAGCTTTTGATATTTCACCCTCATCATTTCTTGTGACAGCATTTTTTAGTTCTTTCACAGACACAGCCATTCTGTAACATAATTTGCAATGCATTTAAATGAGTCTTGAAGTGACTGAGTCGCGTTTCGGAATCAGTTCGTAAGTTGTCGGTTTCAACTTGGCTGGCATAGTGGATTAACAGAACACAGTTAAAACAACACTTTTATGGACCACACTCCAGTTTAATATCAAGCAGGGTGCTGTCATATGTCGAGTCATAATAAAAAAAATAAAAAAAGTTGCAATATAATAGGCCATAAGATTATTTATGGCCTATTATATTGCAATATTATGGCCTATTATTTTTAAATGGGATTTTCCCCTTTGTATAAGTTTTATTTTTCAAATACATCTGGCAAGTTATTCATATATTTCAGTAGTTGGGAAAATATTTTATTCCCAATAACAAAGTATTGTATTTTTAGATCCATTACACCATAATAAACCTAAATTACTTTAGGAACCAGTCCTTTACGGGAAAGTCCCAGGTTCGATTTACAGTCAAAGCAAATATTTGTTCCTGGTCTGGTTGTCAAAGAGTGGTAGGCAATGGTGCCCAGTCTGCTGATCCGTACCACCACTTGCAAGTATACTGTGAAGTGACTTAGTCGGGATCAGCTTGTAAATTGCCCGTTTCAACAAGGCCGGCATAGTGGATGTGATTGCTACTTAGTTATTTTTTAATATATGTTTTTTTAAACTATTTGTATTAAGAGTGGTAGGCAGACAGTTGGTGGTCAATTGCCCAGTCTGCCGATACTGGGCCTTAATACCTTAAAAGTGACTCAGTCATGTTTCGGGAACATCATGCAAGTTGCCCAAGCCAACTATTTTTAACTGTAGTAGCATACACCTCCATCAATGGGCAGCACTCTAGCTTTACTGTAATCATCATCATCAGCAAGATGCCGTCCACTGCCGAAAATAGAACGCCATTTTGAACAACAAGATGCCAGTTATTCACGACTTTCACTATCTTGTCAGTCAGCCTAGTAGGAGGCCTACCTACGCTGAGTCTGACGATTCGTGGTCTCCACTCTAGAACCTTTCTTACCGTAATGTTATGTAAAAACTCAATAACAAAAATATTTAATAGTAAAATAAAAAGTGTAAGAAAGAGATTGATCATTTTGTAATACATACTTATCCAAAGTTTTCTGCATGGACATCCTTTTATCATTATCCAATGTGTTTTTAATAACATCTTCATAATAACTAATGACAGTTGTTGCATCATCCACTAACTCATTTAAACTCTGATCTTTGCTTGCATATTTCTCATACAAATGATTTTGCCGAGCCCTCTTTATTATTTTATCATCTATGTCTGTTATATTCATAACATAAAGGATATCATACCCAAAATAATTGGTCATAATTCTTCTTAATATATCAAATGATATGTATGATCTGAAAATAAACATTTAAAGGTATAATAAAATATATTTAAGAAGACCGTGGTGTAGTGGCAGTGCAACAGTTGCACAAACCGAGAGCATGAGTTCAAAACCACTCACTGGTACCAATGTGTCTTTGATATATGTACTTTATTTGTCCTGTTTCTATGATACAAGCACTTTAGTTGCTTAGTACAGAAATGTATTAAAAATTAAATAATAACTTTAAATATTAAACATATATTTTTAAATTTTCTAAGTAGGTATAATTGCTTATAATATTTATTAATTCAATCCTAAGCTGGTTGCTTCTGTGAGGTAGACAGTTTCTCTCTGATTTGCATAACATCCCCTTAATAATATTAAGATTTGTTTCATAGCATTTCTTTGTTATTTTATAATAAGATTGTACTGTTTCTGCCGAAATTTGAATTTAATTGTATGTTACAAATGTTTGTAACATACATACATCTGGTTGTATAAGAGTGGCAGGTAGACGTTTGTGGTGTATGGAAAACCAACCAATTGTTTTCACCAACGAAACATATATATGTATGTCACATACCCTCTCGGAATCTTGGTCAGATGGAAGCACTTCAGGTTTAAAGCGACATATATCGAAGGGCAATTGGGCGAAATATTTAAATTGATAAAAAAAAATTAAAAAGTTGTTTATTTATTTGCTGCCTGTACTCTAATTGCGTACTGTACAAACGCAAAAACGTCTGCACTACATACACTACTACAAATTCAAAATAGCTAATTTGACTGTAAACGCGTTTCTAAATAAGCTTGAAAGTTGCCGGTTCCTATTAAACTGGCATAGTAGATGCGACAAATACTTGTTATTTTACTGTAGTATCAGTCGCCATTTGTCATGGATCGCATTCCAGCTTAACTTCAGGCGAGGTGCAGACCAGCCACGATAAGATAATAGTTTACCTTGCATGCCCCATGTGTGACGCATCATAAACTGTAGGACCACAGCTGTACCAATTAATTCGGTTTCCATCTGCACAAACGAAGTTTTCCTTCCTTCGTGTAAAACTATTGTAGACCTTCAGAACTGGTCTTTCCACAGTACTTGGTTCAGACCAAGTTGGTAAAGTCCTTTTAGCCATTCTGAGTAATAACCTAAAAACAAAAACACTATTAGTAAAAATATTTTTTATACACTAAACTGTATTTAAAATCACCCATATACTGTGTTTAAAAAATTGAAAAGTTATTAGAATGTATTTGCCACGTACCAACAAGAAACACGTAAAACCGCGGGCGAATCTTAAATATGAATGAATT
The DNA here is from genome assembly GCA_905220615.1 of Tinea trinotella. Classification (NCBI taxonomy): domain Eukaryota; kingdom Metazoa; phylum Arthropoda; class Insecta; order Lepidoptera; family Tineidae; genus Tinea; species Tinea trinotella. The sequence continues at coordinate 5,499,476 of HG992310.1, forward strand.
GATGGAATAAACGAATGAATAATGGTGTTGTTGTTGTTTAATTGAAGGCATAGGAGACGTAGTTTATAGAGCTTAGTCTTCTGTTAAATAATAATAATAATAAGCGTTAGTGGAACAATGACGAATTACATGAAACTCAGACGATAATGCTCATCTTAGAAAAGTAGCAATAAGTCTTTTTCTGCTTTGTCTTGGTGGGAAAACTAAATAACATGATTTACTGTATCTTAAATCACTAGAGTACACTATTTATACTTATATAAAATAAACATTTAATGTTTATTAACCAATAATCTGTTATACACAGATCATTTGCTGTAACTCTCTTGATCGTTTGCTGTTCCCGCCAAAACTTCTGGCAATAGATTTTCTTGTCAAGTAGACGTTTCAGTGACAAAGAAGAAAATGAATGAATGAATTTATTTAAAGTCCAAATGATTTCAGTTTTGTTTTCTATTATATATATTTGTAAAATGCAAATGAATAATACATATTTGAATATATCCGGCCAGTAATAAAACTACAGTTCTTTTGTTATCTTCTGATCTCTACTAATCATGTCGTCCTTGTCTATCAACTGATGTTTGTGGGAATATGAAATGAGATAGACAGCTTTGAATGCGCTGTCAGATTAGTGAACAACAAAAACACAATCAGCTGGTCACACAACATTATCGTGGTGTGCGGAATGAAAAATATGTTTGTGTGCTGTGAACGGCACTTGTGGACAGTGTAGATTGCAAATGTGTGCGTGAGTGTTTATGGTTCGTCGTATATAAATAACCATAAGTACATATATACATTTTGTCAGATACTCTTTATACGGTTTTACTTTGTGTTTTTTTGTAGTTTTAGCCGCAAATCTAATACGTTATTAATGATAAAATGGCTCTCTGCGTCTGTAAATGTCTAAATATTACTTTACAAAGTGATAAAACGGAAGATAACGTTGAAATCGAGACACTCGAGTTAACGCCAGTGGAACAAAGGGATATATTTTTCAGTGAGGTACATCAGTAAACATGTCTTGACCTTGACTTTTATTGAAGGGTTTTGGTTCTAATTGCTAAATGAAACTGTTTTGTCGCTCTATTTGTTCAAAAGAAGCCCTATTTATACGTTGTTAAGTCGATTTAATTAACACAACAAGTTTATACTATTTATGTACTATGCACATGGAAGCGGCGATTCTGTCACTTTTTTTTTGTTTAGGTTATTTTCGTAATACTAAACTTTTTGTATGCATTCACTATCTTCAACGGATGTAAACAATTGCATAATATTTTTCATTAAGTGATATGCATTTAACATAATATGTCTAATAAGAATAATCGAGTTCATTTCCTACTTAAGTCTAGTTGTAGAATATGACCTATTTAATTACTTATAACAAAATTTGTTTTACATATTAATTTTATTATTGCATTTTTTACTTTAAGCCATTTAATTAACTTATAATAATTTTGAATAAAGTTCGAATTTGCTTTTTAAATGGGTTTCACAAAATTTTTGCAAGAAAACAGACATCTTGTAGCTAGTTAGGACTTTTAATGACTGTTGAAAAATAAACAATGCCTAATGTGTTTTTTTTTAAATTAAACAGAGATTACTGCTTAGCCGCAACCCGGTGAAAGTGGTGATTGCTCAACCAGCATTGACTGCACAGAGGGCACTATCAAAATGGACCCTCCATTCCTGCCTCGCCTGCAATGTGACAACACACGCTACTCTCCAAGAGAAGCTCAATTTCACTCTAATTAACAAAAACACACTTGTATGTATAAATCTATATATTATATAAATATCACGCAAACCGAGAGCACCAGTTCAAAACCACTTACTGGTACTATTATATCTTTAATATATGTACTTTGGATGTCTTATTTCTATGATACAAGCACTTTAGTAGCTTAGTATAGAAATGTATAAAATGTAAAAAATTTAAAATTTAATGGACATGAAAGAAGATGTAGAGTCAGAGACTGAGAAAAGAATATTAAGATGATTTGGGTGCAATGAAAGAATTGGATGCAAGGAGAATGACTAAAGAGATTCATAAATTGGATGTGACTGGAAAGATTAAATTGTGATGACCCAGAAGATTGTTCCTTGATCAAATCGGGGACATTCTTATAATGCATTTTTTACTGGTATAGTGAGGCTATTGATAAATAAACTGTTGTGTCTCTTAAGCATCCCCTTGCTTATTAAGGGGAGATCAAATGTTTCATATCTATAAGAGTTGCCATAATGGCAAGTAGCACTCCACTGTCTCTACCAATCTTTGTGGTAATTGAGTCATGAAATTGATAATAATAATAAAAAATCTTATTTACAGACAACGCTAAGTGAAGTGAACAACTTGAAGAAATCATCAAACTATTCATCAGTTTTCAATTTATTGATTCCGGAGGTGTCTATGGATATTGAAATGAAGGAAAATATTGACACAAACAATGTGACTGGGGTTACAAAGAAGAAATTCTTCCTTCCTACGCAACAGGCCATTGGGAGCCTAAATAAACAACTAAGTCAAAATTTACAAGCAGAATTAGAAGCTATGGAGGAAGCTGTGAGACAGTTCCGCAATCAAAAATATTCAGAATTTGAGAGCTACAGAGAGAAAGCGCATAGGGATCACAAAATATTAGCTGGGTTAGTATTTATAGATTTGTTTTAGATTTAAATAATCTTTATTTTAAGGTTAATGCAAAAATTCTACAGTTACAGTTATGTGCGGGCTTGTTTCTGCACTTGAAGTCCTCTTCAGTTTTTTTGTGCATCCTTCAACGGTTCTCCTTCAGTGGAGCCACCCGATCTCGTCCAGGAAGGCCAGGAAACCCTCCTTGTTCCTGCAGACCTCCGGAAGCGTCCTCACATTGCGAAGGAACTTCTGTCTTGCTTCAACCACTCCTGCAACTCGAGAGCACGCAGCTATCTCCTCCTGCAGTCAGGCAGCTCCTACAGAGAGTTGCCTGAATGAGGAGAAGACAGCAGCGACATGCACAAGTGCTATAATGCTGTCTAAAGACCATACAAAATTGTCCATTGTTCTGTTTAAAAGATTTTGCGAGATTTTGTGCGATTGTAAATAAGTAAGCAAAGAGAGGGTGACTGAGGCACTTACAGCACTCATACTTTATACTGAGTCAGCTTCTCTGTCGCCAGCACTATTGGATCTCCCCTTGCTTACTATCAGTCAAATTGAAATCAGCGATGCGGGCGTGAAGAACCACCTTAGGCCGGCATAGTGACGGCGGCTGAGGCAGGTCGTCGTCACTCTTGGACCTCCTCTTGCTTATCATCAGGCGGGTCGAGATCAGATGTGTCACAATAAAAAAAAAATATAAAAAGTCTGTGTAATTTAAGTCATGATTAGTGATTGGAAAATATTTTACTAATAAATTAATTCACCATTACTAATATTTAAATAAATCCTACTAATTAAATTATAAATAATTCTTTAGTTAATCTAAAGAATTATTTCAATGTGTTTCCATTTCCAGCATAGTATCAAAATCTCAAAGAAACTTAGATGTGGATGGATGGAGAAAAGAAGAGAACACAGACCAAGGACCAATTTCACCACAACTACCTCCACTACAGAGAAGAAGACTGTCCTCATATAAAGATGCCAAAAAATACACACAAAATAATGTAAAGGTAAATTATTTTTGATTTTTCTATTATTTACCGTTTTTTTATTATTAGAATTTGAAGTCTATGAATCATGGAGTCTTTGAAGTGTACAGACTGTGGTACTACAATGAACATGATCAGTGGCGTAGCGTGGAAGTCAGCCGCCTGGGGCGGAAGTCTGCCGCCCGGGGCGGAAGTCTGCCGCCCGGGGCGGAAGTCTGCCACCCGGGGCGGAAAAAAAGATTGCCGCCCCCTTATTTAGGAGTTTCAATCATAGGTACAACAAAAATATGAATTTCAGGTTCAAATTTAACGATTTATTTTAGTTTTTATAAATTTTGCCGCCCCCTAAATGTGCCACCCGGGGCGGGCCGCCCCCTCCGCCCCCGCCACTGAACATGATTGATAGCTGATGATGATTGATAAGTGTGTTTTCCCTCCTTTTACTTAGGATCCTTCAAATGGATCGATATATATAACCTTTGGCCATATAGTGACGGCGAAAGGCGACCACAAACTGTCAGACCTCAGATATATTTTTTTTATTTTAATTAAATATTTTTTGTTAAATCGCGACATCTGACTGATGTGACCTAAACGAGAGCGCCCACGACTGAAAAAAAACTGCTCTATTTCGTAGTTACGGTCAGTTCTATAGTGTAGTGGTTAAACGGTAAATCCCCGGTTCAAAACCACTTGCCAGTATCAACATATCTTTGATATATGTAATTTGGTTGAGCCTGTTTCTATGATACAATCACTATTAAATTCTTACAGCCGGTTGTACCAAAAATTATAATTTTCGAATATGTAAAAAGTATTTGTAAAATAAAAGAATATTTAGTCAAAGAAAGTAATTTTTTTAAATTTTACAATTGCAAAATTTTATTTTTGTTTATTATTATTTATTTATTTATATTATTTTGGATTTATTTTTCAGATTTTTAAAAATATACCACCTGAAGAGGATTCACTGGATGTTGAAGATATATTTGACCTCGAAGGTACAGATTCAAATATGTCGCGTAATGACATGAATTCAGATCCAGATGATTATGACTCTGATAGTAAGTTTAAAGTTAATTTGAAATTAAAAGGCGATTGTTTATTTGGTACAAAAATGAGTGTTACGCGTAAAGTCCCGGGTTCGATTCCCGGTCGAAGCAAATATTACAAATGTTTGGTAATAAAAAGGTGGATATTTAAGGCGACCGTGGTGTAGTGGCAGTGGAATGACTATGTAAGCCGAGTGGCGCAGGTTCAAGACCACTCACCGGTACCAATGTATCTTTGATATATGTACTTTGGTTGTCCTATTTCTATGATACAATCACTTTAGTAACTTAGTATACAAATGTAAAAAATAAAAATTAGGGTCTGGTTATTAAAGTGTGTTAGCCAGTGGTACCCGGTCTGCCAATCCGGAATAGTACCACCACTTACAAGTATACAGACCGTGAATTTACTAGTTGTGTACAAGATCAACTTGTAAGTTGCCGGTTTCAATTGGGCCGCCATAGTGGACGTGACTGCTACTTACAGTTATTTAACTGTAGTAGTAGTCACCTCCATAAATGGACCACACTCCAGCTTACATCAGGCGGAGTGTTGTCATAAATGTGGAATCACAATAACAACAAAAAAATAACCTTGTTACAGATTCAGTAAGCCGCGACGAAGGCATCCATATTGCTCGCGGTCGTAATCAACAGAATAATAATGACATAGCACGATCCCTGCCTGTTAATGTGCCCAATTTCTCATACGAACGGCCAGAGTTCAGGGACCTGGACGATGAGGTTTGTTTATTTATGTGTATTTAGGAGTAATAGGCTGAGAGGTGTTTTTTTTTTATTTTTTCAATATGACTCGATATATGGCAGCACCCCGCTTGATGTTAAGCCGAAGTGTGATCCATGAATGAATGCCACTGCTACTACAATTCAATAACTGTGAGTAGCAGTCACATCCACTATGCCGGCCTAGATGGAACCGGCAACTAACAAGCTGATCCCGAAACGTGACCAAATCACTTCATGGTCTGTATACTTGTAAGTCGTGGTACTACCCCGGATTGGCAGATCACTGCCTACCACTCTATACCACTCAATATGAAAATGATTGTACAAGTAAAAGTGAAGGAGGTAAGAGAGATGTCAAGATCATGGGAAGTGGCGCTCCTTTGTCTGTGCCTTTGAACAGCGGCGTGAAAGTTTTAGTTATATATTTTTTTTCTTGATATTTTAGGATGAGCAGCCCCAAGACATAGCAGCCAGCATCAAAGCTCTCGCCCGCTCGGTGCATGGTGATACTTATGACCTCCCTCGTCCACGTTTCTCGACGCAGATTTAGCTATATGTTATTTCAGCTGATCAAATTCAAAACACAGTAAGATCTCGTGACAAAAAAGAATTAAAAAATAAAATGAGCGTTCCAAGACAATATAGGAACAGTTTTGCTCAGCTATTTGTCAGCAATTTAAATAAGACTTAATAAGCCCTAAAATGAATTTATTTTTTCTGGCTTATATAATTATAATAAATACTTATGTGATTAAGATGCATGTGACGATAATTTTAGAAATATTGTAATCAATTTTATACATGGAAATTAAATTTGTAACAGTTTCGAATATACATAAATAATGATTTTTAAAAATTTAGGTCCTCATATGACAACGCCTGCCTGATGTTAAGCTAGAGCGCGGTCCATGAATAAAGACGATAGTTGCCACGAACAATGGTCCACTATAGTTAGGTTATTCCATGTTTTGTATATTAGAGAGAAATCATACAAAAATAGAAGTAAAATATATTATTTTAAATATTGGTCGTACTACTTGACCAAGCAAACTTGACGCCTGTCAAATATTAAAATATATCTGTGGTATAATTAAATACAATAAGATGTAGGAATTCTTTATTTACATCTTATTATTTATTTAATACTTTGATACTAAATTCATTCTCACCCAGAGCATACGCGGGTGACTTTACATTCTCATTTGACAGTTGGCTTGATTGAGTGGTATAACTACCGGCAGAGAGTGCTGACTTTTGTGCTGCGCAGTATAATAATATAATGATTTTATGCGGCTTATTATCGCGTTTATTTGTTTAATTCATTAATCAATGCTTGCGCAATATCTAAGAAAATACTTAATACATAATATAAATATCTTTATATTTATATACATTCGAAAATCGAAAAGTAGTTAATAAAACAATATACTGCGCATCTTGAATGGCAGCGTTCTTTTTATCTGCCGGCGCATCACTACTAAAAATGAATAGTCGGACTGTGTTTTGATTTGTATCAGCTGCTTTGTTGTAAGATTGCTGTTGTGATGTGCTTGTGAGTGTTGCCCACACATTGGTGCTTCTATTGTGATCGCACTTCTTAAATACGCTGCGGTCATGAGTTGTATCGAAGAAAAAACAACTCATTCTAGCTTATTTTAATATATTTTTCATGTTTCTTTACTAAGCTCCTTGTATAATAGAAACAGGACGACCAAAGTACATTAATATCAAAGATACATTGGTAATGTCGAATGAGGCAACCGTAAACTGAGTTTACTGTTAACCATCAGGCATTAATAACAATAATGCTTAGGAATGAAGAATGAAAGAGGTGACCGTGGTGTATTGGCAGTGCAATGGTTACGCAAACCTAAAGCACGAATTCGTACCAATGTATCTTTGATATATGTACTTTGGTTGTCATGTTTTTATGATACAAGCCCTTTAGTAGCTTAGTATAAAAATGTTAAAAATTAATGAATTAAAATTAATATTTTTCACTTTTGATACTATTCGTGGAAGTCGTTTATTTTCAAGAACTACTTGAGGATATATTTTTTTTTAAATTTAAATTCAAGCTTATAAACTTTAAAACGTAACTATGTTCAAATTAAAAATAGATATTTTGTAAACAATTTGTAAGTTCAAGTTTTATAGCTATGAATTAATAAATACCGATTTATATACAAAATTCATTGGAGGTAAAGTGTTAATATCTCTTATCTAAGAAAAACAAAATTGTATTTTTTAAACTTTAATCTAATGGCTTTAAAATGTAAACATCGTAAAAAATATTAGGAGATATATTGGTACTTTACCGTCAATATATATTTAAATATATATATATAAATCGCCTGATAAAATGTTTACAAAATGTCTGTAAATTTTACTTAGGTTTTAACTACTTAAAACAGCTTCTCAAACTTGAAATACAAAATATAATCTTAAAATCATGTCTGAAACAAAGATATAAATAAATCTGTTAAAAAATATTGAAAATATTCATTGTTGACGATGACCGTTTTCAATAAGACTTTTAAATTGGTTGGGGTAAACAGAAGTACTGGATTTTTACAAGATTATTCCCCACCATATTCATGATCCCTTAATACTGTGATATTAAATTAAAACATTTGACTTTTTATTGAACAAATAATCAAAAAAAAATATAAGTACCTATTTGAAGGGTGTAATCAGTGGCTAACGTCACAGGCAAGGCAATGCCTTATTGTTTATCAATCAATTGTAAGATAATCGGAAATAATGAATGGCCTCTTTCCACGGTACTGTCCCAACTTAATGTTTATAGGCACGGCTGCTTTTAAAATTTGAATTTGATTAAGGAATGCCTCATTAATAATAACAAGTTAATGTTTATAGTTGTTTTATACATAGTACAACTTTATGTTTGTATATACGGTCATCAAACCTCCCCTATCATAAATACCTATATCATATACTAATGATATGGTACATTTCGATCGGTTAAATCAAAATATCACGCATTTGCCGCAATCAAATGAGTAAGCTGCCATTTTAATCGTGATACCATAAAGGCAATGGGAATGAAAATGGCCATTAAATCGCTGGGAAATTAGCCATTATTAATGCAAATTTTTATGAAATAATCTATGTTTCGAGGCAATTTTTATTATTTTAACCATCGTCTATCGTGATCGCTACTCGTTTGCAAAAGTTGTGAACAAATCTGCGAAACAAACAGGGGAGGGGGGGGGGGGGGGGGGTAGTTTTGAAAACTAACAAAAATGTTACGACAGTCTTGCCGCGACCACAATGGCAATAAAGCTTTCTAAACGTTGGACTTTTGAAATAATAAAATATGGCTGCAAAAATCATTTATTTTATTTCATTACCAATGTTCGCGCAATACTGAAAAATCACCTAATTCCCCTAAAAGGCATCTAAATCAAATCAATTTAAAAAAAAGGATATTTATAATTTTCAAATGTCATTTTTTAATACGTATGTATATTTTGCTAAAAATATTGTAATATATATTCTAAAACAGCAAGAAGCATTGGGCAGCTCATAATAATTAATGTTAGTGTGTTAGATCATGTGCGCATGTAATTGTTAATTGTGCATGAATGTGAGTCATTTAAAAAGATATAAAAATTGTTAACATCTAAGTCATATCTGAGTTAGACGAAACGAGTTAAAAATGGTGTTATTTTAATCGTAAGTTAAAAATGTACAAAAAATATTATTACTTGCATTTCTTCCTAGTCGTAGGTTCACCGAAATGATTTGTTTTATTTCATTTTTTATATATTATAATAAAATTTAGTTTCTAGGATACATTTGAGTCATTTTTATATTACACAAAGCCCATTTTTCTCTGAAGTGGAATTCGAGATCGAAATTGTAAACGAAGGTGTTGTCAATTTAGAACAATGACTTAATTTGTTTAGTTTTATTAAGTATTGTGTTAAAACGGTATGCATCTTAAACTGGTAACAAATACAAATTTATTATATATTATTTAAAAATATTTGCTTTATGGTGCTGGCAATACCGATCATGAATTTAAACATTTGGCTCTCCTAAACTAGAGAAAACAATAAAATAGATAGTGCATAAACAATTTATTAGATAAAAAAACGTAAGAATACCTTCACGTTCTGCGTATCAGTGGTCTATGAAAATGTTGACTACTCCTGAGACGTCACTTTGACAGTGACATTTCTTTTTGTATACAATTTAAATTTCGAATTTCATTTCAAAGTATAAAATATAAGATCAATGTTTAAAATCATTTTTATGCGGAAATCTATGGATTTTGAAATATGTTTATTTTTGTACCCTCTATATTAGAATAGCGCGATATGTATTTCATCGTGACGTGAGATAATTTGGTCTGTACAATGCCAGACACGTGGAATAGGTTTTACTAATTTTCAGTGTCTTCCATAAGTTTGTTACAAACTATAATTTGTGTATGTAAGAGCCTTTTATAATATGGCGCAATTGGATTGTATAATTTGTATTGACATGAAGGCAACATCTTGAGTGTAATTAGCTATTATATAATAAAACTATGATTGTGAAAATTACTTTACGTTGGTTTTAATTCGGTTTCATTTATCCTTATTCACTTTAAGCCAGGCTAGATGAGCTGTAGCTACGTACGTAAGATAAGTTTATGTTAATTATCGTATTAAAATATACCTCTACATACTTTGGTTTGTAGGCCGGCATAGTAGGCGTGACTGCTACTTGCAGGTATTATACAGTAGTAGCAGTCGCCTTTATGAACCGCACTCCATTTATAGTTTAATTCATGTTTGCGCAGAAGCTAAGATAATAACACCGATATTTTTGTAAAAAAAAAAAATGGGCCTAATAAATCGTCTTCGGTCTTCTCTCAGCCACCTAAACCCCGACCTTTTATTGCGGAACTCACAAAATGATGCGGATGGCTGCGTTAAACAAGGCAGGCCCAGGAGGGTGTTTTCCGATCAAATTGGAGACATCCTCAAGAAAGCTAGGTTGCCTAGTGCCATACCTTAGAGCTTGTATGAAGAGAATTGTGGATGTGAAGGAAGCGAGGGAGTTGTGTCAGGATTGTGGCAAGTGGCGCTCCATTGTCTCTGCCTATCCCCGTGGGAAAAAAGCGTGGCAATTTGATTGACTCACAAAATCTTTGCCTTGTTGCTCATATCACATGTGGCAACTGCCCTTCACGTTACCATAGCAACGGCGTCACAACAAAGGTTTCTTATCCAAAGAGCATTACTGATTCATTTTGAAACATAAAATAATAAATTAAAATATGATAAATACTAGATATAGTATGTCTAGAGGTGGTAGTTTGGAGACGAAGCCTCGTACTGCCATGGTTTTGGATGAAGATGATGAGATTTACTCTGGCTTCAATGACGTTGCACCAGCTTTGGATACTAAAAGTTTAAAGGAAGACCAGGTATTCCAGGAGGCTTTACGGACTGCAGGTATCGGGAGGAAACCACCAAGTCGGTTGGGTACAGGCGTAAGTGATGCTAAAGTTATTTATTTTACGATTTTTAGGACCATATCAAATTGTCATGCCCACAGAGATAGGCAGAGACAATAGAGCACCACTTTCCATGACCTTAAACAACACTGTCGCCTCCATCACATCCACCATTATCTTCATGCAAGATATACTATAGCTTATAAGCGTCTATAACCATAGTATATAAGATATACTATGGTTATTGACGCTTAAACGGCGGTTTCATTTATTTATTGTTTCCATTTTGATCAAGGAATAATCTTGGGTCAACCCGTTTCATCGTTGAGGAAATGCTAGAAAAATCAAAATGAAATTGTCACGCTCTTTTTCCACTGCTATTACAGTTAAATAACTGCAAGTAGCGGCCACATCTATGTCGCCCTAGTTTAAACCACCTAAAAAGCGACTCACGATCACTACACATGTAAGAGTGTATTACCCTGGATCCGCAGAATGCAGGGTTAGGCTATTGTCAAAATAATGAAAACTAAGCTGAGAGCACCAAAAAGAGATAATAGACGATAATGATCAAACGTGTGGTGTAGTGGCAGTGCAATGGTTACGCAAGCCGAGAGCACGGGTTCAAAACCACTCATCGGTACCAACGTATCTTTGATATAATATGTACTTTGGTTGTCCTGTTTCTATAACACAAGTAGTATAAAAATGAAAAAAAAAAAACGATTGTCTCGTCTTGGTTCTTTCGGCCTAGCTTTTTGTTATTTTAACAATCGCCGCCCTCGTTCTTATTTTTCCAACCTATCCTGCTAGGCATCACTGTTATTATAGAAACGTAGTATAAAATTTTAGATGTTTCGTCAAGGCACAGTGGGTATGCGTTTGAATACTGGGTCTCGTGTGCCAACGGCCGGGGCTCGACCCATGACAGCTGTAAGGGCAGCTGGCTACACATCAACAGCAAGGTCTACGCCCAGCCTAGAAGAGAAAAAAGAAGATAGGTAAACACATAAAATAATAAGTTTTTTGAATTGTCCCAGAAACATGATTAAGAACATTGAATAAGAAGTTTGAACGCTGTATTGATTCTTCCAGTCTCAGGGATTTTTTGAATTGTGACACGACAGATGACCTCGACTTGCTTAATTGTAAACATCTAACAGCGCCGACGATTTAAATAAAACCGCTTAAAGCTAGCTGCTCCATGTAATAAACTAAAAAGAGTATAATGATCACTTTGTAATTTTCAAGCCTTAATTCAAACACGAATAGGCAGAGATATTAGAGCGCCACTTTCCACGATCCTGAAACCGCTTTTTCGCTCATCTCAGAACCACATTTTTCTTCTCTAATATAAAGAACTAAAATAAAATCTATCATAATCAGCCAGAAGGCGTCCACTGCTGAACATAGGCCTCCCCCTTAGAACGCTATTCCGAACGACAAGATGCCAGTTGCATCCACCGTTTACCTGTGACTTTCACTATGTCGACAGTCCACCTAGTGGGAAGCCTACCTACGCTGCGTCTTCGGGTTCGTGGTCTCCACTCTAGAACCTTTCTTCCCCATCGGTTGTCGGTTCTTCGAGCGATGTGGCCAGCCCGTTGCCACTTCATCTTGAAATACGGGCTATGTCGGTAACTTTGGTTCTTTGGCGAATATCCTAATAAAATCTATACTAGTTTCTAAATATTAATAGTTAATTATTAATAATATTACATAGCTTTTAAATATTAAAAAAACATGTAAGTATTTTATTTTAGTATAGAAGATAAAATAAAACAAATGGAGGCACGTATTATGAGTTTGGTTGAAGAGTCTTGTTTCTATAGTGCTAAACCGGAAAATGGTGAAAGAACTGACCAGGATGTAGAAAAAACTAGTTATGATTTGGGAAAGGTTGGTATGAAGCATTTTTTCACGTCATTCACGTAGACACGCCTTTCTGAATGTCTACGACGCAAGACGGGGCAATGCACCAAAGGACTTGTGTATCACACCACCACTTTTAGGTGTAGAGACCGAGAAAGCAGGCAACCACATTTTAATCACACTTGGTTTATTACTAAAATTGTTATCATGATAGAATCTATTCAAACTCAGCCCTACAAACAATTAGATTTTCTCTGTTTTCTTATCACGTCTTTCCTTTGTCCGATAATCCTGAATCATTGAAGCGCAGTGTATATAAAGGGATATGACACCAGGCCACTATTGTGGACACGGCTGCTACTAGCTCAGATCTCTGTCCATAGTAAGAGTCGTCTTCACTTATGGATCGCCATCTAGCTTAAACGAAGCGACACAAGCAAATAATAGGGCTGTCCAATCGTGAACGGCCGTAGATACGTCACCTAGAAGAGTTTAGTGTACACGAGTTTGAACGATCAACCGCGACAAGCGGAAGTACGACAGAATGATATTTATTGAGGGCGAAAAAAAAAGATAATTATATGTTGCTCTTCATCGCGATACTGTGTTCAGGATTGCCTATTAGTATAGTTTTAACGTGCCTCGTTCGGAGTTCGTATAATATGGCTACGTCTTTTCATAAAATATCATTCTTAAAATATTATCTTACAGGTATTATTGTACGCATCCGTCTATCTTTTTTTGTTGGTCTCAGGTTTTTTAATTAACTTTTTATATTTTCAAGGCATTATCGAAGGCGCAAGAAGCATCAGCATTGGAGAGACAGCTCATACGTATGCAGGAACAAGCTAATCTTGGTGACACGCACAATTTGGATCTTACATTTTCTGTTAGTTTCTTTTAAAGTTATTCTCAATTTTTTTAAATAAATTTTATTGTTTTGATGTTAAGTCGAAGTGGGAAATATGAATGCAGCAGGCTACAACTACTGTTTAATAACTGCAATTAGCAGCAGCATCAACTATGCCGGCCAACGTTTAAGCTAATTCTGTATCGTGACTTTGAGCTAATTCTCTTTACTTGAAAGTACCTATGCTTGAAATTTTTGTACAAGGTTGATTGATTGATTGTTAAATTGCAGGTGCTATGTAATTTAGCTGGACAATACGCTCTAAATGAAATGTACACAGAAGCTTTAAATACATACCAATTACTAACGAGAAACAAATTGTTTCCCCATGCTAATAGACTGAAGGTAAACCCTATCACATTTTACAGACGATTACTATTATTGCACTTGATTAGTTGAATTTTTAAGTATTTTTACATTATGCTTTAAACAATCAGGTTCTTTAAGTCTGTGCCTCACTAATACAAATAACAATTTCGAAGAAGACTTAATTTGTAAGTAGAAGCACGAGTGTAAAATTAATGCGGTCAATAATTAGAGTGTGTGGAGTGACTATAGCGGATAGAATAAGGACTATCACAGTGCGCGATATACTTATGTGGTTTGAAATAAGATGTAGTAACAAGGATTGACAAAAGTATCATTTGATGGTTTGGGCACACACATAAAAATGATGAGTAAAAGTAGATTGACGAAAGAAGTTTGTAAATAAGATATGGTTAAACGAGGCAGACCCATGAGGGTGTTTTATGACCAAATCGGAGAAATCCTCAAGAGAGCTCAGTTGCCTAGTGCCCATAACCGTAGAGCTTGTATTAAAGAGATTATGGATGTGCGGCATCTGATTAGATTACTATTTGCAAAAGACTTCGCGGTAAGCCTAAACCGAAGATGTTGGGATGAGATCCTACAAAGATCTCGTTCATGCCGAGAGATCGCGAGTTCTATCGAGTCGTGGAATAAGAACAGTAGGACAATTTGCACAAATATAATGTTTTTACTCTAATACATAATATTTTAGGTAAACATGGGTAATATTTATTTTAAAATGGGCGAACATCCAAAGGCATTGAAACTCTACCGAATGGCTTTAGATCAAACACCGACTGCTGAGAAGGATTTGAGGTATATCAAAATGTGATATTTTAAAATCAGATCGATTTTAAATCATAAATTTATCTGGAGAAAAATACTTTTTACTTTAAAATACTTTTTTATATTCTTTTATCTATTTATTCTAAAAAACTTCTTTATCAATATTTGATCAGTCAGCAATAGTCATGTTCTATATCTGTTATTTATGTATTTCTATAATAATAATATGTATCTATATATATATATATATATATATATATATATATATTATATATATATATTATATGTGTGTGTGTATTTGTATGTATGTATATATACATATATATTTAAATGTATAGTATGTATTTTTGTATGTAGTTTATATAGATATATTTAGTAACTTATAAATAATATTTTCATTTTAATACTTATATAGCCATATTTTAAACTTTGTTGCACTACCCACCATCATCTTAACGTTCACCATATATGAAGGTTTGGCTGGTAGAGAAAGCCATGGGGCATTAAGTCCGCCTTTTGTAAAAAAAAAATACAATAAAGTTTTAAATAAATAAATAAATAAAATATTTTGACCTAAGTTTTTCCGTATCATATTTAACTAGTATTTAGATTATGTTTAATATTATAATATTTGTATTGTAAATAGAAAATAAGGCAGTTTTTTGCTCCTGATCTGGGTGTTTATAAGTGATAGGTAGACATCCGGCTGTCATTATTTTTACTAGCCTCTTATTTGGGGTAATAGCGTCACTTTCAAGTCAAATCAAGGAGCGAGTCAGTCGCATTTTGAGATCAGCTTGAAATTTAATGCGGTTTACTATCGCGTTTATTTTGGTTAACAAGGCGCATAAAATTTGTTTAAAACATTAATCAATGTTCGCGCAAAATCTAAGAAAATACTTGAAAGTTGCCGAGTCGGACATGCCGAGTGCTACATGCAGTTATTTAACGGTCGATAGCATTCACCTGCATTCATGTACCGCACTCCAGCTTAACATCAGACGGGGTACTGTCATAGATCGAGCCATAATAAAAAAGTTGTACCTATTAATATTTGCAGAATGAAAGTAATGCATAACATCGGCCTGCTACTTGTACGTATGGGTAAATTTAGAGATGCAGTTACTAATTTTCAACATATTATGCATGAACAGGGAGACTTTCAAACGGGTAAATATACAATCAATCAAATTATAAAGCCTCAATTCCCAGATAGGTTGGGTAGAGAAGATGAAGCGCTACTTTGCACGACAGAACAAACTCTATCCTCCGTCAAAACTCTGTCTTCCGTAAGGCGACCGTGGTGTAGTGGCAGTGCAATGGTTACGCAAACCGAGAGCCGAATTCGACCACCCACCGGTACCATTGTATCTTTGATACATGTACTTTGGTTGTTCTGTTTCTATGATACAAGAACTTTGGTAGCTTAGTCTAGAAATGTAAATAATAAAAAAATAAAAACTGTGGCGGTATTTTCGTGAGCGCTAATGGACCCTCAACATTCCTTGCTTACCAACAGGCAAATATAGAAGTCGGATAACGCATCAAAATGTTATATTTATGTCTACGGAAATATTCTCCTCCAACATCTCTTTCTTGTAATATGCTTTATATAATATTTTCTACCATTTAGGTCTTCACCTAGTACTATGTTCTGTTGCCTTAAATGATGCGGAGGGTGGGAAGGCAGCATTCCATGCCATGTTAGATGTGGAAGCACCTACTTATCATCATGATTTGCCTGTCGATGATGTGAGTATTAAAAAAAACGATTTTTAAATTGTTTTTGGCGCAATGACTGCAACTTTCAAAACTAAAGCCATACTGTGTAGCAGGGCCGTCTTTACCCGGGGGTTCAAGGGGTGCGGTGCACCCGGGCGCAGAGTCCTAGGGGGCGCATGCCGACCGCCATAAATTTCGACAGGTACCTACTACACTGAGACCACGCGAGCGGAGCCTTGACTTTCGCACCCCGGCGCTGAATATGCTTAAGACGGCCCTGCTGTGTAGAAAAACTATTATTAACAAATCAAATCAAATTGTCACACCTTTTCCCCACAGAAATAGGCACAGTTAATGGACCGCCACTTGCCACGATTATATTAGGTATTACCTATCATTATCAAAAACTAAAATAATTTGACAATTCACTACTCTTACAAGCTGATCACGAAACCCGACTCAGTCACTTTACAGTATGTATACTTGTTGTGGAGCAGAGGGTAATTGGAGCCTACTAAGGAAAAATCTCAATAAAAGTCAAATTTATGGATATTTTAGAAACTTTTTATTAGAAACTAAATCCTTACTTATTTGACTATTAATAATCACAGCGTCGAGGTTATATTATTAGGCATTTGATCACAGATAGACTTTTTCCAAAAAATCAGAATCGCTCCCATTACCCAACTCTGCGGGAAATGAGAGCCTATAAACTCCCATATGTGTAATGGGAGCTACTTTATTATAAAGTCAGCCTTATTTTTTTTTATAAGTCAGTCTGAAATCTCACATATTCATATAAATATTAAAATAAACGTAACCGTATAATCAATAACTTTACGGATCCAAACAAATACGCAAATATAATTAACTGGGCTATCAGAACCAAAACATTGTTTCGTTACCATATCTCTGCAATGGTAACGTTACCTTTTTCTGTGTCACAGTTAATAGCAAACAATGTCCTTTTCTGAATATTCTGACTCATCGTCGCAAAGATTCTTAACGTCTCCTTCTTCAGACGTGTCAGTTTCATCCTCAAAAAGTTTCTTTAATACTCTTTTTATTTTTTCTCTTTTTCTGTGATATACTTCTTTATTTGTTCATAGAACCATTTGTTTTTCTGAATATGGATTAATTTTAAATTTTTTCTCTAAATGTTTCTTCTCTTTCTCTTCAAACACTGTTTATATTGGCGTGCTAGATGAGATTACTGAATGATGTTTTTGTCGCGAAGTTTTGTTTTTGTCAGGTATGTTAGGTAGTGGGCTGGCAGAACTGGCAGAACTTTTGCAAATTCTGATTTTTCTGTAGTTATGAGACAAGCAAATGTTTAGGTATCAAAGTAACTGGCTGCATAATGTTGTGTATCGTTTGATATGGTTGGGTCTGTATAGAGTGACTATTCTTGAACGTCGTTTGTTGTGGATGAGGTCGTGGCAGGGTTGGCAGTAGCTGGCTCCAGGCGTGTTTTATCATTAAACGGAATTATAGCAGATTTTATGTTTGGCGACAGTTTTAAGGTATACTATTTGCCTTCTTTTCTAAAGTTTCAACAGTCCAAGACGCTTTCGTAGTGGTGCTTTTTTTAATGGCATTTCGGTATCTTAAAAAAAACATATTAAAATGCATATGAGGTAATTGGAGCTTTAAGGGGTATTCAGAGCCTAATAGGCTCTGATTACCCCAATACCACCATCTTAAAATATATTAAAATGATATCATGAATCTAGCTTGTATTGAAATTATACGCACGGATACTCCAAATTGATAACATCAGCTATAAAATAAAACAGGTTTGATTGTAAGAAATATTTAACTTCACACTTACCTGGCCGATGAAATTTCGTATTTTTTATAAGCACGGAGCAAAAAATCTACAAGCGTCTTTGGTTGACAAACGGCGTGGCACTGGTGAGCCGACCACGGCAGGGGAACACGGACGCGGTATGACGAAGGCCCCCTAGTAGCAACCGAGTCAATACGAGCTATAGTTTTGTCTCTAGTCACCCCGCTCCCATTACCCGCTGGCTCCCATTACCCCCCGCTCCCTTATACCAGTAGTACTACTTGTTGGTACCTAATACCCGGATCAGCAGACTGAGCGCCAATGCCTACCACTCTTTAAGAGGTATTTCATATTATTCAATTAGTCACATTTCAACGCAGGGATAGTAGGTAGACACAATCACTTTCCTTACATCCACAACGATACAAGGCACTATTATTGTAGGTAAGACTTTCTTTTTGCATAAAACTGGATAAGTGGTTTTGAATCAGGGCCAAGTGGTTGGCGAGACCGATTATCTTCCACTAAACCATGGTCGGTCGCCTTTGCCATTGGGACGGTATTAATACTCAAAATACAGTTCCTACTTTTTAAAAGTACTTTTTTTGTTCATTTTAAATAAATTGGAACCAGGACGATTCAGTATTATAAATTTCCATTTATCTTTAAAATTTATTTAACAATCAACCAATCAAATTGTCACGCTTTTTTCCCACAGGGGTAGGCAGAGACATTGACCACTTGCCACGATCCTGACCCAATTCTCTCGCTCTATAGTTATGGGCACTAGGCAACCCAGCTTCCTTAGGGATTTCTCCTATTTGGAAAACACACTCCTGGGTCTGCCTTGTTTAACGCATCAGATTTCAGATTTATAAATTCCTTTCCTTAATCTACTACTTAATCCTTTCCTACTACTACTACCATCGGAGCATTCCTTTGTCGATCCTTGTCACGACATCTTCGTTCAAACCACATCTATCGCGCACTGTGCTATTCCTTATTCTATCCGCTATCGTCACTTCATATACACTCCTTAATGGCCGCATTTCTACATTTCTACTCTTATGTTTCTTCTGCCATACCCAACGTTTATTTAAGTATATTATGTATTGCCAGGTAGAAGACGCCTACTCGTCAGTAATGCGTGACGTGTTAGTTGGTGACCGTCTCTCCCAATGGTCTAGGGCTGCATCCGCTCATGCAGAGCGCTGCCTCGTGTTGGCTGCGGCTGCACTCGCGCCATTGTTGCAACCAGCTGCAAACACACCCAGGGATGATACAGCTGGGTGAGTCACACTGATAAGTTATGGTTTCTTTTTTGCTTACAAGCATTTGTATTTGAAAAAGAATCATATGATAGATGCCGTCGTCCGTCTGGTTTATTTTAGGATAATTTATTCGAAGATCAATGCTTTTTCTATTGTGACTCGACGTGCAATCTGCGAAGCGCCGAGAGCCAAGAGCGCCGACGGCTGAAAAAACCGCATCAATTGCGCTTGCCTCAGTCGCCGTCACTTTATCGGTAAATGATGCTTTTTCCCGCTTCGTTTGAAAGATCCAAGGTTGTAGGACGGGGCGCAGATATCAGCTGGTGAATCTGTCGATATGGCTTGCGTTTCTTCCACAAAGAAACGACGCACCGAACGAGCGGAGTTTTTATCTTTTGGTTAAATTTTTATAGAATGTGGTGGTGTGTGGAAGCATTACGTGGTTGGGAGACTGGCGGTGCTGGCGCTAGATTGGAACTTGGTGCAGCACTCGCAGCGCTTCGTGCTGGTGGTATTAAATCTGCGAATGGTGTAAAAGCGCTGCAGCGGCTGAAAGCTGTGGCAAGAGCACATCCCAATGATAGAGTTGTACGCGCTGAAGCCAACGCAGATGCAGCGTTTGTCGCTTATGCTGTACGTATTTTTAGAATAGATTCTTTAGAATTGTGACATCGCTCGAAAACCAGACAACCGATGGGGAAGAAAGGTTCTAGAGTAAGACGGGAAGACGCAGCGTAGGTAGGCCTCCCACTAGGTGGACTGAAGACATAGTGAAAATCACGAATAACCAGTGGATGCAACTGGCATCGTTGTACGAAATGGCGTTCTATGTTCAGCAGTTGACGCCTTTTGGCTGATGATAAAATATGACTCACCAGCTTGATTACAGAGGGCTAACAGCTTGGTTCAATAATAATAATAATATTGATAGGTATCAAAATAAATTTTATGATATATTGGATATCAATCAATCAATCAATCAAATTGCCACGTCTTTTTTCCACAGGGATAGGCAGAGACAATAGAGCGCCACTTGCTACGATCCTGACACAACTCCCTTGCTTCCTTTACATTCACAATTCTCTTTATACAAGCTCTCTGGTTATGAGCA
This sequence comes from Tinea trinotella, assembly GCA_905220615.1. Taxonomy (NCBI): domain Eukaryota; kingdom Metazoa; phylum Arthropoda; class Insecta; order Lepidoptera; family Tineidae; genus Tinea; species Tinea trinotella. The sequence continues at coordinate 5,520,160 of HG992310.1, forward strand.
CTAGGCAACCTAGCTTTCTTGAGGATGTCTCCGATTTCGTTTCACATGAGATTTATAAATTATTTTCGTCAATCAAATATTGGATAACTATAATTTAATCCCTGACCTAGAATGTAATTTCGTATTTGAAAATAATGATTTCGTTATTTTTTTCCATACGGAATTTTGTGTCTTATTTATTTATTTAAAAACTTTATTGTATTTTTTTAACAAAAGGCGGACTTAATGCCCCATGGCATTCTCTACCAGCCCAACCTTCATCAATTCTTAATCAAATCGTGGAAATTCTTACTGGTTTTCTCATAACCATACACATGGCCGTCCTAAGCATATTCAGCGCCGGGGTACGAAAGTCAAGGCTCCGCTCGCGTGGTCTCAGTGTAGTAAGTACCTATCGAAATTTATGGCGGTCGGCATGCGCCCCCTAGGACTCTGCGCCCGGGTGATCTGCACCCCTTGAACCCCCGGGTAAAGACGACACTGACCATACAACTTGTATAAAGACAATTGTTCATTTCATAATCGTAGAAAGTGGTGCTTGACTAACTATTATATCTGTTACTAATTTCATTTGTTTTTTGTTTTGGCTCGTCATCCGATAACACCTCACCTCATGTTTTTTAAATTTTGATCGTGACTCGACATCTGACCTCTAGCTGCCTGATAGTAAGCATGATGGAGGCCCAAGAGTGCCGACAAGTGAAAGAGTTAGTTTACGTTTCCAACAGTCTGAAAGTTCCTGGCTTGAAGTTTCTGGCTTGAATTTAATGGTTTGCTGAATTTCGGTCCAGCTAAGTAAATGCAAGTAGCAGTCGCATCCACTATACCGGCCTACTTAGTACCGGCAACTTACAAGCTAATTCCGAAAAGCATCTGAGTCGTTTCAAAGTCTGTACACTTGTAAGTGGTGTTGAGTGACAGCACTCTGCTTGATGTTAAGCCGAAGTGTGTTCCATGAATGAATGTCACTGCTACTACAATTCAATAACTGTGAGTAGCAATCACATCCACTATGCCGGCCTAGTTGGAGCCGGCAACTTACAAGCTGATCCCGAAACGAGACCAAATCACTTCACGGTCTGTATACTTGTAAGTGGTGGTACTACCCCGGATCGGCAGACTGGGTACCACTGCCTACCACTCTTTGATAACCCGTATTGGTAGTCTGGGCAAATAACAACAATTATAAATACAGATAATGAACAATTCCAGTTAGGTAATTACACGGAATGTCAGCAACTAAGCGAATTAGCATGTCGTGAAGATCCATACAGTTGTGGAGCTCGTGTGACGGCTGCTTTGGTCCAGGCAAAAACTTCTGATGACTGGTCAGGAGTTGGTGATTTGCTCGCCGCTGCATCACATTTGGATCCAGCTGATCTTACAGCTATGCATGATATAGGTGACTTTGATGTTTTTGTTTGTGTACAATGAGTAAGTTTATATAAATTAGGTAACCATTTAAAAAATCTCTAAAAAACACATAAATAATATTTACATCTTTTTTATTATTGTAACTCGTCATCTGACCTCCACCTGCTTGCTGGTAAGCATGATGAAGAGTGCCGACAACTGAGAAAACCCGTCTTAGTTCGTGGCTGCCTCAATCGCCGTCACTATGCCGGCAAAAAAAAACATTTTTGATATAATTCTGAGATCTATTGTTGGCGCTTTCTAGGAAAGTCGATGTCAAATGTACAGTCTTATTAAAATAAAAAAGGATGATATATTTTTTCCAAAGCCTGGTTAAGTAATTTAATTCTTTCATGAATTGGCTGCTTTTTAAATGGGTAAGATTAGTAGGTAAGCAGACATTTGGTGGTCTGCCCAACTGGGTTAGGTACCAGTTTGAAAGGTGCCGGCTGGTTCCTACTAGGTCTGCTACTTTTTAATTGTGACATCGACCGGCCCGGTGGTGAGCAAGAGGAGGTCCAAGAGGTCCTACGACTAAAAAAAACGAGTCAGTTCACGGCTGCCCCAGTCGTCGTCACACAGTCGGCGTAGTGTCTTATGTTAAGTTACTTCTAGTTGCTCAACTGTAGGAGAAGTCGCCTCTATTCATGAACCGCAATCTAGCTTAACATCACATCGTACGTCGAGATACAACAAAAGAATAGTTTTTCTGTAATTGTCTAAATGTTATAGCATTAACAATGGAAGCTGCCGGTGGTGACAAGGAGGCGTCTGCAGCTCGCTGGTCCCGCATTCGTGGTGCTGGTGGTGGCGCTGGGAGTACGTTGAGATCATTCGCAGCAGCTGGATTGGCAAGGCTACACCATGCTGCAGGAGATGCCCATACCGCTGAACATTGGTACAGTTTATTTTGTGACTTTTAGCTCCGTAGTTTAGCTTTTAGCTCCTTACTCTTTGATCTTACATATTTAGAATGCTTTTTTATATTGCAATATTTTGCAAGTTCAACTCTGCAGTTGAGATCGTTGCAAATTAACTTGCCTTATTTTTCATCTTCCATTTTTTATTCTGTTCGACGGGTAAACAGGAAGAGTTCCAAGAGTGCCAACTACTGAAAATACAGACTCTGTTCACGGTTGCCTCGGACGTCGTTACGTAGGAGAGAAAATTATATATTTGTCTCGCCTTACAGAACGTCACTTTTCAAGGTCCCGACACAACTCTCTTACTTCCATGTTTTCTTATATTTGAATTATGTATGAATGATGAACATTTATATTAATTACGTTTGCAGGTATAGCAGCATAGGCAGTTGGGACGCCGGCGTGGCGGAGGCATTGGCCAGATTACATTCAGAACTTGGTGACGTCACAACAGCCAAGCACCATTATCAAGATGTAAGCATATTATTGCGATAGTGGGTGATGATTTTAAGGTATCCTGATATTTACGTTGGAAGTGTTTATGAGGATAATACTTTTTGCGAAATACAAGTGGTATTCATATACAAATTGAGTGATATTCATAAATTATATTATCTGTGAAAAGAGATGTGACAGTTTAATATAGTAGATAGAGTGAAGGTAACATATTACCTAAAATTTACATACGAAAAATATAATTATTCAATGTTAAAATTAATATGTACATATACACCTTTATTCTGTTAATACTAAAATCCTTAAAAAAATATACATGATTAAAAGGAGTCCCTTTAGGCAAGGTTCCGAAGATACTAGCAGCGTTCCCCCTTTTAATAGCTAGTCTAATTCTTTGTCCGAGGTAGTTGCCAATTCTTCGGTCTCCTGTGATATCGACTAACCTTTTTGCTATTTCGTTAAAAAGCCTTATAGCGCGATGGAATGGGACAAAATCATACTCGGAGCCTAGACCCTTGTATTTGCACGCTTTAGCTTTTTCAGCCGCTTCATGGAAGACAATGGAAAATCGCATTTATTCCCAGAAAAATAAATTGAATATTCCCTAGGGATTCGTTTTTCTATACACTACGGTTGACTCAGTCGCCGTCACTATGCTGGCCAAAGGCGATTTTTAACCCTCGCTTAAAGGATTTAAGATTATAGGATGGGGAGAACATATAAGACGACGCGCCGAATGTCGAAGGCGGCATTGGTGGGGGTCTTACAATATTTGGTTGGGTAGAGAGGATAGTGAGGGCAGGGAAGGTAAGTGTTGTCATGTCACAAAAAGCTTTAAAACCTACATTTCGGTCGCAAGACCGGAACGCTGGACCCGGCACCCGCACGGGGATTCTATGGATGCTAAGAAATTGTTTCATCGACTGCCGAGTCGGTCCATAAAATGCGGATGCTTCCTCGAAGGAAGTAAGGTAGGTACTAAGAAGACAATGTTTTTCTCTGCATATATTTAACTCTCTTCCCTGCAGGTGGAGGCAGTGTGGCCGTGTTCAGTAACAGCATTAGAATGGCTCGGCGGTGATGCTCGGGGTGAAGCAACAGTTGCTTTGGAGTATTACAGACGCTTGGCACGATTGCAGCCCAATAATGTAAATATAATTTGTAATCGGAGACATCCTCAAGAAAGCTAGGTTGCCTAGTGTCTGCCCATAACCATAGAGCTTGTTTGAAAAAAATTGTGAATGTGAAGGAATCTTATGACCTTGGATCCTTCAAGCGATGCGTGAAGAAGGACCTTTGGCCGGCATAGTGACGGCGACTAAAGCAGCCGTGAACAAACTCGGTTTTCTCGGTCGACGTCACTCTTGGACCTCCTCTTGCTTATCATCAGGCGGGACGAGGTGAGATGTCGTGTCTAAATAAAATAAAAAAGCGAGGGAGTTATGTCAGGATCGTGGCAAGTGGCACTCTATTGTCTCTGCCTATCCCTGGGGGAAAAAGGCGTAACAATTTGATTGATTGATTGATGTACTACGTATATTTTTTAATAACTGTTGCTTGAAATATGATACCACCAGATGTTAAGCTAGAACGCGGTCCATTAAATGGAGGTAACTGCAACTACAGTAATATTCCTGCCAGTAGCAGTCACGTCCACTATGCCAACCTAGTTAAAACCGACAACTAGTTAAAAACGGAAACATATTGTATACAATTGCCTACCAATCTTGGGACAATCGGCGCTCTTAGACCTATAGGTTTTGTATCTTATTGGAACATATAGGTATTGTATCTTATAGGCACAGATATGTATTGTATCTTATAGGAACAGATAGGTATTGTATCTTATAGGAACATATAGGTATTGTATCTTATAGGAACATATAGGTATTGTATCTTAAGGCACATATAGGTATTATAGGTATTATATTTGACGACAGGCGTAGACGAACGGTTTAGCGATTGGTTTGTTGCGCGTAAAGTCCCGGGTTCGATCCCCGGTCGGAGCAAATATTAGTTTCATAGCTTTTATTTGTAATATTTAATAATATTAAATATTGTAAAATTTTTGTTAATAAAAAAAAAGAGATGAATATTTGCTTCGGGTCTGGTTATCAAAGAGTGGTAGGCAGTGGTACCCAGTCTGCCGATCCGGGGTAGTACCACCACTTACAAGTATACAGACCGTAAAGTGATTATTTGGTCACGTTTCGGGATCAGCTTGTAAGTTGCCGGTTCCATCTAGGCCCGCATAGTGGATATGATTACTACTCACAGTTATTGAATTGTAGTAGCAGTGATATTCATTCATGGACCACACTTCGGCTTAACATCAAGCGGGGTGCTGTCATATGTCGAGTCACAATAAAAATAAATAAAAATATATCTTTGACAGGCACAATGGGGTTTACTAGTGGGCAGTTGTTTACGTGCAAGTGGAAGATATCAAGAAGCTTTATCAGTGTACAAGAAAATGAATGCACGTTTTCCAGAGAATGTCCAATGTAATGTATTTCTTGGTTTTTTAAAATAATTCTTAACTTAATTGCAATAAAATCGCTTTTTGGTTCTTCCGTATCATTTTTAAATAATAATGACAAATAATTTTAATCTATAAAACTGATATACTCACTTCTATTCTGTCAGGGTTGTTTAGACAGGTCAATCATAATAAAACCCTCTCGAACAGACATAAGAAAGTAATAAATTAGAATTATCGCTAGAAATTAAATAATTAAATTAAAAAAATTCTTTATTAACATAAAATCTTACATTATAAATCTGTGAATTGAAGGTCCCTGTACTAGGTCTGCGTGAGACACTGTGTTACCGGACAACCCCGTCTTTCCCTGACTCATACAGCAAGCTGTGAGATGTATATGTGAGGTGTAAAGTACAAAAAGAAAAAAATAACAAAACAGAATGTGAACTTAGCCCTCAGTATCCGGACCTTTTGGGAAATAATAAATTATTTTTATGACTAAAAATAATGAATTTAAGGATAACCTATTAACGCTGGAACCGTGGGAGTTTGTCTTCCCATGTTTTTTGTAACTGTTCGAAACACCAATATATATAAACCCTTGTCAATAAGAACTAAATCAGTATCGACCTAAACTTCGTGTTGTTATTATTTAACCAAAGTCCTTCGTCAAGTCCTACGCACGACCCCCGCAAATATAACTCTCTCTCGATTTTTTTTATTTATTGTGCCTGGACATATAACAGCACCCCGTCTGATGTTAAGCTAGTACAGTTAAATAACTGCAGTAGCAGTAGCATCCACTATGCCAGCCTAGTTGTAACTGGCAACTTTTAAGCTGACACCAGACGACAGGCGTTTAGCGACTGGTTTGTTGCGCGTAAAGTCCCGGGTTCGATCCCCGGTCGGAGCAAATATTTGTTTCATAGGTTTTATTTGTAATATTTAATAGTATATATTAAATATTGCAAATATTTGTTAATAAAAAAAAGAGATGTATATTTGCTTCGTGTCTGGTTATCAAAGAGTGGTAGGCAGTGGTACCCAGTCTGCCGATCCGGGGTAGTACCACCACTTACAAGTATACAGACCGTGAAGTGATTTGGTCACATTTCGGGATCAGCTTGTAAGTTGCCGGTTCCATCTAGGCCGGCATAGTGGATGTGATTGCTACTCACAGTTATTGAATTGTAGTAGCAGTGACATTCATTCATGGACCACACTTTGGCTTAACATCAAGCGGGGTGCTGTCATATGTCGAGTCACAATAAAAAAAAAATAAAAAAAAACCTTGGTACCACCCGGATCGGCAGACTGAAACTGTTTAACGTGTTTTATTAACACGCTTTTATTAGCTTGACTTTTATGTATGTAACTAGTAACGGAATCTATTAAATCAGTTTTCGCCCACTTCTAGACGTCTGAATAATTTAAAAATTTGCACACGTATTGTAACAATATTTTCGTTATATTTTGGCCGGCATAGTGAGAACAATTAAGGCAACCGTGAACTGACTCGATTTTTTACAGTTTCATTATTAGGCCTCCTCTTGCTTGCTATTTATGCACTTTTGAGTTCATAAGCGTGTCTTTTATAGTTGTTTTTAACTATAGTTTTATAAATTTTAGGTTTGAAGCTGATTGTAAAGTTGTGCGGTGATCAAGGATTGCAAGAAACAAGTGCTTGGAATAGAGAATTGCAAAGGGTGCAGGCGAGAATTAAACAAGAACAATGTAAAGTACACATCATAATATTTATATTTTGTTTTAATGGATTTAAGTATTGGTGACGTCATCTGATCGTCATCTAACTTCGACTTAACTGATGGTAGTACGTAAGCAGGGTAGGTCAAAGATCCCTGACGAAAAACGACTTAGATTTCGATTGTCACGCTTGATTAGCCAATGTGAATGACAAAGGTTCGACAAATAAAAAAAACGAGGGGAACCGTTTAGTTTAGTTGTCGTGAAAAGAGGTGGTTTACAGTTCTTTGGAAGATTCTCCTACTGGAAGGCTTTACTGTACCCTTCACATCCATATCTATCTTTTTTAAGCTCTATGACTATGGGAATTCTGAAATTGTATCTCTTTATGAAGCCTTCGATTTGATCAGAAAGCATTCATACCGTCTTTTGATCATTCATCGTTTCTTACTTCAACTTATTCTTTTAGCATCAATACCATCGGCTGGTAGTATTTCTTCAGGTGCAAGTCAATCGCCTGTAGAACAAGGGAAAGGTGAATACAATTTGCTTATTAAACGAATAATGAATTTTATTATTATTTATTTATTTAAATCCTTATTGCACCAAAATAAACTTAAAAATAGGTACATAGGCGAGTTTAATGCCTACTAGGCATTCTCTAACATCTTACCTTTAGTATGATTAGAAATTATGGACAGGGTGCAAATATACTACAAACTACAATTACATAAACTACATACAAGTATCACAGTTATTATTACGTGTATAATGTAGATGACTGCAATTATGTAACGCTGAACCTGAAACGCGTAACTTAATAATTATTTAATTAATTTATCAAATTAAATATTTTAAATACTTGTTTAAGTAATAAATAAATAATTATTTAATCGAATATTGCAAATAAATGCCATGAAAAAAGTTTGGCTCCGACTTTCGCGAGTTTCCGTTATCTCACTAATTATCTTAATGGTTAAACATTATTTTGTTTATACTTACATTAAAAATAAACTATCTATTAAAATATCAGAATAAATAAAACTATCTGTCCGTTGTCCAAATTCATTGATATTTTACATCTTTTTCGGATTTATTACTCAGTACTCAAGCCTTAAATGATATTAATTAGAAAGGTGTCTCTTCTACAGGCCGTAATGACAGTGCAGGCGTAACAGGTAACCGAAGTCAATTATCAACTGCAAGTTCTGGCACTCTGGCAGCATCCCGGGTCAGAACAAATACATATTCTGCTGACAAAACTGACAACCACGAATATAACAGGTTACGAATTATTATTTCATTTTATTATCATTGAGTCAGAATTGATAAAACCATTTACGGCGACCGTGGTGTAGTGGCAGTGCAATGGTTACACAAACCGAGAGCACGAATTCAAACCACCCACCGGTACGAATGTATTTTTGATATATGTACTTTGGTTGTCCTGTTTCTATGATACAAGCACTAGTAGCTAGGTATAGAAATGTAAATAAGAAAAAAAATGGCTTAAACTTAATTGTTATGATTTTGAAATTGTCCTATCCAGCAGCTTATACATGTTATACCAACAGCTCGCTATGATTGGCCGTTTTGACATTTGACTGTTCATCGTATAAATTAATAACTACGTTTGAAAAAGCAAATTATTGTTCTTTATTGTCAATGTACGGTCAAACGTCAAAACAGCCATCATAGCCTGGTAGAAATACATATTAGGATTCAATATGTTTTGAATATGAAAAGATTTAAATATTAAGATTTAAATAAGATAGAAAATAAGATGTCAGCCATAATAAGTGGACCGTAATTAGTCCACTGCTAGAAATTGGTCTCTCCTTGAGTACTCCATAATGAACCGAAGCAAATTGAGGAAATTGTCGTTCTTTATTGTGTATTCGCTGGTGTAGCAAAACTATTTCGTGAATACGTCACGTTTTCTTACCTCGACAAAAATGTAAGGAACTCACTGTGACCGCTGCAAAGCTTTCGAACGTCGGAATAAAAAAATAAAATTGTAAAATCAAAACCAAAATAAACGCGATAGTAAGCCGCATAAAATGTGTTTAATTCATATAAGGAACTGTCAGGGATTATGAAATGTTATTTTAAAGTAGAACAATAGTCGTTAAACAATTAGAAATACGTGTTTATATTTTCACTCAAATAGGTAGCGACTTAGTAGACATATGACAGCACCACTTTTTATGTTAAGCTGGAGTGTGGTTAATGAATGGTTGTCACTGCTACTACAACTCAAGTAGTAAGTAGCAGTCACATCCACTATGCCAACCTAGTTGGATCCGGCAACTTACAAGCTAAATCACGTCACGGTCTGTATACTCGTACTTGTAAGTGGTGTTACTACCCCGGATCAGCAGAATGGGTCAATTTAATAATTTAAGTAATTTTACAAGAAATTTAATTTAATTTAACAATTTAAGTATTTTAGTAATTTTAATTAATTTAGTAATTTATAATGCATTGAGTAATTCACTTTTGTTGTGCAATAACATGATAATAAAGACGTCACTGTGACCAAATTAAATGTCATAAGTCACATAGCAATAACACTGTTTGTTATTAAGAGAAAAGAGATAGATAGGCACTTATCACTTAGGTACATAGTGCTGCTCTAAGATATTTACATTGCTATTTAGTTATGCATTCATTGGATTTAACTATTCATTATTTTTTCTTTTTTTTGTCTTTGGACATCTGACCTCGACCCGCCTGATGGTAAGCAAGAGAAAGTCCAAGTGACGACAACTAAAAAATAACGTCAGTTCACGGTTGCCCCAGTCGCCGTCACTATGCCGGCCAAAAGTGTTTCTTCACCCATCGCACATTGTGAGAGAACACATTGTAAAGCATTTGACTTGTCGATTGTTCTACAACGAAACGACGCACCGAAACCTTTTAGTTCGACTGCTGATTCGGTCGACAAAATGCGGATGCTACACCAGCCACGAATAGTTCTTGAATTACCAAATCTGTTTGTCCTCAGATCTACGATGGAATCCAGTAATGGTAACGTGAAAACATCGAGCCGCTCTATTAACAAAAGTGGTTCAGCAGCGAAGAAGATTGACGAATTCGAAGATGACCTACCACTGCCACCTGAATAACTAAGGCGGCCGTGGTGCAAAGGTCACGCAAACCAGAAGCACGGGTTAAAAACCATTCACCGGTATCAATTTATCTTTGATATATGTACTTTGGTTGTCCTGTTTCTATGATACAAGCACTTTAGTGTAATGTAATAAAAAAACTATAATCTTGGGCCACCGTAGTGGATACAACTATGTTTCTTAGTTATCTAAGAAAACAATCTTAGATTATATAAGATTCCTATAAAAATAAATTTATAGGCAGAGATAATGGAGCGCTACTTGCCACGATCCTGACATAATTCCCTCACATTCACAATCCTCTTCATACACGTTCTATGGTTATGGGCACTAGGCAACCCAGCTTTCTTAAGGATCTTCCGATTTGTTCGGAAAACACCCTCTTGGGTCTGCCTCATTTAACGTATCCAACCACACCAGATTTATAAATTTCTTTCGTCCATCTACTTTCACTTATCCTTTTACTTTTTACTTTTTTTTATAATTTATATCATTAATTATATATGAACTTTAGTTAGTTTTATACATTTTGTAATTCAATATGAAGAAATAAATTAATTCAGCAATTATAAGGTAGTTTTAGTTTAAATAAAAGACCCAAATTAAAATTGTAACATTTATTTAACAGATTTAAAGATTCGTTTTTAATTTTAGGACTAGATAAAGTATCTAGTTTCTATGTTATAACATAAAATAACAGAGACCAGCTTTTGACATAATTAAAAACAAAATAACAAAACGTTCGTAATATTACAATTCAAGATATAAAATATACAATTATTATGTATATTTTACAAGGCATACGTGTAGTGGTTGCGGAATGGCCTTGCAAACCAAGACCTTCCGGTTCAAAACCACTTGCCGGTATTAGTGTGCCTTGGATATATGAGTATGTACTTTGGTCGTCCGGTTTCTATGATACAAGAACGTTTAGTAGCTTAGTTAGAAATCTTAAAAAGATATATGAGATATATATGTATATAACTTATGTATAGATAAGAATTAAAAAGAATTTTACGACTTGCAAGTGGTTATTTTTTGCAATTTAGTTTGTCCAACGTGAGCCGATTAAAACTATAATTTTGTGTTAAGTGGAACAAATTTTCTAATAAAATATATACAAAATCATTTTTAACTTTAACGTTTTTAGGTTTCAAATCAATTTAATAAAAAATTAAAAACTTTTAAAACAACGACCACATTATATCACTTTTTACTAGTCATACTTCCTATTTTTTTTAATTGTGGCTCGACATATGACAGCACCCTGCCAAAAGTGGATAGAGGCAACTACTTCTACAGTTAAATAACTGCAAGTAAAATACTCATCCACTATACCGATTTTTAAAAGGCAAACTTTAAACATTTTATTTTTAGTAAGACTAGTTTAGATACTTAACTTTTTTTATTGTGACTCGACATATGACAGCACCCAGCTTGATGTTAAGCAATTCAATATCTGTAAGTAGCAGTCACATCCACTATGCCGGCCTAGTTGGAACCGGCAACTTACAAGCTAATCCCGAAACGTGACCAAATCACTACACGGTCAGTATACTTGAAGTGGTGGTACTACCCCGGATCGGCAGACTGGGTACCACTGCCAACCACTTTTTAATAGTTCAACAGTATAAAATCGAGCACAGTATTCTTAAAGTGAGATGTTTTAAATAATAGATTGTCTACATCTACAGTCTTATATTACTGTAGATGAGACCTCTATCAATCAATCAAATTGTCACGCCTTTTTCCCACAGGGATAGGCAGAGTCGACCTCTAATTGTTATGCTAAATATTATAGCTATGAGTGCAGCATATAGATCGCAATCCAGTTTAAGGCGAAATTTCGTGCTTACATAAAACATAAAAGTTGTACACTGCCTCTACTCATCTTAGTAACAGACATAGCGACATGTGAGAATTAATGCTTAAAAATAATTGGTAACAAAACCACATTTTTCTATATAAAATATATTAACGAACAACAGTATTATTAAATTTTATGTTGTCGTATATATTTGTAAATGAAAAAATAACTTAAATAAATAAAAATAACCTAGTAGTACATTAATATCTTAGAAAACCATTATAAATTAAAAGAAAACCTATATTATACAGAATAAAATTAATATGTATAAATATGTCAATTTCCCTGCTTACACCCGTGACAGACAAACATAGGTGTAAAGATACTTCAGAAAAAAAAACACAAATTAAACATAATCACAGGCTACATAAAAAAGTACTATAAAAGTACAAAAAATAGTTTACAAAATATACAAAAGCGATAACTTAATTCTATCCTAATAAATTACACTATTTAATTTTAACGATAACAAACGTCAACAACAATGCAAGAATTAAGAATTAAGAATGAAAAATGGTTATTTTGTCGAAATATCACTATTGGAATATTTAGGCGACCGTGGTGTAGTGGCAGTGCAATGGTTACACAAGCCGAGACCACGAGTTCCAAACCACCCACCGGTACCAATGTATCTTTGATATATGTACTTTGGTTGTCCTGTTTCTATGATACAAGCACTTTAGTAGCTTAGTATAGAAATGTAAATAAATAAATATTGTATTCAAAAATATATATATTGCGGCTAGACCTACCTGATGGTAAGTAAAAGAAAGTCTAAAGTACCAACTGAAAAAACCGAGACGTAAACTGTGCCAGCCAAAATTACTGGATTAGCTCAATGGCACATAAATGTATGTTCTATTGAGCTTCATTTTTATTGAGCTAAAATAAATAAACGATGATATCTGCAGGAAAATTCATGTTAGAATATAATAATTTTGGGCCTAAAGAAAATTCTGCATTGAATCGACGTCAATTACCATTAAAATATTAAAAGAATCAAACACTAAATGTTTTGTAAAAAAAATGCACTAAGTGTCATCAAATATCACTACGTAATAATTGTTGCGTAGGGGTGTTCTATGTGACCATATTGTATTGCAGTGAGGGTATCTTTAATCCTTTGGAAGACAGGCTGGTTTTGTTTCATAGTAGGTAATAAGATATTTTGGTCTAAATAACCTATCCTGCTGATTGGACTGATCAACACAGCTGTGCCGGCGCCGAACATTTCCATCAACTGAAATAAATACAAATAAAACATAGTATTTTCTTAGATTTTGCGCGAGCATTGATTAATGAATTAAACAAATTTGCAACGGAGCTTTGCATCCGTGACCACGATGGCTGCAAAGCTCTCGAAACGTCGGAATAATAAAAAAAATGTAAAATCAAAACCAAAATAAACGCGATAGTAAGCCGCATAAAATTTGTTTAATTCATCAAATAAAACATTTTAAAATAATGTGGTCATGAGTACGGAAACAATGAGTAGGAACTAGGGATGTTATGGAACTCCGTAATTGTAACTGAAACTATCGGATATCCGAAATAAAAACCTATCCGTAACCGCGACCGAATCTGCTATAGAAGTTTCGAATAATTTAGGATAGGGGCGGAGACTAAATGAAAGACATTATGACAACCTTGTACTTTTAAAATTCTTTAAAAATCTAATATCCGTAACCGAAATTGTCGGAAACTATTGGATGTCCGAAATAATTACATATCCGTAACCGTATCTATAACCGGTATAATATTATTTCTATATCCGTATCCATACCCGAAATTCCATATGCATAACATCCCCAGTAGGAACCTAAATGAATCCAGATGTTAATATTCCTAAAACATATCCAGCTCATTATATATATATAGCTTAAGATTAGGCAGGGTGCTGTCCTATATATATAAGCTGGAGTGCGGTCCATAAATAGAGGTGACTGCTACTACAATTAAATAACTGTAAATAGCAGTCACATCCAATATGCCGTCCTAGTTGGAAACGGCAACTTACAAGCTGATCCCGAAACGCGACCAAATCCCTTCACAGTCTGTATACTTGTAGGTGGTGGTACTACCCCGGATCGGCAAACTGGGTACCACTGCCTACCACTCTCTTTATCTCAAGTTACATTAAAAAAATATATAAAAAAACACTTTTTACTTTTGTTTATTATGGCTCTTATTTCCAGTTTTCCTATCAGGCAAGTTGAGGTCAAATGTCGAATCTCCATAAAAATATATAAACAAAGGTATTTTGTTTTTGTAAAATATATACATATTTCCACTTACCCTGCCTTCCTTATTGAGTTGTATAACTCTGTCCATTGTAATTTGTTCCTCAGACACTGTGAGATCATCCCATTGACTTGCGAGCTCCAGAATTGATCGGCGTGTTACACCAGGAAGTATAAGACCGTTTAATGGTGGAGTTGTCAATACTTTTTCTGTAAAAGAAAATATATTGGTATGAATCAAAATGAACTGGGTATTAAATAAGTAATGTTTAACGAAATGAAATTATTTATATTAGCATGGGCAGGGCCGTCTTAAGCATATTCAGCGCCGGGGTGCGAAAGTCAAGGCTCCTCTCGCGTGGTCTCAGTGTAGTAGGTACCTATCGAAATTTATGGCGGTCGGCATGCGCCCCCTAGGACTCTGCGCCCGGGTGCACCGCACCCCTTGAACCCCCGGGTAAAGACGGCCCTAAGCATGGGCATGCATTTGCTCATCGTCTGATTCTACCATGGCTTCGGAAAGGCATATGATGAGAAGAAGGTCACAAGAAAGACGTCAAATACATATAATATAAATGAAAGAATCAATCCCCAAAATGAATTAAACAAATTTTATACTGTTTACTATGGCGTTTATTTTGGTTTTAATTTTTCAATTTTTATTATTCCGACATTTTGAGAGCTGTGTAGCCATCGTAGTGACGAAGAGAAACGTCGGAGTAATAAAAAAAATGTAAAATCAAAACCAAAATTAACGCGATAGTAAGTCGCATAAAATTTATTTATTATCTAATTAATGTTCGCGCAAAATTTAAGAAAATACACTCCCTATTATTATTATAGAACACTAAAATAACATAGATATATCTAAAATATCACCAGTATAGTAGCGACAACTGTTACTTGCAGTTATTTAACTATAGTAGAAGTCGCATCTATTCAAGGACTGCACATCATCAGAGAGGGTGCTGTCATATGTCAAGCCACAATAAAAAATATATATTTTAAGTTTTAATAGTTAAATTTCATGGATATTGTTAAAATAAATAAATATTGTTTGAGTCATCTCTCGTCAATTTTTTTATTTGACAAATCATATGGGCTTTCCGAAACCATAGTAGAGTCTGATAATGCACAAAAGCTAAAAGGCCTATGCGAAAAAAAATATTTGTGCTTTGTTAACTCCGACGATAATTTATAAATATTTTGGTTTTTATTTTAGTATATTTTAATTATTTAAGTTTATAAAATCAGTACATAAGAAGTAAGAAAGCTGGGTCGCCATAACCACAGAGCCTGTATGAAGAGAATTGTGGATGTGAAGGAAGCATTGTCTCTGCCTAACCCTGTGGGAAAAAGGCGTAACAATTTGATTGATTTGATTTGAAAATCAGTACATCTTTGCACAGTAAAAGGAAGAAGGGAGAACAACGCAATAACTTTGAAATCAAATAAAAAGTTTCGACCATAAATGCGTACGGAAATCTGATGTAAATCAAAAGTATAATTTACTCATTTATAATATAAAATCGAGTGTATGTTATCGAATGATGTGATTGACCCGCTGTTTGCTTCAGGTCTCACACTGGTCAGGGGTCGAGTATGATAAACTATTTAAAACACTGCAAATTCGAATACCATTCATAAGGCAATCACATCTGCTACACGTGCTATTATTGTAATAACAAAGGAATGCTTCAATGGTTTGGGCACATGGAAAGGATGATTGACGAAAAGATAAATCTGCACCCCCAGCACGGCAATCCAAGAAGCAAGATTTAAAAAAAAATATATTGTGACTTGACAAATGACAGCACCCCGCTTGATGTTAATCCGAAGTGTGGTCCATGAATGAATATCACTACTACTACAATTCACAATTCAATAACTGTGAGTAGCAATCACATCTACTATGCCGGCCTAGATGGAACCGGCAACTTACAAGCTGATCCCGAAACGTGACCAAATCACTTCACGGTCGGTATACTTGTAAGTGGTGGTACTACCCCGGATCGGCAGACTGGGTACCACTGCCTCCCACGTCCAAGCTAACATATTTATTGTGTTGAACTGAATGGTAAGCAAGTGGAGGTTTAAGAGCGCCGACGACTTAAGAAACTGACTCGGTTTACGGCTGCCTTAGTCGTAGTTACTATGCCTGCCAGAGGTTCTTGTTTACGTTTCGGTCGAACGATCCAATGTCTTAATTAAAGTTATCGCATCGTTCGTATCACGTGTAAAAAATAATATTTATTATTGCACATAAGTCCGCCATTTGCAAACGTGTCAATAGTTTATCTAAAAAACGTTTATGTTTATGTACGAACTGGAATCGACCTTTAAAAGTGACATGCTGGAAATTTTATTTGCAGTTAAATCGAGTTAATAGATGATGTTAGGTTAAAATGTCAACGAACGACGCGTCCGTGATTATGTATTTATATCAAATCTGACTAAATAAATGTTATTGATATTATTTATTGGGGCTTGTCATCTTAAACCTGGCGTTAAGCTGGAGTGGGGTCCATGAATGGGAGCGACTTCTACTACAGTTTATCAATATTTTAACTGTATTAATAAAACAAAAGCCCGTTCTTATTCCTCTATTTTTAAAAGGGCGGGCATAATGTAGAGCATAACGAAAAATTTTAAAGTCTCTAACTTTATATATGCAAACCCTAACTACCTCTACCATTCACAATACAATATTTTTTGCCACCTTGGATATGCATTTTTTAACAATATTTTTTTAGTGGATCTCCACTTCATATGTGGAGAATATTTACCAAAATGTAGACCTTGTAGTTTTTGAGATACAGTATAAAAAAAACATAGATATTCAATAAATTAAGGTGCTTTTGTGATCTATCATTAAATTATAATAATTTAAATAGTTTCTCTAATATCCAATAATAATAATAAAACTTTGATAATAAAAACAAAACCTATTTTAAAGCTGATATAAAACGTATTACAATGTCAAGGGCGATATATTATAAGCTACTGCTTATCAAACAGTCCCTAAGTTGTTTAGCAACTAAGTTTTTGCTGTTTTTTTTTTGATGAAAATGCCATTTTATTTTTATTGTGAAAAAATGGATACAAACGAATCATTCAAAATATACAGACAACTTTTTTCCATCTTTCTAGCAGAGCATGAATACCGCCACGGTAGAAGTGTTCGTCTTTAGAGGCTATCCACGAATCAAGCCATTTTAAGATGTCTTCATATGAACTGCTGATTAGCCTGTTATTAGCCATGTGTCTAATATTAATACATACCTCCATGTTCATTAATATAAACCATAAATATATTCATTGCGCCAACTTCTGTTAGCTCGTGGTTTGGCCCAAACAGCCATAGTACTTGGTGGTGGCCCATTTCAGCAGCGCGCCGCGTTATTTCTGTTGAAAAATACGTTATTTAATTTTTTTAAATATTTTAAAATTTTATTCTCTATGTATAATGGCGAAGTTGATGTCGGCTGGAACCTTAGAAACCAACAGAAAGATTAAAATAAATAATCAATCCATCAAATTTTAACGCCTTTTTCCTACAGGGATAGGCAATGGAGCGCCACTTTCGATCCTGACATCCACAATTCTCTTCATATACAAAACTCCATAGTTAAGGGCACTAGGCAACTCAGCTTTCTTGAAAAAAAAAAGAATATGTTTGTAATATACAGTCTTGAGACTTTTTTTATTATCTATTCATACTAGACATAACTGTTTCGCTTACTTAAACATCCACAATTCTTAGAATTAATTAGTCAGACATATATTATAGTTGGTACAAGGAAGTGATAAGAGTCATTTTAGGATCGGAGAGAATGACGTTCTCTTGCATCACTATCTCTTGACAGATATCGCTTCTCACTTTTAAACCATTTTAAGAGTCGGAGGACTTTTTATGTTTTTAAATTGTGACTCAACAAATGACAGCACCCCACTTGATGTTAAGCTAGAGTGCGATTCATGAATAGAGGTGACTGCTACTACAGTTAAATAACTGTAAGTAGCAGTCACATCCACTATTTCGGCCTAG
This sequence comes from Tinea trinotella, assembly GCA_905220615.1. Lineage (NCBI taxonomy): Eukaryota > Metazoa > Arthropoda > Insecta > Lepidoptera > Tineidae > Tinea > Tinea trinotella. The sequence continues at coordinate 5,538,424 of HG992310.1, forward strand.
TTTAAATCGGTAACTTACAAGCTGCTCCCGAAACGCGACTAAGTCACTTCACGGTGTGTATACTTGTAAGTAGTGGTACTACCCCGGATCAGCAGCCTAGATACCACTGCCTACCAATCACTCTTTAAAATTTAATCAGTACCAGGTATAATAAAAAATAATACAATATAAAACTAGTATCCTCATACAATTTAAATTCAAGTCTAACTTCTATAAGTTAAGGGTCAAATTATAATGAACATTAAAACCGACGTCGATAATTTATCGCGACTGATTATAAACTAGAATATTCCAGAACATGAAATTTACTAGCAAATAGAAAAACCAATACGTTATCATTGTATTTATAATTGAACAATTTCTATTTGCAATATCGACAGACACAAATTACTAGCTTTACACAATTCTAACAGGGTCCCGATTCTCTAAATACATGACAGCGAAATGACGTGGCAACGAACTCGCACCGATATTGCACTGATCATAGTAAACCAATCAAAGTAGCTAATACGGCGTTCTCGCGGGGCGAATTTAGTTGATCAACTGCAAAATCGTTCGCGATTTGAACTGTCTGAACAGACTTTCAATCAAGTTGAAGCAATAAATATCAAAAGTTAAAAACCTTTCAACTTTTATTGATTCAATTAATAGCTGACAGCGAATCGACTCGTCTGAACTTGTTCGTTCAACTTGCATTGAATAATCAGTCTAATCAATCAGTCAACCAGCGCGATTGAGTACCTATGTATTGTATATTGCCACCTCTGTCAACAGTTTTTTTGTTTGTTTGTAAAAAAAATTGGGAATAAAATGTTAATTATGGCGTCCGCAACCACGAGAAAAATGTTAAAATGAAAAGATAGTGTAATGACACCTGTAATATTGAGTCGATTATTATTGAACAACTAACATTTGATTTGTTATTTGTTGATTGGTTGTCTACGATCAGTGTAAGTTCGTTACCACATCATTTCGCTGTCGTGTATTAAAAGAATAGGGACCCAGAAACAAGCAAGAAGCGCTTCTTTTCATAAGCCTAAAACAACTCTCTTCCTTGCTTTATTCACGTCTACAATTCTCTTCACACTATCTATATGATTATGGGCACTGCGGATCCCACATTTAAGAATGCCCCCGGGTTCTGGGTCGTCTTCAAATTATCTTTCCACACACATGTGATTTCTAAATCTTATCTGTCAATCATCTTACATGGATTAATTATTCGATTCAACGTCTTTTCTTTATTATTTTTAATTGTGAATGTGAATGAAGGGAGTTGTGTCAGGATCGTGGCAAGTGGCGCTCCATCGTCTTTGCCCCAGAGAAAAAGACGTGACAATTTGATTGATTGATAACTCGAAAAGTGGTGGATACCAGATCGGCAGACTTGGCAAATGACCTGATAATTGTCTGCTTTTCCTATTACTCTATCCACCATAAAATGTAACTTGAATCCGATCAAATCGCAGACATCCTCAAGAAAGCTGGGTTGCCTACTGCCCATAACCGTAGAGCTTGTATGAGGTGAATTGTGGATGTAAAGGAAGCGAGGGAGTTGTGTCAGGATCGTAGCAAGTGGCGCTCCGTTGTAAAGAGGCGTGACAATTTGATTTGATTTGAATCCGACAATTACATGGGTCATTGACTACTTAATAAAATCCAATACAAATTGTTGAGGTCATTGCATATATTACATTATCAAAATGTGCGTCGATAGTGATTTTTGGCAGAAATGCTCATGACCTTGAGCCCTTCCGGCACGCCCACATGTGCCTCGGCATTATTAAGTGATAACATTACATGTGTGTTTATACTTGTATATTAATATTTATTTATTACGTCCGATGACTGTATTACCATGAAACGGTAACGGAAATCAAAGCAATAATAATTTTTTTAAATGTTTTTTCGTGGGAATGGAGGTGTATAAGTTATTTTATTATGAAAAAATATTATTAAAGAGCTTAATGAAATTTTTATGTGCCATGTTAAAAATAGTGGATTCCGAAGATTTACGATTTTTATGTCTTACGGCATTCCAAAGGACATAACAACCAATCTATATCTCCTGTACTATAATTGTGTAATAATTGTGTCTATATCTCCTACAGGAGATATAGACACAATTATTTTGTTTCTTTCATAGGTCGTCCATATGACATCTTGTCGACTGATGTTAGGCTACAGCGCGGTCCATAAGTAAAGAGGACTGCTTCCATAGACAGAGGTCTGACCTGGCAGTAGCGTTGTCCACTATGCCCGCCTAGTAAGATGCCTTGATAGATCCAGGAATATAGGACAGAGAAAAGATGTGTTTAGATAGGTTGTTCCATTTATCAATGTGCTTCCTTCACATCTACATGTACCATAGAATAGGCACTGAAACTGTTTTCTTAGTGTACTATTTAATTAAAATTCCTTACCTATAGTAGGTCCATAATTGGATCCAACTTTTCTATTGCCAACTCCTCCAGGGAATGCCCTAACAACATTAGGGTCTGCATACATGGACACTGCTCCATCGCCAGCCGCCTTATAATATGAACTAACCGGACTTAATATTACGAACAATAATGCTGATTCGGGAGCTTGAACACCAAACGCCGCCTGAAACGATTCATTTATATTGATTTTAAAACATTAATTATTAATTTATGCGGCTTACAATCGCATTTATTTTTTTATTGATAATAAACGTCAGAATAATAAAAAAATTGTAAAATCAATAACCAAAAATAAACGCTTTTTTTTATTATTGTGACACGACATCTGACCTCGACCCGCCTGATGATAAGCAAGAGGAGGTCCAAGAGTGACGACGACTGAAAAAACAGAGTTAGCTCCCGGCCATCTCAGCCGCCGTCATTATGCCGGCCTAAGGTGCTTCTTCACGCATCGCTTGAAGGATCCAAAGTCATAGGATGGAGAGAACACATGGGCAGGCAAAGCATTCCACTTGTCAATTGTTCTACAAAGAAAAGACGCACCGAACTTTTTAGTTCGACTGCCGATTCGGTCGATAGAATGCGGATGCTTTCCCCGACCAGTGCGGGTATTACGGGTGTGAAAGGACGAGGTAGGAACAAGGTTAAAGAGCTCTTCGGAACATTCTCCGTGGTATAGGCGATAGAGGACGCACAGAGCCGCTATGTCTCTGCGTAGTTGCAGGGGCTCCAGAGTTCGCGTGACCTCTGCATCACCTATAATTCGGACAGCTCGGCGCTGCAAGTAACGCTATAGTAACCACATAAATTTGTTTGAATCATTAATTAATTTTCGCGCAAAATCTAAGAAAATACATTATTATTATGGTATGACAGCACCCCATCTGGGCCTCGATTTTTCAAATACATTTAGCGTCGAAAAAGCAGTGTAATTGCGTCGCAATGCTATTTGACATCTAGGTAACCAATCAGCGAATAATAAATCACTACGTTGATTGGTCACTACCGACTATTTTACTGTCGTCGGCATACAGTATTAGGAGAATCGGGACCCTGATGTTAAGGTGAGGTGCGGTCTATGAATGGAAGTGACTGCTACATTAGTTAAGTAACTGCAAATAGTAATCCACTATGCCGGCCTAGTCTGGTAACTTTAAGGCTGATTCCGAAACGCATGATAAACGAGGCTAGGTCCTTGAGCGCTAACGACTATAAAAACTGATTTAATGTACGGTTGCTCCATTATTAGTCAAGCGTAAATTGACACTAACAGACTCCAAATCAATTAATTTATATGGATTTTTCGTAAGTTCATTGACATAGATAAAGGTGTTGATAAGATTCCCGTAATAGGAATTAAATAAAGTAAATATCATATCTAACACAAACGGACCCCCGCCAATTTTCGACAATTGATAAGCTTTTATTACTCTGTGCATTTTTTTTTATTCATTGCGTATTTGTGTATTTAAATGATACATAAACCTGTAAAAGGTTCCTTGTAAAAGATTAGTAAGGCGATCGTGGTGTAGTGGCAATGCAATGGTTACGCAAGCCGAGTGCACGGGTTCGAAACCACTCACCGGTACCAATGTATCTTTTATATATGTACTTTGGTTGTCCTGTTTCTATGATACAAGCACTTAGCTTAGCACAGTAGCTTAGTATAGAAGTGTATTAAAAAATGAGATTGCCTTTTGTGTCACTATGCTTATATATACGAGTATAAGTATTGTTTAAGTTCGTCGGAATAAGAAAAAAATGTAGTTCAATAATCAAAAATAAACGCGATAGTAAGCCGCATAAAACTTGTTTAATTCATTAATTAATGTTCGCGTAAAATTTAAGGAAACTCTTTTTACGAAGTATTTACAAATAAAACTTAAGAAAATACGAGACATTTACGAGTATCAACCACTAGGCAACGGTCGCCTAAGAAATTAGACAGGAACTGTCTACCATGTCTATCCACAAGCAACCAACTTAAGAAATAAGAATGTAGTTATAAATGTTTCTATATGAAAAACAGTGATTCTATAGTAAAAATAAATAAATAAGATGAAGAAACAGACCGGGGAAGATGTGCTTATGGAACTCCGCAATTGCTCGCTTATCACGAAGAGGAAGGTCACAACTAGCGTCATTATAAAAAAAAACATTGATAATTGAAGAGTTTAATGAGGACAAAATTAAACAAAAAGAAAAGATATTTTTTGGCAAGTAAATAACAATTTCTTCAACATGATTTACACGTGTCCATTCTTATCGTTATTTTGTTTTGTTTATCAAAAAACAATTGCAAATCATACATAAAAGCACATGTGTGATAGATAATGTATAGAATTATTATTTAATAGCAATCACATTCATTATCCAAGAGCTATATGTTCACGGGGATAGGCAGAGACAACGGAGCACCACTTGCCACGATCCTGACACAACTCCCTCGCTTCCTTCACATTCACAATTCTCCTCATACAAGCTCTACGGTTATGGACACTAGGCAACCCAGCTTTCTTGAGGATGTCTTCGATTTGATCAGAAGACACCAAATACATTTTAAATTTATATAAAGGTTTTTATTATAACGCGACATCTAAATATAGCATAAAATTCACAAAAATTGTCTTCTTAGGTATTCTACTTTGTGAAATAAAGAGTTTTCTCTGTTTGTATACATAATATTGCAATGGGGCAGGATCTAAGCGCTTTTGAATTAAGATTACATGTTTTAAAACTAAGCTCAAGTTGTCGGCGCGCGCGCTTTCTTATTTTCAGTAATGACCTAAGCATGAATGAGCCATTTTATTCGATAATTAACCAACGACGCATGCAAACCCGATAAAATGTAAACAAATTATATAACATTAGAACACGACCGTGAACCACTAACACAATGTCATAAAATTATTAAAGTCTTTGCTAAAAAATAAGATAACAATAAGAAACTGACGTGAACAGAAGACATTTATCTAAATAATTTAATTCATTAACAAATAACTGAATGTCACATAACAAAATGGCTGCCATTCAAGCTTAGTAAAACAGGAAATGCTAAGTAAATATTATTTTGTTTCAAATTGCATAATATTTATATGTACAACACCATCACCTATTTAGGCCTGTCTATTTTTTTAACACGCTTTTATTAGTTTGACTTGTATGTATGTAACTATGTAACATAATATTTCAAATCAATTTTCACCCACTTCTAGAGGTCTGAATAATTTAAAATTTTGTACACATATTGAAAACCGATGACGATACAATATTTTCATTAAATATTATTTTGGCCGGCATTGTGAGAGCGATCGAGGCAACCGTGAACTGACTCGGTTTTTTTAGTTGTCAGCATTATTAGGCCTCCTCTTGCTTGCCATTTATACACTTTTTAGTACATAAGCGTGTCTTTTATATAGTTGTTTTAACTATAGTTATATTAAATGTTGGTACGACATATGACCGCTCGTCCCCTGATGTTAAGCTGTACAATCCAAGGGTGAAAGCGACTGCGATCAATAGTCGCATCTACAAAATGGATGAAATCATAAATCTATAGGTGAACAATTTACTGCAAAGAGGTTGAAAGTATATAAAATGAAAATAACTGGCCGATTTTTTTTCAATTGATTATCCGAAGCTCCCTTAAATTTAAATGACAATTGCATTTTATTCACTTTATACTATTCGTTATATAAACTAAATGTGTATGTTTAAAATAAATAACAACAATTTATATAAGCACTAATAGTTATTTTTATAGCTCTCAATTTTTTTTATTTTTTTATTTTATTGTTATCATTATTTTTCTATTGTTACAATCATACACGTGTAGTTTTATTTATGTTTTATCTATTAAGGCAAATAGATTTCTCAAACACACGAGCATCACTTTGCTGCCAGAGTCAATAATGTCGACGATTGCTGCCGACCTAAGGTGAAATTTGCTGTCGACTGAGCCAACAGCATGTAGACGAATGTATCGACAATGCTGCCGACTTATGGCGACAGCTTCTCGTTTGTTTGAGGGCTATGATACGCAGATTTTTAGCCGCCATAGTGACGACTACTGAACCTTGAACCTCCTCTTGCTTGCAATCAGGCGGGTCGAAGTCAGATGTCGAGTCACATTAAAAAAACACTGTTGCCGTCACTTTTTTTTATTATTGGGACTCGACTACTCGCAATACAACAGCGCATATGACAGCACTCTGCCTGATGTTAACTGGAGTGCGATCCGTGTATCAAGTTAAATAACTGCAAGTTTCATCCACTATGCCGGCCTAATTGCTGGCTAAATATGAGCTAATAGTCATATTTAGCCACCGTTATGAATTAAACAAATTTTATGCGGGTTACTTTCTCGTCCATTATTTGTTATATATATATTTATTCTGTCGTTTCGAGAGCTTTTTGCAGCCATCGTGGTCATTGTAGAATCATTAACCAAAAATGAACGCGATAGTGAGCCGCATATAATTTGTTTAATTCGCGCAAATTCTAAGTAAATTGCGTTAAATAAAGCATTTAATACTTACATCTGTGCCAATTAACGTAGGTCTAATATACAGGGTGGATGTTTCCGAATGTGGTACCCATTCCTGGTCAATTTGTATAAGTCGTATCATACATTTAATGAATTCATCACCATCAAACATTGGTAATCCAGATCGTTCAGCTGACGAGTTCATTCGTTGTGCATTCAAATCCGGTCGAAACAATCGTATTTTATCGTCAACACCTCTGTACGCTTTTAATCCTTCAAATAACTGAAACATAAGAAAAAACATTTAGTCTAATGGAAGCAGCCCACCTTGGATCCTTTAAGCGATATGTGAAGAAGCACCTTTGGCAGGCATAGTAAAGGGCCCGCTGGAGATGTCGGAAGAATGTACCCCAGCTCCCAATCTCCAGCGTTCGTGATGACGGAGGCTACCGTGGGGTTTTAGCCGGTACGAGTTCGGCATAATCCTGGTTACTACCCCGAGAAACCAGGAGTATCCATGAGGAATTCCCCACGAAAAAAACAAAAAGGCATAGTAAAGGGCAGCCGTGAACTCGGGTTTTTTCAGTCGTCATCACTATTGAACCTCCTTTTGCTTACCATCAAGCGGGTCGAGGTCAGATGTCGGGTCACAAAAAAGAAATTTTTGTTTCAGGGTCTAGTTGTCCAAGAGGCAGTGATGGTACTAGCCGATCGGGGTGGTGGTACTACACGTTTCGGAATCAGCTTATAAGTTGCCGTTTCCAACTAGGCCTGCATAGGGGATGTTATTTAACTGTAGTAGCCGTCGCGTCTATTCATTCACCGCACTCCAGCTTAACATCAGGAGCCCCAACAAAATATAAAAAAGCTTACCTGTATAGCATAATGGAGAGCCTTAGCAGCAGGGTGTATAGTTAAATTCTCAAATGGGATAATCTCTGGTTTCTGCCATCCACCCAATTGTTTGTGATATTGTATTTTGAGCATGTGATCGGTGAAATATTTGCCGAAGCCAAGGTCTGATGCGTCTGGCTTTGTTTGTAACTGATATGGTGCTGCTAATTTTACTTGTAGGTCCTCATACTGCAAATTAATTTAAGTTTAATATTTATTATTACATTTTATACCTAATATATTCTATACATTTCTACACCACGGGCATAAGGCGACTGTGGTGTAGTGGCAGTGCAAAGATTACAAAAAACCGAGTTTAAAACCACTTGCTACCGCCAATGTATCTTTAATATATGTACTTTGGTTGTTCTATTTCTATGATACGATGGTTTGGGCACATAGAAAAGATGAGTGTAAATAGATTGACGAAAGGAATTCAAAAATATGATGTGGATGGATGCGTTAAACTAGGCAAGCACAGAAGGGTGTTTTCCGACTAAATCATCCTCAAGAAAGCTGCTAGTGCCCAAGCTGGGTTGTGTGAAGAGAATTGTGGATGCGGGGAAGGAGTTGTGTCAGGATCTTGGCAAGTGGCGCTCTTTTGTATCTGCCTATCTCTGTGAGATAAAGGCAATTTGACAATTTAATTGATTGATAATTTCCACGGAGATAGAGCGCCACTTTAACAATTCTCTCGCTTCTTCACATCTACCATTCTCTTCATACATAGAGTAATGAGTTATTCTTCTAGGGTTATGGGCCCTGCTTTTTTACGAATGTCCTCGATTTAATCAAGTAACATCTTTTGGGTCGTGCCTGTTTTATCTTTTGACTCGCCTCCGATTTATAAATCTCTTTTGTCAATCTTCTTTTATCCATTATGTACGTATATAACATAATCTTTGATTTTATTCAAATATTAACTAATTTCACAAAACATATTTACTCGTAAATATATAAAATAATAGCAGACATGTTAGTTACTTTATTTATTATCTTAACTTCCTAACATGTAGATTTTCCTATTTCTTAGCGAACATTGATTAATGAATCTAACAAATGTCTCTGCGTGACCACGATGGCTGCAAAAATAAACGCGATAGTAAGCATAAAATTTGTTTATTTTCTAACATGTTCATATTTGGTGACTATTGAAAACCAGTGTCGTGACGCAGTCTAAATTAGGTCATAGCATTATGCTGAATAGAAGCTATTTTGGTACTCATGTGTATGTAAGTTTTAATGATTTATTCTTTTCATTACAATAATGACAACACCGTCTAATAATGGATCGATGACCACACTGACCACACCTCGCCTGATGTTAAATTAAAGCGTAGTTCATGAATAAAGGCGACTATCACGGCACAATCAAGTTCGAAAAATTTTAAGAAACAAATATTAGTTCCGATCGGTGTTTTTTTTTTCTATTATCATTTCTTAAAGGGGAGGCTAAAGGGAGATTCTGATTAAATCAATTACATACATAAGTGACGATATCGGATAAAATGAGGAATAGTACAATGTGCAATAGATGTGGTTTGAATAATACTGACAAAGGAATGCTCCGATGGTTTGGGCACATGGAAAGGATGAGTGTTAATAGATTGACTAAAGAAATTTATGAATCTGATGTGGATGGATGCGTTAAACAAGGCAGACCCAGAAGAGTGTTTTTCCAACTAAATCGGTGCCCATAACCGTAGAGCTTGTATGAAGAGAATAGTAGATGTGAGGGAAGCGAGGGAGTTGTGTCAGGATATTGGCAAGTGGCGCTCCTTTGTATCTGCCTATCCCTGTGAAAAAAGGCGTGACAATTTGATTGATTGAGACACAAGCAGGGAAAACATGTGCGCAAGTAACATGTACTGGCGTCAAAACAATAATAAGATAGTGGAGTTGCGATTGGAAGCAAACAGTAGTCTTAGAACTGGCACAAACAAGATAAAAGTTTAAACTTTAATGACTTTATACTTGTATACATATTATCTGAATAATATTTATGAATAAATTACCTAAGAAAAGTCTTTTATATTTTTTTACATTTTTATACTAAGCTACTAAAAGTACATATATCAAAGATATATTTGTGGTTTGGAACTGGAGACTCTCGGTTTGCGTGACCATTTTACTAACACGACACCAATTTAGAAGTAGTTCTTAGTAAGGATTAAGTTAGGTCTGTGTAAAGATTAGAACTTACAGCTAAAAGATGAATATTGCACCACATTTTTTTTAATAAAATAATATAAAATAGAAAATATTCACGCGTGCACAACTATCTCAACTGAGAAGTAAAACTTACAATTTCATGAGCTATAAACCAGGTAGAAGTACAAAAAAAAATCACGATATTTATCAATCAATCAAATTGTTACGCCTTTTTCCCACAGGGATAGGCAGAGACAGGAGAGGAGCGCCACTTGCCACGATCCTGACACAACTCCCTCGCTTCCCTCACATTCAGAATTCTCTTCATACAAGCTCTATAGTTTTGAGAACTAGTCAACTTAGCTTTCTTGAGGATGTCTCTGATTTGGTCGTGAAACATCTCTTCTGGGCCTGTCTCGTTTAACGTATCCATTCATATGTGATTAATAAACTCTTTTCGTCAATCTACTTTCACTCATCCAAAAGTGAATTTTGTTATTTCAACGCAAGTTTCTTAGGCGCTGTGTCAAAGCGATCGCGCGTTAAGCGACAGACGCCGGTTTCGATGCCGGGTCGTAGCCGTCTGCGTCCGATAGACGGCGACTAGCAACCAACCGTAATCTCCACTGGTTTTTAAGTCCTTGCCACATTTGAAATACCCCTTGCCCAATAAAAAAAAAATGGTTAGCTGTAAGAAAATATTTTTTTATTAATATTTACATTTGGTTAACATGGCTGTTTAGTTATCAATTTCGTTATAATTAATCATGCGACCCGAAACGAATTAATACGTATATTTTTTAATAATTGAACGCGCGAATTTGTTTAATTACGTCAATATCGATAATAACTATAAATAAGAGATAACCAACGAGTTATCAATACGAGTAGTTCAACGGAACTCCAAGTGACACTTAAATTTAAAACTAAAATTATTTTCTTAGGCGACACGTTTATTTATTTTTCTATGAAATTCAAGGCCAGAGTGTGAGATAACAAAATAGATAGAAAGAAAGTAGAACAACTTAAACGTTTTGTTTATGTGTACTTGTAAAGTATGTTTAAGAGATCCCCTCTATTCATAAACCGCACTTCAGTTTAACATTAACAGGTGCTGTCATAATATGAACTTTAGTAAGTATGTCCAACCACCATAAAAAGATAGGAAGCACGATGAAGACATTAAAGATTGTAAAGAGTAATGTAGCAAATTCATAGTATAATAAGTATAGATTTGTTATACACGGAGTAAAGTAGAAGATAATGAGCATTTCATTTATATCAAAAAGGCATAGATTCACAATACAATTTGTTTCCCTACATGAAAGTGAATGCTGGTTATGATAAAAAAATGAAATACAAAAGTGTCATACGGAGTAATGATTTCGGATAAAGTGAATGTTTGTAATTGTAAATAAGTGAATTTAGAGTGAAGATTTGTTACGTTGGTTTATACACAATAAAAGGATAAATGAAAGCATATTTACGAAAAATATAAGTAAATCAGAGGCACGTTAAAGGGTAAAACAGGAACCCAGACGAGTATTCCTCAAATAAATAGAGAGTATTAAAAAAACAGGGTTCCACAGGGCCTATAACTGTTTGTATGAAGAGAATTGTGAATGTGAAGCAATAGAGGTGATTCATGACCATGGAAAGTGACCTTCCATGCTTTCTGCCTATGGCTGTGGGAACGGAGGCGTTATATCGATTGCTTGAAGCAACATTTTTACTTCTTTAATTTTACTATTTCAAAATGGTTAATAGAGGAATAAAGAGTATTGTCACTTGTATAATATGTCAACTATTATGTTTTTTATAATTATGTTAATTTTAAACTAATAAATAATTATTAAATATGAAATAAACGTCATTTTTATATTAAAACGCGACATCTAGCCTTGCCTTGCATGTTGGTGAGCAAGGAGAGGTCTAAGAGCGCCGACTACTGAAATAACTGTTTCAGTTTCAGATTGTCTAGTTCGCCGTCACAATGCCTGCCAAAAAATGCTGGTTTTAACCAAGCATTATCACAGAGATATTTTTTTGCCTCTACATATGTAATTACTATAATTTTATAACAGCAAGAATAATTATAACCTTCAATTAACAGTTTATAAGTAATACAATTGTGGATTTTATGTCAAGCAGTCTCCTTCATTAACACGACAATTAACATACAAACACATTCTTTTGCGTCACAAATTAGAGTTTTAAGAGAAAATTTTCAATTTCTAAATGCGAAATAACATAAATTATTTCATCAGTTTAATGTTACCAAAATTTAAGTTTATCAGTTGACGCTGATAATAAAAATATTTGACTTGAACTGTTATAATCTGTTCTTGAAATTGGTCAATAACGTGAATCGAAATGTTTACCAGATCCGCTAATCGTAAGCAATAATATCGCTAATTGTAAATTATACTATTAAGAATTATAAGTAACAACACCCTTAATGGTAGCCAAACCTACGTGTCACACAGAGCCTCAATTCTCATAATACATTTAGCGTCGAAAAAGCGGTAAAATTCAACACAATTTCACCGCTGTGCAATTGCACTGATATTTGACATCTTCGTAACCAATCAATTATTCGCTCATTAATAGGTAAACTACGTTGATTGGTTACTTGCGACCGCGGTGAAATTTCACTGATTTTTCGCCCTCATAATGTATTAAGAGAATTGGGTTCCAGGCCATGTGTGAAGACGACAGCCACCACGGACGGAGGTGAGCAGCCAGCAGCCGTGACCTCCCTTTATGACGATGACGGCCAATTTAAATGTATCTTCACATTTTACTTGAGGGGCCCAGATTTATAGAATAGAGAGGAAAAACGTGTTTGAGAAGATTGTTTCACTTTGCAATGGAACGACAGAGAAATGACTCTCTAAATCGTTCTCGTGATTATAGGTTGCATGGTAAACTGATGCATTTTATCCCTGACTTTGACAGTGAACGAGCAATACCGACCGACCGTGGTGTAGTAGCAATGGTTACGCAAACCAAAACCACGGGTTCAAAACCACTTGATATATTCAAACTTTGATATGTGTACTTTGGTTGTCCTATTTCTATGATACAAGCACTTTAATACATAAAATAAATTAAAAAGAACAAGTTCATGAAGAAGGTAAAAGCAGTTGCATCGGTACTTTAGTCACCAGAGTGGTAGGCAGACAGTTGGTGGTCATTTGCACACTCGGATCAACTTAAAGTTGCCGGTTCCAACCTAGCCGGCATAGTGGATGCGACTGTTACTAGTAGGTAGGTAATTAACTGTACTAGTAGTCGCCTCCATTCATAGCCTGCACTTCAGCTTATCGGTCTATAGAGCACAAACCTGAGCCTTACCACAGAGTGGTAGGCAGTGGTACCCAGTCTGCCGATCCGGGGTAGTACCACCACTTACAAGTATACAGACCGTGAAGTGATTTGGTCACGTTTCGGGATCAGCTTGTAAGTTGCCGGTTCCAACTAGGCTGACATAGTGGATGTGATTGCTACTCACAGTTATTGAATTGTAGTAGCAGTGACATTCATTCATGGACCACACTCCGGCTTAACATCAAGCGGGGTGCTGTCATATGTCGAGTCGCAATAAAGAAAAAAAAGATGCGAACAGTACTCGAAATAATGTTAGTTTGCTTAAAACCATATCGAGTGCTAATATTAACTTCTAATTTCATTAAGCCTGATGATTTGTATTACATATCAAATATATATTTTCCTTGTACTCATACGAACGTATTTTTTTGGGGATAAAACTAAAATTTTTCCGGTCTCCATAATAATTATCGAGGCAAATTGATTTGATTTATTAAATAAATCAATATGTCACGCCTTAATTTCCACAAATTAATGACAAATTAATTTTTAATGACCCTGGTACAAATCTCTCGCTTTCCTTACATCTACAAATTCTCTTAATACAGAGTACCGTAAACCACTGTTTTTATGAATTATTATCGATGAACAATCACTGGCTGAACGATAATAGTCAAAATGTGTCCTCGTGCACACGTCTTATTTTGACGGTTTCAGCCTTACTTTATGTTATTTATTATTGCCGTCATCGTTCTTATGTGGCCAACCTGCAGGGTTAGGTTGTAAAAGTGTATTACCCCCGAGTCTGCGGATCCGGGGTAATACAGTCTTACAAAAACGAGATTATTATTCGTTATGACAAATATCGTCGGCGAGACGACACGTTCGATCATTATCGTCTATAATCTATAAGCTTTTCATTAATTCAAAAATTGCCGACGAGAAAAAATATCGTTTTTATTTGTCCAACCTAACCCTTTTTAGAACTCAGCTCTGATTTTTCAAGCTCTTTTGTATATTTTTTTATATTAATAACCCTATATTACATCTCAAATTAAAATTTAGAAAAAATGTTTTTTTTAGATAAGTTTTGAGTTATGTTTTAGGCTCTACAAAGTAAAAAACTCATAAAAAATAATTTTAATTTACCTTAAATGAAGTTTCGGGTGTGATGACTGGTTTGGGTTTTGTGATAGTTTCAAGTGGCTCCGCGTGGTGTATCGTCTGCTGGAGTTCTTCTACTTCCTTGTATCTTAATGATGAACTGCAGCAACGAACGGTCTGGAACTTGTGCTGATTCTCGAATATCCATTTCACTAAAACCTATTAACACACAAATATTAGCATTTTAAAAAAATATTTTTTTATTATCTTATATATGACAGCACCTAGCCTGATGTTAAGCTAGAGTAGGGTACATGAATGGAAGCCATTGCTAATACAGTTAAATAAGACAGTAAACATACAAGCTGATCTCGAAACTTTAGTAAGACCATTCAAGATTTGTACAGTGGTACTTCCCCGAATCGGCAGACTAGGGAACGGCAGCAGAAATTACCATAAACTGTCTGCCTACCACTCTTAAAAATATAATTATTATAAAACAAATATTTACCTTGCTGCGGCGAAGAGGCATGGTGGACACGTGAGAAACACAAACACTAACACAAATATATTTTCTATTTACAAAAAAATAGTTCAACACAATTAATAATCTTATGCAACAATTGACACGTGCTCTAATTAGAAAAATAATATTAATTAGAATAACTTCACTAGGCGTATATGTATTTTCACCAATCGCTGTTTAATGACTGAGTTGTGTGGTAGCAAAGCACAAACATATAAGGAGCAAATGATAAGATTGTGGAGTGACCTATGACGTACCATGAGTCGTAATCACACAATTTATTAAACATCACACAGATAGCACAAATGAATTTAATCAACAAAAACTGATTGCGCCTAAGTAATATAATTATTGTCACAGTTAAAATGTAATGTGCGCTGGCGTCTGGTGCGGCGGTCGTCACCGATTGTCAGGTCGCGTGAAATGCCTGTATCAGGTCAACGAGGACTGAGCATGTTCAATACACATTTAAATGAATATGTAAATCCTAGTGGCAAATCAATGCTTATTTACGCACAACTTTAACCAATTTACATCTGAAATTATTCCGCAGTATAAATGTTACAAGGCACACCGAACGTACTCCCAAAATTTACGGCACGTTTTCGCAAATAGTAATTTGCACAGAATTATAATTGTCGCACCATATTTTATCATTCGCCAGTTAAACATTCGTTCCTACTGTGCAAATATGGCATTACGTAGGTATTTCAATGTCGAATAATTGCGCAAATTATAATCTTTATTATCATGAAATAACATTTTATATAAAAGAATAAGATCTACGAAAAATTAACCTTCTTATGCCCCAGAAAACCGAGATCACCTCTAACACAGTTTCTTACAAATCCAGAGCAGAGCCTTATTTTATTAATTGTTACTTGACATTAACATCACTCACCGCCTGATGTTAAGCTGGAGTGCGGTCCATGGATGAAGGCACTCCACAAGTCCCCACCACAAGTAGCACTCGCATCCTGCATGGCAGCCTACTTCATAATAGGACGGTATGTACACTTAAAAGTGGTACCATACTCGGATTGGGAGACTGGAGAGACTAACAAATATCTGCCTTCCACTCTTCGAGTTTTCTTGAAAATATTATTGTTAAAATTAAACCACGATATTAAACAAATACTTACATAACTTATATTAAACGGAAATAACATAAAATAACTAATATTTGCTAAATTAACAGAATTGAAAGATTACAAATCTGGTTGTCTTAAAGTAACCTTTTCTTCATTTTTAGCGTGCTTCTTAAGTAAATTCATAATTTCATTGTCGAATTCCTCTGGCGTTGGTTTCTTTCCGACAACCCAATAGAATATGTCCCAATCATTGCTTGGTGAGTTGATTAATCTGTCGTACATCATTGTTTGTTCCTCATTAAACTTGTCCAAATACTTTTTCGCGAATGTGCTGAGTAATAAGTCATTCTCCAACATACCACGCTTACGGGATTGGTAATGTAATCTGAAACAAGTTATGAAATTTATGAACACTTAACTTTTACATCAATTGCAGAAATACAAGTTTGATTGATCAATCAATCAAATTGTCACACCTTTTTTCCACAGCGCCACTTGCCACGTTCCTGAAACAACTACCTCGTTTCCCACACATCCACAATTATTTTCATACAAGCCTTACGGTTATAGGCACTAGGCCGAGCTTTCTTGAGGATCTTTCCTGGGTCTGCCTTGGTTAACGCATCCATTCACATTTATAAATATAAGAGGTGGTTAATAAGTATAGTACCACCACTAGTATTCTTGTAATACAAACCGTGAAGTGACAAAGACACGTTTCAGAATTAACTTGTTAGTTGTTTCTGCCTATCCCTGTGAGCATGACAATTTATATTGATGATTCTTTTACAATAGTTTTAAATGAATTACTGCGTAGTTTTTGTGACCTACTCGCAGGGAAAAGTATAGTAATAATGCAAATTAAGTCGCGACATAGGGAATGCCCATTGATATGGCCAACGACGCACTTCCTAAACTTTTACGTCGCGTCAAAATACATAACACTAGCTGTGCCCGCGACTGCGTCCGCGTGGAATAGTTATTTTGGGAATCATATTAATTTTTTTTTTACCTACCTGCTCAGCTATATTATAAATTACCTATAGCTGTTACCCGCGACTTATTTTAGACGATTAAATTACGTAACTAATAGAATATATTTTAAAGTAGTTTTAAAAAGAATATATTTTAAAATACTTCTGCGTAAATTATATTTTCAGTTTTATTTTCTTCAGTTTTATTTGCGTTTTTGTTTTATTTCAACAAAACAAAAAAAGTGTTATTGTGAAAATATTAGAAACAAAATACTATACTTTAAAAAAAACCCTACCAACTATAGAGAAAACTACTACAAAATGAAATTGTATAAAAAAGGATTTTACACGATGATATTAAATCGTAAAAACAAATTAACGCTGCATTCAACCGATCAGTAAGAAGCCCACCGCATAGTATGCTTGTCTATCTATAAATGTCGCGCTCCTACACTTTATTAGTTTATTTAAATGTGTGAATGCAAATATTACTAACTATACTATTAAACTTCATCACGTTCGTTCCTCTTTTGTGTCTAACCAGCAACTGAATAACCAATTACTGCATTTTCGGTGTGTTTTATCCATATTTTATATTTGCTCGTATGCGTAAATGCAGTGGAGGGGCGCGTCATTTCGGCTTAGACCTATACCTCGTACACCCCCCTCCGCCTCGCCCGCAAGCACCGCATCTCCTCGCCCGCCGGTTAGCGCTCATAATGCGACGCGTGTGAATTTTGTTTCAGAGTTATTTTAAAATTGTATTATCTTATAAGATGTTTATTGAAATTAGGTAATGTCACTGACAATTTTGTTCACAGTTGAATACTCTTAATTAATAACACATTTATTTCGATAAAGAACAATATTATTATGTTAATACAACTCTGACAAATAATTTGTAATAATGCATTAATTTAGACCAAATTTGACTATCATAAAAACGGTTATTGTGAGCTAATCTTAAAAGATAGACATATACGGTCGCGGACATTTTTTTAGATAATTTAAAGAGGAATAATTCTTTCATACATATATTTTGGGTATCTCGAACGGTTTTCGCAGCGCACGCAACGGAAACCCTCAAAGACGAATAATATTCCCCGTTTTTCCAACATTTTCGACTGTTTCTTCGCTTCAATAAGTCGCAATGTAATGTTTTATAGCCTAAAGCCTTCCTCGATAATTGATCTATCCAACACAAAAAGATTTTTTCAATTCGAACCAGTAGTTCCTGAGATTAGCGCGTTTAAACAAACAAACAAACAAACAAACTCTTCCGCTTTATTATATTAGTACATACATAACATTAAATGACGTATTCATGAAAATTAACGAACGCATGTTGAGCACTGCATTTGTTTAGTCCGTTGCGTGTAAAGTCTCGGGGTCGATTCCTGGTAGGAGTAACCTCGATGGAAGTTACGCCACCTCGATAGAAGGTGAAAATTTGGCCATTGTTACTTCCAATAATGGTAAAAATTGCACTAAATGTGTTTTTCTACTGATTATTCAAAAAGACTGGGTTGCCTAGTATGGGCACTTGTATGAAGAGAATTGTGGATGCAAGGGGAGCGAGGGAGTTGTGTCAGGATCGTAGCAAGTGGCGCTCTATTGTCTCTGCCTATCCCTGTGAAAACTGACGCGTTACAATTAAATAGATAGGTTACCTACATATTTTAGACTAACACCAACACAAATAGTGTCTCTTTTAATCAAGAAACATATTAAATAATGTTATAACAAACAAATGATAAAAGCATATTATAATATAACGCAATAGGCATCTGTAAATATTTATATGTGAATTATTTTTATGAATATTATATTCTAAATCTAACATGAAGACGCTTTGTCACGGGGGTTGGGTTGTAAATAATATAGAGATAAGATAAAAGAATAAGATATTAATTACGACTTTAATTAATTACGATTTCGCGGCAATTTTGCTAAAGAAAACTAAAGAACCTAAAGAAAAATCAATTAAAATTATTTCAAGATTATTTCAAAGTATCACCTTTATTATTAGATAATTTTTGGTGCAACTTTTTCATTATTATTTATTATGCTAAAAATTTCTTTTAACAGTGGTTAAAAGATAATTTACCCTTCCCACAGTCCAAATAAATATTCCATCCATATCCACATTTTTTCTTTATTACTGACAATCATAATCAAAGGCGACAGTGGTCTAATAGTAGATCACGCAAATCATAAATCGATATATAGTTTAGTTGTATTGAAAAAAATATATCCTATGGAAATTGGTATACAGGGATGTTACAAAATACCCCCTAAAAAGCTGATAGGGGGTTAAATGGTCTCTTATAAAGAGTCCAATTATAGTATTTTAAAAACGCTTTGTGCATGTATAACTTATTGCCAAAAAATACATTAAATTTTTAATAATGTTCACTCTGTTTCAGTGTAATCAAAGAGTAAATTACATAGAACAACATAGAACGCCAATGAACATTTTGACCCAATGTGCTATTTAAAATGATGATAAGCAAGAAAAGGTCCTAGAGTGAAGACGACTGAAAAAACCGAAATAGTTCCCGGCTACCTCAGTCGCCGTCATTATGCCGGCCTAAGGTTCAATATCCAATTGACAGCATATTGTTTTTATTTTCAAGCCATTTCATTTTGAAGCCAGTAGCCATAGTTAGGATGGTTGAGATAGCAAACCTTTGTGAACAAACAAAGAAAAAATGGTTAAAGTAAAATTATTAGAGGTTTTAAGGAAGTAAAATTATTATCCTCTGTAATAATATTCTTTGCATTGCTTCGAGATTCTGACATGACAGATACTAAGGTTGGCAATATTTTTGGCTTAATAATTTATTATATTTTTTACGGCTTATTCTGTAACACCTAGTATAATAATTTGGATAATATTTAGTGCAGATTTTTCAATAACATGTAATATGCTAAATATAGTTTACACATTTAACATACTACTTTTTTTTTATTGTGACTCGACATGTGACAGCACCCCGCTTGATGTTAAGCCAAAGTGTGGTCCATGAATGAATGTCACTGCTACTACAATTTAATAACTGTGAGTAGCAATCACATCCACTATGCCAGCCTAGTTGGAACCGGCAACTTACAAGCTGATCCAAATCACTTCACAGTCTGTATACTTGTAAGTGGTGGTACTACCCTGGATCGGCAGACTGGGTACCACAGCCTACCACTCTTGTACATTTTCCAAAAATGATAATTGTATAAAACAACTTCATTATTATCTACATTCAACAATAGTTAAATAATTTTTAATGTAATTTGTTTACACAAGTGTTGTCAAGTGTGAAAAATAAAATGTTTTTCCAAGTCTTCAGATGTTTATTTTTTAAAATATTAATCAATCGAATGAAATCAAATTGTCACACCTTTTTCCCCACAGGGATAGGCAGAGACAATGGAGCCCCACTTGTTACAATCTTAACACAACTTCCTAGCTTCCCTCACATCCACTTTTTTTTCATACAAGCTCTATTGTTTTGGGCACTAGGCAACCTAGCTTTCTTGAGGATGCCTACGATTTGGTCGGAAAATACTCTCCTGAATTTGCCTCATTTGATGCATCCATCCACATCAGATTTATAAATTCCTTTTGTCCATCTACTTTCACTCCTCCTTTCCATATGCCCATCAAATCATTCCATCAAAGCATTTCTTTGTCAATCCTTGTCGCTATAATACATCTTCTTTTATTGACATCTATCACACACTGTGTTATTCCTTATTCTAACTGCTATTGTCACTCCTCATACACTCCTTAATAATCGAATTTTTACAGCGTAAATTTTACTCTCATGCTTCTTCTGCCACACACATTTACTCCCATACATTTGAAAAAATAGAGACAAAGAAGATCATTCATATTATTAACTCTATTCACAAAACAGTAAATATTTAAAAAAATTGCCTGTACAAGTGTTATTACTGGCATAGCAGGAAAAATGATACAGGGCTCCACCCAGCCACTCTCCACAGCCTTTTGATATGTTTGATATTATTTTATATAAAATAAATTTACTTTTATTTATATTAAGCTGCCTATCAAATTACATAAACAGTTGTAAGAAAACAAAATCACCCAATTTTAGAATGTGTTTTTTGGTATGTAATATTAAAACATGATCTCACTTGGGAAACTGCAATTGACATGTTTTTATGTTTCTTATTACTACCCTTGGACCTCCTCTTACTTAACATCAGGCGGGTCGAGGTCAAATGTCGTATCACAATAAAAAAAAGTACATTGTTACATACTGTGTAAATCTGGATTGAACCAATATTGACCAACTTACATTATTTTTATTTAGTTTGGATCCTAACCTATTGGGTGTGTTTTTTACTAATTTCTTTTGATTAAGCTCAGACATACCTGGATTTTCGTTTCTCTAGACTTTGTTCTTTTTCAACAGGGTACGTGGGTATCTCCAAATATTGTGGTTCTGTGTCTTTATTGACTGTATCGCTTAGAAAAACAACTGGTTGTAACTTTTTAACAATATTTCGAACCTAAAAGATATAAATAATAAAACAATTTGCTACGTATTTAAATATTACTAATGTATATAATAATAACTTACATATCGCGTTCGTAGCATTTTGTTTTCAAAATTAATATTTATTTTAAATCAAAATATTTAAAATTATGCAATTGACAGATCTGTAGTGTTTACTAAGGAACATCATACCCATTTGCACTGATGAAAACAAGAGCACCTTTATTTGTATTTAAAAACTTAGGGCAACATCCTAACAATAGATATAATTTTATGTAGAAATTATAGGTAAATATAAGTTGCCATATCCTTTTATGAAATTACCAATTCAAAAACAATCTTCGTAAACGCTACAAAAATGACATTTACGATGTAAACAAACAGGCATGCTCGACGAAAAACATGTATTTAAATCTGTGTATTATTCTGATTGTATAATATTTTAGTCCTTTGTAATTTTACGAGAGTAAAAATACATACATTAAAACAAAGTATACATTGCTATGTGCGTAAAACAGGTAAGTAATATTTAAAAATAACGGCTGACTGGTTGCTATTAACAACCAAAATATAAACTTTCGTTTCAATTGCTGCTAATTTCTAGTGCTCAAGTTTTCCTCTTAAAAATATGCTTTAAACATGAATAATTTCTTTGAAAAGACTAGCGGTTGGTGCTTTAACTTTTTTTTTAAATTATAATAAAAGATTTAATGGTGTTTTCTTATATATTTCGCTTCTATTATTTTTTTAGAACTCTACTATGGAGTCAATGATTTGCAAAGTGATGAAAGGACACAGGGGGTGTCGCAAGAATTTCTACACAATCCTAATATCCTTTTGTTACAAGCGTTCTTGGATAATAATAAATTGAATTACTCTTTGAAGGTAAAATGCAACTTTAACACTTTATTATTAACGTAACGATTTAGATTTTAACTACAAGGATAGACACAGACCACCACCTCTTGCCAGGAACACTTGCTTCCTTCACATCCATACTCTTCTCTAATCTTGTTCTAATTTTTTCATTAACTATAAAATTTTAAAATTTGTTCCTTGGTCAAAACAACACATTCCTGAATAAGCTGTGGCCATGACCAGTGTATGAAAACAATTCGGACCTAATTTCTGTTGTAATTGTAAGTTCTGTCAGGAGTGTTGTAGCTATCCACAAGATATTATAAACCATTTGATGATATTAGCCTGTTAGGATATACATTGCTATTAGACATTTCCTACCTTTTACTAATTATTAGAATTTCACAGATTTTAACTGAACATAAAAAATCAGTTATATTTTACAAAACTTCCCTAAAAGTTTTGACTGGCGATGATGCTGTGCAAAGTGTTAATATTGTAACATTATCAAATTCACCAGCTGAATCATTGTATCAGATATTGAGGCAAATATATACTCCATTACTCATCGAGGTATTTAACTTTTATTACCTTTAGGTACAGATCCCGGTAGATAAAAAGAGTACTGGCATTAAAGCTGCTCAGTAACTTGGTTGTTACCTACATACTTTTCATATAACACACATTTATAAAATTTTAAATATCATTATGTTTAAAATAGACTGTATAGATAAATGGATTTGCTCGCACAACAGTCGTCCAGAGTCTTCTGATCCTTATACTGTGCTCAAAAGTCAGATCTATTTTTATCTGCTGGGAACCATATAGTTTTGGCATGAAACGCAAGCACAAAGAAACTAATGAGAAGAAAGTTAGTGCATGTTCTCTAGCATAATAATATACCATATAATGAAATGAGGCATCATGAACAATCAACAAGTGGAATGCTTTGCCAGCCCATGTGAACTCTCCTTCCTATGGCCTTGGATCCTTCAAGCGATACATGAAGAAGCACCTTTGGCCGGCATAGTGTCAGCGACTGAGGCAGTCGTGAACTCACTCTTGTTGTCACTCTTGGACCTCCTCTTGCTTATCATTAGGCGGTTCAAGGTCAGATTAGGTGTTTAAAGAGTAATAGGCAGACAGTTGGTGGTCATTTGCCCAGTGTGCCGATCTAGATCCCTAGTGTAATTCCACCTATTTTAAATGTACAGACAATGAAGTGTTTTTAGTTGTCTTTCGATTTTAGCTTCAAAGTTGCTGGTTCCAACTAACTGGTATAATGGATGTGAATATTTCATAGTATTTAAATGTTTCAGGGTAATGATTTGATAAACAGTAAACTTCAACAAAATATTAATGAATTGGAATCTAATTTAAGGATGCTGTCACACGGAAAAGGGGATTCTGAAAACTTTAATGGTTAGACTTTAAATATGTAAATCAATCAATCAAATTGTCACAGATTTTTCCCACAGGCATAGAGCTTTAGACAATAGAGAGCCCCTTGCCATGATTCTAATTCAACTCCCTCGCTTTCCTCACATCCATGATTCTCTCTATACAAGCTCTAAATATGTCTGTTTTATTTAATATTTCTGATTTTAAGTGGATGATTTCTTTTTCTATACCTGTGGGAATAAAATAAGATTAACATTTTGACGCATTAGTTAGCACAACAGTTTGTTACGCGTAAAGTCGTGGGTTTGATTCCTGGTCGGAGCCCCATAATAATTACATTGAATATTACAAATATTTGTTAATAGTGACGGCACTGAGCCGGTTTTTGAACTGAGTTGGTTTTTCAGTTGATGGCACTCTTGAATCTTAACTTGCTTAATATCAGGCCAGTTGATGTCAAGTTACAATAAAAAAAGTATGAATATTTCAGTAATATTAACAATTGAAGATGAAGTGGAATATTGGAGGACTGTGGGACAAAATAGGAACCTCTCAAAGAAAGATTTGGAGGCGGCAAATGCATTTGGAGAACTATATGAAGAGATTACTGCAGAAATAAGGTTTTATATTATTCTAATAAATAATTTTTATGATATTGTACTATCGCGGCTTACCATCGCGTTAGTAAGCCGCATAAAATTTGTTATTAATGAATTAATCAATGTTCGCGCATAATTTAGAAAAATTATTTATTTATTTATATTTATTATTTATTTATATTATTAATATTTTTACCTTTATTAATAATATTGTAATAATAATTGCTAAGGACAGGCGTTAGCAAACCAGTTTGTTACGCGTAAAGTCCCGCGTTCGATTCCCGATCGGAGCAAATATTTTTTAGAGATTTTATTTCTATTTTTTTTTATTATATTGAATATTATATATTATTATTATTAATAAAAAATAAAGATGCAGATATTTGCTCCAGGTCTGGTTAGCAAAGAGTGGTAGGCAGTGGTGCCCAGTCTGCTTATCCGAGTAGTATCACCACTTACAAGTATACAGACTGTAAAGTGACTTAGCTTGTATGTTTAGGCACAGTTATCCACTGCTAGTTACAGTTATTTAAATGTAATGCGGTCCATCAATCACCCTATTGACGGACCGCACTCCAGCCTAACATCAGGTAGCCTGCTGTCATATGTCGATTAATATAAAAACCACCTTGCTTTTCTTAAAAGAACTTTAACTGGCCAAAGGTGTCTTTTACGCTTTGCTTAAAGGATCTGAGGAGAGCTGGTAGAGCATCCCACTTGTCGATTGTTGTGCCGAAAGAAGTGCCGAATCTTTTAGTTTGACATCCGGTCTGGTCGGCGAAATGCGGATGATTTCCCAGTGCTGGTATATGTATCACTGGAGTTAAAAGACTTTGTAGGAACAAGGTTGAAGAGCTCCTCAGACCATTCTATGAGCGGACCCATAGAGCCGCCATGTCTGCGAATCTTAAAGCAATTTTTATACTTATGTTGATTCCTATTATTCATATATGATGTAAGCTTGGATATAAATGAAGGTTAAGTTAATGTTGATTAATTAAATGTAGTCAGATTTTCCCAATAAACATATTTATAGAAAAACATTAACATGGAAAAACCAACTGATATGTTCTTATTATATAAAAGTAAATATCGTTCTAGATTACCTATTATATAAGTCTTTTTAAGGTAACCGTTAACTGGGGCATATTTTCGTTTGATATATTCTTACAAACCATCAAAATCATAAATTATGTTTTCTTATGCTACAGCCACACTATTCTCTTCGCACTGCTCCTCGCGCTGCTCCTCGTGCTGCCGTGAATATTGCCCTAACAGCCACACACTCCCCTACTCGCGATGTTCATCGCGTTGCTCCGATGAACGACAACATTGTAACTTTGACTCGCACTAAAAGTCCGACAAAAAAATGGATCGCCGGACATGACGAGCAGCAGGACAAATAACGCAGCCACACTATGTCTCTGCCCATTTCCCTCGTTATTTCTCTCGCCACTCATCGAGTGTGTGGCCGTAGGGTAAAACGTAAAGCTTGTATGAAGATAATTGTATATGTGAGTGTTATTATGTGGGTAGTTATATAAGTACGAGTCAACAAGCATGGCGGCTGCGTCCGCGTCGGCAGCCGAATACAAGCAATGATGTGTGCTACACGCTGGTTTTATTTATCATGTCACCAGACATAACAGTGAGGAAAGCTAAGGAGTTGTGTCATCGTTTTGGATCGTGGCATGTGGTGATCTATTATCTCTGCCTATCCCTGTGGAAAAAAGATGTGATAATTTGATTTGATAAAAATAAATCTATTTCAGAGCTCTTCAAACTGGATCTTTGTCTGAAATAGGAGAGATTTCAGAAAATGTAAGTGGACTTCTCGACGACATTTGGCGTCATAATTCTTACTCCTATCCTGTGGAACGCATGAAACACATATTCGACATTATTGGTTTGTTATTTAACATTTTAGAGTATTTATGCATGTATGCTTAGAACAACATAGTGACGGCGACTGAGCCAGCCGTGAACCGACTCGGCTTTTTCAGACTCCGTCACTCTTGGACGGCTTATCATTGCTTATCATCAGGCAGTTTGAGGTAAAATGTGTCGCAATAAAAAAATGTATAAAACATCTATTAATACTTCTGGTCGGCATAGTGAAGGCGGCATAATTTTTTGACGACAGGTGTGGTGTAGTGGTGTGCTACCAGTCCGTTACGTGGGTGTCCTGGGTTCGATTCCCGGTCGGAGCAAATGTTTGTTTCATAGCTTTTATTTGTAATACTGATTAGTAATTGAGGAGAATTGTGGATGTAAAGGAAGCGAGTGGCGTAAATTTACAAATATTTGTTAAAAAAAAAGAGGCAGATATTTGCTCAGAGTCTGGTTGTCAAAAAGTGGTAGGCAGCGATGCCCAGTCTGCCGAACCGGGGTAGTACCACCACAAGTATACAGACGTGACTTAGTCGAGTTTCGGGATCAGCTTGTAATTGTGGATGCGACTGCTACTTGCAGCTATTTAACTATATTAGCAATCTTCTTCATTCATGGACCGCACTCTAACTTAAGATCAAGCGGTGTGCTGTCATATGTCAAGTCACAATAAAATTAATAATATTTTTAGGTCATGTAATAAATACAAAAATTCAGAATATACTGAATTCCTTCGATATATGGAAAGCTTATGGAGACTCGAGGGACAGTGAGTTGTTAACTAGTCTGAGTGAGAGTTTGAAATGTGTTCTAACATGGATAAATGGGTGTCAGTCATTGACGGAGACGTATTGGCCTAATCATGCCCTTCATCCTTGGGAAGGAGGTCCCTATGTACCTAAATTCTGTACAACATTTTCAAGTCGATTGAAAGAGGTAAGATTTTTTTCTTTAACAAGTAAACGCGACACGCAAAAGTCGCGTGTCAGGCTAAAGGCGTGTCGTGAGAAAAAGTTCGGAAATATGGTTATTACGCAGTGTCCGGAAAGTTCGATGGCTAAAGGCATAGTGCGAATATTTTATCGAGCTATGTACAACAAAGGCGTACTTAGGGCCAAATTTAAAGGTTCGAGCCTCTGGGGCAACGAAGGAGCGGGGGCCCCTAATTATTGACTGAATAAAAGGAACAATAATTATCGTCGTATTTAATTTTTATTATTATTATAATTTTTTATTTTTTCGAAAAAATAAACGGTTTGGTGTCTGACCCATCCAAATTAGGATATTTTTAAGCTGAAGACCTGCCTTTCCTCAAATCCGGCCCTGCTTGACATTCTTCGCCATTATACTGCAAGTAATATGGATATAGTTTTCATAATTTATGAACATGGAACTATTCATAAATAATATTAAAAACTAAAAAAAATAGAAACTTAAAAAATATGTAAGTATTTATTCGTTCTATTTATTTCAGATACTAGACATAAAATCTACATACCA
Organism: Tinea trinotella; assembly: GCA_905220615.1. NCBI lineage: Eukaryota > Metazoa > Arthropoda > Insecta > Lepidoptera > Tineidae > Tinea > Tinea trinotella. The sequence goes on from HG992310.1 coordinate 5,566,192, forward strand.
CCAACTCAACAAACTCTTGACTAACACTGAAAAGACAGAATTGAAGACGGATCGTTTGTTTGAACCGTTTCAAGGTATGTATTATTTTATTAACCCCCGACCCAAAAAGAGGGGTGTTATAAGTTTGACTTGTCTGTGTATCTGTGGCTCTGTGTATCTGTGTGTCTGTCTGTGGCATCGTAGCTCCTAAACGAATGGACCGATTACGATGCGGTTTGTTTCATTTAAAAGCTGACGTGATCGAGATGGTTCTTAGCTACAATTGATGAAGATCTGATCAGGGGTTTCAAGGTCATCAGCTCGTTTTGTTAGCTGCGGTAGCGATCTTAGACGCGCTGTTTAGGACGGGCAACCCTTGTACGTCGCTATGCGACGAAGATTGTTATTTTATGTCAAATAAATATGCCAATGTAAATACACGTAAAAAATGTTATAATTTTTCCCTTAAAATATTCATATGGCGAGGTTGGTTTGCAGTTTAGATCGATTACCTTGATTGAATATTTTAGGGGAAAAATTATAACATTTTTTACGTGTTTTAACAATGGCATATTTATTTGACATAAAATAACAATCTTCGTCGCATAGCGACGTACAAGGGTTGCCCGTTCTAAACACGCATAAGGCTGGGAATACACGTCCGATATTGCTGAGCAAATTATTTACAAATCGGAAGTAGGAATCGGACGTCTATTTTGTTTCTGTATTTTGTATGAAAACTGCACCTCCAGACAATCGGATCGGCCATAAAATCGTAAGCGCCTTGGCGTTGTTTCCGATTCTGACATCCGATCCGACTATCGGATCTGACGTGTATTAAGTATTCAAACAAATGTATGGCACGAGTGCCTTCCGATTGTCTGATCAAACAATCGGATCGGACTTGTATTCCCAGCCTTATAGGTATTTACTTTTAAACATATCTGTGACTTAACATTTGAAATAAAAACGTATACAAATACATGTGTGTTTTAACTGGTACCACTGAGTTACTCTGATGATGGAACTCGAAGGTAGGAGACGAAATCCTGGATGTGTTCAAACTTTTTTTTGGTATACTAAGTTTGGACTTATTAGATTTGTCTTGAAGGTAGGAAACTAAGTGTAGAAAAGTTAGTGCGATAAAATAAAACATTCCGGATCTAAAAAATCTGATCATGGATCCTCTCAGATCAGCAAATCAACAAGAAATGGACCTGTAGTGCTTTAACTAAAATTGTTACTCACTATGAGCCATTAGCTGGACCGTTATCAAATTAAAGACCGAGAGTATCTGATGAGGCACCATCATGAATCCTCTCAGATCAGCAAATCAACAAGAGATAGAACTATAGTGCTTTCACTAAATTTGTTACTCACTAAGAGCGTTTAGCTGGACCGTCATCAAATTGAAGACCGGGCAATCTGATGATGCACCATTATGAATCCTCTCAGATCAGCAAATTGATATCAATTGATCAGCAAAAAAGAGATAGAACTGTAGTGCTTTAACTAGGCCTTTAGCTGGGCCGTTATCAAATTGAAGATCGGGAGTATCTGATTATGAATCCTCTCAGATCAGCAAATCAATAACAGATAATATCATAGTGCTTTAACTAAAATTGTTACTCTCTATGAGCCATTAGCTGGGCCATTATCAAATTGAAGACCTGGAGTAGTTATCTGATGATGCACCATAAGGATCCAAGGGATATTAAAGGGATATAACTATTGAGCCATGACTAATGTTGTTTATTACTATAAAGCTGATGATATGACCAAAGTGGTTTCAGGCGTTTCGGGGGTTCCTTTAAAATTTTAATTTTGATTTTATAATTTGTTTATTAAGTTACACCAATATAAATTCATCAACACAGTGACGGCAATTGGATTTCCCTGTCGCGATTAAACAATGGATGCAAGGGAGTTCTAAGGGGAGGCCTATGTTCAGCTGCTGTCTTGGTTGGCTGACAAAGAAATGCTTCGATGGAAAGGATGAGTGAAAGTAGATTGAAGAAAAGAATTTATAAATCTCATGTGAATGGATTCGTTAAACAAGGCAGGGCCAGAATGTTTGCGGACCGAATCGGAGACATCCTAGGTTGCCTTGCCTAGTGCCCATAACCATAAGGGCTGGTATGTAGAAAATTGTGAATGTGAAGGTAGCTAGGGAGTTGTTTTAGGATCGTGGCAAGTGGCGCTCCATTGTCTCTGCCTATCCATCTGGGAAAAAGGCGTGACAATTTTTGGTTGGCTGATGACGATTGAGGCAGTTGTAAACTGTTGTCGATTATTTCGTTTGTCGGCGCTCATGGATCTTCCATTTTGAACCATTCAGTGAAATTTGCAATGAAAATATAGTCACTGCTCATTTCTGTGGCTACGCAGGCGTAGAAGTTTGATCCTAAATATATTATTAATTACAGGCATTAATGTATGGAGTAACAGCTCCAAAATATATTGGGAAAGTGCTACAGCAAAGTTCACTAACAATTTACGTCCTACTGAAAGTAAAATCGCTGAAAAATTAAAGACACGACTCCATAATGTATCTACGAAACAGGTGATAAAAATGAATATAATTTTTAGAAGCGGTAGTGCCCAATCTGATGATCCGGGGTGATATTACCACTTACATATAGACCGTAAAATGACGTGAAATGAGCAAGTTGTGTCAGGATCTAGGCAAATGGCGCTCCGTTGAATCTGCCTATCCCTGTGGGAAAAAGGCGTGACAAAAAAAGGCAGTTCGAAGTACCAACACCTGAACGTAAACTTGAATTAAATGAATTAAATAGGTTTGATTAATCGCAGGATTTGCAGGGCTGCAAACTTTACGATCTATTTAATATTATAAAATTATGTTTTTTTTTCGCATTATTGTCTATTTTTGACTTTGACTTGACTTAGCTGGGGGCCCCTCGAATCCACGGAGCCCTGGGCTGAAGCCCAAAAAGCCATATGGTAGATCCGGCGCTGCGTCCGAAATCAGACCCCACTTCAGACTTCAGATGAACAGCACGCAGAATGCAGGCGTGTTGGCCATGTTTTGAACTGATGATTCGAAAATAATTTCGTTTTGTAACACTTTCAGACGCTATACGAATTCATGCGTTACAAGATGCTTATAAATCGTCCGAATGTTAAATTAGCTCTTAATAATGAGTTACAAATATTTCTTACATCTCTCGGTTCGTTATTAAAGAACATTCAGACGCAAATTGAATCTGCTGATAGTAGTGATATAAAAATGTATACACCACCGGAAATGTCGCAGTTAATCCAACAAGTACAATGGGCTAAACAAATGGAGTCTAAGGTAAGGAAATTTAATGAAAGGACATCATTCATTTTGTATGGGGACTTGGGCTTAATTCTATTAACAGTTTAATATGCATTTTAAAATAATTTGATGTACGAAGATTACAATATAATTGGATTTTATCCTTTATTTTGCATAGTTTAGGTGTGTTGTAAATGATCAAACTATAATTATGACAGTTCAAAGTAGAACAAATATGGCGTTGATTGACAGATAAAACAAAATCCATATCTTATTTTCCAAATAACTTGATTGAACAGCAATTAAATGCAAAATGGTTATTAGTTTTATCACTACAACTATCAAAACTACCATTTATATATTTTTTCATCATTGGACATTACAAAAGTAGTACATACAAGCCCAAAATGAATGATGTCCTTTAAGTCTTGTTTTTATTTACTCGACATATGACAGCACCCCGCTTGATGTTAAGCTGGAGTGTGATTCATCAATGGATGTCATTGCTACTACATTTCAAGTAGTAAGTAGCAGCCACATCCACTATGCCAGCCTAGTTGTAATCGAAAACTTACAAGCTGATCCCGAAATGCGACTAAATCTCTTTACAGTCTGTATACTTGTAAGTGGTGGTGCTACTTCGGATCGGGTACCACTGCCTACCACGATTTAATGCCGGTCATGTAGTCAGAAAAAAATTAAGACTGTAAGCACAGCTTTTCCTAAAAAATATAAACCACCCGAAAAACCTAGGACAAGTAGAAAAGGACCTAAGAAATAGACTATGGTGATGTTTAACAATTTTATAATCTTTTAACCAGTGCTTGATATAGGTATAACAGCAATGAGCTGATTGCCTAATAATTAAATGATAAAACTATGAAAAAAGAGTATTTTGCAAATTTTCACAGGACAATTTTCTTTGACCGGCATAGTGACGGCGACTAAGGCAGTCATGAACTAACTTGTTTTTTTCAGTCTTCACTCTTGGATCTCCTCTTGCTTATCATCAGGCGGGTCGAGGTCAAATGTGTCACAATAAAAAATAAAATTTAGGTCTTAAATAAAAAACATTATGTAACTGTTTCAGGTCACAGATATAAATGATTGTGCTGAAAATTATTTAAAGGAATTTGATGGTAGCGCAGACATTGTTAATTTGTCCACTGAAGTATTGAAGGAACTAAAAAATATGTATACGCAACTTCATGAGGAATGGTGTAGAGATTTGCAGGTACTTTGAAATTATTTTATGATAGTATTTTCTTAGATTTCATTGATTAATGAATTAAACAAATTTTATGCGGCTAACTATCGCGTTTATTTTGGTTTGAATTTTGTATGTCTCTCCGTGACGATGATGGCTGCAAAGCTCTCGAAACGTCGGAATAATAACCAAAATAAACGCGATAGTAAGCTGCATAAAATTTGTTTAATTCATTATTTTATGATTTTAATTTATTGAGTTCGAAATATAGCACTTCGCCAAATGTCAGCCTGTTATATTAGATGTACCCATGATGTTAAGATCGAGTTGAAACAATCGTTGTTATTTATTTACGCTAGATCAAACGAAACAAATGAACGCCTTCTGTCAAAAACAAGCTCAACTACACTCTCGCAGTCCAGCGATCGATTAAATAAATTAATACCTCAATGATCCAGTATCCATATACTATTATATATAGAGAATGTCTATAGATCTTATGAATCTATAGACTCGAGCGCCATCTACATCTCCATTCGGCTGATGATCTATTTGAAAGCCACATACTTAAAAGACCTTGTCGCGGACGTTGCCACATGCAGCAACTAGATGGCGTTGCAAAAAGAGATTTGAACATCGCAAGAGAGGCATTGAACATTTAATATCTCGCAAGCGGTATTTCGACTTAGTATTAGCATTAGTGAAAGTAGATTGACGAAAGCAATTTATAAATCTGATGTGGATGGATGCGTTAAACAAGGCAGGGCCAGGAGGGTGTTTTCCGACCATATCGAGGACATCCTCCAGAAAGCTGGGTTGCCTAGTGCCTATAACCATAAAGATTATATGAAGAGTAAATTTTAAGCGAGGGAATTGTGTCAGGATCGTCGCAAGGAGCGCTCCATTGTCTCTGCCTATCCCTGTGGAAAAAGGCGTAACAATTTGTTTGATTTATTCTTGTTTTTCTACAGGTTCAAGTAAAAGACGGCACACTACGCATGTCTGTAGATAAACCCGTCGTACAATTTTCATCAAGTAGCAAAATGATGGTGGTAGACTTCAATCCGCGTTTGGTTTCTGTCGAAATGGAAGTACGTGGTATGAGCGCTTTGGGATTACCACCACCAGCAGCCGTGAAGGAAGCTGTGGATAACCTAGCAAGGTTTTTGCATCACGCACGGGCATTGCAACAAGTATGTATTTAAACAAATAATTACCTTATTACGCTCTAATTCCTATAAGAAAAGGCAGAGACAATGCAAATACAACAAATGTCACTTTTTTTTTACTGAGATTCGACATAAATGACAGAAATCCGCTTGATGTTAAGACGACTACTACTACATTTAAATAACTGTAAGCAGCAGTTGCAAACACTATGCCTGCCTAGTTATAGCTGTTTCCAAAACGCGACTTAATACTTTACGGTCTGGTAGTACCACTACCCACATACTATTATTATTATTCTTTATTGTGATACGACATCTGACCTCGACCCTATGTATAGTGGATTATGCACATAATCCACTATATAACTGCAAGTAGCAGTCCCTGCAGTTATATAGTGGATAGCTATCGCCTCTACTTATGGATCGCACTCCAGCTTCATAACAGGCAGGATGCTGTCATATATTGAGCCACGATAAAATAAGTTCCACATAAAGTTAATTCAAATAAACGTTTTTTAGGTTGCTTCATTCCATAATACATTGGGTGAGCGTATGATACCATCCACCAGGCCTATGATGCTCCAAGCGGCACTCCATTTATCATCTCTAGTGCAAGAACAGAAGGCTGTCTACTGGGATGATTTGGAACAAGTGGCACATTACTCCGATATGCTAAAGAAAGCTGTGCTCACTTTGGAAACCAGTGTTTGTATATTGTATTTTTTTTTATTGTGACTCGACATTTGACAGCACCCCGCTTGATGTAAAGATGGAGTGTGGTCTATGAATGGATGTCACTGCTACTACAATTCAATAACTGAGTAACAATCACTTTCACTATGCCGGCCTAGTTGGAACCGGCAACTTACAAGCTGATTCCAAGACGGAACTATGTCACTTCACGGTCTGTACACTCGTAAGTGGTGGTCGGCAGACTGGGTACCACTGCCTACCACTCCTTGACAACCGCCTGAGCAAATATCTGCTATTTTTCCTAATAATAGCAAATATTATTTATATTTAATCTAATTAGTAAATATTACATATATAAGCTATGAAAAAATTATTATCTGGACATTTTAACATACCACCCAAAAAATAGGCGACTGATGTGTAGTGGTCGTGCAATGGTAACCGAAGCCGAGAGCTCGGGTTCAAAACCATATGTCGGTACCAATGTATTTTTGATATATGTACTTTGGTCGTACTGTTTCTATAATATGAAAAATTTATCTATAATATAGAAATGTAAATTTAAAAAATGTATAATGAAATTAAAAAAAAAAAAATATCACTCGTGGTTACCCTTTCAACTCTGACCGCATCCTATCGTTCAAAAGTGATGAAAGATGAAATAATAATAAAAATATATATTTCACAGAATACTTACTTGACTAATCAGCATGTAGCATTGAAAAATATAGTCGAAAAGCTTATGGATACAGACCTCCTTGTCAAACAAACCGAATGGAAGAATCGTATAAAAGAAATGAGAGACATTATTGAAAAGGTGTGCAATTTATATCCAATATTGTATTTCAAATCAATCAATCAATCAATCAATTTATCAGCGCCACTTTCATCATCCTAGCACAACTCCTTCGCTTCCCTCATATCCACAATTCTTTTCATACAAGCTCTACTGTTCGCGCCTAAATTCATTTATATTTATTATAGATTTAAGTAAATACGCATTTATCGGTATCTTTTTAATCCTTTAAATCCGCATCCGCGAAATACATATTTAAAAGTGTGTCCCGCTATCGCCACTAGATGGCGCCTGTTGTATATTTTGTACCGCGCAGATGTCAAAAACCAAGATGTCTGAAAGACGTTCTTATACCGCATCACACTTTTCCATTTTCTCCTATCGACAAATGCATTTTGCCTATGTGTAATTATTTTAAATTCGTCTTAATGAATCAGCAAATACAGTCCACAAAAATACCGCACATCTACTATTATGGGCACTAGGCAACCCAGTTTTCTTAAGAATGTCTTCGATTTGATCGGAAATAACCCTCCTCTGCCTCGTTTGTATTGTATTTATAGGCTAGGTTTAGTGCCCATAATCATAGAGCTTGTATGAAGAGAATTGTGAATGTGAAGGAAGCGAGGGAGTTGTGTCAGGATCGTGGCAAGTGGCGCTCCATTGTCTTTGCCTATCCCTGTGGGAGGAAGGCGTGACAATTTGATTGATTGATTGATATAATTAATATTTTGCTATTTTAATAGGTTGAATCAAATGGCTACAAAAACACTGAGCTGTGGCGTTCGCATTGGGATTGGCAGTTATATAAAGCACTCGAATGTCAATATATAAAAACGTTGTTATCTCTGCATAAGCATTTTCCACACGTGCATGTGGATTTAGTATTACGGTATGTATACTTGAGTGTAATGCGTGGGCTGACAACTCTTGGTTTTTGCACCACGATAATGCACCTTCTCATAGTGCATTAATTCTTCATGAGTTTTTTTTGCCAAAAAATCATCCAATATCGTTCCACAATCACCGTATTCGATTCAATCAATGATTTAGCTCCGTGTGCAACACTCCGTTCAACCAACTCAAACGACCGTTCCGGGAAAACCGTTTTGAGTCAATTAAAGACATTAAACGCGAATCGCTACGCGCATTGAAGGCTATTCTGGAAATTAACTGTAACAACTATTTCGAGTATTGGAAAAATGTTGGCGCAAGTGTATTGTGGCCGGGGGGAATTACTTTGAGAGGGACTAATTATGAACAAAATATTTACTATTTATTGCCCACAGTATTAAATGTACAACTACCGGCAGAAAAAAAAGCACTGACTTTTGTGCTACGCATCGTGTACAGTTTTGCACAAATTTATAGTCATCCGAAAAACGAAAAGTAAGTAGTTAACAAAAAAGTTACGGCGCAGCTTGAATGCCAGCGCTCTTCTTGTCTGCCGGCATCTTTCCTAGAGTATGTGAATACGAAAATTTCTTCACATCCTCTTAGGTCAATTCGTTTTTTCGTAACGTGTGTTAATAACGAAAACGCGCTCTTAGGCGCACTACAACTAATGCAAAAACGTCTCCAAGCTAATTTGACTATAGTGTTAAGTCGAGCCACGATATAATAATAAATAAATATATGATTTTCAGCGGCCATGAAGTGCGTCTACAACCCCCGATGGAGGAGATACGTGTGCAGCATTACCATCAATTGAGGAGGCTGATATCATTGCCGATGCAATTTGTTGGCGTACAAAATAATATTAACAACACTGACTCCATATTTGCTTCTATTGTTGATAAGTATGTCAATAACTATTTTTAAGAGTAATAGTTATTTTTTAATAGTAATTTTTGGCCGGCATAGAGAAAGCGTCTGAGTCAATCGGTTTTCTCAACCGGTGTTTTTGGATTTTTTAGCCATCGTCACTCTTGGACCTCCTCTTGCTTATCATCAGGCAGGTCGCGGTCAGATGTCGTGTCACAATACAAAAAAACACAGCTATATGCTGACAGAACAGTGCGCCACTTGGCACGAACCTAACACAACTCCCTCGCTTCCCTCACATCCACATTTGTCTTCATACAATCTCTACGGTTATAGGCACTAGACAACCCAGTTTTCTTGAGGTATCCCCGATTTGGTCGGACGACACCCTCCTTTAACGGGCCCCTCGTTTAACAGATCCATTCACATCAGACTTATAAATTCCTTTCGTCAATCTACTTTTACTCATTATTTGTATGTGTCTAAACTATTAAATTATTAATTTAAACTTACAATAGCTTTAATCATTGCAGACACAGTTGGATGGGAAACAAATCAGTAAATCAACTGGAATCAACTTTGCGTTTGATTGAGCGCGCTTGTTCCAATTGGACTCGGAAGGCAGCGCTAGCATGCGTCGCTGATTTGGATGAGTTGTGCCGTGAACATTTACATGAAGCTGCTGATTGGGAAATTAATTTTAAAGCCTGTAAAGCTTATGGGCAGGCTGTCGCCAAAATGACATTGTAAGTTACTATTTTCATTGTACTTGTTTTTTAATTATTTATTTATCGCTATTTGACAATCGTAACCCATAACCGTAGAGCTTGTATGAAGAGGATTGTGGATGTGAGGAGAGCTAGGAAGTAGTGTCAGAATCGTAGTGACGTCGCTCATTTGTCTATGGGGAAAAAGGCGTGACAGTTTGATTGATTGATATCTGACCTCGACTAGCCTGATGGTTTAAGAGCACCGGCGACTGACAAAACCGTCACTATTCCGTCAAACACGTTTTAACTTTTTTTATAAAAAAATGAATCATTTTAAGTGCTGATGTTGACTTTTAGAGCTGAGGAAAGCCGAAAAAAACTTTTCCAATACTTTGTAAGAAAAATTTGGGTTATGTTATTTTTATAATTATGGTTTCATATATGACATTATCCTGCCTTTAGGAATTAAGGCAACTGCAACTAGGTAGCTTTCTAGCCGACCCCAAAACGCATCTAAGTCTGTACAATTAAAAGTTGTGATACTACCCCATATCGGCAAACTGGCAAAATGACCACTAAATTAGACCACTAAAATATATTTTTTTATATTTCTATACTAAAGTGCTCGTATCAAAGATACAAGACAAACAAAGTACATATATCAAAGACACATTGGTACCGGTGAGTGGTCTTGAACTCGTGCTCTCGGTTTGCGTAACCATTGCACTACCACTACACCACGGTCGCCTCTAAATATCAAGCTACAGTAAAAATATAAATGAATTTTCCGTAACTCTAGCGATGACGAAAAAGTAGAATGGATATCAATCGGCACAGCGACATTGAGACGTGAATTTGAGGCTCAAGTGCGTAATTTGTGGAGTTGCCTCATCTCATCACTTCAAGGGAGTTGTAGATCTGATGCTGTACAACTTGATGCGTTCATGGCAAACGCTCTGTTGACGTTGGAGAATAAAGCAGTGCCGAAGAATGCTAAGGAACTCAGCGAAATAAGCGGGAAACAGAGGGCGTTGCAAGAAAAAATGCCAGAGGTTTGTAAATAATTTCTCTATTTTTCTCTCTCCCTTTCTTTTTCTCAGTCGTCTGCTCTGCGATTCGCTCGCATCTATTAGCAGATTGTTAAGGTGCTGCCGAGCACAAATTCGTGTAGTGTGGACCGACTTACAAGCCTTGAACGAGCGTGCTTTGAGCGTCTGGTTCGTGCTCGACTGTGATCGGGTTTTTGGCGAACACAAAGAGATTTGCATTCGTTCTTGGAGAGTCATTGTTGTAGGCTCGTTGTACGTCCACACTTGACACTGCAAGTAGAGCGGCTCGGCGTATGTAAAGGTGGGTCACTAGCTCAGACCCAACCTTACATTTTATTTCTCGCGCGAATAAATGCCAGTTTAAGAGGCTTAGCGTGCGAGCGATCGTGCCTCTTGTTATTCTAAACTAATAAAGGATAAAATTGATTGATTTTTAGATGGAAAAAATAGTGGAATCTTTAAAGAAGAAGAGTCATATGTTGCATACTTGGGGTGGTGATCCATCTGTCGACGGCACTATACAGGAATGGAGGAAAATACGTGAAATGATGCATAGCCAGGAACAAATGTTTCTACATCAGGTATTTACTAATTATCAAAATAAACTAAATTGTCACGCCTTTTTCCTACAGGGATAGGCAGGGTCAATGAAGCGCCTGTTGCCACGATCCTTTTTTTGTTATCGCAGGAGAAATAATAATTAAAATGTATTATTATAAAAATCACTATGCATTATTATCATTTAGGATGAGTGAAAGTAAATTGACAAAAAGAATGTGGATGGATGCGTTAAACGAGGCAGACTCCTGGGTATGGGTGTTTTTCATACCCAGACATCATCAAGAAGGCTAGTGCCGATAAACTTTCATTTGTTTTAATTAAAATCACATCACATCAAAATCGTCACTAATATATGGGGCAAACGGTACGACTTTTTCTTCTAAAACTTCTCTGATATAGCGGTCTGCAGTCAGACTCCCTCTGTCAATCACTACCAAGTCTGTGCGAGCTCCCAAACAAATGCCCGCCCAAACCATTATTGATCCACCACCATATGCAACTGTAGTTTCAAAATTTGTCTGAATGTATCGTTCTCCTTTGCGTCTGTAAATTCTTTGCCTGCCGTCAATTTGATTTAAGAGAATTCTGCACTCATCACTGCACCTTACTTCATTGGTCCGCGTTCCAAAGTCGATGTTCCGAGCAAAAGTTAACCTGTTTCTACAATAATTTACCTCGAGTCCAAGGCTGACACAAATGAACCCAAACCAGCTTCTTCAAACCTTCTTCGTACCGTACGCTCACTTACGGTTACACCCCGCACTGCTTTTTACTCATGTCGGGCTTGGACGGCCGTCAAACGGGGGTTCCTACGTACACGAAGCCGAATGAAACGGTCATCCCTACTCAAAGTGCGTCGTTTTCTGCCTTGTCCTGCTCTTCTCACATAAGTACCAGTCTCCCTGAACCGTTGGATACTGCGATGGATAGTTGAAACTGGTCGACGAAGATCTCTGGATATCACTCTGTAGGTTTGACCATTTCTTCGCATTTCGAGTGCCCTGGCAAACTCCGTTGGGGCTAAGTCAGGCATAATTCAGTCCTCAACTCCAAAAAGATACGCTATGAAAAAAAATACCAAATAAACAGTATTTAAATGTAATTTTAAATCAAACTCAGAAGGAAGAAATAATCTAAGTTCGCTCCAGATAAGGTGTATTTGAATAAAATTAAAACAATTGCATAAAATGTGATGTTCAGTTGTTTTCTTAAATTGAAATTATTTATTTTTAAATTAAATGACGTTTAAACCAGCCAGCAACCTTATATGTTACTGATATCAAACCTTTTTTATGTTCCGCTAAATATGCCAGTGTGTATAGTATTAATTATTATATGCTATTTATTTATGAAAATATTTTCTATATATTTTACTTTTATTAGAATGTATTTATTTGTTTTATTAATATTTTGCTTTATATTTCTGTTGGTATATAGCGGCATTAAGTTTGCCATTATACACAGTGTATACAGTTTTAAAATTTATTATTATATTATAGGATTGTGGCAAGTGGCGCTCCATTGTCTCTGCCTATCCCTGTAAGAATAAGGCGTGACAATTTGATTTTATTATTAAGCCTTCTAACAAGATTACATTGTTATCAATACGCACGACTGCATGCGTTAATGAAATAAATAAATAATTGAATTTGACAATTTCAGGCGGAAATTGTAAAAACCACCCTCAATGGTGAATGGGAGAATTTGAATGCGAGCTTGGAGTCTTGGTCGTCGAGATGGTTGCAAGCAAAAGCGCGTTATGAAGACACGCGTGACGTCACCTTCGATGTTATGAATGATAGATGTGAACATGTATTCGAAGCACAGACGCGATGGGAGACATACGTGAATGAAAGAGATGAACTATTGTAAGTTTTGTTGTCATGTTTTCTATACCAGCAGCAAGCTGTTTTTTTTTATATATTTCTATACTAAGCCACTAAAGTGCTTGTATCATAGAAATAAGACAACCAAAATACATATATCAAAGATACAGATAGATGAGTGGTAGGCAGTGGTACCCAGTCTGCCGATCCGGGGTAGTACCACCACTTACAAGTATACAGACCGTAAAGTGATTTGGTCACGTTTCGGGATCAGCTTGTAAGTTGCCGGTTCCATCTAGGTCGGCATAGTGAATGTGATTGCTACTCACAGTTATATAATTATAGTAGCAGTGATATTCATTCATGGACCACACTTCGGCTTAACATCAAGCGGAGTGCTGCTATATGTCGAGTCACAATAAAAATATAAAAATACATTGGTGGTTTCGAACCTGTGCTTTCGGCTTGCGTAACCATTGCATTGCCACTACACCCCGGTCGCCTTATCATGGCCGTTTTGACGTTTGACCCTTATGAAATTTCGTATAATTTAGTAATAAAGTTTAAAGCAGTAAATTGCTGTTCTTTATTGTCACTATCAAACATACACTCCAAACAACACTCCTTCAAACATAATTCTTTTTTATACGAAACTTTATGAGCAGGTCGAACGTTCAAACGGCCATCATAGCTGTCCGTTGGCATCAGAGTAGTAGGGATCTGCTAATCTGCTAATCCGGAGAAGTACCACCACTTACAAGTTTACAGACCGTGGTGTGACTATGGAAATAAAGTTGCGGATATAGTGAATGTTACAGCCACTTGCAATTAAATGTAGTAGCAGCCGCCTCCATTCATGGACCGCACTCCATCTTAACATAGGGCTGGGGCTGGAGTGCGATCATATGTCCAGCCACAATAAAAAAACAACGGAGTGCCTTTTACCGTGATCCTGATATAGATCCGGGCAGATAAAAAGAGCGCTGGCATTAAAGCTGCGCAGTACTTACTTTCGTTTTAGATTTAAACTTGTGTATAAAATTTTAAATGCTATTAAACATGTGCACGACTGTATAGATAGATTGACGGATTTGCATATACCGCAGTCGTACAGAGCTCTTCTAATCTGCTGATCCCTACTGTGCAGCACAAAAGTCAGCGCACTTTTTATTTCTCGGGATCTATACAACTGTATAGCTTTCTATACCTATAAAAGCAGACCTATATAACATAGGCATTATTTGTATTTTAGAAAAGAAAGCACTAAATTTGACATGACGCTGGAACTATCAGAAACATGGAAGCAATCTGAAACTACTATGGCTAATGATATTAAACTGTGGACTGTATTTAAGCAATATGCTGAAGGTAAAAATAGTTTATTTATTTAAATTTTTATATTATTCTACTGAAGTACTTGTATCATAGAAAAACGACGACTAAAGTATATATCAAAAATACATTGGTACTGGCAAGTGGTTTTGAACCTGTACTCTCGATTTGTGTCTGTTACGCTGATATAACTCGACAAGACTCCGCCTTTTGTTAAGCTAGATTGTAGTACATGAATAACCCCGACTGCTATTACAGTTAAATAACTGGAACAAGTAGCCGCATTTACTATGCCTAGTTAGAACCGGGAACTTACAAGCTGATCCCGAAACGCGAGAAGTCACTTCACGGTCTGTACACTTAAAAGTAGTACTACCACGACGGATCGACAAACTGGGCAAATGACCACTGTTGAGGCACCTCAGCCTGGCAACACTGCCACTTGTCAAAAATATTATAGAGTTATTTAGGCGCCATATTGTCATATTGTCTACCATAAGAATTATGTAGTGACAAGGATTGACAAAGGAATGCTTCGATGGGTTGGGGCACATGGAAAGGATGAGTGAAAGTAGATGGACGAAAGGAATTTATAAATCTGATGTGGACGAATGCGTTAAACAAGGCAGAAGGGTGTTTTCCGACCAAATCGGAGACATCCTCAAGAAAGCTAGGTTGCCTCAGAACCACAGAGCCTGTATGAAGAGAATTGTGGTTGTAAAGGAAGTAAGGGAGTTATGTAAGGATCGTGGTAAGTGGCGCTCCATTGTCTCTGTCTATCCCTGTGGGAAAAAGACGTGACAATTTGATTGATTAATTGAAGAATTATTGTTAAAGGACATTAAAATACTACATATAAGTAACACAAAAAAAAAATATTCATTTATGTCTGGACTAGACAACCACTAACTACCTGTCTACCACTCCTAAATTTAGGCTTCAAAATATTATAATTTATTATTATTAGCCTGCTTATTTGTCCTACTGCTGGGCAAAGGCCTCCCTTTATTCCATGACTCACGACATTTGGCGATCTCTCGCCACGAACTGTTGTAGAAAGCCTATCATCTTGGTTTGGGCCTCCATCTCTTCGGCAATCTGGAGTCCACTCACTGGAGTCCCAGAATTTAATATTGTATATAAAAACAACTATCATATATTTTTAATACATACACAGTCCCATACAAACTCTCAGTCGGTTTTCTCAGTCGTCGTCACTCTTGGACCTCCTCTTGCTTATCATCAGGCGGGACGAGGTCAAATGTCGTGTCACAATAAAAAAATGTCCTAAAAGTGTGTTAGAATTTACTTACACTAATATAAACTATGTATGTGAATTGAATTTGAATTGTACACTGAATTGTAAATTGTTGTAAAGTATAAACTTTTTACAAATGCAATGTCACATACATTATTTCGGACTGAAAACAAATGCAAGTCCAACGTCAATTCGGACTTGCATTTTTGCCGCCGCTTTTTGATTGGCAACTGTGTATCTACCGTAAATATATAATCAAAGTATATCAATGTTTTAGATGAATTTAACAAATTTTATGCGGCTTACTATCGCGTTTATTTTGTTTTTGATTTTACAATTTGATACGATGGCTGCAAAGCTCTCGAAACGTCGGAATAATGTTAATCAATGTTCGTGCAAAATCTAAGAAATTATAATGTTTTAGATTACAAATCAATATCTGAACAAGAATGGATAGTTTTCAACAAGAAGTTGCATTTATTAGATGAGTTTGTTGCTAATTGGAACAGTAAATTGGAGCCGTATACACCGATCACGTTGTTCATACAACAGGAACTTGACAAATATACTGTAAGTGTTTTTCTAAGCTATTAAAAGTGCTTAATAATAATTATTATTTATTTATTTTTGCGCGTAAAGTCCCGGGTTCCATTCCCGGTCGGAGCAAATGTTTTTTCATAGCTTTTATTTGTAATATTTAATAATTATATTAAATATTGCAAATATTTGGCAATAAAAAAAGAGGTGGATATTTGCTTCGGGTCTGGTTATCAAAGAGTGGTAGGCAGTGGTACCCAGTCTGCCGATCCGGGGTAGTACCACCACTTACAAGTATACAGATCGTAAAGTGATTTCGTCGCGTCTCGGGATCAGCTTGTAAGTTGCCGGTTTCAACTAGACCGGCATAGTGGTGGATTTGGATTGCTACTCACAGTTATTGAATTGTAGTAGCAGTAGCATGATAGACCATACTCCAACTTAACATCAAGCGGGGTGCTGTCATATGTCGAGTCACAATAACAAATTACATTTGTCAATTATAAACAAATTGTATCACATTATATTTACTTATAATTAATTTGTTTAATGTAAATACATTATATAATTAATATTATTCATTTTATTTAATTACATTCATTTATTATAATTTATTCGTTTAATTTGAGTGTTTTTATTGATTGAATATATTATTTATAAATGAATATAAATATTGCTTGCGTCATATAACCGATTTTTTTCTTACCACCTGATGCTAGAGTGCGGTCTATGAATGCAGGTAACTGCTGCTACGATTATAGTTGTAAGTTGTAGTCACATTCACCATGCCGGCCTAGTTGGCAACTTACAAGCTGAATCCGAAACGCGATTAAGTTACTTTACGGTTTGTATATTTGTAAGTGGTGTTACTAGTGGTACCCCGGATCGGCAGGTAAGCAAGGAAGTACAAGCACCGACGCGACGACTAAAAAAGCGAATCAGTGTACGGTTGCCTTAGTCGCCCTCACAATGCCAGTCGCCTCTGTTCTTGGACTGCACTTCAGCCTAATATCAGGCTTATATGCTGCCTTATGACGAGCCCCAATTAAAAAAATATTTGCTTTCAGGATATGCCACCTTTATTGAAGTATCTACGCGGTTCTGACTTCACCGAACGTCATTGGCGTGAAGTGTTTGGTCTACTTGAAATGCAGTATCAACCGCCAGACACAATAATTGTGAAGAATTTCATGAATGTTGCGCCCAATATAAAAAGACACGTAAAGGAATTACAGGTATTCAACTTTAATTTATAGCATAAGAGTAAGGAATTGTATAGAATTTTCCAAGATTAGCGCGTTGATAATAGCGACCGTGGTGTAGTGGCAGTGCAATGGTTACGCAAACCGAGAGCAATCAAACTAAATATTTATTAATAATAAGTATAACTGAATGTATTTTGCAATCATCAGCGCCATCTATGAGTCATTAATTGAACTTTTGTGATAAATATCAATTTTGTAGTTCATTTTCGTACAGATAGATGGCGGTTTACAATATAATAATAATAATAATAAAGTATAACTGAATGTATTTTGCAATCATCAGCGCCATCTATGAGTCATTAATTGAACTTTTGTGATAAATATCAATTTTGTAGTTCATTTTCGTACAGATAGATGGCGGTTTACAATTTTACCATCGTTTAAAATTTAGGAACCTTTCAAAAAATGCTGTTTTTGTATAATTTTGTGCCCGTCCACAAAATTATCTCATCAGTGTTTATCTTAAGTCATATGCAATAATGTGATACGTGGTGCAGACAATTTGAGAGTAGCAGTCTGCTAATCCGGGGCAGTACCACCACTGTTGAGAGAGACTCGGTCAACTTGAATGTTTCCTGTTCCAATTAGGCCCTTATAGTGAATGCGACTGCTACTTGCAGTTACGTATGTAGTAGCAGTGCTCCATTCATAGATTGACAATAAAAGAAAGATTATAGTTTAATATATCTGTACCTTTTTTTATGATAGCTTTTATAAAGATTATAGTTTCAAGAATAGACAAATATTACCGTTTTTTGTGACTCGACATCTGACCCTGACCCTCCTGATGATGGGAAAGAAGAAGTCCAAGAGTGCCGATGACTAAAAACCTAGTCACGGCTGCCCCAGTCGTCGTCACTATCCGGCATAAATGCTTAATTTGTAATCAATTTTTAATATAACACATAATATTGTAGAAAATATGCAGTACAGCATCGAGCGAAGCGGCAATACGTGGTGCTCTAACTGAGCTGGAACTATGGTTCGCCGGTGCAAGGCTAACACTAACCACATACAAGGATAAAGGGGGAAAATATACGCCTATTGTTAAAGATTTTAAAGAAATTATTAATAAGGTATGAACCTTCGATCATATTTTTTTATTGTGACTCGACATATGACAGCACCCCGCTTGATTTTAAGGTCCATGAATGAATGTCACTGCTACTACAATTCAATAACTGTGAGTAGCAATCACATCCACTATGCCGGCCTAGATGAAACCGGCAACTTACAAGCTGATCCCGAAACGCGACCAAATCACTTCACGGTCTGTAAGTGTAAGTAAGTGGTGGTACTACCCTGGACCGACAGACTGGACACCACTGCCTACAACTTTTTGATAACCAGACCCAGAGTAAATATAACCAGACCCCTTTTTGTATTGTAATATTTAATAAAATTCTATGAACTATCCGACTAGGAATCAAACCTGAGAATTTACGCGTACCAAACTGGTGTGCTTACCTATGGGTCACGCAGCAGTCGTGACTCCAGTCCTCTACTGGCCTCTACTGGTACCAACTACCCATAAAAAAATAAAAAAAAGACGTTTCATTGCGTCTTTGTTATAACTCTGTATTTTGTTCGCAGATTGAGGAGCAGCAATGGATAGTGAATAGTGTTCGTAGTGGTGACTCCAGCAGTGACGCTGGTGCCGTATGGGATGGCAGATTGAGAAGAATATTAACGCTTGTCAGAGATACACATCATGCACAGAGAAGGTATTTATTTATTTGTTTATTTGGGAAAATGATAATCCTCCGCCACAAGCATGACGCGTGCGGGGCCGTTAGTATATCGTTTGCGAGATATTGGACGCTCAACGCCATCTGGTGATTGTATGTGGCGACGATCTATTTGTGTCTTTTGTGGAGGACGCCACGTTTATATGGAAAAAATGCATTGTTCAATCAAAAATAGGTAGAAATAGGTGAGCAGTAGAATTCGAAGCAAGAAGAATACCAGAAACAATATCATGCATTGTCTTTTGGAGGATCTTAGCCTCCCTAGGTTAGCCGTAAGTACATTTTAAGACCAAATGTTGAAAGCGGCATATTTGGTTGGGTAGAGGTGAGCTTAAGTGTTGATATGCCATAAAGGACTTGAACGTACTTTCCGTTTGCAAGCCCGGAACGCTGTTTCCACTCTTCCGTATGTAGGGTTGCCATCTCTAAAATTTAGTGACTAGGACAAGACGCGTGAAAACCCCGAATTTTAGAGCCCAGAACATGTCAACAATTTTTTTAAACATAGTCACTTAGATAATTTAACTGTCTAGATAGAGCATATGATGGCGCACGGGCTAAAAAAAATACCGGCCAACTGTTGGCCGATACACTCTCTCGCGTTTGTCAGTTGCGTAACAGACACCGTTCGGACGCCACGCGAAATTTCTCTGTGATTTTTTCGATAATAATGACTGTTTGCGCCATTAAATTGTGCCGAACTTACAAAGGACGCTTGAGAACAACCAAAGCTGTCACTTATCATCATTAAGTAGATTTTAAATTACTATAAACAATGGAAATAATTATTTAAAAAATAGTTCAATTTTTTACCTAAGATGTTAAGAGTGTTGCCAGGTTTTGAATCAAAATATTCCCGTGAATATTTTGGTTTTTATATTGAAGTAGATTTGTTGTATATAAAAAAAACAAGTATCACTTTAACACTGTTATTATATATAATAACATGTTATAACATTTATATTACATTACCCACCTAAATGTGTGTTCTGTATGTACAACAATATGTTTATTAATTACAATATTATTTACAAGTGGATGCACTGTTTACCATTCATGACTGCACTTCGGCTTAACATCAAGCGGGGTGCTGTCATATGTCGTGCCATAAAAACAATAATAATATATCATGCTTAGACAAGGCAGCAATGAATAAACTGTTGTTACAGAATACCTAAAGATCCAGTTTTTAGGTAGGTAGGAAACTATGTGACACTAGAAGACATAAGTGTTCTAACGTGCTCTTCATCAATAAAAAGTAAATGAAACTGTTCCTTCGTTAAGGGAAGAAGATGAAGAGGAACATGACGTTGACGACGAAATTCTCTACAACGATGCCGGCATTATTTACTATTCGGAATTATATGAATATACACAGCAAATCGTCGGCTACATAGCAGGCTTCGTTGTTAAATGTTTGCACAAAAAAATAAGTGTATTAATTGTTTGGACATCAAATGAAAAATTGCCGCACCATTAATTGGTTAAATTAAGAGATGAAGGGACTCATCTATGCCTCTCAGGATGTATATTTTATTTTCTGATCTGCTGAAAACATAATTCGACAGTTTTTAAAACAGGATTTTACTATGACTCCCAAAAAATATGCAAAAATAGTATCTACTGTAATGAAACAATTTATTGGAGGCCCAAATTACTGTGAGGTAAAAGCTGAGCATGTTTGTGGCCACCTCCATCAAACTAATTTGATTAAAAGTGTTGTAGAAAAATATTTATTATAGATTTACGATATTATTACAAGATAAAAATTAATAACAACAATCGTGATGCAGCATCAAAACTTTTTTATTTATTTGTATAAATAAAAAAATATACTCTTATTCTTTTTTTATTACCCCTATCAAATATTGTGCACTGGACTATTAAAATAAAGTATATGTGGTATTTATTATCATTAGTAATGCTTATTCACATAAAAGTACGGTTTTGTACAAGTAGAGTGCAATTTCTTGCACAAAACCGATAATTCTTCAATTTCGTTAATTTTGAAGAAAATACCACTATTAGTGGTTTCGATAGTTCTATCAATTTACCAGGTCAGTACTATCAATAATATTACTGTTATTAATAGTTTGCGCTGTCTATAGCCCTATCGGTTGAGTAGATGGTTTTGGTGTTTACTACCGATAACAAAACTATCGAGTTTTTGCAAACACTACTTGCTGCTGTTTTTACATCCATTGCCTACCTCCCTATTGTTTTTCTCAATTCCTAGGTTTCATATATTTCTGGTAACATATACACATACTATAACAAATTAAATAGTAAACAAATCTACATTATTATTAATTTATGTATGTATAAAACGCATATCAAAAGTGCATATTTTTCCCTACTTAGTGGGTAATATCGATAAGCTGGTATCATTTCACACACACAGGCGTGGCCCGACGCACTTGTAATGATATCGTAATGGAACGCATCTGTGTGTGTGACACGCACACAATCAGTTCAACGCTGGCCTATGTTTGCATTGCGATTGAATCGCGACACTCTATCTAGACAGTTAAATTATCTAAGCATAGTCAGTGTGATAAAAAAAAAACAGTTAAAAATGTCATAAATCACCTTTTTGTTTATTTTTCAGACCATAAAATTTAATTTAGTCATCTTCTATAAATTTTATTGCCCCCACGACTTTATTTTTTTAAACCCGGCCGAACTACAAATGAAGCCCCGCCCGGACTTTTCCCGGATGCCCTCTAAACTAGGACAAATCTGGGGAACGAATACCAACCCTACCTGTATGCCACGCGATGAATCCGGGACCCGCATTGTGAATCCATCAGTACTAAGAAAATTGTCTCTAAGTCACAATAAAAAATATTTAAAAAATTACAATGCAGACATGGCGGCTCTGTGCGTCCTTAATCGTCTTCACCGCGGAGAAAGTTCTAAATTAAAAAGAGTTCTTTTATGTTGGTCATACCTTATCTTTTACATACTCCCGTGATACCTACATGCACATATAAAGAGAACCATCCTTATTCTGTCGACCGAATCGGCAAACTTTTTTTTTTTGCGATGGTATTGCTGTGTTCCATTGCGGACATTACAGCGTGAGTGAGTGGTGGAGCAACCCGTGAGGCGGGGTGCTCTTTAGGAAAAATTTAAGTTAATTTCAAAGTCGGGTGAAGTCGACCAGCAGTCAAACGTAACGGTTTGGCATGTCATTTCTTTGTAGAACAATCGACAAGTGGTTCCCAGACTATGTATCCCATCTAATAACCTTGAACCACCTCTGGCTGGCATAGAGAAAGCGACTGAGAAAACCGAAAACTGAGTCAGTTTTTGCAGTAGTCAGGCAAGCTTACCATCAGGCAAGTCGGGTCAATTAATAAGTCACAAAAATAAAACAATACCATAAAGGGATTATTATTATTTATTCTATTCTCTACATTTGCCTTTTTGTTTAGAAGGCATGAAAATAACTTACTAATCATTAAAAGATGTTAAACCTCTATTCATCTATTGTAAATTAATATTTAACAATTCAACAATAAATACTCAGAAACCTGTCAACCATTTTTTGTCCATAACAAAAACGCACGCCCATTCAAGGCTTCATACAATAGTGGCTTTGGCTTAGAAATCAGTCTCTGTTAGACGGCTCGTACTGTTAGGTGACTGGGGGTTACTTTTGTAAGTTATTGTGCGTATCAGTATGGGTTGTTACCTAAATGGGCCACCAATCACCTTATCCAAATGTGGGCTTGGGTTCTATTATTAAGTTGAAATGGAGTATTGTGCACACGTGGCTAACACATGTATTCAAAGTAATATTGACAACACAATGTTTTTTTAGTTTTTTTATATTATGACTCGACATATGACAGCACCCCGCTTGATGTTAAGCCGAAGTGTGGTCCATGAATGAATGCCACTGCTACTGTAATTCAATAACTGTGAGTAGCAATCACATCCACTATGCCGGCCTAGATGGAACCGGCAACTTACAAGCTGATCCCGAAACGTGACCAAATCACTTCACGGTCTGTATACCTGTAAGTGGTGGTACTACACCGGATCGGCAGACTGGGTACCACTGCCTGCCACTCTTTGATAACCAGACCCCAGCAAATATCCATCGTCTTTTTTTTTATTAACAGATATTTGCAATATTTAATATTATTAAATATTACAAATAAAAGCTATGAAACAAATATTTGCTCCTACCGGAAATCGAACCCGGGACTTTACGCGCCACAAACCAATCGCTGATCAATCGGCCACGCCTGTCAGCTACACACAATCAAATTATTTACTTTTAATCATTGTACTATATATTAAGTATCTGTGTCGCCGTGTCGCTTGGTAGCTGACTCATGCATTCCTCGTAATTGAAATTGCATAAACAATTAAGTCATACGTAATCCTTGGAATCACAATTTGCTTAACTGTTTTTTTACGAGTGTACAGTTACTATGGGGACTTTTTTGTTTTGTACTAACTCATTTGTTTTTTATTGTGGCCCGACTATCGATGTTCTCGGCTTGCTTAACCATTGCACTGCCACTACACCACGGTCGTCTTGCTTACCACTCTTTGTTTACCTTACCACTTACCTTAGCAAATATTTATTTATTAAACGGCGTAGTAAAGACCGTGAAATGATTTAGTTGCGTATAAAGTTACAAGCAGTAAAGAAAATGAAATTTTATAAAATATTTTACTATCGGGTCCGCCAAATAACATTTTTTTTGAAAATGCTATAAAAAAAACTACTGAATATTTTTTCAAATTTCTTTTTTTATTTGAAAGTACAATCCTTCCGGTTTATGATGGAAAATATAATAATTTCATTTAAATGGCTGCCTCGGCTGGCCTTGCAGTAGCCTACACGATCGGTCCAATTTTTAATTGTGGATGTGAGGTAAGCGAGAAAGTTGTATCAGGATCGTGGAAAGTGGCGTTCCACTGTATCTGCCTATCTCTGTGGACAATTAGATTCTCACATTGAATGATATCTTATGTACTTATTTAAATAACGTTGCAAGTACTCCCTTTATTACCGACTGCCTACTACCGATATATCTCTATCCGAAAGTTGGGTTGTACCAAATGTCACTGGTTATAAATAGTTTACGTACACTCCTCGGCCATTCACACCCTGCGACTACATACGTTGTCAAAATATAGACACAACATATTAATATTATTTAATTCTTTATTGTGTAACAGAATAAACTTAAATTTTGTTTAAAAATATATAAGCGTAGTGAAACAAAAGGCGACCTTATTACTAAACAGCAATCTCTTCAGGCAAGTTTTGCTTAAATTTTAACAATTTTAGTATATTTCGATATCATTCCGCTGTTAGGCCGACCGTGTTTTGTACAGATTAATAGAAGTATTATAGATAAATTGTCTCGCAAGTTAAGAGTTCCAGATTCAAAACCATTTGAGGCCAATGTATCTTTGATATAGGCACTTTTTTGTATTTACATTTCTATACTAAGCTACCAAAGTACACATATCAAAGATACATAGGTAACGGCATGTGGTTTTAAACCCGTGTTCTCAGTTTGTGTAGCCATTGCACTACCACTGCACCACAGCTATCCTACAAATTGTCACAATAGAATATTTAAAATAATAATAAAAAAGATTCATCATACTCGTATATTGTTCGTGAAGAATTGTTCAATCTTTCCAGCCATTATAAAATGACTTATTTATTTCGAAAATACTACTTTATCTTAAATGTAGGCCGAAAGCAAACATCCAAGATCCTGAGTGCTCTGAACTTTTTTATAAAATGCGGTAGGTGATATAAGCATAGGTCACCGACCTCACTAAAATGTACCAACTAATAAACTTACGCGATTTTGTGTTTTATTATCATTATTATATTTAAGTGGTTCGAAATTCAATTCCCATAGTTATATTGTATATTATAATATTATACATATGTTCCCATGTTGCTATAACAAATAATTAATTCAAATTAATAAGTTTGTAAATTTCTCTCTAAAATAGGGTGACTTATGTACATTATCAAATGAACTTAGTAAAGTTCTATAGGAAACTCGATATCATTGTCTATCTAAAAAGTGATTGATTAGTACCTAATATACTTATATGTATTTATAACATGTAAAAAAATTAAATGAAAACATTAAAAAAGAAATAAGTTACCTATGTTACCCACGGACATGTCTTAAAGACAAAACTCAGAATAATCATATAAATAAATATGCCCAAACAAACCGTCTCAAATAGTCGACGTAATATAAATATGTATATTCTTAGTTTAAAATTATGAGTAAACACACCTGATATTATAAACCCATATGATATTCTTAAATAGAGTTAATAGAAGATCAAATTATCACGCCTTTCTCCCGCGGGGATAGGCAAAAACAAAAAGCACCGCTTGCCACAATCATGACACAACTCCCTCGCTTCCCTCACATCCACAATATTTTTTATACAAGCTCTATGGTTATGGGCACAAGACAACCTAATTTTTTTGAGATTATCTCCGTGTCCTTAATAAATATATTTTTTATTGTAACTACATTTGACCTCGTCTTGTCTTTTTGTAAGCCAGCAGAATGTCCAAGAACGACGTCTGAATAAGCCAACACAATTTACGGTTGCCTCCGTCGCTTTTACTATGCCGACCAGATGGGCCTTTTTTCCAAAACATATGCTATTTGTTAAATAAATCAAGGACCCAATCATTCGGTCAACGGGATGCGGATGCTTTCCTCAACATGTGATTGTGAATTACAATATCTATTTTTGTAGAAATATTTATTATATACATATTTGTATTTATTGACATTTCTAAACTAAGCTACTAAAGTGCCTGTACCATAGAAACAGAACAACTAAAGTGCATTATTTTTAATGATAACTTTACATTTATAACGAATAAAACATGGATGAAGGGAAGAAAGATATTTATAAATCAGAGTTTGCACAAGGTCGACCCAAATTAATGATTTCTTATCAAATCTGTAACATTTAAAATAGATTCCGAAGCGGCCGCTGTAGAGCTTATATGAATTTATTGATGTCAGGACTCAGGATCATAGAAAGTAACGTTCATATTTTTATTTATGGGAATAGATGCGGTATTAATTAAATTATAAATTAAGTGATCTTTAATTGATACTTTATATTCGATGGGACCTATCAACACATCCCAACACTATGACTTAACAACATTATAGCTAGTATTGACCGGTATAGTGACGGCGACTGAGGCAACCGTGAACTAACTCGGTTTTTTCAGTCGTCGTCACTCTTGAACTTCCTTGCTTATTGTTAGGCGGGTCGAGGTCAGATGTCGTGTCACAATTTTAAGAGTGGTAGGCAGAGGTACCCAGTCTGCCGATCCGGGGTAGTACCACCACTTACAAGTATAACAGACCGTAAAGTTATTTAGTCGCGTTTCGGAATTAGCTTGTAAGTTGCCGGTTCCAACTAGGTCGGCATAGTGGATGTGATTGCTACTTACAGTTATTTGTAGTGGCAGTAACATCCATTCCTGGACCACACTCCAGCTTAACATCAAGCAGGGTGCTGTCATATGTCGAGGCACAATAAAAAACAAAACAAAAAAAGGTATTAAATGTAATTTAAGCCCTTTGAATCAGTTTGAGCCCCTCGCAAACCGAAGCTAAAGCTGGTCGTTAGTTAATAATCCGTTTGAATAGTCTCGAGCCACACATTCTCTACAGCACAATGATGTTTTGTGTTCATGTAAGTTTGTTGAACAAACTGGTTTCTTAGGGGCTAGTTCCTTATTTAGTTTAATTGAAAGCCTTTTAAATGAAAGGCTGAGGTGTGCATGAAAGAGACGGGTTTCTAAAGAACCGTGCTATTTTTTCTTTATTGATAAATACTCGTCTCCTCCATGTTTTGTATTTATTTATTAAATATCTTATTTAATTATAACCAATGAAATTGCTTTTTGTTCGAAATTAATTATAGTATTTTTTATTTCTATTAATTACATGGAATTAATGCATCTTTGTCATCTTAGGCAGTGTGAAAGGGGATACTCTTGGCGGTCTGACTATACTTTATATTTACAAGTATACGGGCCGTTAAGGCGAGGTATCTCTGCGCTATGAACAAAACGAGTTTTTGGCGAAATAAGGTTGAGATTTGCAAATCACTCTTAAGCGTGCGATATTTTTCATACGAATAATTTACCTTTTATAACAACATTTTGTTAATTTTCAGAAAACCATGTACTAAATTTAATATCTAGGCGATTAAGTGTCCAATTTAATAATTGACTAATCATATTTACGAAAAAAAATCTAATGGTTATTGAATAAAAAACCAATTATAACCAGTTATAAAATTGCATCATTTTTTCCTTAATAATATAAAGTATTTGTGAATTATGTTCGATTAAATTTTTTTGAGCATTTCTGCTTTACACATATATTTTTTTGAGTTATTAACATTTCAAAAAGTATAGTTATTTGATCGTCAAACGTACCTCAAAATAGGATATCGTCGAAGATCTGTCGCCTTAAATAACTTAGTCACGTTTTGGGTTCCAAATAGGCCTGCAAAGGACACAAAAAAAATACAAATAAATTGCAAGATATACATTGAAACATTGCGGCTTATAACATCATCATCAGCTATTTATCGTCTCAATTTCCACAGGAAAACGCGGGGATAACACACTGCCATTTTCCATGATCCTAACCTAACACAACTCTGCTTTCTTCAAATTGACAATTTGTAATAATTTATACAAGGGATTTAATAACCGCCCAACGTTATGTAGTATGGAATGAATGCCGTCTTAGTTTTACGATCTTTCCTTACGTCTCTGACTTCAGTACCAAAACTGATTTTATCATTTCCTGTTTATTTTGGTACCACATAACATACTCGTATGGTTTCATCTCACGCGAGCACACATATATATTTTTAGTTAAAATGTCACTAAACGAAATACAGTTAATTGTAAAGTATCTATTGGAAAATAAATGAGATAAATTCACCTATTCTCTTAATACACGACAGCAAAATGATTTGGCAACGAACTAGCACTTCTTTATCAACGTGTCTTTTGTATTAATCTAAATAATTATATTTATGGCCACGAAAAAGCATTGTCATTGCGTTGATATTTGGCATTCTCGCAGGTAACCAATCAACGTAGTTGTTACCTATTTGTAATTCGTTGATCGCTGTCTTGTATTACGAGATCGGACCCCAGGATTGTAGGTAGTGGCACTCTGTTGTCTTTGCCTGTGGTAATGTCTACAATGTGTCTGCACCACAGGGATAGGCAGAGACAATGGAACCCCACTTGTCACGATCCTGACACAACTCCCTCGTTTCGTCCACATTCACAAGTCTCTTCATACAAGCTCTATGTTATGGGCACTAGGCAATCTAGCTTTCTTGAGGATGTCTCCAATTTGGTCGGCGAATACCATCCTGGGCCTGCCTTGTTAAACGTATCCATTCACATGAGATTTATAAATTCCTTTCGTCAATCTACCTTCATTCATTCTTTTCATGTGCCATCTACTTATTATATTAACTAAAAGTTTTTACCGTCTGTTTATTTTTATTATTTTGTTTTATTTATCGAGCCTGGGTAAGTTTTTACTCCATCTAGACTGGCATGGTGGATGCGATTGCTACTTTTAATTATTAACTGTTTTAACAGTCGCCTCTATTCTTGGACCGCGCTCAAGCCTAACATCAGGCAAGGTGCTGTCAAATGTCGAGCAACAATTAAAATTACATAATATCAAGGGGCTTAATTTATTTTGCCTAGTGCCCAAAACCATAGAGCTTGTATGAAGAGAATTGTGAATGTAAAGGAAGCGAGGGAGTTGTGTCAGGATCGTGGCAAGTGGCGCTCCATTTTCTCTGCCTATCCCTGTGGGAAAAAGGCGTGACAATTTGATTTGATAATTTGTTTTAAGTGAACTGTAAATAGTTATAAATATATATAGTTTACGAGTAAATATAGATAAGGCGTAATAATTCGGTAGCATTGTGTTTTATCATTTGTGAACTTTGTCACTATAACCGCCTTTCGGTGTTCGCGTTTATCAACTTGAAAGCATTCATCAACAATAAACGACTTTGAAGATAAGGGAAAATGCGTAAGCCTAAAAAAAATCGGCAATTGAACTAAAAGGTTTGGTG
The DNA here is from genome assembly GCA_905220615.1 of Tinea trinotella. NCBI lineage: Eukaryota > Metazoa > Arthropoda > Insecta > Lepidoptera > Tineidae > Tinea > Tinea trinotella. The sequence continues at coordinate 5,595,536 of HG992310.1, forward strand.
CGTTGTTTCTTTGTAAAACAATCGACAAGTGGAATGTTTTGCTAGCCCATGTGTTCTTCCCATTCTATAACCTTGGACCATCCTAATTCTTCAAGCGATACGTAAAGGTGGTTCTTTGTTTGTCCAAAAGTGTTCCAAAATTTTTATGCTGCTTAAATCGCGTTTATTTTGGTTTTGATTTTACAATTTTTATTATTACGACGTTTCGAGAACTTTGCAGCCATCGTGGTCACGGAGAGACTGAGGTGTTTGTCGTCCTATTGGTTGATGCTGTTATTATTTCCTACCCCGTTTGATGTTTTGATTTTGTTTTTCTTTTATTTTCATTTATTGCAAAAATAATTGACGGTGTCATCATGGTTTGGCAGTTTGCTGGGTTAATAAACGCGATACTAAGCCGCATAAAATTGGTTTAATTCATTAATCAACTTTCGCGCATAATCTAAGAAAATAATCTAAGAACTAATGTTTACTATTAGAATTATTGGTTTGCTCAAATTTCATAAGTATATGCTTAAATTGTAATATGCAAAATGAAATCCAGGATAACATTAAAAAATTGTTATTATTTATTTATTTTATCGTCTTATAAACGTTGGTGTACTAGAAACTTTATTGTAGATACTGTGCCTTGTATGACGTAAATAAATTTTACTCATCTGAGAGCTCTCTCGTTCATTATCGACTACCATATTAGCATGTTTTATTATCGACGCACAGTTATTTCAATGAGGTTTTGAGCTTAATATATTTTATTTATGAACTGATGTATTAGGTATGGCTATGGGAGTCTTAAATAGGCTACGTATTCGTAATTAAGCTTTTATGGTGTTATTATTTCTAAGAACCAGTATACTGTGGTACTGTGAGAGGGCGGAAATGAACGCGGTATCTTGGCAGTTTTAAGATGACGAAGAAGCTCCTAAGAACACTCTCCGTTTTATAGGCAATAAGGGACGATTGTTTTAAAAAGAAGTTTATTCATATTGCTATCGAAATTGTGTCAGTATCGTGACGGAAAAATCTGACTTTTTTATATTGTCTATTAATATCGATTTAAACAAAAATGTATTTTGTCCCCTGTCTAAGGAATTCACTTTGAAAACATGAATAATAATTGTAATCGTAAAATTCTATCGGTCTTCTAAATAAATTGACATTGATAAAAGGTTATCAAGTTACTGTTGAAATTGTAACTAGACCAAAATGTGTATTTTTAAATGTATGGTCAATGTTTTTTTATTTTTTAATAAAAAAAATGTTTTATTGTTATTCCTTTCGGTCTTTTAGTTCTATAAGTATCAAGCTGTTCTTTTATATATCTTTGTATCTCATGGTCATGGTTTATTATATTGTGACTGCTACTTGCCTGACATTAATAAGTAACCAAGAACCAGCGATGGCTGAAAAAATCAACTAAATTTTTTATTTATTGTGGCACGACATTTGACCTTTACCCGCCTGATGATAAGCAAAAGGAGATCCAAGAGTGACGACGACTGAAAAACCAAAGTGAGAAAAAACACTATGCCGGCCAAAGGTGCTTCTTCAGGCATCGCTTGAAGGATCCATGGTTATAGGATGGAGAGAACGATTGTTCTACAAAAAAAATGTAGAACAAAAATTGTTCTACGCACTGAACTTTTTAGTTCGACTGCCGATTCGGTCGACAATGTTTACGGTTGCCTTACTTAGTCGCCGTCACTATATCGGAGATAAGGTTGTTTTTCGTAAAATTATTTAAGCTGAACATTAATAATAATGAAAATTATAAATCCGTTGTATTTCATTGGGTCTTTATTTGATACTTTCGCTGAATGTCAAAATTTGTTCCCCTTTCTTAAAACCGATGATATTTGCTACTTAAAGGTCAATTTAAACTACCATAAAACGCATTGTATATATGTATGTATTTGTATTATATTTTACGCATAATACAAAACAACTGACTAAAAAATACACACACGTCATAATTATTAATTGGTGCCCGACAACATATGACAGCACCTTGCCTAATGTTAAGCTGGAGTGCAGTCCATGAATAGAGGCGACTGCTACTAGAGGTGAATAACTGCAAGTAGTAGTCGCTTCCACTATTCCGGCCTAGTTGGCACCTAATCCCAAAACGCGAAAGTCACTTGACTGTCTGTACACTTGTAAGTGGTGGTAGGATCGGTAGACTATAGGCTGTCTGTCTACCAATCCTACACTATGTTCTTTTTACTTTTTTATTGTGACTTGACTTGCCTGGTGGTAAGCAAAGTGAGGTCTAAGTATAAGAAAACCGACGCAGATTACGGTTGCCTCAGTCGCCGTCACTATTGATATTCTTTTTTATACTATACAGTATAAAAAAGACGACCCATATTTGAAAAAATCTTCGTATAATGTATAATAAACACATTAGTATAAATTATACTTAATAAATGTATATGTAATAAAAATATAAACAACGTGGTCTAGTGGTAATGCAATAGTCACGCAAATCGAGTGCACAGGGTCTAAACCACTTGCCGGTACAAATGTATCTTTGATATATAATATGTACTTTGGCCGTCCTGTTTTTATGATACATGCACTTTAGTAGCCTATTATAGAAATGTTAATGTAAAATAAAAATAATTAATGAACACTCCATTGCATCGTATTAGTGCAAAGTTAGTGTTATTTCCGGTTCATAAGTTTGTTCAATGAACACATTATGTTGACTCTAATGGATTTGTTGTTAAAACATACATTATATTTTTTAGTCGGCATAGTGACGGCGACTGTGGCAAAATGAGACGGTAGTCGTAGTCTCAGTAGTCGCAATTTGCTTACCATCGGGCAAGTTAAGGTCAGATGTCGTGACTTAATTATAAAAAAAACTTTTCTTGTTAGAGTAAAAATATTCTACATATTTCACAAGGCTTTATATGTATTTAACATGTGTATTTATATATATGTAATTTATATATTATATCTACATATTTATTTTTTACATTTATAACCATTTCTTTCACTTCCTGCATTGAAGAAATCGCCGGATACATCTCCCAAAGGTTAAATGCCTTAGGGCTTTATGTTCGACCTATAGTAAACTTTTGTAGTTATTTATGTGCAACGAAGAATTTATGGTATTATAAATCTGATGTGGATGGATGTGTTACACGAGCCAGATCCAGGAGAGTGATTCCGACCAAATCGGAGACATCCTCAAGAAAGCTGGGTTGCCTAGTGGCCCATAGCCGTAGAGCTTGTATGAAAAGAAATGGGTATGTGAGGGAAGCGAGGGAGTTGTGCCAAGATAGTGGCAAGTGGCGTTATATTGTCTGCCTATCCCTGTGGCGCGAAAAAGGCGCGGCAATTTGGTTAATATTAAGAGAAAGATGAGTTACCTCCATACTCGCGGCGCTTGTTCGAATTTTGTTTTGCTATAACATATACACACTGACTTATTATATTCATATTATTGATGTTACTTGTAGGATAGGTTACATCAATGCGATAGCAAATATGAAACCAATGCCACAGAAAGAGATAGATGGCTTTAACAAATATTTAAATCAAACCACAACAATTGGATTGACAACACTGTTTTAGTAATTTAGCGCCAATGTCATTATCTATTTCTAATTGTATTTAGTAATGTGACTTATGTGCTTATTTTTATTTATTTATTGTGACTCGACATATGACAGCACCCAGCTTGATGATAAGCTTGAGTGTGGAATGGATGTCACTGCTATTACGATTTTAATAACTCTAAGTAGCAGTCACATCCACTATGCCGGCCTAATTGTAACCGGCGACTTACAAGCTGATCCTGAAACGCGTCTAAGTCACTTTACGGTCTGTATACACGGTCTGTATGCTTATTTATCTTTATCAGAATAAATTCTTGCACAATTTGATGTGTATGCGTGAGCCGTTTTCGTAAGTTGGGTGGTCCTTTTTTTTTTTAAAGAGTCGCTAAGTTTTGTTCCTTACATTGTAAAACACATGTTTAGTTATACGTAGTAAGGTTGGTTATTATAAACTTTTGCGTGGGTAGGTTCAATTACAGTGTAAACTCTTTATAACGTTATTCTTTATAACGATAAACACTCTATAAAGTAGAAGTGAGCAACAACTTGGTTGGTTCGTGTTAAAACCCATATATGTATTTGTTTACTCCATATTACGAAAACTCTCTATAACGATGAAAAATGCTCAGTCCCTTGAGTTTTGTTATAAAGAGTTTACACTGTATAATATTTTTGCCTTATATTTAGTATAATATAATATACAACTTTTGCCTTAACAATAAAGTCTAAAATTTTATAATAATTTTTCGAAACTGAGCTTATACCAATAATTTAAAAACAGTAACAAGATTTTTGTATGTGAGGAAAACAAGGTAGTTGTCAGAATAAAATAAAATAGATACACTTGGCTCTATCCTTAAAAAATTAAGGATCTGGACAGTTACTTCTCACGATCCTAACACAACTTTATTGATACTAGTTATATAAAATATATAAAAATATATTGTTAGTGTCCGAGTGACTTGCCTTATCACCGGATGTTGAGGACGGATGGCCCACAGCAGATATGAGTACTATGACCTAATACCACTTCATTTAATATTCATTAGCAAAAGATAATTACGTATTATGTTCTCTTGTGAGTAATGCCTTTATTAAAAGTAATATATGTACTTACATTAAAAACATTTATTTGTTTAACGATAATAAGTACGACTTACAAAATCAAATAGTATTTAATAATTACAAAGTGATAAATACAAGTAATCTTAAATCTAAGTGTTATTTAATTAGATACTAAAATACAATAAAATATATACAATAAAATAAAATACAATAAAACTAAAATAATTATAAAATTAATTATTATCAATCAATCAATCAATCAAAATGTCACGCCTTTTTCCCACAGGGATAGGCAGAGACAATGGAGCGCCACTTACCACGATCCTTACACAACTCCCTTGCTTCCCTCACATCCACAATTCTCCTCTCACAAGCTCTGTGGTTATGGGCACTAGGCAACCTGGCTTTTTTTTTTTTTTTATTATTAAGAAAGGGAAATTTATTTTGCAATATTCTTACATACAATTATTTAGTTATTATAACAATTAATGTATGCGATGTGGATAGAAATTATCCTGCTCTAGATCTGTATTTATATACCAGTACCTAATTCGTCTGTCCGTGTCTATGTCACTGAACTCTTCCTAAACGGTTTCTTTGTATACCTCTCCTTTGTCTCTGCCTATCCTTGTGGGAAGAGGTGTAACATTTTGGTTGGTTAATATGTATATTCTTCAAAAGCGCCATAAATAAAAGTTAGTGAGTTAACAATATTATCTAAATCAGATAACTAAATAACCTTTTGTAATGGGCATGTTTAAAACTGGCTTCCAAATAGGGAGGCGGCCTAAACAAAAAATAAAGGCGCCTCCCAAAATGCGGCGATATTTTTGTTGCCTATTAAAGTGCCCATTTCGGAGAATGGCAGGAGAGCGGGTGCGCACGGTCCTCGCCTTTGTACAGGGCCGCATTCTATACACCAACATAACTTTTACTTTTCTTTTAAACACTATCTTATATTTATACTTTTTGGATGCCTTGTGGCAGTGATAGGTTGTTAAACTGTGTTATGTAACAGCGTAGACATCCAACCTAGTTAACACACTATTGCTACTTAGGTCAATAAACCTACGTTTTATTTTGTATTACATTGTTCAATTCAAAATGCTTATACATAAGTTTTAAAGCACATTGTCTATGAATTTATTTTTTTGGAAGTTTGTAAAGGAGCGTATTGAAATATTTCTTCCTTTTTTGTTTTAAATGCGACCCGTCCGTCCCTGTTTTGGTGGGGAGTCTGCGGCGCGGCGTGAGAGTGGTTGGGACGGGCGAGCAGTGCAGTGTGCGACGCGCGGAGACGCCGGTTTGTGTGTACGATGGCGCTCCGTGCTTTGTTTATCTTCTCCGCGATCGTATACGTTACCACCGCTCTATATAGCCGCGAACGCGACCGATTACGAGCTGACCCGCGCTTGCTTGACCGAGCCTGTGAACTCAGTTCCTGTTATCCTGCCACGGGTAACCTCCTTATTGGACGAGAATCGAGACTCTTCGCTTCTTCCACGTGTGGCCAAGGTGGCCGTGAGCGATACTGTATCGTGTCGCATTTAGAAGACAGGAAGAAATGTTTTTGGTGCGACTCTTCTAATCATACTGTCAACAATCCGAACCTCAACCATAGAATTCAAAACATAATTTATAAATACCATCCTGGAACGCGAACGAAATCATGGTGGCAATCAGAAAATGGAAAAGAGAATGTGACGGTGCAGTTGGATATGGAAGCGGAATTTCATCTGACTCATTTAATTATACAGTTCAAGACGTTTCGACCGGCTGCTATGCTTGTTGAGAGGTCTTTCGACTTTGGAAAAAATTGGAGAGTGTACAGATATTTTGCACATAATTGCGACGAGGCTTTTCCCAACGTTCCTCAACACGCGCAGAGATCTCTATCCGAAGTAGTTTGTGAATCACGATATTCTGGTGTAGCACCCTCTAGCGAGGGTGAAGTGATATTTAGAGTATTGCCGCCTAATATTAACGTTACAAACCCTTATTCAGAAGAAGTACAAAACTTGTTAAGAATGACCAATCTTAGAATAAAATTTACAAGACTGCATACTTTAGGAGACGATTTGCTTGACGATAGAGCTGAAATTCAAGAGAAATACTATTATGCCATATACGAAATGACTGTGCGCGGGTCTTGTTCCTGTTATGGTCATGCGTCGCGTTGTTTGCCCATGCCGGGAGTGGAATCCAAAAATAACATGGTGCACGGAAGATGTGAGTGTACACATAACACGCGCGGACTGAACTGTGAATATTGTGAGGATTTTTACAATGACTTGCCATGGCAACCTGCGGTCGGGAAAACTTCCAACGCCTGCAAGAGATGTACGTGCAACAACCACGCCACTTCGTGTCACTTCGATTACGCCGTGTATAATTTGACAGGAAAAATTAGCGGAGGCGTTTGCGATGATTGTCTACACAACACAATGGGACGAAACTGTGAGCAATGTAAACCTTTCTTTTACAGAGATCCTGCATTAGACATTCAAAGCCCTGATATATGTAGACCGTGCGACTGTGAGCCGACTGGATCTGTCGATGAAGGTTTGTGCGATCCACTTACTGATTTAGCTACTAACCAAGAAGCTGGTCGCTGCCATTGTAAATCTAATGTAGGTGGCCCTAGATGCGATGCTTGTAAAGATGGCTATTGGAACTTTGACGTTAACAATCCTGAAGGTTGTGAAGCATGTACATGCGTCGCCCTTGGTACTGTAAGAGACAGAGGATGCGATGCAGGAACAGGGGAATGTATTTGTAAAAGATATGTTACGGGCAGGAACTGTGACCAGTGCTTGCCGCAGTTTTATGGACTGTCAGATAGCGACGACGGATGCATGCCATGTGATTGTGATTTTGGTGGCTCATTGGATAATTTCTGCGATGTAATTACTGGACAATGTAAGTGTAGACCAAATGTAAGTGGACGGCGTTGTGATCAATCCCCACAAAACTTCTTTATACCTGCTTTGGACGCAATGGTTTACGAAGGTGAATTAAGTTTATGTGACAGATATGTTGATGATAATGCTATACAAGTTCAATTATGTCAAGTTGTTATTAGGGAACCATTCAGGGATGGTAGAAAGGAAACATGGACAGGCCCTGGATTCATGAAAGTTCCGGAAGGTAGTAAGCTAGTCTTTCCAATTGATAACATTATGTCTAATATGCGTTATAATGTTCTTATTAGATATGAACCTCAATCTAATTTCGATTGGGATCGTGCAACTGTATATATTAATGAAGTTAATTTTGGAGATCAAATACCCATAGATCCTAATTCTATCTGTGCTAATGAGAGAGCTGATGGCATTGAAATTCATACGTCATTTCCTTCAAATCAGAGACATGTTTTGGTAGAGAGGCCAATATGTCTAGAAAAGAATAAACACTATGAACTCAAAATATTTTTACAGCAACAAGACAGTCAAAGTACAAACTCAAGGGCATCCATATTAATTGATTCCATAGTTCTTATACCAGTGTTTGATGATTTGCCATTTTTCACCAATGACACAGCAGGCCTTTTACGTAGGCAAGAATTCAAAATGAACAATTGCGATGACTCTTATTATTACGACCTCTATAGAGTTAATGTTCCTGAGGTATGCAAAAAATATCATGCTAGCATCGGTTTTTATGTACAAAACGGAGGACAAGCATGCCATTGTGATATGACGGGATCTACAAGCCACCAATGCGAAGAAAATGGAGGAAACTGTCCGTGTAAGCCCAATGTGGTTGGTAGAAGATGTGACAGATGTGCACCAGGCACCTTTGGTTTCAGTTCTGATGGTTGTAAAGCTTGTGATTGTAATAACATTGGTGCTCTTGATAATTTCTGCGATGCTACCAGTGGCCAATGTAAATGTAAAGCTAACACTTATGGTCTTCAATGTGACAAGTGTCAACCAGGCTATTTTAACTTCCCTCATTGCCAACAATGTGATTGTAATGGGCACGCAGATCAATGTGAAGATAAAACTGGTGCTTGCATAGAGTGCCGAGATTTCAGTGAAGGTCATCGTTGTGAACGCTGTATCGAAGGCTTTTATGGTGATCCAAAACTTGGAGTTGATATTGCATGTCGCCCATGTCCATGTCCTGGGGTTAAGGGTCTAGGAAACTCTTTTGCTGACAGATGTGAACTGGACCCGGAAACAAAAGATGTCCTTTGCTATTGTGCAGAGGGTTACGCTGGCTCACGTTGCGATGTATGTGCTGATAACTATTATGGTCATCCAGAAGAGTTAGGAGGCGGTTGCTCCCCTTGCGAATGTAACGATAATACTGATCCTACCAAACCTGGAAACTGTGATCCTCATACCGGTAAATGTTTACAATGTTTACACAACACAGCTGGAGATTACTGTGAAGTATGCAAAGAGGGATACTATGGAGATGCACTCACACAGACATGCGAAAAATGTAGTTGTTCGGAATTGGGAACAAATTTCACATTAGGTAACTGTGACCGTATTACTGGACAATGTCCGTGCCACAAAAATGTTATGGGCAAAGATTGCGATCAATGTACGGAAAATCATTGGAAAATTGCTGTTGGCACTGGTTGCGATCCTTGTGATTGTGATCCTGTTGGCTCATTATCTGCACAGTGTAATCCTTATATTGGTAAATGTGAGTGTAGAAATGGATTTGGTGGCAGGCAATGCGATCAATGCCAAGAAAATTTTTGGGGTGATCCAAAAGTCGAATGTTTCCCGTGCCAATGCGATCCCTATGGGTCATTATCAGCTCAATGTATGCGAGAAAATGGATCTTGTATTTGTCAGCCGGGTATTGGCGGTAAAAATTGTGATATGTGCGCTAGAGGCTATATAGGACAAGGCATTCAATGTATGGAATGTGGAGAATGCTTTAATAACTGGGATGTAATTATCGATGGATTAAGATTACAAACACAATATGCCATCGGTAACGCAAGTAAAATTAAAGTTATCGGAGCTACGGGTGCGTATACTAGAGATTTTGAAGAAATGACAAAAAAATTATCTGACATTGAAAATCTTCTGAATAGTGCTTTAGTTGGAGAAACAACGGTAAAAGACTTGCTTGCAGAAATTAATAACTTACGTGAAAAATTAATCGTTGAAGAACAAAAGGTTAAAGATAGCAATGATAATTTAAGTGATATTACATCTAAAATAAATCTTGGAGACGTAGCATTGCGAGGATTAAGAGTTGACATCGAGAAACTTAAAAACAAAACATTGGAATTAAAAAATAATGCAACCAAATTGCAAGAAGCTAATTTGGAAGGTGCACTTAATTTAACGCGTGAAGCAAAAGAAAGAGCTTTAAAAGCTGCAGATGATGCGGAATTTGTGCAAACGATCGTTGCTAATACAGATCGTCAAATCAAAAATACTGATAGACTCATAGAAATGCAATACACCACATTCAATAATACTCAAAATGAGAACGATAGGAAGTTGTCAGAATTACAAGAACAGTTAACAGAATTAGAATCTCAATTCCCGAAACTGAATGAGAAAATGTGTGGTCTAGAGAGTGACAGCTGCGATGTTTGTGGAGGTGCTGGCTGTGGCAAATGTGGCGGCATTTCATGCGATCGAGGAGCCGTTACAAAAGCTGAAAAAGCATTAGAATTCGCAAATAAAACCGAACATAGAATCAAAGAGCATGAGCTAGCAGCAGAAGATTTGTTTAGATCAATTTCGCAAATCAAACAAGAGACAGTAAGTGCTCTTGTTAAAGCTAAAGAAATTTTTGCTAAGTCCGATGATATAAAGTCCAGAACGGAAAGAGTCTCTAATGAAAGTTTAGTAGTAACTAAAGAATTAGAAGACTTTTTGTCAAACACTACAACTACACCAGCAGACGTTCGTACACTGGCAAATGACATTTTAAAACTATCTATAAGTTTAGAACCTCAGGAAATAACGGATTTGTCACATCGTATTAACACCACTGTTTCGCAACTAACAAACATCGAGAATATTATAAGTGAAACTAAGCCTGACTTGGAAAAAGCTAAGGATTTAAAATTAAATGCTACCATAGCGAATAATTCTGCTAATTTGACTCTTGAAACGGCTAATAAAGTATTGAAAGCATTGGATGAAGCAAAAATAGCACAAGACGCCGCTGAAAATGCGATAGCTACTGCTAGAGCTGACATTGATGCTGCTAAAGAGGATTTAACACCGATAACAACAGAGACAAGTGATGCTCAAAAGAGAGCAAATGATACAAAAACAGAAGTTGATGCTCTTCAATTACGTTTGAATAATCTGCAAAAAAATATATTAAAAATTGAAAGCGACGCTGAACAAGTTAAGCAAGAAGCAAATGACGTCGTTAATAGAGCCGAAGGCGCAGAACAACAGGCACGGAATTTGCGTCAAACGTATAAGAATACTAATATGTCTTTAACTGAACGCGCCGAAAAAACATTAAATTCGAGAGAAAGAGCTCAGGCATTGTTGCAGAGGGCGACGACATTAGCCAGCGACACTCAAAACCAACTGAAGTCCCTTCAAAATATGGAAGATCTGTATAATAGTCACGCATCTGAACTAAGCGACCTCGAAAGAAAAATTAGCGAACTTAATGCCCAAATGAATGTCTATTTAAACGATATCACTGCAAAATCTGACAACTATCGATCATGCACAACTTAGCTTTTTTGTATATAAATTGTACGTATACTGCCATAATTATTTGTTAAAATAAGTGCGAAATGTTGCTATGTTAGTTAATATCTGTGCCATAAACAAGTCCTATTTGTAATACCATTTTAAATGTATATAATATTTAATTAAATTAATTAATTGTATTAAAGTAATAATACGCGCGTGGCGTTTTGGCTATCACCCCGATCCGCCACGCAAAAGTTCCAGCTTTGTTTCTCGGTTGGAACAAAGATTTGTTTCATGCATTTATTTGTAATATTTATTGCTTAGATTCGATATACGAATATAAAAGAGGCAAATAATTGCTTCTGGTCCGTGTGATAGTATGCATTTGCCCAATCTGCCGATCCAGGGTAGAACCACCACTTTCGAGTATACAAACCGTTAAGCGACTCAGTCGCCTTTCGGGATCCTTTCTAAGTTATCGGTTCCAACTAGACTTGCATAGTGGACGCTACGTACTGTTAATTTACTGTAATAGCTATGAATAGTCATGGTTTTAGCTTAAAATCAGGCGAGTGGGGTGCTATAATAAGGTCGAGCCCCAATAAAAAGATATGTATTTATCTTAAGTTATATACATAAAAACTTTGTGGACATTTTTTGTGAGTGGTATTGACCCTTACCTCTGTATTCTAAGTTGTATTCCTAACTTTACTTTTTACTCAAGAAACGTATGTCCCTTTCTACAAAATATCAAATCAAGAAACAATAAATAAGACTGACATTCTTTGAGTTAAAAGCGAACTTGAGGATATGACTTAGATTACGGATGTTGGTGTTTCTTATTAATATTAATACCAAAGTAATTTTAAGTTGACACGATTTATATGCAATGTAATTGTCATAAATTATATTATTTAATATTTTTGTAATAATAAGCTTAGAGTAACAGCCGGTTGTACCAAAAAATATAATTTACGAATTTGTAAAAAGTATCGTATAAGTAAAAAAAAATGGGTTGCACCGCTCTTTAACTTCACATTTTACATTTACGTTTAACGGATATTTTATACAGAGCTAAAGGACATCATTCATTTTGGGTTTTTATGTACTACTTTTGTTATTTATAATGATAAAAACATATATAAATGGTAATATAAAATTATTAACAACCCAATTCACGATTTCGTGATAGTAAATGTAATAGAATAAGTATAAAGTAAAACTAATTCGTAAATTAAAACTTTTTTGGTACAACCGGCTGTAAATGAAACATATAATAATGCATTATATCCAAAGATCTGTAGAAATTATTTGAGTATTTTAAGTTGTCATAAACTTAATACTTATAGAGTTATGTAAAGTTAATATTTTCTTGTGCATTTATTTAATAATATGTCTTTACCTATGAAATTGCCGTTCTGCCGTACTGGCCATTTAAAATCAAAATATGTTTTTTTGGCTGATGTTTCTAATTTCAAATTAATTTTATTTTAAAAACGTTGAATTCTTTTTTCTAAAATGGTCATTTGTTAAATAGTTAGTGTTTTGTTATCGTAATCGAACATTTTTAGTTTAAAATTCGAGTAATTATGGAGTATGAGTACCGTCGTGGCAGCAAAGCGGAACAAGCGGCACGCAACATCAACGACGTTTACGGAGCGAACACTGCTAACGAAGGCACCACCCGTTATTGGTTTGCCCGCTTCCGTTCTGGAAATTTTGACCAGAAAAATGAACCCCGTGGTTGTCCGAAAACTTTGGTCGACAATGACGAATTAAAGGCGATTGTTTAAGCTGATGATACTCAATCATCAATTTCGACGTTAGCATCAAAACAATATTGGTCCATTTGCGTCAAATTGGCAAAGTAAAAAAGCTTGACAATGGGTACCCCACGAACTCAATGATCGCCAGCGCGAAGTACGCGTCGAGACGTGCCTTACACTGCTCAACAGGCATACAAATGAAGGAATATTGAACCGCATTGTTACTTGTGACGAGAAATAGATCCTGTTCGACAATCTTCAGCGCTCAGCAAGTTGGTTGGACCCTGGTTCAGGTTAGGCAAACAATGTTCTAAACCTAGGGTCTTCAACCCGCGGCCCTCGGGCCTCATGCGGCCCGCCAGCTAAGTTCTTGCGGCCCTCTCGTTTAGAGTCTAAACGAAATTTACCTCTAGAAAAGTGATTGTAACTGATTGGTGGTCTAACGGCGGTGTAATTCATCACAGCTTCTTATCAAACGGGACTAGCATTACTGCAGATGTGTACTGTAAAGAACTGAACACAATGATGGAAAAGCTCGCACGTCTCCAACCAAGTGCGACCTCATACTGCACAGCAGACGGTCTTCAAGCTACAAAAGCTGGGGTTGGAAGTTCTCAGTCATCCGCCGTACTCAACAGGCCTTGCGCCCACAGACTTCTACTTTTTCCAGAATTTGGATAACTCCTTGATGGGAAAAAAATTCAATACCCGAGGGGCAGTACAAAATGTCTTTGAAGAATTTGTTGCCTCCCGTCTAGCTGATTTCTTTAAGAAAGGCATCAATAAGCTACCAATGCGTTGGCAAAGATGCATTGATTGCATGGGTAATTACTTTGATAAATAAAGGTAAAAAATATTTAAAAAAAAAACGATTTTTTTTTTCATGAAAACGGCAATTTCATAGCTAAAGACCTAATATTAACATAGTTATAATTTTTTAAATGTGTTATTTTATTCTTTTTGTAGGTTCCTTGTTATAGATAATGTGTGTCATGCTAAATTTAGTCTTAGGAAAATTGTATCGTGACATTAAATATTAGTTTAGACGCTTTAAAAGTGTTAACATAATATTGGAAGTAGTCTAATGTAAAATTCGCTTACCTCTGTAAAATTAATTGATTTTTTAAGCGTTTGGTATCTTATGCATTTTTAATATAGTACTATGCAATTGTTTGTGCTGAGGCAAAATACTTAATATTTGTTAATAAAATGTGTTTATTAAATATTATTTTTTTGTTTGATTTATTATATTCATATAAGAAGGCGACCGTGGTGTAGTGGCAGTGCAATGGTCATGCAAACTTAGAGCACGGTTTCCAAACCACTTATCGGTACCAATGTTTTTTTCGATATAAGTACTTTGGTTGTCCTGTTTCAATGATACAAGCACTTTGGCAGCTTGGTATAGAAATATTTAAAATTACATCACATCCCACAATTCTATTTAATGTATGATTTAATCCTGATGAAGGTTACAATTTGATCTGGATACCCTGGATTCATTGTAGCGCCAAGCTGTCATTATTGACGTTTATGAGGTCATGAGAACTATGCTACATGACAGCTCCTTTATCACCTATACGAGAAAAGGAAAGAAAGAGGCGCGATAAAGAACCCTTGACCGACACAGTGACGGCAACTGTAAAATGTAACAGTTTTTACAGTTGCCGGCGCTCTTTAACCTCTTCTTGCTCACCATCGGGCAATTCAAGGTCAGATGTCGCGTCCTAATAAAAAAAAGCATCAATATGTCAGGCCCGCTTTGTCCATTGACAGTGAATTAAATAAATTTTATGCGGCTTACTATCGCGTTTATTTTGGTTTAGATTTCACAATTTTTTATTATTCCGACGTTTCGAAAGCTTTGCAGCCATCGTGGTCACGGAGAGACCACGAGAAATCTAAACCAAAATAAACGCGATAGTAAGCTGCATAAAATTTGTTTAATTCATTAATCAATGTTCGCGCATAATCTAAGAAAATACTACATTGTTAATCTTTTTAATTCAATTATGTGATACCCTAAGTTAAACTTACAAGCTGCAAACTTGAAATTGGTTTATGCTGGCGAAGTAATTACACGGATCTAAAATAATGGGTTATCAACCAAGAACTTTTACCCCGTAAAGTGACTTAGTCGCATTTCGGGATCAATTTGTAAGCTACCGGTTCTAACTAGGCCGGCATGGAGGATGTGATATAATATAGTAGCAGCCTCCTCATTTAATAGACCGTACTCCAGCCTAACATCAGTTCGAGTGCTGTCATATGTCGAGCCACTATAAAATAATAATTTTCGAATGTTTCTCAACCTGGATAGCTTTTTTGTACACTATTTACTATTTGACAAAAGCAATTTATAAATCTGATGTGGATGGATGCGTTAAACAAGACAGGCCCAGGAGGGTGTTTTCCGATCAAATCGGAAACATCCTCAAGAAAGCTAGGTTACCTAGTGCCCTTATTGCTCCGACCGGGGATCGAACCCGGGACTTTACGCGCAACAAACCAGTCGCTAAACCGTTCGTCCACGCCTGTCGTCAAAATAAAATATAAATAGTAATTACATTCATATACGTATACTCATATTTATACACAACAACAAATTGTCCCACCTTTTTCCCACGGGGATAGGCAGAGACAATCGAGCGCCACTTGCCACGATCCCGACACAACTCCCTCGCTTCCTAACTCACATCCACAATTCTCTTTGTACAAATTCCACGGTTATGGCAACCCAGCAATCTTTTAAATTGAAGTTATGTATCTCACATATTATTAACTAAAAAATTGGCAAAGGATTGTAAGGAATGTTATGAATTATGTTTTTTCTTCTACAGTGGCGTAGCGCGGAAGTCAGCCGCCCGGGGCGGAAAAAAAATTTGCCGGCCCTTTATTTAGGAGTTTCAATCATAGGTACAACAAAAATATGAATTTCAGGTTCAAATTTTAACGATTTATTTCAGTTTTTATAAATTTTGCCGCCCCCTAAATGTGCAGCCCGGGGCGGGCCGCCCCCTCCGCCCCCGCCACGCTACGCCACTGTTCTTTTATGTCCATACTATTTTATATAAAGGCGAAACCATCAATGGTCATTCCTCTTTTTTTTTATATCAATTTTATTAGGGGAATTACGCACATAAAATGGCGATGCCATTCCCATTATAAACTAAACCTAGACTATTTACAGATACAAGCTCATACAGATATAATGTGGATAAGGCTAGTAATACAAAACATAAGAAACAACTTACAGCATTCCTCTTTAATCGTCAGAATTTTTGAATTAGACCTGTAGAGTTAATAAAAAATATTGTTTTTTATAACTCTGTTGTTTGTTTTATTACCATTGTTTTATACCATGACTAAATAACGTTTATACCATGTCCAATTGTTTTATACCATGACTAAATAACGTATGTAACGGCTATTTACAGACAACTCTGACACGACACTCGGGGCATAAAATCCAAGCAGTGTGTCTACCTTTAGTTTTAAACAGAATCGTAGAGTGCCTTGGCGGGGCCTCGTATAAAAATTTGTTTGGGAGCCCTTAAGGGTAGATTTATCACAAAAGAAAGAAAAATGTTTATTATTAATTTTTGGTTACGCACGTTGGGGGCCCCAGTGGCCTCGAGGCCCCGTCTAATTGATACAGCAGTCCCCCCCCCCCTGGTTTTTACTGGTTTTAAACTTACATATTTTAATTAACAGGTGGTTATACTTGGAGCCGATCCTGTGCAGTGACGATGGAGAGCTTGGTGTCAAGTTTAGAAAGGTGGACCTAGGCTTCCGGCAAGTGGCAAGGATTTTGGAAACCGATGCGAGATTATCAGCATTGTTGCAGAGTACGCGGTTACAACCTATGCTGGATTCTATTTCTGATCAGCTCTACGCTTGCCAATCAGCTTTGAATGATTATATTGATGTTAGTTACATTTTTTTTTATTTGTATTACTCTCTCTTTTATTCTCTATTATTGCAGGCGACCGTGGTGTACCATGTATCTTTGATATATGTACTTAAAAGTATATTAACTGTAATTAAATCATTTTAATTACAGTTAAGCCGCATCAGAGATAGTCCCAAGGCTGGCAACATTTCCCACCTTTTGTATAGCAAGGCTGTAACAAGGCTAATACGTTGGCAGAAATAATTGCCAGCCTTTCTGTCTCCAGACTTCTTCGTCAGCCGCTAGGATAACTCCTTGGCCAGGCGCTCAGCTAAAGGTCCCCAAGGGCCAATCATCTCGACCCCAAACGGCGCAAATTCGTAACCAGTACCGAGGTTAGCGTATTTGCGCAGCTGGAGGTTCTCAGTAGAAATCACCGCACTTCCCGCTTAATGAGGTCGCATGGATGTGAGATGGGGCTAATGTGTCTACACAAGTCGCATCCCACACCAAAGACCTGCCATGTTACCACGACCCAATATGTACTTGATTTACCTGTTTTTATTATACAAGCGAGCACTTTAGTAGATATAGCACTTTTGACGACAGGCGTGGACGAACGGTTTAGCGATTGGTTTGTTGCGCGTAAAGTCCTGGGTTCGATCCCCGGTCGGAGCACATATTTGTTTCATAGCTTTTATTTGTAATATTTAATAACATTAAATATTGCAAATATTTGTTAATAAAAAAAGAGATGAATATTTGCTTCGGGTCTGGTTATCAATAAGTTAGGCAGTGGTACCCAGTCTGCCGATCCGGGGTAGTACCACCACTTACAAGTATACAGACCGTGAAGTGATTTGGTCACGTTTCGGGATCAGCTTGTAAGTTGCCGGTTCCATCTAGGCCGGCATAGTGGATGTGATTGCTACTCAAAGTATTGAATTGTAGTAGCTGTGACATTCATTCATGGACCACACTTCGGCTTAACATCAAGCGGAGTGCTGTCATATGTCGAGTCATAATAATAATATATATATTTATATATATAGAAATGTGAATAAAATTTGTGCAAAAATTGTAACTAAAGTAGAGTCCGCGGGCTGACCGCGTAATAACAATAGGCTTTGTTTTGACAGTTAAACTCCATTAATGAGCTTTAAAATTAAAATTACGACCGAATTGATGTTTACTTTCATTAACAGTTTAAACTCATTGTCCAACTTGTTGTTTTTAACACTAACAGCGACCGCGAACTTTATGACAAATACGAATGAATTTCATTGTCATTGCCATTGAAGTTGCGCGGTCTGCCCCTGCTCTTTCTACGCTGGAGACTGTGGTTCATCTAACCAGCTGCGTGATCAAGTGAACCGATCTTTGTTTGGCGAACAATAATAAATAGAACGCTTTACCCGCTCATATCTTAACTCCTTCCTAAATCATTCGGGTGGAGCATGAAACAACACAGTTGGCCGGCATAGTGACTAATCGATTCTATCAGTTGTCGACGATCTTGGTCTTCCCATCACCAGGAAAGTCTAGGTCATACATGTATCTGGTAAAATATGGTGGTTATGTTTTTTTTGGTAAATTTTAACCTTTACATTTAATTACAATCATATTTTAAATTTGTACATTGTACTGTGGAATACTTTTACACGTTTGTAAAAGTGTATAAAAAAAGATAATACACTTTTTTATGTTCTTTGAAAGGTACTTCTTTACAGAAATATTATTTTTACAGGAAAAACGAAAAATCTTTCCTCGTTTTTATTTTCTGAGCGATGACGATCTTCTTGAGTTATTGGGACAGGCACGGTCTGGTGCAGATGGCCGTGAGGCAGTCATGCAGAACCACTTGAAGAAATTGTTTCCTGGAATTACTGGAGTGAAATTAGGCCCCGGGGACATGTCGGTTACCGCCATGTGTAGCCATCATGGAGAAATATTTGTTTTAGATCATCCTGTCGACATTGAGCAACCTGTAGAGGTATGTTAAAAGTTATTCACGTATTGGTAAATCCCGGGTTCAATTCTCGGTTAGTGCTAAAACTTGTGTCATACCATTAGATCCAATAATATCAATCAATCAATCAAATTGTCACGCCTTTTTCCCACTGTCAATAGTATCAAGTGTCGCATTTTAAGATCGTGGATGCGATTGCTACTTCTATTTTTTAACTGTTCTAGCAATCGCCTCTACTCATGGATCGCACTCCAGTTTAACATCAGGCTCAGGTAAAAAAATCAAATTGTCCTCGCCTTTTTTTCAAAGTGATAGGCAGGGACAATGGAGCGCCACTTGCCACAATCCTGACACAACTATGAATAAAATATATTATCTCTCCGTGGCCACGATGGCTGCGAAGCTCTCTAAACGTCCGGATTAAAAAATTGTACAATCACTAACAAAAAATAAATACGATAATAAGCCGCACAAATTACTGAATATGAAGTATTATGAAATAATAGACTCTGTATTCTAACTATGCTTATCTTAAAAAATATTATTTTGTGAAGCAACTGATAACCTTTTTCTATGATACCGTTATAACTCCCACTCATTTTCTTCTTCAAGGTTTGGTTGAAGAATCTCGAGATTGAAATGCAAACATCTTTAAAATCAGCTGTACTAGACTGCGTTATGTCCAATACGAAGCTCAACCAGGACATATTTTCATTACCAACTCAAATAATATGTCTGGCACAAAACATACGATTTACTGAGCATGCCGAAAGAGCTATAGTTTCTAAGGAACTGCAGAAGTTGAAAGCAAATATTGAAAAGGAGAATAAGTATTACGCTGACGTGGAATTGGAAGAAGAATGCGAGAAGTTGAAGAGACAAGCGCTTATATTACAATGTGTTTATTATTTGAGTGTAATACAACTGTTAATTGATAACAATATCACGTCCACGAATCATTGGCTTTGGCAGAAACAATTGAGGTAACAATGTACTGTCATTAACGAGTGTATGTGGAGTGACGATAGCAGATAAAAAAAAGAGATGGATATTTGCTTCGGGTCTGGTTATCAAAGAGTGGTAGGCAGTGGTACCCAGTCTGCCGATCCGGGGTATTACCACCACTTACAAGTATGCAGACCGTGAAGTGAAGGTCACGTTTCGGGATCAGCTTGTAAGTTGCCGGTTCCATCTAGGCCGGCGTAGTGGATGTGATTGCTACTCACAGTTATTAAATTCTAGTAGCAGTGACATTCATTCATGGACCACACTTCGGCTTAACATCAAGCGGGGTGCTGTCATATGTCGAGTCACAATTAAAAAAAGATAGAATAAGGAATACCACAGTGCGCGATAGATGTGGTTTGAAAGAAGATGTATTGACAAGGATTGACAAAGTAATGCTTCGATGGTTTGGCCACATGGAAGGAATGAGTAAAAGTAGATTGACGAAAGAAATTTATAACTCTGAAGTGGATGGATGCGTTAAACGAGTTTTTTTCCTGCCAAATTGGAGACATCCTTTTCTGACCAATCGGAGACATCCAGCTTGGGTTGCCTAGTGCCCAAAACCGTGGAACTTATATGAAGAGAATTGTGGATGTGAGGGAATCGAGGGAGTTGTGTCAGGATCGAGGTAAGTGGCTCTCCATTATCTCTGTCCATCCCTGTGGGAAAAAGGCGTAACAATTTGATTGATTGATCGATTAAATTATTTAACTGGCAACCATAGTCTAGTATCTATTATGTATACTAGACTACTATTAGCATGATCATGCAAACCAAAAGCCTTCGGTTCAAATCCCAATCTACTTGTATCTTTAATACACGTATAATTTACTTTATCAATCAATCAATCAATCAAATTGTCGCGCCTCTTTCCCACGGGGATAGGCAGAGACAATGTACTTTAGCTATGATAAAAGCACGTTTAGTTGCTTAGTATAGAAATGTAATTAAAAAGTTATTTGGTTTATAGGTTTTATTTGCTCAATACAAAGGATGTGATTGCAAATATGGGCATTGCTCAATTCTCGTACTCGTATGAATATCTTGGAATAAACACTGGACAATTTGTTAGAACAGAACTGGCCGATCAATGTTTCCTAATATTAACACAAGTAAGTGATTACAAGAATTATTGATGAATTAGATTTCGCTACCCACGTGGCTTATTAGCTAAGAACCCAGTTCACAACACTCCTGCGATTAGGAGTCGGTGCGAAAAATTGTTACATGGATATAAATTATCGACAGTTAAACAGAACGATTCGGCGCGTCGTTTTTTTTATTTATTATTGTGACTCGGCATACGACAGCACACTTAATGCTAAGCTGGAGTGTAGTCCATGACACTGCTACTACAATTCAATATCTGTAAGTAGCAGTCACATTCACTATGCCGACCTAGTTGGAACCGGCAACTTACAAGCTAATCCCAAAACGTGACAAATAACTTCACGGTCTGTATACTTGTAAATGGTGGTACTACCCCGGATCGCCAGACTGAGTACCACTGCCTACCATTCTTTAGATCGACTTAGTTTCTTTGTCAATCGACAAGGGAAATGCTTTGCTTGTCCATTTGTTTTTCCCATTTTGTAGTTTTGTATCTTTCGATCGGAGCGTGAGAAATAAGGAGATTAGATATTACAAATGCAGTACCACCAATTTCAAGTGTACAGACCCTAAAGCGACTAAATCGTGTTTGGAGATCAGCTTGTTTTATATAGGTCCACATAGGCCTGTTCTAAATAGGCGACCGTGGTGTAGTGGTATCTTTGATAAATGTACTTTGATTGTCCTGTTTCTATGATAGAAGCACTTTAGTAGCTTAGTATAGAAATGTATAATAATAATAATAGTGCATTCGACTGATACATCAGGCGGTGTTTAGTTATATGTGGAGCCACGCTTGTTATTAATGTATCCTTATAAAAATTGAGTTTATTGTGGATTAATTTTCTTTGCAGGCATTTTATTTGGGCCTCGTTGGCAACCCATTTGGTCCAGCTGGTACAGGCAAAACTGAGTCTGTGAAGGCTCTTGGCGGTCTTCTTGGCCGACTTGTGTTGGTATTCAATTGCGACGAGGTAAGGCCCTGGTTCTGAGGTTTTCATCCCTAGAATCACTTTGATAACTCAGCATTTCAATGCCCCACTGCTAGGCAAAGACCTCCCTCTTTTTATCCATGACTTACGATATTTTGCGGTCTCTTCCCACGAAAATGGATATGAGGGAAGCGAGGGAGTTGTGTCAGTATCGTGGCAAGTGGCGCGCTATTGTCCCTGCCTATCTCTATGAGAAAAGGCGTGGCAATTTAATTGATTGATTGTTTTTTTTAAACGACACCTGAGCTCTAAAGGCTGTAAAAACTTATGATTGCTTTATACGCCGTCACTATGCTGCCCAAAAAAATCTCGATTTTATATCATCCCAAAGGTTAGTTGTTACAGAATGCCTAATAGGAATTAAACTCGCCTATGTACCCATTTTTAAGTAATTTTGGTGCAATAAAGAATTTAAATAAATAAATTAAATAAGCTCAAAGCCCTTGAAATTGAGACGGTTCAAAATGGTTGTCACGTGTTGACATGTCATCGTTTTTTTTTTAATTTTCAGGCTATGGACGCTGAATGCATGGGCCGCTTACTAACCGGTCTAGCATTGTCAGGAGCGTGGGGATGTTTTGATGAATTCAATCGTTTGACAGCTGATACGTTGTCAACTGTTGCACATCAATTCAATTCACTGTTGGCAGCCATTGGTGACCACAAGCAAGGTGGAAAACCTACAACAGCACTGCTTAATCAAAAACAAGTTAGTATGTTTTGAATTTTACAAAGGACATCATTCTTCGGCCGGCGTAGTGACGGCGACTGATGCAGCCGTGAACAAACTCGGTTTTCTCAGTCGTCGTCACTCTTTCTTATCATCAGGCGGGTCGAGGTCAGATGTCGTGTCACAATAAAAATATTTGGCTTTTTTATGTCCATTGATAAAAAAATATATAAATGGTAGTTTCGATACTTGAATTAATAAAAAATAATAACATTTTGCTTTTAACTGCTGTGCAATTGAGTTATTTGGAAAATAAGATATGGATTTTTTATCATCTGTCAATCACAAAGATACGCCATATTAACAGTTCTGCTTTGAACTGTCATAATTACAGTTTGATCATTTTGCACAACCAAAATATGCAAAATAATGAATATTTTACAATTACATTGTAATCTTCGTACATTAAACTATTTTAAAATGTATATGCAACTGTCAATACAATTAAGCCCATACAAAATGAACGATGTTCTTTATGCGGCTTACTATCGCGTTTATTTTTGGTTATTGATTTTACATTTTCATTTTTTTATCGACGAATGTTTGTGATATTCAATCTTAATTTATATAAATAAAAAATGCTGTGAAACAAATGTTTCAGATCGAGAACTGGAACCCGTATTTTACGCATAGCAGATCTATTTGTTACTAACTATACCACGCGGGTCGTTAAAATAATTCTTTCTCAAAATTAAATTCTAATTATGTCAACAGATAGAAGTTTCAAATTTCTGCGCGGTTGCTGCTACAATGAATCCCGTTGGTCGGGGATACGGCGGCCGTAGAACCCTTCCGGCTGCAATAGAGAGAGTACTACGACCTGCGGCCATGATGGAACCAAAACCAGCGCCTCTGGCAACGAATTTACTAAGAGCGCGTGCAGTTTCATCCGCCCGTACTTTAGCTGATGATTTGTGTGAAGTCTTCTCTATGGCTAGGTTCGTAATTAACAAAAAACAGTGTTAAAGAAGATAAATAAACAATAATATTCTTTGATATATTTTGGTCGTCCTATTTCTATGATACCAAGCACTTTAGTAGCTTACCTTCAGCTATTTATTTATTTAAAATAAATAAATAAATAAACTTTAGTAGCTTAATGTAAAAATTTAAAAAAATGAGCTTTATTTTGTTGTCGATATATGACAGCCCAACTGCTAGTGCGGTTAAATAACTGCAAGTAGCAGTCGCATTCACTATTTCAACTAGAACTGCGAGAAACGTTTATTTATTAACTAAATAGTAATATAATAGAAAAGATAAATTAGAAATTCTCCTTTTTTTTGTTTACAGTGAATTACTTAGTGAACAAACTCACTACGATTGGGGTTTGCGGGCTTTGAAGGCTGCTGTCGGCAGTTGTGCGAATGCGTTGCTTAACATTGGCACTGGCGATGAACACCGCTCTGTTCTCCGTAGAGTACTTAGACACAACAATATATCTAAGCTTACTGATGCCGATGCTAATAGGTAAGTTGTTCTAGAAACTTCTTGTCGTTCGAAATGGTGTTTTTTTTTTTTATTGTGACTCGACATATGACAGCACCCCGCTTGATGTTAAGCCAAAGTGTGGTCCATGAATGAATGTCACTGCTACTACAATTCAATAACTGTGAGTAGCAATCACATCCACTATGCCGGCCTAGATGGAACCGGCAACTTACAAGCTGATCCCGAAACGTGATTAAATCACTTCACGGTCTGTATACTTGTAAGTGGTGGTACTACCCCGGATCGGCAGGCTGGGTACCACTGCCTACCACTCTTTAAAAGAGGAGCAGTGTTCTAAGAGGAGCAGTGGACGCCTTCTGTCCAGTGCCGAATTAAGTCAGCGCGGGACCTGTATCAAATTCTGTCAAGAGGCCCTTGGTTTGCTTTAGGTTCTAAAGTTTAGGGTATTAAATATATAAAAACTGTTACAAATAAACTTTTCTAGATTTAATATGGGCAAATTTAGAGCTAACACTTTCAATATCGACTTAAAACTTCAAGTGGAAGTGAAGCATAGCTTCGCGTTTAAGGCATGCAAGATATTTTACGCCCCTATCTAAATTAATATTTTTATATTACGGTCAGACAGCGTTGGAGCGCCGGGCCCGTAGCTTTTGCTAATCTTGTTACGTGGCTAATCCGGCACTGCTTCTGACTGATGATGATGATGAAGTGGAATGCTTTACTGGCTTGTGTGTTTTTCCCATACCATATAAAAAAGCTGATTTTGATTTCAATATTTCTCTTAATACCGTAAAAACCAGTAACAAAGGCCAATAAGAATTAACTAATAGCTATTAGACTCTAAAGCCGACGGAAGTCTAATGCTACTCGATACACTGTGTAGAAGCATAACAAGCAAATAATAAGAGAAAAACAGATCTTTTTTTCACTTTTAAAGTCATATGCCTTAAAATTAAACGACATCTTAAATTGAAAGCATTGTAACTTAGTATAATCCAGCCAATTTTAAAATTCTCTTTCTTGGAACTTTGATGATGGCAGTCAATTTTTCTTTGTATAATTTTAGATTTGAAGATATATTATCGGTTGTATTCCATGATGTACCAGAGAGAGAAGTATTTGTGGATCCCATTCAATCAGCGCTGAGAAGCAGTTTTGATTATCTTCGTCTTAAACCTAATGAGGGACAGGTAACTCACTGAATCTGAATACATATGTGCACCAATTACAATACCAGTATTTCGTAATAAAACAGTTTTTTAGGGTATTTTTATTTTATTGTTTATCAATCAATTAATACGCCTTTATTTCCACAGTGATAGACACTGTCTATCTGTAGACTTTTAAACGCCACTTTTCACGATCCTGACACATGTCTCATCAAGCTATTTTTCTGTAGAATGTCTCCGTTTTGATCAAGAAACAAATGCCAGTTTTATCCTTTCATTAAACCTCTCAAAAACTACACAAAATTGTCAATTTTAGTCCCAAATATTCTTTAGGGTTTCCCTGGTTGTAATTTTAGATCCAAAAATGCGTTGAACTCCACGAGCAACTTCAACAAAGGATGGGTATTGTTATGGTTGGTGCTCCAGGTTCAGGAAAAACAACTATAAGGCAATTATTAAAAACTGTAAGCAATTCATCAGCATTAATTTCACGCCTTAATTCTCACAGGGATGGGCGGTTCAAAACCGGTACTAATATTATTTATATTATGTTCGGCTTTCTGCCTAAAGTTAATTTAGAGTGCAGTCCATACATTGTCCAGATAAAATAATTCGTGGCAGCCACGGCCAGATCGATTCCCGGTCGGAACAAATATTTGTTTTATAGCTTTTATTTTTTATATTTAAAAAAATTGAATAAAACAAATATTTGTTGATAAAAATAAAGAGGCAGATATTTTGCTCAGCGTCTGATTGTCAAAGAGTGGTAGGTACTCAGTCCGCCAATCCCGTGGTAGGGCACTACCACGGATGGTAACCACTTACAAGTATACAGACCGAGATATGACAGCGGGTGCAGTACAATATCTCGAGTCACGAAAAAACTATGGCTGCTTTTAATCAATTAATAAAACAATTGAAGATGTATTATTTTATTGTGACACGACATTTGTCCTCGTCCCGCCTGATGATAAGCAAGAGGAGATCCAAGAATGCCGACGACTGAAACAACCTTGTTAGTCACTATGCCGACCAAAGGTGCTTCTTCACGCATCGCTTGAAGGATCCAAGGTTAAAGTATGGAGAGAACACATGGGCTGGCATTTTTAATAATTAACTATTATAATTTTCCAGGCTCTAATACAACAAGGCAAAAACATAGTTGAATATGTGATTAGTCCAAAAGCAATGAGTCGTGATAGTTTACTTGGACACATAGATCTTGATACGAGACAATGGACCGATGGAGTTATATCAGCGACTGCGCTTGATGTGTCCTCACAACCTTTCGGTTTGTAAATGTTTATAAAGTTTTTCAATAACTTAATATAGGAATTATCTAATGCAACTTATTCTAGTAGATGGCATAACTATTTATCCTAAAATTATTTATTTTGAAGCAATTAAGCAGCAGAACTCGTTATCTAGGAATTATTTATTCTAAAGTCAATCATTTACGACTAGTTCTAGTTGGTGGCAGAACTTTTTATCTAGGAATTATTTGTTCTAAAGCAATCAAGTACGACTAGTTCTAGTTAGTGGCAGAACTATTTATCTAGGAATTATTTGTTCTAAAGCAATCAATTACAACCAGTTCCAGTCGGTGGCAGAACTATTTATCTAGGAATTTTTTGTTCTAAAGCAATCAATTACGACTAGTTCTAGTTGGTGGCAGAACTATTTATCTAGGTATTATTTGTTCTAAAGCAATCAATTACGACTAGTTCTAGTTGGTGGCAGAACTATTTATCTAGGAATTATTTGTTCTAAACCAATCAATTACAACCAGTTCCAGTCGGTGGCAGAACTATTTATCTAGGAATTATTTGTTCTAAAGCAATCAATTACGACTAGTTCTAGTTGGTGGCAGAACTATTTATCTAGGTATTATTTGTTCTAAAGCAATCAATTACAACCAGTTCTAGTCGGTGGCAGAACTATTTATCTAGGAATTATTTATTCCAAAACAATCAATTAAGATGGCCAGTTATAAAAGTTGTAGGCATGCCGTTGGTGAACATTTTCTCAGTCTGCCGAATCGTATGTACCATTACTTTTAAGTATACAGACCGTGAAGTGAATCGGTATTTCGGGAACAGCTTGAAATTTGCCTTGTCAAACTAGGCCAGCATAGCGGATGTAACTTCTAATTTCAATTATTTAACTGTAGTAACAGTCCCCTATATATATATGATTCGCACTCCAGCTTAGCATTAGACGGGGCGCTATTATTTAATGCGACCGTGGTGTAGTGGCAGTGCATTGGTGACGAGAACCAAAAGCACGGGTTCTAAACGACTTTCCGGTACCAATGTATCTTTGATATATGTACTTTGGTTGTCCTGTTTCTATGATACAAGCGCTGATACAGTAGCTTAATAAAGATATGTAAAAAATATTTGGGGAGCCACAATTTTAATAACCAACATTTTTTTATAACAAAATTAATTTCATAGATATCTGGTCGTGGGTTGTTTGTGATGGAGACGTAGACCCTGAATGGATAGAAGCACTAAACTCTGTATTAGATGACAATCGCTTGTTAACGTTGCCGTCTGGATGGAGGATACAATTTGGGCCTAATGTTAACTTTTTATTTGAAACTGATAATCTGGAACACGCGTCACCAGCTACAGTCTCTCGGATGGGTATTATTTTACTAAGGTGAGTTTAAATTTAATATATTTTGTATATTAAATTTGTATATCTCTAGGCACACAAGGGGAAGATAAAGAAAACACGTTCGTTGATATTTTCGAAGTTTAGCTTTAATTTGTGATCTACGTATATTCTGATACGTAACCCAAAAAAGGTTTCATTTCTTACGCATTTCTACCAAGATTTGGCAGTATGGCAGTGACTGGGTATTGTACCCGGCCTCTGTTGCAACTGATGTGGGCATATAATTTTGTTATAATGAGTATTATAGTATTTAGCTTTTTCATTTTGTTTGTTTAATAGGTTATAATCTCTGCTTACTCTTGACCCTCAATTTCTTAAATCTATCTTAACACTTAAACATAAAATAGACAGTTCGTCGTTATTTCTCAAGCCGGCCAATCCCATCACTTTCAAGTGCACCCATGAACGAAGTGTCTTCGCATTTCAGGATCGGCTTCAAAGTTGCCGTTTCTAATTAGACCACCATAATAGATTGTTTTTTTTTTATTGTGACACAACATCTGACCTCGACCCGCCTGATGATAAGCAAGAGGATGTCCAAGCGTGACGAGGACTGAAAAAACCGAGTAGTTCACGGCTACCCCAGTCGCCGTCACTATGCCGGCCATAGGTGCTTCTTCACGCATCGCTTGAAGGATCCAAGGTCATAGGATTCTGTTACTTGTAGGTAAATAACGGAAGCAGCAGTCGCTCCTATTCATGAACTGCATCAAGGCTTAACATCAGGCTTAACATAAAAATAAGTTTCATTGTAAAATCTTGTTTAAAGTGTATTTTAGGTTTATGTATTTATTGCAGCGAAGAAAACAGCTGCGCAGAACAAGTATTACAAACATGGATGGACAAAATTGAATCGGATAATGAAATTGTAAAAATGGCGTTGACTTTATTACATAAAGTTGTTAGGAAATGTCTGCAATGGTCCTCGCAGCATAGTTCAGATTTTATTATTAAAATTCACAATGTTTCTTTGGTAAGAAATTGTTATATTATTTTGATATATTATTTAATAGTATTTTTAAAGCAAGTTCTGCAGTGTCCATAACCATAAAGCTTATATGAAAAATGTTTAGGAACGCAAAAAAAGCTTGAGAATTGTATCAGGATCGTGTAAATTAGCACTCCGTTGCCTTTTATTGTCCCAGTGGGAATTGAGGCTTGACAAAAAGACAAATTGAACCTATCTCGTCTTTTCACTCTCCCTATCTTGTAAGTGAATGCTTCCTGTATAGTAAGTAGTGAGATCACTATACAGGAAGCATCTACTTTATGTTGACAGTTTGCCTGTGTTGCGGTATGTTCAACGAAGAGTTGGTGCGGGGTTATAAATAAAAGTATTAAAATATTTGAGTTAACGGCACAAGTCAAAGGTTGGCGAAAGAGTGCCTTAGACATGAAGATTAAATATTACCTTGTTCCCTAAACGTATTTAGCACATAGAACAAAGAAAAAATGATTCCTCATATATGTCCTAGATAATACCACTTATTAAATTAAATACCAGTCCGACTTAATAAATAACCAAAATATAACACTAGATGGTTCTATGATTAAGTTTAAGGTTGATGACAAATTAACTAATACTGTGAACAAATATTCTTTCTTTTTAATTTTACTTTATTTATATACATTTCTATACTTAGCTACTAAACGAACTTATATTAAAGAAACTAGGCGACCAACATACATATAGCGGCCAGTGGTTTATTCGTGACTTTCATTACGTCGTCTGTCCACCTAGTGGGAGGCCTAAAATTTATACTACTTTTTTATATTACAGGTAAAACAAATTGTGACACAATTTGAATTTGTTATAAATGAGGTTGGAACGACCATTTTGAATATAACAAGCGAGGAGTTAGTTTACATTGCATTACAACGCAGTGTTATAAGTTGTTTAAAGGAACATGCTGTTGAGAACTTTCAAGAAGAAGTAAGTTATTTAACTGTAAAAATCAATCGTGGCAATTAAAAATAGGTAGTACCACCACTTACAAGTATAGTGATCACCGTGAAGTGATTTGGTCGCGTTTCGGGATCAGCTTGTAAGTTGCCGGTTTCAACTAGGCCGATATAGTGCTAGTTGAAACCGGTTATTGCTACTCACAGTTATTGAATTGTAGTAGCAGTGGCAACCATTCATGGACCACACTCCAGCTTAACATCAAGCAGGGTGCTGTCATACGTGGAGTCACAATAAAAAAAAGTTATATTTAATAATTGAATATTAGAAATGTTTGGTAATAAAAAAATAGTTGGATATTTGCTCCGGATCTGGTGGTTAAGGAGTGGTAGGCAAAACGTCGATGGTAGTGTGCCCAGTATGCTGAACCGGCAACTTATAAGTTGATCCCGAAACGTGACTAAGCATTTTCACGGTCTGTACATTTTTAAATGGTGGTACTACCTCAAGTCGGCTGACTGGAGATCATTGTCTACCATTCTAAACGAAACTTATGATAAAAGCATGCAATTTAAAGGCGACCGTGGTGTAGTAGCAGTGCAATGGTTACACAAACCGAAGATCACGAGTTCGAGACCAGCCACCGGTACCAATGTATCTTTGATATATGTACTTTGGTTGTCCGGTTTCTATGATACAAGCACTTTTAGTAGCTTAGTAAAGAAATGTAAAAAAAAATATTTTTTTTTCTAGATATCTGAATTGCTGGGAGTGCCGCTTGTAGCATCCTCTATGCCTGGTGAATGGAAAAATGATTTGCTCTACATGTCACCGCGGATAATGAACTGTGAACCAAGAGTGAGGGCAGCCACTGCAACTGCTCACTTACTACTCACTGGACCAGCGGCCTGTGCTAAAAAGTAAGTTTGTATTTCTTATTTATAATTATTTTATTACACCCACGGTTTCACCCGCGTAAAATTAGGTTTATAACACACTCATAAAAAAGGAGGAGGTTCTCAATTCGACTGTATACCCCATTTTTGTATTTATAACTCGATAACTCATATAAAAATGACAGACGGAAATAATAATAAATATAGAAAAATTCCAAACAACTGAACTATAGTCAATTGGAAACTATAGTAAAAAAGATAAAAAAATTTAAATTAAAAGTATTAATTTTTGGAGATACTAGAAGTATGTTACTTCTAGTACCTCCAAAAACATGTGTACAAAGTGTCATGATGATCGGTTAAGTAGTTTGTTACGCGAAATATTATTTCTCTCTTATACCCATGTTAGACTGGCACAGAATGCCCAAGAGTATTAAGGATTATTTTATTATTTTAATTCTGCCTACCACTTTTATTCACCTATTGTGTTTTTTTTTTATTACAGTATCTTAGCTGAATACGTATTAAAAGATATGGATAATGCAACAATAGTGAATATAAACTGTACACCTATTCTGCAGCCTTCGGATATAATGGCTGAATTGAAGAAGGTAAGATTTAGAAGAAGGTAACCATTTTATAGTGTGTAAGCATGTATAATATACATTGATAAGCATGTATAATATACATGTATATAACATTGATAAATATAGTAGTATTTTTAAATATGATATATTATTAAATTATTCGTATGTAAGTTTAGAAATTATTCTTTTATAAATCTCTATATGTATTTTATATAATACTAACAAAACTAAAGCCAGCCATTCTACCAATAAATAGTTATTATTGTTGAGTTTTTACTGCCCCAGAAAAATATAAAAATAAAATGTATCCGGTCTTACTGTAAGTCGGTAAGTCTTACTTTTATATTATGTTACTTGCTGCTACGGAACTCTTCATGGGCGAGTCCGACTCGCACTTGGCCGCTTTTCTTTTTTTATTACTTGCCGTTGTTTTCACAATTTACACTATGTTTTTTTATTAATTTATGAATTATCTGTCGTGTGTTGTATAATACTTTTTTTGCCTGTATTTTTTTCGACACGTCACTTGACTATGACCCTCCTGATGATAAGCAAGACGAGATCCAAGAGTAACGACGATTGAAAAAACCGAGTTAGTTCACGGCTGCCCCAGTCGCCGTCACTATGCCAAGTCCAGCAAAATAACTTATTCTATACCAAATTATTAATTTAATCCAGATTATAGCCTGTCGTATCGACCTATGAATTTAAATAAATGAATAGATAATAACCAATGTACTTCGTGCCATTATTGTGTTTTTTTATTCTCTTTATTTTGGGCTTTAAACATTCTCTGCTTGTGCCAGCCCCATAATCACTTAAACCTTAATATAGAATCCACCCTAACTATATACAACTATACAAATAACCTAGCCTAATCTACGCCTAAAATAAATATTTACAAACTCATATATCATCCTAGCTGAAGTCGACATTGAATTAGCTAGGATACTTTATTTTTATTTTGAATCCACATCTGACAGCACCCCGCTTGATGTTAAGCTGAAGTGTGGTCTATGAATGGATGTCAGTGCTACTACAATTCAATAACTGTGAGTAACACATCTACTATGCCGGCCTAGTTAAAACTGGCACTTTACAAGCTGATCCCGAAGCTGGTCCAGTGATTTGGACGTGTTTCGGGATCAGCTTACGGTTTGTATATTTGTAAGTGGTGGTACTACCCCGAAACGGCAAACTATTAAATGCTCCTACATCCAACAAATATTGTTATGTTTTGCTTTATTTTTATTTTAAATTATTCACAGAATAATATTGCGCGTGCATCATGTGGCGTTGGTCGCGGCGCAAACAGTGGTAAAGGAAAGACCTCAAGTGCAGTTATTTTAGTCCGCTCATTACATCGGACTCATCGTGACGCATGGGGTTCCAGTGCTGTCCAACAATTCCTGTTACAGGTATGCAATGTTTTATAACCAGGCGACCGTCGTGTAGTATTCGTTACACGTAAAGTCTCGGGTTCTATTCCCGGTCTGAGCAAATATATGTTTCAAAGCTTTTATTTGTAAAATTTAATAATTTATTTATAATAACTACAACAATGTATCTAAATAAAAAAGAGGGGGATCGCTCCGGGTGTGGTCTTCAAGTATACCTACAGACAGGATCAGTTTGTAAGTTGTCAGTTCAAACTCGGCCGGTATAGTGGGTGTGACTGCTACTCACAGTTATACAAATTATGCTAGTCGCAATCACCTCTATTCATAGACCGCACACCAGCTTAACATCGGCCAGTGTGCTGTCATATGTCGTGCCATATTAAATGTTGCATTTAGAGCCCAGCTCGTTGTGGCTGGAAAAACTCACTGTTGAAATATCCTAAAAAACTCACTTTCTCTTTTTAGATAATAGAACAAGAAGGTTTTTGGGAAGTTGGTTCTGGTACAGAGACGGCTCGTGGTGCTGAGTGGTGGAGAACTGCTGGTGTCAGAGTAGTTGTGACAGCTGACGTCACATCAGTCGCCATTTTGTGTCCGCGGCTCATTGACAAGCTCTGTCATGTTGTTATGACGTAAGTAGATCTCTCGACAGATAAAAAGAGCTCTGGCATTCAAGCTGCATTTAAGTAACTTGTTTTGTTGTTTATTTACTTTTCATTATACGAAAGTGTATAAATTTTAAAATGTTATAAATTATGGGTACAGCTGTATTCGCTCCCACTCCAGTCGTCCAGCACTCTTCTATTCTGCCGTTCCTTATACTGCGCAGCTTTAAAGTCAGCGCTTTTTTTATTTGCCGACATATATACTTTATTTCGAGAATGTGCTATAAAAGATGCGTTCTACTACTTAGCAATAAGTTTATTGTAAGATTCTTTTGGTACAAAAAGGGATTTATAAATGTTTATAACTATCAGTATTTACTTATTGCCATAACAGCAGCTTGGCATAACAGCAGTCCACCTGTCCATACCCTACATGGCTACTACAGTAATTCCTACAAGTAGCAGTCGCATCCACTAGTTTGCCTATTTCTGTCGAACTAATCGGAAGTTTTGTCAGGATCGTGGCATGTGGCGTTCCTTTGTTTCTGCCTATCCCTGTGGGAAAAAGGCGTGACAATTTAATTGATTGATAAACCTACAGCCTTAACCTTGAATATTTGAGGCGAAGCGTTAAATACCACTTAACCAGCATAGTGATCGGGTTTTTAGTCTTTAAAGCACTTAGAAAGTCGCTTACAATAAAATCATCTAATTCCAGTGATCCCGATGACGACGAGTTGTTAGAAATAGCAATGTATTATCTAAAACAAAACTCTGATTACAAAGGGATTGCTAATAACGAATACTCTAATGCAGCAAGGAGTATGTTGTCTATCTATAAACAGGTAATGGTTTTTAACACGCTTTTATTAGCTTGACTTGAACTGTCAGAGAACGAGCTAAATTAACGCAGTAGGAATGCAGATGTGACTGACGCTGATGGTAAGCAACTGCCGGCATAGTGACCGCGATAGAGGCAGCCGTAAACTGACTCGGTTGATTTCAGTCGTCGTCACTCTTTGATCTCCTCTCAGGCGGGTCATCAGGCGGGTCGAGGTCAGATGTTATGTCACAATAATAAATCAATAAAAAAATTTACTTTTAGGTTATAGCAACTTTCCACTCCCACAAGCATTATAAATGGAATGCGTCTGATTTGAAGAAATGGTGCGAAAGCATGAAGTGGTATGCACCACGAAGTTATGGAGATTTACTATCGGTGAGTTTTGTTTATTAGTCAATCAAATTGTCACGCCGTCTATTCCCAGAGGGATCTTGCCTTTTTTCCCCACATTTCTCTTCTTGCTTCGTGCTAACCAAGTAGAGTAAGATCTCGGACGCTCTATACGTAACTTATTTTCTGATGGACAAAACTTGTGGTATTATGTATATTGAGTTTTTTCATAAGTGGCATAAGTAGTAAACAAACATGAAAATCACCATTTCCCATGCCCTTTATCTAAGGAAAAGGCTTACTACTGTTTTATTTTATAGAATAAACATATACAATGTAACATATATATACACATTATTTTTTTATCAAAAATCAATGTCGAAACGGCAAATTCACAAATGACAAAATGTTGTGCCCCAATTTTCACAGTATGTCTTAGATATATTTATATTGTTTCGCGTACGTGGTAATTGTTTTTTTTTACCGTTAGTCCGTCAATATGCCGAAAGTTTGTTTATTTCTTTTCTCAAGTAAGGCAAAATGTACAATAGTGTCCGTATGTACTTTTAATACCTGCATGCATACCCACTAAGTAAATTTACAGGTGCCAGGTGTAAAAGGTAAGAATAAATAGGACTAACTTAAATTCTTACAGCTGATTACGTAGAATATGATTACAAAATAACATTTAATACTCCCGGACTCCTTCTGCCGGCCATAAATTCCGCCAGACGGTTTAACGATTCCAAATAGTCACAATTTGTTTTTTATTTTAAATTTTTAATTTCAGAGCGTTTCAAATGAAGCCATCGCCATTTTCCGTGATCGTCTTATAACCGACAATGAAAAGATGAAATTTGATTCTATTGTTAACAAATACATAAAACTACAACATGATACGTTGTATTATGCTAGCAAAGTACGTGGAGCTGGCGTTTATATGGAGGCCGTTGATTATAGAGATTGGTATCAAAGCACACAGAATATTATTAAACAATGCTGTAAGTTTTTTTTTAAATATGGTTACACTACCTACTGTCGGGGAAGGAGCTAAATAAACGCGGTAAGAATGCAGTTGTGACGTGGTCACGTGTCTATTATGAATAGTGAAGTAACATGCAAAATGTTGACAACGATAAACACATACATTCCTCAAAAAGCAAATAGATTTAGTTATTAAAACTTATAAATGTGTATTAAATTGAAGTATAAACATTTGACAGCAACATTTTTTTATAAATTATGTATTAATTTAATTTTGAGAATAGTGACTGCATGATTTTTTTATTTTTCACAAATTTTAATCACGTTTCTAATAATGATTCTAGCCTGACTACGGATGACGACTCTCTTTTATTCAATTCACTCACTAATTTTTCAATAATCAAACAAAGAAAATATGGAAAAATATGGTTTTTATCGATATTAAATGACATCGCCGAGCTATGAGCGTCACTAATAGCGGCTACTATGATACGGGTGGGGGATTTTTGACGCCCTACCGCACCACATCCCCCGAATCTATTTAACTCGTTCCCCATCTATACGTGTCCCGTTTATTTTTTATTGAGACGCAACATTTGAGTTCGACTTGCCTGATGGTGAGAAAGGAAGGTCTAAGAAGGCCGACGATTTATTTAGCTTACGGTTGCCTCATTCGCCGCCACTATGCCGGCCAAAAGTAAAACGGTCCTGACGCAACTTTCTCGCTTTCCTCACATTCACAATTCCACTCATGCCAGTTCTATGTATTTGCCTTTCATTTGTAAATTTAATAACAAAATCAAATTTTCACTCCTCAATTTACACTGGGATGGGCAGATAATGAAAGTACACTTCTCACGATCCTGATACACTTTCCTAGTACTTCTAATAATAGTGGTTATTTACATTCGAGAAGTCGGACGCGTTCTTATACCACTATCTCTTTTTTTGAGAGAGAGAGAGAATTTCTGTATTCCTTTACAGACATTTTAGCGTGCGTGAATGCGTGAACTGAGGCGAGTGATTTTTCTAAAAATTGTAGTTGGAACTAAAGTCGTGTGAAGCCTGACTTTGGACACAATGAATGTGGTTTAAACGATTTAAGTTGTGAGAAATTGTAGATGAGGTTGAGAAGGCATCCAGTAGGCGATCCCTCTGTTTAGGAGCGCTAAGTTTGCGAATAGCCTTAGACTTAGACTGCGTTTTATATCGCTAAAATATAATCCGACTTAATGAAATTGCTTATAGGTTTCTTTTAACCCGTATATGTAAGTTGATTAGATTTATATATAACTCGATAGAAATTGACTGATGTGTTTTAAATGTTCCAAGTTTGTAAAAGTTGATCCCTTAGAAATTAAAACCAAATTAATAATTGTAACTATTTTAGTAACTGAACATGAGTACTGTATATTTGGCGATAATGGAGCGGAAGTTTGTTCAGAGTTGGCATCCTTATGTCCTGCTATGGCGAGAGCTGTAAGTATATTATGTTATTATGCTAAAGAACCTCATTCATTTTGTATGAGGACTCGGCCTAAATTATATTAGAGGTGCATATACATTTTAAAATAATTTAATGTACTAATATTACAATGTAATTGGATAATATCCTCAATTTTGCATAGTTCAGATGTGCAAAATGATCAAACTATAATTATGACAGTTCAAAGCAGAATTGTTAATATGGCTTGTTTTGTGATTGTTAATATGGATGATACAAAATCTATATCTTATTTTTCAAATAACTCAATTGCACAGCAATTAAAAGCAAAATTGTTATTAGTTTTGTCAATACAAGTATCGAAACTACCATTTATATATTTTTTAATCATTGGACATTACAAAAGTAGTACATAAAAGCCCAAAATGAATTATATCCTTTAATTGTTGTTGTTTTTGTAGACAAATGGTGGAATAGTCGTAGCCGTTGGAAGCGCTGGCCTTGGTCGTCGTGCCTCTGCTCATATTGTGGCGACAAGTATCTCTGCTAATCTTTTTATAGTCAACAATCAAGCAGAATTCAATACGCAGATGAAAAATGTAAGAGGGTTACATTTTTTCTCTAAAACATTATTTCTTTTAAAAATTATAGATCTGCATTTTAGTGGAATGACTTTTCAAGAGTTAAATCTTGTTTTTTTTATAGTAACGCAGCACCTTAACTTGTTAGATTTGCATCGGGTCTGATTGTTTAATAGTGGTAGGCAGAGGTACCCAGTCTGCCGATCCGGGGTAGTACCACCACTTACAAGTATACAGACCGTGAAGTGCTTGGTCGCGTTTTAGGATCAGTTGCCGGTTTCAACTAGGGCGGTGATCGTGGATGTGATTGCTAATTACAGTTATTGAATTGTAGTAGGAGTGAAATCCATCGCACTCCAGCTTCACATGAGAGGGTTGTCATGTATCAAGCCTCAATCTCCTCAAATCTATTCCGGCTTCAGTTGCAAACCCTATGCAGTGATCAAAAGTTTACACTATTTCTAGGCGTTATCAGCGGCTAATGAAGATTGTTCTCGTGTATTGCTCTTCGTTTGCGCAAGTGCTGTTTCCACTTCCGTTCTCGCCAATATTGAAGCTACAATGGCGACGTATAAACGTAAGAATGATAATGATCACATGCAATCAGGTAATTTAATTTATAATTATTTTTATTAGCATAACCTAGTCCTTTTTTATTGTGACTAAACATCTGAACTCGACTCGCCTGAACCTTGACTTGCAAGGGAAGGTCCAAAAGCACCAACGACTAAAAACCGACTCAATTTACGGTTGCCTCAGTCGCTGTCTCTATGCCGGCTAAACTAGTACTATTCATGTATAAATTAGTAAATGCAGTTAATGGTAAGAGGTGGCATAGTGACGGCTACTGAGACAGCTATGAACAAACTCTGTTTTCTCACTCGTCGTCAATCTTAGACCTGCTCTTGCTTATCATCAGGCGGGTCGAGGTCAGATGTCGTATCACAGTATAAAAAAAGGGTGGGGAGTTTAACAGTAGTAGCAGTCGCCTCCATTCATGGAACCGCACCCAATCTTACCTTCGGATGGGAGTGATTGTCATACGTCGCTCGTGACGCAATAAAAAAAATGTACACCGCACCGACGTACAACCGACACAGACATGATTGTAACGTGACCACTGACCTCGACTTGCCTTAGCAAAGTTTCAAGAGCACCGACGTATGAAGATACCGACACTTAAGACTATCTCCCCGCCGTCACTATGCCGGCCGAAGCGCCTAAGGTAGGCTGTATAATTTATTTATTTATTTATTTAAAAACTTTATTACAATTTGTGTAAAGGCGAACTTAATGCCGCTAGACATTATCTGCCAGTTAACCTTCGGGACAGTCGAAAAGTTAAATGGGAGTACTAGATATAAAACTGATAACTTAAGATAACACAATATAGTACAATATAACACAATACAATACAATATAATATAATATAATATAATATAATATAATATAATATAATATAATATAATATAATATAATATAATGATTTTAATAAAATAATAAAAATTGGCTTAAATATATTTTATTAAATGTTTTTTTATTGTGTCGACATCTGACCTCGACCCGCCTCATGGTAAGCAAGAAGAGGTCCAGGAGTAGATTTGCGTTTTTTTTTCATAGAACACTTAGTTATTAAATTTTAATAATTCCTAACAGATTTAAAGAAACACCTGGGTATTGTAATTGTTCTCGACAAAGACCAGGATAATCTTATAGAATTATTTGACAGTTATCCGTTCCTATATAAGGACTGTCACGTTTTGTGGCACGATCGATGGTGTCAAGAAACACTGCGTCAAATGCCACAATTAATTATACAAAGGTATTTTTCGTCAATTATTGCACCTTAGCACGACTAGCACGCCTAAATTATTTCTTTGATCAATCAATCAATGAAGTGAAGAATTATTAATTGATTTTACACAAAATAATTATCATATCACTTTGAAAAGTCTTAGTATGATTGAACGTTTGAAAAAAGCACAACCTAAATTAAGTATTATTCTTAATGTAAGACTAGTAAAATCGTGTTGCCACGACTATCGTATTCTAGAACCGAACCTATTAATATTTATCTAAAGTCTCAGTTGTTTGGACTACGATTCTTTTGTCTTTTAATAAAAGAAATACAAAAATGTATTATTGAATTAAACAAAAATCGCGTTTATTTTTCTTTTGGAGATCTATCGTAAGATTGTCTCTCTGAAAAAATAAGACTGCAAAGCTCTCGAAACGTCTGAATGAAAAATTGTACAAAAATTAATCAAAAATAAACACAATAGTAAGCTGCATAAAATTTGTTTACTTCATAACTCAATGTTCGGGCAAAATCTAAGAAAAAAATATTTAATAAATAATTACAGTTTAATTTTCACCACCGATAAAGACGGGTTTATCTACTTGTTTTTTTTAAATATAGTTTCGTTAAGGAATATCCCTGACGGACAACCGTCTTTAAGTGTATTTAGGGCTTGCACGTTAACTACGAATAGTTGACGGAGCACTAGTACCTTTTTCATATTCAACGGGCACCTTCACTGCGCACTCTTTTATCACGTGTGGTGAAAATTACGCGGGAACACAACTTCTTTGTTTTCATAAACATAAACCACTCAAATCATGACGCCATTACAGAAAATACATTTTTTTTTTATTGTGACTCGACATATGACAGCACCTCGCTTGATGTTAAGCCGAAGTGTGGTCCATGAATGAATGTCACTGCTACTACAATTCAATAACTGTGAGCAGCAATCACATCCACTATACCGGCCTAGTTGGAACCGGCAACTTACAAGCTGATCCCGAAACGTGACCAAATCACTTCACGGTCTGTATACTTGTAAGTGGTGGTACTACCCCGGATCGGCAGACTGGGTACCACTGCCTACCACATTTTGTAGACTTAATTTTTCTTTGTTTATTTTACTTTTTTTATTATTTTTTTTATTTTGAATAAACATTTATTTTTATTACCTATTATTAGTAATAGTATTTTTTTATTATTTTTAGATTAATAAAAGACGATGTGGCAGAGGGGTCGTGTGATGAACACGAATCTATACCAGTTGAAAGTTTTGTTAATATTTACAACAGTCTGCCTTTACCTTGGATGCAAGCGCCGTGCAGATATGTTGCTTTCATCAAAACATATTATCACATTGTGAGGAAAAAGAAAACCGCTCTGGTGGATAGGCAGAAAATGTTGTCGGTAAGTTATTTTATTTCACATTCAGCCTTGTACGTTTTTTTATCGTAGCTCGACATATGACAAGGCCCCACCTGATGTTAAGCTGGTGTGCGGTCCATTAATAGCGACGGCGGTTGCTACAGTTAAATAATAGTCGCTGTCGGGCTCACTATGCCGGTCTAGTTTGAACCGATAACTTTTAAGCAGGCGATTAAGTAACTTTATGGTTTGTATACTTGTGTGTGGTGGTGGTACCCTGGATCGACAGACTGGGCAAATTATCACCAACCAAATCCGACCAAATCAAAAGCTGAGTTGCCTAATTTAACCATAGAGTTTGTATAAAGATAATTGTGGATGTAAAAGAAGGGTGGGAGTTGTGTCAGGACTGTGGCTAGTGGTGCTCCATTGTTTCTGCCTATATCCGTGGGAAAAAGGCGTAGCAATTTCATTTATTGATTGATTGTGTGTTTACCACTAATATTGTTCTAGGCTGGCGTGGAAGCTCTTAAAAAAGCAAAAAGTGAAGTAGCATCCCTGGAGACGGCTGCCATTGAACAGGAAGCAGCCTTGAGTGAGAAGCAAACGGCTGCCTCGCATGCACTAGATCA
This sequence comes from Tinea trinotella, assembly GCA_905220615.1. Classification (NCBI taxonomy): domain Eukaryota; kingdom Metazoa; phylum Arthropoda; class Insecta; order Lepidoptera; family Tineidae; genus Tinea; species Tinea trinotella. The sequence continues at coordinate 5,636,959 of HG992310.1, forward strand.
AATAACAGCCACAGTCAGATCGGCCGCCGATGCGAAAGAAGATATGCAAGCACTCAAAAATAATATACAAATTGAAAATGAAAAGTTACAAATAAGGTATAGTTTTTTTTTAATCTGTGTTTTGTTAGGTTTTAAGCATTTTACGCTTATGTCAGCCCCATATTCACTTTTCTAAACAAACTACCCTGTCGTAACTATATACAACTATACAAAACTAGGTATGTAAAACAAATTGCAATCTTTGATTCAGCATAAAAACATTGTCAATTTCAAACTCGATTGCAACTCGAAAATTAGGCACACACTGCAAACAATAATGAAAAATTACATAGTATTATATTACAAATCATTAACTACTAATTAAATATCTATTAATGTATCATTTAATCATATTAGGTATTATGATTTTAATATCAGGGCATTGACATTTTAATATGAAAATCAAAAAAATAAAAACAAATACAAACCTTAAAAACAACAAGCATTAAAATTATTTATCCAGGAAAAAGGAAATCGAAGCAGAATTGGCATCAGTGGAGCCAGTTATTGCAGCAGCAAGAGCGGCTGTGGGAGAAATCAAAACTGAATCACTTAGTGAGGTAATTACGATTTTAAAATATGAAATAAAAAGATTTGGAAGCTACAAGGAATTCATATACTCGCTTTTTTATGTTTTTTTTTGTGACTCGACATATGTTAGCACCTCGCCCGATGCTAAGCTGGAGTACGGTCCGTGGATGAAGGTAACTGCTACGTCAGTAAAAAACAACTAAGCCGGCCTAGTTAAAATCGGCAACTTACAAGCTGACCCTGAAACGCGTCTACGTCAAGTCACGGTCTGCATACTTTTAAGTGGTGGTACTACCCCGAAATGGCAGACTGGAATTACTGTCTACCACTTCTTAAAAAAATATGCAAATCAAATAATTCATACACGATTCGGCGCGTCGATTCTTTGTCGAACAATCCACAATCCACTAAGCGTGTGTGGCTGGCTTAGCGACAACGGCAGGGACAACCATAGGTCAGAGCTCATGGACCTCTGCTTGCCATGAAACAATTCAAGGTCAGATGTCGGATCAAAATAAAAAATAAAAAAACAGAATTCACTACTTAAAATTATATTTGCGGCTTAATGTATCGTTTATCCGAACGTTTAAAAAGCTTTGTACTCCTTTGCATTTTTATAGGTTCGCTCACTCCGCGCTCCTCCCGATGTGGTCCATGACGTTTTGGAAGGCGTACTACGACTAATGGGTATTGCTGATACATCATGGCATTCTATGAAGACATTCTTAGCTAAAAGAGGTGTTAAAGAAGATATTAGGTATTTCTTATATGTGATTCGACAACTGACATCGACTACCTGATTTCTCCTAAGAAATATTCTCTCAGGACAGTGTTTTTTTATTGTGACACGACGTTTGAGCTCGTCCCGCCTGATGATAAGCAAGCGGAGATCCAAGGGTGATAACGACTGAAGCAACCAAGTTAGTTCGAGGCTGCCTCAGTCGCCATCACTTTGCCGGCCAAAAGTGCTTCTTCACGCATCGCTTAAAGGATTCAAGGATGGAGAGAACACATGGCCTGCTGTTGATAGACTTCTTACATGCGTAACTCTCCTTGCTTAAAAATATATTTTTATACAACACAGATGCATGGACGCGACCCAAATAACTCCAGAAGCTATTTCTTCTGTGCAACGTCTTTTGGAAACTCGTGGTTCGTCATTCGAAGAGCGCGTTGCCAAAAGAGCGAGTGCCGCGTGTGCCCCATTAGCTGCGTGGGTGCGAGCTAATCTCGCCTACGCAGCCGCCTCGCAGAGAGTGCAACCTTTGCAAAGACAACAAAGGGAATTGCATAGGTAATTGTATAAATTTTTCCTTAATATAAATATTTTTTATTGTGACTCGACATATGACAGCACCCCGCTTGATGTTAAGCCGAAGTGTGGTCCATGAATGAATGTCACTGCTACTACTATTCAATAACTGTGAGTAGCAATCACATCCACTATGCCGGCCTAGATAGAACCGGCAACTTACAAGCTGATCCCGAAACGTGACCAAATCACTTCACGGTCTGTATACTTGTAAGTGGTGGTACTACCCCGGATTGGCAAACTGGGTACCATTGCTTACCACTCTTTGATAACCAGACCCGAAGCAAATATCCATCTCTTTTTTTATTTATTAACATTTATTTGCAATATTTAATATAATTATTAAATTAAATAAAAGCTATGAAACAAATATTTGCTCCGACCGGGAATTGAATCCGGGACTTTACGCGCAACAAACCAATCGCTAAACCGTTCGTCCACGCCTGACGTTCATCCACGCCTGTCGTCGAATATTTTATTAAATTGCCCTGACTGGAGTAGTTCAAAGGACAATTTAAAATAGGACAGTACTATTATTGTATAGGATATAACATTTGTATTAGTTGATTTTGGCATGTCGTGCAATTTAAGAACCGGATAAAGAACCGATATTTTGTCGTTTATAATGAGCGGAAAGGCTTTGCCATAATCCTCACGTTCGGCAGGACTAGTGTTATTTTTTTGTTTCCCTTTCAATATTACGTCGGAAAAGTTTAGATAAAGTTTTTCCACTGCTTTACCAAAACCATCACCTTCATCTTCATCTTCATCTTCACCCTCGTGTTGTGGATGAAGCAGTAGAGATTTTCTCCTAATCATTCATCCACTATCTGAATAATAACCAAATGAGGACTAGAAGCGGAGTATTTTCAATGCTGGAGATCTAAGAAACTCAATGAACATAATATTATTTTAGAAATCTTAAGGAAGCCGAAGACAAATTAGAGGCTTTGACTAGTGGCTTGGAAACTGTTGAGGAGCGTGTTAGTTCACTTAAGGAGCAACTTGGTCAACATACGAGGGAGGCTGCGACACTTGAACTCAAACTGAGTGAGGCTGCATCCACATTAAATGCAGCCAGAAGTCTCCTGGGTCAACTGGGTAATGAATACGGTGCTTGGGGACATGATGTGAGTGAATTTATTTATTTATTTATGGTTGACTTACAGATAACAGTAGAATTTAAGGCGACCGATGTGTAATATAATGGTCACGCAAACCTAGAACCACGGGTTCGAAACCACTCACCGGTACCAATGTATCTTTGATATATGTACTTTGGTCGTCCTGTTTCTATGATACAAGCACTTTTACTAACTTAGAATAGGAATGAATAAGTTACTACAAATAACAGGCAAGAAATGGGTTAAAATCAAAACGCTAAAAAATAGTTTAAAAAAATAGACAACCTAGAGAAAGAAAAGATCTTATTGTTCTGATCAGAATATTCAAGGATTTAAAGTGTCAAAGAAATGTCTTGTCTTGTGCTTACGGACAATTGATGGTTTAGTACAAAGTAGATTAATGTTCGAACAATTGTTTTAAGCTTCTATTAAAAATATATTATTTACAAATTAGATTTAATAGTGCTAGGTATGCTGTTAATGTTTATTTGCTCAATATGCCGAACCTGGATAGATCACCACTCCTAAACACAATTAGTTGCTTTATGAGTTTAACCCTAAAGTCGCCAGTTTTAAGACAAACGACACTCGCTAAAGTCTTGGACAGGAGTAATGCTTTGCCAGCGATGTGTTCCTCTATCCTTGGATCTGTCAAGTGAGGCGTTATAAGGCATCTCTAGTGAACGTCATAGTGTCGGCGACTGAGCACTTTCACTGAGCAACTGAGCCATTAGGCATGTCGATGTTAGATGTCGAGTCTCAATAAACAAAAAATAACTAATACATTGGTAGAGAGTTTAAAAGACATCATACTCGTATTAAAGTTATTTTCTATTTCAGCTTGAGCACATATCAAAAGAAATATCGGAAGTGAGTGTTAGGTCGTTACTTGCTGCAGCGTATATAATATATCTTGCTGATTTTACAGAATTACAAGCTAGGTATGTTTCTTTATATATAATTTCTTACTTTTATTATATTTGCGACCGGAAATCGCACCCAGCATTTATCGCTCTGGCCAAGAAACCAATATGCTGGCGTCAAATTTTTTTAAACTCATATTTTCATTGTTCATTTTCTATCCAATTCTCTTTGCTAATATATATTGCTATATAATTTAAGTTTTCAACTACGTTTTTTTAAACGAGTAATTTTTAATAGTTTTACATCTTTATATGTATTGATTTTTATGTACGAGTTTATGTATTTAATATGTATATAATTTATATAATATATCATGTTTATTTTGTTATTCATATTCAAAGTTATTTTCCTTTTTTCGTTTTTCCTGCACTGAAGAAGTCATTGGATACGGATTGGATATGGATAGGTTAATTGGTTTAAAATAACATAAAATTCGCCTTTTGTAAACTTTTATAGTTCCAATTACAATGAAGAATTTTGTTATTATAAATTTTATTAATATGTCTTTTTTATTATCATTAGGGAATTTATAAGGAAATGGAGCGACATGATTTGCTTTGAGGATGCAGACTTTTCGGTTATTAATTTCTTAACATCAACGGAGAAACAACTAAAGTGGGATGCTAATGGATTGCAATTGGACAAATCAGCTGTTAAAAATGCTGTTATTATTGATCAGGTATATAAATATAGGCTCTGTGGTTATGGGTACTGGGCAACCCAGCTTTCTTGAGCCTGTATGAAGAGAATTGTGTATGTGAAGGAAGCAAGAGAGTTGTGTAAGGCTCGTGGCAAGTGGCGCTCCATTGTCTCTGCCTATCCCTGTGGGAAAAGGCGTGACAATTTGATTGATTGATTGAGCTATATTAATTATTGTAAGATTTTTTGGCCGGCATATTTTCAGCGACTGATGTAGACATGAACTATGAAGGTTGTTTTTAAGTCGTCGGCACTCATGGACTTCCTTCATGCTTACCATCAGGCAGATCGAGGTCAGATGTCGAGACACAATAAAAAATGGAGGCGACTGCTAATACAATTAGATAACTGCAAGTCGCATCCACTATGCCGGTCTGGTTGGATCCCGTAACTTACAAGATAATCCTGAAACGCGACTGAGTCGCTTCACGGTCTACACACAATACTTAAGGAGGCAATGGAGGTGTATCTGTATATCCTTACTCATTTATAATTATATTTCATGATTGGTAGGCAGATAGTTGGTGTTCAGCTTACCCGAGGCATTACCACTACTTGCAAGTCTACAAACCGTGGACTCAATTGCGTTTCAAGTTTAGCCTAATAGTTGCCGGTTCCAACTAAACCAGTATAGTGGATGAGACTACTGCTTGCATTTAACTAATCCTAGTTTCATGCTTTTACTGCCATACCCAATCATCATCATCATCAGCCGGAAGACGTCTACTGCTAAAAATAGACCTCCCTATTAGAACGTCATTCCGAACGACAAGATGCCAGTTGCATCCACCAGTTATTCGTGACTTTTACTAGGACTCTAGTGGGAGGGCTACCTACGCTGCGTCTTCCGGTTCGTGGTCTTCACTCTAGAACCTTCCGTCCCCATCGGTTGGCGGTTCTTCGAGCGATTTAAATATTGGGTTCAATAATATCTAAAACTATATTTTAAATTTATTTGCATCAGGTATTGGAGGCGAAGAAGTGTGGTTTCACACCGTTCATAATAGACCCAGATGGTGATGCGTTTGTTTGGCTGAAGAATACATTGAATGGTATATCTGTCGACTATGTATCACAGCATAGTGACAAGTTACTTACGGCTATACAGCATGCATTACGGTACGTTATGTTCAATCAATCAATTAATCTGACGACAGGCGTGGCCAATTGGTTAGCAAACCAGTATGTTACGCGTAAGTCCCGGGTTCGTACCCGGTGAGAGCAAATATTCATTTCATAGCTTTTATTTGTAATATTATTAATTTATACCATTTTATATATTTTTTATTTAACACAAAATAATGCATTTATTATGTTTGGGGGTTTGCCAATATTTATATACGCGCTGAACGCGCTTGTATCATAGTTACTACGTGACCAAAGCTCTTCTACCTAAGTTTTTTGGAATCGAGTTGGTTTGAACCGCAGGCTTTTAGTTTGCCAAATCATTTTATTACCTAGTTACGATATGAAAATATGAAGATATTAATATTAGTGGATATGAAGAAATTAATGGATCTATGTCAGGATCGTAAAAACAAAAACTCCGTTATCTCTGCCATCCCTAAAAGAATAAGGCGTAACATTTTAATTGAATAATTTTTTTAACACAGTATCTAATTTTTCTTTTTAGTTTTTAGTTTTTTTATTTTGTTTGCATGTAGACTGTATGACTAGTTTTTTTTTATATCAACCACAAATTGTAAATTACAGATTCGGTCGCATATTAGTGGTGACAGACGTGGACAATGTACACACATCGTGGGCACCTCTTCTACTTGGCCTACCAACTAATTCCACGAGTGTACCTCACATCTCATCCAGGCTGCTGTTGTACACGCGCGACGGCACAGCTCTGACGCGTTTCAATACATACCAACGTGTGCTTATATCTCCAGTGCTTTTTATTGCTAGAGTTGATGGACTCACTGGTAAGGACATGTATTTTCTAGAAACAAACAATAGAAAGATATTTTCTTAGATTTCGCGCGAACATTGATTAATGAATTAAACAAATTTTATGCGGCTTACGATTGCAAAACTCTCAAAACGTCGGAATAGTAAAATCAAAACCAAAATAAACGCGATAGTAAGCTGCATAAAATTCGTTTAATTCATTAACATAAGAATGAGTTTGGTTAACGAGTTTATATTTAATATTTTAGTTTTATAGTCTATATTTTATACGAGTTTAAGTTCTTTGTAGATTTTTGTATTTAATAAATAATAAGTTTTCCAAGTGGTGTAGGCGGTGGTGCCCCGTCTGCCATTACAGAATTACCTAACGACTAAAAAGTATTGTCACTTACAATTAGTAAAGAAAATGGTATAGAAAATCCCCCATAGAAAGTATAATTTATAATTAATAATAGCTTATAAATAATGATAATCATATTATTACTTTTGTTTCATAATTTATTTTCCACAAAAAAGTGTAACATTTTATTTAATAGTTTTTATTATATCATTTCTTGAATACAGATCAACTGGTTCACTTTGCCTTACAACATCAGGATCCTGAAGTTAACGAGAAATCACGAGAATTGAAATTAAAGAAAGCTACATTACAAAAACAGCAGTATGAACTACAGGTTAGAGGCTTTCTTATACCTAAAGTTGCTGGTAGGTCGTAACGATTTGGATATTTTGCAGATTACAGGTCGTGTTACAGCATCATTCCTTTGGCCGGCATAGTGACGGCGACTAAATAGATATTGTAGCTATAGACAGTGTTTGTGCATAAAAATGATTGCGTACTTTTTCAAAATATATTCATCATCTGCCAGAAGAACATAGGCCTCCCCCTTTGAACGCCATTCCGAACGACTAGATGCCAGTTGCATCCAACAAATATAATATTAAAAAACTTTAATAAAAAAAAACAATCGAAATGTAGACAATAAATACAGTTTGAAAACATAGAATAGGTTAGATTTATTATTGTATTACTATAGATATGAGTTTCCAGTATTATGTTTAGTGTGGATATAATGAGGCCGACATATTCAGATTTAATGAAAAAGGCCTCGACAAAAATTTTGAAAAAAAAAAAAAAAAATACAGTTTATTTTTATTCAAAAAAAATTTGTTACAGGAAAACCTCTTAAACGATTTGTCACAGAACAGCGATATATTACATGATGCGAATCTATTAGCATCCTTAAACAAAACCCGTAGCACGAGCACAACTATCGCCGAAGCCTTGGAAAGCGCTCGAGCGCTTGAAGCCACAACTAAAGCAGCTTGTGAGGATTATGAAGCAAGCGCTAGAAAAGCCGCTGTTTTGTCATTAGCTGTGAGGGAGTTAACAGAACAAAGACAACTATTGGTGTTGCCAATTGAAGCAGTTTTGCATGTTTTTCTTGAAGCTATACAAAGGGCTCAGGTTTGTGTGTAGTAGGGATTTGTATGTGAGAACCATTGTCATACAGTGCTGTTTTCCGCCCATACATCAAAATACGATTAATTCCTCCTATATCTAGGTTAGGTATGTTTGGTCAAGTAGTTCAAAACGCCATAAAAGTTCGAAAAGTTGCGCAATAAATCATAAGGTTTTTTGTGAAGACTGGAATCGCACATAGGGTTTTGATTTAAAATTATTTGTATATGTAAATCCTAAGCTGCTAAAGGTGCCTTTCTCCCTTGGGCGCCTTGGGCCAAAGCGCCTTACATTCCTATTCGTTTTTGTTTATGCGATATCTTACCTCGACCTGCCTGATGGTAAGCAATAGAAAGTCAAGGTGTCGACGACTGAAAATACCGATGTGGTTTACGGCCGGCATAGACGGCAGCTGACCCAGTGGTCGTCACTATGCCGGCTAAAGTACTAATTTGAGTGCAATCTTATTAGAAAAGGCGATATTATTGTGAACATTGAGTTAGGGGCGGTAGTTAATTTTTACAAAAAGGACAAATGCTTATAACGTAAGAAAATATGTAATTATTTTTCTTTTTTTAGAGTGGAAAGAAATTGGACAGCGATGAAGTGATAAAATACTTTACTAGAAAAATAATTGACCGCGTTCTGCTTGCATTGCGCACAAAAGATAAATATGTGATTGTCTTACATTTGTTGAAACAAGTATATCAAGATGTTATTAATGAAAAGGTTTGATGTCTATAATTTATATATATTTTTTACTTTTCTATACTAAACTACTAAAAGTGCTTGTATCAAAGATACACTGGTACCGAAAACTGGTTATTGATCCTGGGACTAACTGTTTGCGTGACCATTTCACTATAATAATACCATTTAAATAACTGTTAGTAGCACGTCCACTATGCCGGTGTAGTTGAAACTGGCAACTTACTAGCTGATCTAGAAACGCGACTAAGTCACTGTCTGTATACTTGTAAATGGTGGTACTACCCCAAATCGGCAGACTGGGCACCACTGCGTACAACTTTTACCCCACTCGCTTACTTCATTTTATTTATCGGCGCAATTTTTTGTCTCTTTGTTGAGCATTTTGCAGGGCGTTAAGGCGACTGGGACAGCAGTAGACTTAATTTATCAATCAATCAATCAAATTGTCACGCCTTTTTCCCACAGGGATAGGCAGAGACAATAGATCACCACTTGCCATGATCCTGACACAACTCCCTAGCTTCCTTCACATTCACAATCTATACGGAGACTTAAATATTTTTTAGAATTTATGTTTTAATTGAAAATTGTTAGACATTGTAGTTATATAGCTATTTTATTGATGAACTCTTTATGTTTGTAGTTGTGGAAAGTATTTATCGAGAGTGATGACGTCATGGTGGCCGTCGAAAATGACGACATAAATAATATTAGAAGTGAATATAAGTGGGTACCTGAGGGTAGTGTGAAAAAACTAACAGTCATTAAGGTAACTTTTTGTGAGAACTATTTATTTTAATCTCATTTTATTATAAATCCATAATTATATATTTTGACGTCGGAGATTCAACGACGTCAAGGTAAATAAAATTCACACATATTCACCCAAAAAACCTTTTTAGTTGTGACGCGATTGATTCTCGTAATACACAACAGCAAAATGACTTGTCCACGAACTGCCACTGCTTTATCAACGTGACTTTTACATCGACATAACTGGTCGATATGAGGTTGCCAAATATCATCGCAATATAATTTTTATGTCGCCACAAATATTTATTCTTATCACAATCATTACTCTCCCATGACAATGGAAGGGTCTGGCAATCCGTCATGCCGCCCTAACTATGGCAGCATATTGGCGTAATATTTCATTTATTTTTTGAAAAAATCAAAAGTGGACTCAGCAGATGAAAACATCATGGACAGCCTTTTGTGTAGAGAAATGCACGTGCTCTTGGAGTGCGATAGCGTGAACAAACTTAGAAGGAGGTATATAGATTGAGATACCTCCTGGAGGTCTGCAGAATCTTAAAGGTTCTTCTGGCCATTCTGAAGGACATAGAATGGCTGCAGACCGCCTCAGGCCAAACGAGTGAGCCTTTGCCGCTCATTCGTTTTGTACTGATCCTGCGTATACCTACCTACCTACCAACAGATGAAAGAACTGCATGATGAAAATATGGTATAGAAGAATTTTGACGCGAGCTAGTACGCATTGTGACTGTATAGCGTTGGTCAAAGCGGTCGCGGTTTAGTCTTTCTTTTTTCATCCAATTATAATTACTAATTTATAAAGTTTTTTTTGCATTGCAGACAACATGTCCGGAGTTCTTTGAAAAATTAAAATTGGACAATAAAATGTGGTGTGACTTTGAAAATCATAAAGATTTGAGTATTTTGGACAGATTAAAATTGGATACATTCGAGAATGTGATCGCAATGGCTATAATATATCCTGGACACCTTTATAGAGCTATTATAAACTTTGTGGATAGAATTTTAGGTTAACATCATTACTATTTTTTATTATCATTAACATCATAATCATTTCACACATCAATTCCATAGGGTTTAGAAGAGACAATGGAGCGCCTATTTTCACGAGCTTGACAAAACTCTATTGCATTCTACACATTTATAATTCTCTTCATGCACGCTCTTTAGTTATGGGCACTTTTTTAAAGAATTTCCCCATATTGATCAAGGAACAATCTTTATTATGTTTAATATAGTCTTTGTTTTATAATAAAATTAAGAGTGGTAGGCGGTTTATTATTGTCTTCGCTTGAGTGCCTTCACATTAATGAAGGCGACTGCTATAGTTAAATAACTGCAAGCAGTCTTATCCACTATGCCGGCCTAGTAACTTTCTAGCTGATCTCAAAACGTGGTTAAATCACTTCACGGTCTGCACACTTAAAAATGGTGGTCCTACCCCGGATCGGTAAACTGCGCAAATAACCATGTTAAATTGGATTTTAATCATAACTAGATAATAATATCACATGAATATTCAAGAAACACAAGTTTTACGAATATTTAAGATTCGTTTTGGAACGAAGTTCCTTATCGCGCGTTGCGAAAGGGGGCTAGACGGATAAAATTAAGATCTAAAGTTGTAACGACACTTTTTGCTATAGTTCTAAGCCGTGCGGCTTGCACGTATTTCTCTCTCTCTCTCTCTCTCATAGAAAGCAAGCCAGTTATTTTCGTTTTGCTTTTCTATTTCGCATTGAACAGTGTGTTGTCGCGACGATTATTTTTGTTGAGTGTATACAGGTTTTTTGTACATAATAAATAATTTAAAAAAATTGTTAATAATAATAAATAAATAAATTATAACTTTAAAAACATTAACAATTCCTTCACTAATTAATCGAAAGGAACTTTGTTCCACCCGGGTGTCCCTTGACACCTCTCAAGTTATTTTTAAATTCGACATGCACAGGTAGTGGAGTAATGTTGAGTGGTGGGGCAGTGGAGCGAGCTGCCAAACATGCGGCATGCGGTGCCTTGCGACCTGTACTTATGTTAAGTGCGCATGCCTCGGATTTGTTACAAGCGCACGCGAACCAACATTCGCTTACATTACATCAAGTAAGTAACCTTTTATTGAAATCGTGGTATAGTGGCAGTGCAATTGTTATGCAAACACAGGTTCAAAACCACTTGCCGGTAACAATGTATCAATGTATATACGAGCTGTTGACTAACTTCACTTGACTGATTCAAAGGTGTCTTTATCTTGACGGTCCGCAAAGAAAAAACACCATACTCAAGTGAAGTTGGTTGGAGAGTGCGCCGATCTGTCCTTTTCTTATTTTAATTGCACTATATGTACTTTGATCGTCCTGTTTCTATGAAACAAGGACTTTAGTAGCTTAATATACAAATGTAAAAAGAACTACAGCTGAAATCATGATTCGACCTCTTTATGGCGGCTCGCGGAATATTTACTCCTTTTCTCTTGTTGGGTAAAAAGTGATAGTGATTTTATTTTATTCATTAAAAATAAATGGTTAAAAAAATATCAAAAACTTTTACAATATTTATTTGTACAATATTGTTACAATTTTACATGTTACATACATGTAAAATTGTAACAATATTGTACAAATAAATATTGTAAAAGTTTTTGATATTTTTTTTATTTGTCATAGGTTTTAGCTGATGATAATTTAGAAAAATGGCGTGAGGGTATTGAGGCATGCAAAAATGGCGGTTGGCTGCAAATTATTGTGGGTGCCTCGCCATTTCCAAATGTGTTACAAAATTTCCTACTTGATCTACAAACACAGGTTATTGTTTTCTATTTATAGTAATGTCAAGGTTTTATAAGTGGTTGTCCGGATCGGCAGACCGAGTAAATAACTACCAACTGTCTGCTACCACTCTAAAACTATAATGAATGAAATATCTGAATTTAAAAAAAAAGCAAAAGATTATCGTAGTGAACGGTGCCATCCATAGTGTAATGAACAGCCAAATAATGTCAAAAAAGTCACAGATGGCTGTTCATAATGCGGTGCTTGTTCCTACATTAATGTATGGAAGTGAAAGTTGGGTTAATTCAAGAAGCATGAGAGTAAAATTAACGCTGTAGAAATGCGGTCGTTAACGAGTGTATGTGGAGTGACGATAGCGGATAGAATAAAGAATAGCACAGTGCGCGATGGATGTGGTTTAAAAGAGGATGTAGTGACATGACAAGGATTGATAAAGAAATGCTTAAATGGTTTGGGCATAGAGCTTGTATGAAGAGAATTGTGAATGAAGGAAGCGAGGGAGTTGTGTCGGGATCGTGGCAAGTGGCGCTCTATTGTATCTACCTATTCCTGTGGAAAAAAGGCGTGACAATTTGATGATTGATTGATTGATAAAAAAGCGTTTTTTTTTAATAATATAAAATTCTTTAAAGTTGTTTTTTTTTTCAGATTGAAGGTCACAATCCTGACTTTCGCATTTGGATAACAGCTGAGGACCGTGATATACCACCATTAATTTCTAATGCATGCCTCAATGTTGTTATTGATGTAAGTTTTTATTTATTATTAAAAAAAGTACACAAAATACAAATTGAAGAGATATAAGCGCTGCTGTACAAACAATTAGACAACGTTTTGTTACACGGCTCGGATATTATATATATTAATAGAAACCGGAAGACCCAGCGTAGGCCAGTTGCATCCACCGGTTATTCGTGACTTTCACAACGTCGGCAGTCCACCTAGTGGGAGCACTGGCGTCTTGTCGTTCGAAAGGGCGTTCTAAGGGGAAGGCCTATGTTCAGCAGTGGACGCCTTCTGGCTGATGATGATAATAATAATTTAAAAAATCCTATCCTTGTGTTTATAACTTTAAAAATTAAATATAAATCCAATTTCATTTCATTTCAGCCACCTCAGGGCATAAAAAATAACATAGTGAACACATTATCAGTATGGGGCAGTTGGCAGTGTGATGATCCTAAATTGGTTAGAACAATTGCTTGCTTGGCACTCTTACATGCGTTGGCACAAGAGAGACGCGATTATATTCCTGATGGTAAGTAAATCAACAAGGCACTTTATTTTGATAGCTTAAGATTTTTTTTTAATTTTTTTTTTCGCATATCAATCAATCAAATTGTCACGCCTTTTTTCCACAGGGATAGGCAAAGACAATGGAGCTCCTCTTGCCACGATCGTGACATAACTCCCTCACTTCCCTCACATCTTTCTTTCTTTCTTTCTTGATGTTATCTCTCATTTGGTCGGAAAACACCCTCCTAGGCCTGCCTTGTTTAACGCATCTATCCGTATCAGATTTATAAATTCCTTTCGCCCAAACCATTGAAGCATGGAATATTTTTAGCATATTATAATGCAAATTGAGCGACGATTTAAACGATGGATTCAATTCTCGTTCCGTGGAATGTAGCGCCCTATTGTCTACGCATATTCCTGTCCACAAGTGAATACTTATAGTACAGCAAAAAGTTCGAACAAAGCGAAAGTTTGAAGAGGTTACAAAGTTTTACCGACTTCTAAAAGGAGGAGGTATATGATTCGGCTGCATTTTTTATGTTTGTTACCTCAGAACTTTTTTCTAGGTGAACCGATTTTAATTATTCTTCTTTTGATTGAGAGCTTGTGCTTCTCGTATTTAACAGAAGGCAGCACACACCACAAATACTTTATTAAAGTAATGGGTAGGTACTAGGTAGGGTTGTTATTTATCGCTTTTTAGTGACTTATTGTGGTTTTGAAAGTTTTTTATTTATTTATATACATTTCTATTATATTACCTACCTGCTATTGCACTAAGACTACACCACGGTCGGTGTGATATAATAATACAATAATATGTAACAGGTTGGAGTCGCTGGTATCCATTCGAATGGGGCGACGTGAGTGCCTGCAGGAACGCCATATTACTATCGAGCTCAGGAAGTATTGGTTTTGCTGCCGGACTCTGTTCAGCCTTGTATGGCGGGCGAGTACTCACTGATGCTGATGTCAACGTATTGGGTGCACTTGTTTCGAACACGTTATCCGATCATGTCTTCGCGCCCGCTTGGATACCACGAGGGCTTAGTCAACCTTTGCCATACGCTAAACAACTTCAGGTATGCTCATCTTGTTTCTACCTCTCCCTTAACTGCCGTCATATTTACAGGTCAAGCAAAGCGACCGCGTTCTATCGATCAATTCGACAGTCGAACTAAAGGTCGACTTTGTATAACAATCGACAAGTAGAATACTATATTAGCTTATGTTTTCTTCCTATCCTATAACCTTGGAAAAAACAAACAGAACATTTGCCGGCGTGTTGATCAGTAGACGTTAGAGGCTGCGGTGAGAGCGGAGCGGCGCGACATGCCTAGCGACAAAAACAAATGTATGGCACGAGCGGTCCACGAGTGACGAGAGCGGCAACGGTCAATACAATGCAGTTTGATTTCGTCGCTCGTGTTCTACTACTGATCGCATTGTAAAACGTTACATCGGTAGAGATGCGTCACCTGCATCGCTACGCGCCGCCCTGCTCTCGCTTCTGGACTCAAAGCCGCAGCCTTAAGGCTACTACTGGTAATGCTATTACATTTTTTTATTGTGACACGACATTTGACCTCTACCCGCCTGATGATAAGTAAGAGGAGATCCAAGAGTGACGATGACTGAAACATCCGAGTTAGTTCGCGGCTGCCTCAGTCGCCGTTCCTTTGCCGGCCAAAGGTGCTTCTTCACGCATCGCTTGAAGGATCCAAGGTCATAGGAGGGAGAGAACACATGGGCTGGCAAAGCATTCCACTTGTCGATTGTTCTACAAAGAAAAGACGCACTGAACTTTTTATTTCGACTGCCGATTCGGTCGACCAAATGCGGATGCTTCCCTCGACCAGTGCGGGTATTACGGGTGGGAAAAGACGAGGTAGGAACTTATAATGAGAATACAAATGCTTATTGATTTTCTAATAGTTTGAATGATATATGTCATTGCAGGCATATACCAGTGCATTCAGTGGGTTACCAGCCATAGATACAGCAGATATGTTGGGCCTTCCGGCTAATTGTAAAGTGGCATGGGAGAATAAAACTACACAAAATATTATTACCAACTTAAAAGGTAAAAAATCTAACCTTCATAATATTATAATCGTTACTCAAAGCTACCAATTTTTTATTGTAGCACCAATATTAGGCTGAAGAGCGGTCCATTTATGAAGGCAACTGCTACTATAGTCAAATACCGTAGTAGCAGTCGCGTGCACTATGCCGCTCTGGTTGGAACCGGCATCTTTCAAGCTGATCCCTAAACGCGACTAAGTCATTACGGTCTGTAAACTTAAAAGTGTTGTACTACCCCTTATCGGCACTCAAACACGGCACTTTTAAACACTCGGACCCAAGAGGGTTATTATTATTTTTCAACCAATATTTGTAAAATATCCAATACAATGAACAAATAAAATCAACAGATAGTGACGGCGACTGTGGCAGCCGGGAACTGTGACGGTTTTTTCAGTTCTCGCCATTGTCGGCAATCATGGACCTCCATCATGCTTAACATCAGACAGGTCGAGGCCAGATGTCTTCACAATAATAAAAATAACAAATAATTTTATATCTAATCCAATAATTAGATATTACAAACAAATACTATTAAACAAACCTTTGCTGGGACCAAACATCGGACCGAAAACTTACCCGTAGCCGTAGAGGACTAGTCCGTTAACCATGGCATGGCAGGTCGTATTTAGTTCCTTATAAAATTAAGCTTAAATCATCTTTATGTATGCTCTACCTTATGTTAAGATGAAGTGTGATCGACTGTTGGCACAGCACTGACATGTCTGCAAACAACATTCGCATCCGATATACCGGCCTATCGTATAATTCTTAATTTCAGAATTGACCACTCAAGTCCATTTGAATGACAACAGTGACGCCATGTCATCACTCAAGCCATTGCTTGCGTTGTGGAAAAAACTCATGTCAGGCAATCCGCTTATCAAAGGAGAAGTTCCTGATGAAAAGGTACTTTTGATAAATTTTTATTTTAAATCCATTTAAAAAATTAAGAAACTGAAATGAAAGGAATGGAGATAACTACTTCTACAGTTCATTAGCTGCAAGTAGCAGTCACATTCACTATGCCGGCCTAGTTGGAACCGGAAACTCACAAGCTGATCCCGAAACGCGACTAAGTCACTTTACGGTCTGTATACTTGTAAGTGGTGGTCAACTCCCCAGATCAGCAGATTATTTAAAATTTAATGTAAAGCAACGTCTATCTCACTTTAGCATTAAGTTGCTAATATTAAAATATGTTGAATGTAATTATAGACATAATTTATAGGAGGGTTCCGGCTGGTGGTGGTGCGTAGTTCGGGGTGAAGTGACAAGCGCTGCCCGAGCTGCCAAAGTTGTCACTCATACTTTGGCAGCTGCTAGACTTAACAAAACTCATATACACAAGGTAAGGCCAATATTAAAAACATAATTTTGCACTTCTTTTTGTTGTTATTTGAATGATGATGACAAAGGAATCTGAAAATAAAAAGGATGAATAAAGAGTGAAGAAATTTATAAATTTGATGTGGATTGAGGCAGACCGGAGAGGGTGTTCTCCGACCAAATCACTCCAGCTTAACATCAGGAAGGAGGTCGTCCCATGTCGAACCATAATAAAAATAAAAAGACGTTATGTCGATTAAAAAAACTGATTGTTTTTCTTTTGCATTTGTTTATAGGTGCCAGAACAGTGGCAGGTGCTCTGGCTAGGGCCACAATCAACAGAAAAATATCTAAGAGAGTTGGCATATCGCGTGAACAGCGCAGTTTCCAGATTACAGCGATATCGAAGCGATGGTGGCGATTTTCCTAAAGGTTAGATTTCTGAGAATCTCGTTTAAACCTTTACATTCTTTTCGATGAAGATTATTGCGATATCATTTTCTTTAAAATGGATAATTTTGTGAACAAGGAGAGAAATAATATACAGACTGTTATAGAACGAAAAAAAGTTTCAAAAGAACATATTTATTTTATAATTTTCGATTACCTTAATTGCATTAAATATTTGCGAATGCCTCGGAAAAAAATAGTATTTAATTTCAGTCATAAGTGCGATCTAGCGAAACCGAGAGTAAAAAAATCGATTGCGCCACCTACCGGGTCCAATTTTAAATCTAAACGATCCAGGGACCTGCTAAGACATGTTTTAGCAGGTCCAACAAAAAACATCATTAAAAGGCAAAAGACATCATCCAGCCGTTTATAAGGGACAAAAAACATAATATAAAGATTACTCTGTTACAGAATGCGACTTACGTTCTCTGCTACGTCCGCAGCGATTTTTACGTGCACTTCGGACACATGAAGCAAAACGACTCAGCGCACATCCCCGACTAGTGCAGCCACGATGGGAGTTCACAAACACTACAGGTAAGTCATAATAGATCTATGACCTTTTCAGTGGTAGGCAGTAGTACCAGTCTGCCGATCCTCTGCTCTGGACATCGTTTTTTTATCCACAGGCAAACCGATTCGCCTTATAGGTAACATTTGTAAATTAAGTCGTAAAAGACTATCCACTTCAGCTAGGATGATATATGAGTTTGTAAATATTTATTTTAAGCGTAGATTAGGCTAGGTTATTTATATAGTTGTAAATACTTAGGGTAGATTCTAGATTAGGTTTTAAGTGACCATGGAGCTGGCATAAGCAGAAAATGCTTAAAGCCCAAAAAAAGTCGTAAAAGACTGAACTCTTCATTATTGAATTTTTATACACGCCTCAGGCACCATCAGTGTTACGGCCAATTTAATTTGTTTATATTTGTTTTTAGTTGGTGGTGTGATAATAACTGGTCTGGAAGTGAGTGGTGCTTTGTGGGGAAAAGAAGGACTCGTTGCTATGGAGAAGGAGCACGAATCCACGTCCACGCCACGGCTTGTACTTCAACACGTTACACAGGTATACTACGATTTGGTTTTTTTTATATACTACATTTCTATACTAAGCTACTAAAGTGCTTGTATCATAGAAACAGGACAACCAAAGTACATATATCAAAGACATTGATACCGGTGAGTGGTTTCAAACTCGTGCACTCGGCATGCGTAACCATTGCATTGCCACTACACCACGGTCGCCTTATATATCCATTTATTCGGATATAACATCAATCGATATAGCAACACATGAAAAACGCAATTTATTTTTTCGAAATCGGGGATTCCCCTTTAACTTACGTGTTAGGACCTTATTTTTGTTTAATTAATTGAGTATTGTTACAAGTCTTAGTATTGTCCATATCTGTTTGATTATCTTATATTTGGTGACCTGAAAAAGATAGCTTTTTTAGTTAGTTATAAGGTCGCCAATTGTACATCATCATGTTTTATATTCATTTGTCTTTTTATGTATTCTATTTTGTACGCAGCGGACTGACGACATAATAATAGTTACAAATAACCGGTGGATGCAACTGGCATCTTGTCGTTCGGAATGGCGTTCTAAGGCTTATGTTCATCAGTGGACGTCTTCAGGCTGATAATGATGTTAATTTTATGCACTGGGAGATAACTTCAGAGACGGCATAAAGTTTGGAAGTAGCTGTACATTGATTACGATTATCAGAGGGTGTACGGTCTCATCACCGTGCATTGTTTTTTGTACATGCGGCGACCTACTTTAGCCGTATTCTTTTATTACCAACATTATATGTAAAAGACCAGTGCACAGTGCCGAACAGAGCACACGACAAGAGAGATTCGCCCTTAACTATCTTTAACTTAACTATAACTAACTATAAATTAACTTGGAATAACTATAACTTCGCGAGTCTTTCTTGTTCACCACGTACCTCCACCAACTTCACATTAGAATACAAGTGTACAATCTAACTGAACTGTACAGAGGGTCTATCGTATAATTTAGTGTTTAAAATTAATAGATCAATAAAAAAATGGATAATTTATAAGTTTTAAAAGATCTGTAACCAGTGTCCGCTTTATGATAATGCATGTTTTTGTTGCAGGAATCACAGCTATCGCCTGGCCTGGTCTTACTTCCTGTATACAATAACGAAGTTCGTGAGGAGTTAATTTGTCGTGTACTAACGCCAATAGCCACAGGGCAAACGTCCTCTATATTTACGCTGCATGCCACTGCACTATTTATTGGATATACCAATAATTCATAATTCAATGTGGTAGGGCCGATATTACTTTCGAAATAAGTGGCCCAAGATCGTTTCTAGAATAGACGAGTGAAAGGATATCATTCATTTTGTATAGGGATTTGGGCTGAATTGTATTAACAGTTGCATATACATTTTAAAATAGCTTAATGTACGAAGATTACAATGTAATTGGAAAATATCATTCATTTCGCATAGTTTAGGTGTGCACAATGGCGTAGCGTGGCGGGGGCGGCCGGGCGGCAAAATTTATAAAAACTGTAATTGATCTTTAAAATTTGAACCTGAAATTCATATTTTTGTTGTACCTATGATTGAAACTCCTAAATAAGGGGGCGGCAAATATTTTTTCCGCCCCGGGCGGCTGACTTCCTTCTACGCCACTGGGTGTGCAGTGACCAAACTAAAATTATGACAAAAGCAGAACCGTTAATATCGTGATTGAGAGACGATACAAATACCACATCCTATTTTGTAAATAACTCAATTGCACTAGTTTGCAAAATTGATATTAGATTTATTAATAAAGGGTGTCTCAGCAAGAACTTGAATTTTGAATTGCGCGCCATTTACGACTGCCAACTGTTGAGTCAGCCATATTTGGTGTTTGTTTAAACAAAACATAGACATTTACGAAAATGGTGCGTTATAGACTGGAAAATCCATTTTTAAAATGGGGAAAATTTTACTGTGACGATTCGCAGATTACGCGATTGTTTTGAGCGGACGTTTTCAATGAAAGATGAAAGAGACCTTACCCGTCATCGGCCGAAAAGATCGGCGGAAAACATCGCTGCGCTGTGAGGGACAGTGTAGCAGCACGACCAAGCACCTTTATTCGACATCGTAGCCAGAATTAGACGGAATTAAC
Organism: Tinea trinotella; assembly: GCA_905220615.1. Lineage (NCBI taxonomy): Eukaryota > Metazoa > Arthropoda > Insecta > Lepidoptera > Tineidae > Tinea > Tinea trinotella. The sequence goes on from HG992310.1 coordinate 5,657,521, forward strand.
TTAAATAACATGTGGTTTCAACAGGATGGCGCTACCTATCACACCGCAAGGGAAACAATGACTTTGTTACGCACCAAGTTTTCAGGTCGTGTCAATTCTCGTTTTGGAGATCAAAACTGGCCGCCTAGAAGTTGTGATTTAACTTGTTTGGACTATTTTTTCTGGGGTTTTTTGAAAAGTAAGGTCTATGCGAACCACCCTGGGACAACTGAGGATCTCAAAGAGGAAATTGCACGTCAAATCCAGTAGCCCTTACTGCAAAATTTTGTCTAAATAGTGCATACCTGCCAACAGACCAACGGTGGTCATTTAACGGATATTTTGTTTTATGTGTAAATGTCATCACTACCTCTATACATGTGTAGAAAAAAATATTAATACAATATTAAATAAATATATATTTTTTAATTTTTAAAATTCAAGTTCTTAATGAGACACCCGATACAAGTATCGATACTAACTACAATTTATATATTTGGCATTACAAAAGTAGTACGAAAATAGCCCAAAATGAATTATGTTCTCCAATTAGCTAGAGGGGGCCTGACCCAATAAGTTAAGTATATATATGTAAACACCAGAAAATATATACGATTTAATAATTGTAAAATGTGTTTAATTTTAATTGAGTTCTTCACTTATAACAACCTACGAGCACATTTCATTCATTGACTTTTTACTCCCGTGATACGGAGATGATGATGATGATACTCGCTCATTTATCGCACCAACTGTTGGATCAAAGGATGATAATTTTGCGGCACTGTTTTTTGTTGTAGCTTTTATAAAACTTTCATAGCGCATCTTTTCGAGATAGATTGTACACGTCGCTATTTTTCTATGACATATCACTGGGTTTACGTACAAACAGACTTTTAACAGAGTTCATTTTAAAGGTTTTTTCAAGCACTATAAAAAACATATTCATGATCTTATTCGTAAAATGCATCCTACGAATAAGACCATGCATGCTAAATGGCTATGAATTCCTCGATTTGAGTAAAAAAAAACATAGTATACCTACATAGTCTCAAACTTAAAGAAATTTGTTTTTATATTTGCTACAATTTTGTTTTTTATAAAATTATCGCTAAAATCTTTTGTTTTTGAGATATTGTTGAAAAACGTGTGAAAATTCTGAACTTCCAATCGCTAATAACTTATAAAGTATTGCTGTTTCGAAAAACTTGATAGTATATTTTTTTCTTAAAAAGAGTCAGTTAATCGATTTCTGGTATTATTTTGTACGAAAAAATATTATATTTCCACCCCCGAGAAGGGGTAACAACCGGCCACCCCCCCTCTTCCTAGGATAAAAGCACCCCATGGGTCAAAGTCGCCCTTGAAGTTAAGGTTAAGCTAAGCCTAATTCCAAATTTTCAAGTCATTCCATCGATAGACAAGCAAATCGAAGGTATTATGCTCTATTGACTGCACTATAAGACGATCATCATCAACCTCACTATGATACTCATCTTGTGATGAATTACTCGCGTGTTTCATCCTCAGCTTTATTTCATTTTAAATGGCGTTTTATATAAAATAATAGCCAAAGAAAAAACATTAACAATCAATGGGCCCTACAAGACAGGTGTTGCAAATAAAAGAATTAAATATATTTTTTAAAATAAAATCTTAGGTAACATTATAGGAATAGGAAATAAAAAACACCTATTGCATTCACAAAACATCTATTTGGCACATTCAAGCATTCTGGCTGTATAAAGCTTTCACAAGTATCGCACACTATTCATCTACAGTCTAACTTGCACATCTTATTAAGTAACTACTCTAGAGTTCCTACATGATGTAGACATGAAAATACTTGTTTGAATGCCAAGAAAATACCTTTAAGTATGTACCTACCTAAACTATTATAATTAGTGGTAACTATGTACTTAAAGGTATCCATCTCGTGCTTTAAATAGATTGATGCTTTGTAAAAGTAAAAATATATAATCAGTAAATAGGTACAAAGCCAAAAGTAATACAAATAAATGTACATATAAAAGGTACATTTGGATTTATGAGATAGATAAAGTGGGATAATGTCCTAAAATTTGTGATTTCAGAAAATAGATCTCTTAATATAAATTCGTAAAAAATATTTAGATAATAAAATTTTTATTAGGAAGACTCAATATAACTTAATGGCCATTATAACGTATTGGCTTAAATAATGTCAACTATTTAAATTAATGATAACATGTTTAGAACATTATAAAATTGTTAATTGTTCTCCAATAAAAATCTAAAACAATAAGTAATCTAAGTTACAGCTTTTATTCTTTATGGTTGATTACCATTCTTACATTATATGTAAACTATATAAAAATGGATCAAATCGATGTAAGATTATAAAGGTGACAATGGATTGAGAGTGATGTTACATCAGTGGTATGATATATAAAAAAATATATCTCATTGCTTTAAAAATAATTATAAAATATATTGAGATCATAAAATATTAAAGTTTTATAAACATAATATTAATAAAATATAAAAATATTAACACAGCACCACTTATAGTATATATATATTAAGTTTGCATATTTATGATAATAACAATTTTGTACGTAATAACATTTATTGCACTTACAATGCAAAAACGTTTTTATTGCATAACAGGAAACAACCCAGATTATGGTACCAATATAAACTTAAAATCATACTAATTATCAATGTAATGCCTACACCATATAGAGCAGTATAATATTTTAATATATATATTTTTGGACCATAATTATATACATTCTATGTATAATAAGTTTTTATATGCCTATATTATCTGCACTGTATGTGGCAGGTAAATATAGTTGAAGTTACAATATATGTATAACTATAGTTAGATAAAACATATTAAAAAGACAGTATACATCTTTGGATACATCTTACAACTACATTTTATTACAGTTATATAACAGATAATCATATCCTTGCAAAGTCGTCAGTTTTTGGAACCCTTCATGCTATTTTAATTTCCCATTTTCTCCATAAGCCGAAAATAAATTTTGAGGCTTGGTCTTAGGATTGTAAATATCATGACAATCAATACTAGAATTAAGCTAATATATCTCAATAATTCTCCAAACATCCACCAATTAGAGAATATTCCAAGTTGTATGGTGATAACTGCCAATGACAGGGTGAGCAATCCAAAAGCTGCATGTATCAGCTTTGTATAAATAGGAGCCAAGTAATATTTCAACTTTAGACTGTACAGAGCACCCAAGCCACCAGATTGTGTTACAAACATGAATATAAATGATGCCAAACCAAATTTTGCATGTAATGTTTGGAAATGAGATTTCTCATGGATATACTTATTCAAAACAATCACCAGAAATCCAATCACAATAATAACACCAGCTATAATTTGCAATAACCAATGTCGTGTGCTTCTTAATCTAATTGGTATCCATTCCGTTGCCATGTCACCTGGTGTTATGGCATTCACCGCTGATGTCATCATTATTAACCACTGTAATAAAAGATACATATCAATATAAGATCATTAACACGTTTGTTCCTACAGGAATAGGCACAGACAACAAACAAAGTGCCAGTTCTCTTAAATTTCTCGGTTTCTTTACATTCACAATTTTTTTTATACAGACTGGTCGAGAACTGGGATCCCTGTTTTTTAAAGAATGTCCTTGATTTAATCAAGAAACATCCTTCTGGCTTGTCTCCGTTTTATCTTTTCACTCGCCCCCAATTAATCAATTTCTTTCATTAATTTATATTAAAAGTAGTTCACAAATACTTACACCCACAGTCATCAGGATTGGATGAAATGAGAAGAGTACAATGCCATTATTAAGGCAACAATAACAAATGATAAGAAGAAACAACAGGGAGCACACATTTCCTATTAAATTAACATAACTCGGCTTGGGCGTAGTGTTAGATGATACAAGTCGCGAAGCCTCCGACACTTTATCTGAAGTCAGGTTCTCGTTGCCACTACTCGGAGATTCCATTATGAGTTCTTTATCAAGTTTTTTATTGTTAAATGAACTTTTATTATGTTATATATATCCCCAAAACAAATTCTGACACTTTCACCTGTTGCAAAAAAAAGGCAAAAAATAACCAACTAAACCAACCAAAGACTAGAAATTTTCTATTCCTTGTTTATGACATTGAATTTCTGGTGCGGCGGGAAACTACAAGTGACAGGTCGTGCAATTTTAAATTATTTTAAAGCTTGTGTTTCTTAAATATTATTGTGTCATAATAGTGGAATTGTTATCCATTAATCATTTTAGAGGTTGATTTTACAAATGGAATCGGCACGCTCGCCAAATGATTAACTCAACTTTTTTTCCATAGTAGGTATAATGAACAGCCAAAAGTAAATGTCCGAAAACTTCCTACATTAAGTATGGAAGGTAACGTTGGTTGTGCCGGAAAAAGCATAAGGTAGAATTAATGCTGTAGAAGTGCGGTCATTCAGGAGTGTATGTAAGGTGACGATAGCGGATAGAATGAGAAATAGCACAGTTAGATAGTTGTGGTTTGAAAGAACATTCTGTCGACCGGATCGGCAGTCGAACTAAAAGGTTCAGCGCGTAGTTAATTTGTAGAACAATCAACGAATAGAATGCTTTGTCATGTGTTTTCCCTATCCTATAACCTTGGGTCCTTCAAGCGATGCATGAACTTTTGCCGGCATAGCGACGGCGATTGGGGCAACCGTGAAATGAATTTTGTTTTTCCAATCGTCGGCACTTTTGGACCTCCTCTTGCTTACCATCAGATCACGTATAAAGAGAATCGTAGAAGCGAGGGAGTTGTGTCAAGATCGTGGTTAGTGTCGCTCCATTGTCTCTCCCTCCCTATCCCTTTGGGAAAAATGAATAAAAATTTAATAGATTCCTTAAACATTATAAAAAGTTTTACAAGTAATTAAAAAGGATACATTTTTAAAATAATTATTTGCAACAGATAATTTGACATTCCCATATAAATGTTGCCTGTCTTTGGCCTTAATGTTTTAAGCAATCGATCGAGTTAAATTCAGCCTTTTAAAAAACAAACTGTCAAATCGATCGTTTTCGCGAATAGTCGGTCATTTTGTTTCTGAAATAAATTGCTTTGTCTGGGTATCATCTAAAGTGTCCCAACGTAAAATTCTTTTTGGCTGTACTAACTACTTCTTCTGCAACAACGCGTTATAAGCAAACGTAAGTATTCTCAGTTAACTTATTGCAGACTGCAGGGTTCTAATGATAACATGGCGTCCTATAATGTTTTGGCTATTGTTTTATTAAGTGTTATTTTTTGTTGCAGATGCCTGTCATAAAGTTGCAGTCTTCTGATAATGAGATCTTCAACGTTGACGTTGAGATCGCTAAATGCTCTGTAACCATAAAAACCATGCTTGAAGATTTGGGCATGGATGACGACGAGGAAGAAGTGGTGCCCTTACCAAATGTGAATTCTGCTATTTTAAAGAAAGTTATTCACTGGGCGACATATCATAAGGATGATCCTCCATTGCCTGAAGATGATGAGAACAAGGAGAAGCGCACTGATGACATTTCGTCTTGGGATGCAGACTTCCTTAAAGTTGACCAAGGCACTCTCTTCGAATTGATATTGGCGGCTAACTACTTGGACATCAAGGGGTTGTTGGATGTGACATGCAAGACTGTAGCTAATATGATCAAGGGAAAGACTCCAGAGGAGATTAGAAAGACATTTAATATCAAGAATGACTTCACTGCTGCTGAGGAGGAGCAGGTACGCAAGGAGAATGAATGGTGTGAGGATAAGTAAGCATTAAAACCAGTTGGCTGCATTATTAAAATAATCACTATACCTATAGATATATAAACTTTTGTGTCTCTTTGCTTCCAAGTCGTGTTACATTTGGTTAAAATTCAGTGGTGTATTAATAGGGAGGCAGAAAGGTCTAAATGACATAGGTAGACCCAATAATTAAAGGTGCCTGCTAAATATATAGGATTTATATTATAAAAAGATCCTAAAACATTGGTTGAGTTTATATTGGGGATGGACCCTATCAAATGGTATACTTACGCTATATGAGTAGATATTATAAGAAGTACCATTGCTTTCATTGTGGGTTCATGCAAATTTAGGAATAGGGCCACCTGATAAATTGAACTTATGTTAATTCTTATTTTATGACTTTCTGTGTATCTCCTAAATTGTATTAGTGCAACATAAAGATAGTATTTTTTAGCAATGAATGTTATTAATCTAAGCATAATTGTAACTGCTTGTTTATTTGGTTCTCATATTTAAAGTAGAATGCTAAATATTGTAGTGTCAGTAAAACAAATAGACACCTATCTTTAAAAAAAGGGACTTCATGATTTTATTATTTCTCATTAATAATCTCTTAATTTATCTGTAAGATTAAATTATAATAAAAGTCTCATCAGAAATGTGCTTTTTATTTCTATATTACTAATGTCTTAGTTTTATTGTACAGTCCACCAAAGTTTAGGAATATTTAAGTGCTTATATTAGAAGTATGTATTATTGGCTGGCATAGTGACGGCGACTGGGGCAGCTATGAACTAACTCGTTTTTTTCAGTCATCACTTTTAGACGGTGTGTGTCACAATAAAAAAAAATATATATGAGGTACATATTTGCTCCAGGTCTGGGTGTTACAGAGTGGTAGGCAGGCAGTGGGTAGTCATTTGCCTAGTCAGCCAAATGGGTAGTAAGACTGCTTTCAACTTTACAGACATGTGAATTAACTTTTAAGATCCTAATCATTTGCACTACGAATTTCTAATTACTCACACAGAGGAATACGCTAAAATGAGACTTCCAAAAAAAACTTTGTGCATATAAAAGCTGTGGCACAAAACCTTAGTCATAAAACACACCTTTCTTATATTTAAGTTATGCTATATTGACCATCAGAATATAAAAAAGACATAAATCTATTTTCGATGCATGACAGGATTGGGCTGTTAAGTCTGCCCTTATGGTGACCGCATGACGCTGCACCTAGAATTACTCCATTAATAAAAGCAATCATTATTACAACAGCCGTCATAAGACATTCATATTTATTATTAATTATAATTTCCCTACATGTTGACATCATGTCGTATAAAGATCTGAAATTAAAAATTCATTGTTACAAGCTTGCTTTTGATTAATAGATAGCTGATTAACATACGGAGCCCTGCGGAACACCGGCATTCACTGACACCCCGTGCGATGCGCTTCCATCCACAACAACGCGTATGGAGCGGTCACTCAGGAAGTCTGGGCCACCGGACTTCCAGATATCGATTGATTGTAGCTCCTTGCGGACATTTATTTATTTAAAAACTAAATGCACAATAGTACAAAGGCGGACTTAATGCCAAAGGCATTCTCTACCAGTCAAACCTTTAGGATGTTGCTCCGACAATTTAGATGAGAGACAGGGTGCAAAATAAAAATAGGTAACCAAATACATTATGAAAAATATATAAATTAATTCATATATACATAAATATACTCATAGATATATAAATAACATGTATAACACATACATATAATAATATAATATACGATGCCTGAGATCCGTATTAGACAACGCGTTGTCGTATGCATCGTATGTCCGCACGGACGAAAGTGGCCTTGCACCACGATCGTCAATACGCATATTTGTGGCAAAGATTTCGGTCAGTAGATCGGCGTAAGCCTTCGCCGTACGTGCCAATGAGCCATTAGGCTGTCTCAACGGTAAAAAAGGTTCCATTATTTTATCTGCTCTGTGGCCAGATAAAATTATATTATATCAAGCGGCGTCCTACGCCAGCGTTCTTTCAATCGAACGCAACGAGGCATGAAAATAACCATCTGAACGCTTTTGCTTCGACGTCCCACACCCACCCAGTCTAAGGCTATTCTCAAACGCGACGCCCATACAAAGCTCTCATTGACGATATACATGTACTATATATCGCGTTGCAACACCGTTTTTAGTACCTCGAACATACTAGACATCAATGAAATATCCTTTCACTGCGACTTGAATCACATCCTGAACAAAGTCCGGATCTTTACGTCGGAGCATCGCCTGTTACTACCTAAACTTCGAATTGGCTAATGCGCGCAGTGCTGTTCACTCTGGGATGGCTCTGCCAAATACCTCTTGATTCATTGCAGCGCCGTGCTGTGCGGTTAAAATAGGTGATGCTGACGTCATGAGAAGTCTAGAGCCCCCTACAATTTCGCAGTCCTACTCGTACAATTGCGGCTCTGTCCTTTATCTATGCGATCACGGAGAATGTGTTGAAGAGCTCTTTATCTTCGTTCCTATATTGACTTTTGACTCCCGTATTTTTGGGGCGGGAATAAATCCGCATTCTATCGACAGTCGAACTAAACGGTTCAGCGAGTGGTTTCTTTGTCAAACAATCGTCAAGTGGAATGCTTTGCCAGCTCTGTGTTGTCCTCATCTTCAAGTGAAACGTCAAGGATCCTTGGAGGAGGCGTGTAAATCACCGGCATAGTAATGGCGACTGAAACAACCATAAACTGCAATCGTCGGCACTTCTGGACCTTTTTTATTTTGACACTGCATCTGACCTCGACCCGCCTGATGATAAGCAAGAGGAGGTCCAAGAGTGATGACGACTGGAACAACCAAGTTAGTTCCCGGCTGCCCCAGCCGCCGCCACTATGCCGGCCTAAGGTGCTTCTTCACGCATCGCTTGAAGGATCCAAGGTCATAGGAACAGATGGGCTGGCAAAGCATTCCACTTGTCAATTGTTCTACAAAGAAAAGACGCACCGAACTTTTTAGTTCGACTGCCGATTCGGTCTATAAAATGTGGATGCTTTCCCCGACCTGTGCGGGTATTACGGGTGTGGAAGGACGAGGCAGGAACAAGGTTAAAGAGCTCTTCGGAACATTCTCCGTGGTATAGGCGATAGAGGACGCACAAAGCCGCCATGTCTCTGCGTAGTTGCATGGGCTCCTGAGTTCGCGTGACCTCTGCATCACTTATAATTCGGACAGCTCGGCGCTGCAATGAATCCAGGGCATTAAGAAGATACTTGGCAGAGCCGTCCCAGAGGTGCGAACAGTACTCCGCGCAAGAGCGAATCTGAGCCTTGTATAATATCAGGCGAAGCTCTGGCGCGAAGAACCGCCGCACCTTGTTCAGGATGCCAAGTTTGAGGGAGGTGGTCTTAATGGCCCGCTCAATGTGGTCCCTGTGATTCAGGTCGCAGCGAAGGGACATTCCTAGAATGTCCAGTCTATCCGAAGCACTGAGGGAGATGTTACAGAGAGAGGGAAGGGGAGTAAACGGGGATTTTTTCGTCGAGAACGCGCATACCTGAGGCTTGTCTGCGTTGAACTGAACTAGGTTCTTGTCGCCCCAGTGGGTAATACGATCAAGAACCCGGTTCAGTCCCGCTACAACAGACTCTATCATATCGTCTATCTCCTGTTTGCCAGCTGCGGGGCGGGCAGTGTAGCGTCCATGCACCGTGCTGTCGTCTGCATAGCAATGAATGCTGGATCCAAGGTCCAGCATGTCATTGATATGCAGAAGGAACAAAGTCGGCGACAGCACGGAGCCCTGGGGGACGCCGGCATTCACCGACATCCTGCGCGACGCGCTTCCATCCACAACGACGCGCATGGAGCGGTCGCGCAGGAAGTCAGCTATCCAACCCCGCAGACGGTCAGGTAAACCGTATGCCTCGAGCTTGGATAAAAGGCCGTTGTGCCAGACCCTGTCGAATGCTTTTTTGACGACAGGCGTGGACGAACGGTTTAGCGACTGGTTTGTTGCGCGTAAAGTCCCGGGTTCGATCCCCGGTCGGAGCAAATATTTGTTTCATAGCTTTTATTAGTAATATTTAATAGTATTAAATATTGCAAATATTTGTTAATAAAAAAAAAAGAGATGGATATTTGCTTCAGGTCTGGTTATCAAAGAGTGGTAGGCAGTGGTACCCAGTCTGCCGATCCGGGGTAGTACCACCACTTACAAGTATACAGACCGTGAAGTGATTTGTTCACGTTTCGGGATCAGCTTGTAAGTTGCCGGTTCCATCTAGGCCGGCATAGTGGATGTGATTGCTACTCACAGTTATTGAATTGTAGTAGCAGAGACATTCATTCATGGACCACACTTTGGCTTAACATCAAGCGGGGTGCTGTCATATGTCGAGTCACAATACAAAAACAAAAAAAGATGTCCAAGCCAACGGCAAGGGCTTCTCCATTACCATCCAACGCTCCACCCCAGACGTGCGTGGTGTACGCCAGAAGATCACCAGTTGACCGTTTTGGCCTAAAGCCATATTGACGGGTCATTGATCAGCTGGTGACCCTCCAGGTAGGCCATGAGGCGAACATTAATTATTCGCTCCATGACCTTGCACAGTACTGAGGTTATAGCTATTGGACGGTAGTTTGCTGGATCTGAACGGTCGCCTTTTTTGGGACCGGTTGCACATTGGCCCCCTTCCAAGCCCGAGGCACACAGCCCGATGCGTACGAGAGCCGGTATAGCCTCGTCAAGACGGGAGTCAATTCTGCTGCACAAGTCTTAAGCACAAGCGCTGGGACACCATCGGGACCACTGGATATCGAGCGATCGTAGCTCCATGCGGACATCGCGTTGTCTGATACGAATCTCATATATTGCATCAGGCAAATCGAGGTCAGGTCGAGTCGCAATAAAAATAAGTTAAGTTAGTCATAAAAGAGATCGCTGAAGTAAGATAACCAATATGTATCTATAATGAAAATTATTATCGGAATTATTAATCAGTTTTAACATAAAATCAATAGTAACCTGCAGCCCTGTCTATTATTATTGTGCAAAAATGTATCTGTTTCATCTAATAGCTTCTGCAATTGATGCTGTGCTAAATCTATTACTGGACATTTTTTATGCAGAATATTTTTCGTTAACTCTGTATCACCTCCAGTAACTACACAATGACAGTTAACTGGTGGAGAACGCTCCTCCATACGAATACGATCCTCGTTGCGAGATCGCTCCTCATTACGAATACGATCCTCATTACGAGAACGCATTTCAACAGGGGAATTGTCGCTTATATCATCATCTTGACCAAACTCTCCATTTTTTGAATTTTTGAATGTTCTCCTTGAGTAACGGTAAATATTATTTATTTGATAATCATTCACAGACATTGTTTGACAATATTAAAAATGCATCATTAAAGCACAGAGTAGGAAGCTCGTATTACATAAATTTTTGGTGTCAAAATTTTTGTTAGAGGCAAAGAAAACAAGCTTATCCGGATACAACAGCGATTGGGAAACGAGGACTTCGATTTGGACAATATACTATTGTGGCTCGCTGTCGCTTCAACTGCTATTTTTATAATCCAACGTTTCGTAAGCTTTGCAACTTTTCTTATCACGGAAACACCACAATGGCTCGATCAACTCAACTAATCGACTCAACCTTTTGTAGGAAATTGAATTAAAAAGTAAACATTGTTTTTTTACGAAAGAGTGTCTTTTTACAATAAGCTACTAAAGAATATCACAAAGAAGCGAATTTCGTCATAGAACATAATGAACATAATTGACAAAAAAGATGTATATTGTGGTTCGACAAATGACAATACCCTGCCTGATGTTAAGCTGAAGTGCGGAATCTTCTGTGAAGTGAAACCTCCATGAATGGAGGCGACTGTTTTCGAGGGTTGGGCGTTTGATTGCATAAAAATTTAATAATAACAATAATATTTGCTGTCGCTGCTGTCATTCATAGGGTGAGAAATCAGTAATGATTTTCCGTGATCCTAATGTCATCTTTATATTCTTAGGAAATATCTTCATCTGCCAAAAATATTTGTAGTTGTTTAATTAATGGCAAAGGAAAAGCATCGAGGTAATAAATTAAAATTCAATTGTCGCCCCCTACGTAAAGTTTCGGGTTTGATTCCTGGTCGGATCCCACACATATTTTTTTACCGGGTCTAGTAGTTGGTGTTGATTGACTCAGTCGCCTTCCGCGATCAACTTATCACGTGTTGCTAATTGCAATTAATTCACATGAACGTCTGCGCTCCGTTTGCGTTTAAGTAACGAATACGCAACGTTAGCGCTACGCTCACTGGTATGCGCTCAGTCCGTAACGGTTTGTAGTGAATTAAAATAACGAGCCCATAAAGTGGATGTTTACAAAAACGCCGGTCTCTACGCTGATGTTTCCGCTTATTTTATCCTAACATGGAATTATCCTAATATGGGTAAAATTCGTTTAAAATATGCATTTCACGTGCACGTTTTGCTCTGAACAGTTACATATTATAAAACTAGTTCATTTGTTTTTTGTAAGCACGCAAACCAGCGTTAGCGTTTGCTAAATCGTTTTAGAAACCCAACGTTTACGCTGCGTATGGGTTACTTAAACGCAAACGGAGCGCAGACACTCGTGTGAAAACAGACATACATGCCCAAAAGAAATAAAACCAGATATTTAGTTAAACCAATTTATGTTCTTTTTTTGTTACATTATTCAAAATGATACATTTGATGTACCCTCATAAGAATGAAAAATACAATAAATTAATTAAATAGTACAAATTGTTAAGCTATGTACGAAAAGTGCGTACATTAGTACGCATAACATCTTTACCATACTTGCAGCTACGCGTATACTTTTAGGTATACCCAAGGCTAAACTCAATCACCTGACCAACTTGGCACTGTTTAACAGTAATCACACAAAAGCACCCCTGGCCAGCAAATTGCTTATAGCAATAAATCTGAACTAAAGAGTAAACTCTCTTGTGTCAATTTACAATATAAAGATATCTTATTTACAAAGGCATTTCTAGCTCTTTCTTTATCAATATAAAAAGTTAACAATTAATAATATTTACTCATTTAGCCGCCATAGCTACGGCGACTGGGGCAGCCGTGAACTAATTTTTTTTTGTGATTGACGCCATCAGAACCCGCTTACCAACAGGTAAGTCGGAGGTAAGATGACGATAAAACATAATTAATGTAATGTAGCTTTTCTTAGATGTGTCGCCATTTATTTCCAATTACCTATTTTTTTTATTGTGACTTGACATATGACAGCACCCCTCTTGATGTTAAGCTGGAGTGTGGTCCATGAATGGATGCCACTGCTACTACAATTCAATAACTGTGAGTAGCAATCACATCCACCATGCCGGCCTACTTGGAACCGGCAACTTACAAGCTGATGCCGAAAAGCGACCAAATCATTTCACGGTTTGTATACTTGTAATTGGTGGTACTACCTCGGATCGGCAGACTGGGTACCACTGCCTACCGCTCTTTGTTAACCAGACCCGAAACAAGTATCCACCTCTTTTTTTTATTAATAAATATTTGCTTCAACCGGGAATCGAACTCCGGGACTTTACGCGCAAGAAACCAATCGCTAACAGTTCGTCCACGCCTGTCGTCAATACATTTGAACTTGTAAATAAAAATGCCACTGCAAAGTTGAGCTGCAAGGTCGTTAAAATATAATTTGAATATTGGGAACGAGTCTTTTTTATCATAAATATATCTGTACCATAAAGGTAGTCTGTGTTGTCACTAATTACCAATTTTACAGGAGACCGGCATAGTGATGGCGGTCTCCCTACTTACTTACTATCAATTGTTAAGTATTTAAAAAGGTAATATGAATATTTAATAGAATCAAAATATTTATTCTATCATTATGTGATTAACCATGGTGTAGTGGCAGTGCAATGGTTACACAAACCGAGAGCACGAGTTCGAAACCACCCACCGGTACCAATGTATCTTTGATATATATACTTTGGTTGTCCTGTTTCTATGATATAAGCACTTTAGTAGCTGAGTATAGAAATGAAAAAAAAACTATAAATTGCAAATTAAATAAACTAAATGTAATCACTTGGGTAAGCAGAGGTGAATTTAACATAAATCCATTGCTATAGTTTTTGATGACCAAACATATTTTAGACAATAATAAACTATATTAAGTCCACCACTTAACTAAGCTGTTTTAATTATTTAGGGTACAAAATAATTATAATAGAAATAATTGGAATTGACACAGTCTACTTCTGTAGTACAAACATAGACATAGAGAATGAACGGCAAAGCGCGAGAGAGACAAAACGATCGTGCGTTCAATAGGTTATAGTTGTATGCATAATTTTTAAATAATTGTTTTTTTATTGTGACTCGACATATGACAGCACCCCGCTTGATGTTAAGCTGGAGTGTGGTCCATGAATGGATGTCACTACAATGCTACTACAATTTAATAACTATAAGCAGCAATCACATCCACTATGACAGCCTAGTTGGAACCGGTAACTTACAAGCTGATCCCGATACGCGACCAAATCACTTCACGGTCTGTATACTTGTAAGTGGTGGTACTACCCCGGATCGGCAGACTGCCTACCACTCTTCGGATATTATATCAGGATCGTGGCAAGTGGCGTTCTATTGTCTCTGCCTACACTTGGAAAAAGGCGTGGCAATTTGATTGATTAATTGACTTATTAACTTAAAAATATATCAAATATTCTATTAATCGAAGTGGCCGCACAGTCGCGTTGTCTCTTTCTAGGTTTTCAGGTCAATTTTGTGAGGCTATTGTTTAGTAGGCCATTCTCTATGTCTATGGGTACAAAATACAAATAAATGCATTTTTGTTTGTACTTATTCAGATATTTTCTACATGTACACATTGTTATGCGTCATCGAAAGCATAATGCATAAACTTCTTCGAGTATTCATAAACGACGAACAAAACTGCAGTTGCTGGGATTGTTCTAACGAGTGTTGGTTTCAAACCATTGTATAATGCCATTACACCTGAAACGAGAAAATTAAACTTTATGACTTCATATTGCAATGTATTTTTCCCAAACTTTTTTTCACATAGACCACTTTCAAAATTTTGCTCTTTTCGGTGGACTCCCTGAGCTACATTTCTACGATATTCCTAAAACTCGACAAGTTTCGACACGTTGTACTGAATATGGAATATGCAAGTTTTTACAAGTAACAGTCGCTGAGCTTCTTAAAATATTAATCTGCCTGCATTGATAGGTGAAGTCAAGCCAACATTTTAGTTCTTCACTATCGAAACCAGATAAACGATCGTTGACCTCCGCTTACAAATAGTGAACCCCTATTTTTTTGTCACGCTAACGTAGACCCCTGTCGAGTCTCCTGTGGAACCCTGGGACCACTTTGGGAATCAATGGTCTAAAGCAAAAGTGTCGTCGAAAATGCTCCTTTGCTACCTCTGTGGGAGCAAATGTACGACTGTTTTTTCGCACCAGGAAGCCAATTCTCTTAATACGAGTACATTATGGCGACCAATCAACGTAGTTTACCTATTGATTTGTTATTTGCTGATTGGTTAGGAAGATGTCAAATATCAGTGCCAAATGCATTAAGAGAATCGAGGCCTAGTTTGTTACGCGTAAAGTCCTGGTCGGAGCAAATATTTATTTCATAGCTTTTAATGTAATATTTAATATATTGTTAAAAATATTTGTTAATTAAAAATAAAAGGCAGATATTTGCTCCTGGTCTGGTTGTCGCGACTAAGACACTTTACGATGTCAGACCGTGAAGTGACTTAGTCGCGTTTCAGGATCAGCTTGTAAGTTGTCGGCATAGTGGATGCGACTTCCTGTTTCCGTTATTTAACTGTAGTAGCAGTTGCCTTCATTCATGGACCGCACTCCAGCTTAACATCGTGCAAAGTGCTGTCAAATGTCGGTCCACAAAAATAAATATTTTGTGATCTTTGTATTTTAATATCTTTGGTTAGTTATCTCTTGAGTGCATTTGCACTTTAAACTAAATTTATCTTTTTAATAACAAATTTGATTGTCATTATATAATAGCATGTTTTTATTGTATTACCCCACGAATAATGTCTACAATCTAATCTTTAATTCATAATTAAAATATATTAAACATTATCATTTAAGCACTATCAGTTTTATGACTGTTTACTTGATAAGCGTTAATGTAATTTTGTTGTCTTATGTATAAATACGACTTTTATCCAACCACTTTTAAATGTATAGACTTTTCACATCTGACTTAGTTGCGTTTCGGGATCCACTTAAAAAATGACGTTTCCAACATATGGCTTAGTAAATTGCCAGCACATTTGTTCTCCCAAACCTATGATTTTAGAATCTTCAAGCAAGTCAACCACCTCGCTTGAAGATTCAAAAAAGAAAAATTATTCGAGCGGTATAGTGATAGCGACTGAGACAACAGTAAACTGAGTCGTTTTTTTCAGTCGTCAGCACTCATAAACCTCCTCTTGCTAACTATCAGGCAAGTCGAAATCAGATGTCGAGTCACATTAAAACAAATTTACGAGTAGATCTAATAATAATTAAATAAAGGGCGACCATGGTGTGGTAGTAGTGCAATGAACATTCAAACCGAGAACCCCTGGTTCACAATAACTTGCCAGTACCAATGTATCTTTGATATATGTACTTTGGTCGTCCTGTTTCTATGATACAAGCACGTTTAGTAGCTTAGTACGAAAATGTAAAAAATAACTCACCTTCATTCCTAACAATTTCATATCCAAGAGTTAAGAACTTTTGACTTTTGTTTGATATTTGTATTCTTGATTTAATAACATCCGACGGGAATATTATTGTCCATAGAACCAATCCACCAACTGCGCCGGCAATCATTGTTCTTATTAAACCTATGTCGTCTTTACTTTGGCCTGGCTTCGCTAGTAAGGCTCTAGTGCCTGTAAAAAGGATTAAATTTATTATAGAAGTTTGTGGAAGTCTGGTTCTATTTACACTGTATATAGCTGTAAAGCTAAGTTACCTAGTGTCAATAACCTAGTGTTGAGTTAGGATCGCGGTATGTGGCGCTCGAGTACAAACTGTGCTTGTATTTGGTGCAAGCAGTGGTTGAATTTGATACTAACGGCACCGAGCGGACGGAACGTCCTCGCATAGCGCTTACGGTCATTGAACTCAAAACTTATAGACAGGCGCGTATATAAGGTACGATTAAAAATAAATTACATTAAAATAAAACTAATACTAAATAAATATATACCGTTGCTTGTTAATGACACAGATTAGGTAAAGGAGCATATCTCTGTTTATTAATTGTAGATAAGCAGGGAATATGGATATGGACTAATATGGACTAATGGATAAGAAATATTTTGTTGGGGTCTAAAATCTTACTTCTTATCACAAATTATTTTATTACCTTCATATCCTCCAAAGAAGAAGAAATAACCAGGCATCTCCCTCATTATTGTAGGAACTAGTCCTCTGAATAAACCTTGAATGCCATACTGTTTAAATATTTGATTTGTCAATTGCATTGGTGTTATTTTCAACTGTAAATAATGGTAGAAAACAAATATTATTTTATTATTAAAGTGTAAAATGAGAGTCGCTCGAAGAACCGACAACTGATAGGGAAGAAAGGTTCTAAAGAGGAGACCACCACAGTGGAGACCATGCCTCCCACTAGGTAGACTGACGACATACTGAAATTCACGAATAACGGGCGGATGCAACTGGCATCTTGTCGTTCGAAATGGCGTTTTAAGGGGGAAGCCTATGTTCAACGGTGAACGTCTTCTGGCTCTCTTCTGAAAAATGAGAGTCAAATGAACGCACGGATTTTGACTTTCGTACAACGTGTTTAAATTTAAAGCGACCGGGTGTATCTTTAATATACTCGTATGTATTTTGGTCGCGAATTTTGCCCGCGGCATCGGCGATTGTTTGCGACTTTCAAAGCCGTGGCGACCAACTAGTAGAATATTTCGACATACGGCTGTAGCACGCTCTGCGGGTGAATCGCTCCGTGAGTTTCTAGCCTTAGTTTGAAACAATCGACAAATGGAATGGTTTACCCGCCTATATGTTCTCCACACCCTCTAACCTTGGAGCCTATAAACTGACCATGAAAAATCACCTCTGGCCAGCATAGTGTCGGCAGTGTCGGCATAGTGCGAATTATCGCACGTTTTAGTAAAGTATTTATAATATAAATAAGAAATGTATATATCTACTGCGAAAAGGTCATTTCCGGTATTAGTGTAATCAATTTGACAATATCAACGCTTGAAAGACCTTTTTCTAAACTATATGATTTTTGCTAGACTGAAAAATTCTGTTGAATTAAATGATTTTTTCTTAAACTAATTGATTTTTTACCTATTTTTGACTAAAATGGTTGACTTTATCCTCTTTTATCTTTAAAGCGTTGATATATTTCTCGTATTTATTACAATTTTAAGAAATGATATTTCGTAAATAATTTTCTATAGAATACCGAAATGTTCATACAGCACTTTGCGGCCCGTTGGCTTCACGCATTGCTTGAAGTTGACATTTTATTAACTCCGTTGGACATAGTGTGAATGACGAGAAGAACGCGGCCAAAAATCCCGCCGAGGCATTACCCAGTGTTGATAACTCATTAACTGTCTAAAACAAAAGAAAAATATATAAAAATAGTAATAAAAATTAGATAGACAGCACAGTTAGCTGCGAGCGGGAATAAAACCCATCGTCTGTCGTACGGCACAAATAAATAAAACTTTATTTATTTGTTCCACATATTATGGGCTGCACCACACCTAATGTTAAGTTCGAGTTTGATCCATTAATGCAGGCGAATGCTACTACAGTTAAATGACTGCAAGTAGCAGTTGTGTCTAATATGTTTTTTCAGTCGTCGTCACTCTTGGACCTCCTCTTGCTTATCATCAGGCGGGTCGAGGTCCAAGTGTCGTGTCACAATAAAAACAAATATGCTGATCCCGAAACACGACTAAGTTACTTCATGGTCTGTACACTTGTATCTGGTCTGGTGGTATTACCTCGGACTGCTAGACCCGGATCCTAACATAACTTCCTTGCTTCCCTCACATCCAAAATTCTACGCTTTTAAGGTTATGGGGGCTAGGCAACCCAGTTTTCTTGAAGATGTCTCCGATTTCGTCGAAAAACACACAAAGTTTTAATTATACTGATTTACAATCACGATTGTCACGATCAAAAAAAATATATTGCACTCAAATCTAGAAAACACTAATGATAAATGACCTTCTTCCTTTTGCTCACATTGTGGACTTGCTTTGTTCCAAAGGTTGGCTGGTAGAGAATGCTTTAAGTCCGCCTGCGTGGACCATAGTACAACAAGTTATAATTAAATAATAATAAATAAATTTTAATCATAAACAGAAGAATAGTATCTAGGTAGAAGTTGGTGGCCTTTTGTTTGCTGGGTCAGATTCGAGACTCAGTCTGCCGATCCAGGGTAGTACCATCACTTATATACAGTATACAGATCATGGTGTGACTAAGACGCGTATCGGGATCAGCATGCAAGTTGCCAGTTCCAACTAGGCCGTCATAGTGGATATGACTGCAACTTGCAGTTATATAACTGTGGTAGCAGTAGGCCAATAAAAAATACGTACCTGTACACCAGAAACTTGACAAACGAACTTCTGGCAATAACCGTAGGCGGCGAACAGTACTGAATTTTCAGCGACATTAGCAGCTATTGCCGGCGTCGTTCCCGCATACAAGCCACGAATGAAGCCATCGTTCTTTAATGTTTTCTTCAAACAATCATACATGCCTTTGTACAATTGAGGGAACGTCTGCATCTTCACTTTTACTGTGTCCAATGGTTGGCCTACATATACAACTGCAACACCACCTACAATAACACAAATTGCTTTAAATCTAATCTATACTATACTATGCAACTGGCATCTTGTCGTTCAGAATGGCGTTCAAAGGGGGAGGCCTATATTCAGCCGTGGACGTCTTCTGGCTGATGATGATGATACTGAGCTACTAAAAGGGATTTTGTCATAGAAGCAGGACGACCAAAGTACTGTAAAGAGTGGATCCGGGGTAGTACCACCTCTTACAGACCGTGAAATGATTAAGTTGCCGATTGTACGTTGCCGGTTTTAACTAGGCCGACATAGTGGATGAGACTACTACTTACAGTTATTGAATTGTAGTAGCAGTTTCATCCATTCACAGACTACACTATAGCTTAACATCAAGCTGAGTGCTGTCATATGTCAAGTCACAATATATAAAAAAAGTACATATATCAAAGATACAATGATACATCACATACATACACAAGTGGTTTGATCGGGAGGCTTTCAGTTTGCGTGACTGATGGGCAGACTACAACACGGTCGCCTTGATTAAATAAAACAGATACCAATAATCTCCGCTTAGTTATCTCTGCCTATCCCTATGGGAATTGTGATGTGACAATAATGTATTGTAATTATTATTGTTTAAGTATTTTTATGAGAGTATTGCTGTATTCCGTTGTGAACATTTTAGCGTGATTAATCAGGAAATATTTAAACCTAAACTTTAAAGTCAATTAATGTAAAAAGCCCGATTAAACAAAAACTGGAAAAGAGGAGGTGTAGGATTTGATTAATTTGCATATGATTGATTGCAAAGGAAAGGCAATAGCATAGAGGCAAGATCGCTTTGAAATAAAGCGCGGTCAATTGTTCTCGGCCTAACACATAGATGTCACTGCAACAACACTTGTCATCGAAAAACAAAATACAGTTTTTCTTATTTAAATACAGTTTACAAATAATAGTGTTAATTAAAGTTTAATAAACGTAAGCTACGCCAAATCAATATTATATTACATTGTGTTATATATCTACTTAACAGCAAATATTTATAATATTTGACAAAAACGAAACATAACCTAAAATTACCCAAAAAGGGGCAATACAAGCATAGGTATGACCCTTTTGCCCCAAATAAGAAAACTAAACTGTATAATGCTATACATTGCGGCTTTTAATATTTATGATATTATATTTATTTATTACAGAAAGATTGAAGCACCATGGTCCGAAATTATATTCGGAAAACGGTTACAGCATATACAAGGGAACAGTTGAAAGAAGCTGAAGAAAAGGTAAAAAATGGTGAGTTATCAATTTATAAAGCCTCAATTCGATACAATATTCCACGTTCAACCCTCTTGAGTCGAGCCTTGCATAAAAGAGGTCTGAAAGGTAGAGGCAGATTTATTCCTGAGAAGATAGAAAAAAAAATTGCGAACAACTTACATGAAATAGAGAAATGTGGATTTAGATTGACAACAAATGAAATTGTGGGTATCATTGGGGAATATTTAAATAACAATAATATTAAAAATTGTTTCAAAAATGGCATTCCAGGAGAACAATGGTTTTCGTCATTTAAAAAACGTTATAATTTGGTTGTTAACAAATTTCAATCAGAAGCAAAATCTCGTAGAAATGCATTCAATCCCTGGATAATTTACTCATATTTTTATTTATTAAAAAATACTATGGATGAGCTACAATTGCATGATAAACCATCACACATATGGAATATAGATGAAAGCAATTTTTATAAAGACCCTATTAATACCAAAGACACAAGTCAGCGAAGATATGCCTCAAAGAGAACTATTGCATCACTCTGTGAAGACAATACAACAGTATTGCTAGGATGCAATGCGTCTGGTGATAAAATCCCTCCATTTATTATATTCAAAGGAGAATATCTCTGGGACAAATGGGTGAGTAATGAGGGCTATCCCAACACTGTATATGCTGCAACAGAAAATGGAATGATGGAGCCGGACTTGTTTGAGACATTCTTTGAAGGTGTAATCTTGCCCACAGTGGGAACCAAAAGGCCAGCACTACTAATATATGATGGGCATTCTATCCATATAGGAATCAATGTTATTGAAAAAGCCCGTGAAGCAGGAATCACTATATTGAAAATACCAATGCACACTACTGATATACTGCAGCCACTAAATCTTGTTATTGAAAAGTCATTTAAAGATAAATTAAATCAGTGTACAAATCAATGGAAACATTTGCATATGGATCAAGTATTATCTAATAAAGAATTTTCCAAATTAATTGGTGAGGTCTGGACTCAAACAGAACCCGACTCGTGTGTTGAAGAGTTTCAAAAGGCTGGTGTTTTTCCTTATAATGGAAATGTTGTTCCTGAAGATAAATGTCACCCAAATCAACTAGAGAAATTTAATAAGAAATGTACTTCTTTTGCTGCTTTCATTTAGGAAAAAAAAACTTATAGTTGACTTACATTCCGAAAAGTCTATACCACAAAAAAATTGCAAAAGTGAGCTTATTGATTCGGACCCTTTGTGGATCCCTACGTAAATATATATTTTAAATTATTATAATAATGAAAAAAAAAAACCATTTTATTTATTGTGCCTCGACATCTGACCTCGAGGCCCGCCTAATGGTAAGCAAGAAGAGGTCCAAGATATTTATTATGATTTAATCTTATAAAGTATTCAGGGACATTTTACATTAATACATGTATATACATACATGTATATTAATGTTTGTTTATATATAATATTATTATATTTTATTGTGTTTTAGATATACATTTTAATTTTTAGCCCACATAATTTAAGTTATTTTGCTCCTCATCCTTTTGTCAATCTATTTATTTATTTCCTAAGGTTAACATTTTTTTTTTTATTGTGACTCGACATATGACAGCACCCCGCTTGATGTTAAGCCAGAGTGTGGTCCATAAATGAATGGACTGCTACTACAATTCAATAACTGTGAGTAGCAATCACATCCACTATGCCGGCCTAGATGGAACCGGCAACTTACAAGCTGATCCCGAAACGTGACCAAATCACTTCACGGTCTGTATACTTGTAAGTGGTGGTACTACCCCGGATCGGCAGACTGGGTACCACTGCCTACCACTCTTCTAACTGCCAAAGAATGTCAGTGTTAAGTTTGTCTTTACATACTGTAATGTGTAAAATATTTTTTATAAAGATCTGTGTAATTAAGTTTAGTGTAATGCAGTCATTGTTTTTAATTACCTTAAGGCTGTGTGGATTGTAAAAAAAGTAGTGGATGTATGGCCGGTATAGTGACGGCGACTGAGGCAACCATGAACTAAGTCATTTTTTCAGTCATTGGTGCTACATTTACTCTCTATCTCTGTGGGAATTGAGGCATGAAAATTGGTTTTAAAACACCTTTTACTATTTAAATTAATAATTATTATAATTTACTGATTGCATTTAAAAATAAAGTTTTTTTACCATTGCCTAATTTGTTTTCCTAATATCATTGTTATATATATTAATTGACTTCAACAACCTAGCATTTGATTAATTTACATTAAAAGTAACATAATAGTAAAAACAAACTAGAAGTAAAGATCATTCAATAAACTTTTAAAGGAAAAAACTTAGTCATACTCTGGGGTTTCATTTTGAAAACCAGGTTTTAACAGAAGAGAAACCATGAAATTTTAAATTAAAACCAGGAAGCCCTATAAGAGCACCCTATTGAGGCTCACCATATGTGCACATAATGCATATAATGCACCCTGCCTGACATTCAGCTGGAGTGCAGTCTAAGAATAGAGGTAATTGCTGGTATAATAACAGCAAGTAGCAGTTACATCCACTATGCAAGTCGAATTGGAACTAGCGATTTACAAGTTGAACCTTAAATGTGATTAAGTCACTTCACAGTCTGTACTCATTTTAATGGTAGTACTACCTCAGATCATCAGACTGAGCACCACTGCCTACCAAATAAATAAATAAATTTTCACAAAAAGATAATAGAGAACATCAAAGGAAAGGAACCATCCTTGGAAAGTTGGAACTAATTTTAAAGTAAAAATTGTTATCAAAAATCCAGACATACTGAAACATACTCTATAAAATATCAGTATATCTTAGGCCATAACATACTCAGTAGATAAAATGAATGAAGCATTCATATAATTGTTATTAAAAAGTACAGTTTCTATATTATAATACACTAAGTAACTAAAATTCTTATGTAAAACATACCTAAAGAACCAGCGGTAAAGTCAATTACACCACTTATCACACTGCCTGATGAGCCACCTGAGTGAGACATGTTTCTTGCCGATTATAACACTGGAAATTAAAAAAAAAATTATCTTAATGTACAGTGGTTTGGTGGTAATTAAGACATTATTGGTTGTGACTTACTGTGTGTGACTCAGTTACTGCACCTATGTGTATCCTATATACTTTGGTGGCCAAGTATCTATGATACAGGCACGCTTATTATAGACGTGTATGAAAATAATATATGAAGGTTAACTCTTTATAATTACTTTAAAAGTGTAAAGATGATGAAATATTAATAATTATTATTGCCATTCAATTTTACAACTTTTGAATATTTCCCCATTATGTAAATATCTAAATATGTATGAAAACTACTTATTATAATAAAAGACTAAAATAATTAAACTTACATTATTACACAGAAAAACCAATAAATATTTTAATCTTTTAAGGAACTAATTATATTAATAACATCATATAACGACTCTAAGATAGGTTCAATGTGATTCCTTATCAGCTTTAGCTCGTGTTTACATTTATCTTATTATTTATCAATAGCTACATAACCACAAAAAATATTCACCCCATGCGAAGTTGTCAATTTCAAATGTCAGACACTTGCCGCCAACAATGGATAGAACAAAATGAGTTTTTTTGGCTGGCAACTGCAAGTGAAAAATTAATGTGTACTTAATAATCGTGGATTTATTATAAACTTAGAAAAGTTCACTCAAGGCAAGTTATTTGAAACACTGTAAATCAATTTGTCTCGTGGGTCATCGCATTAGTTTAAAGCTAGCGTTATTTAAAGACTAGTTAGGGTAGTTACTAAGATTCTTTTGACATTCATTAAAAAAATGAAAGAAAATTCAAGTTTTGGCGGGCGACTATAAGGACCGGAGTGTCATTTCAAAATATTTGTAAAACTTAAGTTTTTTTTAATTATTAGTAATAGAAAACTTATGAATTCTTTTTAAATAATAAATTATTTAAAAAGAATAATTTTAAATAATTTTAAATAATTTATTATGATGTATATGTATGAGTACCCTAAGATAAATGATTAAAAATAATGTGGATCATGTTATTTTGGGCTTCCTGCAGACTTGACCCCGTTTGGTGGGATTTAGTAGTTTTACTAAAACTGTTAATTACCCTAACGTGTTTTATCTTTATCATACATCCACTGAAAACATGAAATTTATTTACCTAAAGACTTAATGAATTATAAAATAAGTACTTATTCTATTGACATAAATAAATAATTCTATAAATAATTTATAGAAAATATTCTTTCTTATATTAAATAATAAACTTTATAATAATGTAAAATACTGAATAATATCGAATCTAAAAAAGAAGCCTTGGGTATGGTTATTGAAAAACTAGTGCCTCGTTATTTTTTCAAATGCATTTACTAAGACACTATTTAAAAACATATATATTATAGTTTTGAAATTTGAACTTAAATGTTTCCTAGTAATAAAGATTATAAAATGATATTAAAAAATAAAAATTTTCTCTGTATAAAGTAAAATCATTGAAATAATAATTTATTTTCTGGTAAGGATAACATGACAAATAAATGCTTCCTTTGTAAATGCTCATCACAACTATAATGAAAACATGGTTGTTTTTCAGAGTCAGCAATCCCGATTTTTGATTTAACTAGCTAGATCATATATGTTTTCTAATTGACTAGTTGAAACACATTTATGATAATCTGACATTATTTATAACAATACCAATATGGTTTAACGTAATTATGTAAATAATTGACTAAAGAGAGCATTATTCAATGGATGTTGTTGAGAGGTTGCATTAATACAAGCGAATAGTCATGTGTCCGGAGTGGTTATATTGAATCTAGTAAGTTTTATTGGAAAAATAAAAGTAGTGGCACTATTTAATGCAATTAAATTTATCATTAGCGTGTATAGGGCTGTAAAAACATGTGATAAAACTTTGACGTGTCGCTATTATGGATTCCCATTGGCGGCCATTTTTATCCTTACGTATTTTTAAATTGAAAAAGCATTGCGGTTATGAATTTTATGATCATGTTAAAAGTTAGAATTCGTAATATATCTTTGTGGCGGATTTGTTTAACTGTTGTGTATAAAAATACGTGATTGTTTATATCAGTTTGTGAGGTTGTTGTTACATCGTTTCCTTTGTGATTTAGATTTCCAGAATGGTTGTTGACTCGGCGACATATCCTGGGCGGCAAGTGTACCATAAAATTCAGGCGATGGGTTTAACACCGAAAGAGCTGTCGGAATATGACGACTTGGCGACCGCGCTCATCGTCGACCCCTACTTGGGATTCACTACACATAAGATGAATATTCGATATAGACCTTTAAAAACGAATAAGGAGGAGTTAAAGGCGATCCTTAAAGAATTTATCAAAACCCAGGATTACAACAAGGCATTCTCCAAATTATCCAATGGTGATTGGCTGCCCAGACATTTTAGTAAAAACAAACAACAACATGCAAAGTTCAAAGAACATGTTAGTATTCATTTTTATTATTATTTAACTGATTTATGAATAAACAACACATTTTTTAATGTATAATAATAAGTTTAATGCAATTTCAATTAGAGCTTATGGCAATTTCCAAAATGTTTGTGTTACTAATGCAAAATTTAAAGTCATTGATAAATTGCAATTAGAATTAACTGCTGTTTAAGATACTATTCTAATTAGAATTTACTATTTATACCTATACCTATACCTAATTTTTTTCTTAGAAAATTATGTACCATTTAAAATATGAGCAATTTTGGAAATTATGCTTGGTGACAATAACATTACCATTATAACCTAAGCTCTTAGTCTTTGTACCTCCGAAAGATTAGATATCCTAGGGATGTCCTCTCACAGTGATTTAAATCACCACAAAGGCAAACTTGGCATACTGACCAAGGTGTGTAGGATTTTCGCCTGTTTTTATACAGGGCTCAAATTCGTCCTTTCTGTGTAAGGGACATGGCAGTATTATTAATTTTTTGGAGAATGTTTTGAGGAGCTCACTAACCTCATTCATACCATGTCTGTTTACTGCTCTGATACAGGTCAGGGGGTAGCGTCTTGCATTCTGTTGACCTAATCATCAGTCAAACTAATAGGTTCCATGCATCATTTCTTTGTAGAACAGTTGATAAGTGGAATGCTTCACCAGCATGTGTTCTCCCCAGTTCTTGGATCTTCCAATCAAAGAAAACTATCTTTGGTCGGCATAGTGTTAGACTAAAGTAACTGTAAAGTAAAAGTATTTTATTTTAATTCTACATTTCTATACTAAGCTACTAAAGTGCTTGTATCATAGAAATAGGACAACCAAAGTACATATATCAAAGATGCACTTGGATTGCATAACCAATGCACTGCCACTACACCACTGTCGCCTTGTACTTGGTCTTGTACTATTCCTTGCTCACATTGACCTCCTTCAGAAGTCAATGTCAGGTGTCTCACCAAAATACCTTAAGCTATTATGATTAATAATTTTGATATATAAAATAAAATATAGACAAATAGTTAATTTTATTATATGTATTATTTTTTCAGATTTTTCGCTATCTCCGTGTATTTGACAATAGAGCTGGAATCATTATAGAGCCATGTTACAGATATAGTATGGAAGACAAAGTTGGGGCTAAAATATCTACCACTAGGAAATTTTTCAAGAATGATAGAATAGATTATTTGGTTGGTTGTATTGCAGAGATGAGCAAAGAAGAGGAAAAACTATTACTTCATTATGAAAAAAATGATTTTTCTGTTATGTATAGCTGTAGAAAGAATTGTGCCCAGTTATGGCTGGGACCTGCTGCATATATCAACCATGACTGTAGAGCCAATTGTACATTTGAGGCAACGGATCGTGGCAAGGCCTATGTGAAGGTGTTGAGAGACATAGATCCTGGTGAGGAGATAACATGCTTTTATGGTGAAGACTTCTTTGGCAATGACAATTGTAATTGTGAATGTGAGACATGCGAGAGGCGGGCACAAGGTGCATTTGCAGTTAAAGCTGATTCTGCTGATGTCCAACAAACTAGATACAGATTTAGAGAGACTGATAATAGATTAAATAGAACGAAAGCTAAATTACAAAAACCTGTCAATGGGAAAACAATTCCTTCTGAAAAGACTCAAACACCAGATAGTTCGAAGGTAGTGACTCCATTGAGTGTTAAGGAGATGAAGCAAAAGGGTTTGACCAAATATGATGCAGAACTATTGTTAGCGCAGGGTTGTATTGCTGATGAGGTAAAGCAGGCTAGTCGGGCATCATCAGCTTCTAGGCGAGGAGAAAGACTGCGGCGACGCACTGATAGTGGGCGCACAACTAATAATGTAGCACCACCTAAAGATGCAGAAAATCCTGCTGGCATTGTTTTGCGTAGCCATCGACAACTTAGCTATATTGAAGCGAAGCCTAGAGCGAGGCAGACAAGACGTCGGTATCAGTTACCTAATGATGTGACAATAAAACTGGAAGAGTTAGACGCTACAGAAGAAAATTCCAATACAGGAATAAATGCACCTGAACTGACTAGTTATGAGAATAATATAAACTTTATTGATCAAAGAGTACCTCCTGTTATAAAAATCGAACCTGCTGATATAAAAATGGAACCCACTGAAGTTATAAAAATGGAACCTACTGAAGTTCCAGAGATGGAGCCTGATCTAGAGCCAGAACCTGAACCGGTCAATATGCCACCTGCCAAATGTGAAGTATATAATTTTAGTGAAGAGGACAGAGTAGATACTACAACCCCTTGCAATTCAATTGACCCAATTCAAAACAATGTCTTAGAAACAAAAAATAGAATAGTAGAACCTGATAAAAACGCAATCCCTACCTCAACTTGGAGGGGTGAACAACCAATTAATAGCGAACCGTGTCCACTCACACCACCTCGCCGGCATTTGAAGCTAACACTTAGGGTGAAGCGAAGTCCCTTGATGGAGGAGTTAGAGACTGAGGAGCCAGAGTATGAGGTCCTTAGGCTGGAGGGTGTGGAACCGGACACGCGTCGTCTTAAGAAGCGTCGGCGATCCAAGGAACGTCGCCGTCACCACCACCATCATCATCATCATCACCATCATCACAGTCCTCACCGTCCAATGCCGCCTCCTACAAAGCGCTTAAAGTTAGTATTTGGTAATGAGAGCCACACCATTGACTTAACCACGGCTATGTCTAGAGACTGATGACCGTGACTATTCTATTATTATTATGTCCACCGTTTATTAGTTTAATTATTGACTACTTAGGGTATTAATTATATTTTATTGTTTAAATGAACTTAGCTGAAACTTTTTGAATGCAATGTTATATATAATTATCATCAAACATCACTTTAAGTAAGTCGGCGACAGCAGACTGCACTACTGGTTTGTATGAGATTGATTCCGTACAGTTACAATTGTGTGTGGGCTCATTTCCGCACTTGAAGTCCTCTTCGGTTTCTTTGTGCATTCTTCAACAGTTCTCCTTCAGTGTAGCCACCTGATTTCCTCCAGGACGGCCAGGAGTCCCTTCTCGTTCCTGCAGACCCTTAGAATAGACCTTGCGTTACCAAGGAACTTCTGTCTTGCTTCGACCACTCCTGCACTCCTGCAACTCAAGAGCATATGTGCAGCTGTCTCCCCCTCATTCAGGCAGCCCAGACAAAGGGGGCTGTCCGATACGTTGAGGTTATACAGGTGCTTATTAAAACCACAATGTCCCATTATAGCACCCACCATAATGCAGAGCTTAGCTCTGCTAAGATCTAGCAATTGTCCGGTCAAGCATCTGTCCCTATGAGGAAGAGCTTCCCGGGACTGTCTGCATTCCGTTGTCTGTAACCATGCACTTTCATGCAGGTTACCTGTTCTTTGAGGCACCCAGCTATGTAGGAACTGGAATGGTAGGGGTATTATAGGTCCAGGTCCTATTGGTTGACAAGACGATCCCTTCCTGGCCAGCTACTCCGCTGCGTCGTTGCGCTGTTAAGATGTTTATGTTAAAATCCCACGAGAAGGTGTCTGCTCCTGTTACCGCGCCGGTCTTGGATCCATCAGTGTAGATTCTTAGTTTCTCGGCGCCAAGGTGGTAATTTTCTTCCTCGCAAAGCTATATTTTATAGCTTTTTTCGAATACAAACTTATTGGGGATTCTGTCGACGATTGATACTAGGAGTGGTTGCTCCGCAGTTGCATCATTGAGAATTGTGAGTGTGGCTCGGCAGTCCGAGTTCCAAAGATTTAACGTTAGGAGTCTCGTTGCCGTTAATGTCGCCACTATTGCGACAATCAGCATTTGCTAAGTCATAGATTACATTATATATGATGTTTGGAAACAATACGCGGCGGCTGCAGACTAGTGTCGCCTTGCACAGAATCAATCTCATACAAACAAAGAGTGCAGTCTGCAATCGTTGGCGGAATCACACCTTAACTGTCAATTATACAATGACTTGTGTCCAAAATGAATTATTTTTTTACTTTATATATTTTAGCACCTATAGAATAAAATGAAGAAATAATGTATATAAATTTTAGTATAATTTGACATATATGTATAAGTATATTGTATGCATATGATACAATATACTTATTGTATCATATGCCGAGTGGGAGAGAACACTTCCGGTTTATTAAGTGTTCTCAGCTGGTTGCAATTACCACCCTACACAGATGCAAATCCCCCCATAGTGACTACGTCGCGTTCGGGGACTAGTTTGTGTAGCACCAGTTGCGTTGGGGGTTGTGGATGCGGTTAGGGACAGTAGCATCCTGCTGACCTGCTGTATTCCGGTGAGAGTTTGCTGACCCGTCGGCCAGGGAGACCCGTAGCAACGGCTAACCGCTGGCCGCCCGCCGCACAGTACAGGGGCCTGAGCCCACCGCTAACCACGGAGGGAGGCTGCCCCACCATGCGGCGCATAATCCCGGGGTGAGTCGTCTAGCCGATTGGTGATCGGATATGGGGTCCAGGCGATCACTTCCGGGAGGGTACGGGGGCCCTTCCGTCCGACGGATCAGCAGACTCACACCGCCGGGTTACATGTGGCGAAGCGGATAGCTGCACTTTTGTCCCTGCCGAATAAACAACCCCCAACATCTTCACGCCCCCCCCCCCCCAAACCCCTCCAATATGAAAGTTTTTAAAAATATTAACGTTTGCTCAGCGGGCATTAAAATCCCCACCACTAATGAGCTTGGAGTGGATTTCACGAATATTCGTGGAATCCACGCCAATCTCAGTGCCGTCCACCACCACCTTGAGACGGCACGGCCTGCACTGCTGTTTCTGACGGAGACACAGATAAAGGACCCGGTGGACACTTCATATCTACAATACCCCGGCTACACGCTTGAGGAAAGGTTCCTAGCGAAAGCCGGGGTATGCGTGTTCATCCGGTCCGATATCTGTTGTCGCCGTCTGCTTTACTTGGAGGATCCTTCCCTGTCCCTCCTATGGGTACACGTGGACCTGGGTTCTCAAGCCAAGGTCTACGGGTGCCTTTACCGTTCCCACCACGGGGATTCGGAGACAACCCGGCTCTTCGAATTTTTAAGCCGGGCGACAGACGAAGCGCTGGAGCGGTTCCCGACCGCTGAGGTTGTAGTCTTGGGGGACTTCAACGCACACAACGAGGTGTGGTTGGGGTCCCAAAGGACTGACCACGCAGGAAGGGCCGCTCATGCTTTCGCTCTTCTGCATGACCTGACACAGCTGGTGACCCAGCCCACCCGGGTACCAGATATTGTCGGTCATGCCCCCTCTCTTCTAGACCTTCTGCTGACCAATCGTCCGACCGGGTATAAAATTTCGGTCAAGGCCCCCCTAGGAAATTCTGACCACTGCCTGGTCGAGACGACAGTGCCGCGCGCCGTGCCTCCTCCTGCCAGGAAGGAGGTGCGACGTTTGTGGCACTACCGGTCAGCGGATTGGGAGGGAATGCGAAATTACTTCGCTTCGCTCCCTTGGTGGCAGCGCTGCTTCAGCTCTGAGGACCTTTCTACGTGTGCCTCGGCCGTTGTTGATGAGATTGCACTGGGGATGGAATATTACATTCCATCCAACTGTGCATCTCGCAACGACCGGAGCAGGCCTTGGTACAATGGTGAGTGCGCGGTTGCTGTATCAGCAAAAAACGCGGCTCACAGTGCCTGGGTCAAGGGTCGAAGAAATCATGACCCTCGCGTGGATGAGTTGAAAGCAGCTTTTAATCGTGCCACCAAGTCTTGTAAGAAAGTCTTTAGAAGAGCGGAGGCACAGCGCGTTTCCAGGATTGGCGAGAGTCTATTAGCGCACCCAACGGGTAGTCGCAGCTTTTGGAGTCTCGCCAAAACTGTGGAATCTAATTTCTGTCGTTCCTTACTGCCACCGCTGAGACAGCCTGATGGCTCACTGGCGCATACGGCAAAAGCGAAGGCCGATCTCTTGGCTGAGCTCTTTGCCGTTAATTCACGGATCGACGATCGTGGTGCAAGGCCACCCACCTTGCGTCCATGCGGGCATACGATGCCTGATATCCGTATCAGACAACGCGATGTCCGCATGGAGCTACGATTGCTCGATATCCGGAAGTCCAGTGGGCCTGATGGTATCCCAGCGCTTGTGCTTAAAATGTGTGCAGCGGAATTGACTCCCGTCTTGACGAGGCTGTACCGACTCTCATACTCGTCGGGCTGTGTGCCTCGGGCTTGGAAGGGGGCCAATGTGCAACCGGTCCCGAAGAAAGGTGACCGTTCGGACCCTGCAAACTACCGTCCGATAGCTGTAACCTCAGTGTTGTGCAAGGTCATGGAGCGGATAATTAATAGCCGCCTCATGGCCTACCTGGAGGGTCATCAGCTGATCAATGACCGTCAATATGGCTTTAGGCCGAAACGGTCAACTGGTGACCTTCTGGCGTATACCACGCACGTCTGGGGTGAAGCGTTGGACGGTAACGGAGAGGCCCTTGCCATCGGCTTGGACATCTCCAAAGCGTTTGACAGGGTCTGGCACATGGCCCTTCTTTCCAAGCTCGAGGCATACGGTTTACCTGACCGTCTGCGTGGCTGGATAGCCGACTTCCTGCGTGGCCGCTCCATACGCGTTGTTGTGGATGGCAGCGCGTCACGTAGGGTGTCGGTGAATGCTGGCGTTCCTCAGGGCTCTGTGCTGTCGCCGACCTTGTTCCTACTGCATATCAATGACATGTTGGACCTTGGATCCAACATTCATTGCTATGCAGACGACAGCACGGTGCATGGACGCTACACTGCCCGCCCCGCAGCCGGAAAACAGGAGATAGCCGATATGAGAGAGTCTGTTGTAGCGGGGCTGAATCGGGTTCTTGATTGTATTACCCATTGGGGCGACGAGAACCTGGTTCAGTTCAACGCAGACAAGACTCAGGTATGCGCGTTCTCGACGAAAAAATCCCCGTTTATCCCCCTTCCTTCTCTTCGCAACATTTCCCTTGGTACTTCGGACAGACTGGATATCTTAGGGATGTCCCTTCGCAGCGACCTGAATCACAGGGATCACATTGAGCGGGCTATTAAGACCACCTCCCGCAAACTTGGCATCCTGAACAAGGTGCGGCGGTTCTTCGCGCCAGAGCTTCGCCTGCTTTTATACAAGGCTCAAATTCGCTCTTGCGCGGAGTACTGTTCGCATCTTTGGGACGGCTCTGCCAAGTATCTTCTCAATGCCCTGGATTCATTGCAGCGCCGAGCTGTCCGGATCATAGGAGATGTAGAGGTTACGCGAACTCTGGAGCCTCTGCAATTACGCAGAGACATGGCGGCTCTTTGCGTCCTCTATCGCCTATACCACGGGGAATGTTCCGAGGAGCTCTTTAACCTTGTTCCTATCTCTTCTTTTCACACCCGTAACACCCGCACTGGTCGGGGGAAGCATTCACATTTTGTCGACAGAATCGGTAGTCGAACTAAAAAGTTTGGTGCATCTTTTCTTTGTAGAACAATCGACAAGTGGAATGCTTTGCCAGCCCATGTGTTCTCTCCCTCCTATAACCTTGGATCCTTCAAGCGATGCGTGAAGAAGCACCTTTGGCCGGCATAGTGACGGCGGGTGAGACAGCCGCGTACTGACTCGGTTGTTTCAGTCGTCGGCACTTTTGGATCTCCTCTTGCTTATCATCAGGCAAGTCGATGTCAAATGTCGTGTCACAATAAAAAAAAAAAAAAAAAAAAAAAAAAAAAAAAAATTATGACTTGAATATCACCAAGACCCTCTGGTAGGTGATAACTTATGGTGATATATGATGAAAGATTTGTATCATATGCATTTATTTCATCAATCAAACTGATTTAATTAGGAATTAATTCTCCCATTATTGAATGCAGAAGTTGCATCCCTAGTAAAACAGCATCATTCACGTTACCGCTACTGAGTACACCCAATTTTAAAATGTAGTAAAGGGTCGAGAAAGGAGAGCAGCGCGTCAGTAACGTGTGTGAGATTTTATGTGGCCTGTAGTGACCACCTATGGCAAGTAGAGTACACCGCTGTAAAGAGTGGTCTGGTCGTCCATACGAAATGTATGCAGAAGCGCGCCACCTGTGGACGTAACTGGTTCGTTTGCGCCGAGCTTTACTGCCCACTGCCCAACTACGCCTAGATATTCTTGTATAAGATAAAGTTCCCTCGACCAACCACAGCATAATTCATAGATTACCTAGGATATTTATTATATTTTAAAGTACCTAAATGAATTCATTTATTATTTTATGAATTTTATTATTTTAATGCCTGGTCCAGTTTGGTGTAACATATTGATAGTATTTCATCAGTTTGTATAGCGTATAGCGCGCACTGAACCGTGCACATTCCTATTAGCTTCTGTACTGTCGCGCGCACGAACCATGCATTGGAATACTGGCATCGATACAACTCGTGCTTACACACTGCGCTTCCCTTTGTGTTCGTCCCAAAAACCGATAAATTCTGGTTCCCTTCGTGCACGGGTTGTAAAGGCATGGACGGTGCGGTTCGCAAGCATCTTAAAAATATTAATATGGTCAACTTTGGATATGTGCGAACCGCTCGCGAACATGATTAAAGGAGTCAATAAGTATGTTCCTAAGATGCTCGCGAACCGCACAGGTCTGGACCCGCCTTAGTAATGGTAGTTGCGTCGTTAGGTTAGGTTACCCCTGCTCGTGTCACCCTGCTTGATACACGTAATGATTCGTTACACTAATTTGGACAGGACATAAAGATTTTACCTATTTTTATTAGCACCAATTTCTTGAAATTTATATCTCATGTTTTATTATATTGTTTTTTTAATGCCTCTTATTTTGTGATATATTTTAAGTATAGTAAAAATTATGAATAATTGCAAATGGTTTCAACAATTGTTGACTGACATTGTGAAGTTGAATTATTGTTATTATAATGTTGCATAACATAATTTAGATGTCATGGAGTAATATAATTTGGTAAGTTAGCTCTAGAACATTAATAAGATAATAATAATAGAACTTTATTATTATCTAGAACATTATTAAGTTATTTTAATTACAATTTAAGGTATTTTAAGATGAGAAAACAAATAGGATGTTTTTTTCTTGTGTTCACTTTATATAAGACTAACGTAGTTTGATTATATTATGTACAAGTAAGTGCACAAATATAATCTCGAAAGTAAGAGGTATTCCAGTGATAATGGATTTTAATGTATGGCTATTTAATTCAATTCATTCTCTATAAACCTAATGATTAGATCATCTCTTTAGACCCAACTCTGATAATTTTTAGGTCTAATGATAATTTATTTTCTCTGTTGATATTCTTCATATCAAAAAGACTGGAATTATCGTACATTTCTCTAGATTGATTACTGGATACAGAGAAAACAAATTATCATCAGACCGAAACCATCAGAATTGGCTTCAAAGAGAAAAAAACATTCTCTCGAACTAATATGGATTTGGTTGTTGGATTAAAATGCAATTGAAAGAATTAAAATGCAATTGTTCATTAGATTTTACACTAGGATCTTGAAACATTAGGGTTATTTTTTTATTATATTTATTTTTTATAAGTTTCCTAAATAAGACTAATTTGGTTCTCAAACATCCATTAGTCAGCCTATTTAATAAAATTTATTTGTGTATGATTTTATCTCTTTTTTCTAGTATAAGTAGTCGTAAGTTTATTAGTTACAATCTCAATAGCAAATTGTGTGTTTTATTTTTTAAATATGATTGACAGGAAAGCTGTAAGGCTGGGAATACACATCCGATTTTTTTCCGATGGTCTGATCAGACTATTCGGAGAGAAAAATCGAAAATCTGTTCCCAGCCTAGAGTTCCATTAATTTTGAATATTGATTTGCCATTACTATATGAACTAGATCCTCGTGAATTATGTTATATCTTCCATTTAGTAAAATAAATTATATTTTTAATTGTATATAGTTATATTGATAATTTTAATGGCTGGTGTTTAATAGGAGTCTAATGTAAATAATTTTACCTATTTTCTTATTGAATTGAAACAGTATTATTTGGGTGAATTGAAAAAAAAAAACTGTTATGACTCATTTTAACTAAACTGAATTTGATAGCTTTAGGTACTAAGTCCAAAAGACACACTCTTCGACGACTACCATTTTTTTGAAATAAATAAAAGTTTAAACTTGAATCCAACTGTAATTGGACGGGATCTAATTTGGACCAAATAGTACCTAAGCCAAATTATATTCTCAGTACTCACTCACATACGGTATTACTCGAAATGAGTAAAAAACAACGTGTGAACCGTAAAATTCACAGCTTGAACTGCATCAAGCTGGCTCGATAGATTTAATCAATTTCCTATGCACTTAGTGGTAGGCAGTGCTGCCCAGTCTGCCAACCCGGGGTTACACGACTTACAAGATACAGCCCTTGAAGTGACCTAGTTACGTTTTGGGTTCAGCTTGTGAGATGCCGGTTCCAGCTAGGCCGGCATAGTGGAACCGCATAGTACCGCTGCTTACAGTTATCCAAAAATAGAAGTGACTGCAGTTGACTGACAGGCGGGGTGCTGATATCGAATCACAATGAAATGAGCTGTCGTCGCGTTTGGCTTTAGCATATGTACGCGTCCTCGAGTCGAGCATACTTTTGGCTTTAATGTGTGGACGAAAGCCTTTGCTGTAATTTTTACTCATCGATTAAAACCGTATGTGGGTGCGGAGCTTTAGAAATACCAAATTGTATCTATGACTTTAACTGGCTGTTGTGATGTGCCCAATGACGAAGGATTGTATAAATATGTATAAGTTAGATAAAATATGCATATTATTGACAAGTAAGTCATTATTTTAATTTGATCACAATAAAAGCCTCAAATTTAAATATTGTACACGTTGTTTCATTTTTATCAGCCTTGACTTGCCTGATGGTAGGAGTTTGTACACCTATGTCCCCCAGGAAGGTCTCACCGCAGGCACCACACGCTGTGTACCTCTTACCTCCTGCTTGATATATGCTGAATATGTACATATTCAGTCGTTCAATGAGGAAATTAACCATCATGGACCCCCCTCCAGGCTACTGGATAGGTAGAGTCAAAGGAGCCCCACTTGCCATGATCCTTACATCGACAATCCTCTTCATACATTCTCTGTGGTTATTGGCTTTCGGTCATGATTTTGGTAGAAAAATAATAAATACCGACCTAGGTCTGCCTCGTTTGACGCGTCAGATATATAAACTCCTTTCTAAGTGGGTACTACTGCCTACCACTCTTAGATAACCAGACCCTGAGCAAATACCGGCCTCTTTTTTAACTAACAAACATTTGCAATACTGAATATTACAAATAAAAGCTATAAAACAAATATTTGCTCCGACAAGTAATTAAGCCCGGGACAAACTGGAGTGCTAAACAATTCGCCACGCCTGTCGTCTTTATTCAGCCATTAAATAAGTTTTCTCTATGGAGAAAGTAAAATACATATTTGCAATTTTTATTAGTAGTAATTTATTACTTGTAGGTATACGTAATGACATTCAAATGGGGTGAAATAGAATACAAATAATAATAATGCCTAACGATACAATTTACGAATATGGTTTTTTATACAAGGCAAAAATTATATTAATATTAGATCTTAAAGAAATCAACAAGTTATTTTTTTATGAGGATACTGTCGACTTCTGCAATGGTTGTTGAAGGCATGATCCTCAGTGTCCATACCTGAAAATTACAAGGGAACTTATTAAACTAACAATTATTTCATCATCTTCATTAATTTCACTCTTATAACCTTGGATTCTTCAAGGAAAGCGTAAAAAGGCACCTTTAGCCATTATAGTGATAGCAACAGAGTCAGCTTTTTCGGTCGTTGGCGCACTACTTACCATCAGGCAAGTCAAGGTAACAAGTAGTCTTAATCAAAAAAAGGGAAAGGCAGAGACAAAGAAAGGCCACATTCCACGATCCTCTTGCGTCCTTCACAATCACGATTCTCTTCATTACGAGTTCAGTGCATCTATTCTTTGTAGAACGATCGACAAGTAGAATGCTTTGCCAGCCCATGTGTTCTCTCCCTCCTATAACCTTGGTTCCTTCAAGTGATGCGTGAAGTATCACCTTTGGCCAGCATAGTGACGGCGACTGAGGCAGCCGCTAACTAACATCGTCGTCACTCTTGGATCTCCTTTTGCTTACCATCAGGCGGGTCGAGGACAAATGGCGTCACAATAAAAAAAAACAAATTGTCAACTCTTTTTCTCACAAGGATAGACCATATTAATCCTATTCTTGATGTGGACTAAATCAGAGACATCCTCATGAAAGTGGGGTGGCTAGTGCCCATAACCGTAGAGCTTGTGTGAAGAGATTTGTAGATGTGAGGAAAGCAAGGAAGTTGTGTCTTCGTGGCAAGTAGCGCTCCATCGTCTCTGCCTATCCCTGTGGGAAAAAAGCATGATAAAATAGATTTTGTTAATCAAGAAACTTGAAAACCTATTTTCAGGTTTCTACCTTACCCAGTATTCACTTCCATACAACATGGTAGGAATAAGCATATTTTTTTCATACTTGCACTCAGCGGGCAATGGAGAGAGCTATGCTTAGTTACCTGGGCTGAAAAGGCTATGGGCTGGCACATCGCTCAAAAAACCGATAACTGATTGGGAAGAAAGGTGATAGAGTAGAGACCACAAACCGGCAAAGCAGCGTAGGTAGGCCTTCCAATGGGACTGACAACATAGTGAAAGTCACAAATAACCAGTGGATGCAACTGACATCTTGTCATTCAAAGTGGTGTTTTAAGAAGGAGGCCTATGTTCAGCAGTGGATGCTGATGACATAAATAAGAACCTAACTTTGAAAATGTACTTACTTCTGGAACTCCCACTCTCTGTTATCTAGCGGGCAAACTTGTCTAGTTTTCAACCAACGAGAGATACAATGGAAATGAAAAGCATGCTGAAAGAAAAAAATAACATTGAATCCTAAAATATTAACTAAAGCTTAACCACAGGTTTATTCAGTATGTATTTTGTTTGGATACATTACTCATACAATACAATTTTGAAGTTCACATCTGCTACTAATAAAAGGCAATGCAAAAAGAAGATACAAAGGATTCAAGTATAGAAACTACACTTGAACATGATCATATCAACAATAAAATACAAATAAACTTTTAATAATAATCCCTTGTTCACATAAATTATAGACAACATTCAAATAAGAAATAATAAAACTGACTAAACCATATAAACATAACAAAATAATTTACTAACATTGCACACTCCCCATGCAACTGTACATTCTTCACTGGTAGCGGAGGCCTGGTTAGCCTGGCATTCAATGCAGAGATCCATAATGTGGTTACGGCAAATAGCACAATTATCAACAACAATATCTGAAATAATAGATTTATTCCTTTAAAAAAAGTTATTATTAGTTTACGTACTATTGGTTTTATGTTTATAAAAAATACTTATTATTCACATTAATTTTTGTATAAAATTTATGTATGGAAGAGTATGTTTGTATTTTAATTTGTAGGTTATTCTAAATCGTATAATCCTCAAAATCACTATGGTCACAATTAAACTTACCCCAGGCCCACAAAGCAACGGCGTTCCACTGAAAAATAACAAAACAACAATAAAATCTTCATGTTTATATGGTCGAACAAAACTATGATGTGACAATTTTAAAACGTACCTTTTTTACTTCGAATCTTTTCTTCTCGCTTTTTGTGCTGCTCGTAGTAGACGCTACTTCTACCTCCTCATCGTCAACATCCATTGCAGAAGTTGTTGCAGACATTTTTAAATTGTATCTTTTTGATAAATTGGAAAGTATATTGAACAAAAAGACTTGTCGCTTGCCGCCGCTTGACAAGTTAATTTGACAAGTGACTGAATTGCGTTGCGAAAATAATTTTGATGCTTATTTATATAACCCGACAGGTTTACGATGATTCTATATTAATAAAAAGAAACAATGAGTCGATTAAAGAATAACCTTGTTTCCTTTACCGCGTTCTCACCAGGCGATTTCAGTTGATCAATATTTGTCGTTTAACAAAAATTATATATATTAATTGCTTCAATTTGGTTGAAAGTCTGTTCAGACGGTTCAAATGTCGAACGATTTCGCAGTTGATCAACTCAAATCGCCTCGTGAGAACGCGGTCTTAAAGGACATCATTTATTTTGTATGGGGAATTGGACTTAATTGTATTAAAGGTTTAATATGCATTTTAAAATAGTTTGATGTACGAAGATTATAATGTAATTGGAATATATCCTTTATTTTTTGCATAGTACGTGTGCAAAATGATCAAACTATAACTATTCATCATTAATATTCATTAGAATAGAACGTCCTTTCGACCGACAACTCGAAGATCGTGTTAAAATTG
The DNA here is from genome assembly GCA_905220615.1 of Tinea trinotella. NCBI lineage: Eukaryota > Metazoa > Arthropoda > Insecta > Lepidoptera > Tineidae > Tinea > Tinea trinotella. The sequence continues at coordinate 5,698,370 of HG992310.1, forward strand.
TGCATCCTTTTCCATTTACACATTTTTGTCACAAAGTTTTGTTTTCTAGTCGCAAAAACGGCTTTGGTCATATTACCATTATTATGGGGCCTTGGCTATTATTTTCGGAGGTTCGGAACCAATACGACTGATTGTAATCATTATAAAATCCAGTGATTATATTTTAAGTAAATTTTGTAAGTAGTCGGAACGTCGAAGTAATTTTAATATATGTTATTTATAAAATGTATAAATAACAATTAATAAATATTAATTAATAATGTATAGGTTAAAGAAAACACATTTGTATGCTGAATTATAGTTTTTATCTAAAGCATCTAATTCTATATCGCTTGCATCTTTTCTTCTTTTATAGGCATTTTTCCATATTTCATAGAAACATACGGTGGCTTGAAACCGGTAGCAGACTAGAAGTGGTACTGACACGTGTGTTATCAATGTCCATGCCCATACACCATAAAATTCCATCTGCGAATTATAAGATAAATATGTTAGGTGCCTGTTTATTTGGACTAAGCGCGTTAAATCTATTCTATTAATTCTAATAATTCTACATATTAAATTATGTAGTTTAGTTACTTTACTGTTTTGGTTTGCTCTAATACTCTAGTCTTCCCACCTTAGCTTAGACAACCATTAACCAGTAGTTTTTATTTTTTAAATTAAACGTTAAGATCCAGCATTGTAACATTACAACGAACAAGACTTCGTGACATTGTCGGATTTGTTACGCTTATATGTATGATTTCACTCCGGATCACGGTGAAACATGTTCAGGCCCGAGATAATATGACTAGTCACTAGTCACTAGTGCCGGCCCGTAGCAAATGTGAAAAAATATAAATCGTACGATTAAACAACTGACTCGACTTAGACAAACAGCTCAAATCAAAATTGTCTAAGGCCCTATAAGTATTGTGGTGTAGCCAATCTGCAGCATGATAATGTACGTATCTAATATTTTTTTTGTGTACTACCAATTGTAGTCTATCGGTAGCCCCGCGCCTGTGGGGGCACGCAGGGCCTTAAGCATTTGCTACCACCTGTTATATGGTTAATCCGGCGCTACATATGATAGCAAACCGCCTTATGTTAAGCTGGAAAGTGGTCCGTGAATAGAGGCGACTGAGGAGCGAGGCCCAGACCCCAATTCTTTTAATACATTATGCCGACGAAAACACAGTGAAATTGAGCCACGGTTGCAAGTGACCAATCAACGTAGTTTACTTATTGATTATTTGTTGATTGGTTACGAAGATGTCAAATATCAGTGCGACGCGATTGCACTGCTTTTTCGACGCCAAATGTATCGGGAAATCGAGGCCCTGAACTGACACGCGCTATTGACACAAAACTCCTTGCTTGTTCGTTGAAATGTTACAAGTGTAATGTACTAATGCATTTTAATTACCTGCAATGGATGAAATTCAGCTCTCGCATTTTTTACTCGATTGAGCAACCACAGCGCAAAGTTGCCCACAAGAAGGAACGTGATAAGTTGCCGTCCAGGTTTATGCTTTGTTGTTTCTTCACTTCCTCTAGACCAGGCATCTAACACCAATAATGTTTGGCAAGAACTCTGAATAACGGCACATAGGGGAGATATTATTCTGTCAAAATTAAACAATCGTTTAGTCACGGGTAGCACAAAATAATAATAAGTCATATGACCACCTGATGCTACTTAAGCTTGAGTGCAGTCCATAAATGGATACAACTACTACTACAGTTGAATAACAGCAAGTAGCAGTCGCATCTACTATGATAACCTAGTTGGCATCGGCAACATACAAGCTGATCCCGAAACGTGACTAAGTCTTTCTCCGTTTCATACTGACAGCAACTGTCATTTAGTATATACATATCAGTGAGTCGTCTCGCCTCGACTGGACACACAATGCCATGACCAGGCAAGGAGCTACCACCAAGCGAGGATCATTTAATTGGAAATTTTGTACAATGCGTAAGGGCTGCTACCGCCCGCCCTTTCTACGCGTAACAAAAAAAGGGTCAGAGATGTAACGACTCGACTTTTCAAAACGGGTTAAATCAAATTAAGACCTAAACCGAGTTGGGTTGGTTATGATCTACAATAAACCAGTTTGAACTAACTGATTTGGAACTAAACTAATTTTAGATCAGACACCAAATTTATCCGAAATTCTATAGCAAACCATACTGTGTATTAGGCAATTTAGATTGTCGGACCGAATTGTCAACTCGATTTGCAAACCAGTTTGAATCGAATTCATCAATTCGATTTGCGAATCAGGTTATCCATATTTTTAAACCGACCTAACTCGGTTCAAAAAGTTCGAAATCGTCCCACATTTAACTAGTATGCAAGCTACTGACCGATACTGTAATAGCAGTAACTCGCAATAACGATGCCAGGAGATGCACTGCAGTAACCCGCCAGGACAACTCGCACACTGACTCGTATTGTTGTAACCGGGCTATTAGGTGGGTTTGCCATATGTCAAACCACAACAAAAAAAAAGAGATATTCTAGAACAATTGTAGGTTTCAATTATATTTATAACTAACCTCGAAGCTCTCCGACTTTCAGGGTAATTTTGTATAAAAAATCCAGCTCCAATTATTTGAAAGAGATAGTAAAGGTAAACGCCACACTGAGTTACTAATAGGAGTGCATGTTCTAATGGCAATGTAGTTGCTGTACGTCGCACGCTTAATATTTTCATTCTATGTATGCATACTGCTGACCCTACTGACATTAAAATGAATAGAGTCGTCTCCCATATATTCACCTGCAATAATTTACCTATCTTTATATTTACTTTTCTATACTAAGCTATATATACAGACAGCCGGTTGTACCAAAAATTATAATTTACGAATTTGTAAAAAGTATCGTATAAGTAAAAGAAAAAACGAAAAATGGGTGGCACCACTCTTTAACTTCACATTTTACATTTACGTTTAACAGATATTTTAAACAGAGCTAAAGGACATCATTCATTTTGGGTTTCTATGTTCTACTTTTGTTATTTCTAATGATAAAAACATATATAAATAGTAGTTTCGATATAAAATTATTAACAACCCAACTCACGATTTCGTAATACTAAAAGTAATAGAATAAGTATAAAGTAAAACTAAATTCGTAAATTGAATCTTTTTTGGTACAACCGGCTGTTAGTGTGTATCATAGAAACAGGACAACCAAAGTACACATATGATATCAAATATACATTGGTATTAGCAAGAGGTTTTGAACCAACGACCCTCGGTTAGCATTACCATTACACTACCACTACACCTCGAAAATTTTATAAACTGTAATAATCTATTATCCACATCGCTCGAACAACCGACAACCGATAGGGAGGGAAAGGTTCTTGAGTGGAGACCACGAACCGGAGGACGCAGCGTAGGTAGGCCTCCCACTAGGTGGACTGATGACATAGTGAAAGTCACTGGTAACTGGTGGATGCAACTGGCATCTTGTCGTTCGGAATAGCGTTCTAAGGGGGAGGCCTATGTTCAGCAGTGGACGCCTTCTGGCTAATAACAAATTCATTAGGATATTTTATATGTAAATGTGTAGAAAACAAAAACTGTGTGCTTTGAAAACCATTTTCATATAAATTTTGCTGTTAAGTATTTGTTTTATTTAGTTGTAATCTATGTATATACAGAGCTGTGATCTAGTAAAATGAATCAATGAAGAATCTCTATTACCTGAAGTAAAGCTAACTCAACATGTTTTTCATTGTTGAATAGTCCATTGAAAAGCATTAGGCTCACAATAGTTCCAGCTAAAACTGCTACACCCATAAACAGTCCTTTGTGTGCACTCCCACAGTCCACAGAGAAATGGTTCGTCGATTTAACTCTAGTACAACATCTTTCTTTAATGTTCGACGAGTTTGGAATAACTGGTTTGCCGTTTTTCTGTAAATAAACTTACTTAGATGATAAGGATTTTCAGATAATGGATTTAAATTGCTTGCATATTTTTTATTGTAACTCGACTTATTTGACAGCACCCTGAGTGATGTTAAGTTGGGGTTTCACTATGTCGGCTTAGTTGAAAGTTGATTCCAAAACGCGACTAAATCACTTTACTGTCTGTGTACTTCTCCTTGAAACCTTCAAATGCAGCGCGAAGAGCCATTTTACGAGGCCGGCATCGTGGACATAAGTGCAGTTAGCTGAGGCCTTTGTCCGTGTACTCTAGCTTAACATCAAGGAAGGTCATATGACGACATAATATAACCATCAATGTATAATTCTTCTGTCCGATTTTTGTGTGTGCTTATGTGGATTCGAGAATGGTTAGATTAGGCAGGACAACGTATGTCAGGACCGCTAGTACTTATACTTGTATTAAAAATTATTATTAAACAAAAAGTTTTGTAGGTATGAAAAAAATGAATTACCGATCCTGGCACGGTGCATATATCATTCCATATAACTACAATAATAATGGAGCATAGTAGGCTGTACTCAACGCCGCACGGCCGCAAGTACGGGTTCACTGTATGAATTAGTGGCGTAATCATATCTGACACGTTGCACGTCCAGCCCTCACTCCTCATTGACACATTCTGCTTCTGGTAATATTGGAGGATTTCCGTGCTATCCTCATAAGAATTCAAATCAGCACTTTGGTTGACAGACGGCACTAATTCGGCCAGTTTTGTGGTTATATTCGAATACCGAACTAATGGCGAACGGTTGTATGCCACGGCCACAATGTCGTCCTTGGTTTCTTGTATAATAACGTTGAGCCATTCGCAAACATTCGTTGCTATTAAATGCATTAGGCCGAACCTGTCTAATACTACACCTCGCATTGGGTTCAGCACCTGAAAAATTAAATATTTGAATAAAACTACTGTATATTTTTGTAATGAAAAGTGGATAGTAAAATTTCATGCGTACATATTTTCCATACAACTTGCGTTGGACTTGGAATACGGCAAAAATAAATAAAAATTTACAAAAAAGAACAATATACCTACATATAGTACTATAGAACTAAATTAGAATTTAGGTTAATTCTTTATTGTAAAGTTAGATTATATACTAAGGTAGATTATATATATATATATATATATATATCTGTGTGTTAGAAAACAGCTCATTAAGTTAAATATTTGTTAAAACATTTAAATTCATATTTAGAATATATTAAAATGAATCTTAACGCGTTATTAGGCATATTTTATTTTCTTCTTGTGCTCACGGCTCTTGATAAATACTAATTTAATTTATTTACATGTACTGTTTTAAGGCATATATATATATTTTTTATACTTCACTGTATAATTTAACATTACAATAAATATTCAATTTGTTAAATTATTAATGAAAATATTATTTATTTACCTAAAAACTGTTAATTTTCTATGAGGTTAATAAATGATAATGAAGAAGTTTAGGGATTGCATTAGAATTGTATTAATTAGCGATTTATTGTCTCTGCCCACAGAACTCATATGTTCCGTGTTTCTACCTATCCCTGTGAAAGTTTTTTTTATTCAACTCTGCATCTTAAGCATAAAGAAGGTCGAAGAGTGCCGACGACTAAAAATAGCAGTCCGCTCACAGCTGCCACGGTCGTCGTCACTATGCCGGCCAAAGTGTCATAGTGACCAAGAGTCGGCCAGGCAAAGAGCCATGAATGATTAGGTTAACATATAAGATAATATTTACATCAGTATAAGAAAATATGAAGACTGTTTGTGCGACGAGATATAGTATTCTTAAAGCTGGTTTCAATGCTATGACAATCATCTGGCAATCCCCTGATAAGTCGAAATATCCAGCGAATTGTAGGCAGGAGTAAATTATGGAGCCCACACCAAATCCTGCTACTCCCATATGCAAGTAAAAGCTACCGTAACGGGTACGTATTGTACTATCTGTAAAGTAAAAAAAGGATATTTAAAAGTTTTTTTACTAAGGCTCGACATATCTATAGCACCCCTTCTGATGTTAGGCTGAGTTGGTTTCATAAATAGAGGCGACTGCTACTACAGTTAAATAACTGAAAACAGCAGTTGCATTAACTAGGCCAGCCTAGTTGGAAACGGTAACGTACAAGTTGATCCCGCAACGCGACAGTCACTTCAGGGTCTGTACTCTCGTAGAACTTCAGATCGGCAGTCTGTGCAAATGCTACCATACTGTAGTATTTGGACAGTTGCTTACCACTTATTAAAATATTAATAAAGATATTAAGGATGTGAGGGAAGCGAGGAAGCTGTGTCAGGATCATGGCAAGTGGCGCTCCATTGTCCATGCCTATCCCTGTGGGTAAAAGGTGTGACAATTTGATTGATTGATTGATAACACAGCGTGATTTTTTAAAATTACTAATTTATACTGTTTTTTAAATGTACATTTCTATACTAAGCTACTAAAGAGCAATGAATCATAGAAACAGGACAACCAAAATACATATATCAAATAATTAAAAATACATTGGTACCAGTGAGTGTTTTCAAACCCGTGCGTAACCATTGCACTGCCATCACACCACCGTCGCCTTAAAATAACTTTTGTTTTCTACATTGTGGATTGACATATGACAGCACCCCGCATGTTGGTAAGTTGGAGTGTGGTTCATGAGTAGAGGTAACTGGTACTACACTTAAATACCAGTAGCAGTCACTTCCACTATGCCGACCTAGTTGAAACCGGCATTTTACAATTCGCTTGGAAATTCACGATTGTAAATTCACGATCTGTATACTTGTAAGTGGTTTTACTATCCCAGATCGGCAGATTGGGCATTGCTGTCTACCACGTACCTATTTAACTTACCATCTTTATGATTTTTAGTAATCCTCAAATGATAAAATGTATAAGCCAAAAACAACATACTGACGACATACAAATACATTGTGAATATCTGAAAAAGAACCAATTCATTAATTTATTCGTATTTTCAATTATCTGCCTGTCTATTATTGCATTCAATGATATCATAAAATTACTTTAAATATATTTTTAATTGAATTGTTTAATTATTTTATCTAAGAACATAATTCATTTTGTATGGGGACTTGGGATTAATTGTATTAACAGTTTAATATAGTTTGATGTACGAAGATTACAATGTAATTGTAATTTATCCTTTATTTTGCATAGTTTAGGTGTGCAAAATGATCAAACTATAATTAGGACAGTTCAAAGCAAAAATCTATATCTTATTTCCCAAATAACTCAATTGCACACAGCAATTAAAAGAAAAATTGTTATTAGTTTTATTAACACAAGTATCGAAACTACCATTTAAATATTTTTTCATCATTGGATATTACAAAAGTAGTACATAAAAGCCCAAAATGAATTATGTCCTTTGAACACATTTTTTATTTATTAAAATATAAGTATAAACTGGTATGAGAGATAAAATGTATAATCACTTTTATTATAAACCCTTTAAAAAAATGAAAGATAACCCATTTGCGTTTAGTTTAGTAAAATAAGTGTACTATGCCACTCCGGAAGCCACTTTTTGACTACTCTACACTCAATACTTTTCTCAAACATAAATAAACTTTCACTAATAATGATTTGCACAAAGTCGTCTTAATTCATGGATCAAATGCACACTCCAGTTTAACACCAGATGGAGAGCTATGTCGAGATGATTAAAAAGATGTGCTAAAAATAATTAAGAGGTAAAGCTGAGCTGAGAGCTCAGAGGTATAATAAGCTGAGAGGTAAAAAAACATATAGTCGAATTAAGAACCTCCTTAATTCCTTAAAATCCTCCTCCTTAATTTTGGAAGTCGGTTAAAAATAGTCGTAATTTTTTTATAAGACTTGTTTTAGTTAATTTCAAAATAAAAGTCATAATTCTGTAAAATTACTTAAGGACACGATTTATAAAACAATGGCTTTACAACCTCAGCTACAGATATAGGATGTCACTTTTACCAGGCAAAAGTTGCATCCTATACTTGGCAAGGGGCGCTCCATTGTCTCTGCCTATCCATGTGGGAAAAAGGCGTGACAGTCTGATTGATTGATTGATATCTGTGGAAATTCTCAAAGTGCAGTCAAATATGCAGTCATGGTAAAATAATTCCAGGTAAAACTTACATCAGACGTGAGATTTGTGTAGAGTTCATTTTGTATAGTACTTGTGACTGGTAAAGCTATTCCTAATACTATTAATAACTTTGCGTAGAACGCCGATAATACCACCGTCATGGATTCGCTGAAATACATAAGACATTCGCTGAAAATAACGTACGTGTAGGATTCCAAATTTACGCCTTCGTAGGAATTTTCGTCACTCTATCGGCGACTGAAGCAATTGTACATTGAAACGGGGTTTTTTAGTCGTCAGCGCTCTTTGATTCCTTGATTATCACCAGGTCAGATGTTAAGTTTCAATAAAAAAACTATCCAATCGAAAGGCTTCGACGCTCGGATCCTTCAATATTATCCTCAGGAAACATTTAAAATATGTTTTATATCGTATTATAGATGTTATTAATCAATACTATAAGTACATATATTTAATAATACTATGCGCTTTACTCTATCCTATACTCTCTTCACAAGCCAAAGGTTAACTGTCGGAAAAAGCTGTGAGTCTTTCCGCTCATATTTTCTTATATATATCAGACACCAGACCTCGACTTGGCTGATGGTAAGCAATAGGACATCCAGAGAGCAGACGACTAAAAAAAACGTCTCATCTTACGATTTAAGCAGTAGCCGTCATTATGCCGGCCAAAGATTTTTTGTACAATAATGTAATATCACAAAAATGGTGAGACTTTATAATATACGAATACGTATATCATGTTTTAATTAAAAAAAAAGGTATGATGAAAATGTATGTACTTAAAAATAGATTTTTATAAATACTAACTCTCCGTGTGAAAGAGGGGTGCGTTTTGAAGTCTGCGTAGGTGTTAGGTCACCGCTGGAACTACGGCTTAAGGGCGGCACGATACTTAAACGGGTCAAGCCATGATGATCTCCTGCAACTCTAAAATAATTTAAAAAATAAATTACAATCAATTCAAGTACATAAGGGACTACGGAATTATTCAGAAAACATTTTAAGTTGTACTGCCTAAATTGGCTTAACATAACACTGACCTCCCACAAGTATATGGTATAATAAAAAAATAAAAAAATGGTTCAGTTATATAATTTTAAGTAAAAAACATTGGCAATAAACAATTTAGTCAAACTATGACCACAGACGGAGGTAATCCTGCAGTAATAATAATAGAGGTCTGTTACTGCAAGACCGTGGTCTAGTGATAGTGAAATGGTCACGCAAACCAAGAATGCAACCACGAAGGGTGCAAAGCTCTCGAAACGTCGAAATGAAAAATTTTACAATCAAATAAAAATTAATGCTATAGTAAGCCGCATTAAATTTGTTTAATTCATTTATCTATGTTCGCGCAAAATCTAACAAAATATGATTTACAAACAACATAAGAGAAAATAAGAGTAAATTAATTATTAATTATAACAAATTAGTTTTACGTAATATTATATTTATTTAAATATATTTTTATTAGGTACAATTTTAAGTGTTAGACGAGTCATAGGCTAATTTAATAAATAATAATTTATTTACAGTAAAAATACCTTATTAACCATCAGTTTAAAACTATATGTACTGTCATTTAGAAACTGTGGAACCAAATATACGTTAAATATACGTAAAAATTAACAAAAGATATAATTTTTATAAAGTATAGAATAGAATCATATATAAAGTTTGGCGATATATAAAAATAAAACGTAAAATTATATATTAAAATGTGTTAATAAAAACGTTTTTATTTTTTAAGTAGCTGTAGTTATAATAGCTTCGGACTCACCGTTCATCTTCACAAACGGCTATGAGGGGCTCCGATTTCTTCCTTTCATTAAGTGCATTTTGATTGGATTTCTCTTTATTTTTAAACATAATTTATTTACTATTAAAAAACTCAATACGTTTACCATGTAAGTTATCTATTCATTATACTATTTTTTACGCAAGAATGTGATTTTCCGTGTGGACGAGTTGGTGTCTAAGTGACAAATATTGTTTTACATGTCATATTATTTAGATATATATTTATAATAATAATGTTAATTATATGTGTAATGTTGGTTAAGTAAGAAGGTTGTTAATTAACTGCGGTAAAATAGAACATTTCAAACAATGTATCTATATCAATAGATATTTTCTTTATGTTGCTTGTCATCTGTTTCTAGCGCTGCAGTGTAACTAGGTGACCTAAAAAATTCTATATTTTTTAATATTACGAGATCTGAACAAAAAGGTACCCACTATTCAAAAGGAGACAGACAGTTCTAAGAGTGGTAGGTAGGCATTTTGCAGTTATTCGGCAAGTATGCCAAACCGATGTAGTACCATCACTTTCAAATAAACAGACTGTGAAATGTAAAGAATTAAGACGCGATATTTGATTTCGACTTGCCTGATGTAAAGTAAGGGGAGGTAAAAGAGTGCTGACAACTGATAAAGTTGCCAAAGGTGCTTTTGTGCTTCATGACGTTCAGAGATTGTTGGAACGCAGTGAAAATAGCATTTACTTCTTATTTTAAAAGGTCATTTTAAGTTATATTAACTCATGATAATGAGTCCTCTCAAATTAATGTGCCTTGACCGAGGCGGATCCAGCAGAGTGTTTTTCAAAAAAATCGGAGACGTTCTAAAAAAAGCTGGATTACTTATTTTTGTAGATATGAGGGAAGCGAAGAAGTTGTGTCAGGATCGTGACAGGTGGCGCTCTATTGGCGCCTATCACTCTAAAAAAATCAATTAGATTGATTGAATCCTCCTAAATCCTATACCTAAGAAACTATACCTAACTAAGCTTATTTTAATTAATAATATGACAAATAATAGATAATTATAAATATTTCTCATTTTCTTGCCTGTCATTTACATCGTAATTGCCTATTATATGTCACAACTTTTGTTTAATTTATTTTCGTACGTTTTTCTTCATAGTAGTGCTGTGGTCGATGTATTTATTACCTCGAGATGTTCCCGCTTGAGTAATAATTAGCTTGCAGGTGTCACTTACAGACACTTCTACTAACGAGACTGCAGCAAAATATCCCACTCCCCAGGTCTTACCGCACCTTCTTTCTCGGATTAATAATTTAATCTCAAAGAAACTCGGTAATTAATTTTTTAAAATGCTTTAGATATAGTAAATTTAAAAAAGAAAATATTAAATATAGACTTCTTTAAATACTAAAAAGTAAAACTTATTAATAAATTTGTATAGTAATTTTTAAGTTGATTTACTAAAAATATAAATTGTTATAATTATTTGATAACCTTTGATTTATGTTTTTTTTTGTTAAACATAGGTATATAATAATTATATGTTTTCTTAATTAATTAATAAATAATTGAGAATATATTATTTTTTAATTACAATATTTATTTTAATAGACGTCTGGAATTTTATGTAGACTTTACACGATCCCTTTCATTCTCTGTCTATGTTAATTATACATATTTCGATTAAATAGGAATCTGACGAGATACGAATCTGACAAAATGCGAATATAATTTAACAGTAGAATGACATCGATGGTAGAATGCTAATGCATTGGTTGCACGTAAAGTCCTGGCTTCGATTCCCGGCCGGTACAAATAATTGTTTCATAGCTATTATTAGTAATTAATATTTAGATTGAATATTACAAATATTTGTTAATAAAAAAAGAGACGGTTATTTGCTCAGGATCAGGTAGGCTAGGAATACTGCTGATCCGTGGTATAGTATTATAGTACCACCACTTTCAATTGTACAGACCGTGAAGTGGCTTAGTCGGGTTTCGGATCAGCTTCTAAGTTGCGGTCTAGACTGACTGCGGTCTAGACTTTTTTTTTATTTTTTTATTTTTTATTGTGACACGACATATGACAGCACTCCGCTTGATGTTAAGCCAAAGTGTGGTCCATGAATGAATGTCACTGCTACTACAATTCAATAACTGTGAGGAGCAATCACGTCCACTATGCCGGCCTAGATGGAACCGGCAACTTACAAGCTGATCCCGAAACGTGACCAAATCACTTCACGGTCTGTATACTTGTAAGTGGTGGTACTACCCCGGATCGGCAGATTGGGTACCACTGCCTACCACTCTTTGATAACCAGACCCGAAGCAAATATCCATCTCTTTTTTTTTTATTAACAAATATTTGCAATATTTAATACTATTAAATACTACAAATAAAAGCTATGAAACAAATATTTGCTCCGACCGGGGATCGAACCCGGGACTTTACGCGCAACAAACCAGTCGCTAAACCGTTCGTCCACGCCTGTCGTCGACTGATCTAGACTGACATAGTGGATGGGGCTGCTACTTCCATACTCCAGCTTAACATCAGGCGGGGTGCTGTCGTATGTGGAGCAGATTTCCAGTCATAATAAAAAATGTATCTACATGTATTTATTTTATAATTCTCTATATATTGAATAAAGTAGTAGATCCGATTGAGTAACAGACAGGTCATTAAACTAGCGATAATTTTATTAGCGGTTACTCATAACATGGACAAACGTAAATAACACAAGGAAATATTAATTTTTTTAGTACCATTAAATCTAAGTAGGTATTCGCGATTTTTATATAGACTGAAGTAAAAAAAAGTAAACTTATCTGAATTTACTTTTTAAAGAATGGCAGATAGATAACAATAGCTAGTTTACCAATCAAATCAAATCAAAAATCATTTACTTGTTAAACATAGGTTACACAAAATTTATGCGGCTTACTATAATAGCGTTTATTTTGGTTTGGATTTTACATTTTTTTTTTATTATTCCGACGTTTCGAGAGCTTTGCAGCTAGCGTGGTAATTCAAAATTGTAAAATTAAAACCAAAACAAATGCGATAGTAAGCCGCATAAAATTAGTTTAATTCTTTAATCAATGTTCGCGCAAAATCTAAGAAAATACTAAAAATAACATTTAATAATGTTGATGTTAAAATATTTTAGGTTTTGGGATCAGCTAAAAAGTTTTTAGTTTAGCCAGCGGAGTGAATGCGAATGCTACGTGCAGTAATTACTATAGTAACAGTGGCTTCCATCAATACAGATAAAGAGTTTGTTCGTTTAACAGAATAATTAACAATTATTATAAATTTGATGTGGATGGATGCGTTAAACAAGGCAGGTCCCAGGAAGGTGTTTTCCGACCAAATCGGAGACATCCTAAAGAGAGCTAGGTTACCTAGGGCCCATAACCTTAGAGCTTGTATGAAGAGAATTGTGGATGTGGGAAAAAGGCGTGATTGATTGATTTTATTGTAATTACCGTCCACGTATTTTTCTTTCTAATCTGGAACTGCATTGCCTTTGTGGATGCAAATGTGCCTCGCCATGTTGATAATGAAACGATGCTGAAGTCTCTGGTAAGCTGGAAAGAAAACTTTTTTAATCATCGCATCCTTTTTTTATTAATTTTTTGTTTACTAAAGTACTTGTATCATTCAAACAGGACAACCAAAGTGTATAAATCAAAGATACATTGATACCGGCAACTGCTTTTAAACCCGTGCTCATTGTACTACCACTACACCACGGTCGCCTTAATTATCTTCGTACAATTGTTCAAATAAAATAAACCTATACTCTGCATAGGTTTATAACTCCCCCTGCTGTTAGGCTTCAGTACGGTTCACACGTGAACACCATTACTGCCTATAGTTTGAGCTGAGTCTGAGTCCTTGTCATGCTGCGCTTAAAGGATCCAGGATAGAGGAAAAATCTTTGCTTTTTCATTTTTCAATTGTTCATACATAGTCGTATATAGGAATCTACTCTCCAATCGACTTTTAGTGTATTTTAATTTTATTTTACCGATTTTCACCTAAATATTATACGTATAAAATTCACTATTTTATTCTGTAAAATTAAACCAATTGAGTCGAAATTTACGTGGCATTAAAACTGTTATAAACAACTCTAACATCGATGGAATTTTTATCGATTAAAAACTATGATGCAATCCAAAAATAGGTGATTCATAAGATTAAATAAATTTAAGTGTTGAAGAGCTTGCACGCAATTTAATGAGGAATAAAATTATTTGCTGTTTTTTATATACCTAGCATAAAATAACTCAGTGCTCAAAGTTTATTTACTTAGAAGTAATTTAAGTGCAAATTAGGTTTTGCAATCTACGTTTTAATTATAAATCGCAGTGTGGTACAATCGCAATAAAGACAATTTAAGACATTTAAAGACAATATAGACATTTATACATTTATATTGTTCTTTATATTAGTTCTTTATTTAGGTGATAATAAATAGATGGAATTAACACTTACCTTTCAATTTGTTCTTCCTCCTCACTAATGTCAACCATTATTAGAATAAAATCACTTAAATTATATTTAAATAAATATCATGTGATGTCCTATGTTTAGTTTTAGCGGTATGTTTAATGTTTTTCTGCTTAAAACTATGTTATCAGGAAGGAACGCTATCGAAGATTAAAGATAATTGCGTTATCTGAACTTAAGCTTCTGGAGTCAGGATGTCTAAGATAAAATACGTATAATGCATAACTAATATTTGTATTACTGTATGACACATTTGTGGTGTCTAAATTGTTAAACAACAGTTAAAAATAAGGATAAATAAAACACTAATTAAATTAAACACTGCACTCAATTACATTCACACAGATGTTCTGTTTATTAAGCTACTTTTTATTAAATATACAAAATTAGGAATACCGATTTCTTGTTGTTAAAAACGTTGACTAAAACATGATTTATTTTCACAAATCCTGAGTATTTCATACATGTTTATCTTCACAATTAATCTCAAGGTGTTGATGCCAATGTTAGGTACCCATTGTACCAATTTTTAGTGAGTCATTTGTACTTGACTCAATTTACTTGGAACTTCATGAATCTTCTATTCTGTAGTCCAAAAAATACCATGAACTTGATGATATAATCATTTTAGGTCGGTTAGTTATTGAAAATAACATTATACGTTATTAACATTATTACGTTAGCGCACCAGTTCATTACGTGTAAATTTTTGGATTCGATTCCCAGTCGGAGTAAGGATTCGTTTCATAGCTTTTATTTGTAATATTTAATATAATTAGATTGAATATTGTATGGAAATTGCGGATGGAAAGGCTTAACAATTTGATTAATTGAATATTACAAATATTTGTTAATAAAAATGAGGCGGATGTTGGCTTCGGGGCTGAGAACAATCCAAACTATTTTCATATGAACAAATATTTGAGCAATATCTAATAATAAGTAATTTCACGATTCGTTGTCATCTTGTTTATAAAATAAATAAAGATCACCTCAACAGTGTAGACATATGCGATATGTAATAAACCTCACTCGATAATTGTTCCATCACGATCGAGTGGAATTTTATACGACTGAACATGATCTGCGCATGAATTTGCATGTACTTAATAAATGTTTTGTAGTAATACAATATAAGATTTAGGAATATTAGCCTGAGCGCTTAGGTTAGAAGTCAGAGCTGTCGCGCGTTTTATTGCAGATGCCGTGTTCAACCTCCGGTAGATTGATGTGCAAGTTAGGAAATTTAAATCCAGCTTTTCATTCATACTATAACGTTAGATAAACGTTATTATTGAACAAATAGGAAAGATTTAAAAAACCAAACATATTTATAATTTAACATGTTAGTTATTTTATGATTGTGATGCGACACTAATCGAAAACTGAAAAATTCATGTCCGTTTAAGGTTACCTAAACTGGAAAACTGGCCAAGATAGCATAATGAGGGGAAAATAAATAAAAAAAACATTTATATATTTAGGTTAGATTTATTAAAAATTAATTAGTATTCTTATAACGAAAATTCGATAACAAATTGCACACGCATCACATATAAAATACAATACCTAAATATAGGAGTCTATAAAGTTTTACTACATGATATAAATATAATAACAATTGATTTGACACATTGTTTAGTTTGATAACTTATCTTGAGTACGAGTATTTATTGCTACCGACATTATTATCTTTATTGACAATTTGTTTTTTTAGGATTAATCATTGTTTACTTAATTCGCTTTAATTTGAGAAAATAGCCTTTAAAAGGACAATTGGTTTGATTTCACCTCCTTTCACCTACCTACTAATTATGACTACTTTATAGTGAGTCGAGATTAATTGAACATACAGGCCTTGAGCTATGAGGTTGAGGCAATAAAAAAAGTCTTTGCCCATACCTGTGGGAAAAGGGCGTGACAATTTGATGTTTTTTCATTTAATAGAGACCATACTCGAATGCCAATAGAATAGACGCTGCTTTACGAGTACATTAGCCTGTCTAATGTCAAAAAAGTTGTAAATCGAACACACCGAACTTGAGTAATTTTCCATACAAATAATGATACAAGCTGGTTCGAACTCTGAACGCATTTTAATCGAACAGAGAAGGCATAATACCCACGGTACCACCCAGGACCCACGATAATCAGCATTAAGGTAGCGAAGAGACGGGGTACGAGAAATTGGCCGGGATAGTGACGGCGATTGGGGCAGCCGTGTACTAACTCAGGTATTTTCAGTCGTCGTTACAGTCTTGGATCTCCTTTTGCTTTTCATCAGGCGGTCAAATGTCGTCACAATAAAAAAAAAAACAAAAAAAAATTATGACGGTAGTTCTGTGTTGGTAATTGTTAATTATACACCAGGCCATATTATATATGTCACTTATTTGTATAAAATAAATAAAAATGGTGGTATAAAATAAATTGTATCATTACAAATTACCTCAAAAAACACGGAAAATAATTAGCACCAACGTTATCTATTTGGATATTCCAGATTTAATTTAAATAGCTGCAAAAGCCAGAATATTAACCAACATTTTAGAAGCGAATTTAGTCTATAGAAAGATCAAAACTAAAATCAAACATTAATACTCCTTATATTTATTGTAGATTACTAGAGGCGGAACAGAGTAAATTATACTCGTATAAATAAACAAAATCAAAACGAGACTATGCCGTTCAACCATGTAGATAACGTTTTTTATTTTTGTAACTATTCTTCCATATTTCGAAGAGGCAAATAGTCGAGTGGAATCTGTAGAAGATTGCTAATGGCATAGACACGTGTGTTATAATAGTCCATGCCCAAGCACCGTAGAATGTTAAATGTGCAGGCCTAAATTCAGCTCGATTCTGTAACAAAATCATTAGGTGTTTTAAAAAATGACCATATTTCGACAGTCTCTTATCCAGTCTGTCGACTACCGAGAGACTGGCTGTAAAGTTACCTCGCATTTTAGGATTAGCTTGAAATTTGCCGGAGTTAATTTCAGATAGGCCGACATAGTACATCCGACTATTACTTGCAGACACCCCCTTGCTTATCATCAGGCAATTCAAGGTTAGAATAAGCGTCTCAATAGAAATATCAGTGAGAGCCATCGCCTCTATTTAAAAAAAAGTGTAGAAATAAAGGTATTAATTCCTATAAAAATAACTGTTTTATACCTATAGACCACTTTTAACTGTACTAACCAATAGCCACCTCCATTCATGGACTAACCTTCAGCCTAATTGTAATTGTTTTTTATTAATACTTTTTAACGGACTCCAAAAAGGAGGATGTTTTCAAATCGTCGGGATTTAAATCGCCCTGTTATTTTTTGTATTTTAGTGTAGTTACTTTTTGTGAAGTCGTTTGGCCTTTTATTTATAGTTTATTCCTAATTTTTCTACCGCTTTCTTATTATTATTGTTAATGCTGCAGTACCACCATCGTACTACTATTTGTGAATATTTACAGAATTTTTGTGTAAGTTCGATAGTAGATGTTCCACTTACTGGTGCTCTTAGAAATAAATAAACAAATGATACCTTTTCAAGTGTGTTAATAGCCCACATAGCCATGTTAGCAACTAGCATGAAAGTGACAAGCTGCCTCCCAGGCTTCTCTCTGCGATGTCTAGAAGTGTTACTGCGTCGCCACCAAGCATCGATAATGAATAGAGATTGTACTATTGTCTAAAATATAATATTCATTATTTAGATTAAATGCCTAAATTATATAAAATATAAATTATATAAGATATAACACAGATAAAAGAATTTAAGTCAATTTGATTCAATCTTTCCTATTTTTTGGATAGGTCGAATTATGTGTTTAATTATTTTTAGCCCAAATTGTACCCAACGAGGAAAGAAGGAGAGTTATACTAAGCTACTAAAGTGTATCATAGAAACAGGATAACCAAAGTACATTTATCAAAGAGACATTGGTACCGACAAGTGATTTTGAACCCGTGCTCTCGGTTTGCGTAATCATTGCGCTACCACTACACCACGGTCGCCTTAAAGCGTGACAATTAGTATGATTGATATAAGTAATAACACTTGCACTAAATAATTTACCACTATATTTATTGATTTGTTTTATTTTAAGTAGTTAGTAGTTTTAATTAGGATCCTAATTTAATGCTACATTTAAAAAATCCTAAATTTTTAAAACTATATAACACTAAATAATTGACCACAATATTTATTGATTTGTTTTATTTTAAGTAGTTTTGATTAGGATCCTAACTTCACGCTACATTTAAAAAATCCTAAAAATCCTATTTTTAAAACTTTATATTACTTACTTGAACTAGAGATAAGAATTCAGCAAAAAATCCAGTGAGTCCTGCAGCACCGGTCGCATGAGCTGTATGATGACATCCTATTAAGCTAAACATGCAGTACACAAACATGCCCGATTGTGCCAGAATTAGCAGTGATGTGTCCAAAACTAAAACGGCTGCAGAAAAATTCATCAAGAAATTAAATAGTACTTATTTAATAAAATTTTATCATAGTAGGGCGGTTTGTAATGACATTACGATAAGCAACAAAAAAAGATTTTTTTAATTCCAAATGTTTTGATTGTGTAATAATGAAAAGAATTAACAATCTTATTTATTACAAGTATTAAAAAGATAGTATTTTTTTTAGGTAGTAGGCAGACAATTTGCCCAGTCTTAACATCAGGCGGGGTGCTGAATATGTCGAATCACGAAAAAGTAGTCTATTTACAAGTGAATCAACAAATGTAATGCTTAACCAGCCCATATGTTCTTCCCATCCTATAACCTTGGATCCCTCAAGCAATTCGTGAAGAAGCCGGCCGGCATAGTGACGGCGACTGTGGCAGCCGTAAACTGATTTGATTTTTGCAGTCGTAGGCACTCTTGGACTCATGTTTACTATCAGGCAGGTCGAAATCAGATGTCGAGCCGCAATATAAAATGACAACAAAAGTTTTTTTAGTTATGAATAAGGTTTGCGAGGTTACAACCTCCATTCTGAATATAAAGAACTCGTAATTACCTTGTGTTTTCCTTTTGTAAGGCAATGTTCTCATTTGTTTCATAGCTATAGCTGCTGCTGTAAGCGTTAATGTGTACAGAACCAACTCACAAATGTTTACTTGAAATATGGCGTCCTGAAAAATTAGATTAATTAGTTATAAATAATATCACAACATATCCCACAAGAAAAGCAGTGCAGTTGCAGTGCTCCTAACATAAAGAGTTTTGAATGAAATTGTGAGAGAATTGTGAATGAAATTTTCTTACATTTTGCGCAAACATTGATTAATGATAAAACAAATTATACGCGGCTTACTATCGCGTTTATTTGGTTATTGATTGTATTTTTTCCGATTGTACAATTTTGTGGTTGTAAAAAAAGCAAGAAAGTTGTGTCAGTATCACGAACAATGATGCTCTTGTCCCACTGTGGGAATTGAAGCATTTCACAGTGATTGGATAAATGATCAAAAGAATCCGAATATACAACAAAGAACACAAGCAACAAATGTACAAAAAAATAGATTAATTGGTAAACATTAAAATATTCTCGTTAATTTCGGGATGCTGTCATATGCCAAGCCATATAAAACAAGAATTTCGCATATTCGGTAAATATTGCGATAATATTTAACTTAAAAATACCAAAATACTTACGTTAACTGTAACTGGATTATTGGCTAATACAAAGAACATAATGAGAGATATAATAGTTAAGACTATGATGAGTATTCCAGCAAAGAGACCGCGGTGTGCATGAGAACAGTCTAAAGAGAAATGATGCAATGTTGCTCTGCTTCCGTAAGGTGATCCCACACCAAGCATATGAGCTGCAATATAAACAAATTATTACGATGAAAATAATAGGTATTAACATTGTAATTTTTCTAAATAATAATTTATAAAAAAGTATTTTTATTGGTATTTGGCGTATTCTTGTGCTAGAAATATTACGAGTAATAAAATAGTAATATTAAATAGTACTAATAAAATAGTAATATTATTGTTAAAAAATAGTAATGTATTTAGAGGGGAAAAACACGCTTGCATATCGGTTATCTGCGGCCGGGGATCGAATTCGGTCTTTTTCGCTAACGCAGTTGAAATCGTTGCAAAATAAAGTGCCTCATTATAAGAATATTATTTTTTTGGCAAATTACAATGCTAGTTAGTACGAGTACTCGTATGTTTCGATTTATCAATGACGTAGTTCATAAAGCTATAATTTCGGTCCATTAAGTGGACCATTTAAAGTTTAATCTTTTACGCGTTGAGCAACCGAAAATTATGTTGATACTAAAATGTTATAAATATATTTCGAAGTGTTAATGAATCTTACCAAACTGATGTAATATTTTTTCCGGTGTAACGGAATTGTTTCTAGATTTGGTTTTATTAGCAGCTGCGTAGAATTTCCTTTCAAAGTCCTCAGGTGTACATTTTAACTAAAAGTTACAACATTGTAATAAAGAGCTATCAAATATTTTGTGTTATATATATATATAGCACAATTTATACTGTTACGTATAATTGTTTA
Organism: Tinea trinotella; assembly: GCA_905220615.1. NCBI lineage: Eukaryota > Metazoa > Arthropoda > Insecta > Lepidoptera > Tineidae > Tinea > Tinea trinotella. Next base: position 5,719,269 of record HG992310.1, read on the forward strand.
TTTATTATTTACATTTAATGCTTACAATTATTTATAATGTTTTATGCATTATTTATGCATATAATGTTTTATTTTGCATAAATGTTTAAATAATATTTTTTTATTTTGTATGTTTTTTAAATGCTTGTAAAATTTCATCTTTTTTTTATACCTATACTGCATTATTTTTTAATAGACAATGATGTTAATTTATAAGGTTTCTTCAAGAATTCTAAGAGTTGCAGTATCATTTATCAAGAAGACTATTTACATAAAATGTTTTGTTTTAATTTTATTTTAAAAGAGAATATAATTACCTCCTTCCACATCTCATAAAGTATAACTGCGCATATTAGAGAATATTCAATTGTGCATGGAAATAAGAAAGGTGAAGCGTTTTGAACTAACGCACCCATTATATTCGCTCTTCTACACGGATATTCAGTATCATTCTCACCACTAGGTACATGTAACTCATCTATTTGGTGTTGTAGATGATGTATTTCATGTTTTGTCTCTTCCACTAACACATAAAGCCATTCACATAAATTCGTTGCAATCATATGCATAAAACCAAATCGTTGAATCATTTTATATTTGCCTGATTCTAGTTCTTTGCTATTGAGAAATATGAATTGCATCTGAAGGAGTGTTAATGCCATTCTAAATGCGGGTGTTAGTGCTGATAAAACATTTCGACAACGGTCTTTCATTTCAAAATATTCTCCAAATTCTAGACCACTGTATACCATTGAACCAATACCAAATGCTGTAAGAAAATAAAAATTAATTAATGAAATAACAAGATTTTGTATCACCCATAGCTCGATATATAACAACGGTTACAGGCGACAATTACTACAGTCAGCAAGTGGCAATCGCATCCACTATGCCGGTCTAGTTGGAACTTTTAAGATGAACCGGCTGGTATTATAGTTAATCAATATAATTGACAAGCCTTTATTACATCCTTATTTTTTATTATAAACGCCAAAGTATGTGTGTATGGATAGGTGGATGTTTGTTACTCTTTCACGCAAAAACTACTGAATGGATTTTAATTAAACTTGCGCTGCGCTGGAAAAACCATTAGAGCTACATGTGTGTCTATTTATAATGTGTGATGGAATGTTTATCCTAAATAGTCCTACAAAAAAGCCCGCGACAGCATATGTGTACGCCTGGCTTTGCTGAATACCTGGCATCTCAACAAACTGACGAGACATCAGAACCTAATTTCACGCGGGTGAAGCCGTGAAATTAGGTTAATAAATAAACAAAAACAAAGTCTTACCGATGGCACCTAATCTCAAATAGAAACTTCCATATCTTGATATGTTTTCTTTTGGAAGTTTGCTCTTCTCTGATGGGGTTTTTATTCCATTCTTGTCAAGGTCATTAACTTAAATTGTTAAAAATAAATGAAGTTTAATTTAAAGAAATGTGTTTTAGACTAATGAATATTTTACGGAACATTTACATAGAGCGCAGGACATTAGTTGAATACAAAACTAAAAGAGGTAATATTCTTGGAGGCTGTAATTATGCAAAATAGATAGGATTTTAATGTCAGATTTTGTTAAGCAAATGATTCTAATTAGAAAAAATATACATATTTAGTTAGCTTATACGGCCTCGGAAAATTAATTACACTTTGAATTGTTTTTGTAGAGTTGATCTTAATGATTTTGGCCAGCATGGTGACGACCGTAAAAGGTTTTTGCACTCTTAAGCTTTCTGGTGACGATCTTATGCATGTTAAATGGAAACTAGCTTATACGCATCGAAAATATACCTAGTTTGTAAAGGCCCTTAGCTTTGAGTTTTGTGCAATAAAGATTTTAAATAAATTGAAGAGAAAAATAAGTGTCAATTTAAAGGATTTTTCTCTCTAATTCCTCTATCTCTATCCATTAATGTGTACCTTTTGTAGTTCTAACGTAAAATACCTCTTTGATATTTATTTTAAAGTGAACTTACCACTCTCTGTTGTGACGGCTCTCATGGCATTTTGACGCATCATATTGGCATAGTGGAATACAACAAATATTATAGATACGCTATACAAATATAAATAGAAACCCTGAAAATGAAATTGTATTGTTTATTGTTTTTAATTTGAAATACTCAATACTCGTATTGTTATTTCTATAGATTTATGTCTTAACTTAACTTTATGTCACCTCGCCTGATGTTAAGCTGGCGGGGGGTCTATGAATAGCAGGCTACTACAGTTACGAGTATATAATGCATTTAGCTACTGTACCTGCCCAGATATCTGCACTAGATAGAATATAATAAAGATAGAACTGATCCCGAAACCTGACTTAGACACTTCACTATCTGTTTCCTTTCAAGAGAAAGTGGTGGTTATACCTCAGATCAGTAGACTGGGTAAATGACAACCAACTGTCCGCCTACAACTTTTAAACAACCGAACCGATATATTTGTAATATTTAATAGACCGTGAGATGACGTTGCGTGTCGGTATCAGCTTGAAAGGTGCCGGCACCAAATAGGCCGGCGAGGTGGATTTGACTACTACTTGAAGTTATTTAACTGTAGTAGCAGTCGCCTTAATTCATGGACCGCACTCCAGTCATATATCGTGCCTTAACAATGAAAATCCTATAACTCAAAATAAAAGTAATAATAAAGTAATTTTAGGTTTGAGCATTATTCGAAGCCTAACTTTACCTGATAATATCCATCAGGAACAGCTTCTGATATTACTTCTGTGACAGGGAATGCAAGTCCTAATACTACTAATAACTTTGCATATAACGCTGATAAAGCCTTACTTAGTGCCTCGCTGAAACAAAGGAAAGCATTTCATTACTCTGCTTTTTTCAGTACCTACATTGTTTTCTTCTTTCATTGGCCTAATGAAACAGTGGTAAGTAATGAACGTAGTTGAATATAAATACGGTTTTAGCCTAGGCAGTATGGTGCGATATAAAATCATCATTATTAAAGGCGACCGTGGCGTAGTGGCAGTGCGTAAGAGCCGAATAGCACGAGTTCGAGACCACCCACCAGTACTAATGTATCTTTAATATATGTACTTTGGTTGTCCTGTTTCTATGATACAAGCACTTTAGTAGCTTAGTACAGAAATGTAAAAAATAAAAATAAATTAAATATGTAACTTTCACGCCTGGATTCCCACAGTATCATAAAAACAGGACGATTAAAGTACATATATTAAATATATATTGGTACCTGCAAGTGGTTTTGAACCCGTGTTCTCGGTTTGCTTGACCATTGCACAATCACTGAACCAAGATCCTAACGCAACTCTCGTGCTTTCTTCACATTCACAATTCTCTTCATTCTCTCTTTCACGGTCTGTACCGTGAAATACTTTTTGATCAAAATGTCCGATTTGATCAAAAAAGAATCTTCTGGATCCCCGTCCCATGTTTATCTTACCACCCGTCTCAGATTTATTAATCCCTTTTGTCAATCTCCTTTCATCTATCTATTCCTTCAAAGTCTAATTAAAGTTATGATTATTTGTGTAAAATACAATTTAGGTATAATTCTCCTAAAGCTCTATATATATTGTGTGTAAAAATAAAAAAATAAAACTATTATTATTATATTTATATGATAATCAACTATCTAAAGTGAATCTACCAATGACAAATTAGCCTCCATGAAAATATTTTTAACCGCTATTTTTCACATGTTTCGATTGCCGGGTTGTCGGTGCCGGGTAACCGGCGGCAAATTATAAGGCATCTACGGTAGCTTTCACACACTCCCCACACACGCATAATGCCTATACTTACATTTCGCCTCCAAGTATCCGGCAACAACAACCCGGCAACCGAAACGTGTAAAAAGGAATATTTTGAAATGTGACTCAAGTTGTTTGTTTTTTCATTTTGTTGTTGTAAAAACACTTTAAATGTGTAATTGTATTTGTATATTTTTTAAATGAAACATATTCGTCATCAGCTATATTTCTACAAAAAAGGACGAGTTTTCATACTGGCTGTTTTCAAACTAATTTCCTACTAGGCCGGCATAGTGGACGCGACTGCTACTTGCAGTTATTTACCTGTAGTAGTTTCCTGGATTCGCACTCCAGCTTAACATCAGGCATGGTGTTAAAAATTATAGCGTGAAATAAATTTAAAAATGATATTTGCAAATAAATAATGCGGAAGCTACCTCATATTCGCTCACTAACATTCCTATCACAGATTCCGTAAAGTGATAATTAAACATCTTATACGTCTTTGTTTACAATGTTTTCCTCAATAGTTAGAATAATCTAGAATAATAATCATGATATCCTATATCTTGTAGGTCGGCAAAAGTAATGGAAACATGATCACAAACTAATATCAACGATTAGATAAAACCTAATGTATTTTTATAAACATATGTACGAGTAAGGCCATGTCAGATTCATCCGTGACCGCTGTCAAGGCTCAAGTACCTTATTGAATATAAATTATCAAGACCGATATATAAGAAATTTTGCATATAAAAAAATGAAAAACGTATTTCACATAAATCGTCAATATACAAAAGAGATATTTGAGATAATTGTAACTTTGTTACTCAATAAAATTAGGGATTAGGCAGTAACAATAGCCTAATACGTGGTTTAGTGTTAGATAAATGGTATTATAAACCAAGGGCCCCCGTTTTAAAACAACTTGTTAGTACCAATGTATCATTGACATATGTACTTTTTATTTTTTATTATTGTGAAACGACATTTGACCTCGACCCGCCTGATGATAAGCAAGAGGAGATCCAAGATTGACGACGACTGAAACAATCGAGTTAGTTCACGGCTGCCTTAGTCGCCGTCGCCGGCCAAAGGTGCTTCTTCACGCATTGCTTGAAAAATCCAAGGTTATAGGGGGGAGAGAACACATGGGCTGGCAAAGCATTCCACTTGTCGATTGTACTACAAAGAAAAGACGCAATAGGGTACAAGCATGTTAAGTAGCTTAGTATAAAATATGTGGAAAAACAAATTCACGATCCTGACACAACTCTCTTACTACCCACTCATCCACAATACTCTCTCTTCATACAAACACTATGGTTATGGGCACTGAGAAACATTTCTTTCTTAATAATGTCCTCGAGTAATGTTCTGGGTTGTCGTTTTATTCTTCCACTCACCTCTGATTTATAACCATTTTATTCAATGTGTTTTCATCCATCCTTTCAATTTTTCCAAACCAAAGCAAAATAACCCTCTCGATCCTTGTTACTTCTCCTTTTAAATCTTATTTTTTTTTGCACAGTTTTATCATTATCAACAGTTTTTACTCCACAAATACTCCTTGGTTAAATAAAGTTTATTCGCAATTTAGGTTGGAAATAATGGGTTTAATTATATTAACAAAAAACAGTCAATGTATTGACATCGCTTATCGTTAAACTTAGAATATTAACTATCTATATTAGGTGTAAATTGAATTTCTCGTGACAAGACGCCATGTTGCTGTTATCGGATGTCAAATTCCCAAGATAATATTTTAGGATATCCGTGTTTGATCTAGTCGCGTTAATCGAAGATTAAAAGGAGTATAAACATAAACTTTTTTACTTGTATTATTACATCCTTTGTTGCTGTAAATAATCTATAAGACTCTATTGTCAAGTACCATATAAAATACCTAGTAGATTATAAAATTATTAAATATGTATTGTTGCAGTTAATAAAACTATTATTAATGCTAATAACAATAACAATCTACAAAACACCCATTCACTTAATAATGGACATGCACACAGACATCAACCATTCCATAAATTAAGTCAAAATCAGTAAATCTTTTTTACCAGTATATTTTTTTTTAAATAAACTTTTAATATATTCTAATATTTATAAAAGACTTTCTCTTAAATAATATATAGTTAAAGTTTACTTTAACAATAATTTGTAATTAATATTTGTAACAATAATCCTTATAAACATCAATTTCATGCCTTAACTTCCATGGGTATAGAGACAAAAGACTGCCACTTTCTACGACAAAACTCTCTCGCTTACTTCACATTCCCAAATCTGAAAATATTTATACATGAATAAATATAATAATATACTCACTGTCCTAGTATTTCTGTCGCTGAATACAATGGTTCATGTAATGTAGAGGCAACTGATGCACCGTGGGGCCCCAATTCTGATAAAAATCTTCTTTGTGTCGCTGCACATAAGGCTAAAGCCTGCGATGGTCTTCTAAATGCAGCTATGATTGCTGAAGAACGTCTACAAAGAATCATAACATCTACATTTGTCGAAATTCAATTAATGTAATCAATTGTCAATGTCTTAATTAGAAATATTGTAACATTACAGCTATGTTAATTCAATAACTATTTTTTCTTGTTGGATTTAATATTATATTTTCTGCATATAAATAAGTTGTTTAATTAAAGATAGTATTCTTAGATTTTTCGCGAACATTAATTGATGAAATAAACAAATTTTATGCGGCTTACTATAAAAATTGTAAAATCAAAACCAAAGTAAACGCGATAGTAAGCCTTATAAAATTTGTTTAATTCATTAATCAAAGATATTTAGTTCAAACCTTAGAGCCAGTACCAATGTCTCAGAATAGATGCTTTAGAATAGTTTTTTTTTAATTGGGACTCGACATCTGACCTCGGCCCGCCTGATGGTCCAAGACTGCCGACAACTGTAAAAACCGAGTCAGTTCACGATTGCTCCAGTCGTCGTCACTATTCCGGACAAAGAGGTCACTTATAGTGACTTTAATATTAGACAAATGATAAATTAAATAATACTAAATTCCCAATATCAAGAGAATTAACTAGACCAAGCAAAATTATTTAAAAAAATAATTAACTTACACTCTAGTATATTTATTTTTGGAAGTATACCAGTAAAGTGCTTTAGAATTTGTGATGATTAGTTGGTAGTTAGAGAATGCCTAATAGGCATTAAATTTGCCTATGTACCTATTATTAAGTTTATTTTGGTGCAATAATGAATTTAAATAAATAATAGTTTTTTTTTATTGTGGCTCGACATATGACAGCACCCCGCCTGATGTTAAGCTGGAGTGTGGTCCAAGAATAGAGGTGACTGCTACTACAGATTTCAAGTAAAGGAGCAGTCGTATTCACTATGTCGGTCTAATTAGAACCGAAGACTTTTAAGCTAATCCCGTTGGGCGAGGAAGATACTTCACAGTCTGTTTTCTTGATAGCTTTAATTTTTTTTTGACTGTATTTAAAAGTTACCTGTTATTAAGGTTAGCAGCAGCTTTGGCTTCTTCGCAACATGACCGGGGACTATCTGTCTGCGAAATGAGTGGTTCTCCAGCGGAGTTATTACCCAACATTGCATGTGTCCTTTCACGTAGCTTCTCTATATCCGAGTATGATGAATCATCACTGGTAAACAAAAAACAATAGTCATTACTATGGTACGCAAGGACAAGTCTAAGAGTGCTGATGACTGAAAAAGCCGGCTCAGTTTACAATTGCCCCAGTTGCCGTTACTATGCCGATCAAACGGATTGTTTTGGTTAACTCATGGTGTAATGGACTGTGATAGTTGTAGAACGTGACTGTATTTTATTCATTTTTGTGTCAATCAATCAATGAAATTATCGCGCTTTTATTCTCACAGGGATAGGCAGAAATAATATCTCTTTTTCTTCACATCCACAATGAAATGCGTCAGTTTGGGTTTCAACATTAGATTAAACGTTTAGCGTATGAAGACTATGCCAAGAGAGAAGCTAGAACTACACAAAAGAGGTTTAAACACTTGCCTTTAGCTAAATTTCAAAATGCGGTAGCTAGCTCATAAAATTATTGCAAGACAAGAAGATTTGATGCCTGCTGTTAGGTTGGAGTGCGGTTCATGAAATTGATACTGCAATCAAATAAGTGCAGGTAACATTCGCATTCACTATGCCGGCCTAGTTTACCAGGTATTATAAGAAAATAAACATATGTATTGGTTTTTATACAACATACTATAAAATATTCGTTCAAACATATTGTTGTTTACGCAATTTAAAAAGGGAAATACATTTTTAATAAGTATGAGTATTGAAGAGGTTTTGAGTTTCGATCGAGGTGTATAGAGGTACACAAAGCGATCTATCAAAAGTCATAAATATTTTCAAAGCTCACTGCTGCACAGAAATCCTACTGTATTTCACAGACCACTCATATAAACCCCTGCCTACCTTTCGTATTAAGTATTTCTGATTTAAAAATATATTTATGTTAAGTAAACTAGATATATGTACGCGATGTTTAAGTTAAAGGTGTACTTAATGGTTATGTGGTTAGATTCTGTTAAAGGAGTTATGTCCATAACCCCAAAACGTTCTATTTTGGGGTCATGATAATATTTCTTCTATATGTTATAAACATGACTAGGTAGGTACTTTATTTAATTATGTATTATGCAATATAAAAAGCTTAAATAAAACCAAATAAGTATAGTAACTCGAAAGGCGACCTTATTACTAAACAGCAGTCTCTTCCAGGCAACTTTTGGGTGAGAAAGGAAAACGATATAACAAAGGATAGTAAATAACCATTTTATATTTCAATACGTTTTAATATTATTTTTTATTATTAATTTTTAAATGTGTTTATTTATTCGCTATAATAAAATAATACGTTGCATATTCTTGTGGGAATAAAGGCGTGATCATTTGGTTGATTGATTTTAATAAAACAAATGAATCACAAAATAATAGTTTACAAACACATCGCGAGGTAACGATATACGAAGGCATACAACAATTTTTGCATAAATCGTTGAAGAAAAAAACAAATTTTACATAATATAGTATTTTTATATTTTCAGATATAAGAGTATTTCGAATCCTAGTTTCATAGTTGTACTACCGGGATCTACTCGGGGTTTGAGCACAAAATCTCCGAAATGTGCTCTCGTCTAACGGAAATGTCTTCGAGAGTCCGTACCTTGTATTCTTCAGACGCCTTCTTTGAATATCAATACGATATATTTTTAAATAATGTTGACTTTATACACTGTATTTTTGAATGTACGTCTTTGTAAGATGTTTGGGACATAGATAAATATTTTTCACGTGATGCAAGGTTCTAAGATCTACTATATTAAATGCAATAAAATAATCGACACCATTACATCGACAGGCATTAGTCGCTCAGTGCTGGACATTGGCCTCTTCCAGTTAACCCCAAAATGCCGGTTCCTTACTACCTATAGCAGTTTATTAGACATCCGACCTCAACTTGCCTGATGGTAAGAGCCCCGACGACTGATAAAAACGATTCAGTTCACGGTTGCCTCTGTCGACGTCACTATGCTAAAAGTGCTTTTCACGCCTCGCTTAAAGGATCCAAGGTTATAGGATGGGGAGAACACTAAATTAATCGACACATTTGTTCCTATATTAATGGCTTGAAAAGCGTATATTGTGAAAATGAATAAATTTATATTTGAAAATTATAAAACAAACCTGTCATTATCATTTTCTTCTTGCACGGTGTCCATGTCAGCTAGAGTGACGCTCAGGGTTCCAGGTCTCATGTCGCTCAGTTCGCCGGGACCGTGTCTTCGTCCTGGGTTCATCTGAATATCACAATCCATTTTATTTTATTTTTAATTTCGTTATTATTAAATTGTTATAATATGCCTTTGTTATTTTCCCCACTGTATCTTTGGTAACTTTAGTCGTTCTGTTTCTATGACACAAGCACGTATAGTATAGTAATGTAAAAAATAGGGCTGTTGTTTTCTGACTTTACAAATAACTGAATCATTTATTGCATAATCTTAATCAAATGCTGGTTAATGTGTTGTTTCGCATAAGCACACTCATCCTATTACGTATTAAGGAAAACATATAGAATCGATAGGATAGCAATTTTACTAGTAACGAAGAAAAATATAGACTAATAGAATAAATTTTTAAGTTAAAAAAAAAACAATTCTGTAGACGGTTGTACCTTTCTATCAAATATTTTGGAGACTTTTTCTTGGAATATTTTACCATCGCCCTAATCTTCAACACGAAACTGGAGCACGGGGCGAAATTCAATTGACACGGTACATCAAAATTATATCTTGCTAGTGAATTAACTTTTTCAAATTTTATTTCGCGCCTAAAACTTTGAAATGAGGATAAATAATTTGCGTACGACGTTACATTCGCTTCCACATCTCAATACGTACTGGAGCGGCGGCGAAATAAGGCACACTTTTAGATACCATATCCTTTAATTCTCGTTTACTGACACCGACGCCTTCACGTACTTTAGCCGGCTTTACCTTGTCATCGGACTGATTAAGACTGATAAAACATTGATGACGCTTTAAAAGTATTACCAAAAGCAATAATAATAGGCTATGATCGTCGTCCAAGTCGTAGGATTTAACATATTATAAAAAAATGTTTAATAAATAAACAAATAACTCACTCACATATTAGTAATGTTACTGGCTCGCTGTTTAGTTTAACTTTGAGCAATAATGTAAGATACTTTTTCTTAATTACTAGTCTTTAAACTGTTGTCTGTTTACATTGTAATGTGTCATGAATTCTATTGTGACGTCATAGCCACACGAAAAATTAAATCACAAAACAAAACAATCCTCTGATAGCAGGTAATTTGCTCTTTTGAATATATACAACGGAACGTCTAGAGTTTTTAATCGTTTCTGAAACTTTAATTAAAACTTTTGAAATGTATCTTGGAGTAAATATGATTTTAATTACTCAACTTCACATTAGTTTTATCAATGGGAAAAGTTAGTTTAATTTGTATTTTAATACCATCCCATAAAGAGCAAGATCGCCGTTTGTTTGTCTTGTGTCCGCCGGCGGTCCGCTCTAAGGTTGTTAGGTTGTTGAATAAGTTTCTGAATTAAGAGAACTGAAAGTTTTCTCATCTCGAGATTACAGCAAAGTGTTTACCGTTTGGCTGTGCGATGTGGCCGCCGCGCTCGTTTGCTTTGCGCCTAGGGCTGTATTACATACGCCTATATCTCGATAACAAACTAAACAGAAGCCAATATAAACTAGTATTTAAATGATAACAATATCTAATAGTATTTTACAGTAATTAATTGATGCAGAGATTTAAAATTATCTTTTAATATCATTTAATATAATTTATATACTTAAAGATAATTTGTATAAACAAACACAAAACAAAACAAATCATTGTAAAGTAATATTTTCTTATTTTTTAGTTATCAGCTGGTCTTTTACTTGCCATCAGATCGGAATCTTGCCTTCACGAGACATGTTGCGTGACTGTGAAATAAAGACGACGACGAAGACGATTGACAAGGGGAGATCCAAGAACGCCGACGGCTAAAACACCGTGTTATTTTACGGTTGCCTTAGTCGCCGTCACTAAGTTGGGCCATGATGTTTTTTTACACTTCGCTGCCTTCTTAGATCTAAGAAGGATGGGAGAACATGTGCCGGTAAAGCATTTCATTTGTCCTAAGAATCGATTTCGAATAATTTTAACTATATCGATATTTATTAATAACAAACATCACATCACTAGTAAAGATTCCCAGTATTTTCATAAAATATTTGCAAGAATGTATCACACCTGATGCTATGCCACTGCACTCTATAACCCTAACTTGCTGTGTACAATGTACAATAGATACATTTATATATATTTTTTAAATATTTGCGGGTCAGATTTGTTTAACATTGTTCACGCTGGAGAGCCAACATTGTCTAACAGAAAAAATCAACAAAAACTTTACCTTAATCTATATTTAGCCATGTTCTCTAAGTTCTTTAAATATATGTATAATATTGAAATATGCACTTTTTATGTGGCTTGATAATGAAGGCGACTACTACAGTTTAATTACTGCAAGTAACACTATCATTCATTATACCGGCCTGGTTGAAACCGGCACTTTAAAGTTAACTTGGAACGCAACTTAATCACTTCACGTTCTGTACACTCGGGACACTATTCCGGTTCGGCTGACTGGGCAAATGACCACCAACTGCCTGCCTACCACTATTAAATAACACTATGTTGTGGATATTTTATCTTTGTAACATTTACAATATATTAGATATATGTAGGTACCAATTTTAAGTAGTTTTAACCAAATATTTCAACGTGATCTTCGTAGTATGAGTTTTATCTAAGTTTTATAATACAGATAATATTAGATACTGCACTTTATCTTTTCTATTTTGAAACATTACACATTCTATTTTTTTTACAGTTTTTCTAAATGTTCATAAGAATTGCCCGAAAATGGGCTCAACGAAAAAAACGAAAGTAATTTTTATTTTTGGAATAACATAAAACTTAAATTATAATAATGAACGTAGTTACAAGCGAAATTTATTCTAAATATATATATAAAATCTTATTTAAATATTTTTCTATAAAATAAAATTCCAAAACTAGTGTAGAGTGGTTTCAGTACAATAGAATTTTACTTACGAAAATATTTGTAGGAATATAATACTCTTATTTAAAGTAGCCACTTGTCACGTCAATTGTCATCAGATGTCTGCTTTATTAACACGTGGGAAGTCGTGATAAATTCTAATTTACATCTATAATTTAATATCTTCAAACATATGTAATTATTATTACTTGTTGGCATTTTTTTCTATTATCAGAGTTTTTCATATAAACTGACGACCATTATTAACGTTAGATTTCCTTCAAAATTTGCTATGACTGGAATATTTCTTAAGAGAAAGTTATAAAACAATTATTTCATTATACAGTGTGTGGGGGGATTTTACGACAATAAATTAAAACCCGGATAGCTAATAATGTTCTCAAACCACATTTAAAAAATCAGCCACAAGACATTATTTTTCATTTTGCAATTTTTCTACATGCTGTATTTGTTACTGACCCATATGACACAGGTGAAAGACCCTGGCATCGTTATTTTTATTAAAACTACCTATGCAGTTTAAAATAATGCAAACTGAAGAAACTCCTTATTACACACTCATGTCTATTGAGAATTAAGTATGTGCGAAAGGGATAAAAATATGATGTTTTATTTCTATGTTAGTCGCTTTTTGTTTAAACTTTATTTAAGTAGGTCAGTGTCAGTCAGTGCATCACCGGCTTCCTGTGACGTTGTGCGTCCTTACGTATAGTAGTGAATTAATTATGCGAAACTGGCCATTTTTTATTATTATGACAATTATAATATACATTAGATTTATTGTGTAGTGAATTAATTGTGCGAAACTGGACGCTTTATAATTATTGTGACGATCTAGAAGAGACACTTACTTTGGGTTAAATACATACTACTTATAGTTTGGCATCTCTAAAGGTGTCAGACAGGGATGTGTAGCGTCACCATGGCTCTTCAATCTATTCATGGACAGTTGTCTGAAAGAGTTGCGTGAAAGGAAGTATGGTTTAAGAATGAATGACTTGGTGATCAAATGTCTCTTCTACGCCGACGATCAAGTTATCCTTGCATCTTCGGCGTATGAGTTACAGGACATGGTTACTATAATGAATGCGGAATTAGAAAAGAAAGGTATGAAAGTGAATGTAAGTAAAACAAAAGTAATGGTTTTGGAGAGAGAGGGTGAAATGACAGAATGTGAGATAACGATAGACGGAAAGAAAGTGGAACAAGTCAAACAATTTGTTTACTTGGGAAGTATGTTTACTAGGGATGGAAAGTGTGATGAAGATATTGAGAGAAGAGTGCAAAAGGGTAACGTAGTGAACGGTGCCATCCATAGTATAATGAACAGCCAAATAATGTCCCAAAAGTCACGGATGGCTGTTCATAATGCGGTGCTTGTTCCTACATTAATGTATGGGAGTGAAGGTTGGGTATGGCAGAAGAAGCATGAGAGTAGAATTAACGCTGTAGAAATGCGGTCGTTAAGGAGTGTATGTGGAGTGACGATAGCGGATAGAATAAGGAATAGCACACTGCGTGATAGATGTGGTTTGAAAGAAGATGTAGTGACAAGGATTGACAAAGGAATGCTTCGATGGTTTGGGCATATGGAAAGGATGAGTGAAAGTAGATTGACGAAAGGAATTTATAAATCTGATGTGGATGGATGCGTTAAACAAGGCAGGCCCAGGAGAGTGTTTTCCGACCAAATCGGAGACATCCTCAAAAAAGCTAGGTTGCCTAGTGCCCATAACCACAGAGCCTGTATGAAGAGAATTGTGGATGTGAAGGAAGCAAGGGAGCTGTGTAAGGATCGTGGTAAGTGGCGCTTCATTGTCTCTGCCTATCCCTGTGGGAAAAAGGCGTGACAATTTGATTGATTGATTGATTGATACTTATAGTTTTTTAAAATGAATCGCATAAATACATGAATACACAGGAGTTCGCAGATATGAAGAATGTCATTGATTGTGTTTTGTATTTTGAGAAAAAAATGTGAGTGTGATTAGTTTTGTTCATCATTACCGCCAAAAGTCCCCGAGGAGTGCGCTGTTGCCGCTCTTATCACAGGTCAGTGACCATAGGTACACTAATGGTGTTTTATTATTTTTATATTTTTATGGTATTAAGTTTGTTTGAAAAAAATATTTTTTAAATTTTGATGTTAAAATTTATTTGATATTTTTTAAAGTATTCTATGAAGTAATATTGACGCTGTTTTAATTTATTGTCGTAAAGTCCCCCCACACACTGTATTTAATTTTTTTTTACTATTTAAAGTTTTTTATTATTATTTTATTTTTGTCATCAGCGGGACGCTTTCTAGAATTGACTACCACACAGAGTACTATAATTGACATTTGTAATAAAAAAATGTAAATTAAAATTAAATAGATATGTTATGAAATTGATTGTATTGACTAAAAGCCTACATGTTTGGCGTTAGCTGTAAGTGTTGGTTTGTAAATGAATACATAAATAAATAAATTTCTGATTCGTAGATTTAACACAATTAAAATTCAAGAATATTTTTTTTACTAGATTTTGCTGCACTTTAGTAGCGGGTGATTTCCTTCCTATTTTTTATTTGTCGACAGTTGACATTTATTTTATTATGCCCCCATATACCGCTGCGTTTGCTAATAGACTGGAGTGCGATCTATGAATGAAACCGTTATGCTGGTACACCTGAATTCCGGTAACTTTCAAGTCGATCCCGATCAAGTTACTTTACGATCTAAGCACGATCTAGTGGTGGTGCTATCCTAGATCGGCAGAATGTATACCGCACTTTCAGACGGTCTTACCACTTTGAAATATTTGCCATATTTATGTTTTTTAACCGACTTCAAAAAAGGAGGGGGTTCTCAATTCGACCAGTATGTTTTTTTTTTTATGTTTGTTACCTCAAAACTTTTGACTGGTTGAACCGATTTTAATGATTCTTTTTTTATTTGATAGCTGATGCTTCCCGTTTGGTCCCATTTTAATTTGGTCCAATTCTGATAATGGCATCCATGAGAAAATAATATAAGTCTTAAATTTCAACATTCTAATTTATGTTTGTTGGCGGATAACTTCGTTGTTTATAAACCGATTTTGATAATTATTTTTTTGTTGAAAAGAAGATATTTCAAAGGTGGTCCAATGATAAAGAAAAATCAGGGTTTAATCGACTTCAAAAAAAGAGGAAGTTTCTCAATTTAGCCGTTTATATTCGTTGTTAATGAACCGATTTTGATTATTCTTTTTTTGTTGGAAAGAAGATATTTCAAAGGTGGTCTCATGATAAGAAAATTAGGGTTTGATGATGGCAGACCAGAGAAATCGAGGGGATCTTCATCGTAGGGGCGACTAGTGCGTTTGTTAAGTTTTTTTTATTATGTCTAATCGTTTCCGTCTATCATTTTCCGTCTGAAGTAACCGTCTTCTCTTCATTCGAGAAGCATCTTTGCTCGGTCTAACCATCACTTAAAATCGTAAAATAAAATAATTTCTAACAAAAAAAAACCGACTTCAAATAGTAAACTAAAAAGCAAAAAATAAATTTTCTTCGCACAAAGTAATACGTATTTTCATTTAGTTAAAATAGAAATGATTAAATAATTACTTTATAATTTTGGAGTCGGTGCCAAGTCAATGCTACAACAACCTTACTACTATATTAAATTACTAAGTACACACAATATTATTAAATATTCTTATAAAAATATAAGAATCGGTACCTAATAACTATCAAAGTAACTTTTTTAATATTATGTACCTAAATACTGGCTTACAAACTACTAGTAAATGAAAACGAATTATAAAAGGACACTGAATACAACTTAGACATATAGTAGCTATTTACATAACAAATGTACTCAAGATATCAATGTTGAAATAAATCAAAAGAATTTACTAAAATGGAATACTCAAAATGGAATCCAATGGCATTTAAATATGAATAACTATCCAATACTTATAATAATAGCATGAACGTATTAAATTTAAAAAAATCACAAAATCTGTTAGCAACAATAATAAGGAACAATAACAAGGATAATAAGGAAGTACTGATAATTACCACAGAACAGATATTTCGTGATAATTACCTACTAATATTATCGTCAGTTGTTATAAAGATTCATCTATACACAGTTATTGTTTTACTTGGCACCGACTTTAAAATTATAAAGTAATTATTTCATCATTTCTATTTAACTAAATGAAAATACGTATTACTTTGTGCGAAGAAAATTTATTTTTTGCTTTTTAGTTTACTATTTGAAGTCGGTTTTTTTTGTTAGAAATTATTTTATTTTTATAACATATGACAACCCCCCGCTTAATGTAAAGCTAGAGTGTGGTCCGTCAATGGATATCTACTACAATTTAATAACAGTAAGTACTATTACAGCCACTATGCCGGTCTAGTTGGAACCGGCAACATACAAGCTGATCCCGAAACGCGACTAAATCACTTTACGGTCTGTATAATTGTAAGTGGTGGTACTATCTCGGTTCGCCAGACAGGGTAGGTACCACTGCCTACCACTCTTTGATAACCAGACCCGAAGCAAATATCCACCTCTTTTTTTATTAACAGATATTTGCAATATTTAATATAATTATTAAATATTACAAAAAAGCTATGAAAAAATATTTGCTTCGACCGGGAATCGAACCTGAAACTTTACGCACAACAAACCAATTGGCTACGTCTGTCGTCATAATAATATTACTTGAATAAACATTTGTAAAATATATTACATTTTTCAAATATTTTTGATAATAAAAAAAGCTATCAACAAATCTTTGCTTCGACAGGGAATCAAACCCGAGATTTACGCGTAGTAGACTGGTGTGCTAACCACTGCGCCACGACGGGTCGTTGAGTACATTATTGATAATTGTCATTGTGTCACCTTTTTGGTTTATAAACAAAAAATATATTTCCTTGTGAAACAATATGCGTTGTAATATTTGGCGTGTAAGCAATTACTAAGCTTCTTTGTTACTTCAATCAATCAAATTGTCATGCCTTTTTCACACGGAGATAGGCAGAGACAATGGAGCGCTACTTGCCACTATCCTGACACAACTCCTTCGCTTCCTTCACATCCAGAATTGTCCTCAAACAAGCTTTCTTGAGGATGTCTTCGATTTGATCGGAAAATACCTTCCTGGGCCTGCCTTTGTTACTTAATATATTTATTAATTTTCTATTTATATATATTAGAAGCCAATAAAAGCTTCTATATCATAGAAATAGGACGACTAAAGTACATACGAGTATATCAAAGAAACTTTGGTATCGGCAAGTGTTTATTACATGATCTTTGCAGTAGTAGTACACCATCGTCGCCTTATTAGAATAAAAATATTGAATCAATCAATCAAATTGTCACGCCTTTTTCCCACAGGGATAGGCAGAGACAATGGAGCGCCACTTGCCGCGATCTTGACACAACTTCCTCGTTTCCTTCACATTCACAATTCTCTTCATACAAACTCTATGGTAAAATTTATTAAGTTAGCTACAAAATCATAAGTACATTCATAACCAGGTAGGAAACAAGATTTTTCTTAAATAACTATTCTTTCTATACTTAGTTCCAAAATTAAACTGAATATTTTTGTTTCTTATTGTTTATTAAAAAAACAATCTTTGTTCGCAGCTAGTTATGAACCAAACTAAGTTATGTATGTATATTACATTGATAATTAATTTCATGTCATTGTTACTACGAGATCGAGATAATTTTTATTATATTTGTATATTTTTTTGTTAAATGGATGAATAATTTAAGTGAATCCCCCCATATCCATTCATTTCATTATTGAATTGCGACGCAATATATTTTTTATTACGCTAAAACATTGGTCAGCAACACAATTTAATCGAACCAATTGCCACGCCTCAATTGTTATAAGGATAGGCAGATACAATGAAGCGCCAGTTTTCACAATCCTGGCATAACTATCACTCACACATTCACAATTATCTTCACATGATGATAATTAGTTTTTTTTATTGTGACACGACATCTGACCTCGTTCCGCCTGATGATAAGCAAGAGGAGGTCCAAGAGTGACGACGACTGAGAAAGCGAACATTAATTAAGGAATCAGTAGAAAAGGTTTGACGATTATCTAACACCTAGGATCCCATAATACACAAACTGAAGTCCCAAGTCCAGCAAACTGCCAAACCAGATGACTCCATCAGTTATTTATGCAAAAAAATGAATTAAATCGGGAATAGTAAAACTAAATCAAAACGTCAAACAGGGTAGTTTTGGAAACAAAAACAGCATCAACCAATAGGTCGGCCAACACCTCAGTCTCTTTGTGACCACGATGGCTTAAAGTTCTCGAAACGTCGGAATAATAAAAAATGAAAAATGAAAACCAAAATAAACGCGATAGAAAGCCACTTAAAATTTGTTTAATTCATGATGATAATTGTTATTGATCTTAGTCTGTGGATCCCTGTTTTGATGTCCCCGAATCGATCAAACAACAATTTAATGTACTCGTATCGTCCCTGTTCCTTAGCTCTGATTTATAAGATGAAAGACCGGAAAGAAATCTTCTGCAATCTTCAGAATATGGTAAGCTTAATAGACGAATCTTAAAAGCTACCTGTGTTCCTACCAAGGTTTTGTCCAATCTGTCTATTGAGCAAAGCCAAATGACGAAGCTGAAGATCGTGGACGGCAGTATCATTTCGTCAAAGCCGGAGATTCTGAGAAAGCTTCAATATTACAAATAATGAATATAAACAATGCTTACCAATGTTTCACACATAAAAATAATCAGCTGATCCATTTAATAAACCAAATTTAATAATTTTACATTTAGGTAAGTCTAGATTATTCTAAACTGAACCTAACATCACTAATAATGTCACACGTCTGTCTGTATGAATTTAATATAAAATTGTTTATTGTTCAGATTTTCATCGTAGACTCTTCGTGACTTAATATTTTGTTTAATAAATTGCAACTAGTATAAATCCGGATCATGTGTATGAAATGTAAATACATATTGCTTATATTTTATACCAAGTGGGCCACTGAAAACGAAATAGAACCAAAATAAATATATAAATTACTCTTCCAGAAATACAAAAAATAAAATTTTATTTATTATTTATGCTTATAATTTTAAATGAACTCGATTTTTTAAGTTGTGATGCGACATGTGAAATCAACTTACTTGATAGTAAGCTAAGTGTATGGCCTCAGTCGCCGTCACTACGCTGAAGCTTTTTCTCGCTTGAAGGATCCAATCTCTCCCCATAGCACATAGGCTAATAAATATGCTCCAGTACAGTCACATGTGCACTTATTTTCCAACAGGATCAATTGAATTTAAAAGACATACTTGGACATATAGAGAATTACACTATTCGATATCAATGGATACTCCATTAAAAGTCAGCCAACTTCGCTTAGCGGGTTAATTTTAGGGGTTGCAAATTTGACCCGAAACTTGTCTGTTTGTGCAATAAAAATTTTTGTCTGTCTTATGCACAGGGTTTTACTGCTATTATCATCATCATCAGCCAGAAGGCTTCCATTGCTGAACATAGGTCTCCCCCTTAGAACGCCATTCCGCACGACAAGATGCCAGTTGCATCCACCGGTTACCCGTGACTTTTACTATGTCATCAGTCCACCTAGTGGGAGGCCTACCTACGCTGCGTCTTCCGGTTCGTGGTCTCCACTTTAGAACCTTTCTTCCCTATCGGTTGTCGTTTCTTCGAGCAATGTTTACTGCTATAGGGTAGATTAAATAATTTAATACTTTAAAAAACTTTATTATAAATTGCAATCAAATTATATCGGATTAATACAAATAAGTTATTCGAAACTCATGCGTATGGGTTCCATTTATTTTATGAAATAATATTCAGTCGCTTTACAATAAAAAACTTTTAAGTAAGATTATAAACAGACCAAAATATATTCTATTGAATTTAATTAAAGCTTGACCTATATGACATAATCAAATCGGAGACATCCTCAAGAAAGCTAGGTTGTTTAGTGCCCATAACCGTAAAGCTTGTATGAGGAGAATTGCGGATGTGAAGGAAGCGAGGGAGTTGTGTCAGGATCGTGGTGCTCCATTGTCTCTACCTATCTCCGTGGGAAAAAAGGCGTGACAATTTGATTGATTGATTGATTTATATAAATAACTATTTATTTTAATATATATATATTATTATATATTTAATAAATAAACCTTTAAGCTATTTTTAACTCCTTCTGTTATGATGAAATACGTCGCTATAAAGATGCCAGTTACAGCTAATATTAAACTTAGTATCCAGATGAAAATAATAAAATAAATTTTAAACTCGCCGAAGAATTGTAGGTAGTTGACAACCCGGTCGGTGGGTAAACACAAAGACATTGTCGTCGATACTGAACAACAGGCAACTGGTTCGCTTCTGGTACAAGCGCTGAAAGAGCTTTGACGTCGGCACTAGGGAGCAGGAAATGTTGACAGCTCTCTCAACGCACATAGCTAGTTTGTTTACAATTCACGTTTTAAGCCAGACGTTTTTAATTAAGTTACATACACTTTTTATTTATATTATGAATCATTTCGTCGTAACTATGCCTTTGGCCGGCATAGTGACGGCGACTGAGGCTGTCGTGAACTAACTCGGTTTTTTTCAGTCGTCGTCACCCTTGGCCCTCTCTCGTGTCACAATATAATTTAAAAAATCTTTTGTCTATTACCACCACGAAGTAAAATGTATAATATTTCATTTGTAAAATTTTCTTAAGACTAAAAAAGCTAAGACAATAAAAAATAACAAATAGATTAAAAATAATGTTTGCTGTACACCACAAATGTCTAATTATAACGACATTAATAAATTAATTATATTCCTCTCTCTTTGTGGGCATCCGAGGCGCAGTTTTGCGTAAACATTTTCCGAGAGACGCCCCACGAAGGCCTCGCTGATGCCGTGTGAAATTATGTTCCATAAAATAAAGTTGGATTTTTTCTCTCCTTTGAAGTTGGCTAAGTTAATTCGATTTATTGTCTCTCTTAAAATGAGACCCTGTCGTAATATTATTTATAAGGTTCACCTAAGGCATGTTGCATACCCCAAAAAGCGAGCGCACGAATACACCGGCCTTCCTAAGTGATTCGATACACGTTCAATATGTTTCATTACGCGCCGTTCGATATACGCTTATTCAATCATATTGAGAGCGGAGGCGCGGGCGCGGCCTGTCATACAATGACTTCAGGCACGAGCACTCTACCGAAGGTAATCAGTTTTTCTGCCATACATTCAGTTTTTGAAGCTTTACGGCTTTTCACTGCAATTGTGTACGGATTAATAAAATATAAAACATATATTTTGAAGGCATAAATAAAACGCAATGTTACAGCTCTTTATCATTTATACAAACTCATTACAGAGCGGAAATAATTCAAGCAAACATTGTTCGTAGTAGTAAATTGCTCCTCTGACAAACGTTGAACACTTCCTTTAACATTCGATAAGTGGAAGAAATTGTAGATGGTAACATCGGCGTCTTGCCATGTTACGCGTCGCAGCCTGTACCATCGGAAATGGTAATTACCGCCTAATCTCAGGCGAACGTGCCGCCGCCGGCTAGAGTAGGGCTCGTCCGGATATGAACTTCCGTTATGAACAATTTGGCGTGCGAAATTGAACGAGGATGGGACGACGGCCATGCATTCAGCATATTGCAGGTTGCACTACGAGCACTACCTTTTCATTACCAATGTAAAAATTAACCTATAGCAACGTAACTTTCAATTTGCGTCTATCTTGTATTTTGCAATTTTTCAACGACTGCAGAATATAATATTTTTGAATCATTTCAATGAAACAAGTACTTGCATGCTTTTTTCACAAAATGTGAATTAATTTTCCAGTTTATACTATAAAGGTAATTCTTGGGAGAGAGGTGTAATGTAAAGACTGTAAAGTGACTCAGTCGCTTTCGGGATTACCTTAAAAGTTGCAGTTTCAACAAGGTCGGTATAGTGGATGCTCCTTGCAGTTATTCACCTGTAGTAGCAGTCGCCTTCAAACTTTGACCGCACTTCAGCTTTACGACAGGCTAGGTGTCATATGTCAAGCCACAATAATTAATAAATACATACCTATCATATATACATAATTGACTGATCACCCGTTGAGTATAAAGTACAACGACTATTATAGATGCCGGCAGAACAAAAAAGCCCCGGCGATCAAGCTGCCCAGTATTTTATTTTGTCACCTACTTCTTAAAATTTTAGAATTTTTACAAATATGAGCACGACAGAATAGATGCGTTGACTTGCTTTTACTGCAGCTGACCCTTATTCTGCGCAGCTCAGAAGTCAGCGCTCTTTTTCTGCCGGGTACTAGTCTTTAGTCTTTAGCGGGCTCGTTTCCGCACTTGAAGTCCTCTTCGGTATCTTTGTGCGTTCTTCAACGGTTCTCCTTCAACGGAGCCACCCGATCTCCTCCAGGAAGGCCAGGAGACCCTTCTCGTTCCTGCAGACCTCCGGAAGCGTCCTCGCGTTGCCAAGGAACTTCTGTCTCGCTTCTGCTACTGTTGTGCTCCTGCAACTCAAGAGCACATGTGCAGCTGTCTCCTCCTCATTCAGACATCCCCTACAAAGGGGGCTGTCCGATATGTTGAGGTTGAGGTTGAGGTTACTGCCGGGTACTATATTTTGCAACTACCTCATACAAAAAAGTGTGTTAAATTGTTTCAAAGGTAGGATAGTAAGATTGCCTTACGGCATTAAGTCCGTCTTTGTACCCAGTGCATGAAGTTTTGAAAGGCTGACAAGTCTGTCGATTCGAGGTTGTACCACGACTTTCAAGTGTGCAGACCGTGAAGTGACTTTGGTATCTACTTGTAAGTTGCCGGTTCCAATTAGGTAACTTCAGTCGTAATAACTTACTGAATGCACTATCGTATGGATATGATTGATTGAACACCCGTTGAGTATAACGTACGACTATTACTTAGGTAAATTACTGAGTGGCCGATCACCTATTGCATAATGACCGTCATTCACTATGGCTTGATAAGGACCTATTATTGTTGAGCACCATTGGTCATTTGTCGCTTTACGATATTGTGCCTTATGCATGTCCATACTCATATTCATATATTAATTATGCCTTGTTAGAATCTTGTGTAGACAATAACATAATTTTTTTTTTTTTTTTTAAACTAAAATACATTATTAAAAGGAGTCCCTTTAGGCAAGGTTCCGAAGATACTGGCAGCGTTCCCCCTTTGAATAGCTAGACTAATTCTTTGTCCGAGGTAGCTGCCAACTCTTCGGTCTCCTGTGATGTCGACTAACCTTTTTGATATTTCCTTAAAAAGCCTTAAAGCGCTAGGACCCCACGGACCAAGGGTCTCGACACCGAATGGGACAAAATCATACTCGGAGCCTAGACCCCTGTATTTGCACGCTTTAGCTTTTTCAGCCGCTTCACAAGCCGCACCAGCTCTGCTGTTGGTTCCATGTAGATGGGAAGGTGCCAGCGTGTCTGAACAGGTTGCATCCCATACCAGCACCCGGCCCATCTTCCATGGAATCAAACTCATACCATCCGGTCTCTTACCATCATCTCTTGCAATACCATTCGGCTCAAGTAGACTTGGCACGTTGACGGAGGCAAGAGACCGGCGTATGATATCGTTAAGTGCGGCATGTCTCGAGAACCGGCCTGCACTTTTTTGGCATGACAGTCCGTGATGTCCTAGCTTGTCGACATGACTGCCACAGGGACATTTATGAGGAGCGCAGACCGGAACCCCAAGCCGTAGACAGGTTGCGATTCGGAGCGTGTCAGGCTCAAGAAATGTTCCTGTATTTGACGAAGGGTACGCGTGAAGCCAGTAGCCGGCCTCATGCGTACCCACGGCCAAAAGCCTAGCACGCGCCGAACCTGTACTACTGCTCAAAAGATTGTCATAAGTCAATTTACAGTTTATGTCGTCCCAGCTCCTCTGTGAATTTGGAGAAATTGAAAAATTTTGACCTGGGCATGCAATTAAGAAAGCGTTTCTAGCTTCTTCCAAGGCAGCAATCTCAAAGTTTGAAGGGGTTGCCCTTAAAATTTTACCTATGAGATTTGCTGAACTATGGACAGAAGATAGAAAGGCAGGTAAAGCTACACTGGAAATTTTGCGAATCCCTAAACCACCATAACGGATGGGTAGGGATGCTTGGGTCCAAGATTGCTCGTTCAGCTGCATATTAAGAATTGATTCTAAACTATTTTTTATTAAGTCGTCTACATGTTTTAAAAGATCTGGGTAATTCCAAAAAGAGCAGCAACGGAGCACATACGTGAATTTTGGGACGAAAAGACAGAAAGCATTATTTATAGAAGCACTTGCAAAAATATGGTGTTAAGAAATACTATTTTCAAATTCCTAATGACGCAAAAACGGTAGATTTTTACAATTGCCATCGCATTTCATTGTAAGGCAAAAACGACATGCTAAAGATGGCCAAAATTAGGTAAAAAAAGGCTGGTAAAGCATTTCACTTGTCAACTGTTCTGCTGTACTGCCGATTAGATCGACATATTTTTTTATATTTTTTTCTGTGACACGACACCTGACCTCGACCTGTCTGATGATAAGCAAGAGAAGGTCTAAGAGTGATGACGACTGAAAAAAACGAGGCAGTTCACGGCTGCCCCAGTCGTTGTTACGATCCCGGTCAAAGGTGTTTCTTCACGCATCGCTTGAAGGATCCAAGATTATAGGATGGATGTTGTTTCGTTCATATGTTTCCAGCTTAATACCTACAAAAACATGAAAATTACCAAGTTCCTGACATCTGATACATTTTTTTAGCCGTTGGCGTTCTTGGGCCTATTCTTGCTTACCATCAAGCTAGTCAAGTTTAGATGTCGCGTCTTGATTAAACAAAATATAATTATTGTATAAATTAGCAATGAAACTAATTAGTTAAAACGATCCCCGGTCGTAGTTGATCGATGTGTACGGTTTGTCCAATATTTATTAGCATTTATTTTCAAAATACAGAACCTACTTGGGTAATAAATTCAATTAAAGCGAAAAGAAAAAAAATCTTATACATTATGTATTTTAAAATGCACTATGATTATTATATGTATATACATATACAATATAACAAAATAAATAATAATATGACGAATCGAAATTTGATAAACCAGGCTGGACGCAAATATCCGCCTCTTTTTTTATTAACATATATTTGCAATATTCAATATAATTATTAAATATTACAAATAAAAGTTATGAAACAAATATTTGTGCCGACGACCGAGTCAGTTCACGGCTGCCCCAGTCGCCGTCTCTATGCCGACCATAGGTGCTTCTTCGCGCATCCCTTGAAGGATCCAAGAATGATTGATGTGAGAGTGATGTGACAGGGTCGTGAAAAGCGTCGCTTCGTGAACTTGACGATTAAGGCGTTCCCTTTGACTGAGATTTATTAAGTAAAAAATAGTTACATTGGTATCTTAAAAACAAAGGCTAATTACAAAAATCATTGCAAGGGATTAGTGTAAGGATCATGGTAAGTGGCGCTCTATTGTCTCTGCCTATCCCTGTGGGAAAATGGCGTGACAATTTGATTGATTGCCATGTTCGTTTTCTTTCACTATAATTAGTGAGATTTGATATTTCGAATCAAGAAACAGATAGAACGTTTTATTTTGCAAAAAAAATTATTTTCTAATAATATTATTAGTTCTTATTTTAATCATCCCTGAGGAAATAGAGTGATGACATTTTAATTATTAGATTACAATAAGAACACCACATTAGTATAATGTTACTATTCCACACGTTTTTTTTCGTTTTTCTACAAAATTAATAAATAAGCACAAAGTACAAAAACAATCACAAGGATTATTAATATTAATTGTAAACTTTATAAAACATTAGCTACGTAAACTAAATTAAAAGGTCCCTTTGTCCGAAACCTTGATCAAACTTTTATTTCGCGCTGTCGGAGAAATTTCAACCTGTCAATTTTGAAAATACCGTAGGTACGTGTAAATAGTATACAATACATAAGTATGGTTTAAGTATACACGTGAGAGTATAACAAATAATAATCAAACTTTTATCAAACTTTTATTTCGCGCTGTCGGGGAAATTTCAACCTGGCCATTTTGAAAATACCGTAGGTACGTGTAAATAGTATACAATACATAAGTATGGTTTAAGTATACACGTGAGAGTATAACAAATAATAATCAAACTTTTATCAAACTTTTATTTCGCGCTGTCGGGGAAATTTCAACCTGGCCATTTCGAAAATACCGTAGGTACGTGTAAATAGTATACAATACATAAGTATGGTTTAAGTATACACGTGAGAGTATACTTAATACTTAGTATACTTAGAGAGTTATGTTAAATTAAATTTTCTTGTCATAATATCTTATTTTATTGTGACACGACATCTGACCTTGACCTGCTGACGATAAGCAAGAAGAGGTCCAAGAGTGACGAAGACTGTAAAAACCGAGTTAGTTCCCGGCTGTCTCAGTCGTCACTATGCCGGCGAAAAGGTGCTTCTTCACGAATCGCTTGAATCCTTCAAGGTCATAGAATGGAGAGAACACATAGTATGGCAAAGCATTCCATTTGTATAAATATTTATTGGTATATCCAAATCCGATAAATTTTAAAATTTATTTTAAACCATCTCTGATCTCTACTTTTCAGATGGTAACCTTGCTTGGATGTCTGAGGGCGCCGACGATTAAAAAAACCTACTCCGGTCACTACAATCTCCATTACTTTGTCGGCCAGTGAATTATGTACTACAGAAAAAACCTTTTGACATTTTTTTTCTTTTTTCTGTGTACTGGACAAAACACAGTGGGTAGGCGACAATGTCCCTAATAGCCTACATGTACGTTTTTTTTTAATTTGACACTTGATTGAACAAAAGTTACCTCACCTATTGTGTTGTAAAAGTATTGAAATTGAACGAGCGCAGTCCATTTAGATGAGAAGTCAACAATGACCAGAGCTGGCCGGCCGATCCCGATGCCTGAATATCAAAATCATTTTTTTCCTCAATTGCATTCTACGTGTGGCATTTCCCAGCGTTTTTTGTTCCAATTTCAGTAACGGCCTGAAGTGATTTACTTGCGTTATCTGTTTAGCTTTCTAATTAATCTAATTAGACAAAAATATCTATACCAGAGAATTTAGAAGGCTTTTTAACTTCTCTGGTCTATCATATACATTAAGTTTCTTTATTGTATGATAATTATTGATTGCTTTATAAAAGAATGTATATAAAATATACATTTACACGCGATAAATGTATATATACGTATAGTATTTTTATAGGAGAATTACGCGCAAAAATTGGTGATATCGTCAAAGTTTTAAGAATTTACCGTTTTTTATTATTATTAAATGAGTATGAAAAGGAAAGGATGAGTGAAAGTAGATTGACGAAAGGAATTTATAAATCTGATTCGGCCTAGGAGAGTGTTTTCCGACCAAATCGGAGACATCCTTAAGAAAGCTAGGTTGCCTAGTGCCCATAACCATAGGGCCTGTATGAGGAGAATTGTGGATGTGAAGGAAGCAAGGGAGTTGTGTAAGGATCGTGGTAGGTGGCGCTCCATTGTCTCTGCCTATCCCTGTGGGAAAAAGGCGTGACAATTTGATTGATTGATTGATAAATGTGTATGTTTGTGTATGAGTCTATGTATGCAAGGCTGTGCGAGAATTATTATGTATAATTATGTGTCTCGTGTAAAATAGAACTGTAAGGATTAGGGTTTAGGCTTATCTATCTATTTTAAATAAATTTTCTTTATTGTCATAATTGCAGGAAGTAATGAGATTTATTTTTTGCTTTTCACATTGGGTTGTTTGTGATTTTATTTAGCATAATTAATTATTTAATAAATCAACATGAATGTGAATGCAGGATTGATTTCGTTCTTTCCGGACGGACGAATAGTGCCATTTGACGATAGGCGTGGACGAACGGTTATCGATTGGTTTGTTGCGCGTATAGTCTCGGGTTCGATTCTCAGTCAGAGCAAATATATATTTTTATTTTTTTTATTGTGACACGGCATCTGACCTCGACCCGCCTGATGATAAGCTAGAGGAGGTCCAAGAGTGACGACGACTGGAACAACCAAGTCAGTTCCCGGCTGCCCCAGCCGCCGCCACTATGCCGGCCTAAGGTGTTTCTTCACGCATCGCTTGAAGGATCCAAGGTCATAGGATGGAGAGAACACATGGGCTGGCAAAGCATTCCACTTGTCAATTGTTCTACAAAGAAAAGACGCACCGAACTTTTTAGTTCGAGTGCCGATTCGGTCGATAAAATGTGGATGCTTTCCCCGACCTGTGCGGGTATTACAGGTGTGGTAGGACGAAGCAGGAACAAGGTTAAAGAGCTCTTCGGAACATTCTCCGTGGTATAAGCGATAGAGGACGCACAAAGCCGCCATGTCATAGCCTTTATTTGTTATATTTTGTTAAAAAAAAGAGTCGGATAAGAGTGGTAGGCAGTGGTACCACCACTTACAAGTATACAGACCGTGAAGTGATTTGGTTGCGTTTCGGGATCAGCTTGTAAGTTGCCGGTTCCAACTAGGCCGACTTAGTGGATGTGATTGCTACTTACAGTTGTTGAATTATAGTAGCAGTGACATCCATTCATCCACTCCAGCCTAACATCAAGCTGGGTGCTGTCATATGTAAAATCACAATTAATAAAAAATTATAATGCTGTACAGAGTTGCATAATACTCTAATGCATAAAGGACCCCACATGGTATTTACAAAGCTCTCTCGCTTTTTTAATACCGTATAAGCTACAACAAAAAATGCCTGAAATAAAATATCCATTAATAAATTTAATGCGTAAAATTACAATACATTAAATTTAAATTTTGTTGTATTTTCAGATGATAAAATCGACATTGTATTTTAAACATTGCGTTCATATCAGTCAAGCTGTCACAGTAAAAAATAAACGTGTGAAATATAAAAATTAATACGTATATTATGTTTGTAATTGGTAAATATATTAAGTTGATGTATTTTTTCGTTTTACATACTACTATCGTGCTCGTATCATAGAAGCTCGGCAACCAAAGTATATCAATATTACATTTCCATTGGCAAATGGTTTTTTGCAATTAAAATATTTGGGTCATTCACATTGGTTTTAAAAGAGTGGAAGTGTGCCAGTGGCGTAGCGTGGCTGGGGCGGAGGGGACGGCCCACCCCGGGCGGCACATTTAGGGGGCGGCAAAATTTATAAAAACTAAAATAAATCGTTAAAATTTGAACCTGTAATTCATATTTTTGTTGTACCTATGATTGAAACTCCTAAATAAGGGGGCGGCAAATATTTTCCGCGCCGGGCGGCTGACTTCCACGCTACGCCACTGTAGTGTGCAAGAAAATAGACATTAATACATACAGTAGATATAAAAGTTATTGCGTTCATATATACTTTAAGTTGCCTAGTGCTTAACACCACAGAGCTTGTATGAAGACAATTGTGTATGTGAGAGAAGGAAGGCAGTTGTGTCAGGATCGTGGCACGTGGCGCTTCATTGTCTCTGCCTATCCCTGTAGGAAAAATCGACATACCTTTTTTTTTATTGTGACTCGACACCCCGCACCCCGCTTGATGTTAAGCCAAAGTGTGGTCCATAAATGAATGTCACTGCTACTACAATTCAATAACTGTGAGTAGTAATCACATCCACTATGCCGGCCTAGATGGAACCGGCAACTTACAAGCTGATCCCGAAACGTGACCAAATCACTTCACGGTCTGTATACTTGTAAGTGGTGGTACTACTACCCCACTGCCTACCACTCTTTTGATCACAGTCCCAGAATTTAATACAATTTATAATTTTATTTTTAGCTTCTCGTATTGAATTTTTTTTGAAATTTAATACTTTATTAAATTTGGTGTTGTACATGAAAGGGGCTAGGAAAGGTGAAAAACGCTTAGAGAAAGTTGTATTAGGAGCAGGGTAAGAGAGAGGATCACTCGTTTGTGGGATCGTTGGGAAGATTCGGGGGACTGCAAGGCAAGCTTGTGTGCTGACAGAAGGTCTTTCAGGATATAAATGCGACTGACGCTGAGGATTTTCGTGTCCCTTAAAAGCGAGGCTGTGGAGTAACGAAAGAATTTCTTGAGCATCACTTTTGGTACGGAACGCTGGGCTCTTTCAATACTTACTACGATTTTCGTACTACTCAATTCCTTCATATCAGTAATTCTATTTATCAATCAATCAAATTGTCACGCCTTTTTCCCACAAGGTATTTTAACTATAATTAAACTATAAATAAAAAAACCATCTAATGACGTCGCATTAGAGATATTCCTAAGGAGACTGGCAACATTTCTCCTTTGTATAGCAAGGCACTGGCAACATTTCTCCTTTGTATAGCAAGGCTAATACGTTGGCAGAAATAATTGCCAGCCTTCCTGTGTCCAGACTTCTCCGTCAGCCGCTTGGACAACTCCTTGGCCAGGCGCTGAGTTGAAGGTCCCCAAAGGCCCATGGTCTCGACCCCAAACCGCGCAAATTCGTAACCAGCGCATTTGCGCAGCTTGAGGTTTAAATCATTTGTTTGTTTTTACAAAAATATTATTCACCAAAAAATATTTTGGTACCTAAAAGACTTCACGCTTAAACAAACTTGAAAAGCCACAATGGAAACTTTAACGTTATCTCGCCCGCCTTGGGGATTGTGAACCTGTTGCTTTTACTATTCTGTTCGACCAACACCGCAGAACGACTAAGTTGTTGCGAAACTGAAATTAGAGAACAAACATATTACAATTTGTACTTTAAAATGTATTTCAAAGTATTTATTAAAATAATTTTAATGGCCGTTTTTTATTTTAGAGTTCCCCGCGAGTTCTGTGCCGTGGATGGAGTCTTAAAGATTAAAATTAAATAAACAGAACTGAAAACCTTCTTTTTACCCTTTTTTAGTTTAGGTATTGAAATATATTTTAATCATTCTACAGAAAAATTTTGCATTAAATTCTTGGATTTTCTTGTTCTTATCTTGAATCTTCTTTATTGTTGTAATGGACCCCACATTTTGCAGGTTTCGTCGACAACGAACCAATTTATATTAAGGTTACATCGCCCCGAAACCTGAATCATGTGAGGTTTGCTTCAGAAGCAAGGTTTGCTCTATGATGAATTACTTCTTCTATACATCTTCCTGATTATACAGGTTATATATGAATAGATAAAAACAAGTATTTATCTATTCAGAACACGTTGCATTGTTGTTCGAAATACCACGACCTGTAAAAAAGAAAATAATTAATACAATATTATTTGTTATTAGGATGTAGCCGTAGTAAGTAAGATATAGAGGTTGGATTTCGGCCCCACAAGGGTTTCCTGCCACAATCATCATTAACGCACATTTGAGCATTCCCTCACTCAACAGATGACCAATTGTTCGCTCTCCCATAACAGCAGACGCTAAAAGTTTTCCCATTTATTCAGTGCTCATACGGTAAGTTAGTGGCGGGGTGGAAGCGGGGAGTCGAAGTTGCGGGGGTTCGCGCTCCGCTCGACGCGTTCCGGCGTGATAAGGCGGGCGCTCCATTGTAGCAGCGTCGGCACACGTTTCCTCCGCCGACGCCGAGCCTACACCATTGTTCACTCTCGTAATGAACAAACTTACTTTAGAGGCTAATACTGTAATACGACACTGCCGAATTCGCTCGCGGCTTCCTTCCAACTTATCTACGGAATTGACATGGTTCTCGGGATAAAGGCAAAGCCATCCTTTATTTTAAAGGTTGTGATAGTTACTTGAAAGCGTAGTTTACTTTGAATAGTGCAACTAATTGACTATATGTTTTGGGGAATGATGGTAAATGAAGCTTATTTAATGAATGGATGCCAATATTGAGAGTCGTGTTATGAATTCTGGGTAGTATATAAATACTTGTCTGTTAATATTAAGGCAATCAATATTTGAGAATATAGTTTCACAGATTGTGACAAGATAGGTATGTGCCATAGACTTGTGGTAAGAGCACCGAAAACTAGTTTCAGTTTACGGTCGACTTAGTCGCCGTCACTATGCCAGCCTTAAGTGTTTTTTTACGCTTCGCTTGTACGTGTAGAATCCAAGGTTTCAGGAAGGTAAAAAGCATTTCGATTGTCGATTATTCGGTTGTCGATAGAGACAAGGTTAAAAAGTGCTTCGGAGAATTGGTTATTCTTAACTCTCTTTTATTTATTTAGTAAAATATATAAATCATCGTATCTTAAATATGGCTTCTATTCCTCTCTACTAAGTTGAGGCTTGATAACGTCTCCTTATAAGATAAAGTTTAGATTCATATTTTGATTTCATGTGCTCAAAGTTTTGACTCACTTGTCAGCTTCGGTATAAGCGTTTCCGTTCTACATATTCAAAGTTTATTATTAATAACATATTACTCATACCAAGAAAATAATTTAAATACAGCATCATCTGTACATCTGAGCTGGACATATGCCTCCCTATATTTTTCTTCGATATCCTCTTTTGTGGGTCAGCCTGCTCCATAATGATCCGGCAGGGGCCTTGATATCGTCTGTCTATCAGGCTGCATGACTTCTTTTAATTGTTTTTCGTGTTTACAGACTCTATTGTTAAAAGCTTATTATATCGAATACTTAGTCAGACAAATCATTAAAAAAAAGTGGAGTACTTAAGTATTTTCTTTTTTTTTGGCAATTGAAAAGAAACCTCCTAATAACATGCAAAGTGAATTTTCATTGCTTTAAATTCAATGACAAGCGTAAAAAATATTTGAGCTCGCAACATCAATAAAATGATTCCGCCCAAAGGAAGCAGCAGGATAACCTACTTATTGCTCCGGCGTATTCTATTTGCCTGTAATAATCGCGATGACAATCTCGTATTATATAAAAGATTTGCCCTCTTTTCGATCGAAACGCGATTTTCTCCCTCCGAAGTTATTGCCGGTGAAAAATTTTCTTTACGTTATTTTATCATTGAAAACGGCGTACTACTATTATATGAAAAAAAATGAATAAGTAATTTTGACAGTAGAGTGAATATGGAATTTGAAGATGTTTTATTTGAATATGTCTTTCAATAGCTATAATTAATTTATATTTTATATCAAGTGATATATCAAAGGGATTTCGTAATAATATGATAAAGTGTCCCTAGTAACATGTTTCTTGGATAAATTAAGCTTTAAAGGAGATTATCTATATTCTGTTAATGTCAATGAACAAATTCTAATTTTAACCCGATCTTTATTGAAAATATCTCGAGGATATTTTCCTGGATCTATTGTAGATATTTGATACTACAATTAGTTTATTTACATTAATACATTTGTCAATTAATTACCGACTTGTTGGTTACCACGGATTTACTCTTTATTTCCTAATCCTATTATTAAATTATTTTTCTAATATTTATTGTGCTTATGTAATTAAAATGTACATAATATAAATTGAATAACCGAAGTAGGCGTCGTTTCTCTGTCGATCAACTGACAAGTGGAATGCCTAGTGTCCTGTGGCCGGCATAGTAACCCCAACATGTGTTGTCCCTTTAACCTTCTTGCTTATTCCGGTAAGTCAGAGTCAGATACTTGTATTGTATAAATACTTAAAGAAAGTTACTTTAATTTTAACTATCTAAAAATACAATTAAAATGTTTTGTGTCTGTCGCTTAACGCTTAATGCGCCTCCCCGCTCTGAAGAATAAAAAAAGTTTTACAACCAAAGTACATATATCAAAAATATATTGGTACAAGTGGCTTTTAACCGAGGCCCCCTGGTCTGCGTTACCATTTCACTAGACTACGGTCGCTTTTGAAATTATCACCAAGATACATATTTTTCTGAAATACAAAATGAAAAAGCAATTAAATTCATATTTCTCGTATTGAAATTTTCTTCTACAATAGTTTTTACAAAAGACAGACGCAGGGGTGTGTTCATATGTGCGTAAAAAATATGGATTATTAAGTCGCGACGTTCGCAACAGCCTTTACACCTACACAATGACATATTCAAACGTCATAAATATTAATATGGAAGAAACTTTTGCAGTTACGTGATTTGTGAAGCGTTATGTAAAATGTGAATGCATTTGTAGCTTGATTTTTATAGCAATTTAAATCTTATAAATATATAGGAAGTACTTTTGAAGATTAACGTGATTTGTGCTTTGATAAATAGAAACAAAATTTTAAGTTAATTTTATTCATTACCTACTACTCGATAATGAATAGATATGACAACTACTACCGTTTAATAATTGCTAGTACTTAAATGCCAGTTGTATAGTTACCGACCCAGTTGGAACCGGCAACTTTCAAGCCAGTTCCGAAACGCGATTGAATCTCTTATTTTATACTGATGGTACTATTCCGGATCGGAAGACTGGGCAAAATCCCACACACTACTTACTACACTTAAATCTTAAGATAGTTGAGCAAAGAATAGTAAAATTGGACTGTTGGTTTTAATAAAAAAGAGATTTTTTTTACGTCATGTAAAATACGCAAGCATATATTTTTTGTCTTTAATTTACAGACATCTAAACTAAACGTGGTTTATGTCGCATAGATAAATGACCAAGTTTGATAAATAGCAATAAAAATCTTTTACTTTGGTTTTCATCTTGAATAAGAAATATACGGAGATAATATTTATAAAAATAATAATAGAAGTTTATTGCAGTCTTGAAATGGATGGCTGAGAGAAGAAATAATATAATAAGATTTGCGGTACCATCTTTTGTAGGAAGCTTTAAGTTTATAATAGAACAAAATATAATTTCATTTCGTATCAGAAAAGTATTTTTTTCGCACAGGATATAACTGAAAGCAGAAATCTTTGATGTAAGTAATCCCGGAAGCCGTGTTCAGATCTGGATTATGTTTTGTGTACCGAGCTCTTGAAGATTTTCTAATAAATTTTAGTTTAATTTCAAATTAATTTTAAATATATATTTTGTAATGGTCATAGATATTTTAAATAGACGTAAATAATTTACTTTTATACATTAAAGAAACAACAATATATTTATTAAAGCATTTACATTTTTTACAATGTAAAATTATAAAGTATTAAAAAAACGATACTTATTTCTGTTCAAAGGAATTACCTTTTTGTTGTCTAAATAAGAAGTCATAAAAAGCTATTACAACAAAATTTTATAAGCCAGGGGGACTTAAAACCACACTGAACATCGTATTCTATAAGTAGTCAATCAAAATGAATTACGAAGACTAAAGGGAGGTTCAACCCACAATACAAAGGGATAAAAATGTTTACTGCAATCTCACGGAAAGTCGGTTGACTCAATCCCTGTGCCGCTTCGGGGTGCTAAACCGAATTTATGGTTTGAAAATTAAACTTAAATTGGATATTGCCGGGTTATTTTTAAGAATTTACATTTTGCCATTAATTACGCCGTGATAAATTTCGAGGCAATTTAATATGAAGTTAACTAATTTTCTAATTTCATTTCGTTGCAAATTTGTTAATTTAAACAGTAAATATACATTTAAAGACCTTTTTTTATCGTGGGGAAATCCTTATGGATACTCCTGGTTTCTCGGGGTAGTAACCAGGATTATGCCGGACTCGTACCGGCTAAAACCCCACGGTGGCCTCCTTTATCACAAACTCTGGAGATTGGGAGCTTGGGTAAATTCGTGCGACATACACAGATTCGAGATGGAATCCACATCTACACAGGAAATGCATCTTTGTATTCTTATGCAAGTGCATCGGCAACAGGGTCCGGCAGTCACTTTTATGGTAACATTTATAGACCTGTCACTTAAATATACCTCATAGGTTAGTCGTACCGGGATAAGACTAAACTTGTAAGGATGATCTTAAGGTTACACGAGTACCTGAATGTTTATGCTTGCTTACTATTTAACTTTAACATATTATTAACTCGCTGAATATCGTAGAATGCATGAGAGTAGGTGTGCTCTAACGGCGTGATTTGGATTCAAGTGCGTTAGTTGGACGTAGTTTACCATTTCCACGCGTATTGTGTTCGTACCGTTTCTTCCCTTTTTGTTAAATCAATGAAATAGGTAAAGTTTGTATGTATGAGGTTAAATTAAATTCATCAATTTTAAGAATGGACTTTCATGGCGACTAATTTTGCAATTAAAGTCACCGAAAAAACTGTCAAACGAATGCGAACGCCAGATTAACAATATAAAATACGCATCTAAAGAACATTTGCCTATTTGTCGCTTATAAATAATGATATATTTTATGCGTTCCTAAAACATTACCAAGATCAGCATCATATTCATTGGGTCAATTGGTGACAAGGTGTAAAACGCGTACGTACAATTTACAAGATAGATAACCGCACGGAGTGGTAGATACTTTCTGTAAAAAAGTTGTAGAGATCAAAAAGTCCTTTACCTAATCCTAACATTATATTTCTTGTTTCACCTAATCGAATCGCAAAAATATAGGCAGAGACAGTGGATCGTCACTTAAACGACCCTATCACAACTGTCTCGCTTCCCTCATATCCCCAATTTTCTATGATCCATATAAAATAGTAATACTAATTGAATATTCTATTGTATCGCTGAGGTTGCATTGCTGATAAAACGCATGCAATATACATGTAATTATTATGGCAAAGGTAAGCGTTACTACAAAGAGCTATTGGACACAATTTCACACTCTGTCGCGTGCAATGAAAATTTCTCTATTAATTAGTTTTAGAATTTCAATGCGACGTTTTGCCTAATAATGTAATGAAATATCTAACTGGTGTTTGAGTTGTTTTCAATTTGAAAATCTCATAGAACTTTTGACATAAAATCTCCATAACCGTAAAGCTTATATAAAGAGAATTGTGGATGTAAGGGAAGCAAGGAAGTTGTGTCAGGATCGTGACAAGTAGCGCTAAGTTGTCTCTGCCTATCCCTGTGGGAAAAGGTGTGACAATTAAACAAATATTTATTAATATTTTCCTAGATTTTCCAAAAATTCAGGAGTTTTTGAAACGACGAAATCATTAAAGGCATTTTGGCGATGTCTTGGTTTTTAAAACATTTATCCTTTAAAAAGTTGTCCCCATGTTTTAAAAGTGGTAGTCAGTGGGTGAAAGGTCTGACGAGTATGGTTGGTGTGACAGTATTTTTTTTCAAGTTATTTGTGTGTCTGTGGGGGGGGGGGGGGGGGGGGCTGTTGTGCGACTGTCGTGAAGCAAAATTGGTCCTTGCCTATTGACGAATATTGGATGAAGTTGTCAAAGTTTTAAGTGCATATCGTCCATTTGGTGACAGTATACCTCTGTCGTAATAGTTTCGCCCACATTCAAGGAGCTGTGATGAATGAGAACAGACGCAGACCACCAAACTAAATGTTTCGGCGTGTTTTTTCCTTGTTGATACACAAGTGCCCATGTGTTCCCTTATTCTATAATCTTAGATCCTTCAAGCGAATCCACAGTCCTCGGGGCTCTTGTTTTTCCCACTCATAAGCAAAGCGTGGTCAGATGTCATATGACAATAGAATTGTATTTATTTAAAAAAAAAACTTATTCACTAAGTAAGCAGTAAGTTTAGTAGTCGACATGTGACAGCACCCCGCTTGATGTTAAGCTGGAGTGTGGTTCATGAATGGATGTCACTGCTACTACAATTCAATAACTGTGAGTAGCAATCACATCCACTATGCCGGCCTAGTTGAAACCGACAATTTACAAGCTGATCCCGAAACGTAACCAAATCACTTTTCGGTTTGTATATTTGTAAGTGTTGGTACTACCCCGGATCGGCAGACTGGGTACCATTGCCTACCACTCTTTGATTACCAGACAAGAAGCAAATATCCACCTCTTTTTTTGTTATTAAAAATATTAGCAATATTTTAATATAATTATTAAATATTACAAATAAAAGCTATGACACAAATATTTGCTCCGACCGGGAATCGAATCCGGGACTTTACGCGCAACAAACCAATCGCTAACCGTTCGTCCACGCCTGTCGTGCTATTTAAACTACCAACCATAAGCGTATTATTAAGTTTACAACTACATTAAATGAAGCAACGTAATAGAGACATTCTTGTTGAATGGTTACAACCCCATTGTGCTGACACAGAGTGACAAGGGATCCATGTAACGTGTGAAGGGGTATTCGTGTGAATGTATGTATACTGGAGTGTATAATGTGTTATACGGTGTATAATACAAGTCACAATGGCATGACAACCTTATGTTTCAAACTACTTGCTATCGTTTGTAATCAACGTTGCTTATTTGTGTGTTTATCTTTTGTGAATAAATGGAGCACACTTTAGTTGCCGCTTTTGTGCGTGCGAATTGAGCTGGTTTTAATTAGGTTAATATTTTGTTAATTAAAGTTTTGGACAAACATTCAATAGTGTTGAATTAAACAAATTTTATGCGACTTACTATCGCGTTTATTTTGGTTAAGATTTTACAATCCGTGACCACGTTGGCTGCAAAGATTTTGAAACGTCGGAATAATAAATAAAATCTAAATCAAAATAAACGCGATAGTAAGCCGCATAAAATTTGTTTAATTCAGTAATTAATGTTCGCGCAAAATCTACGAAAATACTATTCAAAAGTGTTACTTAGTTAAAAGGTTGTGGAAAAAAGTTTTTTTAATTCGTGGCTTACACCACCCCGCCTGGAGTGCGGCACATGAGTGAAGACGACTGCTACTACAGTTTTGTTTGCTTCAAAACCAAGGGATATTTCAAGAGGATATTGAAACGCGACTTAGTCACTTGAAAGTGGGTCGGCGGAATGGGAAAATGACCACCAACGGTCTGCCTACCACTTCTGTTGTTAACCTAAAGATTACAAATAACTTACTATCGCTATAGTTCTGTTATGAACTTTGACACTTATCTAAAAAAACGTCAGCTCATCCCGGGACAGAAGCGGCTAAAGTATCTCAACAAAAATTTAGCGTGAACGACAAAAAAGGGGAAAAGAAACGAAAACTGTTGAGATTACTTTTATACGGCGTGTTGACATTGCAAGCTTTTATCTTCCCTTTTAAAAGGGGATGAAATCTCTGACACATATTTAAATAGATAAACAATATAGTCGTCAGAACAAATACATAGAATGGGGTAAAAGGGTGAGGATGTAGAGTAAATGTAGTCCTTTTTGTATTTATAATCGATCTCTGTAATAAATAATATTTGTATGTATTTATTTATTTGATTTGGGCTATCAATAAATTATTGCACTAGACATAATAAGGAGCGCCATTTGCCACGATCCTGACACAACTCCCTCTCTTCCTTCACATCCACAATTATCTCTATACAAGCTCTATATTACAAATATTTATAAATAATAAAAAAGAGGCGGATATTTGCTCCGGGTCTGGTTGTCAAAGAGTGGTAGGCAGTAGGCACACTAAACGGTTTAAATCACGCCGGCATAGTGGATGTAACTGCTACTTACAGTTACTTGGCTATATTAGCAATCACCTCCATTAATGGACCGCACTCCAGCTTAAGATCAAACGAGGTTCTGTCATATGTCGAGTCAAAATGATAAAAAAAACTAAAGTTATTAAGATATTTACTGCAACGTGGAGTCTTAACAAACTTTCATAAAACTCTCAAAGTCTTAATACAAAATTTACTTCAAGAAGATAACTTAACCTTGAATATGACACGTTGTATTTTAGCCAGTCAAGTTAGTGGAAAAGCGACACCTCGTAGACACTTGTAATAGTACCGGCCAGGTGTAACCCCGAACACCCTCCTTTATTGATATTACAATTGTCGCTCTAACCATTGACGATGTGTGCTAGCTTCTTTACTAAACGCATTCTCATGATAACTTTACTACTAACTACTGCCTTTATAATAATAACCAGATAATGAGATTGTGAGCGAGTTCTCAACTAACTCTAAGCCCTTTTATCACCTAAAGGTAGTGAAACGTGAACCTATTTCTGTAAAATGCCGCATGGAAAAATGATACTTTTAGGGCGTCGTTCTTACCACTAATGGTACAATATCAAGTCGATATTCAAAGTGTAGTTGTGCCGGAGACGGCGACCGACCGGACGCAGACTATTGTCACGGCTATAGCTTTGCAATAATGAGAAAGCTTCTTTCTCTATTACAGTTAAGTGCAGGTCCTCTTTGCCTTTGCGGTCAGTCGCAAAGATTGTCGTCTGTAATTGTATCCGGCTACTGGATAAGACTCAGCACTATTATTAAAAGTGAATATTTCTTTGCACATTTAATTTATATCTACAAAAAATATACATAATTTAAAAAGTTTGCTTTTTATAATCTTAAAGCTTTTGAGATTCACTTTGTAGATAATAAAAGACTACGAATCTAAGGAGAGAGTATTATGTTTCTTATTTAGGCGACCCGCAGGCATAATGTTATTATAAATTAACTTTATGACTAATTTACGTAAATACGACCAGGCGATTCTTCAAAGCAATTTGTGTAGTTTCGCAGTTTGCTTCTGTGTTGGGGAGATACAAGTTTTCAGGTGAGACGACACGACCGCAACCTCCTAACTTACGACGCAGTTTAATTAGCATTTAGTTACCTAAAATCTACTAAAGTCACGACTTATTTAAGATAAACAAAAATACTAATTGCCACGTCGAAAGTACATGAAATCAAAGTTCTTTTGCTGTTTCAATGTAGCCTGTTCGTAGCGTTCCTCTACATAAAGGCTACGATAACTTTCAATTTAGCCAATAATTTTCAATTACATTAATTACACGTTGTTAAACAGAGACGATAAAGTGCTATTTTCCACAATTCTTGTACAACTTTCTCGCTTCCCTTATATCCACAATTCTATTCATACATATATGGTTATGGACACTTCTTACCCCTGTTTTAAGGAATGTCTCTATTTTGACGAACCAAGTTTGTATCTTTTTAGATTGTATTGATTTGTATTGATTAATGAATTAAATAAATTTTATGCGGCTTATATTTGCATTTATTTTGGTTTTGATTTGATTTGTTTTTTTTTATTGTGACACGACATCTGACCTCGACCCGCCTGATGATAAGCAAGAGGAGGTCCAAGAGTGACGACGACTGAAAAAACAGAATTTGATGAAACAATTGTAACCCAAAATATAGCATGTCACCCAAAAGCCGCATAAAATTTGTTTAATTCAATTTTTGTATCGTCAATCAATCAATTGAAATATCACGCGTTAGTTCCCACAATTTCAAATACAAATTGTAAATGTTAAATATAGATACCTATATCGTTACTTGAATATGGACAATGAACAAAGGTGAATGACCACCAAATCATGAATTGGTCTCGCGCCACATATTTTCCATATTCGACAATAGCGTTTCAAAATTGGAGGCTATTTTGTTGCTAACAAAAGGATTTAGTGTTACAGACAAGTGTGGATGGTGCTGGTAGGCGTATGTTTTGCGGAGGACACGCTACGCTTTGTGGCTGCGATGTTGCGGTTCCCTCTGTCACGCGCGACGTTAGCTCTCAAACTAATCTGCTCTGTTTATCCTGTGCATATAGGCTAATAACACTGGTACACTTTACAATATTATTAGATATTTAATAATTAAAAAAATGACATACCAAGTTTATGATTATATACTTGATTTTTACTTAAAAACACGGATTGACAAAGGAATGCTTCGATAGTTTGGGCACATGGAATGAATTTGTGAAAGTAAATTGGCAAAAGGAATTTATAAATCTGATGTTGATGTATGTCTAATAGGACAGACTAAGGAGGGTTTTTTCAGCCCAAATTGGAGACATCCTCAACGGTTGCCTAGTGCCCATAACCGTAGAGCTTGTATGAAGAGAATTGTGGATGAGAGGTAAGCAAAGGAGATGTGCCAGGATCGTAGCAAGTGGCGCTCCACGATCTCTGCCTATACCCGTGAGAAAAGTTGATTTGATGATTGAGATAATTCAACTGAGGGATTGAAAAGTTGTATAAATATAATTTTAAAATAAATGTATGAAGTACGAAATGTTATCGAAAATGACTTCTAAATCTATAAAAGGTAGGGACATAGTACAAGCTGTTAGGGATTTCCCTGTAAAGCTGCCTTCAATAGATAGCGTCGGGTAATAAGCTCAGCGATGGGCTATTATGAGACTGCAACAGAAATTCGTATTATAGGCGAGCGTACGATAGGAGCGTGCAACTTTTATAAAACCAGGAGAAGATTGAGTCGCATGAGCTGGACACAATAATTGCAATCGATTAGGACTACATCAGACGACAAATTGAAAACCCATTCCGGATCGCCTCTCCAATATTTTTTAATGTGCAGACAATGAATTTATTTTACATTTACGTTAAAGAAACGATGAAAACGTGTAGCCTTTAAATCAATAAAATGTCGAGTCTTTGAAGGAACGAATTTAGAAAACACACCTGGGACTAATGGGACGGTGTTATTTTAAGGTTTACTTGCAGCCTCATGAACTCTATACGCTCCTATACTAACGTTACACTTGTAAAAACTACTCGTACTGAATCAAGAGACTCCCATCAAAGTATTAGGGCCACCGTTGTGTAGTGGCAGTGTAATGATTACACAAAACAAGACCATGAGTTCGAAGCTACCCACCGGTACCAATGTATCTTTGATATATGTGTACTTTGGTAGTCCTGTTTCTATGATACAAGCACTTAAGAAGCTTAGTATAGAAATGTAAAATATATACATTATATTAAGTGTAATTATAAAGTAACATACAACAGGGGAACTAATTAAATCAGCATAATGATAAAAGGTAAATAAAGGCTGTCATCGCGCGGCCGATTCTCGCAAATGAGTTGGCTGAGATTGTTTTAATGTCGTCAAATTTAATTGAATAAGGCTCGCTTACATTTTACGACACGGCAGACTAAAGCCGCTGTGGCGTTAATCTCAGAGCTAAATCAATTGCCAAAAAACAGTATTTACCGAAAATCGTATCGTGCGATTTGTAACTCTCATATAAGGAGTTAAGATGTCGTTTAGCTTGTCGCTATCCTCTAAGAATCATATCAAAGTAAATAATTTCCTCGTTTACAGTTATTTGCGAAAGTGCACATCTCTTATCGAATATTAAAGGTGTAAAGTATATTCTATGTAATGGCAGTAAAGTTTAATTTAGCGTGACTTTTCAGTAAACGGAGTTTTTATTGAGAAATTTATAGAGCGACATTTAAGAGCACCGTCGTCGCCGCCGCGGAACCGGTGAAGACATCTAGCCGCGCTGCCCTCTTTATTGCTTGCCTCAAATTAATGCCCTAACCTTACAGAGAAGGATTTTATACTTTGTGGAAACGTTTATCAAATTTTATTAGTATTTTTCTAAAGTAAACAGATTATAGTGTAATAAGTGTTATTATTTTGTTGCTAAATTATTTCCGCTAACGTGCAATAAAGTAGAAATGAGTAATGGTATTTGTGTAAAAGAAAAACACGCAGTATTTTTCATTATTGTGACACGACATTTGACCTCAACCCGCCTGATAAGCAAGAGGAGGTTCCAAAAGTCACGACGACTGAAAAAACCGAATCATTTCATGGCTGCCTCAGCCGCCGTCACTATGCGGCCAAAGGTGCTTTCCTCACGCATCGCTTGAAGGATCCAAGGTTCTAGGGTGGAGAAAACACATGGGCTGGTAAAGCATTCCACATGTTGATTGTTCTACAAAGAAAAGTTCATAGTAACAACACTAATATATAAAAAATACGTCGTAATAAAGTATTGGTGATTGTTGGTTGCACAGATAATGTTTAGTTTCTAGATTAGTTTGTTTAGTAAGTAAACCGCTGGCAGTAGGGCTCGTAGCGTAAGTCAACGATCAGGCCACTACAAATATAGAGCCAATAATGACGTAGATTACCTACACCTAATATACTAATTAATTATAAACTTGTTGAGGATGTCTCCGATTTGGTCAGAAATTTTGGCCTGCCTTGTTAACAAATCCATCCACATCAGATTTATAAATTCCTTTCGTCAATCTAGCTAGGTTGCCTAGTGCCCATACCCACAGAGCCTGTATGAAGAAAATTGTGGATGTAAAGGAAGCAAGAGAGTTGTGAAAGGATCGTGGTAAGTGGCGCTCCATTGTCTCTGCCTATTCCTGTGGGAAAAATGACAATTTAATTGATTGATATAAACTTGTAAATTAATTTAAGATATTTTTTTGTGGCTCGACATATGACAGCACTGATGTTGCCCATGCATAAAGACGACTTCTACTACAGTTAGATATCTTGTAAGTAGTAATTGCATTCACTATGCCGGCCTAGTTGAAACCGGCAACTTACAAGCTGGTCCCA
This sequence comes from Tinea trinotella, assembly GCA_905220615.1. Lineage (NCBI taxonomy): Eukaryota > Metazoa > Arthropoda > Insecta > Lepidoptera > Tineidae > Tinea > Tinea trinotella. Next base: position 5,764,054 of record HG992310.1, read on the forward strand.
AAACGCGACTGAGTCACTTCACAGCCTGTATACTTGTAAGTGGTGTTTGTACTCCGGATCTGCAGACTAGTGGTAAGCATCACTGCCTACCACTCTTTGATAACCAGACCCGGAGCAACTAGTTTTTTGTTGTTGCTCTTTTTTATTAACAAATTTTAGTAATATTTAATATAATTATTAAATATTACAAATAAAGGCTATAAAACAAATCTTTTCTTTAACCGGGAATAGAATTGGGACTTGACGCGTAACGAACTGGAGTGCTAACCCATGAGCTACGCCTCATCGAAGTTACTTATATAACATTATAAAAAAATACTGAAAAGTGAGACGATGATTGATTACCAGACTCAATTCTTACAATAAATTAAGTCGTATTATATTCTTGAGCGACGATCTCTTCAACTCTATAAATCATTTTTATTGTGCTGTCGAAGGGTCCTCGATAATGGTGGTAGAGGAGACTAAATTGGGTCGAGTTATATAATAAATAGATAAAGCCTTCGATGAAACATGATCAGCGATATAAGAACATGGACAACGGAAAGGTGTTGTTAAAGAAACAGTAACAATGCGACAGGTCACATTTCGTTATTACATACGTTATTGTTACGAAAGGACATCATTCATTTTGGACTTTATGTACTACTTTTTTAATGTCCAATGATGAAAAAATATATAATAAATGGTAGTTTTGATACTTGTATTAATAAAACTTATAACAATTTTGCTTTTAATTGCTGTGCAAATAAGTTATTTGAAAAATAAGATATGGATTTTGTATCCTCTGTCAATCACGAAAACACGCCATATTTCAGTTCTGCTTTGAACTGTCAATATTATAATTTGATCATTTTGCACACTCTTAAACTATGCAAAATAAAGGATATGTTCTAATTACATTGTAATCTTCGTACATCAAAATGGATATGCAACTGTTAATACAATTAAGCCCAACCCCCCATACAAAATGAATGATGTCCTTTGACAGAACATAAGAATTTAAGAAAATTGATAAGAATGTTTTTAGAACCCCTTTCATAAAATGCCTTAACAAAACTTTATTCTTGCCCGACATTTGATAACAAACCCTGATGTTAGGCTGGAGTGCTTATCTGTGGGAAAAGGGCGTGACAGTTTGATTTTCTTTGTATTACAAAAGACTCAATTCCAGAATAGTGTGAAAACTTTCTAAACAAGGCTTAATAGTATAAAACGGAAATCTGTAACGGGTCTATTATTCTCAACTAAGCGCACTGGTCGCTCCATTAGCTTCGTTCAATTAAAATCTCGTGCACAATGCACTGAAAGAATGTTCATTTTGTCCGTTACATAGAGACGGGGTAGCGCGTGCGCACTCACCGATGGCCAGGAAACAATGGAAAACGGAACATTATTTCCGCTAGTTGGCCTTTACTATACTTGTAACGGTTCATTTCGTTTCGCTCCTTCACAATAATGCAGATTGAAACAGTTCAACAATGTTGTTAAATTTAACAATTTAGTAATTTTTATGAACTTTAAATATAAATTAAATTATTAGATAATAAAATTTTAGTTCTTCATAAGTATAGTTTTTTTTTGTTTTATTATGATTTGATTTTATCTAACTTCGACTTGCTTGATGGTAAGGACAGGGAATTAGAGAGCGCTGACGACTAATAAAACCGAGTCGGTTTACGATTATCTCAGTCGCATTTACTATGCTGGCCAACAAACACATGTTTTTAAATTATGTACTTTGTGTGTAAAAATTAGCAATTAAGAAATAATATTAGTATTTTCAAAAGACTATAAACCCAATTAATACTACGAGATACATTCAATGATTGATTGATAAATACACCTCACTATTAACAGATTGATTGATAAAATAGTGAGGTAATTAATTGTAAAGTAATATTTGTAAGTACTTTACGTATCGATAAGTATCGATATTTTACAATACCTTTTTGTCTCTGTTTATATTTTGTTGTTGGTTGAAGCAAGCCGCTCCAATAAGCATCTTCCAATATAAAACATCGACATAAAAGGGAGTTATTTGGTTTTGTAGGCAATAAAGCGGTGTATTCTTTAACAACAATGAAAAATGCACTTTAGACTTGTTCGGAGCATTTATTTTTCGTCTACTCTTACTGTAATATATATGAGATATTGTTTACTTCAATATATTATACAAATTAATAAAAATGTGCTTAATTATTAGGCTGCCGTGGTATAGTGGCAGTGCAATGGTTACACAAACCGAGAGCACGAGTTCGAGATCATACAGCGGTACCAATGTATCTTTGATATATGTACTTTGGTTGTCCTGTTTCTATGATACAAGCTCTTTAGTAGCTTAGTATAGAAATAAATATATAAAAATGTCAATAAAAAAATTAAAAAACTATATATCAATAATTAAAAACTTTTATAAGAATCTATCTTTCTGTGTGTTTTTTATTTAGATGCGACATCTGACCTCTATTGTAAGTAAGGGGAGGTCCAAGAGTACCGACGTCTGAAAAACCGACTAAGTTTATGGTCGCCCTCTCAGTCGCCGCCACAAAGCACCCGGGGTTTATTTATTTTTGTATAATGATGCATTTGTATATTTTAAATATGAAAATAATATAATATATTTTTTATTTTTTTGTTATTATTTAAAATCGATTAAGTGACATTTATTTATTTATTTTAAACATAATAAAGCAACGTGTCGAGGTGGCGTTAAAGCGAGCAAAGGGAGAACTCTTGGGGGCTCGTTAGACAGGAATCAAGATTCGTGGTCAGATAACGAAGTCTTGAGGTTTCCTTTTGTCTGCAATCAAATAACTAACTTGGTAAATTTAAATCGACTTCTGGAAACTATTTCGAAATGAATATAAATATTTTTTATATTATTACTTTAATATTGAGATTGAACTATGTATATTATTGTAATTTTAAAGTACCATTGTTTATATTGTTACTAATATTTTGGTATTAAAATGTTTTTTATTTGTACACCGCACCATGACTGATGTTAAGCGGTCTATTAATGGAGGTGACTGCTACTACACTTAAATGACTGTAAGTAGCAGTCACGCCTACTACGCCGGCCTAGTTGGAACATTCAGCTGATCCCAAAAGTCGACTAAGTCACTTTACCAAGGATTACCCCGGATCGGATTTTTATTAAAAAATATTTGTAATATTCAATCTAATCAATAAATATTACAAATAAAAGCCATGAAAAAAGCCCGGGACTTTACGCGTAATTAAATCGGTGTGCTTTTATCTAAATTTAAATTAAAGAAATATAATTTAAATAAAAAATATATTACGTAATGTAAAAGAGGAAGAAAAAGTGTACTTTTTCCGGAGAAAATATAAGCTTTTATATGTCCATCTCAGGGCTGTTATATTCCGGAGCGAAATCTGAAAAATCCTTTCAGATGTTCCTTCAGAACGTCTTATTAAGCGATCCTACAAGTAATTGAGGCAGACTTAGAAAGTTAAGCGGTTCGCGGTAAGCCGCTCGGCTCATGTTCATAATAGTTATTTTGTCTGCGGACTTTGTAAAAAGCCGACCACACTTCTATTCTTGTTAATTAAGTAGAATAAGTTGCGTCGTTTGATTTTACATCTAACTTTAAATTCAAACTTAATTATGTATACATTTAACTTTTAGAATTACTTTAATATTTTGACGTCAGGTGTGGCCGATTGATTAACGCGTAAAGCCACGGGTTCGATTCCCGGTCGAAACAAATATTTGTTAATAAAAAAGAGGTAAATATTTGCTCTGGGTCTGGTTATCAAAGAGTGGTAGGCAGTGGTACCTAGTCTGCCGATCAGGGGTAGTACCACCATTTACTAGTATACAGACCGTAAAGTGATTTACTCGCGTTTCGGGATCAGCTTGTAAGTTGCTGGTTCTAGGCCGGCATAGTAGATGTCACTGCTAATGAATTGCAGTTAATGAATTGTAGTAGCAGTAACCGCCATTTTTGGACCGCACTTCAGCTTAACATCAGACGGGTCACAATAATAAAAAGAAATAATTTCAAATTAATAAAAAAACAGACTTTGCTAAAGGGATAAAATTATAGTACGAAAAATGTAGATGGCTAAAATTAATGGTATTTTTTTAGTTGTCGACACTCTTGGACCACCATCATGCAGTTCGGGGTCAGATACATAAAATAAATTAAAACATTTCTATATTACTTTGTATCTTCTCAAAGTAGGTTTATAGGTATGATGAGGTTTTGTAGTCTATTATGAAAGTGTACACGACTTATTTGTTCCCGTCCCTCGGGACAAGAGCAATACCACTTACAATCGTCTAGGGTGAATCATTGTTTCGAAATGGTTACCTTAAGAGGAAAAAAATATTTATAGAAAAAAAGAAAATTACACAAATTATTCTTTTTTTTTGTTATGGCTTGATATAATACAGCACCCCGCCCAAAGTGAAGCTGGAGTGTGAGTCATGAAATTTCATTATATAAGCGACTGCTACCACAGTTAAATAATTACAAGCATCTATCGGATCTACTATGCTAGTCTAGTTGAAACTAAAAAAAAATAAGGTGATCCGGAGACGCGACTAAGTCACTTCGGTCTGTACACTTGTAAATGTAGGTAATATCACTGGTCTTACTGAAAAAATGACCACCGCTTACCACCAGAAGCAGAACCGTAGCAATTATCTGAAATTTTTTATTAATATTTTTTTGTATTATCCAATCTTCAAATCAAATCAGATCGTCACGCCTTTTCCCCCCAGGGATAGGCAGAGACAATAGTACGCCGCTTGCCACAATCCTGACACAACTCTCTCACTTCCCTCACATTCACAATTCTCTTCATACAAGCTCGAGGAGTATGGGCACTAGGCAACCGATCTCATGAGAATGTCTCCGATTTGGTTAATCAGGTTTATTAACTGTAATTCCGAGGCTACATCCTTACTGATATTTTATTTCAGTAATAAATAACTTAAATTATTGAAGAAAAAGAGAAAGACGAAACCTCGATATAATAGGTTTTAAAACCTTTGCTAACATCTAAGTTCCAATATTCTATTGCTTGATTTTAGTCGATGTTCGTTATTGAACTCGTTATTTCATTTTAAAATAATTAATTTTATTTGAAAATGTTTTAAATTAGACTTTTTAGTTGCTATTAATAAAATAATATTATTTTTAAACCGCCAAGTGTTTACAAAATATTGGATTTACAATGTAAGTCTCGTCATTCAAATACACTCGATTTTTTCGCTGAGGTCATATTTTTATTTAATACCCAGTGTCACTTCGCACAATTAGGACCATTATAATGACACCCTATATTTAAATTCGTCAAATCTTTTAACTACAGAGCGAGCCAAAGAAAGAAATAAATCTTCTCTTAGATTTTGCGCGATCATTGATCATTGAATTAAACAAATTTTATGCGGCTTACTATCGCGTTTATTTTGGTTCTTTGAAACGTCGGAATAATAATAAAATGTGAAATCAAAACCAAAATAAACGCGATACTAAACCGCATAATTTTTTAAAATTCAATAAAACCCATCTTTTTTGTCAATCGGGTAAATAGTGGATATCGGCGCTATCTTTAATGCATTCTTATCAACTTAGTATTTAATACCTTATGATTAATTATTGTCACAATACTCATTAATTATAATCGAATTACCTGTTTTTTAATTAAGTAGGAATCAAACTGTATTTTTCTTATATCTTTATCAAAATAATCTACCAGCCCATGTGTTCTCCATTCTATAACCTTAGATTCCTAAATCGAAGCGTCGAAAGCATGGTGACGGGACTAAGGCAATGTAATGGGTCGGATTTTCAGTCGTCACCACTCTTGAATCTCAAGATCAGATGTCGCGTCACAATAAGAAATTATAATATAGCAGTTGCTTCAATCTTTCATTTTAATAAGAATTAAAAGATATATATATATATATATTTATATATTTTTTCTATACTAAGCTACTAAAGTGCTTTTATCACTTTAGAAACAGGACAACCAAAGTACATATATCAAAAATACATTGGTACCGGTGGGTGGTTTCGTACTCGTGCTCTCGGTTATTGTAACAATTGCACTGCCACATCACCACGGTCGCCTCATATTGACCTAAATGTATATTTAGAATATTTGCTAAAACGTTTATTATACTGGTATATTAGGAAATATATGAGGAAATAAGAAAGTTCGATTGGGGTTTGAAATCATACGAAGGTAAATCGACAAAACTCATTAAAAAGTAAATCGCAACGAAAATCAAATACGTTACTGAAATCTAATCTTTTAGACCTATATTTGTCAATATTTACCTTCGGTTCAAATTAATAAAACCATATATTTAAACCAAATAAGTAGGACTGCAAGAAATCTTCTAATACAAACATAAAAAGTAGAGAAGTTAATAAATATACCTCCGTTGGAATGTACGTGGGCGGTACTTTTTTCTAATTGGAGTACGACGTATTATATTTAAGTACTTGCCTGTGATTAAGGTAGAGTAAGTGCGGTCCATGAAAGGGGGCGACTGCTACTACAGTTTAATAACTGCAAGTAGCAGTAATATACACTATGCCGGCATTGTTGGAGCCGGCACTGGAAACGCGATGCTGATCCCGAAACGTGACAAAATCACTTCACGGTCTGTATACTTGTAAGTGGTATTACCCCGGATCGGCAGACTTGGTACCACTGCCTACTACTCTTTGATAACCAGAGCCGAAGCAAATATCCAGCTCTTTTTTTTATTAACAAGCTTTTTTTATTTACATTAAAGCTATGAAACAAATATTTTCTCCGACCGGGAATCGAACCCGGGACTTTACGCGCAACAAACCAATCGCTAAACCGTTCGTCCACGCCTGTCGTTGATTGTAGTAGCGTGACAATTTGACTATGAAAATAAAATTGACTTATCAAATAAAACAGCGTTTGCTTTCGTCAGGGAAATATTTTAAAACTGTAGGAAGGGTCGGGCTCTATCTTTGTATCAATTAAAACAATATCCGGGTCTGGGACCAAAATAAACCAATAAAAGTTTATTAGAATATCATAATGTAATATTAGATAATAAATATTTGATAAAACTATTACTATTTAAAAAGACATACATATAGGTACATACTAATACTATAAGTATGTATATACTCGTAAGTTGTAAAAGAAATATTTTATTGTTAGATTTCTATCTGGAACAAATTACCTATTTCATAACAGTAATAATTTGCGATAAATGTCATATTTATTTTGCCAATCACTCTATAGATTTAACTATACATATTAAAATGATAATATTAAATGTAATTTATTAAAATTGGTGTTATAAAAGTGATAACTTAACTTTATCTACTAGCCAGTAATGCGTATAATCTTTTTGTATTGTTAAATTTTAAGTCACTAAATGATATTGTTTAAGGGATCCGTTGTACAAAACAATATAGAAAACTAATGAAATAAATGATTTAATAGATGATTCACTCACAAAACATGGACTGTAATTAAATTCATTTATAAAAAATATTTATTCATCTCCATCAATTGAACGCATCCAGCGTTAAACGAGGCAGGCCCAGGAGGGTTTTTGCCGACCAAATAGAGACATTCTCAAGAAAGCTAGGTTGCCTAGTGCCCATAACCATAGAGCTTGTATGAAGAGAATTGTGAATGTGAAGGAAGCGAGGGAGTTGTGTCAGGATCGTGGCAAGTGGCGCTCAACTGTCTCTGCTTATCCATGTAGGAAAAAGGCGTGACAATTTGATTTGATTTATTGATTTTTTCATATCTTTCTACATATCTATTATTTCATTATGTATGACAATGTGTATGGCAAAGATTGAGGGACACCTAAAATATAATACTTAAAAATAAAAATTATAATAGAATTTTCTTAGATTTTGGGCGAACATTGATTAATGAATTAAATAACTTTATGTGGCCTACTATTGCGTTTATTTTTGGTTAATGATTGCACAATTTTTCATATTTTTTTTTATCCATACGTTACGAGAACTCTGTAGCCAGCGTGGTCACGGATGCATGCATAAAATTGGTTTAATTCATAAAATTCATTTTAAAAAACAATAATAAATAACGATCAAAAGTATTATAAAAGAATTTAAAAATATATATCGAAATTAATTTCACTTGTTGACAAATTGTGAGTTAAAGAAGAACTTTCTACATCAAACTAGGATGTAGACCAGCCATACTCAACCTTTTTTTTTATAGGGGCCACAAACACGTTTAAGTCATGGTGTCGAGGGCCGCAAGCAAAAATTATTCAGGTCTTAATTAAAACGTGATTCCAAGTTAACGATGTAGTTACTTTATTAATGAAAAAAGATGTTTATATGTTTTAATGCGATTTTTGATACTGTGAACACCATTACAATACTTTATTAAGATCTGGCTTCTCGTTGCATGCTATCCTTATAACATCATCCAGATAAGAATCTGCAAATTTGTTTGTGTAAACGTTCTTTGTGTATTTCATTTTAGAAAAAGACGATTCGCACACATACGTAGACCCAAAGTTTAAAATTAATTTGTTCCTTCAGATGGGCCAATAACAAAGGCCCGGCGGGCCGCAGGTTGAGTATAGCTGATGTAGACTATCTTTATAGTGTAGTTATAAACATTTCTATAAGAAATATAACCTATTGTAAAAATAAATAAATAAAGAGTTTTATAAATAATAACACAATTATCTGTATAGTAAATATTTATTTATCTAATAACAAATAACTTCATATTTTATCTTTTAATTTTACCTAATTAAAAGTAATTATTATCTAAGCAATTCGGCATCATCGAAAGTGTCTGGTAATTTTGTGCCCAAAGTTTCCGGTTGTGTCAATACAAGTGCCGCTGATATTAAAGCAAGTGTTCCAAATAATGTGGTTGGTATTCCAGTCCAATATATCATGAGCGCTGGTGAAAAACTCGCTATAACTGTGCCAGTTCTGCCAATAGTCGAAGAAAAGGCTAAAAATTTATGACGATCACTCGTAGGATATAATTCAGATGTATAGAGATATAAAGACGTAAACACAGATGCAATAGCAAATTTACCCAATAAATACAATATTAAGGACACCGTTGACATGTTTGATGGTAAAAATGCGAAACCAAAGCAACAAAGTGAACTCAATAAAAATCCACAGAATACGGTCTTTTTACGTCCAATCCTATCGAGTAACAAAATTGATGACCAAAATCCAGGAATTTCGACTGCAGCTGCGACAGAAAAGTTTACATAAATACTACCACCTAAACTAACTGAATTTATTGAGAGGCCGTAATAAACACATGTTGTTGATATCCACCAAATAGGTGTGGTGCAACACCGTCGCAACATTGTCGGGGAGCGGATGACGCGTGTGAACAAACTCACCTGAGAATTTTTATTAGAGTCATTTATATTTCCAGCACCAATTACTACATCCAAATCTTCTCCCCTGACAGATTTTCCATTCATACGAGCCATTTTTAACAATAGATCACTCGCTTCTCTGTATTTTTGTTTTGTAATGGTCCATCGAATACTTTCAGGTAAAATCCAATAATAAGCTATGAGCATAAATACTGGTGTATGTAATACTAATAATAAAGTTCTCCAATTTGGTACAGCCCATGCTATCATGCCTAGCAAAGTCTGACCAACGGCAAATGAACTTGATATTGCAGCACTTGTTAACACACGATGTTTAGAACTAACCGTTTCTGTTCCTAAAATATAGGAACCACTATAAGCACCGCTTCCCAAAGCACTTCCCAAGAACTGGAAAGCTACATACATTGGGTAATTAATTGAAAACGCACGGATTAACGCTATAGTACCTATGAAAATTATTCCTAAGAGAATAACGAGTTTTCGTCCCCATCGATCTGATATATAGCTGGTGATAGGTAACCCTACTATAGTGCCTAAAGTCGTGAATAAACTCGCCATTGTTCGTAGCCATTCATCACATTCCAGTTTAAAATCATAAACTACACTGTTAGTTTTCTCATAAACATAAGATTCACATTCTTGTGTTCGCTTGTTATCAAATAAGTTAGCTGGACAAAAATCTTGTTCGTTGATAATCGTGTAGTTGATAGGTACGTAGCGTAGACAGTCATGAATGCCGCCGGAATCTGTTTTAGGTACAGCATAATGAATCCAATCAGGTGCAAACTTTGGTGTTGAATCTGGTTCTTCGCATTCAGGTACTGAACATCGATGTGGCAATCTAGCAGCGGTAAATACAAAATCCGCCGCTAAAAAACCATTGAAGATTGAAGGCACAGCTACCAGCAAAATAGTCATTATTTGAAACACACCCAATCCACCATTTTTATTTGTTAGGAAGTAATCCAGAGTACGCGAATCTTGGCCATCCATTTTCGTTTTATCCATTGTTTTATATTTAAAAATACAATACACGTTTGTAATATGTTAGTAACGATGTGTTACTTCTGTTCGGATGATATTATGAACTGAGCATTTCTTAGATAATATTCTTAGGGTAATAAATTAAATAATAAATGTCAATACAAGTGATAACAAATAATATAATATAAAAACGGGCAGACTCCTATGATAAGAATACTATCCTAGTTATTACGCATCTCTTAAATTGTATGTCATTTATAATTGAACACTAAGAAATCGCCTTTAACGTTATTTTTTATCTCGATAATGCGAGATGCGAAATTATCATCAGAATATTTTAACTGCATTTATTGTTTTTTTTTTAGTATATTTTTTTATTTGTGAATGAATGTTGAATTTTATAGTCAAATTAGTTCCTTTTTTTTAATAAGGTTTCAGCATAGTAATATATCTTTGACAGGCGTTGTGTAGCCTGGTGGTTGGAGTGTCGCACTATAGACAACGGGTTCGATTTCTGGTCACAGTTGATTTTTTAAGAGCTAATTTTCTTGTATACAGTAATAAAACTAGCCAAATTAATATTTAAAAATACAAGTTTAAATGATTATACATTTAATTTTAATCAAATCAAATGAAATTGTCGCGCGTTTTCCCACAGGGATAGGCATAGAATTAAAGTTGAATAACTGTAAGTAGCAGTCCCACCCACTATGCCGGCCTAGTAAAATATTAAGTGTTGGAGGTCCTATGAAGCCGGAGCACTTACAATCATCCTTGCTAATTATACCAGCAGATTTGTACATATTAAATATTTTATATATTTAAATATTTATAAATATATTATTTTATATTAGAAAATATTTATTGTATTAAATATTTATTATATTGGGCCAGCATCCTGATTAGGTTATAAACTAATTAATACTAAATTTCAAGAACAGATAATTAATTTTAATTATTTACATTTAATTCCACTTTAAAAATAATTACTATGAAATAAAACTAAAAAAGTAGACAATAAATAAATCTGCTACTAAAATAAACAAAATCATTTCGAGTCGCGAAATAAAAACTGTGGAAAAAGTTTATCATAAAACTTACCGCGTTGCACGAAGTCGGGACCGAGACGTTGGCATGGGACCGGGAACCGGGAAGCGGCTGCACTGTGCCACTCCGCGACCACAACTGATTTTCCAGAGAGAAAATTTCACCTCACCACGTCAGAACTCACCCCTATTTTCCCTCCCGACCAATCGAGGACGTCGATGAAATCGAAAGCTTCCGGTGTTGTCCGAGAGTTGCCGAGCGTCGAGGGTGGCGATTGGATCTTTTAATCTGAAACGTAAATGCATACAAAAAGTAAATGAGACTTTTGTGAGCCTTCCATGGGATGTGGGACGCTCAGTGCGTTCGTATGCGGGTTTGAACAGCAACAGGTTTAAGTGGTTTCCAATTCACACAATTTACTAATTAAATTTACAATTTGAAAACGAATTAGTTTACAAATACTGCTATAGGTACTTTGAGGTGCATGTTCATTAAATTATTAAAATAATATAGTATGAACAATCGTTTCATTTCCTTGTAGAAAGCGCGTGTCGAACGTAAAATGATACAGTTTTTCAGTCGCTCTTGAACTTCCCCTGCTTACCATCAGGCAAGTCGAGGCCAGATGACGCGTCTCAATAAAAAATATATATTGTGAGTTTATAAATTACCCTACTTTGCAATTATAATTATTTGTTTGGACAGAGTGTAAGGGTAAATTAAATTGTAAATTTATTCAGGCACTGTCTTTTTGTTAATAGCCAGAGGTAGCCCTTTCATTTTTAAACAAAATTAAATAATATATCTTCGAGTTATAAATATTTACTTATAAGTTACTTTATCCAATTAGTAAATAAAGTGGTAGGCTGACAGTTGGAGGCAAATGGCCAGTACCTACCAGTCGATCCAGTCAGTACTTACAGTACCTACTAACATCTTCATGTATATGGGCCGTGAAGTGATTCAGTCCCGTTTCAGGATCAGCTTGAAAGTTGCCAACTGGGCGACTGTTGCTTGCATTTATTTAACTGTAGAAGCAGTTGTCTCCATTCATGGATAGCACTTCAGCCTAAACATAGGCGGGGTTTTGTCACACATCACAAACAAAATCACAGGATTATCTTATTATATGATTTTGAATCTAAATCTAAAGCCTTTTATGTTTATAAAAGTATGACTAACAAATCAATGAATAAATTTTCTCAAATACATAATATAAATAAAATATTCTTTAATACGAGTAAATTAAAGATTTTTTACGTTTAAAAAGAATTGGGTCTAAATAGTTTTCAAATCAAATCAAATTGACATTCCCACAGGAATAGGCATAGACAATAGAGGGCTAGTTTCCACGATCCCGGCACAACTCTAAATTTATCAATTAATTTAATAAATAATTATTCTTAGTTATTTAACATTTCAGGAGGAATCAAACGAGGATTAAATATTAATCTACATACAAGCAAATGGATAATAAACCTTGATATACCTTAAGTCCTGTATTATAATTGGATGGGTTATATTGTATTTGTACAAACAGTATGTTTAATTCTTGACCACGGAGGGTGCTACTCTTAATCTGAGTGGTAAACTATATCTTAGGGCTTGTCTCACATATACCCGGCCATAAGCCTTAGCTTGGTTACTATTTGAATGTTCCTCGAACGACCACGAATTTGTATGCGCGCCCCATTCATGCTACCCGTCCCAGGCGGGTTATGGCGTCCAATTCTGTCACATCTTACATTCAATAAGAAAACAATTGAATATATAAATATATTTTTTTTCAATACTATTTAAAAAGTAGGACACAATCGGTTGCAGAAGGATCTTTGAAATTTTAAAGGAGGTTTAACGTTAAAAAAAATATTTGTTAACGTATATTTGACAGGACTATTTAATTTAACTAAAACGAATGACAAATTAGGCATATTTTCGTCACACATGGTTTAAGATCTTAATGTTATTTTCTTAAGAGCTACAAACCTAAAAAAAAATCGTAAAGTTTAAACTAACTAGTATTTCCTTTACCTGACTTCTGCAATACTATGTAGTCACTAAAAGGCGTCCATGATAAATAAAATAGTCTGACAAAGTGCCAATGTTCAAAAACACTTGCCAGTACCCATGAACTTGATATGTGTACATTCGTCGCCATGGTTCTATGATACAAGCACGTTTAGAAGCTTAGTATAGAAATGTAAAACAATAAATCATACTTTATCGCTTAAATTTCAGTAATAATTGATTTGAAATATATATCTTCATGAATTCTGTTACCCGATTCGAAGGCAAGGAGTAATATAAAAAAGCTGATGACAATGAAACCGCATACTTTGATGCACACTAAACCTTTATTGATTTAGTAAGAAGGGATTTTTATATGTCAGATACCTTTGATCAAAATACAACATAGTATTCCTTGTATTAAAGTCAGATACACATATACAATGTTATTATTACAGAGTTGAAACTCTCGGGCCGTGGGGAACAAGTGCACATAAAAATTTAAAGGCGTTGTCGTAACAGCTGATCAAAATCTCGTTTGACAAGAGGACTGGGCAATATTTGGGTGAAAGGATCAGCATTGCCATTCAGCACGGCAATGCTGTCAGTATCCTCGGTACTTTGCCCATCGGTACCGATTTAGAACAAGTATTTAATTTATAATAATTTATCCCTTTTGTCTAGTTTTAGTTTTCTATTTACTTAATTATAAAGATATTATTATTTATAATAAACAAATCAATCAATCAAATTGTCACGTCTTTTTCCCACAGGGATAGGCAGAGACAATGGAACGCCACTTGCCACGATCCTGACACAACTCCCTCGCTTCCTTCACATTCACAATTATCTTTATACAAGCTCTATGGTTAATAAAGAGTAATAATATTAATTATATCGAGAATAGGCACCGAAACGCTTCAATTTGTAAGCGGGATCTTGGGCTACGCTCATTTAGTGTAATACACAACTAGCATAGAATTACACCGAATGCCGCCTGAATTATGTAAATATGGATTCAGATATTTGTGTAAATAAATGGTGACTCGGGCGAAGTAATGAAGTGGGATTACTTGCGGTTGTAATTGCAACTAAAATGTTTCAACATATTTATGTTTATATTTATATTATATTTTGGCTTGGACATCTCCAAAGCGTTTGACAGGGTCTGGCACATGGCCCTTCTTTCCAAGCTCGAGGCATACGGTTTACCTGACCGTCTGCGTGGCTGGATAGCCGACTTCCTGCGTGGCCGCTCCATACGCGTTGTTGTGGATGGCAGCGCGTCACGTAGGGTGTCGGTGAATGCTGGCGTTCCTCAGGGCTCTGTGCTGTCGCCGACCTTGTTCCTACTGCATATCAATGACATGCTGGACCTTGGATCCAACATTCATTGCTATGCAGACGACAGCACGGTGCATGGACGCTACACTGCCCGCCCCGCAGCCGGAAAACAGGAGATAGCCGATATGAGAGAGTCTGTTGTAGCGGGGCTGAACCGGGTTCTTGATTGTATTACCCATTGGGGCGACGAGAACCTGGTTCAGTTCAACGCAGACAAGACTCAGGTGTGCGCGTTCTCGACGAAAAAATCCCCGTTTATCCCCCTTCCTTCTCTTCGTAACGTTTCCCTTGGTACTTCGGACAGACTGGATATCTTAGGGATGTCCCTTCGCAGCGACCTGAATCACAGGGATCACATTGAGCGGGCTATTAAGACCACCTCCCGCAAACTTGGCATCCTGAACAAGGTGCGGCGGTTCTTCGCGCCAGAGCTTCGCCTGCTTTTATACAAGGCTCAAATTCGCTCTTGCGCGGAGTACTGTTCGCATCTTTGGGACGGCTCTGCCAAATATCTTCTCAATGCCCTGGATTCATTGCAGCGCCGAGCTGTCCGGATCATAGGAGATGTAGAGGTTACGCGAACTCTGGAGCCTCTGCAATTACGCAGAGACATGGCGGCTCTTTGCGTCCTCTATCGCCTATACCACGGGGAATGTTCCGAGGAGCTCTTTAACCTTGTTCCTATCTCATCTTTTCACACCCGTAACACCCGCACTGGTCGGGGGAAGCATTCACATTTTGTCGACAGAATCGGTAGTCGAACTAAAAAGTTTGGTGCATCTTTTCTTTGTAGAACAATCGACAAGTGGAATGCTTTGCCAGCCCATGTGTTCTCTCCCTCCTATAACCTTGGATCCTTCAAGCGATGCGTGAAGAAGCACCTTTGGCCGGCATAGTGACGGCGGGTGAGACAGCCGTGTACTAACTCGGTTGTTTCAGTCGTCGGCACTTTTGGATCTCCTCTTGCTTATCATCAGGCAAGTCGATGTCAAATGTCGTGTCACAATAAAAAAAAAATTTTAATTGTTTGTATGTTATTCGCTGTCTTATTGCAATAAAACTTTGCTAAACCTGTTGCTCGTAGCGCAAAGGTTTGCTCGTAGCACAATAAATTTGGATCCAATAGGTGGCGCTATTATCGTAATGTACACGCTAATCTAAGATTCCATTTCTACAGATATAAAATATTTGTCTATATATTTTTCTCTTTCTTGTATTGTACAAAGTGCTGCTTGTATTGTATAATTTGGGTCGGGTATATAATAAGTATCGGAATGATTAGTTAATATAACCTGGAGTGAAGAAAACCGCTGTAACAGACAAGAGAAAGCAGTAGTCGAATCTATTTCGTACAGGGTTCTAGTTGAATTAAGACATCTTCAAGGATAATCCTTAAACATTTATTTCATTGTCTTTGTAACTAAAAGTGTTGATAATAATTGCCCTTAGTCGGCAAACCAGGAATATCTATTAAATATTACAACCCAAATAGAGTTATAGAAAAACATGAAATTTGAACTCATGTAATATCTAGTAATTTACATCTTCGTAATATATTGTTTATAATATAGTACATATATTCATATTGTTTTATTATTGCTGTTTTTTATTCTTTTTCCAACATTAAACAGTTCAAACGTTATAAATCATACAGACAAATGTATACTGCCTATTTTGAGAAAACAGATCCAAGACAAAACAATAAATCTTTGATGTAAAGTTTGAAAGTAAATATTGTTCTCTGTGATAAGAAAAGAAAAGGATTTCAAACATTTTCTATTCAATATTTTATATTTATAACTATTGCGCAGGAATTGTTTAGATAGATTGCTTGAAAATAAATTGAAATATAACCATATTTTATGGAAAATAGTTATTTACAGTACGATAATATTGAGACAGTTACAAAGGAAGACATCTTCAGAGACATTTCCTGGGTTGCCTCTGATTTTATAAATCTCTTTTGTCAATCTTCTTTTACACATCCTTTCAAAGGATGAGCGAAAGTTGAGACATCAAAAACATTAAAACCGTTAGAAATAAGGAAGTAATCACATAATCAGTAAGTTTAAATCCTTTATTAAAATACGTTTAAAATAGCGTAGTAAATATTACCTTATAATTATAAATAAACTTTTAAGATATTAAAAAACCTTTATATTACTTTTCTCCCAACAAGATAAATCATTGTTGAAAAAAGCCTTGCAATAACTATTAAACAATGTTGTAAGGTTGCGCCGCCCGCCTAAGAGAGCCGCAACGCAATTTAAAAATTTGTCCTAAAGGCGGCGCACCATCTAGTCGTATCTTGACTACATTTTGTAGGGCGCAGGTAACAAAGCCATAGATTGTATAAACTAATAGAAGTGAATCATTATAAAACATTTTACTTTATTAAGGTATTTAACATTTATTAAAATCATATACTATATAATGTAGCAATGAAAATAGATTAAAAAATCACGCGTGTTTTTCTTCTATCTAATACAGTAATAATATACCAACACCAATCGCATTGATCCAAGATCGCAGATGACGTGCACGCAGGAAGTATTTCTATCCATTCATTACTGATTTATACAATAATAGCCTTGGAATATGCCAAAAATTTGTAAATAAAATGATACGATACCTAAAATAAGGCTAATGCTAAAAATAGACTTAAGTACCTAATAGTGGTAGGCAGACAGAGTAGGTGGTCATGTACCCAGTCTGCTAATCCGAAGTAGTAGCACCACTTTCAAATCGTAGTTAAATAATTTAGGCGCCTTTCGGGTTTAAGTAGAATGTTACTGGTTCTATCTAGGCGGGCATAATGGATACGACTGCTACTTTCAGCTATATAATTGTCGTATCAGTCGTCTTTTTAAGACCGCACTACAGATTAATATTGTAATCCTGTCACGTGTCGAGAGTTGGAGACCCAATAAATTGATACAGTTGTATACTTAATTGCTGAAAAGGAAAATATATAAAAACACTGATCTTTTAAATATAATGTAATATTAACTCTGATGATGGATAAGTATTTTGTAATTTTCTTAAATAAAATTAATATAAGTATCGTTTATCATGCTAATAGCCATTCCTAAAACATTTTACGATCTGTAGCAGTTACTGTGCGGCTCAAAGTAGAGGGGTGCGAAGTAGGCTTGATTGGAAACCCTATTCCATATTTATTATGGACCTATTTTGTCATGTTTATTGATGTACTAAAGAAAAACAATATTCAATAGTCACTCAAGAGATTTTTAAAAATATATCCGAAAAAAAGAACATCTGAGTATGTAGGCAGAACCTTAGTGTAAATAAATTTTCATTTCTGTATTAAGCTACTTAATATGAATCTATCATAGAAACTAGGCCACCAAACTTACATTTAAAAAAAGACTTGATATCTGATCATAACTCGCCTAATAGTAAGCAAGGAGCCGACGGCTAAAAAAACCGAACCTCAGTCGCCGGCTAAGTACCGAACAGTGGTTTTGAACCTGGTGTTCATGGTCTGCTTAACAGCCACTAGTCCAAGGTTTATTTAAAATTTATTTAAGTAAATAAATATGTATTAATTTTATAATTTTTCATTGTGAAAAACAAAATATAATTTTTAACCATTTTAATAAAATAAAAAATGAAAATATATTTTCATTTTTTCTTAATAAACATTGCGTGTGTTATTAAGAAAGATCTCCCAAAAACGAGTATATAGGTACCATAAAGAAATAATCATAGTAAAATTGCTCCTAAAATCTACATTAAATTACCTTCTGAATTGTTTAAAATTTACATTTCTATATTAGGCTACTATCATAGAAACAAAATTAACGAAGTACATAAATATATGAGCAATGATAAATGGTTTTGAACCCGAGAGCACGGGTTCGCGTGACCATTGCACTACCACTACACCACGGTCGCCTTAAATTAACTATAAAATTTGTTTAACATACAAAGAAAATATTGAAATTAAAATGTTGCTTAGTTTTTACCAATTAATTTCAATAAAATTTAACAAACAACTAGCTTTACAATAAATAAATATAATGATAAAAATTGTCTAAGTTATTGCAATAATATATTAAAATCGGACGTAGAGTGTGCAATAGAGCTACATCGCCGGAAGCACGTTAAAGGCATTATTATCCGGACGGTCGCCCCGCAAATAAATCGTCTGCCGGCTCCTTCGATTATCCTCAAATCTTCATTACCCACGGCGACATGCTCCCCACGCCTCTTACACATTATTTTCTCGTGTAAAAATTAAATGTTTGCCGTCTATATTCCTATTAGCTTTTAATCGGATTCTTTTAGCCTTCCTAATTTGGCTCCCCCGTTTTTATCGAATTAAAAAGTAATTAAATTTTAATCTTATATGAAATTTTATTATTTAGTATTCTATATTGATAACTTTTAATTACGTTGTATATCGTATATACGCTTCTTACACAGACTTTAAATATTGTAGAATAAATATATCGTAGAATTATTTTTTTGCATTCAATCCTATCCTAAAATTGGGTAAAAATGCGTTAGAGACAGACACCAGATTCGACCCCGGTTGCAGCTTTTATTTACATTTCTATATTGAGCTAAACTTGCTTGTACCATAGAAACAGGATGACCGAAGTACAATTATCAAATATACATTAGTACCGGCAATGTATATTCATTATTCATTACTAATTTAAATAGACTTTTTTTGTCTTTATTATAATTTGAGTGACGAAATAAAACAATTATTTCGAATTTCTGTTATGAATGACTACACTCTCCAAACAATAAATTTGTGGGCATATACGTTGTTAAACTTTCTAAATACGAGTATAATACTTATATATTTATTCAAAAACTGAATGCACAATAGTTAGTAACCAAATGTTCACTTAACGAATTCAGAGGCTGTTGGCGTACTCGTATTTCAGATTGATTCTATATTTGTTGTATACTTGAATTTATTTTGGGTATTTGTAACTATTGTAGGCAATTTCCCGTCATGAAACTTTTAATGAGAAAGTCCATTTCCCACTTATCCTTACTTATTTCTGTAACTTGTAGTTTATTTCATACGTATTCCTACGATCAAAATGTTATTAGTTTAAGATCGATACATAAAAAAACATGCTGGAAACTAGTAAGCCTACTCAGTTTCATTTTAAAACATGAAGTTTTAATAGGTTTTGTAAGTGCTTTCAGTATTTTTATTATTATTTACTATACGGAGGCTGCACACGGTGACAAGCGACCACGTCTCTACCGGATATTGATTTAAACCCGCCAATTTTGTTACTTCCTGTCGTTTGCTAGTCTTTAAAATCAAAGGATAACTTAATTAATTCGTACGTGGTATCCTCATTTGAATTTTCCTATTCATGTAGAATTATTTTCACTATAGTCCACTACTGTTAATATTATTAATAATCGCTCGACGTTCATTTACCATTTACCGACGTTCATTTAGGTAATTAATACATACCATACGTTGTGTGATCACATATTTATTCATGTGATAGCAAAATCACTGAAAATTAATTTATGTTTTAACTTCTTGGAAATTTCTTTATACAAGTAGAAGCAAGGAACTTATGTCAAAAAGTGGCTCAACACTGTCTTTGCCTATCCCTGTAGGAATTGACTGTCGTTATGGCGCGTTGTTTCTTCTTTTTTATTACTCGGAGCGTGACAATTTGATTGAATTAATATAAAAAGCATTCTTTATTTACACTAAGTTGATAACATAGAAACTAAGCCAATAAAATAATGTACTTATTATTTTTTACGGGCAAGTTTTTGAACCGGGGAGTCTCTTTGTCAAAACATCATACTACAAGCTTGAATTCTCCAACCGAAGAGTGAAGAAGCACCTCTGACCCGCTTGCATAATGACGGCAATCGGAGCAACCGCAAATTAATTTTTTTTTTTCAATCCTCATTATTCTTGAAACTTTTCTCATAATAAAACATCAATTATGAACGCTCTATTAAATTATTATTATTAGTCTATTTATTTGTCCCACTGCTGGGCAAAGGTTCCTTCTTTTTTTCTTTTTTCTCTACAAAATAATATGATTTATTATTGTTGTATTATTTTTTGACACATTCCAAACTTAGTACTATATATATATATAAATCACCATTAACAAATGTCACGCCCTAATCACAATGTATAAGTTAGTATGCTGTGTAGTAGTGTCATGCAGAGTGCATTGTTTTGGGTAACAATCTAGGCTTTATTTATTGTTATATTCATTTTTGTCATGTTTCAATTGTAAGCCGTTTGTTCACCAATGAATAAACAAATAAATACACTAGGAATATTTAAAATTTGTACAGCAAAAAGACAGAATATTTTTTTTTAAATCCAATTTTCAAAAATAGATAAATTCTCTATTGCACAGTAAATAAAAAGCAGTTAACATGTACATAGTCGAGCTAAGTAATTTTTATAGCAATGTTAAATTAGATGTCATAAATAAATGAGCAGATAGTGTGGTATTAATGCAGCCTACTGTAGCTATGGACTTAATTTTATTGCTCTAAAAACCTTTGATAGGAATTGAATAACATCAGACGTGTGCTCCGAATGGATGAACCTAGTACGGTCCGGTGAACATCCGATGTATAATGTATTTTAACAATATTTTGATGCGGTTTTATTTCATTTATTTATTCAAGGGAAGTTATTGACAATAAAAATAGTTATTATAGATAGATGATTAGAAACAGAAACTAATTTATAACTTTTCGCTGATCTTAATTTAAGAGTCGTAGGCTATGGTATCCGGGGTAGTACCACCACTTACAAGTATATAGACCGTGAAGTGATTTCGCGCGTTTCAGGAAAATTATCTCGCCCAAATTTCCACAGTGACATGCAGAGACAATGGAGTGTCACTTTCCGCAACTCTCTCGCTTGCACCCACCTCCAAAATTCTAATTTTTTCAAATCTCTTGATTTGATTAAGTAATATTTTATGGGTAGGCCCCCAAAACCCAGAAAATTAGTGTACTATAATAAATCCCATATATGATATTTTTTCATGTGATAATATTTTTAAGCTATTTATATTGTAACTATTATTTAAATACTTTTATGGACTCTTGTATTCGCATAGTTGAATATTGTAACGAACAGAATCACGCATGGGGTTACATTGCGAAGGGTGGGTGTCGACCCCGAATGGACTGATGACCTAAATTATACAACGTTTGTGACGGAACATGTTTTGTATTTTTTTAATTATCAATGAAATCAATTTTTTCTAAAGGGATAGGAAGAGACAATGGAGCGCCACTTGCCACGATACTTACACAACTCCCTTGCTTCCTTCACATCCACAATTCTCTTTATACAGGCTTTGCGGTTATGGGCACTCAGCTTTATTATACCTTCTATACTAACTACTAAACTGCTTGTATTGTGTCATAGAAACAGGACAACCAAAGTACATATTATATATCAAAGATACATTGGTACCGGTGAGTGGTTTTGAACCCGTGCTTTCGGCTTGCGTAACCATTGCACTGTCACTACAACATGGTACGATGTAATCATTAATATATATATATTTCTAAATGAGAGCAGGCATCCGTTTGTATGAAGAGCGGAAATGTTTGTGTCAGGATCGTGGAAAGTGGCATTACATTGTCTTTGCCTGTCCTTATTTTATTTATATTACAACCAAATTATTTATTATTAAAATTACGTTAATAAAATAGTTATTAATAGACTAGTGTTTTATTACTGCATGTTTATCATTTGAGTATGTGCTAATTAGTTAATCATATGTGTTTGTAATATCTTTGTATAGGATGCGATCGGACGTGGGAGCTAGCATGGGGCCTACGAGGCAGCGGAGGGCGCGAATTTCTCACTCGACAGATCACCTGAAAGCACAGCACTTAATAACTCACATCCTCCATGCGGTTCAGTGAGCATTCGCTGGATCGTCACATCTCTAAATATGGCCGCTGGAGCGTGGAGCAGAGCACGACCCGCTACGGATTATACCAATACCGATACGTTTACTTTGTGCAGATCATAGGCGCGATTTTGCTTTAATATACAATTTTACATATGTAAACAACCTTTTATTTATATATCGGGGCATTATATAGTATATTTTATGTAGGATAACCTTTTCCGTTGTTTTTATAAGGTAACTAATTTATTTATAGTAAAGTATGTTAGTGAAAATAAGACGCTCGAAACTATTCAACAA
This sequence comes from Tinea trinotella, assembly GCA_905220615.1. NCBI lineage: Eukaryota > Metazoa > Arthropoda > Insecta > Lepidoptera > Tineidae > Tinea > Tinea trinotella. Next base: position 5,787,055 of record HG992310.1, read on the forward strand.
GTTAATAATATTCATTGGGCCCGGGCAATTTTACGGACGAGCGAGCGTCGCATCTTTGATCAGCGCCATCGCTCGCGCTCTACAAGGACTACACAAATTGACGAACTAACAAATTCATTCGACTATAAACATTAAACTATATACATTAACAAAATTATTCATTAAATTGTTTTATAAGGCCAGAGTTCGATTCATGGTGGCAGCAAACATTTGTTTCAAAGCATTTATTAGTAATATTTAGTAATTAGATTGTGTATTTCAAATATTTGTTAACAAAAAAAGGGCTTCAGGTCTGGTTGCTTAAGAGTGGTAGGCAGACTGTTGTTAGTCCTTTACCAAGTTTATCTATCCAGGTAGTATCACTTTTAAATGTATATACTGTGAAGTAACTCAGTCGCGTTTCGGAATAAGCTTGAAACATGCCATTTCCAATTAATCCGGTTTAGTAGATGCAACTGTTACTTACAGTTATTTAACTGAGTAGCATTCTGTCATGGACCATACTTCAGTTTAACATCGGGCTGGGTGCTGTCATATGTCGATCTGCTATAAATATATTACTTTTTTTTTAAATATATTACTGTAATTTAATGTAAATAAACTTTGAAAGAAGGTCTTGAATTTTCATATAAAATGCGAAGAAACTTTTTCCCCAACCTAATTTATGTAATAAATAATATAGTGTATTTAATTGTACATAATAATAGAAACAACAAACCCTAATAGTATTTATATTAACACGTATGAATTATGAATAAACTCACACGCAAACCGCATGAAAGATCTCACAAACCGCAACACTAAGAGCATTTTCCATAATACTTGTTCCCTATAGTAATTCAATTTTACACCCCAAATAAGTCAGGCCTAAACACGCGTAGCTTAATAATCTCTCTGTTCTACTGTGTGTGTCTCGGGGTGATGGGAACCCCTAAGAGGGGCCTCACAGGAAAGGGCAAGGGTTCGAGTACCGTCTTGGAAGTATCGCTCGGGATATGAGAGAATATGCGGTGTTCCTTTTAAACATTATCTATAGCTTGACTAATTATGCATAGGACAACGATCACATGAGTTTGTCTCCGGTCAGGCGCGAATCATTTTACCGAACTTCAATAGATAATTCCATAAGTATTTTAAGCTTGAGTAAATAAACAGATTTTCACGTGTTCAATGAGTGTGTAAAATATAATTATGGGCTCTTGTGTGAGCATATTAAAGGGTTGTTTAATATACAATATACAAGTATCAATATTACTATGTTATGTAGGGCTAAATTACATGTATACATCGCGTAATAATAAAAATGTTGCTAATTTTTTTTTACATATCTGTACTAAACTACTAAAAGTGCTTGTATCATAGAAACAGGACAACCAAAGTACACATATCAAAGATAAATTGGTATCGGCAAGTGGTTTTAGGCCGGGGACCATTGCACTACTATTACCATTATCTAAGTTTGCGCTACATTTTAATTTAACTTATTAATATTATATTTTATCGAACAATATTTTATTAAACCATAGTTGTGTTTTAGGATTTTTTTTTAAGAATATAGAGTATTTACTTATTTGAGAATACAACGTTTAATTTGTAAATATAATAGGTTGTTAAGTCGCCGAACACCAAGTACGGCGAAGTTGTTATTTAAAAAAAAACTGTCAAACATTTTATTGTTTTTGTTACTTATAATTTATAATACTGTTAACCATATTTTCAGGCAAATTAATAAAATGTTGTGCGCCTTAATATATTTTCTTTCCGCATATAAGATTTAGTGTAACTTATATTTCTATTTGATTGTAATTATAGCTGAATTATATTCTAACTGCCACTACACCAGACGACCATGGTGTAGTGGCAGTGCAATGGTTACGCAAACCGAGAGCACGAGTTCGAAACCACTCACCGACTCCAATATATCTTAGATATTATATACTTTGGTTGTCCCGTTTCTATGATACACGCACATTAGTAGCTTAGTATAGAAATGTATAAATAAAATAATAATAATATTTTAATTGTAAAAGTGGTACGCTCAATTTTTTGTTGACACAAAAACAATTTATGTTTATTTTTATTATGGCTTAAAATTGTATTTTTTTTTTAATTGTGAATCGACATATGACAGCACCCCGCTTGATGTTAAGCCGAAGTGTGGTCCATGAATGAATGTCACTGCTACTACAATTCAATAACTGTGAGTAGCAATCACATCCACTATGCCGGCTTAGATGGAACCGGCAACTTACAAGCTGATCCCGAAACTACCCCGGATCGGCCGACTGGGTACCACTGCCTACCACTCTTTGATAACCAGACCTGAAGCAAATATCCATCTCTTATTTATTAACAAATATTTGTAATATTTAATATTATTAAATATTACAAATAAAAGCTATGAAACAAATATTATTCATTACTCATTATATCATGTCAGCATCACGCCTGATGTAAAGCTAGAGTGCGGTCTGTAAATAGAGACAAGCGCTACTATAGGTAAATAACTTTTAGTCATCAGCACTTTGGGACATTCCCTTGCTAACAATTAGGTAAGTCGAGGTCAGATGTCACAATAAAAAAGTAGCAGTCGTATCCAGTATGGCGACCCAGTAGAAAACGGCAACTTACAAGCTGATCCCAAAACGCGATGGTCATGGTCCTATATGGTTCTGTAGACTAGGCACCAGTATCAACCGCTTTTAGACAAGCATAGATACTCTTATTCTTAAGTAACAATTTGTCTTAAATGCGACTTACACGAAGTGAGAAATCCAATTTACCTGTCACTTGATTTTCTACTCGAGTAACTATGAAGCGTCGGCCATTACTTTGTAGCAGTCGAGTTGCCCTCAAGAGATTTATTGAATCACTTATTTGGCTAAAACCACTTTATGTCTTAATCGCACTTATGTTTTGGCACTTGTTTTTCTTCTAGCCAATTTGGCAACGTTAAATAAACAAACCTGTTTTAATTATTGCTACTAAAAGTACCCCAAATTGTATAAATGTAGATCTTCAATATTTGTGAATAAAAAAAGGCAGATACTATGCCAGCATAGAGGATGCGATTGCTACTTGCAGTTATTTAACTATCGTAGCAGTCGCCTGCATACATGGACCGCACTCTCTAGCTTGGGGAGGCGGGGAGCTGTAAAAGGCGACCGTGGTGTAGTGGCAGTGCAATGGTTACACAAACCGGGGAGCACGAGACCACCCACCGGTACCAATTTATCTTTGATATGTGTACCATGGTTGTCCTGTTTCTATGATACAAACACTTTAGTAGCTTAGTATAGAAATGTAAATTAAAAAATTAAAAATATATATATCGAATATCAATTTAGAAAATAAAAAAATAACTTTTATTATTCAATAATAATATGTTATTGTGCGTTTATTTTATTCAAAAGAAGATGCATTGAGAAGGCGTTGGTGTGGGCATATTTGAAAAATAGCAAAAGATAGACGAATTAGATTTCGAAGTAGAAAGAAAAAACGGAGACGACTCAGAAGGAACGTCTTAAATCGTGGGCAAACTTAGTCTGTATGAAAAAAATGTGGCTTTAGAGAAGCAGAAGAGGATCGTGGAAAGTGGCGTTCCCTGTGGAAATCGAGGTGAATATATTTATATAAAAAGCTGAATTCAAGGAAGCTGGGTGGCCTAGTGCCCATAACCGTAGAGCTTGTATGAAGATAATTGTGGATATGACGGAAGCGAGGGAGTTGTGTCAGGATCGTGGCAAGTGGCGCTTCATTGTCTCTGCCTATCTCTGTGGGAAAAAGGCGTGACAATTTGATCGATTGAGTGAGTAATACTAAAAATATAATTAAATAGGTAATAATACTTACCAAATTACGTTTAATTTAAGTTTATTAGGCTAAATTACTATTAATTAACACTTGCAAGAGTTCTTATACACAATGGCACTTTCATTTAGCAAATAAATTAGTTATTTTCACTTACATACATTTATATTTTATCATTTTTTCTGAATATATCAAAGGCAGTGTTTAAAATGTGATTTATCCGTGTGTCACATGCGAATAACAAAGCTCATATGGGCACGGGTCACGGGTCGTGGGGACGTTTCCGGTGAGATGTCGCGTCGCACCCTTCCGGTATGCGCAAGCGCCGGTCCATCGAGCGTGACCGTGATTGCTCTAATGTTTAACAACACTGCGCGATTGTATATTACCTTTTATTATTACTGTTGTTTTACATGAATTGTGAATGTGAAGGCAGCGAGGGAGTTGTGTCAGGATCGTGGCGTGTGGCGCTCCATTGTCTCTGCCTATCCCTGTGGGAAAAAGGCGTGACAATTTGATTGATTCATTGTTTTATATTTTTACACTGGGGATAAAAAAGATGATATATATAAACAATTAACCAAATTTTTTATTTGATTATACACAGGGAGAGGCAGAGACAATGAATGGCTATTTTTTATAGTTTTTCTTTCATAGCATAATAATTACATTTGATATTACAAATATATGTTAATTAAAAAAAAAATTTTCTTCGGGTTAGGCAGTTGGAGATCATTTGCCCAATTTTTAGATCTAGGGTGTGCAAACAGCGACTTAATCGCATTTCGATATCAGCTCAAAACTTGCTGGTTACAATTAAGCCGGCATAGTTAATTCCTTTATGACCACACTCCACTACGTCAACAGAACGCTGTCATATATGGAGCCTCAATAATAATTTTATATACGATCAATTAAAATTAATAGTACATAAGTAATTAAGTTTGTAGCCAAATAAACTAATTAACTTTCCACGGAAAGTAGGCTTGTATGCATTAAATTCTGATAAAATGCAATTAAAACTAAAAGGCCATTATTAAAAGAGCAATCTATTATTGTGAATAAATTGACACTGATAACATTATTATCAAAATGGTTTTGCAAAATATTTACACAATATTTTAAAATGGTTAATGCAAGTATAATACGAGTATACTCGTTTATTTTATATGTAACACAATTTTTTCAACATATTACGTGTACTAAATTACTTATGAAACGGTGGTGTAGAATGTCTATAATTTTTTTTACATTATCATTATATCTTTTCCGCACCTAATCTGGGAACTGTGAGTGACGAACAAGGTGAACGCTTTCGCCAGGATAACGAATTGAAAAGAATTATACCAAGAGAGATGAAATGCCAATATATTAGCAAAGACCTGTTAATTTGTTATTTAAGAGGATTCAAAAGTTCATAACAGACGAAGGTAACTTATCGTTATTTTCTTTCATAATACTTAAGCCTGCTCTATTTTTTTTCACAAGGGTATAATATGATGTTAGGCTGGAGTGCGATCGGCCAGCCCATATGAACCGGCAACTTTCAAAGTTTCAAGGGTGTCACCACCTGAAAGTGGTGGCACCCGGGTCGACAATGGGCACCAAATGTGCGCCTACCCACCTATTTTAAAACTATGAAGAGGAAGGTGTAATATTATTAAAGGCGACCGTGGTGTAGTAGTAGTGCAATGGTTACGCAAACCGAGAGCACGGGTTCAAAACCACTTGCCGGTACCAATGTATCTTTGTTATATGTACTTTCGTTGTCCTGTTTCTATGATATAAGTACTTTAGTAGCTTAGTATAAAAATGTAAGATAATAATAATATTAAATCTAAGCAGACCTACACATTATATTGAAACAACGTCATTATCGTTAAGGTGGTTGTGATGAACTGAAGAAGCCAATCTTAGGTTAGTAATAGTAAACCAATTTAGTAAAGTGTAGAGACTTGTAGTATCTACCAACTATTGACTGGATCCGCCCCACTCAAGTTCAGTGGCTATTCTCAAGTTTCTAATTATAGAGAATTAAAAATAAAATAGCATTTTATTTATTTATTACTCCTTATACAATTTATAGTATTTTCATGACTAGTACCCAGCTAGGGCATTGTAAAACAATATAATTAGGTAAGTCATTAGTTTAGTGGATTGACGAAAGGAATTTATAAATCTGATGTGGCTGGATGCGTAAAACAAGGCAGACCCAGGAGAGTGTTCCGACCAAACCGGAGACATCTTCAAGAAAGCTGGGTTGCCTAGTGCCCATGATAGTAGAGCTTGTATGTAAAGAATTGTGGATATGAGGGAAACGAGGGAGTTATGTTAGGATCATGGCAAATGGCGCTCCATTACCTCTGCGGAAAAAAGGCGTGACGATTTTGATTTTATAGTTGTAATGTAATTTATTAATGGAAGTAACTACAAATAATGTTGTGTAAGAATCGTGGTAAGTGGCGCTTTATTGTCTCTACCTATCCCTGTGGGAAAAAGCGTGACAATTTGATTGATTGATTGATGATGTTTTTGGGTTTTTCATTGATATTATTGTGTGGGATGCCATAACATAGTAAGGTACCTGGGTCGAATATGGCCACCTTAAGGTTTGTTACCCTTTTTAAATAATAATAAAGCTAAAACAAACAAGTTTTAGCACTAATTCATGAAAAGTGGCTACTTATTTTACGACAAAGGTAATAAAATACAAAGACATTAAACAATAAATAGTATATTCAACAGTTTAAAAAATATATACAAATTGGCCATATTTCCGACGGAGGAGGTAAATATGGCCATATATGTGGCCATATTTACTGTTTGATTTTACTATTTAAAAACTTCTGAATAAACTGAAATAAAAATGGATAAGTTGTTTACTATCAAAATCGTCATAAACATTTAACTGGGGTTTTATAAAGTTCGATCTATCTACTTGAGTTGGATTATCTAAAATGGCAGCACAACGATTTGCAGTATTTGGCAATAGATGTTCACTTGTCTGGTAAACATTTTGATCTGGTTGCAGTATAGGCACCGGATTTTTAACAGATGTATCAGTTCAAACAAGAGACTGCGTAGGTGGAATTAAATTTAGTTCGTCGTAATTTGGAGGATGAGAAGGTTTAACCTGCTTCTGACCAATTACCTCGAAGCCCTTTAGTTTTATAGCGTGCCATGGTCTAAAACAAAAAAAAAGAAAGTTAAAAAAGAAAAATATTTAGTACCGGAAATATGGCCAAACGGTGGCCATATTTGCAGTTGTGTATTTTTTTGTTTTCATATTCACGAATGAAAAACAGACTATTACTTTGATAATTAAAAAAGAAAATATCAAATTACAATCGTCACACAACATCGTAGTGTGATTAATAAAGATTTTTATTTGAAAAATAACAAAATACAGGAGAATACTTACTTGAAGTTTTTATAACCACAACAGCACACTTCACTTCAATGGACACTGAGCGACCATAGGGCGCGCGGGAAGGATGACAGGTACGCCATTCGGATATATGTGACCCTAGCGATAATTTATGATCGCGTTCAGGTTATTACAAATTTTTGTGTTTGAAATAATGGTATGTGGCCATATTTTCCGCCTGGCCATATTCGACCCAGGTACCTTATTTAGAGTTTAGAGTATAGCGTGTTAAATACTTTCTTTGTATTTGTCATTATTGATGTTTAATTTGTGTGTTTTTGTAATGTATTAAGTATTTTGGATAAATAAATTATTATACTTAAAAAAAACTCCGGCGATAATAATAAAAATGCGTATTAAGTGAAAATTATTATTCTATTTTAGTCATAGTTTTATGTATCTTGATTATTATTTTCAAACTAATTTCGCAAGGGTTAAGATCGAATATATTAGTGTTATATTAAAGAAAGTCATAATATTCCCATCTTTCAAACGAATCGTGAAAAAGCAAGGCCGGCATAGTAAAAGCAGCTAAGGCAATCGTAAGCTAAGTTGTTTATTTCGGTCGTCGGCGCTCTTGTACCCCACCTAGCAATCCATCAGGAGTTCAGATGTCGAGTCATAATTTAAAAAAAAACAAATAATTATCGAACGAGTAGATTCATACGACTATAGGTTCGACGTATCTATGACACCCACAATTGATGTGTCCGAATTTCGTCAATAGGCAAAGCGGTTATTCACATAAGGTCGGAAACAATTAGACAAAAGTGGCATTGGGCAGCCGAGCGCATATCCGTGACTCGCGCATTCCCTCACTGCTTCACTCATGGATCATATTTTTCACGGACCTTTACATTAAATAACGTCACATCTACAAACATAAGTGTATGCAATAAACAACCCTACTTTATTACAATTAAGGTCAAAATTAACGGTTTAATTTTTGTCTTTTATTGCTTATTACGTTATGTCACTTTATAGATTTACGATTTTGATACGATACGGATTTTTGTATCATTGACTGACTTTTCGGGCCACTGGTTCAGTTTGAATTGTGATTGGGCAACTTACGTGATTTGTATTTGAATAAGGATTAACAAAAAAGAACTAGATGTGAGCATACTTTTTGTCTACCATTCACTAGATAAAAAGTATAATTAATATGAAAGGTTATTTAATATGAAGCACTGCTCAAAATAAAAGGTAGATTTTAAGCGGAAGACAAAGATAATGAAAAAAGCATTTTCGGATTCCTCAATACAGCATAGAACGTAAAGAGGTATTACACCAGGCTGGCACGTAGTGGACGAGATTGATGTTACAAAATCTTTCTTCTTGGCAGCAATAAATTATATAATATAATATAATATAATATAATATAATATAATATAATATAATATAATATAATATAATATAATATAATATAATATAATATAATATAATATAATATAATATAATATAATATAATATAATATAATATATGTGTTTTATATAGGTAGTATATATAGGTATTAATAGTAAACATTATCTCTATCTCTTTGTACATGTCCTAGGGCATATTTGCTAGTAGCATCCCCTGTGCCCAGCTACTCGTGGCATAGGTTACCTAAGTACATTGCGGCCGCACCGCCCCACTCGAGTACTTAACCTAATATTCAGGTAATTGCATTATATGCAGCAACATTAATTAACTACCTCTCTGGAGTTGGTAAGTTAAGATGTATTGATAGGCTTTGTGGACAACCGTGTGTACATTAATTTGAGCACATTAGTAATTTGTAATAAGTTTGGTGTTCAAATATTACACAGCAATCACTTCCTAAATTACACATCCTAAAATATTACTGGCTGAAATAAAACATATTTATAAATAGTTATATATTTTATTATTATGACATCTTTTCGTAAATTATTAGAACTTTTTATTAAATTTACTATACCTACTTAAACTAAATAAATTTACATTATTATAAAAAATAAGCTCCATAATTATTAATTAACTACCTATTCATATAAACCTATGTATCTAAACAATATTTATCTATGTATATTATACATTACAAATAGCTTATACAATTGAAAACGTCATCAAAAAACCCAAAATAATTTATAACACAAGCTTTAAATTTATAATTTCATAAGTCATTTAAATCTTAAGCTAATTTAATTGGTCATTTGTTCGTTATAAAGCTATTATGATAGGAATAATAAATCTTATAATTATAATACTTTAAGACGTACACAATAACTATGATATAATAAATAATTGGTCTAAGATCTTGTCGTATTTGTATTTTCTATCTACAAACTATTTAGTGGCCAATATATTGATTAAAATCTGATAATAAAAATGCCTCTTTGATTAAATGCAGCATAATGTATTATCATACTATGTAGTACACTTAATTGCTAGATGAGTAATGTAGGCACATTTTTAAAATAATATATATATATGTACATATATGAGTAGGAACATTATTTTATAAAGAATATATAATGTACACTTTTGCTAAACAATTTCCTTTAAAATATCAATTATAATACTGAAAGAATGTGTCGTTATCATCATCTTCCACAACTCGGTAATGTGGGAATAATTTTTTTGGCCCCTACCGATTTTTTCATACATTTACTCAGGGGCGTAGGTACCGCCGTATTAGCCGTATCAATTATACGGGGCCTTAAGCAAAAATTATTAAAAAAACATTTTTTTTCTTTTGAGAGTAAACTACACTTCCTAAGGGCTCTTGAACAAATTTTTATACGGGGCCCCGCCAAGGCACGCTACGATTCTGCATCTACCTAATAAGCTGCAGTGCGGTTCATTGCGGATCATAGCAGCATCATAGCAGTCGCTACTACAGGTAAATAATTGCAAGTAGCAGTCGCATCAGCTAAGTTGGATCGCCAAGGGATTAAATATGATTTGATGTGACCTACTACAAAATTTTATATAAAACGTTACACAATAAATATTGTTATCGCATTTTTTTTATTGAGACGCGACATCTGACCTTAACTTACCTGATGGTAAGCAGATTGAGGTTCAAAAGCGCCTACGACTGAAAAAACCGTTCCAGTTTACAGTTGCCTCAGTAAACGCCACAATGGCGGCCAAATAATCATACAATTAATTATACAAATAAGGTAAAACAATTTTGAAACTTAAGTTAATGATCCGATCCTGGTTTATACGCCGCGTCCCATATATCAGCAAAGCATACACTGGAATGGAATCTATAGAACATTATAAGTGGAAGACACACGTGTCCAAGTATAGACCAGGCGACTTTTCCATAGAACGAATACCGTTCATCTAAACTTTCCGGTGATTTGTATGAGAATGTGTAAGTTAACCACATGGCTACGTTTGTTATCAGAAGAAACATGAGCAATTCTCTTCCAGGCTTTGTTCGGCGTAACTTCCTCGTGTTACTGCAACGCCGTAGGCCGTCAACTAGAAGCGTGGTTTGTATAAGTATTTGAATCGTCTGAAATGTTATAAAGTAATATTAATAAGATTGTATGTATTTTTTTTATATTGTGCCTCGACATATGGAGTTCGGTCCATGAATGGGGTGGCTGGCCTAGCTGAAACCGACAAGCTGATCCCGAAAAACGACTAAGTCACTTCGCGGTCTGTATACGTGGTAAGTAGTGGTACAATAACCTGACTGGCCAACTGTGCACTACTGCCTACCACTCTTTGACGACCAGACCCGAAACAAATATTCGCCTCTTTTTTTTTATCAAGAATTTGTAATATTTATTTAAATTACTAAATATTACAAATAAAAGTTATGAAACAAATATTTCCTTCGACTGGGAATCGAACTGGGACTTTTTGGGTAACGGACTGGTGTGATAAACAATACGCGACGCCTGTCGTCAAACCCCGGATCGGCAATAATAATGTTTTATTTACATTTCTACAATTATGTCTCATTTATAAACATAAACAAAACGCAGGAATGTTAATATCTATCACTGTCTAATGAACATCTTATCATATATTTGACAGGAGAATTAAGCCCACCAAATTATTACCATCAGATTACATATCGCCATCTAGATCTTGCAAAGGGGATTATGGGAATTGTTTTTATTAGTCAACCTTCATTGCCATTATGTCTATATTAAATACAAAATAACTTTTTTTTTGCTTTCTTGTGGCTCGACATATCACAACACCCCAGATGATGTTACGATGATGTCATGGACCTCTATCATGCGGTCTATGAATAGAGGTAACTGTTATGTTTTACACTTATTATTCAATTAATCAAATTATTACGCCTTTTTCTCAAAGAGATAGGCTGACACAACTTCCTCGCTTTCCTTACATCCACAATTCTCTTCGTCCAAGCTCTACGGTTGTGGGTACTAGGCAACCCAGCTTTCTTGAGGATGTCTTCGATTTAATCGAAAAACATCCACACTCCTGGGTTTGCCTCGTTAAACGCATCCATCCACATCAGATTTATAACTTTCATTCGTCAATCTACTTTTAGTCAATCTTTCTATGGGCCTAAACCAAGGAAGGATTCCTTTGTCAATCCTCATTTCTACATCTATTACATTTGCCCATATATATATATTTTATATAGATTTTGATACTAAGCTACTAAAGTGCTTGTAACATAGTAACTGAACAACCAAAGTACATATATCAAAGATACATTGATACCGGTGAGTGGTTTTGAACCCGTGCCACTCGACTCACGTAGCCATTTCACTGCCACTACACCACGGTCGCCTTAAACATAATAAAAAATCATTTACCATAACAGTGACATCGATGAATCTGATGACATTCAATATATTAAGTGTGGCCACCATTGTGAAGACTGCCTCCATCAAGAACGCAGGCAAACATATGAAGAGAAGTATATCATCCAATAGTGAAACGGGATGCTCGTTGATATCAAGTTTTGTTGTTTGGAAGAATGCAAATATAACACTGAATAACATTATAAAATGTAATGATAACTTTGTACTGTTGTTTAGGAGATATCCAGCCTCCACGAAATCCCTGAAAAAAAAAGTATTTAATGGTAAAATAATGTTCTGGAAATTATTGATCTATTCATGGACAGTTGCCTGAAAAAGATGCGTGAAAGAAAGTATGGTTAGAGAATGAATGACGTGGTGATCAAATGTCTCTTGTACGCCGAAGAGACATTATAAGCCTACGAATAAGTTATCCTTGTATCCTAGGCTTATAAGTTACAGGAAATCGTTACAATTATGAATGCTAAATTAGAAGGAAAGGTATGAAAGTGAATTTAGGTAAAAATAAGTAATGGTTTTGGAGAAAGAGGATGAAATGACAGAATGTGAGATAATTTATTCAAAGATATGGATACATAATAATAATATCACAGCAGCAACTACAGTTAAATAACTGCAAGTAGGAGTCGTATCCACTATGTCGACCTAGTTGTCAGTTACAAGCTGATTCCAAAACATGACCAAGTCTCTTCACTCTCTGTACACTTATACCACCACTTAGGTGGTACTATTCCGGATAGTACTGTCGACCACTGCTTACCACTATTATGAATTTATATCGAAAAAGTTTAATACAAAGTAGTAACTTACGCTCCAACAGAACTGAAGACGAAGCCTAAAATCAGTAAACCAATTAGTAACACCATGATAACCATTCCAGCGAATAAACCACGGTTAGACGCGTGACAGTCGGCGTGGATAACAAAATTAGATGTAAAGTCATTCTCTTCATTCGCCGATGGTATTCTGCAAGAAATGTTTTCATAATTAATAATAAATAATTAAATAGTATTTTTTTTTTAATTTTGCGCGAATATTGATTAATGAATTAAACAAATTTTATGCGTTTATTTTTATTTCGACCAACCTCATTCTCTCCGCGACCACGAAGGCTCGTTGATTTTACCATACAAATGATTGTAAAGCAGAAACAAAATAATTAAATATTTTAGTTCTCAAATATATAATATTTTATATAATAACTAGCTGTGCCCGCGACTGCGTCCGCGTGGAATAGTTATTTTGGGAATCATGTTAATTTTTTGATTACCTACCTGCTCAGCTTTATTATAAATTACCTATAGCTGTTACCCGCGATAAATTACGAATAATAAATTACGTAACTAATAGAATATATTTTAAAGTATTTTTAAAAAGAATATATTTTAAAGTACTTCTGCGTAAATTATATTTTCAGTTTTATTTTCTTGTGCGCAACACTCGCAGCCGCTTTGCAGCAGCAGTCTGCCGAGAACGCTGAGTCCTTTTTCTAGGCATTACAGTGACGAAGAAAGAACCAAGGAAATGAAAACTTAAACAAACTAACTGTATGCTTAAACTAAAACCTAACCTAATAAGAATTGTAAAACCTAACCTTGAAAGAATGTAGATGGCACCTACAGGTATTATTTACAACAAAACAAAACAAAAGTGTTATTGTGAAAATATTAGAAACAAAATACTATACTTAAAACAAACACTACCTACTATAAAGAAAACTACTACAAAATGAAATTGTATAAAAAAGGATTTTGCACGATGATATTATATCGTAAAAACAAATTAACGCTGCATTCTACCGATCAGTAGGGAGCCGCCGCATAGTATGCTTGACTGTCTATAAATGACGCGCCCCTCCACTTTATTAGTTTATTTAAATGTGTGAATGCAAATATTACTAACTATACTATTAAACTTCATCACGTTCGTTCCTCCTTTGTGTCTAACCAGCAACTGAAAAACCAATTACTGCATTTTCGGTGTGTTTTATCCATATTTTATATTTGCTCGTATGCGTAAATGCAGTGGAAGGGCGCGTCATTTCGGCTTAGACAGACTATACCTCGTAGAGCTACACCCCCCTCCGCCTCACCCGCAAGCACCACCTCTCCTCGCCCGCCGGTTAGCGCTCATCATGCGACGCGTGTGAATTTTGTTTCAGAGTTATTTTAAAATTGTATTATCTTATAAGATGTTTATTGAAATTAGGTGATGTCAATGACAATTTTGTTCACAGTTAAATACCCTTAATTAATAACACATTTATTTCGATAAAGAATAATATTATTATGTTAATACAACTCTGACAAATAATTTGTAATAATGCATTAATTTAGACCAAATTTGACTATCATAAAAACAGTTATTGTGAGTTAATCTTAAAAGATAGACATATACGGTCGCGGACATTTTTTTAGATAATTTAAAGAGGAATAATTCTTTTATACATATTTTTTGTGTATCTCGAACGGTTTTCGCAGCGCACGCAACGGAAACCCTCAAAGACGAATAATATTCCCCGTTTTTTTCACATTTTCGACTGTTTCTTCGCTTCTATAAGTCGCAACGTAATGTTTTATAGCCTAAAGCCTTCCTCGATAATTGATCTATCCAACACAACAATTTTTCAATTCGAACCAGTAGTTCCTGAGATTAGCGCGTTTAAACAAACAAACAATCAAACTTTTCCGCTTTATTATATTAGTATAGATTATACTAATATAATAATGATAAATATTCACAAAGTAGTTAATTATCGAATTAACCTTAATAACATTTACAAAAAAAAATATTTTGCCCAAATATTTTGTAAGCAATGATTAGATTTAGATTTAGGAGACTGTAAAGAAGAACTAAGACTGGGAAGCGAGAGTTATATCAGAATCTTGGAAAGTGGCGCTCCGTGGTCTCCGCATGTCCCTGTAATAATTATAGCTGAACAATTAATGTTTTTTTAGTAAAGAAAAACATGAAAAAAAAAACTTACTTGCAAACGTTATTATTTTCAAATATACTGGAATTCGTGAATACATCATCACCATCTTCGGATTCTTTTGTACATGAACCAATATGACTCCAAACAATGAAATAAATACCCACTGTAAAAGTTATTACAAACATTATTATTGTATTGGGACCTGGCATTTGACCTCGACTTGCCTGATGGTAAGCAAGTAAGACACATCCCTGACAACCGATGGGGAAGAAAGATTCTTGAGTGGAGGCCATCTAGGCCTCTTACTAGGTGGACTAACGACAAAGTGAAAGTCACAAATAACCAGTGGATGCAACAGGCATCTTGTCGTTCAGAATGACGTTTTAACGTTCGCCACGACCACCGTTTAACGACCACCGTTCGGCTTATGACAGAATGTGGATGCTTCTTTCCCTGCATTTAAATTAAATTTAAACTTACCGATAAGAATATTGAACTCGACGCTAAAAGGGAATAAATATGGCGAGAAGTTTGCGTAAATGCTGGTAATTGCATCATTGCCAATACAATTCTTATTGAATAGGATTTCAGGATCAAAGAATTGCGGTATTAGACCTCCTGAAATATGAAAAAATATAATATTAATTGGATTTTCTAAAATTAGGTGGATACTCTTATTACAAATTGGTTTGAATTTGTCGCTTATTAACTATAGTCGCATGTATATTGTATCGTCGTCAGTATTATTTTTTAAAAGGCTTCTTAAATGTTTAAAACTAGTACAACGCCCTATTTCACCAAGTCATTATTTGTGATTTCAATGTTTTTCTCTAAACATTGCAATACCTAAAAATCTGAAGCAAAATAAGGCGATCTTAGTACAGTGGTAGTGAAGTTGTCACGCTACCCGAAAGCGCGGGTTCAATACCACTTTGTGGTACAAATGTAACGTTGATAGTTCAAAATAAAAATAGTAAATAAATACAAAACCTCTAGTTTCATAAAATATCAATCAATTATCAATCTGCAATTTATTAATCTGATGTGGATGGATGCGTTAACAAGGCAGGCCCAAAAGGGTGTTTTTTGACCAAATCGGAGACATCCTCAAGAAAGCTAGGATGCTTAGTGCCGAAAACCTTAGAGCTTGTATCAGGAGAATTGTGTATGTGAAGAAAGCGAGGGAGTTGTGTCGGGATCGTGGCAAGTGACGCTCCATTGTCTCTGCCTATCCCCGTGGGAAAGAGGTGTTCAATCAATTTAATTGATTGATTATTATATTTCAAAAGATTCCCTGCAAAATCTTATACCTGAAACCGGGGTATCAGAGGTTTGAAATCATACAGGCTGAAGGTTTTATCAACTCTAAAATGACAGGGCCGAAATTGTAAAGAATTCCTAAACAATTACAAACCACAAAATGCCATATTATAAAACAATGTTATCACATATTATTATTGGGTCCTTATCGCGTTGATTGGCTTTGGTCATATTAATTAGCTAAGTCTTTAATAATTAGGTGGAAATGTAAGTGATATATTCAGTAAATCTATTAAAAATGTATCTTTATTCTTTTTAATAACATTATCTATTTATGATATATTGATTATTAATTATACTAAGCACATTTAATTGTTCGTATTTACACTTAATAGTTTATTACGTAATAAAAATAAAAGTTAACATCTGGTAATTGAATAATTTAATTTCAATTCTGGATAAAATATTTTTTTTTTATTGTTACACGACATTTGATCTCGACCCACTTGATGACAAGCAAGAAAAGATCCAAGAGGGACGACGACTGAAAAAACCGAGTTAGTTCACGGCTGCCCCAGTCGCCTTCACTATGTCGGCCAAAGGTGCTTCTTCACGCATCGCTTTAAGGAATCAAGGTCATAAGATGAAAAGAACACATGGACTGACAAAGCATTCCACTTGTCGATTGTTCTACAAAGAAAAGACGCACCGAACTTTTTAGTTCGACTGCTGATTTGGTTGATAGAATGCAGATGCTTTCCCCGGTATTACGGTTGTGAAATGACGAGGTAAGAACAAGGTTCTTTAACCTTGTTCCTCCTCAGAACATTCTCCGTGGTATAGGCGATAGAGGACGCACATAGAGGACGCCGCCATGTCTCTGCGTAGTTGCAGGGCCTCCAGAGTATGCGTGACCTCTGCATCACCTATTCGGACAGTTCGGCGCTGCATTGGGTTATACTTGGCAGAGCCGTCCCACAGGTGCGAACAATATCCACGCAAGAGCGAATTTGAGCTTTGTATAACAGGATACCAAGTTTGGGGCCCATCGAGTGGGCCATTAAGGAGGTGGTCTTAATGGCCCGCTCGATGTGGTTCCTGTGATTCATGTCGCTGCGAAGGGATATTCCTAAAATGTCTAGTCTGTCCGAAGTACCGAGGGAGATGTTAAAAGAAAAGGAAGTGGGGGATATCAATCAATCAATCAAATTTCCACAGGGATAGGCAGTGAGAATGGAGCGCCACTTGCCACGATCCTAACACAACTCCCTCGCTTCCCTCATATCCACAATTCTATTCATAAAAGCTCTACAGTTATGGGCATTATGCAACCCAGCTTTCTTTTCTTCAAGTGTATAGTATAAAAACAAACTAAATAGTTAATTTATTATAACTTCAGAAATGCCAGTGCTCGTTACCAAACAGCATGTATGAAGAGATTTTAAGAATGTGAGTGTTGTTAGGATTGTGGAAGGATTGCGCTCCGTTGTTTTTGCCTATCCCTAAGGGACTTGAGGCCTGAAATTGATGATATTAACAGCAATACATTTTATTCCGTCATCGATATTTATCTACGAGCATTAATCATAACCGATGTCGTCATATCAATGATACAGTGATGACATATAAAAATAATTTACACTTTAATTTACACTTTTTTATGACTTCCTATATAATCGTCCTATCTTTTAAGTTACTCGTAAAACAATTAAAATGTCAAATAAACGACATTTGACGCTTAGCTTAAGTCCCGTGTTCGATTCCCGGAGCATAGATATTACAAATGTTACATAGCAATCGTTTGTAATATTTAATTATTGGTATGATATTACACATTACAAATATTTAATAATAAAAATAATGATGCAGATATTTTCTTCAGCTATAAATTGTACATTTATGTTTAAGTAATTTATTTACCTTCATCTGATTCCCAAGACTCAAGTTCTTCTGGAATCATAGTCGTGGTTGTTGTTTGGTTATTTTGAAACATCATTTGGGCGTATAATGTGATTGCGAGCAATGTTTCACGTACGATGGCCCACACCCAGAAACAAAGGCTGCTACCAATGAAGTGCATAAAAGCGAACCTCGCTAGGCCCTGTAAATGGAAAAATATCCATGAAATAACTCAAATGCTCAACGTCCGCAGGGGAAAACAATTCGGGTGATTAAAACCTGTTTCAGTCTAAAAATCTACTCTAACAAACCCACGATAATTTGAAAACAGCCTTTAATAACCCAAAACCGTTAAACTATATCGCTTAGTGAACGTATGGGTTACCGGACAAAAAAGAGGCTTAAATAGGTAAATAAAATCTTTTGAGGTGTAAAATTTTCACGTAGGCTGTGAGGGTAAGCTAACAAGCGATGAAGCGTTAGTTATTGCAGAGATTACTCGGCGAATAAACAAGTACCCTTTTAATTCCTATCTCTTCATTATAATACTACCTATAAACAATGCAAAATATTTAAAAGTCTTTTATAGATATTTAAAAACTTTTACACTTTACTAAAGCTGACATTATTTGTAAATCTAATAATTCCATAAAATTTGAGAATTTAAATGTTAAGAAAGATATAGCAGGCGGGGACATATTTTTTTACCTTTTAATAATATTCATATTATTAGCTACTAAATGTGCTTGTATCATAGAAACAGGAAGACCGAAGTATCAAAGATACATTGGTACAAGTGAATATTTATCTACCACAAGACCACGGCCGCTTTTTATATGTTTGTTGTAAAAAATATTTTTTTTTCACTTAAAGATTATTGCCTGGACTATTGCACCACGATTTCTAACATTTAAGTCCTATAATTCTATCTATCCATAGTTTTATAGTATAATTAGTTAACAAATCTTGTTTTTAGATTTCAGTTTAAAATGATTTAGTTTATATTTGGAAAAGACTATAAAGTTCCATTTAAAAATAGTGAATTTCAAATATAAAGTATTCAAACAAAAATAATGGCAATAGCTTATCTCACCTGCCGTTTAATAATAATAACATTCGAGTATTTGAAGATGAAGAATAGTTGGAAGAAGCAGTAGAGTGGATAGAAGAAGTCCAAAACAACTTGTGCAATGACCACACATTCATCGTTATCGATATCTTCATCCAAAAGCAAGCCAATTTGTACAGAGATCAGTAGTAAGGAATGTACTAAATGACCAAGAGCAAATGCTAGAAAGAAAATAAAAAAATAAGCTAAATGTCGCACTACGATACCCATACGTGGTACCTCTACCGTCTATTACCACAATCCTGACATAAACCAGAATACTAAATATGGTCTTTACATACCTATACCTATACTAACAATAATATATTTAAATTAGTTAAATTGTCACGCCTCGATTCTCAACGGGATAGGGAGAGACAATAGAGCGGCACTGTCTACTATCCAGACTCAACTTTCTCGTTTTTCTCACATCCACAATTCTTTTCACACAAGCGCTATGTGATGCTGTTAGGACATCCTCTGGGTCCGCCATGTTTTATTCTTCCACTCACCTCTAATTCATAAATCTCTTTCGTTAATTATTCCTAACTACATTATACCAACCCAAACCAACGCCTCATATACTTCAGAGACAACAGACCGTCACTTGCACTGATTATGACACAACTCCCTAGCTTAGCTTCCCTTACATGTACGATTTTCCTTACACAAGCTCTACGGTTATGTGCACTATCTTGACGATCTCTCCGATTTCATCGAAAAAATCCCTTCCTGGGTCTGTCTCGTTTAACGCATCCACCCACATCAGATTCATAAATTCCTTTTGTCAATCTACTTTCAATCACCTTTAAATGTGCCAATTAATAAAAATAACTTGACAAAAACTATTAAAAAAAAAGGCCATATAAATCGTCTATAAACGATTTTTTAACACTTATAAATGTAAGTTAGACGTAGAATCACAATAAATAGAAAGAATAAAATGTTCACCAGTAGCTCCGAGTTTCAGATAAAAACTTCCACCATGGCGACCTGTGCTAAAGCAATAATCGTGCTTCAATGGAACTAAACCAGCAGGGGGCATATTTGATGTCTTCAAACTTTCTACAGGTGTTATAGCTCCTGATGAGTTTCCATAGTTTTCCATCTTAAAAAAACAAACAAGTTATGCAGTTAAATTGTTTAAGCAATATGTTTAAGTATTATTAAGTTCTAATTGTGGTAGGCAGTAGTGGCCACTATGCCGATCCAGGGTAGCACTGGTGATACAAGTATACAGACCGTTAAGTTATGAGTCAAGTCACGGGATCAGCTTTTAAGTTGCCGGTTCCAACTAGGCCGGCACAATGAATATGACTGCTACTTAGAGTTATTAAATTGTAGTAGCAGACACCTCCATTCATGGACCGCAGTCCCGCTTAACATCAGATATGGAATGTAGCACCTGATTCTACCTGCCTATTCTGATAGGAATTGAGGCGTTACAGTTTCATTGATAGATCTAACTCGTTCAAAACTTAATGGCTGCTCTGAAGTTAGGCGCAAGTCGATGCGCAATACATAAAATACGGTATAGTAGGACTTAAAGTAAGTGATAGAGCTTATTATTGTGATTGTACCTGCGCAAGTCGCGCTCACAGATAACTTCGAAGACGCCATAAAGTTTGGGGTCCATTATAGGAGTTATACAATATATCACTTATATTTTATTGTTGGTACTATAGTTTTGTCCTTTATAAATAATTAACAATTAGTTATTATTTCGTAGATATACCTAATGAAAAAAGTTATTATCTCACCTCAGCTCGTCGCAAGAAGTCATCCAAATTTTCTTCATAACGAGATTTAATTTTTTGATTTTTCAGTGCTTTCGCTTTATAACGTCCAATGTCTATGACTAGTATTAAAAGATATAAAAATCCAATGCCACTTAAAAATAAGCAATAAATCTGAAATGTAAAGAAACACGTTTTAATATCGCTACAGCATATAATATAGTCACACTCCGCACTGAACAACCCGAGTGCGGTTCATGAGTGACGACGACGCTGCAATGGGCAGAGATCTAAGCTGAATCCCCATACAGCTCATCGCCTTCATATGCCGACGAAGAATATAATATTTTTTACCAAAGCAAATTGCATTAATATATTTAGTAAAATTTTGAAAATCAATTTCAGCAATCATCCTCAAACCATAGTTGCTTGAGCAATAATAATAAACAATAAATAAATATAATAATTCTTGCATAAATAACAAAAACAGTAAAGCACTGGTCACATCTTTGTGATACTTATAAATTAAAAACAAAATTATTAACACAATATTACATCATGTATTAAATATTACAATATTACAGGATTTAACAATTATAATAAATATAAAATACGTTTAAGGGATGATGTTGTTTTTGCACTTGCTGTGATAGACTCAAACTCTAAAGTTTGAGATAGAAATTTAAATACAGTCGGTGCTTGTCATAAATATAAATTAACTAATATTGTTTATAAAATTGTTTATGAAGAAAGCTACTTTGCCTAGTGCCCATAACCATACAGCTTGTATGAAGTGAATTGTAAATGTGAAGGAAACGAGAGTTGTGTCAGGATCGTGGCAAGTGGCGCTCCATTGTCTCTGCCTATCCCTGTGGGAGAAAGGCGTGAGAATTTGATTTTGATTTTGATTGTTTATAAAATTTTATAAAGCTCCTACAGATTTTTTGTGTATACCTATTAACATATCATATTTCTATATTAAAACTTATCACAGGCAGAATGAATGCAGTATCCTTTTAAAGGACCTTCAGGTAAAGCTATTACACAACAAGCCGTAGTGTTCCATAACTTCGTTATCGATCCAACTACGTAGATGCAACTATGCTTCGAGGTAGCAATTTACTACAAACTTCAGTGTATTATTCCTGTTAAAAGGTTCCCAGAACTTCATGTTACTATTATTATTAATTATCTAAATGGCATAAAAATGATAAAAATTAAGCGCTATAGTTATCGGTATAAGGCTTTTTAAAACTATTATTATAGTACAATACAACATATCTCCATCCCTATGTTTTCGTTCCGTCCTACTTGGATCCTTTGGCCGACATAGTGATTGCGACTGAGGGAACCGTGAAATGAGTCAGATTTGTTCAGTCGTTGGCACTCTTGGACATTAGACCTAGACATCCTCTTGCTAGCCATTAGGGGGCAAAAATTTTTTTTGCATTTTTCAGATTTCATAGATTTTTAGATTTTTTTATTTTTTTTTATTAAGACGCGACATCTGACCACAACTTGCCTGATGGTAAGCAATAAGAGGTCGAAGAGCGACGGCGACTGAAAAAACCGTTTCACTTCACTTCAAAAAACGGCGGCTGGTTGTCTCTGTCCACTTACTTTTGATTTATAAATAACTTTTATCAATCTCCTTTTATCCACACTAATATAATTAATGAATCAATTCAAGTGTCACGCTTTTTCCCATAGGGATAGGCAAAGACAACGGAGCGCCACTTGCCACGATCCTGACACAGCTCTCTTCCCTCACATCCACAATTCTCTTCATACAAATTTATTTAAAGTCGAGTGTTACTTACCGGGGAAATATCATAGTCATCTAAAAATGGATCACTTAAAAAGATCATGGCTCCTAAAGATACTATTGTTATGGCATATGAGACACTCAATATTATTGTGAGATGTTTGCTGAAATTGTGTAAAACAAGTTATTTATTTAGACAAAAATTAAGTCAGAGGGCCGACCGCGTAACTTTAATGGTAATTGGTGGGTTTTCATATATTACGGGCTGGATCCCAAACCCATTTGCCTATCTCCTTATATAAATAAAATATCACTGCGCGTGCGCAAGTAATAGCCCGGGCAATGAAACGCTCTCTTGCATTCGGACCATGAAAGGGTCTGGACGGGGCCGTCTCATCTTGAAATCTAAATTACAAAAGTGAAGTGACAAAACCCTGGTGAGTGATTTTCCTTTATTAATTTCACAGCCCATATTAAAATAAAATTTCTTAACATAATTTGGCGATCGATCCGTGTCTCGCCAGTTATGACAATGAAAAACCAGTCAAAACCAATGAGTTTCAATGAGATTAATCTGTTAATGCAAATAAACATTGATTCTTGTGTGTTGCGCGGACGCAATTTTAATTTTAAAGCGTATTAATGGGGTTCAATTTTCAAAACGAAGCCCATTGTCATTGAGTTACGCGGTCGGCCCGCAGATAGGCAACGATTATACCTTTAAATACATAAAAAGAAAAATAATATCTAAAGTTACAGTAATTTTCGTTTAAATTATTCACTAGCGATATATTAGGATATATGTTAATAAAAAGAGGATATTTATTCCAGGTCTGGTTGTCTAAGAAGTAGGCAGTGGTGCCCATTCTGCTGATACGGAGTCAGTCGCGATATGGAATCAGCGTGTAAGATGCCGGTTCCAATTAGGCCGGCATAGTGGATGTGACTTCTAGTAATTTAACTGTAGCAATCGCCTATATTCATGGACCGCACTCCAACTTAAAGACGTGCCTCTATTATATACATTGGTATTCTCTGTTAAACAGAGAAAAACATTTAGTTAAAAAGTTATTAGGATTACTTACGGAAAGTATCGAATACTTAAATAATATTTTTAATAGGAAGTTATAGACTTGTTTTCCTTGATTTATTTAAATCCTATATTGCACCAAAATAAACTAAACAATAGGTACATAGGCGAGTTTAATGCCTATTAGGCATTTTCTAACAACTAACCTTAGGGAAGATGAGAAATTTTGGACAGGGTGCAAATATACTACAAACTAAAATTACATAAATTACATACAAGTATCACAAGTATTTATATACATATATGTAGGTAAAAATAAACATACATAAACATACACAATTATATTTAAGTAAAAAAGCTATTTTATTAACATAGTAATATGAATAAAATTACTTGGTTTGTTTCTTATTTTGTTCCGGCGATGTCGGTGGTGGTGCTTGAGTTTCTACAGAGCGAATTGATTGGGCGTCCATTGTCGCTACGGATCTCTTCCGAGGCGTATTGAGAGAATTCGTAGCATATAATCTGTAATTACCTAAAAGGACACAAATAGGTTTTAAAATTAAAACATAATTTAACTTTAATAGAGTTTCATTAAAGCTAATAATATCTATAAAATTATGATTGTTCAGTATTATAGCAACTCAATAATAAAATATATAATTAGGATGACTTTCGTTCTTAGCATCAGGGCTACTTCTAGACATAGATCTCTCTAAGCGATCTCAATAGTAGTCTGTAAGAATTGGAAGCGGCTTGCATCTTGTGGATTAACGCCCTACGCTACGTTGTCTCGTATATGGTCTCTATTTGAGAACCTTTTTTTCCCAACGGCCATACAGTACTACGAGCTACTAGATTTAATAGTCTTTATTTGTTATGTGAATGGATGCGTTAAACAAGGCAGTGTTTTCAGATCAAATCGAAGACATTCTCAAGAAGGCTGGGTTGCCTAGTGCCCATAACCATAGAGCTTGTATGAAGAAAATTGTGAATGTGAAGGAAGCGAGGAAGTTGTGATAGGATCGTGGCAAGTTGCGCTCCATTGTCTCTGCCTATCCTTGTGGGAAGAAGGCGTGAGAGTTTTTTTTGTTAAAAAGCAACACAAGTACAAGGAACAGTAAACATATTATTATATTAATTATGAAGTAACTTACTAAGTGATTTATTAATGTCACCATTACGATAAGTGCCATTTCCATTGTACGATAGAGGGCTGCTACGTTCACCTAAAAAAGGAGAGATTTTGGTTAGTTATTAGCCATTCATTAGCTTTGGTTAGCAACAAAAATTTGCTTTTAATTCCTGTGGACAGCACACAAAGGGTTTGTTTGCATTAAAATAAAATTAGGCAGCATTAACCTTGTTGACAATCTTAAAAATATTCAGTGCACATTGGTTAAAAATTTGACAAATTTTAACCAATGTGCACTCAGATTGTAATCTTATGTGTCTGCTTATTAAAAAGTTGAGCTGCAAAATAATTACTTGATCGGTAAGATTTTACGATTAATCTATTAAGGCAGGATAGTTTTTTTCTGCTGAACAAGTTTTTCAAAATATATTTTATATGTTTTTATTTCTATGCCACCCCTTCAGCAGCGCTCCACTACCGCAGAAACCTACTCTATGCATGTAAGCAATAAAATATACAATGCCTGTATATTTTATTGCTAATAAAGAGGTTTATTGTAGGTTACGGTATTGTATTTAGAGCATGTATAAAGAGAATTGTGGATGTGAAGGAAGCGAGCGAGTTGTGTCAGGGCAAGTGGCGCTTCATTATCTCAGCCTATCCTTGTAGGAAAAAGGCGTGACAATTTGATGGGCAATAGGTATCTTGGGTATCAATAATGAATAATATCTGGGATGAATCCTTTTAGATTATTAGCGATGGTAAATACATTTCTAAACATTATTTATTTATTAAGATGTTATATTTCGATTTCAACTAGGCTGTCGCCAGTTTAGCAGTAGTCTCGATTCATGGACCGCATTTCAGCTAATTAAAATCAGGCGGGGTGCTGATATCGAGCCACATGAAAAAAAATAAAGGATAAATTCTCAAAAATATTCGCAGTATATTTTTGAACAAGTACAGTTCACAGTCACGGCTATCTTAGCTTAAAATATTAATGTCAAGACAGTAATGAATGATTGCAACATTTCATTGATTATGTTTATGTTTTAGGATTTAAATTAATTTAACTTGACTGATAACACTTTAAACAGTTGTAATCTCATTATTAAATTATGTAAGAGTATTAATAATAAGTATTTACGGTTTATTTACATTTGATTAACTAAACATTATAAGTGGAAACTCTCATAATGTTGTAATGATTTTATCTATCTCAACCAATTACAACAGGCAGGTACTATAAGCTATACTATACTATACTATACTATACTATACTATACTATACTATACTATACTATACTATACTATACTATACTATACTATACTATACTATACTATACTATACTATACTATACTATACTGCACTACACTATACTATACTATGCAGTACGGGAGGAATGCAGGGACCTATTTAGTTCAGCACTATATCTGTATTACTTGGCTGGTGTTCTGACCTATTTTGTAAATTCGCTAGTCATCAGCGCTTACAGAATTCTACTGATATTATTAATATGATCCTCATTAAAAATAATGTATAACCATCCAGTTTGAATCCTTCAAGCAAAGCGTGAAAAAGCTTCTATGGCCGGCATAGTGACGACTGTATACTGAGTCGTCGGTGCTCCTGGATTAGGTACTCCTTGCTTACAATCAGGCAGGTTCAGGTAAGTTGTCGTATCATATAATAAAAATATATAACGTGCTTATTAATAAAATGAGTTCACAATTTAAAAAAGTAAATATTTTACCCATAGATGAAATTACTGCTTCATTTTGAATTGCAGGAATGGAAAGTCTAGGTAATCTGTCGTCATCCTGCAAATTGAAAAATAAATTGGTGTCCAAATAAAATTATTTACGAATCATTTGCCTCGCGAAATAACCAGGGAAAATAAACCGTTAATATCGTTTAACGGTTGTAAACTAAAAATGGATATAAAATGGAAAGCTGTGCCGCTACAACCGGATTAATAACTTCATTAGTCGCTTGTTTCTCTCGATCGACGCCGCGCTGTATTTTGCTATAATCCCATTATGGCATTCCGCGCGAACTGCTGCGCCAGACATCGGAACGAAAATGCAATTTTTTGCTTGACATTTTTTTATCCATTAACTCTTCGTGAAAACATTTGTGGAACGGGTTCAAAATCGCTTGCCGGTGCCCGGTACCAATGTATCTTAGAAATGTATACTTTGGTCGTCCTGTTTTTATGATACAATCACTTTAGTAGCTTAATAAAGCGATGGTAATAAAAATATATATAGAAAAATCAGCTGAATTTCCGTCTTTATCTATTCGTTAAAGAGCGTTTTTTTATTTTAAAAATTATTGTAAACAATTATTTAATTGATATCCTAAATTAATTATGCCTAAAGAATTACTGGATACAATTGATTGTATCCAGTGATTGTCCCACAAACTTCTATAAATAAAACCTAATTGATTTATTATTAGTCTAAACAAATTGTTTCACCCAAATGAATATAAATCAACTAAAGATAAAATCTTTATTATTGGCAACAAATTTATATTTAGATTAGATTTGAATATTTGTCGACAAAAAAAAACAGTCTGAAAATTCATTAGGCAGCGCGTCCGGGCGGCACGATGTAGCAGTCCACGTTGACATCGTGTTAGGGATTATGAGGGGGTAGAGTACTGTGGGAGGTTGACCCCACTCACGGCAGGTAGGGCGAGCGGCCTGTTGAATTCAAAAGGTTTACAGTTCGCTGCGCAAGAGTGACCCGCCTCACAAACAACGCTCGGACCAGCCTGATATGGAAGTGAGCTCATTACCAATCCACAATACTTTTTTTTATATAAAAAAAAATGTCGAGAGGATGTTTTATTTTTAACGAAGGCCATTGCAAATATTGCAACTGTATGAAAAAGTCTTTATTTTTAACAATTGGGTTTAATTAAATGAATGTTGCTCGTATTTTCATTGGAGTTATCTTTTTAATGGAAATACGTTTTACAATGCACTGTTATTATTACATTAAATAAGAATGTATGCACAACAAACACACGCAAACAATACAAGAGAATAAATTTCAATCAAAAATTATAATAACATATTTTTTCTTTTGCGCATATTTTATAACTGTTATTTTTTAAATATATTTTTTAAATTTACTTTATTTACCTTTCTTTACTAAGCTACTAAAGTGTATCATAGAAACAGAACAATCAAAGTACATATATTAAAGATACATTGGTACCGGCAAGTAGTTTTGAACCCGTGCTCTCGGTTTACGTAACCATTGCACTGCCATTACACCACGGTCGTTTATTATTAATATCATTATCATTATTATCAGCCAGAAGGCGTCCACTGCTGAACATAGGCCTCCCCCTTAGAACACCATTCCGAACCACAAAATGCCAGTTGCATCCACTGGTTATTCGTGACTTTCACTATGTTGTCAGTCTACCTAGTGGGAGGCCTACCTACGCTGCGTCTTCCGGTTCGTAGTCTCCACTTTTTTGCCCATCGCATGTCGGTTCTTTGACTATTATTAATATAGTATTTATATACTCGTATATTTGTAAAGGATGTATATTATCTTCCAACTAAGTACCTAGTTATGTTAGTTATAATTTCATATTTAAAATGTCATCGCCATAGAATTCTTACTGCTATATTAACAGACCATTGGGCCGGTGAATAGAAATTGGTTATTAGTTTAAGGTATGGCACGATACAAACTAGGACAATAGTATATTGATAGATGAGATAAAACTACAAGGGTTTAATTTACTAAGTATGTTGTATGTTTGAAACTAAGAAGCCGCTTGAGTTTGATTCCAAGTCGATGATGAATTTTATTTATTCAATTTTTTAAAATAGTTTATTAAGTACTGTTAATACTAGAAAGACCTATCAATCAATCAATCAAATTGTCACGCCTTCAGATAGCATTGCAATATGTCAAAATAACTTAAGGCGACCATGGTGTAGTGGCAGTGTAATGGTTACACAAACCGAGAGCACGAGTTCGTAACCACCCACCGATACGAATGTATCTTTGATATAAAGGGTTTCCCAATAAGAGGTGTTATTTTGAATAGGTCGCTATTTTGGTAGATGTCTCTTTTGAGGGTGTAACTTTTTGACATTTGACAAGTAGAAACTACGCCATTAATAAAAATGGGACGATACACAATTTAACAACGCATTGAAATTATTAAAATTCACTATAAAATTGGTGAAAATTTGGCAGAGACAGTTCGTAAAACTCGAACATTTTTGGGTCGTCGTGAAGCACCTTGTCGGACCGCAATACAGAAATTTGT
This sequence comes from Tinea trinotella, assembly GCA_905220615.1. Lineage (NCBI taxonomy): Eukaryota > Metazoa > Arthropoda > Insecta > Lepidoptera > Tineidae > Tinea > Tinea trinotella. The sequence goes on from HG992310.1 coordinate 5,816,257, forward strand.
ATTTTGCATAAACTTTTGAGTCTTAAGGCTTATAAAGTTCAGTTAATACAAGAACTCAAGCCGGCCGATCATCAACAACGTCGTGTCGTGTCTTTGCTGATTGGGTCGGTGAAATGCATGAAAATTATCCGGAATTCCATCAAAAAATCATCTTGAGTGATGGGCCCGTTTCCATCTCGGTGGCTTCGTCAACAAGCAAAATTGTCGCATCTGGGGCTCGGAAACCCCAAGAGTTGTTGTTGAAAAGCCTCTCTATCCTCAACGTGTGACTGTTTAGTGCGGTTTATGGTCCGCCGGAGTCATTGGACCTTACTTTTTCGAAAATGAGGCTGGAGCAACAGTTACGGTGAATGGATTGCGCTATCGAAAGATGATTAATGATTTTTTATGGCCGGAATTGGATGGTATTGATCTCGACAACGTTTACTTTCAACAAGACGGCGCTACGTGCCACACAAGCAACGAAACTATTGATCTTTTACGGGAAAAGTTTCCGGACCGTGTTATTTCTCGAAGAGGTGGTCAACATTGGCCACCGAGATCTTGTGATTTTACACCTTGCGACTTCTTCTTTTGGGGCCACGGGAAAGAGAAGGTCACGTGGCCCCAAAGGAAGGAAAGAGAACGCCAACAGCCCGGCGTCGATTCAAGACCTCAAAGATGGAATTCGTGAGGCTATGGAGAACATAGGGCAGCCACTTTGCGATTTGGTTACGGAAAATTTCATGAAAAGGATATGGTCCTGTAAGCGTGGTCGTGGTGGTCATTTGCCTGATGTTATTTTCCACTATTAACGGCATACCTTCCTCTTTATAATGAAATAAATATCCGATCATTTATATAAAAGAATGGCATTTTTCTTTGAATATCAAAATAACACCTCTTATTGGAAAACCCTGTATGTACTTTTATTGTCTTGTTTCTATAATACATTAGTAGCTTATTATAGAAATGTGATAAATATAAAAAAAATAAACTTAATAATAAAATTAGTTAAAAAAACTATTAAAAAACACGTTTATATAAAAAATATTCAGAACTCTACATAGTTACATGCATACAAGTCAAGCTAATAAAGCGTGGTAAAAATATAATAAAGTTTATTGTTTTCTCACAATTGCGATAATTTATATTACCCTTTAAATAATTTTATATATTATATCAGTCTGCTACATTTATTATTTGACATAATTGAATCACAATTGACACGATTGATAAGTGGGTTTCCTGAAGATACGTTTTTTTCCTAATCTTAGCGGAAAATAGATATTACAAACAATAGATATTAAGAATTACGCATATTCTATTATTTTTTTTTAAATTAATAATTATTAATTTTTGGACTCATTCTTTAATAATGATGTATGAATTATATATAATTCCTACCTACACAGGTAAGGAAAAAACATCCGCATTTTGTGGACTGAATCAGTCACTTCCATTCATAATTGGATGTGACTGATCCATGGACCGTACTCCAGCTTAACAACGGGAGCTGTTATGTTGAGTCACAGTAAAAAATGAGAATTTGTACCTAAAAGCTGGTTCTTTTAGGTACAAATTCTCATTTTTTACTGTGACTCAACATAACAGCTCCCGTTGTTAAGCTGGAGTACGGTCCATGGATCAGTCACATCCAATTATGAATGGAAGTGACTGATTCAGTCCACAAAATGCGGATGTTTTTTCCTTACCTGTGTAGGTAGGAATTATATATAATTCATACATCATTATTAAAGAATGAGTCCAAAAATTAATAATTATTAATTTAAAAAAAAATAATAGAATATGCGTAATTCTTAATATCTATTGTTGCATAGTATTTGTATTTGCATCTATGTATAGTCCATTTTTCCTTACTTAGCAAAAGTAGTAAACAAACTTTTGGCATAATGACGAATTAACGACAAAGAACAAGTACTATTAATATTATTATTATTGGGGCACAACATTTCTTATTTGTATATTTACCGTTTCCATATAATTTATTTTTTGATAAAAAATATGTAAATTTGTGTGTGATGAATTAAACAAATTTTATGCGGCTTACTATCGCGTTTATTTTGGTTTTGATTTTACAATTTTTTATTATTCCGACGATCGTCGGAATAATAAAAAATTGTAAAATCAAAACCAAAATAAACGCGATAGTAAGCCGCATAAAATTTGTTTAATTCATTAATCAATGTTCGCGCAAAATCTAAGAAAATACTTTGTGTGTGATTTTAAAATTTTTTTTTTAAAGATGTTTTTTTTAAAACATTTTTAAAACATGTCCTGATTGACAATGGGTAGCTAATAGAACAATTTTAGTTTGTAACTTTTTTTACCTTAATGTCTTATTGTTGTTGACAATGTCTTATTTTTATTGCCCTTGATAAATATCTTAGGAAAAATAAAAATATATTTAATCTGATTGTACTTTATGAATGTACGAAACGTCACTAGACGATTGTGAAATAAAATGGGGCGATTTGATTAATTGTGAAAAATAGGTGCAGAAATAAAACAGATGCTTAAAATCAAAACACAGTACGAAAAAACACATTATATTTTTTTAAACTACTTCGTTTCATAATTTGTTGTGGCTCGACATGTGCCAGCTTTGTGCCGGTAACTGATCTGTTCACGAAATGCGACTGAATCATTTCACGGACTTTACTTAAAAATAGTCTTATTAAATAACACGTATTTAATAACTAAAATGATAATAAATAACATCTTATGACGTCCATAAGTCTATCTTATGCATGTCTCCTTACACCAAACTATTCCTAAACTATGTACTAATATTAAGTATATATATTAACCGTTAAGACTTAAAATTCTTATATTATTGTCTTATATAACGGATTTGTCCAATTAAGCTGACATAGTGAATGCGACTGCTACTTGCAGTTTTTAACTGTAGTAGCAACCGCCTTCATTCATTGAATGCACTTCAAATTAACGTCAGGCGGGGAGCTTCTTTTGTATGTCGATCCACAATAAAAAAGAAAGGATTGCCGTTAATGATCCTTCTCATCCGCAATCCCATCTAAGCCAGAGAGTTGTATCAGAATCGTAGAAAGTGGTGCAACATTTTCGTGTCGATTGAGGCGTGACAATTTGATTAGATAGCTAATTATGCAAATTTTGATCTTGGTTGATTTTGTAAATATATTTCTTTTACAGCATTTAATTTTATGTCACCTGTTAGGTTTCCCAATTGATTATCTTTTAATATCTAATCTGATTATGTATACCTACTAGTTATTGCTATCGATAGATGTTTTGATTATCATTAATATAATTTGTACTATTTTTAGAAAACATAACTTACTCATTCAGGTAAATTACCGCAAATGAAAGTCTTAGTTGTGATGCGGAAAACAGAGCTTTCACAGTTGAAGCTATTTATTTATGAAATCAAATAATAAAATTGTCATTCCTCATTTCCATAATCCTCGGACACAATTCTCTCGCTTCCTATCCATAGGTATACTAAGATATTAGAAATATTTTTATGAATATATTATTTTTTATTTCTATTTGATTATATTATTTATTTAAACACAGTATAAATATATGAATAGTACACAAAGGCGACTCATTATAAAATAGCAATTTATTATTATTTTTACGAAGTAGATTTTTGTGGAAGTTTATGAAGTTGGAAAGTTAGAGAGTGTCATTTGATTAGGAGAATTAGGCGTAAGAACTTGTAATTCATATTAAAAATTGTTTTTCAACACAAATTAAAATGCGCGTCTACAGTATAATTATCTTACAATTTAAGGCAACCTTGGTTCAGTGTTAGTGAAACGCAAATTTAGAACTACGTACATTGTAAAACCACATGCCAGTACCTATGTATCTTTGATATACGTATTTTGATTGACCACATTCAGTAGCTTAATATCAAAATGTAAGAAATAAATTTAAAGATAGCCAAAAAATAATATAATAAATTTGTTCCATATGATTTAGTAAAATATTTTTAATTTAATTTTAATTCTAGCATATAATTTGTCATCGATATGCAACTGTGATTATAATCAATGATATTTTCTGATTAATATTCAAATATGTGACTTTAATGATATAAAGTAATACATAGTAACTACTGAATTTCGTTGACTTACGATAAAATTGTAGGAAAATATATATTTTCATAGAGTGACGTTTCAATTTAATACGATAAAAGAGTAAATTTAAATAACTATCAATCACTAATGCACAATTAGGATTATTATAAACAAATCAATCATAGTCATACATTTTAATTAATCTGTTAATACAGCTTATCTCGGATTAGTAGCCGCGACGTTTTTACTAAACTGAGATTTCTATATGCGTAAATATGTAGGAAATTGATTATTTCATAATTATTTTACTAATATTTCCCTATGATTATATAGTATCAGGGGATCGACCGCGCAACTTCAATGGGAATTAAAATGAAATTTATTCCCATTTATCAAAGAGTTACGCGGTCACAATTTGAATTTTAAAGCTCATTAATGTCACAATAAAAAAAAATGTAGTTCAACTATCGAGACGAAACCCATTCTCATTGTCATCGAGTTACGCGGTCAGCCTTATAGCAAAAGAGTTGTGTCAGAATCACGGAAAGTGGCGTTCCATTGTCTCTGCCCGTCCCGGTGGGTTTTAAGTCGTGATAATTGATGAGGATGTCACACCATAATAAACATAATTAATTAAAGTTCTTTATACGATTATCAACAGTATCGCGGCGATTCAAAATAAACAAGATAGGTGGTTAACGATAAATACTTTCGTTTTAATTAACCGTAAAATATTGTACGCAATGAATTACCTGTTTTTACAGTACATACGGTAATGGCTATTAACATAATAGTACTATTAGTTACGTAGTAGTTTGTGTAGTGATTTTAATTAAAAGTAGTTGTTTGTTTATCTGGAAATATAATTATAAACACCATTTAAATACTTTTTGATTTTTTTAAATTAAAATCTATTGTAGTTTTAATTTCTTTAAATTAAAACTACAAAAGGTTTTGTCTTTATAAATATTAAATAATTTTTGATTTTATGAAATGGAATGCTGGATCCAAAATGTAAACATGTAACAGTTTGGAAAAAAAAAAACGTTATTTGCGCACCAGAATTTCGAACGAGAATATTCGCCGAAGAACCAGAGTTACCAACATAGCTCGTAGGAGTTGCAAGCTGAAGTGGCAAAGGGCTGGCCATATCGCTCAAAAAACCGACAACCGATGGGGAAGAAAGGTTCTAGAGTGGAGACCACGAACCGGCAGACGCAGCGTAGGTAGGCCTCCTGATAGGTTAACTAACAACATAGTGAATGTCACGAATAACCAGTAAATGCAACTGGCATCTTGTCGTTCGGAATGGCGTTCTAAGGGGAATAATGATGATGATGAATTTTGGTTTTGAAATTGGTATGCTTGAATGAAAGTACTTAATTGTAAATGTTATAACTATTATAAAGCGATACATACACATCTTTCTGGGTCTGCATATGCGACGCTTCGTAGTGGTCTTCGGCGAGCTGCTCGTGCTGCAGTCGCTGTTAGCATATTTCCTGATCCAGGACCCGGTTGTGACATCGCCCGTTTACGATGATGGTCATCCAAGTTACTAGTACTACCGCCTAATGACATATTTATAACCTATAAATAAAATATATTATACAATAGATACTTTGGACATTTTTTTTATTGAGACTGGACATCTGACCTTGGTAAGGAAAGGGTAAGTCTAAGAACGCCGTCTACTGAAAAATAGTTACCTCAGTGGCTGTTACTTTGCCCGCTAAATGATTGAATATCTTAGTTAAAGTGATCTACGAGTAATAACGAAGATTCGTCATTATTTTAAGTAAGTTAAAATAATATCATACAAAAATATAATTAAAATTTATATTATGTACTTTTTTTTTTAATTTTTAGTAATTCCTGTGTTACTAAAAATTAATAAAGCAATTAAGTTGTCACGCTTTTTTCCACAGGGATAGGCAGAGACAATAAACCGCCACTTGCCACGATCCTGGCACAACTCTCTCGCTTCCCTCACATCCACATTTCTCTTCAAACAAGCTCGAAGGTTATTGGCACTAGGCCACCCAGTGGCGTAACGTGGGGGGGGGGGGGAGGGGGCGGCCCGCCCCGGGCGGCACATTTAGGGGGCAGCAAAATTTATAAAAACTGAAAGAAATCGTTAAAATTTGTACCTGAAATTCATATTTTTGTTGTACCTATGATTGAAACTCCTAAATAAGGGGGCGGCAAATATTTTTTCCCATAAATAAACCAATTTAACAAAGCGAAAATCATTGACACTGTTTCCTGTTTTAGAAATACTTGTAAAAGTCATCATAGAATCTTAATTTAGAGTTTCAGGGGTAGGGAATATTGTACTTTTTCAAATAAATATAAAATCTCACAGATGATAAAAATTATTACATTTTTATAGGTTACCGCCAGTGTGTAGAATGGTAAGCAGTGGTAGGCCGATCCGGGTTAGTTCCACCACTTACAAATATACAGACCGTGAAGTGACTTAGTCCCGTTTCGGGAATAGCTTGTAAGTTTCCGGTTCCAACAAGACCGGCATAGTGGATGTGACTGCTACTTACAATTATTAACCTGTAGTAGCAGTCACCTCCATTCAATGACCACACTCTAGCTAAACATCAGGCAGGGTGCTGTCATATGTCGACGAGACACAATAGAAAAATACAAAAAATAGTATTTTCATTAAGAATTCCAAAGTCTCTTACCCCCGGATCTTTCTCCCCTTCACCAGCCTCTATATCTTCCCCCATATGCTGAAGCGAAGTTTCCGAATGGAACCTCTTATCGCCCATCTTCTTTCTTGCCTCCATTTCTACCTCCTCATCAACATCAGGTCTCCTAGATTTTCCTTCGTCACTCATTCTTACACAAAAATAATTTATTTATAACACTAATTACACCTTAAAATAACACAAATTTATTTATTTATTATAAAAAAACACATTTTCCGTTTCAGTATGTTTTATTGCAATGAATAACAATGTTGACTTAAGACAATTTTGTCGGCGAATGAGTAAATTTATAATTAATGTTGATTATTTTGTTATCTGATATCAGAATTGGGCGGATCAAATAATAAGTTGCGATTTGTGACGTCGATATCACAACAAACACAATGTTTCACGTGAGGTTAATCTCAGCGTTTTGAAAAGAGTTTGTGCACGAAGAAATATAAAGGCGACCGTGGTATAGAGACAGAGCAATGGTTACGCAAACCGAGATCACGAGTTCGAAACCACCCACCGGTACCAATGTATTTTTGATATATGTACTTTAGTTGTCCTGTTTCTATGATACAAGTACTTTAGTAGCTAAGTATAGAAATGTAATAAAACAAATTGTTTGACGACAGTCGTTGCGGATTGTTTAGCACACCAGTTCGTTCCGCGTAAAGTCCCGCGCTCGATTTCCGTCGGAGCAAAATATTTGTTTCGTACATTTTATTTGTAATATTTAATAATTAAATAGAATATTTAAAAAATATGTTAATAAAAAAGAGGCAGATATATGTTCCGGGTCTGGTTATCTAAGAGTACTAGGCAGTGGTGCCAAGTCTGCCGATCGGGAGTAGTACCACCACTTATTAGTAGCAGTCATCTTTGTTCATGAATCGCACTTCAGCTTAACATCAGGCAGGGTGCTGTTATTTCATGGACACCGGGAACTTACAAGGTAATCCCGAAATGCGATCTAATCACTTCAAGGTCTCTACCTCGTAAGTGGTGGTACTACATCGGATCGGCCGACTGAGCTCCTCAGCATACTTTGCTGAAAGCTAAAATGAAATGAAACAATTTCTTAGCATCCATGGGTTCTCCGTGCGCAGGGCCGTCTTTACCCGGGGGTTCAAGGGGTGCAGTGCACCCGGGCGCAGAGTCCTAGGTGGCGCATGCCGACCGCCAAAAATTTCAATAGGTACCTACTACTCGTACACTGAGACCACGCGAGCGGAGCCTTGACTTTCGCACCCCGGCGCTGAATATGCTTAAGACGGCCCTGTCCGTGCGGGTGCCAGGTCCATCGCATGGCAGGCGGGAGAATGAAGGAAGCGTTCAGGACTTATATTTACAAAAAAACAATCGTATTGAATATCAAATAATATTATATAGGTATTCTCAAATTATTTTAATCATTCATGACCTTTTCCAATACATCTTGCACGTGGACATCCGTCTTTGACACGGGGAATGAGAGCTGTGGTACCTCATCACTATTAGTACCGACAACGAAATCAGATGGTACGATAAATAAGGGTTTCTTGACAGCCTCTTCTGTTCCTTCCATTAGACACGGCGGCATTAACAAGTTAGGTCGCTGCAGAAGCCAATGCTTAAATGCTTTTGTTGACCTGTTGAAGAGATAATGTAGAAATCAGAGTTTAAGGCAGCCATGGTTGAGTGGCAGCGAAATATTCTCGCAAACAACTAGCCGCGCCTTTAAAACCACTTGCAGTTTTTTTCATTATTATTTTTTATTATACATTACTATACTAAGCTACTAAAGTGCTTGTATCATAGAAACAGGACAACCAAAGTACATATATCAAAGATACCTTGGTACCGGTGAGTGGTTTCGAACCCGTGCCACTCGGCTTACGTAGCTATTGCACTGCCAATACACCACGGTCGCCTTTTGCTAGGTACTTGGATACCAGTTTCTATGATATAAGCACATTTATTAGCTTACTTTAAAAATAAATAAACAGTTTTTATATTTATTAGCTGTATACTTTTTTCCTAAGCTCAATAACTGTCTACTTAACTAACTAACTACTGGCCTAATAATATTTTCGCATATTGTACGAAAGGCAATTGGTTTATTTCTTGTTAATTAAAGCTTTACATATGACAGTACCCCGCTTGATGGTAAGCTGGAGTCACCATCAAATCACTTTACGGTCTGTATACTTGTAAGTGGTGGTACTACCCCAGATCGGCAGACTGGGTAACACTGCCTACCACTCTTAAGTTGGAACCGGCAACCTAAAAGCTGATCCTGAAATGTGACTAAGTCACTTACGGTCTGTAAACTTAAAAGTGGTGGTATCGGCAGACTAGGCAAAGGACCACCAATCTATCTGCCAACCACTCTTGAGGAATCAAATTAATCTTATTACACTTACGTGAGATGATCAATATCATGCCAGACACACGACATAGTCTTGAGGTCTTCTGGAATCCTCACTTTATGCCAGACCTCTTTGGTATTATTCTTCGGTGGTATATGCTTATGTTTGGGTGGTAAGCTTGTACCAAACGCTGTAATGTGAGCTGGACTCGTCTCTGCTTCAACATCGAATTTTACTTGACGTCGTAACACACTGCCGCATGCAGCCTATAAAATAAAATTGATCAATTGGAGTTACAATTTTACATTTCTATACTAAGCTACTAAAGTGCTTGTATTAAAGAAACAGGACAACCAAAGTACACATATCAAAGATACATTGGTACCGGCAAGTGGGTTTAAACTCGTGCTCTCGGTTTGCGTAACCAATGCCACTACACCACGGTCGGCTTCATTAGTTATTAGAGTAGGATATGTGACGGATCAACATAAAACGTGTGATCTTTGCTCCGTGAATCAAGGCGTTTGCTACTACAATTAAATAACTGCAAGAAGGAGTCGCATCTACTATTCCGGCCTAGTTGAAACCGGCAACTACAAACGCGACTAAGTCACCTTAAGATGTTCTTTCAGCAGCATATTTATCAAGCCTCGATGTATTGTGAAACAACTTAGGATATAGATATTATAGGTTACCTTAGGAACTCCAACAGCCCTCGCAACAGATTCCAATACACAAGGCAAAGTTTTGGGATCAATTACCAGGCCGCGTGAAGCATGCTCGTCAAACCACACCTAAAAAAACACAGCTTTATTACTCGAAAACGGTTCATAGAAATAGCCTATCAAATTTAATAAATTCTTCATTAATAAATCAACCAAATAGTCACGCCTTTTCCCATGAGGATAGACAGAGACAATGAAGCGCCACTTGCCACGATCCTGACACAACTGCCTCGCTTCCTTCACATCCACAATTCTCTTCATACAAGCTCATACAATACAATACATACAAGGTTATGGGCACTAGGCAACCTAGCTTTCTTGACATATCATTAATAAATATGATATATGTATAATAAAGTTAATATAAGGTGAAATAATTTCTATTTTTTTTCGTTTTTAAAATATGCTGTATTAGTTTATAAAATGTTTTTGTATGTAATTTATACCTACATTAAATTTTAAAGCTTTTTGTGTATCTTATTTCTTATTTTTATAATTTTTTCAGTGATAAATTGTATTTTAGTGTCATAAATGCATGCATTCCATTGCATGTTGTAGTTACTGGAGGTATTTAATTCGACTGTTTTTTTTACAGAAATTTTAGTTTTCAACTGATTTTAATTTTGTTCCGGGCTTCTAACCGATAAGTAGGCAGCACGTGCCAATTTTTATTAAAATTATAGATGATATATATACACACATATTAAGCGGAACACAAAAAAAGTCCATAATAAAATATGGTTTTATTTTAAAATCTACTTACTTCTTTTGATATTTAAAGTTTCATTTGTTTTAATTAAAATGAGATCACATTAAGAACACATTTTGCGAGTAAAGGCTATTTGTGAAAAATGGTACATTTTTGAACTTTTATTTAAACGGGAAAAGCGAAAATTAATATTAAAATAACAATTAATTAAATTAGAAAAAAATGTGATTAATATCGCGTATTTCCTCCACGTGCTCTTATTAAAGTTTCTACCCGTCTAGGCATACTGAGAATGTAGTTATGAATGGTCTCCTGGGATAGTCTCCGCCATTCCTCAACTACGGCGATTCGCAGTTCACCCACGTTGGCAGGAGCTGGAATTCTGGACTTAACATTTCTTTTCAGCAAGTCCCAAACGTGCTCTATTGCTTCTTCGAACCTTCTTCGTACAAAACGCTCACTTACGGTTACATCCCGCACTGCTTCTAACTCATGTCGGGCTTGGACGGCCGTCAAACGGGGGTTCCTACGTACACGAAGCCGAATGAAACGATCATCCCTACTCGAAGTGCGTCTTTTTCTGCCTTGTCCTGCTCTTCTCACATAAGAACCAGTCTCCCTGAACTGCGATAGATCGTTGAAACTGGTCGACGAAGATCTCTGGATATCACTCTGTAGGTTTGACCATTTCTTCTCATTTCGAGTGCCCTGGCAATCTCCGTTGGGGCTAAGTCAGGCATAATTCAGTCCTCAACACCAAAAAGATACGCAATTAAAAAAAACTAACAAAAAAACAGTATTTGAATGAAATTTTAAAACAAACTCAGAAGGAAGAAATACTCGAAGTTCGCTCCAGATAAGGTGTATTTGAATAAAATTAAAACAATTGCATAAAATGTGATGTTCAGTTGTTATCTTAATTTGAAATTATTTATTTTTAAATTAAATGACGTATAAACCAGCCAGCAACCTTATATGATACTGATATCAAACCTTTTTTTTATGTTCCGCTAAATATGCCAGTGTGTGTAGGTTTGTACATCACATTGTAGATAATTGTATGAATAAATGAAGATAGATTGATTAATAAGTATGACAAAATGTTGTGTACTAAACGAAGAAAGACAAAAATAAATAAAAGTATTACAAAAATAAATAAGTTTTTGAATACAGGTTGTAAATATTTTGTTATGTTTCGCGTTTTGATTGCAGTGACGTTATGTTGTTTTGGAGTTTATTTTTTTGCACTAGCGGTCACCTATCTAACTACTGACGGATTCTTTTCTTAACCCGACTACAATACATTATTTCTATAGAAATAGTAATATTCTGTTACCTGGAACAAACCTTCAATATCCTCTGGCCTCTTTATTTCACTTTTAAAATCTTCCGTTCCTATGCTGGTCCACCAATCATAAAATTCTTTTGCAATCTGTTATGATATGAAATACAAATTATTATGTTTGTGTGCCTCTATTTTTTATTGTAGCATCAGGCAACCCTTACGCTTAAGCAGGAGTGTGATCCATGAATGGGGGCGACTGCTACTACGATTAAATAACTGCAAGTTGCAGTCGCATTCACTAAGGCGGCCTAGTTGTAACCGGCAACCTTTAAGCTAATCCCCAAAGTCACTTCACGGTCTGTGCGCTTGAAAGGAATATTTGTAACATGTAATGTATTTATTAAATATTACAAATAATTGTTATACGAGCATAAAAAAATCGGGTAAAAATCGAATCCGGGACTTAAGCGGACTGGTGTTTTAATCAATTTGCCAATTTGCCATAATCAATCATCCGTCGACAAGATTGCAGAAATGCTGGACTTTTTACTTATTACAACAAAAAGGTTTCCTTGGATTATTTTTTTTTAATCAAGGCAATATAAAAGTTGATAAATAAATCTATGTTTTTAAATTCACGAGTAAATAATTAGTATACATTTTTTAAGTGTGTACCGCTTTCTTTGATAGTGGTAGGTCTGCCGAAGCGGGGTTGTATCATCACTTACAAGTGTACAGACCGTGAAGTGACTTAGTCGTGTTTCGGGTTGTAGTAGCAGCTTGACATCAGGCGGGGTGCTATCATTAGTCGAGCCTCAATATAATAATAATAATATAAATCTGTTAATTTATAAAACAAGCCAATATGGGTTTAAGTTAAAAAAAAACTTTCTTAACTCTTGTCGCCATCAGCCAAGTCGAGGTCAGGGCCCTAAATCACAACAGCTTAATGCCGTATCCACTGGTGACTAATCTGTTAAAGTGACTATTTTTACTAATCAGTATTCCGGTAGTATAAAATGGTGATGAGAATCGTGCATGTGAAGGAAGCGAGGGAATTGTGTTAGGATCGTGGCAAGTGGCACTCCATTAGCTCTGCCTATCCCTGTGGGAAAAGGCGTAACAATTTAATTGATTAATTGAAAATTGTAGTAGTTGACACATTATGTTGCTCGTGTAATTTATAAGATGTCGCGTCCCAATAAAAATATTTAACCTTCTTCGTTGTTATTTCAGCTTTTTTATTAAAATCATCCTCTGTTGATATGACCAGTGATTTGGTTTTGTATTTCGATTTCCAAGAAATCATATCTGTTTCCGATTTGGTGCAATACAACAAATTGTAATGACGATTTGCTCGTCGTAAGCCACGTCTATAACGGAATTAATTAGAATTATTAAAATTGTTGCCTAAGAATTGTCAATTAAGAGGGATAACCAGACACAGGCGTCAGGAATAGCGCGTTGCTTAGCACACCAATTTGTTACGCGTAAAGTCCTGGATTCAAACCCCGGTCGAAACAAATATTTGTTAATAAATAATAGGGCGGATTTGTGCTCCGGGTCTGGTTGTCAAAGAGTAGTCGGCAGTGTTACACAGTCTGTCGACCCGGGTTAGTACCACCACTTACAAATAAATAGTTTGTAAAGTGACTTAGTTACATTTCGAGATCAGCTTGAAAGTTGCCGGATCCTAGGTTATAGGATGGGGAGAACAGATAAGCTGGTAAAGCATTGCACTTGGATTGTTCTACAAAGAAAAGACGCATCGAACTTTTTGTTAGTTCTAGAGTTCGCGTAAACTTTCGACAACTCGGCGCTTAGAGCATCGAAAAGATATTTGGCAGATCCGTTCCAGAGGTGCGAATAGTACTCCGCGCAAGAGCGAATTTGAGTTACTATACAAGAGCCTTGTATAGTAGCAGGCGAAACTGGCGCGAAGAACCATCGCACCTTGTTCAGGATTCCGAGGAGGTAGTCTTAATGGCTCGCTCGATGTGGTCCCGCTAGGATATCTAGTCCGTCCGATGTACCGAGGGAAGTGTTACAAGGAGTAGGAAGATGAGTAACAGAGATCCGAGCTGGCGGGAGCCGTGTCAATAACGACGACCAAGTTAGACACCTCCTCACACTGCGCTTGAATGATCCTGAATTATAAAACAGAGCAAGTCAATTACATACTTTACATCAACAAGAACTTCTAAATCATCATTTGTAGTAGTAGGTTCGTCATCCGTAGTTCTAGACTTAGAAGATATTTTAGAATGTCTTGATTTATAAAATGATTTATTCTTCGACTGACTCTTTTGTAAACACGCCCTAAATGAACTGCCTGACTTTTCTTTTTCTATAGATGATACTGTATATGCTTCTTCATCGAATTCCTCTTCTACTTCTTCTTCCTCGTTTGTCTTTGTAGTATTGGGTTCAAAATCGCTCATAGAGAATTTTACGGATGATTGGTGAGGTAACTAAAACACGTCGTTAAAGAGACATATTAGAGACAAACCAGGGTGGAAATCAAAGCGTGGAAATGATTGATTTTATTAATGGTTATGAAAGTCACGTACACATGTTTCTTTTTGTGACACGACACCTGACCTTGACCCGCCTGATGATGAGCAAGAGGAGATCCAAGAGTGACACCGACTTAGAAAACCGAGTTTGCTCACTGCTGCCTCAATCGCCGTCACTATGCCGGCCAAAAACTATGTTACGGGTAAAGAGTTCATTACGCATTAGTCATTCGTGACCGTGGTGTAGTGGTTGTGGAATGACCTCGCAAACCATAAGCCTTTGGATCAAAACCACTTACCGTTACCAATGTATTTTTACTGTTTTTCTGGTTTTATGTTTCCTATGCACGTTTATTATTAGTATAGAAATGTAAAAAAGGTATTATAATAATATGTATATTTATTATTTTTAAAAGTAATTTTTTTACTTTTTTTTTATTGTGACACGACATTTGACCTCGTCCCGCCTGATGATAATAATAATAAATAATGATAAGTACTTACATCGCGATAGTCTTTGTAATATCTATCAGAGGGTACAATTGAAATTTCTGAATCAAAATCATAATGCTTCTTCTCTTTGGGCAAATTGAAAATCCTCGTTAATCTCTTCAAAATCAATGGTCCCAAGAAAGTGATCTTATCGGCGTGTGATTCCCAAAACTGCATACAAGATTATATTAACAATTATTACTTGTTTTATAAATATTTTTACAATATTATGGTGGTACTCCTATTTTATAGGAACTCGACACCCGCCTGATGGGGAGGTCCAAGAGTGCTAACGACTCAAATCAAAAGTGAAACAGTCTTCATGGATTGCCCGGTCGTCTATGAATGGATGCCACTGCTACTACAAGTCAATAACTGTGAGTGGCAATCATATTTACTAGTTGGAACCGGCAATTTACAAGCTGATCCGAAACTGATCCCCCACTTACAAGTATCACGGTCTGTATACTTGTAAGTATACTACTATATACGGTGGTACTACCCCGGATCAGCAGACTGGGTACCACTAACTACCACTCTTTGTTAACCAGACCCGAAGCAAATATCCACCTTTTTTTTAATAAATAAATATTTGTAATATTTAATATAATTAAAAAATATTACAAATAAAAGCTATAAAACAAATATTTGTTTCGACCGAGAATCGAACCCGATACTTTACGCGCAACAAACCAATCGCTAACCGTTCGTCCACTCCTTTTAAGTCCAACGCTCTTCTCTTTGGTTCCATCTAGGCCGGCATAGTGGACTGCTAATTACAATTATTTAACTGTAGGAGCAGTCACCTCTATTCATTTGAAGTTTCATAGAATCAATCAATCAAACTGTCTAAGTGCGCTATGAGATAAAGTGAGGTCAATAGGAGTTGAGACCACCCCTTACAT
The DNA here is from genome assembly GCA_905220615.1 of Tinea trinotella. Lineage (NCBI taxonomy): Eukaryota > Metazoa > Arthropoda > Insecta > Lepidoptera > Tineidae > Tinea > Tinea trinotella. The sequence goes on from HG992310.1 coordinate 5,832,018, forward strand.
GCCCTTTTTGCAGGGTCACTCTGTTCCAGCATTTATATTCAGGGCCGTTTTAACCTATTGGAGGTCCTATTGGGCACATTAGGAATATCGAAAAATAAAAGTGAGCAATTTAATTGATCAGTTATTTATTTTTGTTTAAACTCTAGTATTTCACGGGTTAAGGTGACTGACGTTGGTGGAAGCAGGTACGTATTGTACCTAGTTAGTCATTTTTCAAAATAAATATGTTTTTCGGTGATAAATATCGGTGCTCCTTTGATGATCGGACGAGGAACTGGGGGGGGGGGGGGCAGTGTCTAGAGGGAGAGAGGGGCTAGATTATATTGGTATATTAGGAAAAAAATATAATTAACTAGGAACGCGGTCTGAGCAAATGAGTCAAAACGCAAAACTGCTTTTTTATTGTGACACGACATCTGACCTCGTCCCGCCTGATGATAAGCAAGAGTAGATCCAAGAGTGACGACGACTGAGAACACCGAGTTTCTTCTCGGCTGACTCAGCCGTCGTCTCTATGCTGGCCAAAGGTGCTTCTTCACGCATCGCTTGAAGGATCCATAGGATCCAATAAACGCATTTTCGGGCCTGATAATACCGAAAATTGGTACATGAATAAGGTTGTTGAGGTTGTCGTTAACCTTTTCGCCTTTGTTGGTGGATTCTAATTCCCTTATGACATTTCGCCAATGCTGCCTCACAGATGCCTCGTTCTGTTCGTATTTTGATGGTTTAACCACTTCGATATGCCGTGACTTGTCCCATAACTTTCGCAAGCGTTTTTTACCACACGACATGATCAATTTATATTATAATTTATTAAAATTTTAAAAAATATAAAATCTTTCTATTTAAACGTCTATCGATGACAACGAAGAGTAAATTAAATATAATTATATTCAACAAATTAAAAATTATTACAATACGAATAAATAATTATATAGGTAATAATGTTTTCTTTTGAAATGTTTAAAACAATGAATTTTATTAAATTTAATTTAATACATGTAAATGTATACTACCGCCATCTACCCGCGAAATAAAGAATGAAAACGTGATCGTAGAGAGTTCAAACGATGGACTGATATAAAGTATGGAACGTAGCCACTAGATAGCGCTGTACTATTTAACAAATAGTTTGTAATTATTTTAATAGAGGACACTAGAAAGTATTTTTGACATAACAAAACATGTTGTTTAATGATGAAATATTAAAAAAAAGCTATCAGCTCGTCTTATCGGAGTTGTATTTATTTATATTTCTAATAACAAGATATTTCTAAAAACAGTTTCTTATTTTTATTGTGACTCAACATCTAACCTCGATTTGCCTGATGGAGGGCCAAGAGTGCCAACGACTGAAAAAACCGAGTCAGATCACGGCTGCTTCAGTTGACGTCACTATATTGGGCAGGCATCTCTTGAAGGATCCAAGGATGGGGAGAAGAGATGGGCAATATTTATGTAAGAAGATGTGAAGAGAGAGATGTTTCAGGAGAGTATAAAGTGGCGCTCTGTTGTCTCTTCGTAACTCTGTAAGAATTAAGACGGTGACAATTGTTGATGATGATGAACTAATTCATTATACTATTTTCTGTGTCTATTTTCCGGCTGGTCCGGGTCGGATTTTAAATATTAATTATTAGATCGTAATGAAAATTGGAAAATCGCAGATAAGTAAAGCTGCCGGGGTCGTTCTTGGGCGGTCAAAAAAGTAGTGGGAGACAAACCGCGCATCTGTACATTCATGCATGCAAAATATTTATAAAATATTAAAACTAATCTTGTAATTTGTATTACTTTTTATTTTTAGGTAAAATTATAGATAAAATAATTTATCTATTATAACATTTTCATATCGATTTATTTATAATTTTATTAATAAATTGTAAGTACCTTAGTTGATATTAATATATCATTAAATAGCCAAATTGTCAAGCCTGTTTCTACAGTAATATAAGTATAGTATATATTATATAAATTTTACCTTTGTTTGTACCCATACTAATGTTTTGCCGATTTTTTTTGGATTAGGTTTTGTGTAAGTACTGATTGATGTGTGAAAATCAAATGCTTGTAAAAATTATATTAAATCTATTTTGTTTATAATTCGTTGTTGGAGCGAACTGTTAAAATCAATTGCTTATAAAAAAAAACTAATAACAATAACGTCTTTATCGGCTTCCTTTTTCATAAAACAATAAACGTCATATACCATTTTCCTGAGGTATTTATTAAAAGAAAGTGTTTAATAAATACCTAAGGATTCTACAATCGAAAAACAATTCTAAAAAAATATTGTTTTAATTACTAAGTGTAATTGCATGCACAGTGGCGTAGCGTGGAAGTCGGCCGCCCGGGGCGGAAAAAAATTTGCCGCCCCCTTATTTAGGAGTTTCAATCATAGGTACAACAAAAATATGAATTTCAGGTTCAAATTTCTACGATTTACTATAGTTTTTTTAAATTTTGTCGCCCCCTAAATGTGCCGCCCGGGGCGGGCCGCCCCCTCCGCCCCCCTCACGCTACGCCACTGTGCATGCGAGTGTACTTTCTGATTGCGAGAAGCGTCTGGACCAAGGAACTTTTTACTCAAGAGTCAGGACAGTGCGAAAGGAAACATCGTACTAATTGATCCAATAGATTCGTCGATAATGCTAGGCCCCGCCCATCGTGTCAAACAGACCTAAAAAGTGACTTTTGCGCATGTAACGGTCACTGCTCAAAAAAGATCCCGGCATCGATAGTCAGAACAGTCGCTACTCAAGCGACACACACCGGGTTAAAAAGTCGTAAACACTAGTAGTTGTAGTTTTTAGCGGGCTCGTTTCCGCACTTGAAGTCCTCTTCGGTACCTTTGTGCGTTCCAGGAAGGCCAGGAGACCCTTCTCGTTCCTGCAGACCTCCGGAAGCGTCCTCGCGTTGCCAAGGAACTACTGTCTTGCTTCTGCTACTGCTATGCTCCTGCAACTCAAGAGCACATGTGCAGCTGTCTCCTCTTCATTCATACATCCCCTACAAAGGGGGCTGTCTGATATGTTGAGGTTGTACAGGTGCTTATTAAAACCACAATGCCCCGTTATAACACCTACCAAAGTGCGGAGCTTGGCTCTGCTAAGGACTAGCAGACGTCCAGTCAAGCGTCTGTCAATATGAGGGAGAGCTTCCCTGGACTGTCTGCAATCCGTTGTTCGCGACCATGCGACTTCATGCATGCAACACTATTTACAGTATTTTTTGTGATTTATTTTATTAAATTGTTTCTTATTTAAGCTGATGAGATGCAATAGTGGCCTGGAAAAGGGTGACGCAAGTCAACCCTAATAGGAAATTAGCTCGGTATGAACACATTAATTGTAAAAACACGTAAAAAATGTTATATTTTTTCCCCTAAAATATTTAATCAAGGTAATCGATCTAAACTGCAAACCAACCTCGCCATATGAATATTTTAAGGGAAAAATTATAACATTTTTTTACATGTTTTTACATTGGCATATTTATTTGACATAAAATAACAATCTTCGTCGCATTGCGACGTACAAGGGTTGCCGTCCTAAACAGCGCGTCTAAGATCGCTACCGCAGCTAAAAAATCGAGCTGATAACCTTGAAACCCCTGATCAGATCTTCATCAATTGTAGCTAAGAACCATCTCGATCACGTCAGCTTTCAAACGAAAAAAAAACGCATCGTAATCGGTCCATTCGTTTAGGAGCTACGATGCCACACACAGACACACAGATACACAGACAAGTTAAACTTATAACACCTCTCTTTTTGAGTCGGGGGTTAAAAAGGTCGACATGGTGATAGTGGCTGAGGCTACCACAAACTGCGGTCTACTAATTAGAGCTCATGGACTTGCTTACTTTTAAGATCCAGATTTTAACAACAATTTTATACACAGAAAGAATAATCCCATCAAAAACAATACTTGTCAAAAAAACCAAGTCTCGCAACTCAGTTGTTCTGCGGTAAAAAGTTGTGAGATCCATGTAAAACCAAGTCGGTTATTAATTTATTCAGTCTCTACTTAAGCGACTTTCTGTCTTAATACGTCCAGTCTCTAAGACCACGATCGTGGTCCATAACAATTGAAAATCAATTGTGTCTGGAATCTCCGTACTCGAAGCATTAAGTTATTACGTAATAATTAACAGCATCTTATAGTGACGCATATCAATATTAAAATTCTTTAATGTTTTATATAAATATATTGAGACTTGGCCATCGCCTGAAAACACGTGTAAATTCAATCGCCTGAAAACACATGTAAATTCAATTATTTAGTGCGATGGCCAAGTCTCAATATATTTATATAAAACATTAAAGAATTTTAATATTGATATGCGTCACTATAAGATGTTGTTAATTATTACGTAACAACTTAATGCTTCGAGTACGGAGATTCCAGACACAATTGATTTTCAATTGTTATGGACCACGATCGTGGTCTTAGAGACTGGACGTATTAAGACAGAAAGTCGCTTAAGTAGAGACTGAATAAATTAATAACCGACTTGGTTTTACATGGATCTCACAACTTTTTACCGCAGAACAACTGAGTTGCGAGACTTGGTTTTTTTGACAAGTATTGTTTTTGATGGGATCTCATTTCTTTTTGTATTTTGTAGACGGTTATTTTGTAATGCGCTACCACATACTCGATTATAGCAAGTCTAATATCATACGACGACTCAATATTCCCATACATAGAGAATGACAAAGAATGAAATAAACACGAACCATCACCAGGTATAGGAATAACCCAGTGTGGACAAGGCTGATCATTCACATACAGTATTACTGAATCCATTGCGACTACCTACAAGTTAGATTGCAAAGTTATTTTTATGCAGAAATACGATTAGATAATAAGAAAATTATAAATACTTAGGTACTTAAAGTATCAATATTTAATTTAAATTATTTATCCGAACAACGTCCAAATTGTAAGCAAATAATATCAGTAAACCAATGAGAGTAGCCTTTAGTCGTCAAACTAATATAGCAATCGAAATTATCAATGAAAATCGCAAACTTATAGGTAAGAATTCTGGGCACATCCGAACAGCATTGGGTCGCTGGCGCGTGTGAGCGCGGCTGCTGCACGCTCGGCGACATTCACCTTTCCGCGCGCCCCGCCATTGTCCCCGCCCCGCGCCCCGCCACTGTCCCCGCCCCGCGCCCTCGCGCTAGCAATAATAATAATTCCCGTAAATAAATAGCAATAATAATAATTGCCGTAAAATAAATAAAATCTTAAAACATCGTTACGAATAAAGCCAATATTGAAAAATTTAACTGAAGACTTGGCTGTATGGGCTTAATTTTCTTTGCGGTCTTTTCTAGATTTTTTAGTTTTTCCTTGATTCATACACCAAACACTACATATATTCCAAATTTGAAGCTTCTAGGTCTGCTAGAAGTGCCTTAGAATTTTGATGATCGGTGAGTCAGTGAGTGACAAAATTTAAGAAATTTGACCCGTTATAATTCTTAAAATACTGGTTCAAATTGAATGAATTTTGAAATATACGTGTCTTTACAATGCCTGCATGTGGTTACTGAAAATTTCAGTCTTCTAGTTTTATCCACAACGAAGTTACAGGGGGTCGAAAATGGTCTGAATTGCTTCGAGAAAAGGATGGTACGGCCGTGACGCTTTGCTCGACTTGGTCGGGGGCACGACCGTGCCCCCAGATAAGTAATACAATTCGAAATAAAACAATATTCATTATTATTAAAATTTAAAAAGTGTATAATATTAAATAGGAATTTCAATAATTTTGTCTATCACTCTCACTATTAACATTCAATTTATTTTTACCTAATGATTCCGCTTCTATAATAGTATCTGGTAATTTGGTTCCCAGAGTTTCAGGTTGAGTAAGTACCAATAAACCCGAAATTATAGCCATTGTACCAAACATAGTTAATGGAATACCTTTCCAGTATTCCATAAGTGGTGGAGTTAGAGGAGATAAAACAGACCCTATTTGTCCAATCGTAGACGAGAAAGCTAAAAGCGAATGTCTATAACAAGTAGGATATAACTCTGATGTATATAAATATAAGGAACTAAACACTAGAGCTATACAATATTTTCCAACTAAATATAAAATTAATCCTAAAACTGGAAGATGTTCTGGCAAAAAAGCGAATGCTAGACAACAAGCAGCATTTAAGAAATATCCAAAACATAAAGTAGTCTTCCTACCAAATCTGTCTAAAATAAAGAAGGCAGTCCAATATCCTGGTATTTCAATTAAAGCTGAGGCAACAAAGTTAAAATACATATTTCCTGATAAACTTACGGAATTAATTGACAAACCAAAATATATAAATGAAGTTGTCATCCACCATATCGGTGTTATGCAACATCTTCGTAATAAAATTGGAGATTTTATTATTTGTACAATTAATGAAGATTTCGCTTTTTCTTCAGCTTTGGAATTATCTCCCTGATCTAATGAATTCAAAAGCATGTTTACAGACTTATCAGAAATAGTTTTCTTATTCATTTGCGCCATTTTATTAATTAAAGCTTTAGCTTCCTTGTGTTTATTTTTACTTAGTAGCCAACGTGGGCTTTCTGAGAGGACCCAATAATAAAGTATCAGTACAAACATAGGTGCATAGAGTACTATAGTCAGGGTACGCCACTCAGGAACAGCATATGCTATTGCACCGAGAATAGCATATCCAAGTGAAAAACTCGTAGACATTGTAAGACTTGTTCTGACCCGATACTTTAATCCTACTACTTCTGTTGCGAGAACATAACCTGCACTAAATACTCCGCCGCCGATAGCCGTCTGTAGAAACTGAAGTGATGCATACATGGCATAGTTCACAGAATATGCTCTTATTAATCCCAACAGCGCCTTATTTACGGAATAAATTATTATTGTGGTGCGTCTACCAAATGTATCAGAAATATACCCGGCTAAGGGAAGTCCACACATCATGCCCAAGCCATTAAGTAAACCAGCAAGAGCTCGAAGCCATTCTTGACATTCTAGTCCAAAGTCATATACTACTGAGTTGGTTCGCTCGTAAATGTATTTTTCACAAGCTACTGTCTTTGTTTGATTGAATAATTTGATGGGACATACTTCGTTTGTGAAATTTACCCAATCGGCAACAGGTTCAAAACGCGCACAATCATCCATATTTCCTTTACTATCAGTTGGTATAGCATTTGCAGCCCACCTTGGTTTGAATTCGGGTTCTGGTCCATCACATTCCGGGACCTCACAACGGTGTGGTAATCTTGTTGCAGTAAAAATGTAGTCACCTACCATGATACCAGAAAAAATGCCAGTTAAACCAATTAGAAGAACAACTACTAATTGAAATTTTCCAAATTCCCCAAGATCACTTTTTAATAAAGAGTCAAAATTAATCTTTTCTGTAATTTCACTGTCTTCCTTTTCTGCCATTTTGACCAATGAATTTTTACAAGATATTTTGGAACCACAAATAGACAATGATCACTGAATGATTCTTATAACGAAATGCATTTAAATTATTGGAAGCCCTCGTTATCTTTTTAGATAATCCTCTATCAAATTATATTGCTATAGATTCTTATTAGATGATGTCGCGAAATTGCTACAATAACTGATAAGATTTCGGTAAAACGTCTGTTATTTTGTCTCTTAGATAGTGATAAATGCAGTTACAGTTAATAATGATGGTAAAATTACAAATATTTATTTAGTTTACTTAAAATTAAAGTTATTAAACAAGCCTTTACCGTATTATGTTTTTTCGTTCAATCCTGGCTATTTTTGGTAATCTTGATCAACTTTAAATTTGTCTCTCGCGTCGAGCACAGCTGGATCGAATAAACCTAAACTTGTAAGGTATGGTGCCCGTTCCTGTTCTGGATGCTCAATCATCCAACGGCAATATTCCTTCACGCTCCTGGAAAACAATGATTCGTGTACATTTTTATTTGTAAAAATGAGAGATTTGGGTAGCACACCAGTTCGTTACGTCCAGACTTTACGTCACAGGTTCGATTTCCGGTCGGAGCAAAGATTTGTTTCATAGCTTTTATTTGTGTTAGTTTAGATTTTTTTTTAAATCAAATAAAGTGGATGCAGCATAGTTAATAAACTGTATTAGCAGTCGCCTCCATTCAATATTATGTCGAACCACTATAAACACACTAACTGAGATGGATTTTCTTTATAAATTGTGATTATTGTTTTAATACTCATTTGTTTTATTACTTTAAAACCTTCATATTATACAAATACTCATGTACAGTTTTTTTATTGTGTATTTTTTTTATTATTACTTATTTTATTTTATTAGGCATATTTACAGTTAACATATTTTACATTGATAATGATAGCATATTTACGTTCTTTGGCAAATATGCAACCAATTACAAATATGCACAACATTCAAAAATATACAAATATTAGATCTATACAATTAAAATAATTACAATTACATACTAAATTAAACTATCTAAATCACAATAAAGTTGTCATCTTACCCGAGACAGACTGGTCTGCTAACCAATGCGCCAAGCGTATCATGTGTCGACATATAGGCATTTTTATATCTATAAAAATACATAAGTATATAGGTACTTAAAATGAAAACTTACTTGAGGTTAGTAATGCCATCCCAGACAGTTTTCAATGTAACAACATCTCTTGGCACGTGTCTTGAGGAACGCCATAGTGTGCTCGTATCACCGCGCGGGGCTCTGATTTGACAGACTACGACTTCTACAGCGTTAATTCTACTCTCATGCTTCTTCTGCCACACCCAACATTCACTTCCATACATCACTGTAGGAACGAGTACCGCATTATGAAAAGCCATAATGCGGACATTTTGGGACATTATTTGGCTGTTCATTATACTTTGAATGGCACTGTTCACTATGTTACCCTTTTGCACTCTTCTCTCAATATCTTCATCGCACTTCCCATCCCTTGTAAACATACTTTCCAAGTAAACAAATTATACTACTTTCTTTCCGTCCATCATTATCTCACATTCTGTCATTTCATCCTCTCTCTCCAAAACCATTACTTTGGTTTTACTTACATTTACTATCATACCTTTCTTTTCTAACTCGGCATTCTTTTTTTCCTAACCGTTTCCTGTAACTCATACGCCGAAGATGCATTGATCTTCGGCGCAGATAACTTGATCTTCGGCGTACAAGAGACATTTGATCACAATGTTATTTATTCTCAAACCACACTTCCTTTCACGCAACTCTTTTAAACAACTGTCCATGAATAGATTGAAAAGCCATGGTGACGCTACGCATCCCTGTCTGACACCCTTAGTCAGATACCCAGTCAGATAGCGCCCCATTAATTTGAACACATGCACTGGAATCCTCATAGAGAGATTTAAGCGCACGTATCAAACGCAATCGCTAACCGTTTGTCCACTCCTATTAAGTCCCACGCTCTTCTCTTCGGTTCCAACTAGGCCGGCATAGTGAATTGCTGAATACATTTATATAACTGTAGGAGCAGTCGCCTTCATTCATGGAACGCAATCCAGTTAAACATCAGGCCGTCACCAAACCGAAAAATCAAGGCTCAATTAAAATTAATTAACAGCATAAATTGAGGGATGGACATGTGTCGCTGGAAAATACCTGAATTTTGAGATACAATGATTTGAAGTTTCTTAGAATCAATCAATCAAACTGTCTAAGCAGTGTGCTATAAGTTAAAGTGAGCTCAATAGAAGGAGAGACCACCCCTTACATGCCCTTTCCCGTTTTAACCAATTAGAGGTCCTGGGCACATTAGGCATATATACTTTAAAGTTTTTGAGCCATTGATCACTTATTTATTTTTGTTTAAACTCTTGTATTTTACGGGTTAAGGTGACTGACGTTGGTGTAAGCAGGTAGGTATTTTACCTAGTTTGTCATTTATCCAAATAAATATGTTTATCGGTTCTCGTTTGATGATCGGGCAAGAACCAGGGGGGTCCCAGTGCCCAGAGTACCCAGTGGGAAAGAGGGGCTAGATTATATTGATATGTTAGAAAAAAATAACATTTAAATTTTATAATTAACTATGAACGCGGTCTATGAGCAAATGAATCAAAAGACACAACTGCCCCCTAGCACGGCCATCTAAGAAACAAGATAAAGACCTGCGAAGACCTTACTAGAACAGTACATCAAAATGTCAAAAAGATATATAAAGGGTCTGTAAAACTTCACGCAAAACAACGTTAACGTTGTAAACTTTAATAAATAATTTGTTCAACATTTTGATGACCCGGTCTATTAAGTTATTTAAAACGAGTTACAATAATATTCCTTGCAATTCTTTATCTTGCTTCTTGGCTTGCTGTGCCAGGGGGGCTGCTGCCACAGATAAACGATAGACACCATAGATTAATAATTGGTCTTCGATCGTAGCGCGACCAATCTTTATTAATTAATTAAAATTCTAAAAAGTATAAAATCTCTATTCAAATGTCTATCAGTGACAACAAAGAGTAAATAAAATATAGTTATATACAACAAATTAAAAATTATCACCACACGAATAAATAATTATGTCGGAATAATGTTTTCTTTTAAAATGTTTAAAACAATTAATTATATTAAATTTAAATTAGCATATTATATATTTATACTACCGCTATCCACCCGCGAAATAAAGAATGAAAACGTCATTGTAGAGAATTCAAACGATAGACTGGTATAAAGTAAGGTACATGGCCACTAAATAGCGCTGTACTATTTAACAAATAGTTCGTAATAGAGGTCACTAGAAAGTATTTTTTGTGATAACAAACATGTTAGTCTTTTTTGTTGAATGATGAAATGTTGAAAAAAAGCTGTCATCTTGTCTTATCGAAGTTTTTCTTATTTGTATTTCTAAAAACAAGATAATTCTAATAAAAGTGTCATATTTTTTATTGTGACTCGTCATCTAACCTCGATTTGCCTGATGGTAAGCATGATCGAGGGCAAAGAGTGCCAAGACTGAAAAAAACGAGTCAGATCACGGCTGCCTCAGTCGACGTCACTATATTGGGCAAAGGTGCTTCTTCACGCATCTCTTAAGAGATCCAAGGATGGGAAGAACAGATGGGCAATATTTATGTAAGAAGATGTTTGTAGATGCTGTGTTGTCTCTTCGTAACTCTGTAAGAATTAAGACTGTGACAATTGTTGATGATGATGAACTAATTCATTATACTATATTCTTAAGCAGCTGGTCCGTGTCGCATTCCAAATATTAATTATTAGATAGATTTACTCTATCCAATTTGTATAGAGTAAATCTTTTACTCGCAGCAGAGTAGTCAGAACGGTCGTGAGTCAACCCACAGACAACGGGTTCAATCTCCAGTCGCACTTTGTATTTTCTATTCAACTTACTCATTCATACATTCATAACATTTGCATTGGAATATGTCAAAAATGTTTTTAAAAAACTTATCTACCTTTTTTTTATTGTGACTCGACATATGACAGCACCCCGGTTGATGTTAGGCTGAAGTGTAGTCCATGAATAGTTGTCACTGCTACTACAATTCAATAACTGTGAGTAGCAGTCACATCCACTATGCCGGCCTAATTGGAACCGGAAACTTACAAGCTGATCCCGAAACGCGACCAAATCACTTCACGGTCTGTATACTTGTAAGTGGTAGTACTACCACGGATCGGTAGACTGGGTACGACTGCCTACCACTCTCTAAATATTACCACGACAGGCGTGGACGAACGGTTTAGCGATTGGTTTGTTGCGCGTAAAGTCCCGGGTTTGATTCCCGGCCAGAGCAAATATTTGTTTCATAGCTTTTATTTGTAATATTTAATAATATTAAATATGCAAATATTTGATAATTAAAAAAAAGAGATGGATATTTGCTTCGGGTCTGGTTATCAAAGAGTGGTAAGCAGTGGTACCCAGTCTGCCGATCCGGGGTAGTACCACCAATTACCGTGAAGTGATTTGGTCACGTTTCGGGATCAGCTTGTAAGTTGCCAGTTCCATCTAGGCCGGCATAGTGGATGTGATAGCTACTGACAGTTATTGAATTGTAGTAGCAGTGACATTCATTCATGGACCACACTTCAGCTTAACAACAAGCGGGGTGCTGTCATATGTCGGGTCACAATAAAAAAAAAACAATATATACTAGGTATAAAACATGTTTTTCTCCATTTGGTTATCGTAGAAAAGCGAGAGCCGTAACTATTACCTATAGTGGTTACAGTACTTTATGTCTACACACACATAAATTGTTTCTCATTTTGGCTGATGAAATGCAATAGGGGTCTGGAAAAGTGTAACATGGTGATAGTGGCTGAGGCTACCACAAACTGCGGTCCACTAATTAGGGCTTATGGACTTGCTACTTTTAAGTGGCAGGCTCATTCAGATTTTAACAACAATTTTCTACACAGAAAGGATGATAAATAATACAAATTGAAATAAAACAATATTCATTATTAATTTAATTATAAAAAGTGTATTAAATAGGAATTTCATTAATTTTGTCTATCAGTCTCAGTTTCAACATTCAATTTATTTTTACCTAATGATTCCGCTTCTGGGATAGTATCTGGTAATTTGGTTCCCAGAGTTTCAGGTTGAGTAAGTACCAATAAACCCGAAATTATAGCCATTGTACCAAACATGGTTAATGGAATACCTTTCCAGTATTCCATAAGTGGTGGAGTTAGAGGAGCTAAAACAGACCCTATTCGTCCAATCGTAGACGAGAAAGCTAAAAGCGAATGTCTATAACAAGTAGGATATAACTCCGATGTATATAAATATAAAGAACTAAACACTAGAGCTATACAATATTTACCAACTAAATATAAAATTAATCCTAAAACTGGAAGATGTTCTGGCAAAAAAGCGAATGCTAGACAACAAGCAGCATTTAAGAAATATCCAAAACATAAACTTGTCTTCCTACCAAATCTGTCTAAAATAAAGAAGGCAGTCCAATATCCTGGTATTTCAATTAAAGCTGAGGCAACAAAGTTAAAATACATATTTCCTGATAAACTTACGGAATTAATTGACAAACCAAAATATATAAATGAAGTTGTCATCCACCATATCGGTGTTATGCAACATCTTCGTAATAAAATTGGAGATTTTATTATTTGTATAATTAATGAAGATTTCGCTTTTTCTTCAGCATTGGAATTATCGCCCTGATCTAATGAATTCAAAAGCATATTTACTGACTTATCAGAAATAGTTTTCTTATTCATTTGCGCCATTTTATTGATTAAGGCTTTAGCTTCTTCGTGTTTATTTTTACTTAGTAGCCAACGTGGGCTTTCTGAGAGGACCCAATAATAAAGTATCAGTACAAACATAGGTGCGTAGAGTACTATAGTCAGGGTACGCCACTCAGGAACAGCATATGCTATTGCACCGAGAATAGCATATCCAAGTGAAAAACTCGTAGACATTGTAAGACTTGTTCTGACTCGATACTTTAATCCTACTACTTCTGTTGCCAGAACATAACCTGCACTAAATACTCCGCCGCCGATAGCCGTCTGTAGAAACTGAAGTGATGCATACATTGCATAGTTCACAGAATATGCTCTTATTAATCCCAACAGCGCCATATTAACGGAATAAATTATTATTGTGGTACGTCTACCAAATGTATCAGAAATATACCCAGCTAAGGGAAGCCCACACATCATGCCCAAGCCATTAAGTAAACCAGCAAGAGCACGAAGCCATTCTTGACATTCTAGTCCAAAGTCATATACTACTGAGTTGGTTCGCTCGTAAATATATTTTTCACAAGCTACTGTCTTTGTTTGATTAAATAATTCGGCGGGACATACTTCGTTTGTGGAATTCACCCAATCGGCAACAGGTTCAAAACGCGCACAATCATCCATATTTCCTTTACTATCAGTTGGTATAGCATTTGCAGCCCACCTTGGTTTAAATTCGGGTTGTGGTCCGTCACATTCCGGAACCTCACAACGGTGAGGTAACCTTGTTGCAGTAAAAATGTAGTCACCTACCATGATACCAGAAAAAATGCCAGTTAAACCAATTAGAAGAACAACCACTAATTGAAATTTTCCAAATTCCCCAAGATCACTTTTTAATAAAGAATCAAAGTTAATCTTTTCTGTAATTTCACTGTCTTCCTTTTCTGCCATTTTGACCAATGAAATTTCACAAGATATTTTGGAACCACAAATAGACAATGATCACTGAATGATTCTTATAACGAAATGCATTTGAATTATTGGAAGCCCTCGTTATCTTTTTAGATAATCCTCTATCAAATTATATTGCTATAGATTCTTATTAGATGATGATGTCGCGAGATTGCTACAATAACTGATAAGATTTCGGTAAAACGTCTGTTATATTATTTCTTACATAGTGATAAATACAGTTACAAGTGAAAATAATATTTTAATTCGTTTTTATTAATGATGGTATAATTACAAATATTTATTTAGTTTAATTAAAATTAATGTTTTTAAACAAGTCTTTATGGAATTATAATTTTTTGTTTAATCCTGTCTATTTTTGGAAATCTTGATCAACTTCAAATTTATCTCTCGCGTCGAGCACAGCTGGATCGAATAAACCTAAACTTGTAAGGTATGGTGCGCGTTCGTGTTCTGGATGCTCAATCATCCAACGACAATATTCCTTCACGCTCCTGGAAAACAATGATTCGTGTACATTATTCGTAGTTTTAAAAACGAGAGCCGCGGCTCTTTGGTTTGCACAAGCACACCAGTTCCTTACGTCCAGACTTTACGTCACAGGTTCGATTTCCGGTCGGAGCAAAGATTTGTTACATAGCTTTTATTTGTGTTATTTTAGATTAAAGATTTTAAATATTGTTATTAAAAAATGCATTATGAACATTGTTTTAATACTCATTTGTTGTATTACTTAAAATTTTATTAAAACCTAAATTATTATACAAGTACGAGTACTCATGTATAGTTTATTTATAGACAATCATTTGGTTTAGAAACATCATCTGTGCGCTTGTTTAGCTGCGTGTTTTCGAATATAAATATTTCGTTTGATGATTTTTTATTTTGACTTGACATCTGACCCGAGACATACTGGTCTGCTAAACAATGCGCCAAGCCTATCGTGTGTCGACGTTTAGGCATTTTTATATCTATAAAAACACATAAGTGTAAAGGTACTTAAAATGAAAACTTACTTGAGGTTAGTAATGCCATCCCAAACAGTTTTCAATGTAACAACATCTCTTGGCACGTGTCTTGAGGAACGCCACAGTGTGCTCGTATCACCGCGCGGGGCTCTCCACTGATTTGACAGACTCCGACCAAAACCATGCACGCGATCCGGTCTACGTTCAGCTTTAATGTCATTTGATATCTCCCGTTCTAATATCTTAAATTGAGTTAGCTGTGGAATTTGATATATTTATTAATTGTACTTTATTAGTTTATTTTATTGTGTGAAAACAAATATTACTATCTATACTACTATACTTTATTAACGTGCTCCTCTTTTTGTGTCCAACCAACAACTGAATGACCAATTACAATTGCGTTTTCGGTGTGTTGCATCCATATTTTACATTCGCACGTGTGCTTAAATGCAGCGGAGGGGCGCGTCATTTCGGCTTAGATAGACTCTAACTCGATATCTGGCCAAGAGTGCAGAAAACTGAAATATACCGTCTGTTTCATAAGACAGGTGCTATTTTTTAATTGTGGTTCGACATATGATAGCACCCCGCCTGATGTTAAGTCGGAATGCGGTCCATTAGTGGAGGTGACTGCTACCACAGTTCAATAACTGTAAATAGCAGTCACATCTACTATGTCGACCTAGTTGGAACCGGCAACTTACAACCGCGACTTCACGCTCTGTATACTTGTATTTTTTTAATTTGATCCGACATCTGACCTTGTATTGCAAAGGAAATTCCAAAAGTGCTGACGCGACGAGTACTCGTAAAAAAACGATTATTCCACAAGCGCTCTGCTTAGTATAGGTCCATAGTTCATCTTATATTTGATTGATGGTATACATTCTTATGAACTGGTGTGTAAGTTAAATAATGGATTTAACTGCAAATAAGTGACACATGGGCTGGCAAAGCATTTCATTTGTTGATTAATGTTGACGATATTGATGGGTCATTGAGAAAATGTAGCATCAATTGAGCTGGGAAGAGCGCAAAGGACTGAAAAAACCGACTCAATCACGGTTGCCTCAATTACCATCACTATACCGGCCAAAATATTTGTACTGTTTGCAAAACTCGTGCTTTTTTCAAAAGATGTATGGAAACAATACTTATTTTCTACATACATGTTTATTTCCTGTAGCAATAGCCGTCTTCTCCGTTATGTTGTGTAGCTCTTTTGGTATTACACACAGACCACGTGAACAATGAGTATCGAACTCTATCTGTAATTATATATATTCATTACATTTCTATACTAAGCTACCTAAGTGATTGTATCATAGAAACAGGACATAGTATCAAACAGGAAAAAGTACATAGATCAAAGACACATTGGTACCGGTGGGTGGTTTGGAACTCATGGTCGTGCGTGGTTTGTGTAACCATTGCACTGCCACTACACCACGGTCGCTTATTAAAACTTGATAATTCTTCAAGGAGCAAAAGGAGGTCCAAGAGCGCCGCCGACTTAGAAAACTAATTTGTTACGGTTGCCTCGTCACTAAGCCGGCTAAAGTTATTTTTCGCAATTCAATTAAATTGTTAAAAATAATGTCTATTAAAGAGCTACATTGGACATCCACATAAAAACCTGGGTTAGCACTAGCCCATAACCGTAGAGCGTATATGAAGAGGATTGTGGTTGTGAGGGAAGCGAGTGAGTTATGTCAGGATCGTGGCAAGTTGTTTTTTTAAGACACGACATCTGACCTCGACTTATCTAATGGCAAACGAGGGGATGTCCAAGAGCAACTACGACTAATTAGCCGTCTAACTATGCTGCTAAGCCAAAGTTTTTTTTTTAATATGTTTAACATTTAAAAAAGGAAAATTTATGTATTTAATAAATGGTTTATTTTAAACTATGTTTCTAATCTGGTCTGAGTACACTGTGTCAGATAGAGTGGCCGTTACTGTCATCTGTCAGTTAGGCTGATATTTTCACGTTAGAGTAATATAATGCAGTGTTTGAAAAACTAATCCATTACTTTTCACCTGAAATAACTCTTTAATAGCCTGCGGTGTGAATAATTTTGATTGATGATCACCTCCCAGTTGTTTCATGTATGCACAGAACTCTTCAGCTATCTGAAATAAAAAACGACAAAAAAAATTATATCATCATCATTAACAATTTACGCCTTCATTCCTACAGAGATAGGCAGAGGCAACGGAGTGCCACTTCAACTATCCTTACACAATTCTCTTTTTCTGTGTATTGTAACTCGAAATATAACAGCACTCCGCCTAATGTTAAACTGTGACTGCTACTACAGTTTAATAACTTTAAGAACATCCAGTATGCTGGCCTAGTTGGAACCAACAACTTATAAGCTGATTCCAAAACGCGAATAAGTGACTTTACGGTTTGTATACTTTATATATGATAACAGAACCTGAGGAAATATGGTGTTTATTTGATTAACTAATATTACCAATTCGCTACCAATTGCAGTTCTTGCAGCGTCTAGAAATGTCTTTACCACAGTAGCTTTAATACTTTTCATAGAACTGGTAACTACCTAACTTGTGTAGTAAATTATTATTATTTACGTATAATACATCTATACTAATATAATAAAGCGGAAGAGTTTGTTTGTTTGTTTGTTTGTTTAAACGCGCTAATCTCAGGAACTACTGGTTCGAATTGAAAAATTCTTTTTGTGTTGGATAGATCAATTATCGAGGAAGGCTTTAGGCTATAAAACATTACGTTGCGACTTATAGAAGCGAAGAAACAGTCGAAAATGTGGAAAAAACGGGGAATATTATTCGTCTTTGAGGGTTTCCGTTGCGTGCGCTGCGAAAACCATTCGAGATACCCCAAAAATATGTATGAAAGAATTATTCCTCTTTAAATTATCTAAAAAAATGTCCCCGACCGTATATGTCTATCTTTTAGGATTAACTCACAATAACCGTTTTTATGATAGTCAAATTTGGTCTAAATTAATGCATTATTACAAATTATTTGTCAGAGTTGTATTAACATAATAATATTATTCTTTATCGAAATAAATGTGTTATTAATTAAGAGTATTTAACTGTGAACAAAATTGTCATTGACATCACCTAATTTCAATAAACATCTTATAAGAAAATACAATTTTAAAATAACTCTGAAACAAAATTCACACGCGTCGCATGATGAGCGCTAACCGGCGGGCGAGGAGAGGCGGTGGTTGCGGGCGAGGCGGAGGGGGGTTTAGCTCTACAAGGTATAGTTTGTCTAAGCCGAAATGACGCGCCCCTCCACTGCATTTACGAATACGAGCAAATATAAAATATGCATAAAACACACCGAAAATGCAGTAATTGGTTATTCAGTTGCTGGTTAGACACAAAGGAGGAACGAACGTGATGAAGTTTAATAGGATAGTTAGTAATATTTGCATTCACACATTTAAATAAACTAATAAAGTGGAGGGGCGCGTCATTTATAGACAGACAAGCATACTACGCGGTCGGCTCCCTACTGATCGGTTGAATGCAGCGTTAATTTGTTTTTACGATATAATATCATCGTGAAAAATCCTTTTTTATACAATTTCATTTTGTAGTAGTTTTCTCTATAGTAGGTAGTGTTTGTTTTAGTATAGTATTTTGTTTCTAATATTTTCACAATAACACTTTTTTTGTTTTGTTGTAAATAATACCTGTAGGTGTCATCTACATTCTTTCAAGGTTAGGTTTTACAATTCTTATTAGATTAGGTTTTAGTTTAAGCACACAGTTAGTTTGGTTAAGTTTTCATTTCCTTCGTTCTTTCTTCGTCACTGTAATGCCTAGAAAAAGGACTCAGTGTTTTTGGCAGACTGCTGCTGCAAAGCGGCTGCGAGTTTTGCGCACAAGAAAATAAAACTGAAAATATAATTTACGCAGAAATACTTTAAAATAAAGATATTCTTTTTAAAACTACTTTAAAATATATTCTATTAGTTACGTAATTTAATCGTCTAAAATAAGTCACGGGTAACAGCTATAGGTAATTTATAATAAAGCTGATCAGGTAGGTAAACAAAAAATTAATATGATTCCCAAAATAACTATTCCACGCGGACGCAGTCGCGGGCACAGCTAGTCATATGATAATAGGTTAGTAACGCGATACGATTTCCATGCACGTTTACGTAAAATATAGATACATATCTTAGATGTACTAAGACAATAATAAAATTATGTTATCATAATTATAACGTTTTATTATTTGCACTGGCCATAAACAAAGTTATAGTCTGTCTAAGCCGAAATAACGCGCCCCTCTATTGCATTTAAGCACACGTGCGACTATAAAATATGAATGCAACACACCAAAAATGCAATTGTAATTGGTCATTCAGTTGCTGGTCAGACACAAAAGGAGGAGCACGTTAATAAAGTATAATAATAATAGTAATATTTGTATTTACACATTTAATTGAACTAATAAAGTGGAGGGGCGCGTTATTTATAGTTAGACAAGCTAAAACATATTTATGTAGATAAATAAAGTAGACTTTAATATGGTTAATTAGGGTCAGAACATACAAACTGATATGGACAGTTAAGATAAGTATTTTATTATTAAGTCTATGAAGTTTGGCGTAGTAGTCGCGCCGTGTGTTACTCGACGAGTTTTGAAGTATGTTTAAGAGGAAACCTTGGTGATAAAATTCGAGAAAAATCCAGTCGCGTTTCGGGATCATTACAAAACATGCCAGAGTTCAACTAGGCCAGCACAGCGGATTATATAAATATGAGATAATTGTGACTCGGCATTTGAACTCGACTTGCTTGATGGTAAGCAAGAGAAGGTCCAAGAGTATAGGTTGCCTCAGTCACCTATGACGGCCAAAGTATTTGGCATATAATTGTTTTAGCTTTTTTCTTTTGCATTTACGCAAACATAAAATTTCTCTTCACCTGTTGTGTAAACAATAAAGTGTTAAACAAATGAAAATAAAAAGTAGTAAACTACCTTGTTAGTTAGATCATCAGCCCTTTTAATTAACGATTTTTCTTCATCGCGCTCCGTTGTCAAATAGTGGGTAGGCCAGGTGATTTGCTCTCGTTCAGGACGACGCAGTAGTTCAAAATGGATATTAGTTTTATCTTTCTCTCTGTTGATAGAACACAGAAAATCATTATTGTCATCAGACAGAAAACGTCCACCGCTGGACATATGCCTCCCTTAAAACGTTATTTCGAACGACAAGATGCGCCAGTTGCATTCAGCGGTTTTTTGTGACTCTTATTATGACGTCAGTCCACCTAGTGGAATGCTGCGTCATCCGGTTCGAGGTCTCCACTCAAAAACCTTTCTTCCTTATCGGTTGTTGGTTCTTCAAGCGATGTGTGAATAGAAATAAGAAAGATAAAAATAGAAGAAATTAATACAAAGTAAACGAGATAATAAGCCGCACAAAATTTGTTTAATTCATTTATCAATGCTCGCACAAATCGAAGAAAATAGAAGTTTACTTTTTATACTTATAATGGAATAGAATTATAAATACTAGAATCGTGGAAATGGTTTTGTCTCTACCCATCTCTACGGGAATTAAGGTGTAAAACTTTAATTGATTCTATATTTGCCTAAGTAACTTGAACTTAACGATATCAAGTGGGCGTTACTTAGCCAAAGTATTTATGAGAATACTATTATACTTACGAGTTGTTTCTTCCAATTCAATGAACACAACAACTACATGCTTGTATTTAAATAGGCAATAAAGATAAGTTTTATATTATTATGTTTACTGATTAACAGCTAACCTTGGTGATACTTCCACGTCTGTGTCCGAATCCAAATCTTTTTCGACAACGAACGAATATCTCCTTGAAAGGCAAGGTTGTTTTATTATATGACGTTGTTTCGGTTGCTCTTCTGTCAAACAAATTAAAATTTATTATTATTATTTTTATTTATTTTTGCCTCAAGCAATTGTAACTATGCCGGGAATTTAGTCGCCAAATTCTATCTGTAGCAGGAGACACTTTATAAATTAAGGTTGCATGGTATATAGTATAGCTAAGAGATTTTTAATACTATGAACCATTTTAATTCGTGTTCCCACAAAGACTACAAGTAACTTAGTCGGGTTTCGGATTCCAACCAGGCCGGCCACTATGCCTATGGCCACTTCGACTGATACTTGCAATTTAGTAGTACCTCCATTTATGGATCGCACTCCAGCTTAACATCAGTCGGGGTGTTGTCATATGTTTTTATTTTATTGTGAGTCAAACTTT
The DNA here is from genome assembly GCA_905220615.1 of Tinea trinotella. Lineage (NCBI taxonomy): Eukaryota > Metazoa > Arthropoda > Insecta > Lepidoptera > Tineidae > Tinea > Tinea trinotella. The sequence goes on from HG992310.1 coordinate 5,853,464, forward strand.
TAATAAATCAAAGCAATACAAACCAATATTAATTCCGTTGCTTTCGTTGTCAGATTTAATTTGATCATTTGGTAATTCAATATTTAAAGCGTTACAAACTTTTTTTAAGAGATGAGGTGGCAATGCGTTCGATAACTTATCCAAGTCTGATTGCTTAAACTTAACAAACAAAATGAGATGAAATTAAATGTATCGGGTCCGCCAAATAACTTTTTTTTAAATGCCAAATTATCGGCCACTCCTTGCTAATTTTCGAAGAGCCTAGGCAGCCATTTAAATGAAATTATTTGCCATCATTAACCGGAAGGATTGTACTTTCAAATAAAAAAAAGAAATTTAAAAAAATATTCAGTAGTTTTTTTTTATAGCATTTTCAAAAAAAAAGTTATTTCGCCGACCCGATATATTAACTATTCTTGTCGCCAGACTTCTCCGTCAAATTATAATTAAAACTATCTACATTATATATAGATATTCACCAAAAAGGGAATTGTATATGTGTCTGGATCGTGAAAAATAATATCCCATAGTTACTATCCCTGCGGGAGTTTTAGCGATTCCCTTACAATTTAAAAGTGGTCGGCAGTCAGTTAGTGGCTACTTGACCTGTCTACCAATTCGAAGTAGTACCACCACTTTCAAGTGTACTGTCGTGTTTCAGGGTCTGCTTGAAAGTTGCCGCTTTTAACTAAGCCGGCATAGTGGAGGCAACTACTACTGCAGTTATTTACTTGAAGCAGTAGTCGCCTTCATTCAAAGACCGAACTACAGCTTTACTTTAGATGACCTGCTTTGTATTTTTAGACTATTTCCAATGAGATCTGCTACTCCTACCACATAGGAAATGGTATATGGCCGGTACCAATGTGTATTGATATGTGTACTTTGGTCATCTTGTTTCTATTATACAAACACGTTTAGAATAGAAATATGGTATTTAGAAAAAAAACTATGTATTATTAAGATATTCTGTGTACTTACTGAATCATTTATTGTTTCAAATTTCTCCTTCCAATAGCTTTTGTTAGTATGAACGGCATTGGATGCATCGTATTTAGAAGACTTTATAACTGGGATCTTACGAGGTTTCTTCCTAATTGGAATGTGGGAAGCATATCGACCAGACATCGCTAAGAAAACGTAGTAAATAGAATGAAATATGTTTTTTTATTATAATTAGTAAATATCTTTATAATATTTTCTATATATTGAATTGAACATTAGATATTTTTACCAAATATTAATAGATTTAAGATATCATAAATCAATATAACGTGACCTAATAGATTAGTAATAATTATATTGCCAATTCACTTTAAGCACACAGACCGTGAAGTGACTAAGTTGCGTTTCGGAATCATCTTGATAATTGACGGTTACAACTAGGCCGGCATAATGGACGACTGCTACTTTTTTTTATTGTGACTCGACATATGACACAGCCCGCCTGATCTTAAGCTGAAGTGCGGTCAATGAATGGAGGCGACTGTATTTACTCTTAAATAACTACAAGTAGTAGTTGCATCCGCTATGCCGGCCTAGTTGGAACCAATAACTTACAAGCTGATCCCAAAACGCGACTAAGTTAATTTTCACTCTGTATATTTTTAAGTGTCGGTACTCCTAGATGGGCCAACATCCTAAAAGCTGTCTTTACACGTACACTTTTTTCTTGTGGAAAATGAACGGTGCACCCCCCGTAAAAACAGACAAGGATATAGGAAACTCGTGCAATATCGTATCAGTCTGTAATCACACGCGATAATTCTTGTCACAATTCAACTATCTCACACTCGCGCGTACATTTTCACGCGTTAAATCATTTGGGATAGAGCGTATTTTATGTAAAGCACAAAACTCCTACTTTAGGGTTGCCAGTTTACAATCCATGTGTTCTCCTATAGCTTATAATAATATAGCTCCACACCTGTAGCTTTGACGACAGGCGTGGACGAACGGTTTAGCGGTTGGTTTGTTGCGCTTAAAGTCCCGGGTTCGATCCCCGGTCGAAGCAAATATTTGTTTCATAGCTTTTATTTGTAAAACTTAATAATATTAAATGTTGCAAATACTTGTTAATAAAAAAAGAGATGGATATTTGCTTCGGGCCTGGTTATCAAAGAGTGGTAGGCAGTGGTACCCAGTCTGCCGATCCGGGGTAGTACCACCACTTACAAGTATACAGACCGTGAAGTGATTTGGTGATTTGGCTCGTCGTATGAGAGCAATTCGCCTGATGTTAACTGGAGTGCGGTTCATAAATGACGACTGCTACTTCAGTTAAATAGCTGCAAGTAGCAGTGGCATCCACTATGCTGGCGTATTTGAAATCGGTAACTCACAAGCTAATTCTAAAACGCGACTAAGTCACTTTACGTTCTGTACTTGCAAGTAATGGCAGACAGGGCAAATGACTAATGTCTACCTACCATTCTTAAACAACCAGTTTTGATAAAAGTGAGTTAATTAAGTAATCAAGTTGTTGACAAGTTCATTGCAAATTGTCGCGCTTCCGACGTAGATATCAAGTTACTTGCGATAATACAATATACAAATTATATTGTAAAACTTTTATCATGATTACGATAAAGTATGCTCTCCCTTTGTTATTCCGATTAGACAAAGTAACGGTGGCAACTGTTTATCTTAATTACTATGGGATTTTTTTAAATATTTAATAATACTTTTCAAATATTTCATTCCACTTAATATAGGCGGATTGAAATTAATTTACGTCAGTAGATAATTATCTTTAATATAAATAGATAATTAGCGTTGAAAGCAACCTTGGCCGGCATAGTGACAGCCACGAAGTCAATAATTCGACGTGATATTTGACTTTGACTTGCTTAATCATAAGCAAGGGGCAGTTTAAAATCATCAAGTCGACTTGATGATTTTTGTCTTGACTCAGATAACTGTTGCCTCGTCGCCGTTACTAGGCTAGTCAAAGGTGTATTTGTCACTTCACTTTCGAAGGATCATAGGCTATATCCACTCGTATTATTTTTTATTTTTTTTTATTGTGACTCGACATATGACAGCACCCCGCTTGATGTTAAGCCGAAGTGTGGTCCATGAATGAATGTCACTGCTACTACAATTCAATTACAGTGAGTAGCAATCACATCCACTATGCCGGCCTAGTTGTAACCGGCAACTTACAAGCTTATCCCGAAACGTGACTAAGTCACTTCACGGTCTGTAGTCTTGTAAGTGGTGGTTTTACCCCGGATCGGCAGACTGGGTACCACTGCCTACCTTACAATATAATGCAACTTACCAATTGAGCACACCTGCCTACTACGTCAAACATCTAACGTCAAACGTTATTTTATAATTAGACGATTTTTTGGCCGGCATAGTGACGGCGACTGAGGCAGCCATGAACTAACTTGGTTGTTTCAGTCTTCATCACTTTTGGATCTCCTCTTGCTTATCACCAGGCGGGTCGATGTCAAATGTCGTGTCACAATAAAAAAAAGAGAGTTTTACCTTTGAACAATCACAAGTGACTACACACGTCTAATTTTTAGTTTGTTTTAACAAAAATACGCTCTCTCACATAACATAAACGTTATCAAAGTCAGTAACTAGGTATAGCATAGGTTTTGTTTGTTCAATGAAGTGTTATTTGTGCGTAGCGGTTGACTACAGCTATTGCATACAACATATACTGATACTAATGGTTTTTGAATAAATTTATTTGCTTGGATCTTTGCTTGGAAATGGATCTTTTGTTAATTATTTTATTTAATTGCAGGTCTTCGTACTTTATTATTTGGATCTTTAGAAACATGGATACACAGTTTAACAACGAATATTCTTAATTAAAAATATATTTTATAAAAATATATAAATAGTTATCTTTCAATGCGCTAGTAATCCTATGTGCACAGTCTGCCGATCCAGGGTAGTACCACCACCTTTGCAATTGTACAGACCATGAAGTGAGTTATTCGCATTTCAAGATCAGCTTGTAAGTCACCGGTTTAAACTAAGCCGGCATGATCAATGTGACTACTACTCACAGTTATTGAAGTGTAGTCGGGGTGCTGTCGAGCTATAATAAAAAACAAAGTTTAAAGACGCGGGTCACACAGCGGGGCATAACTAGTTCCTAATCAATGTTAATTAAACAGATATTATAATAATAGAAGTGTAAGAAGGAATGTCATAATTACACGAGTAAGTTTTCATTCGCAATGGTTGACGAGTTAATAAGTTAAGTTGTTTGAGGTATGTGTAAATTTACCTTAACGCCCGGTGTACCCATCCTCACCCGGTTCCTACATTATTCTTAGCTAACGGAGTAATTTATATGATACCGTAGAGCAATGCGAATACAGAGATAAATTATTTTATTACGTTAACAATTTGGTTTATTAACAAGCTTGTTTTTGTCTAATTTCAATAACTTTTTGTCACATTGTACCTTATTGTGGCTTATTAAGTATATGTATATCGACTAGCGTTTTGAAACATTATATTAGTCAATATTAAAATATGCTAAAATTGAATAATAATATGCGAAAAAAATATAAATCTCATGTGAATGGATGCATTAAACGAGGCAGGCCCAGGAGGGTGTTTGCCGACCAAATCGGAGACATCCTCATAAAAGCTAGGTTGCCTAGTGCCCATAACCATAGAGCTTGTATGAAGAGAATTGTGAATGTGAAGAAAGCGAGGTAGTTGTGTCAGGATCGTAGCAAGTGGCTCTCCATTGTCTCTACCTATCCCTGTGGGAAAAAGGCGTGACAATTTGATTGATTGATTGATTGAATAAAAATAAACTAATAATGAGGCACATTACATAGAAACGATTTCAACTGCAAAGTGGAGATTGCATGCACTGATTTGTCAATATGCAACATGGAACTAACAGTTGAAAGAACTGCATGATGAAAAAAAATAAGGGAAGAATTTCGACGCGGCCGCGAGTACGTTCACTGTTCAGAGTAGTCGCGTTTTGAGCGTCAGAAAACGGGTTAGATTCCTGGTTTATTACTAATTAATAAAACAACTAATATCTATATTGTTTAAAGTTACATACTCGATACTTTTGTGTAGTTAAGACGCATTTATAACCTATATTATGTGAAGAATGCAAGAGAGTTGTGTGAGGATCGTAAAAAGCGGCTCTCCGTTGGCTCTGCCTTTCCTTGTGGGCATGAAATTAATAAATTTTACGACAGTCGTGGAATAACTGTTAGCGATTGGTTTGTTGGTGGTGTCATATGTCGAGTCCCAATAAAAAATATTCTTGATTCTTATATTTTATTATTCTCAAAGTTTAGTTATTTAATTTAATACAAAGTAATGTTAATTAAAATCTCTAAAATGTTTGCCTTGTCTGTATAAAGAGTTGCGTAAACAAATAGAAGGGAGAGCAAACGAGAACAAATGAATAGAGTTAAGCGAATAACCACGAAGATACTGCGAGCAATTTGTGATGTCTAGAGTACGGTTTATATTCACACCTGGTTAAATTGCACACCGTCTGTGTTTATTATATATATTGAGATATATGTATGTGTTGATCAGTAGTTATATTGATACTTTGCAATGTTTGGAATAATTGCAAACTGATTAAGTGTATTTTACTCATTGAGATCTAAAGGAAGCGAGGGAATTGTGTCAGGATCGTGGCAAGTTGCGCTCCATTGTCTCTGCCTATCCCCGTGGGAAAAATACTTTACAATCTGATTGATTAATTGAGATCTATTTGTTAAAAAAATACTACCAAGATACTATAACACCAACTGTCATTTGTAGCATTTTCTAAGATATTTTGCAGTTTACTAGTTATTTCAGTCTTACTGCGAATACGATCACTGGTAAGGTTTTCGTTCGTAATGTCGGATTAAAATAATGAAACACATATTATACGAAAAATCCTTGATCATAGGCCTCCCACTTAGAACGCCATTTCGAACGACAAGATGCCAGTTGCATCCACCGGTTATTCGTGACCTTTACTATGTCGTCAGTCCACCTAGTGGGATGCCTACCTACACTGCGTCTTCCGATTTGTGGTCTCCACTCTAGAACCTTTCTTAGATTTCAAACTTACTTCCATAGATATTTTATGTAAAATGTCATTTGGTTCAACCAATGCACATCTTGGGTGCACACCTGTTTTACCCAATTTTTGTCTAAAATAATAACACATCATGTTTTTTTTTTACTATAACACTTTTTTACACCTACGTAAAATCAGTTGTTATGATTTAAGTAAGGGAAGTACCTTAATTACTGGCCAATAGGCATACGATCATAGTTCTTACTACATCAAAGGCAATACTTCTCAATCGTACACTTATAATTCATTAGGAAATATGTAACGTCTGGCCGCCCCGGAATCACCTAGCCTAACAGCCCTATTATAAATTAAATAAAATACTTGTTTCTTTTATTTATTGTGACTTGACACCTGACCTCGACTTGCCTGATAGTAAGCAAGGAGAGGTCTAAGAGTGCGAACGACTAAATAAACAGACTTTCACTATGTCTAATATATACTACATAAAGTATTATTTGTAAATTTAGTTATATATTTGTATCTGTATGTGTTTTTATATTAAACTAATTTTTCGTAATATTTTGTATTATGTATGCATAAATATTCAGGAGGGTGTTTTCCGATCAAATCGTAAAACACGTAAGCTAGATTGCCTAGAGCGTATAACCTAAGAGCTTGTATGAAGAGAATTGTGGATGTGAAGGAAGCGAGAGAGTTGCGTCAGGTTCGAGGCAAGTGGCGCTCCATTGTCTCTGCCTATCCCCATGGGAAACAGGCGTAACAACTTGATGATTGAAATATTTTTGTATTTAATAAATAAAGTACAAAATATTCAAAAACTTTTTTTATTTAAAACATATTAAAAAATCACATAGTAAATTCGAAACTTTCTACTGTAAATAACTTCAAAAGTTTTGGATTAGATTGCAATATACGCTGAATGGATCTTTGTCTTTTTAAAAACACGTCTTCGGTTAAGTTAGGTTGTTCTGAATTAGTATCGCTTTTTTTCATACACGGGCAATCATCTAATACAATAACCGGTTCCGGTGGTGCATATTGAGTAGATGCCTCACGATATTTTTCAGTTGTCTCTTCGAATGGCATCCTATCACCTGTGATATCCACTGTATCTATTATACTTTCTATAGGAATGCTGTGTAACGGATCAAGTGCCAATTTGACTCTCACATAATTTTCCTCGCTATAATCCATGTATTTTTCTAAATCTGGAAAAGGTTTCTTTTTAAGCCAATCTTGGCAAATTGTTGCTCTACATTTTTCCGATCTATTAAAATTTTCAAAAGTTAATGATTCCAATGATACTTCATTTACAACTGTTTTGTCTATCTGTTGTTGATCCTCTTGCATCTTTGTGTTTAATGTTGGCTCAGATTTACTTTCTTCTTGTACAGATGGTTCACGTATATAGGAACTTGGGTCATGACAACGACATATTTGGGAATCCAAATACTTTTTTACATCTTCAAATTTATCACATTTAGCATAAATATATTTTCTATTGAGTCTAACATAAGGAAGTTCTACGTCACTAGGTAGTGTTTCTCTACTGCCATACACTCTAGGTGGTATCTCTGAAGTGTCACCTTCAATGACAAAGGGCTCACATATTTCTTCAACTTCTAATGGTTCAGGTGACAGGAATATGTTCTCATTTAAATCGATGAGAATTGACGAAGTCTTCTCAGGCGATTTTTTCATGTCATTTAATTGTAGAATAACCATTTTTTGAAAATTAAGTAAAAACGATATCTGGTCTGGCAACAACTTGAGACTATAACTTATAAATTTTAAAAAGAGCTTTAGTATTTTACTTATTTTTTCTTCCCATTGTTGATTTATTTCGCTAATGGTTTCTTCTCTCTCTACCATAATTTTTAAATACTCTTGTTTTTCACGAAGTTCTTTTATTTTTTCTTGTAGTTCAGCAGTGTGTACCTTTTCTAACAATAATTTCTTGATTTTGCATCTTCTTCTTTCGGTACACATTACATACATGGATGTAGTAGTCGTACTGGCTTCGATTTGTTTGTAAAATGCACGTAAAGCGTCGTTTCTACCTCGTATTTGTTCATTTATTAGTTTGTTATTGTTATTAATCTCATTGGTTAACAATAAATCATAGTACTCCTGAAACTTTTTGATTTTTTCATTAGTTTTTGTTCTCAAAACTTTCTCTAAAATAGTTTTTTGCTGTTTTAATTTGCTTTTTATTTCTTGTTTAACATCTGTTACCATATTTGCGTGAGCACTAATCAGTACATGTTTCAATTCTGAACGCAAATTATCTTCAACTTCTTGAAGACTTTTTTCAAAAAACAAATTCATTTCTTTTATCATTATTTGATTCTTTGCATCTAATTTTTTTCTATATTCCTCTTTCACTTTATCTTCGATTCTAATAATTTCATATTTTAAAATAAGTTCCCATGCTGCATTATTATCAACTATTAATTCATTTAGATATTGAACAAAAATTTTATGTTCTTCGAGCCATATATTTTCTCCAATAGCAAGTATACCTTCATGAGTTTTGCCTCTGGTTATTTTCGATGTAAATGGTGGTTCTAGCTTAACTATTCCAATTAAAGCATCACTGGGTGATATCCATTCCTTTTTATCTGGTTTAACTTCATTTAATTCTTTAGGCTTTTCTATTTTTGGCTTTTCGATGTTAGTAACGCTGTCATTGAAGTATATTTCAGCGTACTTACTACTTACTCTTTCTCCATTAGTTGCCATTTGGTATAAATAAAATATATATTTCTAAAAACAATTTTATATAAAAAAATATTTATTTTTTCTCTAAAAAGATAATAATGTCAGTGAGTGAGTGACATAATAGTTTTCTTTCTCTATTTTACAAAGGCCAATATTTTATCCAGTATATTGTAGCATTTTCTTTAATATATTTAAAGTTTTAATACTTACTCAATTTTTTAATTAAAAAAGATTATAACATATTATTATAGTTTTAAATTTACATAAACTTATATTACTCTTTTTTTTTAAATAAAATGGAATTGCTTTTATTCTAACAGGTACTCGAAAGCATGTCGACGGCCTACCTGTGATTAGCGAGCAACGTGATGTAAGGCCTGCCCGAGAAGCCGGTTGCCTCAGGATTTAATTAAATACTTCCTTGTACCACCCACTCACTAAATTTTAGCACCGTCTACTTGTTATCTCTTGTACTATGTAAACATGGTGTTTAGTGCTTTCAATAAGCACCTTAATATAAAACATGATCGTTGTTTATATAGTGGTTTGTTTTATTTAATAATATTTACTGAATACACTTTTTGTTAAAATGTTGTTAATATAATTCACCTCATAGTGGTAGCAACGTGTACCCACTAGAATATCGAACGTAGTTTCGAAACTGCTCATGGATCATAAATTAGGCGTATCTCGACTCTATTCTCATTTCGGATGCGGCAATGTCCGTTGGAGTTTTGTCATAACTCAGTCTCGGTTGAAATTATTTCCGTTTACACTGATGAGAAAACTAGAGAGGCACTCACTGAGTAGCGATGTAAGTGTTAGCAACAAGCCTCGGCGTAACGTCGGGACATATTTCATTCTTAACGAAGTTAAATTTCCGGAGAAGGTCCTGTTGGAGCGTGCGTAACTCTGATAAAAGGCTATACAATTCTCGTCCTGTTACTGCAACCATTATTTTATTACGAAACGAATGGTTAATGTTAACTTTGCTCTGAAACTTACATGCTATTATTTTATTTTATAGTAAAAGTTACGATGTATGTCCCTTGGCAATATTAATACTTTTTGTGAGATCTATTGAACGTGAGTTTGGAAAAGTAAAAACAATCAAAGTTGAGGTGTAGTCATCTGAAAGTTGTGCAAAATGTTTGACAGCCTCACAATAAAAGAACAACCATAATTCAAGAAACTGAGAACAACTTGGATTGTTTTCTTCACATCATATCGGCAAATAAATCTTTTGTACGCTTATCTGGCGTCAAACTTAATTCCTATGCATAATTCATGGCGTCGATGCCGTGTGAAAAGGAAAAGTTTTGCGACTAACCACAACAAACCCTCATAACTGACATCTTCTAACACTTCAAAACTTTCAACTTTTCGCTAATAACCACCACCTATCAATGTACACATCCAGATATTTAACACAAATACTTTTACTCAATTTATCATTTAGTAAGGTATTTCAATTCAAATCCTTTGCTTATTTTCATCCCCCAATCCAGAACCACTTGCTGGTAAAACCTATATTTACTTACTTTTCACCAAGTTTCTATGATGCAAGCACCTATAGTAAGGTAAAATAGATTAAAAATCGAAAATAGTGTAACAATTCGTGAACATTTAAGAGTGGTAGGCAGTGGTACCCAGTCTGCCGATCCGGGGTAGTACCACCACTTACAAGTATACAGACCGTGAAGTGATTTGGTCACGTTTCGGGATCAGCTTGTAAGTTGCCGGTTCCATCTAGGCCGGTATAGTGGATGTGATTGCTACTCATAGTTATTGAATTGTAGTAGCAGTGACATTCATTCATGGACCACACTTTGGCTTAACATCAAGCGGGGTGCTGTCATATGTTGAGTCACAATAAAAAAATATATATATTTTCCATGTAAATACGTATGACTAATCACTGAGTAGGCGTATGTATTATCGCTAATCGGAATAGATGATCCAGTTTAGGTGACGTAAATAAATATGAATTTCATGTCCAATAATAAATACTGTTCATTCCACAATTCATGCGTTACTCGCGTATGTGGAGAATTTATGATGAACTGTTGATTAAAATGTCAAATTAATTAACTACGTGTCAGGGTACTCGAACTACATATATATTAATTGTTAAGTATTAATTGTGTATTAAATGGAATGTAGAAAATTTTTGAACAACAAAATATTTTCGTGCATTTATTTTTATATGAATAGTTTATTAATAACGAGTATATTAATATTTGTTATACATAAAAGGCCAAAAACATAAAAATATGTTTGAATTGGCGCTTACTATTTGGTCAAATATTTCATACTTACTTAGTGAAAATATCTTGAACGAAGCGACGTCGCGCTCTGCACCTTTTAGATAAAATGAATTCAAACTAAGACATCGGTTGAGGAATTTATTTACTTCTCGCTTTGTCGCTATGAGTCCCATAAATTTTGTCAAATATTACTCGTATCTGTTAATTTAATGAATAACGTTGATATGCTATATAGAAAGATAAATCTGAACAAAAAAGAGAGCGGGATAACAAAAAATGTGGCGTAAACAAAGTCTGACAAAATACATAGCAGTATGTAGTGTTTGTTGTTTGTTTGCGAAATTTAAATTCAGTGCAGCGAGTCACGGGGAAAGAGTTTTAGCATTTGTCCACTGCAGCCAAACTCACATACGGAATTGTAAATTTATTTGTCGGTTTCTTCAAACCAGGCTGCCTCGTGTAGCAAAATCCTTGGCATGCTTCTATCGCAACCTTAAATAGCATTTGAACACTCAGTTTACAAACTTTTATATTAGTGTATAATTCACTATTAAGCGGCTTTGTCTAAGAATTTTATGTTGTAGTACAAAGTGGTTTACGGCTTGTTCAACCAAGCGGCAATTGGTTGAACCAGGGACTCTTGGTTTGCGTGACTACTACACTACCATCACACCACGGACGTCTTATAAATATATCATATTTTATATCCTAATAGTTAATTATAACTGGTAAAAACAGTAGATTTAACTCAATATCTAGAAAGAGCTTTTTTAAACATTTATGAACGCGAGATGACCTTAGGTTGCCTGTATAGTGCTACCCGACATTATGACATTGTGAGCGCTGACTAACTATAGGTACTTAATATACATTTTTTTCATACAAATCTGTCAATTTCCAAACAAAATTTCAAAAATATCATACACATATTGTATGTTAAGTTAAAAGTTATTGATTCAAGGGAATGATGAAGAAAAAGTTCCGCAATGACCCGTGGCTAGCCGTGTTATTGCCTTCGAGCACGATATAAGAAGGTGTTGCTTATAATTTCGCCGGTCCAAGATTGCGCTCTAATGTAGGGTAAGGGCTCCTGGTGAATTGCTGTATTTCCTTAATAGTGTGCATTTACCCCCGCCGACAATTTGTGACAAGAGCGTGGGCTAAATTGTCGCTCCGAGGAAATAAACTAATTTACGTGTATAACGCGTTTATAAGCATTCACTTCGGATCGTGGCAATGGGATTTAATCAATGGTTTGGACTTTATTGTTTCTTTTGTTCTTTTTTCTTTGTAATTATTACACGTTTATTATGTAAAATTTGCGTCCCTACTCTGTTTTTACAACTGTTTGTAAAATTAAATTGGTTTTTTTTTGCATTGGATTAACTTATTTATTTAATATTTTTAGAACCAGTTTTGAACTTCTAACACAATACTTTAAAACTGTAGCAACTAGCAACCTCGTCATAAACGCAACCTTAGCTAACTTCTGTTTCGTGCAGTGCCCACAAAACCAATATTTATCTAATAGCTTTACTTGTCATCCTTTTTTTTCTTAGTTTTTGCGCGAACATTGATTAATGAATTAAACAAATTTTATACGGCTTACTATCGCTGCAAAGCTTTAGAAACGTCGGAAAATAAAAAAAATAAAACCAATCCAAATAAAACCAATACCAAAATAAGCGCGATAGTAAGCCGCATAAAATTTGTTTAGTTCATTACTTATAATACGTTAAGATTGTTCCTTAATCAAATCGAAGACATATTAGTGGAGAGACGTCCCTACTGGCATATCACGGATATGTTGCGTCAAGACTAAGATATGGTATAATTATATGGGGTAATTGTGTAAATGTCACTAGATTGTTTTTGGTGCAAAAAAAGTGCATAAGAGCTATATCTAGAGCGGGTCCGCTAGATTCCTGCAAACCGTTGTTTCGGCAATTAAATATCCTATCCCTGACATGTATGTACATCTGTGATATAAGTGTATTTGTAAAAAATAATCCTGACTTTTTTAGGAAAACTCTAGTACATACAAGGTTGCGTACGAGGGATCCTACAGAGTTATAGTAGGGGAGCCCAAGCGGGGATTTCTGGATTTACTCCAGCGTGACAGATTAAATTATGGGAGATACCTTGTACCCTATAGAGTATATCTACCAAGTATTAGCCCTTAATACAGGGGGGTACGTGTATGGCAGCTGGTCAGAATTGTAAAAAAAAATCGATCTTTGACTATACTCGAGCGCGTCAGATTAAGCTAAGGTGAGTTAATTACATACTAATAAGTGCACATTTTCTTAATCTGACGGATTGAGTATGACGGAAGAGAATGGGAAGGTCACAAACTTGTAAAAAAAAATCGTCACCTGGACATTCTCGAGCGCGGTCGATTTTAATTTTATTTTGAAGAAAAATGACTAAGAATGACTAAAAAACTATAATCTGTCAATTTCAACAAGCCGAAGTAGCAAAAATCTTTGATAAAGTTTTGTGCGAGCAGTTGCAGTAGAGCATGTATTCCCCACTCCGCGTCTCTCGTTCCCTTTCACTTCTTCTTTATCTATTACTCTCTCGCACAGTCTTAATATACAGGGTGTTACAAAACACCTCCTAAAGCCGAACCCCCTTAAAGGTGTTAAATGGTCTCTTATAAAATATTTATTTCAATAATGTGCCAACCCTGTTTCAGTGAAATTAAACAATAAATTACATAGAACATATATTTTATGGAACGCCTATGAACATTTTGACCTAATGTACAATGTAAAAAAGTATAAACTGTACAAGAAAGAAGATTTTAAGATCTTATCTTAATAAGATCTTAATAACCATAAATTATATATACTTTTTCGTAAATAACAACGTCACAATTAATAATTAACATTTTACATTAAGGGTTCAAAATGTGCTCCGCCTTGCTCGATGCACATCCTCGCCGGTAGATGGGCTGTGTGGCATTTTGCACCATTGTTGGTGTTATCTCCACAACAGTGGGCAATCTCCATACGCTTCCCCCACCGCTAAAAGGGTATATAGTACATAACATTTAATTTTTTATATCAACTAAACTTTAAAATTCGATAGGTCCTTACGACGTTCAATGGGTCCCAAGAGGCTAGGGCCCCCCTACTATTTTCATAATCTGATTCGGGTATGACGAAAGTGAATAGGAAGGTCACAAATTTGTAAATTATTTATTTATTTTGTTGCTATTTCCTATCTATTTGTTCTGTTTCATTATTTAAAGTAGTTGTTCCACCAGATACACTTTATTAGGGACTGCTTAAATTTATCACAGATTATTCTTTAAATAATTGTGCATGTATAACCTGTTGGAAAAAACGCGAACTTTAAAATTAAATGATTCCAAAATTGTGTTAATAATAAATTCCATATTGCAACAATACATATTATAAACGCGAAAGTTTATAGTATGTATTGTATGGATGGATGGATGGATGTTTGTTACTCTTTCACGCAAAACTACTAAATGGATTTTATTGAAACTTTACAATAATATAGCTCATATTCCACACAGTTTCTGAGATATTATTACTTATAAGTAAAAGTGGGCAGTGATTGTGAGTGAAAGAGAGAGAAATAGTCTAAACTATACCGCGATTAGTGTGCTATTGTGAGTGTGTAACAATTACCTTAAAAAAAAACCTTTTTCAAATTGTCAGATTAATGAAATCCCTTCAGATAATTGTCAGATTAAGGGTCAGTACAATTGGGTCATCTTACTGAACCTTCTGTATAAAAGACTGACGCGCTCGAGTATTTCAAATTAACGATTTTTTTTTACATTTTCAAAACTCCGCCACGAACTTGCGTCATGTCGGAATCGTCAGTCTTTTGAATGGGAGCTTCTGTGGGGCTTATTTAACATCCCCTCTGAATGTCTGACGCGCTCGAGCAAATTTTATTTTTTTTGTTTTTCTACCTTTCCGTACTGCCACCCCCACCATGCAAACCGTCAGATTAACATACCTACAGTATTATGGACACGTGGAGTATATACAATATCAAAATCTGACGCGCTCGAGTATATTTTTTTAATTGTTTTTTTTTACATTTTTAAAAATCTGTACACCCTTCCCCCACCGCTAAAACCAAAAACCCACATAACATTTAATTTTTTTTATCACCTAAACTTTAATATTTAATAGGTCCCTACGACGCTCGAGTAAATCCCCGATTAGCCTCTTGGGCTCCCCTACTATTAGTAATGCCAGTATGAGCCAGTGCACTTTGTAGATCTAATTGCTACTGTATGGCAATAACGGTTTTTAATAAATTGCCACTTGTCATAAAAATATTACCCTTAAAATGTTTTAAAAATGCATTACGTCAGTGGTTGACAGAACAATGTTTTTATAGTATTAAAGAGTTTTTAGAATGTAAGTGGTGACATAATAATTGATAATAATATTTGCATGCCATCATTGCAAATCATTGGCGAATCACATGAACTTGTTTATATATATATATATATATATATATATATATATATATATATATATATATATATATATATATATATATATATATATATATAAAATATCTCCACACCATGTATTCTGGCAAATAAAGACATTTCATTTCATTTCATTTCATATAAAAAATAAAATAGCAGTCCGCAGCGTCCATTACAATGATCTGTAAAAAAACAGTTTTTTTACAGATCATTGATTGTGTAATGTTACAGTTTATTGTCTCAGCCTGTGGAATTGAATTTTATTCATATTTATGTATTTATAGTGGCTCGACAACACCAGGTGACCGAGTGACTGTAACTAAAGATCGTAGGCGGGCCTGATGTTAAGCTGAAGTGTGGTCGATAAATTTAGAATATCCGACCATCCTGCTAGACGGCCCTTGTCAGAATCCCTTATCGAACTTGAAACCAATTCAAACATGACAATTATTGTTTATGAATAAGCTCTTTATAGTATATTCGGTTCCTAGGCCTCTGATGGTCACAGTACTGCGCCGGATCATTTTTAACTAAGATAAAAATCATAAAATTGTGGATGTAAAGGAAACGAGAGAATTGTGTCAGATCGTGGCCATCCTTTGTCTCTGCCTATCCCTGCGGGAAAAAGGCGTGATAATTTAATTGATTAATTGATTAATAGGAGTCACGACGCTAGGTTTTTAATCACTCTACTGAAATAATTCAATCAATCAATCAAATCGTCAGGCCCTTTTCCTACAGGGATAGGCACTAGGCATCTCAACTTTCTTAAGGGTGTCTTCGATTTGGTCGGAGAACACCCTCGATTAAAGCATCCATCCACATCAGATTTATAAATTTGTTTCGTCAATCTACTCTCACCCATCCTTTCCACTGCAATAATTATATTATGATAATGTAAAGTCATAAAAGAATAATAACCTTAATTACAAGCGCTATATGAATGATCTCGTCACCATAAGCCCAACTTATTATTACCTGCATTTTAATGAAGTGTGCCATAAAACGTGTCATTGTTGCCTGTGCCGAGTTTAATGTGTCGCATTAACGCTATCACCCTCACGAGTGGGATTACTGCTCACCCCCATACACTTTATAAGCTTGCAGATGCATCTCCTATGACGTTCTGAGAGCGGTGTTAATATTTAAGTGCTAATGCTTTATATAAATTAAACATCGCTACGCTGTGAGTGCTTTGATAGGAGGATGACAGGCGTGGCCGATTGGTCAGCACACCAGTTTGTTAAGCGTAAAGTCCCAGGTTCGATTCCCGGTCGGAGAAAATATTTGTTTCATAGCTATTTATGAATTATATTAAATATTGTAAATATTTGTTAATAATTAAAAGAGGCGGATATTTGCTTCGGGTCTGGTTATCAAAGAGTGGTAGGCTGTAGTCTGCCAAGTATACAGACCATGAAGTGACTTAGTAGCGTTTCGGGATCAGCTTGAAAGTTGCCGGTTCCACCTAGGTCGGTATAGTGAAAGTGACTGCTACTTGCAGTTATTGAATAGCAGTGACATAATTTGTGCTATTATATGCGGGGTGCTATCATAATATGTCGAGTCATTAAATAAAAGATGCTTTGATAGAATGCGTTTAACTTTTTTTTTATCCACATTCGAGTATGTCTGACATTATAATCTGATGTGGATGCGTTAAATGAGACAGACCCAGGAAGTTTTCCTACCAAATCAGAGACATCCTCAAGAAACATGGATTGCCTAGTGCCTGTAAACGTAGAGCGTGTATGAAGAGGATTGTGGATGTGAAGGAAGCGAGGGAGTTATGTCAGGATTGTAGCATGTGGCGCTCCATTGTCTCTGCCTATCCCTATATTAATTTTGTTATTAAATTTTTAATATTATTTAATTAATTAATTTTATTTAAAAAAATCTTTTAAAATGTGATTTAAAATTAAAATTACCTTATACCATGTATTCTCCCCAGCTTATTAAATACGAAGCATGAAAAGGTCGGCATAGTGACGGCGACTAAGACAACTTTAAACTAAGTTGTCGGGGCTCTTAAACTTTCATTTGCACAAATAAGGCAAGTAAGTCATGGCAAGTGTCGCGTCTCAATCAATCAATTAAATTATCAAGCCTTTTTCCCACGGGGATAGACAATGGACAATGAAGCGCCACTTGCCACGATCCTGACACAACTCCCCCACTTCCTTCACATGCACAATTCTCCTCATACAAGCTCTCAGTGTCAATAAATAAAATTATGAAAAAAAATAGTTTGATGGTTAATTGAAAAATAAAATATTAGTTTACACCGTGTTTAACAATAATAAAAAAACACCTACTGTAAACATATTTTATAATATTTAGATATAAAACGAAGTATTTTCTAAAGATGTCTAGACAAAAGGATTGCGCTATTATTACAAAAAAAAGTAATATTGATAGTAAATAAGTTTATTTAAAAAGTTTGTTAAAAGTAAAGTTTTAAACGCTTAAATGTTTTAATGCGTCTACATAGTTTTTTTAAATTACAATTTACATACATAGTAGATAGCAGATGTTTCTAACATACTTTGTCAACAAGAAGTATAAAAAATAAAAATACATATCTAAATAAGTGTTGCCTTTTTACAAAACAATGTTTCGTATATATTATAAAAATGATGAAAGAAGATTTATAAATCTGTGGCGAGTGGAAGGATTAAGCGGGAACGTCCTAGAAGATTATTCCTTGATTAAATCAAGACATTTTTAAAAAAGAAGATATTTATAGTTATTATAAACATGATGATCGTGTTATACGAAAAGCGAGGGAATTGTGTTAGGACCGTGAAAAGTGGGAATAAGGGCTAACAATTTTATTTTTACTCAGTAATTAAAGGTAAAATATAATATTATGATTCAATTTAAAAATAAGTGTTTTATACGTTTCTATAGTAAGCTACTAAAGTGCTTGTATCATAGAAACAGGACAACCAAAGTACATATATCTAAGATACATTGGTACAGGTGGGTGGTATCGAACTCGTTCTCTCGGTTTGTGTAACCATTGCACTTCCACTACGCCACACTTATCTTTTTCATAATCTTCATACATAACATTTCAAAGTATGTCAATTAGATACATACTCGTAGCTAGCTATACTTATGAATATATGTTTGAAGATTTAATATAATTTAATATATTAAACGCTGTCTGACAATATAAAGTTGTCAGTTATTTAAATCTAACAGATTTAATATACTTTATATTAAAATACTTCTAGATTGTATGACTCAGTTTGAATTTAATATTTTAGAGTTATTTTGCTTGACCGCTGAGGCATTAAGTAGGTGTACAGATTGCAACCAGCTTTAGGAGCTTAGAATGCATTCCTGGAATCCGATTCTATCCCATTGGGTCGTGCCTGTAGTTTAGTTGCATTACATTAGGCTCCGACCGCATTCCATCTGTTCAGAGGCCATTTGATTTACTTGTGAAAATTGATTGCAATTACTTCCAATAACATATTGTACTACTTACTATAAGTATATTCTAACTTTTAGTGGTAGTGAAGTCCTTGGTATAATATATACTTTGGTCGACTTGTTTCTTTGATACAGGCACTTTAGAAGTCTACGAGTAAAACGTAAAAAGAATAATATATATATATATATATATATATATATATAATAATAATAATAATAATAATAAGCAGATGCTTCCTTTATCGCCTTTACCACAATTGTCTAGTGGAATGCTTTACCTGTCTTTGTTTTCTTCCTAAAAGTCGTCGGAGCTCTTGGATCTCTTTAAGCATCCAGCAGCATTGTTCTTGCAGCAGGCAAGTCGAGGCCAAAAATAAGGACGCATAAAATAGTAAAATAGCACATAGAAATAATGAGTGAAAGTAGATTGAAGAAAGGAATTTATAAATCTCATGTGAATGGATCGGAGACATCCTCAAGAAAACTGGGTTGCCTAGTCCCCATAATCATAGAGCTTGTATCAGAGATTTGTGAATGAAAAGAAAGTGAGGAAATTGTGTCAGGATCCTGGCAAGTGGCGCTCCATTGTCTCTGCCTATCCCTGTGGGGAAAAGACGTAATAATTGTTTGATTTGTTATTGAATAAAACAAATCAAAACCAAAATAAACGCGATAGTAAGCCGCATACATTTAATTTAACTCATCGACACATAAAATATTCATATATTTGAATATAATAACAAAATAAACACTAAATTTATTAACTATTAAAAAAAGATATTGCGTGAATTAAATTCTAGTATACAAGATCTATTCTAAAAAAACTTTATTAAGTTTTTGATCGAATTTAAATGAGTTTTTTTTTTAAATTTAACATAGTAAACCGTTAAAAGGAACGTTTTTTTAGTCGTCGGTACTTTTGAACCTTCTCTTTCTTACTATCATCAGGCAAATAGAGGTAAGACGCCGCGTCCCAATGAAAAATATATATGAAATAATATGTACGAATTAAATAAATAAAAACAATTCATAAACCTTCAGTTTAATTATTCTGTAGTAAAATATGAATTAGGTGTTAAATTAGTTAATAAGCACGTGGCAGTAGAACGGATGTCAAGTTGATGGGGGTAAACAGTGAAGACGGTCTGTGTCTTGTGGTCGACAATTGAATCATAAAGGCATACGTGACCTCTCTTACCCCCGAAGCTAGTCACTGCTTTTTAGACAAAGTTAACTTTTCGTATATTTCTCTTATGAGATATGTGACATGATTTAGCCACAGAGAGTCTATACAGTGCTAGTTACTGTAAAGCCTTAAATTGTCACGCCTCTAATCGTAGACTTTATTTTAAAAGCAAAAGTACATAGTAAATTTCTACTAAATAACTAACTTGTAAATTTCGTGTAAATAAGTAAATAAATCTCGGTGGGAAATGTTTAGAAAATTAAGTTAGGTATAGAGAAACAGATAAAATTAAAAGTAAACTATATATAAAAATATCATCTAATGAAGTCAAATCAGAGATTAGGTATATATGTGCAATAGACAATAAAATTTAAGTTATTTTATATTAGTTATTCGTACCTAATTAATTTTGTATTTTCTCCCTAAATAAATAAATAAACTATAATGCTTCTATGCAAATACGACTAGACAAAAGACGTGACACATTAGTTAGGGTACTAGTTCGTTACGTGTTGTCCCGAGTTCGATTTCCGGTCGGAGCAAAAATTTGTTTTAAAACTTTTATTTGTAATATTTATTGTCAAAGAGTGGTTGGCTCTGGTGCCCATTCCA
Source organism: Tinea trinotella (assembly GCA_905220615.1). NCBI lineage: Eukaryota > Metazoa > Arthropoda > Insecta > Lepidoptera > Tineidae > Tinea > Tinea trinotella. The sequence goes on from HG992310.1 coordinate 5,874,223, forward strand.
CCGATCCGAACAACTTACGACAGCTTAATGTTAAGCTGAAGTACGGTACATGAATGGAGGCAACTGTTAGTACAATTAAATAACATTTATTAACTTTGTAATAATAACTTTGGCCGGCATAGTAATAGCGGCTAAGACAACCGTAAGCAGAATCGTTTTTTTTTTTGAGTCCTTGGTGCTCTTGGAATTTTCATCGCTTTCTATTTGTTAAATGCCAAGTCACAATAAACAAAAATCACTAAATGTACTACAAAAACTACAAAGTAAAACTAAAAAATGTAAACACACGGAGAAATTCGGGATTTAAATATTCTTCGTAGCTGATAAAGCTTGGATGTGCTTAGCCCGGCTTAATATTATCCTAGAGGAACCCAACTGGTCTCTCTAATCGACTCCGAACACGCCCGACCTTTGTCAGAACTGAGAAAAGGAGCAACACGTATGCCACGTGTTCTGTAGATAACGTCAGGTCAATCCAAATTTAAGACTGTATTTCCTTTGAGTATTTAGATACTAGGCTATAAATAAATTAAGTACTATTATTCTATTTAGAGACTTATTTGTTACTTTATGTATTAGTAATAAAAATTGGACAGTCAAATTAAATGACGACAGGCGTTGCGTAGTGATTAGCACACTGGAAGTCCCGCGTTCGATTCTCGGTCGGAGCAAATCATAGCTTTTATTTGTAATAATTAATATTTTTTATTAAATTTTACAAATGAAAGCCAAAGGTTGGCTGGTAGAGAATGCTAACAAGCACTAAGTCTACCAGCGTATGATTATATAATATATTATAAAGGTTTATTATACCTACTTAGTGTAGAGAGTAAATTAAACTTTGTAACTAGCGATGCAATCCAATGTAGAACTCACATTAAAACTTTCCATGTGATTCTTAAAGCTTCCCTAATGAAACACGTCTTCAATTTCCGCAGTAGACTCGTAATTAAATAAATTGATCATTAGTATCATAAACTTGGAACCTCTAACTTTGTTTTAGATGGCTCCGCGTGACCAGACTCAACAATTATCCTTTGCTTTGTCATAGTGAGGTGATAATAGCTTTCTGTTGAAGGTACACGACTTCAATTTAAGAAGTTTTATGGTGCCTTTTTAATATCCTAACACAAAAAGTATAACTGATATTTTCTCGGAAAACATCTTTAAGGGAATCATTCTGCATATTTTAAATTTGGTTACTATTGTAGTTCTATAGGATTATACTGTAGTTCTATAAGATATATCCTCTGTATATCTTATGTGCTGTTTAATATACACTTTTCTCTATAAATTTTCTTGACTGGCAGAGAATCTCTCGCGATTTAAAGTCCATTTTTGTATATTTTCTTACAATAAACAAATAAATCCTTTAAAACAGCATATTTTTAATTTTATATTAAGTAATATTACAATTTAGCTTGTGGAACCAATGGCCGTAAAGTTCTCGAATGGAGATTACATAGAGTCACACACAGCGTAAGGCGTCCGCTACGCGTAAGGCTTGACTACCTGCTAAAGGTAGCAGGCCGAATCCAGCAGGCCATTGTGGAGATCGCTGAGGGAGGGCCTATGACTAATAACCGATATGGTGATTAATGAAATATGAACTTAAATAATTTGGTTATACTGTCTAACCCTTATCATACTCGTTATCATAACCCTTTTTGAAGAGAGGCATGGCACATTTGTTAGCACACCAGTTTCTTACGCATAAAGTCCCGGGTTCGTTTCCAAGTCGGAGCAAATATTTGTTTCATAGCTTTTATTTGTGAAATTTAATAATTAAATTTTACAAATATTTTTAAATTAAAAAAAGAGGCGAAAATTTATCAAAGTGTGGTAGGCAGTGGTGTGATCCGGGGTAGTAAGACCGTAAAGTGACTTAATCGCGTTTCGGAATTTGCTTGTAAGTCGCCGGTTCCAACTAGGCCAGCATAGTGGATGTGACTGCTACTTACAATTTTTGAATTATAGTAGCAATCACCTCTATTTATGGACTGCACTCCAGCTAAACATCAGGCGGGGTGCTGTCACATGTTGAGTAACAATATAATAAGAAAAATAAAATTACAAATAATGTAATATCAAGTAGCAATAGACACATTTGTGAATAAATAAATTGCACCTCGACCGTTGAAATTTATCACTGAAACGACAGAGAAACGAGTGCTTAGAGCGCTCGCCCGCCCTCAGCCTGTGCAACATATTTCACTACATAAATCATAACTTTATTTCCTCTCAGTCGCGGATGTTGGATCACGAGAAAAGCGTCTCGGCAAGGTGTCTTCGAAATGGCTTTAAGAGTTGCTCGGCTCTACCGCAACAAAGGATACTGAAATTCAATTAGACGAAATGTAGGTGGATAGAGGAACGTTAACCATACTTTCCGAGTGCCTATGCAATTTAATGCACTGAGAGCTCAATGTTATTCAATTTACAAGTTGTTCTTCTGCGGTTTACGTCATACAGCTCTGTTGTAAACAAACCTTATTTGAGTTTTGATGTTCATATTCTACAAAGGCGTTAGAGATTTAATTATTATATAAGTAGTAAATATACATATTACTAGTAGGCAGGCATTTTTTATGCATATTGGCCACAAATATATATTTATGAGCGTTAGCGCTGACGATGGAAAAAAAATGTTTAACTGCAAGTCTAATAAGGTAAATAAACAAAGTTATGAACGTTGACAAAAGTTGAAATATTGTAATACAACTTGACCGTGGTCTAGCGGTATTGCAATGATCTCGGAAGCTAAGAGCCTCCGGTTCGAAACCACTTGCCAATATCTTTCATATTTATTATGCATTCTCTTATAGCTTACCATGGCATATGAGCGGACGTTTTCATACATCAGTGAACATCTTTATTTATGCTTTGGATGTCTAGTTTCTATGATACAAGCACGTTTAGTTTTTCAATATAGAAATGTATAAAATAATAAAAAGCGACCGTGGTGTAGTGGCAGTGCAATGATGGGTATGCAAGCCGAGTGCATGGATTCTAAACCACTCACCGGTACCAATGTATCTTTAATATTTGTACTTTGGTTGTCCTCTTTCTATGATACAAGAACTTTAGTAGCTTAGTATAGAACTGTATAATAAAAAAATAAAAATAAAAAATTGAAACGCAATGTATCGTAACAGTATAATGTTCGTTTATGATTTGCGTTACCAATCCTTCCGGCCAATTAGCGTGATGAAAGCGGCTGGTGGCAAACAAAAGCCCATGAATTTATTGTTAGGTTACTGGCTTAAGTTATTTAAGTGTTCGTGGAACGAGCGTTATTCACGTGCGCAGAATGCAGCTTCCTGCGACAATTTATCATGAATCTTTAATTAAACTTTAGCAGTCACTGCTTCGAGCAACTCGTAAGCATTGTACTTGTTCCTTATACCTATCACTGTTGCGAATTTAGGAGACATTCGATTGTTGAGAACATTCCCGTGAACCTAATTTTAGTTTGCTTTAATTTCCACTCGAACTAGTTACTGTAACTAGATATAGTTTTGTTATACGTGTTAATTAGTTCATTACTGTATTTACTTATTTTTTTACATATATTATACATTTCTATACTAAGCTACTAAAGTGCTTGTATCATAGAAACAGGACAAGCAAAGTACATAATATATCAAAGATACATTGGTACCGGTAAGTGGTTTCGAACCCGTGCTCTTCCGTTTGCGTTACCATTGCACTGCCACTACACACTGTCGCCTTAAATTCTATTCTAATCTACTAAACATGCTTGTATGAAAGACAGTACAATATACAAACGAGTATATCATATATAGATTGGTACCAGCAAGTGATTTTGATCCGGAGGCTCTTGGTTTTTATGACCGTTGCACTTAGCCGCGTTTTAAAATCTGCTTGAAAATTTTCGTCATTCAACCAAGCCTATAAACCCTATACTACCATAGGGTTTATATAAAAAGAATTGTGGATGTAAAGGAAGCGAGGAAGTTGTGTCAGGACCGTGGCAAGTGGCACTCCATTGTCTCTGCCTATCCCTGTGGGAAAAAGTCGTGACAATTTGATTGATTGATTGAAACTAGTGAAGTAAATAAAACTTCATTGAGTAGATATCATTTATGTTATAATATTTTTTATTAACTATTTAATATTTACAATAATTCCCTATCAATTTTCTAAATAACCACAGCTGATTTTAAAACTATTTTACCAAAGTTTGATTATCAATTTACATTAATTATTTTTAAATATTTTACAGATTTTGTTATATTAATTTGGCTAAACATTAAGGCCGAATTCCATTGCAGTACATGCGCACACTGATGCCTAAAAGAAGACTGGGATAGTATTTGTAAAAGACTAAAAGGAAGCACCTAAAATAGTGGCAACACACTAATAGATATAAAACTTAAGTTCAGTCCATGAATAGTGGCGACTATCAATACAGTAAATTAATTGCAACTACCAGTCCCATTAACTATGCGGCCTAGTTGGGAAGCCAACTTTTAAGCTTATCCCGAAACGCGACTAATGTTACAATATGTACACTTGAAAGTGGCACTACTCCGGATCGCCAGACTATCTATATATCAATGTCTCTTATTCTCGAACACGGCCACCTACAAGATTGACTGGCGAGAACTGACTGATCTGTTACAGTTAGCAGGAAATGGATGCAGACCGCTTTCAAAAGGCCGCTATAGAAAACGCTGGAGGTAATGCTGGACATAGACTCATATGATGATACTCGTAATTGGTGTACGTCTTCTTTTACGCGTTATGGTCTCGTGCGCTGCACATGCGCTGCAATGTGATCTGTCCTTTATACACATTTTAATAAAATGAACTTTAAAAGTTATCAGTCATTACAAATAATAACAAAATTAACAGTTATAGTTTATTAGGTCTATTTAGATATAAACGGGACCAGAAAGCTAGGTGAGATGCTAATTTTTCTTTAAAACAATTGTACTGTACAGTCTTAGAAATTTGAACAGACTGTGTTTTCAATTATTAAATCTGATTCAAATTAATGAATTAAACATGTTTTATACGGCTTACTATCGCGTTTATTTTGATTTAGATTTTACAATTTTTTATTATTTCGACTTTTTACAATATTATTCCGACGAAACAGTCTCTCCGTGACCACGATGGCTGCAAAGCTCTCGAAACGACGGAATAATAAAAAAATGTAAAGTCAAAATAAACGCGATAGTAAGCCGCATAAAATTTGTTTAATTGATTCAAATTTTAATACCAATTTTTTTATTAAAATTTTCCTTCTTTAGTTGGGCGATGTGCCTTAAAATTGTAAGTAAATCGGCTTATGTTTTACAATTAGAAAGTTTTAGCAAATACTATTTATATCCGAATAGGCCCTGAAATTTACCTAAAGAATAATTAACATACGACACAGTCCATCTACAAAGATTTTACCAAGAAAATTTCAGTTTTTTAGTAAAACTAAATTTATAGGGTTTTAATTTACACTCATTTCGAAGTTGAAACCCGCATAATTATAATCATCTACAATAAATAATTATATTGACAAAAAAAACAATAATAATACAGGGTGTAAATTGACATAAAGCATTCCAGTTACTTAAAGGTTATTACTGATGCGATACAAGCAATATAAATTTTAGTGTGCATTATATTTTTGGCATTTATTAGTCCAATATAAACTACATAATATTGTATATAATTTTTATGTTAAAAAATTAAAATAAAGCATCACTTAAGAATCAAAAACAATTGCAATTTAAATGCAATTTAATATAATAAATTGCTGTGCTTCACGACAGCTATGTTTAGTTATGGCAGTTATGGCGATCATTCAACTCGCATCTGATAAACAGGTGCAATGTTACATCTATCCAGTGCTACATAATAACACTAGAAAAAGAAGTACCAGAAAATTGAAAAATTTAACCTTACAAGGACTTTTCACATGTTTCTGTTGCCTGGTAGTCGGTGTCGGGTAACCGGCGGCGAAGCGTATGGGCATGTACGGTAGCTTTCACACGTCCCAGTGTAATGCCCATACATTTTGCGCCGGGTATCTGGCACTGGAACGTGTGAAAATGCACTTAGTGTAACACATTAAAGGGATTAGCTATGAGTTTATTTACACCCAGTATAACATTATAGTAGTAAATATTACAGATATAATTTTAATATAATAAATATACTTTTTACAATAATTCCTAATTACTATGACATGTAAGTAACATTTATAAATGTCTTAAAACTTTCATTACAAACGTACAAAGCTCTGAGTTAATTAATTTACGTATTAAATAATATCATAACAACAATAACTCAATTAAATAAATCTAAATATTTAGCGTAACATATACTTTTATAAATATAGATTTTGGACCTACCCTTTACCTATCTTACTTCAGAAATGTCCAACAATTTCTTTACTAAAACATTAAAATAAGCTACTTTGTTGCCTAATTTCGTTTGATAAAGTTTTCAAATAAACGCCATAACAATTCAGTCGCATTAAGAAAATAGTAAATCCATTTGTTCACAACTGGGTGATTAGAGGCTATTTAAAAAGGTGTTTTTTTTTAACTGTTTTTCAAAATGTTTAAACAAAACAGTGACCTATAAATTAACCATCAATCACCCATAGTCGATTGAATCGACTCATTTGTGAACGAATTACCTATTTTAATAAGACTACCGACCTCAATAACAATTTATCATCGACATATTTGGCTATCTTCGCGGGCTGCGCAGACGCCATGCGAAGGCGCTAGAAACAATTTTCCATTGGCACAAGCACATAATTGGTAAATATTCTGATGATGGGCATCATGGCTGTGAGATGACGAGGGAGGTAAAGGTAATGCAGATTTTAATTTAGGCATATAAATACTTGACGCGTCCAGTCTTATCTGTAACAACATATATAAAAATTTGTGATAAGCGCTAATAGAGAGAGAAGCCACTAGCCCTTTTTTTAAGAAAAGTTGTACCAGCATGAGCTCTGGGCTCTCACCAGCTAAAACCTTCTACTTTATTTCCACTAAAAGGTCCAAGTCAGCAGAGTCGCGAGTAAGCGTTAGCATTACTGTTTATGACCGCAAACTCCACCGACGTGATCTTATTAGTCCCCTTCTCAAGTTTTAGGCGCGCTCTTTTGTTTATTGTGACGAAATGGTCAGCAAAAGGTCTGACTAATACTACCAGTTCACGGTTGCCTTAGTGGCCGTCACTATAGCCCGTTTGGCCCCTCGTTCGGTGAGAAAGATGTGCGGAAACGTGTTCACGTCACGTCACGAGCTCCATGTTTCTCTCCTCTATTATTTGCTCCACTTGGGCAATGGAAATAAGTTGCATTGGTAAGTACACGAACTGGCTTAGCAATGCTATTGGACTTGATGTAGTTCAATAATGAAACACAGGCGTAGCGTATTGGTTAGCAAGTAAAATGCCGGGTACGATTCCCAGACTGAGCAAAGATTTGTTTTTTATTAAGATGTCATTTATTTGTAATAATTAGATTGTATATTACAAATTCGTTCCAAGTAGCGTTCTAAGGGCGAGGCTTATGATCAGCAGTGGACGCCTTTTGGCTGATGATGATAATATTACATATATATCTCAATGAAAAAAAGAGGCAGATTAATATGTGTTTTAAACAAATTATTATTTTTATGAGAATGTATGCTATAAAATAAAGACGTTTATTAAAAGATGTTTTTAAGAAATTCACGCTCACCGATCCAGCGACAGATCTAAGACGGAAGGTAGTGAGGCAGGTGGCACTGATGTCGCCAGCTCTCGACTCCATGTTGATACTTTGCGCCGCGTGCATCTCCAGTGATCGCGTCGCTGACTCCAGACTGAACAAATTGTTTATTTTAAAGTCATTTAACTACTCAAATGCTTATATATAAATTAATAATACCGTTATATTTCATCATGCATTTCATAATTCTTTCCAAGAACTCAAAGAACTCTTTTTTTATTGTACACATTTTTACTTTTTTAAGTTTTAACAACTTTTAAATCTATTCAGAGTTCTTCGAGCCAATTTATTATTTACAAAATATTCGCAAACATAGAGAATTGTGTATGTGAAGGAAGTGAGAGAGTTGTGTCAGGATCGCTGGATCAAGTTAATATAATATTGGATATGCATAAAATATTTTAACTTAATTTAAAAATATAAAACTGACGAATACAAAATTTAAATGCTAAATTTGTTTACAACTGTCACTCACATTAACGGTTTCGCTGGTGGTGCTCTAATAAGTGGGGTTTGTACAGATGTATGAAAAGTTGCGCCTGAAGGACTGTTGACTACAAGACTTTCAGCGCCTATCGTTACCGCGTCTCTTCCGGCACTAAATAATAATGCTCCCCGCCCGTCTCGAATCTCAAACCGCTTCCCCATGACCTCCAAACGATCATGACCTTGATATAACAAAGTAAAATAAGATACATATGTTTATTACAGTCATTTATAATTTACATAGGAAAATATTTATTAAATACTTTAATAAATTTGTGTGGCTCGACATATGACAGCCTGGTGAATACCGTCCATGAATGAAGGTGAAATGTGACTGCTTTTTTATATGTATAACTATATGTATCTACTACATAACTGCAAAAAGCTTATCCCGAAAACTTTTTTCTTGATTCAGTCGCAAAACGCGAATTAACTACTTCGCGGTCCCCAGATTGTTACTACCCCGGATTGACAAGCTAGGTTGTAGGCGCTGTGTAGTGTAGCCACAGGGCCGATTTGTTTCTACAAATTTTTCATTGCTAAGTTTTTTATTATAAAAAATATTTTCATTTATAAGGCACCTTAGTAGTGGTGAATTGAGCTAAAGCGATTTTTGAAACGAAAAAGCAAAATCTAAAAATTAAAATTCCATAAGTTTTGCCATAAGACTGTAGCTTACCTAGAAATAAGCTGCTCTGTACCAATCCATGTGAGTCTCTTGTTGAAATAGTAAAGTTTCTAGAAGATTCTATTGAAATAGGTTGTCCTCTCCTCGATTTTATATTTGACGTAAATAATGAATCTAATACCATAGCTTGTCCTAAAAGTTGTAATCCTCCAGGCACTATTCGTAATTGACCCATACCCTCCTACAAATAAATATAAAACATAAATTATTTCCTTCATCATCGTCATCGTCAATATTGACGAATAAAATTAATCAGAGGCAAAGAGTAAACGAAGACGATACAGAAGATGGTTCCTGATTTATTAGGCGACTTTTTTAAAAGATCAGGATTTCGTGCTTATAACCATAAAGTTTATATGAAGAGGATGGTGGGTCAATAAGTGATAGAGTTGTGTTAGGATTGTGGAAAGTCTATCCCATTAAGGCATGACAATTTAATAAGGTATTTTATTATTCTTTATTCAAATTATTGTTTTTTGTTTTGTTTTGATTTTGGTCATCTTCTTTTAAGTAAAAGTCTTTGATCTGATTAATTGTAAACTTACCGAATTAAAATCCATAACTTTTAAAATCCACAATGTTAAACCTAAATTAACTACCATCATAAGCATAAGGACCATTACTAAGATGTAAAGGCATTTCTTCCTCCATCCGTAGATTCCAACTTTAAATTGACTATTGTAACTGCTCCTGATGGATTCAGGCTTTGTATCCCTGCTATTGTTGTTCAGAATTGGTTCCGGAGTGGTTTTGTCAGCGTAAGGTATCCTACAATGAAAAACAATATTGTTGATATTTTTATAAACCATTTTTTCATCAATAGACAGAAAAAATGCAGTTGTTTCATAGGAATATTCTATTTGACCCTAAAAAGTTATTTAAATTAACTTTTAATGGTTCAGTTTTTTAACGTTTAAAGATGTTAGAAATTTATTTATTCTCTGCCTATCAGTTGCTTTAGGTTATTTTTATGTAACTTGTAACGCGATATTTAACTTAGACTGGCCTGACTTAGTTCTGAAAAGCAGACTTAGTTCACGTTTGCCTCAGTCACCGTTATTATGCATGCCAAAAGTGTTTTTTCTAGCTTCGCTTAAGGATCCGCTAATTGGAATAGACACGTTTTTAAAGATTTTAGCCGGCATAGTGAAGGCGACTGTGGCAGCCGTGATCTGAACCGGTTTCCGGTTTTGTCAGCCATCAGCCATGGACCTACATTATGCTTACCATCAGGCAGGTCTATCAGATATCGAGTCATAATAAAAAAGTTACCTCAAAAAGTTAATCATGAATTTAAACTTGTTTGAAACAATCTAAGTTTAGTTTTGTTATGAATAATTTATAACCAACCATAGTTAAAGGACCTCATTAGGTTACGGACCGTATTAGCCAATTAAGAAACGATTTAATTTATATGCAATCTTTGACTTGTACATACTTAGTAATATTTTACAGATATCTATAGTTGATAATTAACATTTTATATTCGTTTTAATTAGTTATTTAATTATAATACTAAATCTATTTTAAATTTATAGCATGTGTGTTAATAAAAATGTTTTTCACTAACAAGGGTTGTTTTAAAAATACAGTAATTTTTAAAACAATTCAATCTTGTTAGTGGGTGGAGTGCCAAATTCTCTTCGTAAGTTACGGGCATGAATGTATATACTCATTTTACTATTTATATTGTAACTCCATTTCATTAAAACATTTTTTATATAGCTTTATTAAAGCTTTTAAAACACAAAGAAAGAAATTCAAAATCAACTTACATATAATCTGTTTTATATTTGTTATTGAAACACAGAGAATGAACCTTTAATCACCATTCTATCAGGATTCAAATCTCCCTGTGAATACCTTCCTGTACACTGTTCATATTAATAAAATATCAACAGTATACATTAATTTATCAAAATAATAAATAAATGATCTAGTAAGATACAAAGAATATCAATAAACTTGCATAATATACCTAATTTTAAAAGGCATCCCTACCAACAATTAAAATAATTTATATGCGTAACATAAGAATAAAACGTATAAGCACCTACGTTTTCTTTTCATAAAGCATACTCGTATATAACAATATATAAAAGTAGGGAATAAATTGTGAAAAGTCTCGCCAACTCGATTCTGCTAAGCATCAATTTATAACTTTGCAGAGTTCACCGTCTCTTCCAACTAATACGCTTGGCTTAACCATATTGTAATTTATAAACACAGTTTCTTAATTTTTTTTATTGTGACTCGACATATGACAGCACCCCGCTTGATGTTAAGCCGAAGTGTGGTCCATGAATGAATGTCACTGCTAATACAATTCAACAACTGTGAGTAGCAATCACATCCACTATGCCGGCCTTGATGGAACCGGCAATTTACAAGCTGATCCGTGACCAAATCAATTCACGGTCTTTATACTTGTAAGTGGTGGTACTACCCCGGATCGGCAGACTGGATACCAATGCCTACCACTCTTTGATAACCAGACCCGAAGCAAATATCCTTTTTTTTTATTAACTAATTTTTGTAATATTATTAAATATTACAAATAAAAGCTATGAAACAAATATTTGCTCAACCAGGGATCGAACCCGGGACTTTACGCGCAACAAACCAATCGCTAAACCGTGCGTCCTCGCCTGTCGACAAAAATGAATTTTAAATTTTAGAATTTATTATCTCATCTTTTTATTGTGGCCCGACATGTGGCCTGATTATGGAATCGGCAATTTTCAAATCCCGAAACGCGACTAAGTCTTTACTGGCTGTTCACTTTTAAGTAATAGTACTACCCCAAATCGGCAGACTTGGCCAATGCCCACTAACCGTCTATATATTACTGTAAACCGTTAAGTTATTTAATTTAGAGATAGGCAGAGACAACGAAATACAACATTTGTACAGTAGCTGATTGGTTATTCAAAACACATCTATCGTCTTTTCTCCCCTCCGCTTTGGTGGACTTCGGGCGTAGCTGTTTACCCTCCTGGCAATTGCGCCATCATGTTTTCGGTGAGAATTGATAAAGTTTAATTAAAATCGACCTATATCCTAAAAAAAAAAATCTAAACATAATCCATTTAAATCATGATACAAAAGACTTAATTTTCTTCTCAAAAAATATACGAGAGAACATTATTGGGTTCAGTTCCTTCGGCAGGTTTGAATGTGTCACAGTAACGACCCTTCTCGCTGTTTCAAACACATTTCACTTGCATAAATCATAACTTTATTTCCTACACGTTGTACGAATTCGTTGTATGTATGCCTTTGTGTTGTACTTGAAGACATACACATAATGTTTTACACGTATCACTTGTAAAAAAAAAACAGATATTTGCTTCGGATCTGCGGTCCGACCGCGTAACTATGACAATGGGCTTCGTTTTGACAGCTGAACTCTATTAAAATGAGCTTTAAAATAAAAATTGCGATTGCGCAACACACTAAGAATCGATGTTTATTTTTATTAACAGTTTAAGCTCATTGAATCTCATTGTCCCAATAAATTAAAGTTGTTTTTGTCATTAACAGCGACCGCGTAACTTTTTAACAAATTGGAAAGTTTTTCATTGTCATTACCATTAACATACCTATAGCCTATTTTTACACTCGTTTCAAATAAAATTCCTGTATTGTTTGTGCTTGTTTATGAATACAATAATTTAAGGTTGTTGGACCCCTTTTATCAGTTGTCGGCTGTACACATCTACCAGGCAAGTCAGGTTCAGTATTAAAAAACATAATTGTAGTTTTATTTATATTTAGTTCATAGACGATTTTCAAAAAATGAGAAATGAGTGTGTAACTTTTTTAAGAAAGCATTGTATTATTATGTCCTAATTAAATATTTATAACTATAATATATTTTTACAAACAATTCCATATAAAAATAACGATAAATTTAGCGTTCACTTCAGATATTTTAGTCTATAATAGGTACATTATTCATTCCTTTAACTTCAACACTAATGTAAAAAGTTACGAAAAAGGAGCCATATGCAGTAAAAGTATTGACATTTTTATTTCTGTGTTTTAATGTATTCAACGTTCAAATTAGAACTTTGCTTTCAACCTCTAATGTATCAGTGAAACTTTGGAATTAGTGTACATTGACAGAATGTACAGCTTTATAAGGAACAATGGCGTTAATACGGATTCGGTTTTAGTAACTAATTACAATTTGTCACGCAATATTTAATACAAAAAGAAATTAAACGAAACAATTGAATACAGATTCTGCGCGTCATTTCTTTGTCAAATAATTGACATGTATGTTTTCCCCATAATTACACATTGGATCTTTCAAACGAAGGGTAAAAAAGCACCTCAGAGCAGTATAGTGACGGCGACTAAGACAGCCGTAAATAGAGTCAGTTTTTTAGTCGTCGAAGCTCTTAGGCCTCCCTTTGCTTACCATCACAATAAAGAAAGGTGTAGTAATATGGAGTCATCCAGCACTTACAGTCAATGCCGGATTAAGACTACTTGATGCGTCATATCTTCTTGTCAAACACCTGGAGTGCCTGAAGACAAGGGTCTCCAGCCCCCCTAGCACGGCAATCTAAGAAGCAAGATAAAGAACTGCAAGGAATATTATTGTAACTCATTTTAAATAACTTAATAGACCGGATCATCAAATAGTTTAAAAAATATATTTATTAAAGTTTTCAACGTTGTTTTATGTGAAGTTTTACAGAATCTTTATATAATATATATATAAGATATTATCTTTTTAGGGCATTTTGATGTACTGTTCTAGTAAGTTACTTAAAACGAGTTGCAATGATATTCTTTGCAGGTCTTTATCTTGTTTCTTAGATGGCCGTGCTAGGGGGGCTGTGTGTGATACTGGTGATGACATATGGCACTGAGACGTGGCCCTTAAATGTTAACCTGTTGGAAAAGCTCAGAGTCGTCGCTCAGCGGACAGTGGAGAGAGCTATGCTTGGTGTGTCTTTGTGCGAAAGAATCCGGAACGAAGATATTCGCCAAAGAACCAGAGTTACTGACATAGCTCGTAGGATTTGCAAGCTGAAGTGGCAAAAGGCCACATCGCTTGAAGAACCGTCAACCGATGGGGAAGATAGGTATTGGAGTGGAGACCACGAACCGTAGGTAGGCCTCCCACTAGGTGAACTAAAGACATAGTAAAGGTCCGGTGTATTCAACTGGCATCTTGTCGTTCGGAATGGCGTTCTGAGGGAAAGGCCTATGTTCAGCAGTAGACGCCTTCTGGCTAATAATGCATGATAATGATAATGATGCCCTAAGCAATCGACGACCCTATGCACAAGTAAATTAGCATCTGTCTTTTAAAAAAACGTATTTAAAACAAGGAGATAGATCAATGCAGGGACAAGCAGCGTAGTATATTTATATTGTATATAGCTACTTTATTTATTTATTTTTATGCTTTAAATTCGTATCCGCTATTAATTTTGTTTGTTCGCTCGCATGTCCAATGGCAGCTTGCGTATTATTGGTGTTAAAACAGCCATTTAGTCGTGAGCCAATAAATGCGTTTTTATATGCACGTATTCTTGTTTATTGCACAATGGCGATTGCACCTGTTTTACAACTTGATTACGTAAAAAATTGCCTTCAATTTGTGCAATTTTCCAAACCATTATGTTAAATAAATTTTATTAAGTAATGACTGTTGTAGTATTGTTCAATGCTTCAAAACACTATAATTTTTTTGTAGTTTTACTTGTAAGCTTACTGCTTAAAAAATCGATCGCTGAATAATTCATACTTAATTTGCATCATTGTTTCAATTCGCAAACCGAAATGGTTAACTCGTTTTAAAAGTAAACAGAATGGTCGAAAATGTAGTTATATAAACATAAGTTAAAGTTTCTTGCAAACCGCAGGGAATGCAGACACAATATACTCTTTACAAACTGCGGTAAGGTCGGGATGCGATGGAATTTTTCAGTGAGCGGTGTCTATGTCGTGCCCAATCCTTGTAAATTTATTACTCTTAACCCGCTCCGGACACAGACTGCATAGATACTTAAGGTATATAGATATACTCGTGAAATAGACAGCACTGTTTTAAATTATTAGTTCCTTAGCTATATTTTATCTATATATTGATTTTCAGATTAGTTGTCAGGAGTTGTGTCAGGATCGTGGCAAGAGGCGCTTTATTGTCTCTACCTATCCCTGTTAGAAAAAGGCGTGACAATATATTTTTTGTCAATGTTATCACACGACATCTGACCTCGAGCCGCCTGATGATGTCCAAGAGTGACGACGACTGAAAAAATTCACGGCTGCCTCAGTCGCCGTTACTAGGCTGGCTAAAGGTGCTTCTCCACGCATCGCTTGAAAGATCCAAGATCATAGGATGGAGAGAACACACAGGGCTCCAGAGTTCGTGAAACCCCTGCATCACCTATAATTCAGACAACTTGGTGACAACATTGCAGCACCAAGTATCTACTTGGCAGAGCCGTCCGAGAGGTGCGAGCAGTTCTTCGAGCAAGAGCGAATACAGTAGCAGGCGAAGCTCTGGCGCGAAGAACCACCGAACCTTGTTCAGGATGCCAAGGAAGGTGGTCGTTTCAAGTCGCTGCGAAGGGACATTCTAAGAATGTGAATTTTATTTATTTATTACATATAGTTACATAGAGGCGTATATATATATATATATATATATACGCCTCTATATATATATTTATATATGAAACTAAATGAATCAGAATTAATATAGCATTACAACTATACAAAAATAATGAGCAAACATGCAATAAACGGCTGCAGATAACAAAGGTAAATGTGCGGAGAGGTAATAAATTGTGAACGAGAACGATGCTCTGAGGGGAGAGCACGTAATAGTAAGCAAGTCGTGCCCAGCCCACGGCCAAGGCGAGCACACGTCCTTCCTGTAGTGCGCGCGTACCGCAAATGAGCGATATTAATCATCCCTTAACACTCGTCATGCCACCTTTTAATACCTACCAAGAAACATTAACTTTCTGTGTTGACTTAATTATCATAAGTAACTCAGAAAGACATTACACTGGTTTCGTTTATTAATATCAAAGTATGTTTACTTCAATTTGTAAGGCTTTAGTGCGTCTTTTTGTTTGTCTATCACAAATTTGCAACCATTCACACTTAAATAGTGTTTAAAACAGGTATTATCTATTAAGCATCTACCGGGGTAGTAGCAGATGCTACTGCAACTTTCAGTTATTTTACTGTAGTAGCAAGGACGACACTCCAGTTTAACTTTAGAGGGTACTGGCTTGTGTTAGCAATAAAAAATGCCTTTTTTGGTGCAAAAATAATTTAAGTTATCTATCTATGTAGAAACAGATCCAGATAGTAACAGTTACTAACCGTTACTATTTGTATATGTAAAATGGCATTTATATTTCATTCACATGTTTATAATATAGGCGACCGTGGTGTAGTGGTAGTGCAATGCAAACGCAAGCACGGGTTCAAAGCTACTTGCCGGTACCAATGTATTTTTGATGTATGTACTTTGGTCGTCTTGTTTGGTAGCTTAATATAGAAATGTTTAAAAAATCACATTACATTTTTAATAATCACATTTTATTAATATCAACTGTAAGCCGCTTGATGTTGATGAAACGCGACTAAATCACTTCACGGTCTGTATACGTGTAAGTAGTGGTACTACCCCGGATCGGCAAATTGGGTACCACTATCTTAAAAGCTCTTAAAGTCAGACATAATTTATTTTATTTTACACAAGTACATGAAGCAATATGATATTCCTTAACCGTATATTGGCGTGTAGTGCAATAACACAGGAGTGATGTTTAACCCCAGACAGTTTATTCTAGCTCTCTGCAGTGAAGCGAACGCAGCGCACCATTATGTGGGCAATAAATCACGCGCATTCAAATCGGCTTCCTCTTTCGTGTCGGTAAGCCATCGCCAACCTAAACCCTTGGCTTCAACGACGGAAATTTCAAACCATCGACCGATGTATGGGTTTACAAGTACTAACTACTTATTTGTTTTCGCAAATAATCGAAATTTATGTCTAGGGTATAATATATAGGGTATATTTATGTTTCTTTTTATCGTAGCCATTAATGCTTCGAAAAAAATGGAGCACCCCCACACCTACTATTAGGCTGCAGTGCAGACCAGGAATGGACACGACTACTAGTATAGTGTTTTAACTGCAAGTATTAATCACATCCATTATGCCGGCCTAGTCGGAACCGGCATCTTATAAGCTGATCTCGAAACGCTTTCACAAGTCACTTTACAGTCTGTACACTTGTAAGTGGTGGTACTATTCTCAAATAACCGGGACGAATTTTAAGTCTAGGAATATGATTTATATTATTTTGTCATAACAATAAATATCAGTTCAGCTAGGCCGGTATAGTGAATGGGACTGCTACTTGCTGTTATTTAACTAAACTAGCAGTCGCCACCATACATGGACCGCACTTCAACTTAACATCAGGCAGTGTGTGCGGTCATAAATGTAGTCGCGACAAAATCAATCAAACTTCGATTTTGTCTTCGCCTTAGTTCCCACAGGAATAGGCAGAAACAATGGACCGCCACTTTCCACGATCGTAAAACAACTCTTTCGCTTTCGCCGCATTTATTATTCTCTTTATATAATAAAAAAAATAAAAAATAAAAAAAAATGTGGCGTTGAAATGCCACATAAAGTAAGAGTGTTTGGTTTCATATTATGTTTATATATATATATATATATATTTTATTGTGACTCAACATATGGCAGCACCCCACTTGATGTTAAGCTGAAGTGTGGTCCATGCATGAATGTCACTGCTACTACAATTCAATAACTGTGAGAAGCAGCAATCACATCCACTATGCCGGCCTAGTTAGAACCGGCAACGTATACGCTGATCCCGAAACGTGACCAAATCACTTTAAGGTCTGTATACTTGTAAGTGGTGGTACTACCCCGGATCATCAGACTGGGTTGGTCCGCCAACCACTCTTTGAATATATTTTTTCATTATGCATTTCTATACTAAGCTACTAAAGTGTATAAAAATACTACTTGTATCATAGAAATAGAACAACCAAAGTACATATACCAAAGAAACATTGGTACCGGTGCGTAGTTTCAAACCCGTGCTCTCGGCTTGCGTAACCATTGCACTACTACTACAACACGGTCGCCTTGAGTTACACATTTCACAGCAAATGCTACAAATACTATCTTATTTTTAAATTATATCAAATAACTTTTTAAATGATTCTTTCTATGTTTGCAGTGCAAAATAAAGTGCGCTGAAGAAAACGTTTCATCACAAAGGAAAAATATACGAATATTCATTCTTTTATTTTTATCGATTCCTAGGGTCAGAAACCTTTCTATCTATATAAAAATATATATATATATATATAGATAGAAGAAATGCGTTTCTAAACCATTGATCAGTTAAAGTTAAAGTTACTTTGCCTGCCTAGTTAGAACCGGCCACTTACAAGATGATGCCGAAACAAAACTAAGTCTCTTCACGGTCTTTACACTTCTAAATGGTGGTACTACCGCGGATCGGCAGACTGGGCACCACTGCATACACTGCTCACACTATACTCCATATAGTCCATATACTATATTCTTGTACAAAATATGAATGGACATTAACGAAGCGAAAGTGTGTCAAGTCCTCTTGCAAGTGGTGCACTAAATACATACGAGTGTATGTTAGTGAAATTGTTCGCATACAAATTTGAGTATATAATACATAATAGAGTAGTCCGATATTCTGTACTTGTTCAATATTATGTCATATGCATATTCGTCGCGTAGGAGCTACATCGTTGCCCGAAGTAACTCCCATTCTCTCCCACTGAATGGCTTTTGCATGTTGCATCTAAACGTACTTTGTCGTCCAACGAAATATGCGACATAACTTTATTTCAAACATTTTACTAAAGTTGGTTTTCGTGTTCTTTAACTTGGACTTCGCAGACGAATTGCTTACAGACATAACTTGTTATATTACTTTACAAGTTTATAAAGTTAACTGTTTACTTATGAAGTTATTTTATTGGTTTATTTAAAGTCGCTCTTACTAAGGTTATTAGCGAATATGGTTGTTTATAGTGTAACTAAAATTCAAATTTACAGTTTTTATTTTATTTTTGCAATATTTCAATAGTATTATTTACTGTATAAATAAGTAAAGAATATTGAATAATTCACCCGTTCACTCTGGTTAATTGCAACCGGGATAGAACCCGGCTTCTGTCGCCTAAACGAGAGGCACCATTAATATTCATTGATAATTTATACATCTTTATAAATGTAAACATTTCTCAAATGTAAAACAATTGAGACAGCGAAATTCCCTAAACAATTTTGCCATTCAATAAATAATACCTACAATAACTTTTCCAGTTTCCGAGTTGCCAATAAAGTTTCCCAACAGTTACTGTCAGGCGCGTAATAACAATCAGCAGCGTAAGCACAGCAGAGACCCTGTCATGTTAGGGTTAATAACACCTTGAGAGATATGTCGAGCTGGCTCAGCGGAATGTCAAAGGCAAATTGAAAATTAATTTATGCCTGCAAAATTCACTAAGAGCTTACGTACTGCCATAAAGATGATAAATCAGTCACCTGTTACACCAGCTTTGTACATGTGCTATTTAAACACCTGTGTAATTATAAAATATTATGATATAAATGAATTTTCGATACATCACATCGATACATCGTCAAACGTTTTATCTTCCTTTATATTGGCTATTCAAAAATTCACTAAAAATTAAATAGCACTCCGTTTTACGAGTATATGCTGAAATGGAATATTTCCTAAAACCATCTGAATAAAATCTTTCGCATTAAAACACAGCCATTCCACTTTACCGACACACCAAACTTTAACTTTGAATGCTCTGAAACTTGTGAAATTAAAACGAGGAGATCTGTCTGAGTATTCGACCTCATGGCTGGAGGTGGTTGAGCGTACACTTGGGAGCAGCGAGAAAGAGTCGTAAATACTCTCGTCGCCGCTCACTTATAAATTAGGATCATAAAGCAGTTGCCGAAGTTTGTTGCCGTCACGGCGGCCATAAAACAACGCTTACGAGTGCGTCTCTGTGGGGAGACAAGCTAACCGAGTCCACAGCCCCCGTCGTGCTTCAAATGCCATTTAGGAACTTGTACAACAATGATTGCACTTGAAAACTGTTGTATTTACTCACAACTCTGCCTATTTAATTGTTTAATCCAATTTAAGAATTAAATGACAAATAAAGTTTTATAATTAGGGTGTTCTCCGAACAAATCGGAGACATCTTCAAGAAAGCTGAGTTGCCTAGTGCCCATAACCACAGAGCTTGTATGAAAAGAATTATCGATGCGAAGGAAGCGAGGGTGTTGTGTTAGGACGTGGCAAGTGGCGCTGCATTGTCTCTGCCTATCCCTCTGGGAAAAGCGTGACAATTTGATTTGTTAACTAATATACATATATCATTTTAGGCTTTGTTAGTTTGGTAAAGATAAAATAACAACTACACAATAATTTATGACGCTTTGTTTAAACTCAACAAAATAGCCACAGCGAAATTATTATCTTCAACTATGCAGATTATGTTTTAAAAATCCTTTTCACTAGAAACTGCGAAAAACTTTTCAATTGTTTGTAAGCTATGAATATTATTAAGACATTAATATGCATGAGTGCGACTAATAAAGGATGCAGATTTATTTTCTCATTATATTTATTAATACGAAACATCTCTGTTACGCCATCAAAATAAATTAATGATGCACCTTTTGATTGCATTTTACGCCATTCAACCGTAAAGTTCATACACATAACATAAATAATTCGTGACATAATAAAATTGTACTATTAAAAACATATTTTTCTTCTGAAATTTTCACAAATAAATTCAAGCCATTATAGACGTTATGGAAAAGCGAAATAGTTGATTGTATGTACAATAGTTGCAGGTGGAGTAAATCGATCGGAATAATTCGCAAACGCGCGAACACCGACCGACTCTCTTACTAACCCAGTCGCCTCAACGCTTTACCATAATGCCTTTTCATATAACTACTTGCAAAACTTTTAAAATGATCGTGCATAGGGATTTTTATATATTGGTACAATATGTAATATTATTGTTATTTTATTATAGTAAAAAAATACACCGAGGGCGGACGTGACTAAAGATTTCTCTTGCAGCCAAACTTTGGGTTTGCAGACAGCAGAAGTAGGTAGATGAATTAAAGCGCATAGTTCGTATAATAAATAAATAAATACAGACTAGAAAAATATATTGTTTGTAAAATTATAATAAAACAATTAAATTATCACGCCTTTTTTCTATAGGGATAGGCAGAGACAATGGAGCGCCACCTGCCACAACCCTGACACAACTCCTTCGCTTCCCTCACATCGACTATGCTCTTCATACAAGCATGATTGAAAGTAAATTGACAATTATAAATCTGATGAGGATGGATGCGTTGAATGAGGCAGACCCAGGAGGGTGTTTTCCGACCAAGACTTCCTCAAGAAAGCTGGGTTGCCTAGTTCCCACAACCGTAGAGCTTGTATGAAAAGAATTTTAGATGTTAGGGAATCGATTGATTTAAGTCAGAACTGTGGCAAGTGACGCTTCATCATCTCGATTGATTGGTTGATTAATAATACGCAGTAAAAACAAAAACCTTAGTTTTAAATAATAAATATGTACTTCTTTTTCTACCAAAAAAGCTCCAAAGTTAATCTCGATTACTAAACAAATAAACAAACATACACATGTATATGTAAATAGAGAAAGAGGTCGGCTCTAGTAGCTTTCCAATAATAAACTTAAAGTTTCTCACTTATACTTCGCCGACTCAATTACCACGAGCACGCGAATAAAGTTCCCGCCTTTCATGATAATATGAGAACAATGAAATCGTTATTCTGTTTCAATGTCACAAACTTAATTAAGATACGATAAAATATATTATCTTGCATCTATGATTCCTTTTTAATGATATTATTCACCAAAATAATAAATCCACCATCCACCACTATTTTTAAGTGTACAAGACCGTGAAGTGACTTCGGCGCGTATCGGGATCAGCTTGAAAGTTGACGGTCTCAACTAGCCTGGTATAATGGATGTGACTGGTATTTGTATAATAGTTATTTAAGTTTTTGTAGTATTCATCTTTAGCCATGGACTATACTCAATCTTAATGTGTTTGTTATATGTAGAATTATATTTAATTTAAAATCGTTTAGAAATTTCTATTGCAATTGGAATAAACTAGTCTAAAACGTTACCCTGCAAAAGCATAAATGTAGAGTAAATAAAAGGCAAATCTCGTCAATATAACAATACAAATATTTGGGATCGTTTTGAAGTGTTGTTAAGAAAAGAATTATATTTCTCGACACGCGCTGTGCTGTGGAGGCATTCGTACCCCAGGCCGCGGACCGCCCCGCGCCTTTAGGTGCGTGTAAATAATTCACTCGACAGGAAGCTTGCTCTCCGGGGCTTTGAATGGAATACCAACATCTGATCTGTGATTGCGTACGATAAATCTGTTTTTTTTTCTGACTTCGATTTTTGTTTTCTTCTAGAATACGAATGTTCGCGATAACAATCTCCCTCGTTGACTTCCTATAACGTTATGTGATTGTTTCATTCTGTTTTATACGGAAAATCTCGTTTCGTGGAAGTAGCTTCTGTTTTATTTTACGCGTATTGACTGCTATTCACTTAATATCACACAAGTGATTTATTTTGATTATTATGTCCGAATTTGCTTTTACGTTATATTGTGTTTTCATGTCATATTCAAGTATCAATCAATCAAATTGTCACGCCTTTTCCCACAGGGATAGGCAAAGAAAATGAAGCGCCACTTGCCACAATCCTGACCCAACTCGCTTCCTTCACATTCACAATTCTATTCATACGTAGTAGACGTATAATGAACAGAAACCCATAGTATAATGAACAGCCAAATATAATAAATGAAGTGCCACTTGCCACGATCCTGACACAACTCGCTTCCTTCACATTCACAATTCTCTCCATACGTAATGCACGGTGCCATTCATAGTATAATGAACAGCTTAACAAAGTCCCAAAAGTCACAGATGGTTATTCACAATGCGGTGTTTGTTCCTACATTAATGTATGAAAGTGAATTTTGGGTGTGGCAGAAAAAGCATGAGAGTAGAATTAACGCTGTAGAAATGCGGTCATTAAGGAGTGTATGTGGAGTAACGACAGTGGATAGAATAAGGAATAGCACAGTGCGCGCTAGATGTGGTTTGAAAGATGATGTAGTGACAAGGATTGACAAAAGAATATTCAAAATAAAAATTAATAAATATTTATTAAATTTATTGAGAAACAGATAAAATTCAAAGTATATTAACTATAATTAAACTACAAATAAAAAATATCATCTAAATACTCGCATCAGAGACTGGCAACATTTTCCCTTTGTATAGCAAGACTAATACGTTGGCTGAAATAATTGGCAGCCTTCCTGTCTCCAGACTTCTTCGTCAGCCGCTTGGACAACTCCTCGGCCATGCCCCAGGGGCCTAAAGTCTCGACCCCAAATGGCGCAAATTCGTAACCAGTACCGAGGTTAGCGTATTTGCGCAGCTCGAGGTTGTGTATAAATTGTTAATTAAGAGCAAAACATCACATGTTATTGTATACAGTTAATAAAGATATAAAATGAACAAGAGTTAACAATTGCTCATTATCATGTAGTTGATGTTGCAGTTATTTTGAAGCGGTATTTTATTATTGAATTAACAATCCGCAAATGCGAGCATAATTTAATCGCTATTTTCCATGGCACATTTCTGTTTGTCAATTAAAATATTTGGAATCACTGGAAACATGAAATGCTTCAAATTTTCGTCACGTGAAAATGTGCTGATTGATGAAATGATTGTTGGAATTTCGTAAGTAAAAAAACTTGATTTTTAATCTGACCTATATTTGTCTGATAATACGCATTGGGAGTTTTTTTATTGTGACTCGACATATGACAGCACCCCGCTTGATGTTAAGCTGGAGTGTGGTCCATGAATGTATGTCACTGCTTCTACAATTTAATAACTGTAAGTAGCAGTCACATTCACTATGCCGGCCTAGTTAGAACCGGCAACTTACAAGCTGAACCCGAAACGCGACTAAATCACTTCACGTTATTCTTGTAAGTGGTGGTACTACCCCGGATCTGGGTATCACTGCCTACCACTCTTTGATAACCAGACCCGAAGCAAATATCCACCTCTTTTTTTTAATAACAAATATTTACAATATTTAATACAATTATTAAATATTACAAATAAAAGCTATGAACCAAATATTTGCTCCGATCGGGAATCGAACCTGGTACTTTACGCGGAACAAACCAATCGTTGGACAATCGGCCACGCCTGTCGTCAGGTTCAAGAGCGACGACGACTAAAATAAACTGGTTTATTTTATAGTAAATAATCCAGACAAATAACATTTTTTATACAAAAATTAATTGAATCTATACTTATCAAAGATTAATATCGTCATAAAAATAAATTGTTAACTTGAAATACACATGTATCTATATTATTTATACGCTTAATAATTATTTGTAATTGTATAGAAGCCATTGTAAGCTTTTGATTAAACACAATTTTAAACTACACTTTGCGTGACTTTTGACAATTATTTCTGTAAACAACATTTACATTGATATCATTCATTCATGGTTCATAAAGAAAATTACAGTTTGCTTCCTTGATTTAGCTAAACATAATTTTTAAACAATTAATATACGTTAGTATCATAATTATAATTGTTAAACAATCAATTAGTTATTCAAATTGTCATGCCTTTTCCCACAGGGATAGGCAGAGACAATGGAGCGCCACTTAGTACGATCCTTACATATATTAATAACAGAATTAGATAAATTTAAAAAATATGGTAAGGGCAGAGTGCTAGTTGACATATCGGATAGTAAGTTGCAACGGCCATTCTACAACAATCCCAATATACCCAGAACTTGTACAGAAGGCTTTACTGTATAAATTTATAGAATTAAGATTAGGTATCTTTCTTTTTCCGTTAATCTTAATTTAGTGTTAAAGTAAACGGTATTTTACATATCTATACTAAGATACTAAACGTGTATCATAAAAGCAAGACAACCAAAGTACAAATATCAAAGATACATTGGTTTACTGGTACCTTTCGGTTTCCGTGACCATTTTCACTGTCAATCAATCAAACTGTCACGCCTTTTTCCTACAGGGATAGGCAGAGACAATGGAGCGCCACAATCCTAACACAACACCCTCGCTTCTTTTACATCCACAATTCTCTTCATACAAACTTTATTTCATTAATATAAAATGAACCAAATAAAAAACAAACAAATAATGTTGTGCAACAAAAGATAACAGAAATAATATAATAATTAAAAGTATAGATGAAAAAAACTAAAAAACACGCTTATACATTGTATGATAATTTAAATTAATGGTAAGCAATAGGAGATCTAAAAATGCCGACGACTAAAAAAACTAAGTCAGTTCACGGTTACCTCAGTCGCTATGCCGGCCAAATAATATTTAACGAAATTATTGTATTAGTATAGGTTTTTAATACGAGTACAAATTATCAAATTATTCAGACCTAGTAGTAGGTGAAAATTAATTCGCGAGATTCCGTTACATAGTTCCATACATACAAGTCAAGCTAATAAAAGCGTGTTAAAAATAACATGTATCGATGTTGTTAGTTAACATAAATCTTTTACAAAATAAGTGGTTGCCTGTTTCAACATGAAATTTACATATAACGCATGCAAAGTGTAGGTGCGTCGCCTCGTAAATCTCACGACGAGGGGATTTCTGTTTGTGAAGTTACTTTTTATTTCTTCTTTATCTGTGTTACGCAAAGGACTCCAGCGCAACTGGGCCGACCCCGCTCAACTTCAATAAATCAATTTGTGCACTTACCCCGTACTTATACGGTAGTGAAGGAACTCCTTTCCGAACGTGCCCCAACTCTTCTTACATGAATGTTAAAATTTTCACTTTGTCGTTTGTCGACAACTTTCTCTTCATAATCGAATAACATATGAAAAGGATTTATTCTAACTTTGCTGAGTTATTTTATATTGTGACTGTCGAGTCGATATGACAGCACCCCGCTTGATGTTAAGCTGGTGTGTAGTTAATAAATGGATGTCACTGCTACTACAATAACTGTGAGTATCAATCACATCCACTATGCCGGCCTAGTTAGAACCGCCAACTTACAAGCTGATCCCGAAACGCGACCAAATCACTTCACGGTCTGTATACTTGTTAGTGGTGGTACTACCCCGGACGGCAGACTGGGTACCACTGCTTACAACTCTTTGATAAACAGACCTGAAGCAAATATCTAACTCTTTTTTTAATTAACAAATATTTGCAATATTTAATATAATTAAAAGGATTCATTCTAACTTCGCTGAGTTATTTCCGACGTAAAATTACAAAGTTTATAATATTTTCTTAGATTTTGCGCGAACATTGATTATTGAATTAAACAAATTTTATGCGGCTTACTATCGCGTTTATTTTGGTTTTGATTTTACATATTTATTTTATTATTCCGACGTTCCGAGAGCATTGCAGCCATCGTAGTCACGGAGACTATAATAAACGCATAAGTAAGCCGCATTAAATTGGTTTAATTCGCTGAGTTATTTCCGACGTGAAATAACAAACTTTATTTTAGCAATGCTGATAGTAACTAATGGCTGGTGTTTCGTATTAATTCTTTAAAAGCTGAGTTAGTATTTCGTCCCAGTCGACATGTCCATTATGCATCACAAAGTTAGATGTGTTTGTCGTTCTATTTCAGACGCGATAACGCCAACTTTCCAGTCCTCGAAATGTGAATACGGTGTTGTGAAAATGTGACTACCGGAAAGTGCACAAGTAAGTCCACTGTCCTTCCGTGGCATACATTCAGCAACAACTATCACAAGCCTCCTTTTAGCAGAAAACACTTTGGTAGAAACTTTCATTTTAAATGTGATGTTCGAATTAAAAAAAAGAGATGGATATTTGCTTCGGGTCTGGGTATCAAAAAGTGGTAGGCAGTGTTACCCACTTACAAGTATACAGACCGTGAAGTGAATTGGTCACGTTTCGGAATCAGCTTGTAAGTTACCGGTTCCAACTAGGCCGGCATAGTGGATGTGATTGCTACTCACAGTTATTGAATTGTAGTAGCAGTGACATTAATTCATGGACCACACTTCGGCTTTACTTCAAGCAGGGTGCTGTCATATGTCGAGTCACAGTAAAAAATTAAAAAAAATTGTAGAATACGTTAATGATGTCGTGGCTGAATATAGAATTGGGCATATCATAATATTATAATGTGACCTTTTTATTTCATAATGGCCATATTAATCAGGCTATATAGCTATATGTGGCTAGGTTATAAAGCTAGGTTGCCAAGTGCCCATAACCACAGACCCTGTATATAGAGAATTGTGGATGTGAAGGAAGCAAGGGAGTCGTGGTAAGTGGCGCTTTATTGTTTCTGCCTATCCCTGTGGTAAAAAGACGTGACAATTTGATTGATTCATTCATTCAGTAAATCTTATTAGTGAATTAAATGACAACATTATAGTATAAAGTATAAGTAGTATAAAGTTTAGATGTCGTCTACGAGAGTTGCTACGAAAGGATGGAGATACTACGAAAAACTTTTAAATAGACACACTACAGCCGATTGTACCAAAAATTATAATTTACGAATATGTAATAAGTATTGTATAAGTAAAAAAAAAGAAAAATGGGTTGCAACACTCTTTTACTTCACATTTTACATTTACGTTTAACGGATATTTTATACAGAGCTAAAGGACATCATTCATTTTGGGTTTCTTTGTACTACTATTGTTATTTCTAATGATTTCTAATGATAATGATAAAAACATATGGTGTCGATATAAAATTATTAACAACCCGATTCACGATTTCGTAATAGTATACGTAATAGAATAAGTATAAAGTAAAATTCGTAAATTGAAAGTTATTTTATAAATATAAATATACAAATCGTAGCTCAATCGTAGAATTGACTTTTTTTTATTGTGACTCGGCATCTGACCTCGACCCGCCTGATGGTAAGCAAGAAGAGATCCAAGAGTGCCAACAATTATTATATAGAGATATCGAAATTATTTGTGCCAACCCTCACGAATACCTACAGAAATCAAAGATGATAATTGCAGTTTTCAATGCAGTAAAGAATGTTGTTGTTGTTGCTTCTGGAAACATATTGTGAAGTTTAAAGTTCAGTGCGTCTTTTCTTTGTAGAACAATCGACAAGTGGAATGCTTTGCCAGCCCATGTGTTCTCTCCCTCCTATAACCTTGGATCCAAGTGATGCGTGAAGGCATAGTGGCCGGCATAGTGACAGCGACTGAGGCAGCCGTGAACTAACTCGATTGTTTCAGTCGTCGTCACTGTTGGACCTCCAATTGCTTATCATCAAGCGGGTCAAGGTCAAATCTCGTGTCACAATAATAAAAATACACAAATTATTTGTGCCAATACCCACAGAAATCAGAGAAGATAATTGCAAAGTTTCCATGCAATAAAGTAAGCGATTGTTGCTTCTGGAAACATATTGTGAAGTTTAAAGCAGAAAAGCATGAAATTAAAATGAAAATAAGATGTTTCCACAAAGTTTACACCGTACAGTTTCTTTCAGTGGTAACAAAGTTTCAACAGTTAATTTATATGAAAATTTCTCATTCTACAACTTAGATACGTAACATAATTCATTTCTTAACCAAAAAGATATCTCTAAAAGTATTTTTCTTTTCATATTTATACACTCCACTCTTACCGTCTAGTCTAAGAATTATTATTCCTAATTATAAGCGAGGGAGTTGTGTCAGGATCGTGGCAAGTGGCACTTTATTGTCTCTTCCTCACTGTCAAAAAAGGAGTAACAAATTGATTGATTGATTGATTGAATTATAACTATTTAATAGATATATTTTTTATTTTATAAATTTTCACAGAGAATTTTCATCAAGATGTGGTAGAGCAATAGTCTCGCCAACCAAAAGCACGGGTTCAAAACTAATTTCCAGTATCAATGTATCTTTGATATATGTACATAGGTCGTTTTATTTCTATTGATACAAGCACTTTAGTATGCACAGTAGAAAAGTAAATAAAAATTAAATAAATGTGATAGACGAACCAAAAACAAAATAGAGTCAAGTTTCAGTTGAAATTAATGAAGATTACAAAATTCACGGCCATTGAGTGGCGCGCCTCAGCGAACCTTTGACTCTAAGACGCTTGTTAGACTCAATTGAGAGAAATAATAGGAGTCATTTGTTAGGTTTAACGGTTTAAATTCTGGCCCTCGAAAATAATTCTACAATCGGACTTTTTAATTATTTAACAAGCTTTCACATTATTTTAAACCCAACCTTTTTAAAAAATTATAAAATGCTTTTCTGTCATGTTGGATAGCGTATAAAATAGATTTGAAAACGAGATAGGCAGAAGTAAATAACAATTTAAAGTTGTACGATTTATAACTTAACTTATGCTTTGTATTTTTTAAATGTCTATTTACAAAAGAATACACCAAAAAAATCACTTACTTTCGTCCTTTATGATCTGTATAGACAATATGATTACGCGCAGCTGGTTGCTGTCGCAGTCGTCCCAACGATTGTGTCTCCATCTTGTGTCATCAACAATTTACATCTACATAACCATGAAGAGACAAAGCACTTGTAAAGTGTTGAAAGTTTGTAGATTCGGTTGTCGGACGCCAGAAACCGAGCAGCCGGCTGCAGTAGCTGACTTCTCTAGGGGCTGACTTCGCGGTCGAATTATTCTCCCACACCGGCACCGCTTTATGTTCAACAACTTCGGATGGGTAGCTTGTTAAGGCTAACTGTTTCTGCCGACAATGTACACAGTTTTGACTGCATGACAGACAAAGTTTTGCCTGTTAATTGTAAACACAACTACTGTTTTCCTAATTAATTGTTCTTTTATTTATTTATGTCTTGTATAGTCTTAATTTTATTCATGCAATAGGATATTATTTTTGAGATATACTTCTTTGTAATAAGACTTAATTACTGATGTCTTTACCAAGATTAACCTTGTTTTAGTATAGATATATAATGGTATATTTGACATGTAATGTTCTTTAAGCCTGTCCTAATAGCATTAGGTACTTCTATAAATTAACACTTGACATATATAAGGTTTTAGTACATAAGTGAATATATAAGAATGTATATATTTAGGGCGAGTAGGCGTGGCGAAGATTGAGGCGGGCTTATTTAGAATCGAAGTAGGAGGAGATCTCTTGTTTGTCAATAAAATATAGTCCTTGCCCTTTATCTTTAAAAGTACACATAGTTTTGTTTCAAATATAGTTTTTAGAATATCAATTAATCGTTTATGTAAATAAAAGTTTATGATTTTATAATAGTATCTGGTAGGATATCTATAAAAACTTAAACGTCAAATCTTCGACTACTCCAAATAAAAATGTTAAAAATAAAAATTAAAAAAATTAAAAATAAAGCAATATTTATTAAATAGAAAAAACTTATAATAACAACAATAAAAGACCAAAATGTATTTCTTATAAATTAAAATATTTAGGAGTTATTTACGCTTATTTCATAATTTATATTTTCTCAAGACAGTGTACAAATGGACTTTAATTAACTGGGGAATGTTGGGGAAATGGCAAGTATGCGAGGATTGCCCGCCTCGGCCCCCTCGCTCCTCACTACAATGCTAAGTACGATTTGCTTTCCACATTATTTATTTGATACAATTAAGAAAATATTTATTCACATTTATCTACCTGTTATTTAGGAATTTTGTAAAGCTTCTTTTTAACTTTCACTGGCTAATGTAAATGTTAATTCATATTGTAATTAGTACTACCTTACCAAATAAGTGAGTCATTAATTTCATTTGATATATTGTAAGTACACATTTTAGTCCTGAATTTTCCTACGAATGTATTTAAATATTTATAAGATCTCAATAAATCCTAAAATTTCTATTATTTTTTTTATTTTATCACGTCATAAACTAAATACTATGTGAAAATTGATATTTAAAAAAAGTCTATATAATCACTCTAAAGTTACTAGACTCTAACATTGTGTCGTATACGAAATAAGTTTCGCGATCGGGTTGGGCTGCGTTCACTCTCGTGCAGACTCTACAACAGTTCGCACTCAACTGAACGCTGCACCTCACGACATCAAGCTTTACTTCTAGAGCCACACATTCTAACGAATTTTACACCTTAACTACATGCGTCATTAAGACTATTTTCACCTGTATGACTAACAAAAAGTTTTCTAAACGGGTTGAGCTCGCATTCTGTTAGTAAAATCTAATTCTTCCTCCGCGAACATAATGATGTATTTGGCACTGACGATGATTTGGGCATGAGGAAATTCGTGAGATGATGATCGTTTGAGTGAGGGCCCTTATGTTTAGGTGACAAAGGTTGATTTTATGTAAGATGTTTTCAGCTGGAGAGGCGGTCGTAAGGCTCAAGGGGTGGCGCGTAAAACACGCGCATGCGTCTCCTAAATAATTTGACAAATTCACAACTTCGGCTGCTAGATTACATTGTATTTTTCAATCCAAGTCCTATTAAGAACTTCGTGCTAACATCACACAAACTAAAGCTATCCATAAATTGAAAGGATCCCAGCATTTTATTAGATACTAATTACAAGTAACTTTATTAATTGTATTTAATTTGTTAATTAATAAACTTTATATTAGGACAAAAGGCAAGAATGGTAAAAACAAAGTTTAGTGTAAAATCGTAAAAAAAATAAAGAAAGCTATGTTGCCTAGTGCTAATAACTTGTATGGGCACTAGCTGAGCTTGTATGAAGAGAATTGTGATTGTGAAGGAAGCGAAGGATTTGTGTCAGGATCGTGGCAAGTGGCACTCCATTGTCTCTACTTATCCCTGTGGGAAAAGGGCGTAATAATTTGATTGATTGATTGTAAAAAAATACCTAATAATAATTAAAATCAACTGTATATACATTGTACAATTTAATTACTCATAACTTAGCTGTCACCTATTCTAAAACTACTCAATACGAGTAGGTAATTAACAAAAACATAAACAGAACAAAATTCGATTAATAAGTAAAAGGAAAGTTGTGTGAGCGAATATGAGTTGATTGTAGCTATTAAAAAGTGTAACAAGTTCCGTTGCAATATTCAGTGAATGCTCCATCCGGCCGCGGCTCAGCATTCCTACATGTTGTAACTTCCAATATGAGCTTTGTTACCGCTTTGTGCCCGCCATTTCTTGTGTCACTGCATTGAATATATCGAACCGCTTTCCTTTGTGCACGGAATATTGCTCGTCTTTTGTTGAAATGAACGTTACCTCCCCGCGAGTTGTTTCAGCGAAGAATTTTGCGATTGCGAAGTAATATTTTCTCTTAAGAATTTCAAAGTGTTCCTTTTATGTCGCAGATGACTTTACTTTCCAGACGATATTGGGTTAGGAAGACATTGAATAAAAAAATGTTAAATAAATTTGTTTTCGTTCGACACAGAAAATAATGTTTTGGATTGTATTTTTTTACTTTTTTATATTAATAGTTTATTCTTTACTAAGTTGTCATTTAATTTAGAAACATATATTTACCACGAAACACATTCATATTAAATTTTACTACCAAAAATCTTCAAGCCGGCATGGATACAGCGACTGTAAAATAGCGTTTAAGGATTCTCCTATCATCAGCGCTCATGGATTCTCGCTGAACTTACCATCATACCAGCGAGGAGGTCATATATTGTAATTAATTATTTTATTATAATGGTCACTTTAGGCCTTAATTGCATTTGTTAGAATATTTCAAGTGTAATAATCTTCTAGCCACCAATTAGGCCTGGATTAGCCAGAGCAGATGTCACGACCACTGTGTTCCCTCTAGAGATTGCTTGTTAATAATTAACTAAAAGTACTTACGTTAAACTTATACAACAAAATAAAGAACATGTTTAATTTATGATGTTTTTGACGGCGCCTGGATCAGGATTATTTGTGACTGCGAAAAATATTGCGAAAGTCTGGGTGTATAATAAATAAGTTTATTTTTAATAGTATGTAATAATTATAATATAAGAATAGTTTTAATTTAATTTAGTTTTATTTTATACTGAAATAATTTGTATATAGTTAATCAATCAATAAATCAAATTATCACGCCTTTTTCCCACAGGGATAGGCAGAGACAATGGAGCGCCACTTACCACGATCCTTACACAGCTCCTTTGCTTCCTTCACATCCACAATTCTCTTCATACAGGCTCTGTGGTTATGGGCACTAGGCAACCTATAGGTAATCATTTATTGTAAAAGGCGACTGGCAGTTCTATACAAATATCAAAGACACGGCACCAATGTGTCTTTGATATATTTGGTCGCTCATGATACTATCGTATGTTTAGTAGCTTAGTATAGAAATGTAAAAAAAAACAATCAAGATTTTAAATAGAATTAGTCATTGTCATAGTAAACTCAAACGATTCTAAATTTGAATTATGACGTTACGTTCAAATAGTGAAGGCAATGTGGTCCGTAATCAGTGGATGCGGATTAGATTAGCAGGTTACACCGGTGTTAGTGTCCTGCCACTAATTAACTCTGGATTACTGACCTCTCCCCAGAACACTTAAGCCACACAAACAATTATACAACCTATAATTATCCTTAACGTCCTACACATAAGATTAAAAATTGTAAAGCAAGCAAAGTAATATTGTTTCGCTTATTGTAAGTTAGTGTATAGGGTGTTACTTGTGAATTTAGCAAAGTTTAATTTGACTTAAATTGTTAATGTAATTTAAATTCTTTATTTAAACTTGGAATGATTTTTCTTTATTTTGTTATTATAAAGCTTGATCTCCGCAAATAAAATAACCAAGTTATTTATTAACGTAATTTCAGGTAATTAAAAAAAAAATAAACAAAATACGTATTTCTAAAACTAGTAAATATATTCTTGTGTTGTACAAAGGTTTTTTTCTCCAAAGCTTATTGTTGCGTCATTAGTACAGTTGGCCGCAATGTGTAGAGTGGCCGTGCCGAGGCTTGAATACAAAATGCAAGAAACCTGACACATTCATATAATTAAGCTCCAGTACCTATGTGAATATTTTACTTAAAAAGTTTATAATTACCATAAGAAGTTAAAAGTTAGAATAATCTGATTGCCTAATGCCCATAACCATAGAACTTGTATGAAAAGAATTGTTAATGTAAAGGAAGCGAGGTAGTTGTGTCAGGGTGGCAAGTGGCCCTCCATTGTCTCTCCCACAGGGATAGGCAGAGACAATGGAGCGCCACTTGCCATGAAAAAATATACATAACTAATAGAATGTATGCTAGTTTATTTTCTTAATATGTCTCTACCTATAATTGTTAAAATTTTGATTCAATAAATCAATGTGAAACATAGTTGTGTATTCAAGAAGCGAAAAGCGTCTGCCCGCAAATAACAGAAAGAGCACGTCCTTGGGGCATCGCTTTAGGATTTCAATTTCCCTTTTGAAATTATTCGTACTAATCGAATACGAGTGGGCCGCACCTTGGGGACCACTGGTGACAGACCAACGGAACACAAGGGCAGGACGAAAATGAGAGTTCGAGAAACATGACGTTATTTTAATAATAAAAGATATGGTTTTCACATTGTCGACAACAAGTGCATTGGTTATTACGCGTAAAGTCGGAGCATATTATCATTAATGGGAAGTCGGTTAAAAATCTAATATCATTTTCTTTTAGGAAACAATACCCTGAAAAATTAACTTCAGTAAAAGTCAACGGTCACCTACCGAACTGTAATTTGACTTCAACATAATATAAAAAATCTAAAAATACAATGATTTTGTATTAAAAACAGGAGCTTGCTCCATAGGGCTTATATGAAGAGACTTGTGTCAAGATCGTGAAAAATTGCATTTAATTATTTCTGACTATCTCTGGAAAAACCGACAACCGATGGGGATGAAAGGTTCTAGAGTGGAGACCACGAACTGGCAGACAATAGGTGGGCCTTCCACCGCACTGGACTGACGACATAGCGAAAGTCGCGAATAATTAGTGGCTAAAACTGGCATCTTGTTGTTTGAAATTGCGTTCTAAGGGGGAGGCCTATGTTTGGCAGTGGACGCCTTCTAGCTGGTCATCATCTCTGTGCGAATTGAAGTAAGAAAATATAGATAATAAAGATTTTAAGTAAATTTATATTATACGTTGAAATGAATATTTATGAGGAATCTTAAAGTTATTTAATGAAATTAATTAGGCATTTAATTAAGTGTAAATCCTAATAAAATACCTAATATAGCTATTAACTCGTAAGCAGTAATAAGCATGTACAAATAGGTTGCGTTGCTGTGTCACTACGTCGCACCGTGGGTGAACTAGAGTCGCGAGAGGGTGCAAATGAGGCGCGCGATATTGTCGTACTATTAATGAACAGCTAGGCGGCCGGCGCGGAAGAGGAAAATTAAACTCCTGGGCCCGGGGCTTATGTTCATTACGCCCACCGAACTACTGCGAGCCCCTTATGAATGGAGCTAGCGTTAAAATATCACTGGTGAAATACTTGCCCGCTTAAATACTCCGAGAGTGTGCCGAGTTACGCGCGCCGTATTAAAACTCTGCCAGAGTTCATCGTAATGTATGTTTTAACGAGTTTGTTCTGCCTTCACTTATTCTTATTTACTTTTTATTATGTTCTAAAATGTTTATATACATTTTGTGCGATTTTTAATATAATTTTCTTATAATAATTTAAAATATTGAGGTTTTTTTAGTGCCACGCGGCATCAGTCCTTCACTTATCTAATAAATAATTAATTCTGATGCCTGACTTGCTACGACTAAAAGAATTAACACCCTTTACAGGCAACTGTATACGGTGTCTTATGACCTTGGATTCTTCAAGCGATGCGTGAACCTTTGACCGGCATAGTGACGGCGACTGAGGCAACCGTGAAATAACTAGGTTTTTTCAGTCTTCGTCTCTTTTGGACCTCCTCTTGCTTATCATGAGGCGGGTCGAGTTCAGATGCCGTGCCACAATAAAAAAAACTCGGTCGCCATCTCTATGTTGGTCAGGGATGCTTTTTGATACTTCGCTTAAAGGAGCCCAGGTAATAGGATTAGGAAATGCTTTGTGGTATAAATTATACTAGTGAAAAAGTGTAAGTTTTAAAATATAATTTGATTGATTAAGAAAATATTCTATTTTCATGTTTATTTCATAACTAG
Organism: Tinea trinotella; assembly: GCA_905220615.1. NCBI lineage: Eukaryota > Metazoa > Arthropoda > Insecta > Lepidoptera > Tineidae > Tinea > Tinea trinotella. The sequence goes on from HG992310.1 coordinate 5,910,528, forward strand.
TTTATCTAATGACGAAACCTCTACATAGAGTTTTCTATCAATATAAATTTTCTAATAAATCATAAAGATATAGTATTAATGTATAACATATGTTCATTGCGAGTTAAAATTATTCGTTCGTATTTTCCAATTTATTCGCGCGGCGTTCTGTTTGATATATATTAAAGCATGAGTCCGTGGGGCATTGCTTTAAGATTTCAATTTCCTTTCCGGAATTACTTGAGTTCTAATCGAACACGCGTCGGGGGACATGAAGATGCGGATGTTGCGAATAATTCTACCACCTTTTGCGCTCTTTCCATGCTTAACATTTTATTTCAAATGACATATTGCAACACCAGAAATAAATAATTAATGTTATTGATTTAGGTATTTTTATGCAGGTATTTTATTTTTAGGTCATCAGGCGGGACGAGGTCAATGTCGTGTCACAATAAAAAAATTAAACAAATTGTTTGCTGCTTACTATCGCGTCTACTCCGTGACCACGATGGCTACAAATCTCTCGAAACTTCAGAATAATAAAAAAATCAGAAAAACAAAATAAACGCGATAGTAAGCCGCAAAAAATTTGTTTAATTCAATAATATTATAAAATGTTCGCGCAAAATCTAAGAAGATTCTTAAATATTTATTTTAATTAATTACCTGTCTTTAATAATAACACAAAATATCATACGTCCTGTTAATAACAATATTAACCACATTGACAAAATTAGGTTTTTTCAGTGCTCTAAGAGCCGGAAGGAGGTGGAAGCTCTGTTTTTTTTTTAATTTATTTTTTATTGTGACACTACATCTGACCTCGTCCCACCTGATGATCAGCAAAAGGAAGTCCAAAAGTGACGACGACTGAGAAAACCGAGTTTGTTCACGGCTGCCTCAGTCGCCGTCACTATGCCAGCCAAAGGTACTTCTTCGCGCATCGCTTGAAGGATCCAAGGGCATAGGATGGAGAGAACACATGGGCAGGCAAAGCATACCACTTGTCGAATGATCTACAAAGAAAAGACGCACCGAACTTTTTAGTTGAAGTAATTTAAACCAAATGTTATTAATGTTGGATTATCGCAGAGTATTCTATCTGAACCGGCATCAGATATATTAATGTGTTATAAATTTTGCAATATTATTTCTTCCCTTTAGCGCCGACTCCCTCCCAAATAGACTTAAGATGAATTTATGTTTTAGGCTCTATGGAGCCTGACCAGGGCCGTCTTAAGCATATTCAGCGCCGGGGTGCGAAAGTCAAGGCTCCGCTCGCGTGGTCTCAGTGTAGGAGGTACCTATCGAAGTTAATGGCGGTCGGCATGCGCCCCTTAGGACTCTGCGCCCGGGTGCACCGCACCCCTTGAACCCCCGGGTAAAGACGGCCCTGGAGCTGACAGGTCTTAAATGGATAAAAACTATATAGGTTAAAAAAAGTTTGACTAGGATGACTATCCACGTCCAAAACAAGTGAATATGAATGTTCAGAATAATAGCCATCTTTTAAAGCACTTATAGGTGCTTTAATTAATAATATAATTTATAAATAATCAGTACAAAAAACGCATTTGAATTTCTTTTTAAAATAAATGAAATATAGTATTTTCTTAGATTTTGCGCGAACATTGATTAATGAATTAAACAAATTTTATTACTATCACCTCAGTTTCTCTGTGACCACGATGGCTGCAAAGCTCTCGAAATGTCGGAATAATAAAAAATTTTAAAATCTAAACCAAAATAGACGCGATAGTAAGCCGCATAAAATTTGTTTAATTCATAAATGAAATAACTGAGGTACATATTAGTATAATTTAGTATTCACTTTATCTATATAATAAGCATCCCTACATTGTTTTCTTCTATCTCTATGTATTTAGAGCCACTTTTTTAAGTTCCAATAAATATTTAAATGTCTTAAGATAGGCAACCTTCAAAATAAACTAAGCTTCGTGTTAAGTTTATCATTTTCAAATATCTTGTAAAAATGTGGCAATATTCGTATTACAAATTGCAGTCAAGAAAGCGTGTTCGGGAGATTTAAAGTTACCGAAAGTGACATCGTGAAAATACGCGTCTTACAGACATTGGTGTAGCGTGACTTCGCTGAGAAATATTTCCATAGTTCCACACCCACGATCAGTATCTCAGACGTTACACGAGCACGTTAATCCTCACAGAGGATTCCAAAAATACTATTTTGAATTTTCCTCACAACTTTTCTTTTAAAAACTTATTCACCACTTTTTTTTTCATATTTTCTTCATAATAAAAGCTTACCGTAGAGCTTGTATGAGGAGATTTGTGGATGTGAAGGAAGCGAGGGAGTTGTGTCAGGATCGTGGCAAGTGGCGCTCCGCTGTCTCTGCCTAACCCCGTGGGAAAGAGGCGTGACAATTTGATTGATTGATTGATTTCTTCATCATTTAACAATAGATTTTAGTAATTTCTTTTTGTTGTAGCTCAAAATATGACACTCCTAATACTAAGCTGGAGTGCGATCCATGAATAGACGCGACTGCTACTACAGTTAAATAAATTGATCGATGCTGTCATTGTTTCCAAAACTACCCCGTTCTTATTTTAATTTTGCTTTAATGTTCCCAGTTTAAATTTGTTAATACTAATTGAGTCTATGAATTTCAAATGAATATTTATTTGTTTAACCACACATAATACACGAGTGAATGTAACTGTATAATGTTGAAAATTGTTGTATCAGTGTTCAGGTAATTTGAATGTGTCATGGGATGGCATTTAGTCTATGGCAGCAGATAGGCGCGCGACGGGCGGCTGCTGATTGTAAAGCGCTCACAGACGAAGCCTATTCGATTTCACGGCTCGGCGCGTCCGATATTTATTGTCATCGGTGCAGTTGTACGACAGAGGGCCTACCGAACAAAAGCTCAAAAATACCATCTCCTCTATCCAAATCGAGTGAGATAACAAACGGATTTTTATTGGAATTTACAAGTTATTCTGTCTGTACGCATTATACAGATATTACGTATGAGTTGTGTTCGCATATTTTGACTTTAACGAATATTTTTTTAAATGCAGCAATCGGTATTGTTATTTTTTTATTGGGGCTCAACATATGATTACATCCTGCCTTTTTTATTGTGACTCGACATATGACAGCACCCCGCTTGATGTTCAGCCGAAGTGTGGTCCATGAATGAATGTTACTGCTACTACAATTCAATAACTGTGTAGCAATCACATCCACTATGCCGGCCTAGTTGAAACCGGCAACTTACAAGCTAATCTCGAAACGTGACCAAATCACTTCACGGTTTGTATACTTGTAAGTGGTAGTACTACCCCGAATCGGCAGGCTGGGTTCCACTACCTACTCTTTGATAACCAGACCCGAAGCAAATATCTATCTCCTTTTTTTATTAACAAATATTTTCAATATTTAATATATTTATTAAATATTACAAATAAAAGCTATGAAACAAATATTTGCTCCAACCGGGAATCGAACCCGGGACCTTACGCGCAACAAACTTTTTTTTAAAATTGATATCTAACCTCGATCTGCCTGTTGGTAGCATGCCTGCCTGTAGGTCCAAGAGTGCCGATAACTAAAAAAACCCGTCTCAATTTGCCTGTCGCCGTCATCAGTCGCAATTTATTATTATAAAATATTGTTATTTAATAAAACATAATAACAATACATTTATATTTCCATAAGGTTTCAAGTCCACCTAACACCAATCGTTTTGCTGTTGTTGTTATCTTTAGAATCTTTTCATGCGGGGCTTTGGACGCAGCCCTCGGCACCTTGTCTCGTTAGTAAAAAGTGACAGTAACATACGATTTATCACGTGCATGCGACATGAAGGCCCCGAGGTGGAGGCGAGTTTCCTTTCTGAGACCTGTCCCGGTTGAGAACTACAATGAAAACAAACGTGTGAATTTATATCGCGACATTATAATACCTCTCAAGTTGTGGGTGAAGAGTGAACACTTTATTACGTGAATAAAAGAGTATTCGTTGTAATGGGGTGTTTTAAAGGTTTTACTGCGAAATAACTTTTATTTCACGTTGTTTATGTTCGTTTTATTACTCTGTACTTAAGTAATTTAATATAATTTCAACAACATTATTATTTTTCATAATAATTAAAAGTATATTGACTCTCAATATTACATACAAAAACATGCAGTTTTTTTTATTGTGACTCGACATATAACAGCACCCCGCTTGATTTTAAGCCAAAGTGTGGTCCATTAATGAATGTCACTGCTAATACAATTCAATAACTGTGAGTAGCAATCACATCCACTATGCCGGCATAGATGGAACCGGAAACTTACAAGCTGATCCCGAAACGTGACCAAATCACTTCACGGTCTGTATACTTGTGGTACTACCCCGGATCGGCAGATTGGGTACCACTGCCTACCACTCTGATAACCAGACCCGAAGCAAATATACATCTCTTTTTTTTTATTAACAAATATTTGCAATATTTAATATTATTAAATATTACAAATAAAAGCTATGAAACAAATATTCGGGATCGAATCCCCGGTCGGAGTAAATATTTTAGGACTAGGACTTTAGGACTTTACGCGCAACAAACCAGTCGCTAAACCGTTCGTCCACGCCTGTCGTCAAAGGTTAGTCCAGGCATAATCCTGCCTGGAGTAACCTAAAGTGTATGTCACAAAAAAAAATTTATTAATAACTTATTTAATTGTCCCTCTGCAGAGCAAAGACCTACTTCTCTTTTTTCATAACTTAAGACACTTTGCAGTCTCTTGCCAGGAACTATTGTAGGAGTCTATCTTATCTCACTATCTTCGTTGGACCTACCGCTATGTATTTTGCAATCTGGAGACCACTTTTTGGTCCAAAGTTTATATAATACGCAACCCAAGGTTTATATTATGTACAAAAAAATATCAAATCATTTTTTTTTACGCCTTTTTCACACAGGGATAGGCATAGATAATGGAACTCCGCTTGTGACGATCCTAACACAACTCCCTCGCTTGCATTACATCCATGCAAGCTCTATGATTATGGGCACCAAAATAATAAATACTTATTCCATATAGTTTTTATTTATATGGAATAAGTATTTCAAGTAGTTTATGAAATATTATTTTGCGGCAGTCTTTTACGTTTATATATTTTTATTATTATTTCAATGTTCGAAAGCTTGCATCTATCGTGCTACACGGTTATATCATATCATAGATAATGTTCGTGCAAAACCTAAGAAAATACTAAGTATGAAAATGGATACCTATATTACGGACCATTAAGTTCACGAGAATATTTTAACTACAGATGGACTGGGTGACTGTTAAATGGGTTCTTCATTGACTAATTCAATGGACCACCGATAAAGTCAATTTCAGTGTGCAAAACGTAAATCCTATACCGCCAACTTCACCGTACCTCTGATAGATAATTGGTGCAGTGCCAAGTCGTATCGTTGTCTTAATTCAATTGTGCCGACGGCTAATGCATTAGGAAGTCTTTATTGATCTTCTTCCACTTTACACTAACTTTAAAATATAAGAGACATTACTTTCTCTATCAATTCTCTCTTGTGATCAATTGTTGCAATTTTATTTACGTTTATATTAAAATATAATTTAAGTGTGGTAGATAGACCGGTGGTCACCACTTTGAAGTGTACAGACCGTGAAGTAACTCAGTACCGTTTTGATATTAACTTGAAAGTGACTGGTTCTGACTAGGCCAGCATAGTGCTACTTTCAATTATTCAACTGTAGTAGCAATCACTGTTATTCGTGAATCGCATTCCAGATTAACATTAGACGAGGTGCTCTTATATGTTTATCATATTTAAAAAATATATATTTTTTTAAATTAATGTAAGAAATCAATAAAATTAACAACATAAAGTACAACAAAAACCAAGAAACTCCAGTTTAAAACCACTTGCCAGTACCGATGTATTTTTGATATAAGTACAATCGTCCTGTTTGTAAAATACAAGGACGTTTATTAGCTTAATATAAAAATGCAAAACAACTTGTAAAGGTCACAAGGGCTTAAAATTTATTATAATATAGATAAACTTCTTTTTAATAAAACGTAAACTAAAAATTCAATAATCGTACATTTTAGATCAAATGTTTAATCTTGACATTTCATTAGGAAGTAAAGTGAGTGAACCGCAACTGGGCCGGGTGCAGAGCGGAGAGCTTGGTTCGTGAATAGTGTATTTCTAATGCTGTTCATACACTAGAGCTGCCATTCAAAAGAGAAACTAAGCGCGAAACAAGATAATGTAGGTTGTATTAATGATGTTTCTGTTATTTTAATTGTGACTAGACATATGTCACAACAAAAAAAAAACAACGACTCATAATCTCGACGAGCAATTGACAAGTGGCATGCTTTGTTGCCAGCCCATGTGTTCTTCTTATCCTACAACCTTGAATCCTTCAAGCGATGCATGAAGAAGCATTTCTGATCGACTGAGGCGACCGTGAATTGAGTAATTTTTTTCAGTCGTTGGCACTTACTTACCAGCAGGCAAGGCGAGGCAAGGCAAAGGCACCCCAACCTAAAAGTAGGCGGGCTGTTGTTATATGTTGAGCCTTGTAAAAACTTCTCCACTCAGCATAGTAACTACGACTGAAGCAACCATAAACTAAGTCATTTTGGCAGTCATCAGAACTCCTCTTGCTTATTGTCAGGCAAGTCGATATTAGATGTAATTGTTATGAAATACAGTCCTTTCGTCTACGAGAACTATCTACGATGTTGTACGTCTAACAAAGTATAGATACAGTCCCTTCGTCTACGAGAACTATCTACGATGTTGTACGTCTAGCAAAGTATAGATACAGTCCCTTCGTCTACAAGAAGTGTCTACATGTTGTACGTCTAGCAAAGTATAGATACAGTCCCTTCGTCTACAAGAAGTGTCTACGATGTTGTACGTCTAGCAAAGTATAGATACAGTCCCTTCGTCTACAAGAAGTGTCTACGATGTTGTACGTCTAGCAAAGTATAGATACAGTCCCTTCGTCTACTAGAACTGTCTACGATGTTGTACGTCTAGCTAAGCCCGTTAGAGTGCAAAGTAGTGTGTTCTAAGCATTACAGATAGTCTGAATCGCAACGCTAATGAGTGGGTACACTCATCCTACATGCGGCCACGGTCGACCTGCTCTTATTTACACTAAACGGACGACAGTAACAGTTGTGATATGGCGAAACCAAACCAGACGCTATTAAGTAATCTTTAGATTTCTTGTTTACTAATTTCAGCACTGAAATTTGGTTTAATAAGATAAAGTTTAATAATAAAATAAGGTGACCATGGGCTCGCAAACCATGAACCGCGGTTTAAAACGGTACCGATGTATCTTTGATATATATATACTTAGGTTGACCTGTTTCTATGATACAAGCACTTTAGTAGCTTAGTTTAAAAATGTAAATAAATGAAAAATTTAAATAAAAAAATTTAAACTGTATTATGGTTTCGATGATATTCACAGAGATAGGCAAAGACAATGAAGCGTCTCTTTCCACGATCATAAAATAACTTTCTTTATCTCCTCTCTACCTTTACATCTCTCTTTCTATATCGAGCTACTAAAGTGTATCATAGAAACAGGACAACCAAAGTACATATATCAAAAATACATTGGTAACGGCAAGAGGTTTTGAACTACCACTATACCACGGTGGCCTTTCAGATTGATTAATACATTTTAATTTTTAGGCAACTAAATATTACATAATTCAAGTTGAACACTAATGTATCATAAATTAATCTGAAAAGACACAAATGTTAGGGAGGATAAGGCGAGAAAGCTCATAAAAGTCTTCACTTACATCATGATTAAATTATCATTGCAAAGTTAAAACCTTCTCCAATGATATACTTCTTTTCCGGAATCGCTATGAAATTGTATATACTCGTATATTTTTAAAAAATATCATTAGAAATATTATTGTTTTTATACACCTTTAATGTGTAATAAAAATAAGTAAATTTGCTAATAAATAAATTAAATTATCAAGTCTAAATTCCTACAGGGATAGGATGTAATGGATGTAATGGAATGCCACTTTTCTCAATCCTGACACAAAAAAAAAACGATACAAGTTCTATGGTTATGGCACTGCAGATTCCTGCTTTTTCGACAATGTCCCTGATTTATTATATGAATAAAACTTATATTATTGGTAATTATTCATTAACCTTTTAAACCACAAACGATAAATTAGATGAAAGTACAAACGATTAGGCGTAACAAGGTTTCTGAGACATACATAAAGCGTTGTTGAAAATTTGCACAATGTCTGGGCAGAAAATAAATTATTTTAATATTTAAGCTGGCGCAAAATAATGCTGTTGGTCGTTTTCCGGCGAGATTACGAACTAATTACATTACAAAACAAGCTCTTTGCGGCTAAATTATGCATGCACTCTCGGATCATTACCACGCCCGCTACTACCTACAGATTCTTATTGCTGTACCTTTTTCACGTTAATGCCAAAGGTTCAAACCGATTTCATACAAAATTTAATATTACAAACAATCGATGTATACAATTTGTAATCTCTTGTTTCAGACTATTGTTATGTGATTGAGACATAATATATCAAATTAAACTATCTATTAAAACTATTAAACTATCACACTTTTTTCCCACAGGGATAGGTAAAGAAAATGGAGTGCCAATTGCCACGATCCTGACACAACTCCCTCGCCTCCCTTATATCCACAATTCTTTTCATACAAGGTCTTATGGGGATTATGGGCACTAGTCACTAGGCAACTCAGGTTTCTTGAGGATATCTCCGGTTTGGTCGGAAAACACCCTCCTGTGTCTGCCTCGTCCATCAAAAAAAAACCTTTTTTAAACCTGTAAATTTACATATATTTTAGAAATTATAATTTGTATGTATAATGCAATTTCTATATTGTGTTTAAATACAAATTAATGTGATTCGACTGTGAAACCGACTTGCCCAATCAGGGCCGTCTTAAGCATATTCAGCGCCGGGGTGCGAAAGTCAAGGCTCTGCTCGCGTGTTCTCAGTGTAGTAGGTACCTATCGAAGTTAATGGCGGTCGGCATGCGCCCCCTAGGACTCTGCGCCCGGGTGCACTGCACCCCTTGAACCCCCGGGTAAAGACGGCCCTGTGCCCAAGGAAAGAAAAGATCTAGAGCGCCGACGACTGAAAAAATTAACAACATTGTTTTCGGTGCCTTAGTTGTCATCTCTATGCTGGCTAAATATACACATAGTATGCAAAAGCTACGCGACCTTTTTATGAGAACGTAAAGTCGACATGGTCTAGTGGAAGTGAAATGGGCTTACAAACCATGAGATCCAGGTTCAAAACAACTTTGGTTTCTATGACACAAGCAAATTTAGTAGATTAGTAATGTAATGTATAATTAGAATATAGTAATGTAAATTTTAAAAATAAATAAAAGTCGGCATGAAATTGTTTGAGACTAGTTGTTCATTTTTGTTGATGTTTAAACTATTTAAAGTCTAATCGTATTTATAAACAGTTTGTGAGAACTTTTATAACGAGGGCCTTCCCTCACAACATATCAGTGTGCACAAGCTCTCCGTCGGGACCCAACTGGATTAGCCGGATCTTTTCGAAATTGAGGGTAAACATCCGACCGATCCCCTGAGTCGACAGCTAAGGTGTACTCTCAGATATATATATATATCAATTTAATTTAGTTTTATTATTTAAATATTTATTTTATTTAAGTTGGTATAATATAAATTAAAATAAAAACAAAAGAGTGTGGAATTAAGAAATAGAAGGAGTCCTAAAATAGCTAGAAAATACAACCGTTTATACTATTTCCACTTATGGCTTTATACATTTTTATATTCGTAATTTAGAAGGTTGTCATTAGTTTTGATAATTATTTGACAACCTAATTTGACAGAATAACAAATGACATTAAAATACTTCAAAAAAGGATGACGGAACAATTATCCTGCTACTCTTACTACCACGTGAATTTTAATTAGGCAGTATTAAAAGTAAACCTCAATTACAAGTGGTTGTAATTGCAGAAAAATAGTGACAACCTTTGAAAGAAAGGAATTGAAGTAGAAGTAGTCATACGTGTATAAACATAGTATAAATGAGATAAATAACACTGAATTAGTTCTTATTTTAGCACAGATTCTATTCTTTCAGTATCCTTAGATAAAAACACTTATTCGTATAATATATTCGTTAATTTAAAAGTGGTAGGCAACAACTTAGTGGTCATTTACGCAATCTGCCAATTCAGAGTACCGCCACTTTTAATTGTACTCACTACGTGAGGTAGAGTGACCGTAGTAGTCCCACAGTATAAATGTAACCATATGAATATATTTGTACTTTGTGTGAAACGATGTCAAAATCTGTAAATCAGGAGCGACCAAATAAAGACATGCTGTATAGGTACATGAAGTATGGATGTATACGACCACAATATAAATAAACTAATAAAAAAACTAAATGTATATTGTTTTCAAAGCAAAAGAACAATAAAAGTTTATTTTTAGTGTTTTTACGGATTCAATTTTAAAACTGACAATTGTCTATATTAAAAATTAACTGTAAACTGTTAAAATAACTTTATTGTGGTCCGTTCAGAAAAAGGCTCTGCATCCTGTTTATCATAGTTTGAACGATAACATCTGCATGAACCTACACTCAGAAAGTTTTTTTATATACATATATTTTAAATATCTCGTTAAAAATATTTACACGAAATATATTGGCTGGCATAATGACGGCGACTGAGGCAGCTGTGAAGTAACTAGGTTTTTTCAGTCGTCGTTAGTCTTGGATCTCCTCTTGCTTATCATCAGGCGGGTCGAGGTCAGATGTCGTGTCACAATAAAAAAATAAAAAGGAATATAAGCAAAAATACACTATAAAAATATCGATTTTTTACATTACATTGTCGTGAAGAGTTTAGTAATGTATCAGTAACACAGATTTTACTATATTATATCATGATTGTCTTTAGAAATGAATAAAAAATACTCGTGAATTGCGTGTGAATAATGATTGTTTAAATTAAACAATATGCATAAACTCCACTTACAATTCCAGAGAGCGCTGATGCTAAGATAAAAGCCGGCAAAATCCCCAAAGAGTGCTCAAATTCTTACTGCATGGCGAGCCGTCTTTGCCCGTCGGGCGGTAATAAAAACGGCTTAAATCGGATTTTAACCGCGAGTTGCTCGCCTTAATTAAATTGGATTTGTGGTGAAAGTAATATACGTGAAAAACTCACGTAGAAACGGCTATGGAAGCATTAAACTAAGTCTTAAATGTGGGTTGACGCTAGTGTTAGATTCTTACATTCCCATTTAAAATTTTTAAACCTTTATGAATTTGTGTATTGCGGCAAAAAAAATTAAAAGAACTTTTTGCATACCTAATATAAAACGGGAAAAACTACCACGGCGAATGTTCTACTGAGTTCCATGACCTCATTTCCTCTGCAACTAATTGCTCGCGCTTCACAACAGCAGGTGATATAATGTATCAAGTGGCTGTGCAGCCTTTCACTACGACAACCAACAACTTTCCAGAACATGGCACTTCATCCAGCATATTCTAAAAATGTTATTCCTCCGATAATTCTGATAATTTATCTGATGTGGATGGATGCGTTAAACAAAGCAGGCCCTGGAGGGTGTTTTTCGATCAAATCGAAAACATTTTCAAGAAAGCTGGCAGCTAGTGCCCATATCCGTACAGCTTGTATGTGGGCAATTGTGGATGTGAGGAAAGCGAGGGAGTTGTATCAGGATCGTGGCATGTGGCTCTCTATCGTCTCTGCCTATCACCGAGCGAATGAGGCGTGACAATTTGATTTGATAATTCTGAATCATTTAAACAAAGCTTTAAGAGGTGTCTTACCAAGGCAATACACAATACGGATTACTCTTTGGATCACACTCTGGATCACAACAAGTGTGTTATAGAACATGTTATAGAAGAAAACAACAAAACATTAGTTTTCTTTTTAAACAGGAAAATAATAATGAATAGTCTAACTTTCCTAATTATAATATTGGTAAAAATGAAAGAAATACATACAAGTAATATATTTATCTAATAACTAGTAATATAAATTCCTAAGAATCGATGTTAATATAACTTTGAAACAATCCAGCCCTTTAATTTGAACGGGCAAACAAACGATAGGAACAAGTAAAAGCTTCAACAATATTGATTATACAGGTACTTATTCATTGTACTTTTATGAATATAATATTAAACGATGGAATGACGCGAGCAACAGCTGTAGTAACCGGCTTTTAATTATCACTTACAACGCCTTTCAGTGGCGGAAAATTACTTCCATAAACCATTTAGAACACAGTATAAACGATTTAGGGAACCATTTATTAAAATATTACCGACGATTTCCTTGAGATGCTATGAGACTGTATTTTATACTACATTCTTAGATAGAAAGATAATGTTAATTATAGGATAAAAAAACAATTAGAATAACTAATTTGTTTTGTTTTTTATTGTATTTCATATCGACGATCAAGTACCAACTTGATCTAACAAACAAATATCTAACAAAACTATACTTACAGACTTTTGACTTTTACACTTTATATCTAAAGGTATTTTGGTACTTCATCGTTTATATCTAATATTATATATATTCCTATAGTAATAATAGCATAGTGGTCTATAGTACTATGCTGTAGTCTATATTAGTGCTATAGTAGTGCCCACCAATAACAAGCAAGTCAAAATCAGAATTCGAGTATGTAAAGTTTGCAAAATACACAACGATGTAGTCTGTAAACGAAAAACTAAGTTAACCCAAATACAAACCACTGCGTAACATTAAGTCTCTGGTAGTAAATAGAATTTGTTCACTTTGTAACATAACTCGCAGTTTGGAATAAAGTACAACAAAATGGTTTATATAGGCAGAATCAAACATTAATCGTAGAAAATGTTTTGGAGAATGGCACATGTTTTTTCCTTTCGAACATCTACATCAATAAATCAATTAAATTCACGCCTTTCTCTACAAGAATAGGCAGAGACAATGTCCACTTGCCGCGATCCTGACACAACTCCCTCGCTTTCCTCACTTCCACAATTCTCTTCATACAAGCTCTACGGTTATATCTTATCTTCTAGTTATATCAATATATTTTTTTATTAAAACCTGACATCTAAACTTGACTTGCAAGGGGAGGTCTAAGAGCGCTGACAACTGAAAAAACCGTCACAGTTTAGGGTTGCCCCTCGCCGAAACCATGTGACCAAAGGTGCTGCGGATTCACGCTTCGCTTAAAGGATTCAAAATTATAAATATAAGACCTCGATTTTTAAATACGCAGCGGTCAACATTTAAATAGCTTGTATGAGGAGAATTGTAAATTTGAAGGAAGAAGATGGCGCTCCCTTGTCTCTCCCTATCCCTGTGGGAATTGAGCTTTATATTTAGTATCTTTAAAAAAAGTAATGTTTTATTATTTTCTACTGTACATAACAGTTTGTCCAACAAAAACAGCCCGCATGGTTGAGATTGCGTGTAAACTGAAATTGAAGTGTCTACCAAACACGTGCAGCAAAAGGCGTCAAAGGATTTATTCATAGTCATCGACACGTAACTCAACACGACTGGTAGCTGGGGAATTTAAAAAATGCCTGTGGCATGTGCGGTGTACAACAACGGCTCTTTGGTTGCACTTTTTTATTCACTATTTTTTATAACAAATTTACTTATAGTTTGAAACTCAAATTGTTGAATTATTATACCTTCAAATCTGTCCATTCCAAAGTTTCCTATCTCCTATGATATACTAGGCAAGTTTGAAACAAAATAATATAAGTTATGAATCTGTATTAAGAAATTGACAAACAACAATTAGCTTTCTTACTGTTATATTGTATTCAATTTATTACCTAAGTTTAAGTACCGCGAATCGCATCCGTTCTGAGTGAAAGCTTAAAGTTTCAGTGAGGCAGTTACGCTCCCCTTCCGGCCGATCAACGTAAATTATTCCCCCAGAAGAAATCTCTAAGGGGAGAATGACGGATAAGGGCCGAGCCTCTTTATTGCCTACACCAGTCCGCATTTGTAACAATTTTTAAAATCGCCCTCGAAATGTTAATTAAGTACTATTTTAAAATACTATTTAAATTACAGATATAAAAACGCAACAATGAACAAGCGACTGTAGTGTAGTGGTAGATCAATGATTACGCAAACTGAGAGCACGGGTTGAAAACACTTGTTAGTACCCAATGTATCTTTGATATAAGAACTTTGGTCGCCCTGTTTCTATAATAGTAGCCTAATATAGAAGTGAACATTTTAAAAAATCTTCTATAAATCCTCAAAAAGGATGCCTAATTTCTGCTTACATTATGGCTCGTGTTAAAGTCTACACAGTGCAAAAATAATTAGATAATTAATATAATTGAGAATCAAACGAACTTACCTGTAAGTGAAGTTCGATGATAATTGTACGAACTTCCTTAGTGCTCCGCCGATTTGCTTCATATATAAACAAAGTAGTATTCGCATTCGATGGCTACTCTCACACGTTTAATAGTAATCAGTTTTTTTTTTTTTGGATGAATATACGGTTGTCCAAGCCTCGATTTCTTTAAGACATCATTCTGTTTATAGTGTTCCTGTGCTTACAAACCTGAAACTCACCTACCTATTTACATGTAGAGGTGGGAGGGTGTGGCTTTCACAATCGGCGGAGCACTAAGGAAGTTCGTACAATTATCATCGAACTTCACTTACAGGTAAGTTCGTTTGATTCTCAATTGTACTTTACTTCCGCCGTGCTCCGCCGATTTGCTTCATATATAAACAAAGTAGATATTTAAAGGTTGAAGGTTTGTGGACTGAAATGGAAGTATTACCAGACATTTGGATGATCAGAACTCCTCAATCACATTAACTTAGTTCTATAACAATTATTTCTTAAATTTATATAATTATGCGTCCTCTAAGTCATTACAGTGATCTAGTACAAGTAATAAATATATATATAATATATATTTTTTTAAATAAATTTTTGCAAAAGTGTTGGATTTTTCGGACCATCCAACAGTTCTACGAATAGTGTCAATATTCTCTCCTAATGTTTAAATAGTAGATGTTGACAAATGACCATTACTATGATTTTCAAGTGTATGTCATAGATATCAAGATACAAAGTGTATCTTTATTTTAATTGCTTAAAGTTTGTTAACGAACAAGATTTTTTTATTTTTCATTTATATAACTGAAAGAGTTTTGTGCAGGGCAGATAAACTCTCTTTTACAAAAGATATTTTAGGATTTATACAATAGAGGCAATAATAAAGTTGGTTGTGTACGACCTGGCCCTAGGTTTATTGAAATTTATTATTTATATTTTAACTTGCAATATTTTAAATAATCATATTATTATATTTAATTAAAGATGAGGATTATCCTTTATGAGCGGTTACAAGAGCTAACAATGTTATCACATTGGATAACAAATTAAGTGAAATATTTTCATTTGGATATAATTTATATAATAATTCTTAAACAACATTGAGTTCTTAAATCATATTTTCGAGTTTGTGGGCGAAACCTAAAAATCTCTTAGATAGTATCTTAACACAAATGTGAGAGGTAAGTTCATTTGGTAAATGAGGGCTATTGCTGAATATACCAATTTACTGAATTATAACTATAGCCTTTATTAGAAGTATTAGAAAAAGGTTAATAAATAAGAATAAATAAGAGAAATCTTATCTATCTGTGAAGTGTAATGTATCTGTATATTTGTGATAATATTTTTTTTACTATTACAATAATCTACAATTAGGTATGTATTACATTGCTTCAAAATGTTATTGACAATGAAGCACCTGCACTTACAGGCAATATACCGTGTAACCTGGAGAAAGGATACTATGGTTGCAATGGTCAATATGAGCCAACTATAATTACCCTAGGTGCCTTGTTACAAAATTTAGAAAAGCTTTATTATAATTGAAAAGGGTGGAAAACGAATGATATTTGTAAAAAATCCTGTATGGAAAACGTCCATGAGATTGTGAAAGAATCTCTTGCGATAGCATAGTGGTCTGGTCGCCAACAAATATATAACTTACACTTATGATTATGTGTAGAGGCAAACAAATCTTTTTTAGAAATACCAAAACCTGAAATAATCGTATAAAAGGCATATTTTGCCGTTTTTCACTAGGTTCTATTGTTAAACTGTCTTGAAGCAGTGTCAACTGATTTTATTTGAAGCAGTATTGTTTTTGATGGTATATAATCTGTCTATACGCACATACTTGCATGCTTACACCACTGCTAAATTAGTTTAGCTAGACTATCAAGATGTGGTGTTGTTAATTCCTAACATGATAAAGCAGTTACTTACTTTTATTACATGTAAATGATTTTTAAAGCAAAAAGACAGCCAGTAAATTTAGGTAATTTTTGTGTTCATTTATTTATTTATGAATCTTACCGAACCCCATTAGTGGTACAACATAACCGCAATTTAACAATAATGCATCTGCATAAATTACTTATTTTGGCTGATTAATTGATTCTTATGAAAGTGAAACAAATTATTTTGTCACCAGGATAGTTAATTATTGGCACCTTGTGATATTGGTACTTGGCTATTATATCTATTATTATTTAATGCATTTCCATAGTTCAAGTTGTTTTGTATGCGCATCAGCTATATTATGTTACACCTGAAGTCCTGGACATGCTGCATATAGCATGCCTGTTATAGTGGCCAACTTTGAATAGGACGTGTTTTGTTCCAACTGTCATGTTTTCAGAACCTATTCTCATTCATTATGCTTGTGGAATTAATTTACTTTTAGTTGTGTTTATAATAAAACATAAACTTACCAATATAGAAGTCTCCTTTGTGGCCATTAGACATGATTATTATGTCTTTATCTAAACATTTAAATATACTAATGAAGTACAATTCCTGTTTTTATTATATTTATGTATGGGTGTCAAAATCATCTTTAATATCAATATTGGTCATGTATAAAAATCCAGAGCAGTTATTAATAATTTAAGAGCAGTACGTATTTCCTCAATTTTAAAAGATGTTAATTTTTTAGGATTAAAAATAAAACTTTTTTTTTATATTTTTTATATGTATTATTTTGGAGACAATAATAAAGTGAGGATATAAATTAATTGGACTCTGGTGAGCTCAAGATAAATAGCACCTTTACATAACAGTTCATTTATTGAACTATTAAAGTCAGCAATTTCTTCCTTAGAAATTAGGCAACCTGACCAATTGGAACCTGACTTATTGTACAGGTATTAGATTTATACAGGTATTATATTAAATGGAATATTGTGTCCCAGATCCATGAAAAATAAATAAATATGTCAGAGGGTACCTTGTAAAAATATTGTAATCGTCTGTTGACGCTGTTTGTTGTTGCCTATCGTAACAGCATATTGGTAGCAACCACCTTCTCACATAGTCTTCCGAGGGAGTCCCCAGTAGTTTAAAGGATTTTATTTTTTTTAAAAATCAGTGGTCGAACTTGCTGCGGCTTTACTATTTCCCATTTTATCACCAAAAGTCCAAAGTTGACTTCAAAAAGGGATATTTCAGGAGTTGAGTCCTGTGCTGCATCTCTGGCAACTTCACCTGAACTAGCCTGAGGCTAAAAACCTTCTTAAAGAGAAGTTCATTGAAATAAGTTTTTCAGTATCTTTCTGACATTCTGAACATTTTTATATTAATAAATGGCGGTATTGATATATCTATATAACACCGTATAATTTTATTCTTAATACTGTGATCTACTGTATTTGCATGGCATGGCAAAATAGTGAATACTTTTTGTTTTATCCCTCTTCAGAGAGGGTTTATTGATTGCATATGTGACCTCAGGGTTTATTTTGCAAGGGTTAACCATTGTGTTAAATACATTTTCCCTCTCTCTTTTCTTTTTTTTTTACACCAGACTAACTTTTTGACCAACGGTCTGTGGGTTCTAGTTGTGTATGGCTGGTTCTGGCACTCACGTTCTTTGGTATGGTCTAGAGCAGTGTTTCCCAAAGTGGGGCACACGCCTTACAGGGCAATTCGATAGTTAAGGAGGGTAATTTCAAAATGGATTAGACACGACTTCAACCCTTCTGCTTTGGGTTATTTATATGCAATGCTAGATATCGGTGACCAATTTAACAAAAAAGGCAATTTAAAAAAAAAAAATATTGTTATCATTTATATTTATTAAGGGTAAAATACATTTTTAAAGGTTGGGAAACACTGGTCTAGAGTGACTAATAAAACAAGGTCAAGAGTTTATTGACCTCGAATCTTTATTGAGTTGGTGCTTAAAAGCATAAACCCTGGGTAAAAATGTTGTAACCTGAATTAGGATTCTCATTATACATAGTACATTTTTCTAATAAAAATCATACACATCAATATATGGACTACGTAGGTTCACCCATGCTCAAGAGGTAATAATATTGGATTGTGACGATGTAATTCCTCGAAATACATTCAAGCACAATAATAAAATAAATTGCGACGTTGCAGTTCTTCAAACTACACTCAAGCACAATAATAAAATAAATTGTGACGTTGCAGTTCTTCAAACTACACTCAAGCACAGTTATAATTAGTTGTCACATTATAGTTTTTCAAACTACCATCAATAACAGTAATTATAAATTGTGACATTGCAGTTTTTCAAACTACACTCAATCACAATAATAATTCATAAATAGTGGACGTTATAGTCTCACGAAGTATTAAAACATTTTGGTTGCAACAAATCCACTTATGTAAAAAATCCAGTATCGGTATTTACCTGAATCGTTTTGTTCATGCAGGTAAAACGAACAAACGTGGATGAGGGCGACCGTGATGGCGTCGTATTCGTGGAGCTCCGTTTCTCCAACCATCTTATTTTCTACGGTATTTGCCAATTTGCTTGTTCGTTTTCAGCTTCTTCTCGTTGCCTTTTACCCATTTAGAGTAAGATTGTATAATTATTTACACTAAAATTTACAATAAAATGCGGACAACCGATAAACACGTGCATCTTGTAGCACACGAAATACGGAATGATGTCTTAAAGAAATCGAGGCTTGGACAACCGTATATTCATCCAAAAAAAAAAAACTGATTACTATTAAACGTGTGAGAGTAGCCATCGAATGCGAATACTACTTTGTTTATATATGAAGCAAATCGGCGGAGCACGGCGGAAGTAAAGTACAATTGTACTTAAGCACGAATGACTATCAATAACATTAAATAACAAACCGCTACACGTAAAAGTAAGGTAGTAGGAAAAGTTTTAATAATCAAAGAACTTTACTGTTACAAATTCAAGGCAGTAAAGGACGAATAAAAGGAGTGCCTACTTAATAGCGAGGTTAGCCTATGCCTGTCTAAAAGTTTGTTAACGAGGCTGAGGGTATTTAACATTCTGGTAACCGGCCGCTGCCCGGAGCGTCTGTCTTGTTAGAAAAAAAAAGTGGAGGGCGGTAACTCCCAAGCGATACATCAGCGGTGAAACATGGGCGAGTGCAACTTGCGAGCACAATTGTTGGGTGGTTTGCTACTTCGAAGGTCAACAATCTTTTTTGCATAAACGATGTGTTTGTTTCGAGTTTTGTTTGAAATCCCTTTTTTACTGTTTACTGTATTTATTCCCATATAGTAATTATTGAATTAATATATAATTTAAAAAAACGTATCGTATCATAGTCATCAGACAGAAGACGTCCACTGCTGAACATTGCCTCGCCTTTAGAACGCCATTCCGAACGACAATATGACTTTTACTATGTCGTCAGCCCACCTAGTGAGAGGCTTACCTACACTGCGTCTTCCGGTTCGTGGTCTCCACTCTAGAACCTTACTTTCCCATTGGTTGGATAGAACTAATGGTTGGGTTCCAGGGATGTGATAGAAAACGTACAACATTTTATTACCCATTTTATCACAAATTTAACATTACCTAAATTTAAAAAATGAGCAGGATTTCTTAGAACCAAATTGTAGGAGTAAATCGTGATATCTTATCTGTTTGTAAAGGCATTGTAAAATATGATTAGCAAATAAATTTAAATTATTTAATTAGGTAGAATAATTGATTGCAGTGGTATGCCGATCCGGGGTAGTATCACCACTTACAAGTATACAGACCGTGAAGTGACTTTTCGCGTTTCGGGATCAGCTTGTACTCGTAAGTTTCCGGTTCCAGCTAGGCTAACATAGTGGACGCGACTGCTATTTACGGTTGTTTAACTGCAGTAGCAGTCACCTCTATTCATGTACCGCACTCTAGCCTAACATCCGCATTCTATCGACCGAATTGGCAGTCGAACTAAAAAGTTCGGTGCGTCTTTTCTTTGTAGATCAATCGACAAGCGGAGAAGTGCTGTTATATGTGTTATGTTACAATAAAAAAATATTGTTCTTATACGTGAAAGTGAAGAAAAAAATTAAATCTATTTTAAGAGAATTGGAATGACCATGGCTATGTATAGCTTTTATCATCTCTCCATAAACGAGAGTGCAGCGGTCGACTCCGGTCATGCAGGTGCGGCGTTAATTCTTGTTTACGGCGATTCGCTTTTAGTGGCTATGTCGATATGCGCGTGAGAGAATAACTCGATACTATTTGCAGCATGTTTACTTTTAATACCTAATAGCTACATTAATAAATCTACATACACGTCGAAGCCATTTATCAACATCTAACGCTCATTACGCAACTACATAAATAACGATGTTTCTAGTAATAACAAACATAGTAAATACGAATTATCAGTAGACAGATGATATCTATTTTTATTACTGTAACGTGATCACGCCATATTGCAAAAAGGTTAACTGTCAGATTTAGTTTCTCTATATACTTAAATAGTATTTTTAAATTTACTTTTTTTATTTGAGACACGACATTTGAACTCGGAGAAAGGAATTCCGATTTAGTTATCGCTATTACTGTTATTAATATCAATATTTTTATGCTTTGCTTAAAGGATCCAAGGTCATAAGATAAGTACAACACATTGATTGGTAAAAGATTCCATTCCTCGAATATTTTATAAAGAAACGACACGACAAACTTTGTAATTTGACTTCTGATTCAGTCAACAATGTGACATCTTTTTACTGACCTGAAGGGGTATCACAAGGCTAATAAGACGAGGTAGGAACAAGGTTAAAGTGCTCCTCAAAATACTCTTCGTGGTATAGGCGATATGGGACGCACAGATCCGCCATTAAATTACAGGGCTTCAGAGTTTTCAGGACCTCAGCATGTCCTGTAACTTGGACAGCTCGACCCAGCAATGAATCCAGATAATCAAAATATATTTGCAACACAAATTACACCACAACTACATATAACTTTATAAAATTAAAAATATTATGTATCATTGTATATCAAAAGTGAAGGAAATTGTATTCGGGAAATTATGAAAACATCACTACCAATATAAGCGTAAGTATAAGTATAAAAATGAAGATGAAAACGTAAAAAAAATATATTTTTAAGCCGTAATAATGAATTATTAATTTATAGCAGAACCCTGCCCTCTCTCGACGCAATCGAGGTGGAAAATAACGGAAGTATTTATAAGAATAAGCCGGTGTTTTGAAGAGGTCGACACAACAATTAATCATTCTTTTATTTATAGAGGTAAAAGGTTTGAGGACACGACTATTCTGTAATAGTAGGGTTGTTCTTTTGTTATCACGCGTTTCGCGATTAAATGGCCCGAAAATACCAATTTTTACAACTACTTATCTTTTATGCTAAAATGATAAATTACTTGCAAAATACCTGTATGTAGCACACAGCTATATTAGATCGGTAAATGTGAACTCTACAAATATACATGTATCGAAATATGTTAACCAGTTGATTTACATAATTATTTAAAGTTTTTGATTCAAAACTTTTGTCGAGGCCTTTTTCATTAAATGTGAACATGTCGGTCTCATTATATGCTCACTAAACATAACACGGGCAACTTATATATATAGTTATAATAAATCTAACTTACTCTATGTTTATATTTAACGTTGTAAAAAATTTATGCCTAATGTATTAGGGCGAACCTAATTCCGCTAGACATTCTTTGCCAGTTAACCTTAGGGACCAACAAATGATGAAAATAAAGTTTAATGTGCCAAATAATAATAAGAATTGAAATACATATAGGTAGTAAGATACATTCTAATTAAAACTAAATTTAATTGAATAATATTGGTATATAATCAAATATAAATAAACACATAATTCTCTTGGCATTTCGAAATAATGCTGGAATAATAGATGCTACGAAGCGCATTAATATTGTAGGAAATCTTATTAGGGCCGCCTAAATACCGCGATAATATCGTATTGTTTCGAAAGTCATCGTCCGCATTTCCTCTCTTATGCTCGAAAGGGGTTTGTCCCTCAGGAGCAGACCACTGAATATTCATAGTATTATCACAAATAACCAAACATTACTGAGCACCCGCTTATTACATTAACTACTTATTTAATATTAGAGACTATGACTTAAATAGTTCTGGTAAAATGTGTAATTATGGGCGAGTCCTTCATAAACTTCAGATGTTGATCTCCGTCAGAGATCATACTTAAAAAATGTAACTTCAAAAAAATGCCATATTCAATTATTATCATTAGCCAGAAAACCTCCACTGCTCAACGCTATTCCAAACGATAAGATGCCAGATGCATCCATCGGTATTTTGTCGTTCATATTGCGGGTGGGGGTTGCCATAATCCCCACGCTTGGCAGGCTTGGGGATAGCAGTATACTTACCGCACGTTAAGAGGATCCTCCGATGAGACTGATCAAGTTTTAGGACATCCCGAGTCCATATTGAATCACTTACCTAAATACTCGTAGACTACAAAATTTCATAACATAATCGAAAATGTAAAAATAGAAATATGAAAACAAATGTTTCGTTTTCATTTCAATTAGCAAAAGTAAATTATTATATCATTGTTAATTCCCAAAGCACTCAAAGGTAATAACTTTTTAAAAAATGAGCGTGATTTTTTAACATTAAGTATTTATTTTCTGTACGGCATAAGGCATTTTCTGTTGAGCCGTTTGTATCGAGCTGCTGGAAAGCTATTGGAAGCAGCATTTCAGATGTAATTGTTCAGTTGATTTCCCCTGAGACACGGCAAGTTTTCTTCTCGATCAGCCGACAAACCGGCTACCTGTAGCCTATTTATACTCAGTTAGAAAAAATATTTATATTAAAGTAGGATTGTATTTTATTTTATTTATTGTTATTAGGAATAAAATATGCTTTGCTAACAATATGAAAATCTTCGTGTATCCTTAACACTCCTGGCATGGCTCATATTGCTATGATGGATGGGCAACACATAACTTCATATATTTTAACTATAGCGTGGCCAGACGTATAAGCGCCGTAAAACCCCTCGTAAACTAAATATATAGGCAGCATTTGTAGCTTTTTTTTTAAATAATGCGAGCTTTTTTAGTAAAAGCTTTTCTATAGTGGATTATTGCAATAAAGTTGAACCACACGTGAAAACTTAATGATTTAAAACTGTTTTGTTCATTTACAAACTATAAAAAGAACGTCAAGGAACAAAAGAGTCTGTCTACTTTTACATTTGAAGAATAGATTAAAATGAAAAACTGTTTGTAAAGGCGCTATCAAAGCGATCAATCATCAATATAATAGGCCACGTCTTAAAGCACACGTCCTTAAATAATTTGTCAAAAGTTGTTCCTGCCTGCCCCTTTAACGCGTACAGCGCGATATAATACGAGTGTTTAACACTCTGAGTCAATTTATCATTTTAGGAAAACATAAGTACTATGTTATGAACCAATAACATTTTTTTTTAAACTAGCTGTTCCCTGCTGTTTCACACACATTTATCCAGCTTATATTAATTAGCTCAGTTATATGCTGATAAAAAGTAACAAAGTAGTATACATATCCATTTAATCCTAATGATCCATCGTCAAGCTAAAAAACAATTTTAGTTAACAAAATAATTTCATTTTCCAACACAACAGAGAATAGGCACAGCCCAATAAATTGGGCAATCGATTTTTATTTATATAGTTTATAATATTTTAGCTTGGTCTTCAAGGATCCCCTGAATGATGCAGCGATTCATTTTTATGTCTGATTATTTAGTTCTATCGTCAATAGTTTTCGCAGCGTACGCGTGAGTAATTTTTTTACACCTTGGGTTAGATTATTCGATGTTTCGTACGGAACCCTAAACTTTTTGAAAATCAAATATAGCCTATGTTACTCACGAAGATTGTAGCTTTCTAATAGTGAAAGATTTTTTTTAAATCGGCCCAGTAGTTCCTGAGCCTATTCATTACAAACTAACTTACAAATCTTTCCTCTTTTTCTATACTGATAATATTATAAAGAGGAAAGATTTGTATTTTTGTGTGTATGTTTGTAATGAATAAACTCAAAAACTACTGTGGTAAAAGAATTTTTGAAATCGGCACAGTTGTTTTTGAGTTTATTCATTACAAACACACACACACACAAATACAAATCTTTCCTCTTTATAATATAAGTATAGATAATATATAAATAGTATTTTCTTTATAAGATTCTAAAAAGATTATTAAATTAGAAAAAGAAGAATATGTACATACAATAAAACGAAGAGAACTTTAACAATTTATTATATTTTAACTTGAAATATTTTAATAAGTTCAAATAATCATTGCTTTACGTGTAAGTAAGAATATGTAATAGAACAAAAATAATAACAATAAATCTTTATTGAACAATAAGTCTAAACTAATCACAATTACTGTTACAACCTTTTTAACAATTGGAAAGATTGTAATTAGATGGCCTAAGATTGTAAGAAATGCATGGCCTAGGAGAACATGGCCTAGTAGAATGCTATTTTATATTTTTATGTTAGTATTCCAGTGCACATTTGAGTGATCATCTAGTTAAATAAAGAATCATTATAAAACGTCCAGAAATTAAAATTCCATACATTTGGAATGCACTACTCGTATCACTGTGTAAACTTGCACAAAATCCAGTAGAACCTATTACACTTTGTTGACACCAACGAATGCCCTTTTACATATTCACACCGTGCACACAAAGATTGAGCCATGAAATTGAAAATGCTTTTCTATTCCATGAACAAATATATTTTTACGCACGAAATCGCCATCAACAGCCTATGTGACGTTGTTCAAAAATTAACAATATTTCATACATTCTTTTTGTTGTGACTCGTCATATGACAACACCCCGCCTGATGTTAAACTGGAGTGTGGTCCATAAAAGGACTCAACTGCTACTACAGTTTAACAAATGCAAGTAGCAGTCGCATCCACTATGCCGGCCTAGATGAAACTGACAACTGACAAGCTGATCCTGAAATGCGAGTAAGTCAGTTCATGGTCTGCGTTAAAGTCGTAGCACAACCCGGATGGGCAGATTACTTTTTTACTTGTGCAACATGATAAACCTAAATATACTCGTAAAAATATATAAGGTTCATTCAAAAGATACATTACATCTGACCACTTATAGTGGTTCCTAACTCTGATGGTTAAGATGATTGCCTGATATTCTAAAATACGCCTAAATATCAGTGGTATTTTTAACTCATCATTTTACCTTGATCCTACTTCGACGTTTTCACTCGCGCGATACCTGCAACGATTTATTCGTACTAAACGGTTCACGCGTCGTTTTTGTTCTGCCTTCCCACGTCTTTTCCCTGTCCTATAAGCTTGGATCCGTTAAGCGAGACGTAAAGGATTGCGAATATTCAATTAATCAATCAATCAAATCGTCACGCCTTTTTCCCATGGGCATAGGCAGAGACAATGGAGCGCCACTTGCCACGATTCTGACAGAACACCCTCGCTTCAATCTACTTTCACTCATCCTTTCCATGCGCCCAAACCATCAAAGCATCCCTTTGTCAATCCTTATCACTACATCTTTTTTCAAACCACATTTATCGCGCACTTTGCTATTCCTTATTCTATCCGCTATCGTCACTCCACCTATACTCCTTAATGACCGCATTTCTACAGCGTTAATTCTACTCTCATGCTTCTTCTGCTACACCCAACATTCACTTTCATACATTAATGTAGGAACAAGTACCGCATTATGAACAGCCATCCTTAACATGATTGCGAATAAGGTAGCTGAAACTCTTGGACGTCCCCTTGCGGTAATCAGGCAAGAGAAGTTCCATTGAAAAAATACTTCAAACTATTTTATAAGCCACTTGAAACAATGAATCTTTTAAAATTTGCTTAACGTAGCTTATGTTGCGAACTGCGGCTACACTTCAGTTGAATTGCATTAAGGCAAAATGCAATTACTCACCGACATAAATTACCGTCGACGTAAATTGAAAGTACAGTTACACTTCGTGAACTTTCGTCTAATACCATTTCGAAACAAGCTTTATATGCCCATATATCGTTTTAAAATAAACTTATTTATAAATTACTTATTATTGAATTAAACAAATTTTATGCGGCTTAATATCGCGTTTATTTTGGTTTTGATTTTTCATTTTGTTATTATTATAGTGAGCCCCTTAAATTTTGTTTAATTCATTAATCAGTGTTCGCGCAAAATCTTGATGATAATCTAAAGTGCGGTCTATGATTGGAAGTGACAGCTATTTCAAGTAAATATAGATAGCATCATTTATGCTGGCCTAGTTGGAACCGGCGATTCACAAGCTAATACCGAAACACGACTAAGTCACTTCACGGTCTGTATACCTGTACATAGTAGACACCACTGTTTTGTGTATTTTTTTAAATCAAATGGATAGGCAGTTACTGAGCGTAGTGATTCTAACACGAACTTTCTCGTTTTTCTCACATCTACATTCACTTCATATAGACTCTATAGTTTTAGGCATTGCGAGCCATTGCTTTTAAAAAATATCCCCAATTGATGAAAATTAGAAGTTCGAAATGTAAAACAAGAAATAATTTTAAAAAATTGTGAGTGCCTAGTGTCCATAACCATAAAGCTTGTATAAAGAGAATTGTGGAAGTGAGTGAGTTGTGTCAGGATTGTGGCAAGTGGCGCTCCATTGTCTCTGCCTATCTCTGTTGAATAAAGGCGTGATAAATTGATTTGAGAGTGGGCTGTCCATTAACCAAACAAAACAGCGGAGAATTGAAATAGAACATAATATTATTTTAGTAATGTAAAATAAGGGGATAAAAGCATACTTTAAACCGTTTACCGTTTACGTTTACGAAGATTTAAGGAATATTTTAAGTACATAAGAGAAGTATTGTTATTATTAGATATATCGAGGGAGCTCCGTTCGCCGGCTCGTTCCTCCATCGTGTTTACCTTGTAAGGATTGCGAAAAGATCGAACTTAATCCCCACGGGTTGGAAGACGGGCGCTTCGCTGGATGTGATAGATACTGAAAATTGCATAAAATCTATCAGCAACACTACTTTGTACTTTATTCTTTATTTTTGGGAATATTTTTCTATTATATAATAGAAATATACTTAGATATATACTTCATAACTCCAATACCATTGTTAAAGTTGTGAAGATTAATTTACCTAAGTATAAGTAATATTTTTTTTTACATTTTTATAGTAAGCTACTAAATTGCTTGTATCATAGAA
Organism: Tinea trinotella; assembly: GCA_905220615.1. Taxonomy (NCBI): domain Eukaryota; kingdom Metazoa; phylum Arthropoda; class Insecta; order Lepidoptera; family Tineidae; genus Tinea; species Tinea trinotella. Next base: position 5,938,230 of record HG992310.1, read on the forward strand.
TCAGGACAACCAAAGTACATATATCAAAGATTCATTGGTACCGGGGGGTGGTCTCGAACTCGTGCTCTTCGGTTTGCGTAACCATTGCACTGCCACTACACCACGGTCGCCTAAAATTATATTAAATTACAATAAAATTCTTAGTCGTGTACAAGCGCATTTGTTTTTTAGATATTTCTATAAAAAGCCACTAAACACGCTTGTATTATAGAAACAAGACGACCAAAGTACATATATAAAAGATGCATGGCAAGCCGTTTTGAACCGGAGTTCAGCTCCGGTTTACTAGACCATTCTTCAATCACAACTCCACGGTCACTGCAAAGTATAAAATCGTTTAAAGCAAAACGAGTTACCTTCAGAATAAGCTGATTAGAAAACAATTGATGTTACGTGACTGGACATTGAAATCAGCACCTAGTTGCAGTCAGCTATAGGGAACACCAACTTTGTGCAAAGCATACAAAACATAGTTTAGATCTTTGTAAGCTTTTATTTGAACATATAATTTAATTAATTTATATATTACTTAAACTGTAACGGCTTAGCCACAGGGATAGGACGACTGTAGAAAACCGAGTCAGTTCACGGTTTTTTCAGTCGCCGTCACTATTACGGCCAAAAAAAGACCCTCATTTGACCGAGGACTATCATAATCGTAGTACAAGCAAGTGATCGGAATTGAACAATGGTTTCCCTTAATGAAAATTAGATAGAAAAAATCTTGACGAAGAATTGAACCCTGCCTCTCTCTTAAGCCTCTTAAAAGCTACACAGCGTCATTGTTTTCGCATCGATAATTTTCTATCATATATTTTCATCGTAACAGTCTACTTAACAATCGAGACCTCTATCATTGTGTTCAATATGTATGTGTGTGTAAATTAATATAGTAACGATCAGTGCTGCAATAAATTAAGTAAATGTAGACAAGTTGGTGATTTTGTAGGCAGTTAACATCCGAAGGTGTGTCGTCGACGAAGTCACAATTTCCTGCACTTAACAACGCAGGAAGTAATTTTGACGAGTCATCAAACGCTCGACAAGCTATTTGACTTCGTATCGTTAAATGTAACTTGTTTTCATTAATTATCAACATGACATATTACTTCATAGGATACTCGTATATTCTTTAAAGTGAAATAAAATGTATGCGTACTAATGAACACGTCTGCTATAGTGCTCTGTGTTATAGCTAACTACTAATTAAATTTAACGAAAAATAAATGATTTTATTATAATAAAACACATTTACCAAAAATGTCTTATTTATATTGTACAAAATAATTTATTTATAAGTAGTTAAACACACACACACACGTTAAACAAAATGTGCTAAGGATTTATACATAAAAACGAAATCAGAAAGAAAACAAATAGCTATTGAATGGACACAATTATATAATTAATTACCAGAACAAGTAAAATGTATTAAATCTTAAAATAAGCTGTTAAAAAATTCCTAATTAAAAACTAAATAACAAATAGGACAATTGTTACTGTAAAACCTAACAATACTCAACTAATAACGCTTTGGCCGGCATAGTGAACTAACTCGGTTTGTTCAGTCGTCGTCACTCTTGGACCTCCTCTTGCTTATCAACAGGCTGGTCGTGGTCAAATGTCGTGTCACAATAAAAAAATGTATTATTTTATTTTGAGTAAATAAAGTTTTTATAAATTTAATTAGTACCTACTTATACTTATTAACAAATTATGCATAAATATATAATTTAATTTCTTCCTTCCTATTTTTATAGGAATTTAGTTAAGGTATGGTGTGATTCGTCATCAAAGTTTGTGAATTGTGGACATCTGTCGCTAGAGAGGAGGCGGTGGTTGGTTGAATGTCGCTCCTCGTTCCTCACAGATTACCAGCCGGGGCTTTGCTTAATCGTTTCAATAATACGCTGCCAAATCGCTGTGGTTCCACTCGGCAAATATTTAAATGTCTCTAAAATATTGAAATTTCATGTCTCTGGTTAAACGTTATTCTGCGGCTTAATGAAAACATTAAAATGATTTCCCTGATTTCTAAAAACTTTAATTGTACTTTAAATATATATATTTTTTTTATTTTGTAAATATTTCTATCTCTACACTTTAGAAGATGGCCGGAAAACAACTTTATCTTCGAAGACAAAATCAGATTAAGTTCCGTAAGAATTGAATTGTTAAGCCATCTTCAATGCTATGTTCAAGTTTTAATACTTTCATGTTGGGTACAACTTGTCAATTCTTATGCTCAACTATTACATTAGCGTAAAATAATATTAATTTTACGCTAAAAATATTAAAGTAATAGTTTTTATTATTATTATTTTGGATTCGACATATGACGGCACCCATATGATTTTAAGCTCATAACTATCGTAGCGACTGCTACGATAGTTAAATAATTGGAAGTAGCAGTCGCATCCACTATGCCGGCCTATTTGGGATCGGCAACTTTCAAGCTGATCCTGAAAAGCGACTTAGCCACTTCACGGTCTGTACCTACATTTGAAAGTTGCACCAATTTGACCACCAACTGTCTGCCACCCAGACTCGGAGCAAATATCTGACTATTTTTTTTTGACTCAACTTATGACAGCACCCCGCCTCATGTTAAGCTGGAGTGCGGTCCATGAATGAAAGTGATTGCTACTACTTAATTACAGTTAATTGACTGCTGCTCCTTACAGTCAATAACTTTAAGTAGTAGCAATCATAACCACCATGCCGGCCTAGTTGAAACCGGCAACTTACAAGCTGATCCCGAAACGCGACTAAGTCACTTCATGGTCTGTATATATACTTGTAAATGTTGGTACTACCCCGGATCGGCAGACTGGGCACCACTGCCTACCACTCTTTAAAAAATATTAGTTATTGTTATTATACTCATTATACAAAATATGCATAATGTTATTAGTTACCTTTTAAATGAAATTGTGTTGTTGCTTTTTGAATTTATTAATAGGTACTAATTTAAATTAAATTCAAACAGGCAAGCGAGCGGGGCAGTGCACTTGGTGCGGCACTGGCTCTCATTATTAGGGCCCGTAAATAATAACTATTAAAGGCCCTCCTGTTATTTACAGACACTACGTGGACGGCTTATATTTCCTCGTAAATTTTTACAAACAGGTAACGGGTTTCTCTAGCTTAAATAAAGTGTATATTATAACACATTTAGGTCAAAATGGTCTCGTAATATAAGCCGTTATAGATGTACTCTAACAAAGGCTGATAACGCTAGACCGAATCAGTAGTCAAACTAAAAGGTTCTAGATGAAGACGAAGACATTAATTAATTTATTCCGATCCTTCAAGTGATGCGTGAAAAGCATCTGTAAACTGAATCAATATTTTCAGTCATAGGAGCTCTTACTAATAGGCAAGTCGAGGTCAGATATAGTGTCAAGGCGACCGTAGGGTAGTGGTAGTAAATTTACCAATTTATATTCGATTTAAACTTTGTACTTTGGTCGTCTTGTTTCTGTAATACACGCACTCTAAGTACCCTTAGCAATGTAAATACATAAAAAATAGTTATCGATATTTAATACTCGTCTATTATAACAATTTTATTAGTGAATTTTGAATATTTCATGCATATAGTCGTGGGTGGCAGCTCGATGTGTGAAATTGACACTCGTGTCCAGTGCCATTGCATCTGATTGGATTACGTAGAAAGCGCTACAGCGCTGTCGGTTCATGAGCGCTGTGATGCCTTCGCTGAACTCAAACGTAAAATTTTACGTGACCACTTACCAAACGACACGATTCGTGGGTATTCGTGATCCGATTCAGCACTAAGAGAGTTCGCTTCTACCACACTTCCGAGTATTATGGAAATTTATTTTTGAAATAATATTGTTTTTCAAGTTTTTTTTTCAAGTTTGCACAAAGCAGAACGAATTCTGCTTTGTGCAAATTATAAATTTTACCAATGCATACTATATTATTACACCCTACTGCCAACAGGGATGGGCAGAGATAATGAAATACCACTTTTCACGATTCTTATATCAATCAATCAAATTGTCACGCCTTTTTCCCACAAGGATAGCCAAAGACAATGGACCGCCACTTGCCACGATCCTGAAACAATTCCCTCGCTTCCTTCACATTTACAAATTTCTTCATACAAGCTCTATAAAACATCTACAATTCTCTTCCACGTTTGATTAAAACACGTTTAGTATATAAATAGTTAGTTTAAGGCGATCGTGGTGTAGTGGTAGAGACTCATCGGTTCAAAAAGCACTTACCAATATATCTTTGATATATTTACCTTGGTCGTCCAGTTTCTATGATACAAGCAAGCATTTTTAGTAGGTACGTTACTATAGAAATGTAAAAATATATGTTAAAGAAAAAAGATTAGAAAACAATCCGCCATACTTTTGTAATATTATAAAAGAAAATTGTTAACATTGTAAATTAATATTGTTAGTATAGTGAATGTTCTAATAGTATAAGTATTGCAAGTCCAAGTACCCTACATAGAAGCTACCGAAGCATTAACGAACGACCAAGATCCTCTTACCTTGATGTTCTATAACTAGCATTGTCTCTGCCAATTCACTTGTTTCCATGTTCATTGCTTTTAATCTTTCTATTTGTAACAAATATTAGTAAATATTTATTTATATATATTATATTATATATATTATATTATATATATTATATTATATTATATTATTTATATATATTTACATATATTTACCCTTTTTTCTATCAATACATTCCAATAGTATGGGGCTAAACTTATCAACTACTTACTAAAAAAATGTTTAATTACTAAATAATTACATAAATAGTCGTTGCGTATAAATTGTGAAGTCTGCTTATGTCATTTAAATTTTGAATTAATACATATTTGAATTAAACAATTTTTATGCGGCTTATTTTGCGTTTATTTTGTTTTAATTTTGGTTACAGTCTCTCTGTGACCACGATGGGTGCAAAGCTCTTGAAACGTCGGATTAATAAAAAAATGTAAAACAAAACCAAAATAAACGCGATAGTAAGCCGCATAATATTTTTTTAATTTATTAATCAATGTGCACGCAAAATCTAAGAAAATACTACATAATATATGATACAATACACCTTATCTATAACTCGATAAATATCACAACTTTAGAGTTTACTGCGTTTCAGGAAAAAGAGACCGTGGTCTGCTGGTAGTGAAATTGTCACGCAAACCAAGAACTCCAGGTTTTAAAGTATTTTCCGTACCAAGATTCTATGATTTGCACGTTTAATAGTGGTCTTGGTATTATATCACAATTAAATATTGTTTGTACCTATTTTTAATATTACTTTAATTTTAATTTAAAGTGTAAAAATGCAATCCCACTTTACAAAATGATACAAAAGGCCATTATTAAATTAGTGTCCAGAGTTGAGGTTGATGTCTTTAAAAAATGTAAATTAGATTCACTGCCGGTAGGGTGGGTGGAAGTGTCGTGCGAGCCAAAGTGTCTGAATACAGGTAATATCCCCGGAAGAATTTCGTTATATCCACATCTCATTACGCGTTACTTTGAAGAATTATGACTTGGCAAAGTCCTTTATTGGAAATACCTCGTCTGGACTGAAATATTGCTGTGTCGTGAAGAGGTAAAATTTCTAATTAGAAATTCCTTAGTAAAAGTTTATTAAGTTTTTACTTACTGCAACCAACTTAATGAAAATGCCGAGTCTGTTAAAGTCCGTTTATGTTCTTAATACAAAACGTATTTTATGAAACATTTTCAATCTAGCTCTACATCCTAAAATATTTCATAAAATTCACTAAAAGGTGAAAAATAATTACTGGCCGGCATAGTGAACTGAGGCAGAGTGCCCCAGGAAACTGAGGCAATAATAAAATAAATCGTTTTTTTAAGTCGTCGGCACTTCGTCCTAATCTGTCGTTTTTATTGGCGCGCACATTTTTAAGTAACTGACAATAACTTTATTTGCAGACACAGTATTTGCAGGGTAAGGACAACTTACCTTAGGCCGGCATAGTGACGGCGACTGGGGTAGCCGGGAAATAACTCAGTTTTTTCAGTCGTCGTCACTCTTGGACCTCCTCTTGCTTATCATCAGGCGAGTCGAGGTCAGATGTCATGTCACAATAAAAATTTAAAAAAAACTGTTAAAAAACCTCTTCTTTTACAAATCACTTTTTTACAAAAAACGCAATGTTTAGCCTAGTCGTCAGAACCTCTGTTCACGCTTATCGCTGTGCAAGCGTGCGTTTTTTATCAGTGTTCATTACTAATTGATACAGTATTTCGAAAGGTTTCCGTATCCAATGTTATAATGAAGTAGTAGCGAGTTACAAATAAATTACGTTGTTATCTCAAACAGTCGTTCATTTTCATGAGTTATGGATTAGGACTCCAGCAATGTTTGTTGTTTGTTCACTTTGCTCAAATACCACCTTCTAGTACATTATTTGTCCAATTTATGAGTCTACCTTTATTTGCAATCAGGAGTGGTTGTGTAATGTTTTCTAAACACTACTCACATAGGATTGAAAAATAAATAAAAAACAAGATACGTTGTATTTGGTTAATTGATTAAATGACGACACGCGTGGCGCATTGGTTAGTACAGTCAGTCCGTTACGCTGTTTGATTCCCGGTCCGACCATAGCTTTTATTTGTATTATTTATTAATTAACTCGATTGAATATTGCAAATATCTGATATCAAAAAAGAGAAAAAGATTTTCTTCGGGTCTGGCTAGGCATTGGTGCCGAGTTTGCCGATCTGGAGTAGTACAGTCAGCATCAGATATATCTGAGCACGCACAGTGATCAAAAGTATCTTACATTCAGACTGATCATAAATATCTACACACATTAGTTGTCATAATGATGTGAGCATTCAATGCGTCAAAAATATCTACACACGCAAATAGTCAAAAATATCTACACACTTATAAAATATGTAATATTTTAAAACAAATTTACTGAATTGTCTGTTGACATATTTTTGACAAGTGAGTGTGTAGATATTTTTGACTAACTGATTGTATAGATATTTTTGTATAGATACTTTTAATCACTTTGCGTGCTCAGATATATCTGATGCTGACTGTACCACCACTTACAAGTGCACATACCGTGAAGTGACTTAATTGCGTTTTGGAATCAGCTTATAAGTTGCCGATACCAGGCTAGAATAGTGAATGTGACTGCTACTTGCAGTTATTTAACTGTAGTAGCAGTCACCCCCATTCTTGGACAGCACTCCAGCTTAACATCAGGTAATATTACAGCAGTAATATGTTGTATATGTCGATACCCAATATATAAAAAATACCTTTGGGTGGTTACGAAGTTTGAAGTAAAGACTAATTCCTGGGTTCTCCCGAAAGACTAAGACTAAAAAGTTTCGGGAGAACTTTCGGAATATATGGTTTTTATTCATTATATCATCCGAAGCTATTAAGTATTAGTGTATATTTTATAAGTTAAACTTGTATACTACTATTAAAGTCGCTTAATGGCTTCGTCTATGGAAAATACGTGATTTATTCAAACTTCCGTATGAAGTTTTAGTAGCTTCATAATGTTTCGATACAAAAACAAAAGTTTCCATCACATTAAACCTAAGCACTTAACTTGTGGATTACTATACTCAATTAGAGGGAAATTCAAAATAAAGAAATACGAATATATTTAATGATTTTTTATTAAAAGAAGTTTCATAGGCACCAGTGCTCATTGATCAAATCAAGATGGAACCTTAAAAGTTAAAATGATAAAATACTGTATACGATAAAAGTTAGGAGACTATGGTGTAGTAGTAGTGCAAAGGTCACGCTAACCGAGAACCCCTGGTTCCTAATCAGAATCAATGTATGATTATATATTATGTATGATAGGAATCTGAAATTGTTAACCAGTTTTAAAATTCAATTGTTTAACGTTGCTATGCACCACAAAGTTATATTTTGTAATGTGTTTAGGATCGTGGCGAGTGGCGCTCCATTGTCTCTGCCTATCCTTGTGGGAAAAAGGCGTGACAATTAGATTGATTATTTAAAACAAATTCGATTTTTCAATTCTCGATCAGTTTAGAATTCCTAGGATGCCAAACTTTTTTAGACCGCAATAGTACTTTAGTAGTTCTGTTTCTATGAGTAGTTTAAGCTTTAGAGTTTAGAAGCTTAGTACGAAATCTAAAATAAAGAAACTATAATATATTTTTTAGACTAATGCCAAACTTTATAGCTCTATGATATGATATTTTGTATTTCACAGTTTTAGTATTATAGCGTTGAATTTTAAAGACGTAACATATATGAACGGTCGTAATTAGAGTCGCGCTGCCGACTTCGCTTTTCCTTCCGTTACTGCTCTTCCGCCAGTCTTTTCATACGCTTTGCTTTTCACAATAAGGCCTCGCATATTAAGCACCAGCTTTGTTTTGCATTGCGTTCTTATTTTAAACTCTATACGTATAACCAATTAATAATATTGTAGAAAAAATTGTATATAGGTGCTAAGGGCAACGTGACAGGGGACCCTGTAAGATCAAGGAAGAGATCCTTGCACCCTCATGGTCCATTATCCCGAAATAATAATAATACTAACAATTAAATTCTTCAGTAATAAAAAAATAATTGTCTCGCCTTAATTGCCACAGGGATATGCAGAGATAACGGAGCGCTACTTTTCGCTATTCTAACGCGACTCCTAAAAGTATTTTTGAGGGTCATAGTTTCCAATAATATCGTGTAAATCATTTCAGCTTAATAATATTGGTATAAATGATATTTTTACCTACGTATCTTGATTTTATATTTGTTCCTTTTTTTCATTTCGTTTCTACAATATTCTGTTAAACGCACATTAGAGGCAAATGTATATAAGATATATTGGCGACATAGTCGTCGGTTGTGTCGTTATGGGTGCATTAGAAGTGGGAGCAAACAATTACATTACCTCTACATGCCTACTTTGGCACCGAACCAACAAACATCGAACAACCAAGAACAAAATTTTCCAACATTATAGTACTAAATTTTATTCAACGCTCAAGCTTCTCCAAACATTTTAATATCTTATTCATATTTTTTGTTATTTAAAGAATGTAAATAACAAAAAAAAGCTATAAATATTTACGAAAGTAGAAATAAATACGGCATGAAATTATTTTTCCGCTATTAGTTTAAAGAAGAAACAGAAAAGAGGAATGAGGTTTGCTACTAAAGAAAGAATCTTTCTGAAATGAAGGAAATAATTTAGTTCTTTGTCGTAGCAATATCGAGGCCGGTTGTACCAAGAGTGCATGCCTCAGGGCACTCAGATATTAATCGACACAAAGCTGATTATATTCCATTCTTTAAAAATATATTTATAGCATTTCTTGATACTACGTTGTTTTTATTAAGGAGGTAGGAAGTGTAATTGTTGATTCTTATCAATAAAATATTATCATGCGGGTGCCGTTAAGATAATCCTTGTAATAAATCTGGCCTTTTAAAGACATGGTTACTAGCACCTTAGGCTGGCATAATGACGGTTACTGTAGCAACTGTAAACTAAATCAGATTTTTCAGTCATCGGTACTCTTGGTTTTCCTTCCACTCATTAGTCAAGTCGAGGTTAGATGTTATAAATAAAACCCAAATAAATAGTTTCCTTATTTTCAATGCATTAAAAATTTTATGTTTTAATATTATTTATTGAATTTGTAAAGGAAAACAATTTACACAAAATTACTTCAACATAAAGTGCATTTGTATGTCAGATAGGTTTGTGGAAGATAGTCGTGTGGTTCGTAACAACGGCTTAAGAACCGACGGAGCATGTGCCGCCGCCCGCCCAGTCCGACTGTGGCACACGATTTGCAAGATCCGCTCTATCACCCACGAACACGCTCAACCAAGGCTTTAAACATACACCTAATCTTTGAATGTATCATTTTAAATAACAGTCAATTATATTGTTTAAATATATCCATTTTTATTGTTTACGTTGTGTTTTTGTGAAATAATTATTTATTCCAATTAATACGTTGAAATTTAACAATCAACGCATATATTATTGTATACATTGCTACGTTGAACACCAATAGTCCAATTGTGATCCGCGTGTCGGCATTTATTGCATCGCACGTCTGTAATTTGCATACGTTTGAATACTAAATATAGAGCCCAGTCACAGTTTGGAACTACTGTAATAATTGAATCGTTCGATGCCTGCTTATTGCTTTAAGTTTATTTACAAAATTTTATTGCCGCCAACCTGCATTATTACCGTGAGTTGCTTTTATATATGGAATTCTTAGTACGAATAGAGAGGATCTAGGTAATAAGTTATTTATAAAGAAGCTCGTTGCAGGCATACGTTGACTTTTCATGAAACGTGCCTCCGTGTCAACATACTGCGGTGACAGTACGAGTACGTGCACTAGATAAACACCAGCAACCTTTTAAACTACAACAACGATATGTTACTGTTGAAGCAAATTACCACCGCTTGTACATGTTTGCAATGTCTAAGCTTTTACCTGCGTAGGCGTAATTTATTTCAATAATTCTAAAGAACACGTTTTATAGAAGCCTCATTGATCTAGTGACTGGAATGTGGGGTTAAATTAAATCAGGTTTTATAACTTAGTATGCATTGGGTGAGGCGCGGTGCTACGATCGCTCCCGACCGAGACGAGGTCTGTACCCACGTCAGCTTCGGTCGGGGATCAGATCTCCGGTCACGTACCTACAATTGTTTTCTGACGACGTGTATCATTTCTTTAAAGTCAATTTCACGATTTATTGATACGTTCGATTTATTATCTCCTATGTCAAAATAAATATGTGATTAGCCCTTTGTAGCCCACGCTATGACGCAACAAATATAAGCGAAATACTTATTTTTGCAGATCACAAAATTAGGTTATTATTCAGCGCGAGATTCGCATTTCTAATCTCATTTTCATTTTTTCTTATTACGATTTGAGTTGAAAGAAATTGTTTGGTATGAATCGAGTTGTCAGAACGTTACAGAGTCGTCACGGAGGCAGCGGGCCGCGTTATAACCTCCATCCATCATAAGGTGCGACGGGCCGTGGAGCCGAACACACGTATTTAACCAATTTGTCAAAACTCCTCTTTGCCTTTACATGACATGATTTGGTTCCGTTCTAGAATCACAAATGGAATATCTCCTTGACTTAAGAACATATTTAATGATAGACATTTAGGATAGATAAATTTCTTTAGCTTTAAAAATGACATGAAAATATTGAAACTTTTTAGCAACTACAGAGTATTGAGCGTGTATTACAAAGTTAACTAATGTATTCCAACTGACCATAATATTTATAACTACATAAAAATAGTTATTTGTCTATGGAATGATTTTGAGTTAAATATTTAGAAAACCCGTAAACTGAAACGGTTTTTTGCCATCGACGCTTTTTAACCTACCCTTGCTCTATCTATCTATATCAATAATAAAAATAAAAGAAATAATTACATGAGTTAAACAAATTTTATATGGCTTACTATCGCGTTTATTTCGGTTTTGATTTTACAATTTAATTTTATTATTCCGACGTTTCGAAAGCTTTGCATCCATAAAATAAAATTGTAAAATCAAAACCAAAATAAACGCGATAGTAAGCCGCATAAAATTTGTTTAACTCATGTAATTATTTCTTTTATTTTTATTATTGATATAGATAGATAGAGCAAGGGTAGGTTAAAAAGCGTCGATGGCAAAAAAGATCGCAGATTTGAGAAAATAAAAGTAAATACAGTACATTATTATTTAAAAAACAATTAAACAGTACAAATTATAAAAATGACAAAAGGGAAACGTTTAAGCGTTAAATTTGTTATACGAAAGGTCATCAGTTAAAAGTAGAGGAAAAAACAACATGTGACCGGTGATGCCTATCCATCACATAAAATTGGTGTAATATTTACATTTTATCAAACACCAACGATACCCATGCAGTTATCAATCATTTTCGATGTAATTATATAGGTTGTGTTAGTTTTTTCTTTTCATAGTTTTGACATATCACTTTTATGTAAAAAAAAACACAATAAACTTTTTAGTATCGAGACGCGACATCTGCCCTCAACTTTCCTGATGGTAAGCAAGAGAAACACCAAGAGCGCCTACAACTGAACAAACCGATGCAGTCTACGGTTACCGCACTCGCCGTCACTATGCCGGCAAAAGAACCTTTAGCAGGCGGAAATTAGTATACATTTTTTTGTTTTTTTAATATTTCTATACTAAGCTACTAAAGTTCTTGATCATAAAAGCCACTACACCACGGTCGCCTTGAAAATTATATAGAAATAATATTATAGACTACTTAATAAAATGAACGAGAATAGAAAATTACTTGGTTCGAATGTAATTCGAATGCTGAGCGATCTTATGTGTTAAAGATTTTTCAAAAGAAATACATGGTTTTAATCTAAGAAGGATTTATACATATTTTACATATACTGTCAAAAATTTATGCATTATTATGTGTACATTTTATTTCATTTACTTTTAATGTTATTGATTAGAAAATACTTTAAAATATATTCTATTAAAATAAAATAAATGATTGCAATAAAAATAGATAACCCTTGTAAGTAGCTCGTAGGTAAACATTTTGACCTGCCCTCTCAACAGACCCCGGGGTTCTTACAAAATAAGAGGCACATGTGGTGCCTCGTTCGGATTCCCTATCCGACACGCTGACCTATTCATTTCCTTATTTTGCAAACATCGAGGAAGAAAAATATGTTATGTAAAGTAAGGGAAGTAAGTTTATATAATAATTGGATTAGCTTTTATCCTCCCATAAATATAATACAATTATAATCGCTTTTTTATTACTTATATTTATTAAAAAGAAATAAATCATACATCATAATATATACCTATATAAGATTACTCATAAAAAAGTTAAAGCTGTTAATTATAAAGCTGTTAAGATGTTCAATCAATTTACATTAAATATCAATCAATCAAATTGTCACGCCTTTTTCCCACAGGGATAGGCAGAGACAATAGAGCGCCACTTACCACGATCCTTACACAACTCCTTTGCAATATGTGTATTAAAAAGTCAACTAAATTATTATTTAAGAAATAAACAAAATAATAATTACACATCATTTATTAAGTTAACGAATACAACATTTATCAGTACTGCTGAATATAATAAATAAAATACTCAATAAACTTGTTTTGGAGTATTGTTTGCAGTTTTCTTATTGTTATTATTTTGAACCTTACGAGTATCCTTTATTTTGATCTTTTGGCATAAGTACGCCTTTGTGCACTGCGCGTAGAATTTAAAATAAAATAAATATACAAAACACACATCTGAGAGATAATACAAGATATCTAAGCGAATCTCAGCGAAACTAAAAATTTGTTGTCCTTAAAAAAGTCCAGATAAATCTTAGAGCAAGCGGTAAACGTTCGCGAAGGCAATATCACGCGGCAGCTGTGAAGTAATGGCGCCGACACTTTGCGCGATGCGATTACGACCACCTAAACATTCATTACAAATAATGTCAGTCATTTATCTGGCCTAATCACTCGCACGCCATTCGCTATCAACGATTATTTTGCTAATACATAAAAACAGATTTGCCTATAACTTTATCATATTACAGGCGAGGCATATAACACCAGTTCGTTACGCGTAAAGTGCCCAGTTCGAATCCCGGTAGGAGCAAAAATTATATTCACAGATTTGTGGCGGACGTCGCCACTAGCTGCAACTAGATGACGTTACAAAAAATATAAGGAAACAATAATCATTGTTATTGTTTCCATATATTTTTTGAATATGAAAGAATAATTGCTTAAACTACTATATAAACATTCATAATAAATACAACATTATGTATTAAAATTTGTTAAAATAATTACTGACCCTAATATGTGCGACATATCTAAAGCTTTCATGTTTATTTTTAATAAGAGGGATGTTATAAGGTGTAAAATTTAAAATTCTCCTTTTATTTTAAAACCTTCAACCTTATAACAATCCTTTTGTTAAAAGGTGTAAAAATGTTTAAAAAAAAGTCTTCGATTTGGCTCGGTTTTGTACTGATCCATTAAACTTTAAACGCAATCAATCAATCAAATTGTCACTCCTTTTTCCACAGGGATGGGCAGAGACAATAGAGTACCACTCGCCACGATTCCGACTCAACTCCCACTTCGTAACTATTAGAGTTTACCTGAATATATACTTTTTAATATCCCATAATCGATACATTATGGTCTAGTAGCGACAAAAGGCGACCGTGGTGTAGTGGCAGTGCAATGGTTACACAAACCGAAGAGCACGAGTTCGAGACCACCCACCGGTACAAATGTATCTTTGATATATGTACTTTCGTTGTCCTGTTTCTATGATACAAGCAATTAAGTAGCTTAGTATAGAAATGTAAAAAAAGTATTAAATACACAAGTGTATAAACAACACTGTTTATAATTTATTCTGAACTAATTATTTCCGTACACAGTTTATGTTAAACTTCAAAGAACTGATATTTATACTCTTTGGCTCACGTAGAGCAATGGTCGTGTACTCAATCGCGCTAATGGCAAGAACCGCAAGCGCATACTCTTGGGACATACTAAATATGTAATGGTGATTCCGCAGACCTCGGTTTAGGCCCCGCTTACATTGACCGGATAATGCCTCGGCAAATTACCATGAAATAACGTTTTGGAGCTCTAATACCTACAAATACTCGAACATTATACAAGCATAAGGTAACAATGTTTGTTCTCCTTAGTGTCATCAGAATCCTTTAATATTAACGAATCTCTCACCTCGACCTCGACACGACATCTGACCTCGACCCGCCTCATGATAAGCAAGAGGAGGTCCAAAAGTGACGACGACTGAAAAAACGGAGTTAGTTCACGACTGCCTCAGTCGCCGTCACTAAGCCGGCCAAAGGTGCTTCTTTACGCATCGCTTAAAGGATCCAAGGTCATAGGATGGAGAGAACATATGTGCTGGTAAAGCATTCCACTTGTCGATTGTTCTACAAAGAAAAGACGCACCTGTTTAGTTCAACAGCCGATTCGATCGACAAAATGCGGATGCTTTCCCCGACCTGTGCGGGTATTACGGGTGTGAAAGGCGTAAAGCAATCTTTGTGTTCTTACTATCTATAACCTTTCAAGCGAAGCGTAAAAAATCCATCCGGCATAGTGACGACCAAACAATAGGATGTCGCTTTTCAATTAAAAAAAATCATATCTCAGATTATATCCCAAGATGTACAACACAACATCTGCGAGTTTTTTTAATATATTATCAATCAATTAATCAAATTGTCTCGCCTTTTTCCCACAGGGATAGGCAAAGACAATGGAGCGCCACTTGCCACGATCCTGACACAACTCCCTCGCTTCCTTCACATTTATAATTTTCTTCATACAATGGATTTGGACACTAGGCAACGTAGTTTATTATGTCTATAATAAATATGAAATCTAATCAGCACTTTTATTTGTACAAATAACGCTTTCTGTATTTAAAGTTTATTTGTATACCAAAATTGCACTGGTTTTAAGCAGGATTTCATTTGTATGGAAGCGGAATAATCTGAAATAATACTGCAGTGGCGGTGCGAGCCTTCAAAGACGCCACTCGTCCGCGCCAGTCGCATGTAATGAGTTTTTTAAAAGCGCAATACATTCGTATACACTCTTCTGGCACCTCCAAGTTAATTTAACGTTCGCGTTTCGTTTTACGTCGCGCTTTAAAATGCTCCTAATGAACATGTTTGAATTAAGAAGGGTTGTGTGAGTAAAAACATAATCCCCTATAGCTATATCTTACTATAGTCTATAGTCTTCTATATAGAACTATAAACATAATTGTATCGTATTATATGTACAGTCTAGTCTAGATTGTTTTGTAAAATTAGTTTTCTAAAACATTTTATAAAATATTTAACATCAATTCAATTACGTATTTTGTTTTGTTTTTTTTTATATATTGTAAAATAAAGTGTTCATAGAAATATCTTCTGCATCGAAATATGTATAGAATTGCCTATTTACGTCGCAATTATTATTTCAATCTCATTTTATACTTTCTCATTTATTGAAGAAGCACATAATGTTTCTGTAGGGGTACATCTAGTCTAAGGGGACGATATCCACTCGAAGCCGTCTTGATTACAACGGCTCTCGCGACCCGACGATTCAAAATTGGACGGATTATGAGGAATTTAGACGACGATGACAATTTGAATATGAACGAGAACATTCTTAAATTATACGAATTTACTCTCCTTTCTTTTTAAAAGAGTCCGTGTTGGTTAAACTTATTTTTAAATTGGGTGCAATTGAATTGATGTGAAGGAAAGATTGCTTCTATTGTTGAAATAACTACATACATTCTTTGTAAGAATCTTATTTGATATAAAATTGAGCTACTTGTATGAAGTAGATTTTTTAAAGAGCTGTAGGCATATAGTTGGTCTCTTGCCCAGTTTTCCTATTTGGGGCAGTACCACCACGTTTAAGTGTACAGCACCGTGAAGTGACTTAATCGCGTTTCAACATTACAACACTGTTTCAACTAAGCATAGTGAATGCTTACCGCGCCATTGCTACTTACCGTTATTCAAGGCGGGGTTCTGTCATATGTCGTGCCACAATAATTTGTTTCAAGTTTAAAACGTATTATTATCTGTATTTATAAATTAACGTGTGTTTTAACATATCTAAGAAATACTGCCTTAAAGAACAAAACATTCGGGAACGTAGTACGACAAGCCTTTGCTTAAGGCAGCCGGGGTAATTAGCAGAGGCTTCCTTCCGCAACCCCGTGGTTTCATGCACATTCATAAACCTATGCAACGGTTTTGTGTTCATATTTGATATGTATGATTTTATTTTACAATTGGAATCTTTGTGCAAACATAATTTGTAGAACCTTCATTTAATATAGTACTTAATTGTGTAAGAATTTAAATCCCTTATACTATTTATTATCCCATTTTCTATACCGCCTATTTTTTATTCAGACGCGACATCAGACCTTTACTTGCTTGATGATAAGCAACTTCAAGCTGATCCCAAGTCACTTGCAGACTGGGCAAATAACCACAAACTGTCTGCCTACCACTCTTACTTAGTTGTTTTGTTCAATAAGTTAACTTCCAAATCTTGCGCACACACATTTATTAAATAAATATTGATTACGATTTATTGTTTTTATAACAATTACGAAATGATATAAAAGGTGACATAAATTGTCTTTAAATAATGTTATTAGTGAAAAATCACGCAAACCCGTATGTCCCACCTTGAACTGGGTGTTGCTGGATTTTCCCCAAATTGATGTTAAATCGCTTTTTGTTTGCGCATTCAATCCCCAGTAATTTCACTGTTACAAAAGCAATTTTATACCTAACGTTTGATAATGTATTTTTTGCGTTACCAACGTTAATTTCTTAGATTTCTTTTATATAAATAAGTTTTTCAGTTTAAATTTATAATTTATTTACATACGCAGTTTTCTTAATAATAAAATAACATTTCTCAGATTGATTCGATGAAGTAAACTTTGTGATTTTTTTGGTACTTATTTGATTTCAAAACCCTTCTGTCTATCCCTGTGTAAAAAGGCGTTACAATTTGATTTTTCATTTATTTGTGAATATTATTAGCCCATTTAGTTGTCCCACTGGGCAAAGAGTGAGGCTCTTTTTCTTCTATGACTTACAATAAGGCGACCGTGGTGTAGTGGCAGTGCGATGGCTACGTAAGCCGAGTTACGGAGCCACGGGTTCAAAACCACTCACCGGAATCTTTGATATATGTACTTTGGTTGTCCTGTTTCTATGATGCAGTTTAGTAGCTTAGTATAGAAATCTAAGAAAAATTGCGGTCTACCAACTATTATAGTCTATCTTACCTCGCTATCTCCGTTTGGAGTTGTGTCTGGATCCTGGAAAGTAGCGCCCCATTGTCTCCCCCTAACCCTGTGGGAAAAAATAGTGACAATTTGATTTAATAGTATTGATATTGATAATTCATTCTTAAACCGCACTCCCGCTCAATATCGAGCCACAATTAAACATAATAAAATAACTATTTTGTCGTGAAGTGATATTATTAGTGATCCGTGTCGTGTTGGCGCGTTCTCGGCGAGCCCGCCACTCTGGGGGGAAGCCATTCATAATATTGTAATAACGGCTTCCAGGAGCAGTTATTCCGTGCTTAAACGTTTTACTGCGGTCATTATCTACCCGCTGAAAGGATATGCAGGCGATAAATTGTACAGTGTTATGTATATCTAAACTTAGCCTTATGTATACATAATATATAGTAAGTTTGCTTTTCGCTATGATTTGTTTAAATGTGTTCGCAAAACATTGTTTAAATACAACAAATAACACTAAAATAGTTAGAGATTGTTGTTTTATTTGGCGCTAACTAAAAATAAATAAAATAAATAACTTTGACAACAAACAACAATTTTGTGTCCTGAATGGAAACGTAAAAATATAATGACGACACGCGTGGCTCGCACCACACGTAAAGTCCCCGGTTCGATTCCCTATCAAAGCAAATATTTGTTTGAAAGCATTACTTTCATGTATAGACTTTGAAGTGACTCAGGTGTGTTTCGGGATCAGCTTTTAAGTTGTTGATTCCAACTAGGCCGGCATAGTGGATGCTACTGCTACTGGCGGTTTTATAACTGTAGTAGCAGTCGTCTCCATCAGGCGGTGTGTTGTCATGTCATGGTGTAGTGGTAGTGATATGGTCACCAAAACCGAGATCCGCCATCTTTAATATAATAGTATGTACTTTGGTCGTCATGTTGCTATTAAATACGAGTATGTACTTTTATTAGCTTAGTATAGAAGCGTAAATGAAAATAATAATATTAAAATCAAAAGTCAAATTAAATTGTCACGCCTTTTTCCTACAGGGAATAGAGCGATAATGGACTTGCCACTATCCTGACACAACTCCCTCGCTTCCCTCACATCCGCAATTCCTTCCATACAAGCTCTACTAATATGGGCACTAGGCAACCCAACTTTTTAATTAATATATTCTTAAAATATATACCGGAAGACGCAGCGTCGGCCTCCCACTAGGTGGACTGACGACAAAGTGAAAGTCACGGGTAACCGGTGGAAGCAACTGGCATCTTGTCGTTCGGAATGGCGTTCTAAGGGGGAGGCCTATGTTCAGCAGTGGACGCCTTCTGGCTTTTTTTTTTTTATTGTGACACGACATCTGACTTCGTCCCGCCTGATGATAAGCAAGAGGAGATCCAAGAGTGACGACGACTGAGAAAACCGAGTTTGTTCTCGGCCGCCTCAGCCGCCGTCACTATGCCGGCCAAAGGATGATGATGATGATTCTTAAAATATGTTCTTCCGTTTGTTTGAAAAAGCTTGTTAAATAAAACACTTATTGTAAAAGATAAGTATGATATCCAATTCATCTAATTGATTATACGTTATAATTAAGTAACAGTTATTTCGTCTGCGATATCTCTTAGATATGGCGATGTGATCATAAAGCGAGCGCTCCTTTCCTTTAGCAATAAAGAGACCATTTAATCGAAGCTTATCTGCCCGGAAGCATTCATTAGATGATTGCGCCTTTATGCCACTCGTATTGGACTGTTAGCCAATTGACTCCACCCTTAATAAGAATAAAAGAAGATGGTCAATTTTCGAGACTTTCATATTAACTGTATCTGTAGCTATAAATAAGATAGTATTGTCTCTCTGTCTGATTGATGGACTTTTGCGGTCGAATGTTTAATAACAAATGTATGTTTTTTTTAATTAAAGTTGTTATCAAAATAAGTTTTTTTTTTCATAAATTAATTATACATTTGTTTTTTATAGATGTTTTACAAACATCTATAAAAAAGAAATGTCTTCATTATTTCATTTTTCACATCTATATTTAAGCTTTTTTAAATTCCTATTTAAAGCTTGTACTTAATGTGCTTATATCATAGAAACAGGACGATCAAAGTACATATTATATATCATACATACATTGGTATCGGCAAGTGGTTTTTAACCTCGTTGTGAATATCTAACAATTTCAGGAGATAATTATATTCTTATAGTTTCTTCACGACACGGAGTCTTACCAAAACCAGATGATAGATGTAGAATCATTTAACAATTAAAGAGCCCAAGAAGACCAATTTTCATTTTTATCAACTAATTAATTAACTGTAGAATATAATATAAGTACTTATAGACGGTTAATACAAGTTAAATTGGCATTATTAGAAAACTTGAGAGAAACATCTTAGATACCAAATTAACAATGTCCTGCACGTATATTATTATAGATCCTAAATCAACAAAGTATCAGGAAAGACCGTTCGAGTGTTACTGTAAATACATAAGAGAAAGCAAATAGAAATGAGAAGTACCCTTGTATCGGACACCGGAGGAGCGTTAAACGAGACGAGAGCACGAGACGCGACACCGCAAACAATTCTATTAACAAGGATATCAAGCTTTTACACGAGACATTGTTTTTTCACTTCATAGGTATGTAATTTTACTTTATGTAACTTTACTTGCATCGGGATTAATGTTATCTTCTGCTAAATAATTAAAATGCATTTAAACTTTTTATTACAAACTTTTTATTTTATATTTTACATTTTTGTTTTGACTTCACATATAACAGCACCCGCTAATAAATGTAGTAGCAGTCCCATCCACTATGCCGGCCTAGTTAAAACCAGCAACTTAAAACGCGACTAAGTCTCGTCACAGTCTGTATACTTATAAGTGCCGATCCGTGGTGGATTACCCCGGATCGGCAGATTGGGCACCACTGCCTACCACTCTTTGACAACCAGACCTGGAGTAACCCACGCCAGACCCGACCCGCCACATTTTTAGTTATAATATTTAATAAAATTAATAAATGTTACAAATAAAAGCAATGAAACAAACATTTGTCCTAACCGGAAATCGAACCCAGGACTTTCCGCGTAACAGACTAGTCTTAACTACCAGGTCGTTGTCAAAAATTGAAGGCAATATGCAATGTTGCTTTATTTGATGTTTTTTTTTAAATATAAAGACATTGAAAGGATAGATGAAGAAAAATTGACGAGAGATTTATAAATCAAATGTAAGTGAAATGATAAAATGAGAACAACACAGCAGATTGTTTCTCGTTGAAATCGGGAACATTTTTACTCGTAAAAAAGCAATGAATCTGTTATGGTGACCTTAATCATAATTTTTTATAAAGAGAAATGTGGATCACATCCAATTTGTGCCAGTATTTAAGCAAGCGAAAGCAAAAGTCTGTGTCTCTACCTATCCCTGTGAGAAATTTACTTGATGATATAATATTAAATTTGTAACAAAATCCATAAAACACTACTTTGTAACAGATTGAACATTAATAAATTTAACAAATTAACCTCTCGAAACGTCGGAGTAATAAAAAATTGTAAAATCAAAACCAAAATAAACGCGATAGTATTTTGTTTATACTGTCGCCGTATAAAATTTGTTCAATTTATTAATCAATGTTCGCGCAAAATCTAAGAAAATACTTGATTGAGCATTCTTATATTTAGTAACATTTTGCATCCGAAATGAAATCTTGTCTAACTCGTAGTTTGAGAAAATGTGTTATTATTATTTAGAAAGATGCATTTAATGTCCAAAACTATAGATAAACAGTTCAAAAGTGGTGCATAGCGTCGGCATGGGCGCGAGGCAACGAGCGCGTCGCGGCCGACAGCCGGCAGGTGGCTTAAATTACCGCATTTGTTAGCTACACGTTTACACGAAACTGTATCAATATTTCACGCGGATTTACACCGGCAATCGTGAGGTTTTGCATTTTGCTACTGTCCGAAAAATACGCGATTAACTTTTATAAATTGATGCCCATAGGGAGAAAACCTAAATTATGGTTTTATTTTTAACCTCGTTAAATTTAATGTGTTGGACACTTTTATACTTACCACGGTGATTTTTTTTTATTTTCAGCAAGGGTCTAAGATCCCCAACGACTTGAAAAAACTAAATAATTTTACTACTGCCTCAGTCGCCGTCACCAAAGAGTGGTAGGCAGTGGTACCCAGTCTGCCGATCCGGGGTAGTACCACCACTTACAAGTATACAGACCGTGAAGTGATTTGGTCACGTTTAGAGATCAGCTTGTAAGTTGCCGGATCCATCTAGACCGGCATAGTGGATGTGATTGCTACTCACAGTTATTGAATTGTAGTAGCAGTGACATTCATTCATGGACCACACTTCGGCCTAACATCAAGCGGGGTGCTGTCATATGTCGAGTCACAATAAAAAAAAATACTAAGATAGACACCACTGCAAATGCATAAATTAAGTGACAGTAAAAGTTGAACAATGAATTTGTGAGCTTTGAAGGAAGATTGCAGAACTAAATCCTTACAATGACAACTCATTCAAACGTTAACGGAACTATTTCCATAAGAAAGGCATTGCGAAAGTTTTTCAATTTTCAAGTGACGCAGGTATGATGGAGTGAAAACTTCCACTTGCGCGCAAAAGGACCACACGCTCATTTTCCAACAACAACATGGAATCCTTCAAAACATTTATTACTTTTCAACTATTGTCTATCGACTATGCATAATGTACATACAGATTGCATCAAGTTCGGTGCGTCTTTTCTTTGTAGAATATTCGACAAGTGAAATGCTTTGCCAGCCCATGTGTTCTCTCCATCCTATGACCTTGGATCCTTCAAGCGATGCGTGAAGAAGCACCTTTCACCGGCATAGTGATAGCGACTGAAGCAGACGTGAACAAACTCGGTTTTTTCAGTTGTCGTCGCTTTTGGACCTCCTCTTGCTTATCATCAGGCGGGTCGAGGTCAGATGTCTTCACAATAAAAAATAAAAAAAAAGGAAATGTTTTTTATCGTCGATCGACATATGTCTACACCCCGCCTAATTTTAAACTAGAGTGTGTTCCATGAATGAAGGCGACTGGAATCCACTACATGTAGTGAGTAGCAATCGCATTAACTATACCAGCAACATTCAAGCTGATCCCTAAACTCGACTCAGTCACTTTACGGTCTACATACCCGTAGTCTACATACTACGGTGGCACTACCTCGGTTGAGCAGACGGGGCAAAAGATCACCACTTGTCTGGTAGCCAGTCCTCTGATTGTCTTAATAAACAAGTTAATATTTTTTATTAACAAATATTTGTAAAATACAATTTAAATATTACAAATTAAAATACAAAATAAAATATTAAATATTACAACAAATGGTAATAAACAAATCAATCCTTTCCTTATATATTTAAATTTTTAAATGTCTCCACAAACTCTTGGACAGTGGACACTAATCCTGTAAAACGTAATCCATTTGTGTTCCATTACAAATTATTTTAACGGAGCATATAGACGAAGCAGGCCCATTATGCAGTATCACGAGAGGATCAGGGAGATTGTATCCTACACTGGATCACTCAACGTTGAACGCCCGGCGAATTAAGTGGATAACACCGAGCATCTACAATTCAAAAAGATTTTATATCTACTTATATTTCTACGTTTAAATAACAATTCGTATAGACCAAAGCATATGTTATTTTAATGTTTAATTGTAAATCTCGTATAGCACTACGCTGTTTATAAATAAAAACATGTTTATCGTTTATCGCCTATGCCACGGAGAACGTTTTGAGAAGCTCTTTAATCTTCTTCCGTTCCGACCTCGTCCGTCTACTATCGTCGTTTCTTTGTCGAACAATCCAAAAGTGGCATTCTTTGCTATCCTATGTATTCTCCCTATCCTTGGATCCTTCAAGCAAGACGTAAAAAACAGCTCTGACCGGTAAAGCGACGGACACTGAAGCAGCCGTAAACTGAGTCGGTTTTTTCTGTTGGCGATACTCTTGGACCTCCCCTTGCTTACCATCAGACACGTCAATGTCAGATGTCGATTTACAATAAAAAACGATAATATCTCGTTAAAAAGTGACATCAAAAAGTGTCAACGCATGTCCCCAGTGACTAACATTTATCAAGCCAATAAAACTTTCCATGAAAACATTTGATGAGATCCAATATGATTTCATCGTTGTTCTAAAAGGCCCAGCAAAGAGATAACATGAAATATTCTGGATTATTATTTCTTTTATTTGATCCCTTCTTTGTTATGTACGTAGCATAAACTTTTATGTTTTATTCTGCCCTATTTTATTACACATTTGTGACGGCTTCTTGTATAACATGCATCGTCACATGAAAGTGGAAAATTATAATATGCCTTTATCATTTAGGATTCATCAAAGAGCTTTTAGTTATAACAAAAGGAATTTTATACAACTAACCTATCTAAACATAGCTAAATAGAAAAAATAAATTTTAAACCATCCAGTTTGCAACAGTTAGCGCTAAAAGCTCAGTACAGTGTGTCACATTGTATACACTATTAAGTTGTTGTGGAAGCGCTTGATTAAGTGCAAAACTGACAACGAACAATGAACCACGCTCGGAATAACCACATTACTCATTCATGAAGATAGCACCGCACAACGTTGCCGAGTGCGGACGGACGCTGCGATCAAATTTGTCTGTCTTTCTACGCGTGTAATTCACATAGCCAATTTCGTTAACTATATTCTCTATACGATAAATCTGTATATCCCGATTCTGTATATCCGAATATCCCTAAATATTTTCGATTTCAATAAATCTAATTACACTTTTTAGTACCTGCGTGCTAAGATGACACGAGTAAATTATATATCCTGTTAAAGAATTTAAATCTAAGTTAAAAATATTATTACATCGGATCAATCTTTTTTCGTTTCTCTGTAGTTATGTTTACTTTGATTGCGGTGAAATATTTATAACTAATAGTATTTTATATTCTCGTAGAAATAAATGTTAAACATATATGAACATATAGAGTTGAACTGAGCGTAAAGTTTAAGTAATTTATTTATAACGGACCCCTCTACGAAGGCTGGTTAATGATAACGTTAACTAGAATTTATAATAAAGGTGTGCGCAGCTGGTGAGAATGATCCGGCGTTATGTCCCGCGCGAGACAGAGCCCGATTAAAAATGCAACACTTCAAAACGAGGTAGATTCGGCACTGGCGACGCTAGCGCACACCGCCCAGCCAGTATCCCGCTGCCTCTACTATCAGGGCGGACGTGCTTGAAACTATACACAAATTATTATTATACAAGTTACAATTACAACTGGTTATTTGCAATATTTTCAGTGCAACTAGTTTTAATAATAAATGTAATTCATGAATATCAACTTTAGTAAATTACTGTTCACTTATTTACAATAACATAACAGCGTAACAGAGATTATATTTTATTGGAAGATCGATCTTCAGCGCGCCGTGAACTACTTCGTCTAACGAGAAATCGATCACGAAAAGTTAAATACACAAACGGAACATGGACGTGTGTTTATGGCAAAAGCGCAACGAATCCATTCCAGAGCGTCTATTTTTGTGCTATATCGTTTATCAGGGCAAGTAGGTGGCCGCGCGGGAGTCACTGCGCTCTCCACACCGGCCACTCCACTCGGGTGATATTATATTCTGGAGCACGCCGCCTCGCTTCGCGCTAGATATTTCGAGTGCCGCTTCTGCCACCTATGAATTTACCTAGCCTCAGTCACACAGCACGGCCGATGCAACCGCCCGCATCGCCAAATAAACTCTACTCCATTATCATTTGTTTAGATTTGTTGTTTCAAACTCTACGTAAACTGCAACATAGTATACCGGAAAAGCACGAGATTATAAATCAATACGGTTCGTCGCTTACAGCACATGGTACGTATTTGAATATTTTTTTTGAATTATATATTTTGAATAAAAAAACTTGTATGTAGTATCTAATATAATGAAATGAGTCACATTTTTTTATGTTTATAACATAGCTATAAAGTTGATAATCCCGTAAAAACTCAGACACATCTTGTAAACATTTTTACGATAAACTATGGAAGTTTACATTATCGTACATTTTAACGTAGTATGACATAAACATATGTACAAATCTACATAATATATACTCGTATATATATTTAGTGTAAATGATGTAGAGTAGACTGTCTCTGAGAATAATTATTAAAAAAAAATGTTAAAAACACATGAACGTCTACAACTGCCGGAAGTAATAATTATGTCAAAAACTATTTAACAATATCAAAGCAAAATTTAGGTCAAGTGAATCTATTCCTAGATTTTAAGATCAATGAAACCGCCTCTTCTCTCTACTGAAACGTGAATTTTATACAAGCTTTCGTTGAAATTAAAATTGAAATATTTCAGGATTTCAGTGATTTAAAAATATTGTATATTTACATTGCATATTTAATGTCAGGTTCACAAATAAAAGTTTATAAATACTCATTTATTTCTGATTGCATATCTCTTGTGCAAGCGTTACCTATACGTTTTATTATGAAGTATAGTATTATTGCTATACTAAGCTACAAAACGTGTTTGTATCATAGGAACAGGACGAATAAAGTACATAAATCAAAAACACATTGGCAAGCGGTTATGAACCGGTGACCATTTCAATACCACTTCATGTATCGTCCGACACACTACGGTCGCCTGCCTATCCATGTAAACATTTAATAATTCAAATTGTTACGCCTTTTCCCCAGTGGGATAGGTATAGACAATGGAGCGCCACTTACCAGAATCTTGACATAAGTCGTTACCCTCACATCCACAATCCTCTTCATACAAGTTCTACTATTATGGGCACTAGGCAACCCAGTTTTCTTGAGGATGTCTCAGATTTATTCGGAAAACAATCTTCTGGATCCGCCTCATTCAACGCATCCATCCACATCAGATTTATAAATTACTTTCGTCAATCATCGGAGTAATCATTTTAAGATAATAAATGTATTTTTTGTTTTGTATACATTTAAAATAGGCTTTCATAAGTATTGTAAGAATTCTCATCGGTACTTATATTCATTAGTAGCAGCTCACTCCGTGTTGCGTTCATTAGTGCAGTCGCGTCACACGTTATCCTACACGTTTTGCTACATTGTTTTGTTTTCATTCAATTACAAGCCGGCTAATTGAAAAATCGTACTGAAGAATAACGAGTTTCGCGTATGTATCTACCCGACACCATCCTATTTAGTAAAAACAGCAACAAAGCATTTTTTTCCAATTTAAACTTGCATTTTATCCGTTAAATGCTTTGTACTATTATTAAAAGAATTTTAAAAATCTTAGTTTTCGGGTAAACATTGAAAAATGAATTAAACAAATCTTATGCAGCAACTGATTTGCAAAAAAATAATTTAACCGGAAACATTAAAACAAAATCAAAATATGAAACGGGATAGTTTTGGAAACAATGAAAGCATCGACCAATGGAATGACCAACACATCAGTCTCTCCGGAACCACGATAGCAGCAAAGTTCTCGAAATGTCGGAATAATAAAAAATTGAAAAATCAATAACCAAAAATAAACGCGATAGTAAGCCGCATAAAATTTGTTTAACTCTTAAATTAAATAAACTCAAAAGTAATAATATGAGTTTTAAAATAAAATTTTGTATTTTAGACAGCAATAGTAGCAAGTAAGCCATTGAAATTTTATGAGAGTGTAGCGCGGGGTAGACGTCAAACTAGGGTAGGTGTTTAAAATAAATAACACCGAGGATATTTCGACAGCCCTCTGAGCATTGCGGGCAACTGCTCCAGTTTCCTATAGCTATATCGTATCTTCCAATCTAACGGTTTTACATTTGTCGCATGCTCTTGTTTTAGACACTGTTTCAGTGTTGTTTTAAAATTATGAGGCTCGAACGTTGGGGAATTGCCTTTTGAAATAACTAACGAATATTTTAACAGTCGTTTTTTAAATTTTATTTTGTATTGAGTCTCCACATCTGACCTCGACTTGCCTGATGGTAACCAAAAAGGTCATAGTGCACTACCACGTGTACTATGACCTTTAAGCGATGCATCAAAAAGCAACTTTGGACTGAGGCAGCCGTGAACTAACCTGATTTTTTCAGTCGTCGTCACTTTTAGACCTCCTCTTGCTTATCATCAGGCGGGTCAAGATCAAATGTCATGTCACAATTTTTAAAACTCTTACATTCTTTTATGTTATTACAGAATTTAAAAATCATGGACAGTCAACCAGAGCCTACGATACGTGGTTGGGGCTGTACTCCAACTGGAGATGTACCACCATCTGCAATAAGTGGTGCAAATAACCAAACACAACCATCAGGATGTCTTCCAACTAGAATGATGAAAAGATGGCAACGCACAACTCTTTATATTATACTTATAGTATTAATGATTATTATTTTCATTAATTCCGGATTAATTATTTGGATGTTCCTTACTTTAAGAATTAGTGTGGTGAGTGTAATTTATTTAATGAAATTATTACGCTTAAATTTCCACTGGGATAAGCAAAGACAATGGATATTTCTTTAAATATTCCAAATGTTAAATATGACACGTAATCAAAATAACCAAAATCAAATAGTCGCGCCTTTTTGCCACAGGGATAGGCAAAGACAATGGAGCGCCACTTGCGGCGATCCGTGTAAAGATAAAAATATGATAAATATAAGAAAAATTGTGAAATTACCTTTTTTATATAGTTGATATCAGAAACTTTTAGGCTTATTCCGAAACGCGACGGAGTCACTTGACGACCAGTGCACTTGTAAATGAGGGTGCTACCCTGGGTTGGTTTTCATTAGGTAACTTATCTTTGTGACAAAGTATCTTTCTTTCAGAATAGAATTGGACCAATGAAAATAGTAAACGAAGGTATTGAACTTCAAGGGCAGGCTTATGTTATGGATAATTTAATTACTTCGTCCATTTTGTCTAGAACTGGCCAACCAGTGTCTATACAATCTTACAGAAATTTCACTGTAGAAGTGTCAGATGAAGATGGAAAACTGCAGACTGGATTCTTTATTAGTACGTATTTATGATGATTTTTTAAAATTGTTACTTGATATCTGAGGTAGATCTAAAAGTCTCGACGACTGAAAAGTTTACGGCTGCGTGTCAATCGCCATCACTATGCGCCTAGAGGTGATTTTTCACGCTACACTTGAATGAATAGGACGAGGAGAAAACATGAAAAGCGTTCCACATTTTATATTTTTTATAATAAACGACGTCAAAATCAAAGGAAAATAATATGCATGGTCTGGAATTAAAAGTCAAAGAGGTCAATGGAGAGAAATCAATAAAGGTTTCTCACTATTTATAACCAGTCGAGCATATAAGAGGTACTAATTGTGAGCGACAAATTACTTGAGACGAACAGATTCAGTCTATACAAAGAAAAGTTTATTTTTATTTATTTAACATTTCTATACTAAGCTACTAAAATGCTTGTATCATAGAAACAGGACAACCAAAGTACATAATATATATCAAAGATACATTGGTATCGCGGCTATTGGTCTTGAACCCGTACTCTCGGTTTGCGTAACCATTGCACCGCCACTACACGACGGTCGCCTTATTGTGAGTTCATTGTGATGAATACTTATGAGGTGTTTCGATTTTAGTTCATGTTTTTGTATTATTGTTTGTGTTATTGTTTTGTATTATTTTTAGAATAAAGTCATTTATTCATATTTCCGTCGATGTAAACACTAGAACACTATTATGATTATGACTCATAATCAAAATATACATTATTAATGCAATTTCAAATTAAAAATATATATTATCAATCCTATCTAAAAACTCGAAATTTATCTACTTTAATAATACAATCTCAAAATACTGCATCAGGTGTTTTTAAATATTTTTAGGTTGTCACTCATAAGGATGACGTTTTCCTCGTGCAAGATCTCTATGTAGGTATAAGTAAATTATGGATTATTAGTAACTTAAAAATAAGAATACCATAGTACGTAGATTTGATGATAAAAATTTAATATAATACAATATTATTTTAACCTACTTATAGAGCGGGACGCTGTCCGTTGTTCAGGAAAAGTTTTCGATGTGACGGATATACGTGGACGTAGCATATTTCGTGCTACACGTGACGAGGTCCGCATTAGTGCTGATTCTTTAGCTGTGGACGGAGATGGTGGTGTTGCTGTGAAAAGTGGTGTTCTCACTCCGCTTGTGAGAGCACCGCCTGGATTCAATCTGGAGTAAGTTATTAGGAAAATCATTTTTGTTAGTTAGTATTTCAGGCCAGTCTTTTATATTTTAGAAGTATCATGACATGAAAATAAAAATTCTGAATCGGTTACTTTAATATGATTTAATACAAAACAATTGATAATGCTAGTAAATTATTTTTTTATTGATTTATTTACATTTCTATACTAAGCTATTTAAGTGCTTGCATCATAGAAACAGAACAAACAAAGTACATATTTAAAGATATATCGGTACCGGTGGGTGGTTTTGAGTTTGCGTAACCATTGCACTGCCAATATACCACGTTCGCCTTTAAAAGATTAAAGATAAGTTATAAAAAAAATTACGAACCATAATTAGTTTAAAATACTAAAGGTTAAACAAATGTCTTCCATCATGATACTAAAAATATCTACATTTATTTAATGTAACGGAAAAATTCCTTTCTCTATGTTTCTAAGAAGGTTGACAAAGTAAAGAGACGGACCGAACAAAAGTGAATAATAATATTTTTATCTTCAACAGATTGGAGTCGCAAACAAGAAGCTTAGACATCCGAGCCCCACAATCGATATTCGTGGAATCGAGGGCCGGCAGCATCGCTATTACTTCACATAGAGATATTAAATTGGACTCCATTGTTGGTGCAGTAAGTAACATCACCTGCATTTTACTCTATGTAAAACCTAATGCACAATGATACAAAGGAGAAATTAATGACAAAGGCATTCTCTATGAGTTAAAACTTTAGGATGCTGGTAACCCAAATAAAAAATACATAAATATGCCCTATACCGTTTTAAACTGTTAAAATAATTTAGTAAATTTGATTGGCATTTTCGTTAATTTTTTAATAACTTAATAATTATGTTTAAATTAGCTTGCATATTATTTAATCAAATTATTTGTAGTTGACTTTAAAGTTTGAGAGTAGTAGGCAGTCATTTTCCCAATCTGCCGACGCGTCGTGGCACTTTTACGTGTACAGTCCGTGAAGTGACTCAGTCGCGTTTCAAGAACACCTGCTACTTGCAGTTATTTAACTGTAGTAGCAGCGCCCCCGTTTATGGATCGTATTCCAACTTAACAATAAATATAATATATAAAATAAAATAATCAGGACGTTAATGAAAATTAACTTAAAGTGTATTTAAATTTAATCTCAATGTATTAAATTTTGTTTCAGATTAAAATAGATGCACCAAACATTATTATTAACAGTTTAAAAGTAGCAACGCCTATAGACAAACCAACGAAGACAAAGGGTGTGAAGCAGCGAGTTTATCAAATGTGCGTTTGTTCAAATGGGAAAGTGTTCTTAGCAGCGCCGGAGGGTCCATGTGGAGTTCATGTTGATGACACAGAAACCTGTCGATAATATAAAGAATAAGCAGGGCCTGGTATAGTTAATATGTCTGGAGCCATTTTACACTGAAATTCTAACGCACATATTCTTAACACACATATAGTGGTCTTGTGGTGGTCCATTAAACGGGATCCCACTTGCTGGTACCAATGTATGACTATGTTACTCACGAAGAATGTAGCTTTTAAGCACTTATGATTAAGAGAAAACACGCCAAATTATCTTATGAATTTAGATATAATATTTTTTTTACATAATTAAATACATAGGATAGATGTAAACTAGGTTTATAAGAAAACTAGAAAAATAATATTTATATTTAAAACAATGGACCATTCTGCGTATGTGCACATAAAAATAAAACAGCACAATGCACAATATAGTAATATTTTGTTATTAGTTTTCTTTAATTTAATTAGTTTTAAATAAATGAAGAAGGAAAAAATATTGTTTTTTTTTTGTTATTATTATTATTTGTTTTTTAGTAATGTGAAGGTTTGACTGTTCTGACACAACTAATATGTGAAGTCTTCTTTTTTGCCGACATAGTAACGGCAACTGGGCCAGCCCTAAACTCACTAGTTTTTTTTAGCGGCTCCTCTAGGTTAAATACGGGTCATGTCCATATTGCAATAACTACATTTTATTATCGATTTTAATAATAAAATAAATATATTTGTATGTTATATTGGTTTGAGAACAGTCTGATCCTTTTTGCACGTTATAAAAACAGGAGTTTTCATATTCTTTAAGAACATGTGAATTAATCAAAGAAATCATTTCACTGCAAATATTATATTTAGAGATAAACGTCAAAATATAAATGTTGAACATACTCGTAGAAAATGGAATTTTATTTGTTTGCGTTTCCCTTCATGTCACATAAAAGGAGCTGTGAACTCTTACTTTTATTCGAGTTGACTTTTTCGTTACGACACTATAAACAAATACAATCAAGTTACAAATGTTTGAACAATTTATGTCTAGTTGTTTGTTGTCTATTGACAAAAAAAACAAATCTTATTTTTTATTTAGTATTAAATTCCATCTATCCCTGTGGGAAAAAGGCGTGACAATTTGACCATGGTATAGTGGTAGTTCAATACGCAAAACGAGATCATGGGTTCAAAACCACTTAACCGTATCAATATATCGGGTCCGCCAAATAACTTTTTTTAAAATGCTATAAAAAAAAACAACTGAATATTTTTTTTATTTGAAAGTACAATCCTTCCGGTTAATGATGGAAAATAATTTCATTAAAATGGCTGCCTCGGCTGTCCATGCAGTACGATCGGTCCAACACGATCGATCCAATTTTTAAGTACATTATCGATTGTGTGCTGCACGAATATTGTCCTTTAAAGCATCAATTGTCTCTGGCTTGTCGGCGTAACACTTATCTTTGACAGCACCCCACAAATAATAGTCCAACGGTGTCAAATCGCAGCTCCGAGGTGGCCAAACGACATCAGCTCTGCGGCTGATAATGCGATTTTCAAAAACACGGCGCAAAACATCAAGTGTAGGGTCAGCTGTGTGGCACGTAGCGCCGTCCTGTTGAAACCAAATGTTGCCAATATCCCCTTCTTCAATTTCTGTGAAACGGCCACTCCCTGCTCATTGCCGAGGCAGCCATTATTTTCCATCATTAACCGGAAGGATTGTACATTCAAATAAAAAAGAAATTTAAAAAAATATTCAGTAGTTTTTTTATAGCATTTTCAAAAAAAAATTTTTGGTGGACCCGATAACTTTAATATAATGTACTTTGGTTATCCTGTTTCTATGATACAAGATACAAGCCCTTTAGTAAAATAGTATACACTGTATTTGATAGTTGATAGTTTAGATATCCGCATCATATACTTATATATATATATATAGATTTTATTTTGTTTAAATATATATATTTATATAATACAATTATTTGATACATTTAATTTCCCCAAAAATAAATCACATACAACGTAATAAGCGGTCACTTTTAAAAGATTAATATCACAAACTATATCTGACACAAGTCTATAAAACCCCGAAATGCAGGTCAAACATACATATCACAAAGTTTACTACAAAGCAGTGGGAATCTTTCTCCAGTTTTTGCTGTGAGGGTCGCTTGTAGATCTTTACGAGGTCCCGCGTGTCTTGTAATAGTTGTCCTATCAGACATCATTGCTATGTCCGCCGCTCCAGGCTCCCTCTATCCATAAAACAAGTTTACAAATTGCCCATTTCAACGAAGAAAATCTTTTACAATTCTACATAACAAGATAACTCTAATACTCCTTTCTATAATAAGATATGGTTATTCGGAACTATTTATTTAATTTTGTAATCTTACTTTTTATATTTTGATACGCCTAGATTTTAGTGGTCAAATGTATCTTTTTTTCACTAGTATAATGACAAGTTTTACTACTAAACGACGGCGCGATTCACTAGTTTAACGACATTTTTTTATAAATCAGAACCAGTCTTGAAACACGAAGGTTTGCCTTCTATTTTTAATAATAATATTTATTTATTTTAACTAATATGATCTTACAGAACTTGAATGTGAATATTTTAGTATTTATTCTTTTAGTTATTAAATATATCTTATATACTTATAAGTACTTAGTTTAACGACGAGTTTATAGAAATCAGAACCAGTCTAATACTGCTCACGAGGGTTTGCCTTTTATTTTTAATAATAATATTTATTTATTTTTACTGATATGAACTTACAGAACTTGAATATGAATATTTCAGTATTTATTCTTTTAGTTGATTAATATACCTTTTTAAAGAACATTCTTTTAAAAGATATATTTAGCAATCGTATGAGCGATTTTCTTCTTTTAACTAGTTCATTATAAATGGCACCAAACCTGTAAAAAAAATTGACAGCTATTGAGTAATGAGACTTTTTACATTGGCTGTTAATACAATTATTCCCATTTTTTGGCCGGCATACGACGGCGACTGAAGCAACAGTTAACTGAATTGTATTTTTCAGTAGTCGGTCTCTTGCACTTTGCCTTGCTTACCATCAGGCAAGTCTAGGTTAGAAGTCGAGACAAAATAAAAAAGTTTTTATTGCCATCTTTGGTGTCTGAAAGGTGACAAGAATGTTAAG
Source organism: Tinea trinotella (assembly GCA_905220615.1). Classification (NCBI taxonomy): domain Eukaryota; kingdom Metazoa; phylum Arthropoda; class Insecta; order Lepidoptera; family Tineidae; genus Tinea; species Tinea trinotella. The sequence goes on from HG992310.1 coordinate 5,972,904, forward strand.
TGTTTTGAACTTTGTAATTCTTTCGTACATGTCATGCTAATGAATCTACTTATTATAAAAACGTTAAAATATAAAAACTATAGGAATTAAATAAAAATAAAAGTAGCCATCTATATGAGATGAGAAGGCATAGACAGAATTAAGTTGACGTAGTTGTCCACATTATGTAGATTAAGGTCGCAGGTGCGGGTTATGTTCCTGACGCCAAACTGTATAAAAACTTCGACCAGCCAAAAAAACCGCACCAACTACTCGCTGTGGTTACACTTCGTTGCTTTTGCTAGGAAAATAATCCACTCGATATATATTAATATATCAATTAATAAATAAGAATTTAATAAACCAACACTTACAGCTAACGACAAACATGGTTTCCAACCGTCCTGTTTTCCCAGAACATGACCTGATTTTTTAGGACCGTCCTGAGGTTTTAATAGAAATAGTAATTGATTTATTTATTTTTATTTAAATCATTCAATGCACCAAAATACATTTAAAATAGGTACATAGGCGAGTTTAATGCCTATTAGGCATTCTCTAACAACTAACCTTTAGGATGATGAGAAATTTATGTCGAGCCACAATAAAATATACAGAAAACTTTTATTTACTAAGCTTGGAATATGTTGTTAAATATAATGAAACATATGAACTATTAAAATGTCCCCAAACAACAATGACAAATACACCAGTTAAAGCCACCTGCTCACCTGTCTACAGCTATGCGTTTATTATAACTTGTATATTTATTTGAATAAATAAAATTCCAATCCATTTTACAATTGTTACATAAATTTCCAATTTCTTATTTTGTATACTTTGATGTATAATGTATGATAATAAAATATAATATTGATCGGATCAACAGTCATACTAAGAGGTTCGAAGTTCGATGTAGTCGGTTAAAAAATAGATATATACCTAAAGGATATTTTTTAGAAAAGACGTGGATATGTTATACGCGCTCCGAAAAAGGCACGTTAAAACTATGCTAATAGGCAAACCTGAACTCAGTGTCGCGATGCAGAGCATCTCTTTTCGCTCTTAATAACTATCATTCCGTCCTACTTCCACTCCTGTCCGTCCTGTATGCCAGCCAAGTTTGGGGTTAATCGTTCAAACTCGTGTCATTCGCGAACAATAAAACTCATGTAGGTGACGTATCTACTTATTTTACTTAATATCATTGCAGATACCGGTTTAATTTTTTTTCACATTTCGATACTAAGCTACTAAAGTGCTTGTATCATAGAAACAGGACCACCAAAATACATATACCAAGGATACATTGGTACCGGCAAGTGGTTTTCAACCAGTGCTCTCGGTTTGCGTAACCATTGCACTGCCACTACACCAAGGTCTCCTTTGTTTACTTACTGTCAATTAAATTATCAAGCCTCAATTTACACAGAGATGAGCTTACAAAAAAAGCAGGAATTTGCAGTACACAGAACCATAGAAGTATGAATAGAATTTTAGATGTGCAGGAAGCGAAAGACATATGCCAGGATCGTGGCAAGTGACGTTCTGTGCTAGCTGCTTAGCACTCCGAACAAAATACCCAAAATTAATTCAACTTAAAAAAGCATGAACAAAAATATGTCAGATAATGCTACGCACCTCGGCTTTATAGGTCTGTATTCCGATCGTGATTCGCTATTTTTCCCCCTAAATAATATTATGCTGTTAAAGAAAAGGAAAATTCAATTATATCGCACAAAGTATGTAATGTAATAAGTTGGTTTAAATTGTAAATTATATATATTTCCTTGCATAACTCCATTTAATCATAATCACGGTTAGCTTAATAATCCCTAGGCAGGAGGCGAAAATGAAGAGAAAACGACACACGGATTATTTTTTCTCGTTATTTCCTTTATGAATCCCTTTCACGCGCTCTGTGAATTTTTATGTATTTAATCACGTAACACGGGAGGGGCGACGCTTGCAATTTGACACGTTTTAAATACATGCCAGTTATTTGCTGTTTATTTTGCAATTAATTATTATTGGCTTGGCGTTAATATTGACCATTATTAAGCAGAGGAGGGCGACCGTGATGCTTAAAACCACTTTTTTCTTACTTGTCACTCTATGCCGGCGTAGATAGAACCGACAATTTACAAGCAGATCCGGGTTATACCACATGCATTATATTGCCGGGTTAATACCACATGTACTTGGAAGCTGCAATTTTCAGTTGATATCGTTGCAAATTAACGTGCTTTATTATTAGTTTGTTTTATTTTTAGTATATTCCAATGCATTCAAACACCGAAGTCGCACGTTAGGCGATCCGCTACAGTTGGATTCCCGGTCGTAAATGACGATGTGAACTCGTGATTTTTCGTATCCAATTTTTATAACATATTTTTAAATAGACGTTTCAAATTATTGTATTCTATGACATATTCCTTAATACTTAAAACAATTGATCAGTAAAATGATATTATAATCTAAAACAAATATTTACTTTAATTTTATTAAATAATATCTATGGATGGATTTTGTAATAAAAGGCGTTTGAAATTGCGTCTAGGTACATAAAATAAATGGATTACAAAAGCTTATACGTTTCAATTCGAATTTAAGAGCTATTGTTCATTTCCAGAGAATTAACTTGGATTACGTTTATCCTACACTTAAATAAAACTGAAATGAAATTTTCTTTCACTACAAAACGTTTTCTAAAAGTTTTTCACTTAAGATATAAGATTCTTGGGCTTAAACTAATCTAATTAAGTTTTTGTATAATTTTAAACATGAACTTCAAATTATTATACTCGTACATCGACCAATAATTCCTATTTAACGAAAAAATTTATTAAACGTTTTAAAAATTTAACTTTAACGATTATATCCACTAGGCAACCCAACTTTCTTTAGGATGTCTCAACTTTCTTAAGATTTGGTCGAAAAACAGCCTCCTGGGTCTGTCTCGTTTAACGCATCCATCCATATCAGATTTATAAATTTCTTAAAAATTCCTAATATAATTATAATTATAAATTCCTTTCGTCAATCCTTTCCTCATCCTTTACATACATATTCTATATTATTTGACATGTTTCGCTGACGTCATAATGGATGTGTAGTAGCAGTCGCCTCTATTTATGGACCGCACTTTAGCACTCCAGCTTAACATCAGGCGGGGGGCTGTCGTATAACGAGCCACAATAAAAAAAATCATTGATTGCTCTAAACTCTCGCAGTTCAAAGTCGAGGTTAAATGTTTATCTATTCGAATTATATTTACTAATTTTTAAGTCAACAATAACGAAATTATATCAACGTTAAAATAAATTAGAGAAAAGAAAAATTATCGAAAATAAAAACGCCAATCAAAACAATTTTCCTTGTTCCTAAAAGTGTCAATCAGTCTTACTTAGCGAAGTTACCGGGAAAATTTGCTAAAATTTTGTTTAGAGATAGGAACCAGGTGAAATATCAACACCGTTTCTATATACACACACACACACGTACACACCTATATCAATTACTCAGTCAATCAAATTTCTTGTGGCAAATATAGTCAGCCATAAAGCATAATAAGATATTTCTATATATTTGCTTATTGCATTTGAATGAGTATCTATATATATACATAAGTATCTATACAAATATTCATTCCCAAAACGATCGTTTCAGTTAGTGCCAGTAGCAAACGCCAACGGCACTTGAAACTAAACTTACTACCTCAATACAGTATTCCTCGGAAAATGTAAATATTGAAATAATATGTAATGAATAACATTTTAAAATAGACAATAAAATCTTCACAAATATATTGATATAACAACTTAAGTGTGATCAATTATGAGACATTCTCAAGAAAGAAAGCTGGGTTGCCTAGTGCCCATAACTATAAAGCTCATATGAAGTGAATTGTGAATGTAAAGGAAGCGAGGGAGTTGTGTCAGGATCGTGGCAAGTGGCGCTCTATTGTCTTTGCCTATCCCAGTGGGAGGAAGGCGTGATAATTTGGTTTATTGATTTAAACAAAGCAAATAATAAAATAGATTATATCAATTAAACGGTATTGAGATGCGACATTTGACCTCGACTTGCCTGACTTCGCGGGGTCAGGCAAGTCTTAGTCTCAGTTTTGTGATTGTCTTTATAATCGCCATTATTCCGGCCAAAGGAATAATGGCAATGGCCAAAGGAATACAATTTTAATTTAACACTTAATGCTAGAGAAGGTACAGAAGAGCCGTCGACTGAAAAACCAGTTTCTGTTTACGGTTGTCTTAGTTTAGAGCCTTGTAATTAGAGCCAAAAACCTAAAATTATATTTGAACTAAATATAATTTTAAGTGAATTTAGAAGACAGAAAAGACTATAGATATAGACAGTAGAGTAATAAGATATAGACAGTAGAGTCAGAAAACTAATATATTGGGATTGTAATAAAATAGTTCCATTTTGTAACGTCTAAAACAACAAATATATAAACTGAAGATAACAGTGTGGAGTTCTATCATTCAGTGGAATGAGCAAATGTTTCACAGTTTAATCAAGGCAAGACTACAATCGGCTCATTTGCATTTATACGAGGCACAGCTCCCCAAAACCGCATCGATAATTTGTATTTGGTCTAACAGATCTTGCTACCACAGCACTCGTACAATGCAATTCACACTAACCAACAGAAATAAATTTAATTATAAATTAAATACATTCACAATTGTAAAACACGAGTAATACAACACAATAAACTAATTTCTTAACTTTTAAATTAAAAAAAATAACATATAGTAAATCATTCTAATAAAGGCTACTAAGAAGGACTCTAGATAGAATGACACAAAGTCCATGAATTTCCTTTTACCTTTTTTTTTATTTAACCTCGACTTGCTTGATAGTAAGCAAGAGGAAGTCCAAGAGAGCAGATAACCAAAAAAAAACGGTAGAATTTACGTACTGGCCAAAGGTGCATTTTCACGCTTTAAAGGATGCACCGAGCTTTTTATCTCGACTGCCGATGGTTTCCCCAACCTTGGACCACGGGAAAAGGACGAGGTAGTATCATTGTTAAAGAGCTTTCCGTTCTCCGTGTTATAGGCGATAAACTATCTCAGTTCTTAGTGTCCTATTAAATCAAACTCCTAAATGTGTGCCTTAAATATATATATAGACACCTTATATATTATACCATACAAAATAATAATTATCGTATCAATTACTAATAACAAAAATTTTATGGCGAATTCACGGCTGTACGTCGGTCGACCGTGGATTAAACCCAATGTCTGTAGCACCATCCACTAAGCACACACAGTTTACTCGCGTTTAAATTTTTCGATATTCGTATGATCTTTTTAATAACAAATATTTATAACGTTTAATCTAATTAATAAATATTACAGTTTTGCCCTTATCAGGAAACGAAGCCGCTAATTTACGCGTAACGTACTGCGTAACAATACGCCATGCGTGTTGTTTAAGCAGCGTAAATTTAAAAAACTTACCTATTACTGGGTAAACATAGTACTTATACTGTTTTAATTGCCTAACATTGTACGTACACATGTGTGCTTGTTATATCTTGTTACGTAAATGATCAGATACCCCCTGGCTAGTAAATGGTTTAATTGAACATGACCGGTCGCGTTATCGGCAACCACACAGCAGGAGAGGGGGCAGTTTTCATCACATGTCAATCATGTGTATAATGCATTATGTATGAGGAAATTGTTTAGGATTTTCATTTAAATTTAGTTCTATATAAATCAATTGTCTTTCGTTAGTTTCCACAAACTCGAGGATGGCTAGGCTGATTATGACGATTCTTTTTGTTTGATTGAGTGGTCCCTGGATGATTTAGATTCACTAGATTCCCAATATTTATTACCGGTACTGAATTAGTTTAGGAATAAATAGCAATCTAAGAATGATTTAGTCAAGTCAACGTTCGGGTAGGACAACGTTTGTCGGATCTGATAATTATTATTTAATTTTTTTTTTTAAATCATTAAAAAAAAACTCATATAATTATAGTGCCAATTTTCAACATTTAATTAATTAAAAGTTTAACTAAACTAATTAACTAAAACTAACTAAACTTAACTAACTTAAAGTATATTGGAATTAATGAAATAAAAGAATAAAATACGTAGGTTTTTCATAGATTTTGCGCGAACATTGAATAATGAATTAAACAAATTTTATGCGGCTTACAATCGCGTTTATTTTGGTCTCTCTGTGACCACGATGGCTGTAAAGCTCTCGAAACGTCGGAATAAAAAAAATGTAAAATCATAATAACAAAATAAACGCGATAATAAGCCGCATATAAGCATCATTCATTTTGGGCTTCTATGTACTACTTTTGTAATATCCAATGATGAAAAAATATATAAATGGTAGTTTTGATACTTGCATTGATAAAACTAATAACAATTTTGCTTTTAATTGCTGTACAATTGAGTCATCTGTCAACCAACGCCATATTTGTTCTGCTTTGAACTGTCATAATTATAGTTTGATCATTTTGCACAACTAAACTATGCAAAATAAAGGATAAATTCCAATGAGAAAAAATTGAAGAACAGGTTCGAGAAATTTTTATTTCTATCTTATACTAGAGATATTTCATAAACTTTCATACAAAAGTAATTTACTGGTAAATTTATTTACATATTTACATCAAACTCTAATATATATTTTTTAAATACATATTTTAAATAGTTTAAAATATATATATATATATATATATATTAGAGTTTAAATAAGGATAAATTCCAATTACATTGTAATCTTCGTACATCAAACTATTTTAAAATGCATATTAAACTTTTAATACAATTAAGCCCAAGTCCCCATACAAAATGAATGATGTCCTTTGTTTAATTCACAAAATACGTAGGTTTTAAAATATAGGTTAAAAAATAAAGAGTATTATGCTAATATTCGTGAAATAAAATCTATAATAAAAAGTTGTAAGTATTTTGTAAAACTATACCCAGCAGTGACATTTTGTTGTCCATATAAAAACAAAAACAAAGAAGCAAGTGATTATTAAACAGTTATTGAATCTCAGATGTGTCTTTTTTGTAGATACTCCATAAATGTTTGATAGAGCCATCTCGGGAAATCTGTGTCTCCATTCACAGAGGGTCCGCTCTCAAATAAAACGACTCTCCCAAATATTATTCCGCGTCATTTTCTCTACGCCCGATGCGAACTTTTATTTTTATACTCTTGCGTATTCTTATCTGAAAAGAAACACTCACCCCGAGAGCGGCTAACATACTGACTTAAATCTTTTCCTTAAGGATAAAAGTTAACTTTCGTTGAATTTTATGCAACTAAAAGTGGTTGGACCTTCTTTACTGCTTACAACTTTAACCCCTTATCAAGTTAATTAGAATAGCTTTTTTCGTCTCTTTTTTTAAATTAAATATTAAGTTGTTTTTTAGTAAGAATTTTTTTTACCTTGACCCGCCTGATGATAAGCAGGAGGAGGTCCAAGAGTGACGACTGTAAAAAAAGTACACGGCTTCCTCAGTCACCGTCACTATGCCAGCCAAAGGTGTTTCTTCACGCATCGCTTGAAGGATCCAAGGTCATAGGATGGAGAGAACACATGGGCTGGCAAAGCATTCCACTTGTCAATTGTTCTACAAAGAATGCTTTAATTTTAATGCTTATAAATGATTTTATTTTAACTGACATAATATGAGTAAGATATGTGTTACATTTGTAAGTTTGCGGTTTTAAACAATAAACCGCGAATTGTTGACGATTGAAATTTTCTTAGCGTCACCCCGTTTCATATTAGTATGCCATACCACAATAACCGAAGTCGAATCACAAAAGATTTCCGGTGCGCGTCTTGCACAAGGGATGAAAGCCAACATTGTGTAATCAGAAGGGTCGCAATCTCACCTCCCTAAAAACCTCCCCTCTAGGCTTCACGAATACAGCTTCATCAACAAGCGCTCCTCATACTCGACTCTTTGTGTCATCTTAGTCATGTATTAGTCACATTCTTCTATGATCGCCACATTGTCACAGACAAATAGGTCAATATTCCGTAGGTGTGAAGTAAAAACACGCTTTGTAAAAAACTGCACTCGGTGAGAAAAAGAGGAAAGTAAAATTTTTTGTGTCAAATATTTAAAAAAGCGTGTAAGTATTTATAGTTTTGTAACTTGTACCCCGTTCTTAATCTGGAGTACGGTACACGAATAGAAGCAACTGTACTAGACCTATTTTAAAAAAACTGCCAGTAGCAGTCGCATCTACGGTACTAGCTTAGTTAGAACCGAAAACTTTCAAACTAATCCCGAAACGCGACTAAGCCATTTCACGGTGACTTAGTCACGTTTCGCGCCTTACACAAGCCACATATAATGATCAAAAATTATATAAATTGTCAATCCTTATCGCTGATATGTGCCGTTAAACGAAGCTGTCATCCATAACGAGCGTATCCCACGCCATCATGATCCAAAGGAATCATCATTATTTTTATGTCACACCCAGACGGCCACAACCTTTGCGTTTGAATATCAAATATACATGTTTTTCTTGGGGGTAAGAATAAAAATGTAAGGAATGTTGTCTTCAATAGTCGCAACATTGCAATAGTTTCACCATTGAATTTCCTCAACGAATGTTATTATGGTACGAGTCGCGAAATGTTCCTTTAAAACAATTCACAATAGCGCGCGCGATGTCAACGAGAAATAATATTGGCGCTTTTCGACGCACCTTGTAAGCGAATTCGATCACAATAATGTTTAGTAGGTAACGATCAAACGGAATAACTACGACAGAAATAAATGCTCTCTTTCTTATATGGGAGTATAAAAGATCATTTATGCAATAAATAAACGCTGTTAGAGTGATACAAATCCCCTTAGGTTTTTTTTTAAATTATGACTCGACATAATGACAACTGTTACACAACAAATTTCTGCCAACCATTGATGTATCGATGCTGCCATTGATGCTGCCAACGTATTAGCTCTGCTCTACGAAGGGAAAATGTTACCAGTCTCCTTGGGACTATCTCTGATGCGACGTCATTAGATGATATTTTTATTTATAGTTTAATTATAGTTAATATACTTTTAATTTTATCTTTTACACAACTGCAAGACTGGCATAGTGGACGCGACTACGCGTCCACTATGCCAGTCTAGTTTTAACCGGCAACTTACAAGCTGATACCCAAAACGAAATTGGCAGACTCGGCCTCACTGCCTACCAAATTGTTTTAATGTATTTCTATCATATTGTACGGAAATAATTTATTTATTTATTATTATTGGTCCTTGGTTAATATTATTAAATTCAATTATCAATATCATTATCTTGAATAGTCAAAATGAAAAACATTTTATCTCACAACAATAGAAAAGTAGATGGAATGGAATATTCATGATGCCTTTGGCGATAATTAAAATTATAAACTCTTTGTGATGTCGCTGTGAACTGCTACAGAATTTACCCTCATTATGAGAGACAATTCAGAACCCTTTATCTTACTATTTAAATCTCTAAAGAGTGTCCTATTTTCAAATCATATTTTTAAGAGTGGCAAGCAGACCTTTGGTGGTAATTTTCTCAGTCTGCCGATCCGGAGTAATACCACTAACTGTAAAGTGACTAAGTCCGAATTAGTTTGTTAGTTGCCGGTTCCAACTTCGCACTGGTCGGGATAAGCATCCGCATTTTGCCGACCGAATCAGCAGTCGAACTAAAAAGTTCGGTGCGTCTTTTCTTTGTAGATCAATCGACAAGTGGAATGCTTTGCCTGCCCATGTGTTCTCTTTGGCCGGCACCGAGTCAGTTCAGGGCGACTGGAGCAGCCGTGAACTGACTCGGTTTCTTTCAGTCGTGTCACTCTTGGACCCCCTCTTTCTTTTCATCAGGCGAGTCGAGGTCAGATGTCGTCACAATAAAATATATATATAATGAATTTGACTGTCGACTGCTACTTGCAGTCAATTAATTGTTGCAGCCTTTATTAATGGACTAAACTACTGCTTAACATTAGGCGGTTCCACGGAACATTATGAATAAAACGTTTTATTATTTAAATGTTTTATTTATGAGTTCTGAGGGCGGGTCGCTATTATAAGTCGAGCATAAATAATACGTGAAGAAGCACCTTTTGCCGGCATAGTGACGGCGACTGGGGCAGCCGTGGAGACTCGGTTTTTGCAGTCGTCGGCACTTTTGAATACATACATAATTGCTGCACTCCGTACTCAGACGCTTGCTCCTGCCAACCTATGAAAAAAACTGATTATACGAAACACCTAACTTTAACTTTAGATAGCTCGTCTACTCGTCTTCGCAAACCTATATTCATTTTCATCTAAGGCTTGTTGCCGATAACAGTCTTAAAACTTACGTACAAATGCTCTTTATGTATCCTTATTATGGATACTCTTCTTGCTTAACATCAGACAGGTCGAGGTCAGAAAATAAAAAATAAAGAAAAATACATAATTGTAAAATTGTTAAAAGTGTTATTCATTGCTGAGGAGACTCATTACACTGTGTTGACAACGACAAATGCCCTTTTACATATTCCCGCCGAGATCCCGAAGATTGAGCCATGAAATTGAAAACGATCCCTTTGAAGAAATTTATTCAAGGCACGAACTGCTCTTACTCTACCAAGGAGGAGATTTGCTCGTTTGTTTTTATGAAATTATTCTAAGAACACCCCATTGTTACCATAATGATAATAAAATGTCGCTTCAATGGTGTCACGTCAGTTACGCTTCCCTCGAACAATATTATCGCGTATTGTAATCACGTAGAATAATTTACAAACATAGACATTCGTAAGATAATATTATTTATAATTGCAATAAATATATCATTAGAAAAGCAGGCGGCCGAATGACCACAACCATACTTTTTATTGTAGCTCGACTTTTTTAAATTTATTTTAAATTTACATTTCTATACTAAGCTACTAAAGTGCTTGTATCATAGAAACAGATTGATGTACTTGGTTTTGATGTAACAGATTGATGTACCAATGTATCAACAAAGATACATTGGTACCGGTTTTAAACTCGTGCTCTCGGTTTGCGTAACCATTGCACTACCACTGCACCACGGTCGACTTAAAGTTGTAGCTCGTATCGTATTATTGTAGCTTGTCTTTTTTAACACGCTTTTATAAGCTTGGGCTGTATGTATGTATGTAACTAACTAACTATGTAACGAAATCTTTGAGCGCGATTTTTAGCTATCTCCAGAAGTCTAATTAATTCAAAACTTTGCATACGTATTAAGAGCCAATGACAATGCAATAATTTTTTTTTTTTTTTTTTATTGTGACTCGACATATGACAGCACCCCGCTTGATGTTAAGCCAAAGTGTGGTCCATGAATGAATGTCACTGCTACTACAATTCAATAACTGTGAGTAGCAATCACATCCACTATGCCGGCCTAGATGGAACCGGCAACTTACAAGCTGATCCCGAAACGTGACCAAATCACTTCACGGTCTGTATACTTGTAAGTGGTGGTACTACCCCGGATCGGCAGACTGGGTACCACTGCCTACCACTCTTAAATAATTTGATATAATAATCTGTAATCTGCAATAATTTGTTAACAATTTCCTATTATCCTTATTTTAATTTGAATGTACTTTGATCGTACTGCAGTCTCGGACATCGATCAAATCGTACTAAAAAATAAATAATAGTTAAAAAAAAAACACAACCTTTTATAGCAAACCGAACTAAAAACTAAAAAATATTTTTTAATAACAAAGAGTTTACCTACATATTACAGTAGCTATATATTACAGTAGCAGAAGGTAAAACAATCAATCATAATTAATTACTTCAAAATAAAATTTAAGTTATAATTTCATTTAATTCAAAGTGAAAAGCGTAAGGTTCATTTCACAACTTTCCCAAAACTCTCCTCTCATAGATAGTTGCCAATAGAATGATTGTAACCTTGAATATGTCAAGCCCCCCCCCCCCCCCCCACAGCTTTTCACTCTGATTCTGTTTATAACTTAAATTTTATTTTGAAGTAATTAATTATGATTGATTGTTTTACCTTCTGCTACTGTAATATATAGCTACTGTAATATGTAGGTAAACTCTTTGTTATTAAAAAATATTTTCTAGTTTTTAGTTCGGTTTGCTATAAAAGCGTGTTTTTTTTTTAACTATTCTTTATTAATTGTAGCTTTATTGAGCTATTTATACTTATAGCTTATATTTATTTAATAATTTATAGTTAATTAAGCTAATGTGCGGGCATAAATAGAAGTGACTACTACCACATTTAAATAGTCGTATCCACAATGCCATCTTAGTTGGAACCGGCAAATTTAAGCTAATCCCGAAACGCGACCGAATCACTTCAGGGTCTACCTGAAACTGATGCTACCAACCCCGGTCGACAGACTGGGAAATGACCACGAGCTGTCTGCCTACTACTCTTGAGGTACTACAGTCTGTATAAAGAGATACGTAGATTTGATCGCCTCAGGATCGTGGAAAGTGGTACTATGTTGTCTCTGTATATCCCTGTGAAAATTTAGCCGTGATAATTAAAATATATAATATTCTTGGAAACGCCGTAAGTTGTTTCAAACATTCTAATCCCATTGTAAGAGTGGTAGGCAGTGGTTGCCTTTGCCAAAAGAAGAGGGGGGGGTAGTACCACCACTTACAACTATACAGATCATGAACTCGTCGCGTTGCAGGATCAGCTTGCAAGTTGCCAGTTACAACTAGGACCCCGCCTGATGTTAAGCTGGAGTGGTCCATGAATAGAGGTGACTGCTACTTACAGTTATAGTAGTACCAGTCACCTCTATTCATGGACCACTCCAGCTTAACATCAGGCGGGGTGTTGTCATATGTCAAGTCACAATAAAAATAATATCGACATATAATATAATTTATTATTTTTGTTTATTGATTTTACAATTTTTTATTATTTCGATGTTTCGAGAACTTTGCAGCCGTCGTGGTCACGAAGATAGTAAGCGATAGTAAGCCGCATAAAAAGTTTAATTCATAATATGTCGATATTAAAGTGATTCGATAAAAAGTGAATGCAAATAAATGAAATAAAATGCACTGATCATTGAAATCTTCTCCAAAGTTATTGCCATTCATCCAAGTTGGAAAGATTAAAAATTTGCAGAGACTGCTCACCAGTTCACGCTTTAACTCCCACTTGAGTCTTAAGGAACATTATTAAGTATTAAAGTGGTTTTAAAAGTAACTAAGTAAAACTTGAACGGTACTAGTGTTTAAATTGACAATTTCTTTTCAATTCGATAAATTGATCAAAGAATATCGATATAAACCATTGTTGAAGGCGACGTTTCTAAACTAAACTATTTGCCGGTACCAATGTATCTTTAATATAGGTATGAACTTTAGTGGTCCTGTTTCTATAATACAAGCACTTTAGTAGTTTAGTATAGATTAAAAGTTTAGTATAAATAATAATAAAAATATATTTTGATGAGACTCGAATTACCAACTAGCTTAAACTGGTTGTAGATGTTTGATCTTTACCAGGCTATGGAATCATATCTGTCTGTATAATTCATGTCTGTATAATCATGGCTTGATTCCATAGCCTCGGTTTTGTAGTGATAAAAAGTTATCTCGCTCGTAAGAAGTGGTTAAAAGCAAAGAATTTGGACTTAAGACACAGAAGGAACCTAAAATAGCTACAAAATACAACTGTTAATACTATTTTCACTTATGTTATTAAAAAGAAGTTAGAAGGAGATGAATATACATTTTTACATTCGTAATTTAGAAGGTTATCACAAGTTTTGATGATCATTTGACGACCAAATTTGACAGAATAACAAATGACATTAAACTACATCAAAAAAGGATGACCGAACAATTATGCCGCTACTCTTACTACCACGTGACTTTTAAATAGGTAGTATTAAAAGTCAACCACAATTACAAGTGGTTGTCTTTGCAAAAAAGTAGTGCCAACCTTTGAAATAAAGCAATTGAAGTACAAGTAGTTGTCTCTTTCAGTCACACGTGGTATAAACATAATATAAATGAGACAAATAATAATGAATTAGTTCTTATTTTAGCACAGATTCTATTCTTTCCAAAAAGAGATGGATATTTGCTTCGGGTCTGGTTATCAAAGAGTGGTAGGCAGTGGTACCCAGTCTGTCGATCCGGGGTAGTACCACCACTTATAAGTATACAGACCGTGAAGTGATTTGGTCACGTTTCGGGATCAGCTTGTAAGTTGCCGGTTCCATCTAGGCCGGCATAGTGGATGTGATTGCTACTCACAGTTATTGAATTGTAGTAGCAGTGACATTCATTCATGGACCACACTTTTGCTTAACATCAAGCGGGGTGCTGTCATATGTCGAGTCACAATAAAAAATAAAAAAAAATCCTTGGTTAAAAGTTTAAAAGCATTAGTAATTTAATTTCTAATTTGCAACCTTAACTAGTAGTGTGCCGTTGATTTGATGCTTCAAGAAGCTAAGGGGCGCCCCAAGAAGGTAACAAGACGTTAGGTCAATCAAGGTAATAGATTTATTTTAATTAATTTTTATTATCTCGTTTTATTGTCCCACTACTTGGCAAAGGCCTCCCTCTCTATTTTCATAACTCACTATACTATAATCATAATATAAAACCATATAATTATAATTCAAGTAGAACTCAGTATGTATTTAAAAGTAGAGTTTAAAACACACCCTAATACGATCGAATATAGTAGCTTAGATAAAAGAACAATAAATATATAACACAAAATAGGCGCCTCTCGCTACGAACAACTTTTGTACTTTTTCACCCCTGCTTGCCAGACACACGTACTCAACTCGAGCACTTCATTATCTACGACAAAATTTGTTTTAAAATACTCTAGAGTTCAATTTTTTATTCGCAATTAAAACCATTTTTTAAATAAACAATACATATTTTCATACCTGGGTTTTGTTTTCGTTTTATTGTGGCATAACATATAAAGGCGTGACAATTTGATGATGATGATGAACATAAAATTGCTTGCTTGATATTACACTGAAGTGCGGTCCATATAAAAATGCGACTTCTACTACAGTTAAACAACTAACATATAAGTATCAGTTGCATTCATGGTGACCGTGGTGTAGTGGAAAACCGAGAGCACGAGTTCGAGAGTTCGAGACTACCCACCGGTGCCAATGTATCTTTGATATAAGTACTTTAGTTGTCCTGTTTTTAGGATACAAGCACTTTAGTAGCTTAGTATAGAAATGTAAATAAAATAAAAAATATATATATTAAAAAATCACTATGCTCTTAAGTTGATACTGAAACGTGACTTTCACTTCACAGTCAGTACACTTGAAATTTAGGAAATTTTGAAACTATGGATCGCCAGACTGTTCTGAAGATCACCAACAACCTGTCTACCACTCTCAATAAACAATAATTTCATTATTTTTCAAATAAGGTCTGCACAAAAGTATTAAATGAATTCCCTATAACTTTCGTAGGCCATGAATAGCTAAGTGCCATAACAATATTTCCAAAGCACATTCCGTTGTGGCTTTTCACGTTATAACCGCTCGTAATGACCCCCATCGTACGGGTGCTTATAAAGAAGCAAAAATATCGCGAGCGCAATTCGTCATGTCATTATGCAAGCAAAGGGCAAACTTTACGAGTATAATAACGTGAGATGTCTGACTTGTGAGTGGCGTCCTTTATTGTACGCAGTTTTATGCGAACGATTAACCTTTAAATACTTGATGGCCATCCTTCATAAAAGGCTTAATTTTTTTACGTGCAATAATACTTGACGACCCGCGTAGCGCATTAGGTAACGCACCAGCTACGCGTAAGCCCTGGGTTCGATTCCTGGCCAGAATAAAGATTTGTTTTATCTTTGTAATATTTAACAATTACATTACTTATTATGAATATTTGTTTTAATCATAGATATAAATAATAGAGTTTTTTATTTATTTATATATCTATGGTTTTATTATTAAAAAAATGTGCAGATATTTACTCTGTAGTGTAGTGGAGTGGTAGGCAGTTGGTGGTCGGTCATTTACCGGTCTGCCGATCCTGGGTAGTACTAACACTTTTAAGTGTATAGAAAGTGAAGAGTCTCAGTTGCGTTTCGAAATCAGTTGCTGGTTCCAACTATAACAACATTCGAATGCGACTGCTACGTGCGGTTATATAACGGTAGTGGTAGTCGCCTCCATTCATGCATGCAATCCAAAAAAAAACAAAAGGCAGTGTGCTGTTATATAAATCTAAAATAAAAATTAAAAAACATATTATATTTATACTTATTATATTATAATGAATATGTTAATTACAATTAATGAACTCGCTTTTCTCAAGAGTTGGAAGTGAGCCCCGTTTAGACCTATAACCAATGGACAAACATATAAACATATGTTTATATAAACATATAAACAAAATTATATGTTATTATATGTGATATAAAATGATTATATATATCAATCAATCAAATTGCCTTTCCCCCACAGGGATAGGTAGAGACAATGGAGCGCCACTTGCCACTATCCTGACACAACTCCCTCGCTTCCTTCACACTTACAATTCTCTTCATACAAGCTCTATGGTTACGGGCACTAGGCAACCTAGCTTTCTTGAGGATGTCTCCGATAATGAATATATTTAATACTATAAAATAATAGACATTATTTTATAGACAAAATCATTATCTGCAATCACTATTAAAACCCGAATAAAACACAAGAAGGTCTCGTAATTGTTAAGACAACTAATTTTAAAACTCACCTCAAGATATCTTTTCAAAATCTTGAACCTAAAGAAGTAGTACGACTTATCATCTAGAATGTCCGTAGCTCATGGCAGCTAGGCGACTACACCAGCAGCACCAGTCATTTGTTTTACTTCATGCGATCCTGTCGTCATATATTCCTTACATCCCGGCATTTCTTACTGCTGTACCCGGCTGTCCATAATCAAAATACAGGAAGACTATTCTTTAACAAGACAGCGGGATCTTAGGTTATAGAATGAAGAAAACACACTATTTTATCATGTCTCGACATATGGCAGCATCCCATCTGATGTTAAGCTGCAGTGCAGTCCTTAAATGGAGATGACTTCTACTATAGTTAAATAAGTGTAAGTAACATCCACTATGCCGGTCTAATTAGAATCGACAACTTACAAGCCCATCCCAAAACTGAATAATTCCACAATCTGTTAATGGTGGTATTACCTCGCATGGGCTGAATGGACATTACTCTTAGAAAAATAGCGGTAAAGCCTAGTGCTTTCATTTTTTTTTTGCTTTATTAAACTGGCCACATTACTCGAAGAACCGATAAGGAAGATAGGTTCATGAGTGACGATGAACCGGAAGACGCAGCGTTGGTAGGCCCCCCACCCACTTTGTTTGTGCCTTCTTGTCTTTTTGAACTGTGAAAATCGCTCATTACTGCAAATATTCATGAAAATGTTCAATACTGAAATTTTATTTTCAGCAGCCACTCTGTTCATAGCTATTCTTTAGGCTGAACATATTCCACTTATTCTTTGTCAAAATAGACTTTTAAATTCTAAAATCGACATGAGTTCCAATCGTAGTAAGTGACGCTCCGTTGTCGCTGGCTATCCCTGTGAGGGGTGCCAATATATTTTTTTGTCTGTTCTATACTAAGCTACTAAACAGTCTTGTATCATAGAAACATGACGACCACAGTACATATATCAAAAAATGGTACCAGTTTACCTTACCTGATGGTAAGCAAGAGCGCAACCGACTGAAGAAACTGTTTCATTGTACAGTTTGCTAACTCGCCGTCACTATGCCGATGTTTAATCAGAATTAAACATGCCGATATTATCATCGGCATGTTTAATCAGAATTAAACAAATTTTATGCGGCTTACTATAGCGTTTATTTTGGTATTGATTTTACATCAATACCAAATATTGATTTTACAGCAACAGGAACCCAAAAATTACCGCGGCATTAGCCTTCTCAGTATTGTTGGCAAGTTGTATGCGAAAGTGTTGATTGCAAGGGTGATGCATGAAACAGATGATAAAATTTGGGATGCGCAAGCGGGATTTAGGAAAGGGATGGGATGTATGGATCAGATCTTCTCTCTAAGATGCGTCAGCGAAAAAGTGTTGGCAAAACACCAGAAGGTGTTTTGTGCTTTTGTTGACCTTGAGAAGGCCTATGATCGAGTGAACAGGAGTGAATTGTGGCAGCAGCTGTCTGGGTTTGGGTTGGGGGAGTGTTTGTTCCGGTTCGAATTAACGGGGCGCTATCTGACTGGTTTGGCATCTCTAAAGGTGTCAGACAGGGATGTGTAGCGTCACCATGGCTCTTCAATCTATTCATGAACGGTTGTCTGAAAGAGTTGCGTGAAAGGAAGTATGGTTTAAAAATGAATGACTTGGTGATCAAATGTCTCTTGTACGCCGACGACCAAGTTATCCTTGCATCTTCGTCGTATGAGTTACAGGAAATGCGGAATTAGAAAAGAAGGGTATGAAAGTGAATGTAAGTAAAACCAAAGTAATGGTTTTGGAGAGAGAGGATGAAATGACAGAATGTGAGATAATGATAGACGGAAAGAAAGTGGATCAAGTCAAACAATTTGTTTACTTGGGAAGTGTGTTTACTAGGGATGGAAAGTGTGATGAAGATAGTGAACGGTGCCATTCATAGTATAATGAACAGCCAAATAATGTCCCAAAAGTCACGGATGGCTGTTCATAATGCGGTGCTTGTTCCTACATTAATGTATGGAAGTGAAGGTTGGGTATGGCAGAAGAGGCATGAGAGTAGAATTAACGCTGTAGAAATGCGGTCGTTAAGGAGTGTATGTGGAGTGACGATAGCGGATAGAATAAGGAATAGCACATTGCGTGATAGATGTGGCTTGAAAGAAGATGTAGTGACAAGGATTGACAAAGGAATGCTTCGATGGTTTGGGCACATTGAAAGGATGAGTGAAAGTATATTGACGAAATGAATTTATAAATCTGATGTGGATGGATGCGTTAAACAAGGCAGGCCCAGGAGAGTGTTTTCCGACCAAATCGGAGACATCCTCAAGAAAGCCAGGTTGCCTAGTGCCCATAACCACAGAACTTGTATGAAGAGAATTGTGGATGTGAAGGAAGCAAGGGAGTTGTGTAAGGATCGTGGTAAGTGGCGCTCCATTGTCTCTGCCTATCCCTGTTTGATTGATTGATTGATTGATTGATTGATTTTACATTTTTATTTTATTATTCTGACGTTTCGAGAGCTTTGCGCCTCCCCGTAACCACGATGGCTGCAAAGCTCTCGAAACGTCGAAATAATAAAATAAAATTTTAAAATCAAAACAAACAAAAGAACGCCATAGTAAGTCGTATAAAATTAGTTTAATTCATTAATCAATGTTCGCTCAAAATCTAAGAAAATATTAAATGTATTAAATGCACAAAAGTATATTGTAAAAAGCATTAATGAATATGATTATTGTACAGTGTATGCAAAATGTGCTAAGCCGCATAATTATAATGTCGTCTAAAACACATTTAATTAATGTATCCGCCTAATATACTTTTAATAATTATAAATGAAAATGCAAATTCGCTATGATGTATTTTTATGAAAATAGTCTATTTTTTATTGTGACTCGACATCTCACCACGACTTGCCTGATGGTAAGCAAGAGTGTCAACGACTGAAAAAACCGACCTAGTTCACAGTTTTCTCAGTCGTCGTCACTATGCCAGCCAAAGGTGCTTTATCACGGTGCTTGGTTAAAAAACTTCTTTGAATATTTTAGTTTAGGTCTCCCGTTAATACTATGAAACGATAAATAAAAGAAGATTGACAAAAAAGATAATATAAATATAAATATAAGCACCTTTGGCCGGCATAGTGACGGCGACTAGGGCAGCCGTGAACAAACCCGGTTTTCTCAGTCGTCGTCACTCTTGGACATCCTCTTGCTTATCATCAGGCGGGACGAGGTCAGATGTCGCGTCACAATAAATAAAAATAAAAAAATTAGAGGTACGTAAAAGTATGTAAACTCTATTTAAATCTAATTATAATCAATTATTTTCATATACAAAACATTTTTTTTAAACGAAGTATGGTACAATAGTTTTTGAGGCATGATATATGACAGCAACCTGCCTGATGTTAAGCTGGAGTGACGGCACCCGAAAACTGAAACGTTTTCCAATTGAATGATAAATGTAACAAAAAAAACATATATGCGATCACTATCACAAAAGTTTTATTTCATCAAACCCGGTAGTACAGTTTAGTTGAACGAAATTCATTTTATTTATAATCTTAAAACATTGTTTTTCGTATCATTCTATTTTCCTTTGTTTGAAGAAGGTGCTCCCAAAGCGAACTTAATTTGTTTTTGATGTAACCAGCTTCATCATCTGCGTCTTTAGTCAAGTCATTCTCTTAATCGCTGAGTTCAACTGATTAAACTATATAAACATTTTTAATCAAATGTTTTTAGCAAATATATATATTTAAAGTGCATATTTAAGCTTGAAAACAATACATAAGTAAAGTAGGTCCAACACACAAATGGTGGCCTTTTCAGCAATATGGCATCTTTTACAGCATTTTTTAATTTTTTATTTTATTTATTTTTTATGGTGACACGACATCTGATTTCAACTCGCCTGATGATAAGCAAGAGGAGGTCCAAGAGTGTCGATTGTTCTCTAATAAAAAATGCCTTTAAATGATTTAAAGGAAATTACGGGAAGTGCACATAACATTTTATTAGAACTGTTTTTTGTATTGTGATTCGACATATGACAGCATGTCGACATATGACAGCATATAATTTTAGGCTGGAGTGCGGTCCAGGAATGGAGGTGACTGCTACTACAGTTAAATTACTATAAGTAGCAGTAACATTATTTGGTTCCAAATTATTGATTTCAGTAAGAAATTAGGATAAAATTGAAAGTGAAATTAATGCGTGACATGTTTAATAAAACCACAAGACGATTGATTGAAGAGTTCATCACACACTCGAAGGTGTTAAAATGTAAAAGACATGTTCAAGCAACCTGATTACAGTTTATTGTGCTCGCAATCGTACTTATTCTGACACTCTAACATTTTATACACACTTACTA
Organism: Tinea trinotella; assembly: GCA_905220615.1. NCBI lineage: Eukaryota > Metazoa > Arthropoda > Insecta > Lepidoptera > Tineidae > Tinea > Tinea trinotella. The sequence continues at coordinate 5,994,044 of HG992310.1, forward strand.
TTAAAAAATGTACCCTAACACTTGGAAGATAAAGATTGATTCAGATGATAAAAGTTCAACTTGGGTTGTAATATGTAGGAACGTGTGCGTCTGTCGACAACGAGAAATTTTCTGTAGCCTTTAACAAAACCACTTTTACAATGCCTCATCAATATTTCATTATGTGCATATACACACGTTTAGAATTCTTTTTTATTTGATATTATCAATTAATCTAATTGTCAATCAAATCGAGCGCCACCTGCCACAATCCTGACACAACTCCCTTGCCTCCCTCACATCTTCAATTCTCTTCATACAGGCTCTACGGTTATGGGCACTAGGCAGTCCAGCTTTCTTAAAGATGTGTTTGATTTGGTCGGAAATCACACTTTTGAGCCTGCCTCGTTTAACCCATTCATCCATAACAGATTTATAAATTCATTTCGTCGATCTACTTTCACTTGATAATATATTACTTTTATTATTTTAATGTCTTACCTAGGTAATTATAACTGAAAGTAAAGTATAGTCTATCTAAGCCGAAATGACGCGCCCCTCCACTGCATTTACGCCCACGAGCAAATATAAAATATGGATAAAACACACCGAAAATGCAATTGTAATTGGTCATTCAGTTGCTGGTTAGACACAAAAAGAGTAGCACGCTGATATAGTTTAATATAATAGTATAGTTAATTCACACATTTAAATAAACTAATAAAGTGGAGGGGCGCGTCATTTATAGTTAGACAAGCTATACTATTATTTCAACGTAGATATAATAGGCACATAGCTCGTAGAATGGATATCTGTTGTGGCAAATAAGCGATTGAGGACCACAAGATGGACCAACCACTGGATGCAGGCGGCGTCCAGCAGGCCAAACTGTGATTATACTCGTATATAACTAATCCAATTGACTTGTATACAAGCTATGCTTTAATTACTAAAATAGATATAGCTAATCCACGACTAATAGCTATGAGAGAGATTTTAAAAACTTAATGTATTGGGTAAAATGAGGTATATACGTTACCTACTTAAGTTTTAGTGTTCACAAATGGCACGAGATCAATAACGCCTAGACATACAGACAAGTAGAAGTAGGAAGGAATAATAGTTATTAAGAGCAAAAAATTGATAAATATATGTTGCTCAGCATCGCGACACTAAGTTCAGGTTTGCTTATTAGCATAGTTCTACCGTGGCTCGTTCGGAGCGTGTATGACATATCTACGTATTTTCGTAAAATATCATTTAATAAACCGTTGTGCTGTGTTACACCTTCTCGTAATATGACACATGTCTAAATTCATTAGTGATAAATACTCTTGTATTATAATTTATACTCGTACAGGTACCTACCGCAATGACACAGTGAACCTATAATTCAACACAATGTGTTTGTCATAGTAAAGTAAAATCATTTGGTCGTAAGGAGATACATGAACGATGCACGGCGGCAGGTGGGATAAATTACCAAACCCAAGCATAGTCTAGTATACGAAACTATTGCCATATTTTATGAAGCGTCTCTTTTCCTTACTATGAAATTACCTCACACACCTTTAACTTTTACTATAGTTTAAGCAGGTGTCGTAAACCAAAACGGCGTTGCAAGAATAAAGCATCTTAGAAAACTTCCTTCCTTTATTCAAGGTTATAAAAATTCATTGTTGTGTTTTCAATATAAGTGTAATTCAAATTTTAAAGCTTCTTTTATCGCTCGACTAACGACAAAATGTTAAAGTTTTATTGGACTCTAAAAGTAATTAACAAAGCGATTAACTACTAGTGGAAATTTCGATGCAACAACGTTTAACTTGCATTTATTTCAACAAAATTTAAATAATACAAATTATTTTGTAAAAAAAAGTGTTAACAGTTGCAAGAACCAGGAGACAAAATAAGTAATTCCACTCGTGCTTATCCAACTACAAGTTAAACTAAATTAGGTTTGTCTCGGTTGTCGCTCCTGAGATGTAGTGGCTAGGGTGATATTCTTTTTATTACACGTTTTAAATGAACTGTCACGAGCTTGAAGGATTCTCTACGAGCCACGTATGAACAGATTAACACTAGTTTGCTTTACAATACAATTTTAGCGAAGTTGTAACATTCTGTAACAACAAAGGCTTATCAAGTCTCATAGATACTCTTAGAAGCCAATTATTTAGCTTGCTCAAAGCACACAGTTCCGATTACAGAGATTTATCTTTTTAAATATTACCTCTAAGATCGCGTACCCTCTTTTGGATTTTTCGCTACCTTCAAAGGAAAAAGCATTGGAGTAGAATGCTTCACGTAGCTCTAAGGTATTCATGTTTAATTTAACCGTCTGTGTGTGCTCCTAAAATGTTCCTTACCTGGACCGGAATTCCTCGAGGAAGAATTATGAGATTTTTGGTTTTACCCTTAGTAGAAAAATTGATCAGACCTAAACTAATACTTTATTTGGTCATTTTTTGTATTTATGAAAAAAAACAACAAAACTAAAGACGTATGTTTATATAGATATTGTACATATTTAATATTTTATTTAAAAAATAAAAAAATAAGAGATAAAATAGTACGAAGGTTATCAATGTCAGTATTTATGTTAATTTTGTATTGGTTTAATTTAATGTAATTGGTATTTTTTTATAAATACAAAAAAGTAATTAACTATTTATATACAATGATTTCAATTAGTTTAAATGTTTATTTAATAATACGTATTGAAAATGGATTTAAATTGATACTTGAAAATCTAAGCCAGACTAATGGGTAATGTTCGTGAAGTACGATGCGTGTGTAAAATCTTGCGTCCCCTAATTGAATAATTAATTGAAATATAAATTTTAAAGCTTAAGCCTTAGAGGCAAAACTGCTTATCTAAAAACTATATATCTAAGGACTATGTAGCTATTTAATATAAATGAAGTAAGATAAATTATTTACATTTGTAAAATATTTAATAAAATAATATACCTATATATTTATATACTCGGATATTTGGTAAGATTATTAAGATAAAGAAAGGATTTTTAATATACTTAATTTTATGTAATCTCTATTTTTTCAGTCGTCGTCATTCTTGGATCTCCTCTTGCTTATATCGTCGAGGTCAAATGTCGTGTCACAATAAAAACAATAAATAAATAAATAAAATAAAGTGCCTAATTTTTGCTCCGGCTGAGAATTGACCAATTGGTTAGCGTGTCGTTAAATATCTTTCGTCAATATCATTTCATTTATACTTTGGGAACACCAAACCAAAGGTTCTTCTCAATCGTAAGCAATTATTAGTGTAAAATATATCGTTCTAAATGTTTATAAAAGAAATCCCTTATTATTCCCAAGTTGTTTTCTCTTGATAATCCCCTAAATGCGTATGGCGGCTGGGTATTAACAACTTAGATTGGTAAAAGAATTCTGTTCTCAATGTGTACAAATAAGACGAAAACACGTTGTTTCACCTCGCATGCTACATCTTTCTTTAGAAACCACAATCCTATATAAAAGTTTCTTTTCTTAACTAACTTTAAGTAACATATATTGATTGGGGTTTTTTTACAAATAAAAACTTGTAATATTAACCTTTTCTTTTATTTTTTTAACTCTGTTTTTTTATTGCATAACATGGAGACGTCAACGACATGCAAGGAGAATTCCAAAAGCTCCAGCGACTAAAAAAACGGTTTATGCTTTAGTCGCCGTCACTATTAATGTTTAAAAAAAAAAAGTGTCAAAGAGGGATCATTAGCTCCTTAATAAATTATTAAAATAAAATAGATAACAGTGAAATAAGTGAATAACAGTTATTAAATTAGTGAGCTAAGTGATCGCGGAACACGTAAAAACGTTTTCAAGGTGATCTAATAACTTATAGTGCTCTAAAATAACAAGTGATACAATACTCGTGTTGACAAACAATATCAGTGTCGAACCATTTACTGACTATCAAATGTACACAACACCTGGGATTGCAGTCTCAGTGGCATAATAACGTCGTGTAAAGTGTTATCCTCGTACCTTGTATAATTAAATATTATATTGTGTAAATTGAAAATATTGTATAAAAATGCAAAATTTTTAATCGCATTAAAAGGAGGTACTTTCAGCATCAACCACCTGTATAAAAGCAGTATAAATATTGTTAAGATAGAGGGTTCTAATTTCAACTTGCGCCGTTGAGTGTTCTTGGCGGTGTTGTATGCGGCTCTGGATCGTTGACGCTGAGCTTCGCGTTCGAACCCCTGGCATTGCCCCTATTTTTTCATCATAAAATTTTAATAAGAATATTTATTTGTGAACAATATTTCTTTAATATCTGTAATTCTATTATTTAGATTATTGATGTTGTGTGGCGCCATCTATCTATTACAATTGTCATTATCGATCGCCGCAGGAAATATTCGTTTATTATTAATTGCTGTTCCACACTAGATGGCGGTGTAACTTAAATCGTTACAATCAGTAGTTTACTTAGTGACTTGGACTAGTTTCACAACACCGAGTTCTCACAAATTCGTAAAATATACAAATATTTCTCCTCAAAATGTCGTCCAAGTGTAACGGTTGTTTACAAAAATTACTAAAGAAAGATGAACTGGTATGTTCACAATGCCCAAAAAAATACCATTATGGATGCCTTAACATAAGCGAATCTACGTTTAAGTTAATGACCGTTAAGTCTAAGGAATTGCATAAATGCCCATCTTGTCAAGCATCGGACAAAAGAGGCGACAATACTAATACGCCAGTGAAACCTCTACAACCGCATTCACCTGCCGGCAGTGACAACCCTAAGTACGAGTCGAATGAAGAAACTGCCTATTTGCGTGATATCATTGTGAAAGAAATAAACATCGCCATATCTAACTCAATGGAGCAGGTATTGAAGAAATTGGTGACCGAGCAGTTTAAATCAATAAGGGAAGAATTGAACTCTTTAACCCAATCAGTAAAATTTTATAACGCGCAATACGAAGACATAAAAAAAGACTTCGAAGAAAAATCTGCCTCTATTATCAATCTTCAATCGGCTAACGAGTATCTGAGTAAAGCGGTTAACGGCATGCAATCAGATATAGACAATTTAAAGCAGCAACTAGATGATCAGAAGCAATGGGCAAGACTTAATAATCTGGAGATTGTCGGCATACCTGAGACACCACAGGAGAATCCTACTCAAATAATGACATCAATCGCAAGACATGCTGGTGTAGACTTAATTCCGGGCGACTTAGAATTCGTAACTAGAGTTCGCCCATTGAAAAATATTCCTGGTCGTCCACGGGTCATAGTGGCGAAAATGCGGAATCGCACAATCAAGGACAACATCTTATCAGGACTGAGAAGAACACGAGGCATTTCTACAACTGATGTCAACATGCCAGGCTCAAATCGACGGTTCTACGTAAACGAACATCTTACGCAAGCAAATAAACATCTCCTAAATTTAACAAGAACGCGTGCTTCAGAAATGAACTATAAATACACATGGATTAGAAACTGTCATATTTTTTTAAGAAAGAACGAATCATCACCAGTACTACACATAAACACATTAAAAGACATAGACAAAATTATTTAACCTTAACTCATTTCATTTCGTCTATTTCTTTATGTATCCTTATGTATCTCAATACATTACACAATACTTTACACACACGTACACACACTACCTCATACACACCTACACACAATATTTACATTGCGTCAGCATTATGGTCAGCTTCAAATATACAACATAAAATAATACTAAAATTTAAATTAAAAATGAATAATACTAACATTAACAACAATATTAACATTATGGTAACACTATTGCCAGCTTTACATAAGCAACACAAATTAATACAAATTTTAAAAATAAGCATAATGTATGTGCAGAATCAATTGACGCCGAGAAGGGCAGTGAGTTCTTTTATATATTATAGCAGTTTATATTTTTGTATACATAAAAAGCATCAAATTTAAAATAATATATCAAAACGTTCGCGGTCTGCGCACAAAACTTACTAACTTTTATCAAAGTGCATCAAGCTCAAGTTATAGTATAATAATAATCACCGAATCTTGGCTGCACGATGGTATTCTTAGAGGGGAGATATGCGACAACAGATACCAAGTATTCCGCCAGGATCGTAACATAAAGACTTCGTCTAAGAAGCTGGGCGGAGGAGTCATGATTTGCATCTCAACAGAATTACAGGCTCAGGAAAGACCAGAATGGAAATTGGACAATGTTGAAAGCCTTTGGGTTACAATACCCGCTAATTCTATATGTCCGCGTCATCGTAAAGCTCTACACATTGGAATAACTTACATACCTGGTAATAATAAACAACAAGCCTCTCTCATAGATTCAGTACGCAACCAACTCGTCCAGGTATCTTCTACTTATCCTGATGATCATATTTTACTTATCGGTGATTTTAACTTGCCATTTATAGACTGGTCATCATCTGGCTACTCAATAAACAAAAACTGTACACCTGACCTTTATGTTGCTACAACTGACTTACTAGATGCATGTACTTTGGCTGGATTAACGCAATATAACACCCTCACCAATATTAATAACACCGGTAACACACTTGATTTGTGTTTTAGCAATACAAATATGGCAATAGCTAGATCTGTTGATCCCCTTGTCAAAGAAGACATCACTCACCCGGCCCTTGTGCTGGACGCTTCAGATTTAACAATTCCACCCTTAAAGAACTGCCAATTTACGAGGCATAATTTTAAAAAGTGTAATTATTTTCAAATGAATGAATCTATATTGCAACTTGATTGGCATTCTATTCTTTCAGGAAAATCAACTGAAGAAATGTCTAGTACATTTTATACACAACTTCAATCTCTTATTGATCAATTAGTACCTTTAAACAAAAATCGATCTAATCGCCGCTTTCCCTCCTGGTTTAGTCCAAGTTTAAAAAACATAATAAAAGAGAAATCAAAAATACACCATCGCTGGAAAAAGAGTGCGAATCCCAGAGACTATTACGAATTTTGCATTCTACGCAAAAGACAAAAAAAACTACAAAAGGAATGTTACAAATCTTACATTATGTTTACACAGAATTCAATTAAAAATTGTCCAACAAAGTTTTGGTCATACGTAAAATCGAGACATAGTCTTACCGATGGATATCCTAGCAAGCTGGTATACAATAACGAAACTTATACAAATCACATTACGGCTTGCAATGGTTTTAACAGCTTTTTTAAAAGCGTTTTCTCTGAGCCAGCTCAATCCTACCAACATTTAGTTTCTCAACCAGTTTCTGGAAGTGATATGATACACACCATTGATATAACGGTAGAAACTGTAATAAAACATCTTAAAAAACTAAACATCTCCAAAGGACCAGGTAGTGACAAACTAACACCTTTATTTCTTCAGATGTGCGCCGATAGCTTAGCTATTCCCCTTCAGATTATTTTCAAAAATTCATTAAAGGAGGGGGTTTTCCCTTCAAAATGGAAAGAAGCACATATAGTGCCAATTTTTAAAAAAGGAATTAAAAGTAACATTAAAAACTATCGACCCATCTCTATACTTAATACGATTGGTAAGATTTTGGAGAAGATCGTATACAATGCCATATATCCCATTATCGCAAAATCTATCCCAGAGAGGCAGCACGGTTTTATGGCCAAGCGCTCTACAATAACAAACTTGGCAATATTCACTAACGATGTATTGAGAAGTATGGATTCTGGTTTCTAGGTTGATGTGATTTACACGGACTTTGAGAAGGCGTTTGACCGCGTAGATCACACCATCCTCCTACATAAGCTCAAAGATATCGGGATTCATGGAGACTTGCTGAGGTGGGTTCGTTCATACCTAACAAACAGAAGTCAAGCGGTGGTAATAGGAGGTGCTCGCTCAAACTATATAACAATACCATCGGGAGTTCCCCAGGGGTCTCATTTAGGTCCCCTCTTCTACAATGCATACTTATATGACATAACCTCAAGCATAAAACATTCAAAAATGCTATTGTTTGCTGATGACAAAAAGGTGTATAGCGAAGTGAGAACAATTAACGACTGCTTAAACCTACAAAATGATCTTAACAATCTATTGCAATATTACAAATCAAACAGAATATCAGTGAACATAAAAAAATGCATTCAAATAACTTACACGCGTAAATTAAAAACTATTAACAATACCTACACTATGAACAACGTAATACTAGATAAATGCAAAACTGCTCGTGATTTGGGATTACTGTTAGACAGTAAATTACTATTTGATGATCATATAGATAATACTCGTATAATTAGCAAAGCATATAAAATGCTAGGGTTCGTTTTTAGAATATGTAAACCCTTTACTGACATTGCCTGCATAAAAAACATTTACTATGCATATGTCAGAAGCGTGCTTGAATATGGAAGTAATATATGGACTCCACAATATGATATCTACAAACACAAAATTGAAATCTTGCAAAAAAAATTCCTGAAATATTTAACCAAAAAAAAGGAGAACCTCCTGTTTCTTATAACGACTTATGTAAATCGTTTCAAATGACCACCCTTGAGCAAAGGCGCCGGCAACATGACATGATGTTGTTACATGGCATAATTGGTGGAGTAATCGACTGTCCTGAATTGCTGGCTAAGATTTCTTTATATGTACCCTCACGCAATACCAGGAACAGCGGTCAATCACTTTTTCGAGCACCGCGCGCAAAAACCAACTATGGTCTAAATTCCATTCTCTCTCGCATGGTACGTAACCACAATGAAAATTATACAGAACTTGACATATTTGTTCTTGGTAAGGCGGCCCTGAAGAAGCAAATAACTATAAAACATTTAAAGGAAATTTTATAAATTAATGGACACACACACGCACCCACACACACTTACACAACACTCGCACACGCACACAACACACGCACACATATACACACACACAAATTATATATTATATTATACGTTTAGTTTTTTTTTTTTCTTTAAAGTTGTTAAGTAAAAATTATTTAGTTACCTTGTAGTGTAAATATATAGTTAAATTATTGATTAATCCTATTAATGGTAGTGTTTTTAATTATTGTAGTAAATATATATCATGAATTGTACTGTTGGATTGTCTAAATGTAAATAAATAAATAAATAAATACGCTCTCTAATTAAAATGTACGAACCTCCAAATCATTTAAGTATAGTAACTAAGTAAAGTTCTTTATCGAACAATCGATAAATGCAATGCTTTGGCAGCCCATGTGTTTTCCGTATTCATCTTCGATCATTCAGGCGAGGCGTGAATAAGGAAGGACCTCGGGCTGGCATAGTGACGGCGACTGAGGCAGCCTTAAACTGAGTATGTTTTTGTAGCTGTCAGCACTCTTTGATCTTCCCTTGTTTATCATTAAGCAAGTCAGATATCGAGTCAAAATAAATATGAATTTAATTTTAAGTCCAATATCTTTGAGCACAAAGAGGCTGGATGGCAGCCAAAACCGAAACAGAGGCAAAACACGTTTTTAATTACAGGCCTTAGTTAACACATGTTACGCAGTCCCAGGTTCGATTCCCGGTCAGGGCAAATATTTGTCTCATAGCTGTTATTTGTAATATTTATTAACAAGATTATATAATACATATATTTGTTATTAAAAAATAAAAAAGTAATGAATATTTACTCCGGGCCTGGTTATCAAAATATGGTAGGCAGTGGGGCCCAGTCTGCCGATCCGGAGTTCGGTCGAACACTAATTACACTATGAAGTATTTTTAGTAGGTTTACAACCCCGATAAAATTAAAAAAGTAAGAAAGTAAATACGTAAGTTATTACATAATAATAAATATTAAAATATAGTATATAATAAAAGTTACATATACTTAATAAATAATATATTAAATTAAATGAGCCCATTTAGAATTCAAATTGACAATAAAACTTGTAAAAATGGTTATAATTGCTTAACAGATTTCACTATACAAATGATTTTACATCTCACTAAATAAAAAAACATTGCAAAATGTATAATGGAAACTTCAGTTTTGCATGAATAATGTGAAAAACGGGGGCTGAAACAAAATGAGCGTTTGCATTCTTTACCGCACTAGTGCACACAGATTCGTGATTGCGCACCCTCAAACAACACTTTTAGCCAATATTAATGGACTCTTAATGCCTACTCGTTACTTGCATATTTCTAACTGATATTTTTAGTTTTTATTTTATTATTATTACTAGCTGCGTAAACCGGCGTTGCCCGGGTCAAAATACATCGCACGCTTAATGGTTAAATTAGGAAGTTTTTTACTTATACATAATCTTTGTACCTACCATTAAACGTATGTTGTTGTATATATAAAACTAGCTGTGCCCGCGACTGCGTCCGCGTGGAATAGTTATTTTGGGAATCATATTATTTTTTTGTTTACCTACCTGCTCAGCTTTATTATAAATTACCTATAGCTATTACCCGCGACTTATTTTAGACGATTAAATTACGTAACTAATAGAATAAATTTAAAAAGAATATATTTTAAAGTACTTCTGCGTAAATTATATTTTCAGTTTTATTTTCTTGTGCGCAAAACTCGCAGCCGCTTTGCAGCAGCAGTCTGCCGAGAATACTGAGTCCTTTTTCTAGGCATTACAGTGACGAAGAAAGAACGAAGGAAATGAAAACTTAACCAAACTAACTGTACGCTTAAACTAAAACCTAACCTAATAAGAATTGTAAAACCTAACCTTGAAAGAATGTAGATGACACCTACAGGTATTATTTACAACAAAACAAAAAAAGTGTTATTGTGAAAATATTAGAAACAAAATACTATACTTAAAACAAACACTACCCACTATAGAGAAAACTACTACAAAATGAAATTGTATAAAAAAGGATTTTGCAGGATGATATTATATCGTAAAAACAAATTAACGCTGCATTCAACCGATCAGTAGGGAGCCGACCGCATAGTATGCTTGTCTGTCTATAAATGACGCGCCCCTCCACTTTATTAGTTTATTTAAATGTGTGAATGCAAATATTACTAACTATACTATTAAACTTCATCACGTTCATTCCTCCTTTGTGTCTAACCAGCAACTGAATAACCAATTACTGCATTTTCGGTGTGTTTTATCCATATTTTATATTTGCTTGTATGCGTAAATGCAGTGGAGGGGCGCGTCATTTCGGCTTAGACTACACCCTACACCCTTAGAGCTACACCCCCCTCCGCCTCGCCCGCAAGCACCGCCTCTCCTCGCCCGCCGGTTAGCGCTCATCATGCGACGCGTATGAATTTTGTTTCAGAGTTATTTTAAAATTGTATTATGTTATAAGATGTTTATTGAAATTAGGTGATGTCAATGACAATTTTGTTCACAGTTAAATACTTTTAATTAATAACACATTTATTTCGATAAAGAATAATATTATTATGTTAATACAACTCTGACAAATAATTTGTAATAATGCATTAATTTAGACCAAATTTGACTATCATAAAAACGGTTATTGTGAGTTAATCTTAAAAGATAGACGTATACGGTCGCGGACATTTTTTTAGATAATTTAAAGAGGAATAATTCTTTCATACATATTTTTTGGGTATCTCGAACGGTTATCGCAGCGCACGCAACGGAAACCCTCAAAGACGAATAATATTTCCCGTTTTTTCAACATTTTCGACTGTTTCTTCGCTTCTATAAGTCGCAACGTAATGTTTTATAGCCTAAAGCCTTCCTCGATAATTGATCTATCCAACACAAAAAGAATTTTTCAATTCGAACCAGTAGTTCCTGAGATTAGCGCGTTTAAACAAACAAACAAACAAACAAACAAACAAACAAACAAACTCTTCCGCTTTATTATATTAGTATAGATTGCTTCATTAATTAAATTAAATTTACAATTTTGAAAGTAGTTTGTCATATTTAAAAAATAAGTTTTATTATCGTCAATAGTTTTCGCAGCTTATACGATGTAAGGAATTTAATGAGTAATTTTTTTTACACCTTGGGTTACATTATTTGAGATTTCGTACGGAACCCTAAACTTTTTGAAAATCCTCTGTTACTCTCGAAGAATGTAGCTTCCTAATGGCGAAAGAATTTTTAAAATCGGCCCAGTACTTTCTGAGCCTATTCCTTACAAACAAACATACAAATCTTTCCTCTTTATAAGCCTCACCATCTAGTACAATACAGGTATATACCAAAATTAAGTGCCAAATTAGTGATAATTAGTGCCAAAAGATAAAACTTTGTGCCATTGTATCTTTGGAGATATACATAGGTGCTAAAGGCTCACAGGCATGTATGGTATCTTAAAATTAGATGGTGAGCCTTACGGGTGAAAAACACCTTGATTCCGTATCGCGACTAAGCAAGTCACTTCACGGTCTGTATACTTACTTGTTGTAAGTTATCATAGTACCTCAGATCGGCAGACTGGGCACCACTGCCTACGACTCTCTAATATAGTAGGCACCTCATTAAAATGGTTACGCAAATCGAGAACTCCCGGTACAGTCAGCATCAAATATGTCTGAGCACGCAATCTGATCAAAAGTATCTATACATTCAGAGTGGTCATAAATATCTACACACTCACTTGTCAAAAATATGTTAACAGACAATTCAGTAAATTTGTTTTAAAATATTACATATTATATGAGTGTGTAGATATTTTTGACTATTTGACTGTATAGATATTTTTGACGCACTGAATGCTCACATTAATATGACAACTAATGGTGTGTAGATATTTATGACCACTCTGAATGTATAGATACGTTTGATCAGATTGCGTGCTCAGATATATCTGATGCTGACTGTACATATATCAAAAATACTGGTATAATTTTTTTTCTTTTTTTTATTGTGACTCGACATATGTCAGCACCCCGGTCACTGCCACTACAATTCAATAACTGTGAGTAGTAATCACATCCACTATGCCGGCCTAGTTGAAACCGGCAACTTACAAGCTGATCCCGAAACGTGACCTAATCACTTCACGGTCTGTATACTTGTAAGTGGTGGTACTACTCCGGATCGGCAGACTGGGTACCACTGCCTACCACTTTACATTTTTGATATATGTACTTTGTTCGGCCAGTTTCTATGATACCAAACACTTTTGGTAGCTTAGTGTAAAAAAATAAAGCAATAAAATGTTTTATAAAATGTATATTTTTCATAATATATAAATATATAAAATAAGTATACCTATATTTATCCGCGAACATTGATTAATGAATTATACAAATTTTATGCGGCTTACTATCGCATTTATATTTGGTTAAATGCGATAGTAAATCGCATTATATTTATGAATAAATTGTAGGAATATCGTCCATACTCCAGTCCAGTTCAATGGATTTCCCTGTACGTGCACTCTTCTCTGCAGCAGTTGCAATTTTACTAATTGCTAATGTTTGCCAACTTGTCACTTCCATTGGTGTACCATCTGCACATAAATAATTTTTATTTTTTACATTTCTATACTAAGCTACTAAAAAGTGTATCATAGAAACAGGACAACCAATGTACATATATCAAAGATACATTGATACCGGTGGCAGTGGCGTAGCGTGCGGGGGCGGAGGTGGCGGCCCGCCCCGGGCGGCACATTTAGGGGGCGGCAAAATTTTAAAAAACTAAAATAAATCGTTAAAATTTTAATCTGAAATTCATATTTTTGTTGTACCTATGATTGAAACTCCTAAATAAGAGTGCGGCAAATTTATTTTCCGCCCAGGGTGGCTGACTTCCGCCCCGGGCGGCTGACTTCCACGCTACGCCACTGACCGGTAGGTGGTTTCGAATCCATGCCACGCGGCTTACGTAGCCATTGCACTGCCACTACACCACGGTCGCTTCAAATTATAAGCTGTTGTTTAAATCCAAAACGCGACTAAGTCACTTTCTAGTTTGTACACTTACTCTGAATCACGTCCAAAAAGTGTTCCATTTCCCGTATATAAGCCAATTTGTATCGAGAGGGGAATGAATAGTAAATTGGTGTCTGAGTAAACCCTTCTTGTCCAATTAGAGCTTCTGTTGAGTGACACGGTCTTTCGTTCTCCACTTTTATCATACCTAAAAGAATTGAAAATGCATTAAAAATAGTCTTTTGACGACGTGTAGCGTATTGATTAGCATATAGTCCGTTACTTAAAGTCTCGGATTCGATTCCCGGTAGGAACAATGTTTTATTTCATAGCTTTTAATTGTATTATTTAATATGTAGTTTTAAATAGACTTGTACACTTGTAGCAACAACCACACAAGTGTACAGATCATGAAGTGACTAAGTCGCGTTTCATGATCAGATTGTAAATTACCGTTTGTAAATAGGCCGGCATAATTTGACAACAGGCGTTGCGCATTAGTTAGCACACCAGTTCGTTACTCGTAAAGTCCCAGATTCGATTCCCGGTCGGAGATAAATATGTGTTTTATAGTAGCTTTTAATTGTAATATTTAATAGTTATATTAAAATATTACAAATTAATTATTATTGTTAATAATAATGATTTAAAGAGGTGGATATTAAAAACGGGACTGATTAATAAAAAGTCGCAGGCAGTGTTGCCTAGTCTGCCGATTCGGAGTAGTACCACCTCTTACAAGTATACATACCGTGAAGTGATTTAGTCGCGTTTCGGGATCAGCTTGTAAATTGCCGGGACCAAACACATTGTTCGACATAGAACGATGCATGCGGCGAATCGTTCAGTTCGGCTATGAACTGTGTAGGTATGTATTTTTTTATATATTTATTATGATAACAAAAATCTTGTATAATTACTAACAATATTTTTTTTTAAAGATATATATGTTTTGTACCTTTGTCACCAAAAACCTCAATCCTTTGATCGTATCCATAAGCAGAATATCGACTGTTATCACCAAGTACTATAGTTCCTGATGGATAGGTTAGCAAGAACCCAATAGTATCAAAATCATTTATTGCCTTGATCTCTGGAACTAATGCAGCTGCACTTGCTTGTACGCGTATTGGTAGCTCACCTAAGAGCCAGCAAGCCATATCAATGTCATGTACCAAACAGTCATGGAAAACACCACCTGTAAAATAAATTTTATTGCGATTCGACATATGATAGCAGGCTCGGATCTAGGCGGCAGTTTCAGGGGGCACCAAAATCATAACATAATATGAAAAAAGTAAGAAAGTTGCTCCACAAAGCGCCTAGCATCCGAAAGCCCTGGTTGGCTTACCGTCGACTTGTAGGAATAATGTATTTGTGAGTTTTTAGTAATTTATCTCAAAGAGAGAGAGGAGCGCGCCAATACCAAGTTTTTGCCCCAGTTCGAAAAAATCGTGGATGCGATTGCATACTGTAAAGCTAGAGTGCGTTCCATGAATGGAGGCGATTGCTACTACAGTTATAGAGGATGTGACTGCTTCTTGCCTATTGGAAACCTGCAACTCGGAAGCTGATTACGAAACGCGATTTGTAAGTAGTGGTACTACCCCGGATTGGCGGACTAAGAGTTTATGACTTATAAATATAACGTCTAGAACTTACCAGAATGCCTTAAATAATCAATTGAAGGTAAAGGAGAATCTCTGGCAGTAACTTTTAAGATTTGCACATGGCCCACTTCGCCTTTACGAACTCTCTCTTTCACACCTCTGTATGCTGGATCAAATCGTCTGTTAAATGCTGCGAATAGTGTTCGACCTTTAGCTTTGGCAGTGTCATAGCATTTCTTGGTATCTTCTACGTTTTCAGCGATTGGTTTCTCACAGAACACGTCTTTATTCGCTGCTATAGCCTTTACTACGATATCGTGGTGAGTGTACGTCGGTGATCCAATGAAAACGACGTTTACGCTAAAATTTAATCGACAATCATTTAACTCATTTGAGATCACTCGATTAAGTACAAGTATACCTAACTCAAGGTTTATACTTAAATTATTGGTACGTATTTTTTACTAATGGTAAGCAAGGGGAGGTCCAAAAGTTTAAATGAAAAAAATAGAGTTTACGGTTGCCTCAGTCCAAAGTGCTTCTACACGCATTGCTTGAAGGATTCAAGGTTATTGTAGGATGGGGAGAACACATGGTAAGCTGACTTTCCTGATGGCAAAACGCCGTGACTGAAAAAAAAAGATTCACACCTACTTCAGTCTCCGCTACTATGCTGGCCAATCTTCAAGCTTCGAACCTTTTATTGCGACTGCCTAATTAGTGGACAGAATGCAGATACTTTCCTCGACCTCTGACGAGTATCACGGTAGTGTAAAACGAGGTTATTATAATGTTTAATAGGTAATGTTAGATATCGTTAAATAGCTCAGAAAATACTCCGTAATATAGGGGATAAAAATTATATAAATATACCATATACAAAGAGTGGTAGGCAGTGGTACCCAGTCTGCCGATCCAGGGTAGTACCACCACTTACAAGTATACAGACCGTGAAGTGATTTGGTCACGTTTCGGGATCAGCTTGTAAGTTGCCGGTTCCATCTGGGCCACATTCACATTTATTGAATTGTAGTAGCAGTGACATTCATTCATGGACCACACTTTGGCTTAACATTGGGGTGCATTCATATGTCGAGTCACAATAAAAAATAAAAAAAACATATATGACTATACTAAAGATACATTTGAATATGGTTTTACTACCACATACTATATAAAATATAATATTTGTAGACCCACAGCTGATTATCATGACTGACCTTAACAACTGATTTCTACTAACCTTTTATCTTTATAAACTTTATCAGCATCTTTTGAGGTAAGAAAAATAACATCATCACTAAGTTTCCAATACTTCTTAAGATCAGCAAACTTTTCTTTGACGTCATCAATTACGTATTTTAAAATAATTCGTGGGTTGTTTACTATGCTGCTTAGATGGATGGAGCCGGCTCTGCCTAACCCGAACATAGCTCCAACAATCGGTGCAGCTTGGCATTTCGACGAGTGGTTCGCCGTGACATTGTTAATGTATCTGTAATTTGGAAAATATAGTTTCATGTAATTAAGAAATATATTTTGTCACTATGATTTAGGCACATGGTTAAAAGGAGATTGACGAAAGAGATTTATAAACCGGAGGATAAGTGGAAAGATGAGACTACCCAAAAGATTGTTCCTTGATCAAATCCGAGACATTCTTTTAAAAAAGGTCTTGTATTGAGGTCTGCAGTGCTTATAACTATAGAATTTGCATTGTGGATACATAGGATGTTAGAGAGTTGTGTCAGCGGCTGCAATGAAAGCAAGGCATATCTAAAAGATACTCGGCAGAGCTGCTGTCCCTCATCGGTAAGAACAGCACTCCGCGCTAGTGAATTTGCAACTCGCAGGTACTTGTATGATTAAAAGACGACGCTAAAGGGCGAAGAACCGCCGCCGCACTTTGTGCCATTTATAAAAAATATATGAGAAATCCATTTAACTACAATTCAATTTAAATCACTTACTCTGTATACAAGTAGTCGTCGTGTGGATAACCCTTATTAAAAGTATAGGGGGACGGTCCGCTGAACTTTTTAGTAGCCATCTTTAGGTTTCGGTCACCTTGAGACTCAATACAGAATAAAGTACATCCGACAATTTGAGCACTATTTATTTATCAGTTATCAGCATAATCATTAGAAATCAAAGGTTAATTATATAGTGCATAAATATGGGATAAAATATGGAAAATAACCATAGTAACATTACATTAGCTATTAAAATATTATTATTCATTCAAGATTCTAATAAGGTGTTTATCAATATGAAATTAAATGTTTTTTTCTATTGAGACGTCTGATCTCTACTTGCGTCATGGTATATACAGTCCGAGAACGTCGACGACTGAAAAAAACTGTTTCAGTTTACTATTACCTCGGGCGCCGCCACCATGTCGGCAGATTGATTTCTGGCTAACGTTATGACGCAGTTTTTTTAGTCTTCGGTGCTCTTGGACTTCTCTTAATTAACCATCAGTCTCGTTTAGGTCACTGATCAATGATATTATTTTGGCTTTATAAAAATGCATTAGAATAAATTACTTACAATTACTTTTAGTAATGTAAGTAAGAATGATGTAATTACCAAATTACCAAGGACATCATTCATTTTGGGCTTTTATGTACTACTTTTGTAATGTCCAATGATGAAAAAATATATAAATGGTAGTTTCGATACTTGTTTTGATTAAACTAATAAGAATTTGGCTTATAATTGCTGTGCAATTGAGTTATTTGGAAAATAAGATATGGATTTTGTATTATCTGTCAATCAACGCCATATTTGTTCTGCTTTGAACTGTCATAATTATAGTTTGATCATTTTGCACACCTAAACTATGCAAAATAAAGGATAAATGCCAATTACATTGTAATCTTCGTACATCAAACTATTTTAAAATGCATGTTAAACTGTTAATACAATTAAGTCTAAGTCCCCATACAAAATGAATGATGTTCTTTATACTTCTTCTTGGCTATCGAGTTTAGCACAAAATCTAACGCGGCTACATTTTCGAACATACACATCTGTCATCTGTCAATTTTTGGTATTTTCATCGACCGAGAAATGTGAGAATTTTCCTGTCGATATATTTACCTTTCCTTCATTTCCTTGAAGATTTACTAAAGAAGAAATTTAGCTTTTAAGTACTAGTAAAGCTTTAATTAGTTAAAAAGCGAACATGATGAAATTCGCTGTATTTATTTGTTTAACATTGGCTTCATTAACTGTAAGTACTCTTACCTTTTCGATTTTACATATTATCACTGAAAATTGTACTTATTATCCCTGAAATATTTCTGAATTAATAATATGTTATTTATTTACGCATCATTTTATAAATCAGTAATCTTTTTTACTAATTATTTTTATTCTGACGACATCTGACCTCAGAATACTATCGGTCCAAGAGAGTCGACGACTGAAATAACCGAGTCAGCTGACGGCTGCCACAGTCACCGTCACTGCCATAAAATAAAGATTCTAGAAAAATAACCAAAAAATCACTTTTTATAGAATGGAGTGGATTATGATGGGTCGCTTAATATTAAGATGCTACACAATTTAAATTGTGACAATGATAGTTTTTGCAATCGCGGCACCATCACAATAAGGAGTCTGAAATCAGGCATAGCAGTCATTGATCAGAAACCATTCACTAAAGCTCACATTGAAAGCCTCAAAGTAAGTTATGTCATTATTTGTTTTATATATCCATAAATCATATTGTGATCTTTTATATTTACTTGTACTATAGGTGTAATAGTAATAGCAAAGAGATGTAAATAACAATAAAGAGTGGTAGACTTGGTTGTCATTGCCAGTTCAATGCTATACGTCACATGCTTTTTTAATGAAAAATTAATTATTATAATTTGAGTGAGAACTTGAAACTCCCCAGGTACTCCATAAGAGCTAATCTTGTAGGGATTTCTTTTTAATGATACAAAGATTAACCTACATTATAGTTGACCCATAATAATTTGGCCCTTTCCTACACCGCCTATAATATGACATACCTATAACTGGATGTGACTTGTTCATGGCAGTGCAGGACTAGACAGGAGCTAGATTACCATTACCATCAATTGCACAAAATTATACATCTTACCATTATTTACAAATTATTTTATCAGATAACAAGGTACTCTTTATGAAAAAAAGTATAGGACTACGAGGGGTTTTTGATAGTACTCTATAGTCCTACAAATTTGATCATCCGACACTACCTTGCAAAATGTTTGTCAGTTAACCACAGTTCAACTATACTTAGAAGTTGGAGATACTGTTACAGTTATGTGCGGGCTCATTTCCGTTGGAGATATAAGTTGCAGATGAAAATACTACACCATGTCATAATGCTTCCCATTAGAGTTACTGTGAAGTAGAAGTATAAAAATTAAAACTTGATTATGGACCTTTGTTTTGCCTACCACTCTTACCAAGTTATAAAAGTCATGAAATAAATAATAAGGACTGATATTTTAATAAGCTTTGTTTGTTTCAAGAGTAGTAGGCAGTGGTACCCAGTCTGCCGATCTGGGGTAGTACCACCACTTACAAGTATACAGACTGTAAAGTGATCCGTAAGGATCAGCTTGTAAGTTGCCGGTTCCAACTAGGCCGGCATAGTGAATGTGATTGCTACTTACAGTTATTGAATTGTAGTGGCAGTGACATCCACTCATGGACCACACATTTAACATCAAGCGGGGTGCTGTCATATGTTGAGTCACAATAAAATAATAAAATGGATTTTTTTTTTTTTTTTATTGTGACTCGACATATGACAGCACCCAGCTTGATGTTAAGCCAAAGTGTGGTCCATGAATGAATGTCACTGCTACTACAATTCAATAACTGTGAGTAGCAATCACATCCACTATGCCGGCCTAGGTGGAACCGGCAACTTACAAGCTGATCCCGAAACGTGACCAAATCACTTCACGGTCTGTATACTTGTAAGTGGTGGTACTACCCTGGATCGGCAGATTGGGTACCACTGCCTACCACTCTATTATTTAAGTATAGAGATCTAACACTAGAATTGTTTATTTTTCAGAGTCTTGCAAAGGAAGATGGATTTTATACAGTCCAATCTATAGTCACATTGCAAAATAATAGGGAAGCAGAATTTTTATCATCAGTAAAGGCTCAATCATTCTTGGAAAATAGTTTGACTGACATTATAAGTGCTTGGGTCATGCCCAATGGTGCTGTTACTGCCATAACCTTTCAAGTAGCTAACTTTTCAATGCCACTAGAAAGTAATATGAATAATTATGAAGTCAATTCCAACTTTTACCTAAGACAGATTGATCAGGCACCAGTGTAAGTTTCTACTAACTTTTTCATTGATTTATTAAATTCTTTATTTCACCAAAAAACTTAAAAATAGGCCTATATTAAAATTATACCTAATTTGGCTCATTAATAAAAATTATATATAGGAGAGTTTAATACCTGTCTGGAATTTTATAACAACTAACCTTTGGGATGAAAAGGAATCATAGGCAGGGTGCAAATAACTACATAACTACAATTACATAAACTACATACAAATAAAAATATACATATAATATGTAGGTACAAATAAACATACAAAATTTTGTGCCAAATTATTTTATCATCATTATTAATCGTCATGTCTTAATTCCTATTCCCACAGGAGTAAGTAGAGAAAATAATTAGAAATATTTGGCATTAAGTTCACCTATTGTATAAAAATATTTTTGATGACAGACATGGCGCATTGGTTAGTACACCAGTTTGTTACGCGTAATCTCCCGGATTCGATTCCGGGAGCAAATATTTGTTTCATAACGTTATTCAATATGTTCTCCAGGTCTGGATATCAAAGAGTGGTAGGCAGTGCAATGCCAGCCCAGTATCAAGGTTATCCCGAAACGCGATTAATTCACTTATTTCCTATATACTTGATTGGTTTATATTTATATATTATTAATGTGTATATTACTTTTAGTCCTGATACAGCGTCATATATTCAAAAATTAGTACGAGAGAAAGAAGCTAAGGAGAAGGGTGAAGGCAAAGATAACAGATCATTCTTAGCAAAATATGTAAGTCCTCTATTAACAGTTTGTCACAGGCATTTACTATTTATCTGGGATCTGGCATAGTGATGGCGACTGAGGCTGGTTGCGGTTTTTAATGAAACTGTTTTTCAGTCGTCGGCGCCTTTGCTTGCCAACACACGTCAAGATCAGAGGGGGTATCCTAATAAAAAATCCATATTTTTAAAATAATGACAAATATGATTTAAGAATTATTTTAATTAGTTCTCGCCGGCATAGTGACGGTGACTGAAATAACCGTAAACTAAGTATTATAGGTTTTTTCAGTTGCTCGCGCTCTTTGCTTAATATCAAACAATATGAGGACAAATATTGGGTCACAATAAAAAATATATAAAGCTTGTTATTTAAATACAATAATTATTGATTAATTAGTCTTTCTGTGACCACGATGGCTGCAAAGCTCTCGAAACGTCGGAATGATAAAAAAATGTAAAATCAATATCCAAAAATAAATGCGATAGTAAGCTGCATAAGTTTAATTCATTCTTTTTTTGCAGTGGATGTACATTGTACCCATCGCTATCTTTGTGCTATTATCTGGTGCAGCTAATCCTGATGGTCAGTCTGGTGGAAGATAGATTGTAGGAAAATAAATTTATTTATACATATATGTAATAAAATAGTTTCAATTCTACCTCTTTAGTTACTGAAAAACTATTATTAATTTCACACCCTAAATTCCCACAGAGATGGCAGAGACAACAGAGCGCCACTTACTACTCGATTCGCTCTTGCTCAGAATGTTGTTTGCTCTTTGAGATGGCTCTACCAAGTATCTTCTTTATGCTAAAAAGTTCGGTGCATCGTTTCTTTGCAGAACAATCGACAAGTGGAATGCTATACCAGCCCATGTGTTCTCTCCATCCTATAGCCTTTGATTGTTTAATTTAAGCGATGCATAAAGAAGTACCTTTGGCAGGCAAAGTGGAGGCGACTGGGGCAATCGTGAAGACTCGGTTTTTGCAGTCGTCGGCACTCATGGATCTCTTCTTGCTTATCATCAGGCGGGTCGAGGTCAGATATCGAGTCACTATAAAAAAATGCCCCCTAGATCCATTGCAGCGCCGAGCTACAGAAATGCAGAGGTCACGCGACTTTCCTCGAGAAGCTCTAATCTTCTTCATGCTTCGCCTTTTCACACCCGTAATACACACACAGGTGGCATTCTGTTGACCAAATCAGCAGCCAAACTAAGTTTCTTTGTAGAACAATCGAAAAGTGGAATTCTTTACCAGCCCATGTGTTCTACCCAAACACAAATGGATCAATCAAACGATGCTTGAAGAAGCACCTTTAGCCGGCACAGTAACGGCGACCGTCGTTGGCACTCTTAGACCCCCCCTTCCTTACCATCAGAAAAGTCAGATGTAGTAATAGTAAAAAAACTTTACTATTCTATTAAGATACAACTCTCTTCATACAGACTATGGTTGTGGGCACTGGAGTTGGCCAATTTTATCTTTCCACTTGCTTCCAACTTATAAATCTCTCACCATTTTTTCTATGGCAGACCCAAGAGGGTGTTCTCTGAATCAAAGAAAATCCCTAAGAAAGCTGAGGGCCTAGTGCCCATAACCATAGAGCTTGTATGAAGAGAATTGTGAACGTGAAGGAAGCGAGGGAGTTGTCAGGACTGTGGCAAGTGGCGCTCCATTGTCTGCCTATCCCTGTGGGAAAAGGTGTGACAATTTGATTGTTTGACAATGCAGAATGTCATTAAATTGAAAGCCAATCAAAAAGATTATGCTACATGGGGTCTTAAAACAAACAAATAATAAGCAGTAATGTTATTTATTATAAAAATTTTGGGATATGACAACATTGTATGTTTCCTTAAACAATTGTAAGCTTAAAAACTAAGGAATCATGCACCAATCTTCTCTATTTCCTCTGCATCTTCTATATCAAGGAGTTGAATCTTCTTACCAAAGTGACTTTCAATTTTCTTACAAATATCCATGGATTGTTGTGAGTCAACTAGATTAATGGCAATACCAGCTTTACCAAACCTACCAGTTCTACCTATTCTATGTAAATATGTCTCACAGTCAGCTTGTTTGTTAACATCCATTGGCATGTCAAAGTTAACAACCAATGTTACTTGTTCCACATCAATACCTCTGGATAACACATTTGTTGTAATAAGAACCTTTTCTAAACCTGCACGGAATCGGTCCAAAACAGCTATTCTCTGTTCAACAGTCAATTCTCCGGATAGTACGGCAACAGAGTGACCATCTTTAGACATCTTTTCTGACAGCCAGCTGGCGGCCCTTCTTGTGTGACAAAATATAATAGCCTGACCAATTGTTATAACACCATAAATATTGCATATAGCTCTGTATTTGTCATCCGTATTTTTGCATTTAACATAATATTGCTTGATATTGTCTAATGATTCCTCTTCCCTGAGCAAACGGATGATAATTGGATTGGGGACAATAATTTCAGCAAAGTCCATTACAGCTGTATCGTAGGTTGCTGAGAAGAACATCATTTGGCAGGTTGGTGGCAGGCATTTGTGAATGCGAATACATTGATCCTGATGTCCCTGTCTGTCAATCATAACATCAGCTTCATCTAACACAAACACTTTAATCTTTTTAATGTCAAACATCCCAAACTTTACTCCCCAGTCCAACATCTTGCCAGGAGTACCAATTATAATATGATCATCAATTTTTGAATGTCTAGGTAATTCTTCACCTCTGACAGCATATTTCAGTTTAATTTCTGGACAAAACTTTGCCATTTTAGCAGCAACTTCACCAGTCTGTATAGCAAGTTCATATGTAGGGCTCAAACACAAGGCTTGGGTATAATTTTTGGTAGGATCAACCCTACTAAGCATTGCCAACACAAAAGCAGCTGTCTTTCCTGTTCCTGACTGAGATTGTGCAATCATATTCTGAGGTGGATCAGCTAGAAGCGTTGGCAGTGTAGTCTCTTGTATTTTTGATGGTGCATTAAAACCCATAGCATAAACACCTTTTAACAGATTTGGCTTCAAATGCAAAGCTTCAAAAGTCTTTACAGAATATAGGGGCGAATTAGGATTCTTCCTTTGTACTTCAATGTCTAATTTCGATTCGACCAAACCTTGCCTTATGATTTTAAGTAAAAGAGATGCATCTGCAGAATTTGATGCGTCCGGTTCTTCGTCGTCATTGTCTTTTCTTCCACCTAACGTTAATGATGAAACTTCTAATTCCTCAGCAGTCTGGCCCCATTGCTTGGCCATGATGATGTACTGAAATGTTATGATAAAAACTATTTAATATTGGCCAATGACAAGGAAGCAAACTACCGCTATTTGTAAAAATTGCTGTAAGTTAGTTTATAGTATGATGAGTAAACAAATTTAAAAATTGAAGTTATTTATTAGGTACTTACATTCTGTGGTAATGTGTAAAAAAGCAAGAAAATAATTCCCACCAAAGCCTACTGCACCACAGCGGCGAAACAGCGTTAATAATGACAGTTATATTTTTAAATATAGTTTAAATAAAGGAATTAATATTGTTGGCACAGGAATGAACAGCGTATTACATTGATGATATGACTGTATTTTTTGTACAAAACGAATATCTTTGTCATTTAATAATAAGGCATATTCCGTTAATTATACAAAAACCAAGAGAAACACTAGGGTTTTTTATTCTCATTATTTATCCCGCTGAAGACATGATAATTAATAAACTGAAGAATATGCTGTATAGACTAAGATGCCTTTGCCTTTTAACAAACAAAAAGACACGAGTTTTAGCGGGAAACTGCAAGTGACAGCTCATGCAATTTTAACTCAATTGTAAAGCTTGTGTTTCCTTAATATTAATATGTAATAATGGTGGAATTGTTATCCAGTAATCATTTTTAAGTTGATCGAGTATAGACAAGTAAATTAAAGCTGTTTAACTTCTCTTTGTGTTCCCTTTAAGACTCCGTCTGAAGAGTTTTAGTAAAGCTTTTCCACTGCTTTACTCAAACCTTCACCATCATCTTTACCCCTTAAGTAATGGATGAAATACTGAAGTCATCTTCATCCACTAAAGACATTATAACATAGACTAGGCTGTATGGACTAAGTTTCCATTGCCTTTTGAGCTGAAGAAAGAAAAATAACAGTCATGGGGTTGTTTTGATTTTGATAAATATTATCATAATCAATTATTATTCCCGCAGTCTACCTGCTATGTGTATATTCGCTCATTAGAATTATATATAGAAAATGGAAGAAGTAGATAAGATTATTATACATTTCTTGCGCCAACTGGATATGTAAGTAATTATGCCTTAAAATAGATACTTCATTAAAATTATAAATACATGAACTTTTGGTTACAGTGAAATTGGCGAAGAAATAACACAACTATGTGATTTACCTGTGAATGTTATAATACTATCTGTCTCCAAGTGCCTAAGTAAAATAAATAGTAGCTTGAAAGTGCCACAAACAATGCCTCAGGGTATCTCTCACAGAATTGAAGTTGCAGCACAACTTGCTTCAATGTGCAAAGTAAGTATCTAAATAGTTAACTATGTAAGTCGAGCAATAAGGGTATGGATACATAGAATTTTCTAACTACAAATCAAAAGCTGGGGCAGTGCCCATAGTCATAGAGTACATATGAAGATAATCTGGCTGAAGAAAAAAAAGAGCTGTATCAGGATTTTGAAGTGACATTCCATCGTCCCTGTTCCTACCTATCCCTGTGAGAATAAATGTGTGACAATGATAATAATGTTATTACTAAAAGGTTAATGAATTTTATCTGGCTCCATCAAGGGAATATTGATGTTGAATGAAATAAAACGTACATATTTGTAACATTACTATTAAATTGTGAGTTGTAGCCACATAGTGTTATTGCAATTTTATAATTCAAAGCAACAAGAAAAAGCATATAATATTTATGTTATATAATTAATAAGTTTTTTTTATTCTTTAGGACTTAGGTTACAAAAATGAAGTTGGTTATCAAACATTTTTATATTACAATGAAGCTGATCTCCGGAAAGTATTTATGTTTCTTATTGAACATCTACCGACACAAGACAAAGTTCCTCGCTCAAATATTTTGCCCACAGACAAAAAATCTTTGCTATACAGAAATATTAGTAAGAAAATTGATGAGAACCTAAATAGAATTTGGGTGCCAACATATAACAATGAAAAAAGAGGAGTTAATAATTTTGTTGGAGTGAAAAAATTAGGTTTGTTTTTTAAATGTATTTAAACTAGATATCTATTGCGCCGTATATTGAATAAACCCCGCAATGGACTTACATTGCTTACCACCAGATAAGTTATTTGGAGTTTCTCTCAATAAAAAAATACTCTGATTTAAATAATATATTTTTTAAATCTTTTATTTGCTCCACTTGCCTAATGGTCAGCAAGGAGAAGTTCAAGAGTGCTGATGACCAAAGAAATCTATTCATGTTACTTCTGCCTTGGTCACTATCACTTTGTAGCCAGAATATTTGTTTATTAGACAAAATTTCCAAAATTAAAACTACTAAATTAAATTATTATTGCAGATACTATACAAAAGGATAGACTTATAAAAATGTTAATAAAGGCAAAACTCGAGAAACACACTGCAAGTGCAAAAAGTAAACTTGAAAATGATATAATACATAAAACAATGGATGAGGAACAACAAAAGCCAGAATCAAAGGAATTTAAAACTACAAAAACATTAAAAGAATTAAGAGAAGAAGTAATAGTATTGAGACAAAAATTAAATGTAATGGAAAGTGAAAGAAATGCTAATAATTCAGAATATGCTAAGGTAATAAATAATTTAGTATTTTCTTAGATTTTGCGTGAACATTGATTAATGAATTAAACAAATTTTATGCAGATAATAAAAAATTGTAAAATCAAAACCAAAATAAACGCGATAGTAAGCTCTCTGTTGCATGTCTGATGTATTATGGGCCTACTACTGAGTGAACTCCAGATTGCAGAAGCCAGGCCCAAACGATGATGGCGAGATGAGATAGACTCCTACAATCGTTTATGGCGAGAGATTGCCAAATGTCGTGAGTCAGCAGGGGGACAAATAAGTAGGCTAATAATAATAATATTAATAATAACTAATATTTATTGAATTTTTAGCTTCAAATGTCTCAAGAATTAGTTGAAAATGAACTAAATTCAGTTGAAAGTATCCTAAAAAGTTTAAATATAAGTACCGAGGAGGGTGTGAGTGATTTATCGAATAAAATGAGAAGTACAATAAACATATTACATGCCAAAAGTGAAGGGCTCACATCAAAGAATCTCTCACTAAAAACTGAAATTGATAATATAAAGGCTAATATGTCACAGGTATAGTTTTAAATTTTAATATTTTTAGCCTTTTTCTTTTATTTATTATTGCCGATATATGACAGCACCACACCTAATGTTAAGCAAAAGTTCGGGCCTAATTGGGGCCAGCTATTTTTACGCTGATGATACTGAAACGTGACTTAATCACCTTACGGTCTGTACATTTGAAAGTGGCTGTACTACCCTAAATCGGCAGACTGGTGGTCAATCACAAACAGTTTTTTCAGAACTCCAATTATTTGTATACAATTAATAATACAAATAAATGTATGCTTCGATCGGAAATCGAACCCGGGACTTTACGCGTAGTGGACTGATATATTACCAATGAAATTAATCAAAAAAGTGATTTTTGGTAGATTAATTAGTCACATTATTTTTCATATTAAAGTGTATAATTAAATGTGTTAAATAAATGCCTGACCTAAATGAGTAGGCATAAGTTCAAAAATATCTAGGTACTATGCCCGCCCATAACCAAAAAGCATCTATTAAGAGAATTATGGATGTGAAGGAACCATGAGGGGTACGTCAGGATCGTGAAAAGTGGCACTATATTGTCTCTGCCTACATCTGTGATGATTTATTTATTTATATATCTTCTTTAGTTCAATTCTCCCATTCTGGGAAGGCAAAGGAAACTTTGTTCATACAGCCTAGTCTTCCGTAATATAGTCTTCAATGGATGAAGATAAAACACTAAAACTCTTCCGACGGAGTCTTAAAGGGGAACACGAAGAGGCACGTTACACAGCTTCAAATCACTTGTCTATACTCAATGAACTTATAAATGATTACTGGATAACAATTCCACCATTATTACACATTAATATTCAAGAAACACAAGCTTTACAAATAATTGAAAATTGCACGACCTGTCACTTGTCTGCCAAAACTCTTATTTATTTATTATATATGTATTATGATGATGTCTATCCCTGATTCCTGAAATAATAATAGTATATTTTAATTTTCATAATAATTAAATTCTTTATTTCAGTCTGAAAGAAGTGAATGCAAGAAGGCTCTGTTAACAATAAAAGAGACTGCTAAATATTTAAGAGACGAATATAACTCTAAAGAAGAACTAAGGGAACAATTAAAAATGCAATTTAATAAAATAAGTCGTGGTAATAAAAGGTAAATCACTTATTAGTTCTATTAATTTAACTAACTCGGGTTTTCAGTCGTCGTTACTTTTGGACGATGTGTCAATATTAATTAATTCTTTCATTCAAGAGTCCATTCTGCAAAACTTTAACGTTCAATATTCAGATTTAAATTGTTATTAAGCAGTATTTTCAGAAATGGATTATAAATCAATAATATTTTAGTTTTTTTTTATTATGACTCGACATCTGACCTCGTCCCGTCTAATGGTAAGCAAGAGTGATGACGACTGAAACAACTAAGTTGGTTCATGGCTGCCTCAGTCGCCGTCACTATGCCGGCCAAAGGTGCTTCTTCACGCATCACTTGAAGGATCCAAGGTCATACGATGGAAAGAACACATGGGCAGGTAAAGCATTCCACTTCTCTATTGTTCTACAAAAAAAGGACGCACCGCACTTTTTAGTTCGACTGCCGATTCGGTCGACAAAATGCGGATGCTTTTAAATTAGGATGCGACAATAGGTTATTTACTTCCTTATCTACCCTTACTTCTCACTCGAAGTAAGAGGAGGTCCAAGAATGCCGATGACTGAAAAAACCGTCACTATTCCAGTCAAATGTGTTGTTTGAGAAGTACTGTCAGCATATGCTGCCAATACCACATTCTTCACATTACCATATTTCTTTACAAAGTCTCCAGTTAAGAACTACAAGTTGTATTGATAAGTAAAACCCATTTTAGATTATAATTAATGCTTTATTTTCTAGAGCCATATACACAAAACGTATCTTAGAAATAATAAGCAATGTTGACAAACAAAATTTGGAAATAAAAAAGATACTGGAAGATACTAGAGAATTACAAAAGGAAATTAATACACTCGAAGGGCAATTGGATAGATGCTTTTCTATTGCTGACGAGACATTGTTTAAGGTAAACCTTTTACACCATTTATACTGGTATTGTAAACAGAAGCTTTACAATACAGGCTTGGGTCGACGCAGGTTTACAAAGCTCTAAGGAGGTCGCAAAGTAAGTTGGGAATACACTAAAAGTCAATAGAGTACACGCTGAACTTAAAAAGGTAAATTCAACTAACTAAATTGTAACCTTAGCTTTTTTTTACTTAGTTTATTAATTTCCTGAATCCAAATTCAGCGTGTACTCTATCGACTTATAATGTGTACTCTATCGATTTACAACGTGTTCTCTATCGACTTATAATGTGTACTCTATTGATTTACAACATCCTTTAAAAAAAAATTTTTTTAAATCCTTAAAAAATTAAAAAAAATTTTTTTTGTACTCTATCGATTTACAACGTGTACTCTGTCAACTTACAACATGTACTGTATCGACTTACAACGTATTTCCGACCTGTTATCCGACTTCATTAGAATCCTGAAAATTTTTTTGGAATCCTGTTTTTTATAAGTCACATTGATATATAATATTAACCTATTCCTTTTTACTTATATATAGTAAGCTACTAAACATGCTCAACAGAACGACCAAAGTATATATCCAAAGATACATTGGTACCAGCAAATAGTTTGCTTAACAACCTAAATTATACTACTTATGCATAACTGAGGAGGTTCCTGCGCTAGAGCTAGTGGAGGGTTTGTTTTCATTCCCATGCTTCACTTCCGCAGTAACTAACTCAGTTAGGTCTGTAGTTTTGCTTAAAGGGCATCATTCATTTTGGGCTTCATTGTACTACTTTTGTAATGTCCAATGATGAAAAAATATATAAATACTTGTATTGATAAAACTAATAACAGTTTTGCTTTTAATTGCTGTGCAATTGAGTTATTGGGAAATTGATATGGATTTTGTGTGCTTTGGACTGTCATAATTATAGTTTGATAATTTTGCACACCTAAACTATGCAAAATAAAGGATATATTCCAAATACATTGTCGTATTCGTATATGTATGTATATGCAACTGTTAATACAATTAAGCCCAAGCCACTAACTACAAAATGAATGATGTCCTTTAAATTTTAAAGGCACATTCTATTGATTCCTAATTTATGCAAACATTTAAGATTTTATATTATATTTTTATAGGATGCCAAGAAAGATGACCAAGCCAAGAAGGCTTATAAACTATTAGCACTATTACACTCTGAATGCAACACAATAGTGTCACTTGTAAATGAAACGGGAACATTGTCACGGGAGATTGTTGACCTGGAAGATCATGTTAACACAGAAAAGACAAAACAAACTGAGAAAACATTGGAAAGAATACAAAAGGACTTATCAAAATTGCAAGAAGAATCCTAATTAGTTTTGTAGATGTTGATTATGGGACGTGTTTTTTTTATTATGTCTCAACATCTAACCTACACAGGACAATAGTGACGGCTACTGGGGTAACCGTAAATTGCATTGGTCGTCGGCGCTCTTCGACTTGTATTTGCTTACCAACCGGCAAGTCAAAGTCAGATGTTGACACAAAAAAGAAAGCTTTTGTAGCTTACTACCAATGAACATGATGTATGCAATTTTTCAAAGACAATATAAATAAAATAATAATTAATAAACTACGTTTTTTATTTATAAATTATCTCCTCTTAGGAATAATCTCTGGTGGTACATAGTTTTCATCATTGTCTTGAACTTTTTTCTTTTTACTAATATCATGATGTAAACTACTTTTACGTTCAATTTCCAAATCGAGTTTTTCTTCATTTTCAAAGAACCATAACTTCTGCTCCTCCTTTTCCATTTCTTTTTGTTTCACCTCCAATAATTCTATGCGTTTGGCACGACTTAGTCTTTCGGTTTGCTCCACCAGTTTGTCTTCCCTTAGTCTGTTCCAAGAACTGTACAACTGCAAATAAAATAAGATACCTATATAAAATATATCTCAGGATATTCATATAACTGCACAATAGCTGATGCAATTGTAGGAAACAGAGTGACTAGATTTTTACTATTTGAAATTTTAAAGCGATATGTTTTTCTTTTTCACATGATAAAAGCAGGAACTCTGCAGTGCTCATAACCATAGTCTGTATAAAGAGTATTGCGGATGTAAAGAAAACAAGATAGTCATCATAAAGTTGCGTTCTATTGTCTCTGCTTATCCTAAGGCACATCAAATAGGCACGCCTTTTTCCTACAGGGATAGGCAAAGACAATGGAGTGCTACGATCTCGACTCAACTCCCACTCTTCCTTCACATCAGCAATTCTCTTTATACAACAGTTTCTTTTTCACTACATTTAAATACAATTTCAAGATAAGTAAAGAGCTATTGTATTGTAAAAAGCTAAAAGTTTAAACAGCAATAATTATAAAATATGCACCTCTTCAAGTTTTTTGATGTCATTATTTTGTCTCTTATTTATAGCATTTTCTATATTAAATTTGAGGGCATCCTCAAGGGTATCTTCTGCAACATTTAGATTGTTTAAAATAGATAAACATGACTGTATTTTGTCTTTTTCAGTATTTTCTTTAGACTCTTCTCTTTGCAATATATCAATCACTTCCTTGTAAATTTTAATATCAGAAAGTTTGGCTATTTGATTTGTTCTATCAAGTAACTTTTCATATTTTTTGTAGACGCACCAACCCAAAAGCTCTAAATTTATGTTCAAATTGTTTTCACGGCACTCTGAAATCCATGCTAGTGTCTTCCCGGACAACAAGTATGGATCACTAATATGAAAATGATCATCAAAATATGGATTTCTTAGGAATTTTACTCTTATTTTGATTTCCTCCACCTTCTTCTTGGTTTTGACAACCGGGGCTTCCTCTACCACAGGTGGCACATATGTTGAAATATATTTATAGCAAGCATATTGACTGAGAGAACATGTTATTTCATTGGAATAATCTTCTTGAAGCATTATTTGTGACGCAACTATGGCAGCCTTTTCAAATTCATTGGAAGTTAAAAGTTTGTCTAGTACTAAGTTGGCAGTAAAGTCGTCCATGAAAATGCCATAATTTAAAGGATCTTTTATTACTTCTACCAAGTCCTCCATGTTACCATGCTCTACCAAATGTCTAATAGTCGCATGATGCGTCGACTCTAGTGTATTACCCGTATCGGCCGACAAACGAAGCTTGTGTACCAAATCTTTCAATTCCTCGATATGTGATCCGTCTTTAATGGAATTTGCATAGATATCAACATCCACAGCACTTACAATACCTTTACTCGCATAATTCTGATCTATGGATGTATAAAAGTCATCTAATTTAATCTTGGTTAGGATTGGAGAGTTGAACCGTGAGTTCCAAGCGTCAGTGCACGAATATGAATTCGTAAGAAAGGTAAGTTTCTGAGAATATATTACGTATATACACCTTTTGTTTTTAGTTATAATTGACTTTAACATCTTTAGCCAGACCCAATAACTTGTATTACAAAATAGTAATATCCAGACAATTAAAATGTAGCAAGTTAGGTTAGAAAATTATTGCCGTGCTATTGACAGATTGTTGCCCGATATTTTTTCTACTGGTCACACCATGTTTTTTTTTTTGTCCTATCGGCCCTTGTCTACTTTCTAAAATGCCTATCACAAAATAATAATTTAGTTAATTAGCTGAGTATTCAAAGTATAATAAATTCATTCCTCTATAGTACATCCTTATTGTAAATTTCATGTCTCAAGTGTTCAAATTGCGAAGAGCATTCAACTGCGAACATAAATGTTTGAAATTAATTCGGCAAAACAATTATAACTAGTTTTAGGAAATTCTATTTAACAGAATATTCCTATAGCTTACTTCTATATTAAATTTACCTGAAATACTATGTAATTTTAAACATTAGGTTCTCCTTGCAGTTACATTTCTACAGCCATAAATCTCATGTCTTCCGTTAATCATAATTAATTCTATGAGTACACTAAATATTAGGTAATATGATTTAAAAATGGACATTAATAAAACATAATATTGTTTAAAATAGATCTATGGCTATTGGATTCAAAATCATGTAGCAATTCATCAATATCATCATCTAAATCCTCGCTTTGTGCCATCTTTGTGACCATGTCTGTTATTAAGAATGCCCCAATTGTAGCTTCCTCCTGATTGTCCTGTATGTCTATGTTAATAATATGAACAGGCTGGTTGCTCACAGATTTCCTTGTTCCAAACCATTCCACAACTTGGTCATATACTCTCTCTTCACATGTTATTACAACATCGAACTTTTCCTCAGATGCCTGAAATCTTTCTGGACAATGTTTTATTCTTCGGTTTCTGTCTAACATGTGTAGTAGTCCATTCTGTGTATAATAAGCTTGGTCTTTCTCCATTAAATCATTATAAATGAAATCGTATGGTACTCCAAATTCATAGCAATTGGGCCTGTCTACGGAAAGTCCAGGTAATTTTACTTTATCCCCCGTCCCAAATGATTTAACTTTAAATCCTTTCTTCGCTAAAAATGCGTGCGCTTCCATGCTTCGGTTCATGTTCGATGAGCAAACGACAGCAACGTGTAAATTATCCATTGATATACCGTCCTGATGTGTTAAGATCTTTAATGATTTATAAAATTTACAAATATTAATCCGCAATACAAATAAAATACTATTTTGCAACAATATCTCCTACTTTCTTTTGCGAGAATTCGTAAAATCATCAACTCAATCAGCTGTCAAATTTTATTTTTATTTTTTAATTTAGTTTTCTCATTCTAGGAAGGCAAAGAAAAGAGTCTATACGGTCCAGTCTTCAGTAAAATAGTTATTATTCTAGTTCTTCAGTGGATAAAAGATAAAGTCACAAATGTGATTTAAAGCTGTGAAACGTGTTAATTCGTATTCCCTTTAAAACTTCGAAAGAGTTTTAGTAGTTTTTCCACCGCTTTACTAAAACTATCACCATCATCTTTATCCTTATGTAATGGATGAATAATTAGAGTGTTTAACCATCATTATTCATCCACTGAAGACATATTAACTATTTTACGGATGACTAGGCTGTATTGACTAAGTTTCCTTTGCCTTCCCAGAAATTGAAGTAAAAAAAGAGTTTTGGCGGGAAACTTCAAGTGACGCATTTTTTAAAAGTTTTAGTAAAGTTTTTCTTCCGCTTTACTAAAACCATCATCTTCACTTTCATGTAATGGGTAAAACACTAAACTGAAGTGTTTTATCTACATCCACTAACGACATTATAACTGTATTACAGAAGACTAGGCTGTATGGACTAAGTTTCCTTTGCTTTCCCAGAATGGGAGGATTGAATTGAAGAAATTAAGTAAAAAATAAGTGTTTGAGGTTATATTGTTTATTCTAAAATATTACAGAATGAACTTTATTTGTAATAAACTAACTTTCCTAACAATTGAATCATGTAAAGTAATCAGTCCCGCATTTTTTCATACCACCAATCAATGTTTAGCATGGACAAAATCAAATGTACCGAGAAAGTTCATTTCTGGAAACAAAGAGATTTTTCCACCACAAAGCCCTGATGAAGAACCTCGGCCAGCTGTGCGTACCTTTTTAATAATATTATCTTTAATTATTACCAATTGACCATACGGAATACATTAAACATATCAAGTATAAATCATATTCACGAATTCCAAGTATGAGCAACGACTGATGTTAATGGAAATCATGACATTGATGGCAAAAAAGAATGTCATTGATCAATCATAACACAGGCGACCATTAAAGTGAAATGATTATGTTATGTATAACACCATGTGCAAAGTAGGTTCCTCCTGCGTTGTGCACCGAAGCTATTTAGAGGTTAGGCAGAGTTGCTTGTAAAACAGCAGTACAGTGGAAGCCTGCTGGGCCAATAATCAGTTATAATTGCTGGTCGATTGCATAGCATAAAGGAACAGCAATTAAATTATTTGCAAATGCACAAATATTTAATATAACAACATATTTATAAAGAACACTTTTAATTGTTAAGAGAATTGTGGATGTGAAAGATTTGTGTCAGGATCGTGGCAGTGGCTCTCCTTTGTCTCTGCCTATCCCTGTGGGAAAACAGCGTGGAAATTTGACATTTTGCAACTGGAAAATGATCTACTTAGTCATGAGAGACTTACCTTCATGACCCTAACTCCACACATAATGTTCAAAAATTACAAAGCTTATGTATATCTACTGGTTATCAGATTTGGAGCCCATAGATTCTTACACATACTCAAAAATGTATGGGAGAGTTTAAAAGATAATGTAGTAACTTCAAGCTGACCACTTTTAAAGAAAGTAATTGAAGAATGGGGTGATTACATTGAATCATTCCAAATACGCACCACTAGCAAGTGGTTTTGTACCTGTTCACATTTTGCGTGACTATTGCGCTACCACTACACCACTGTTGCCTTGGTGCTTTGAATGAACTATATGTGTACATAATAAAATTTACTATTTTCAGTTTGTATGTTATCAAAAAGCAAATATAAGATACAGTCCAGACAAATTATGGTACATTGCTTCATTTGTGAGAGGAATGACTATAGATGAAGCCATAAAACAACTGACATTTATAAATAAGAAAGGTGCTACAATTGTTCAAGAAGCACTTCTTGAAGCACAAGAATTAGCTGTGACAAAACATAATGTTGAATTTAAAAGCAACCTCTGGATTGGTAAATACAATTACATTTAATTTTAACACTTGTGTGATTAGAGAATTTGAATATGACATACAGTTTTTATTTATTTATTTATTTATCAAAACAAACGCCACTGTAAGCCACTAAAAAAAATACTTACATATCACATTATTCTTGTAAGATGCATTTTTTCTTGGGACACCTCAAATTAAAATAATATATGCTAATTTATAATGGGGCGCAATATAGGTTTATGAAACTAATCATTTGTATAGTGCTCACCGTTACCACCAGATGACACATTATTTTTTCTAAGTAAGATGCAGATATTCTAACATACTGTCTATACCCTGGTTGTACTGAGAAAAAAAACTCTTGTGAAGGCCTGGGTATGTGTGCATTTTAGGTATGATATTAAAAAAAGCAATTAGATTGATAAAAGGAATTTATAAGTGGCAAGTGGTGCTGCATTTTCCTTGCTCATCCCTGTGGATTTAATATATATCAATAATATATCTCAGTCCTCGTCACTCTTGGACCTCCTCTTGCTTATGATCAGGCGGGACGAGGGCAGATGTCGTGTCACAATAATAAAAAAAAAACCTTGAATTTTTTATATTATCTTTAAAATATTTCTTTAATTTTTTTAGCTGAATCAAATTCTGCAAAGGCAAGTGTAGTCAAAGGAATGAGACGTCACGCTCGTGGAAGGATGGGTGAAGTGAGGTACAAATATTGTCACTATTTTGTGCGTTTGGAAGAGGGCAAACCACCAGCCGATTATTACAAACGTAACTTACCAGACACTCCACAGCAACAATTAGAGAACTGGTTAGAGGGAATGAGAAAAAGAAAAATTATTAATTCATTTTAGTTTTATTTAATATTAATAGGTTATAATAGACAATAAAAGATATTAACTGTTTATTTTGAAACTTATTTCTCATCAATAAATTCATCACTAAGTTTGCACTTTTTTTTTGTCAAAGTGATCAAATTACTATTATTGCTTTATGTGTAGCAAAGGATTTACTGGTTTATTTGACAGCCTGGATTATTACTTACAATTAAATTTTATGTAGGTATCATTAATACCTACATATTTTTTAAAAGTATATCCTGAATAAAATTCACCAATAAGGTTTCTCATCTCTCTGGTAGAGCGAATGGAGGATATAATTGGCCTCCATAGTGACGGCAACTGAGGCAGCCGTGAACTAATTTGGTTGTTTCAGTCGTCACTCTTGGATCTCCTCTTGCTTATCGAGTCGAGGTCAAATGTCGTGTCAATAAGAAATAACGCTATACTCTGCGTGGCAGGAGGGAGAGACGTGCAGTCTTTTTCGCACACATCTCTTGCTGATAGAGAAGACGGCTTGTCGTGACAGTCATGTCACGAATGAAAACCGAACGGGCCTTATAATAGGGCAGGGGCCTAATAAAGCCAACATAGGAGTTTACAACGTGTACTTTTTACTCCATCGATTTTGTTAATCTAATTATCTAAATAATAAGAGACGAAACATGGTGCTAAGTTCTTTATATTGAAGCTTGACAATGACAGCTCCCCGCTTAATGTTAAACTGGAGTTAAATCTCCACGAATGGAGACGACTGCTAATACAATAAAAAATCCGAAAGTAGCAGTCGCGTCCACTATGCCGGCCTAGTCGGAACCGGCTAGTTACAAGCTGATCCCGGTTTGCGGTTTGTACACTTGAAAGTGGTGGGGTAAAGCAATGTATTTCTTTAAATTGAATTACTTTTCCAGCCCTTTTAGATATCCCTAATTAGTAAATGAAACAAAAAAATATTGAGTTATAATTTATTATATAAAAGATATGTATAAAATTTATAATTAAATAATACATTAAAATTTCCTTTTATAAAATTGTATTGCCAGAAATTAGCTAGGCCAGCATGGTGGATGAAACTGATACCTGCAAGGCATTTATCTGTAATAGCAGTCGGCAGTCGCCTCCATACATGAATTGCCTTAACACTAATCGAGAAATAAAAAGCGACATTTGACACTAGAATGGTAAGGCTCATAAATCGGTAACCAAACAGTTTGACTTAATAATCGATTTCAAATTCTGGGATCGTTTATACCGTATGTACTGTATGGTATAAACCTAATAATATGTAATAAGCATCATTCATAATTACTATTCAATGTGCGATCTCATTAAGATAATAAAAAAGGGCCAAAATTAAAATAATACAATTACAAATTAGGTCACTACGCAAAACATCGGTCCAAAATCAAAGCCTCGTCACGAAAACAATTCTTTTGACATTAGAATAGCGAATAGCTGCACGGGCATTATATTAAAAGGCACTACATAAATATAAAAATATTTATATTCTAAAACAAACATCTATTCTTAGTTCATATAATTTTTTTTAGTTACTATCAAGAGCAACAGATTAGATTTTGATCACAAACTAAGTTTTTATGATTTTATTGTCAAGCCTTTGTGCATTTTTGTCAAATGTAGCCTTTTAGATCTTGAGGATAATTCTCATGCCACAAATACTTTTTTAAATGGACAATTAAAAACACCTTGAAAACAAAATACGCCACGAGAAGCTAAAAACTAAGCAAATGAACCAACTTTCATGTAACCACAATTACTTTTTTATTTATTATTGTTACTCGACATATGACAGCACCCCGCTTGATGTTAAGCTGAAGTGTGGTCCATGAATGGATGTCACTGCTACTACAATTCAATAACTGTGATTAGCAATCACATCCACTATGCCGGCCTAGTTGGAACCGGCTAGTTACAAGCTGATTCCGAAACGTGACCAAATCGCTTCACGGTCTGTATACTTGTAAATTGTGGATCGGCAGACTGGGTACCACTCTTTAAATTAATCATATCCGACCAAATCCAATCAACTTAATACACGGGTAACACGAAACTAATGAGAAATTTTAATTAGTCTGCTTATATTTTACCGATATAAAGTGCTGTCGTTCACCGTTTCGTGGTACAGAAACGCGTCCGTCAGATTTCTCAAATGTAAACATTTGGTTCGCCATTTTGAACTTTTTTGTTGAACGTTTTTGTTTATTTTCAAAATGTGCTTAGAGTTGCTTGTTACTTTTCTTTTGATCCAAATGTTGCGAATCCCTGAATGTTTGTTTGCACAATTTCTAGCTTCTCGTGGAGGTTCCTTGGAAATTAATATTTAATATTTTCTAATTATTGATATTGTATAATAAATATCAAAAAACACTCTTTATAAATAAATACTGATTCATTTGAGTGATCCAAAATAAAGGAAGAGATTTATTCAAAGCATAGATTCATTTATGCAACATTATGGAGACCCGAAACCTAATTTAGAACTTTATTACAAAATGTTGCATAAATAGCACAAAATAATTATATATAAATTGACTATAAAAAACTTAATTTACAACTGAATGCACCAGTAAAATTTTCTTTATACTATTAAAAATATTCCTTAATATAGTACTAAGTACCATCGTAAAAAAATTCGGATAAAAATTGACAATAAATATTACTGAATTAAACAAATGTATGCGGCTTACTATTGCGTTTATTTTTGGTTATTGATTTAATAATGTTTTATCATCTCGACGTTTCAAAAGCTTGCAGCCATCGTCACAGAAATAATCGCGATAGTAAGCCGCATAAATTTGTTTAATTCATTCATCAATGTTCACGCAAAATCTTAGAAAATACTAATAAATAATACACTAAAATTAAATGCATAAAATACTCATTAATAAATAAAATCTCAAAATCAAAAACTTAAACATTTGAACTATTCCTCTGTTCAGGTTTCTTTTTAGGGTCATAACTGTACAAAAATATGGACGACATCACAAGTAAAGTACCGCATGCGAATTGTATTGTTAAACTAAAGTCGAATATATAAATGGATGCAACACACGATATAATAATAGCTACAGATGTAGCAAAGCCTTTAAGTATATTATCAGCGTATTTGACAACTACAGCGACAATGAGTCCACCCGCTGCCTGTAACACCACTAAGTACCAAACAAATCCATCGAAGCCTTGCAATAGGTTTTTTGAAAAGCCTTCGTTTATAAAGTAAGTCATTAGTCCGAAAGGAAGCGATAGAAAACTTAACTGAACGTTTCGCATCCATACCTGCAATGAAACAAAATATAATTACAACATTTACAGTACGACACTTATAGTTCGCGTCACGTAAGTTGGCAAAAGTAGTCAGATGCGCAGAAGTCGTTTTTTAGGTGTGTTTAGAAACGCGAGGGACGCGGGGCATGAGGTAACAAAGTTCCGTGTGCGCGATTGGCTGGCCAGTCGATCATCGACTCGCGCGTGGCATCCACGCTCCGTTCACTCCCG
This sequence comes from Tinea trinotella, assembly GCA_905220615.1. Classification (NCBI taxonomy): domain Eukaryota; kingdom Metazoa; phylum Arthropoda; class Insecta; order Lepidoptera; family Tineidae; genus Tinea; species Tinea trinotella. Next base: position 6,035,011 of record HG992310.1, read on the forward strand.
CGTACACTTGGGTGCACTAAAATGGTGCACCACTGGTTTTCGTATCATAGTAATAGTTTTACTACATATTAGTCCCTCGCGCGTATGTCTGTTCGCGATAAACTCAAAAATCATTCAATCAAATTGTCACGCCTTTTCACCACAGGGATAAGCAGAGAAAACGGAGCGCCACCTGCCACGATCCTGACACAACTCCCTCGCTTTCTTCACATGCACAATTCTCTTCATACAAGCTCTATAATATTATTTCGTCAAACTCTTTTATGTATCTTTTATTTTTTATGTATCTAAAGAGACTCTTTATTTATTGCACGGCCAGTGTACATGCGCAAACGTTCCCCCACTACGTTAAAATCTTGCCAACTTACGTGACGCGGACTATACAGACAGATAGCGGTCATTTGCTCAATCTACCAGAGGAATTACTATTACTTTTAAATGTACAAACCGTGAAGTGACTTAGTCGCGCGTTCACGTCGCTTATTAACTCAATGGATTTAGCCAAAAAGGCGATCGTGGTGTAGTGGCAGTGCAATGGTTACGCAATTGAGAGCACGGGTTCGAAACCACTTACGTTTGATATATGTACTTTGGTAGTCCTGTTTCTATGATACAAGCAATTTAGTAGCTTAGTATATAAATGTAAATTAAAGAAGAAATTAAAAACATCGGGGACATTCCTAAAAAAGCAGAGGTCCGCTCAGTATAGCTCATAGTCTGCATAAAAAGAGAAAGTTGTCTTATAAACAGATCCAAGAACAAACTTTTCTCTCAACACCTTTATTTTTAATATTATTCTCTTTGGCTGGCATATTAACGGCGACTTAGGCAACCATACACTGAGCATAGAGGTATATATTATACATACATAGTTATATTCATATATAGATATATATGTATATATAACTCGCTGGACTTCCCCTTTCTTACTACCAGACAAGTCAAATCACTAAAAAGTAAAAACAAACTCACGGAGATATTAGAAGATTTGAGTACTTTCTCAAAATAGATGCCAGCGAAACCAGAAATGAAGCAGGCGGCTAGCGCTGCACCGAAGCCTATTAGCTTAGATTGCTCCTGTTGGTTAGCAGACGATTTTGATTCCTGCCCTTTTGACAACTGCACTAAGGCGACACCAGCGGCGAGTATTCCCAACGCTAGCCACTGCCACTTAATCAGCCTCCGCTTCAGAACAACAACAGCAAAGAATGCTGTTGTCAAGATTTTCAATTGGTATGTCACCTGAAATAAAAGACTATTCTAATACATGTTTTGAGACACGCGTGGCGCATTGCGCATTTAAGGCGACCGTGGTGTAGTGGCAGTGCAATGGCTACGTAAGCCGAGTGGCACGGGTTCGAAACCACTCACTGGTACCAATGTATCTTTGATATATGTATAGATGGGAAACGGCGTCAAAAAACCCCCACCCGTATTATAGTGGCCGCTATTAGTGACGCTCATAGTTCGGCGATGTCATTTAATATCGATAAAAACATGTCCATATTTTCTTTGTTTTATTATTAAAACATTAGTGAATTAATTAAATAAAAGAGAGTCGTCATCCGTAGTCAGTCTAGAATCATTATTAGAAACGTGATTCAAATGTGTGAAAAAGAAAAAAACAAGCAGTCACTATTCTCAAAATTAATTAATATATAATTCATTAAAAATTGTTGCTGTCTAATGTTTATACATCAATTAAATACGCATTTATAATTTTTATTAACTAAATCTATTTGCGTTTAAAGGAAAGTGTGTGTTATCGACATTTTGCATTTTACTTCACTATTCATAATAGACACGTGACCATGACGTCACAACTGCATTCCTAGCGCGTTTATTTAGCTCGTTCCCTTACTATACTTTGGTTGTCCTCTTTCTATGATACAAGCACTTTAGTAGCTTAGTAAAGAAATGTAAATAAAAAAATCATAAAAATGAAAAACTTAACTCACCTGGTAAGTAGCGGCATCCAAATTTGAAGCAGATACATATAATAAATTATTTTGTACAACATAAAGAAAAGATGGCACTCCAACTCTCAATGTGTCTTTGATATTAACTACAACTGTTGTGTATAATGATACAACCCCTTTCAGTAAACCCCCGGACTCGAAAATAACCAGGAATAAGCATATAACTAATTTTACCACTTCTGACATAAATACCGCTGAAATAAAGAAATATATATAGTTAAAAAACGACTATGAACTTTTCTTTGGCCGGCATAGTGACGGCGACTGAGATAGCCGTGAACAAACTCGGTTTCTCAGTCGTCGACCACTCTTGGAAAAAACGTGTACTTTTTTTATTGAGACTCGACATCTACCCTTGACCCACCTGATGGTAAGCAAAAGGAGTTCAAAGAATACCGGCGACTAAAAAAACCAAGTCAGTTCACGGTTGCCTTAGTCGCCGTCACTATGCCGACCAAAAAAAATATTTAATGAAATTATTGTATTGTCATAGGTTTTACGTGTACAAATTTTCATATTATTCTGACCTCTGGAAGTGGATGAAAATTAATTTGAGAGATTCTGTTACATAGTTACATAACATACAAGTCAAGCTAATAAGACGTGTTTGCTGGACTGTGGTCCATGAGTCACTGTTACTACAATTTAATAACTGCAAGTAGCAATCACACCCACAATGCCGGCGGTGCTGGCCTAGTTGGAACCGGCTAATAAAAGCGTGTTAAAAACGAACGCATTTTGTTAATAATTTAATTTTAATTAGCCAGGAAATAATGATAAAATACCAGTACTCATTAAAATGATAACTGTACAAGTATGTAACACTAAATTTACAGATAACAATATTTGATGATTAAAATAAATATTGAAATATTTTAGTTATTAATTATTTTTAATTATTTATCACAAAGACAGGACAACTAAAGTACATTTATCAAAGATACATTAATACCGGCAAGTGATTTTAAACCTGTGCTCTCGGTTTGCGTAACCATTGCACTACCACTACACCACCGTGCTTGCGACGCAGTTCTGTATGCAACTAGCTGTAATGTAATAGAATGTTGAGCCATTTTGCGTAGCTATATCCAATTAGATATGGATATAGCTACGCTTATGATTTAAGACCCTTTTATATAAAAGAACAAAGAAGATCACTGATAGACTGATAAATAAGAAAAACTGAAAGGTGACTGTGGTGTAAGGGTAGTGCTTTTTGTACCGTGAATGGTGTGTATCTTCTACATGTACTCTGGTCATCCTGTTTCTATGATACAAACATGTTTAGTAGCTTAGTACAGTGCCAGATTTAGGCATAGGCAACATAGGCAGTTGGCTATAGGCCGCCACCACACCACAAAAAAACGAAGGCTCCAAAAACTTATACGAAAATAGACGAAAAACTTATTTTTTTCTTTGAGCGGGAAAAGTTAACATTTAAAAATCAACAGTTAATCAGAAACGATTTAAGGGCCTCCACCACATGCTCTGCCTATAGGCCACCGAAGTCTAAATCCGGCGCTGGCTTAGTATAGAACTAATACTCATAATAATAATGTATGTTTACCTGCTGATGATGAGAACATTTCAACTTCTCTAGTTCTTGCATATCTCATACTTAATCCAAGTATTGAGTTTTGTAAAGCAAGCACAACAAGGCTAACATATTTTATAAAAACTGGAAATAAATAAAATAATGATAATTTAGGTTAACTTATAATTTGTATTTTCTTAGATTTTGCGCGAACATTGATTAATGAATTAAATATTTTTTTGCGGCTTACTATCGCGTTTATTTTGGTTTAGATTTTACATTTTTTTTATTATTCCGACATTACAAGAGCTTTGCAGCTATCGTGGTCACGGAGAGACTGAGGTGTTGGTCGTCCTATTGGTTGATGTTGTTATTGTTTCCAAAACTACCTCGTTTGATGTTTTGATTGTTTTTTTTGTTTCTGGGTTATTTCTAAACTAAAATAAACGCAATAGTAAAAAAATTGTTTAATTTATTAACTTATAATTGTTTTTGATTTATTGTAGCTCAACATATTATGACAACACCCCGTCAGATGTTAGGCTGAAGTGCGGTCCCTGAATGGAGGCAAATTTTAGTAAGTACAGTTAACAACTGCAAGTAGCAATTTTATTGAGACTTGACATGCCTGATAGTAATCAGACATAAATAATGCGACTATTGTCTAGTTTTGTTGTTGTGAAATACGAACTAAGATCTCTTGGTTTAAATCCATCTGCCAGAACCTATGTATCTTTGATATTATGTACTTTAGTCACCCAAGTTCTATGATACAAGACCATTTAGAAGGTTAGTATAGAAATGTATTTTTAAAAAATAGCTTACCTAACTTATTTTCTCTGGTACTTTTAACAGATTTTAATGATTCCCTCTCCATTTTGTCAGTAATATCTTCAGATACAGTTAATGGCTCTATTGGGGTCTGAACCTCTTCATCTATTACACTTGTATTATCCTTTGATCCATGTCTAGTATGCATTGATGCTGCTTAACGCAAAATTTCAGTACAGGATCTACAAATATAAATTAAACAAACTTTATGCGGCTTACTATCGCCTTCGTTTTGGTTTTGATTTTACAATTTTAATTTATAATTCCGACGTTTCAAGAGCTTTGCAGCCATTGTGGCCATCGTAAAATCAAAATCAAAGTAAATGCTATAGAGCCGCATAAAATTTGTTTTATGCGAAACACAAATTTTATTTTGTTTTTGTAAATGATTTGTGAAATTGGTTGTGTGAGTAACTACTGTACCTGTCCTCACACACTGTCTTGACAAAATTTATTGCAATTTTAAAACAATAATAATAAAATTCTTTAGTGCACAGTAAAAATACAACACAATGGGTGAGTTTGATACTAAAAAATTAAGCTTCTAAAATAAGACATACTATTACCGGCATCCCTTTTCCCAAAAAAATCAATTATTCATCTAAATGCATCCCCATTAATTGGATTTTCAATTATTCTAAGCAATGGATTACTCGGTGTTTTCTTCGTCCTTGTGAGTGTATATAAATAAATATTACATTAACTTTTGGCGATAGATATTATACGTACTTTATGCAAGATTGTATGTAAAATATAGGTAGTTTCTAACCTTATAGACAAATTTTATTAGCGGCAATTAATACAATTGATGTAAACAATTTAATTCATAAATAGTTACTTATTTGATAAATAAAACAGGTCAGTATTTATTCCACTCATACTTTTTCAATTAATGTAGACAGTAACACTATAATAAATGATTTAAATTCGTACGTTTTTAAATAACACAACAAAAAGTCACGTCAGCAAATTCAGCAAAGCAAGAAAAAAAAACAGACTGAATCAGATTTTTTTTCGATTCTGGGAAGGCAAAGGAAACATAGCCTATACAGCCTATTGTTCAATTAAATAGTTATTAGGTTTTGATTTGTTGAAGATGAAACACTCTATTGTCTAATCCATTACACAGGAATGAAAATGGTGGTAATGGTTTAGTAAAGCAGACGAAGTCTTTAAGGGAACACAAAGAAACATAACTCGATAAATTTATAAATGATTACTGGATAACAATTACACCATTAATATCTAAAACTCATTACAAGCTTAACAAATAATTTAAAATTGCAAGACTCATGCAGTTGCCTACCAAAACCCACGTTTTTGTACATTAGCTTTAAAAAAACTTCTAAATATTGCTGTCAGGCAACTGTCAGACTGGGAGTTTTGGCGGGCAACTGCAACTGACAGGACGCGCAATATTGAATTATTTAAAAAGCTTGTGTTTTTCATAAATATTAATGTGTAATAATGGTGGAATTGTTATCCAGTAATAGTTTTTAAGTTGATCAAGTATAAACAAGTAATTTAAAGTTGTGAAACGTGTTTCTTCATGTTCCCTCCAAGACTTCTTCTGAAGTTTTAGTAAAGGTTTTCCGCCGCTTTACTAAAACGATCATCATCAACCTCATTCTCATCATCACTATTTGATGAATCACTCGCGTGGTTCATCTTCATCTTTACTTGACAATGTTTTAACATTGAACCATATATTTTTACTTTGACACTGGCAAGTTAAATACTAAAGCCATAAACAAGAAGAAAGAAAGAAAACTGTCAGACTGACATTCCTTGGGTCACTTGGTTGGTCCTGTTATATAATTGCGTTAAGTTTTTTCCAGGTGCATTAAACAATAATCATGGGTTTGCATTTTGGAGAGCTTGCCAAAATTCGAGGTTTGATTACCTACAGACTATCGCCTCATGAGCAGCGTGCCTTTGCTGGGGCTATTAAACACGGCGTACCCAACATTTTCAGAAGAACTCGCGAAAGTATATTTCGCGTTGCTCCACGTAAGTTCACTTTTAGTAAAATATTGTAATAAAGGAAATTTCGGTTAATTCGGCCTTTTTGAAAATCTTGCCCTTTATTATATCTACCAAGTTTTCCACCTACACCTTGTTGTCACTATGGGTCCTTCACGGAACTTACGGCGCATTCAGACATTCCCCAATTTAATTAGAGTTAGTAAAGTATCTGCAGTATTTAACATTTCTGCTTTTTCTTTTCAGCATTCATCATTGGATATCTGGTTTATGAAGCAACGGAATCTGGATACCAAAGGCGCCAACGCAAGAACCCTGCCGACTTTGCTGATGATGTTTAAAGCACTTTTAGCCTTATAATTTATTTGTGTTTATTTCTAGTTTCATATAAATTTGTTGAATAGCGTGGGATTCTTTAATTTTACCCATTAATACAATTTTGTGTTGCGACAAATTGGTATATGAATAAATTGTTTTCGGTATCATAGTACTAATTCTTTTAATTTTACTTCAGCTAGGGTAAATACGCAGATATTTGTTCATCAATGTGGAAGATTACCAATCTTTTTAAAATTAACAGCAAGCACACTACAGTATTTAGTTAAATATAAATTCTAAAGATGGTTATTATCTTAGTCTCAGTTGTCAGCACTCTTAGATCTCAATCATCTCCCTCCCTTCTCTTCGTAACATTTCCCTTGGTACTTCGGATAGACTGGATATCTTAGGGATGTCCCTTCGCAGCAACCTGAATCACATTGATCAGACTATTAAGACCACCTCCTGCAAACTTGGCATCCTGAACAACGTGCGTCAGTTCTTCGCGCCAAAACTTCGCCTGCTTTTATACAAGGCTCAAATTCGCTCTTGCGCGGTGTACTGTTTGCATCTCTGGGACGGCTCTGCCAAGTATCTTCTCAATGCCCTGGATTCATTGCAACGCCGAGTTGTCCGAATCATAGGAGATGTAGAGGTTACGCTTACTCTGGAGCAATCAGGCAGGTCGAGTCACAAGAAAAAAAAAACTGCACAAAAGATTAGGATTGGTAGGTAGTCAATGTCAGTTAGAATTCACTTGTTAGAAGTGCTTTCTCTACTGACACTGTAGTACCACTACTTTCAAGTGTTCAGATAAAGTTGCTGGAAGTCAACTATAGAATTCATCATTGTGCCTGTGAATGGTACTCCAGCTTAACATCAGGCAGCTCGTGTCATCAGGGATGGGCAGATATCGGAGTGCCACTTTACACGATTATGACACTATTTTTCATAAATAGAACACATCGCTCGAAGAGCTGACAACCGATAGGGAAGAAAGGTTTTAGAGTGGAGACTACGAACCGGAAGACGCAGCGTAGGCAGGCCACTATTACTAGGTGGACTGACAACATAGGGAAAGTCACGAATAACTGGTGGATGCAACTGTGGCATCTTGTCGTTCGTAATTGCGTTTTAAGGGGGAAGCCTATGTGTAGCAGTGAACGTCTTTTGGCTGATGACGATGATGTATTATGATTAGGGTTAAAAAAGTCACAAATTGAACACAAACATTTAATAATGAATTTCACAACTAATAATAATATATAATGGAATATTTTACATCATGTTATCTACAATCAACTTAGTTCTTTGTATATTCTATCTTTTAGATCAAAATATCTTTGGAGTCTTATTTCAGCATACCTGAAAACAAATATAAACTATTAATATTCAAGTTATTAAGAACCTTTCGGACCTTTAGAGCCAAGCCACACGGTGCGGTGCGGCGCGGCGCCGCATCACAGTAAATGGATCGGAAAGGACGTGTCTTGTTGCTTCTACTACTACGCCACCGCCGAAGACGTCGAATCAGACGATATTGGGTCAGTCCAATAATCGCCTTAAGAAACAGACGGGGATTTTTTTCTCAAAGAATACAATGAGGTATTGTTAGACCCAAATAAATTTTATAACTTATTTCAAATGTACTGGTTTCAACACGACCGCGAGCGAAGGACGTACTTCCTTCCCCCTCGCGTCTCGCTCAATTGAAGTGCGGTGTGCCTGCAGTACGGCGCCGAAACGCACCGTCTGGCATATCATTGTTTTTATATGCAGGATGCCGTAGCAACGTCGCTCGGCGCCGCGCCGCGACCGCACCGCACAGTGTGGCTTCACTCTTAAAAAGACTCTGCCAATAATCTTTTTGATAGCGCGTCCTTTGTTGAACAAGTGTCCAATTGTGAAGTGACTTGGTCGCGTTTCGGGATCACCTTGAACGTTGCCAGGTTAAACTAGGGCGGCATAGTGGATACGACTGCTACTTACAGCTATATAACCGTAGTAGCAGTCGCCTCTATTCATAGGCCCTAGTTCAGATGACCATCAGGCTGGCTAGTGTCATGTTGGTCGAGCCACAATAAAAATAAATTATCAAGTTGAATGCTTTAACCGCCCATCTGATCTCCCCATCCTATATAACATATTTATTTATTTTAAAACTTTATGCACTAAGTACAAAGGCAAACTCAATGCCACAAGGCTTACTGCTTACTAGCCTACCTTAGGAACAATTTAACGCACTTTTTTGTATGAGGTAGGTGCATATCCAATACGTCAAAGTAAATAGAATATGCATAATAATACATTTTATTTTATACTTATTAATACTATTTTTTAGTTATTAAAAAACCGTTTGTTAGAAATATGCATTTATCATATTCTAATTCATAATTATATTGTTAGTAATTGAAAACAAAATTTTCCGTTTGTTACAATTATGCAGATTAATGCATAATTTTATTTTATTCTACTTAATAATTATTTTGTTAGTAATTAATGAATTAAACAAATTTTATGCGGCTTACTATCGCGTTTATTTTGGTTTTGATTTTACAATTTTTTATTATTCCGACGTTTCGAGAGCTTTGCAGCCATCGTGGTCTCTCCGTGACCACGATGGCTGCAAAGCTCTCGAAACGTCGGAATAATAAAAAATTGTAAAATCAAAACCAAAATAAACGCGATAGTAAGCCGCATAAAATTTGTTTAATTCATTAATCAATGTTCGCGCAAAATCTAAGAAAATACTATTGTTAGTAATTGCAAACAAATTTTCCGTTTGCTAAAAATAAGTGCAAAATATTGATTCATTATTAGGTATTCTATATGGATAAATTATGCAGCCTTTATAAGAACTCGTACATTGACTTAAACAAATAATAACTTCTTAAATAACTAAAGACTGGCAATACAATGAAAAACAAACTTTTCATTGGTCGGCATAGTTACGGCGACTGAGGCAACTGTAAAATGAATCATTTGAAGTCATCAGCGCTCTTGAACTTCTCATAAGGCAATTCGGGGTCAGGTATCAAGTCTTAATATTATATAATAAAAAAGACACCTTGCCCGATGTTAAGCTGGAGTGTGGTCCAAGAATGAAGGTCACTGCTATACAATTCAATAACTATAAATAGCAATCATATCCACTATGCCGGCCTAGATTGAACCGGCAACTTACAAGCTAATTCCGAAACGTGACCAAACCCCTTCATGGTCTGTATACTTGTAAGTGGTGGTACTACCCCGGATCTGTAGACCTGGAGCAAATATCGGACTCTTTTTATTAACAAATACTAATTTGTAATATTCAATTAAATTAATAAATAATAAAAGGCTATAAAATAAATATTTGAACCAACCGGGAACCGAACCCGAAACCACGCCCGTCATCAAAAATTGTCGATATTAAAAACCTAACCTAACAATGTATAAAACTCAATTACCTTCCAAAATCGAAGTCTATATGTGACAATTCAAACTGCACCAGCGACCATACTCCCCATAGAAAATGGGAGCCCAGCACAAAGTGGTTCACTTCATCATACACCAAGTTCACCTGACTATCAGTGGGCTTGCATTCTTCATATTCCTCCAGATAAGCACGTATCCAGGATTTTTGGAAGTTTTCACATGGATACTTCTCATAGTCTATGTCTTCAATGTTCAACCCTGGAAGTTTAACGAAACATTCAAATATTAGCGAATCGGACGTGACCATGTCTTTTCTTTGTAGAACAATCGACAAGTGGAATGCTTTGCCAGCCCATGTGTTCTCTCCATCCTATGACCTTGGATCCTTCAAGCGATGCGTGAAAAAGCACCTTTGGCCGGCGGCATAGTGACGGCGACTGAAGCAGCCGTGAATAAACTCGGTTTTTCAGTTGTCGTCACTTTTGGACCTTTTCATCAGGCGGGTCAAGGTCAGATGTCGTGACATAATTAAAAAAAAGTACGCTGCGCTCGTCTCAGGTTCGATTCCCAGTCGAAGGAAAGCTTTGTTTCATTGCTCTTATTTGTAATATTTAAGTCTACCATAGTGTAGTGGCAGTGCAATGGTCACACAAACCGAGAGCACAAGTTTAAAATCACTCACCGGTACCAATGTTTCTACGGTACGAACTACAAACACATTTCTATGATAGTAGCTTAGTATAGAAATGTAAATTAACTAAAAAAACATAACATATTACAAATATTTGTTAATATAAAAAATATGAGGTAGAAATTTAATCCGGGGTTCAATTAAATATATAAAAGTTACGAAGTAAAGTTAAAAGCTAATCAGCTGCAAAAACGCATGAAAGTGGAGTGAAAAATTGGTAAAAATAGCCGGCATAGCTTTTTTATAGTGACTTGAGAAATATGAAGTGCGGTACATAAATGGAGACGATTGCAATTATAGTTAAAAAACTGCAAGTAGCAGTCACGTCCACTATGCAGGCCTAGTTGGAACTGTTTAGAAAATTGGGCTAGTGTTTTTTGCTGACTCATTGTGACTGAGACAACCGTAAGCTGAATCGATTTTTTTCAGTCGCCGGCGCTCTTGGACTTCTTCTTTCTTACCACCAGGTAAATAGAGCCCAGATGTCGTCTCAATAGTGACGCATTTAAGGCGACCCTATTTTAGAACGCGACCGCATTTAGATTAGGACGCGATCTAAAAGTGAGCGGTTCAATCGCCCTGTACCAAAGTATCTTTGATATCAATCATTCATTTTTATTATTTTACAAGAAGACTTGTTAGTCAATGCAGCACCTTTGCACATCTATGTCTATGGAAGCACCTGTCCAACAATGATGTCATAAATTATTATCTATTCAATTACCTATCAACATTTATAGTAACCGTATTCACATTTTTCTATAATACATAGTTATAATGACGTAGCAAATAAAGACTTGTGGATGTAAGGGAAGCTAGGGAGTTTTGGCAGCAGGATTATGGTAAGTGGCGCTCCTTCGTCTCTACATATCCCTGTCGGAAAAAGGCGTGACAATTTCATTGATTGACTTAGCGATTGCACGTAACCATATTCTAGTAATTAAAAACTTTATCCTTATTATTTCATTCATAATTAGCAAATAAGGTATATCGAATATTAAGGCAAGAGAATAAACCCATCCAAACGAATGAGTGAATTTAAAAACATATTTTCAAGGACTATTTGAAGAACAAAAATTTTTTAGTATGTAAGTATTATTCCGTGACGAACAAGTTAGTCACATGACTGTATTTCGAGGTCATGAACAACTCTGCAAGTCTTGACCTTACTTCAGCGTGGTAGACAGACATCGCGCGATACAAGCTGTTTTACCTATATCTGCTTACTTATCATTTATGTATCGTTAAATATATCTACAGATAAATGTTATATTAAATCTTTTGAAATCTATAATCAACAACGTTATCTTCTCTCACATTATCTAAAACAAATATTTATTCTGAGATTTCGCCAACATTTCAATTAGTTAAGGTTACTTTACGTGGTCACTGTGGAATTAGTCATCTAGAGGAATTTGGAGCTAAATTATAATATATATATATATATATAGGTAGTATTAAATAATTTGAGTAATTTTAAATATTTAAAAGAAAATGCGATAATATTATTATAACAAATGTGAAAGTAACTCTGTTTGTTACGTTTTCACGTCTAAACAGCTGAACCAATTTTAATGAATATTATTATAGTATAAAGACAAATTGGACCTTTAAGTCGGACATACGCTATATTTTGTCCCAAAAATGAATATATTATATTAATGCAATATATAATGATATATAATAAATATTTGTTAATAAAAGAGTGGTAGGCACATAGTTGGTTGGCTTTTGGCCAGTATATAAATATAGTACGAGGGCGGTTCAATAAGTACCCGTGTTAGAAATGAAGACACGATTTTTTTCAAAAAAATGCTTTTTATTTTTCAACATAGTCCCCTTTTAGTAAGATACACTTCTCCCAACGTTCCGGCCATTTTTTTAACCCCTCCAAAAAAAAGGATTTGTCGAACTCTCCGAAATACGCCTCTGTCCCGGCGATGACTTCCTCGTTTGAGCTAAATTTTTTTCCCGGGAGCCATTTTTTCATGTTAGGGAACAAGAAAAAGTTGCAGGGAGCCAGATCGGGTGAATACGGGGGGTGCGGCAGCGATTCATAACGCAATTCATGCAGTTTGGTCGCGACAACACCAGATGAATGTGCTGGTGCGTTATCGTGATGAATCAACACCTTTTTTTTCGCCAAATGTGGCCGTGTCTCCTTTAATTTTTTGTCGAAGCGGTCTAATAACTCACTGTAGTATAGTCCAATGATCGTTCTTCCTTTTTCTAAAAAATCCATGACGATGACGCCCTTCGCATCCCAAAAAATCGTCGCCATGACCTTACCGGCCCATGGGACGGTCTTCGCCTTCTTTGGTGCAGATTTACCGGGAGAAATCCATTGTTTTGATTGTTGTTTAGTTTCTGGTGTGTAATGATGAATCCAGGTTTCATCAACGGTGACAACTCGACGCAAAAAGTCCTTAGGATCTCGCTTAAATTGCCTTAAACACTGCTCTGAAGTTAACAGCCGCATCCGCTTGTTGTCCAGCGTGAGCAATCGCGGCACCCGTCGGGCCGACAATTTTTTCATCTCCAACTTATCATGCAAAATATTAATTGCCGTTCCGGTCGACACACCTACGGCCTTAGCTACTTCGCGGACTTTCGTTCGTCGATCAGCGAGAATCATGTCGTGGACTTTTTCAATGATTTCCTCGGTAACCACGTCTGCCGGGCGTCCTGGTCGCTCCTCATCAAAAACGGATGTTCGCCCACGTTTAAATTCGTTAAACCAATATCTAACTGTGGTCATAGATGGCGACGTGTCTCCATAAACAGCATTCAACTTTGCTTTTATCTCCTCGCACTTTTTCCCATCCAAAAACATAAAGCGAATTACCGAACGATACTGCTCTTTTTCCATCTTAACGAAAATCACGAAACACGTCTGACTCGAATGGCTGCCAAATCGAAACTAACCTATCAATCAGTCTGAATTTTAAATTAGCGCCGTCTGATAGATGGCAGCACACGATGATAACACTAACTTCACTCAGGAACGCCCTCTGTCTTCAAACACGGGTACTTAATGAACCGCCCTCGTATACTGATCCGGGCTATTACCACAGGCCAAGCATACAGACCGTGGAGTGACTAAGTTTCGGGATTAACTTGTAAGTTACCGGTTAAAACTAGGCCAGAATGCAACTGCTACCTGCAGTCATTTTACTTTAGTAGCAGTAGCCTCCGTTTATGAACAGCACTCCAACTTAAGATTAGGCAGGGTGCTGTCATATGTCGAGCTAATAAAAAATATATATCTTCTATCTACGATAGACATCTAAAAACCCAAGACAAATGCCTGAGTGTTATTATAGATAAGTGAAGAAGACGTACGTGATAAGTTTATGAAATTACGCGTTATAATACATTGTTATTTATACATGTATAAAATTGTTTGAATATTGTCTTGTGGGCGATAATATTTATTATTTAAACATTGTAAGATAAATATATAACATGGTGCTTAATTTATACTGTAGATAAAAACGTGCTAATTGAAAAGAAACTGTTATCCTTAGTAATAATAATTACATGATGATATTAGCTTTATTGAATTTAAAAAAACAAAACTAGCTGTTCCAAACTTAATGGCGTCTCTAAAGTTAGCTGCGAGCGTGACTTCGCGAAGGTATAGGTCACTTTAATAAACTTAATCGCCTACTTCGAGCCCTGCTATGCTATATTTTATGTATTGCGCATCGAATTGTTCTTCACTTTAAGTTTGAATTCAAATACACAAGATGTGAAGAACAGTCATATTTTGTTAGAATGGTAACGCAAAAGTTGCTGGTTTTCTAGGTCGTCTCCATACTCTATCTTACCACTCGCCTTCTATTTACAAATCTCTTTCGTTTCAACATACTCTCTCAATCGTTTAAATCCCATTTATCACCTGCAACTGTATTCTTCACTCTATCCGCAATCATTACTCTCTCTGTATACCTACAATATATTACATATAAATCAAATCAAATTGTCACGCCTTTTTCCCACAGGGATAGGCGGAGACAATGGAGCGCCACTTGCCACGATCCTGACACAACTCCATCGCTTCCTTCACATTCACAATTCTCTTCATACAAGCTCTATGGTTATGGCCACAAGTCAACCTAGCTTTAACATTGTATATATTATTAGATATAAGAAATAGCCATAAAATAGGTAATAATCGCGTAATACATGTTAGAAAATGATAAAATACAAGCGATCGTAAACAAAAATCACGCCATACATGATCACTTTTTTTATGATAACGCAACCGCGAATGACCCGGATACGACGATCGTTGCTTTAATAAGGAAATATTTGCATATGCAATTTATCAATTGGTTTGGTTGTCAAGGGGTTGAATGAATGCAGAAACATGACAAGTAGTTGACTCATGTTTCTGCACCAGACATGAAATCATGAAATGCAGAGAAATTATTGTTTTTTGTTTACATTTCTATACTAAGCTACTAAAGTCCTTGTATTATAGAAACAGAACAACCAAAGTACATTAGTCCCGGTAAGAGGTTTTGAACCCGTGCTCACGGTCGCCGGTAAGAGGTGCGCGGGTAAGAGGTGGAACCCATAGAGTATAGAGAAACTAATACACTACGTTTTTGGCGGAACCCCAATGAAGTACTTGTAATTGAAACTAAAGTTATATCTATAAATTATTATTATTTATATTATTTACTTTTAAGTATGCATTTACTTATACATGCTACAATTGACGAGTGCTTTGTGGCCTTCTCGATATCTTGGTATATCACGAGAAGCCATGGTAGAATTTGCATTTCATATAAATATATTTAGACGCATAAATATATTTAAGAGTGGTAGGCAGTGGTACCTAGTCTGCCGATCCGGCGTAGTACCACCACTTACAAGTATACAGACCGTGAAGTGATTTGGTCACGTTTCGGGATCAGCTTGTAAGTTGCCGGTTCCATCTAGGCCGGCATAGTGGATGTGATTGCTACTCACAGTTATTGAATTGTAGTAGCAGTGACATTCATTCATGGACCACACTTCGGCTTAACATCAAAATAAAATAATATATATATATATATATATAATAATATATATATATTATTATATATATATATATATAATAATATATATATATTATTAGTATGTTATGTTATATTTATTTTACCCGTTGTATTTCTAAAAAGGAAATCGTTGCAATTGTATTTATGACATGCAATTTATCAAGCGATATTGCTGTCAAGGGTGAGCCGCATAAGGCAAATTGAGTAGGTAATTTACAAACTCGATAAAGCACTTTGCGTATCATAAATATGCGTAATGCGACAATATTACCTAATTATGTGGACTATTTAGATTAGGATAGGTATCTGATATAAACAAAACAATTTTAGTAAAAGAAAAGTAGGTCACGTGGCAAGAATAAGAGTTATGTATAGGTGCGTCTATTCTTTGTAGATAAATCGACAAGTGGAATGTTTTGCCTGCCTATGTTTTCTCTCCATCCCATGGCCTTGGATCCTTCAAGCGATGCGTGAAGAAGCACCTTTAACCGGCATAGTGACGGCGACTGAGACAGCCAAGAACAAACTCGGCTTTCTCAGTCGTCGTCACTTTTAGACCTCCTCTTGCTTATCAGGCGTGACGAGGTCAGATGTCGTGTCACAATAAAAAAAATGCATCAGTTGTCATCAGTGCAAGTAGCAGTCGCATTTATGACGAAAACTTGTAAGCTGAAACCGAAACCGAAAACGAAAATTAAGTTACTTAACGGTTTACATTTAAAAGTGGTGGTCCCCAAATCGGCAAACTAAACCACAAGCCGTTTGCCTCTACTCTGTATTATTGTGTACACGACAGGACACACACAGGCATTACGTTTTATACATTATTTGTGTACAATGTATTACTCAAACAATAGTACAAACCAAACAAAGGAAAATTACACATGCTTAACAAAAATAAATAATACGAATCTTTCACCCGTCATAATAAATAATAAAAACCTATTTTTGTACACAAAAGTTTTTAAATTATAATTTAAAACGTATTTAAGATGTAAATGTAGGTTTAACTTTTTTAACGTATTTAGGAATTGAAGAAAGCACCTATGTATGACGATTTCGTCAAATTTCGTGGTAACTACAAAATTATTAACTTTACTAAATTGTGACTCGACAAATGACAGCACCTTGCTTGATTTTAAGCTGGAGTGTGGTTCGTGAATGGATGTCTACTACAATTCAATAACTGAGAGTTGCAGTCACATCTACTATGCCGGCCTAGTTGGAACCGGCAACTTACAAGCTGATCCCGAAACGCGAGAGTGGTGATACTACCCCAGATCGGCAGACTGGGCACCACTGCCTACCACTATTTGATAACCAGACCCGAAGCAGCTTTCTTAGCTTTCTTGAGGATGTCTCCAATTCGGTCGGCAAACACCCGCCTGAGCCTGCCTTGTTTAATATTTGCCGTAAATAAGTCATAGAGATATATTTCTATGGCGTAAGTATGTATTTTAGTCAATATAAAGTATGTAGTTTTAAAAATACAATAATAAGTAAAGGCCACAAAAAGTTATCTATTTTATGACATATTTATCTTAAGTATTTATATATATGTATGAATAGTACAATAGAATATTAAGATAATATGTTTGTTTGTTGCTTTACTGCTAAGAAAATATTTTCATTGAATTATGTTTATGCTCTTAGACATCTATTTGCTGCCATCAGGCAGGTCAAGGTGTGCTGTTACATCTCAGTAATAATAAAAATACTGTAGTAACAGTCACTTACAGCCTAACATTTCATAAAGAGTGGTAGGCAGTGGTGCCCAGTCTGCCGATCCGGGGTAGTACCACCACTTACAAGTATACAGACCATGAAGTGATTTGGTCACGTTTCGAGATCAGCTTGTAAGTTGCCGGTTCCATCTAGGCTGGCATAGTGGATGTGATTGCTACTTACAGTTATTGAATTGTAGTAGCAGTGACATTCATTCATGGACCACACTTCGGCTTAACATCAAGCGGGGTGCTGTCATATGTCCAGTCACAATAAAAAAAAGGGGTAGGGGACATGGGCAGTTAAAATTGCTCAATTGTGAGCAATCATGGTCGATTCCGATGCGACAAAATATCTAGCAATTTACGGCAATGGCAACAAGCATCAATTTGGCAAAATGTTTTGCAACAGCAATATTGAGCACTAAGGAGCAATTTTAATTTCCATGCCCACTGAATATTTGGCAAATTGTATTACTCAATGTATAAGAAAAAAATAAGTCAGTTCGAAGTACCAACAGCTGAACGTAGACTTGAATTAAATAGGTTTGATTAATCGCAGAATATGCAGGGCTGCAAACTTAAAATTTATGGATTTTTTCGCGTTATAGTTTATTTTTGACTTTGACTTGACTTAGCTGGGGGCCCCTTGAATCCACGGCGCCTTGGGTTAAAGCCCAAAATGCCATATGTTAGATCCAGCCATGCGTTTAGTATAGAAACGTTAAAGAAAAAAGTAAAAAACCCCAGACTTACCAACAAATTCATTAAAATGATTTGCAATGTCAAAAGCTTGATAATTATAAGCAGCGTATTCATAATCTATAAATGATATTGCTCCATCTACCTCATTGTGGATCACGTTTCCTAGAAGCAAATCATTGTGAGCAAACACAATAGGGCTCCGTGACTTTGTTAAGTGTGATTTTAGACGTTCATACTCTAGCCATAGTTTTTTTACGGAGCCAAAAGAATTGACAAATCTACAACAGATTATAGAATATTGCATTGAGTAATGCTAATTATTATTTTAAGGTACAATTGAACCAAAATTAAAACAATGTTAAACATAGTTGATATAATTATTTGTTTAACCAATGTTTTAAATGATGGAATAATTAACCTAAATAATAAAATGCAATTATTTGTACCTTTTGTGCTTGTTCGGATCTGTAAATGGTTCTGGTAATAAATATAGGAACTGTTCAATTTTATCCCAAATCATAGGTTTTTTTAATACCTAAAAAAGATTATAGTTAAATTTAAATGAATAAATTTTTATATGAATTAGTTTTGTAAAATTTTACCTCTTTTCCGAGATCAACTTTATGCATTTTTGCCATCTTTTGTGCCACTAAAGTCCATATTTTTGGTTGCAGCACCGTTTGTGGGTTAAGGGTGTCCCCTGGGTAATATTCATATGCTAATCCATTTTTAAAAACACCATGTATCTGTGGTGCTAAGCCAACTTTATTTAATATTTTTATATTACTGAAACAATGTTTTATTATAATTTTTCATTTACAAATAATCATTATTATTAATGAAATATATTATTTTATTCTCCATTGTCTTCTCTGCCTATCCCTGGGAGAAAAGGCGTGACAATTAACAGCGGATTTATAAGCACGTATAAAAAGGTGTATTAAATATCCAGGTTCATGTATGAGACTTACCGTAATTCCGCATTTCTATCAATAAGTAAATCTGTTTTGTTTCCATAAATTCTAACTAAAATTACTTCATTACTATTTTCAGTGTCATTATATTTACATGCTATTAACTTATTTGTAATTCCATCTGTGAATACCTACAATTTTAAAAGAAACCTTCAATTTATTGATTTATAATTTTCAGATTAAAATTATATATTCTAACCCTTGTTCCACACCTTAAAGTTAATATTTTCTTTAATCCAAGAAGGTCTTAATACGTGTAATAATTTAGAAATTCCACCATACACATCGTTCTCTTCTATTTTTATAGGAACATACACATCACTCGGTGTTATAAATATTGGCTCCATTATGAATTAACATTTGAAAAATGTCAGAGGTAAAATCGATACCGGGTCAAGAAACAGACTACACAACCGCACCGCTCGAGGCTGCGAGCGAAATGAATGAAATATTTGTATTCAGCGATGAATTTGCGGATCGGAAGAAACAGCCCACCGCGCGCGCGCTCAATCTCATTTGTCATTATTGACAGTTTCAGGCAGGCAGAGAGCACGCTCTCGTCTACTATTTTCTTATTGGACTTAACATTTTAAACTTGATTCTTAGGTCAATTTCTCAATGTTTGCCTTATCCTTGTTTTAAATCTTAGTGCGGCTAGAATAGCGATTCTAAAATTTGCATTTGATCAATCAATCAAATTGTTACGCCTTTTTCCCACGGGGATAGACAGAGACAATGAAGCGCCACTTGCCACGATCCTGACACAATACCTCGCTTCCCTCACATCGACAATTCTCTTCAAACAAGTTCTACTAGGCAACCCAGCTTTTTTAAGGATGTCGTCTCCGATTAGACTGCCTCGAATAACGCATTTACCCACAGATTTATAAAAACCTTTCGTCAATCAACTTTTTTTTATTGTGACACGACATCTGGCCTCGACCCGCCTGATGATAAGCAAGAGGAGGTCCAAACATCCTTTCCATGTGCCCAAACTATAGAAGCATTCCTGTGTTAATCCTTGTCACCTTAATTCTTCTCTCATGCTTCTTCTGTCCAACATTTACTTTTATACATTATTGTAGGAAGATGGACCGCATTATGAACAGCCACCCGTGACGTGACTGTTCATAATGTGGACTTTACCCTGTTGATAATGTTTACTACGTTACACTCTTCTTTCAATCTTTTCATCACACTTCCCATCCCTTTTAAACATACTTCCCAGGTAAACAAATGTTTGACGCGTTCCCCCTTCTTTCCGTCATTATCTCACATTCTGTCATTTTGCATAATATGCAAATTATGTAATGAGTAATATAGAATGCGTAAATTTTCTGAAGTCTATATAATGACATAATTCTATTACTTTGTGATTACCTGTATATCCCTACTCTCAATTGTTTGTAATATTTGGATGGAATTAATAAGACCTTAGCTTATTAATTGGCCTCAACACATCGATGGCATCCTTCTTGAAGGAGTACCTATAATATGCGGTCTAATAATTAAGGCGACGGCTAGTACAATTAAATATCTCCAAGTAGCAGTCATGTGCACTATACCAACCCAATTTAAACCGGCAACTTTCAAGCTGAAACCGGAATGCGATTGAGTCACTTCACGGTATGTATACTTGAACTGCCCTGGATCGGCAAATGTCCAACTGTTTATGTTAACTTATAAACTATCACGTTTTATAAGTTAACATAACATACTAAATACATCTCAATCAGTTAATCAAATCATTACGCCTTTTCCCTCGGGGATAGGCAGAGACAATAGAGCGCCACTTGCCACGATCCTGACACAACTCCCTCACTTCCACGAAGTACCTCTCTTTAGCAGTTTTTGGGGAGGCGTGCTATAATGTATAATTAGGCCGAACGCGCACTCTGGCCACGACCACGATCTGAACGCATGCGGCAATAAAATTTAAATTTTGTATAAAACATCTTGGCTTAACTAGGGTAACATTATTTACAGTTGTTTATTGTTAATTTTTTGCGACTATGAGGTTTTTTTTAGTCTACAGTGCTTTTAGATCTCCCCTTACAATCAGGCAAGTCTGTCAGATGCCCTGTTGCCCGGCATAGTGATGGCGATTCCGGATAGAGATAAGATTTTTTTCAGTAGTAAGCGCATTTTGGTCAGCCGTCCTGGCAGTGGCGTAGCGTGGTGGTAAAAAAAACTAAAATAAATCGTTAAAATTTGAACCTGAATTTCATATTTTTGTAGTATCCATGATTGAAACTCCTAAATAAGGGGACGGCAAATTTCTTTTCCGCTCCGGGCGGCTGACTTTTACGCTACGCCACTGCCACCTGGCTTACCAAATAAAGTAAACATTTCTAATAGTTAATAAATTAAAAAAGAGGGGTTCAAATAAAACTCCAAATTGTTATATTAAACTAAATTTATTAAGCTTTCCACAAATAAATTGCCAATACCTAAAATAAAGGTATTCAGTTGAAAGAAACCTTAATGGTGATTACGCTTATTAATTTAGAAAATATTTGCAAATACGTGCGCAAAACAATTATTAGGTGAATAGCAATAATAATATTTGCAAGAGTAGCCATATCGTATCATCGGCGGTTTTATTTATAGATGTACCAACTTATCTGTGAACTAAAAATGGGAAATGTAATTAGTAAAAAATCTCCTTTGACATTTCCTTCTAACACAAAGAAATTGTATTTGAAAGAAAAGAGACTAAAAACGTAGTAGTATTATATTAAGTGCAATACATTGAATTATTATTATATTTGGTAATATAAGTAACACTGGCAACACTAAAATGGTGGAGCCTGCAATCGAATAAAATTTCAAAATGGTGGCGTAGTTCATATTTTCCCTGGTTCACAAATAACTTGGTTGAACACTATTATTTCGTGCTTGTAATCTGCCTTTATGTGTTAAGGCAGAATCTACGATTTTAAAAGTACATACGCTCAACGTTTTCATTTAGCAAGAATTGTTATAATTTACATCACGAGGAAGTCTTGCAACGATTACTATATACAATCGTAAACTGTTTAGTACTCGCTACAGCCCTTCCTAAGCTTAACGTAACATTAAAAATTATATAAATACAGTAATAATCACATCCAGTGAAATAATATTGTAAAATAACTAATTCCAATCACAATATATGAAATAAATACAACAAAAATACATTTCTAATATTGTCGGAAGTAAATAAATTCCATTGAATTGAAAGAAAGAAGAGTTTAAATGCTTTGAAAGTAATTCACAAATTAACAAAATGTAGCATGGGAATATTAATTTTAAATTAGTTAAAGCGAATGAATTAGGGACACATTTATTGCTTTAATATATATTAATTTGCTATAACAATAGCAGGATTTTGAGAGTGTGTGCAATTGTCCTATTCAACGTCCATTTGTTCATTCGTGGGCTGAGCATTGTTCTGTGCACCTTCCTGTCCGTCGCCAGAGTTGGTGTTCGCTGGAGGAGGAGGGGTCTTCTCCTTGGGCTTCGGTTTGTTTAGGATAGGGTTGACAGTGCTCTCAAAGTCCTAGAAATAACAAATACTCAACTTAGTAATAAATAAATAATAATTATTTTTAGCACATTTAATTCTTCCAATATTGGTCAAAGACCTTCCCCACTTTTTCTTGACTTACGATACTTGCGGTCTCTTACCACAAATGGTTGAAGTTACCAAGTCTTTCGCAATTTAGAGCCCACTCAGTAGCCGAAAAAGGCGCTAAACTGAACCCTAGACTGGGCAGGTCATCTCAGCCGCATGGAGCAGTTTGTTTTATTGTGATTCGACATTAACCTCGACCCGTGTGATAGTAAGCTAGAGAAGATCCAAGAGGGCTGACGACTGAAAAAAACAAGTCAGTTCACGGTTGCCCCAGTCGCCGTCACTATGCCGCCAAAGGTGCTTCTCCACGCATCGCTTGAAGAATCCAAGGTTATAGGATGAAGAGAACACATTGGCTGGTAAAGCACTCCGCTTGTCGATTGTTCTACAAAGAAACGACTCATCGAACTTTTTGGTTCGACTGCCGATTCGGTTGGCAGAATGCGGATGCTTCCCCCGACCTGTGTTAGCATCACGGGTATGAAAAGAAGAGGTTAGTATAGGTGATAGAAGACGCACATAGCCGCCAGCCATGTCCAAGTTTGCATGGCTTCTGCATCACCATTTAGTGGACTTCAGATTGCAAAATATATTTTAATCAGTATGTAAATATTTAATCTGGCAACATTACAAGTCTAACGACAAAAAATAGTGTTACCATGACGACAACAATAAAGATTATTGAAATGTATACCTGTCTCTCCTGCCTTATTTGATGTGTGGTGTAAGGTGGCGGCAGATGAAGCGGCGCCCTAGCCAATGCTTGGCGAGCGGTCTCCAACCAGCCCATTGCTTTCTGCATTGCACCAATCACCTTTTCGATATCAGCCTGTGCCAAGTGGCTGTACTTAGCATCACCAGCCCTTCATTGAAATAAAATACAAAATTAATACTATTTATTTATACAATCAATCAATTAAATTGTCATGCCTTTTCTCACAGATATAGGCAGAAACAAAGAAGCGCTACTGGCCACGATCCTGACACAACTCTCTTGCCTCTCTCACATCCACAATTCTCTTCATACAAGCTCTATGGTTATGGGCACTAGTCAACCCAGCTTTTTTGAGGTCTCCTGATTTGGTCTACTACTTGCAGTTATTTAATTATAGTAGCAGTCTTCATCCGGCACTGAAAGTGTTATATTACTTACTTGTAAAGGTCGACACCCTTGTTAGCCATTTGTATGCAGTGAGCGAAATCTTCCAAGGCACCAGGGCGCAGTTCAAACTCCAATCTCCTTAGTTTTATTGGTTCCCCTTCGTTTTTCAACTCCGACAACTTGTCACTGTACACCTATACCATAAAACAGATAAAAATGATAAAATAATATTGAAAAGTAAAAAAAAAAAGATTAAATTCCGTAACGCTGCCTCCATATTCCCGCCTTGAACGCGATGGAGAGATCACAGCAATTCCATGGGTGCTAAGAAAATTGTCTCTAAAAAATATCAATCAAATTGTCATGCTAGAGATAGACAGAGACAATGGAGCGCCACTTGCAACGATCCTGACACAATTCACTTGCCTCCCTAACATCCACAATTCTCTTCAAACAAGCTCTATGGTTATGGGCATTAGGCAAACCAGAATTTAAAAAAAATACCTGTCTGTTTTGATCCTCGCCCTCTTCATACAGCCAGTTCTCGAGTGAGTCCAATGAAGCCACTAGTTTCTCACGTTGGTCTGGTTGAATGAAGTTATACAACAGTTCATCTTCACCCAACTTTCCACGAAGATCGTAAATGTATTCCTCCAGAGCATTTCTCGCGTCGGCTCTTTCCTTCTCTTGACGATCTTGAGCTTGCATTTTTCCCTTAATAATAAATTTATTTTATTATATTGTTTTATACCTATAGTATATTTTTTTTATTTTGACTAGACATTTGACCATACCCCGCCTGATGTAAAGCTAAAGTGCGGTCCATGACTGCTTCTGTAGTTAAATGCCTGTAAGCAGCAGTCACATCCTCTATGATCCAACTAGGCCGGAACCGGCAACTTACAAGCTGATCCCGAAAAGCCACGCTAGATCACTTCACGATAGATTGGCAGACTGGGCACCACTCTTTGTCAACCGGATCCGGAGAAAATATACGCCTCTTTTTTTTATTAACAAATATTTTAAATATTTATTCTAATAATTAAATATTACAAATAAAAGCTATGAAACAAATATTTGCTACGACCGGCAATCGAACACGACACTTTACGCGTGACATAAGCAAGGGAAAGTCTAGGAGCCCGACGACTAAATAAACCTTTTATTTTTAATATGAAGCGACAATTGAGTTTTCCTCTAGTAAGCAAGGCAGGACCAAAAGCACCTACGACTAAAAAAAACGACTCACTTTATGGTTGCCTCAGTCGTTATGACTATGCCGGCCAGTTATGTCAATGTGTGGTAGAATAGGTAGTTCTACTTGTCTATTATGTGGATGCTAACCAAAGTAATATGCAGTAGAAAATAGCATCCAAGATTAAACTCACCTCTTGTTCCATGTAGGTGTTAAGATCGCGCTGAGAATAACCATGTGTTTCAGGCAAAATGGGCAAATCGATGGTTTTGACAAGGACCTTCTTCTTCTCTTTAGTTTTATCCTTTTTATCATCAGCAGTTTCCTGAAATATTGCAAACAACTTGACATACCTTAATATTTAAACATGTCAATCCCTGTCGCTGCACTACTTCCATTAGCTATTTGTTAGAATGGTTAAAAGCAATTGACACGAAGTAGTGCAGCGACCCATTTGCACCAAAACCCTTGCAACATAAAAACAAAATAAATAATATTAAAACAAAAT
Source organism: Tinea trinotella (assembly GCA_905220615.1). Classification (NCBI taxonomy): domain Eukaryota; kingdom Metazoa; phylum Arthropoda; class Insecta; order Lepidoptera; family Tineidae; genus Tinea; species Tinea trinotella. Next base: position 6,060,636 of record HG992310.1, read on the forward strand.
AAAATGGTACAACACATGCGCGGACACAGAGACAAGTTTCACACTCGCTACCAGTTATAAAAAAATAAACTTAGCAACATCTGTCTCAAGTTTAAATAACTTTTAGTGCAAATGGGCCCCCCTATAGGGGCAGGGGTATTGCAAACTTTGTGTTGTCTGTTATTTAATATACATCGTAAATTGACATCATTATGAATGCCATATAAAAAGCAACAAAATAAAAGTAAAAATAAAAAAAAAATTAAACGTAACTGCTTTACAACAAACGGAAATTAGCATATAGCCTAAAAAGCTACTAGACGTGCTTGTATCATAAAAACTAGATGACCAATTAAAGGTACATATATCAAAGATATATTGATACTGGCAAGAGGTTTCGAACCATGGTCTCTTTATATCCACGAGACAAGGGCTACCTTAATATTGAGATAAATTTGGAAAAGACTAGCGAAAGTTAAATGAATGAAAAAGTGAAAAAGAACATAAAAATAAATAACTAGAAAATAATGTGTGTTTATAAGGAACAACAGACAACACAAACGGGAGACACTCGCTACGGCACGTACCGAGGTGAACCACTGTCCTACTCTCTGTGTCCACGATTGTTTTTCTGATGCCTCTTCCTGCGTGTTATCTTCCCTCACCTCTTGGTTAACAGAGCCATTCTCTGGGGCATCATTTGGCGCACCATTGGCGTCCATCGGGGTCTCTTGGCTAGTTGCAGTTTCACCATTTTCCATTTCAACATTATCATTCTGATTGGTGTCCTGCTTTTTCTCGACAAGCGATGCCGATGCGACGGTCACAATGCCGTGAATGTTTACTCGGACCTTGAGCTTGACTTTCTGTGATTCTCCTTCGGGGGTTGGCTGTACGTCTTTAATGTGCCATTTACCTGATAATAGACATGTTAAATCAATCAATATTTGAGGAATGTAATGAATGAATATGATCTAGGAGGCCGACCGCGTAACTACAACGAAAATGAGAGCTGACAGGAGCGTAAAAAAATCAACGACAATCGGCTTTACTGGACGTAATTCGTACATGCGCTCAAAAAAAATCGTACCACTTACAAGTGAATTACAAGTTAACCGTGAATTAACTTAGTCGCGTTTCGGGATCAGCTTGTATGTATCCAGTTCCGACTAAGCTAAAATAGTGGATGTGACTTCCACTACGGTTATTTAACTATGGCTGCTCTGAAGTTAGGCGCAAGTCGATGCGCAATATATAAAATACGGTATAGCGGGGCACGAAGTATGTGATTACTTGTGCAAAGTCGCACTCGCGGCTAACTTCGGAGACGCCATAAAGTTTGGAAGTAGCTGTACTTACCAATGAACGAGTCAGGGTAAGGCACTTGGTCTGAATAATAAGCACTGACGGAGAAGGGTTCTTTCCTGTAGAACGTCAACATTTTCGAGAACGGGGCAGCGTGGAATGTGGGGAACACCTGAAGGAACATTTTACACAATTAATATGAATTAGAATAATTTAACAAAATTCATGCCTCATTTTTGGTGCTCTAAACCTTTTTATTTTTACCCAATAAACATATTTATTAAAAGAAGTATAACAACAAAATAGAAGTCAGGTGAAAATTTGTCAACTTATTTTTATTATTGAGCAAGAAGAGGTCCAAGTGCGCGACGACTGAAAAAAAAAACTCAATCGCTGTCACTATGCCGACCAGGGTGCTCTCTTACGCTTTGCTTGAAGGCTCCAAGGTTCTGAGTAGTCAACAGATAAGAAAAACACATTTTTTTTATTGAGATGCAATATATGACCTCAATATGCCTGATGGTAAAGCAAGAAGAGGCCCAAGAGCGCCGACGGTTCAAAAAACCAATTCATTTTACAAATGCCTCGGTCGATGTCACTATGCCGTCAAAAACCATTACTTATTTTCAACTTTACAATTTATTTTTATTATGAGCTCACCTCCATGTCGCCATCTTCGCCTCTGGCTGCATCCCACGACACTCTAACACCATATGGCTGCACATCGGTGACACTAAAGTCACGTACACGCACCGCTGGACTAAGTATGGCGCATTGTAAAGCGCAACCACGAGATACAGCTTCGTCCTAGAAAAGAGTTTTTGGGATAATGATAAGAGATCTCTCTGCCACACGCATGACGCGTGCGGGGCCGTCGTGATCTCGCGTCGATGCTGGTATATATCCAATACTCTGTCAAAATATCGTTTGCGAGATATTGGCGGCTCAACGTCATTGGTTGTTGTATTGTCTGTCATGTGTGGGGACATGGCTATGCATGTAGCGCCATCTGGTGGTTGAACGATTTGTTTGTGTCTTTTTCCACCAGATGGCGTGACCGTATGTGGAGGACGCCACATGTTATAAGTTAGAGCGGACCCGTTAGTGATTGGCCTGCACGGCAATCGATTGCAGCGCCACCTACCGGGTCTAATTTACCAACCATTTAAGATCCAACACAAACACAGTTTTTCAATAAAATGCCACTTGTATCCTGGTGGTCTATCATCAGGTACTCCAAATCAACCCAGGTATCATAATAATCAATTTTAGTTAAATCATCATCTATTACATATTCCTTGAATCCTAATGGTCCATGATCAGGTAAATAAGAAACAATGTTAGTCAAAGTACCATGGTCAAAAAGTCAACGGACGGTCGCACTGCTCTGCCCCCGTGTTTTAAATCTCTGATCAACATTAAATGCACAACATATTTAATTAAATAAGGAATAATATACCATATTATTTAAAATAGCTTCATAAATAACCCATTATTTTTATGTAATATGTAAAGATAAAAATGGTTACTGTGGGTTATACTTAGGACCCGGACATAGTCTGTGGACGACAGCAATCACGCGCAGGTGATTGCTGGAGTTATGCTGGTCTCCCATCGGGCGCGTTCCCGGGTGGCGGATATGGAGCCGCGACGGTGTACTCCGTCGCGGTATCGGGACCCGGGCGTAGTGCCCCCGGGTTCCGACGCGGACCAAAACCAGCGTGTGGGCGCCCCGGCCTAATGGCCAGCGTGGCGCAACCCGAGGGCGGTGAACTTGACACCGCCCTCACCCCGTCCTCTTCCTGTTAGCCTCTGGCTACCAGAGGCGCATCGGGAAGAGGACACGAGAGGATTGTCCCAGCTGGGTGTCTTGGCGCCTGGCTGGGACGGAGAAGCGAGTGCGTCGCCCGGGCAATGACCGAACATTGCCTGAGCGGCGCACTACTAAGGGGTGGCGCTGCCTTGAGCGGTTGCTCGGCAGCGCCAAAACAAGGTGCTCCCTCGGGCAGTGCTTTTTAGCATAGCCCGAGGTGGAGCGATTAGTGGATGCCGCTGCCCATGCCGGGCAGTGGCAGTAAGGGAGAGGCGTGCAGCCGTTTCCGCACGTCTCTCCCAGAAAGAGGGGCCCGCTCGTCGAGTCAGCAATGTCGCGACTGAGCGGGCCACATTGCTAGTTGGGGCCCGAAAGGGCCAACGTCGGCGGAGTTACGCGGGTTTGCTAACGCGATACCAGTGCTCCGCCGATGACAGTTTGTGGAAACGGCGTGGGAGGTTTTAGCCGGCACTTCGGCTGGTAGAGCTTTCCCCCCACGTTAATTAAAAAAAAAGGGTTATACTTAGGAGATATACCATTAGACATATACCATTGGGGACTACTTTGTAGATTTTTTTAAGTTATACTTTTATGTAGTACATTATTTTTATCTATCTCGTTAGTTTCATCTAGTGTTTGCAATGTAAGCGTGCAATCTTTGAACTTCTCGACCTTTCTCTACTATTATATGCATGTATATATAAACCTGTATAAAAAATATATAAACCATCCTCTTGAGTGACTCAGTCGCGTTTCGGGACATGCTTGAAAGTTCGGTTTCAACTGGGCGAGCACAGTAGATGTGACTTCTACTTGCAGTTCTAACAGTAGTATCAGTTGCCAGTATTCATGATACGATCCCAACTTAGCGACAGGCAAGGTTTGTCATATGTTGAGCCACAATGAAAATATAGATGAATGGGTATTTCCTAACCTGGTTCAGAGTAGTTGACGGTGTCTTTCCAAAGACTTGTTCAATCAAGTTCTTCACAGCTGGAATTCTTGTAGAACCTCCCACGATTTCCACTGCGCTAATATCTTCAGGGCGAAGCTCTATATAAAAAAAATATGATAAGAAACTTTGATATTCCAGAATAATCTGTGAATGATAATAATAGAGCTTGTATGAAAAAAAAATGTTACGGAAGCGAGGGAGTAGCTCAGGATCATAGCAAGTAACGCCCTATTGTCTCTGCCTATCCCTGTTGGGAAAAGACGTGACTATGACATCCACTGTCCATCCACCAAGCTAATCCCAAAACGCGACTAAGTTACTTCACGTGGTAGTACTACTCCGGATAGGCAGAATGGGTATCAATGCCTACCACTCTTTGACAACCATACACAGAGTAAACATCAGTTTCTTTAGTAACAAATATTTGCACATTTAATATGATTATAATTAAATAATATATTAAATTTGCATATAAAACAAATATTTGCTCTGACTGGGAATTGGACTTGGGACTTTACGCGTAACAAACTGGTGAGTTAACCAATTCGCCATGCCTGTCGTCATAGGTTAGGAAAAATATACTCACTTGAATTATATAGTGCATTCTTAAGCGTGGTTTCCACACGTGAGAAGGTATCAGCGCACAGTTGTTCCATTTGCGCTCGCTGCATATCACCACTCACATCCCTCTCTTGGATGAAGCACTCTATGTTGAGAGGCAACTTGGTGCTGTTCGCAGACATCTGCTTCTTCAACTTCTCAACCTCCTCCGTCAATCTCAGGAATGCTCTAAAAAATCCATTTATAATGAAATAAATATTATTGACTGAACCGGCAGTCGAACTAAAAGGTTCGATGCGTCGTTTCTTTGTGAAACAATCGACAAGTGGAATGCTTAACCATATTTAAGGCGACCGTGGCGTGGCGTAATGGCCTTGCCAAGAAACAAACAAAGTGTCTGAATTTTCTTAGATTTTGGGTAAACATAGATTAATTAATTAAACAAATTTTATGCGACTTAATCAATAACAAAAATAAACGCGATAGTAAGACGCATACAATTTGTTTGTTTTATTAAAGAACCTCTGGTTCAAAACCTTGTGGATTATAATATTTTTACTGGTGTTTTGGCCTAATAGACATACAATTTTAAAAATGAAAGAATGTCCTTTTGTTCTTATTATCATGACTTGACATCTGACCCCGAACCGCCTGATGGAGATCCAAGAGTGCCAATTACTAAAAAAGCCGCCTTAGTTCACGGCTGACTCAGTCGCCGTCACTATGCCACGAAACTAATGGTAAGCGAAGAGAGGTCTTGTGAAAAATAATAGGCTATAAAAATCTGGCTATAAAATTATAAAAAATAGCTTTGAAGTTTAAAGTATATTTAACTTTAATTGACCATTTATAGATAAAAGTAAGAACTAATCATTATTAAATTGTGCGCAGTATCTCGGTTATTCGTCAAACAAGAACATTTTAGTGTTTGAACTGATAAGAGTATCTAATCATGATTCACATCATACGATTTTTGTTAAAATTATTATAAAATACTTTTTTGTCTGTCATAGCGTCGACGACTGACTGTCGAATCCGTAAACTGAGTAATTCGGTCGTCGCCGCTTTTTGGTCTTCAATCAGGCAATCCGAGGTTATGTCAATCAATCAAATTGTCACGCCTTTTTTCCAACAGGGATAGAGAGATACAATGGAGCGCCACTTGCCACGATCCTGACACAACTCCCTCGCTTCCCTCACATCCACAATTCTCTTCATACAAGCTCTACGGTTATGGTTACTAGGCAACCGTCAAAATAAATAAAAATCGACGCTAAATTTATATTTAGGCTTCTAATTTAAATAACTTTCTTAGTAGCTTAGTATAGAAATGTAAAAATAATAATAATAATATTCATTAGCCAAAACAACAAAAGTATACCTTTGATTATCTTTAGCATCGAGTTTATATCTAGTTTGGAAATCTTGACAGAAATGCTCTGCGAGCGCCAAATCGATGTCTCGTCCACCGCACGCAGCATCCGAAGCTGTTGCTAGGATACGGAGTTTTCCTTTGTTAAAAGCGCACGCTGCAACCTACAATTATATTAATTATAATATTTTTATTTATCATTAGTTGAGATCCAAAATAAATAAAAAAGTAAATGGTGTGGGTCTCAGCAGAAAAAAACATCATTATTTTTACGATTTAATTCCCACAGGATTAGGCAGACAACGGAGCGCCACTTTCCACGATCCGTCACGAACTTTTTCATCCATAATCTTTGAACTGACTTTATGGTAAAATATATTTTTTATTATATCAGAGAATACATGTGGATTATACAGTATAGTGACGGCGACTGAGGAAACCGTACACAGAGTCGATTGTTCATTCGTTGACACTCTTAGACCTCACCTTGTTTTCCAACAGGCAAGTCGAGGTCAGATGTTACAAGTTAAAGTTAGGTTACAATAAAAAAAACTTCCACCAGCAAATTAAAACACATTGCTAAAATCATTACCACTATGCCTGTCTGAAGAACTAATTACCTGTAGTGAACTATGGCCGAAATCTACAAACACCACATTTTTCGGCTTCTCTTCTGGTGCAGGCAGATCTTGCTTGTATATACCATAAGCCAGAGCTGTGGCAGTGGTCTCATTCATCAAACGCAACACATTCAAACCTGTAACAGAACATTTAGGTGAAATGCAAAGAATAACAGACAAATATTGATTTATGTCAGAAATCAACACAGGTTTCATTACTACCGGGAACGAAAATACCACAGATGTATAGTTCCCGACAGATAAGAGCTCTGACTTTTGAGCTGCAAAGTATAAGGATTGGCAGAGCTCTTGATGGGGTGGAAGCAAGTCGACTATTTATTCTTGGGAAGCGACATCTGAGATCAATTGTCTAATTGTAAGAAGGTGTAGGTCCAAGAGTCATTTTATTATATGGTTGCCTGTGTCGCCATCACTATGCCGGCCAAAGAAGTGATATTAGCAAATATAATTTTATAATATATGAAAAAACAAATAGATGACAATTAAACAGTTTGATAATAAATAATAATATATATCTCAACATGTTATAACCTAGTTTAACTTATTCTAAATTTTTGAACGCCATAATGACCGTGAATGGGGCAGCCGTGAACTAAGACAGTTTTTTCAATTATTAGCACTTCCAACATCAAGCAAGTCGAAGTAAGACGTCAGGTCACAAAAAAAGAAATAATAATATAAATTTAAAACAAACTTGTTTGGTTCTGAATATTACCTGCAATAGATGCAGCATCCAAAATAGCAGATCTCTCAGCGTTAGTAAAGTAAGTAGGAACTGATATAACACAATCATTAATCTGTGTCTGTAAGGCTGTTGTTGCAATGTCTTTCAATTTTGTAAACAACATCGCAGTTATCTGAAAATAATAAACAATACAATGGCATTATATTACTTCATCAAGCATTTCCAGTTTTTCTTAGAAAGTAAAATAGCAATAGAAATAATCAGAATCATGGAAAGTAGCCCTTTCCCTTCTCTGTTTATTGCTGTGACATGATTATGTTATATATTTAACCCTTCTGCTTTGGGTTATTTTAAATGCAATGCTAGATATCGGTGACAAATTTAACAAAAAAGGCAAATTCTTTAAAAAAATTCTATTATCATTTATATTTCTTAAGAGATGAGAACGTTAAGAAAGTTAAGAAAAGTTAAAATTTATGTAAGGGGGGCATAAAAATTTTGGAAATGATAAGGCTAAGGTTACACTGCTCTACATTATGTTGACACCAAGCCGTCTGAGTTGTAGCACCCTGCCCGTTGTTAAGCTAGCTACGGACCATAAATAGAAGTGAATGCTACTACAGTTAAATAACTGCAAGTTGTAGTCACATCCAATGTGCCGGTTTTGTTGGGATTGAACACTTATAAGCCGATTTCAAAACGTGACTAAGTCACTTCATGATCTGTATACTTATGTAAGTGGTGGATAAGCAGCCTACCACAAATGTTTTATCTGTAAATATATTCTACAGATAAAACATTTAATATTACAGGTAAGGGTTTCACTTTGGCTGGCCAGACTGAGACTGACTGAGGATACCATGAAATGATCTGTTTGTTTTCTGTAGCTGTTGTACTTTTGGTCCCTTGCTTACCATTAGGCAGGTTGAGGTTAGATGTAGTCAGATTTAAAAAAAATCTTTCTCTAAACTCTGCTACAGCCTTAATAGTTAACCACTAGCAGTATAACTTATGCTAAGTACAATACACTCATGACTCATTACTTATAAGTCAATACCCTGACCCGCCTCCATCATAAAGATAGTACTAGTAATACAATAACAAAAAATATCTATGACATTATAATTTTTTTATCATGTAGGCTAGTTGTTATTATCCACAAACCTATATCATTAAAAATAATTAATATAGTTTGTGCAATATATAGATTTCAATTGAGTTACAGTGTAAACACTTTATAACGATAAACTCTCTATAAAGTAGAAGTGAGCACAACTTGGTTGGTTTGTGTTAAAACCCATATATGTATTTGTCCACTCCATATAACGAAAACTATAACGATGAAAAATGCTCAGTCCCTTGAGTTACGTTATAAAGAGTTTACACTGTATTTGGAAAATAAGATATGGATTTTGTATCATCTCTCAATGTCATAATAGGATATATTCCAATTACATTGCGATCTTTGTACATTAAACTATTATGAAATCCCCATACAAAATGAATGATGTCCTTTACTTTCTTGTCACATATACGTGAGCCAATTTTATTAGCATCCATTGTTTGTGAGAAAAAGTAAGTTTGAGGCCTTCACATCAAGTTGCTAATCTTACTGCCTGAGTTTCCTCTCTACCTAACTAAATAATATATGACCCAACTGCTACTTTTGATTTTTATATTTTATTTTCTTTGAGGAGTTTTTTTTTTAACTATAAACAGATAAAAATAACACTTTATTAACGGGATGTTTTGTATACACCTCTTTTTTTATTGAGACTTAACATCTTATGCAAAGCCTTAATATTTATAAACTCTACCCCCAAGTTGTGAAACAATTCACTAATTTAAAATACATTATTAAATGAAACTCACTTGTTCAGGGCTAAAGACGTTATCTTCTCCAAGATATTTCACTCTAATACCAATTCCTCCATCACTAGTACTTTCAACTTTGAACGGAAGATACTTTATCTCTTTCTGAACATGAGGATCAGAGAATTTACGTCCCAGAAGCCTCTTGAAGCCAAATACGGTATTTTTCATATTCATGACCATTTGATTTTTTGCAGCAACCCCCAATATTCGATTTTTTGTTGCAAAGGCAACACATGATCTGAAAAATCAATACATGCTCTAGAAGATTCTGTAAGAAAAACTTAACTCTAACTTGATTCTATTTGCACACTATAAAACAATAACTCAATGTTTAGTTATTTTTTGCATAATTTGATATAATTTACATAAGTTGACAGGCATGTTTGAGTAGAGGCTTTAAATGTATTATTAGCATTCATTATAAAATCAATCTCATCAATAAACCAATACTGAAATATACGACAAAATTTCCTTAATTTTGAAGGCCAAACCATCTAATGACAGCACAGCTTCAGGGTTATAAATTTTAACTTTATGAGACAGATAGGGCCCAAATAATCGTATCTAAATGATCATGGAAAGCATATTTCATTATTCAAATATAATACTTACGGAGTTCCTCGCAAGCTATAATCATTAGCTATTGTTTCAATGCCACCTGCTTTTGCTACAGCGATATAGCATGACTGGTTACCGAAATCAATACCGATTACGGACATAGCGGCCATGGTGAAATAAAATGTTTATTTTTTGCAATTTATAAATCAGTGAAGTCTAGTTTTATTTCAGCAATCAAAAGTTAAAAAACACGTTGTAATTGACAAGCAAAAAGAAATCACTCGACAGTTGATCGCCGGTTGCTCACTCATTCACTCACACTTGCTCACAAAAAACCACAGACACGAATCGGCCTCTCGAAATTTCTAGAACATAAACACAGCCTACCGAAATTAAGATCTATAATATAGACAACATATGTTCGCTTTGTGTATTTAAAATATATATATTATTTATGATAAATGTTATATCTTCTATTTATAAATAACTAAAATAAGGTTTAATTTTAAATTAAATCTGCCTACTTTTCCCTTATCTATATAACAAAGACCATATTTTTACAACTTGCAACAATTTACAATTCTAAGGGCGAAGTAATTTTGGCGGGTAATATATGTCGTTTCAAAATATTTGTAAAACTTTAACATTTTTGGGTATTTTTTTATTTTTTTTTATAAAAAATAAAAAGGTCACTGCTACTACAATTCAATAACTGTGAGTAGCAATCACATCCACTATGCCGGCCTAGATGGAACCGGCAACTTACAAGCTGATCCCGAGACGTGACCAAATCACTTCACGGTCTGTATACTTGTAAGTGGTGGTACTACCCCGGATCGGCAGACTGGGTACCACTGCCTACCACTCTTTGAAAACCAGACCCGAAGCAAATATCCATCTCTTTTTTATTATCAAAAATTTGCAATATTTAATATTATTAAATATTACAAATAAAAGCTATGAACAAAAATTTGCTCCGACCGGGAATCAAACCCGGGACTGTACGCGCAACAAACCAATCGCTAAGCCGTTCGTCCACGCCTGTCGGTATTAATGTTTAATAATATTGAAGGAAGCCAGGGAGTTGTGTCAGGATTGTGGCAAGTGGTGCTCCATTGCCTCTGCTTATCCCTGTGGGAAAAAGGGGAGACGACTTAGTTGATTGATGTTATCCTTAGCGTGATTGGGCCCCATAAAAGAAGGATGTGGCACTATTATGTTCTAATCGGATGGATGTTTAGTTCTTGCAAGGAACATTGATGTTCTTGTAACTGCTTGCAACACTGAATTTATTTGTCAAGTTGCTTCGCGGAAAGGTGGGTTTTTTCGAATTATGTTTCCAAAAAGTAAATAAATAGTAAAACCGTATTATTTTTAAATTAAATCATATAAACCTAATTAGAATTATTTTTTTGGTAAAATATCATACTCTTCCATATACATTATTTAACAAGTATTGTAGTGTAAGAGGTTATCTGTCGATGGAATAGGTCACCTTCACAATTTAGTGTCTGTTCCTATAACCGGCACATTAATATTTTTATATACGCTAATTGCATTTCTTATCGATGAAGTAACATTTGTAAATCACTATAACAGAATTTCGTCAGTATGAGTGGTGAGCCTGCTAACAAACGCACGAAAATGAGTACTCTTGAGCAATTAAAACAATATTCTGTGGTTGTGGCTGATACAGGAGACTTTGAAGGTCTGTACAATAACTTTTTATCGTTTCTTTTAAATCATTTTCTTTTCAGTACCTGTAATCTTGATTATGTATGAATTTATACTATTAGTAATATTATTATTGTTACTTGTACATTTCTATACTAAGCTACTATAAGTACTTGTATCATAGAAACAGGATGACCAAAGTACATAAATTAAAGATACATTGGTGTTGGCAAATGGTTTTTGAACCAGGGCTTTTAGTTTGCATGACCACTGCACTACTATTAAACCATGGTCGACTAAGACATAAAAATCAATCAACCATTCAAATTGGCACACCTTTTCCCCGCAGAGATAGGCAGATGCAATGGAGCACCACGTCCCACGATCCTGACACTACTCCCTTACTTCCCTCACATCCACACTTCTTTTCATTCAAGCTCTATGATTATGGGCACTAGGCAACAGCTTTCTTGAGGATGTCTCCAATTTGTTTGAAAAACACCCTCCTGGGTCTCACTTGTTTAACACATATTTCCACATCAGATTAAAATGAAAATGAAAATAAGCCTCCATTTTTTACAAGGATTGTTTTTTTTATTATTGTGACTCCTCATCTGACCTCGACTTGCCTTATGGTAAGTATGATAAAGGTCCAAGGGTTCCAATAACCGAAATAAACTGTTTGAGTTCATGGCTGCCTTAGTCTCCGTCACTATGTGGAGATGAGGGATGATCCCACAGGTTCATGACATTCTGACATTAATTGACACATAATTCTGACATTCTCACATAGTTGTGCAAAGTATTCAAATAAAACATAAAGAATAGCGTCCACCTGCTCCCACACACAAAATTAACTAACATACTGTCTCTCTCACTCTGTATGTCTGATGAGTTTGTTTGAATGGGCTGCCGAAACACAGTGTAAACTAGTATGGAGTCTTACAATTACCCTCAATGTATGTTTTATTTAGAATATTATGTTGATTATTTAGTTGATGTAAATAAAATAAATTATTAAGTTTTTTTATTATTATTACATATTTTTTTGTATTTTTTAATATTCTGTGTTGTATTTAATGTGTTACAGCCATGAAAGCTTATAAGCCTACAGATGCCACTACAAATCCAAGTTTGATCTTATCTGCTGCTGGTATGGAGCAGTATCAGCATTTAATGGATAAAGCAATCAAGTATGGAAAGGATACTGGCAGGTAATCTATTTCAATTAAATCCTAAGGTTTTCAAAACAGACAAGCTTTTGACAAATGAGAATGAATTTCATTGAAGAGTGGTTGGCAATGGTACCCAGTCTTCGGATTCAGGGTAGTACCACCACTTAGTATACAGACCATGAAGTGATTTGGTCACGTTTCAGGATCAAGTTGTAAGTTGCCGGTTCTAACTAGGCCGGCATAGTGGATGTGATTGCTACTCACAGTTGTTGAATTGTAGTAGCGGTGGCATCCATTCATGGACACTCCAGCTTATCATCAAGCAGGGTGCTGTTATATGTTGAATCACAATAATAAAAAAACAATTCTAATTTATAAAATCCTTTTTAATTGATAAAAAAATTATTTCTGTCAACAGTTACAAATCATTATTATTTAATTATAAAAATCTATAATGATGAATTTTTCTAGAATTTAATGTTAAAGTTTCAAATGTTTTTTACTATAAAAGACTGAAACATGCTACTTTTATATAATCATAACCTTCCATTATCCTTATCATAATGTTAAATGATAAACCTAGATAAAAAAAGCTGTTGTTTAATATAACTCATATACAACACCATGTTTTTTTATTATTGTGAATGTAATGTTTTAATTATAAAATGTTAAATACTTATATAAAATTTAAAATATATAATATTACTTTTTAAATTACACAATTTTATTTAATTGCAGTTTACATATAAATTGGTTTACAGTAGACATGTTCAGTCTATGTAAATTCAACATTATTTCCCAAATAATTCACTACATTTTAGAAATACCAACTACATAAAAAGCTACAATAAAAAAGTACAGTAATACTATTTAAAATTTTGTACACTATTAAAGTATAAGATCATACATTTAATATAATTTTTTAAACATAAAATAGGAACAGAAAATCTATACAATTTTCTATTATATTCTTGAAATCAAACCTAAAAGATTAGGCAGCCCTTTCTCTGTTCAGAAATGGTGCAACCTTCCTAAACACCCCCCCTTCCTTCTCTTTGCAACATCTCCCTTAGTACTTCGGACAGACTAGACATTCTTGGAATGTCCCTTCGCTGCGACTTGAATCACAGGGACCACATCGAGCGGGCCATTAAGACCACCTCCCGCAAACTTGGCATCCTGAACAAGGTGCGGCGGTTCTTCGCGCCAGAGCTTCGCCTGATATTATACAAGGCTCAGATTCGCTCTTGCGCGGAGTACTGTTCGCACCTCTGGGACGGCTCTGCCAAGTATCTTCTCAATGCCCTGGATTCATTGCAGCGCCGAGCTGTCCGAATTATAGGTGATGCAGAGGTCACGCGAACTCTGGAGCCCATGCAACTACGCAGAGACATGGCGGCTTTGTGCGTCCTCTATCGCCTATACCACGGAGAATGTTCCGAAGAGCTCTTTAACCTTATTCCTGCCTCGTCCTTCCACACCCGTAATACCCGCACAGGTCGGGGAAAGCATCCACATTTTATCGACCGAATCGGCAGTCGAACTAAAAAGTTCGGTGCGTCTTTTCTTTGTAGAACAATTGACAAGTGGAATGCTTTGCCTGCCCATGTGTTCTCTCCATCCTATGACCTTGGATCCTTCAAGCGATGCGTGAAGAAGCACCTTAGGCCGGCATAGTGGCGGCGGCTGGGGCAGCCGGGAACTGACTCGGTTGTTCCAGTCGTCGTCACTCTTGGACCTCCTCTTGCTTATCATCAGGCGAGTCGAGGTCAGATGTCGTGTCACAATAAAAAAAAAACACATCTTTCCTCTGCCCCATAACCTTAGATCCTTTCAACGCAGCATAGAGAGGTATCTCACCAGGCTTTATATGGGTCCTATAGCCTTGGATACTTGAAGAAGCTCCTTTGGCCGGCATAGTGGCGGCGACTGGGGCAGCCGTGAAGACTCGGTTTTTGCAGTCGTCGGCACTCTTAGATCTCTTCTTGCTTACCATCAGGCGGGTTGAAGTGAGATGTCGAGTCCAAAAAAAAACCACACTACCTATATTAGGCATTTTAAGAGTGGTAGGAAAACAGGCGGTGATATGGTTTTTTGCACTAGAGTAGTGCCATGGTAGTTCATGTGAACAGACTGTAGACACTCAGTCACAATTTGGGATAAGCCTGATAGTATATTTTTTTCAATTTTTATTGTGACTACATTTGACAGCACCCGCTTGATGTTAAGCTGAAGTGTGGTCTATGAATTAATGTCACTGCTAGTACAATTCAATAACTGTTAGTAACTTACAAGCGGATCTGAAAAACGCAACCAAATCACTTCATAGTCTGTTTCCTTGTAAGTGGTGGTACTACCCTGGATCGGCAAACTGGGTACCATTGCCTACCACTCTGATTCCACCTAGACTGGCATAGTAGATGGAAGTGCAACTCTCAGTTACTTATCTGTAGCAGAGTTGACTCCATTCATGGACTGTATCCCTGCTTGCTTAACATCTTGCGGGGTGCTTTCATAGTCTCTTTATTTACATCACCATTACAATATTGCAGTACGGTTGATGAGCAAGTGTGTGAAACACTTGATATGCTGAGTGTGCTGTTTGGCTGTGAAATATTGAAAATTATTCCTGGCAGAGTCTCCTGTGAAGTAGATGCGAGGTATGTTATAGTAATTTGTCTATTTATATAAGCTTGAACAGAAAAATAGGTGTATATCAACAAAATATACAGATATTTAGTTACGAAGTGATAGATACAAAAATCTTTAAGTGTTTTAATTATTAAAGTTAAGTTAACAATCTGGTAAGTTAACAAATGACTTGTAGTAGGGGAAGCTCCACCTCCTCCTCGCTATGAATATATAGCCATTGGTATAGATATTTTATTGACGACATGCGTGGCCGATGGCACTCCAATTTGTTACATGTAAAGTCCCGGGTTCGATTCCCGGTCGGAGCATATATTTGTTTCATACCTTTTATTTGTAATATTTAATAATTATATTAAATATTACAATTTTTTTTATTTGTAATATTTTTTTAAATATTACTTTTTTATTACAATTGTTAATAAAAAAGGCGGTTATTTGTTTTTGAAGCGTGGTAAGCAGTGGTACAGTCTGCCGATCCGGGGTAGTACCACCACTTACTAGTATATAAACCGTGTAGTGACTTATTCGCGTTTCAGGATCAGCTTGTAAATTGCCGGTTCCAACTGCTACTTACAGTTATTTAACTGTAGTAGCATTTATCTCCATTCATGGACCGCACAACAGCTTAACATCAGGCGGGGTGCTTTCATATGTCGAGTCACAATAAAAAGAAAATATATACATAGCTAGATTACAATATCTCACTATATACTATTTATGTTATTATTCATTTTCCCAAATAATTTTGTGATTTTATAAACTGTTATGTTAGGTATTTTTTTATTTTCCAGAATATCATTTGACAAGGATGCAAGTATTGCAAAGGCAATTAAGTTGGTGAATTTGTTTTCTGAAAATGGCATTAAGAAGGATAGGATCCTTATTAAACTTGCATCTACTTGGGAAGGCATTCAGGCAGCTAAGTATGTCTTAACATGATTCAGTATAATAAATTTATAGTATTATAGAAATAATTGTGACTAAACTCTTAAATAGCTAATTTTAATGAATATTTTTATGTGAGTTTAATTGGATTTGATATGTGGCACTAAAATCGTTTTTAGGGTTCCGTAGTAAAAAACGGAACCCTTATAGATTCGTCATGTCTGTCTGTCTGTCCGTCCGTATGTTACAGCCACTTTATTCCGAAATTATAAGAGCTATGCTGTTGAAACTTGGTAAATAGATGTATTCTGTGAACCGCATTAAGATTTTCACACAAAACTAAAAAACAAAAACAATAAATTTTGGGGGTTCCCCATACTTAGAACTGAAACAAATATTTTTTTCATCAAACACATACTTATAGGTTTAGATAGGTAGACCTTTAAAAATGATATTGATGTTTCCAATATAATTTTTTTTTAAACTGGATAGTTGCGCGAGAGACACTTCCAAAGTGGTAAAATTTGCCCCCGGGCGAGTCATTGGCGAGTCCGACTCGCACTTGGCCGCTTTTTTTACTTTCGGGCGGAACAGTGTCTGGTGGTCTGGGTAGGCATACTGGGCCTGCCCAGACCACAAATGAGAATGAATTTCATTATCATTCATTACCCTTGATTGTGTGTCCCTTTAGGCTGAAAAAAAAAAGTTGGCGACCCTCATGGGAGGGTGACATGTGAAAGAAAAACAAGAAACCTTCTCAGTTAAGCCCTAGTAGTATACTAAGAATGATTTTAATTTTTAACACAGAGAGTTGGAGAAGAAGCACGGCATCCATTGCAACTTGACGCTGTTGTTCTCCCTTTACCAAGCCATTGCCTGCGCCGAGGCGAATGTTACACTGATTTCACCATTTGTCGGACGTATTCTTGATTGGTATGTATAAAGAGAACTTGACGATGGGCGTGGCCTGTTGGTTACTTCACCAGGGGCCCGATTCTTAATACACGTCAGCGAAATAAAGAACTTGCACTGATATTTGAAATCTTCGTAACCAATCAGCGAATAACAAATCATAGGTATACTACGTTGATTGGTCACTTGTGTCCGCGACGAAATTTTACTGCTTTTACGACGACGTAATGTATTAAGAGAATCGGCGCCCAGTCGTTACGCGTAAAGTCCTGGTTCTATTCCCGGTCGAAGAAAAGATTTATTACAATTAGATAAATATTACAATTACATATTTGTTAATAAAAAAGAGAAGGATATTTGGGTAGGGGGATAGTGGTAGTAGGGTGCGTTGCTTATTCTGCCGATCTGGGGTAGTACCATTTCCATGGTCTAACTTAAGCTGAAATATGCGTTAGAAAGAGGAAAAGATGTAAGATTTTGACGACAGGCGTGGACGAACGGTTTAGCGATTGGTTTGTTGCGCGTAAAGTCCCGGGTTCGATTCCCGGTCGGAGCAAATATTTGTTTCAAATCTTTTATTTGTATTATTTAATAATGTTAAATATTGCAAATATTTGTTAATTAAAAAAAAAAGAGATGGATATTTGCTTCGGGTCTGGTTATAAAAGAGTGGTAGGCAGTGGTACCCAGTAGTACCACCACTTACAAGTATACAGACTGTGAAGTGATTTGATCACCTTTCGGGATTAGCTTGTAAGTTGCCGGTTCCATCTAGGCCGGCATAGTGGATGTGATTGCTACTCACAGTTATTGAATTGTAGTAGCAGTGACATTCATTAATGGACCACACTTCGGTTTAACATCAAGCTATCATATGTCGAGTCATAATAAATAAAAACCTCTCACCAAAAACAAATGTCAAAATACGGCTTCCAAATAAAGTTGTGTGTGTACATAACATGAAGTTTGCTTAACTTACAATTTCCTTTAGGTATGTGGAGCACACCAAGAAGACTTATGAAGCCAAAGAGGACCCCGGCGTAATGTCAGTTACCAGAATCTACAATTACTATAAGAAGTTCGGTTATACAACCCAAGTTATGGGTGCGTCGTTTAGAAACACGGGCGAGATCAAGGAGCTGGCTGGATCCGATCTGCTCACTATCAGCCCAAAGTTGCTGCAAGAATTGGCCGATTCTGACGCACCATTGAAAAGGGTGAGGGCTTTTACTACATTTCTACATAGAAACAGGTGGAGAGTGACGGCGATTGAGGCATCTGTATAATGAAACGGATTTTTCAGTGGTCGGCGCTTTACCGTCAGGAGTCCGAGGTCAGATGTCGTGTCTTAATAAAAAAAATGTATTTTATAGAAAATCCCCCCTCCCCCACTCTTTGTAACACTTCCCTTGGTATAACTACTGGCAGATAAAAAGAGCGCTGAATTTTAAGCTGCGCAGTATAAGGATAGGCAGATAAGAAGAGTACTGGACGACTGCGGTAGGAGCAAATCATTGCATCGTTTAATATTGCACTTAATTAATATTAATTATTTTTAAATTTATAGTCATCCGAAAATCTAAAGGTAAATAGTTAACAAAACAAGTTATTGCGCTGCTCGAATGCCAGCGCTTTTTTTATCGGCCGGCTCTCTACCTCGGACAGACTAGATTTTGTTGGGATGTACCTTCGCAGCGACCTCCATCAATCAGGCAGGTCGAGGTAGATGTCGATGCGAGTTCAAGGGTACTAACCTAGGTCTCATGACTAGGTCTTATATTTTTTTAATTAAAAAAATATATAATTTCGATTATTAAACTTGGCAATGTGCTTTCACAGACCTTGGACCCGAAAATAGCTGCTAAATGTGACTTGGAGAAAATATCCTTAACCGAGGCTCAGTTCCGTTGGCATATGAATGAAGATCAAATGGCTACAGACAAGCTCTCTGATGGCATCAGGAAATTCGCAGCCGATACAAGGAAACTAGAGTCTCTCATCAAAGGAATGATTACTAAGAAGTAAAATGTGCTCAAAATATGTTTAAATGGCTATATTTTAATGCTTGTGTGGCCAGATGCAAGTGATTTTTTTAAATTAATTCCAATACCTCCTTGCGGCGATAAATGCACTTAATTTTGAGGTTATAAGGTACACTTTTCCGTGGTCACGAAATATCTATCATGTTAAAAATATAACTTATATTTTTAACATAAATAACTTATATTTTTAACAGAATAAGACCTAATATAGATATTCTCATTCCTTCCGCGTTTTTTGTCGTCATTTCAAATTCCAATCTCGCTTTCGTTTATACAGCTTTCCTATAACTCCTCGATGGTATGCAGGGGGAAATTCAAGAGCGCCGTAAGCTGCATACGTATCGTTTTTACTATGCCAGACACAAGGGCCCTGTCACTTGCTTGAAGGATTTTCAAAGAGTGGTAGGCAGTGGTACCCAGTCTACCGATCACAGTAGTACCACCACTTACAAGTATACAGACCGTCAAGTGATTTGGTCACGTTTCAGGATCAGCTTGTAAGTTGCCGGTTCCAACTAGGCCGGCATAGTGGATGTGATTGCTACTCACAGTTATTGAATTGTAGTAGCAGTGACATTAATTCATGGACCATGGACCACACGGGGTGCTGTCATATGTCGAGTCAAAATAAAAAATATGAAAATAGGCGACTTAAGCAACCATAAACTGCATCGGGCTTTTCAGTCCCATTGCATATCTTCAGGCCAGGCGAGGTCAAACGTTCCGTCATAACATTTAAAAATGTTGCGCGGTATTGACGATAGTTAGGAGTTCCTTGGTTAGCGAACTTAATAGTTCGCTCGATAATGTGTTATCATTAAAGTTTATCAATCATTAAATTATTAGCCATTTAAACCTCATTAAATGTTCCTGTCTAATTATATCAGTACTTAGTTGTTGTTGACTATAATTGTGTATAATTCAATTCAAATACATAAAGTTAACCGTGGGCTCAAAGTAGGTGAGAGAGCTTATTATTGCGACTATACCTTCGCAGTTAACTTCGGTGACGTACTAAAGTTTGGAACTAGTTGTACATCGAGTCAGATATATTTCGTTTCATTCTCTTTTAGTACAAATCATTACTTTTTCTAATTAAATTAGATTTTTTTGTTGTAGAATAAGTGAAATGTCGGTGCTTTTAAATTTTATTTTACAAAGTTATGTAATTAGTTTTAAGTAAAATGGGACCATATTTTTTGTAAAGGACATTCCTTTTTTGTATTCAAAGGTTTTGGTGTTTTTTGTTATTATTTTTATACAGTTTAAATAAAGATTTTTTTACTACTTCAACACTTGTTTTATTTATCAAAATTATAATTAAATTTAATTATATTTTCAATGAAAAAAATGTTTGGATCGTGGAAAGAATCGCTTCATAGTCTGCCTATCTCTGCTGTGAAAGTTATGGTCGCCAGACGGAGCAAATGGTCACCTATGGTTTGCCCATCTCTTAGAGAAGCCTTACCCAACCTTTTCCCTCTAGCGTTACCATGATCCGTGGACCCCCTAGCGCCACCTTACCATGACCCGCGGACCCCTAAAAAACTTATTTGCAGTACTCACATAGATTTTTTTTATTGTGACACGACATTTGACCTCGTCTCGCCTGATGATACGCAAGAGGAGGTCCAAATGACGACGACTGAGAAAACCGAGTTTGTTCTCGGCTGCCTCAGCCGCCGTCACTATGCCGGCCAAAGATCAATCTATTTTATTATCAAAATCTCAATTTAACTCTAATGCAGTGTTGTATGCAAAAGGCTAGCCTAGCCACTTGACACATTATTCCATCTTGAAATTGAAAAAGGCAAAATGGTCTGACTAAATTCGTCTGCACCACAATGCATTCGTAATTTTCTTCTATTGCCCGCGGACCCCATGGAATATCGCGTTGACCCCTAGGGGCCCGTTCAAATAAGTACTTTTCATAAGTAGCTGACTTATAAAAATGAAAATTTGGCATTGAATAAAACAACATTTAGCATTCATTTTTAAGTAGATGGTGTTTATTTGACCCCTTTAAAGTTATACCCCTCAGCTCAGATATCACCTGTGTCAGTGCTTTTCTATTCCTTGAAGCATTGGTGATGTGCGGTTTTTTTTTGTAGGGCCTTGAGCTTGATTATGGCAAAATTTCGTCATTTCATAGATATTTTTAGTTTTGGGAACAATTCTTAAATACGGTGGCTGATTCTTGGATACGACATTTTTTTCAGACAAAAAATCACGCTATTCTTTTTTATTTATCGTTTTTTTGCAAATTACACCAAATCACGTCTAACCTACATGTAAAAAAGAGAATATTATGTAAATATACAAGAATTAAGAAAATCTAATGTTTGTAGTCCGCAATATTTAAAAAGTCACCGTTCATTTGAATAAACCTAGTAGGTACGTTGGTCGGCCACTTTCTATGATACAAGAACAGTAGCTTTGTTTATAAAAGTTTGAAAAAAATATAAAAGTATTATGTTTAGTTAATTATCATTTAATAGCGATTAATTTCACAAAAATAACCGTAATAAAAATACAGAGAAGCATCTATAAAATAATATAATAAATAATATGTTATATTTGTCTTGATTTTATTAAATCTACTCTGATCCAACTAAATGAAAATTAGGATGGAAGGATCCAACAAATATTAGCCAGCTGTTACGAGACAGGGCAACCCTTAACATACTTCAGCATTACATAACGATCGTCGTATTTATCAGGCGGAGCAAGTCCGTAACGTTGCGCGACCGTCTCCGCTAAATATTCGAGTGTATTTAAGTTTTTAAGCATCAAAATGGTTTAATTTTGTTTTTAAATAAACATATGTCATCAAATCAGTATTAAACATCACGAATTTGTAATAAAAATTATATCAGTGTGTTATTAAAGTACAAAATTATAGCTGTTAGGTGTAAAAGAAAAAATAGTGCTCAATTCAATTCCTAATCTGCTATCAAAGGAAAATACGAATTAATTTTTCAAGTATAAAAATAGAGGTGGCATGAGTGGCCTTCAGGAAATTGTGACATAACGACTAATGAGATTCATTTCCACGTGAATTCGCCGAAGTGGGCAAATTTGACGTTCAGGGTAGGACGGTGAGAGAGGGGCGGATATTTGATATTGACCTATATAGTTCATTGAGAGATCGGTCGATGCGAGACTTGGCATCTGCGCGTTCCCGATACTCCTTTACTTAGTTTAATGCCTGTTTCAGTACTCTCACTGTTTTAATATTTATTAAAGTATCATTTAAATAACAGTTTAAATTATGTCTAGTCATGAAAAATAGAATGTTCTTCAGTCTTCCTCTTGAGTTGAATTTGTTTTCTGTTCTTAACCTTGAGTGGAGTGGTAATGATCCGCTTACAAGAAAGGTGATCATATTCCGTGATATTATGTCATAATTCTATTGCAATGTTCCGTGTTTATCCTTAAATAGTAATTATTCAAAATGGGGAAAACCAAAGTGTCAAAGAAAACAGTTGCGATGGATGTTGCGTATTCAGATGTAAGTACTCATATATACACCTATATATATGTAGATATTATCGCAATGTTGTCTATATTGATTAAATCCTTTAATAATAATAATGGGAAATTTGAATATAAACAAAGGTTATGTAATGTTACTTTGATGTTAGATTTTAACGCGTTTAGCGCGAATGGGAAAATTGTAAAACGTGGTACTTAATTATTAAATATTACTTTATTAAATAATTATTTAATTATTAATGGATGCTACGGTTATTAAGATAAGTATTGCTAATTATTTACAAAGAAACTGCTTCACAATTATCATTTTACTTATCGCGTCCGATCTATGAAGTTTTTTATAATCAATAATTATTTTAGAAACAAACTTACTTTAATTAAACTTTTCCTTTGTATTTCTTTGGTTCATATAAATTATAAGGTATATGTATGAAGTAGGTACTTATACTTGTAGTATAGGTAAATGTATAATAAATATTTATTGTAGTAAATATACAAAATATTAAATAAGTAATAGTAGTAGTAATATCATTTAAAGTTTGTACTAAAACTAGGTCACTAGGCTACGCTAGTTAATACGTAAATACGAGTATTATTTCTTTTTTATTGAATTTTACCATGTATTCTAAATTTTATTATTAATTCAAATTAATCCCGATATGACGAACTTTTTATTTCGATATTGACTCGTCATTGACGTTTACTAATTGTGTTCAGTGTCCAACTGAAAGTTTGGTTTCGGTCGGACACTAATTGTTATTTTAAATGTAAAATGACTTTCATATATTTTTTAAATCGTATATCTCATTAGTTTGGATTATTTTATTGTTAATTGTCCTATTGCATATTTATTAATCTATGAAATTCGATTGAAAATTAGTATTTTTAATTAAATTTCATAGATATTCGTTTGTTTAGGAAAATAAATAGATGTACGACGACAGGGTTTGTTGCGCGTAAGTTCCCGGGTTCGATTCCCGGTCGGAACAAATATTTGTTTCAAAGCTTTTATTTGTAATATTTACTAATTATATTAAATATTGTAAATATTTGTTAAAAAAAAGAGATGGATATTTGCTTCGGGTCTGGTTATCAAAGAGTGGTAGGCAGTGGTACCCAGTCTGCCAATCCGGGGTAGTACCACCACTTACAAGTATACAGAACAAGTGATTTGGTTTCGTTTCGGGATCAGCATGTAAGTTGCCGGTTCCATCTAGGCCGGCATAGTGGATGTGATTGCTACTCACAGTTATTGAATTGTAGTAGCAGTGACATTCATTCATGGACCACACTTCGGCCTAACATCAAGCGGGGTGCTGTCATATGTCGAGTCACAATAAAAATTATAAAAAAAAGTGGCGCTCCATTGTATCTGCCTATCCCTGTCAGAAAAAAGGCGTGACAATTTGATTGATTGTTAATTGTCTTATTTATTTATTTAGGTAAAAGAGGAGGAGGTTATGAATGGCGATGCCGGAGAAGAGGAAGCAGAGCCCGCGCGTGGCAATTGGACTGGACGATTCGACTTTTTGCTCTCACTCCTGGGTTATAGCGTGGGACTGGGCAATGTGTGGCGTTTTCCATATTTATGCTACAACAACGGAGGAGGTACGTTTACGGAAATCGTTTCCGTATCACGGCATAGGTGACGGTAATTTAGGCTTTGTTAAATAAAGTAAGCTCGGGTTCAAAATATCAGCTTCACTGTTTTTTGACGAGCAACGCGTGGTGCGGTGCCTTAGTTGACACATCAGACCGCTACGTTTAAGTCCCGGGTACAATTCCCAGTCGAACAAAGATTTTATTTTTAGCGTATATTTAATAGATGAATTTAATTGAATGAAGCAAAAAATAAAATAGTTGTAGGCAGGTGTTCAGTCTGCCGATCCGGGGTAGTACCACAACTTACAATTGTACAGATCAAGATGTTGAATCATGATCAGAAATGTTGGTATAAGCTTATTATACGTTGCCAGTTCCAGGTAGGCCGGCGCGATGTAATGCGGCTGCTCGCAGTTATGTAACTATAGTAGCAGTCACCTCCATCCATGGACTGAACCCAGCTTAACATCAGGCGGGGTGCTTTCATATGTTGTGCCACATTAAAAAAAGACAGATATTTGCTTTAAATTCGGGAGTTTAGGTCGTTTACTCTGTATGCCGATCCGGGATAGTACTACTTTCAAATGTATAGGCCGTGTTAAGGATCAGCTTGAATGTTGACCCAGGACTTGTTTTTTAATAAGACGCGACATCTGAGACCATTTCACTACCACGCGAGTCTTAAACCCGAAGTAAACGGCTGTTCAAAATAAACAAAATTATAACAAAATATATAAAAAAAAACAAATAATCTACTTAATTTAAAAAACCACAGCAACGTTTGATTCTGACAATCATTCAATTAAATAAACTGCTTACTTAATCTTGTGACATTTTGTGCACCATCAAAATTTGTCTATATTTAAAGTTAATTTAAATTTGTACATTTCTATATTAAGCTACCCGTACGAATTGCTTTTATCCTTTTACTCGTCATATATAAATCGCATTTGTTAATCTCCTTTCATCCATATTGGATTAATTATTGAGTGCATATTAAATGGCAACTGCTTGTTATTATAGTTTCTGATGTTAATATCACTAATTAACCGCGGATGTGACTATGGCGTTATAATTTGTTCCACAAGGACTGTGGTCGTATAATTAGAGCCTCGACGTTTGCCGCCGATTGTGGTGTGGATTACACGTTCAATCAATTAGTCATTAGTGTGATTCATATGATTGATGATTTAACAAACAATAAATTTGATTTTAACGTATATTTGACAAGTCTTTAGGATTAAATAAACTATAAATGTGGTTTACCTATTGGTAGTGCAATGGTCACGCAAACCGAGAGCACGGGTTCAAAACCACTTGCCGGTATTAATGTGTCGTTGATATTATGTACTTTGGTAGTCCTGTTTCTATGATACAAGCTGTTTCTATGATAGAATGCTATGATAGGTAACCTAGTACCCATAACGATAAAGCGTGTATGAAGAGGATTGTGAGGGATTTATATCAGGATCGACTCCGTTGTCTCTGCATATTAAAAACCGATTTCAATACAATAATTTCATAAAATATATTTTTGTTCGGCATAGTGATGGTGACTGAGGCACCCGTGACTAACTCGGTTCTTTCAGTGTAGGCATTCTCGAACCTCCTCTTGCGTTATTTTTTTGGTTTTTTTAACTATAGTTTTTTTTTATTGTGACACGACATTTGACCTCGTCCCGCCTGATGATAAGCAAGAGGAGATCCAAGAGTGACGACGACTAAAACATCCGAGTTAGTTCACGGCTGCCTCAGTCGCCGTCACTATGCCGGCCAAAGGTGCTTCTTCACGCATCGCTTGAAGGATCCAAGGTTATAGGAGGGAGAAAACACGTGGGCTGGCAAAGCATTCCACTTTTTCTCTTACAACGCTATTACTGTTTTGGCACGTTTCAGGTGCATTTCTAATCCCATTTACGGTAATGCTGATCATAGCTGGGTTGCCTTTGATGTTTATGGAGCTATCATTTGGGCAATATGCAGCTTTGGGCCCAGTGGCTGTTTACAACCGCTTCTGTCCACTGTTCCGTGGCTTGGGATATGGTATGGTGATCGTATCCAGCATTGTTATGCTGTACTACAACCTTATTATTGCATGGACGATTTACTACATGGTGGTGTCGTTCTCGAGTATCTTCTACCAATTGCCATGGCAGCATTGCGATGCCAAGTGGAGTACAGAGCGTAAGTATTTGTTACATTACAAATTAATGAATCATATAAGAATTATATGAAAAAAGCATTTATATTTTATATTTTGTTCAAGTTGAATTATAGTAATAATAAGGAACTTTAAAAATTAGAACAATTTAAAGATAATATTATTATTATTAGCCGATTTATTTGTCCCACTGCTGGGCAAAGGCCTCCCTCTCTTTTTTTTTCATGACTCCCGACATTTGGCGATCTCTCGCCACGAACTATTGTCCATCTCATCTCGCCATCTCGTGTAGCCTTAGCTTGTGTAGCTTGGTGGCTAGAACAGTCGTGCGTTAAACCACAGACACCAGGTTCAATTCCCGCTCGCAGCAACTGATGTGAACGCGTTCATATTTTTTTTTATGCAATCAATAAAGAAACTGTTAATCTAATCACCATTAAATAAATAAATAATTTAGTTGATTTAGCAATGCAATGAAAAAAGACGATTGCACATCGGTTGGATGCGAACGGGAATTGAACATCTATGGCATAACGCGCACGACCGCTCTGGCCACTGAGCTATACGATAATACGTACACTACGCAAATAATTCAAATTTTAAGTTTTAACACAAATTTAAAGTTTAAAACTAGGGTGGAAAAAGTTATGGCGAAGTTAAAAGTATTATATTTTTCAGATTGTTATTCCTATGAGGAAGCTGATCAGTGTGAATCCAGAAATGGCACCTATTATTTACGTGAATGTTACAACCAAACTTACGCATCCGCACGCAACATAGCAGCATTGGCTGAGGTCGCATTACGACGACCACCAGCTGAAGAATATTTTACGTATGTACATTTTAAAACTTATAAGTTGGGGATATTTTGATGTAGGGATATTTTGAAAACCAGGACGACCTATAAGAGCAGTCGTAGTTCAATGTACCTACGAATAATACGTACTTACAACAGGGTCTATGAAACTCTAATAGTAGCAATTAAAATTTCTAATAAAGTATTTAATTAAATAATAGAATTAATTAAATTATAAATTTAAGGCGACCATGGTGTAGTGGCAGTGCAATAACTACGTAAGCCGAGTGGCACCGGTGTGTGGGTTCGACCCCACACACCGGTACCAATGTATCTTTGATATATGTACTTTGGTTGCCCTGTTTCTATGATACAATCACTTTAATATCTTAGTATAGGAATGTAAAACTAAAAAAGTTATTATTCTATTATTTTTAACAATAAACCCAGGACACTGCAAAAACTAGATAAATAAATAGATAGATAAAAAAATGGAGTTTTATTCACAGGAACGAAGTGTTGGGTCTTTCATCTGGCATTGAGGAGACTGGTCATATACGTTGGGGAATGGCGGCTTGTCTTTTAGCTGCATGGGTTATTGTATTCCTTTGTTTGTGTAAGGGTGTTCAATCATCGGGTAAGGTGAGAATATACAGTATCATTATCTATGTGTTTAAATATTAACTATTTACTAACTACTCTGTCACGCCTTAGTTTCCAATGGTAATTTATTTTATTGACAAAGAGATTGATAAAAGATATTTATAAATTAGAGGTTAGTGGAAAGATAAACGCAGACGATACAAAAGATTGTTTCTTGAACAAACCTGTGACAGAAGCAGGGCAGAACCGTAAAAGGTGTCTATCCTCATGCTAATTGAAGCGTAACAATTTGATTCTATAGTAAGTAAACAGACCGTGAAGTGACTTAATCGCGTTTCGGGATCAACTTGTAAGTTGCCTGTTTCAACTAGGCCGGCATAGTGGACATGACAGCTGTCCACTATGCAGTTAATTTAACTGTACTAGCAGTCACCTCCATTCGTGGACAGCACTCCAGCTTAACATCAGGCGGGGTGCAGTCATATGTCGAGTCATATAAAAAGCGACTAACTGAAATTTCTCTCGTGCTTTCATTTATTATGTACGATAATAAAATATAAGTATTAAAAGTTTAAACGTAACTGGTATTGTTAAAGGTTGTATACTTCACTGCACTGTTCCCATACGTGGTATTGGTGATCCTGTTCTTCCGTGGCGTCACACTTCCTGGTGCATCCACTGGCATACTCTTCTACTTGACTCCTGATTTTAGTCAACTCGCTAATGCTCAAGTTAGTTATGATTCCTAATTATTTTATACAAACTTTATAAAATATTTCTTTTATTAACTTATATTATCTATCTTTTTATTAACTTTAAATTGTTAAATAAAATGAAAAGTATATTAACTATAATTTAAACTAAAAATCAAAAAATATCATCTTGAGCCGACACATCAGAGATACGTAGTCCCAAGGAGACTGACAAAATTTCCCCTTTGTATAGCAGAGCTAACGTGGCAGAAATAATTACAATCAATTATACCAGCCTTTCTGTCTCCAGACTTCTCCGTCAACCGCATGGACACTTTCAGGCCAGGCGCTTGGCTGAAAGAGTTGTATCTTTTTATCTTTTAATTATTTAAAAATTATCAGGTCGATTTTAAAGTACCCGTGTATTTTTTTTCTTGTGGTTTATTTAAGTGCTAGTATTATTACTGTATAAATTAGTATTATCGCAATTGGTTTAACTATTGTTGGCACCTTTTTTTGTTTATATTTATTGAATAAATTAAACAATTATGTATTTTTACACAATAGTTTAATTGGCAAATATAAATGAGTTTTATTATTGTTTAGGTATGGGGTGATGCAGCAGTCCAAATATTCTTCGCTTTATCACCAGCTTGGGGCGGGCTTATCACATTGTCTTCGTACAACAAATTTTCAAACAATTGCTATATGTAAGTACATTTTCATATACATTTGCTTATTATTATAATTTACAAATGGTTTATATTTTTGAATATAATGATTA
Source organism: Tinea trinotella (assembly GCA_905220615.1). Classification (NCBI taxonomy): domain Eukaryota; kingdom Metazoa; phylum Arthropoda; class Insecta; order Lepidoptera; family Tineidae; genus Tinea; species Tinea trinotella. Next base: position 6,089,853 of record HG992310.1, read on the forward strand.
TTTAATAATTATTTATCGTCTTGTATACAAAAGACTTAATGGTGGTTGGCATTCTCTACCAGCCAAACCTTAAGAGAATTACGAATATTGGTTAAAAATCGGGGGCAGCGATAAAGATTGCAATTAACTGTATGAAGTCATATACTCGTACATACATACATGTAGGTAGGTAGGTACCTAATGCTTGTAGGTCGTTTTACATGAAGTTACATAATTACGTATGTACTTAATTATTTTAATAATTTACTGTGCCTACATATTACGCACTTCGTTGAATTACTTTTTATGGCTAAACCTTGTTTAGTATATGGTCTATCAAACAAAAACATAATTAATTTACCTACAAAGACGGTCGAATAAGTTTTTTTCGTTTGAATAATATTATTAGAACCATGGTTAAAATTCTGATATTTATAGATGAATAATTTCCGTCATAATTATATTATTTATGACACGACTCGACCCGCCTGATGATAAGCAAAAGGAAGTCCAAGAGTGACGACGACTGAAAAAAACGAGTTAGTTCACGGCTGCCCCAGTCGCCGTCACTATGCCGGCCAAAGGTGCTTGTTCACTCATCGCTTGAAGGATCCAAGATTATAGGATAGAGAGAACACATGGACTGACAAAGCATTCCACTTGTCGATTGTTCTACAAAGAAAAGACGCACACTTTTTAGTTCGACTGCCGATTCGGTCGACAAAATGCGGATGCTTCCCCTGTCCAGTGCGGGTATTACGGGTGTGAAAAGACGAGGTAGGAACAAGGTTAAAGAGCTCCTCGGAACGTTCATGATGTAAAATAACATAAAAAACTTCAGTCAACTCTAATAAATACGTACCACTTTCAGCGACTCACTAATCGTGGCAGTATCGAACATCCTAACCTCATTCTTTGCTGGGCTGGTAATCTTCTCCGTAATCGGGTTTCTAGCCCATGAGCTAGACGTTGGAGTAGACCGGGTAGTAGACCAAGGGGCTGGTCTTGCATTCATAGTGTACCCAGAAGTCGTCACACGTCTACCGGTCTCGCCACTATGGTCTATTCTGTTCTTCTTGATGCTGCTCACCTTAGGACTTGATTCACAGGTATATTGTTAATACATATTTTTTTCAAGATTCTGTTAGGAGAAACTATCGCCTGCGCTATCTAGCGTAACATTAGACAATATTTTTAATGGTCTGATGTTAAATTAGATAGCGCAGATGATAGCTGCTTCTAACAGAGGTCTGTAGCAGTAAACGCGTTCGCTTTTTTAGGTTGCACAATGCACCTATCCTGTCTAAGTTTATAGGTTTCAAAATTATTGGGAGTTTAAACTGTATTTTCTTAGATTTTGCGCGAACATTGATTAATGAATTAAACAAATTTTATGCGGCTTACTATCGCGTTTATTTTGGTTTTGATTTTACAATTTTTTATTATTCCGACGTTTCGAGAGCTTTGCAGCCATCGTGGTCACGGAGAGACTGAGGTGTTGGTCGTCCTATTGGTTGATGCTGTTATTGTTTCCAAAACTACCCCGTTTCATATTTTGTTTTTCTGTTCCCGGTTTATTTCAAATTTTTGCAAAAATAACTGACGGTGTCATCTGGTTTGGCAGTTTGCTGGACTTGGGACTTGAGTTTGTGAATTATGGGGTCCCAGGTGTTAGATAATCGCCAACCACCTTCTCTATTGAAATTAGGATGCTTTTTAATCTCAATAGCCTCGCGTACCAACCTGGGTATCAGTCGACTTTCCTTTGCGAGGATCTTCGGTTTGTCGAAACGGATGTAGTGATTGGCGCCGTCCTGTTGATGCTCACAAACTGCAGACTTTCCACTACGTTGGTGTTTTATATCCGCGATATGTTCCCGTACGCGTGTGCATATATTTCTTTTTGTCTGTCCTATATACGAGAGTCCACAGTCAACGTAGTGGAAAGTCTTATAATGGTTGGCGATTATCTAACACCTGGGACCCCATAATTCACAAACTCAAGTCCCAAGTCCAGCAAACTGCCAAACCAGATGACACCGTCAGTTATTTTTGCAAAAATTTGAAATAAACCGGGAACAGAAAAACAAAATATGAAACGGGGTAGTTTTGGAAACAATAACAGCATCAACCAATAGGACGACCAACACCTCAGTCTCTCCGTGACTACGATGGCTGCAAAGCTCTCGAAACGTCGGAACAATAAAAAATTGTAAAATCAAAACCAAAATAAATGCGATAGTAAGCCGCATAAAATTTGTTTAGTTTAAACTGTGTTGTAAAAACTATAGATAAGTTTAAATGTTATCTCAACACGCACAGGGATAGGCAACAACAATGAAGCGCGACCTTCCACGATAAAGATACAACTCTCTCGCTTTCCTTAAATCCACAACTCTCTTCATTCAACCTCTACAGGCTACAGGTATGGGCACCGCAAAACTCTGTTTTTTTTTTTTAATAATTGTTGAAAGAATAACCTTTTTTTTTATTAATACAAGACATATGACATTACCCAGCCTGATGTTAGGCTGAAGTGTAGTCCATGAATAACTAACTAGCAGTCACATTCACTATGCCGGTAAGCCGGCTTGTAAGCTGAGTCCGAAACGCGACTAAATCACTTCACGGTCTGTACACTTGTAAGTGATGGGTCGGCAGACTGGGCACTACTGCCTACCATACTTTAAAACTCCTGCCTCGTTGTAATTTCTGAATTTTATGCTGAATTAAATCTTTTAGTTTGCCTTAATGGAGACAGTGACCACAGCCATTTTGGATAGATTCCCAAACTTCCGCCAGAAAAAGGTGTGGGTAGTACTGACTGTTGCTGTCTTTGGTTATATCGGTGGACTTATCTTCACAACGAACGTAAGTTTCCAATTATTCTTTGGTATTAATTATCAATAAATCCAATCAATCAAATTGTCACGCTTTCCCACAGGGATAGGCAGAGACAATGGAGCGCCACTTGCCATGAATTAGGTTTCCTTTATTACAATTTTATTACTCGTTTTATTAATAAAAAATTTCTTCGCATCAAATAATTACAAAATGGTTTACAAAGGCAAACTTATGCCTTTAGGAATTTTGTGCTAGTCAACTCTTGGGATATGTAATTCCTATAGAGCAGAAAAGAAAACAAATACCACATTATATACACATCATCAAATCAAATCAAATTGTCACGCCTTTTTCCCACAGGGATAGGCAGAGACAATGGAGCGCCACTTGCCACGATCCTGACACAACTCCCTAGTCACATTCTTTTATACAAGCTCTATGGTTATGCGCACTAGGCAACCTAGCTTTCTTGAGGATGTCTCCGATTTGGTCGGCAAACACCCTCCTGGGCCTGCCTCGTTTAATGGATGCACAAATATTCATCAAATCATATACAAAGTGTAATTTTGGTCAATAATGTGGGAGCCTCTACATTTCAGTAAAAGGCTTATTATTATTAATGTATGTATACATACAATGTGACTTTTTTTCTTACTACTGGAATACCGATTAGTATAAATAAGTCAGTTTGACAGTAGAGGTCTGTTGCCAGCCAGTAGTGGGGCGTATATAGGCTGATGATGATGGATTTATAATTTTCAGAGTGGAATGTACTGGTTACAATTGATGGACAAATATGCTGCTAATTGGTCAGTTCTTATTATTGCAATTGGGGAATGTATTTTGATTGCATGGATTTATGGTGCGGAGAAGTTCTGTCGCGATATACAACATATGATTGGTCATCAGAGCAAATGTTGGGTGATCTTCTGGAGTGCTATGTGGCGAGTTATTACACCCGCGGCTCTTGTGGTAATATATTGATATTATTATTGTGATATGACATTTAAAGTTGATGTGTTGAGTCTATTAGCAGAGGCGAGGCGAAGTAGCAGTCGTACTGACGCTACCTTCCTAGCTGAGAAACATGAATGAAAAGGATTATATAATATGAATGTCAAGAAAGCAACAGATGTGAGATTTTAAGTTAACACTGTTTAATAAGACTGCAACTGGCATCTTGTCGTTCGAAAAGGCATTCCAAGGGGTAGGCCTATGTTCAGCAGTGGACTCGTTCTGGCTGATGATGATGAATAAGACTGAATTTTGTATTAATTTGCTTATAGTAAAATTTAGATAACATAAAAAGGGGGATTTTTTTCTTTGTTTTGCAGTTCATTCTAGTTTTTAACTGGATAGAATACAAGCCCGCATCATATGGTCACTATGTCTATCCAATGTGGGCTGATGCTGTGGGATGGATAATCGGAGTATTGCCTGTCGTAGTTGTGGTTCTTATGGCGGTTGATCAGATTTGCAGTGGACCTGATGATCTTACTATTATGGAAGTAAGTATAATTGTTAACAAAGATAGTATTGTTTACGTTGCTTATGGCATTTTGAATATTTCCACTTTATTTTCATAACTATTATATTTAGCTCTTTGAGCCGGGAAAAATTAGATCCAAGAGTGAGATCCTATGAAAAAGAATAACATGTTTATGATATTGGGGCGGCTGATTAAACGAGGCTCAGATGGCAGGTCGCGGTTTTCAGCTTTACTAGTAAACAATAGAGTAGTTGAATTTCTCTATTTATGAAATATAATGAAAAAATCAAAAAAATGTTTGAAATTATTTAAATATTTAATTTTAAACTTTTGCAGAAAGCTCGAGTCCTAACTCGTCCAACTAACGAATGGGGTCCATCAGGGACGTCAACCCCATGCACACTTGCAAGCCTTCGTACTGAACCTGAGTTGTCGCCTCCTGTATTGCTCCTTCACGGCCGTCCAGTGCTTCGTGAACGGGGTGCATGACCTCCGCACCAACATCCGCTGGTTGCCATGCGGAAGGTAAATGACACAGTAATAATATACTAAACTTCACAAAGCACTATATCTAAGTAGTCATTGTTAAGCATTGTCTAGTCCATACTTTCGGAATATTATATCAATAACGGTGAAATACAACAGGTATATTTTTAACGTTTCAGACGTCACACGATGGCGCCGAATGCTCTTCATTGTCTAGTATGGACAGTGAGCATAAAAAGCCGGGTATCCTGAAATCTACTAGAAATTCGATTAAGCGCAAAGTGCAAAATTTTAGCCACGAATCCGATGATGCCGTTATAGAACCATTGTTGGAAAAAGACGAAGTGAACGTAATTCGAAACGGTAAAAGTGCACCTAAATCAATAGCTCAACAAATACAAAAGTCTATCGAACATCAATCAAAACAGGTGTCTTATGCTTTTAAATCCGGTGATACTAGTGAAAGCACTAAACTCATTACTAGTGTAACAAAAGAAGAACCACTTATATGCGTCACAGAATATAATGTCAGTAAGCCTTTGGAGTCTGGCAAAGATTCCCACACCCCGATTTGCACATTTAAGAACACCACGACACAAAAAAATAATTTAAATAGTCCTAATGCGGAAGTACACGTTACGATACCCGAATCAATTAATGATAATAGTATTATTACTACTGATAGTGACAAAAGTTACGTAGGCAAAAAAGACGAAGGGTCACAGTCAAATCGTTTAATATTCACCATAGCCAAGATACATGAAGACGCTGAAACAAGCAAGAACCCTATTTTACTTACTTCATTACCTATAATATCTACCACGGAAAATAAAACCAAAAGAGATGATGAAATTAAGCCTTTAATGGCTATACAACCTATAAAAGGAAAACCTGGACGAGATATTGAACAAACACCTTTAGTGAAGATAAATACCGAAGAAAAGGATCCCAATTCAGGTAAAAAGGATACTATGATTATAAGTAATATACCAATTACTAATTTTGATTCTGAACACAATAAAACAGTATGTAATTCAATTATTACGGGAACAGAAAATGCTACATTATCTAATAAAATACCTCAAGAAATAGTATCTTCGGCAAACCCATCTACCAGTAAAATACTTTCAAACACGCAAGTGCAAAGTGTTAGTGAAAAAAGTGATACTGATAAAAGTAAATTAGTTCTACCTGATGCGACTGTTGACAAGCCCAAAGATAAATCTAAAGTTAACATTGCGAAAGATAAAGTCCAACTTAAAGAAAATAATAAAGGATTGAATACACCAAATAAAGAGATCAAAGATATTCCAAAAATGCAAAAAACACCAAGTTTAGAACAAAATGTTAAATCTAATGACAATATTATAAAAGATAAAGTTAATAAAGATCAAGGATCGAGTACAACAAACAAAGAGATCAAAGATGTTACAAAAACATCAAAATCACTAAGCTTAGAACTAAAAGTTAAGTCTAAGGAAAACATTGTTAAAGATAAAGTCAATAAAGACCAAGGTACGAAAAAAGATAAACCTAAAATAAGTACACAATCTTTAAAAGACAGCACAAAAGTGACAACTCTCTCCTCAGTTAAAAATGACCCTGCTTCAAGTTTGGTAAGTAAAAAGTCATTGGAAGAAACGCCTGCAACTTATGCTGCAAAAAATAAAACTACAATTTCCGCTAATAAATCAGATAAAACGAAATTGGTACGTCAAGGTAAAACAGAAGAGAAGCCGGAGACACAATCAGTAAAAAAGAATGATGTAAAAGATAAATCTAGCACAGTAACGAGCATTGCTAGTTCGAGCACGGCTAAATTAGCAAGCAAAAATACGAAAGAAGGAAACACTGTAACAACACAAGTTCCGAAAACTTCCAAAATTGATTTAAATAAAACCAATAAGGAGAAAAAAGTGCCAAAGTAATATAGCAATTTAAAATAAAATATGTGTGTTGTTGCTCAAACGAAAGTGATAATAAATTGTTTTACATTTAATATAATTTTAAGCGTTATTATTAGTTTACAAACAGTGTTGTATGCTTTTAAAAGTGTATAATGGTTACGCTCGTCATGCCTTTATTCTAGGTACGCATTGGAATTGATAAATGCCAAACTGTTTTATTTACCTGCTTTTGACTTCATTACACAGCAATGTTATCGAATTGATGTTTATAATTTGGATGTGGTGCTAATGAAGAATACAATATTTTTCATAGACAATATTATAAATTTTAACCTTTGATGGTTTTCGCTATTATAATCAGTCAATTTAAAACTAATTTGGACGACTTAACTGATACATATTACATTTATATCCTAACGTAAGACGAGAGATATATTTACAAGCAGGGTAGTTAAAGATAGAGTAACAATGCAAGTGTAAATACACTTGTAAATATTGAACAATAACTAAGAAAACATAATATAGAATATTTATGAATTTTATTGTCCCCTATTTTTAACCGAGAGATATATTTTATTAAATTTACGTAACTTTAGGTAGATATAGACAATGTACTTAGTACAATAATATATTTTCGAAATAAAATATAATTTTTTAGATCCAATGATAGGCTAGTAATTCCATCCAATTATTAATTCTAATAATTTATGAATTTTAGAAAGCCTTAACGGTGTATTGTGTTACTATCCTTTAAAAGTTATAACCCTTTGTATAATTTACGTAACACGACTATGCAAAATCGATTAAAGTTTAAATAAAATATGTTATATTTATTTTTCTAATAATATAGATAAATGCTGAAAGCTTGACGATGATTTATCATCTAAAAGACTATACGAATAGATGACTGAACTAACGACATATAATAATACTTAAATTAAAACAGGTAAAATGAAAGGCCTATATTAAATCTACATAAAATCCAAAGATTATTTGCTTCTAACACAAAATTATTATCTCAAAGAATTAAAAAATGATGAACAAAACTTTTTAAACGATAGGGAGTAAATGCAAATACTTAATTATGGACGTCCAATCGTCAATCCGTCTTATTAAAAATTACATATAAAAATTAGTACCACCAAGTTCCAATTGAATAGAAGTAACTTAAGATGTGATTAGAAATTTTGATTTGACGACGCTTGCACTAGAGTTATTTGAAAAGTGATTGATAAAAAAACTACTATGTAAAGTAGTATCAAATCCATGTAATCTAGATGTTGTTATTTCTTCATTGTTGGTGTTAGATTATAGATTCAGAATTCTAGTATGTGAACATCAAAAAACAAATTATTTAGTAATTATGAATTTAAATACTATATTAGGCTAAAATGTTGTTAGATTTCTAGCTGTGATTGTTAGAAATTAATTGTTCGTGTAATAGTTGTATTTTAGATTCGTTTAAATTTTTTGTGAGGACATTTAATAAAATTTTGTATATTTTTATTAAATTTTCGATGACTGAATTATCAGTATTATGTTGTTATGAAAGTATTTTCGGTATCATTATATTTCATTCCATTTCGAAATTGTTGTTGTTAAACCCTTTGGACTTGTGTATTACCTAAGTTTTATAAATAAGAATAAATGTGCATGAAATTAGAGCTTAGAATAGATAGAATAGAAATAATTAATGTAATAAAAAATGTTCAATTACATTATCACAATATCTTATATTATATCAAATTATCAATGTTTTACTTATAGCTTGTAGGTAGGTAGACGTGTCCTCCCTCTAAAGTTAATAATGCATGAAACGTTGTTCCCAAAAACAAATCTTCTCCGCCTGTATTTCATTTGGCTACATTCCATTTGGTAAATTTTTATATAGCGAGTTTCCATAAAACGTGAGATGGCAAATCATGACATTCTCGCTTCACCAGCCCCCCTAGCACGGCAATCCAAGAATCAAGATAAAGAGCTGCAAGGAATATCATAGTAACTCATTTTTAAATAACGTAATAGGCTGGCACAATAAAATGTTCAAAATAATAATAAATAAGAGTTCAACATTGTTTTGTGTGAAGTTTTACAGAACCTTAAATATCTTTTGTGGACATTTTGATGCACTGTTCTGGGTAAAATGAGTTGCATTGATATTCTTTGCAGATCTTTATCTTGCTTCTTGGATTGCCGTGCTAGGGGGGCAGAGGTGCTCTAACTCACCATCCAGCTTATCACTATAAGAAATAACAGTCTTTTTACGTCCTATAGTCCTAGATGATTTAGTCCTAGCGGATTTGCTAGCACAGAACTTTTGTCCGTGGCAGTATTTTTGTCCCTGTAGGAGAAAGGCGTGACAATTCGATTGTTTGATTGATTAAGTATTATTCTGTACTTACAAGTACGAGTATGAACCACTTTTTAGCATAACGTCAAGTGGACTGCGGTTATATGTCGAATATACATATTATATAAGTATACATCCTTCTAATGGTTTACCAAATGGGTTGTTTACCAAGTGAGTTGTTGTAGTGTATAATTTAGTAGTTATTAATATTGGTGTTGAAAATGTTGTATTAGGATGTGGTACGCTTCTTAGATGTTTCAAAGAGCAAGATTAGTTAATGGTTAGGCAACATGGAATACAAAAACAAGGGTCACTTACAAGCTTAGGCAAAGCTACATGTAGAATTCAGAAGTATTCGCAATTACAGGGCTCTTAGAGACAATCAATAAAGCCTAAAATTAGTAGTTATAATTGTTGTTGAAATCGATGTATTTTAGAAAATTATTGTTCAATTTGATGTTATATAGATATTTGTTGTACATATTGTAGTTAATTACGAAGCCAAATGTATGAAAATGTTAGAGTGTTATAGAGGACTGTATTTTTTGGGTGATATTTTAGGAGGTGAATACATCATATCTTTGATATAATGTAAGATGAAGAAATGCTGTTACCATTTGTAACATTTGTAAAGTTAACGCTGTGATGCAGATCACACCAGCATGTTAGGTTAGCATTGTTGTGCTATTAAAGGAATATGTTCACAAGGTGGTCGTTTTATTTATGGATTTAATTACCTTGGTATATTCGTCCATTTATAATATTAGAAATAACTCTCTTCTAAAACAAGCATCCGCATTCTATCGACCGAATCGGTAGTCGAACTAAAAAGTTTTTTCTTTGTAGCACAATCGACAAGTGGAAAGCTTTGCTTGCCCATGTGTTCTCTCTATATGACCTTGGATTCTTCAAGCGATGCGTGAAAAAGCACATTTGGCCAGCATAGTGACGGCGACTGAGGCAGCTGTGAACAAACTCGGTTTTCTCAGTCTTCGTTACTCTTGGACCTCCTCTTGCTTATCATCAGGCGAGTCGAGGTTAGATGTCGTGTCACAATAAAAAAAAGGTTTATGAGTGGTACACACTGCTTAATATGATACATTATTTTTTATTGTGGCCTGACGTTTGACAGCACCCGCCTTATGTTAAGCTGGAGTACGAAGGCGAATGCCACTGTAGGTAAATTATTGCATATAGCAGCTGCATCAACTGTCCCGGTCTGTATACAGTGCCGGATTTGCCACGTAGCATGAGTAGCAAATGCTACGGGCCCCGCGAATTTGGGGGCCCCGCGCTCCATGTCCATGTCACCGGGGGACTATAATAAAAAAATATTAATTTAGATAGGAGCGTAAAATATCATGCACGCCTTAGGCTATGCTTCACTTCCACTTAAAAATTTAAGTCGATATTGAAAGTGTTATCTCTAAATCCATATTAAATCCAGAAAAGTTTATTTTATTTTTTTATTGTGACTCGACATATGACAGCACCCTGCTTGATGTTAAGCCAAAGTGTGGTCCATGAATGAATGTCACTGCTAATACAATTCAATAACTGTGAGTAGCAATCACATCCACTATGCCAGCCTAGATGGAACCGGAAATTTACAAGCTGATCCCGAAACGTGACCAAATCACTTCACGGTCCGTATACTTGTAAGTGGTGGTACTACCCCGGATCGGCCTACCACTCTGACCCGAAGCAAATATCCATCTCTTTTTTTTTATTAACAAATATTTGCAATATTTAATATTATTAAATATTACAAATAAAAGTTATGAAACAAATATTTGCTCTGACCGGGGATCGAACCCGGGACTTTACGCGCAACAAACCAGTCGCTAAACCGTTCGTCCACGCCTGTCGTCAAATTGTAATTGTATTGTAACAGTTTAGTTTTATTTATTAGCCTAAACTTGGGAACCTAAAGCAAACCAGGGGTCTCTTGACAGAATTTGCTACAGGCCCCGCGCTGGCTTAATCTGGCACTGTCTGTATACTTGCTCCGAATCGGCAGTCTAAGCAAATGACCACATACTGTCTGCCTACTACCACTCTTTAACACTTTTTCGTTGGTGTTTCCCATAGTTTCTAAGACAATTATATTTAATTACTTAACTGCTTGTAGTTAGTGTGTTAAATTACATTTACTAGTAGCAAGAACTGTTGCAGCACTTGTAAGTACCTATAATGAGAAATACGTGCCATGGTGTTGTTGAGACGAAATGCCTCCGACACAACCTTTGACGGTGACGTTTTAAACTTTCTTCACCATTCGCGTGAGGTTGTTGTCGAGAGCGCACGTTTCGCGTCGCGCACTACCGGCTTTTGGCTAGCAGTGGCCGCGTGCCCAACGGTTCATTTGACAGGCGGACCGTGAACTCGCTGTTTTATTGCAACGAAATATTTTCATTGTAATTGTGTTAAAAAGTTATAGACATGAAGTTCATTTGATTTATATGTGAGGTTGCTTAGAAACAAGGTGTTTTATAGCAAGGTATGTAAACAAAAGTTGTTTTATAATAGTTTCTAGATATACGTAGGTATGTCTACTTTTTTATTTACTGATACATCCGGTTTGAAAAGTTCTTTTATATTATTTATTTTTCACGATTTAATAACTACCGTAAAGATCGTTAGGTTTAACATGCTTATCTTTAACCGAAATCTCCTTTCTCATTCTTTAAATTCTTACTTAGCTGAAGTGTTTTACGTATATATGTATATTTATTTAATAGCTATAGATATATATGTATGTATATATACATAAACTAACCCTTGGCTTTTGGGGAGGAAGTGATATAGAGAACCGGGTTATTGTTGACATTATTTTGTTTATTCAAAGTTCATATAGCCACGCTCTAATAAACTAAAATGTAGAGCCATTAAAAATTTATAATTACCAACTGCAGCAGTAATTACGCAGCGAATTGAATTTTTTCCACATTATTTTTCTTAGAATCTTATGTACGCCTCTAAACTACATCAGCGCTCACAAACTTTTGCTCATTCTTATAATTTCAGTAATTATAGAGAACGATTGTCACATATATTTTATGTATGTGTACGAAAATCCTTTTTTTTACAACTTAAATTTCACGCCTCATTTTCCACAGGAATAGGCAGAAACAATGGAGCGTCAGTTTTCACAATTCTCTTCATACAAGCTTATGAGCACTTCAGATCTATGTTTTTATTATGTTAATATATCCCCAATTCGTGTAAATTACAATCATCTGGGTCTCCCTGTTTTGACCAACTTATTTTTAGTATATAATATTATTTATCTCCAAATAAAATCCAAATTTACTCTCGAAACTGCTTGTATTATAGGTTCATAAATCAGATATGTCAATATTACTAAAACTGATATCAAATGCACAGATTTCCGTACAGATTAAACTCTACATTGTTTTTGTAGTTTTCTTTATAATTTTTTCAATCAATCAATTAAATTTTCACGCTTTTTCTCACAGGGATAGGCAGACAATGTAGCGCCACTTGCAACGTTCCTGACACAACTTCCTCGCTTCCCTCACTTCCATAATTCTCTTCATACAAGCTCTACGGTTATGGGCACTAGGCAACATACATCTTTTATAGTTATTATATATGTTTATTTTAAATACTAAATACTTAAATAACATTTATTATTATGATAAAATTAAACGTATATTAAATATAATTAATTAAACTATAAATAAAAAATATCATCCAATGACGTCGCATCAGAGATAGTCCCAGGGAGACTGGCAACATTTCCCCTTTGTATAGCAAGGCTAATACGTTGGCAGAAATAATTGCCAGCCTTCCTGTCTCCAGACTTCTCCGTCAGCCGCCTGGACAACTCCTTGGCCAGGCGCTTAGCTGAAGGTCCCCAAGGGAAATAAATATAAATATTAAAAAATAATAAATAATATATATAGTATTTATTAATATTAATAAATACTAAATATTTAGACTTTATTTGTAAACTTAATATTAAATATAAAATTGAAAAATAATTTTGTATACTAATATTATAAACGTTTGTGAGGATGTTTATCACGTAGAAACCACGTAGAACGCTGGATCATTTAAATAAAATTTGGAATGGATATATATAATAGATGAATTTAGGTTACCTTTTATTAAAGACCTAGCTTACCTCGATTGCGCCATAAGATATATAAGAGATAGAAATCTGGCGCTATAGCTAAAATTGTTTCTTACTATGATTCTTTATCTGGGCTATTATCAAATTGTAGTGGATGGGGTACTTGGTTGATGATTGAGGGTACCATGAGGGTCAGAAGTATCTTACGTCACGTTACTAGACGCAGTTTATAAACGCGGGGCAGCGGCGCAATGGTATAAAACAACGCACTAGTTTTATTCAATTTAGTAGCAAATGATAAATTAATTTCTAAAATTAAATACATTACCTAATTAGAGGCCTGAGACAGTTTAACCGTAGATTCGTTAATATGTAGGTAAATGTTAATTTAAAATATTATATTTAATGTGGCGCTGCTTTCCCGGGCAGGACGACGTCTGCCGGATCCGCTAGTGTAATATACCTTTCATGTATATTACACTGTATGTATACCTGTGTAATATACCTGTATGCGCTTTTCTCTATCTACCTACTTTTTCACTCTGCACAGTCTAAATTTTGACGGCTTTAAATCCGCCTTGTGCATATTTTGTACCACAAAGGAATAGAATAAATATTTTTTTACCTTATGGTTAAAAACCAAATGGGTCAATGGGCATATAAAATGAGAGATAATTGCTAAAAAAAAGTAGCACAACGGTAACCTAGGTATAAATCGTAAATAAAGAAACTCACATGGTTATAAATATTTAAAAATGTCATCCTGATTCATACATAAACCGGTGTGATCCGAAAACGAGAGATAGAGCACTTATCCTATGAAATATTCTCGTCGATGTTATGATGTTAGACATCATAAGGTGGGTAACCATACAATATACCATTGTTACACAACCGCACGTGAACATAGCACACATTAAGCATGGCAAACACATTTTATTGAAGTGCAAATCGATCAACAAACAAAACTTTCAGAAGTAAATATACGAAGAACAATGAAAATATGTCTGTAATAAAATATACCTAAATCAAATACATATTGATATTATGTACAAAATAGATATGTAATAACAGACCGTGGTGTAATAGTAGTGAAATTATCATGCAAACCGAGAGCTCAGGTTCAAAACCACTACCAGTTCATTTTTTTTAATGTGACTGGACATCGAACCTCGACTTGCCTAAATGATGGCAACCAAGCGTAAGCCAACGACTATAAATCCCAACTCAGTACACAGTTGCCCCAGTCGCCTCAGTCAGGAAAAAATCCTTATAATAGAGTCCAATACGTTTTTTATATTTTTTTCTTTTATACAATTAAAAATTGTGGATGTAAAGGAAGCGAGGGTGTTGTGTCAGGATCGTGGCAAGTGGCGCTTCATTGTCTCTGCCTATACCTGTGGGGAAAGGGCGTAACAATTTGATTGGATTGATACAAATGTGGCTTTTTAACAGAAACATATAGCATAACTAGTTAGTTTAAACTGAATTCTAATTGTACCTAATTATTTCATATAATTATCGCTGCAATTCAAGATGAACATGTTCCCAGTGATTGCTGGTTGTTATTAACTAGAGAACCAGTCTGGCTTCCTGCCATCCTCCATCATCACGTCACTAATCTATTCGCCATGGACCCGTTCGTTAATTACTAGGATTTTTTTATTCCCTGCACTTGCATGTTTCCGGCGTTTAAAACTTTAGGTCAGTACAAAATGCTAGATTGATATAGGAGAATAAACAATATTCAAAATAATTAAACTTAATTTATATATAGTCATGTATATAACATGCAAAAGGCGACCGTACGCTAGTGGTAGTGAAATGATCAAGCAGACCAGAAGCTCCCGGCTCGAAACCACTTTCTGGTACCAATGTATTTTTGATATATGTACTTTGGTCTCCCTGTCTCTATGATACACATTAAAAACGGGCACGTTTAGTAGCTTAGTATATAAATGTGAACAAATCTAAAATAATCTTAACCTTATTTTGGACTCAATCTTTTAATTTGTTTATTGATTCTCTACAACTGAACGCGAATCGCCTGATGACAACAAAGAGGAAAGCTCTTAGACTTCTGAAAATAT
Organism: Tinea trinotella; assembly: GCA_905220615.1. NCBI lineage: Eukaryota > Metazoa > Arthropoda > Insecta > Lepidoptera > Tineidae > Tinea > Tinea trinotella. The sequence continues at coordinate 6,105,097 of HG992310.1, forward strand.
AGAATCAGAAATCCATGCAGAAATTGTACGAGTTCTATTGCATTTTCCGTATCTATTATATTTTTTTATGTTTTACTAACATGTTTTCTCGTTAGTTCTTGTATTATCATTATTAGAAGAGAGATAAAATTAAACAGCAATAAAAGCTTTTTATATATTTTATTTATCAACACTGTTATGGATGTTAATAACTAGGAAATACATATTTCATCCATATCTGTTGATAACTGTATAGCCATTAGAGGAAAGTTACAACATAATGATAAAAAAAGCTAATCGTACCAGCTTGTACAGGGAAGGGTTCCTACTCTATAATCAATGTTGCTATGGCACCTAAAACAACGCATTTTATTTGTAGGGATTCCCTAATTTCCGGTCGTAACTTGTGTAACTGGTTGATCAGGTTACCTACCTGCGTTTATAACCGATGGCTATAAAATAATAATGTATATTTTCTTGTTTTCAATAAGTTATAATCTTGGGGGAATAAAATTTATTTAGAGGTTTTTATTATTGAAACTTCTGGAAAACTTATTCCTAAAATATTTTGTTTTTATTGTGACACGACATCTGACCTCGATCCGTTTCATGATTAGCAAGAGGAGGTCCAAAAGTGACGACAACTGAAAAAACCGAGTTAGTTCACGGCTGCCTCCGTCGCCGTCACTATGCCGGACAAAGGTGCTTCTTTACGCATCGCTTGAGAGATACATTAAAATTGAGTTATAGAGATTTCTTAGATCATTCGTTAGCACTTAAGTATTAGATTAAGTGCAAGCAATCACTTTATGTGAAATAGGTCACAATAATTTTCCCTATACTTATTTCATTATTAACACTTTCATTTAAGAGAACAGGTAGCTTAATTATATTTAATTACTTACAATCGTATGGCACTGACTAGGCGCATTTACGGCACACATCTTAAACAGTTACTTGTTTACAAGTGCTTGAGAGAAATGTCGAATAGAAATTGCTGGAAAAAAAAGGTGGAACTTACCATGAATGAGTGGAAAGTGAACCGACGGATGATGTGGCCGTAGTTTCTATACTAAGTTCTCATGCTCTACAAGGCTATAGAGCCTAACTCTCAATAATTACATGTTTGCTAATAGACCTACATGTTTTCTAACATACGATTAGCTATTAGAAATAAGCGTAATAGATGTTTACGTGACTCTGAAGGTACCAATTTTTCTCACTACTACAATAATTGTGCAGACACCTCTTAACTCTTAACGTTCAATAGCTTTCTATTACTGATAAAATAAACTTACTAATAAGCGTTTGCATTCAATAAATAACTTATTAGGTAGTTTAATAATGCATAATTATTAAGTGCATACTTATACTCTCTCTTCAGTCGCCCTTCAATGTTGGTGATTGTGACTTGTGTTGATATTCCTGACTCTCCTTCCACGAGGTCTTTTGTTAATCTTTTATTGCCTCATTTAAGGTAGTATTAACGACTACTAAGACTGCTAATCCTAGTAAAAATACTAATTCCGACTAACGTGTAGGGAACACATCCTATAGCCTATATTAACCTTTGGACTTTTCGCATATAAACATAAAAAACTCATAGTAACAAATTCATTTTCTCTTCCATCTCGATGCCATCAAATGGTTTTGTTTCACGCAATGGGATGTGTTATATATCGGAAACGGAAGCTCAAAGTTATTATACTCTTCGTCAAGGGTGAAGTAATTTTATGGCAGAAAATCTATGCTATTGTTTAACCAACCGAGGTCGTTACTCTCGAAGAATTAAAGGATGCGTCACAAGATCTGCATCTGCATAAACTATGTAACTCGATCGTGTACTTTGTTTTCAATTTGCGTGTCCAACTTACACTATACAGAGCGAATAGCTGTTGTTAGACATGAATTATATTATACTCATACTATATTCTACGCAGGTGTAGACAGAATTTTTAACAATACGCGTTTACAAAGTAGAGTAGCACACAGAATTTGGAGTTAAGGAAATTGTCATAAAGTACGTGGTATAAGAGTTCAAGTATTCGTGCAAAGTACGTATAAATGTGTACTATAGGTATACTTATATACTGTAAGGAGGCCGTGGTCTTGTGTTTATAAAATGAACTCATAAACCAAGAGACGCCCGTTCGAAACCACCTGACGCCGGTACTAATGTATCTTTGTTATTGTACTTTGATCTTTGATAGAAGAATGTTAAGTATCGAAATGTAAATTTTTAAAAATATGCCCTCAATATTATACCTACCATAATAAAGCAATGCAATAAATTGTAACGTCTTTTCCTCACAGGGATAGGCAGAGACAATAGAGCGCCACTTGCCACGATGCTGACACAATTTCCTCGCTTTCCTTACATCTACAATTTTCTTATTATAATTAAATATAAAATGTTTTATAAGAAGATGTAATATTAATTAAACAACAGCGTGAGGTGTGTAGTAGTTTTATAGATCTACTTTTGCGGAATGTTCGTGGTCACTGACAGTTGGCGGTCGGGCAGTCAGTCCCCTGGCTGGGGATTCACGGTTGAGCGCACTATCTGTAGTCAGTGCTTCACTTTAACCACCTGTAACACTATCCTATTCTATAAATAATGCAGCAGCTGGTGCTATTAATTAGTTACATTTTTAATTGCTATATGCTTTATTATTGCATTTTATAATTTTTATATTATTATATATTTTTTTATTGTAACACGACATTTTACCTCGACCCACCTGATGATACTCCGCGCAAGAGATAATTTGAGCCTGGTATAAAAGCAGAAGAACTGCCGCACCTTGTTCAGGATGCCAAGTTGGCATCATGGGAGGTAGTTTGAATAGCCCGCTCAATGTGATCCCTGTGATTCAGGTCGCTGCGAAGGGACATCCCTAAGATGTACAGTCTGTCCAAAGCACCGAGGGAGATGTTACAAAATAAGGAAGGGGCATAAACGGGGATTTTTTCGTCGGAAACGCGCACACCTGAGTCGTGTCTGCGTTGAACTGAACCAGGTTCTCGTCGCGCCAATCGGTTATACAATCAAGAACTCGGTTCAGCTGCGCTGCGCTACAACAGACTCTCTCATATCGGCTATCTCCTGTTTTCCGGCTGCAGGACGGGCAGTGTAGCGTTAAGTAGGCAGACTGTTGGTGGTCTTTTGCCCAGTTTAAACGTTATTTAACGACTTACGACTGTTATTTAACTGTAGTAACAGTTGCCTCTACTCCCGGGCCACACTCCAGCTTAACAATAGGTGGGTCTAGCCACAAAAAATACTTCAATATTATGTCAATATGTGATATTTGAATATTGAATGTATGAAAATACATTCAATATTTTTTTGTCATTAAATACTGTTTTTTTTTAATAAACCAATTTGTAATAAAATTTGATAAAAATGTTACCTATAAATAAAGGCCCTTTTATTTATAGCTTTGTCATTCGCAAGGTCAAATTACGAGAAAATTTGACGAAAGTTAAGAAGCGAAAGGTGTACAAAACCTTGTCCTGACCAAGTACGGTTACCTATGGCTGAGATCTGTAAGAACACTTGATTTAATTAAACAGCTCGGTAAAATATTAACGATGTTACTTTGTAATTCAAATCTGATGATCGCTCTTTCAATGTTGCTAACGAAGTACTTTGCAACAAGAAAAAAATATACATTATTATGCACGTTTAAAATTAAAATAGCTAAGGAATAAATTAAATTGTAGAATTAAAAAAGCTGCAAGTTTCATAGTGTAATTCTACAGAAGAGCCTTAAATTAAATTTACAAAATGTTTCGGGTAATTTTACAGGTAAATACCCTTTTTAGTATACAGCTATCATAAAGTTCAATTTTATTCCTCTTGACGTAGTCATTATTGTCAGGTGGCTCGATTTAACAGCGGTCGCAATTCTTCTCTGATGGCTGCCTTCGTAGAGGAGACCAACCAGAACCTTCTTGACTTGATGCGTCCACTGCATGGGAAAGATCCGCGGACTCGGGTGACTTTTACCTTACCTTGCAAACAACACTGAGAAAAACGAACTAAACCAATGGACGATTAATGACAGACGCTGCCTAATTTTGAGTGCTTGTAGAATGAAGTGCTTGTATGGTGCTTGGTCTAACTTCTACCAAAAATTGGTTTGAACGAGATCTAGTAAGTAGTTTTTTTAATACGTCATAAATCGTAAACCGCAATTTACGTAATCAACTCAAATATAAAAATCGATCAAAGTTACAACGAAGAACATTTATATTATGTTACTTGATACTACGGAACCCTTTATGGCCAAGTCCAACTCACACTTGGCCGCTTTTTTTTATCTATAGTTTAATAGTTTAACTGGTATATTACTCGTAATAACACAAAAACATTCGTTTTATTAATCATTTATTTAACTGACTTTTAGTTGTCAAACTTCGACTTATAATATTATACAACATCTCCCTTTCATAAAGTAACAAACGATACTTAAATAAATAATAAGAAATTACAATTCAATTTATATTAAAAATAACATTAACTTCACAGTGTTTGAAGTTAATGTTATTTCTTTATTTTATAATGTTCTTTTCCGCTGCCACCATGTTATATTAATAATACAAAAACATTTATTTTATAGATCATTTATTTGACTGACTTTTAGTTGTCTATGTTGAATTCTATTTATAATATTATACAACATTAACAACTACCAAATATTATTCTATCGTGTATGTATTAAACTACTAAAGAGATTGAAACTTGTGACCATGTTGACATGTACGATATTTTACGAGCCGTGTAAGGCATAAAATTACAAGTCATGTTTAACCATCAATACACAATTTATATATTTGTATAGGAGGGAACGTGGGTGTTATGCATTAGGTTCTATTCTTTGCGATCGTTCCGTGTTGCGACTGCGCGAGTTACGTAGTTATGACAATTTGTGGGTGACTGTTTATCGCAATGCCATTAGAACATTCACTTTCTCAATTTTGTCATATACATAACAATATCACACCTCTGGGGTACATAATGACAAAGCCAAATAAAAGATAAGTGAGATTTATATCATTTTGCAATGATTATGAAGTATCTTACATAGGTACTATGTTTCTTGTGTTTTCGTGATTTTTCATGACTTCCTTTTAACAATTTTTCATTTTTTATTTTGAATATTTTAATGCTAATATTATTACTGTCTAAATCATAACGAAATAAAACTGCGGCTGGTATTGAACCCCCAGACATCGGGTCTACCAGTCTACTGGTTTGTTATAAAGATTCATAGCTATATGGATATTTTACTATACTACTTTTACATTCAGGTTTCTTATTGTTGGGTTAATACCACATCCAAAATATGCGATTTCCATTTTACAGGTCATTGTAAATCATTGTTTATTCTATTTTTTTTCTTTTAATTTATTTGCTTTAGAATCGTTGGCAAAGAATAGAAGCACTTATCTCTATTTTTTTTCAGACGTTCAGCTTGATGGCATATCCATATCCCTATTAGCTATCATTGGTCTTTAAATAAATTATGTTTATTTTATTGATAAAAGCCGTTAAATCGGGTGTTTTCAGAATAACAATGGATTTTATTCTTTCAAAACTGGTATTTGGTAAGATGATAACAAGGAAGTTATCTGTCAGCAAATTGGCGCTACGGAATCGCAAAGCCGTGTGTATAAAAGAAGAGGCTGCGCTGGCGGCGCTCCCGAGGTGGGGTCATTGCTCTAACTCGGTCGAGCAGCCTCCGAAGGCTTACCTTCAATATTAATCTCGTCTTAAATTACATCTACTTTTCTTGGAAACAATATAAGGATATGATTTAAAAAAATTCTAGTTGGAGTAGTTCGACACGTAGCAGCTGTTATTCACATTTTGTTTGACATTGTAAACATAAAAAAAGTTCTCATTACTCAATATAATATCACCTTAGAGTAAGAATATCATATAGAACTCAATGAATATCACATTATTATTATTTTTTATTATACATTTATATACTAAGCTACTAAAGTGCTTGTATCATAGAAACAGGACAACCAAAGTACATATATCAAACATATATTGATACCGGTGAGTGGTTTCGAACCCGTGCTCTTGGCTTGCATAACCATTGCACTGCCACTACACCACGGTCGCCTTAAATAATAAAATAACAGTATTAATAAGTAATGATTTAAAATTAAATTTTATGCGTGCACATCGGTTAACTGCAATGGAGGAACAAATACCATGAAATATTTTAAACTAGTATCTTGTATTTGTGAGTAATAAATGTCATTAAACCTAGGTATAATAATACTGCCCCCAATAATAAGGAATATTATTGTAACTCATTTTAAATAACATATTAGGTCGGCACATCAAATCTTTAAAAAAATATTTATAAAAGTTTAGAACGTAGTTTTGTGTATAAAGTTTTACAGAACATTTAAATATATTTTTTGATACACTGTTTAAGTAAGTTATTTAAAAGAGTTGGAACGATATTATTTGCAAGTCTTTATCTTGCTTCTTACATTGCCGTGCTAGGGGGCCTGTTTTATATCAAACTATATAGGTTCCACACCGTCTAGTATTAGAATTCTTATTAGAGTATCGGCAAAAATTGAAGAGTGGCTAACACTTGCAATCATGCTATTCCCCACCACTGCTCATCCTCCTTAGGACTTATGCTAACTTAGTACTTCGTGTTGACCTTATTTTGATTAATGAATTAAACAAATTTTATGCGGCTTACTATCGCGTTTATTTTGATTTTACAATTTTATTTTATTATTCCGAGGTTTCGAGAGCTTTGCAGCCATCGTGGCTTATTAAATATTAACTTATTTATAATTAGAAAAAAAAAATAATTAAATTACAATAGAAGCGATGATCTTTTTGTTTAGTTAAACTTTTTCCTAATGTAACAAAAATATAATCTTAGCAACAAAATTCGTACAACATTGTTAGGTTTTCAATAAAACCAAGTGATAATGTCAAGGGAACAAGAAATATCACTAGTTGACTAGTATCGTGTCGTATTCTTGCGCCATATCTGTGGATGGGTCGTGGAATGCACTTAGACTACCTCAGGCGTACTATGAAGGATATTAACGATTACTCACTTTATGGTTCCACATTATGGCTCCACTGGTCCATTAATAGAGGCGACTGCTACTACAGTTAAATAACTAAAAGTATTATCAGTACTTTAAGTATTAAAAGTATTAATACTATTAAGTATTAAAAGTATGACAGTCGCATGCTCTGTGCGGGCCTAATTGAAACAGACAAATTATTTGATGATCTCCAAACGCGAGTAAGTTATTTTACAGCATCATTTTACTTTACAAAGTAACGACAATATGATTTATAAAACATAAAAACTAAATATCCTAATATCTTATTGTTCTTTCGATTATAGATCGTCACAACATGCATTATTTATTTTTTATTACATTTATTACTAAGCTACTAAGAGATAATTTTTATTAATATTACTAAAATATACCTATTCATTCAATTATTTAAAACGTTATTGTTTTTTTACAAAAGGCGGACTTAATGCCTCATGGCATTCTCTACCAGCCAAACCTTCATATATGGTGAACGTTAGAATGATGTTAGGTAGTGCAACAAAGTTTAATAATATTCTACTTTCCATTAAATATTTATTAATAGGAATCATTATTTGAAAAAAAATGAGCATAAAAAAGCAAAAATAAGGCAAACTAATACAAAAATGTCTAAGTGAACAAGTGGTAATATCCCCGATAGTACAAGGAGCCGTTAGTTTATTATCACAACCTTCTCAATGACTACAAAACATCTCAAAAAGCGCAAATGGTGTAGTTGTGTCATTTAATGTGCTTTTTTCCCAAAGCTAATATGTAACGGAGAACAATGATTGTTTTTCTGTCGTAGTACATCTAAATGATCTGAAATGGATTGTAAATATTTTAAGTATATTTATGCGGATCCAAAATGTCCATGTCTTGAACATTATTCTAGAAAAATCCATTGTTTTATGTACTACCACTATGTTTATAATCATGGGATAAACTGTACTCAATGTTTATTTAAGGTTGATAAACATTTAGGAAGGTAAACGTAAAAAAAGGTATAAAGAGCAAAATGAGTAAAAAAAGGTTCTACCTCTAAAAATGTTAAAGTTATTTACGCATGACACTTTTTGGAAAAACATCAATGAATTGCCTAGGTTATTGGTGGATAAAAAACATACACTTTTTGAAAACCCAGGTGAGCAGAGCTATGTAAATACGAGTATCTAACCCAACCTGTTTTATAGAAGTTAGTAATTTTAAATCATACCATATCTTCAATTCTTGCTCCATACTTAGTTAATATCCCCCATAGCCATAAATACTAGCAGTTAGCAATTGCAACAAGTCTGACTAATCACAGTACAAAATCGTGCTATTTTTAAACGACTTTTAAAAGCTTGAGCGGTTTTAAACAAAGTTTGCTTAAAAATATTAACGTCACTTATGTTTTATTTATATTATATAAAATCAGTGGATAAAATGAGGAATAGAACTTGCGCGATAGATGCGGTTTGAATGAAGATGTAGTGACAAGGATTGACAAATCTAGTTTTTATTTATCTGATCTTGAAAAAATACAATAGTTATGTATGTATTTATCTAAATTATGTAAACTGAAGGGTTTTATATTATAGAGTTATCAACTTATCAAAATTATATCTCAAAACTAATACATTTATCAGCAAGCATCTTTTATCAATCATTGTCTCAGTTATAGAAATGCAAATAACTCGCGCGTATTATGTTTGCATAGTTTTGTAGTATATTAGTTTAGTATAAGTTTTTAAAATGAAAGTTTGGTGTGTACGTGACTCAATGAAATATGGTGCTTTGAATGATTCTTTGTTATTTGAAGGCAGAGAAAATCGTGTCCAAATATCATATATTTATTTTAAAATATGTATCTAAATATATATTTTTAAACTCGTTAAAAGAACTGTTAATTTTAATGTTTTTAATCTGCTTGTTATTTGCGATCACTCCACGCGCATGCAAAGTCTTCTTAGTGATCCGTCACGGTTTCATCAGCGCTCATGGACTTTCACTGCTGCATACCATGTAGAGGTCAAATACAGTTTTTTTTTTAATAAATCAACTATATCAACTGCCTTTGCTAAGAATGTTTGTAATCAAAGAATATACAGTAAGGCTCTGCCAATCCTTGTGGGAATTAGGGCGTCAAAATAATTATTCATTTATGATTCATCACCATTCGAGGATGACTGAGATTCTCTAGTGAGTTTTAAATTGTGACTTGACATATGTCAGCAACCCCCCCGATATTACGCTGGAGTGTGGAGTCTATGAATGAAGGTGACTACTACTTACAGTTAAACAACTGTAAGTAGCAGTAACGTTCACTATGCCGGCCTAGTTGAACCCAGCAACTTACAAGCCGATCCCGAAACGCGACTAAGTCACTTCACGGTTTGCATACCTACCTATATAAATATAATTGACCTAATTATCTCTTTTATCTCTTCCAGGAAAAATGTACTCTGCATCGACAACATCAACGACTTCCGGGTCGGCTGTGACCCGAGGGCCTGCGTTATCAGAAAGAAGAGTCCGAGTTGTTCGTTTGATGAGGTCACGAAGAACTTGCCCATCCTTTGGGTTCTCATTGCGTGGAGGAAGAGAACATTCTACAGGGTTCTTTATATCAAAAGTAGAAGTGAATTCGGAAGCACAACATCAAGGGTTGAAGGTTAGAATTAGGATACTTTTTACTTAAACCTAAAGTGGTATTTTTATTACAGATCAAATTCAAAATTAAATCATTTATTTTACATAGGAAAGTAATTAAATTTTCGCCTGTTGCTCTTTGTCAGACTAAACCATGAATTTACTCCTCACTTGTTAATTGTTACCTAAAACATTATATACGATAACAAATCATTAAAAACAATATAAATTGATTATACACAAAAATAATAAATAACAATACCAGCCTGCAACCAGATTTAACAAAAAAGTTTGCATCTTGTTTAAATCTAGACAAGAAGACTATAGCCGGTTGTACCAAAAATTATAATTTACGAATTTGTAAAAAGTATCGAATAAGTAAAAAAAAGAAAAATGGATTGCACCGCTCTTTACATTTCACATTTTACATTTACGTTTTTAACGGATATTTTATACAGAGCTAAAGGACATCGTTCATTTTGGGTTTCTATGTACTACTTTTGTTTTTTCTAATGATAAAAACATATAGAAATGGTAGTTTCGATATAAAATTATTAACAACCCAATTCACGATTTCGTAATAGTAAACGTAATACAATAAGTATAAAGTAAAACTAAATTCGTGAATTGAAACTTTTTTGGTACAACTGGCTGTAAGTCAAAATTAGTTCTCTGTGAATTAAAAGCTTTTTAGTTTAAGTAGACGTACCTTTTTTAAACATTCAGACATTTTTAACAAAGCAAGGCAGTACCCATATATGAAGAGCATGTATGAAGAGAATCATGTGTCTTGATCGGGGAAAGTGGTGCTTGGTTATCTTTGCCTATCCCTATGGTAGTTAAGTCGTGAATTCATAGCTTCATAGATAAACTTTTTAATTGCCTTCTTTTTACAGCAATTTTCTTGTTTAGCACCACAAATATTAAATTTATATATTATGTATGTATTAAGATCATATCAATAGCTATTTTGAACTAGTATTTTTTGTCCCACGAACCCTGTTGTAAGATTCTCACGTGTCCGATGTAGGCGTGAGAGTTACCTAGGGCTCGTGTGAACACCTTGGCTACAATTAATCCTCGTAGGCTATCATGTAATTACAAAATGCGTTATCCAACGCTGGCTTTGTTGCAATATACGGTTATTGTATTGTAGTACAACAGTTTTATATAGCTTGTCTAACTTTAAATGGCCCTCCACTTTATTAGTTTATTGTGAATGTAAATATTACTAACTATATTACTATACTTCATCAGTGTGCTCGTCCTTTTGTGTCTAACCAGCAACTAAATGACCAATTACAATTGTATTTTTAGTGTATGGCATTCATATTTTATATTCGTTCGTGTGCGTAAATGCAGTAGAGGGGCGCGCCATTTCGGCTTAGACAGACCTACAGAGGTTTTAATTTACGATTAAGGTCACGCGCTTCGGTAATCGTCGAGACACCACATCTTACCTCGAATTGCCTGATTACCAAGGAGTAAATTTAAAAGCGGCTACGTCTGCAAAAACCTATTTAGTTTACGATTGTCTCAGTCGTCGTCACTATGCTAGCCAAAGGTGCTTTTTCACGTTTCACAGATTCAATAAAAAATGAAATCAAATTGTCACGCTTTTATCCCACAAGGATAGGCAGAGACAATGGAGCGCCACTTGCCACGATCCTGACACAACTCCCTCACTTCCTTCACATTCACAATTCTCTTCATACAAGCTCTAGGCTATGGGTATGGGCACTAGGCAACCTAGCTTTCTTGAGGATGTCTCCAATTTGGATTCAATGTGTAGGTATTTTGTTATAATTGATGAGTTTCTTGTCTTTTCTCTTCGTCATATGCCTTTCCAAAATCATGGTAGAGTCTGTGATTGCGAAAGAGCTGGAAGGCCTATTCGAAGTAAATGTTTTTATTTTGATATAAATATTAAATAAATATAAACAGAATAATGCCGTTATATTTGTAGTATAGGTAACTGTAATCAAATTAACGTGTAAAATATAAATAATAAAGAAACATTTAGGAACAAAACACTAGCGAATGTTTGAGAACTTTTCACACGATTAACGTCAAAAACAAAGAAACTAACGAAAATATGAAGCCTCTATATCCGCCACTGACACGCTTTTACAATAGATTTTTTCCGTTACTTGAGAAGCTTAACAATAAATTGCTATAAAGAACTTTAAAACAAAGCGGTAATTGTATTAGAAAATCGCCTCGGTGTAAACTACTTAGGTAATTAAGATTATTTGTTATAAGGTATGTACTGTATACGATAGGACATTACATTTTTGGCGGAGCATTATTCCACCATGTTAGAAAAGTAAAGGAGTACTCCCAACTGTACGGGTGTTGCGCACAGGGCTCAACTTAGCCGGTAACGTCTCTTCGTTGGAGCGCATATAATATATTGATTATTTTGTCGGTAAATCGTTTGCTAGATATTGGACACATGCAACGCCATCTAGCGGTAGCATGTAGCGTTCGCTACACATTTATAATTTTAATAGATAGTCTTTTTTTATTAGGGTCTTGTCACTAAATGAATACACAAAGCTTAATAATTTGCTAACAAAAATACTAAATTAAATACAATAAGATAAAATAAATATAAATCAAGCACTTAATATCAATCAATCAAATTGTCACGCCCTTTTCCCACAGGGATAGGCAGAGAAAATGGAAGGCCACTTGCCACGATCCTGACACAACTCCCTCGCTTCCCTCACATTCACAGTTCTCTTCATACAAGCTCTATGGTTATGGGCACTAGGCAACCTAGCTTACTTGAGGATGTCTCCGATTTGGTCAGCAAACACCCTTCTGGGCCTGCCTCGCTTAACGCATCCATTCACATGAGATTTACAAATTAATTATTTAAGGACTCAATAACTAGTACAATAAACGATAAAACATATTCGTCAATTATATTTTTTAATAAAATATTTAATAAATAACAAAAAAAAACTAATTATCATGATATTATATTATATCTTTATGTATAATATGTTTTATATAAATGTAATAAATAACTTAAAAAATAGTAATTAATGGTTTTCGAAATGATTTATAATCTATTACTGATTTAAAATATGAAACCGGATGTTTAATATCTTTTTTTTATACCAAATAACTCATCGGGGAGTGCGGAACGATTATAAGCTACCCGTATCGAATGCTACAAATAAAGCCACACCAGTCAAAATACCTACGAAAAGAAATGATAATATTAACCATTTTTAGGCAGATAAAAATCTCCGAAACGCGTGCGCATCCGTTTAAATCGAAGTGGGCCAGTTCCGGAGAGCGAGTCTATTGTTTGAGTAGATTTCATTTCGACAGGTGTTGACGAAGCGCCCAAACATAGTATGCGATGTTTTACATGTTGTAATAACACCGCGCGCGTGAGAAATGTTTACAACACCTCATACGCTTGACATTGTAACAGGTGATTGTTGCAATGAAAATTCTATGTAACGAATAAATTATTTGCTATTAACTTAATGGTATTCCTCTTAACTTTGAGTATGGTTCACGATCTAGTTGAAACATTGACACACGCCCAAAGACGCGATGTCACGCTTGTTGCGTATGAGATTAAAAATGTCGAGTACACTGGTAAAAATAATAATACCTTTAGCTAAGCGCCCTGGCCAAGGAGTTATCCAAGCGGATGACAGAGAAGTCTGGAGACAGGAAGGCTGGCAATTATTTCAGCCAACGTATTAGCCTTGCTATACAACGGGGAAATGTTGCCAGTCTCCTTGGGACTATCTCCGATGTGACGTCATTAGATGATATTTTTTTATTTATAGTTAATAATACAATCAAATTGTAGGAAAATGTTCGAAACAAATTCCAGCGTAATACAACCTAATAATACTCAATAGTAATTTTTATTATTTGTAATAGCGGAAGTGAGTTCGGTAATGGCAGGTGGAATGGAGATCGTTATAAGTTCATAATTAATGATTAAAATGTAGACCACTCTTTATTAATGAATGTTACCTCAACTCTGTACACCAATTCGAAAACAATACGAATTCAATTTCGTTATGTAAATAAATAAATTATAATTATGTTAGTTATAGCTATCATAAGGTTACCATGAGGCGACAGGCGTGGACGAACGGTTTAGCGACTGGTTTGTTGCGCGTAAAGTCCCGGGTTCGATTCCCGGTCGGAGCAAATATTTGTTTCATAGCTTTTATTTGTAATATTTAATGGTATTAAATATTGCAAATATTTGTTAATAAAAAAAAAAGAGATGGATATTTGCTTCGGGTCTGGTTATCAAAGAGTGGTAGGCAGTGGTACCCAGTCTGCCGATCCGGGGTAGTACCACTACTTACAAGTATACAGACCGTGAAGTGATTTGGTCACGTTTCGGGATCAGCTTGTGCTACAAGTTGCCGGTTCCATCTAGGCCGGCATAGTGGATGTGATTGCTACTCACAGTTATTGAATTGTAGTAGCAGTGACATTCATTCATGGACCACACTTTGGCTTAACATCAAGCGGGGTGCTGTCATATGTCGAGTCACAATAAAAAAAATAAAAAAAAAGGCGGGTCGAAATCAGATGTCGAGTCACAATAAAAAAAGAAAAAATCTTTTAAAGTAGGGAAATTAATCTAAACATTTTTATGTATATTATATTCCATTCGTAGCACCGCACTATCGCGTTTATTTAAATCCGGCGTTTTGAACATTTTACGTGCTTGCGGAAAGACCGTAAGACTGTGAAACTAGCCTCAAAATCTTTTCATAAACAGTAGTCGCGCAAAACTTCAGAAAACACATAATTTGTTACATAATATTTTTAAATAATGTTTTAATTTATTTTTTAAATCGGAGACGACCTTGAGAAAGCTCGGTCGCCTAGTGCCCTTATGGGTAGAGCTTGTATGAGGAGAATTATGGATTGATGGAAGCGAGGGAGTTGTGTCAGAATAGTGGTAAGTGGCACTCCATTGTCTCTGCCTACCCCTGTGGGAAAAAGACGAGACAATTTGATTGTATGATTGAATTTATTTTGTAATAAATCTACAAAAAGTTATTAACATCAGATGTAATTATTCATTTTACGTAATTTAATCGCGATGGCCTTTTTTAAATTCCAATTATTTCACCGTGAACCACAAAATGCAAAGAGTGCCGATGATAAACGTTTCTGATGCGTGAGTCACTCGATTAAGTATCCACTTTCTACCTCTTTTGGTAATGACTTCGCGTGTATGTATTAATACCACCTCTTGTTTGTACATATAATAATATTTCTTATGTAATATCGACCTTTGCACCGACCTGTTGTACCTAATTTCTTATCTGCAATGGCTTAGATTTATATCTGGTCCATCAAAATAAAGGCTACAAATGTCAAAATAAAAGATGATCAGTTGTTACGCATACCAACTTTATGCGGTACCAACCTAACTTAGTTTATTTTGCGGCGTGCTCTCGCGTTTAATATGGGATTTAACATCGGATTTAATAAACGATGTTTGCGTAAAACCGTACTTAGTATTTTATTAGATATACCTATATTATTATGTAAACTGTGATTAGATAGATATTAACATATGGCGACTATGGTGTACCTAAATAGCTTCCGGTTTATAACAACTTGCCGGTACCAATGTGTAAATAATATATGTACTTTGGTTGCCAAGTTTCTATGATATGAGCACGTTTGGTAGCTTTTTTTATTGTGACTCGACATCTGACCTCGACCCGCCTGATGGTAAGCAAGAGGAGGTCCAAGAGTGACGACGACTGCAAAACTGCTTAGTATAGAAACGAGAAACGTAATAAAAGTCGAATTACAGAAGACACAATGGACTGGCGAGAACAGATCGCCAATCGCCAACAACTATACAGACCATAAGATGTGCTTCCTTAGTTGTCAGTTAGTGAACCACCAGGTCAATAGAGGTTGCGGTAAATCTTTAATAAAACATGTTAAACCTCTTTAAACGTTATTTATTAATTAATCGACACTGTTTTCTCATAATAAATATTGTAAATAGCACACAGGTCTAGTAGACGGGTAATTTGAAGAATATTGAACACTAAGACCTACGTTGGGGTCAGTGAGGTCAACGAACATCCGCCATACAAGAATGTAACCCTATAAAGGCTTTAATGGGGACAAATAAATACATGGTTTATATGTGAGGTAAAGTGGGGTCAAAACTCAAAACAATATTTATTGTAAATTGGCCCATTGAGGAAATTATGTCATTGTTCGTGTTATATTATTATTATGTCATGTGTAGGAATTTATAAATCTCATGTGATGGATACGTTAAGCAAGGCAGGCCCAGGAGGGTGTTTGCCGCCCAATTTGGAGGAATCCTCAAGAAAGCTAGGTTGCCTAGTGCCCATAACCATAGAGCATGTATGAAGAGAATTGTGAATGTGAAGGAAGCGAGGGAGTTGTGTCAGGGTCGTGTCATGTGACGCCCCCTTTGTCTCTGCCTATCCCTGTGGAAAAAAGGCTTGACAATTTCAAGGAGGTGGAGTGTCGACTTGCTAAGATGCAGGCCGCTTCTAGAGAATGTTGGGGTAGGCCTATATCTAGCAGTGGACGACCGATGGCTGACATAAGGATGATGATGAAAAATAAATAAGTTTCTTATCATTGATTCTTCTATATTTTATTAGCATCGGCATGGGCTTAACGTGCACTTGCTCATCATCTGATTCTTTTATGAGTTCGAAAAGACATATAACAAAAAGAAGGCCACAAAAAACTCGTCACGTGAATATCAAAAAAAGGACACAAACTAATTGTATACGTGTACCACGAGACGTAATTTGCAATACAGGTGTATTAAGCAAATATAAGCATTGTATACAATTGTTATCAGCACATGAGTCACAATTTAAGTGCAAACAAAACGTGAAACCATATGTAGTTATCACATTTTGTTCTTTGACTAAATAAAAGTGTTAAATACAATTTTAAAGGTGTGATAGTATTGTAGAAGTATTAAATACATTTTTTGCATTTGAACAATTAATGATTTTTTTATGATATGCCTGGTCTTGACTATCAAATATTTATTTTGGGTGAAATTAAATCTACTTTATTTACACAGATTTTCAAATTATTCAGATTCAGATTTCAAAAAGTGTGTGCTTTTATTGAATGCATTACAATCTTAATTGTTGTTACATATGTTATAAATTTGCGCCGTTTGGGGTCGAGACGATGGGCCCTTGGGGACCATCAGCTAAGCGCCTGGCCAGGGAGTTGTCGAGGCGGCTGACGGAGAGGTCTGGAGACAAGAAGGCTGGCAATTATTTCTGCCAACATATAAGCCTTGCTATACAAAGGGGAAATGTTGCCAGTCTCCTTGGGACTATCTCTGATGCGACGTCATTAGAAGATATTTTTTATTTATAGTTTAATTATAGGTAATTATTAATTTTAATGAAATTTAATTGTTAATATAAATTAAATAAATGTTACATATTTGGGTATGAATAAAAACGTTACACATTAATACACTATTATATTGATTATAAATATATTGTATAAACAATATAACGTTTCTATAATCTTATACTCGTAATGTTGTATAATCTATAATTTCATTATGACTCAACATCTCACCCTGACTTGCCTTGACAAGCGAAGGAAAGTCAAAGATCGCCGACAACTGAAAAACACGATTCACTTTACAGTTGCCTCAATCGCTGTTACTATGCCGGCCAAAGGTGCTTTTTCACGCTTTGCTTGTACCAAGGTTATAGCATAGGAAAAACACATAAGCTGATAAGCAGTCTAAGTACAATTAAGGCGACCGTGGTGTAGTGGCAGTGCAATGGTCACGCGAACCGAGAGCACAAGTTCGAAACCCCCCACCGGTATCAATGTATCTTTGATATATGTACTATGGTTGTCCTGTTTCTATGATAAAAGCACTTTATTAGCTTAGTATAGAAATGTAAATATAAAAAAGTGATATTGTATTACCAAGTACAATGAATAATTAAATAAATATTAAATACCATAATACTTTCGGAGTTATGTTAATAGCGTGCCGGCGGGCGCCCAAATGTCTGACGCTTATTCGACATCATTGAAATGAGCGTCTGAACTTTCGTTCCATCGAAAGTTGTCGAATATGTGGGCCAGCGCACCCGTCCGGCTTCGGCTGTGTTGAAGAAAGTAGTCGGCACGAGTTGGTTGGTGGCCATTCCAGAGGTTGCATAAGCATTGATTTCTTATAACTCATATAACACTTAAGAACATTAATTAATTAGCCACCTACGATGCATTTAAAATTTCTTAATGAAAACCGATTTTTTATACATTTCTATACTAAGCTACTAAAGTGCTTGTATCATAGAAACAGGGCAACCAAAGTACATATATCAAAGATATATTGGTACCGGTAAGTGGTTTCGAACCCGTGACAATCGGCTTACATAGCCATTGCACTTCCACTACACCACGGTCTCGCCTTAAACACACATTAGACTTAGACTTAAGTAGTAAGTAAGTATGTAAGTAAGGGGAGGTGCAAAAACGCTGACGGCGACGACTGAAAAAAATATATATTACGGTTGCCTTAGTCGCCCTAAAGTGCTATTTCACGCTTCGCTTGAAGGATGCAAGATTACAGGATAGGGAGCACACTTGTCGATTGTTCTACAAAGAAACGAGACGCGATGAACCTTTTAGTTTGACTGCTATTGGAATTTTGAAAGTGCCGACTTTAGTAGTTCTTCAAACGGTACTTAACGTAAATCATAGATATTTATATTTATATGTTCATTAAAGAATCGTGAATTAATATTATTAAAGGCCTGTAGTCAGTGCCAGATTAAGCCAGCGCGGGGCCTATAGCAAATTCTGTCAAGAGGTCTTGGTTTGCTTTAGGTTCTCAAGTTTAGGGTATTAAATAAAAGAAAACTATTACAAATAAACATTTCTGGATTTAATATGGGCAAATTTAGGGATAACACTCAATATCGACTTAAATTTTTAAGTAGAAGTGAAGCTTAGCCTAATCGCTTTGCGTTTAAGGCATGCAAGATATTTTACGCTCTTATCTAAGTTAATATTTCTTTATTACGTTTTTTATTAATATCATACAGGCCTCAGGATTTGCGTGGCTAATTCGGCACTGCCTGTAGTAAAAGCTATGCTGAAGTAAAAAAGTAGGTTATGGCAATGAAACCATTATATTTTCGTCATTTAAATTGCTATGGAACTATTGAAAAATAAATAATTGGTATGGCGACACATTAACAAAAGGAAAAAAGAACTTAGAACCATTTTTTTTACTGAAGCACGGCATGCGGTGGTCCAGTCGGATAAAGTAGAAATTTGTTGATTAAAAATGCAATAGTTTAAAGAGAAAACACAATAATGTTGCAATGATCTAAAATGATACATTTTACAGATTGTATTTCGTTACTTGAGAAAAAAATGCTATTGTCAACAGTACGAGTTAAAATATTTACATTTCCGCCTTTCATTTTCCCTGCGTTAATGTTTTAATAGAGAATGATATGTGACATCTATCTTATGTTCTATCGGATGTTCTTTGAATAAGCACTGCAAAGATGTAAGTGTTTTCAGTTAAATGATTGTTTTAATCGTTTGTAATTAAATATTTATGCTTCAGCTCAGATGCATGATATTTTTCCACATTTGTTAGATCCACAGTTAACGGATGAATGTAATTGCTTATAGATTTAAACTTATATATAAACTAAAACTCATACAAACATCTTATATACAAACATCTCACAGTAGATAGACTAAACTTAATTAAGCTAATCTATAAGTTAAAATTATTTTACCAAAATTAAATGATTAATAATTATTATTCAATTATTAACACGTGCAATTTCACACTTTTCTAACTATTCAAAATTTTATGGCATTAAACAGACCGATAAGTGAATTTACATATTATCTACCTACAAATTTACATGATCATCAATTACTATAATTAGGCCTACGAATATGTCTCAATTTTCGTAGGCCTAATTATATCTGCCCTTAAAATATTCATCATCATCATCATCATCAGCCAGAACGCGTCCACTGCTGAACATAGGCCTCCCCCTTAGAACGCCATTTCGAACGACAAGAGGCCAGTTGCATCCATCGGTTATTCGTGACTTTTACTATGTCGTCAGTCTACCTAGTGGGAGGCCTACGCTGCGTCTTCCGGTTCGTGGTCTTCACCCTAAAGCCTTTCTTCCCCATCGGTTGTCGGTTCTTCGGGCGATGTGGCCAGCCTATTTCCACTTCAGCTCGCAAATCCTTCGAGCTATGTCGGTAACTCCGGTTCTTTGGCGAATATCCTCGTTCTAGATTCTATCGCGCAGAGACACACCAAGCATAGCTCTCTCAATTGCCCGCTGAGTGACTTTGAGCTTTTCCCAAAGGCCAACATTTAGGGGCCACGTCTCAGTGCCATATGTCATCGCCTTAAAATATTAGGTCTTCACATATTAGGTAAAATATATCACCGTCGGCTGATCTTTTTATATGTGTATACTAATTCCATAAAATGATGTCAGTGTGTGTATATTTTGTGGGATGCCATAAACATTTCTTGCGTCAGGTGGTGATAAAATATATGGTCTCGTAAACCAAATGTATGCTCGATTATGAATAAACCACAAGAGGGTAAATCGAATGATGCAAGATTTGCTGTTTTAGTAGGTACTCTTATAGTAAGTGCGTCTCAGAAAATATGTAAAAATTAAAGAAATCAATAAATATAGATAATGTATTGTATTTTTTTGTATTATTGTTTACATTTCAATAATCAGCTACTAAAGTGCTTGTATCATAGAAACAGGACAACCAAAGTATCAAAAATACATTGGTACCGGTGGTTGGTCTCGAACTCGTGCTCTCCGGTTTGTGTAACCATTGCACTGCCACTACACCACGGTCGCCTTATATGTTTATTCTGTTTATGGGTGGAAGGATAAAGCGGATGCGACCCAGAAGAATGTGTCTTGATCAAATCAAGAACATGGCGAGTGGTGCTCCTTGATTGATTGATTGATTAAAATAAAAGCTATGAAAGAAATCTATGCTCCGATCGGGATTCGAACCAAGACTTTACTGAAAGAATTGCGTGAAAGGAAGTATGGTTTGAGAATGAATGACTTGGTGATCAAATGTCTCTTGTACGCCATCGATCAAGTTATCCTTGCATCTTCGGCGTATGAGTTACAGGACATGGTTACTATAATGAATGCGGAATTAAAAAAATAAATAATTATCATAATTTGTGTTCTTTTACAGGTTGGCGATCAATTAGTGAGTGTGAATGGCTACCGTGTGGATGACGCCGTCCATTCAGAGCTGGTGCACTATCTAGCAACACAGTCCAGGCTTAAAATTAAAGTTAGAAGTAAGTGATTTGTTTTTATAACCATATTTTTATTGTGTCATATGACAGCACCCAGTCTGATGTTAAACTGGAGCGCGGCTTGTAAAGGAGGCGACCCCTATTACAGTGAAATAACTGCAGTAGCAGTAGCATCTACTATGCCGGCATTTTTCAAGCTGATCCCTAACATGACTAAGTCACTTCTCAGTCTGTAGAATTGAAAGTGGTGATACTACCCCGGATCGGCAGACTCGGATAGTATCACGTTCGCCTTAAAATTGGGACCCATAAATAATTTTATTTTATTTATTCTTTCTTTCTATATGGCCAAACCATCGCCATATATCTTTCTTAATCTTTGTCATTACATCTTGAAAAAGCAAAAGAGTTGTGCCAGGATCGCGGATGGACAATGGAGATAGATCGCTGCATTTTCTGTAGTGCCTATAACCTAAGATGCTGTACGAGGGATGAGCATTATATAAAATGAATTGTGGATGTGAAAAACCAAAACAGTTGTGCCAGGATCGTGGAAAGACAATGGAGATCGCTCCATTTGCGCAGTGCCTATAGTCAAAAATTATATATGAAAGATGAGCATGATCAAAGAGAATCGTGAATGTGAATGAAGAAAAAGAGTTGTGCCAGGATCGTGGAAAGACAATTGGAATCGCTCTATTGTCTCTACCTATCGCTGTGGAGACAATTTATTTATTTATTAAATAAGTGGGAAAACAGTAGGTATAATACTGTGCTCATAACAATAATAAATATGATGAAAGTATTTAAATATAAATTATACTTATAGATAAGGAGGCGTAATTCTCAATCATGACATTTAATAAGTTGGTTTAAACTTTATGATATCTATTGAATAATAGCCCATTGCAATGTCTGTCCCGCGCAAATTACTTAATCATAAGAAACAATAAATTACTAGACACCCAAACTTATTGTTGCATAAAATTTACTACGAGCAATGTGAAAATTATTGAATGAATAGCTGTATTCATTTTTGTATGAACACATTACCATGAGTCATAGCATATGTGAATATGTGTATATTAAAAAGTTTTCTTTTTCAATAGAGAATAGATAAATGTGTTTTAGAAAGACTATGTATAAATTGTTTCTTTTTTATTGTACATTGAATTTATTTAAAAACTTTATTCACAATAGTACATATTACATATGAACATATTAAAAAGTTTTTTTTTTTCAATAAAGAATATATAAATGCGTTTTAGAAAGACATATGTATGATTTTTTTTATTGTACATTTAATTTATTTAAAAACTTAATTCACAATAGTACAAATGTGGCCCTTAGATATGTATGGTGCAAAAAGTACCTACTTTACTAAATATATAAATATACTCTAATTCATAGTTACATTTTTTTTATTGTGACACGACATCTGTCCTCGAACCGCCTGAGGATAAGCAAGAGGAGGTCCAAGAGTGACGACGACTGGAATAACCGAGTCAGTTCCCGGCTGCCCCAGCCGCCGCCACTATGCCGGCCTAAGGCTATACTATAATATGGACAGGAATACCATCACATATAAAATCAACAGTATAAAAAACATATTTGTATTTATTTATAAATTAGTTCTAAATTTTGCTTCTATGAATTCATCTTAATATTTTTTTAATGCGATGCGAGATTTGACCCCGTCTTGTCTGATAGTAATCAAGTAAAGTCTAAGAGCGCCGACGACTGAAAATCATGAATCAATCAAATTAAATTCATATAAATGTCTTTATAGTTTTATAGAAAACTGTTTTATAGTTATTTAAGGTAATTAAAGGCTAAGAAGAGAACCCTTTTCCATGCAGTTTTCTTTACTTGAAAATAAAATAAAACGGTTTTTTCAGTAGGCGCCTTTAATTTCCATGAGACAAATCGAGGTCGCGTCTCGATAAAAAAAAATACAATTTATCAAACTTAATGTTTTATCTGTTTTTGACTTATGATTACAACATAATATTTTATATCGTGAAAGCGCGTGGGCAAACTGAGTTATCAGTTTTTAGGCATTCACTTTTCATAGACAGTCAATACAAGCTACTATCTATCGTCATCTTATTAGAGTTGCGTAAATTACACCAAACGAAATGGAAAGCGTCTATCGGCTGCACTATTTTAAAAGACAGGGAAAGATTTTGTGTTATTAAAAAAAAACCTTAAACGGATTATGCCACAATCAAACATTACGGATCCGTGTATTGGTTAACACACAGCTACGCGTAAGGCAAGCGGATTCGAATCCCGGTCAGAGCAAAGATGTTACAATCGGAATTTATAATTGTGCATGTATATTTACTTCCTAATAAAGATGTAGTAAAATACATTTCAAGATCAACAAATATAGTAGTTTTGCTCCAATTATATCGTAACCGAGTACCTAAGGCATACTTCATTCTATTCGGTAATGCGGGTTAAGAAATAAAAGGTGCGATCAGAAGTTTGTTAAGTGATCGCTTGTCGCAAAAAGATATAACAACTTGATGTTTCGGATGGCACGTTTAACTGTGTAGGTCCCATAGGTCGTTATCAGGTTGGCATATCTAAAAAACTGTCGAACCTAATCCGCATATGACATGCTTCTAGCCAACATCCTTTCTGGACACTGATATTTAACTTCTTCGTAACCAATCAGCAAATAAATCATTAAGTAAACTACGTTGATTGGTCACTTGCGACCGCGGCGCAAATTCGCTGCTTTTTCTTTGCCATAATCTATTAGGAAAACGCAACTTCAATGGTAATGACAATGAATTTCATTCCAATTTGTCAAAAAGTGACACGGTTGCTGTTAGTGTCAAAAATAACTTTTATTCATTTGGACAATAGAGTTTCAATGAGCTTGATCTGCTAATGAAACTAAACATCGATTCTAAGTGTGTTGAGAGAGTGGAGAAGTGTGTGTGCCTAACATCAAAACGAAGTCCATTGTCATTGAATTACGCGGTCGCTCAGAGGCTTGTTTCCCAGTACTGGGACGTATGACTATACGTATGATGAGGTAGTATAACGCCATTATAGACACATAAAAAAACTATATGATGATATCTTAATAATACTTACTTAATAAAAAACTTTATATTAATTATGTGAGATACGGTTTTCTTAATTTCGACAGCCGCTATGTTGATATTGATTGTGGGTCAACTACTTTTGTTTGGTTACGATTTTATATGCAAAAATTATTTCACGTTCATAAAAATTTCTTTTCGAAAAGAATGTTGTTTTGGAATGTTAATACGTACGAGTATATTACTACTAACAGGCATAGCGCCTAACTGGTAGGTTTTGAGATAGTGGAGGGGTTGTACTGCTCCACTACTACAGGAACCACCCAGTTAAGCGCTAGTAGTATACTACTATGTTTTTGACTTCGACTTGTCTAATGGTAAGCAAGGAAAAGTGCAAGAGCGCCGACGACTGAAAAAAAACAGAACAGCTTGCGGTTGTGTCTGTCGCCTTCACTATGCCGACCGAACGTGCTTTTTCACGCTTAGCTTGAAGGATACGATCCAATGTTAAGGTGACCGTGGTGTAGTGGTGTAGAAAGCTGAGTGGCACGGGTTTGAAACCACTCACTGGTACCAATGTATCTTTGATATATGAACTTTGGTTGTCCTGTGTTGTGGCTTGGTATCGTCCCATCCTATATTTCCTTCCACTTTCCGTTATTCCGCGCAATTCAAAGTTCGCGGGCTGCGCCACGCCAGCCAATAGCGTGTGGCGCTAGTGTGCACTTGTGTGTGAGTTGCCGCGGTGTGCACGTAAACAGTCGCCCTAGCAAGTGACATTGTTGAAACATACATCTATTAACTAAATACATTAATTAAATAACGAAGTGAGGAAATAGACAGTCGAAGCAGTTAGCCGTGATTACAAAGCAGTGCTAAACGAGTGCTAGTGCCGTTGGTCCGTGTTTCACGTCGAGTAATTGCCAGGTACCTGTCTTTCCTATACTTTGTTCACAGTGTTTCTCCATGCTGGTTATTAGCAGGTTTAGGTATCCCCAGGCTTGGATGCTGAGCTAAGCTAAGCATAAAACCAACGCAAAGCTCAAAATTGCAATATTAACAAAACCAAACCATAACATTGTTTTTGGTACCTTTCGAGCGCGAATTCCTATGGAGTGATTATATTGATCATAAATTACGAGTTCAATTTCTACAAATGAAAACTTCGTAATTCTTTGATTCCAGTATAACACAATATACAGTCCAAATAAGTTGGTAAAACTAACTTAAACAAAAATCATTTTTTTTAAATCAAAAAATTATATAAATATTGCAGTTTTGTTTTGTGTCGTAGTGTTCGGATAAACATATGCTACAATAGGTATTTAGTTAGTTTAAATAAACAGTTGACCTAGCATTCAACAAACATATTACATTTTATGGATAGGTAGGTAGGTTCGATATTTCCAAAAAACTATAAAATATTCCTATTTATATAATAAACTATTCATAAATAAATATAAAACACAATACTCAAATCTATTAGTAAAACATTAACATTTAAATTCACTTATATTTTGTTATTCATTCAAGCACTAATGACTCATTTGTTTGTTTATAACAGAATATTGCATAGTATCTATACATAATATATTATTTACATTATATTTTTTACTAAATAGTTATATCGTTTATTAAACTATAGCTATGGCAGATAAAGAAAAGATTTATATTAAGCAAAGGGAATACATATTTAAATGTATGCAAATCTTGTATGACCTTTCAAAGAAGTTAAACAATAAGGATAAATTGAGGAGCTTCCATGCCAGGTACAAGAAGGTACATGAAGTACGTTCCGATTTTCTGGACGTCACGGAAAAAATAAATGAAATTAAAATTAAATTAAATCCAGATTCTGATGTCGACTTTCAGACTGTTTTATCTTTTGACGAAATGTATTATGAGGTGATAGCCGCGGCCGACAGCATAGCCACTACAAGCGATTGTTCCTCAGCTACAACAGCTGCTGGCAAAGCCACAGCTTCGTCACGCGTGCGTTTACCCAAACTTGACCTTCCCAAGTTTGACAGCCTTATCGAAAACTGGCAAACATTTCACGATACGTTTGTTGCCTTAGTTCACAATAACGAATCTTTATCAAACGTCGAAAAGTACCATTACCTCATTTCTTGTTTGTCTGGTTCAGCTTTAACAATTGTAAAGGGTCTTCCGGTGACCACAGAAAACTATCAAATAGCCTTTACGGCATTAATAGACCGCTTTCAAAATAAAAGACTTATAGCGGCAAAATACTTAGACAAAATATTAAATTTTACTACATTAAAATCATCTTCTCTTGAACAATTATTAACTTTAAGTAATACTTTTTATGAGTCTGTAAGCGCACTCCAGAGTATAAATATTGATAATTTAGGCGATTACATTTTATTTCATCTTACATTTCGAGCACTGGATAGCGATACTCGAAAGAGATTCGAAGTTCAAAATGACAAGGAGATGCCTCACTTTGTTGATATTTTAAAGTTTCTTCAGGATTACGTCAAGATCCTAGAAACTAGTGAACACAAGCCTATCACTAGTTTTCATCAGCCACATGCTGCTGCATTCCCTAAATCTGGCAATAAGGCGACCGAGCCTCGTTTTAAGTCCAGTAAAAACTACAACTCGTCTGCAACTCAAAATGCTTTCTCTAAACAATTTAAGTGTCCATGCTGTGACTTTCAGCACAGCATATATAAATGTCCAAAATTTCAGACTTTCAACTCGTCCGCTAGGATAGCTTTTGTAACAAAAAGGAACCTGTGCGCTAACTGTTTGCGATTCGGCCACAGCGCAAACAATTGCTATTCCAAAACCTGTTGTTTGACATGCGGAGAAAAACATCATACACTCCTGCATAGCGACACGCCTACCTCTCTGGAATCAGACCCTTCTAGAGTGAGTCACGCCAGTACCAGTGCTCACATTGGGCACGGCCGCTCTCTTGTGTTGTTAGGTACGTGTACACTGCTGGCGCGCGCCGCCACTGGACCGCCGCAGCCTGTTCGCGCCCTTATTGACAGCGGAGCACAAGATTGCTTTATGACGACCGCCTGCGCTCGACGCCTTGGTTTGACTATGCGTCGCTGCAACCTCACAGTTTCTGGTCTAGGCCAAAATACAGTTCATCACGTCAAGGGTGTCACTGCGTGCACGATTTTACCCCGGGACCAACCGGAGCCACAGTTCGACATTCGCCCAATTGTGATGGATGCTGTAACCACAAATATGCCTACTGCTGCAATACCTCATGCCGTACGACGTCATTTTCGTCACTTAAAACTCGCCGATGAAACTTTCGATCAGCCATCCGAAATTGATCTACTATTGGGTGCAGAATTATTCCATCTCATCTACGACGGACAGCGACTGTGTCCAGGGCCCGGATTACCTACCGCCCTGCACAGCATCTATGGATGGGTACTCACAGGAAAACTCGACTCCAAATGTCGACCACCTTCATTCGTTTCTTCTTTAGTTGCGTCTACCTGCGCCATAGACGAGGTAGTCCAACGTTTCTGGGAAGTCGAAGAACCCCCAAAAACCCGCCTTGCTGCTCCTGAAGATGAAGAATGCGAAGCCTTATACAAAAAATCGGTTTATCAAGATCCAGATGGAAGATATGTAGTGCCTATTCTACTAAAGGATCGCCCTATGCTTGGTGATTCATACAAGCATTCCGTCTCTCGACTTATAAATTTAGAAAAACGTCTTGCTAAACACGAACAATTGAAGCAGGATTACACAGCATTTATGCAAGAATACGAGTCTCTTAATCACATGCAACGTGTGAAGTCTGAATCCCCAGCTGGTCAGTACTTCATACCACATCATTGCGTCATTCGCCCAGAAAGTACAACGACGAAGCTACGTGTTGTATTTGACGCAAGCTGCAAATCATCAAACGGCCGGTCTCTTAATGACTTGGTCTACACTGGTCCAAAACTTCAAGCTGATATCACCGACATCATAACAAAATTTCGCCTCCATGCCGTAGTTTTCACCAGCGATATAACAAAAATGTATCGCGAAATATTAATCAGACCAGAGGATCGTCGGTGGCAACATATTCTTTGGCGGGAGTCACCGTCCGACTCAGTACGAGAATTCGAGCTCCGCACTGTCACTTACGGTGTGAGCAGTTCACCCTTTTTAGCAATTAGAACATTGCAACAACTAGCAGCCGATCATGGAGCTACCGGGCCACATGCTGCAAGAGTGGTACGCCATGATGTGTTCATGGATGACGTCATTACCGGGGCGCCATCTATTGAACAGGCTCTTCTATTGAAAAATGAGTTAACTCAGTTACTTCAATGTGCTCATTTTAAGCTCCACAAATGGACAAGTAATTCTTCTGATTTTCTAAACAATTTACATTCTGAACATGTACAAATTCCCAAATCATTTTCTGGAGAGGCTAATCAGGCTACTCTGAAGATTTTAGGAGTGAAATGGGATCCCGTGGGTGATTTTTTTACTTACTCCGCTTCACCAGTAAGCGTCGAGTGTACGAAACGTTCGATTTTGTCCAACGTTGCTCGTATTTTTGACCCACTGGGATGGCTAACTCCAGTAACGCTTATAGCAAAATTGCTCCTTCAAGATCTGTGGCGCCTGAAGCTCACCTGGGACGAACCTGTTCCGTATGATTTGGCGCGGATTTGGCATGAATTTGTTTCTGAATTAAATAATTTACATCTGATTAAACTCCCACGTTTAGTGGTGCCATCTGAAGCTACCACTTTTCAATTGATTGGTTTTTGCGACGCTTCCACGAAGGCGTACGGATGCTGTGTTTACCTACGTGCGGTATCAACCAGTTCCGTAACTTTGCATCTTCTTATAGCAAAGTCTAAAGTAGCTCCCTTAAAACCGCTTACGGTAAATAGACTGGAATTGTGCGGCGCGACCTTGCTTTCGCGAGTAATGAAACATTTATTCAGTCTACTTAGGGACAAAATCAACATAACTGATCAAATTGCCTTCACTGATAGCAATACCGTTCTGTCCTGGCTTCACACAGAACCGCACAGACTTAAAACATTCGTAGCACATCGCGTCGTCCAAGCTACAGACGCAGTTCGCGCATCTCAATGGCAGCACGTATCGACAGTCGAGAACCCCGCCGATTTTTGTAGCCGCGGCCTGAGCTGCTCTCAGCTCGCTGCCTGCAATCATTGGTGGTCGGGTCCCGACTGGCTCACTTGCGAGTCAACCCAATGGCCGATAAGCAAAGAACCAGAGCCACAGGAAGTGCAGAGTGAGCTGAAGTCCTCATCATTCGTCGCATGCACCGACGAAAAGAGAGCAGGAAAACATTCGGTTCACGCATTTCTTACTCGCTTCACATCATTTACGAGAATGCAGCGAACGTTAGCTTATTGCATCAGGTTTTCGAACAATTGTAAACTTACGCCTCAAATGCGAGTTTATAACGCACTAACTACAGAAGAGTTAGCCTGCGCATTAAATATTCTAATAAAACATGTTCAATCTACTGCAGAGTGGAAATTAGCCCGTATTGAAAATACATTTCCGGGTAAAGACGGAAACGTTCGCGTAGTGACTATACGTACGGCTAAGGGCACTTTTACTAGACCCGCTAGAAAAGTTTGCCCACTTCCTATAGCCACATAGGTTATAATTTATCTAATAATCTTAATTTAGACTTAGTTCATAGTCATAAGTAGTTTTATTATTAATGTTACATTAGTCTTAATTAGTTAGTAGTAAAACTAGGTAGCTTCGGTAGTACATAGCGTCCATATGTTTATCCGAACACAAATTGCTTTTCTTGGCCTAGCATTCAGGAAAGGGTTTGCCTTGTGAAATCCCTGGCTGATTTCAAGTGGGGGGAAATGTTGTGGCTTGGTATCGTCCCATCCTATATTTCCTTCCACTTTCCGTTATTCCGCGCAATTCAAAGTTCGCGGGCTGCGCCACGCCAGCCAATAGCGTGTGGCGCTAGTGTGCACTTGTGTGTGAGTTGCCGCGGTGTGCACGTAAACAGTCGCCCTAGCAAGTGACATTGTTGAAACATACATCTATTAACTAAATACATTAATTAAATAACGAAGTGAGAAAATAGACAGTCGAAGCAGTTAGCCGTGATTACAAAGCAGTGCTAAACGAGTGCTAGTGCCGTTGGTCCGTGTTTCACGTCGAGTAATTGCCAGGTACCTGTCTTTCCTATACTTTGTTCACAGTGTTTCTCCATGCTGGTTATTAGCAGGTTTAGGTATCCCCAGGCTTGGATGCTGAGCTAAGCTAAGCATAAAACCAACGCAAAGCTCAAAATTGCAATATTAACAAAACCAAACCATAACATCCTGTTTCTATGATACAAGGCACTTTAGTAGCTTAGTATAGAAATGTATAATAAAGAAATTAATGTTATAGGATGGGAAAAATAATTGCGAGATGTTTTATTGTTATCGTTTTCTTTTTCAGATGTCGGAATGATACCTGTCAAAGAGTAAGTAATTTTATTTTATTTTGTTTTTTACATTGTTTCAAAGTTCGTTACGCGTAAAGCCTTGGGTTTGATTCCCTGTCGAAGCAAATATTTGTTCCATTTGTAATATTTAATAAATATAACAAATATTTGTCAATACAAAAGAAGCGGATATTTACGGCAGTGGGAAGCGGGCAGTGGTCCAGTCTGCCGGATCCAGAGTTGTACCACCACAGAAAAGTATATAGATCGTGAAATGACTTAGTCGCATTACGAGATCAGCTTGTAAGTTACCGGTTCCAACTAGGGTCGGCATAGTGGATGTTTCTGTTACCTGTATTCACCCCCATTCATGGACCGCACTCCAGTTTAAAATCAGGCAGGGTGCTATCATATGTCGAATCATAATAAATTAATAAAAACTGCCATTTCCATTCATGGACTGCACTTCAGCTTTTTTGCCCAATTTTGTTTTGATTTAGATTTTTTTTATTGTGACACGACATCTGACCTCGACCCGCCTGATAATAAGCAAGAGGAGGTCCAAGAGTGACGACGACTGAGAGAACCGAGTTTGTTCACAGCTGCCCCAGTCGCCACCACTATGCCGGCCAAAGGTGCTTCTTCACGCATCGCTTGAAGGATCCAAGGTCATAGGATGGAGAGAAGACATGGGCAGGCAGAGCATTCCACTTGCCGATTAATGTGATTTTCTCATTGTTACAGCAAATGTCACGAGCCATTGTCCTGGCAGTTCATATCAGACCGCACATCTCTCTGTTCAGCTGCCTCATCGTCACCCACTTTGTGCCATGATACTCAAACACTACACGAACTCCGACTATCTATATTAGTGCCACCGAAAGCCAAACTTGGATGCGGGTAAATACTTATTAAATTTACTAGGTTTTACTGACTATCTTTCAAATTAAACTATTTTTAACATGCTTTTTATTTAATTATTAGCTTGACTTGTATGTATGTAATTATGTAACGAAATCTTTCAAATTGATTTTTACACACTTCTAGAAGTCTCAATAATTTGAAATTTTGTAATCGAATCTAAAACCGATGACAATACAATAGACATTAAATATTTTTTCTGCCGGCATAGTGACAGCGACTGAAGTGACTCAGTTGACTCAGTAGTCGGCATTTTAGGACCTCCTCTTGCTTACCATCACGCGGGTCGAGGTCAAATATCGAGTCACAATAAAAAAATAGTTCACATTGGCGTGTTTTTTAGTTCTATTTTTAACTATATCTTTATTTATTGTTTTTCATTTATTTTATTGATTCTGCTCATCTATTCATTCATTGCTTCGACTGCTACATGCAGTTATTTACTGTAATACCTAAGTAATTATTTAATTTCTAAAAGAGTCTGCCGGGCTAACCCCATAGCGAACCAAGTTTTAAATCGTTTGTGAACACGCCGAGTTTGATCCATTTCTTATAAAAAAATGACGACGTTCAATCGATCGATAAGTAACTCTCAACGGGTTCTGGAATTATCATGTCATTAAACAGACTTATCGATTTATCGGTCGAGTTTATTGTCTTTTAAATTATGTTTATCAAATCACCTTGTCTAGTATTTTTATTGACACTACATCTGACCCCCACTTGCCTGATAGTAAACGAGGGAAAATCCAAGAGCGCCTGAACGACTGAAAAAACTGATTCTATTTACAGTTAACCCAGTCGTCATCTATGCCGGCTAAAAGCGCCTTTTCACGCGTCGCTTTAAGCATCTGAGGTTATAGGGTTCTATCTGGTGTGGACTAAAAGGTGTGGACCTTTTGTCGATTGTTCTCCGAAAAACGAGCCACCGATCTCTTTTTTATATAATTATTAAAATTTAAATAATATTCAAATGTGTTTCACAGAATATGCAAAGGTCCAGAGTGGAAGCCTGGTATCTTCGTACAGTTCGTGAGAGAAAATGGAATAGCGCGAGAAGCTGGTCTGCGGCCTGGTGATCAAATACTCGCCTGCAATGGACAAGATTTCTCCAATATTACTTTTAATGATGTAAGATATACAAAAAATAATTTCTAACAAAAAAAAACCGACTTCAAATAGTAAACTAAAAAGCAAAAAATAAATTTTCTTCGCACAAAGTAATACGTATTTTCATTTAGTTAAATAGAAATGATTAAATATTTAATTTATAATTTTAAAGTCGGTGCCAAGTAAAACAATAACTGTGTATAGATGAATCTTTCTAACAACTGACGATAATATTATTAGTAGGTAATTATCACAAAATATCTGTTCTGTGGTAATTATCAATACTTCCTTACTTAGTAATTTGATATAGTAGTAAGGTTGTTGTAGCATTGACTTGGCACCGACTCCAAAATTATAAATTAAATATTTAATCATTTCTATTTAACTAAATGAAAATACGTATTACTTTGTGCGAAGAAAATTTATTTTTTGCTTTTTAGTTTACTATTTGAAGTCGGTTTTTTTTTGTTAGAAATTATTTTATTTTACGATTTTAAGTGATGGTTAGGCCGAGCAAAGATGCTTCTCGAATGAAGAGAAGACGGTTACTTCAGACGGAAAATGATAGACGGAAACGATTAGACATAATAAAAAAACTTAACAAACGCACTAGTCGCCCCTACGATGAAGATCCCCTCGATTTCTCTGGTCTGCCATCATCAAACCCTGATTTTCTTATCATGGGACCACCTTTAAAATATCTTCTTTCCAACAAAAAAAGAATAATCAAAATCGGTTCATTAACAACGAATATAAACGGCTGAATTGAGAAACTTCCTCTTTTTTTGAAGTCGGTTAAACTTTGATTCCCTTATCATCAAAATCGGTTCATAAACAACGAAGTTATCCGCGAACAAACATAAAAAAGATATATACAGTCAATTTAGAAGTCTTCTCCTTTTTTGAAGTCGGTTAAACTCTGATTTCTTTATCATGGGACCACCTTTGAAATATCTTCTTTTCAACAAAAAAAGAATTATCAAAATCGGTTCATAAACAACGAAGTTATCCGCCAACAAACATAAATTAAAATGATGAAAATTTAAGACTTATATGATTTTCTCATGGATGCCATTATCAGAACTGGACCAAATTAAAATGGGACCAAACGGAAAGCATCAGCTATCAAATAAAAAAAGAATCATTAAAATCGGTTCAACCAGTCAAAAGTTTTGAGGTAACAAACATAAAAAAAAAAAACATACCGGTCGAATTGAGAACCCCCTCCTTTTTTGAAGTCGGTTAAAAAGAGTTGAAATCATTTGAAACGTGTACAAATAAAAGTAGCATCTACAACTTGGCATTCCACAAAAAAGATTGTCTCGGAACGATCAATTGCTTTTATTTTGTTGAAAAAAAAGTTCTTATAAGGTACAATAACCTTATTTAGTTCAGATATTGAGATTAATATACTAGTAGTCTAGTAGCATTTTAATTTCGAACTCAACCCAGGTATCCTTTCAATAGAAAAGATAATAATTAAGGTGAATTTCGAATGGCAATGATATAAGTAATATGCCCAGCGGCACGCTATGATGGCCCTTTTGATTGTTCATGAAGTTTCGTATAAATTAATAATTACATTTGAAGTAGCAAATTGTTGTTTTTTATTGTCAGAATAAAAAGCCGTGTCGCTGGTATAGTTGTCAAATACTGTAATGTAATTTAAACTTTATTGCATTGATAGGTTTAAAAGACATGTCATTGAAATGGTATACAAATAAAAACCGGTAGTTTTCTTTCATTGACTTAACCCACGATGTCCTCTTAATCGGCAAACGTGTTAAACTCAGCCTTGACTGATACCAAATTCCTCTGTAAAACCTGGCACAGTTTACCTACAATTGGTACCTAAAAGTACAGACAATATAAAGATAAGTTACTAAAAGTAAACAATTAAATGCAAGGAAACCTACGTGGGGAAAATCCAAACAATAGTAGCTATCACAAGTTTATACACATTGTAGGTACAATTGTCTTTCATAAAACGCCTCAATTAAAATTCTTTACATTGTATGAATCCTACAACCTTTTATTCTATGAATTCTATGGAATCAATCTAAAAGTAGGTTAAATACACAACAGATGTTCTATAAAGTGTAATCACACCTAACATCTCCATACACAAAAATAAGAACAATCAAGATTGACTGCGCTGACGATTAACAGATTCAATTACATTTGCCTCAGTCGCCTCACTATGCCGGCCACAGACTAAAATTCGAGTCGCTGATCCCTTTTATGATACAAGCACTTTAGTATAGAAATGTAGGTATTATTAATAAAATTAATATATTTCTTTTTCCATAGGCCATAGCAGCAATGAAAGTAACTGGTCGGCTAGAACTCTTAATTCGCGAAGGCGCTGGAATCGAATTGGTATCCCCCGAAAGTTCAGGTTACAATAGTTCCGCATCATCAGCCGCTGGCGAACGTAGCCCTGCCCCGCCGGTGACTACTAACACTGTTTTAGCACCTCCTGCTGCATTGAGAAGACGGCTGGCCAGCGTCGCTGAAGAGGCTGCGGATCGTGTTGATAGGTGACATAACTCGTTTTTTTATTGTGACTCGACATATGACAGCACCCTGCTTGCTACTCCAATTTAATAACTGTGAGTAGCAATCACATCCACTATGCCGGCCTAGTTGAAACCGGCAACTTACAAGTCTGTATACTTGTAAGTGGTGGTACTACCCCGGATCGGCAGACTGGGTACCACTGCCTACCACTCTTTGATAACCAGACCCGAAGCAAATATCCATCTCTTTTTTTATTAATAAATATTTAATATAATTATTAAATATTACAAATAAAAGCTAAGAAACAATTATTTGCTCCGACCGGGAATAAAACCCGGGACTTTACGCGCAACAAACCAATTGCTAAACTGTTCGTCTACGCCTGTCGTCTTTATGTAGATATACAGATACTTGAGGTATTAAAAGTATAGATAGGTTACCATATACAAAATAACCAGTACATGTCGAGAGTCATAATCTTGGTTTTATCTATTTGTGCGGGGGCTACGCTGTGGTTTTTACAATACTTATATGCCATTCACACGTGGTAATAATAATAAAAATTGATATAAATAAGATTATGAATGCTATATACTTATCGCTTTGAAATCAAATGTATTGTTTATATATTTTCGTTATAGATTGACAATGAATAAAGCAAAAAGAAAAACATGGGATAGTCTCGATTATGATTGGAAGAACGTCCACCATTTTGATACACCTTCAGATATAGAACCAGACTATGACAGTCCGAGTATACCAAATAACCCACACTCATACGAAAACCAAGTTAAAGGCATGAAGAAGAAGGAATTCGTCAGCAACCCATCGAATAGGACTATAATAAATTTAACCGAGAATGGAGCTACAATTGAATGTAGTTATGATAATCCAAGGAAATCTACGTATTCCTCCAGTCAGTATCAGTCAAATAGAGAAGAGAAAAAGATGATTGTTGTTGAAGTACACCATTCAAATGGAAACAAAAACCGATGTAAAAACAGCGAACTTACTGACTCTTCCAGTATATCAAGTTCAACGACATTGTCCAGCGCTATTGCTGAAGAAATCCTTAAACGAAAATTGGTAAATATCCCTTTACAATATTAAAACTCAAAACTTCGCAATACATATAGACTTATCATTAAAAAGGCAACCGTGGTGTAGTGGCAGTGCAATGGTTACGCAAACCGAGTGCACGGATTCGAAACCACTCACCGGTAATGTATTTATTTATTTATTTAAATCCTTTGTTGCACCAAAATAAACTTAACAATAAGTAAATAGGTAAAAATTGATATATATATATACTTTGGTTGTCCTGTTTTTATGATACAAGCACTTTAGTAGCTTAGTATAGAAATGTATAATAAAGAAAATTATCGTCATATTTTTCACTCATATTCGACGAGTATGTATTATATTCATTCCTTAACGTTCAAGCGAGGTGTGAAAAAGCACCTCGAACAATTATGGTGATGCAACTGAGGCAGCCGTAAACTGAGTCAGTTGTCGGCATTCTTGGACCTCCCCTCTTTACCATCAGACAAGTTGAGGTCAGAGTCACAATAGAATTCTTGATCATTGTCAATATCAACAAAAACATAGCCAAAAAAAATATAACATCTTTAATTGGATTATAGAACGGTATAAATGAATAGAATAGAACAGTAATAAAATTATTTTGTTTAAGAAAAAGAAAGAAAAGAATGCAAATGCTGAAAATGAACCAACCCTGAACGTAATTAAGAAAAATATCATCAAACCCGTTGAAAATGAGAAGAAGAAACAACATGATGCTTTAATGGATGAATTTAAGAAAGTGCATAGAAAAATGTTTAGCCATCAGGAGCAACGTGACGATGCCAATCAAGAACAGACTGAAAATAATTGCGACGCTTTGTTAGCCACCGATGCGGTAAGTTCCTTAAAAAATATAAAAACAATAGTTTAACTGTTTTGATTATAATAGTACTCGTAATAGGGACCACGATAGCATTAAACTATCAATCAATCAAATTGTCACGTCTTTTTTTATTTGGATAGGTAGAGACAATCGAGCGCCAGTTTGCCACGATCCTCGCTTTCTTCACATCCACAATTCTCTTAAATTCAATTAAAAAAACATTCGTATTATACTGTTACACGTACAATACTGTGAAAAGCCTGTTGTCTACATATTTGAAGGAATCTTATTTTGTATACCACATATACCGTATACCGTGGTGTAGTGCAATGTACAGTTGCAGGTGTAGGTGTAGGTGTAGTTGCAGGTACCAATGTATCTATGATATATGTACTTTGGTTGTCCTGTTTCTGATCAAGCACTTTAGTAGCTTAGTATAGAAATATAAAAAATAAATGTACTTTAACCAATTTTCGGCATAACTAAAAGTCTAATATGAAGGAGCGACGAACCAATAACCTAGCCAATATTCGTTTAAGGCCAAAACTTTATTTTAATCAATCAATCAAATTGTCACGCCTTTTTTCCACAGGGATAGGCAGTGACAATGGAGCGCCACTTGCCACGATAATTTTCTCGCTTCTCTCGCATTCTCTTCATACAAGCTCTACGGTATGAAGAGGATTGTGGAACGCTGGGTAGCCTAGTGCTCAAACAATCCATCTTCTTAATCTAACGTACATCTAACTATACAGAATATATAATGATCATACTTAACCAACTGGATTTTCTATACGTCGAATTAAATATCTAATGTGTATGTCTTACAAAATCAATTATTCAAAATGATCGCACAGGGATAGGTAGAGACAGTGGAACCTAACATCCTACGTTTGTGACATAACTCTCTCGATTCCATCACAACCACAATCCTCTTCATTCAAGCCCCTATATATGGTCATGGGTACTGCGACTTCTGCTTTTTAAAATATATCCAAATTAAATGTCAAATTTTCTGGGGTTTCTTCGCCTAAAATCTCCCTCACCCTGATTTAAAAAAAATCTTTTGGTATCTCCTTTTTACCAGTATAAGAAAAATTTCGTATATAATGCAATTAACAATCAATTGTCAATTACTAAGCGACGTTTTTTTTATATTGTGACTCGACATATGACATCACCCCGCTTGATGTTAAGCTGTTGTGTGGTCTATGAATGGATGTTACTGCTACTACAATTTAATAACTATGAGTAGCAGTCACATCCACTATGCCGGCCTAGTTGGAACCGGCAACTTACAAGCTAATTCCGAAACGCGACCAAATTACTTCACGTTCTGTATACTTGTAAGTGGTGGTACTACCCCGGATCGGCAGACTGGGTACCACTGCCTATCACTCTTTATTTACTACGTAATTTATTCAAATAAAAGAAAAGCTATTACCGCACTAAACGCAAAGAAATAAACAACCGGATTTACAACGATAAGTAGGTTTAAAGTAAGAAATGTAAATGTAAATCGTCGTCAGAATGTAATAATTATACATTACGCTCGGCGCACGAGTTAAGACAAATAGTGGAAGGAAATTTTCACACAACATTAAATGATAAGAAATCAGCAGCTTATTGGAATTGTTTTGTTTTTACTGTTACAAACCTTACCTCATGTTGGAGGAAACCGATACTTGTCTATTGTCTTTTGATGATTTCTTTCGTCGTTATTATGTTGACATTATGTTTGTACATTACTTATTCTGTCGAAATCAATTTAATGATTTTGTTTCTCATGTTATGTTTAATATTTTCTTAGATTTTGGGCAAACATTGATTAATGAATTTAACAAAGGTAATCATTCATTTTAAATGGGGACTTGGGCTTAATTGTATATTGTATTAACAGTTTAATATGCGTTTTAAAATAGTTTGATGTACGTAGATTAATTGGATACGATAATGTAATTGGAATATATCCTTTATTTTTCATAGTTTAGGTGTGCGAAATGATCAAACTATAATTATGACAGTTCAAAGCAGAATAAATGTGGCGTTGATTGACAGATGATACAAAATTCATTTCTTATTTTCCGAATTATTTAATTGCACAGCATTTAAAAAAAGCAAAATTGTTATTAGTTTTATCAATTCATCATTGGACATTACAAAATAAATGATGTCCTTTATGCGGCTCATCGCGTTTATTTTGGTTTTGATTTTACAATTTTATTTTATTTTATTATTTCGACGTTTCGAGGGCTTTGCAGCCATCATGGTCACGGTGAGGTGTTGGTCGTCCTATTGGTTGATGCTGTTATTGTTTTCAAAACTACCCTGTTTGATTTAGTTTTGCTGTTCCCGACTTAACTCTATTGTTTGCAAAAATAACTGACGGTGTCATCTGGTTTGGCAGGCAGGTGTTAGATAAATATAAATAAAATTGTAAAATCAAAACCAAAATAAACGCGATAGTAGGCCGAATAAATTTGTTTAATTCATGTTATGTTTGTTTGTTTTTACATTTCTACACTTTAGCTACTAAACGTGCTTGTATCATAGAAACAAGAGGACCAAAGTTACAATGGTAGTTACTTATCGGCTAGTGGTTTAAGCTCTTTTAACTCTCGGTTTGCTTGACCATTTCAATAGGATATTAATTTATTAATTTTCTTTCAATTGCCACCTGGTAGTGGCGATAGGAACATTATTTAAAAAAAAACTTCTAGTCGCCACCGGTGGGGGCTTAGATGAAATTGGTATTATTACTCAAGTAGGTAAAAGATGGTAATTTCGATAAAAATATGAATATACTAGTTGCAACGAAATACCTAATTGTTCCACGTAATTAAATAATATTAAGATATTGCGTGTCGATTATTGTTATATAATTTTTCAAATGGCCACACTTTGGCAACGTAAATTCGTGATCCGTTCCGTCTAGTTACCAACTATTAGGTACTTACATAAATTGATTATTGGAGCATTACCTTTAATGTGCATGTTACACTTTTATTTTATTTTTTATTGTGACTCGACATATGACAACATTCCGCCTTTAAAAATCGTAGGCGACTGCTACTACAGTGAAATATATGCAAGTAGCAGTTACATCTACTTTCCAGTTGATCCTGAATGTGGTGGTACTATGCTTAATCAGCAAACTTGGCAAAAACCAGCCTATCACTCCTAAAAACTACAAAAATAATTATAATTTTGAAAAGAATGAGTAATAGTAACTTGACGAAAGCATTTTATAAATCTAATGTGGATTGATGCGTTAAACAAGGTCATCCACAAGGGTGTTTTCCGATCAAATGGCAGACATCCTTAAGAAAGTTAGGTTGCCTAGTGCCCATAACCCTAGAGTTTGTATAAAGATAATTGTGGATGTGAAGGAAGCGAGGAAGTTGCGTCAGGATCGTGGCAAGTGGCGCTCTCTGGTCTCTGCCTATCTCTGTGGGAAAAAGGCGGCAGAATTTGATCGATTGATTGATAATTTTAAGTCCATCCATAGATATCGAATGAATTACTGTCGCTTATCCTCTTGACGACTTGGAATAAATAGCTATGACAAATTTAATTCACTACAATCAGATAAATAGATTTTACCTAGCATCCAGGGTTTTGCCTTTTAACGTATAATTATAAAATCGCTTAGTTCTACATGAAAACTCGTTTCTGTAACATGCTAAACATGCAGGCATATAACTGGTTTAGTAAACATTAAAACCCTAAGACGGGACAGTGATGATTTCTCAGGTATGTAAATATTTCTCTGCTTAGTTAATATTAAAATAGTTTATTCTTTGAAACAAATATCATAATTCATACGCAGTAAGGTATAAATTTGATTCAAACATTTCCTTAGTTAGCGACAGTAAATACGATTTAAGATTTGCAACATCCTGTATTACACAACAAGTAAAGTAGCTGTTTATAAACAACTTTAATCGCAACATGTCTATGGAAAATGAACAGTGAACGTTTAATAAAACAGAAAACTATTTTCTTCATGGTTATATTTTAAAATTAATATGCGATGTGATTTCGTTTAAACCGCCTTGCACTGATAACGTCGCCGGCCGCCAGTCCGCCAGCCTCGCTCACCTCCGCAGCTCAGTCCACGACAGCGATCGGTTGCACTCTGTCGCGATCGCGAGTGTTTATTTGCATCACTTGAACACGTTGGCAACGCACTTCGAACATCAGAGACGGTTTCTTTTAACAAATAATTGCGATTTCCGCGCTTAGGAAAACAATACCGGCGACCTTCACCGCGCATTTGTCATTTGTTTTTCGAATGGACGTTCTTTAGTCGTCTTGCTCAGATGGCCAACATAAATACAAAATTATACTGATTATACATTTTTTATTCAATTTATGTATGTGGAAATTTTATGCGCTATTAACTCAGGCTCGTGGTCTTGTTTGTGATAGAAAACAAAGTGGAAAATATGAGGAAAAATATTAGGGAGAAGCCGTTAGTGGTTATTCAGTGTTATGAAGTAAGTTTCTTGTTTCATTTATTTGCGGTAGGTAAATCTCGAATACAAAAATATTGTTCAGAAATATGAAAATATTTCGATAGATTTTATCTTTCAGAATATATTCAATCGATATAGATAAGCAGCTACCGACTATGAATTTGATTTTAGTAAAATGGATTATAAGATTATTTTTTAATTACCAAACTTTTCGGAATTCGTACCGTTCCCGGACTTACAAAGTCCGTAGCTTTAATCAAAACATATTGTTTCCATTTATTAGATTTTGCGCGAACGTTGATTAATGAATTAATCAACTTTTATGCGGCTTACTATCGCGTTTATTTTGGTTTTAATTTTACAATTTTATTTGATTATGATTGATTACAATTTTGATTGATTTATATGATTATTTACCGTTATAAATTGTAATTAAATAAAATTATTAAGAAGTACCTACTTATTTATATTGTGGTTTTATTCGATGTGCATCTTTGACCTTCACTTAACATGTAGGTAATAACATGTATTAGCTCATACTTAAAACAAGTTATGTTTCCTATTTATATTTAAATTGTTTCTGCAAAAAAAAATTACTTATCTGTTATATGTTTATTTTTATTATAATTTAGTTGTGTATTAAAATATTTATTTAGCGTCTGTAGTTTTAACAACATTTATTTATGACTAAAACTATTTCAGAAGATAAAACATTTCTGAATTGATCATCGTATTATTTACTTTCATTGAAAACATATAGAAAACAGGAACTAAAAAATGATTTATTCAATTAATCGAAAATAAAAATCAGTCATTTGAATGATCGTATAAAAGGTGATTGATAAAAAAAGTTTTATATATCTCATGCGTTAATCGAGGCAAACCCAGGAGGATGTTCTCCAAATCGGAGACATCCTTAAGAAAACTAAGTTGCCTAGTGCCCATTAACCATAGAGCTTGTATGAAGAGAATTGTGAATGTGAAGGAAGCGAGGGAGTTGTGTCAGGTCCGTGGCAAGTGGTGCTCCATTATCTCTGCCTATCTCCGTGAAAAAACGGCGTGACAATTGGATTGATGAGGAAAGGATGAACCCTGATTGTTCCTCGATCGAATTTAAGAATAGGCCGACGGTTGGTAGTCATTTGTTGGTCCGCCGATCCGGGGTACTAGGTACAGAACCTGAAGTTTAGTCGCGTTTCGGTATCAGCTTTAAAGTTGCCAGTTCCAACGAGGCCGGCATAGTAGATACGATTACTACTTGAATTATTGATTGAAATGTAATAGCATTCTCCTCCACATAGACCGCACTCCAGCTTAACATTAAGCGGGGTGCTGTCATATGTCGAGCCAATTGAACTAGAACAGAGGTTCCCAAACTTTTTTTCTCATAGACCCCTTTAAAATTAGCTAAATTTCTACCATATACCGTCTCTGCAAGTCACAATATGTTGTACTGAATATGGAATATGCAAGTTTTTACATCTAACGGTCGCTGAGCTTCTTAAAACGTTATCTACCTACATTTGACGACAGGCGTGGACGAACGGTTTAGCGACTGGTTTGTTGCGCGTAAAGTCCCGGGTTCGATCCCCGGTCGGAGCAAATATTTGTTTCATAGCTTTTATTTGTAATATTAAATAATATTAAATATTGCAAATATTTGTAAAAAAAAAGAGATGGATATTTGTTTCGGGTCTGGTTATCTAAGAGTGGTAGGCAGTGGTACCCAGTCTGCCGATCCGGGGTAGTACCACCACTTACAAGTATACAGACCGTGAAGTGATTTGGTCACGTTTCGGGATCAGCTTGTAAGTTGCCGGTTCCATCTAGGCCGGCATAGTGGATGTGATTGCTACTCACAGTTATTGAATTGTATTAGCAGTGACATTCATTCATGGACCATACTTTGGCTTAACATCAAGCGGGGTGCTGTCATATGTCGAGTCACAATAAAAAAATAATAATAAAAAAATTGATAGGTAAAGTCAAGCCAACATTTTAGTTCTTCACTATCGAAACCAGATAAATTTTCGTGGACCCCCGCTTACGAATTAACCCTCGTCGAGTCTCCCGGGGACCCCTGGACCACTTTGGGAATCAATAAACTAGAGAATGAACTGATCAATGGCCTCACAAAATCGTCTTTTCACTAGAAAG
The DNA here is from genome assembly GCA_905220615.1 of Tinea trinotella. Lineage (NCBI taxonomy): Eukaryota > Metazoa > Arthropoda > Insecta > Lepidoptera > Tineidae > Tinea > Tinea trinotella. The sequence continues at coordinate 6,148,760 of HG992310.1, forward strand.
AGAAAACGCGACTCTTGGTCTATAGTCGAGCCACAATAAATAATGTTACTAGGCATATTGATACTTAGAATCAATCAAACTTTTTATTTCCGATTGTTATCGTTAATATTACAATTTAAAAAATGTAATCAAAGTGTTTATACACGCATTCCGGCATGGGGCGCATGAGTGGCACACTTATTTATGGAAATACTTGCTACCTATAAGAATAATACATGATTGGAATTATTTCACTTTCTTTTTGGACGAAAGTCCCAGCCGAAGTCAACAAAACGTGGTGCGCATTTTGTAATAAGTCAATAACTAATGTGTGCAATGCCTATAATACATTTTCCCTTATTTGGCAAAAGTAGTAAACAAACTTTCGCCATAATGACTGATTAATGATTAAAAAAACAATTAATATTGACCCGAATCAATACGAATATACAAAAATATCTATGAATTATTGTGATAATGGTTTTTATTGTCATTTGTGAACTTACCGTTTTGATGTAAATAGTTTTTGATAATATATAATCTATATATGTGTTTCATCTTAATAACTTTTGTGCATTTGTTACATTGTGTATGTTTATTTTATACAATAAAAAAATAGTAAACAGTTTCCTTAGATAATGGGAAATGGTGATGTTCATGTTTGTTTACTTCTTGTACCAACTAAGAAAAAATACAGTATACCAATACCAGTAACTTTTTTAATACTATGAAGCGATATCAGACCTCCACTTGCCTGATGGTCTGATGGTCTGATGATAAGCAAGGAAAGGCCACCTAAAAAGGCGCCCTACGCCTGGTAATCCGAATGGCATTAGGGGTGGTTTTTAAGTTATTTAAGTAACGTCTCGGTGTCTCTGCTTATCCTCTTGGAAATAGAGAATTAACAATTTGATTGATTGATTGCTTCTTTTCAAATATTTGCTATAGTTATTAGTTGGAACTAAGCGAAAGAAGCGAGGAAGTTGTGTCAGGATCGTGGCAAGTGGCACTCCATTTTCTCTGCCTATTCCTGTGGGAAGAAGGCGTAACAATTTGATTGATTGTTAGTTATTTGGATAATTTTACTTAAAATAAAGAAAGTCTATGTTATAAATTACGCTGTTTTTTCAGGAGTTCGGGATTCAGGCACTTTTCTTTAGAAGTTATAATAACCTAAACTATACTATACCTACCTACAGGATTTGCGTTAATTTATAATGAGACAAAAAGAAAAACTAAACAAAAAGCAAAACATCTCATTTAGACGCCTCCATTCCCACAGAGATAAATATTAAATCCCATTTATAATAAAATAAAACAAAGAAATTATAAACTTTCCAACAAATTTTTCTTTCTACAATATTCATATTTATATACAACTATTATGACCAGTCCGTTACGCGAAAAGTCCCGGGTTCAATTCCTGGTCGGAGCAAATATTTGTTTATTAGCTTTTATTGTAATATTTATTAATAAGAAAAAAAGAGAGGTATATTTGCTTCGGGTCTGGTTGTTAAAATGTGGTGCCCAATCTGCCAATCCCGGGTAGTACCACCACCACAGACCTAGAATACGTCCATTCTAAATCTATGACCTCCACGTACAGTATACCACTTACAAAAACTTACACAAGTATTATATAAGTGCATTTGTTCCAGGACCGGCAGCCAACTCTGCCTCTTCGTAAACCAAATTGCATGAAGACAAATGGGGACATTGCTACCGTTAAGAAAAATAATGATGCGCCGCCGCCACCACCTCCTGTAAGATAACGCTTTATAAAAGGACATCATTTATTTTGTATGGGGACTTAGGCTTAATTGTATTAACAGTTTTTTTTACACATTTCTATTATATACTAAGCTACTGCAGTGCTTGTATCATAGAAACAGGACAACCGAAGTACATATATCACCACGGCCGCCTTAATGTATAGTTGCATATACATTTTAAAATAGTTTAATGTACGAAGATTACAATGTAATTAAAATATATTCTTTATTTCGCATAGTTTAGGTGTGCAAAATGATCAAACTATAATTATGACAGTTTAAAGCAGAACTGTTAATATGACGTGTCTTTGTACTTTGTGATTGAGAGACAATACAATATTCATATCTTATTTTCCAAATAACTTAATTGCACAGCAATTAAATGCAAAACTGTTATTACTTTTATCAATACAAGTATTAAAACTACCATTTATATATTTTTTATGATTGGGCATTACAAAAGTAGTACAAAAATAGCACAAAATAAATGATGTCCATTATAAAATTATAGGTTTATAATTATTAAAGTGGAACAAATCAAAGAAAGTAGGGTTGCCTAGTGCTATGGGCACTGTAGAGCTTGTATGAAGAGAATTGTGGATGTGAAGGAAGCTATGAAGTTGTGGCAGGATCGTGGCAAATTGCGCTCCATTTTCTCAGCCTATCCCTGTGGAAAAAAGACGTGACAATTTGAATTGAATTGAAACACATTGGTTGTTCAGTTAATTTGGCATTTAGTTATTATTTAATTAATTATTGGAGATAAAACGTAATAAAATTACATCTGTCTTAGTATAATATCGTGGAACACAAAATTTTGCCACCATGTTATACGAATTCATCTTCAATAAACCAGTTAAATAGAAGGATCTACTATATTTTGAACTACAATCTACTCGTACAATATTCCATAAAGTTGATATATTGTCTTTATATGGTTAAAGCTTTATACCACTTTCCGTACCAAAATAGACACAGCACCTACGGTTTACTCTCAATCTTCCAAATCGTGAAAGTAGATATGCCTTATTTATGTATAATCTTGATATTTGTGTCAAATCCAAGATAAAATCTTAAATAATATAAGATTTTTTATAGTTATCTATCAACAAATATACCTTTATCAACAACTTAACCGTAACGTTATTTCACACATTTGTAATTTTTTAAATATTTCCTTATAGATGCCAGTTAGCAACGGTGCAACCAATGGGTATAACAAATCAACAAACAATTTTATTAAAATAGATAAAGATCTAACAGATAATCGTACAAATGGAACAATAAAAAGAATACCGACACCAGACTACAGCAACAAGATAACAAACACAACAGTGAATGCAAAGAAAGCAACAAAGGACGAGGCTGCTGAGCTGGAATCGTTAGAATCTTTTAAATTGAATAACCCTGCATCAGTCCAACCGAAACCTCCTTCAAATTACTTCGTTAGAGCACCAAATGGTACGGCTACTATGAAGAAACATGCACGACCAGTGTCAGTGACTATTGGGGAATATCCAAGCGGAGGTTTTAGGAAGGAGCCATCTAAACTTGACTTCATAGCGAATGAGAAAGTAAATGGAGTGGACACCACAGACAGTGTACCTATAACAAATCGCTTACAATCAGAACTAGCTCTGACGTTGTCGAGATCGAACCTTCGTAAAAAGACTGATGCCATTGTAAGTTATCATTTTCAAGTTATTAGACATTTACACGCTTTTAAATAGATTTGTTAAATATTAATATTTAATGAATCTATTTGTTAAATACAAATTAAATTAAGTATATGAAATTATTTCCTAATCTTCCATTGCATTGTGCAGCATACTAATCTATATACAAACTTAAAGATATATTAATCAGATACCTAATTCATGTTTGTTTTAACAAAACCTAGATAACTATGAGTACATTTGAAATTTTCCTGAATTTATGTGCATACATTATGTACAATCTTTAATTATTTCTATTTCATAAATTATTCCTCAAAATAGTAATCGGTGCAAAATTAATACTTATTCAAAATTAATTAAAAATATTTTTTAAAAATGGACGCTTTTTAATCGTTACGAAAATTATGTGTAAAAGGATATTTTTAATTAAATTCTATTGGAAATCAGAAATATCTAAATTAAACCCGAAAGAGGATTAATTACTTATATTAAATACATAAAATGCACATTGCACACCTTGATAATATTCGAGTTTATGCATAAATATTATATATATTTAGTATTCTATACATATTATAATATACTGGGTTCCGGCTTAGAATGGCTGACCTAAAAACATACCTGATATAAAATATAATGTAGTTTTTGGACACACCCATAAAAGGACTGCATCATTAGGTTCGTATAATTTTAATTATGTGTCTCTAGCTCTATTATAAATACCCACGCGTGTTTTTTATAGGCATTAAATCATTTCAGACCTCACGCGCTAATATATGACTGACCTCTATCGTCATACTTTTTTATATACTCACTCGATCAAAAAAATTAACATCATATTATTATAATAAAAACTTTATTGACAGAAAGACATAAAAATACATTTTAGGCTCAGTATAGATATCCCTGTTAATTGTACTAGAATGGCCTGTATGCCAGGAGTCCGGAGACAGCACTGAATTAATATTACCTATTAACGTAATAATATTACGCTAGTAACTAGTTCAATGGGAGACAGTTCCTTTAGGAGAATACAAACAATTAAAAGGACATCATTTATTTTGTATGAGGACTTGGCCTTTATTGTATTAACAGTTGCATATATACATTTTAAAATAGTTTGATGTACGAAGATTACAATGTAATTGGAATATATCCTTTATTTTTGCATAGATTAGGTGTGCAAAATGGTCAAACTATAATTATGATAGTTCAGAGCAGAACTGTCAATATGGCGGGTCTTTGTGATTGACAGACGATACAAAATCCATATCTTATTTTCCAAATAACTCAATTGCACAGCAATTAAAAGGGAAATTGTTATTAGTTATATCGATACTTGTGTTACCATTTACATACTTTTTTAACATTGGACATTACAGAAGTAGTACATAAAAGAGCCCAAATTGAATGACGTCCTTTACTAAATTAATGAAAGTACAAGTAACAACAAAAAATACTTACTGTTTTTTATTAATAACAACTGCAGTAAATATACACTAAGTGATGATAAAAATAAAATATACATACATAAATTATATAAATTGTTAACATACAAGCATGCACACATGTGAAAAATATTCGTTATTAGCATTGACATTGGAAGACTGGAAACGCTTACATAAATATTATAATTTCGACTTTAACTTTCTAACTTTTCGTCACAATCCATCATTTTCAACACCTCGTAACGTATAATAATATAAACTATCCAATACACCCTAAAATTGACAATTTTACACATACGTAGTTATTAGACAGAATAAACAGTATGTTTGCGGTTGTTACATTTATTAACAGGATAATATGTTATAAGATTTCTACGAGAATTCATCTATTTCAGGATAAAAAGATTACCAACAACACTTCAAAAATGCAAGAAACCAATGACAATGTGAGCTGCGATTCTTTAGATAAGAACTTCCATTTGCGATATGGAAACAACATTCTACCATTACCACCATCTGTTACAATACCAAAAGTTAAAGGGATTAAACACATGCAATTGCAAAATAAAATTTATAATTCAACTGGCGATTAAAGACTCGATTATTCGTCAATAGTAAGAAACGCATGTCCTTTTTATGTGCACGTGTGTTTTATTAACAAACATTTCATCGTCAAATCACTCTTAAAATGGCACTATATTTCTTTGTCTTCATCGTCCTTCAACTTTATGACTAAATTTACAATTTCTTTACACACGTCTATTATCTAAGGCCACTTATCCACTAGGTTCAAGATACCAGCAAATTGACAATGGCTGGAAATTATATCACCTATAATTAGACAAATGATCTCTAGTTTCTTAAGCAACATTTAAGACTAATTAACATTAAAAAATATATATTCAGGTTACATGGTACATAATTTAAATGACAATATAATCAATTTTTTGCCGTAATAATGACGATGACTGTTATGACGGTTATTTATAGTCGTCGGCGCATTTGGTCCTCCCCATGCTTACCAACAAACAAAGCGAGGTCAGACGTCGCATCCTAATAAAAAAAACTGTCCCATATCTGTATTAACATCATCATGTCCATCATAGTCGTCCATAATAATACCTGACATAGATTTGGCAAGTTGTCAGAAAACCGCTAAACGTCAGGTCTTGGTTTTCCTATACCTGTATAATTATCAATCAATCAAATTGTCACGCCTTTTCCCACATGGATAGGCAGAGACAATGGAGACATTTGCCACGATCCTTACACAATTCTATTCATACAGGTTCTGTGGTTATGGGCACTAGGCAACCCATAATTAATAGGTTTTATTTTGATCATGGCTTCAGGCACGGGATGAGTATCACAAAAACTTCCAGCATGCTTTAGGGCACATTCACACCTTTAATTATTAAAACAATTATTATCTAATTAGCAACAACCTGCGTCATTGGTGTTAAGTTCTTTACACTTTATAAATCTGACTTTATCACTTTATTATTTTTGCGATAACGCTAATGTTTGGCGCAACACAAATGTACAAACACTTAAATATATTGTTTTATTCTTACAAACTGTCATCATTATTACACCTACTCGTATTACACCTACTTACCTTTAATACTGTTTTAATGTCCTAAAGTTTTGGCTGTCAGAGAATGTCTAACGGCATTAAGTCCCCCTTTGTACATAGTGCAATTAAGTTTTAAATAAACAAATAAAATATAGCAAGGAATACAATTCCTAATTTCATGTTATTAAAAAAATTAAGCTGTTAAATTTCTCTCCTCAACTTTCCTCAACGAGTCAGTTCAAGGTTGTCTCAGTCGCCGTCACTATACCGGCAGAAGGTGCTTCTTCACGCATCGCTTAAAGGAATCGATTCGGGATCAGCTTGAAAAGTTGCTCGTAGTTCCGACTAGGTACGACTGCTTTACAAATTCGCTGATATGACATTATTCGAGGAATTCAGCTTTTTTATTGAGACACGACATATGACCTTGACTTGCCTAGAGCAAAGAGGTCCAAGACCGCCGTTGAGTGAAAAAACCGTCGCCTTAGTTGACGTTTCTACGCCCGGCCCTTTCAAGCTGATCTCGATACGCGACTGAGTCACTTGACGTTCTAAACGTTCAGACTAAAGAAAATTATCACCGACTGTCTGCCTACCACCTATTATATCATGTTTCGTTGTGCGTACTATTTTCTATATTTTTTTACAATAACATTTTTCTTTTCACAGATTGACGCTGGACGGTAAATTTAAGGTAATTGGTAATGTTTCATGAAGATCCTGCAGGCTGGGTGTTGTTTGCAAGAAGCCTCCTCTTAGTTACAAGAGGCACTCTTCATAAGTAAAACCAAAGTTACTTAGGCGCACCGAATTTTAATAGTAGCTAGTTTTATTCCAATAAGTGCCACGGCTCAGTATGATAATTCTATTTTTAAGTATTGTATTTCTTTTTAAACTATAATATTTTAAGCTTTGTGTATCGCATTCCTTAGTAGCAATTATGATAATTATTTAATTAAATAAATTTAAAAGTAAAGCATTTGATTTGTTTTCTTTTTTTCTATAAACTTCTTTATAGTTTAATAATGGTATTGCATGTGGTGTTAACTAAGACTTAACGAAACTTTCTTTAGGCTTGGAATCCTTAAGAAGGATTCAAGCAATATATGTATATATCCCGGCAGAAAAAAGAGCGCTGACTAATGGGCCTCCCCGCGCACTAGGCAGCCAGTTATAGCAGCCAATCGAAGTTCCAGATCCTTCCGTCGAGCGATATGGACGTGAAGAATTTATTATTGTTTACCTATATCGTAAAAAACGCAAAACAAAGAAGACACTGGGATCATCCTCTTTTTCTAGAAAGGCACTCAAAATCCATGTTATATCCCAAATTGCTTTACGGCTTTCAATTTCCCGAATAAACTTCTCTGTATCTAAAGTCATTATTTCTGTAATGAAATTACGAATAAATTATTATTCTCAAGTCATACGCAATTTCGTAACCCGTCTGGAATACGTCTGGCTGCTACAATTAGTGCGCGGACACTGACGGCAGCCACATTCGCATACACACGCTTTGGCTGCGCGCAGCCAGCTGGCTCTCGCGCAAACAGGCGCCTTGTATTGACTGCTGCAGCCGGGAATTCGTGGCTGCCTAGTGCGCGGGCTCCCATACAACGTCATATGTTTTACTGGCTGCCGCAGCCAGACTGCCTAGTGCGCGGGGGGCCTTAAACTTCGCAGTATACGGATTGACAGATTAGAAGAACGTTGGATGACTTCTGTGGGAGCAAGTCCGTGATCTGTTCAGTCGTGCATATAATTGATAATATTTTTAAATTTATACATATTTGAAAATCTAAAAATAAGTAGGTAACAAAACCAGTTGATTTATGCCAGTTCTTTTTTTTCTGCCAGGATACGTACAAGGTAAGAAGGCTACAGAAAGAATTACTATGTTGTCCGGAGTAGTACTATCACTTACAAGTGTACAGACCGTGAAGTCAATTAGTCGCGTTTCGAATGTTGCCTGTTTCAACTACACTAAAATAGTGGATTGTTACTTGCAGATGTTTAACTGTAGTAGCAGTCGCTTCCGTTCATAGACCGTACCTAAGTTCATCAGGTATGGTGTTGCCATAAGAAATAAAAAATCATCCTAAAAAGCGACTAAGTCACTTCACAGGAACCTAGTGGTTTTGGAAGGGATAACTACTCTTAATGCATTAAGAGGATTATAATTTTGGCCGGCATAGTGACGGCGACTAAGGCAAACGCAAACTTGCGGGAAAAGTTAAGAAAGATCTCCCCGCCACACGCATGACGCGTATTAGTCTTTTATTGATGGTGGTATATACTAATACTCTGTCAAAATACATACCGCTTTACCGCTAATACCGCTTTCGAGATATTGGATGTTCTTTTTTTTTATTGTGACTCGACATATGACAGCACCCCGCTTGATGTTAAGCCGAAGTGTGATCCATGAATGAATGTCACTGCTAATACAATTCAACAACTGTGAGTAGCAATCACATCCATTATGCCGGCCTAAATGGAACCGGCAACTTACAAGCTGATCCCGAAACGTGACCAAATCACTTCACGGTCTGTATACTTGTAAGTGGTGGTACTACCCCGGATCGGCAGACTGGGTACCACTGCCTACCACTCTTTGATAACCAGACCCGAAGCAAATATTTATCTCTTTTTTTTATTAACAAATATTTGCAATATTTTAATATTATTAAATATTACAAATAAAAGCTATGAAACAAATATTTGCTCAACGCATGTAATGACGAATGTGATGACATGTCCATGTGTATGTGGCTTTTATCTTTGTATCTTTGCCACTAGGTGGCGCGCTCGTATGTGGCGATCGACAGAAACTGAAACGCATTTCATGTGAATGATATTGACTTTTACTTATAATGTTTTAATTGTTTTATTTCGTTCTTACTGTAGTATAGTCAACTATCTAACTTTACATGGTCATCCAAACTAAAATATGTATATGCAATATTTCAGGTCGATGGGTTGAGGATATCAAAATTTTGTTGCAATATTAGACCCATACTATCAAGACAAGTTAAATAAAAGCTTGTAAAAATCAGAGGACAGAGTAAAAGTATTTTCTTCCTTTTTAGATTTCATAAATGTTTTTTTCTGTTCCGTGGTAAAAAAAAACTTAGTTCCCATCCCAATCACTTGGAATGCTGGAATGAAAGGTTGTCATTTGATATTATAAGGAGGAGTTACATTTCAGGAGTTTTATATTCTCTGGGCACATTTTTTGTAAAATCAATATTTAAATTGCAATGAAAATAAGAAAATAAATTAATACTACGTTATATTTTAAATGTAATGGTGTATGGGCAGATAAAGGAACTCCTAAATTATTCTGGAATAAACGAATTGGTCATTATTGAATCCCCTTTCAGAGAGACTACCAGAAATGGGTTAGCTTTGGAAACGCTATATTTAGGTAAATAATACAAGTTGTATCAGATCAGGGTGCCGATACTCTTAATACATTATAGCAACGAAAAAGAAATAAAATTTCGGTGATATTTGGCATTCTCGCAGGTAACCAATCAGTGAATAACAAATCAATAAGTAAACTACGTTGATTGGTCACCTGAACCTCGATTCTATTAATATGATACATCATGACGGCGAAAAATTAGTGAAATTGCACCGCGGTCGCAAGTAACCAATCAACGTGGTTTACCTATTGATTTGTTATTCGCTGATTGGTTACGAAGGTGTCAAATATCAGTGTGACCAAATATCACTGCTTTTTCATCGCCATAATGTATTTAAGAGAATTGGGCCCCATAACCTAATATCCTAATAGTATAGTGATTTGATTACCTACTTAATCCCTATTTAGACTTAGCCTTCTTTATAAGGGCGACCGTGGTGTAGTGGTTGATAAACAATCTAGCAAAGGTCGTGCTGATTCTATGACACAAGTACGTTTAGTATAGCTTGTCTTACTATAAATGACACGCAGCACGCTCCTCCACTTTATTAGTTTATTTAAATGTGTGAATGCAAATATTTCTAACTACTATTATACTTTATCAGCGTGCTCCTTCTTTTATGTCTAACCAGCAACTAAATGACCAATTGCATTTTCTGTGTGTTGCATTCATATTTTATGTTTTCTCGTGTGCGAAAATGCGGTGGAGGGGCGCGTCATTTCGGCTTAGACAGACTATAAAACTTGTTTTATTTAGTTAATTTGTGGTTGCTCACGAACCTTCTCATATCATCAGGAAAGTTAAGATCAGATGCGCATCTCATTGAAAAAATATGTCGCATTACAATAAAAAGAAAAATAAATATGATGTGAGCGCATGAAGCACCAATGGGTGCTTGTTAATTTTTTTATTTGTTATTTAAATGCGAATTAGAATTCGAATTTAAATTGGACTGTGAACTACTGAAAACCCCGATTCAACTTACGGTTACCTTAGTCGCCGTCACAAGGGAATCCTTTATAACAACGATCAATTGCAAGATTATTATTTCTTAAAAGAATCTTGTAAAAATTGTAATGTAAAAGTTTATTTATAATACATAGTACCTAATTGTCTCGTTTTCTTGCTTAACCTTATCCAAGCCACAGACAGATTTGAGCATAGTCAACGAGGATTTTTTTTACATTGAGACTACTCGAAATCTAACATCGACTTGCCTGATGGTAAGCAAGAGGAAGTCAAAGAGCCGACGACTCAAAACACCGACGGGATATACGATTAGCTCAGTCGCGGTTACTATGCTGGCTAAAAAAGTATGAACTATATAGGAAATCGTTTATTTCAGCCATAACTACCAATAAGTTTGTAATAGCTAAAGAATTATGCGATGTGGATTCAAAGAGTAATTTCAAATTAAAGAGTGTATATCCATTGCCTCTAACTATACTTTTGATATTTAAACAGACGAAGAGGCAAGTTATTAAAGTATCATTTAAACAACAAATTCCAAGATATTTTGAGTTAGCTCCCTGCAAGAATAGAAATGTATGTATTTCAAAGAGTGGTAGGCAGTGGTACCTGCGTCTGCGTATCCAAGGTAGTATCACCACTTACATACCGTAAAGTGACTTACTCGCGTTTCGAGATCAGTTTCTATATTGTCGGTCACGGTACTATCTTGGATCCGCAGACCGGGCACCACACCACTCATAAATAACCAACCCGAGGTAAATGTATTTTTAACAGAATAGCACTAATTTAATTAATTACTATGTTAGGAAATGTTTATCATGAACATGTTGTATTTGTATTTGTAATCTTTATTGTTCTTAACTATAATTAAACTATAAATATAAAATATCATCTAATGACGTCGCATCAGAGATAGTCCCAAGGAGACTGGCAACATTTCCCCTTTGTATAGCAAGGCTAATACGTTGGCAGAAATAATTGCCAGCCTTCCTGTCTCCAGACTTCTCCGTCAGCCGTTTGGACAACTCCTTGGCTAGGCACTTAGCTGAAGGTCCCCAAGGGCCCCTGGTCCCGACCTCAAACGGCGCAAATTCGTAACCATTAAATAAGTAATTACTTAGATTCAATTCAAACTGAAGTTGCGCAATTCGAACTCATGAGCGTACCAAGGAGAGGGATTTCGTTTACGTTTCTACTAACTCTACTTTTGCACATAAAAGTTAAGAAAAAGAACTTTTTACCGTTTGCAATACAATATACAACTTATCAAAAACGTGCGGCGCGCCCGTTCTATTCCGCTAAATTCTATTCTATTCTATACTCGTTAGCAGCGCTGCAGCAAGAACGCAAAAAAGAACGCTCGGTTAAGGGCGGCTCGGTCTGTGGTTTCGACTTATAAAAAATCAGACCAGAAGCAAATATCCGCCTCTTTTTTATTAACTAATATTTGTAATGTCCAATCTAATTATTAAATATTACAAATGAAAGAAGCTATGTAACAAATCTTTGCTCCGATCGGGAATTAAACCCGGGTCTTTACACAAAACGAACTGGTATGCGGCAAAGATTTAAATCTTTGGTGTGCGATGTATTTACCAATGCGCCACAGACACACTGCTTTTTGAATTGAAAGGGGATCCAGTTAATTTTATACCATTTAATTTTTAGATATTTTGGGATTTATGGTGTACCTACATTAGCGAATTACAATGTGGTGTCAAGCGATGGCCTTATGTATTGAGTTGCTATACAAGTTGTAACATTCCCAATTGTCTGCAAATTAAACGTCAGAGAAATTCAAATGGGCAGGTGATTTTTACCTATTATCAACAGTATTAAGACCATCATGCATCTACTAATACTAATAAAATTTAATTTATTAACTTTCAGCAATCACAATGGAAAGATAAATATTTATTCCTAGGTACTAATAGATTTTTAGAGGACGGTATACGTCCCATAGCTATCCCAGGATTAGGGAACACTCCAGAAGAAAAAAAAAACTACATTAAACCTTCGCCATCGTTTATTTTAAACACAGGCGATCAAGAAGAAAACAACGATAATTATGAAAACGATAATTGGAATTTCGATGTGTACACATACACTGGCGCGCCTACATCTAATGTTACATACACATCCATAATGAATGCAGTTAGTATTCGGATTATTTTTTGGCGTATTCATAAAGAATGCTTATCAGTACGATTAATTAATAAAGTAAGTTTTTGGGCGATTAATAAAGTGAATTTCATGGCGCGACACCGGGAAATTGACTGCGCATTTTTGCAGCCGTATTATCGCTCTGTATGTAAAAACTGCTTTTTGCATGATGACGACGACTGAGGCAACCGTAAAATAAAACGGTATTTTTAGTCGTCGGTGTTCTTGGAACTTCCTTTAAATACATCAGGCAAGTTGAGGTCAGATTATACAATATGAATACAAAATATTTCATAGCTTTTGTATTTCCATTGTATATTGGTATCTCATTCCATATCCCATTCCATAGTGCTTTTTCATGAATGCACCCATCGATCTCAAATAATTTTATTATTGTGTTTTTTTAGTGGAAATAATATTGGTACAAATTTTTAATGTTTTGCGCCTCTGCAATTAAAAAAGTAACTTCAATAGTGTCACATGCAACGCGTGGTGGTGCGCTGTGTTGACTGTGGTTTTATTTATATGTTCTGATTATTTATTTAAATGAAACATGTTCGCAAATATAACAAGATTGTTTTCGGTGACATGTAGAAACACAATGAAAAGCAAACCGGCGCATTCTAATTATATTACACCAAATATTAGCAGAAGTTTTCATGTTACTCCTATTTTATGTATAAAATTATTTAAAGAAACTGAAAATGTGCATGCTTATAATATTATGAAAAGCAAGGGTTATGTAGTTAATCTAGATAAAGTATTAGAATATCCAAACCAAAGCATAAACGAGGAAGTAAGTAAAAAGTTACAAGGAAATTGGTGTAAAGAATCTCCTTCTAAATTACTTGAAATGTTTCGTGATGTAATTTTTTATTGTGGTACTGAAAATATATGTATATCAAATAGAATGTTTGATAATTTTATAGATAATTTTACAGATAATATTAAGCATTTAACAGATGATGAGATTAAAGAAGTGTTTTATTTAATGAATGGATTACCAGCTGCAGACTCAATAAAGACCCGTAATTTTATCGAAATATGGGCCGCACTCGACGACACATGTTTAGAAAGAATAAAAAGTAAAAATTGGTCTAATGATACAATGATGGAATATGTGTCATTAATGTATATGTTGAATTTGTCTCGAGCTTCAGAATATACTTATAAAATTTTACAAAAGATGACAAGCAAAGCTAAGCAATTAACTCCCCAACAATTAGTCAAATTATTATTCTTCATAGGTATAATAAGAAAAGCACCATTAGATTTTCATTCTTTAGAAATTATCATAGAAAATAATGTTGATAAATTTAGCATAGATGAACTTGCTGTAATATCGATGGGATTCTTTAAGAGTCAAACACCAATAAGAAGTATGTCACTAGTCACTGCCATTGCACATAAAATTATTGAGAACAAAACAGTTATACATGAAATAACATTATCAGCTTTATTAAAAGTAATTAGGTATTCTATGAGAATATCCATAGATGATTGTATATATAATTTGTTGGACGCTCTTAAAAGTGAGGTGCCGAGATTATCTACAATGTGTTGTGTGCACATAGCTTTGTTAGGTACTGCAACATTGACATGTCATAGAGAATGTCTTAATACTATAGCCAGTTCTGTGTTAAAAAACTTAACAAATGCAAGAGTAAAAGATTTGGAGAGGTTAACATTTACATTTGGAACATTTAACTTAGTATCAGATACAAATGAGTCATTCTTTGAATCTGTGCTAGATGAATTGAGAAAACCAGAAAGAGAAGCTGAAATTAATAAATATCCTCGTTCCTTTGCAAACTGTGTGACATATATGAGTTTTGTTAATATACATCCACAAGATTTAATAAATAAAGTATTAGATAAGGAGTTCCTTAATGCTGCTTATGGAAAGAATCCTTATGTTTATGGTAGAGAAATATTAGCCCTACACAATTTGACAAAAATATATTTTAAAGATATTGATATGAATAGATTGAGTGACAAAGCAGTCTCATTATTGGCTAAGAAATATACAGATTATATGCCAAATGTAAATTATAAAAAGCAATTTAATGTTACTGAAAAAATGATACTAGATATTATGGAAACCTTAGGCAGGAGTCAAGGCCCTGATTATGTCAAGGGATATCATATTCTACCCCATTATCAAAGAGGAGGTAATTGCTTGATATTGTTAAATATTCATACTGATAATTCATTTTTTTTATTTGATACAGCGACCAAGTTTGGTTTGATAACATGGGTTTAATAACAAATTATAACATTTTATAATTAAGTGCATGTCCTCCAATGAGTTTAAAAGGTCAACCAAAATGAAGTGGAAGTAGGATGGAATTATAGTTGTTGAGAGCGAAAAAGAGACAAATATATGTTGCTCTGCATTGCAACACTGAGTTCAGGTTTGCTTATTAGCAAACTTTTAACGTGCCACTTTTGTAGTCTTTTTTTTTAAATTAAAATATCATTTATGTCCTCTATATATTTTATAGAGTTTATAGGTTGCTTATTAAATTTTAATACATTAAATTTCAGATGTTTTGGTATGTTTGGATAAAAACGGGAAACCAGTTAAAGTGAATGAATTTGGGCCTGAAGACAAATTTGGCCCAATCACATTCCCTCCTGATGACAACACTTGGATTGCACTTATAATAGCAGGAAGGAATGCTATAATTAGGAATTCAGAAATGTGCACTGGACCATTTGTAGCTAAAATGAGAGAATTAAGAACAATGGGATATCATCCAGCCTTGGTAAAATTACTATTATAAAACTATATAGCATTAACACTATAAGAGTGGTAGGCAGACACCTGGTGGTCAATTGCACAGAATATGAAGGCTTAGTTGCATTTTGGGATGAGCTTGAAAGGTTTTTAGGTTGACATAGGGAGGGACTGAGGTAAACGTAAACTGACTCGTATTTTTTAGACGTCTGTACTCTTGGACCTCCTCTTGCTTACTATTAGGCATGTGGAGGTCAGTTGTTGAGTCACAATAAAAAAGGTAGTTACAACTAGGCCAGCATAGTAAATGCTACTACTGCTTAAACCTAACTGTACTAGCTGTCGCCTTCATTAATGGGCCACACTCCAGCTTAACTAACTCAAGTAGGGTGCTGTCTTATGTGGAGTAGCTATAAATAAAAACTATCTCGCTATTGTATCTTGGGTGTAAGGCTTATACATTATATAATAAGAAATAAGTGTTATACACACTACTGTGTATTAGTATAAGCTACTATTAA
Source organism: Tinea trinotella (assembly GCA_905220615.1). Lineage (NCBI taxonomy): Eukaryota > Metazoa > Arthropoda > Insecta > Lepidoptera > Tineidae > Tinea > Tinea trinotella. The sequence continues at coordinate 6,165,035 of HG992310.1, forward strand.
ACATTTTGGCAAAACTCGGCATATTTGGCAAAAGCTGTAAACAAACTTTCAGCATAATGAATTAACGATAAAAAACCATTACTACTGACGCGAATCATTACGAATATATAAAAATATCTATAAATTATTGAGATTTTTTATTAATATTAGGGCACAAAATATGGCATTTTTGAATTTCCCGTTTTCATATAAATAGTTTTTGATAAAAATAATATACTATATGTATAATTTTAATAACTTTTGTGCATTTGTTGCATTATGTATGTTTATTCTATAGAATGAAACAGTGTTCTTAGATAAAGGGCATAGGAAATAGTGATTTTCGAGTTTGTTTACTACTTGTGCCAAGTAAAAGAATACACAGTATATTTGTATAAGCTGTACCCAGAGTGTATTTATGTACACATTACGTTCGTATTTAAGCACAGTAGAAAGTTTCCAAATTGAGTGTGTTTTTGAAATTACAGGTAAAGTGGAATATTTGGACGAGTCTTCAGAGCTATCAAGAAAAAATAGAACATTTGAATAAATTAATTAATGAAGCAATAAATAATAAGACATAATAAGATTTTTATTAAAACTATATTTTAGATCTTGTATTTCTTTTCTACTATTGAGATTAGAAATATGGTGCGAGTAGAATTTGTTCGAACTTTTTTTAGTTTATTTATACCTTATAGGTCTCGGAATACTCTGCAGGCCAGCATTAGGGAAATAAACGATAATAATCTATAAGTTAAAATAGATACTTTATGATCAATTGGAATGTGTGTTTTATTAAAATGTATGAGAATCAAGACTCAAATTAACCATGGATATGAATTAAGTACTAGTGGAGCTATGGTTCGCGGAAGTGAAAGATTTTTGAAATTCAAATCGTCAACCCTCTAGAACTCGGCAGAATGACTATGGTCCTTTGTTCTTTAAATAAAGAATATTTTAGTAACCATAAACAAGAAGCGTCCATTATAGAATCTCACTCGCAGTTATAAACACATGGTTTAAAAAATAAATAAAAACCAAGTAGTGTTGTGTTGTAGCAGTTCCTTCGTAGGACAACCAATGCTCTTTAGTAACCATCGATGCCGGTACCTCGGAACGTTAAAAATATAGGAACTTAGATAAGAAATATAAACCCTGACTGACTGACTTAGGAAATATTTCGTAGATAAGGAAAGATTCATAAGATGTCCTTGTAGCTATTTGTCGCAGTTTGCACTTACGACAGACAGATACTACAACTCTCACCAAGACTTTCTTGGTATAATATTCTCCAGCTCTGCTCACAAGATTACGATACTTAGTAGCAATATCCCACAATGATGGACCTATTTTATTTAGTAATTCAATTTGATTACCAGGTTCATTCCCACAATCGATATTTGACGAAAAAATTACCCGGCTCGACACAACAGTGTTGCACGGATTATCTTTTTGCGTCCCATACAGTGTATTCTCACAATGAAAATTAGACTTTGCCTTAAATATATTTGTAATGTTTAAAGATATTAAATAAAGTTAATTCATATAAAAATAATTAAATATTTTTTTTTACAAAATTTTAGAATCTTTTTACATGAATATGAGTTGTCAAAGTGACACTTATAAAAATTAGAGAAGTAAAACGATAGGCTTTTCGAGTTTGCATTCCGTCATTGGCCTGCCAATTTAACACCATTCCGCGATTTACGGTAGGATGCCTTCTGCCTCGAATGGAAAATCAGAAAAAGCAGCCTCTTCGGAGGCTCCAGAAACACCTATACGACAGGTTATTACTATAATAGAACATAAAATTCGTAATTTGGAGAAACGGAAGGTATGTATGTTCACCAAGTATTGTCTTTATCACCACGTCGTATTAGGTACGAAACTGTCTTTATTATAATCTCATTATTATAAAAGTCGAAGAACCTGCACAATATAGAAAATAATGCTAATTAAATATTTGAATAGCTTAATTTAGCGATACAGTTAACTGCTGACGCCATATTAATACATGTGGTCATATTATGTTGATATAAAAGTTATTGTCAAAATGTTTGCGAGCCCATTCGGCGACGCGGAAATAGCCATAATTTGCCTCTAAACTATTATTTTGTAATAATAATAGGTCACATTGCTTGAATTGTATAAAATTTATTTCTTTGTTTGTGTTTCATTTGCCCAGCGGTTTTAGGCGTCACTCTGTTTTGGAGATTGCCGCTAATGAATACATACAACAATGTAACAAATACAATATGTGCAATTATATAATTAATGTTCATCAATAGTTTTGACAATTTTATAACTGTCTTATTTATATTGCATTAGGAACCAATTATATTACCTAAACTAACAATTATCAGTAGTTAATGAGTAATTTAAATATTTTCAGAGTAAATTAACATCTTATAGAGATTTACAAAAGTCTGGCAAGGATCTTAATGCAGATCAAAAAATAGCTGTTGCAAAATATGATGAAGTCGCACAAACATTGGATTTTGCCCGAGATCTGTCTAAGCAGGTTGCTTCAATAGCAATAGTTGCAGAGAGGGATGCTAAAAAACAAGCTAAGAAGGTTTGATATACTATTCATTTAAATATATTGCTATATTTTAAATTATATTTCTATACACTCATAAGATTTGTTGTAACTAGACTCTCTTATTTCAATCAATCAAATCGAATTGTCACGCCTTTTTCCCACAGGGATAGACAGAGCTACATTTGCTAGTGCCCATAACCATAGAGCTTGTATAAAGAGAATTGTGAATGTGAAGGAAGCAAGGGAGTTGTGTCAGGATCGTGGCAAGTGGCGCTCCATTGTCTCAGCCTATCCACTTGCTTATTTATGGATATTAATTAATGTTAATATGGAAATCAGAAATTAATATGCGGGACTTGCCTACAAATGTTCAGAAAATAGAGAAAAAAAATCATTACACTGATTTTGGCATACTGTCACTTGCCGAACACTGCCACACATGTGTATATAGTATAGTGCCTCCAATTTGGCTAGTTGTGTCACAGCATGGTATTATTTGAGCTGTGAGAATGTATCGCCTCACACAGGGCTGTTTGACTTTTTTAATTTGTCTACTTTTAGAGTTCATAGCAAAAAATGGAATCCTTATAGATTCGTCATGCCTGTCTGTCTGTCCGTCCGTATGTCACAGCCGCTTTTTTCTGAAACTATAAGAACTATACTCACAAAATTTTTCACACAAAAATAGAAAAAAAAAACAATAAATTTTGGGGGTTCCCCATACTTGGAAGTGTAATTTTTTTAGAAATTAAACTGAAAAAAAAACAATAATATTAATATAAAATATTTTATTAGCATTATGTGAATGAAGTTTTGTGGCAACAGAGTAATGTAATTTCATTTATTCAAAGAAATAAAAGCATTTTTTATCAATAGTCATTTGAGTGACTGTATGAGTCACCACATGGGTCAGGTTTCTCATTACAAATTGTAATAAAAATAACTGATAGCTTTCTTGGTATTTCCTTTCTGTATTGGTTGATATGCACACTTTTTATTGTTACTAGAACAATAAAAAGGAACCATTTTATATATTGCGATTGACATCTAACCTTGATTTACCTGGTGATTTGATTTAACTAGGGGAAATTTAACATGGTTGCCACAGTGTCAAATGTGTTAGCCAAAGGTGCTTGTGAGTCGAGTATGCTAGAGTCTCGTCTGATTTTAAACTGAATGTGTATAGAGGTAAATACTTTAGTCTGCACTCTTGGATCTCCTCTTGCTTAACATCAGAGGGAGTTGAGGTCCGATATCGAGTCACAATAAAAAAATAACTGTTACATCCACTTTACTGGCCTTGTTGAACCTAGCAATTTACAGGCTGCTCCCGAAATGTGATTGTCACTTTATGGTTTGTGTACCCTGGATCAGCAGACTGAGCACCATTACCTACCACTCATTAAAAAGCTTAAACCAAGATTTTCTATACTTTGTTCAGAAGATCCAATGTTATAGGATTGGGAAAACATATGGGCTGGTGAAGCATTCCACTCGTCAATTGTTTTACCGCTCCATACCTCTAACTAACTTCTGGATTCTATGCCTACTGCCAATATGGATGCTTTCCCTGGCTTGATAATATGGGAATGAAAAGTAGAAACAAGGTTAAAGAACTGCTTAGAACATTCTCAGTTCTCAGAACATCATTAGATAAAGATGTTATTGTTTTTATTATTGTTAAAATGTTTGTCTATTTCACTGTTTGTTTATTCTTGTTAAATATTGATGTCATTATCATTAATTTCATGGCTCAATTCCCTTTTGTGATTTGCAGAGACAATAGAGCAACAACAATAAAATATTTTTTTAAATTATAATATTTTTTAAGGCTTGATGACTGCACCTGCCTGATGTTAAGCTGGAGTATAGCACCTTAATGGATGGGACTGCAACTACAGTTAAACAACTACAAGTAGAAGTTGCATCCACTGTGCTGGCTTAGTTGAACCATATGCTTTTATTTTGATTTTTTTACGAGGTTTTATATATTTATTTGTCCATCAATCAAATTGTCAAGCCTTTTTTCCCACAGGTATAGGCATAGACAATGGAGCGCCACTTATCACGATCCTTACACAACTTCCTTGCTTTCTTCACATTCACAATCCTCTTCATACAGGCTCTATGGTTATGGGCACTAGGCAACCTAGCTTTTATGGGGATGTCTCCAATTTGGTCGGAAAACACTCTCCACCACATCAGATTTATAAATTTCTTTCGTTAATCTACTCTTACCTATCCTTTTCATGTGTTTAAACCATTTATTTGTAATTATCATTTACTACTTGCAGGATGCTTGGGTTCGGAATGCATCTGACACCAGCAAGATACGTGAGGTACTCCTCATTCTGGACTGTCTCACACAATTGTGCGTTCCGGAAACTAGAGATGACTTCCTTAATGGTACCAATGGTGCTGTACAACTTACTCAAGATGACATGAGGATCTTAGACAACCTGTAAGTTGACTGATAAATAAGATATTCATTCAATTGTGGCTCGACAAAAAGGCGACCGTGGTGTAGTGGCAGTGCAATGGTTACGCAAACAGAAGAGCATGAGTTCAAGGCCACCCACTGGTACCAATGTATCTTTGATTATGTACTTTGGTTGTCCTGTTTCTATGATACAAGCACTTTAGTAGCTTGTGTAGAAATGTAATAAAAAAACAATTAATGACTAAACATATGTCAGGGCTTCACCCTCTATTAGGCTGGAGTGCGGTCCAAGGATGAAGGTGTCTGCTACTACAGTTAAGTAACAGCAAGTAGCAGTCGCAACTACAATACCTACACACGGCAAGTTTCAAGCTGATCCTGAAACGCGACTGAGTCACTTCACAGTCTGAAATTGGTGGTACTACTGGGCAAATGACCACCAACTGTCTGCACGCACAACCTCTGTATTAGCTTTTTGTTATTGTGACACGTCTGAACTCGACCCGCCTGATGATAAGCAAGAGGAGGTCCAAGAGTGACGACGACTGGAAAAAACGAGTAGTTCTCGGTTGCCTCAGTCGCCGTCACTATGCCGGCCAAAGAAAATATTTATCCTAATATAAAAATTGGGATCTAATAATATATTTCTAGATTTTGGTATGTGTACAATATTAATTTTGTATTATATTCATTATGGTTATGGGCACTAGGCAACCCAGCTTCTTGAGAATGTCTTTTATTTGGTTGGAAAACACCCAACCTGGGCCTACCGTAGAGCTTGTATGAAAATAATTATGGATGTGAAGGAAGCGAGGAAGTCAGGATCGTGGCCATCCATTTTCTCTGCCTATCCCTGTGGGAAAAAGGCGTGACAGTTTAATATATTCATTATTTATGTATTGTATAGAACGCGGCACGTAAGTTGGCAATAGTAATCAAATGCACAGAAGTTGTTTTTAGGTGTGTTTAGGTACGCAGGCCATGAGGTAACTAAGTTCCGTGCGCGCGATTGGCTGGCGTGTCGATCATCGCATGGCATCTACGCGTACACTTGGGTGCACTTAAATTTAACCACTTAAATTTTTTGTATCATACTAATATAATCACTACATATTAGTCCCCCGCCGCGTCTGTCTGTTCGCGATAAACTCAAAAATCAATCAATTAAATTGTTCCGCCTGCCTCGATTAACGCATCCATGCGCATGAGATTTATAAATATTTTTCGTCAATCCACGTTCACTTAAACTACTATTATTATTTTTTATGAATCTAATGTGACCCTTTTTTATTGCACGCCAGTGTACTTGCGTAAACGTTCCCCCACTACGTTAAAATCTTGCCAACTTACGTGTCACCGACTATATATATAGTGGCCATTATGTACAGGCTTGTTGCCGTACTTAAGTCATTTGCAGTATCTTTGAGCATTTTTCAAATATTTTGCCACCCTATCTCTTCCAGGAAGGCCAGGAGACCTTCTCGTTCCTGCAGACGAGTTTTTATGAGTAATTATTAACGTCGTATATGTACGCAACATACGAGAATATAGAAATCATTGCATATGCGTAAATTAAACAAATACATTAATAAAGACTCATAATACATAAGGTCTGCAGAAGAAGGTCTTCTGGCCTTCCTGGAAGAGGTATGATATTTTACCCTAATTTATTTGTTAGTTTACAATAATTAGTTATTGTCAAGCTGCAATAAGTTTTAAATATAACATTATGTGCGTGCAGGTATCCAGAGGTAACACCGAAACATGAAATTAATGAAGAAGGTGTGTCAGGATTTAGTGGTCACATAGCAAAAGCAGCAGAACATCTGTATGGTATAATTGATGGTAAGCCAAAGGAAGTGTTTGGCACTACGTACACACACATCAAACAGATTATTGCCAATGTACAAAGCTGTGGCTACTTTGACAAAGGACCTGAAGTCCCAGAGCCTGAGCCAGAGGTAGTGCCAGAGTTGGTCCCAGAACCAGAAGAAGAATTGGTACAAATGGTCCCTGAGCAACATGAACCCTCCCCTGTCATGTCCCCAGCGCGCATGTTCCCTGTGCCGCCCTCTGCCGCAGTGGTTCCCGCGCCCGCTTATCCTCTTCGCCCCGTTCCTACTCACATGACTCTCCAGGAGATAGAGCACGCCTACTTCTCCCAGTTCCCACCTCAACCTCAGAGGCCAATCGCGGAAGTCATTGGTTCGCATGACTTTTACTTCCTGCAAGACTCAGAACTGGACAGTCCTGTGGGCACTCCTCAGCCGCCACCGTCCGCTATACCGACACAGACCTTCACCAACCAGCACTTTGTGCCAATGGAACCACAACTTCATTTACCACATTTTGCTCCACATCCACCTCCAGAATATATGCAAATGCCAACAGCGCCGCCACTTCAACAAGCACCCATGCAAGTACCTGTACCTCCTCAAATGCAAGCTCCTCCCCCACCCCCTCACAACATGACCCCGGTGCCGGTCCCCATAGAGTCTCCTCGTCGCTCCGACCCTAACACGCCCGTCGGCGACAAAGAAGAAGAGGACTGGAAAGAGAATGGCAGCCCCGAGCAGGAGGACAACGAAGACAAATCTAAGGGGCTGGCCCAAGGGGATCCAAAAAAACGCTTTAGGCGTTACGGCAGAGGACCATCGAATGGTTTCCGGGGCAGAGGAAACTTCCACAATAGACAGAATGATGGATACTATAATCGCCAGAACAATGACGGTTATCAAAATCGCCAGCACAATGACGGTTATCAAAATCGCCAGCACAATGATGGCTACCAGAATCGCCAGAATAACGATGGATACCAAAACCGCCAAAACAACGATGGCTATCAAGGTCGCCAAAACAATGATGGTTATCAGAACCGACAAAATGACTACAGGCAGAACAAGGATGGTTATCAAGGCAGACAATACAGTAACGACTCTTACCAGAATAGAAACAAAGATGGCTACCAGAACAGGAGCAATGACTCCTACTATGGAAACGGTGATGCGGGACATCAGCAGGAGAATGGTGGCACTAGGTCGCGATTCGAGTCGTCTGGCTATCGGTCACGTGGCTCCCGAGGAAGAGGCCCACCACGAGGTCGGGCTCACTTCGCGCGCAAACCTGCCGCCACAGAGGCTGCGGAATAACGCAGTGAACTAGTTTTGGCTCTTTAACTATTACAAGTACTAATTTAACTTAGAAAGGGCTACGGTGAATTCAAGTTTGGCAGAATTTAACATAATAAAAATCTATTTTGTACGCCATAGTTTTGAAAGGGATGATATAAAGGCAAATATTGTTATTTGTAGATAATTAAATTCTAAAGTTGCTTTGAATTTGTATGTTATATATACAAATATGTACATATATCCAGAAGTTATATTAATCCTTATTGTCCTACGTATAATATATTCTGGCCAATTAGCTTTAATTTTATATTTATATGTAAATAATAAAAAAAACTGGATTCAACTTCCCATGCCCCTTCTATATTGTAATTGTACGGAAAATGTTCTATTTGATAATGCGGAAGGCAGACCTCACCGTCGAACATGCGTGCGGCCTCAGCAGTAAATAGAGATTATAAGAAGTTAAAAGAAATTATTTAAAAAAAAAAACAAAAAAAGAGAAAAATGTAAAACTTATGTAATATCCCCGATAGTTGCTGATGCGCTAAAACTGTCTAGTAATGAAACGTGACGCATTTAGGCAATCGGGCTATGACGTCATGCCCGTCGTGTGACGTCATCCATGCCTATTGGCAACTTCCGGGGATAATCAAAAATAATTATACTGAATTTGTATGATATAAGCATTTGTTTGTAAGTAATTTAGATTATAATATATGTTATGTTCGTGTAATTGCCGCGGTGGTGTCGCATTGCGGCGCACGCGGACGTGATATCTTACCTACAGGACGCAGGAGCACAAAAAAGTAAATTATAATATAGTATGCAATCAAATGTGCCCATTTCATTTGAGTTTCTTCATTCAAATATTGATTTTTATGAATATTCATTTAATTAAATTTGTGGTTCCCAATATTTTATTGACTTGGACATGTTTTATTGGAAAACTTGGTAAAGCTGCCACAACATAAGTGTTGTATAGACTTGTTCTATGTTATTACGTTCTAATGATGGAAGGAGTGCTTGCTGAAGGGAATTGGGAGTAATTAATTATTGTAATCGTCTCGTATGCTTTGTTTACAATTATAGTATTCTTTTTTGTATTATTAACAAGTGTTTGTGGACCACCAGCCCTTGGTTCTCTACATATTCCCATTGGGAACCATCTTTGTATTGTATTGATTTGTGTTAAGGTTTTATTTAATTCTTGATTTTTTTGAATGCCTTCATTAAAATTAATTGGAATTAATATTGTTTTATTATTTGTACAACCTTAAGAGCCCGTTTGTTTTATATGGTCACATGCACTATGCCGGCCTAGTTGAAACTGGCAACTTTTAAGCTGATGAAATGAGACTAAGTTGTTACTTTACCAACTGTACCACAAGTAGTGGTAACACCCCGGATCGTTGACCGACCTTGGTCTAAGCGTGATTATGGGCTATTTCATAGAAAGAAACATGAGCTATGTAAACAAATACTTGCTCCGACTGAGAATCAAGCCTTGAACTTTACACGTAAAGCACTGGTGTGCTAACTAATGCGCTACGCCTGTCTTCAAATCTAAGGGAATTCCCCTAAATAATTTATGTTTGTGTGTAATGCTTCATAAAACCTTGTCAATTTAGATACGGACCTTATTTTTTCTTTTGTACCAAGGCCTTTGGATATCTATTCAATTATTAGATATAGGAAAATAAAAAGCCAAATTTAAAATTGCAATTTTTATTAGGATAACTTATTCCAAATAAGGTGGAAACTAAACCACTAACATTGTAACTGTTCGAGTCAATTTTCTTATTACACCGAAGAAAGCTCTGAGATAAACAGTATGTGACAATGATTTTTACATAACTTATCGGGGCCATCTTATGAAAAACTAGCAAATCCGCCAAACTATCGAAACTACAACCAAATTAAGATCACAAGGTAAATATTTGGATTTTTATTATTGAGCTCGATGGTAAGAAGGGACAGGTCCAAGAGCACCGACGACTGAAAAAACCGTTCATCTTACAGTTGCCTTAGTCGCCGTCACTTTACCGAACCAAAAAAACAGGCGTATCACTTGCTGGGAGAGACCATAGTAAAGCGGCAATGCTAGGCTATATTATCTTACAATACATACAACCTAGTGTAAAATAAAATATATATTCACCATAGTAAAAAAATCGACAATTTGTTCACATAGGTCGGTGATTGAAGCAAAGAATCACCGAAATTATAAATCGTAGAAATATAAAACTATGTAAATATCCAGTGGCGTAGCGTGGAAGTCTGCCGCCCCCTTATTTAGGAGTTTCAATCATAGGTACAACAAAAATGTGAATTTCAGGTTCAAATTTTAACGATTTATTATGTTTTTTTTTTAATTGTGCCGCCCCCGCCACGCTACGCCACTGTAAATATCTACTCTTTCATATACAATTAGGAATGTGTTTATTTTTTGTGCTCGAGTGTAGATTAGATGTAGTTGCAGCACCAAAGTTGTAACACAAGATCAGTTTAAATTAAATAAAAGATTTCGATTTTAAAAAAATACGAGTCGCGATATCTAGCCTCGACTTGCCTAATGGTAAGCAAGAAGAGGTCCAAGAGTGCCGACGATTGTAAAACTATCTCGTCTACGGTTGCTTCAGTCGCTGTCACTATTTCAAAGTCCTTGGAGTTTTACTTAATTTACTTTGAGTCTTGTAAAATAGGCAAAATGTTAACCTAATTAAAAATTGTCGAAATTATCTTGAATGTTATTTAAAATATTTTATTCTGTTAAAAATATTCACATAAATCTTTACATACTTAGAAGCCGATCTCGCTGCGAGTGAGCACCATTACTCGTGGAGCGACCTTAGCCTAAGCGTAATTATGGGCTATTCCATAGAAAGAGACAAAAACTATGGTTTTAAAGAGACTAAAAAAGGTGACCGTGGTGTAGTGGCAGTGCAATGGTTACGCAAACCGAGAGCACGAGTTCGAGACCATGAGTTGTTTGATATATATACTTTGGTTGTCCTGTTTCTATGATACAAGCACTTTAGTAGCTTAGTATAGAAATGTGAATAAATAAAAAATATTATTTCATTGTCGCTCGACATGACAGCACTTCGCTTGATGTTAAGCTGGAGTGTGGTCCATGAATGGATGCCACTGCTACTACAATTCAATAACTGTAAGTAGCAATCACATCCACTATGCCGGCCTAGTTGGAACCGGCAAAGTACAAGCTGATCCCGAAACGCGACTAAGTCACTCTGTATACTTGTAATACTACCCCGGATCGGCAGTCTGAGCACCACTGCGTAACACTTATTAATTGCAAGTAGAGTTTTGGGTTACGCCTGCACTCGCAGAGGGATCGGAGCCAAGTCAAAAGACCGTAAACAATGTATTTTTTAAAGTTATTTTCACTTGGTTAGAGTAATGCACGTATTATTTTAATTACTTGCTTGTAGAGTTGCATTAACATCTTAGTGTTGCCACAAAAAATTAACATATTATATTTTATTACCCAGGTATCCCTATTTACTTGCAATTATACCAACTAATATAATTGTAGTTTCTATACCGTTCATTTAATAATCTACTCTATTATTAATAAATACCGACAGTGGTATCTGAAACAATTATTGCTATATTGTCCTTGTTATACGTATTTTATTCATATCCAGGTGCACAAAAATTGGATATCGTGCACTGGACGCTTTGTTATCAAACACATAAATAAGCATAACAAAAAATAATATTAATATGTATAAAAGTCGTTGTTTCGTGGGCCATTATATTAACAGGGCGCCAACTCTGAGTACGACGCTCGAGGGCTCCAAGGACCCAAGAAAGGCAAATAGCAGGACTACTACATGTAACAAAGCCTAAAAACTTTTTATTGTTAAGCTATTTGAGCAAGAGTAAATATGGGTTTTTGTCCAATTTAATCTTTTTAAAACTACATTTTTGTTATTATTGACATAGTACTATACTCTGCCTGATGTTTAGCTAGAGTGTGGTTCATGAATGAAGGCGACTGCTTCTACAGTAAAATAACTGCAAGTGGTTGTCGTTATCCACTATGCCAGCCTTTCTTCTCTAGATTTGTAAAACACATTGCCTTTTTCATACTGTCTGTTACTTTAACGAGCCATAAAATAGTTAAGCTGGCAACCCTGATGGTAACACTAACGTACCACATGTCAGTATATTTTTTATAAAAATATTATACACAATGAAAAGTAAAATAATAATAATTCGAATGTATATCTAAAACAAAACATAATAATATACAAAATGAGACACAAAATTAAGAAACAATATCGTAAAACTAAAACATAAAAAAATAACTTAAAATACGAGTTTTCTGGGACGCATTTATTTTTATTTATAAATAAAAAAATAACAATTTCCATACCATATTTAAATTTATATTGAGTCTCAATTTTAAATAATAAAATTAATTAAAATAAACAGTGAAAAGATCTGCATCAATTATGGCCAAAGTATTTCTTACTTAAGTTAACTATACATGGAAAAATAATTAATTAAACAACCAGAAAGACCACTGCGCCTCACTTACGTGATTAGTTTCCGCCAATCACGTCGTTTTGTTCGCCGTACATAATACATCCCCTCCATCAACTTTAATAACAAACGTAAGGGATTTAGCAGATTATTTAAAAGGACATCATTCATTTTTGGCTATTTTGTACTGCTTTTGTAATGCCTAATGATGGAATTGATAAAACTAATAACGATGTTGCTTTTAATTTTTAATTGAATTTATTATCATATCTTAATCACGAAGACACGCCATACTAACAGTTCTGCTTTCGTCATCAGCCAGGAGGCGTCCACTGCTGAACATAGGCCTCCCCCTTAGACCGCCATTCCGAACGACATGATGCCAGCTGACTTCCAGCCTCCCGAACAAGCCGGATTCCGAAAAGGCTTTGGCACCATGACCACATACATACGCTCCGCCAGATTATACAGAAGACTGAGGAGTACTGCTTTAAACTATTATAATTATAGTTTTAAGTTCGTACACAATTAGGTGCAAATAAAGGATATTTTCCAATTACATTGTAATCTTCGTACATTAAACTATTTTAAAATGTATATGCAACTGTTTAGCCCAAGTCCCCAAAAAAATAAATGATGTCCTTCATAATCTGATTAGAACACGTTATTAGGCATATTTTATTTACCTAGGCGTTTCGACCTTGCTGCAATAGCCGTGGTCACAAGATTACGGGTGGGTGTTACAACTGCATCTGACAATTACGGGTAGTTTCTCTAACTACCCGTACTTTTCGACATACCCACACTAACAGTTCCTTGAGTAGTTAGCACCATTAATTATTACATTCCACCTAGATGATAGCTTGTTGAAGTTCTTGTCTTTTATTATATTAACCGCTTCACGTTAAATTCTGGCATGGTAATGTCGTTTAGTAAAGAGGCCTCGGGGGGTCGTAGTAAATAAAATATGCCTAACCCGTTTTAATCTATTTTAATTTTTATACTCAGTTGAATCTGTGCCACGCGATACATTTTATTATACTGGGTTGCCATATTATAGATTAATAGATAGCGCTCCGCCTGTTGTTAAGCTGGAGTGCAGCCCATAAGTAAAAAGAAGCTAATGGTACTACAGTTAAATAACTGCAAGTAGCAGTGGTATCCACTATGCCTGCCTAGTTGCTAATCAATACTATTAAAATTAGGTGATAGCCTTCCAGTGTTTCTCAACAATTTTTTGTTGTTGAAGACTTTAAAATAACACAAAGAAACTATTGATCCATGTAATTTATTTACATTATTTCTATCACGAGCTAGCTGTACTTATTATATCAATACCTAAAACATTATAACGTATGTAGAAAAATAAAATAAATTCTATATTTTATGCGATAGTTAGCCGCATAAGATTTTCGCGCAAAATCTAAGAAAATACTAAATAAATTCTAATTATGTATAATATAAATAATAAATGTGAATTTATACCCATAATCCTAATGGCTCTACACTCAAACGTTACCTACTCTTTGAAGCCTAGAGTCTGGCCAAGATAGGTTTGCAGCATAATATTTATATTGGCAACCCTACAAATAAAGAAAATTACTTCAAAACATAACATTAATCGTTTAAAAATTACTTTAAAACATAAAGATCTTTCAAGCTGAGCGTAAAAAAGCACGTAAACTGAGTCAGTTGTTTTAGTTGTCGGAAAATCAACACTGGGATGATAGTTTTTATTTTACAAATAACCGGATAGAATGGAATTTGAACCGTGGCAACCGTAAAGACTCGGTTTTTGCAGTCGTCGAGCGGGTAGAAAACATTACGAAAAAAATAATAGAAAAACATTTTTGGGTTCAATTTTATTTTAAAAAAGAGAAGCCAATATTTGTTTATACTGCATACTTATTTTGATGCCCTTGTATAGTAAACAAAAAACACAACAAATGTCGTTAAATAAAAATGACATTTAAACATCAATCAATCAAATTGTCACGCCTTTTCCCACAGGGATAGGCAGAGACAATGAAGCGCCACTTACCACGATTCTTACACTACTCCCTTGCTTTCTTCACATCCACAATTCTCTTCATACAGGCTCTGTGGTTATGGGCACTAGGCAACCCAGCTAGGCATTTAAACATCCAGCCGTAAATCTAGTTGAATCTTTCTAATAAATTAACCAAATAATATACTGAGCACATATTTTTACAACAATAATTAAGGCCAAATAAATCTTAAACTAACAAGTCAAGTTGTGTGAATTTTTAATGACTTACCACAATCTAGTTTTCTCTCTTATGTAAATTTTAATAAATTATATGCGACAAATAATATCTATGTCTATTTATATTATTATTTTACGATATAATACGATTAACAAAATTATATTATGAAATTGTGCATTCGGCTAGAATTAACCACAGACTAAAATACTATTTTGCAAGAGTTCGATCGAACCTCCATTCGTCAGAATCGTTCAGCACTGAGTTTTTAACTTTCTCAGTTATCAATTCAAAAATTGTAGATGAAATGGGGGCAGTTTCGAAAAGTTTTCGAATGAAGACCATGTATAGAAAAACGCAGCGTGAGACGTCCACCTACAAAGATGGACCAACAGCCTGCTAAAACAATACAGACCAATGAGGACAAAATCCAAATATTTATAGCGGAGCATTATTTCACTAGTTAGAAAAGTAAAGGAGTACTCCCAGCTTGATTACTTTGTCGGTAAATCGTTTGCGAGATATTGGACGCGCAATGCAACGCCATTTAGCGGTAGTATGTAGCGGTCGCTACATATTTTATATATCACACAATTACGTGAAGGAATGTTTCTTAAACGTCTATACACTACTCTATTTGACACAGCGATAATTTCACATTAAATTATTGGTCCATTAATTACCTAACACAACATATTGCTTGTCGACGACCTTCACGATAATCATGTGACACTAGAAACTTCATCAAATACCGAGGATAAATAGATTCATAGGAAATAAAGACATCCCCTGAACCAGATATTTTATGCATTATCATTATTCTAGCAAAGAAAAATATATATAATTTTTGATGTAATACCCTAAACATCACTGAAATATCAAATTCAAAGGAACAACCTCGCGTAGAGCTTGCGGTCATTCAACTTACACCAGATAGAAGGGCGCGGTGTTACGCGCGTGCGCTGTGAATTGATAAAAATAAATCACATGAAAATCGTTAATTAAAACCCTTGCTGTCACGTTCTAGTATCAGTAGTTTATACACCCAGATTTTTTTGTAGTTTGTATTATATGTATCTGACTGATAATTATAAGAGGAGACCGTTGTACAAGAAAATGCGGCGTGGGATATCTACCCACAAGATAGATTGACGACCCGCGAAAGGTGGCAGTAAATCGCTGGACGCAGGCTGACTTAAATTTAAAAAAAATTGAAGGTAGAAACTTATTGACAAATAACAACTGTCGAATAAATTTGGTCTAACATTCTGCGGTCTAGTATTTTCTACGGATTTAATGACGTAAAGGTAGAGAGATTTTGTATGGGAAAAACTCTCGAGTTTGGCGTATTCACGTTTTTATCGAGTTTCAATCGATACTTTAACTTTATTTGTCACTTCATAAGATCTGCCCTAATCCCTCTTATATTAAAAAATTTAAATAGTATTAAATATAATTAAATAGTTTTAGTTTAACTTTGCTTCAATACACGAACTTGGAAAATATAGAAATTCGTGGCTTAAATGTATAAACATATCGTTTGATTTGTTTTCCTCACATTTCCCACCAAAATCACGACAGCTATAAAGTTTACAAAACATATAAAATATTATCTTATGCGATTGAATTCACAATCATAACAGATTTTTATCATAGGAAAACAGTATAAGTCCAATTTTAACATTTTTTAACTCCATATTAAAATTACAGTAGACATATTACGTAGATATTCAACCTTCCCGCAATGACCTATGTATTATATATCTTAACATAGCTATAACTAATATTAAATACAATTTAACTATAACATTAACAAACGAAAATATTGCTTAAAAGGTGGTTAACGTTAAAGTTATACTGCATTACAGCCTAATTATACAGCTACACTTTTATATTTGGGACAATATATAGCTATAATTAGATATTTCATGCTAATAACACATTAGTAGAAACTGCACTCAAATGAGTACACTCAGAGTACTATTATAGTTAATATGGAATATACCACCCTGAGTTCTGCTCAATTGAGTGCAGTGACCACGAATAGGTCATATATATTATTTGCAGATTAACTTTACTTCAGTTACTTTTGGTATAGCTAACCGTACTGAACGGAGTGAAATTAGGCACCATCTAGTCTAGCCTATCCATATTGTATTAGCATTGTGTTTATATTTTAGCTATATATTATGCGTATGCGCGTGACGCTCCCAACACTCTGCTTCTGCCCACGAATATCTCACGTCACGGAATAACTGTAATGGTGAAAAAATATATATTAATTAAAGGTAAAGAAAGGTATTATGAACAAAACTAGGTTATTGCTCCAGTGTGGCTGCTATGATGTCGACCACTACATGTGACAGATACAGGTTATTCCCCGTCGAAGCCCTCGCTCAGAGCATTCAAGAAAACACCGCGTACGTAGTCAGGACGAATACATACGGGGAGGTCCAAAAATTCGTGGGTTTTAAATAAAATGAAACAATAAATCAAACCTTTAATCTGAATACATTAATTAGATCTATGATTTTTTATAAACCATTTAATTTTTATAAACCATCGTTTTTCATCTCAAAATGAGCACAAATTTCCACATATCACAGGATGAACCCTGTACCAGCCCCCCTAGCACGGCAATCCAAGAAGCAAGATAAAGAACTGCAAGGAATAATATTGTAACTCATTTTAAATAGGCCAGCATATTTATTAAAGTTTTCAACGTTGTTTTGTGAAAGTTTTACAGATCGTTTAATTATCTTAATACACTGTTCTAGTAAGTTATTTAAAATGAGTTGGAATGATATTCTTTGCATGTCTTTATCTTGCTTCTTGGATCGCCGTGCTATGGGGGCAGCACGAATAATCCATAGATTTCTTATTATTAACGCTTGACATATGACAGCATCCCGCTTGATCTAAAGCTGGATTACGGTCTATGAAAGGGGACGACTTCTACACAGTTACAACTGCAAGTAGCAGTCGAATCCACTATGCCTAGTTGAAACCGGCAACTTACAAGCGGGTCCCGAAAAGCGATTAAGTCACCTAACAGTCTGTACACTCGTAAGTGGTACTACCTTCGATCAGCAGACTGTGCACCACTGCCTAACACTCTTTGATAAGCAAATCCGAAGAAAGTATCTACTTCTTTTTTATTAACAAATATTTGAAATATTTAATGTTATTATTATTAAATATTACCAATAAACGCTATGAAACAATTATTTGATTCGACCGGGAATCGAACCCGGGACTTTACGCTTAAAAAAACTGGTGTGCCACCACGCCTGTCATCAGAATTTAATGTTATCTCTATTAAATGTTACAAATAAAAGCTATGAAACAACTATCGACCGGGAATCGAACCTGGGACTTGACGCGTATCAGTGTGGGGTGTGCTAACTAATGCACCACGCCTGTGGTTAAATAAAATTGTCTCTAGTTACCTGTGTAAGCCACACTTCGTCAGCTAATAGTTCATTTAGTACTAGTGTAGTGTCTTTCCCTGGACTCGCCATACGTTTCTCTGCGACACGTTTACTACACTCCGCATACATTAGGTACTTCTGATGTGCAATTCGAGAGTATAATTGTACTCTGGCACAACAGGACGCGCATACAACGAATTCCTGAAAAACATAATAACACTATAGTTAAAAAAAACACGCTGATATGACAATGTGAACTAGAGTGTACTATTTTTATTGTGGCGACTGAGGCAGCCGTGAACTGACTCGGTTATTTCAGTCGTCGTCACTCTTGGACCTCCTCTTGCTTAATTAAATGGGACGAGGTCAGATGTCGTGTCACAATAAATAAATAAAACCTTTAAAACCGTAAAACCGCGTTAAAAAAAACCTTTGGCTATAATTTCAAGGTACAGGCCGTGAAGTAAACAGTTCTAATTAGGCTGGCATAGTGGATACAACTGCTACGTTATTCGTTATGGTAACATTCATGGACCACACGCCAGCTTAACATCACCCGCCTGATGTCAAATGTCAAGCCACAATAATATAATTCCATACTATTTTAGACAACTTTGGCCGGCATAGTGACGGCGACTGAGGCAGCCGGAAGCTCTTGGACCTCCTCTTGCTTATCAGGCGGGTCGAGGGCATGTTGTGTCACAATAATAAAATAAAAAATTTAGATGAGGCGAGCTTAATACCTAAGGCATTTTCTACCAATTAACCTTTGGGAGATGTATCTGGTCATTTCTTTAGTGCAGGAAGTGAAAGAAAAGATAATTAGTATTTTCTTAGATTTTATGCGGCTTACTATCGCGTTTATATTTGGTTAATGATTGTAATTTTTTTTTGAATAGCTCTCGAAACGCGGCGTGTAAAAAAAATTCTAACATTAGCCAAAAACGTGATGAAATATGTTTAATTCAAAAGATAATTAGTTTTAAATAATAAAATTAATAGATTAAATATATAAATAGATATAATTATTAAGAAAAAAAACTTTTAAAAACGAAAAAGAAAGTTTACCTTCTCATAAGCGAGTCTTGCATCTGGCTGCACAGGTTCCAGAGTGGCAGGGTTATAGGGTTGTCCATACAGCAATATTCTTGCCATTCCTGGTCTGCCACATGCTCTACACGCAGCTTCACCTGCCGACACCCCTGAAACACTTAGCACAGGCCATGTGCCAAGCGCCGCATCCAATGTCCTAGCACCAGAACTCGTTCCTCCATTAACACGGGCGCGCATTGAATCCGTCACCTCGTCTACGGTCTTCACATTTGATAAGAAGTAATCGTCTGTCGAAAAAAATATATTTATTTATTTATTCGAAGAGAAAGGACAGAGACAGGCAACATAAGAACAAAAATAAAGCAATAGAGTGAAAGGAATTAAAATTATACCCGCGACCAGGATATTTCTCACTGTGAACAAAAGTGCACCCTTTGTGCGATACAAAATTTGGTGAAATATCACCTTGGCCAGGTATATAAGAAACAGCTGCAGTATATGTGTTTGAATGCATTAAAACCGCTAGGTGAACTCCGAAGCAGACCACCTTTACTTTTCAAGCTAAGCCAAAGTAAGCAGCCTCTTGAGTTTGGCTTTGATATTGAAAATTAGAGAGAATAATATAAGGCGACCGTGGTGTAGTAGCAGTGCAATGGTTACACAAACAGGAGAGCACGAGTTCGGGACCATCAACCGGTAACAATGTATCTTTGATATATGTACTTTGGTTGTCCTGTTTCTATGATACGGGCATTTTAGTAGCTTAGTATAGAAATGTAACTGAAAAATACTAAAATTGTTGTTTAGTAACGCAACAACTAACTTCGACTTGCCTGATATGTTAAGCAAGAGGAGCGAGAGCGCCGACCGCCGAAAAAACCGTCTCATTTTACCGAAAAAATCGTCTCATTTTACCGAAAAAACAGTCTTCTTTTACCGATAAAACCGTCTCATTTTATCGAAACCACCGTCTCATTTTACCGATAAAACCGTCTCATTTTACCGGAAAACCCGTCTTATTTTACAGACGCGGTAACTACGCCAAAAAGGGTAAAATTGACTCTACCAATCCCTGAGGGATACTTGGCCCCCAGGTTTATTTTTAGTAAAAGACATTAAAGTCACCGTCACGCTTTGCATCAACCAACTTTTATTTGTAATGATTAATTTAAATTTACAAATATTTGTTAATTAAAATATAAAAATTATTAAGATAGACATTTGCTCCAGGCCTGGTTTTCAAAGAGTGGTAGGCAGTGGTGCTAAGTCTGCTGCTTTTAGACAACTTTGGTCATTACCTTGCTTACCATTAAGCAAAGCCAGATGCTGCTTCACATCAAAAAAAAACTAATTTAAAATTAAAAAAAATTACCTTGTTCTTGAAATATCTCCATTAAAAAGTTAGGATCCAACGCGTGTGATATAAGCGTCTGAATATAAACTTCAAAATTTTCTTGATACATTTGCGTTTCTAATATTCTTTTCTCTATAAAACTGGCATCTTCAAGTGTTAAATCACTCCTAACTAATTCTACTATAGTTTCCAAATGAGACTGCGACCTTACTTTTACAGGTACTTGGGTATATAATTTCTTATTCTCTGGATTCCACGCCGCATACTGTAATCATTTACAATCAATCAATCAAATTGTCAAGCCTTTTTCCCACAGGGATAGGCAGAGACAATGGAGCGCCACTTGCCACGATCCTGACACAACTCCTTCGCTTTTTTCACATTCACAATTCTCTTCATACACCCTATGGTTATGGGCACAGTGCGCGATAGATGTGGTTTGAAATAGGATGTAGTGACAAGGATTGATAAAGGAATGCTTCGATGGTTTGGGCACATGGAAAGGATGAGTGAAAGTAGATTAACGAAAGGAATTTATAAATCTGATGGATGGATGCGTTAAACACATACAAATATTAAAATTTATTCAATGTTTATAACAAGATGCTTGTAAAAAAAAAGATCAGACATGTAGACAAATATTTTATCTCTATGGAAATTAAGGCGCACAAGATCGTAGATAAGCGCCACCTATCGGGTTCAAATCTATCCTATATATTACGTGCAAAACAAGAACAATTGTTTTTTTTATTGTTACACGACATTTGACCTCGACCCGCCTGATGATAAGCAAGAGGAGATCCAAGAGTGACGACGACTGAAATGAGGACTTAGTTCATGGCTGCCTCAGTCGCCGGTCAAAGGTGCTTCTTCATGCATCGTTTGAAGGATCCAAGGCTATAGGATGGAGAGAACACATGGTCTGGCAAAGCATTTTACTTGTCGATAGTTCTACAAGACGCAGCGAACTTTTTAGTTCAACTGCCGATTCGGTCGGCAAAATGCGGATGCTTCCCCCGACCAGCGCGTGTATTACGGGTGTGAAAAGACGAGGTAGGAACAAGGTCAAAGAGCTTTTCGAAACATTCTCCGTGGTAAAGGCGATAGAGGACGCACAGAGCCAGCATGTCTGCGTAGTTGCAGGGGCTCCAGAGTCCGTGTAACCTTTGCATCTTTAATAATTTTTATAAATATTGTGACTCCACATATGACTGCTGAAGTGCAGTCCGTAAATGACGGCGACTGCTACCTACAGTTAAGCAACTGCGAATCGCGGTCGCATCCACTATGCCGGCCTAGTTGGAACAGGCAGCTTACAAGCTGATCCCGAACTTGTAAGTGGTGGTATAACCCCGGATCGGCAGACTGGGCACCACTGCCTACCACTCTGACAACCAGATCCTGGAGCATATCATCAATCTAATTATTAAATATTATAAGCTATGTCCCGGGACGAACTGGGAAACTTAGCATTTGCCTCCATTTATGGACCACACTCCAGATTAACCTCAGTCGGGGTGTTGTCATAATATGTCACAATAATGATAAAAATTAAAAAAAAAAACATAAAACTTACCGTGGATATATTTCTATATAGTACTTTTCCATTTTCATCAAAAGGCTCATATTTTTGTAATAATGTTTTACCATCTACCCTCCATATTGAAGGCCACATCTCACCTAACTCACTTTTTATTGCTACAAATTCACCAGACTGAAAAATATAATAATTGCATTGACATTTTTAATATCTTCTTAGATTTTGCGCGAACATTGATTAATGAATTAAACAAATTTTAAGCGGCTTACTATTCTATAGTCTCTTTGTGACAACGTGACCACAAAGCTCTCGAAACGTCGGAATAATAAAATAAATTAATCAAATAGTCACGCCTTTTTCCCACAGGGATAGGCAAAGACAAGAAAATGAAATAAAAAGTAAAATCAAAACCAAAATAAACGCGATAATAAGCCGCATAAAATTTGTTTATTTCATTTTTAATTTCACTAAAAACATGCCTATTTATGCAATGTGTCAGTGCTAACCAACTCTCAAAATCACTTGCTGGTACAAAATTTAATTTTGATATATGTATTATACTTTGGTCGTCAAGTTTCTATTATACAAGGACGTTTCTCTAAGTCATAAGATGGCAGAATCTGTTAGTGTGGATTTTTGACGAACGCATTAAAACCGCGACAGTAAGAGACGAACTAAATTCCTTATTTTTTTTATTGATGCGCGATTAGTGACGATCTTTGCCTATACCAATTATGGAAATCGGCGCTGGGTTACAACGGAGTCTTTCTCTATCCCTGTGGAGAAATCTATCCTATACTATACTTTTTATTATACATTTCTATACTAAGCTACTAAAGTGCTTGTATCATAGAAACAGGACAACCAAAGTACATATATCAAAGATACGTTGGTACCGGTGAGTGGTTTCGAAATCGTGCCACTCGGATTACGTAGCCATTGCACTGGCACTACACCACAGCCGCCTTAAATTAAGATGTGATTAAACAGGACGATGTTCAATTGGCGGTCTATTACTAAAAAGGGGTTTCTGTCAGGCAAACAACCTTGAAGAAAGATTTCCGAGACACTATTTAACTCGTTAACTACTTGATGCGTAAATAAGCGATCGATATGTTTATTACGTTTAAATTTTCAAGTGACTAACCCAAAGTGACGTCATTCGTCCAATTTTTTCCTATCCCTCACAATACAGAACAAAGACTTATTATAAGTATCTTGTTTTAGTTACAAGGTTATACTGGCGACAGGCGTGGTGCCTTGGTTAGTATACCAGTCCGTCCCAGGTTCGATTCCGGGTCGAAGCACATATTTGTTTCATAGCTTTTACTTTTAATATTTAATGATTAATTTGAATATTACAATTTTTTTTTTTTAAATTATAGATTTTTACACTACGATATAGTCTGTCTAATCCGAAATTACGCGCCCTTCCACCGCATTTGCGCACACGAGAAAACAAAATATTAATGCAACACACAGTAAATGCAATTGCAATTGGTCATTCAGTTGCTGGTTGGACACAAAAGGAGGAGCACGCTGATAAAGTATAATAGTATTTAGAAATATTTGCATTCACACATTTAAATAAACTAATAAAGTGAAGGGGATTTGAAAGTAGTGGTATTTTCCTGGATCAGGAGATTTTTTTTAACAATTTTACATCCGTCTGCCCGAAATTTTTAACATGTAATATTTTATATAATTATTAAATACTACGAATAATGCTATAAAACAAAAATTTGCTCCGACCGGGATAGAAGCCGGGACTCGATGCGTAGCGGACTGGTGCATTTTCTAATGCGGTTTGTCACGTCATCGATAATTTATCCAAAAATTCTGCCATCTCGTAACAGTATTTAAGCAGTAAATTAAGACGTAATGTCCCATTATAAATAATTAAGGCCCACATAGTGACGGCGACTGTGGCAGCCGTGAAATCACTAGGTCTTTTCAGTCATCGACACTCTTGGACCTAGATCATGCAGAAGTTTAGTCATAATAATAAAAAAGTGTAATTACCTCGTATGGCATTTCCTCAAGAGGCCGTGCGTTGTTGTCGAGATGTCCCGAATTAATATGATGATGCGATTTCATATTATGGAGCTTCCTGTTCGCATTGGCATCGTTGTCCGTCGCACCATAACTCCCATAACCCAAATTGCCGGCATGGGCGGAGACTAAAAAAATGTATTCCGAAAATTCCATTTTTTTTTCCAAAGTTATACTTTTAAATTCTACTATAAACCAATTTAGTAGTTCCCTCGCCTTTCGTTAAGTAAAAACAAAAGTGCAATTAAGATGCCTCTTTTGTTTACCAAAGGCAAATGCTTCATTCATAATTACTTGTCTAATAGAGAAATCTATATTGGAAAGGATATAGGAACGCCAAGCAACGATATTATCGTCGTCGTGACAACATGTACATATTACGTATATAATTAAGTTATCAACTTATAACTTACAACAAATATCATTTAAACTTAAAAAAGATACAAAATAAATCATATAAAACCGCATTAATGTACATGTTATCCCTAATTGGCGAAGAAAGGGTGCTACCAGGAATAATAATTACACATAAAATTACGTAAGACTGTATCAGTAATATACTCGTGTTTATTTATCTGTTTTAGCTATAATACATTATTATTTACATTATATATTGAGAATTGTGCATAAACAAATAACAATTTAATTATACAAATTATACAAAATTGTTCAGGGCATTGTTACACTTGGGTTTGCACTTATTTCAGCGTCATTGTATTATGCAGTATTCTTATTATAAAAAATCACTTCCGACCTAACAGCAAAATATATCATACACTAACGTAAATACTAACTAAAACGAAATACTGTAAATTTTATATACAATTATTATACAACAGACACCCACTGGTATTGTTTCCATACAAAAATATATACCGCAATATCTGGAATAATATAAATGAATGGTAGCACCCCTTCGATAGCCAGTATGACAAGAGTCACATCATACAATTTACAACAAAATGGCACTATGCACGTGTCATCGAGAACAACAACCTGTGAAATCTTGTTACAGACTAACCCTAAATATCGACATACATCACATTCCATAATATATATACAATTCATCATTATAGATTTCATCTAATAAACATTTACAATATCACAGTTAAAATGTAACAAGTTTTCACCGCTCACGCCACATGGGCCGTCAGCTCGCTCCTGTCATACAAGCTTCAGGGCAAGCTCTTCACCACCGCGCTCTGTTTCGTAAGTGGAAATCTAATAAATTGAACGCACCTTCCTCCGGTTGGTGTTGGTAATAGTATTGCTGCTGCGGAGCGGCCTGCAGCGCGGCCACGGGCGAAGGTACGGGCGTGCGGGACTTCTTGGCCGCGGCGGGCGAAGTGGGCGCGCTCGGCTTACCCGGGCCCCCGCGCTTCTTGCCTTTGTCGCTCAGCGGGGTGCTCGGCACGTTCAGGACCGGCTTGTTCAGCCTTCGGGCCTCCTCGTCGCCGGGATCATAACTGCTCTCCTCCGTGCCGTCATATTTTCGTTTTCGATCTTTGTTCATATTGTAATATCTGGGGTCGTCCAACTCTGCACCTTTGCCGAGTAGGGCGGAGTTAGCGGCGTGTAAGGGGTTATGCCCCAGGAGGCCAGCGGAACCCATGGCGGCCGGATGGCCAAGGGACATCGCGCTATTCAATGCGTTGCTGTTCGCCATTGCTCCGTTGGCGTTTTGCTGAGAGCCGGCCACGTCGCAGTGGCCTTTGTTATGATCGTTTTGATTGTAAGTCTTGTTGGTTGCATTGTTTGTTGTTGTTCGCGACCATGTAGACTTTCTAGCACCCCTGCCGGCGGGCGGAGGAGATGTGTCCCTCTCTCCTTGTAAAAACTTTAAATAAGAAGCCATAAAGCCCGAACCAGGGCCCGTGACCGGCACATTGAATTTTTTTTCCATTATTTTTGAGTCTTGTGATGTGTTGTTTAAACTCTGCTGTTGTGAAGTGGGTGCTACCGACGATGACGTATTTGCCCGTTGTTCTGCAAGGAAACCAAGTTCTTCCTCTATATTAGGTACTACCACCTTTGGCTGTTCCTCTTCACGAGTTTCCGGTGTAGAAAAAGATGATGAGGAAGCCGAAGGTGGGGTTTCACTAAATGACGATAATGGTGTTAATTCCACAGAGGATTGGAATTCGGGATGGGGAGCTAAATGGAAAGGAGGAAAATATGTCAGGGCATGTCCATGAGGCATAGCTAACTGATGTTGATTGGCAAAATTACTCGCGTGTAGGGGCGCCTGAGAGCCAAAAGCCGAGGTGCCTGGAAACATTTTAGGGGGAGGTGGTGGCAAGTTCCACCTTTCAAAATCGAAATAGCTACCATTCTGCTGTTGATTGGTGGAACTGTGTGCGGGTGGAGGTATTCGTGCAGCTAGATAATCTGCTACTACAGAGTTCGATAATTCGTTTACGTTCGAATGTGTTACAGGTTTTTCATTACTTTTTCTTCTGGGGGTACTCTTTGGGGGAGATGGGGGAGGGGGTTGGACCTTATTAGATTTCAATTCTTGTAATTGGCAACTTTGATGTAATGATTTTACTATGCTCATAGGATCACCCCTACAACTAGATAAATCTTGTAAAGAAACATTATTACTGTCAAAATAACTTAACTTATCAGAAGCACCTGGTGTTCTTTGTGATGTGTTTTGCGACGGCGTTTCCGTGCTATGAGTATTTGTCTCAGATAAACTATTACTAAAATTATTGCTACTACTAGAATATTTCCTATTACTTTGCCGTTCACTCTCCCAACAACTTTGGTTAGGAGGCTGACTCGGGTTGCGTTCATAACGACTTTCTGAGTAAGTTTTGTTTTGTTCTACACCTAACGTTCTTGTGATTACTGATGAGTATGCTACCTGACTATTTTGTGATGACGGGCGCGATACTGACGCGTCCATTGGTGAGTGAGGAGCTATATTATTGCTTTTGAACGGCAATGGGTTTGTTGAGTGATCTGAGTGTGGTGATGTCATGGAGTTTAAAGGACTATTATACATAGGATATGCTGGACTAGAGACATGGCCAATGGGGGAAGACTGTGAAGGGGCATGAATAGGACTCGGCCTTCTTGGTACAACAATATTACAGTCTGGACCATTTTGAGAACTACTACTACTAGAATAACCTGTGTCAGTACTTGAACTACTTTTCGCCCTAACATGATAGTCAGTTTCAACATTATTACCACTTTGATAATGTCTAAAATTAGAACTTTGTGAGCTATATTGTGATGCATTGGAACGGATAGACTTGGAGCTATTACTTTGATTATAATTTAACCTACCAGGAGCATCCATGATTGAATAACTAATAGGGGAGGACTGGGGCTGAATTTTATCACTGGCTTCACAACTTTTTCTTTGTTCTGAAGTTATATCTGGATAAATTTTGCTTTGAGCTTTAGTTTGAATTTGATGAGGGGGTTTAGTTGTTGGTGAGACAAAATTACTAGTCTGCCTATTGGACTTTTCATTTGATTTAGGAGAGGGTACTGAGTAATTAGATGAGTTTGATCTTATACTATTGGAGGACCGGAAGTCTTTACTAGGAGGGGTGGGGGAGGAGGTCACAGGGGATGTAGATACAATACAAGATGGTTGGGAATGGACTGTTTTGCTTCCAGAACTTGAATACGACTTACTTCCAGCGTAGTCCTGTTGTGATGACAGTTGACTTTTCGCACTGCTTGTACTATATGAAGAAATATTATCAGTCTGATTTCCAAATGTTGATGGTGTCGGGAAAAATGATGATGAAGATGAAGAATTCTGCTGCTGCTTAGATCCTGATGCAGGAGATGCTGCTCTTGTTGACTGTTTACTTGATATCTGAGAGTTGAGGTGATTGTTGAGACTTTGAGCTGCTGCAAAATGTGCATTAAAATTTTCATATGCAGATGCTTTCGTAGTTGCAGGACTTGGTGAAGACGGTACAACAGTCTCATGTGGTAATATGCCAAAGGGACTTGGTAGCTGATTATTGCCTTGCCAACTTAGACCAGCTGTGCCTCCGGGTGCAGAAGACTGGTCAAAAAATGAAGTCCCTTGTGTTGCTAAAGATTGATGAGTATAATTCTCTCTTAAAGTAGACAATTCTGATTCTACTGAAGATTGTTTTGATGCTACAGCAGCTTGGGCTTGAGCTATTGCTTGCCGGTGCTGTGCCTGTAATGTGGAACTGTAGTGCGCTGGTTTTGGGTTCGGGTGATGAAACAGTGGGGAGAAGACAGCGTCATAGCCCACTGCAGGAGGTGACAAAAACCCTCCAGGGTTGAACGGTGAGGCAGTTGTTGATCCAAGTTGGCCTGCTAATGAAGCTGTTGTGTGCGCCGCCTGCAGCAATAACTGACTGGTAGTGGATGGGACAGATTGACTGCCAAGCCCTGATCCTCCACTTGCAAGGTGGTGATGAAAATCCCCACTTGTAGCGCCAGCCTGTACCCCTGCTAATCGATTGTAGGAGGCATATGCTGACCATGGTCCTACTGGATCCATTACCAACTCCGTGATTTCAGTTTAATTTCAATTTAATCTTATCAATATAAGTCCACAATGTCATCCATACTTTAACTTCACTAATAGTCTTTAACCATCACTAAATTGGAGCACTGGTATTCATAGTCACTATTATTGTTTTCAAATCATCTATGATTGTGCATGTGCCCCTGAAAAAAACAAACACAATTTAAGTCTAATTACAGTTATAATGTTTGCCAAATACTAATATAAACATAGATCTTACTAAGAAAATAACAGATTATTATCTTTACATTCATTCTATTATTGGTACAAAAATAATCCACCGCGTACAATAGCGTCTTCGCTTGTAATGACTTAATGACAAGTCAGTGTCTTATTAGTTACAATGCTAAAATCATATTGGTTGCCACCCCTATAACATACCATTTCCTCAAAGATTCAATGAGATTGTGAATGCGATTTCTCAGGACGCTCGCACGCCAGATAACATCATAAATATGGCCTCGAATGATCACTTTGCTAAGACGGGTTTCAAGCTATTGTGAGAAACAACTTCGATAATAAATAGATTTAAACTGTTCACTGCACGTTACATTTCACTTTGTCCTTATCAATAATTCACTTGTAATGTTTGTGTCATGTTTCAAAATAACAAATGTACTATTTACAATAAGAAATACGACAACGTTTCGCCTTTCACATTAGTCGCCGCCATTTTATTTGTCGAACAACCGCACAACAAGCGTTGCAGCGCCATCTATGCACCACAAACAATTAGAAAGGTTAGAAATATTAAAGAATTACGTTTTATCCTCATACTATTGTATGAAACTAATATCTAATATTCGTTTATACAAAGTACTGCCATGTTATTTAAAATTTGAAATATACACAGGTCTTATTACCTCGTTGATTCAACGCTTTTCGAATTCGCGCTCTTTAAGAAACGTTTAGTTTTACTTTGTGAAAAATATTTAAATAAGACCGTTTAAATAATTTTAAAAATTTAAATTTAATACAATGTTTGTTTATTACACAAAATATATAATAGTTAGTATATTTTTAGGACATAAAGTAAATATGTAATATGATTTCACCGTAATAGTAATACTTTGCAATAACTAAACGTCATATTGGTGGATGACCACCCTGGAATTTCGATCGATTATTACCTTGCTTTCTGTGGTGTGATTTACCATAGTAACATTCACGTAACATCAAAGTAGTAACAAAGCAAAGCAATGTTTTGAATGAATTTAATATAAGACGTGCTAATATAGAATTAGGCTGAATAGTAACTGGCGGGAAACCGAATATAGTCACATAATCACACCTAAATTGTAGGCATCGTTAACTCTTGCAGAAGTTAATGTATGCTATATTTCGGTAGTTATGGAAGTAAGTACTTCTGCAGACTTTTCGCCGAAATTTACTCACATAAATGGCAATAGTTGCTTAAGTTCTTAGGCCGGCATAGTGACACCGACTGGGGCCGCTGTGAAGACTTGGTTTTTGTAGTCGTCGGTACTCTTAGATTTCTTCTTGTTTATAATCAGGCGAGTCAAGGTCAGATGTCGAGTCACAATAAATAAACAGTTGTATTGACAAAATAATGAGTTTATTACTGTGTCCCTTTAGGATATCAGCGTAACCCGAAACGCTTCTAATATCCATTAGCAATACCTCTAAAAGTCTATTGAAGTTAGCTCGACATACCGAGCCGGATGTAAAGCTGAAGTGCGGTCCATAGATGGAGATGACTGTTACTACAGTTAAATAACTACAGCCGCATCCACTATGCCGGCCTCGTTGGAACCTGATACTTTGAAGCTGATTCCGAAACGCGAACGAGCCACTTTACGGTCTATACACTTGAAAGTGGTGGTACTACCCCAGATCGGCAGACTGGGCACCACTTCCTACCACTCTTAGACCCGAAGCAAATATTCGTAAAATTTAACCTAATTATTAAATTATTATTGCTTCGACCGGGAATCGAACCCGGGACGCGTAAGACACTGGTCTGCTAACCAATGCGCCACGCTTGTTCGCACATTTAGAACGACTGTCCCAAGTATCTTTTCGATGCCCTGTGTTCATAGCAGCAGTGTTGTCCGGGTAATAAGCGATACTAAGGTCATGAGTTATCTAGAGTCCCTGCATTTTAATCGCCAACACCACGAAGAATGTTCAGAAGAATATTTAACTTAGAATTTTCGCGAACATTAATTATTGAATTAAACAAATTAAACGCGATAGTAAGCTGCATATTGCAAATATTTGTTAATATAAAAAGAAGCGGATAATTGCTTCGGGTCTGGTTATCAGAGTGGTAGGCAGTGGCACACATTCTGCTGATCCGGGGTAGTACCACCACTTACAAGTTTACAGACCGTGATTTAGTCGCATTTCGGATCAGCTTGTAAGTTGCCAGTTCCAACTAGGCTGGCATGCATAGTGAATGTGACTGCTACTTACTACTTAAATTGTAGTAGCAGTGACCCCACTCCAGCTTAACATCAAGCGGGTGATGTCATATGTCGACACAAGAAAACTGTGAATCTATCGATATAGATTCACATCTACCATCGTGTAAAAAAATCAATTTAACAATGTTCTGAGGAGATTTCTTACCTCGTATTTTTATACCCGGTATCAGCACGGCACAGGTCGGGGAAAGCATCCGTCCGTATACTGCCAACCGAATCGGTTTTCAAAATAAGTTTCGGCGCCGGCGCTTTCTTTATAAGAACAATCGATAAGTGGAGTGCTTAACTAACCTATGTATTCCTCTCATCTTATAACTTTAGATCCTTTGAACGAGTCACCATGGCCGGCATAGTGACGACGACAACCGTATAATGACTGTTTTTTCATTATACCAAAATGTTTTTAATGAAAGCCAGACTAATAAAAAAATAAAAATAAAACTATTTTAGTTCAAATATATTTTATTTTATAATTAAAAAAATAAGAATTTCAGTGTGCATAAATACATAAAATAAATAAAAAATATATTATTTTACATTTAAATTAGCGTTCCTTTAGTAAATTATTAAATCGCCTAAAATGACATTTGGATTGGTAAAATACTGAAAGAGATGAAAGATGAAATTATTAAAGTAAAAGACAAAGACAGCATTAGTATTGTCAACAAAAATAAACCTTATTGTTTTATGTACATGATTTCAAAAGGGTGTGAGACTAGATTCGACCAGTCCACATAAGGAAATTAGCTTAAGGAACTACCACAAGGAACTACAAATGCGCTGACTTCGGCTCGCCTGTTGGCCAGCAAGAGCGCTGACGACTAGAAAAAACGTTTCATTTAACGGTTCTCCCAGTCGCATTCACTAATAAGTACCATATTTCTTAAAAATAAATCTTATTAATAGTTTTGTACTTATGGAATGTCTAAACATTGTCTTTTCTTATATAATTCAGGTTTGATAACTTAATACTATTATTTTTAAAAAGGCATATTTAAGTAAAATTAACTTTTTTTTATTATAGCTTGACATATAATGCGATTAAAATAAGAATTGGACGGAATTTGCGCTATTTTGTGACGTCTAACTCTCCAAACAACTTCATTGTAGTATGGTGTCTTTTTCTTTGCGGACCGTCAACAGCCTGTCCCATTTTTATTCTAATAGCATAATACCTATGACTACATTACCTAAAGTTAAGCTGGAGTGCGGTCCAAGTATGGAGGCGACT
Source organism: Tinea trinotella (assembly GCA_905220615.1). Taxonomy (NCBI): domain Eukaryota; kingdom Metazoa; phylum Arthropoda; class Insecta; order Lepidoptera; family Tineidae; genus Tinea; species Tinea trinotella. The sequence goes on from HG992310.1 coordinate 6,197,509, forward strand.
GCTACTAAAATTAAATAACTGCAAGTAGCAGTATCATTCACTAAGCCGGCCTAGTTAGAACCGGCGACTTTCAAGGTGATACTGAAACGCGACTGAGTCACACTACGGTATATACACTTGAAAGTGGTGGTATTACCCTGGATGGCATGTTGAGAAGATGACCAATGACTGCCTACCACTCATTAATATTAAATAATTATATTAAAAATATATTAATTTATAATCTCATTTATTGTCTTCGATGTTACATAAATTATATTAAGAGCCTCTAGGGTTTAATAGTTTTATCTTGACCTATAGACATCGAGCTAAGTATTAGAATACACAAGAGATTGTTATCTCAAACGACAGACTATTTATTGTCTCTGCCTATCTGGGAATGGATTTATATTTTAAATTTTAGTCACAGCTCTAACATTTTATTCTAATCAGTGGCGTAGCAAAAAAAAACTTTAATAAGTACAGTTGGCAACACTATACAAACAACAGAAATCTGTTAGGGGAATTCCCTACAAGTTTGAATTCATTTCAACTGAGTTGCCTTAGTAAAAGTTATATTTATATCTTAAATGTGGGAAAATTATAGCAAAGCCAACTTGTTTGGTGGTCAGGCCCCCTTTAGAAGCTACGCCACTGATGTTAAGTGGTCAATTAAACTTTAGTCATGTCACGGACAATAATTCTCACTATAATTTTTCATAGCGCTCAATCCTGCCTTTATGCTGTTCATCTCCATTCTATTCCAAATCGTTCCCATGACAAAGTAATAAAAACTAATACAAGTGACAAATATTCTTACAATATCATGTAAAATGAATTGGGGCCACAAACCAACTGTTCCTAATAGTACCATAAGCAATAATCCTCCAATTACTAGGAACATTTTCTTTGATCGAATCAATGTTTCCTTTGCTTCCTCACACACTTTGACAGCGTCTTTTAGATTTGCTGAAAGCGGTACATTAAAGCAAGCGAGCGGTGGTATGTCTTTACTATCAGACTCATTTTCTGATAGTTTTAGTTCTAAACAAACGGCATTGTGGTCGGAATATGAGAAGGATTTGCCTGGTACTCGGCTCTTTAATGGATCACCAAAATTAAGTACTTTTACCTGCAAATAAATAAAAAGTAATTATAATATGTCGAAACGCGACTAAGTCACTTTACGGTCTGTTTACTTGTAAGTCGTGGTACTACCCCCGATCGCCAGACTATCTCTGCCTACCACTCCAAGACATAGGGATAGGCAGAGACACTTGCCACAATCCGTTAACAACTCCCTAACTTCCTTCACATCCACAATTCTCTTTATACAAGCTCTATGGTTATGGGCACTTCCACCCAGTTTTCTTTAGGATGTCTCCGATTTGGTCGGAAAACACCCTCCTGGGCCTGGCTTGTTTAACGCATGGCAAATATTTGTTATATTCAATCTAATTGTTAATTACAAATAAACAAATAAAACTATAACATATCCCACCGCAGTTTGGACTATTATCACAGCGGAGTTAGGTTGGACAAAAATATCGTGTCTAGTCCACAATTGTCAAAATAATAAAAAGCTAGACAAAAACTACCAAAACGAGACTATTGACGATAATGATCAAAAGTCTGACGATATTCGTCACAACCACAACGATTAAAAGGTTAGCCAGTAGAAAATATCACCGGACATTAGACTCACCAATGTGAAATAAAAAAATTATCTATCGATCTGTTTTTGGTGTTTTTTTTACATTTCTATACTAAGCTACTAAAGTGCTTGCTACAGTAGAACCTCGTTAAGTCGAACCTCGATAAGTCAAAAACCTCCAAATCTCGAAAAAATGTTTTGTTCCCTTCCCTTCAAACACCAAAACCTCCATTACTTGAAATCTTGACCCTCTGTTAGTCGAAATAATCACCGAGTCCCTCCAAGCCATTTTGGTACACATTTTCACTCTATAACTCGAAAAATTAAATTTGACCTCTGTATCTTGAACATAGCAACGTTTTATTTTACAACCTTTACAACTTGATCATTTGGAATTTATTACCTCTATAGATGCTATGCTCTACCAATGCTATAGATAGAGAACAACCAAATTATCTAAAGCAAAAAAAATTACTGACTTTTTTTAATGCCATATTTTTTATTTTAAAATGATTTGAAATAATGTTGATAAATAAAATATGTTTGTCACCTCTGCAAGTTGAATTTTTATTTATTTTACCTCTCTAACTCAAAATTTATAAGAATAAACCTTAAACTCTTTATGTCGAATCAAAATCCGCCTAAGTCGAAATCCTCCATAAGTTGAAAACTCTATAACTCGAAATTTTTGGCGTCTCCCTTGATGTTCGACTTATAGAGGTTCGACTGTATCTACTACTTGCTATCATAGAAACAGGAGAACCAAAGTACATATTAAAGATACATTGGTACCGGTGGGTGGTCTCGAACTCGTGCTCTTCGGTTTGCGTAACCACGGTCGCCATAGCTTTACTTTTATATTATTTTGACAATCAATGACGAGAGATGCTATCGTTCTTATTTGTCCAGCAAAACACCGCTGCTCAACGAACAAACCTTTAAATTAGAATTCGTATGGAACAATATGTGATCTATTCTCTTTCCTTCTGGTAGTTTCTTAACCTCCTTTATATTGGAGTAACTGTTATTTTCATTATCGGAGGTGCCACTCGCTTTTGATATGTCAGGATTCGTATTCTCGTATTCCATATCAAATGGATCCAAGAATGCTGGTATACTTTTTATTAATCTGAAATGTATAAACACAATTATTATTTGATTCTTTTTTTATTATGCATTTTTATACTAAGCTCCTAAAGTGCTTGTATCATAGAAACAGTACAACCAAAGTACATATATAAAAGATACATTGGTACCGGTGAGTGGTTTCGAACCCGTGCCACTCGGCTTACGTAGCCATTGCACTGGCACTACACCACGGTCACCTTAATAATGAACCACATGCAATACTTGTAAGATTCACTTTGCACTTGAGATCGTTGCAATTTAATGTGCCTCATTTTAGTAATTCTTTAAAGTTTATTGTATATCCAACATTGAACATACAATAAACGTAGGTACTTAAAAATGTATAAATGAATCTTATACCTTAAACAATTTGTAAATTTTATTAGTTATGAAATTGTATTAAAAAAATATAAATTGTAATTACTAATAATACAAGGCGACCGTGGTGTATAGGTTTGATGGATAAATAGTCACGCAAATCAAGAGCTACCGGTTCAAAACCACTTTTGTCTTGCATACCACTTTATCGAGATTTTGGCTTTTTTTGTCTCAACATATGACAGCACCCCGCTTGACATTAAGGAGCGGTGCAGCTACTACAATTTAAGAACTGCAAGTAGCATTCACATTTACTATGCCGGACTAGTTGGAACCGACAACTTACAAGCTGATCCCGAAACACGGCAGATTGGGCACCACTGCCTTTTACTCTTTTAATTTTTGGTATATAAGCTTGCCTTTGGTCATTACAAGTAACTAATGTTGTAGTGTGGGTACTTTTACAAATACGAGGCAATAAGCCAAGGCCTAGTCTGCGCCGACAGTCGAATACAAGTAATGATGCATTCTACATGCTTGTTTTATTTATCAATTATTAAAATTAAATATAATCTATATAAGATAAAATGGTATAATACTTATAATCCTTGAAAGCTTACTATCTTTATCAGTATTATAATTAATACAATACACCTTGAACTGAATGATTCATATTCATTTAAGATAAATAATGATAAAATACTTTTGTTTACAAACAAAATATATGCAAAATATTCCTCATGCAATCCTAATTACAATTATTATCATGATTAAGTGTTCTAGAATCATAAACAAGGAAATGTAGACAAAGCAATGCTTCTAGGATCGAGAACAGTTATGAAGCACCTCTGGCAGACTTTTTGATGGCAATAGCAAATAAATGAGTTATTTTAGACGTGGCTTCGGCGCTCTTGGTCTTCTCTTTCCTTACAATCAGGCAAATCGAGGTCAGATGTCAAGAAAAACAGCTTTACATGGCATAAACCATCAGTTTTGTTTATAAAAACATATATTACCACTCTGTGGGCCGACCGCGTAACTCAATGACAATGAGAATGGGCTTCATTTTGACAGTTAAACTCCATTATTGAGCTACAAAATTAAATTTGCGATCGCGCAACATTCTGAGAATCGATGTTCTTTTTCATTAAAAGTTCAAGCTCATTGAAACCCATTGACTGAATAAATAAAAGTTTTTTTTGAACAGTGACCGGGTAACTTTTTGACAAAAGGGAATGAATTTCATTGTCATTCCCATTGAAGTTGCGCGGTCTGAACCTGAATGCTGACTTTATGGGATTTGGTCTCAGAGCCGGCTTATAGTGCAGGGTGTGCACACGGGCGCAGACTGTAAGGGAACTCCATAGTACCGAGGTATCCAATTTTGAGCGCGCGCTTACTTTTGGTGGCGCTACAGTACGCTAAAGCCGTGTATGTTTAGTCTATTATAGAGCTTTGATCATCTAGATTCTAGAAACTTTTTCTCTAAACTGACAAAATATATTTCAGAATTGTCAATATACATTTATGATACAAGCACTTTAGTAGCTTAATATAGAAATCGAAAAAAAAACCAGTGGTCAATAGTGGGCTGTATACAGGTCAATGATGATGGTACACCAATTTTGTTCATAAAATACTATTTATATAACAAACACCACATCGCCCGAAGAACCGATAACCGATGGGGAAGAAAGGTTCTAAAGTAGAGAACACGAACCGGAAGACGCAGCGTAGATAGGCCTCCCACTAGGTGGTAACCAGTGGATGCAACTAGCATCTTGTCGTTCGGAATGGCGTTGTAAGGGGGAGGTCTATGTTCAGTAGTAAACGCCTTCTGGCTGATGATGATAACAAACAACTTACATACCTAAATGATAAGTCACCTGGTGCAGTATTAAGATCTCCAGCAAGAATGGATATATCAGCGCAGCCTGATGTCATATTAACAAATGTTGCCGTTGCAAATGCTTGAAGCACTCTATGTGCTAAATACATGTCATCCTCATGGTATTCTGCATGTAACTGCAATGAATATAATGTCAGGCGACAGGTATAGCCGATTGGTTAGCATACCAGTTTGTTATGCGTAAAGTCCAAGGTTCGATTCTCGGTCGGAACAGTTTCCTTCAGGTTTGGTCATCATAGAGTGAAATGGTTTAGTCGCGTTTCGGGATAAGTTTGAAAGTTTCCGGTTCCAACTAGGCTGGCATAGAGGATGTAACTACTACTGACAGTTATTGACCGTGATTATTCATCGCGCGCACTTCAGCTTAACATGAGGCGTGGGGCTGTCATATGTCGAGTCAAATTAAAAAAATGGGGTCAATGCATCTTTCTTCAACATATAAAAAACTATTGCTGATTATTGGTATACTTTTTATTTAAATGTATTAAAATTATGATCTAAGGTTCGGCTGTAATATTACTACGTTAATAGAGTATTTTATAATAAACAAAATTATAGACAATTATACGAAAGGTAATTTGTTTGAGCCGGGTTGCGTATTTAAATGCGCTTGCTAGTATTTTTGATTCAATTCAAATCAATAAATCAAATTGTTATGCCTTTTTCCCACAGGGATAGGCAGAGACAATGGAGCGCCACTCGCCACGATCCTGACAAAACTCCCTTGCTTCCTTCACATCTGCAATTCTCTTTATACAAGCTCTATAGTAAATTAAATATAGACTTACATGAGTGCAATAAACATTAATAATTTTATTGTCACATTTAATACGGCATAATCCCACTCCTTTTCCACCAAACCAGTCTGCATGTTGGATTTTATGAATATAACCATTTAATGGCCACTGATGAAAGAACACATCCTGTATGATCCATTTTGAAAATACACATAGACCTGAGCCTAACACACCACTGTGAAGAATACAATTTAATATTATTTTTTATGTATGGGCACGTCTGATTTGGTCAGAAAATACCCTTCTGGGCCTGCAACACATCCTTCTACATCAGATTTAAAAATTTCTTTTGTCAATCTATTTTCACTCATCCTTTCCATGTGCCCAAACCATCGGAGCATTTCTCAAAAAAGCTATAACTGTAGAGCTTGTATGAAGAGAATTGTGGATGTGAGGGAAGCGAGGGAGATGTCTCAGGATTGTGGCTAGTGGTGCTTCTTTGTCTCTGCCTATTGAATATATATGACATCTCATATTATCTATTTAAAGGGAACCCATTAATTACGTTTCAACATAGGGGGAAGGGTGTATAAAAAAATTAGAACACGGCATAATTGAAAATCACATCAAATTTAAAAAATATAAATCATTTTAGATAATACAAAGGTGTATTTTATTAAATTAATGGATGTCCTCTAGAATAGAATATTTATATTATATAGAACCGATTTTCTATATAGAAATAGAGAATGTTTTTACATGTTCAAAATATATATTATGCTAATCTATTCATTGTCTTATTATTTGTTATCTATTTCTTTATTATCTATCTATTTGTTACCAAACAGCCTTAGCGAACAAGGCTAAAATGTTAAGGTAAATAAGATATGTTTATAAGCTTTATTATCTATTATAATTAATACAAATACTTGTATAAATTTATACAACTAGTTGTAGTTATTACAATAAACTAATTGTAATTTCTTTGTTTCTATTCTTATCAGGAAATTATTTACCACATTCTTAATATTTATTTTCTTAATTATTGCTTTTCACTTCTTTCAATCACTTGTTACTACTGCTTGTAAGAACTTGAATATAAAGAAATAAAATAAAAAATACAAATAAGTCATATAACTAAGTATAAATGTATAAAAATTACCTGTAAAAATAATGTGAATGTGGTAAAATATCTTTTAAAGTCTCTTTTAAATATAAATAATCTTTTTCACACCAAATTTCTTGTAGACATACTATATTATGAGCACCTGTGAGCAAATATTGAGCTATGGCTTGTATTCTTTCTTTCCTATTCTTAGACACAAGTGGAATGCCCCTAAAAATAATTTTCTAATTAACAGCGAGTAAAATGTTTAACCTTTCATATATTTTCATAACCGTAATACAATTCATTTAGAATTTTAATTGAAATTAATAATTAGCAATGAACTTACCAGCAATTCAAGGTAAAAACATTTAGGGACGATTCCATTGTTTGTTTAATTTGTACAAAATATACGTTAACCTACAATTATTACTCTACACTAACTAATGTGTTCTAATAAAATTAATTAGTAAATAGGTGGCTACAAAAGGAACAAAAGAAATAAAATAAACGATCTAAAAAATGATTCCGAAGTTTGTGATTTAAACTGACAATTATTTTTTTAATATATTGACATATTACTTTTGTAAGGCATTGGGATTCAAAAGATTGGCAGTTCCTTTCAAAAATTACTAATTAAAAGTCAAAGTCAGTAATTGCATGAACCCTACCTGCTGTGTGGTAAATAAGCTCCTGAGTCGATTTGATGATTTTTTCAGCAGAACGACCATTTTCGAGATGCTTGAAATCCAGTAAAAAAAACGAATTTATAAATCTGTGAATGTGGATGGATGCGTTAAAAGAAAGCAGACCCAGGAGGGTGTTTTCTGACCAAATCGGAGTCATTATTAGGAAAGCTGGGTTAGCTAGTGCCCAAAACAGTAGAGCTTGTATAAGGAGAATTGTGGATGTGAGGGAAGCGAAGGAATTGTGTCAGAATCGTGGGAAGTGGCGCTCCATTGTCTCTGCCTATCCCTGTGGGAAAAAGGCGTCACAATTTTATACACTGAATAAAAAATCGAGTATTTCATTGGGTATCATTTAATTCAGTCATTTCAGTCATTTGTTCGCAACTATTGACACTAGAAGGAATATTATCTTTAGTGCAAGTAATTTGTGCAAATCCCGCCAATTTTTTTGCAGTGGATGTTTTGAACGAACCAATGTCTTTCCTTTTCTTTCTTTTAGTATTCGTCTTCGGAGTACAAAATTGCTCTGGTTCAATATGCTTTTTCAAATGGTGTGATAGTGAAGCCTAAAAGTAAAACAAAATTAAATATAGATGCAAGTAATAAAAAAATCCTTTTGCTATATAATAACTATACTATATAGTACATACATCTAAATAGTTATATATACCATAATTGTGACGTTTATCTCAAATTGTGGAAACCTTGGACGCTTGGATTGTGACGTCACTCAACGGGTTGACGTCATATTGACGTAGCAATGCACTGCCATTGAAGAACACCTTAGATGAATCAAGTATAGAAGATACGCCATGAAGGCGTGACCCGGTCGCCGCAATATGCGGAAATTCCCGCATACTACGATACGCGATTTGACACTAGTCATGTGATCGTCCTGTACGACTTAATTTCGTAGTTATTCATCAAAATGGCCCAATGCTGTGTTGTGACGTTTACTATGAAAATATAAACAAAGACTATAAGGATAATGGCAGCATATAATGCTATTGCATATCAATATGCGACGCCTTCAGCAGGTCAGATAAGTTTGTCACACTATGATTTTGTGACAATTTCTTCATATTTATTTAATGTAAGTTAATATGGAAAAGAAGCAATCAAGTGTCTTGCCTATTCGAGTTAAAACTCGGTCACAAAGCAGTGAAAGCAACAGAGTCGTAATTTTAATGGTAAACGAACGCACGTTCATATCAAGATTAATTAGGCCAACTATTAAGAGTTAGGTCAGATCAAGAGCGGTAGGCAGACAGACGGAGGCTGTTAGTTCAGTTTTCTGAGCTGGTGTGTACTTACACCATGAAGATTTTATTATTCTTCTGACCTCAACCCGCCTGATGATAAGCAAGAGGAGGTTCAAGAGCGACGACTGAAAAAAAACGGATTGTTCACAGCTGCCTCAGTCGCCGTCACTATGCCGGCCAAAGTGGTTGCCGCGTTTCGAGATCAACTTAAAAAAAGCCGGTTACTACTACATGGACAACATTAATTGACACTCCATCTTTACATCAGCTGTCATATACAGCATGTCTAACCACAATAAAAGAAATGTCTCTTTTATTAAATTGAAACAGCCTGCATCCAGGGCTGAGTTTGGGCTTATAAATAAAGCCAAATTTTTAATATAAGACCCCTGTGGTCGTGGGCACAGGAGAGTGTTGAACTGTCTGTATTCATGACTGTAATAGTTGCTCCGGAAACGCAGATATCTTTAATGAGGCCTTTCATGGATGCGTTAAACGAGGCAGGCCCAGGAGGGTGATTGCAGATCAAATCAGAGACATCCTTAAGTAAGCTAGGTTGCCTAGTGCCCATAACCATAAAGCTTGTATGAAGAGAATTGCGAATTTGAAGGAAGCGGGGGAGTCAGGATACGTAGTAGCTCTCCATTGTCTCTGCCTATCCCTGTGGGAGAAAGTCGTGATGTTTTTTTTTTATAATATCTATGCGATGGGCGAGATGGTTAATTTAAATTGTCTCCATATTTAGCTCTTATTGAATTCCGGTTCCCACATCCCTTATAACATTAAATAAAATATTTTACCTTGCTACTTAATCTGGCACTACAGTAATCACATTCAAAAGTGATATTCATATGATAGCTTTTTATGTGATGATTGAGATTCCTTTTTTGAAGGTATGCCCTGTAAAGAGTAAATAATAATAAAACTAGGCTTATTATTTAATAAATTCACTAAGAGAAGCTCTTAATTATAATTGTATTTGTTGATGACATGTTTTTTTGACTTTAAATTTAAATATTTATTAGGGGTGCGATGTCAGACTACCTCCTCGTGTTTGTCTGCTTGCCATATCGCTTCGGCAATACAAAAAGCAGATGGGTCGGTGCATCCTGGGCATCAGTCAATAACTTGCCTTAAGGGGTTTTTTGTTGGGTGATGGCTAAAAGTCTGACGTGTGGCCCTGCTCCACATATCCCTCTGGGGTATTGCTCTCAGAGGGTACTGTGGAGCAGCGACTTGATATGGTCATACGTTTTTATTTTCGGCCTTTTGGCCAATACTTGATATAGGCAAAGTGATATTGTTTTGTTTTAATACAAACAACACAGGCGCCATTAATTAAGGGAAGAAGAAGAAATATTTATTATTGCTTTTTTATATCAATCAATCAATCAAATTGTCACGCCTCTTTCCCACAGGGATAGGCAGAGACAATGGAGCGCCACTTACCACGATCCTTACACAACTCCCTTGCTTCCTTCACATCCACAATTCTCCTCATACAGGCCCTATGGTTATGGGCACCAGGCAACCTAGCTTTCTTAAGGATGTCTCCGATTTGGTCGGAAAACACTCTCCTAGGCCTGCCTTGTTTAACGCATCCATCCACATCAGATTTATAAATTCCTTTCGTCAATCTACTTTCACTTATTCTTTCCATGTGCCCAAACCATCGAAGCATTCCTTTGTCAATCCTTGTCACTGTCGCTTTTTTATAGTACCTATTATAAATTGTATTAAATACATTTAACAAGAATATTTAGACTGTATTATAATTAAACAATTGTAGATTGAATGACATTTTATTTCGTGTACGATTAGCCTAATCTCCTGGATTCATTTAAAATCTACCAGAGGTTTTACATGAATTTGATGCCAGGGTAAGGCTCTCTGTCTGTACTTTATAGCACTGTGCAATGGTATTGCTGAACATAGGCCTTCCACTTAGTATTAACATCCTTATAATAATAAAACATAAAAAAATACCTTGCACAATTCTCAAATGGGCACGTAAATTTATCCAATTCCAAACTAGTAAAATGACGAAATATGTGACTTAATAACAAATTCTTGCTTTTAAATGATTTTGTACAATATTGACAATTATAATCTGCAATAAAAAGAACACTGTGTATAAAATTATAAGAAAAAGTATATTTAATTAATTAAGGATAATAATAAGAATGGTAGACAGATTGTTGGTGATAATTCGCCTAGTTTACTGATCCTATTGGTAGTACTCATAACCATAGACTTCAAGAACAGAATCTTGGGTGTAAATAAAGAGAGAGAGAGTTGTGTTAAGATCATGGAAGGTGGCGCTCCAGTGTAGACAAACCTCTGCCTAACCCTGTTGAAAGTTGCCTCTATTTCAAGAGGGATATTCAGAGGCCTATCCCTGTTAAAATTAATGCTTTCATTATGATGATTAGTAATAATATTCACAATTTTCTTAAGGTTTGGCTGGCATATAATATCAAGCAGTATGAATATAAGAAACACTATATAATGCTTCCTATCTCATTTTATCCCATATTAAATCTTATGAATTTATGTGTGTCTCTTTTTACTGTCGCCTTTTCGTTTCATCGACTTTCAAATCACAACGATTCTAAAGAAGTTTTCACTTTAAAATGGATCTTTTAATGAATTGAAATAGCCTGCATCCAGGGCTGAGTTTGGGCTTATAAATAAAAAATAAAAAAATAAAAATTGTTTATTTCAAAAAATTTACATTTTAAAGTTGGTGGATCAATGAGCACTGCACTAGTCAACAAAAATGACTGTATTGCAGTTATCAATTTCTCCCACTAATACAGTTCATTTTCTTACAAAGGTTTTATTGTTAGTAGTGGGGTGATTGTGCGTATATATGTTTGTGTGTGTGTGTGTGTGTGTGTGTGTGTGTGTGTGTGTGTGTGTGTGTGTGTGTGTGTGTGTGTGTGTGTTGGTGGGTGTGTTATCTGCCATATATTATTTATTTTATTACTTTTAGGAGTTTTTCTGTGTCATCATAGTTAAGTTTTTGCAACCATTGTGTCACTACTGTTTTACACTTATATCTAGTAAGTGGATAGATATTTAGAGCTTCATTAATAGAATTATATATTTTGCTACTCAACGCATAGTAATGCCTAGTTACCAAATTATTTTTGTGGGTGATAGTACTGCAAATTCTATTCCTGGTCCGTATATCTTCATTAAACTTCTTTTTATACGGAAGATTGGCGTGTGTTCGCAGCGTGACTTGAAGAACAAACAACTGTCTCACGGTTAAAACTTCAGCTTCGCGATACAATAAGTGTGTAGGATGTCTGAAGGGTTTCCCTAACATAACCTTTAATACCGCTCTCTGAGCTCTCTCCAATCTAAGCATAGATGTTAAGTATGTTCCACCCCACGACGAGATACAGTAGCTTAGAATTGATTTTGCAAGTGCTGAATATACCATCATCAATGTACGTTTGTCAAGTGATGGTCTCAATTTCTTAAATATAAATATAAGTTTTCTGGTGCGGTTAACTAAGTTGCCCAAATGTATTTGCCAATTAAGCGTATTGTCCAATTCAACACCCAAATATTTGATGGTTGATGTACGAGTCAAGGAGAGACAATCGCAGCCCCTATTATTATTAGTACAATGGTTGTGAGTCCTGATGGTATAAGAGTTTGTAGTGGGTTGTGTCCTTGCTGATGGTGAGAAAGTTACATATTTTGATTTTTCTACATTTAGCGTTAGGATATTAGAAGAAAGCCAGGTCATAACCACACGTAGGGCATTTTCTGCATTGCAGCGCACCTGATCCCAATCTTTTCCTTGCACTATGAGAGCTGTATCATCTGCGTAAGTATAGATTTTACAATTTGGTAGATTTAAATTGCAGAGTTCATTAATATAGATCAGAAACAGTGTAGGGCCAAGCACGCTGCCCTGAGGAACTCCGTATTGCAACAGTTCATCAGCACTCCTATATTTATCAATCTTGACACATTGCGTGCGTTCAGAGAGATAGCTTTGAAATATTTTTAGCGCCGGTCCTCTTACTCCAGCACTTTCCATCTTGTGCAATAGCAGAGGAACAGAGACAGTATCAAACGCCTTTGATAGATCCAAAAATATACCAACAACTCTGTTTCCTTTATCTATCCCACGTACTATATCATCAGTAAGCTCGAAAACAGCATCATCCGTTGACCTATTATTTCTGAAACCATACTGATTTTTGGCAAGTAAGTTTTGAGATTCTAAAAAACACTTTAATCTATTATTTAAGGCTTTCTCCAATATCTTTGAGAGGCTAGTGAGTATTGATATAGGCCTGTAATTGTTGACACTGTCTCTGTCTCCCCGCTTATGTATCGGATGTATGAGAGCCTTTTTAAAAGCGCTTGGAAATATACCAACCATGAGACATAAATTTACTAAGAATGTTATTGGTGAAACCAGTGAATTAGAAGCCATTTTTAATATTTTGGTAGGTATTCCATCCCAACCTATTGCACAATCGCTACGAAGACTTGTTATGATTCTGTTTATTTCCTCTTCATCTACATCCATTAGGTTCATAGTATTGCCCTGACTATTACTTAATATGTCTATATTAGAATTAATTTCATATTTATTGTGTTTTTTTAATTTATCAGCCAATTCTTTACCCACGTCAACAAAAAATTTATTAACAACATTTAACGATGAGATAGGGTCGCTTTCTATGTGTAATAATTCATCAAGGGATTTTGATACATTATCAATTTCAGCTATGTCTCTTATCACTTTCCAAGTTTCTTTGGGATTATTCTTAACTTTGTTTAACTCTTCTTTTTCGTGCAGTTGTTTGGCCCTCTTTAAAATTCTGTTACAATAGTTTCGATATCGTGTATATGTCACCTTGATCACCATGTTTTGAGGATCATTTCTGGCCTGCCTGTGTAGTTGATCCCTATTTTTCATGCACCTCAACAGCCCAGGAGTAACCCATGGTTTTAGAATATTTTTTCTATTGGTTATTTTATGCATTGAGGTGTATTTTTTTAATGCATCAGATATTGTTTTTATTAAACTATCAGCAACAAGGTTGGGGTCCGTTAGCTTGTACATTTCTGAATAGTCTTTTTTATTTAATTCTTCGACTACTGCTTTATAGTCAATTTTATTATAAACCTTATTAGCTTTGGGTCTCTGATTCCGCAGTTCTGTGCAAAAAAGTACAGGAGAGTGATCCGTGATGTTGGTGTCTAATACAGCTGTAATAGATTTCTTATTACTCTTAAGTATAACATGGTCTAGACATGTAGTGTCTCGGGTAGGAATCATATGTGCTGGCATCATGCCATGCAAAGAAATGAGATTCAGGTAATTATCTGCAACAGAGCTTTTACTATCTGGCATGATGTTAATATTAATATCTCCAACAACTACAACTGTCTCAAAGGGGATTACTTTTTTTAGTGTATTGTCAAGACTATTCAAGAAATTATCTATTTTAGTATTTGAGGGCGACCGATATAATGCAAGAACTGCAAGAGACTTACCACATTCCACGACCAAACAGTTTGCATCCATAAACTCATATTCCACCACGTTACATTTTAATTCGTCCAGTGCATATATTACTAGACCATCATTTTGATTCCTATGACTTGACTTATATGATCTGTAGCCATTTAATTTTGGGAGTGTCGAGACTTTACTGAGCCAACATTCACTGAGTACAATTAGGTCGCATTTAGCCTGTAATCTTACAAGTAATAATTTTAGTTCATCAAAATTACAATTTATGCTTCTAATATTAATTTGCAATATTTTAATATTGGTATTGTATAATTTTATTTTATTTAACCAATCTTCTGGCAAGCAGAGTGTAGATTGAGAAACATTACAATTCTCTATATCATTTTGTATATCTGTAATTGCGAAATTCATTTTGTTTGTTGTATACATAACATGGTGCAGTAGTACTCCTAATAGTCTTTGGTGCAGAGCAATAGGTAAGACTATATGTGTATGCGTTAGACAGATATATATTATGTGAGTTTAATAGTTTATAATTGTATGTGTGAGTATATGTGGTAATACATTTTGTATAGTATAATTTTTGGGTAGTAAGGCAGTATATATATGCGTTAGACAGATAATTATATATATATTGTGAGTTGAATAGTGTATAAATGTGTGTGTGTGTATATGTGATTATTTGTTTTGTATAGTATAATTTTTGGGTAGTAAGACAATATAAATATGCGTTAGACAGATAATTATATATATTATGTAAGTTGTATAGTGTATAAATGTGTGTGTGTGTGTGTGTATATGTTATTATATGTTTTGTATAGTTAAGTTTTTGGGTAGTATAAAAAAATATTGTGTGTTGTTTGTATTTGTAGGTTAATAATATATTAAAGGTACGGTTATCTATTTTATACATCACAAGTAGTCATTTCAATAGTTTGAGTTGTTCAAGATCGTTTTCAGTATCAATGCGTTGAACAGCCGCCCCTTCCTTTTTCCTGAGATAGATTTTGCCACGCGTTGTCCAGCAGTAGTTATAGCCGAAGGTTTTAGCGAAGTCTCTGGCTAGGAAAAATAGTCTTTTCATTTTGAGGGTTAGGTTTTCTGAAATAAATATCGGTTTTCTAGGCCCTTTCATATTTATACTTTCAGTGTTAAATTGATTCGTTTTATTCCTTTTATTATATGTCTTAATGCCCGTAATTACTTTTTCTTTTATGAGGTTATTCGTGAAATCGACAACTATTGTTTTTTCATTACTCGTCTTGGTGTGAATTCTGTAGATATCTTTTATATCTGATGTTTGTAATGGTATATCCAACACGGATGATGTTTTCAGTACTATATTTGTCAATGCTTCTTTAGTTTCAGGAGAACTTGAAGGAACATTTCTTATCTCAATGCTACTTGATTTGATACCTCTTTCCATTTGTTCGATTTTTAATTCCAATATCTGTATATGTGCAACATAGTTTTTTCTATCCTTCTCTAGTTTTTCTACATTAGTTTTTAGTTCTTCATACTGTTTGGAGATAAAATCAACTGTGTTGCAAAAATCAATATTCTGTTTCTTTATTTCATTAACTGTATCTATCAATTGACTAAATTTTTTATTTTGCTCATCTTTGAAATCATTAAATAATTTTCTCATTTCTTCCATAACATTATTATTTCCCTCTTCATTATTACTACTTCCATCACGTTTTTTCCTAGTTCTCTGGTTTCTTTCTGTAGACATATCTCTTGCCACACCTTCACTTTGCTTATTATTCAATGTTTGTCGGGTCTTAGGCGATGTAACATTTAGTGTAGGTGTATTTGGAGGTGTTCGTTTGAGAGGCATAAATAAAGTTAGAAAGTTTAACTTCCAGGTGTAGTGTTTAAGTTCCAGGTGTAACTACTCAACACTAGATAGCGCTGGAGATTTTCTATTATTTCTTGTTGGTTTATTTCCGTGATATGTGTTTTATTAGATTGATAAGTGCTTGATTTGCTTATATTTTTAACATACCTTCATTTCTTCGATTTATTATTTATATCCCAAAATGTTATTGTTTTTGATTTAACAAATTAAAGGAAAATTTAACCAAAACCAACTGTAAACATTTCACAAAACCAGCGACAGCACCCGTCAAGTTATTTTGGACTATTTAGGGGTATATTTATTACGATTTCCAGTAATATGTTCGATCTGTTGTTCAATCAGCTGTTTTCTTCGTTAACTTTAACAAACTGTATTAGATCTTAGGGATTATACACCAATCACTGAATAATTCATTATAAATATATATTATTACGTTTAACAATGATTTAAACTACAAAAAACCACTCTAATTAATTAAATTCATAACTAAATGCGCAGAGACAGTGATTACGTTCGTTGACAGTTGACAGAATGGGATGAAGGGGAAATGAAGGGTCTTTTTATTTTAAGATCCCTGTGGTCGTAAGCACGGGAAACGTGTTGAACTATCCATATTCATGACTCTGTAATAGCTCTATAATTGGTCCAGAAACTCAGGTGTCTCTACAGAGGCCTCTATAATAACTATTCGATGGGCCAGATGGGGTTAATTCGTTGGTCCCATCTCGTACTGCATAGTTATTTAGCTCTCATGGAATCTCATGATAATCTTACCTTTTAGTGCATGTTTATTTTTCCAATGTGTCTGATATAGTGACCATAATGTAAATGTTTCATCACAATCTTCACATTTATAAGTTTTATGACGTCTCATGTGCCTTTTTTTCTCTGGTAGAGATACAAATGTTTTAGGACATAAATTACAACTGAAAGTAAAAGGAAACATAAAGAGTTGTGGCAGGCAGTAGTACCACAAGTGTACAGACCGTGCAGTGACATAGTCGCGTTCCAGGGTCAGTTTATGAGTTACCAGTTCCATCTAGGCACAGTGGATGCGACTGATACTTGCAGTTATTTAACTGTAGTGGTAGTCGCCTTTAATAATGAACTGCACTCCAGCTTTTTATCAGATAGAGTGCTGTCATATGTCAAGGTTCAACAAAAAATATTGGGAATAAAAAAATTTGGTTGAAAGATATAATTATTCTAAATTATGTGACTACCACATAGTTTGATGGCTCACATTATAAATTGGTTATTCTTTAAGTAGATCCATCAATCACCTTTGGAGTTTGAAGTACCTGTGTGCAACTACAACAATACCTCTCTCTAGCTCTAGAATGCCTGCATCCTGGGTCCCAATTCTCTTAATACATGACAGGCAAATGACTTGGCAATGAACTTGCACTAACCAATCAACATAGTAACCTATTGATTTGTTATTTGTGGATTGGTTATCTATGAATTAGTGCAAGTTCGATGTTAAGGTCAATTTTCTTATGTGTATTTTTAAGAGAATTGGATTTCCTACTATCCACATTCTCCTAAAAAATGTTGAGTTTGGGAATGATAATGAATTAACTTTATATTATATAAAATTATTACTATTACCTAAATGATTTAATTCCAGTGTGATCATACATATGAGCTCGTAACAGATTCTTCTTCATAAATTGCATTTTGCACAAATCACAGATGTAAACACATTTATTGTTTTTATACTTTTTCATATGTCTTTTCAAGTTTTGTCTATTTGAAAATCTTTTTAAACAAGTTTCACATCTGAAAATTTTATTGTTGATAGTATTTTTTCATTATATGTGTTGTGAGGACTTCTGACGTCGACTCGCCTGATGGTAAGCAAGAGGAGGTCGAAGAGTGTCAATGGCAAAAAAAAAAATTTTGTCTGACCGGGCTGCCTTTGGGGGGATGCAATCATGCAGATCCACTACCCAGATATGTATAATATTATAAAACTAATATCAGAGGCACTCATAACATAACTATTAGCTATGGTGATATGCATAGAATTTTGTACTTTTTTATTTGTATTATTGTATTGTACATTAGCATATACAAAAAAAAAAACAAAATGAGTGCTAGACAATAGTAATTTATGTTACTTCCGAAAAGTAATGCTGTAGAAATACAGTCATTAAGGAGTGTATGTGGAGTAGACAGTAGATAGAATGAGTACATCTATAGCACAGTGCACTATAGATGTGGTTTGAAAAGAAGATTGATAAAAGGAATTAATAAATCTGATTGGGATGGATGTGTTAATTCAAGCAAACCCAATAGTTTTTCAACCACATCTGAAACATCATCAAGCTAAGTTGCCTAGTAAACATAAATTTAGAGCTTGTATGAAAAGAATTGTGGATGTAAGAGAAGCAGGTAAGCTGTGTCAGGATCATCGGAAGTAGCGCTCCATTGTCTCTGCCTATCCCTATGGAATAGAGGTGTAATAATTTGATTTGATTAGATGGAAATACTTTTCTAGCTTATATTGCAAATCATGCCAGGATAGTTCAATTACATTTGATTTAATAAGAATTTAATTAATTAATTAATCATCCAGTATTGTCCATTCATCAGTAGATTGACGAAAGGAATTTATAAATCTGATGTGGAAGGATGCGTTAAACAAGGCAGGCCCAGGAGAGTGTTTTCCGACCAAATCGAAGACATCCTCAGGGAAGGTAGGTTGCCTTGTGCCCATAACCACAGAGCCTGTATGAAGAGAATTGTGGATGTGAAGGAAGCAAGGGAGCTGTGTGAGGATCGTGGTAAGTGCCGCTCCATTGTCTCTGCCTATCCCTGTGGGAAAATGGTGTGACAATTTGATTGATATTGTCCATTTAACTTAAATTAGTTGAAAATAATGCAAGATTAGTTTGCATTATTTTCAACTAATCCAGGAATAAATGTATGAAATATGGAAATATATGGACCCATTCTGTTTTATGGGAATCTTACTATCCTCTCGACATTAAGCTAGTTTTTATTCAATCATGGTCTGAGGCCTATTACCAATTTTAAAATATCCTATAAGTTATTCAGACATTTGACAACATACTATTTTTGATGCCACTAGTCATTATCATGCCTTAATTCCTAAATGGATTGGCAGAGCGGCAGAGACAATCTAATCATTTTTTGTAAAGCAAATAATAATTACATACATGTATAAATATTCGTCTTCAGTTTTCTTGTGCACAGTATTTATATGACGATGTAAATGTGATTTATTTGTATATTTTTTGTCACATCCCTCAAAAGAACAATGGAAGATTTTCTAAACAAATAAATTAAAAATGTTTAAAAGCATAATTCTATATAATACAATTAGCAAGTGGAATGCTTTCCCGCTCATGAGTTCTCTCCATCCTGAAACCTAAAATTTTTTATTTGTTTTTTTTATTGCGACTCGACATATGACAGCACCCTGCTTGATATTAGTGCTGAGGTGTGGTCCATGAATGGATGTCACTGCTACTACGATTCAATAACTGTGAGTAGCAGTTCCAACTAGACAGGCATAGTCACATCCACTATGCCGGCCTAGTTGGAACTGGCAACTTACAAGCTGATCCCGAAACGCGACCAAATCACTTCACAGTCTGTATACTTGTAAGTGGTGGTACTACCCCGGATCGGCAGACTGAGTACCACTCTTTTATAACCAGACCCAAAGCAAATATATATACAAATAAAAGCTATAAACAAACATTTGCTCCGACCGGGAATCGGCGCAACAAACCAACCCCTGACCATTTGTCCACTCCTTTCGTCCAAAATCCATCAGAGCTTATAAAAGCACCTCTGGCCAGCATAGTTAAGTTTATTAAAGCAACCACTAACATACTGTAACCTTCCTATACCTTCCTTTGCTCACCACCTTGACCTCGGCAAGTCGCCGGCAGACGTTGAGTCACAATAATATAATATATATACATATATATATATATATATTATTGTGTTTTTGTACAGATGCATTGTGTAGAACCATGAAATAGGAACTTACCAGATTTTCATGACTTAATAGATGTAAAGACAATCTGTAGGGCCGGTCAAATGTAGATGTACAGTTTTCGTAAGGGCATTTGCGTTTTATTCCTTTACCCATTATTGTATAATAACAATACCAATTTAATAAAAACGCATAGAAAGCAGAATAAAGCAAATAAAAAACACCTACATTTAACCTAAAAGGTGTGGCCACAAACTGCCAAAAATTACAGACGACTGAAATCCCTCCAATGATTCATTTTAAAGGATTAAAAAATAACGTAAGATAAAAATTATAATAATTTATTTATATCAATATTTAGGAGTAATAAAATTGATAGTTTTTTTTTATCGATATTTACTAATTTGACTGATAGAGTTTACCCATCACTATCAATCACTATTTTTTGACAGAAGTAAATAAAAAAGATGTTTAGGTTTTATATTTGATATTTGCATAGAATTTCGTAATATTACAACAGTTTAAAGTTTGAATTGAGTAATTGTAATATTATTTCGTATTGTTAAACCCCGAACTCGTTAAATTAGTACTCTGGAGTTTTTGCTGATACAATCATGGAGGTCGATGGTTCATCTCTAGCTTCACAAAATGCCGAGGATGTTGACCAGAATCTTTTATTACAATTCAGTTCAATGAACACAAACGACAGAGATGATCTAGTACGACAAATGCAGAAGTTTCTAGGCCCTAGCATTCATTTTAATACCGCAAGTTTTTTCTTAGATATGAGCAACTGGTTAGTAATTTTATTATCTTGAGTTTTATGATATATTAAATGCATAAATATGGTATACATCAGGCTCTGTGAGTATGCGGGATGGACTATAGTTCAGTCCCGACTTATTAACTGCATGTCTATACATAAACATTAGATTAGCAGCTTGCAGTTTTGTATTATCAACACTTACGGTTTACTTGGTTATCATATTTTGTTTGTTTTATTGTTTTCGCCCTAATAACATCATGGTAGAAAGTGTGTAGGCAGATAGCTGGTGGTTATTGCAACTTTTTACCACCTTTTTCTAGGTGAATTGGCGCTGTCGTGTTAAGGGATGTGTTTGAATGTTGGTGGTTTTAACAAGGCTGGCATAGTGGATGCGACTGCTGCTTATTTGCACTCTAGCTTAACATCATGTCAAGCCACAATAAAAAAACATAAAAGTATAACATATTTCCATCAAAGTCCAATGTTAATTGCAGTTATTCTTCATAAGTTTTATTTCTTAGCTCTCTTTGCAATTCATAGCTTGTCTTCGTACTGTTTCCAATATTTTTATATCCTTCACAAAATATGGGCTGCATATTTGGTATGCATAATCTACCATATTGATGGTTACTTTATCATGAATACGGTAGAAATTGTATGGGAGACTTTAACCAAACTAAAATTATGATACTTTTGTATTTTAATTTTTAAGGCATTAAAATGTATAATTTTAGGAGGTATTGTTTGGTACTTTATAGTTGATATGTATTATATGAATTTTTAGTAGTTTTTATTTATTTATTGAGATCATTATGTCAGCCATAGCCAAATGTAATGTAGAGCCATAATTTGGTTAATTAAAAATTACTGTTATTTCAGGAATTTGCAAGCTGCTATTTGTTTATATCTAGATTATTGTCCAACTTTGAATACACCCACAATGACTGTATTGAAGTTGGAAGACAATAGAATACCTACAGTTTGCTTTGGATCATGGTAAGTGATTTCTCTTTCTTTTGACGTGACAACGTCTTATAAATTGGTTTGCCGGGTGACACTTCAAGAAACTGCGTTACGCTCCGCTCACGTTATGCGCTCACAATGAGAGCGAGTGAGAGGCACGCGTCCCTTCCACTCGGGCATGGTTAGCCCGCCTAAGAGCGAGAGAGACAGACATAATGTTAATATGAAATTCAGTGCGAGATTCTTTGTATAAATTAATGTTTTAAATATAATTCTTTGTATAAATAAATGTTTTAATTTGTTACTATTATTTCATCCTTCTTCCTACTATACGAATGAATATTCACATTAAAATTATTTTACCACTCAAAGTCGTTGTCACGTAAAACTTTCGCCCGTATATCGACTTTACAGGCAACCAATTTTTTTTAAAAACAATATTTTAAACATACTTGTATCAATACAAGCTCTATGGTTATGGGCAACCTAGCTTTTTTGAGGATGTCTCCAATTTGGTCGGCGAACACGCTCCTGGGCCTGGCTTGTTTAACATATACATTCACATGACATTACTAAATTCCTTTTATCAATACGATAGAGCTTGTATGAAGAGAATTCTGAATGTGAAGGAAGCGAAGGAGTTGTATCAGGATCGTGGTAAGTGGCGCTCCGTTGTCTCTGCCTATCTCTGTGGGAAGAAGGCGTGACAATTTGATTGATTGATTGATTGTATCAATTCAAATATAAACTAATCAGCCAAAGTCCATATGACAAACATTAAAAAAATATTGCAGCCTGTAACAACCTGATGTTCAGCTGGAGTGCAGTCCATAAATGGAGAGAATGGCTACTATAGGTAAATAACTGCATGTCACTGTCACTACATGTGCTGACTGGGCAAATGAACACTAACTGTCTACCTACCACTTATCTCTGTGGGAATGTAGGAGTGATAGTTATAATAGGAATTTTTTTACATTCTTTATTAAGCCACTTTGCTTGTATCATACAAACGGAGAAACTATATCATATATCAAAGACACCGTCAAGTAGTTTTGAACCCGTGCTCGCTGTTTATATGACTATTGCACTACCACTACGCCACAGGCGGTCATATTATAACAAAATATAATATAGTTGAAACATTGTTTCAGTTTTGAGCATCGTTGGACTATTGTGAATTCAGGTAGTGATCAGTGGCCAGAGGGATGTCGTGTGGTTCAGGGTGGTGGTGCTCATATGTCAGATACACCAGTTTTTGTGCCACCAGTTATGCCTGGAGCCTCAACCTTAGTCCAGATGAAACTAAATGCACCGGAAAATCTTGGTATCAATAGAACATACTTTAATTTATATACACAAAGCGGAGAAAAAATAGGAGGTAATTTGTGATTTATTATAGGGCACGACGTGGATTGATGAAAGGCATTTATAAAAATAATGTGGATGGATGCGTTAGACTAGTCAGCTCCAGTGTTTTCCTCCCAAGAAGGAGACATCCTTAGGAAAGCTGGGTTGCCTAGTGTCCTTTGTATAGAGCTTGTATGAAGAGAATTGTGGAAGTAAGGGATCGTGGCAAGTGTCGCTTCATTGTGTCCCTGTAGGAAAAAGGCGTGCCGGTTTGATTGTGTTTATTTATAGTTAGCTGAATGTAAAGATTAAGATTACCTTAGAGCTTGTATGAGGAGAATTGTGAATGTGAAGGAAGCGAGGGAGTTGTGTCAGGATTGTGGCAAGTGGCGCTCCATTGTCTCTGCCTATTCCCGTGGGAAAAAGGCGTGACAACTTTACTTAATAAAGATAAGGTAAAGTTTTTTTTTACAGAAAAGCTATGGGCTATTGTAAATGTAGAATCTGAGGAGACAATGGCACTAACAGAACAATTAGCTGCAATGCCCATCCCAAGTAGTAAATCAAATAAAAATAATCTTTCACCTACAACAAGTTCATATGTAAGTTTACTTGACCATTTACGACTTTAAATAAAACAATAAAAAAACACGCTAATGACCATTTAATGAACTAAATGGTGAATAAGTGAATAAATGGTAAGCAAGAAGAGGTCTAAGAATGCCGATGACTGAAAGAACTGAGTCAGTTCACGGTTGCCTCAGTCGCCGTCACTATTCCGGCCAAAAAATAATAAAATTATTTTCCTATTTTTTAGACCTCTAGAAGTGGGTAAAAATTCATTTGAAAGATTCCGTTACATAGTTACATACATACAAGTCAAGCTAATAAAAGCGTGTTAATAAGAGATGTGGTCTCTTTCATTTGTTATAAAAAGCACATCATTCATTTTGGGCTATTTTTGTATTGCTTTTGTAATGCCCAATGATGAAAAAATATAAATGGTAGTTTTATTACTTTTATTAATAATAACACAACAATGTTAATGTAACAATGCAACAATGTTGCTTTTAATTGCTGTGCAATTGAGTTATTTGGAAAATAAGATATGGATTTTGTATCGTTTCTTAATCATGAAGAAACACCTATAGTTTGATAATTTTGCAAAATAAAGGATATTTTCCATTTACACTGTAACCTTCGTACTTAAAACTATTTTAAAATGTATATGCAACTGTTATACAACTTATATACAATTAAGCCCAAATCCCAAAACAAAATGAATGATGTCCTTTATAATCTGAGTGGTGTAGTGCTAACCAGCCACACATATCTTTTACGCAGCTATAATATTCTGCACAAGTTGCGAGTACTAGTATTTAATATAAGGCCACACGAGGCCCGTGCCTAGGACCCTAGATCGATATATTCACTTATTAAAATTATAACAGAATATATTTTTTTATACAATATATATATATATACAAATACAAAATACAAAAACTTTATTCACAGTAAAAAATGAATACATAATAGGAGCTTCAAAATTGTGTACTGTCATCCAGGAAAAATGTGTGGCAGAGCGCTGGTCTTATGGGACTCAATTACCAAGAGGCCTTACTGTCCCTGTGTGCTCACGAAGCATACCGAGTTGGATTTGTATCATCATTTGATGATTGACATTTGAGAAAACTGCTTGTCAAGTGGAAATAGACCAAATTAGGACTGACTTTTTTTATATTAACTCGACATATGACAGCACCCTGCTTGATGTTAAGCTGGAGTGTGGTCCATGAATGGAAGTCACTGCTACTAGAATTCAATATCTGTAAGCAGCAATCACAACCATTATGCCGGCCTATTTGGAACCGGCAACTTACAAGTTGATCTCGAAACGCGACTAATTCACTTCACAGTCTTGTATACTTGTAAGTGGTGGTACTACCCTGGATCGGCAGACTGGGTACCACTGACTATCACTCTTTGACTTGGGAATTCGCATTTCGGTTAAGCCTAAATAGCAGTTGCTCCTTGCAGACATATACTTATAGTAGCAGTCGCCTCTGCCCATGATTAATTCCACTTCTGCCTATTTTAAACACCCCCAAAATAAAGTAAGCTCTAAATTTGCCTATAAATACTTTGCAATAATTAAAAATATATTTTTTACAGAATCCATCTCCAGATGACCAGGACCAGATGTGTTAAAATTAAAGCCAGTTGCAGAAAACTTTAACATCAATTAAATTGGAGCGCTGCACAAAGCTCAGTTAACTAAAAGAATTAGACTTCCTGTCCTGTGGCAAGTGGGGCTCTATTGTCTCTGCCTATCCCTGTGGGAAAAAGGCGTGACAATTTAATTTGATTGATAAATATAAAGACCTGACAAATATTATGTCAATTAACACAAATTACAGTTAGTAAACTACAAATTAGTTTACAGGCCTTTTAGTAACTAAGTAAGTTCTTTTTAATTTTTAAGTTTTAATATTAATTTTATCTTAACGTTTAGCTTACTTACAGTTCCCACAGGGATAAGCTAAGATATTATTTATTCCTGTTAAATAGTTATTAATAAGGAGAATCTAGATGTGTTAGACATTAAACTTATATTGTGATATAATTATGATTATTATTATTTAAGTTATTAAATATTATTATTTAAACCTATTTAAACTAAGTGCCAAATGCCAGGATAATGTATAAGTAAAAAAAAAACATAATAAAACAAATTATTGGTGGTGAAGTTTGTGTTTTAATTTTTCTTCCCCATTCCTGACTGGCAGCTAGCCAGTCTGTTATTTGAAAAAGAACATCGCTTCTCAGTGTGTAGCGCAGTCGCAATTTAAATTTTGAAGCTTATTAATGGAGTTCAGACAAGCTCATTCTCATTGAGCCCGCGGTTCTCAATTAGTCGTAATCTGGAATTCGTTGGATATCTGTTATCTCTTAATGATACATACATTTAAGCGTTGAGGCCTGATACAGCGTTAAGGAATTCTAAATATGTATTATATTGTACAAGGAATGGTAAGCAGACAATTAGCACAGGCTGCCGATCAAGGGACGTAGTTTTCGTATTACCCGCTCCATTAGGTCGGCATAGTGGATGTGACTGCTATTTGCAGTTATTTACCTGTAGTAGCAATCGCATCCTTTCAGGACCGCATTCCAGCTTAACTTTAGGCGGGGTGTTATGATGAGTTAGCCGCAATAAAATAAAAGAGAAAATTTAATTCATCGTAGCCAATAAAAAAATAAGCTGCAAGGAAAGGAAATATTTCTCCCTTTAAAATGTCTACTTTTAATAGAATATTTTAAAGTTAGATTTTGTTTACATTATTACATTTGGGGTATTTTTATCGATAATCGACATAGATGATGACTGACAAAGTACAACACTATTTAATTGTGACACAAATTTTCGATAGTATTTAGTAAATTGTTCCCATTAATTTAACTTATCTGTTCGCAAATGGGGATGCGTATTTTGATATGAATCAATAATTTATTGTACACCTGTTGTTTTCACTGTGAGTAAATTCCGTGTAACACAGACGTCGCAGTATATCATTGAAGCTATCAGCTGGTGAACATAAACAAAAGCATATGACCCGTTCTTTGTGTTTAGGTGTAAAAATTATTTGAGTTTGAGATATTACCATGGATATTGATGGCTCTTCTCTTCCTACTCCGAGCGCGGGGGACATCGATCAAAATCTCCTGTTACAATTTAGTTGCATGAACACAACAGACAGAGAGGAATTGATAAGTCAAATGCAGAGGTTTCTGGGTCCTAGCATGAACTATAACACAGCTAGCTTCTTCTTGGACATGAGCAACTGGTATGTAACTGATTAAATCAACGTTTTCTTTACAAATTGTTATGTTTTTATTCATTCACAATAAAGTGGGTTAACTGTTACATTCATTCATTACATTATTTGTTATTCTTATATTAAACATTTCTTCATCATTATTGGTATATTTAATCGGAGACATCCTAAAGAAAGCTGGGTTGCCTAGTGCCCATAACCATAGAACTTGTATGAAGAGAATTGTGAATGTGAGGGATGAGAGGATCGTGGCAAGTAGCGCTCAATTGTTTCTGCCTATCCCTGTGGGAAAAAGGCATGACAATTTGATTGATTGATTGATATTTAACAATATAATAATTATATTAGTTTTTAAAAACAGGAGGCAACAGTTTATGGTCACATGTCCAGTCTACCAATGTAGGTAGTAGTACCACTACAATGATTTATTGGCATTTCGGGATTAGCTTGGATGTTGCCAGTTCCAACCTGGCTAGAATAGTGGATGCAACTGCTACTTCATATTAATTAACTGTGGTAGCAGTTGCCTCCTTTCATGAACTGCAAACTAGCTTAATCAAGGCAGTAGGATCATTTCTAAAATAATTTATCTCATATGTTTTCATAATACTTCATGTTCATGTGATTACAATTTACTCATTTCTGTTTCAAGATATTTATAACATCACAATATTAGCACATGTTGTAATGTTTTGCGTATCCCGGGTTTGATTCTCGGTCGGAGTAAATATAGCTTTTATTTGTAATTTTTTATAAATATTTTAAATATTGCAAGTTTTACTCAGTCTAAAAAGTGGAGCTCAGTCTGCTGATCTGGGGTAATACCACCACTTACTTACTAGTGACAGACCGTGAAGTGATTTAGTCGCGTTTCGGAATCAGCTTGTAAGTTGCCGGTTCAAACTAGGCTGGCATAATGGATGTGCCTGCTACTTACAGTTATTGAATTGAAGTAGCAGTGACCACACTCCAGCTAATATCAAGCGGGGTGCGGTCATGTGTTGAGTCACAATAACAAAAATGTGTTAAAATTGTATGATACAAAGCTTTTGTTAATTTGAAACTTTATGCACTATGCATAAACCTTATATCTAGATATTAATTAAGCTAATTAATTAATATCTAGCCTTTTCTTGTGTTTTACAAATATGTATATTTCAGGAATTTGCAAGGAGCTATTTGTTCATATTTAGACTATAGTTTACCTCCAAAACTACATTCAATGTCTTTAATACATTCAGAGTGTAGTAAAGCAGTTGCTGCCCCAGGATCAGAGTAATTATTAATATTATTTTTATTATTGAGACATGACATCTACCCTAGACCTGCCTGATGGTAAGAAAGAGGGGTCTATGCTCGCCAAAAGGGCTTGTTATTGCAGTTCTTTTTCACACTTCATTTGAAGGATCCAAGATTCTGTAATGAGAAGTATGTATGGTAAAGTGTTCCACTTGTTGATTATTCTACAAAGTAACGACGCTTCGAAACATTTAGTTGCTTCCCCTGACCTGTGCGGGTATCAGGAGTATAGAGATAATCTAGGAACAAGGCAGTTAAGTAGATTAACAACTAGTTAATCTGTATTGTATTTTTCCTAGTTAATGTGAACTGTTTTATAACCTTCATGTAAGTAAATATAACATCACAATAAAAAATATATTTTAGATAGTTAAATATATATTTAATATATTTAACTATTTAATATATTAAGGCGACTGTGGTGTAGTGGCAGTGCAATGGTTACGCAAACCTAGATCATGGGTTTAAAACCACTTGCTGGTAGCAATGTATGTTTGATATATGTACTTTGCTTGTCCTGTTACTATGATACAAGCACTTTTAGTAGCTTAGTATAGAAATGTAAAAAAATGTTTTAGGTTTGAGCAGAATTGGACAATTGCCAATACTGGTGTGGATAATTGGCCAGGATGTTGTCGCGTGGCCCAAGGTGGTGGTGCTGATTTAGCTGCGACACCTACATTTGTTCCGCCTCTGCCCCCTGGACATAAAACCACAGTCAATATGAAACTAATAGCACCGGATGTCTGTGGCATTAACAGAGGCTTTTTCAATTTATATACAGATAAAGGGGATAAAATAGGAGGTAAGTTATTTGTAATGTCTCTATTTGTGTGTACATATAGGTTATATAGGGAGTTATGTAAGGATCGTGGTATATGGCGCTCCATTGTCTCTGACTATCCCTGTGGGAAAGAGGCGTGACAATTTGATTGATTGATATAGGTTATATATATATATATTATTGAAACTTGAACATTTTAAAGAGTGTTAGGCAATGGTGCCCAGTATGCAGATCCAGGGTAGAACCACCGTTTGAAAGTATATAGAGTCTATATTAAAGACTGTGAAGTGATTATTTAATTGTGGCCTGACTTATGACAGCCTATTAAACTAGAGTGCGGTCCATGAATAGAAGTGACTATTACTGTAGTTAAATAACTGCAAGTAGCAGTCACATCCTAGTTGGAACTATCCCAGTCTCATGGGAACCGGCAACTTACAAGCTAATCCCAAAACGCAACTAAGTCACTTCACAGTCATACAGACAAATATACAATGCTTCTACAACTACTGCTGCTATGATTAAATTTTTGCAAGTAGCATGCACTATGCCAGTCTAGTTGGAACTGGCAACTTTCATTACAGTATTTGTGATTGACAGACGATACAAAATCCATATCTTTTTTTCCAAATAATTCAATTGTTAAGCAATTGAAAGCAAACTTGCTATTAGTTTTATCAACACAAAAATCATAACTACCATTTATATATTTTTTCATCATTGGACATTACAAAAGTAGTACATAAAATAATAATAATGTCCTTTACAGATAAAATTATTCACATATTTTCATTAATACTAAGTTGTATTTTTTATTTTAGACACATTGTGGGTAGAAATTAATGTGGAATCAGAGATGACGATGGCACTAGTAGAACAATTAGCTGCGATGCCCGTCCCAAGCAGTAGACCTGAAGAAAATCTTCCATCCACTAGTTCAAGCTCAAATGTAAGTTATTATAAATTAATTTATAATTGCATAGTGCCCATAACCACAGAGCCTGTATGAAAAGAATTGTGGATGTGAAGAAAGCAAGGGAGCTGTGTAAGGATCGTGGTAAGTGGCGCTGCGCTTCATTGTCTCTGCCTATCCCTGGGCAGAGACAACAGAAAAAGACGTGACAATTTGATTGATAATTTATATTATAAATAAGTTTGATATTAAGTATGCTTTTGTACACTTATTAGGACAAGTTTTACAGAACTACTCGTGTTTCTCCTGTGATTTTAACTTGATAAATGAGTGAAATTTTGTCGACCGAATCGGCAGTCCACCTAAATGATTCGGTGCGACGTTTCTTTGTAGAACAATCGACAAGTGGAATCGACCAGCCCATCTGTTCTCTCTATCCTATAAACTTGGATCCTTCAGGCGAGGCTTGAAGAAGCACTGGGGCTACCTTAAAGACTCGGTTTTTACTGTAGCTTACCATTAAGCGGGTCGAAGTCAGATTTCGAGTCACAATTAAGAAAATATATATCCTGTGCTTCTTACGCTGCTCTTACAGCTCTGTTCTGTTAGCGTTATTGTGGCTGGCCTAATTGGAATAATTCGTACTTAAAAGTGGTGATACTACATTGGATCGCTAGATTGGGTAAATGATTGCCAACTGACTACCTGCTACTCTTGAACACCCAGACCCAAAGCAAATATCTGCTCCTTTTTTTTAAATAAAGATTGTATCATAAAATTTGTTTTGTGCAAATATATTCTATGAAGGAAATTGTGATCAGACTGGTTATCAAACTGCGGACTTACGTGTTTTAACTAACCAATGCACTATTCCCCCTAATAACTTAACGATTTCTTTATATTTTCTTAGATTTTGCTCAAACATTGATTAATGAAATAAACAAATTTTATCCGGCTTACTATCGCGATTATTTTGGTTTTGATTTAACAATTTTATTTTATTATTCCGACGTTTCGAGAGCTTTGCAACCACGGAGAGACAAATATGTAAAATAAACGCGATAGTAAGCTGCATATAATTTGTTTAATTTATTAACGATTACGTTTTTATTAATTTATTTAAAAACTTTATTACATTTTGTATAAAGGCGAACTTAATGCCGCTAGACATTATCTGCCAGTTAACCT
Organism: Tinea trinotella; assembly: GCA_905220615.1. Classification (NCBI taxonomy): domain Eukaryota; kingdom Metazoa; phylum Arthropoda; class Insecta; order Lepidoptera; family Tineidae; genus Tinea; species Tinea trinotella. The sequence goes on from HG992310.1 coordinate 6,228,735, forward strand.
TCGGGACAGTCGAAAAGTTAAATGGCAGTATGAGATATAAAACTGAATAACATAATATAGTACAATATAATACAATGCAATACAATATAATATAATACAATATAATACAATACAACATAATATAATACAATACAATACAACATAATATAATACAATATAATAATATATAATACAATATAATGCAATATAATCTTTGGCCGGCATAGTGACGGTGACTGAAGAAGCCGTGAATAAACTCGGTTTTTTCAGTTGTCGTCACTTTTGGACCTTCTCTTGCTTATCATCAGGCGGGTCGAGGTCAGATGTCGTGTCACAATAAAAAAATTAAAAAAAAAAAATACACTACAACATTATATAATAAACCGTTACGTTTTATAAAGGTATGGATAAACCAGTTTTTTGAAAACATATCTATTTGTTTCAGAATACATCTCCAGATGATCAAATGTGTTGAAAAATTCTCCCAATTTTGTGCAATAAGACTTACGTTGAAGATGGTGCAACTATGTTTACTCATATAATAATTAGTGTATAAGATTTTTTAAAATATACATTTCAATAGAAAGGTGCTGTTCGAAATTTTATAATGAAGTCAGTCACAAAATATATAAAAAAAAAACTATAAAACTGAATACTCAATTACTTTTACTTATCAATATTGTAAAAATATGTTCTTAAGGTGCGATTCCGATGTCGACTGCAATACCAGTCTGCGGTTTGCTACAGTTGTGTAGTCATTATAAAACTTTGCAGGATAAAATGTCACATTTTTTTAAAATTTACATATCTATACTAATCTACTAAAGTGCTTGTATCATAAAAACAGGACAACCAAAGTACATATATCAAAGATACATTTGTAACGGTGGCTGGTTTCGAACTCGTGCTCTCGGTTTGTGTAACCATTGCATTGCCACTACACCACGGACGCCCTAGACATCTTTTGTAACTTTTATTAGAAAAGGGCGACGACTTATTTATGTTATTACGTACTACAAAAAAATCAGCTAACCCTATATTTAAATGCAGATCACACGAAGTTATTTAATACTAATTAAAAAGCTTTTGATCAGCAACGAAATAAAGTTTACGAGACTATAGTCGTTAAAATAAATTAAAAAAAAACATTTTATACTCAGTTTTATTCGTTTCAACGTCGGCGACAGGTTATGTGCGGGCTCGTTTCCGCACTTGAAGTCCTCTTCGGTTTCTTTAACGGTTCTCCTTCAGTGGAGCCATCCGATCTCTTCCAGGAAGGCTAAGAGACCCTTCTCGTTCCTGCAGACCTCCGGAAACGTCCTCGCGTTGTCAAGGAACTTCTGTCTTGCTTCGACCGGTCGCCGACAGGACTGGTCGCCTTGCACGGAATTATTCTCATGCAAATTAGTAGTGTAGTCTGCAGTCGCCAACGGAATCGCCCCTTAAAGCTATATGAAGTGGCATCTCATCTAGCTTAACTGGCGGAGTGTGGTTTATTAAATATTCTGAGGAGCTCTTTAACCACAAGTCTGAAATATCACAGCAGTCGAACTAAAACTAAAAGGTTCGGCGCATCGTTTCTTTATAGAACGACAAGTGAAATGTTTTACATCAGTGTTTCTCAATCTTTTTTAGGCCATGCCCCACCTAACATTTCTAAAAATTGTTTTGTTCCATTAAGAAATATAAGTAAATGATTACAGCTTTTTTTTTAAGAATTTGCCCTTTTTGGTAAATTTGTCACCGATATGTAGCATTGTATTTAAATAACCCAAAGCGAATAAGTTAAAGTCGTGTCAAGTCCATTTTTAAATTGCTCTTGGCTTAACATGCCAGTGTTTGGGAAACACTGCTTTACATGCTTATGTTCTCCTGATCCTATAACTTTGGATCTTTCCAGAGAATCCGAACTGGATTTGGCCGACATAGTAACGGTGACTGAGGCAAACGTGCAACGTAACGTTTTTTTCAGTCGTCGGCGCTATTGGACTTCCCCTTGCTTACAATCAGGCAGGACTCAATCAAGTCTCAATAATACAATAAGTACAGAATATAAGGTATCAGAATTCAAAGATCAATCAATCAAATTATCGCGCCTTTTTCACACACGGATAGGCAGAGACAATGGAGCGCCACTTGCAACTTATTCAAAGACTAATAAAAAATCAAAAAGCACCTTTATTAAGAATTATAATTCAGTGCGTAATCTCGCCGTCATTAAAACCGCCTATATTGTAAATTTTATTGCCTTATATAGAACTTTTATTTACATTGTTGTCTACAGTAGTTATAATTGGTATTAGTACATTGTTATTGCGAGTAAAAATATGAGTTATTGTGCTAAGTGCCAAGGTGGTTGTACAAATAAAACAAGTACCTAAATGCTGTATATATTTTTAATAAAATAAAATCACTCATACAATCTTATTTTCGACATGAGTTTTGTTTTGTGTTTCAACGTGTCTGTGTCGATTGACAAATGGCCATTTTATAGTTTTTTTACATTATTTTATTTAAATACATTATTTTATTAATAAAGGGTTGATAGATAAACACTTTCTTTTATTACTTGCCCTTGAATACTGGAATATGTTTTAATACTTATTGAGATATACAATTTTTTTATTCTGACTCGACATCACAGCACCCACCTGTTGGAGTGCGGTCCATGAATGGAGGTGACTGCTACATACACTATACCGGCCTAGTTGAAACCGACAACTTACAAGCTGATCCCGAAAAGCGACTTAGTCACTTCACGGTCTCTGCTTGTAAGTGGTGGTACCACCCCGGATCGGTAGACTGAGCACTGCTGCTTACCACTCTACATGATTATTATAAGAGATTCAATTTAAAATTGAAGCTTTCATAATGTTAAATTTAACTCAACATTAATTTATTTTTAAAAAATATAGTAGTATCACTTTTACAATGTATCTGGCGCAGAAAATGGCGCGAAACTTCCTCAGCCAATCATAGCGCGTCCGTCCGCTATTGGTCGTTGCGTAGGCGCCATGTTTAAAGTACGCGTCTCGGCAATTGGTATATTCTTTGACGTTCGGTTTTATTCGGCGCTTTTATGCAAATGAAACCTATGCAAGGTATGCATCTTTTAAAGAATCTTAGCCTACGAAGGTTAGCTGTAAGTACATTGCTAGACCGAATGTCAAAGATGGCATTGACAAGGCAATAAATGTCGCCTGGCAATGACAGCCAAGACGGCGGTCACAAGTCTAGAATGCTGTCCCTGTCACGTGATGGAAATTATTTCATGCCAATACTTATAAAAGTGATCGTACTATACTACTAGCAGAAGTAACCACATTTCTACACAGCCATCTGCATGTCAATTTTTGGATGTGGGTTATACCCTTCTATAATAAAATCTTCATATTTAAAGTCGTCAATAGATTCAATTTTCCTTGCAAATTTGAGTGTGGGGAATGGCCGTGGCTCTCGTTCTAGTTGGATCTTCAATGGTTCAACATGATTCAAGTACACATGAGTGTCTCCAGTTGTGTGTACAAATTCTCCTGCCTAAAAAATAAAATAAACATGTAACGTGTGACTTTTTGCTTAGGCCCATTACCATAGAGCTTGTATGTAAAGAATTGTGAATGTGAGGGAAGTGAGGGAGTTATGTCAGGATTGTGGCAAGTTACGCTTCACTGTCCCTGTGTGAAAAAAAGCGTTACAATTTAATTGATTGATTGTATGACTTTATACCAGTTGACTATTAATGTAGGTCTAGTCAAATGTGTAGGTCTCTTTCTCCTGTCCTTTGAAGGGTAGTGAGGTTTTAAAAGAAAAGTTCAATACAAGACAGTCCTATCCCTGTGAGAAGTACCACCATTTTCATGATCCCCACTTTCCACAATCTGGACACAACTTTCTCGTTTCCCTTATAATGCGATTAAAAGAGGAATAAGACGGAAACGGCGCCACTTGTGACGTCTAACCAACCAACTTTACCTTAGTATGGTGTCTTTTTCTTTGTAGAAAAAGACACCTTTGAATCATTGAAGTGAAGTTAGTCAACAGCCTGTCCTATTCTTATTTTAACGGCATACTTCCACAATTCTCTTTATTCAATTTATTCATTAAATATAAATGAGTTACCTCTAAACCAGTGATATGAGCTATCATATGTGTTAACAAAGCATAACTTGCAATATTAAAAGGCACTCCAAGTCCCATGTCAGCACTCCGTTGGTATAATAAACATGATAATTTGTTATTTGATACATGAAACTGTGCTAAACAATGACATGGTGGTAACGCCATCTTGGGAAGGTCTGAAGGATTCCATGCACACATTAACATCCTTCTATCAGCTGGGTTAGTTCTAAAAAGGAGCAATTTTAATTATTCTATTATTATATATGTAATAAATGTAACATAAAAACAGGATGAACAAGATACCGGCATAGTGACGGCGACTGAGGTAGATGGGAACAAGCTCGGTTCACTCATTCGTCATCACTATTGGACTTCCACTTGCTGATCCCAAATCCTTTCACTCTCTACAATTATTATCCTTTCTCTTTTCTACAATTATTATTTATAACACCCATAATTATATTTATTAACATCATTTTACCTATGTTATAATCAGAATCAAATCTTGCTAAAGTAAAATATTGATAAATATCACCTTATAGTTTTAATTAAGTTTTGTAATTGATCAACTCCTTGTCCACTGTAGTCTGATTTTGCATCTTTGTATTCAGCACCACTATGCCTCCATTGAAAACCATATACTGGGCCTAGATCACCTAAAACATTCATATAATCTAGTCTCAAGAATTTTGCCACCTAAACTCCTGTGCAATCATCTAGTATCATAGAGTACCTATAATACTAGATGAACATCACCTAGTTTATTGTTTGTTTGCTATAATAATAGAGTAATAGGTATACTACATAATATTTACCCTCCTCCCTGTCTGTGAATCCCAAATTATCCAAAAAGGCTCTAGACCCATTTGCATCCCAAATATGTACACCTTTAGCCTCAAGGTCTTTAGCATTTGTAGAACCAGAAATCATCCACAGGAGTTCCTCAATAACACCTCGAATGAAAACTCTCTTTGTTGTAAGTAACGGTAATGTATTATTGGCTAAGGAATATCTTTGCATAGCACCAAAGTAAGACAAAGTGCCTACGCCAGTCCTGTCCACTCGTTTATCTCCTAAAACGTATTTTGATTAGGTTAGTTAAATATCAAAATAACTTACAAGAAACAATGAACAAGCCAAATAATAGGTTACCATATTCAATCACACGCTTTATCAAATCTAGATATTGGTGTTCATCGTGAGTCTTCATTATTCTATATTTATTACAAAGAGAAATCGAATAAAACAACTATAATAGTTTAGCAAAAAGGCACGTCGCACCTCTGGGTTCCCGCCAAAAGTAATGTCAAAAAACAATCTCAGATGGATTAGACCGCTTTACAGAAATTACACACATTTTGCCTTAAATAATATATTTTTGATTGACAAATAATCGTTTTTAATAGTACATAATTATACTTTCATCTAAAAAATATTATTTTTACCTATCTTTCTGCAGTTTGAACGTACCTAAGATATTTTTTAAATAAAATATTCAAGGCTTTGGGTCGACAAATACATCCCTGAAGTTTGTTGCCAAGACAACTGAATTTAACGAATTATTAACTGTCTTTCTCTGTAATCATAATAAAAACAAAATACATTTGTGTTGGTTATTACGTAGAATATTATGCCGTGTAGGGAAGTTCCGCGTTTAGAGTTTGTTAGCGCTTCCGAAGCACCGACAGAAATAGCATCATCGCCTTCTGCATCAGATATATCCAGCACTAGTTCTAGTGAGCCTCAGCATATTCAAGCTACACCTTTATTCAGGTCAATTATGTTATAATATATGATTTTAAATTTTGAAAAATAAATAACTGAAATATTAAATTACTTTTTAGAGTACTAGCACTACCCGCACCAGATCCAATTCAACCAGGGGGTCAGGAAGAATTAGAACGCCGCCTACCAGGATACCGTCGCATTGTGCTTCCAAGAGAAGTAACTCTTATCGAATTATTGGAAAGTACATTTACCATATTATTTTTTAAGATTTTATTTGTAAATATTCTGGACCTTAAAGTTTTTTTAGATGTTTCGAGAACTTTGCAGTCTCTCCGTGACCTGCAAAGCTCTCGAAACTTTGGAATAATAAAGTAAAGTAAAATTATAAAATCAAAACCAAAATAATAAAAATAATAATTTATTTATTTCTCACACAAAATCATAACAAAAATACATTCTAAAATATGTAGTTAATTATCGATTACAATAATTTACTTATAACTTACATTACAATAACAACAATAACATATATTTGTGTGAGACTGAGGCCTAAACTGGGCCGAAGCCTGTATCTTAGGACCCCAGGACTCAACAGAAACGCGATAGTGAGCCGCATAAAACTTGTTTAATCCATTCTGGGCCTTATTTAAATATAATGTTATAGAAAGAATGTAGCGGTGTCACCACTGATGATGAAGTTCTCCAGATTCGGGAAGCAACCCTACGTGTTATTGCTGAGCGTGTTGGGTTACGACGACTCCATGTGCTAACACCTCGACTTAAGAAACTTACTCTAGATGGCAGTGCACTAACTTCACTACGTGATTTAGGCATTGATTTAGTTCATTTGAAGGTATATTTTTCTAGATGTAATATCAATCAATCAAATTGTCACGCCTTTTACCACCAACAGTCTAGGTAGAGACTGTAGAACGCCACGACACAACTCCCTAGCTTCCTTCAGATCCACAATAGTTATTACGTAGAATATAATTAAATACGTAGAGTAGAATTATAACTTGTATGAATAGATCATACAAGTTATACGGTTATGGGTAGGTAAATAGGTAATTAATAAACACAGTTGTTGCATATCTTTTGCGATAGGTCGTTTCTATGGCAACGTTTAAATCGATAACCTGATTACGTAAACGCCTGGCTATCTGATATATTGTATATAAATAAGATATTATGATAAAGACCAAGTGAAATTTAAAATTCAAAAGTGGTGTCATTTACAAATTAGGTACAGACTAAAGTGAATCAGTCGGGTTTCAGCTTTATTTTTCGGATCAGCTTCTACGTTGTCAGTTCCAAATAGGCCAATATAGTGGATGCGACTTCTACTTGTATTCATTAACCAGTAGTAGCAGTCATCTCCATTCATGAACCCTACTTCAGCCTAACATCAGGGGGTGTGCCATTTTAAGTTGAGCAATGAAAAATCCTGTTCTTATTTGATACAGATTTTGAGTGTGAAACGTTGCGGCCTAACATCCTTAGATGGAGTATGGGGTTTGGGAGCGCTAAGAGAATTAAATGCATCAGGAAACAAACTACAAGATTTATACCCACTTTCAGCACTTCAGAAACTACATACCTTGGATTTGTCAGAGTATAACCATTTCTAATTTTCCTAATAAATAATATATATTATAATAATTATTATAGCTTGTCTAACTACGATGACGTAAAATGACGCGTCCCTCCACTTTATTAGTTTATTTATATTTAATGTGTGAATACAAATAAAACTAACTATACTACTATACTTAATCACACGCACGTTAGCTCATTACAATTGCATTTTCGGTGGTTGCATTCATATTTTACAATCACACTAAATGCAGTATGCACGTCGTTTCCGCTTAGACAGACTCTACCTACGTTGTTGGGCTTTCAAAGCCTATGCTTGACATTGATGCACAATTCAGTGATCGAAAATTGATTTGCTTGTTGGTAATACCCACTATAAGGGGGTTATCACATTTGTACCTTAACATATATATATATATATATATATTTTATTGTGACATGACATCTGACCTCGACCCGCCTGATGATAAACAAGAGGAGGTCCAAAAGTGACAACTGAAAAAACCGAGTTTATTCACGGCTGCAGTCGCCGTCACTATGCCGGCCAAAGGTGCTTCTTCACGCATCGCTTGAAGGATTCAAGGTCATAGGATGGAGAGAACACATGGGCTGGCAAAGCATTCCACTTGTCGATTGTTCTACAAAGAAAAGACGCACCGAACTTTTTAGTTCGGCTGCCGATTCGATCGATAGTATGCAGATGCTTTCCCCTACCATTGCGGGTATTACGGGTGTGAAAGGAAGTGTGAAGTGTCCAGCTTGTTAGGCGAAACTGTTTTCCCCTGAGCATCCTGGCATCTTGTCGTTTGGAATAGCGTTCTAAGGGGGAGGCCTATGTGGCACGTCTTCTGGCTGATGATGATGATGACCTACGTAGTTTTTTAGGAGTAATGAGTAATAGTCTAATTAATAATGGTCAACAAAGCCTAAATGTTATCTATTATTATAAAGGTGAATTTTTATTTCGCAAGGGATATTAAATAGCCAACTTTTTTATTGGCATAAAAACTTTGTATATAAATAGTATTGAATTATTCGAAAATTGGCAATTCATGATTTTCCTACGAAAAACCGTAAATAATATTTACTCTACAAAAGTGAACCTACTTTATCAATAGACGCGCGTATTTCTTTTACATTAGTAGGGTGACTATGATTTGACATCCGGACGGACTTCCATACATATTTATTTTATTTAAAGCCACCTTAAGGTTTTAACTCGGAAACAAACGGAATAAACTGAAACTTTATATAAACTTTTATTTATACTAAATGTATTACTAAAAGTATCATAAGGTCACGACTGAGCGTCTTTAGATATTTAAAGTCAAGGTCGCGAAAATCTTTCTTCGTACTACATCTCAAAAACGAAGAGTATAAAAAATGTATGAAATGTTTGTAGAGTATTTTATAAGCGAGATACCTATTTACTGTTTACGATATAAAACAAACTGAATTCTGCGACCTTTGTCCTTGAATATCTAAGGACGCTTACAGGTGACCTTATAAAACTTTTAAGACAAAATTAAGATCGCTAAAATAACGGTTTATATAAATTTTCATATTCTGATTCATTTCGAGGTTAACTACTTTTTATGACTGCTAATGTGACTTGGCTATTTAACTTTACTTACGGAATAAAAAATCACTGGTATATAGCTTAACAGTAAAAAAAGTCTGTGCTTGATTGGTTTATTATTTGTATATTGAGTTAATAAATTAAACAAAATTTATGCGGCTTACTTTCGCGTTTATTTTAGTTTTGATTTTACAATTTATTATTTTTCCAAAATCAAAATAAACGCGATAGTAAGCTGCATTCAATTTGAATAATTCATTAATTTAATAATAATTCATTAATAATAATTTAATAAGTCCGCGTAAAATCTAAGAAAATACTATGTATATTGAATTTTTAATCCAAAATTTTCAGAAGACTGAAGTACAAATTTACAGATACACTTAGTATCTGTAAATTAGTATCTTAGTATTAATAAGGAATGCTCAAATTCTTAAGCGAAATAATAATTTTATATTATATTTTTTTCACTAGGAACCCCATTTCGGAATCAACACGGTTATGGACCTTAGGAGTTTGTTCTTCTCTGCGCAAATTAAATTTGTGCGGCTGCCCGGCATCCGATGATCCGCAATATAGGACAAAAGTTGCTTCTGCTTTACCCTTATTAGTTTATTTAGATGATATGCCAATAAATACTAATAATAATTGTAAGTAACATGTTAAGGTTTATGTTTTTCTTATTGAGACTCGACATCTGTCCTTGCATGGGGACAATTTTACGGTTTTCTTAGTCTCTGTCACTAAGCTGGCCTCAGGTAATTTTGTAAGCTTAGCTTGAAGGATCCAAGGTTATTAGATGGGGTCGCATAAGTTGGTAAAACATTAATGCCAACTAGGCTGGCATAGTGGATGCATTTGCTACTTATAGCAATTGCATCCGGTACCAATAGATAATTAAAAAATCAAGCTAATTAAAAAGTAACTATAAATTAATACGTAATAAAATTGTCAGTTGATTCTGGTGATGAAATTTATGGGATACCGTCAAGCTCAGATTCTGAGCCGGAATGTGAACCGGAGACATCAAAGCCTTTGGCTGAAGAAGTTAAAGAGACCAAACCGAATATATTCGATCTTCCTTCTCACAGTATTGAGGTAAGTATAGCTGCAACTGTCCTGCTTCTATTGAAAGGCGAACGTGGTGTAGAGCAAACCAAAAACCTTGGTACAAAATGATTTGTCGGCACAGCATTTTCTTTGATATAATGTACTTTAAACGTTTTATTTCTATACAAGCACGTTTAGTAGATTAGTATAGAAATGTATAAATAAATAAATTAAAAAGGATTAACACCCGATCCTACAACCTAACATCAAATATTTTTATTGTAACATAATGTGGTTGTTGGTGTGTATATTCTTGTAATTGTCCATTTCCAACTAGGTCGGCATAGTGGATGCGACTTATTTATTTAACTTTACTTAAAAATGCAAAATGAATCTTTTTGCGCTTAATCTAACTGTATGGTTAATATGCTTAGTCATAATGTGTATAGGAATAACTATTACTTATTTGTACGTGAGCGGAACATCCGTAAATATGGTCAGTGCCGCAATTAGCATACACGAGGATGGCCATAGACAGTTCGTTAAACATAAAATTGTAAGTATGTACTTACCTCAGATGTGTACACACTTTTGAGGACACACGCAATGTGTGGTATGAAATAATGAAACAACTATGTTTAGTACATAATGATATATGTACAATAAATAAAGTACCTACTTATGTATTATAGTATATAACCAGCGCCTCAGTCGCCGTCACTATGCCGGCCCAAAGAGCTTATTCACGCAAAGCTTGAAGGATCCAAGGTTATAAGATAGAGAGAATAAATGGTCTGGCAAAGCATTCCACTTGTCGATTGTTCTACAAAGAAAAGACGCACTTTTTAGTTTAAATGCTGATTCGGTCGACAAAATGCGGATGCCTTGCTCGTAATACCCAGTGCGGGTATTACGAATGTGAAAAGAGTTTGTGATTAGTATTTATAATATAATCACAGCTTAAGAAAAAACATAAATTACTGTATTAAGTATACAGTAACATTAAAAAACAACATAAAACAGTAACATAAAATAACAACATTAAAAAAAGTAAAAGTGATACAATTATGTATATGAAATAAAATAAATAAGAATACTAAATAAAATCGAAAGAAGAAAAGGCTTTTATAAATTACGTTCAACATTTCAAATCGTTCAAGTTGTCAGACATGAGGCTTCAGTTACCTCATACCGTTTACCTCCGATGTAGGAAGTAGGCACAAAAATATATTTACACTTTATTGTTTGCTTTAGGATGACATTAGTGAAAACTCGAATACTAATGTAAATATGCGTCGCCGGCCAGCAACTACGGAAGGCGCTGGTTCGAGACCTCGAATAAATTTACCACCTCGGCCACAAACTGCGCGTGAGCGTGGTCGGAAGGATATTGGGGCAATCTCCCGTTTAGAAATAATGAATACTTTACTTGGTTTGTATTGGACTATTACGTTTATTTATTTAGGAATTTAAAGACCGTCAATATTAGACTTTGTGTAATGAAGCAATAAATTCACGAATTCACGTCGATCAATGTACCAAAATAAGAAATTGGTACGTCGTCAGTATCATTTGGTGGCACTCTGTGTCTGCCTGTTACTTGGTTAGTAAGGACGTAGGATCCTAATTGTCTAAGTTGTTATCACACTTTCTTAAATCCTTTCTAAAAACCTAAATATGACTCCAAAATTAATATTATTTTTATTATTACAAAGGTACAAAAAATATTATCTATCTATATTGTTCTTGTCTTTAATATCAGTTTGTGTGAGGTAACAGTAAATAAATACAGCATTTTTCTCAGATATGTAATTTTGATTCTTCCCAATAAACTATATAAAGTTGATATTTGCTTAAGATGATGAATGGCGTTGCACCGGCAGTAATCTAACATCACATGCTGCGGTTTGTGGAAATTTAGCACTTGCATTGCGTCGGCCATCTTCGTCACGTAGCCGTTTTAATGATGGTAAGTTTATAGCTTTAACTTTAATGAAGATACTTATTACTAAACATAAAATAGTTTTAGATATCTGAGAAAGCGTAGACGTAGGTATTACGTCTACGTAATACCTACGTAGTATTACGTGTATAAACATACACAGTTATCATACCCGGCATGCGCTGAAATATTGTCAATGTTACAAAACGTGACGTGTTATTTAGCAAATGGTATATGCTTCGTCATTTAGTGAAATGGTTTTACAAAATAATAAAATTGAATAAAAATTTAACACATTTTCTTCTGCGATTTCTCTGAGACTACCTCTGATATCTTCTTTGATGGTAAGCAAGGGGAAGTCCAATAGCGCCGACGACTGAATAAACCGATTCAGCTTACAGTCGCCTCAGTCACTGTCACTATGCAAAGAACATTAGGAATCAATTAGGTATTATCAATAATCATATTTACAGATAGTAATGTAATGTAATGTAATGTTTCGTGGTGATTATGTGAAGTGACATAGTCGCGTTTCGGGATCAGCTTGTAAGTTTCGGGTTCCAACTAGGCCGACATAGTGGATGTGACTGCTGATTACAATTATTTAACTGTAGTAGCAGTCATTTTCATTCATGGACCGCACTCCAGCTTAGTATCAAATTCCGAATAACAATAAAAAAGTAATTTCAATGTCACAGGTGCTGCGTATTCTTACAGTAAGCTAAAAGAATCTGACAGATCTGACAGAAGAGTTGCGACTGAAATTCCTGTTCTACCAACCTCCGAAAACTGGGAGAAGTTTCGACAAGACACTGGGTAAATTGTATAAAATAACTTTTATCTACGTGACGACAGATAGTGTTCTTAGGGAGCTCTTTAACCTTGTTTCCACTCCATATTTTCTCACAGGTCAGGGAAGCATCCTTATTCTTTCGACCGAATCAGCAGTCGAAATAAAAGGGTCGGTGCGTCGTTTTATTAGTAAAACAATCGACAACATTATCAGCCCATGTGTTAACATCCTATAACCTTGGATCTTTCAGGCAATGCGTGAATGGCTGTGATTGACTGTGACCGTGATGGCGACTGAGGCTTTTTTCAGTCGTTGGCACTCTTGGACCTCCCCTGGTTTACCATCAGGCAAATCGAGGTCAAATGTCGAGTGACAATAGAAAAAGTATAGGGTTAAAAGTTAAGCTGAAGCTAGGTTTACAGTATTAATTCCAAAGACAATATTTTATTAAAGCAAATATTTTCTCCAGGACTAAGTGTTAGTGGAAGGCAGACAGTTTGTGGCCGTTTGCCAAGTCTGCTGATCAGGGTCCCGATTATTATCTACAATTATACTTGGTATTAAAGTTTCGTTGATAAAGCAGTGCAAATTCGTTGACAAGTCATATTTTAGCTGTATTAAGAGCGACCCGTACTAGGTTCCAATTAGACCGGTATAGTGGACTCATGACTTTCTTTACGGTATTCTGTTAATTGAAGTTATCTAACTGTAGTAGCAATCGCGAGGTGTTGTCATATGTCGAGTCATAATAGAAAAAATACAATTCTGCATAAAACTGTAAATAGCCGTTCATGATCTATGTAACTCAATTAAAGAGTTTATAAATAATCATGGACTAATAGGATATCACGGCAACGTCATCCAATTAAATAATTATTTAAACTAGAACGAGAATTAATTGTCTACTAAACATATTAATGGAGAATTTTAATAAAATTTGTAGTGATGTTGACCGTGTTCCTAAATTAGTGTATGGCAAAAATGCTGGATATAGCAGAAAAAGCATGAGAGGCAGATTAATGATGAATGTCATTAAGAATTACACATAGAGTAAAAAATTACAGTTGTGCGTGATAAATGTGATTTGCAAAAAGATTGAGAAAGGTATGTAGCGATGGTTTGGGCGAACGTAAGTATGTAAAGGAAGAAAGAGAGTTGTGTCAGGATCGCGGAATGTGATGCTACGTTGTCTCTGTCTATCCCTGTGGGAATTAAAGTGTTTGCAATACGACAGTGCAGTTAAAGTTTTTTGGTAAAATTGCTACTTAAATATTTTACAGCAAAGAAATGTACAGTGAATATTGTTGTAGGGTTGATTTTAAATTAAATATATTTAAATAAATTACTTACCTATATTCATCAACTATATTAAAATTAATATTTTGTAACTTTTTTTTGAGACGCGACATCGAGGTCAGTCGACTTGCCTGAGGGAAGGTTCAAGATGAATGATAACAAACCGCCTCAGTTTCAGTCACTATGTCACCAAAAATTGCATAGGTACAAGGCAAGTATGGATATACTTGCTTTGTACTTTGAGAAATTTGAGATCCAGGGTAGTACCACCATTTACAAGTATACAGACCGTGAAGTGATTTGGTCGCGTTTCGGGATCAGCTTGTAAGTTGCCGGTTCCAACTAGGAGCTACTTACAGTTATTAAATTGTAGTAGCAGTGACATCCATTCATGGACCACATTACAGTTTAACATCAGGTAGGGTGCTGTCGAGTCACAATAAAACAATTAAGTACACGCACTTTGTTTGCAATTTCGAAAATTAAAATTAAAACCAAAATTGGAATTTCACTTTCCAAAATGCAAACCTTGCGAATGCTATGTAACTGATGTAAGTTAACGCGGTTGTTACGTAAACGACATTAAAACAAGTAGGTTAATGTGCCACTGGAGTACCTTATTCGAAATACCTAACTACTCAATTAAATTTTTGCAAAAAAAAATTATATCGTCTTATGACTACTCCGACTGATGTTAAGATGAAGGTGCAGTCCATGAATGGAGGCGGCTACTACTACTTATAATAATAAATAATAAAAGCCTGACATAGTAGTGATCGATCGACTAGAGCGTCGCACAATGATTGTTGATGTAGCGGTCCCTCATGACGAGAACCTCGTGAAAGCTGAGAAAGATAAGCAAATAAAGTATCTTGATCTGGCTCGCGAGGTTGTCGACATGTGGGAGGTGGATGCAGCAATCATTGTGCCAATAATCGTGACTGCCAATGGTTTAATAGCCAAGAGCCTCGATGAACACCTAAAGAGGCTCTTGTTAGGTAGCTGAATCAAGCGTTTGATTCAGAAAGCGGTACTTCTGGACACGGCGCGTATTGGTAGGAGGTTCCTTTCTCAGGAGCCCTGACCACTTGGCTTGGACCCTATTCCCGATGCCGGTGGACAACTATATTTTATATTTTTAAATTATTTTTATTTTAAAAATAAAAAAAATAAGAATCACAAAAAATAAATGGAATAATAATAATATTAAAGCTAATTTATTAATTAATTCTTACATAAATATTTTACAGTATATAATAATATTTTTTTAATGTCAATAACTATTTACTATATTACAAATATTTTATTACTACTTACTTGTGGTTAAATCTAGTTAAACCTCAAGTAGCTATTACTTTACCGGCCTAGTTGGAACCTGCAACTTTTCAACTAATCCCAAAACGTAACCAAGACACTTCACGGTCGGTACCCTACACTTGTAAATAGTTGTATTACCCAGGATTGGTAGACTGGGCACCACTGCCTACCGCTCTTAAACAACTAGTAATCAACTTCTTTTTTGTTAACAAATATTTAAATGTCCAAACTAATTATTGAATATTACAAATAAATGCTTTGAAACAAATCTTTGTTCCGTCTGGGAATCGAACCCAGGATTAAACCCGGGAACAACGTAACATGTAGCGGCTGTTTTGATATCCAATGCGTCACTCGTGTCAATAATAATTATATTAGGCCTAAAAATATTTATAGGAACATAAAAAGTTAATTTATTGCGCAAACATTTACTTAGAACATTTTACTAGATTTGGATGAGACAATCAAAGTGATGTACGAGGGTTGCCTCTTGTAACTTGCAAGAAATTCTTTAAAACATGAAATAAAAATTATAAGAATAATTGCGTCACAGAAAAACAAAACACGGATACACACAAAATAGTAGTAATTTAGATTATAATAATAAAAATTAATTGGGGCCATACGAGACAATATGCTGGGCAAAAATTTACATTGAAAGAAAATAAGAGTAAATAAAGATATTTTAACTTTCTTTGATGCTCAAATCTCTGAATATGTAATATTCTTTATCTTGGGCTATTATATGGCTTTTATTGTTTAGAACAGTTTATCAGATAAAATCGGTATACATAAATTACAGTTAGGTAAAATAAGAAGCGCATTATAATAACAATAATAAACTTATTAAGGCAAATAAAACAAATAATACAGCTATGAAAATTTAAAAAAAACCTATTACAATGTTGTTACATTTTCCAGAATCGACATTCAGTTGGACCTTGACCAACGACCTAAAAGCATTGACCCCATGGATGCGTTGGACAAACTAGAGAGAATCGAAAAAGAGACTTGGGATCGATTGACGAACGTGCATGCAGAGGAACTGGACATCCAAGGATTGGTTAATTTAATAAGACCAAAGAGATTGGAATATGACGAAAGTAGCACAGCGTCTGATTATAATTGTATCTCCTCGATCTCTTCGGAGTCTTTGAATTTTGGTAGTTGGGAAGATGTGGGACTTCCAAGCTCCAAATGAATATCATTATATTCTTACATTACTCGTATGACTTTTATGAGAATTGATCTGTACCTGATTTCATTAGTATTTAATTATTCATCAGCACATCAACACACAGTGATCATCATAGCACTCTTCTGGAAGCGGCCTACATCCAGCTGTATTCTTTAGCAAGTCGTCATCCATCTTGTGGGTGAATGTCCTACGCTTCGTTTTTCTGTACGTGGTCTTTATTCGAGAACTTTTCGGCCCTTACGGCCATTTATTCTACGAGATATATTTATAATTTATAATTATTATGTACTGTATTTTATTTTATTTATGCATAGGAGAGGGGCGATTATTTTCAAGTTGAATAAAATTTAATTTTCTTTTGCTATGTAATTTTTTCATTTGAAAATAAAGTTTTCGTTATAATTTTGTTTTTTTATTCTTGAGAAAAATATTTTTTATGTTGACCCGAAATATAGTATGGCTACATCTAATCAAATGATCTCTGATGCGGTGGACGAACCATGTTAGGAAGGCTCGTATGCTTAGAAGGCAACGACAGCGGCCAACCTGCCTAGTGACTCGTCTTGAGGAATAGATTAGGTCCTTGTGTAAGGAGACTTGCAAAGTTAATATTTTTTCATTGAGATTCGACTGACTTGCCTGATGGTAAGTGTCGACGAATAAAAAAAACCTAGTCAGTTTACGGTACCTCAGTCGTCATCATTATACCGGCTATTCTTATCTTTAGCATTCGTATAGGACGACAGGCGTGGACGAACGGTTTGGCGACTGGTTTGTTGCGCGTAAAGTCCCGGGTTCGATCCCCGGTCGGAGCAAATATTTGTTTCATAGCTTTTATTTGTAATATTTAATAATATTAAATATCGCAAATATTTGTTAATAAAAAAAAGGAGATGGATATTTGTTTCGGGTCTGGTTATCAAAGAGTGGTAGGCAGTGGTACCCAGTCTGCCGATCCGGGGTAGTACCACCACTTACAAGTATACAGACCGTAAAGTGATTTGGTCACGTTTCGGGATCAGCTTGTAAGTTGCCGGTTCCATCTAGGCCGGCATAGTGGATGTGATTGCTGCTCACAGTTGTTGAATTGTAGTAGCGGTGACATTCATTCATGGACCACACTTTGGCTTAACTTCAAGCAGGGTGCTGTCATATGTCGAGTCACAATAAAAAAAAGGAGTAGTCGCATCTGCTATGCCGGCATGGAAAATATATTTCTTCTATATATTTTTAAAGATATAATTGATTTAGTTGTGTTTATTTAGAACTTGAAATAACTTATCTTGTAAACATCGTCCTTTTTGGAAAAGACAGTTTTCAATACAAACTATTACCAACATATAACACTTATTTATTACCACTAGCTTTTACTATTTAACTATAGAGATCCCAAGTCAAGAGAATATTAAAAAGTATCTCTGTCAAAGTAGGTTTTCCTCAAAAGATAAATGTTTATTAGGGCAATATTTATTCTGGCATGAAGCAACCTAATGCTTTCTAGTATTATGTGTACTTATTCGTACCAAGCAAGACGCTACATAATCAGTATACCGCACGATACCAGTTTTTGCGCACGTTTCTCGCACGTATAGTACATGAGAAATAAATTTCAAATGTGTCTTTAAATAAATAATTGAAACATAATGAGTTGTATAAATACAGTACATACGTTTGTTTATTCACAACTTTTAGGCGTGTATTATAGTATTTTGGTTTTATTTGGCTTCTTTGTGAATTTTCTGAAAAATCCATTCGCTGATCCATGGGCACAGAAGTTGAGATTGGAACCACCGGCGTGTTTGACCGACCCTAAATATGGAACACATAAATATATGATTTTTAATGTAAGTAATTAATTTGGTTTAATTATGTTATGACGACGGGATAAACGCTTTCCAGGCCATGTTGTCGGCGCTCACGAATTTTACTGTAGCTAGAAGCCAGATACATTAGTACAATAAATCAATCAAATTGTCACGACTTTTTGCCACAGGCCTTTCCATTGAGGCAGAAACAATGGAGCGCCACTTACCACGAACCTTACACTCCCTTGCTTCCTTCAAATCCACAATTCTCTTCATACAGGCTCTGTGGTTATGGGCACTAGGCAACCTAGCTTTCTTGAGGATGTCTCCGATTTGGTCGGAAAACACCCTCCTGGGCTTACCTTGTTTAACGCAT
This sequence comes from Tinea trinotella, assembly GCA_905220615.1. Taxonomy (NCBI): domain Eukaryota; kingdom Metazoa; phylum Arthropoda; class Insecta; order Lepidoptera; family Tineidae; genus Tinea; species Tinea trinotella. The sequence goes on from HG992310.1 coordinate 6,247,513, forward strand.
CTATTTACATCAGATTTATAAATTCCTTTCGTCAATATTGTACATTGTTATGTTTAATAAAATAAATAAATGTAACTACCTAAATACATTAGTTTAATTCGTCGATAAAGCATTTTACTCCAAATTTATATCATGCCTGGTTACTACCATAGACCACTAGGCAACTAACTAAAAAAAAACTATCAATGTTCATAAAAAGGGGAAAGAAAAATTCATTTGTGCACAGGGGTTAGCAGCGACCAGGGGTCGAATCCAGCATCTTTAACTAAACGCGCAACTTTTTTTATTATCCAATTTTTATTACTAGTAATTCATTTACACAGCCATTCTAATATGCTAAAAATACTAAACAAATACCTACTAAAAATACCCAAAACTTACTTGAATTATTTAGTTGAAAAATAAGTAAATAAAAAACAGTAGGTAAGTAGGTGTTATAATGTATCTAATCTATAGTAATATTTTTTTATATCCTGTTTGATATAAAAGATATAATAACTTATATAAAAGATAGCGTTATGTATTACGACAGTAGCAAATAGCAATGTGCAACCAGAAAGCGGAACATGTATGCAGTTTTCGTGCAAATTATTGTATTTTGGAATTAAATCAATGAATTCTTTATTATAACATCTGCCTTCGACTTCCTGATGGTATGCAATGGGAGGTTTAAGAGCGCTGGCAACTGAAAAATCGGTTGAGTTAACAAATGACTCAGACGTCTTATATTCATATTCACAAACAAATTCATGAATAAAACATTTCAATTTCAATAAAGTATTGGGGTAATTCATTTATGTATTTAGAACTTACTTGACTCGTACAAAGGCGAACAATGCCGCTTGACCATCTCTGCTAATTAACCTTTGGAACTAGGTAAATAGGTAAAAATATTGGTTAAGATGCAAAAAGAATAAAGTATTAAATATTTTTGTTTTGTAACTCGACAAATGACAGTACCCCGCCCGATATTAGGACAGTTTAATAAGTTGTAATTAGCAGTCGCATCAACTATGCCGGCCTAGTTGGAACCGATAACTTACAAGCTGATCCTGAAACGTGACTATGTTAAAAGTGGTGATACTATCCCGGATCGGCAATTGAACAATTGACAAGTGGAATGCTTTGCCAGCCCATGTGTTCTCTCCATCCTATGACCTTAGATCCTTCAAGCGATGCGTGAAGAAGCACCTTAGGCCGGCATAATGACGGCGACTGAGGTAGCCGGAAACTAACACGGTTTTTTTCAGTCGTCGTCACTCTTGAACCTCCTCTTGCTTATCATTAGGCGGGTCGAGGTCAAATGTCGTGTCACAATAAAAAAATAAATAATAAAACTCTTAGAAATAATAGAATCTATAAAATTATTAGGAAATACTTACCTTAAGTAAATACACAGGTTTAAGATACAGTATAGATATACATTATAGGTATACATATATACAGCTGCAACAGGCGCGGCGTTGTAACGTTTATTTATTTAATCTTAGAAACTTGGAAAGCTATCAGCTAGTACTATTATTACTCAATACTTTCTTATTAGGTACTTCAACTTAAGTGTTTCGCACTGCAATATTAGAAATCAAGAGGTCAACATATTTTATAGAAGTGATAATCATTGCTTTATTAAAAATACTCAGACAGATGACAAATATATATAATTATGCAATGCAAATAAGATATGTTTATATTAAATAATAATAATCAATAAAAGATGAATAACCTCCTTACCGCACGGCGTTTAAATATTGTTTGGCTCTGACATTATACGTAAGTACCTACATAGATAGATAGACACACTCTTTATTGTGCAAAGGATTTTATTTCTTTTATTATGCAATATTCATTTTGGGCTTTTATGTACCACTTTTGTAATGTCCAATGATGAAAAAATATATAAATGGTAGTTTCGATACTTGTGTTGATAAAACTAATAACAATTTTGCTTTTAATTGCTGTACAATAGAGTTAGTTGAAAATAAAATATTGATTTTGTATCGTCTGTCAATTAAAAGACACGCCATATTAACAGTACTGCTTTGAATCATAATTATAGTTTGATCTTTTTGCACACCTAAACTATGCAAAATAAAGGATATTTTCCAATTACATTGTAATCTTCGTACATTAAGCTATTTTACAATATATTTATAAAAAAATATATATACAATTAAGGCCAAGTCCCCATAAAGATGAATGATGTCCTTTTAACTTAAAATTATACACAAGTAGTGGAACACACAAATGGCGACCTTATTATCATCAACATGGCGATCTTCCGGGCAATCAAAGGTAAAAGAATATTAAACAAATTAAAAGAAATTAAATTAAGTTACCTACGAGGGAGGGGAGGTCAAAAAGTTTGTGGAATAACAGAAAAGGAGGATGAAATTAAACACTAAACTATTTTTCCTTTTCAATATTTTCTCCCTTAGCCCTAATACATTTTTTCAAATCTACTGAATAATACTGAATCGTCGAAAAAAGGTCTTTAGTGTCAAAGTGATATTGCGAGCCTGACTTCCTCACTATCGAAATAAATAATAGTTGCTAGGTGCCAGGTCTGGACTGTAGGAGAGGCTGAGGCAACTGTTTAAAGCCGCATTGGTAAATGGCAGCCGTCGCAACATGACTCGTGTGCACGTGCTCGTTATCATTTTTAATTATTAGGTAATACTGAAATAATAACACTGAAACAAATAGCTTGCAAAGGGTCTTAACTCTGGTAGCGCAAATTAGGGCAAAAAACGATAATTGTCCTAATTTCATTGCTCATTGTATAATGGGCAGTAATTCACTCCTTATTGTATAATGGGTAATTGTATTGTACATATATACGGATAGTAAGACATCACTGTTTTGTAATTGTAATATATTTAGTAAATTAAATAAAAAAAGATAATTTACTACCTGCCTGATTGTTGTTCCAAACACAAAGGAAATAATGTAACGATGAGTTGACGAATTAACTTAATTGTATTCTTTAGGCATACATTTATTATCATCATCGTTACATAATTTGTCACCCCCTCAAATTGAAGACCTCAATGCAGACTGCAGAGACAACGGAGCGCCATACTCCACTATGGCCATACTAAACTATTATTTAAAATTGTACATATTAAAAAAAATATCTAAATACATAGTACTTACACTAATAATAAAACCTAATAGTTTTTTTTATTAAGACGCGACATCTTACCCCGACTTTCCTATTGGTAAACAAGGGAAGTTCCAAGATCACGGCGACTGTAAAAACAGTTTCAGTTTACGGTTGCCTCAGTTGCTACCACTATGCCGGCCAAAACACAGTATTTTTTTAAATATATGAGAATGCAGAATTATTGTATGCCTAACAAAACTTTTGCTTTAGGTTGTCGCAAGGACTTATCTTCAAGGTGTAAATAATTAGAAACTATATTTTAAAAATACAATAATAAACCATGTCCGTAGACTTGGATAGAATAATAAATATATATTTGTAGTATGAAATTCGAACAAGGCAAGTCGAGGTCAGATGTCGAGTCGCACTATAAAACAATTAAATAGCCGACTAAAATATAAAATACTAGACTTGAAGTCGACGATCTGATAGTGAGTTATTAAGGAAGTTCCCCAACATTTTTATAAGGCAAACATTAGATTTTCCTTGTCCTTAAAATCAGGCGGAGTGTTGTCATAGGTAGAGCCAAAATAATAATAAAAGTATTTATAGAGGTTTTTTTATTTTTTTAGACCTAGACCCGCCTGATTATAAGCAATAGGAGGTCCAAGAGTGACGACGACTGAAAAAAAAACGAGTTAGTTCACGGCTGCCCCAGTCGCTATCACTATGCCGGCCAAAGGTGCTTTTTCACGCATCACCCAAGGTCATAGGATGGAGAGAACACATGGGCTGGCAAAGCATTCCACTTGTCTGTCGATTGTTCTACAAAGAAAAGACGCACCGAATTTTTTAGTTCGACGGCCGATTCGGTCGACAGAATGCGGATGCTTTCCCCGACCTGTGCGGGTATTACGGGTGTAAAAGGACGAGGTAGGAACAAGGTTAAAGAGCTCTTTGGAGCATTCTCCGTGGTATAGGCGATAGAGGACGCACAGAGCTGCCATGTCTCTGCGCTGTTGCAGGGGCTCCAGAGTTAGCGTGACCTCTGCATCACCTATAATTCGAACAGCATGTTGTGGTCATTAAGGAGTATATCTGGAGTGACGAAAGCGGATTGAATGAGGAATAGTACAATTCGCAATAGATGTGGTTTGAAAGAAGATGTAGTGACAAGAATTGACAATGCTTCGATGGTTTGGGCACATGGAAAGGATGAGTGAAAGTAGATTTACGAAAGGAATTTGTAAATCTGATGTGGATGGATGTGTTAAACCTGCATCCTGATGTGGATGGATGTGTTGAGCCAATTTAATTGATCCATTGATTGTTGTAGTAAGTAAACTTTAAGGCCCAAGAGTGCTTTCTTTTTCTTTTAGTGGTTATTTTATTAACGTACCTAGCCTGGTAGATAGGTAGGTACAGTGGCGTAGCGTGGCGGGGGCGGAGGGGGTGGCACATTTAGGGGGCGGCAAAATTTATAAAAACAGAAATAAATCGTTAAAATTTGTACCTGAATTTCATATTTTTGTTGTACCTATGATTGAAACTCCTAAATAAGGGGGCGGCAAATATTTTTCGCCTCGGGCGGCTGACTTCCACGCTACGCCACTGGGTAGGTAGCGAGCCTAATTGCTTATAATTTATTTTTTATTAAACATTTTTACTGTTACTAAACCGCTTCGGCTTAGAGTTATTACATATTTCAATAGGTTAAAGTTAATATAAGTACTGTAATGATTACTTTAATGGGTTATTGATGGCTGAATTGTGCGACGGTCTAATTTAAATAAACTACAAAAAATTGAGACTTTACTGAAAATAAGCACATAACATCTGAACACTTATCTTAGCACATTTTTATTTGAATTTGTTTTTTTTTTCAGAACACAAAACTACATTATGTCGAAAGTGGAGATGCGAGTAAACCGCTGATGATTTTCTTACATGGATTCCCTGAGTTTTGGTATTCGTGGCGTTACCAAATAGATGAATTTAATAAGAAATATTGGTAAATAAAATTTATTACACCTTAATTTTTGTTTTATACATGTTTTAAGTGAGGTAGGCGGACAATTAATTAATTTAAGAGTGGTAGGCAGTGGTACCCAGTCTGCCGATCCGGGGTAGTACCACCACTTACAAGTATACAGACCAAGTATACAAGTGATTGGTCACGTTTCGGGATCAGCTTGTAAGTTGCCGGTTCCATCTAGGCCGGCATAGTGGGTGTGATTGCTACTCACAGTTATTGAATTGCAGTAGCAGTGACATTCATTCATGGACCACACTTCAGCTTAACATCACGCGGAGTGTTGTTAAATATGTCGAGTCACAATAAATAAATAAAAAATCTACCACTACACCACAGTCTTGTTATTAATGTGAATGTACCTGTGCGAAGTCGAGAACTTCAAAGACGCCATAAATTTAGAAATTTAAATAAACTAATAATAAACTGTATGAGGTGGATGAGATGTCCAATTGTCTATATGCAACAAGGTCATGTAATTGTACAATAGTTACGGCATATTTTCAATGTCGTTGTAGTTTGACGACAGGCGTGGCGCATTGATTAGCACACCAGTTTCTTTAGTAAAGTCCTGGGTTCAATTCTCGGTTTGTAACAACAAAGTCTTATGGCGAAAAGCAATTATTGTCTATATTAAGCTTTCCTTTATTATTGATATTGAAACTTTAGCAAAATGATTTATATGAAAATGAATGAAATCAAATTTGAAGGCGACCGAGGTGTAGTGGCAGTGCAATGGTTAAGCACGCACGAGTTCGAAACCACTCACCGGTACCACTGTATCTTTGATTTAGGTATTTTTGATGTCCTGTTTCTATTTTACACTTTAATAGCTTAGTATAGAAATGTATAATAAAAAAATGCCGTTTTAAGCTACCCGTGTATACTATGATTTTCAATTGAATACCAGTGATAGATAATTCCTATTGCTGCCTACCACTCTTTGACAACGTGTGAGCAAAAATCCGTCTTATTCCAAAATTTTGTGATATTTAATCTAATCATTTAATATTACAAATAAAAGCTATGATATCTGCTCCGACCGGGAATCGAATTTTTTTTTTTTTTTTTATTTTTTTTTATTGTGACACGACATCTGACGTCGTCCCGCCTGATGATAAGCAAGAGGATGTCCAAGAGTGACGACGACTGAGAAAACCGGGTCTGTTCACGGCTGCCCCAGTCGCCGTCACTATGCCGGCCAGAATCTGGGACTTAAAGCGTAACGAAAGTGCTAAACAATGCGCCACGCCTGTCTCCAAACTCGAGGTTGTTGGCATAGTGACGGCGACTCAAGCAGCCGTGAACTAACTCGGATGTTTCATTCGTCGTCACTCTTGGATCTCCTCTTGCTTATCATCAGGCGGGTCGAGTCAAATGTCGTGTCAATAAAAAAAATATCTGACCTCGACCTGCTTAATGACAAGAAGCGCAACGATTGACATATTTGTTGGCTAAAAATGTTGGTAATTATTATAGGTGCATTGCGATCGACATGAGAGGTTACGGCGATTCGGAAAAACCCGAGGATAAATCAGCTTACAAATTTAATACATTGGTTGATGATGTTCGTGACATTGTAAGACAACTTGGTATGTTTTTTTTTATATAATTATATATAATTACGTGAAAACCTAGTTTGTATCTTAAATGTAAATAAAAATAATTTTAACAAAAAGACGGACCTTACAAAAGAAACTAGTACCTATTCCTAGATGGTATCTATTCCATCATCATCATTATCACGACTTAATTCCTACAGGAATAGGTAGAGACAACGGAATGGAGTTGTGTCAGGATCGTGGCAAGTGGCGCTCCATTATCGCTGCCTATCCCTGTAAGAAATACGGCGTAACATTTTTTTTTATTTTAGGTCGAGAAAAATGTATCCTGGTCGGTCACGATTGGGGTTCTCTCATCGCAGCAAAGTTCCGTGATACATATCCTGAAGCTCTTTTAGCTGTAATTTTGCTAGGAGGTGCATCACTAGAAAGTTGGTTTAAAGAATTGTGGACAAGTCCAGTACAATTTAAGATGTCTTGGTAAATTTTAATACATTTATTTAATGATTTTTGTTCAGTCTTACATTAGACTCAATTTAAATTTATCAATCAATCAAACTGTCACGCCTTTTTCCCATAGGGATAGGCAGAGACAATGGAGCGCCACTTGCCACGATCCTGACACAACTCCCTCGCTTCCTTCACATTTACTACAAACTTTATACAATCTCTATGGTTATGGGTACTAGGCAATTAGGTAATTTGATTTATTGAGACGATATTTGACCTAGACTTGCCTGATGGTGACCGAGCGCAAATTAATTCAGTTTACGCTTGGTTCAGCCATCACTATACTGGCCCACAAATATGCATTGTATGCACTATAGCTCAAATTTTTAGTTAAACAAGGCCAAAGCATATGTGAGAAACCCGCAAATGAACAGCTGCGTTATTTTTTGCAGAATATGCCGAAAATTACAGTATACAAGATTTTGCGCGAACATTAATTAATGAATTAAACTAATTTTATGCGGCTTACTATTGCGTTTATTTTTATTTTGCATTTTTTTCCGATGTTTCGAGAGCTTTAGTAATAAAAATTTTATGCAGCTTATTACGCGATAATAATAAGCCGCATAAAATTTGTTTAATTCATTAATTAGGATTTCTGTTCGTTTCAAGTATAAAACATTAATCAAGTAGTTTTTGTATTACTCGCATATTACGAAACCATTCTATTATGAGCGTTTATGCCTTGTTCTTTGTTACCATGTCATTAGTCTTTCACTGTTGGACATAGGATAGACATCCGACCTCGACTGTTGGACATAGGATAGACATCCGACCTCGACTGTTGGTTAGATGGTAAGCAAGAGCACGTCCAAAAGCGCCAAGGACTGAAAAATAAAACTCTACTATGAAGGTAACTTACAAGCTGATACTGAAACGCGACGTGTCACTTCAGGATCTGTAGACTTGAAAGTGGTGATACTACCCCGGCCCGACAGACTGGGCACCACTGCCTACTTACTCTCTGGTAGTATTTTTTAAATTTATTTTTATTGTGACCCGACATATGACAGCACCCCGCTTGATGTTAAGCTAGAGTGTGGTCCATTAATGGATGTCACTGCTACCACAATTCAATAACTGTAAGTAGCAATCACATCCACTATGCCGGCCTAGTTGGAACCGGCAACTTACAAGCTGATCCCGAAACGCGACTAAGTCACTTTACGGTATGTATACTTGTAAGTGGTGGTAGGTACTACCCCGGATCGACAGACTAGGTACTACTGCCTACCACTCTTTAAGTTAGTTGTTATTTAGTTGGTATTAAAATGTTGCCTTCTTCTAGGTACGTGTTCCTGTTCAACATGCCTAGGATTCCAGAAAAGATGTTATTGATGAATGATCTAAAATTCTTTGATGACGCTATGCTTGTGAAAGGGAAAGAAAGCGTCACCGCACAAGATATTGAGTGTTATAAATATTGGTTTGGAAAACCACGTTAGTATCTATATTTCTTTATCTTAAATAGAATATTGTATTGTAGGTACGACGTAAGAGGATCTTCTTTCATTACCTGCCAAATCAAATTGTCACGCTCTTCTGCTACAGGGATAGGCAGACAATGAAGCGCCAATTAGCACGATCATAGCACCCCTCGCTTCCCCCACATCCACAATTATTTTCATACAAGCTCTTGGTTATGGTTTACAATTAGCTATTTACAACCCAGCTTCCTTGAGAATGGTCGTAAAACACCCTCTCACGTTTTGAGTAACAACTAAATTGTCATAATTAAATTTTATTTTTTGTATTTCCCCTTCACATCAAAACTAAGTGACGCTAAATGTGATGATAGCCATTAGATAACAGATGTTAGAGCACCTGCAAAATAAAATTATTTATAAAATGGTTTTGATACAAATTAATCTCCGTCTTAAATGCGATGCCTTATAATATTTTATGCGTATTTAACAGTAGGTACTTATTATTTTATATGTTCATTCTCAATTTAATAATAGATTATTACTATTTGTACTGCGCGTATAACATACTTATGAATAAGTTAGATACTATGTAGGTATGTGAAATTCACACACTTTCTATCTTTTTGTAGTTACGTATTATTCATGTTCAATAATACTGACGGTAGTCAATACTACTGTCAATACTGTATTAATGTAAATATAGATAGTTTATATAGAATATTGTAAACAAATATGGTGTTAATTATAAACTGTAAGATGTGGGCTATAAGTAATATTTCTCCTTCCCCAGCATAAGGACATAGTAACTCCTTCCATTTCACCTCACTTCTAAAGTTAGGCCACGACGTTTTATTCTTAATTATAATATTTTAGAACCATCACGCGCAGTTCTTTTCTTAAATTGTTTATGAAGGAACAGCAATTTCGGGAAATCAGACTCCTCTTTAAAAAAACAAAATATTTCTAACGAGGATCTACCTCTCTACGTAACTGAATTATTAATGATAATAAATTTTTGAACTCATTGTATTCTCATTGAATTTACAATCACATATCCCAACCAACTTAGAAACAAAACAACAGAGAAGTTAAGGTACATACATGATACATGTATTTAAAAATATATCATTGTAATTTATTCGCGTGCTAATTATCGTTGTGTGTACAAACGTCCTAATATTGAAAACTATATTTCAGTGGCACTGACTCCACCCCTCAACTATTATCGCGCAAACTTCTGCTACAGCGTAACAGAGAAACCTCGCTGCGAACTAAAAGTGCCATTCCTGATTATGAACGGAGCCAAGGATATGTATCTAAGTACTGGAATACTGGAAAGATTGAAGGAAAATTATGCTCATATCGAAACTGAGGTTGTGGAAAATTGCGGACACTTCATTCAACAAGAAGAGCCTATAAAAGTGAATGCTCGTATTAAGGAATTTTTAAATAAAAATAATATCTAGTTGTAATCACATATCTATTAATTTATTCCAATAAAGAACTGATTTAGAAATGGTGTGCTTGGGTATTTAATATTTTTTATTATTGTATTTTTTGCGATTATATTATGGCTATGCTTATTACTAAGTATTAAATAAATGAACTTATTACAAATAAGTGATATCGTTTTATTTGCCTAGAAGTTGGCTATTGTGGAAAGTTTAAAGTAAAGTTGAAAATAGCGAATGACTTTCTATGTCAATATTAAATTGTTGAATAAGATATTAAATAGTACTTTCTGAGATTAGAGCCATATTTGAAAAAAAAGGTCGTACTATGACAACGCCTCGCCTGATGTAAAGCTAGAGTAAAGACAACTGCCAGAGATCTGAGTCGTGAAGTGGGTCTATTAGAATGGAGTTGAAACTTTTATTAACATTTATTTACCCTAAGCTTAGGGTGAGGTGTGATGGCGGGAACTTATTTGGCTAAAGGAGGGAGGCTTTGGAATTCTTCTGGTTGGGTGGGTGATTTGCGTATGGCCCGGGTAGGTTCATTGATGGAGAGTTGTGAAGACTATGGTAGCAGTAATGTCTTTAATTGATAATTTAAATGGGCCTTCAAAATCAAGAAATAAAGTTAGTAAAAGTTTTGGCGGGAAACTGCATTTGACAGTACTTAGTGTTTTAAGTTGTGAGTAACTTTTTTGCTTTCTATGAATATATACGTAATATATTTAGAATAAAGTATATTAGAAATTAAATTTGTATAGTGTTCTCGAGTGTAGGCGAGTGATTTGTAATACTGTGAATCATGTTACTTCCTGTCTAAGACTCCGTAAAAGTTTTAGTAGAGTGTTTCCGCCACGTTACCATCCATCATCATCATCATGGACATGATATTTAACTAAAGACCGAGCTGTATGATTACGATTCCTTTGCCTTTAATATTAACAACAACAAAGAGTAGTTTCATCTATGGTTTGTTTTATCATGGCAAGAACAAGTTGACCTTGGAGTAGGTATAATTAAATATTATTTTAATTTATAGCAAATAGTAAAGCATTAAGTATGGAATACATTGATATAAATAAAATATTTACTTAATTTCATTCAAGGACTTACACATTACAAAGTGGCAAAACATAGACAAGATAGGCAAATGGCCGAACAACTCGAATCCCAAAACAGCTGATTTACGTTGTTTAATTTATAAAATCAATTGTGTTTCCTTGGTTATTTTTGGTGTACGAGTATTTAGATGAAAGTAAATTCATTAAATAATTGTATGAGCACTTCAGGGTTAGTAGAAACATGACGCTTGTTGTGAAATTTAATTGAAAATAATTGCTAACAATACATTCGACGCTCTTTGCTTTTACAGATGTCACTAACTATTCAGCAAATAATTCTGGATGCTAAAAGACTTGCTGGACGCCTCAAGGAACGGGAAACTGAGACAGATGCATTGCTGACAGAAGCCCAAACGGCATACAGGCAAATTCATACTATGAAACAGGTAGGTGACCAATTGATTATTATCATGTCATTGAACTATGGAAATATTGGGTTGAAGGCCTACAAGTGGATCGATGACCACGTATTACTATTTCCTAACTCACACTATATGTATGCTTCATGCTTTGTGCGACTATTTTAAATATAATACAATCAATCAATATTTCCTCATTAGTATATAAACCATTTAATGAAATATTAGTCTTTAAAATAAAATAAATTACACTCTTAGTATAAAGAAGAAGTGGATACATTAAATGAGGCATCCCGTGAACGTCCTAGAGGTGCTCTCATAGCAAGCATAGAGCGGGAGTCACGACTCATGAGAGATGTGCAAAGAGAAAATGGGGAGTTGCGTGCAGCTTTAGAGGATCACCGGAGAGCACTTGAATTCATTATGACAAAATATCGACAACACACAGAGAAAAGAATCTGGGAATCCAGGATAGACTTTACAAATGCTATTAATGAGAAGCAACAGGAGGTAATTTACATTTATTCTTAGATATTACAAACTGTATTATTCATTTAGGCCCATTCATTAGGCTGATATCAAAACTATTTTTTGCACAACTTATAAAAAAGTATTTGTTACTGTAGAAAGTACTGTAGAGTTAACCACCAAAGAACCCCTACATTTGATCAAATCATTGTGTTTTTGATTGTGGCTCTGACAGCATGTTGCCTGATATTAAGCTGGAGTGCAGTTCATAAACGGAGGCGACTGCTGGTACAATTATCTGTAATAGGAGTCACATCCACTATGGTGGATATAGAATCATGACGTTTGGTTGTACACTTGGTGGTACTACCCTGGATTGGCAGACTAGGCAAACCAACTGCTTGCCTACTACTCTTATACAACCAGACCCGTATTAATATCTCTTTGTAATATACATACTAATTTAGATATAAATGCTATGAAACAAATCTTTGTGATGACCGAGAGTGAAACCTGGGACTTTACGCATAGCAGACTGTTATGTTACCAAACACCATGCAAGTCACTGATTCATTTGTGTGTGCTATTTAAATTGTTAAGGTTTTAAAATAATGTTATTTCTGCAGTTGATTCACCAACAAGCTGAGAGGATTAATGAGATGACAAGTGTTATGTATAAAGCTGTGAATATGGATGATAATGCAGACTCAAGGAAAGAGAAGGAGCTTTATCACAGACTCGTAACTGAAAACAAGGTAACATATTTTTTGTTTATTTTATTCCAGTAAAGGAAACCATTGAAAGGAAAGCAAGGTTGCCTAGTGCCCATAACCATAGAGCTTGTATGAAGAGAATAGTGAATGTGAAGGAAGCGAGGGAGTTGTGTCAAGATCGTTGCAAGTGGCGCTCCATTGTCGTTGCCTATCCCTGTGGGGAAAAGGCGTGACAATTCGATTTGATTTAATTTGAAACCATGGTCTAGCAGTGGTAGCACATTGCTCTTTCAAACCAAGAGCTCATGGTTTAAAATCACTTGCTAGTACTAATATTATATTTGATATATTATGTACCTTGGTTGTTAAGTTTTTATGATATCGCACTTTAAGTAGCTTAGTAAAAGTATTATAAAATAAAATGTGTTTTTTTTTCATGTTCTTTAAATAAAATCCTACATTTAAAAACTTTATTTATTGCAAATTTTATGTTTTGTTTGTTATGTTTATATTTATATTCTAAGCTATAAAATATGCGTGTATCCTAGAAACTGGGTGCACAAAGTTCATATATCAGAAATACATTGGTACCAGCAAGTGATTTTAAACTAGGGTTATTCGGTTTGCATGACCATTGCACTACACCACGGTCGCCTTTTTCATCTTATCTTAGTAGAAAGACACTCATTTTCTTTCACCATATGAGGACAACAGATTAACAGGTAAATTGCTTTTTAAATTTAAATAAAGTTAAAGTAAATTCCTTCTTAAAATTGCAGGGTCTGAGAGAAATGTTAGACCTCTCACGACAGTATGGTTCAGATCGTAGTCCAGCAGCTCCGACACAGGACAAACATGTCCAAACAGACGGGCCACCTCTGCCAGCCGCGTGACGTCATCATACCCAACCCTCCATCCCGACTATGAAGCCCTCTCCCCTCTAGGTAGATAAAGAGTTGTAAATGTGGCATTTTCATTAAAGAATCTTTAAAACAAAGGGAATGCTATAAATAAACCTCTTCATTACCCTGCACTATTGAATAACTATTTATTACATTTTTTTAAGTTGAGTATTACTAGTTTAAAGTATACTAGAGGTCTCTAAACATTATGGACTGCATCAGTAAATCCTAAAGGCCACAGCTTGCTTTACTAACTTATTATTCTGTACAATTTACCATGCCAACTATATATTGACAAATTTTCTAATGAGATTTTTGTGATTGTATTGAATTAAAATATTCACTTGGCAAATCCATGCATATTGTAAATCGTGTAAGCCAAATACTTTTATTATACTCTGCAGCCAAAGGTGCATTACAAAATTAATTAAACATCCAAAATTGCTTAATAGGCATTTAATAGACTATACTAGTATGCGTTTTGCTACAGGAACTCCTTGAAGTAAATTCATCAATATTGTCTATACTAATTAAGAAAATAGTCAGCCATCAATGCTCTTTTGCGTAAGTGTGAAGCCACACGGTGCGGCGCGGCGCCTGAGCGGCGTCGCTCAGGTGTCCTGCATATAAAAACAATGATATGCCTCACGGTGCCTTCCGGCGCCGTAACGCAGGCACACCGCACTTTGATTGAACGAGACGCGAGGGGGGAGGAAGTGTTGCTTTAGGTCCCCGCTCCGCATACTACGGCGCCGCATCACGTGTGTACAGTGATGCGGCAAAATGTTTGCGATGCGACGCCGCACCGCACCGTGTGGCTTCACGCTAAAGGTGTATTCACAGTGGAGTGAAATTTCAAACAATTTATATTTGAAATGATTGTTTAATTTATAATGATAAAACAATTATGTTAAATTAAAATAAAGTTATATAGTTTTTGCAACCTTATTGTTAGGGGGTCGCGGCCAGTGCGATCGATCGTGATGACTATTTTCTTAACGCGAATGGATTATCTCACTGATGAAGTGAAAAATTTAAGGATCTATCTGCTCCTATTTTGTCAATCATTACAAAATATTGTGCAGATGATTTTTCTTAAATGCTCTTGTAAATTATATAGTTAGACAATTGGTGAAAGTTTATTAAGATTAATAAACATTATAGTTTTATTCAATAGTGTTGGGTTGTGTCTGTGACAAATCAACGATCCAATATACAAAGTTGTTTTTACTGCATTTTGGATGTTAGGTCTTTTGACAAATATCTTTCATATTTCAAATTTTATATTGGAATCTTAAGCAGTAAAGCTGCAGCAATATATTGGTGGTGTTCGTAATTTTTTAGAACACTTTATTATAAATTTTTATTATGTAGGTAAATACAAGAGTCACCTTTTCTTAACACTTTCCTTAAAACTTATGTCATTTAGTTTTTGCTTTTTATATTATAAATAGCTGAGTTGATTTTAACAGTGTGACATTCCATCACTATGCTCATTGTCAACTGTTTATGTTAGGATAGTTGAATTTTATTATAATTTATGGTAGAGCAGTATTTTAAAGGGTAACTTGCACCAAGACCACAACGTAAATGAAATTTACAGACCTGATAAGCATTAAAATAATGAGTAAGTTATTAATCAAGATTTTGTAGGTGCAAGTTCACTTATGTTCTGGTGTCTTGTGACAAGTAATTAAGTCCATTTTGTAGGTTATAAATTTATCTGTTTAGGTCATAATAACTTTACGAAGGCTTAACTACCTGTGGCAGCAGGACATTAGACTATGGTCCATTTGTGATAGGAAAGTAGCGAGTCATCAGTGCTACTGCAGAGTAAAGATCTTTTTGATCGGGGGCTTGGTCAGTCCGGCGGGCAAAAATAACTAACTATTTTCTTAATGCGAATGGACTGTAAAAGCTCAATTCCACTCCTGTATATGTGCATACAGAAGGTAAACGTGAAACCTTGGCTCATAGTGAATGATCCTTGCGGGGTTAGGTTGGACAAATAAGAACGACATCGCCTCTCGTCGGCGATTGCTAAAACCACCAAGACTGTTGACGATAATGATTAAACGTTTCGTCAACCAGACGATATTCGTCACATTGATTAATGATTTAATTTTGGTAATTTCAACCTAGCTTTACATTATTTTGACAATCGCCGACGAGAGACAATATCGTGTATTTACCCAACCTAACCCTGCTGCCTACATCTTCATAAACAGCGGAACTAATTAAACGTGTTTCGCTTTCGTGTGCACCAATAGAACTATGCCTTAAATATATTTTATCGAATATGATTTTCTTCTGTGAGTAAGATTAGTTAATGTGCCTCAACCGCAAATATTATTTTGCATTATTGTTAATTAAAATTTTAGGCCAAATTAACTATTATGAACTTGATGCAACAAAAAGCAATAGATGGCAGTCTGTCTTTAATAAATTTGTAAGAATGTAGGTGTAGAATAATAAGGAAGTATACAATATATATCACACACATTTTAAAATATTGGCACCTCAGGATTTTGGTAAATATAAGGGTCAATTTACAGGGGCACCGGCTCAATGCAATTT
Source organism: Tinea trinotella (assembly GCA_905220615.1). NCBI lineage: Eukaryota > Metazoa > Arthropoda > Insecta > Lepidoptera > Tineidae > Tinea > Tinea trinotella. The sequence continues at coordinate 6,263,741 of HG992310.1, forward strand.
AGACCTTATTGATACCACAAAGTCAAAGGTAATGAATACTCCCCTCTCGCTTGTACAAGTTGCACGCAAACGTACAGCGGCCGGACGACCCGTACGAACTCAATAGATAATGAGCATCAACTGATAAACCAATCGCGTGAAGTATCGGACGTCGAACCGACCAGTGAAGAGTGTGCTCATGACTTGTGCTGCATATTGTGTCTCTTTTAATTATGGTTGATACATAACCAAAAGCGCAATTTGCATAAAGTCACGTCATTATTTGAATTAAATTTACTGCATGATTACGCCCTGTGTTGTCACATCAATATCCCGGTGTTTCTAGTTAAAAATTGTTTGTCATTTAATATTCAAACAATATAATTCTTCGTACTGGTTATTCGTAATGTATTAAGTTCTTGTTTCGTATATTTAATTATGTCTTAGTCGTTTTTTTTAAATATAAATAAAAGTTGAAATTGATCTTTGCATGTAATGTCAAGTATAAGTGACCTGACCAGTGATTTACTATTACTAATTCTATTCTATATGTTTCTATCTTTTTATAATTATCACAAATATTAAATAAACTAGTTACATTCATATTAGTTTAATTTTACTTTAATTGTAGTAACGATTTGTTTAGTTAATAATATCACTTGATTTATATCATATTAATTATATGACTGTCTGGTGTCTATGATACATTTGACCACAAATTTAAAGTTAATCTATCATACCTATTACAATAAATAAATGGGTTTGGAGCGATTTACTCTGATGAAACTTACCTTAGGGGGCAAATTGCCATGCCTCTAACATTATGTGATCTTTGCGTGCATCTTACTTATTGTGCTGTGGTAGACATAATACTTGTGGTAAGGCATATATTTTCATTCATACCCCTAGAATATGCTTTGATTGTTAGTAGAACGTGAGACGCGGGTATTTAACGTTTAGTAGATTTTAGTCACTGCCGTGTGTTTTAAAACACCAAGCCCCTTCTACGAAACAACTCGAATTGCTTGCGGCTTTCACTTCTTATTGATGAAGTGATTGTCAGATAGCGGATGGTTAAAGGGCTAAGGCGTAGTAGTGTTGTAGTATGAAATTGTTCAAAGTAGTAAAATTATAAGAAGACAATCTTCTTTTTTAAATTATCCCAAGTGGGTTTACTGTTTGTAGCGAAGACGTAGAATCTCTGTTTGCTTCTAGCAATACATTAAGTCGTATTACATTGGCCGTCCTCCATAGTTATTTCAGTGATTAATTGAATTTCTAGAATATAGTTTACACAGGCGTTTAGTTAAATCTATCTGTTAGTTATATTTAAAACAAACATTAAAACAAACTTTTGCCGATTGGGACCTTGCAAATTGAATATAATGGTAATCCTGTTAAGTTTAGATACTGTATTAGATTAATCGTTTTCACTCATTAGTTTAGTTTATATAACTTAATATTTTAATTAACAGATAAACTGTTTTATATATGTACTCAGTTCCAAACTTATGACGTCTCCGAAGTTAGCTGCGAGTTCGAATTTGCGCAGGTACAGTTACAGGTAGAACCTCGCTATACCGTATGTTATGTATTGCGCATCGACTTGCGCCTACCTTCGGAGACGCCATAATGTTTGAATTAAATTAAAATAATTGTGTAATTTACTTATGGTAACCTTTTGACAAAATTATGAACTCTCGCACAATTGTGCAAGTGATTTCTGAGAATATTATCTGAGATAAATACATTTTTGAATAAAACTTGCTTTGTTTATATAAAATATAATCACATTAGTGCTACAATTAAAAGTATTATCCTTAGTATAATTATATTGATTATTTTGTATATTTGTACCCTAACCAGGGCGAGGATCAAATCAGCTTTGTATTGGCTACCTCATAGCAATTATATTGCTATTTTTTTAAACTAAGGTGAATAGTGCTCTCTAATTTTACAAACCTTGTCATTTGAATATTTTTTATAGACTCGTTTTGCCTGATGGGAAGTGGAAAAGCGTCCACGACTGAAATAAACAGACTCAGTTAACGGTTAAGATTGGTAGACAAACAGTCTTCCGATCTAGGGTAGTACCACCACTTTCAAGTGTAACCGTAAGGTGACTTAGTCTCGTTCCGGGATCAGTTTTAAAGTTGCCGGTTCCAACTAGACCGGCGGACGACTGCGCTTATTAAACTGTAGTAGCAGTTGCCTCCATTCATGAATTGCACGAATTCTTGAAGCTTCAGCTTAACATCAGGCGTTAATAATAAAATGATTTGGAAATAAAATTTATCAAGCTATGTATTCATTCTATTTCGTGTTTTTGATTAGCTCTCTGTCAGGGATAGCATGATTAGCAAGAATGCCAGACGGTGTTTTCAAAGCTTGGTGCTATTCGGACAAGTATTTATTTAATACGCTTTAATTAAACAGTGATGTCTCCTGTCCTGTCCACTACTCTCTGTCTGGACATATGCCTCCCGATTAGTCCATATATTATATGCACATCTGATACGAGGTCTTCCTATACAACTTCTATTTTTTTTATAGTTTACAATGACTGGCAAATATCTTAATGGTAATTAGAAACCATGGCACCCTAAAAATTGTTTTCTCGGACAAAGGTCCCCGTGAAGTTAAAACTAATAAAATCACAAGAGTGACAAGTAATGTACAAGTGTTTAATAAAGATGTAGGTTCTATTTTTGATGCATTTGTTTAATATTGTAGGTAAAATATATATTAAAAATATTCAAGTAGAGATACTATGCTTACAATAATAAATGCTTTATGAAATTTTAATAAGAACTAAATCTTAAGTTTAGTTCTAAAAGGATTTAATAAAAATTATATTAGTAAATTATATTTATAATGTTATTATTACCTTAAGCTGTTAGTGAGTTTACTTCCTAATGACTATTGGAATATATAGTAGTTTTTAATTAGAAAATCTGTTCTGTGCTAATAAATTAGTTTATTTGGCAGATTTAAAAAATGTATATGAGTAGGAGCTCTTCCACTATATTTTATAATGAGGGCTTGTATTAGAATCTAGAAGATGGCAAGCCAGGCTTTTGCCCAGAGCGGAATCAAGTGAGGATAACGTTAATTACCATGGTTATAAAATGCTATCTATAACTAAATAGCTAGATCACGTCCTGGATTTAATTAGGGCGTGGTATAGTGGTTCAAAACAATTGCCTGTACCAATGTATCTTTGATATATGTACTTTGGTAATCCTGTTTTTATGATACAAGATATAAGCACGTTTAGTATGGAAATGTAAAAATATATTGTTTTATTGAGAAGCTAGCAGCTATAATTACAATTAATCGATTATAAAACATAGTGGTAAAGCCCTCTATTCTTTTTTAAATAAGTTGTGAGAGGAATAAAAACAGGGCAAATTGTTGTCGTTAATTCCTTATTTTAAATGTTATGTAAACTGTATTATGTATTTAGTTTAGCACTTTATTTTATACAATGTTAAAGTAATGATAGCGTTATACTTTCCTTCTGGGGTAGTACACATTGTAGGATGACATGTATCTTTATGTACTTGATAAATATTAAAGTAAATTTAATAGTACTTAGTTGTTTCTTTTGACAATCTCTTTTTTGAAGTAAAAACTTCTTTAGCGGCGTTGTGCACGTGTGATAGGTAAAAATGTTACTCGCGTCAGGACACGTGACCTGATCGAAAATTCGTAAGACGGAGGGGCGGCGCGGCGTAGGAGAGGAAGTATCCCCCTCTCTTTCTACCGCGCGGCGAAAATGCTTGCCTGTGCCTGCTGTTTCTGAATTGTTAAATTTTTAATGTAATAAGTTGTCATGTTTGTGTACGATTGCGCAATAAATAAATATTGTATTTTACGACATATTTATGTTTTGATAGTCCTTTTATACTGATAATTAAAGCAATTCGTGCAAAATTGTTCCCTAATCATTCCAAAACATCAAAAATGCATAACTTTTATATTCAAGTTTTCACTTCTGCCGGCACTTCCGGAGTGCAACCCATTTTATTATTTTCATATGGGTTGTTGTGGCGCTAGCCTACCTTGCTTCCGTGCGGATATACGATGCCTACCATCGATGTTTAAACATCGATGATGCCTACGTTTCAGACTAGCTACGATTGAGTAAAGTTCACGAAATCGACTCCCGTCTTGAGGCTCTCACACTGAGGCAATGATATTAAGTATAATGAGTAGATACATCCCCTACACGAGTTTTAGTGTTCGCAAATGGCACGGGCTAAAACGATCAATCACTACTAGGCATACATACAAGTGGAAGTAGGACGGAATGATAGTTATTGATATATGTTGTTTTGCCTCGCGACAGGTTTGTTTAATAATAATAGTTTTAACGTGCCTCTTTCAGAGCACGTATAACATATCTACGTCTTTTCCTAAAATATCATTGCTCTGAAGCATCCTCATTCTATCGACAGTCGAACGGTTCAAAGCAACGTATATTTGGATTACCTTGGAGTCTTCAAACGAAGCTTTATATGACTGCAATGCTCCATTGTCTCTGCTTATTCAGGTAAAACATTTTATTTTAATTAATTTTTTAACCAGAGACCGCAATCCTATCTATATCTAGGTACTTGCTTATGCGCTTGGATGACGACAGATTGACTTAATAGAGAAGTAGCACTGTACTGTCATTAGCCAATACCATCAGCAAAACAATTATCTCATTGCAGAATTATAGTCAATATTATTGTGTAAACACATATTATTATAAGACACGGTGATGTCAGCTGTGGATCTTGCAAGAATGACGACACGTTTTCTTACTTTGACAAGGTTTCAGCACAGGATTAGCGACTGCCGGGGTTACTAAGCGTAGCCCACTTAAGACCAGTACAATCCTCCATCTTTTTAACACGCTATTATTAGCTTGACTTGAATGTACGGAACTATGTAACAGAATGTTTCAAATTATTTTCACCCACTTCTAGAGGTCTAAATAATTTGAAATGTTTTACGCGTATAAAAGCCGATGACAATACAATTACATTGAATAATCTTTGTGGCCAGCATAGTGATAGCGACTGAGACAACCTTTAACTGACTTGGTTTTTCAGTCGTCAGCAGTCCTGGGCCTTCTCTTGCCTGGTGATAACCAGGCAAGCACCAGGGGTGAAATAAAAATTATAATATTTTTAAGTAATGTATTTAAATACAAAATTTTATAGGAGATTATTTTATTGCTAACTCCACACAAAAATCACACTTGTGTTTCAGTATATTCCATTGGGAACTTGAATGAATGCTGGCCCTCAGCCATGACATTAGGTAAGAGCCCGGCATTTGGTATAATGTTCCATGACAGAGTTAAGGTTACATTCTTGTGAGCTCTGAAACAAAAGATGTTTAGAAATTAGTATTTTGTAAACTAAGTATGAGGTCATTACAGGTAAAGTTGTTATTTGTATCATAGTTTTTAGAGCATTGTTTTTAAATGTACACAGCTTGCAAATGAGGTGCTATAATGGAACACTGTGTGTTACAATCTCAACATTTCAGATAGCCTTTGTAGAGCAGCCCAAATGAGGAGGAAATAGGCTGCACAATTACAGCAGCGTGGCTGAAGTTACTAAACAACATGAGGACTATTCTGGAGGTCTACACAAACAGGAAAGATGCATTCCTTCTTGGAAGAGATTGCGTGGCTCCACTGAGAGCAAACTGTTAAAGAGACAAAGGTTTCAAGTGTGAAAATGAGTAATTAAATGAATAATAAAAGCTGATTGGCAAAAATGCATATTTCAAAGACTGGGGCTTCAGTTGCAAATGTACATAAAATTATTACGTCAAATTGATCATCACACTAACAAAAGATCACAGATTCTGAGTAACTCGACTATTAGCTCCCACGATTTTTGGTTCAAAAAAGCAGTAATACCAAATAAAATTAAGATTCAGTGCATTATTTCTTTGTAAATCAATCAACAAGTGGAATGCTTTACCCGCCCATGTGTTCTCCCCATCCTATAACATTAGATCTATCGACGAACGGTAAAAATAACCTCCTGCTTGCAGTGACAATGACTGAGGCAAAACATTTTTTCAGTTTCCTACTCTCCTTGCTTAACATGAGAATTTTTAATTTGAAGAACTCTGTTAATATGTTTTAATATTCAACATGAGAAAACCAGTTCTAATAAATGACAGCAAAAGCATTGATTATATATCTGAAATTGTGTAATGTAATATAGGTATGTTAAAAAAGTATTGTTAGTCAGTATGCCATTAAATTGTATAAATAAAACTCACCTAAGACCATTACCATCATCCCAGAAGTAATATTTTGTGTTCATGTTCTTAAAATCTAATACAGCATTTTCACCTCTAAGAATAATTTTATCCCACAAAACTACTTGATTTAAATCATTGTTCTTCGTTATATATTCTGCTGTTAGGTAAAGGAATAGCTGTTTAACATTCCAGTTATAGAGATGAGACAGATCAGTTTTAAGATCAAATGTTAGGAATCCTAAATCGGTCTTTTTTCTTGAATCTGCATAGTCGGGCACATTTTTACTGCAATACAACAATAATATACATATATATATACCATTTATTATTTAAATGATTTTAAAAAGTACAAATATTCCACTTACACCACGACTTTAACTGTGTTCATTTGAGCCCCAGTTCGATAGTTTACCGTGAGCGTCGATAAAAAACATAAAAATGTTAAAACTGATAGTACTGTTAAAGTATATGTTAAAATAGCATTCCCTCTTGTTATAACTGAATACATTTTACTTATAATTAGCCAGCACTTTAAAAACTAAGACACCCTGGCAAGCCGCTTATTTTTTATAGAAAATTACAGACACGTCAATAAAAATGATAAGTGACAGCTCAAACAGGCTTTGGTCACAAATTAAAACAACTTGAAATAATATATTTCTGTAGCTCATAAAGCGATTACTTAATTATGACTAAATATTTATTCTTGTTTAAAAACAAAAAAAGAAATAATGTTCTTACATTTTGTTAGAATTTCATTGGCAATTTGTGGAATAAAGGATTTTGCACCTCTAGCAACTTCAATATATGTGTTATGAAATCATTCATGTTATTTAGATTTTTGATTTCGAACTATTCAACTATTACAACTTATCTTTTAAAACTGTAAGTAAAATAACGAAATAGAGATATTATAATAATAAGAAAAATTACACGAACGAAACATTACTATACGAAAACTGAATACTTTATAGGGTGAAAACTGAAACCGAAAATTTGAAATACGTAAGAAAGAAGCTTTAGGGATTACACGTTTTAGAAGAAAAGAAGAAAATATCTAATAAATCTTTAAAGTTGAATGATACTATTCTAATATTTAAAATGTAAAATATTTGGTATCTGATATTGTTACTATACTCGTATTTTCATTTCATATATTACTTAAAAATAAAAATAAATTCAATATTTCAAATAAAGTTTAATTAAAGCTATTAATGTAATTATCAGTATGACTGATGGCAGTGGAAGGATGCCTTTGTTGCAGGGTTCACCACCAGCGAAGGATCTGCAAAAACAGACTCTAGTGGACGCACTGCCAACAACTTGTTGATAGCATCCGCTCGTAATAGCAGCACCCATTGTGTTCACAGCTCGTGTGCACATATATGTTGAATTTTCAGCTGTAAAAACACCCAAAGATTATATATTTAACTTATTAATAAGATTTTTTAACAGAATCTTTGGCCGGCATAGTGACGGCGACTGCGACCCTACAAATAATTTTAATTTGTAATTAGTTAAATTGAATTTTAGTGTATACAAAGTCGATTATTTTTTGTGATTCAACATCAGACCTTGATTTGCATGATAGGAAGCAAGTGCCAACAACTGAAAAATCCAATTTTGTTTATGGTTGCCTCAGTTACCGTCACTATGTCGGCCAAACATATCGCCAATTCATTGAGGTCTATAATTGAACGAAGAAGAGAAAAAAAATATGTTTTACTTATTTAATAAATTTGCGAGCGCATTTGTTTAGGAGTTGTAAGCAAATATTTAGTAGGTGGTTATGTCCCCTGTCTACCTAGTCTGTCTACCATTTCAAGTTAATAAACCGTAAAGTGATTCAGTCGCGTTTCGGGATAGGCTAGAAAGTTGCCTGCTACTTGCAGTTATCTTACTGTATTAGCAGTCGCCAGGGGGCAGACACGTGTCTTAAGACATGGCTAGGGTGATAACGCCGCTGTGTAGTTCCCGGCAGAAAAAAGAGCGCTGACTTGAGCTGCGCAGTATAAGGATCGTCTATCTATACAGTTATGCACATACACGTATTTAATAATATTTAACATTTTACACACATGCGTAAAACGAAAAGTAAGTAGATAACAAACAACAAGTCAAGGCGACCGTGGCGTAGTGACAGTGCAATGGGTACACAAACCGGTTCAAAACCACCTGCCGATACCAATGTATCATTGATATATGTCTTTGGTGGTCCTGTTTCTATGATACAAGCACTTTAGTAGTTTAGTATAGAAATGTAAATAATAATAAAAAAAGTTACTGCCTAACAACAATGCCAGCTTTGTTTTTATCTGCCGAGAACTACAATGTACGGAAAGTAAGTTTACTGTTGTATTTAGTGTATTATAAAGTATATTAGAATTAGTATACTTCAGACTAAATGCTTCTATTTTATTTTGCACCTACCTCATACAAAAGAGTGTGTTAAATTGTCCCTATGGTAGGCTAGTAAGAATGCGTTACGTCCGCCTTAAATAAAACAAATTCGTTAACTTACGTCGTCCATTGAAATAATAAGTGAATTGTGCGCATACGTCATTGTCGTTTAATACACACGTGCCTGCTTGCCTATATTCCGTCCATATTTGCTGAACATCAGGCCAGGTGCCGTCAACTAAAAACATATTGCTATTATAAATGTTAAGGTGACCGTGGTGTAGTGGTAGTGCAATTATCACATAACCCGGTTCAAAACTACTTCAAATCAAATCAAACCAAACCTTCACGCCCAGTACCGGATTTAAGCATAGAAAACATAGGCAGTTGCCTATGGGCCGCCACCACGCCACAAAAGAAATAAATTAAATCGATAAAGGCTCAGTAGAAACAAAAAAAATACTGAGTTGTGTTACAAATAGTTAGACGAAAATCTTATTGTTTTCTTTATCAGAAACGATTTGGGGGCCTCCACCACGTCCTCTGCCTATGCGCCGCCAAAGCCTAAATCCAGCGCTGGTCACGCCTCTTTCCCATGGGGATAGGTAGAGACAACGGAGCGCCACCTGCCACGATCCTGGCACAACTCCCTCGCCTTCCTCACATCCACAATTCTCTTCATACAAGCTCTAAGGTTATGGGTACTAGGCAACCTAGCTTTCTTGAGGATGTCTCCGATTTGATCGGAAACACCCTCCTGGGCCTGCCTTGTTTAACGCATTCATCCATATCAGATTTATCAATTGCTTTCGCCTATCTACTTTAACTCATTTAAAACCACTTGCAGGTACCTTGTATCCTGGCATCTTGTTGTGCAAAATGGCGTTCTAAGAGGGAGGCCTATGTTCAGCAGTGGACGCCTTCTGGCTGATAATGTTTCCCTAATAAATGTATGTACTTTGGTCGTTCTCATGTGGTAGATTGGTATAGACATTTAAAAAAAATAGTAAAAAGGACTAAATAGTGTAGGTATTCATAGAGTCAGTATGAAGAGAATAGTGGAAGTTAAAGAAACTAGAGAGTTGTGTAAGAGTCGTGGAAAGTGGTGCTACCTTATCTTTGCCTATTCCTGTCGAAATTTGGGCGTGATTAATGATGAGAATGTATTATGTAATAAGTTAGGATATTTTTTAATTAATTTTTCTAATTATATTAATATTGAAAATAGGATAGGATGAGGATGAGCGTTATTACGCTGTGTTCGATTTCCGGTCGCAGCTGGCCAATGTATGTCTAATTATGTTGAAATATTTTAAATAACCTAATTTTAATTTAACCATTGTTCATACTAAAAGGATTTTATTTAATTGAGACACGCAATATGACCTCGACATGCCTAATGGTAATTAAGGGGAAGTGCAGGAACAACAACAACTGAAAAAACTCATAGTGATGTATTTTAGTATGAGCTAGACAATTTATAAATTTGGATACTCTAATTGGATGTTTCTTATTTTGGATGCTCTTTTATTAAAACGAATTGCAACTAGAAAGTTATGTTAAAAATACACAAAGTGGGTCAATGAAACAAAATAAAACCGTTCGATGAAACATTTACGATATAATTTTAGGGGTGTTATTAGGTTCACATTTTAGGAGCCTCTTCAACAACACACAGCACAGAGGGGCCTCTTAAACAAAAAGAGCACAGAGGGGACTTTATAACAAAAAACAGAAAAGAGGAGCTACTCAAATAAAAAACAGCACAGAGGGGCCTCTCAAACAAAGCACAGCATACGAATTTGTGTTTTGCAAAAAAATATTCTTTAAAGTTATAGGCTCTTCTTTTGGTAGCACACCCTGTAAATATATTTGATTACGAACTTACCTGAAACTACAAGTGGTTGCACACAAGGCACTCCAGCTGAAAGTCGTGTTGCGTCCTGACATGTAGCATTCATGAAGATACTCTCATTGTTGAAACTTGGCCCTAACCAGGTAAAACTAAAGCATCTACGTTCAGCATTGGCTTCCACTTGGTACCCTATGTTAAAGTTAGGAGTTTTCTTAAATTTTGCGTGTACATTGATTATTGAGTTAAACACATTTTATGCGCCTTACTATCGCGAAATAATAAATATGTAATTTATACATATTTAATATTTAATTTACGAGTAGGTACTTACCGTATAAATAAACTACTAAACACAACGTTAAAAACTGCCACTTATATAGTTTGAAAGTGTTTGCAAATAAATCCATTTTTGCACAAAAACATGTTAAATTACTCGTTATTAATTGTAAAATGTACTCATTTTCTTTATTGATACAAACTTGATAATCTTGTGTTGATAATTCTTATCGGAATAATTGTGAAGTACTACATAGATTAATAAGTTTGGTATTGGTTTGGAAGCCGGAAAAATCACATTTAATTGTTTATAGATGAATAATTGATTTCCCCAAAGAATTTGGACTTAAGAAACAGAAGGAGCCCTAAAATAGCGACAAAATACAACCGTTTATACTATTTTCACTTATGGCATTAAAAATAAGTCAGAAGGGGATGAATATACATTTTTACATTCGTAATTTAGAAGGTTGTCACTAGTTTTAATGATCATAAAAGGATGACGAAACAATTATGCCGCTACTTTTACTACCACGTGACTTTTAATTAAGCAGTATTAAAAGTCAACCACTATTACAAGTGGTTGTATTTGCAAAAAAAGTAGTGCCAACCTTTGAAATAAAGGAATTGAAGTACAAGTAGTTATCTCTTTTAGTCACACGTGGTATAAACATAATATAAATGAGACAAATAACAATGCATTAGTTCTTATTTTAGCACAGATTCTATTCTTTCCAAATTCTTTGGATTTCCCAATAATAGTAATCATTGGGATGTTGTGGTTATTTGAACAAAGGTCTTTTATCAATATTTATTTCCCAAACAAACAATTGTTTAAATATGTTATTCAAATCATAATACTCGTAAAGGTATTTTTTTGTTGTTGTGACGCGACCTTTTACTGATAGTATGCAGGAAGATGTCCAAGAGAGTCTAAGACTAAAACAACCGACTTAGTTTGCGGATGTCACATTGTCGGCCAGAGGCATATTACCATATATTTTAATAATGTCAAGGTTTATATATATCACGTTTTTTAAGAATTGTAGTGCATTTAAGAGACATACAAAAAAGAAACCAAAAATAAATATAAATTACCCCCCATAACCCCTACATAAGATTATCTTTAAAATACTTAATTAAACTCAAAATTTCTACTTAAATAATAATAATTTGTGTCTCAATAATATTATAATATTATTAGAACATAACATTATTTTATCTTTGAAATGATGATTCAAAGATAAAATATTTTTTATTAAGCTGTCTTGCTTTTTTGGTACGTTACTTAAAACTGTAATATGCCTAAAATGATAGTAGGGCCAATACAATAAATTTAGTGTTAGCTGTAGGTACATTATTACGCGGTTAGTTTATCTTAATAATTACATATTTAAATGAACCTAATGTGACTAATGAACTATTTGCCATTTCCAATTATTTTATGAATAATATTGACATTTTACATATATGAAAATTGGCACACGTATAACTAATAATATTATTTGTTGGATGTTGCAAATTTCACTAGCATTGGAGCATGGTGGACATGTAATAGATTCGCAGCAATGGACAGCGACTGGTGTAGCCAAATGATATTATCCCTCATCACACCAGAGACGGTCCTTAAGCCGATTTCGTCGCTAACCTCGTTCAATCAGTCAGCATTCAGTTCAATGCATATAGAGCTATTATATTCTACAGATTTGCTAGACAAGAGCTGGCAAGGTACCAGTTGTTAGGGTTGGTCCATAAAGAATTATTTTTATACTAAGTTACTAAAAATGCTTGTATCATAGAAACACGACGAGCAAAGTACGTATATTAGAGATATGTGCATTGGTAGAATTGGTACTGGCAAGTGGTTTTAAACCGGATGCGGTTTGTGTAACCATTAAACTACCACTGCACCACGGTCGCCTACAACAGTTTTTATATTATTTTAAATTATTTTTATTTATTTATTTTTTTTTAAATTGTGACTCGACATATGACAGCACCCCGCTTGATGTTAAGCCAAAGTGTGGTCCATGAATGAATGTCACTGCTACTACAATTCAATAACTGTGAGTAGCAATCACATCCACTATGCCGGCCTAGATGGAACCGGCAACTTACAAGCTGATCCCGAAACGTGACCAAATTACTTCACGGTCTGTATACTTGTAAGTGGTGGTACTACCCCGGATCGGCAGACTGGGTACCACTGCCTACCACTCTTTGATAACCAGACCCGAAGCAAATATCCATCTCTTTTTTTTTTATTAACAAATATTTGCAATATTTAATACTATTAAATATTACAAATAAAAGCTATGAAACAAATATTTGCTCCGACCGGGACTTTACGCGCAACAAACCAGTCGCTAAACCGTTCGTCCACGCCTGTCGTCAAATTTATTTTTACATTTCTATGCTAAACTACTAAAATGCTTGTATCATAGAATCAGGAAAATCAAAGTACATATATCAAAGATACATTGGTACCGCCAAGTGGTTTGGAACCCGCGCTCTCGGTTTTCGTAACCATTGCCACTATATAACAGTCGCCTTATAGGTGTATATAGGTTTTATTTTTATTCGTGTCTAAAATTTTTGTGATAAAATACTCAAACTAAATGTGTATATGACATGTGTACCAATCAATTTGATGTTACGAGTAATGTATGATAATGTTAATCTGTGGTGATTTGTTTTTTTTATTTTTTTTTTATTTAAAGGTATTTGGTTCATATCATCATCATTAATTTCACGCGTTAATTTCCACAGGGACGAACAGGCCACTTTCCATTTTTGTCTGTATCTATTAATATCAACCCTGCATTTCTAAGTTCATTGCACAATGTAACTAAATTTTCTATCGAATTGATTGCAGGTGTGCTTACAAATTGAAGTAAACTTTGAAGCATTTAATAGTGGATAATGGCTACTACTGATTGATTAATGAAATAAAATATTACGCATAAACATCGGCCAACTGCCACCAGGGATCGAACCCGACGTTTGTTGGTTAACGCGCGACCGCTCAGACCACAAAGTTACACAGTGGTATAGGCATGCGTCAAAATTTCTCTATCCTAACTTTTAATTTTTTAGATCAAGCAATATATTGTATGTGAGCTTAAGTTTGCAGTTCAGATTGTTAATTAAAGCGACTTTCTTATTACATATTATCATTTAAATAATTTTTTCAATATTATTTTCGTATAAATTACTAATTAGAATTAGATAGATTTTTTCTCGTGCACTTTTGTAATATGCCGAAGCCGGTATGTGTTGCTAAAGTCTGTCTGTCCGTGATTTTTCTGACAACAATTCGTAGCATATTTTTTCCAAATAAATTTTAAAATTGGAATTGAATTTGTATCAAGAGTAAGGGAAGTGTCTTGCGAACGATTTCTTGTTTACCTGAAAGACCGAAGCTTCGATAAAACGATAGTGTAGAAAGTCGGACACAATGTCTCCACAGAAAACTGTTGAAAAATGTTTACATAGGGATTGACGCGAACTTCCTTGATAAACGACTTGCTGCTTGAGCTCAGGGCTTTGTATCGCTTCTGTGTGCTATTTTCAACATAACATATTTATGTGAATATCCACTTTGAAAGTAGTTTTATGTTTACACATAATGTAATATAATTCAAATATAGAATTTACTCTTATTATTATCATTTGCACCTTATTCTTTATTTTGATATTTTTCATTTTGACAGAGATTGCTAGCGGCATCAAGTTAGCATTAGGTATAAAAAGTTTATAATAAATTTGTTTTAATTTAATTTATTATAAACTTTTTATACCTAATGCTAACTTGATGCCGCTAGCGAAACTTATATACGAAAAAAATATACGAAACTTTTCAAATTAAAGTTTATAAAATCTGTTATTTTTGGACATAATTTTGTTTTTATGTTCTATTTTTTGGCAACACTACGGTTTTTAAGCTAAATGCGGTCCATGAATTAAAGCGACTGATAGGTGATTTTCAAGGTGATCCTGAAACGCGACTAAGTAACTTCACGGTCAATATAATAGAGTAAATTTTATGTCTTAAAAGTTGTTGGTAGTACCTAAAGGTGTCATGATAAATTTAAGAGCTATTAGAAAGTTAAGTTAGGGACATTAACAAGAATGGAAGTGGGTCTCAGATTACAAAAGTTAAAGAAAATATTTTTTGTTTATAAAAAAGGTGTGTTTATTAAGTTTAGAAAACAGCTTACATTAATCTTAGTTTCATAACTTGAGGGTTCCTTTGTTTTGTTTGCGCCCTTGCCAGTATGAAACGGCTTTAATTAAGATATCATGGGAAATAAACCTCTCAACTCCATGAAATATTAGACGCCTGACTAAATTGGATATTTTTCTTGAGGAAACGTAATTTAAATGTTTATATTAAGTGTAATACCGACGAGGTGTTGGAAACAATTGCGCCTTAATAAATCTTTATGCGATTAACAATAAACTAAAATAGGCATTATATAAGGATAGAATTATAAAAAATGTTTATTTATTATGGCTCGACATTATGAGTACCTCTGGCGTTCGGTCCATGAATGGCGTCGACTGCTTATATAGGTAAATAAATACAAGTAGATGTCGCATCCACTATGCCGGCCTGGTTTAAACGGGCAACTTTCAAGCTGATTTCGAAACTTGTATATATCTCATATAACATATCTCCACTGTTAAAAGCTAATAAGTGGTCTAAATTAAAAAAAAAGGTCAAAAATGTGATATTCATGACACAAATGATAATATCACATAATTAATGAATTAAATAAATTTTATGCGGTTTACTATCGCGTTTATTTTGATTTTACATTTTATTTATTATCCCGATGTTTCGAGAGCTTTGCAGCCATCGTGGTCACGGAGAGACTGAGGTGTTGGTCGTCCTATTAGTTCATGCTGTTATTTTTTCCAAAACTACCCGTTGATAGTAAGCCGCATAAAATTTGTTTCAATGTTGAATCAATGTTCGCACAAAATCTAAGAAAATTTTAAAATAACATCATTGTTATTTTGTATAGAATGAGACGGCAGGCGTGTACGAACGGTTTAGCGATTGGTTTGTTGCGCGTATAGTCCCGGGTTCGATTCCCAGTCGGAGCAAATATTTGTTTCATAGCCTTTATTTGTGATATTTAATTTATTAAAAATAGAGATGGATATTTGCTTTGGGTCTGGTTAACAAAGAGTGATAGGCAGTGGTACGAGTCTGTACCCAGTCTGCCGATCTGGGGTAGTACCACCACTTATAAGTATACAGACCGTGAAGTGATTTGGTCACGTTTCGGGATCATCTTGTAAGTTGCCGGTTCCATCTAGGCCGGCATAGTGGATGTGATTGCTACCAACAGGTATTGAATTGTAGTAGCAGTAAAATTCATTCATGGACCACACTTCGGCTTATGCATAATGCACAAGCGGGGTGCTGTCAAATGTCGAGTCACAATAAAAAAAAAGAACCTAGCATACTTTTTTATTGTTACTTGCTATCTGATTTGATGGTAAGCACGAGTGTCAATGACTGAAAAACGAGTCAGTTCACGTAAATATAAACGATTTGCAACATTGAGAATATACACGTGCCAATTATTTTACATGTAGTCAAATAATATAATATAAAAAACAAACAATTACAGAGAGTAAACTAAAATAAATACCAACAACATTTTTGTAGAATGCTTCCGACAAGATCTAATTCAATTACTCTGGACAACTCTGAAAGCAGATTCACTAAAGAACTACTCGTAGGAAAATGTGTTTTGGCTTGTTCGAAGGGTAACAATTTGTTTTCTACTAAACATTAAAACATTGGAATTGAATAAAATAAAACAACATTAGTTTTAGAATTATTTAATAATTCATTTAGAATACAAAAGGTAAAAATAACAATACGATTTACTTCATAATTTTCTTATTTATACTTCTAAATATATACATTAAATTCTTATTATCGCAGATAATCTTCAAATGACGAGTATTTACAATAGATTAGAGCTTTATATAGCTTATTATAATTACTTTATTATTATTTACAAAATTACAACTTTAAACCTCATTAAAGTTAATTTATAATATATTTAGGTACATTAAGGTATTAAACATTTAGGTAATAAACATAGATTTATGGCTCTAACACTACTTTGCATAACGAATTAGCACTTTAACACAAGCAGCAAGACTAAGCTCACATGAAAGTTTAGAAGAATTACAACTTGTTCAGTTTTCGTGTTGCCCCACAATGGCTATAAATCCAAGCAATGCGCTGCTTTTGCACTTTTTACTGCTCACCCTCTCGCATTATAGTTTATCACGTGCACTATAACGACGCACTCGCGTTTCAAAGTTCGGTTCGCCTACAAAACTTATTCTCCTTCGTCTTATATCACGACTTGCAACAAAGTTCTTTTTGAATATCTCTCGTATTCACTACACACACACACATATACACTTAGGAACTTTATCCTACATAGGGAAAAGGTGCGAACGGAGCGGGAAAGTAACCTGGGTAACCCGCACTGGGTTGCACTGGGATTGATTGTGTTATGTAAGATGTGATGGCGGTGGGAACTAACTTAGTGTTATATAGGGTCGTGAATACAGTTTTGGCACCGAATGTTAGTTTCAAAACTTTACTTTCAGTTGCAATCACTTCGGTGTTAACAACTACGGGCGTTGATGTTACTTGGTATTGTTGAGGGAACAAAGGATTCAATGGCTGAAGAGGTAAAGCTGGAAGGCTACTGGTACCAATTTCATATTCTGTTTTGGTGACAGTAGCTATAGGTCGCGATATGGTGCTGTAAACGGTGCTCTTTCCATCAAATACAGGAATAGCATGAGACTCGTAAATGGTTTCATATTTAAGAATAGGTTTAGAGGTGGTCACTACATTCGGTATTTGTGCCGCAGCAGCGGGATTTAGTAGTCGGAGGAGAGCCAATTGCTGTGCTTGTTCTGGAGTTAAAGCAGGAGTGGGAGGTTTAGGAGATTCCGTAACTTGCTGAGCTTTGGGACTATTTTGGCCATGTGCCTTTTTCAATCTGAGATGATTATCAGGTAAACGATACTTGTCTACTTCAGCAAGATCAAAATCGGATCCAATATTTGCCAAATCCAAATCAGGTGGGAAAGAACGATGAGGTACACCATCTTCATCTTCATCACTATCTCCAAAGTCTAACTCTAAGTGTAATTCTGAGCCAGCTTCATCGAGGCGACTATTGAATTCTTTAAGTGTTTTACTAGGAATAAATTGGAAGTAATCCATTGGTGGCAAGGTCTTGGTCGCAGTAACAAATCTTGTTACTTGATATGTTTGTATGAATGTTAGACTGCTGGTATTTCCCTCGCGAACAACTGGCAATATATGCGTCTTCAACATGTTTTGAGTGGTACTAAACGTCTCTGTTACAGTTTCCAAAGGTGGCGTTTCCATATCTGACAATAAAGTGATGGGTGGTAAAATAGCTATGCTGGAATCTAAGTTGTGATCTTTTCCATAAGGCGAAGCAGTAGCTAATATATTTTCAGTCAAAGGTTCGTTAATCGAACTGGGACTTATAATTAGTGAAGGTGCGATACTCTTGGAAATAGTAGATGTTATTGTAGCAACTCTAGTATTTTTCACTCTTCCAACCTGAAAGAATATTTAATAAAACATAAACAGTAAAATAATCACACACCAAAATAGTATAATTTAATAGAATTATATAAATTACCTGAACAGTATATGTTGTTCTAAGCGTAGCTATTTCATAATAAACGTCCTTGAAGTCAGTAGGCGTTGAAATTTCAACTTTTATTGTTTCAACAGGAGAGGGCTTCTCAATAGAGTTATCATCGGGATCATTTTCTAGTAAAGATCCAGGGCTATTTTGTGAACCAGAGAGTTCAAGATCATTGTCTGATCGTGATTGCGGACTTTCGTTCGATTGATTAGACTCATCTAATAATGGATTTGTGTTAGGTGTCGTCGTATCATCATCACCACCATTCATTTTTCTGATGTTTACTTTTGGTTTAGGACTCGATTTATACTGCCATCTACCAGGAGTCCGATTTAATTTAAATTTGTATATACTAGTTGAAGGTGTTGGTGTCACTTGTTCCACTGATGAAGGTGATACACGGGGTTTGAATCGTCGAGAGTTTGAATGGTTATCATTACTGTTTGGAGAAACTGCTGAAGATTTGTATCCAGAGTTGCGCTGATTTTTTCTCCTGTTGGCATATGATGCTGATGATGAGGATTCACTGAAAACAGATACGGTTGCCAGTTGAGGTGTATGAGATCGCCCAAATCGATTACTGAAAATAACAACAAATAGTAATAGATATTACAATTATTAGCAATAGTATTATTATGTTTACATATCGTTTGTTAGTAATACCTATTATTATTAAGATGAAAAACCAGTTCGATATATTTATTAAGGATTAGGATTATTAATGAGAAGTTATCGAGGAAATAAAAACAGAAACAAATAAGCTTTACCTTTGACTTCGATGATTTTGTGAAGAATTCCTATTTTTATATTTCTTACTCTGAGTCGGAGCAATTTCACGTTCTTCATCTGCTTTGTTAGCATGCGGTCTATGACGGTTTTTGAATGATCCATTTCCTGATGGGCGCCGAGTCGTTTTACCGAAATTGCCTTCGTGAGATAAAACAGTCTCATCGTGTAAAGATGCTGCAGGTGTAGGCTCTAAATTGTATCTATGATGCTTCGTGATAGCAGGGGCTGCAGTTTTTAAGATTCTTTGTGTAGGACTAGGTAAAATTTTAGCTTTATGTCCTAAGGGATTTAATATTTTCGAGTTGCTGTTCAACACTTGAGCATATTTTCCTGAAATGTATGTGCCGATTACACTGGTCTCGTGAACTGTAGTTACTCCGTCTTTTACAACGGTACCACCCAGTGTAGTTACAAGTCCTAAAGGATGTTCATCATCATCATTCTTGGGAGATGGCGTCGGTGGGTGAAGTCTATTTTTATGTTTCGGTTTTTGTGGGTGAGCTTTAGATGGTCTTAAGTTTATAACTTTATATGTCTCTTCTACGAATTCTGATGGTTGCCTCGATAGAAAATCGTATTCAGGTTCACCAATATTGTTGTTTGTAACAAGAACAGCGGGTTCGTCTTCACTTGATTTGACTTGCACTACACTGCTTACAACATTTTTTTCTGGTTGCTTGTCTGTTGGTTTATTTTGAGATTTATTAATGATGGCTTTTGGAGTATTATTTTCTACAATCTTCGATGGTCCAGCTACTATTTCTACTTTAGATATAACTTGTTTATTGACGATTGATTTTGGCACGTTCGGTGATTTCTCATCTTTCTTATCATTGGACGAAACAACTGTAATGGCACTGGATATAGGAGCTTCTTTATTAGAACTGGAATCCTTGGCTGACAATTTACTTGGCTTTATAGCTTCGGGCTTAACATTCGTAATAGAGGAAGGAGGTGGTTTCGTATCTATTATATTTTCATGTATTGGAGCTTCGGTTTTTGGTGCTTCTGAAAATAAAAACTCATAGTTAGTATATTATTACAATTATTTTAACGAAGCCAATAATATTTGAATTTTTTTTAAACATAAGTATTAATATGACCTGGAGGTGGTGCTGATTGTGGTGAAAATACCATAACAGTATTTCCTATAGTTGTTGTGAAATCCAAGAAACCGTAAACAGTTTGAGTAAGAAAATTTCCGTTGGCAGCTGGAGGATTTGATGGCTGAGGTTGACCTCCATCATAGACTGGTCCTTCTGCTTTAACACACGTCACTGAAATAAATATATAGATATTTATTGAGCATAAAATATAGAAGTTTTTCAAATAATACAAAAATATATTTTGAGAAAACAGACAACGCTTGTAATTTTGGTGTTTTTCGTAACATTAAGTAAAGAGAATTCAAAGGAGTACATTTTTCTCTGCATAATGTGCCACTATATCCTTGTTCATTCCGTCCCATTTGCTACCAAGTGGTGTGCAATAGTCCACCTTAGATACGGATCAGAGGTCTCGGGGGACGCTTTCCTAAGCTCTATTATAAAAACGCTTTTCTCAATTACTTATAGAATAACTTATGATTTATGTACAACACTTTGGCCGACATAGTGGCGGCGACTGAGGCGATCGTAATCTGAAACGGTATTTTTAGTCGTCGCTCTTTGACCTCTTCTTCTCATCAAGCAAGTCGTGGTCAGATGTCCCGTCTTAATGAAAAAAAATAAACTACTTAAATAAAAAGAGTTTACAAGCGAAAAGAATATAGCGCTTTACAGATTTTATTATTTATAATGTAGATAATAAGTAACTTACAAATGAAGGTAAAAACCAATATGATAAAATATTTTCGTTCCATGATTCTTAATGATCGAAGCAGCATTATAAATGTTATTGTCAAAATTGTAAGCAAGTCCAGCTTCTTGGTCGTTGAGTTGGGCGCATGTTATCGATGCTCTGTAAGAGACAGAAAATTAGGATTTAATTGATTATATGAAATGGAAAAATTATATGTAAAAAATATTGAATCAATCAATCAATCCACGCCCTTATTTCACGGATATGGGGGAAAACAATGGAGCGCCCTTGCTTCCCTCACATCTACATTTTTTTTCATACAAGCTCTATTATTTTGGGCACAAGGCAACCCAACTTTTTGTTGCGGCTCAACATCAGGCATATGATTAAAGGCGACCGCTACTATAGTAACTGCAAGTAGCAGTCGCATCCATTATGCCGGCCTAGTTGGAACCGGCATTTTACAAGCTGATCCTGAAACGCGCTTAAGCCACTTCACGGGCGGTATACTTTAAAGTGGTGGTACTATCCCAGATCGGCAGTCCGGGAAAATGACCACTAACTATCTGCCTACCACTCTTATTTAAATCATAATAAAGAAAGCTTTGAATTTTGATGAATCGAATTGAAAAAACGAATGAAAAATGAATATTTTATATAAAAATACATGTTTAAAATTGCAATGATGAATTTATAGTAGAATGGTTTTGCGTCAGTAGATAGTGTGGGGGCTCATATCGTTTCCAAATGCGCCAGCGACCAAAATAATCACTTGATATGCAAAACAGTGGCCACGCGGTTTGGATTCTCATTTCGTTGGTGCACAAATTCATTGCCGAAAACCGATATAGCTTTAAAATTGAGTTACCACGTTGCATGACGATGAACGTAGGTATACTATTTGCGATATTAATTATAAATCTGTTTCTATATACCTATGTATAGTTATAAATATTTATATTTATTGTCATATAAACAATCGCCATGAATATTAACAAAACTAACTTTAGGAGGTTAGGGGTTCGCTTACTTATAATTTTTGCACCTAATATATCCAACAACAATTGAAAAGTGGAATGATTTGCCAGCTCATGTGTTATTTCCATCTTATGACCCTGGATCCTTAAAGCGATGCGTCATAATGACCTTAGGCCGGCATAATGACGGCGACTGAGGCAGCCAGGAACTAACTCGGTTTTTCCAGTTGTTGTCGTTCTGGACCTCCTCTTGCTTATCAGGCGTGTCGAGGAAAAATGCCGTGTCACAATAAAACAAAATAAAAAAATAATTTTCATATTCCCTTGTTTTTAAGATAGACAGTTACCACGTTACCAAGGGTAAAATAAAATAAATAAAAGATTCGGTATATAAAGGATAGGATACTGCATCTAGAGGACCATATTATATTAGGTATGCAACAGTCTACCTAATATAATATCTTTCTTTAAAACTTCCACCAATTACAAGTAAAGGAACACTACACGTTTGAGACCTTTACTCTTGTCTAACAAAATAATTAAAATATACATCTTCAATAAATATTATAAACCCCTCGAATGATACAAAAATATGTGTTTGTTTACTCCCATACGTTTCAATAGATACATTAATTAAATTAATTCAAAGTCGGTTCGTTAAACTTCTCAGTATTTCACGCCAGTTAAATAAGGGCAAAGTGATCCTTTAGCTATCGAAATAGATCTTTGTTAGGTGCAGCTCCGTAGTTCACGACTGGCATGCTTTGTATGGAAGGTTGGCATTTACTCGTCTCACAATTTGAGTAATCTGTTATATTGGCTAACATATAACAATGTACATACTATAGAAACAACATATATTAAATTTACTTTGTATTCTTAAATATAGAGAAGACGTAGAGAGGAACTATTATTAGTCATAGTTTGGTCTACTATTGTAAACTGTCGATAAGCAAGCGTCGTCGACTGCAAAAACCGACAGGTTTCGTTTGCCTTAGTCGCCTTTACTATGCCGACCAGCGAATGAATGTAAAGAATGAATGTGCCGACCAGAGAATGTAAAGTTTTAGGAATGTAAATGTGTATCTTATTATTCTGTACAGAATGTTTTTATTATAAAAATATCTTATTAATGTGGTAAAATTGTAAGAATTCTAATAACAATATCTTAATATATTATTTATTTATAATTAGGTATTGTTACAAGGTTTTTTTAAGCACCCATGCCCATATCTGTTTTACAACCTTAAGGTTAAATAGAAATCTTTTGTAGTATTTTTATTTATTCTGTTTAATGCAGTAACGGTTTTTGTCTGTCTGTCAAAGAAAAACTATATGATTTTAAATAACTTATCTTGATATAAACTAAAATCATGATATTGTGCCGACCTTAAAAAGGTCGCACTAAAATTATTTTAATTCATTTCCATTTAAAAACATAAATGTCATTTTCAAACTCATTTATTCTTTTGTTTTGATATTCTATTTTTATGTCAAATAAATTAGTCTTTTTTACAATTTTAATGGGTGCGTTTCATTTCACCACGTCCTTGACCACGTCGCGTCAAAATATAAAAACACAATTTAAATTGAATTGAAAATGCTATAATGTACAAGTACGTATTCAATATGCAGTATCTAAGTAGGCAAATCTGTTATTATTGAATATCGGCAGTCAGACGATATTGAAGACATTTCATTGCTCAAATAGCAGATGTCATGTCATGCATCTACACTTAGGTATATGATATTATTGTGATCTACATATTCAGTTATTCAATGGTTTATTTTAAATAAATATAAATAATCGTATAGTTAAACCTATGATAAGTATAGATAGTAATTAACTCTTGATTCGGTTATATAAAGATTCATAAATAAGAAATTATGAAATGATAAATGTCAAGTATATTTAGATTTGCCTAGAAAAAAATAAAATGATGATTTCCCAGCAGTAAAAAAATATAAATAAGTTTAATGAATTTATGGTTACCGACTTACCGTGGTCTAGTGGTACTAGACCTATAAAACCCCGCTGTCCGCTGCCGGTACCAATGTATCTTTGATATTACTTGTACTTTGGTAGCCGCAATAATGTTTAGTAGATTATTATCGAAATGTAAAGTATCCTTAGATTTTGCGCAAATAATGGTTAATGAGCTAAACAAATTTTATGCGTACAATTATGTTGTACAATCATTTACCAAAAATGAACGCGATATAATCCGCATTTTTTTTTTTATTGTGACTCGACATATGACAGCACCCCGTTTGATGTAAAGCCGAAGTGTGGTCCATGAATGAATGTCACTGCTACTACAATTCAATTACTGTGAGTAGCAATCACATCCACTATGCCGGCCTAGATGGAACCGGCAACTTACAAGCTGATCCCGAAACGTGACCAAAATCACTTTACGGTCTGTATACTTTGTAAGTGGTGGTACTACCCCGGATCGGCAGACTGGGTACCACTGCCTACCACTCTTTGATAACCAGACCCGAAGCAAATATCTATCTCTTTTTTTTAATAACAAATATTTGCAATATTTATTATTACAAATAAAAGCTGTGAAACAAATATTTGCTCCGACCGGGAATCGAACCAGGGATTTTACGCGCAAAAAACCAATCGCTAAGCCGTTCGTCCACGCCTGTCGTCAAAATGTTATTATTGAAATGTTACTTAAAAAACATACAAATAAAATCCTTTTTGAAATATAACTTTTTTTCTTAATACATTTTGTATCCAGTAGAGTTGGGATCAGGTCCAGAGCCTAAATGATAGATAATTATATTAAAAACTTTATCTATTCTCAGTGTATCGTGGGAGTGTAAAAGGATGGAATAGTTTGTTACAATGTATAACTATATGAAGTGCACATCTTTTCTTAGCAAAGTGCAGTGACATCAAATGATGTGAAAAATAAGAGTTCACAGAAGAGCATCTTTGTGTACTCGACTGCTTTGTCCTTTACAACGTGCCAATATTATATTCTGAACGATTTTAAAATATATTTTCTACGTCAAGCCACAAAATATGTTAAGCTGGAGCGCGGTTCGTAAATGGTAGCAGTCATATCCACTATGCCGACTTTGTTGGCACCGGCAACTTTCGAGTTTATCCCTAAACGCGACTGAGTCATTTGAATGTGATAGACGAATGTGAAGAATGGGCCACCAACAGTCTACCGCACTTGAAATGTTTTGGTAATTCCGATTATTATTATTTTTTAAAGACAAATTTTACTTTTTTAAATATAATAAACAAAAAGTTTACCTAATTTCGAAGAGGCTGGTAAAACTTTAAATTCCGTAACAATAACTTACGTTGGGGTTTTAAAAGTCAACCAAGATTATATTTTTACTCTAAAGGTAACACCAAAATTATGCATACTTAAAACTTCAATATTTTGATTTTGATTAAAAAATAATTAATAATGTTAATTTTGTATTATATATTATTAGGAATATTATTGCCTGTGTTGCATAAAAATAGCTCCGCTCCGGTCAAAATGTTTCTTGTTATCTATCCTTGCTTTTATGATAAAAAGAGGTTGTTTGTAAGGCAAGCAAGTTGGTAAAACGTTGTGTGTTTACTTGTGAGATGGTTTGCTTTATGTTGGATATAGAGACAAACGCCGTGAAGCAATATGGACATAGACTGCCTTCAATGTAGACATCTTTGAGATAGGCAGTAATGTTAGACGCGGCTCAAGAACACGACTAGAAAGAACTATTCAAGCGATATGGGGATGATTTGTACAGATAGCAAAATATTATATTTCGTTTCGTTGAGAATGTTAAGTTCTTTATTACAAATGTTTTCAAACGTTTAGGTAATAATATATCTAATGAATATTCTGTACTAATATGAATTGAGAAAATGAATGGTATTGTGTTATTAGGCTGTAAAATTTATGCGGAAAATATTAAATGTTATGTGTTTATTCAAAAGCGAAAATCACAAGCAAAAGGATTGTTTTACTCAATGTAAAATATCTTTAACATTTGTTGTTATTCGTACATCTGCTATCCCTACTCAGTTCTTGTATGTCTGACCGAGTGGGCGCTCCTACGTTCATCCCTCTATTCAAACAAAATTTAATGAGGCGTATGCTATACAGAAGTGGCGTGTACGCTCTCGCGGTTACATGAACCGCTCGCCTAAGCTGCCCGTGGCCCTCTGTCAGAAGACTATGACGCGTGATATATTTCAACAAGAAAAACCTACTTTATATTAATCATCGCCTTTATAATCTAAACGGGTATTACTAAGTTTTTACCTTTGTGGTGTAAGATGTCCCTTACAAATAACCATTCTGTATAAGCCAATATACAGAAATGAACCAATAATATCCAGTAATTTATGTTGGCAAGGCCTAGTATTGTAGAACAAACAATGGTGGCACTGCCCCGAGGTCGTGGCTAAATTTATATTCGAAGTTTTGGATAAAAGGGGTTGTCCGGAAAACTGGCCTTGCTAACCAAACCGATAAAGAACTTAGTTGGCATAACTGCTATAAGTAAATAAGAGAAAATTTGCTTTGTATTATTGAGTCCTTTGATACGGATCCGCATGTGTCAGAGTTAGATTTATGTTTGTGTAGGGGTAAAAAGTGACAACACAGCCCGTTATTTGTTGGCTATTGATATAAGATACATCACACAAATAAAATACAAAAGAGTTTTTATTTACTTAGATTTCATGTCGTGGTTAAATTTACTATTTTCAGTGTAAATAAAATTGTCGTAGACAGTAGCCGGTGGTGAAGTGGCGCGCCTCCGCGTCGCTCGCTTAGTTTTGGCTGCATCCCAGGCACGTTCTGCATTTTATTCAAAACGTTGAGTTGAAGGATAAAGTTTTATTATTTTACTACTTTAACGTGATCGGACTTCACCTGAGTTAGGAGCTCGTATGATGTGAGACGGCTGTACAAACGTCTTAATCAAAGTTAGGACAATAGAATCATAAGAATAAGACAATACAACACTTAGAATATTTACTGCGGGTCTGGTTGTCTAAGAATGTGCCGATCCAGGGTAGTACCACCACTTACAAGTATACAGACCGTGACTTAGTTACGTTTCGGCATCAATTTGTAAGTTGTCGATTTCAACTAGTTTGGCATAGTGAATGTGACTGGTACTTGCAGTTAATTAGGTAGCAGTTGCCTCCTTTAAATGGTGGTGCTGGTGCTGTTATATAAAATATAAATATTAAAAATATCAAGTTAGCTATTTTGTGTGAACAGTTTGAAATTAAATTTGAAACAATACAGGTGAATCTACGTTCTTGACACATAAAATACACCGCAGTACACGTTTAGAATTCAAATGTAGGTATATTCTTTCGTCGGTGTGTTTTTCGCGAATTGTTCACTGAAACGCATTGCGTGGCAGCCTATTTAAATTCAGCGTTCGTCACCGGCACCACTCACTGGACAACTCAAAGAATTTTAAACAGCGAGAGTGGTGATGTCCAAAACCGATTTTCATACTGTTTATTTGAACGCATCTCATCAGAATATAAATTTATTATTTGTGTACTTTAAACACTTTATTTTTATTGTGGCTCGACATATGATAGCCTGATGTGAAGCTGGAGTGCGGTCCATGAATAGAGGCGATTGCTACTACAGTTAAATATCTGCAAGTAGCAGTCGTATACTTTATACCAGCCTTAACCGGCAACTTTCAATCTAATCCCAAAACGCGTCTAAGTCATTTATACTTGAAAATGATGGTAATACCTCGGGTCGGCAGGCCGGGCAAAGAATCAACAACTGTCAGCCTACTTTTAAAAGGAACTATAGTAATGTGATAATAACGGTACATTTGTTTCTTAATATGACTAATATCTAAATGCTATAATCTCTAAATATATAAAATAATTCATGTAATAATGAGTAAATTTAGTAACTTCCTTAACACGACCTGGGTTAAAATGGTATTTGTTACATCATTTCGTAAGTTTGGAGCCACAAGGCGTTTGGATCAGGCACCGTGAGTCATTGTATCGAACACGAGGTGAGGTAAGGGCGCGCCTTCTACACTTGCATTATTGTAATGAAACAATAGAACAAGAAGGTTAAAGTTTTCGCTGATCCACCCACGTTCAACACTAACCTAAACTACTATTGGTGACATTTGCTTTGAATCTAAATGTTACCTCGGTCGTAATTAACTTTATGCCTATTATTTAGGATTAAAAATGAATGATTTTTTTAAGATTGACAAAAGGAATTTATAAATCTGATGTGGATGGATGTGTTAAACGAGGCAAGCCTAAAAGAGTGATTTCTGACCAAATCGGAGAGATCCCCAAGAAAGCGTAGAGTTTGTATGAAGAGAATTGTGGATGTAAGGGATGCCAGGAGTTGTGTCAGGATAGTGTGGCGCTGTTTTGTCTCTGCCAATCGTAGTGAGAAAAAGACGGGCCAATTTAATTAATTATTGAATTAAAATAAGTAGTTACTAAACCCCAAACAATATGCATGTTCATATTAAAACTTTTTTTTTGTGACTCGACATATTATGTCAGCACCCCGCCTGATATTAAGCTGGAGTGCGTTCCATGAATAGAAGTGACTTCTACTACAGTTAAATAACTGTGCGCAGTCAGTCACATCTACTACTATGCCGACCTAGTTGGAACCGGTAACTTACAAGCTGATCCCAAAACGCGATTGAGTCACTTTACGGTCTGTTTTCTTTTAAGTGGTGGTATTTACTGCCTCGGATCCGCAGACTGGGCACCACTTTTTATATTTTTTTTATTGTGACTCGACATACGAGTATGACAGCACCCCGCTAGATGTTAAGCCGAAGTGTGGTCCATGAATGAATGTCACTGCTACTACAATTCAATAACTGTGAGTAGCAATCGCATCCACTATGCCGGCCTAGATGGAACCGGCAACATACAAGCTGATCCCGAAACGTGACCAAATCACTTCATGGTCTGTATACTTGTAAGTGGTGGTACGACCCCGGATCCACAGACAAGGCACCACTGCCAAACACTTTTTAAAAGCTTAAGTAAAGTAAATCAGACGATGAAAATTACTAGAACAAAGGTTATTTAAAAGGTTTTCCTATATTCTTTTCTTATTGAAGTCATTGTGGATGGTAAATCGAAACGAGCGATGGGTCGTAGCTTAGCGTATTGTTAGAGCAGATCGATCGCGTCCGCGCACAGACAAAGGATTCTGGAATATTGTTTGTCACAAAATTTATTATGGCGGCAGACAGAGAGTGGGACGAACGCTAGCCCTCTCAAATAACATATCTAATATATCAACCGAGGTAACAGTTAGAGAGCAAACATATTTACCTAACAAAGCGAACCTAAATGTTGAAACATGATCAGACACCAAAAGTGCTCCCTGTTAGGTTTGGTGAATATGAAATTTGGTCATCACTAATAAATATACACTATAATATAGTAAACCTCTAAAATACGCATATCACATATCATCCATTTGTATGTACAGTTGACTAAACGCTCGCTGCACCACCTTAAGGGATACAATGGTTTGAACTACTCTTGCGCACGTAATACGCCCATTCTCGGGTATTTCGACGTTAGCCTATTAAAGGCGAGTATTTTTCTATAATCCATTTTTCTTATGATCTGCAGGTAACAATCCTTTTCTATTGTTTAGATTTTTTTATGTTGCCAAAATATTGGTGTTAGAAGATTTTTTTGTTTAGTCTATTAGTTGAAGGTAAAAGAAGCGAGGCTTATGCTTCTGCCAGGCGCAAAGGAATATTTTGTTAAATGATGGTCTATGGTACTTATTAAAAAACGTAAATTTAGGATTTGTAGGCAGTAGTGACTAGTGTGTCGATCCGGGATAGTACCACAAGTAAACAGAACATGAAGTGGTTCCGGATCAGCTTATACGTTGCCGGTTCCAACTAGGCCGGCATAGTGGATGTGACTGTTACTTACAATTATTTAACTGTAGTATTTTAACCTTCATTCACGAACTGGACTGCAGCCTAACATATAAAAATAAACAAATAAATCTTATGTAAAAGGATGTTAGTTTTGTTTTTATAAACTTCTGTTTTATTTTTATTTAGTGGCTCACTGTTGTCTCTCTCTATCCCTGAGGGAATATAAAATGTAAATCAATATATCATTGTAACACAAAAAATACAGTTTTCGTATATATGTATATAAGTTATACAATGACATTTAAAAAAAACACTCATCTGTTTAAACAAAATTCTGAATTTCAGATGAGGGAGCAAGCGACACGCTGCGTCGCCCATTAATGGATGAATAATATAATTCAAACCACTCGTTCTAACAAAACTCAGTAATAGAAACGCAAATAAAATCTTAATAATTTACCTAAAATTGTATGCATACATTCAACATATTTTTATTCGAGAGTAACAGCTATCCTTAGGAGAAATAGAGATAAAAGTGGGAGAATTGAAGTAAACGATTTGTCCCTTCATAATTCCAAGAATTGCTTTCTTTTACGGTTATATTATTATAATTACTTGATTATTGCGTAGACACAATGGTTAACTATGATACTAGCGCTTAACTGCGGAGGTACTTGCAGTGGTGGAGCAATGCGAAAGGGGTGTGATTTCGTTTACATGCCAATCCTCCCGTAGTAACTTACTCCAGTGAAGCGCTGTATGGCATTTTCTGACCTCGACCTGCCTGGTGGTAAGCACGATAGAAGTCCTACGATTATATAGTAGATAGGTCCTACGAGATAGAGTGCCAACGATTGAATAACCCGAATACGTTCACGGTTCTTGTCACGATGCCGCCCAAAGGTTATGGAATGGGGAGAATATATAGACTTGTAAAGCATTCTACTTTTCGATTGTACTACAAGGAAACGCATTATTAATTATTTATTGAGGCGCGACATCTGACTTTGATATGCCTGTAAAAAGCAAGTGAATGACTGTAATCCAAAATCGACTGAAAAAACAACTGAGATTAGGGTTGCCTCAATCGTCATCGCTATGCCGGCCAGAAGTCTTAGCCGAAGTCGCTACAAAGTATTGGAATTGTCCGCTCCCACTCTTTAATAATTAAATATTTTGAGTATGCATGTCAATTATAAACAAAGATGATATTTCAAAGAAACTGTAGAAGCATGCCCTTTTCATAATATAATTTTACAAACAGTATTGGGTTACAAGTGAATATAATTAATTTAATTAATAAACTTTTAAAGTATTCGTATTATTTAAAGTACAGCCGTGAGTTTATAATCAAATGGAATTGTAAACAAACTCTGTATTGTAGCCACGTGAGGTGAGTAGCAAAATTTCGGCTTCGACAATTCTAATTTCACGGCGTGACGAGGACCTCTTCTCATTTTCTTAGCGGTTGCGGATATTTTCAATTTTCCCGACGGTAGCTCCTTTTTATTAGTTGTTGTTTTCCCTTGAATACTAATCAAGTTGGAATTAACATTCCTGTGACAGCTGCTTTGTTTATCAGAAGAAATACACACAAGATATTCGTAACACGAACGAATAACAAATTCCAATTATAGAAATATTTGCAGATGTCGGATGCACACAAATTCATTGCTCTGAAACCAGACACTGACAATATAAAATAAACCACACAGAGAGAGTTTTTTACTGTGACTCGACATAATGTGACAACACCCCGTTTGATGTTAGACTGGAGTGCGGTCCATGAATGGAAGTGACTGTTACTCCATGTAAATAACTGTCACGTGCACTATGCCGGCCTAGTTAAAACCGGCAACTTACAAGTTCATCCTGAAACGCGACTTAGCAACTTCAAGTACTGTTACTAGTAACTGGTGGTACTATTTCTTTTTTTTTATGAACAAATATTTGTATTAATTAATCTAATTAATAAATATTACAAATAAAA
Source organism: Tinea trinotella (assembly GCA_905220615.1). Classification (NCBI taxonomy): domain Eukaryota; kingdom Metazoa; phylum Arthropoda; class Insecta; order Lepidoptera; family Tineidae; genus Tinea; species Tinea trinotella. Next base: position 6,295,724 of record HG992310.1, read on the forward strand.
GCTATGAAATAAATATTTGCTATGACCAAGAATCGAACTCGGGACTTTACGCGTAATAAATCAAATGCGTCAAAAACCACGTTCCTCTCATTACATTTCTGATCTCGGCTTGATATTTGCTGATAAACAATCTAGGGGAAGTTCAACAGGGTCGACGCGACGACTGAAAAAAACAACTAAGTTTGCTGTAAGGCTGTAAGGCTTAGTTGTCGTAACTATGCTGGCCAGAGCACCTCCGCTTGAAGAAACTAAGGTTATAGGATTATTCTAATTACCATTCATTCAATTAGTTTTGATTAAACTCGTAAGTATATTGCAGAAAAGTATTAAAGTCATAGCTACGACAGAAGCACTACTAACCTAACCTAACCTAGAACAGTAATTAAAGTCTAACTTAATCTCCTGTCACCGGGTGCAGTACTGCGCTGAACTTACTACCTCTAAGACTTAATTAGATTTTTGATGAATTGTTTAAGATAAAATCTACACGTGTGTCTGTTGATGAAGTTTGAAATGTGTATTTCAGATATAGAATAATGCGATCTAGTTTGCAGACGTATAGCCGACCGTGGTATAGTGGTAGTGCAGTAGTTACGCAAACCGAGAACTTCTGTTTTTTAACCACCCGGTGTCAAAGTTGCTTTGAACGTCAAGTTTCTATGATACAACTAAGTTTGCAGCTTTGACACGCTTTTTTAATTTTCATCGGCGCTCTTAAACCTCCCTCATTAGATTTCCTCAACGGGAAACTAGTGGTCGATGTCGCGTCTCAATAAAAAAATATAAATTTTATTAGATTTTGCGTGAACATTAAACAATTAAACAAATGAAAAAAAAAATGAATTATCAAATTGTATGCGACTTACTATCGCGTTTATTTTTGATTAATAATTTCACATTTTTTTATTATTCCGACGCTTCGAGAGCTTTGCGGCAATCGTAGTCACGGACACATATTGTAAAATCATTAACCAAAAATAAACACCATAGTAAGCTGCAAAAAATTGTTTAATTAATTATTTTTATCTAGTTTTAGTAGGGCCTTTTATCCAAGCTCGAGGCATACGGTTTACCTGACCGTCTGCGGGGTTGGATAGCTGACTTCCTGCGCGACCATTCCATACGCGTCGTTGTGGATGGAAGCGCATCGCGCAGGATGTCGGTGAATGCCGGCGTCCCTCAGGGCTCCGTGCTGTCGCCGACTTTGTTCCTTCTGCATATCAATGACATGCTGGACCTTGGATCCGGCATTCATTGCTATGCGGACGACAGCACGGTGCATGGACGCTACACTGCCCGCCCCGCAGCCGGCAAACAGGTGATAGCCGAAATGAGAGAGTCTGTTGTAGCGGGACTGAACCGGGTTCTTGATCGTATTACCCACTGGGGCGGAAAGAACCTGGTTCAGTTCAACGCAGACAAGACTCAGGTTTGCGCGTTCTCGACGAAAAAATCCCCGTTTACTCCCCTTCCTTCTCTTTGCAACATTTCCCTTGGTACGTCGGACAGACTAGACATTCTAGGAATGTCCCTTCGCTGCGACTTGAATCACAGGGACCACATTGAGCGGGCCATTAAGACCACCTCCCGCAAACTTGGCATCCTGAACAAGGTGCGACGGTTCTTCGCGCCGGAGCTTCGCCTGCTATTGTACAAGGCGCAGATTCGCTCTTGTGCGGAGTACTGTTCGCACCTCTGGGATGGCTCTGCCTAGTATCTTCTCAATGCCCTTGATTCATTGCAGCGCCGAGCTGTCCGAATTATAGGTGATGCAGAGGTCTCGCGAACTCTGGAGCCCCTGCAACTACGCAGAGACATGGCGGCTCTGTGCGTCCTCTATCGCCTATACCACGGGGAATGTTCCGAGGAGCTCTTTAACCTTGTTCCTACCTCGTCTTTTCACTCCCGCAATACCCGCACAGGTCGGGGAAAGCATCCGCATTTTATCGACCGAATCGGCAGTCGAACTAAAAAGTTCGGTGCGTCTTTTCTTTGTAGATCAATCGACAAGTGGAATGCTTTGCCTGCCCAAGTGTTCTCTCCATCCTATGACCTTGGATCCTTCAAGCGATGCGTGAAGAAGCATCTTAGGCCGGCATAGTGGCGGCGGCTGGGACAGCCGGGAACTGACTCGGTTGTCCCAGTCGTCGTCACTCTTGGACCTCCTCTTGCTTATCATCAGGCGGGTCGAGGTCAGATGTCGTGTCACAATAAAAAAAAAAGTTTTCATATCCCAAAATATGAATCTGTGGGTGAATCTTTCTATGAAATAAATATAAATAACTAGTCGTAGGTAATAATTTTTATTCAAGAATTTAACGAAAATCAACTGTTTACCTACCAATTGAGGTACAGAACCTCGGAAATGTATAATAAAATTTATTATTCAATAATGTGAATTGACACAAGACGTCCATCATTCAATGAGGTTTTATTAGTATTATTAGATCCTTATATCAAAAAAATCAACTGATCTGACCATGACTTCATTGGCATATATTGAATATTTTCAAATAGATCTTAGATGGCATAACAATAAATTGAACAATAGCCGTCTAAGCAAGAAGATCGACAAGAGTGCGCCATCGATAACCTTTGGAGCAATATTTTGACTGAACCAAACTAATATGACAAGGCCAATTGCTTTTGTAGAGCCTTTACAGTGCGAACAACTATAATTTATAAGATTGTATTCCGTTTGTGCTAAAATTATATAGCATTAACTTAAATTTTCGCAGTTGTAAAATGATGACTAATAAGTACGTAAAGTATTGCATAAATCGTGTAATATTAGATACTACGTGTTTTATGTGTTAGATAACAGTAAAACATGTTTAAATAGCTTTTATTATTGTAAAAATATGTAAAAATTAATATAATATTCTTAAAGTATGGTAAATTGTTAATTTGAACGTCATTCGTATTCGCGAAAACACAACAACTGATAAGGGAATGTTACCTCTGGGAGAATTGAATATTTCTCAACAGCGAGACTGTGGAAATGGGACCTTATCAAGCCTCGAATTACAATGTCTCGGAGGCAAAATAAATTATTTATTTAACCTTATCTGAGTGTTTCCTCTGCGAATAGGAGAAAGTCTTGCCCTTTCTCAGTGTAGCTGAAAAAATATGTCACCGACAGTTTTATTCAGCGTTTTCTTTTGTTTTCTCTTAACGTTGTGCAAACATAAACATTTTTATTTTCCGTGAAAATAAATCTGTACATATACAATTATTATGAGTAATAAAATTACTTAAGCAAACATTTTAAACATTAAGCGCAGTTGTAAGCGATACTATTATTAACAGATCTATTAAAAAATACTACTTAGTTTATAATACTTAACATTGCAACCGTGGTGTAGTGGCAGTGCAATGGTTACGCAAACCGAAGAGACCACCAACCGGTACCAATGTATCTTTGATATATGTACTTTGGTTGTTCTGTTTCTTTTAGTAGCTTAGTATAGAAATGTAAATAAAAAAATATGTAACTTTATAATTTATAAATTGTGTAATTAAAATGTCTATGAAAATTGTTGATAGGTTGTCATATGGGACTAGTTTCGAAATAAACTAATGGCCGATGTCAAATTATGTTTCGTGAAAGAATAATTTAAAGCCGACAGTCGAATTGGGGCTCATGTCATCGTGTTAAGTTGTTAACTATCTGACCTTTGAAATATCTACGAGTATGATTTTCATGCCTCATTACTCTGGTGACCTTTCTCATAGGCTTAAATACAGATAAAGTATAGACGCTAAACTTTCTTAAATTTATATTGTTGTATTATATTTATAGACAGTTCGACAGCGCTCTTTGATTAATTATATCATTGTTAATATATATATTATAATTATCGTGAGTTATTATAATTTATAATTACAATTATATTATTATAGTTGTTATATGAATACAATCAAGCGCGGATGCACCGTTGGGGGCACGATTAGCCCACAACCCTAATAGACTTGTGACGTCACACTTGAACGTGAAAAAGCGAAGTGTTTTCGCTATTCTTTTTGTAATTTTCATGAGCGAACAAACTATTATTTTAATTTACATTTCTATACTATAAGCTATCAACGTGCTTGTATCATAGAAACAGGACAACCAAAGTACAAATATCAAAGATGCATTGGTACCGGCCTGTGGTTTTAAACCCGTGCTCTCGGTATGCCTTAATCTGGAATGCACTTTATCGATCATTTTTTTTAATTTTTTATTGTGACACAACATATGATAGCACCTCGCTTGATGTTAAGCCAAAGTGTGGTCCATAAATGAATGTCACTGCTACTACAATTCAATAACTGTGAGTAGCAATCACATCCACTATGCCGGTCTAGATGGAACCGGCAACTTACAAGCTGATCGCGAAACGTGACCAAATCACTTCACGGTCTGTATACTTGTAAATGGTGGTACTACCCCGGATCGGCAGACTGGGTACCACTGCCTACCACTCTTTGATAACCAGACCCGAAGCAAATATCCATTTTTTTTATTAACAAATATTTGCAATATTTAATGTTATTAAATAAATTTAATGTTATTGCAATATTTAATGTTATTAAATATTGCAAATAAAAGCTATGAAACAAATATTTGCTCCGACGGGGAGTCGAACCCGGGACTTTACGCGCAAGAAATCGCTAAACCGTTCGTCCACGCCTGTCGTCAAAAGTTCATGCTTAGTCGATTTTTGGGTGGCCACAACCTTTTATGAGGTCTGAATCGGCGCCTGTATACTATGTTGTTTTTGTTAGGTATTTAAATTTAGAATTATAATGGCAAGGATAATAATTTGTGGATGTTATCGTGTGCCATTAAATACGAGATAAAATTTTATTCAAAATTCAATAAGGTTATTATTTTGATATTAAAAACATAGGCACGCATGAATCACGATAAAAGGTCAAGGTATCTAACATATATTTTAAGGTATTGTTTACAAAACATCGTGAGGGCGTTTAAGAATAATACACATTTTATAAATTACTTCAGCCATAAAATTGGCTACATGAATCATTACGGTAGTGTTAATTGGCATCTTCATTGATCATTTCGCGTAGGATTACGAGTGTGGGTTGCCATAGTGATTGGTGTAAGGAAAAATTGCACTCGTGATGTTTGAAACAAGACCTTCATTGTATCACTATTAAGCTAAAATGTCGAAATTTAAGTAAATCGTGCGTAACCTCGACTTATCGAAATATCACAACCAACACCTAGAATTTCTCATGATTTTTAGATTAAGTTACGGTCAAGATTTTTGTAACAGTACCGGCATAGTGGATGTGACTGCTACTTACAGTTATTGAACTGTAGTAGCAGTCACCTCCATTCATAGATCGCACTCTAGCTTAATATCAGTCGGGTCGGGGTGAAATGTCGTGTCACCAAAAAAAAAAAAAACATCGGGTGCTGTCATATATCGTAAAAAAATAAAAAAAATGATTTTAGTAGTGCTGGCCAACCACTTGGCATTGAATTACCACTACACCACGGTCGCCTTACATACGAGAAGAAGCCATGGTAGAATCTGACGACGAGCAAGTAAGTGCATGCTAAGAACAATAATTATTAAATTAAATATATTGCTAATAAATTAAATTTAATTCATATTTAGTAACTTATATATTACCCAAAATATACATTACCCAAAATGAAATAGATACCTAAATACTCGTATTCAAATATAAAATAATGTCATTTTTTGAATTCATTTTAAACATATTCCAATGCCTAGTATTATTTATTATCTAATATATAAATTAGTAATAAACATTGGATGGAAAAACAAACGACAGCGACTGGGGAAGGAATACAGTGACCCGGTCACGCGTCACACACCGGGTTTGTGCAGGAATATTCTCATTATAGCTTGTCTAACAATAAATGATGCGCCCATCCACTTTATTAGAGTATTTAAATGTGTGAATGCAAATATTTGTAACTATACTATTATACTTTATTAGCGTGCTCCTTCTTTTGTGTCCAACCAACAACTGAATGACAATTATAATGGCATTTTCGGTGTGTTGCATTCATATTTTATGTTTTCTCGTGTGCACAAATGCAGTGGAGGGGCGCGTCAATTCGACTTAGACAGACTATACCAATTTATAAAGCAACCACTGATAATTTTCTCACTTTTATGAATAAAACTATTTCTTGTAAAAAAATTAGATGCTGACATAAAGTATATAATAATTACAAAAATAAATAGCTAAACAGAACAATATTTTCGCATTAAATTTGTGTAATAAACAAAAATTAGGTGAAGCAATTGTACAAAAGTCATCAGCCGCCTCAGTACATTTTGTTTACATAAAATGGAATTACATCAAGAAGAAAATGAGAGAAAAATATTTCACTTTCACTCGTGCTAAGGTAGTCTTTGTAAAAAGTCTTCAATTGTACGTTAACTTTGCATGCCGTCTTGCGAAATTCAAACAAAAGATATTTCACAGTATTCAGTATTTTTTCCAAGACGTCGCGGCTAATAGATTTTTCACGGATGTTAAAGCAACTATTGTCCTTACTTTGAAAATTAAAAAAAAAAACACGGCATCATCGATTTTTAGAAATTTAACACATAATTTGTTTGGAATATTGTCTAATATTGTTTTAGGTAATACGTCAACGTAGTATAATTCATGAATGAACTTTATATACGTATATTTAACATCGAACCTTATATAAATATATTATGGAGGCATTAGAAATTATTATTGAATATCTTAATTCTATTAAAGAAAGAGATTGACAAAAGAGATTTATAAATCAGAGGCAAGTAAAATAATGAAACAGGGACGCCCCAGAAGAATGTGTCTTGATAAAGTCGGGAGCAATCTTGAAAAAGCACAGGTCGCAGTGTCCGTAATTGTATCATAATCGTAGAAAATCTTTATAGAAAGTAAAGCGTGATATTTCGAATAATTGATATAAGATATTTAAATTAAAACAGATAATATCTTAAATAAGATGAAGAAGATAAATTTCATAATATGTATTTTAATGGCACGTGCTATGAATGTATACTTACGCAGGTAGAGAATAACGAGGGTATACGCACAGCTTCCTAGCTGGCGGGCGAGCGCGCGTCGATTTAGTTATTTCTCTTATTTGCACTTCTGCACACCGCCGCTTGCATTCCACGGACTACGTAAATGCCTCCACGCGTCTTCCCTCGCTATTAGAAGCAGCTTCATTACTACACCACATATATTTTATTGCAGAACATTTATTATTTTTAGATCTATTGTTTATATGGTTCCTGGACCGTGGCCGTCTACGTTTTTTATGACAAACTGCTAATTTTAATTAATTCTGTTACCTCGAATTATGTAAAAAGTATCACCCTGCGAATATGCGAAACTCAGTTTTTGTTGAATTGAATTTATAAGGGGTTACAAAAAAACTTTAGATTGACGTGGGAAATGGGTATTACGCAGGCCTTGGCTCTAAATGTATTTCGTAATATTTACTTAAAACATGATTATCCTTTCATGAATAATTTATTTGTAGTCCCGACAACAGTTAGCCGAATGCCAAAGTAATTATATAGGAACGTTCGAAGTGTAATTACAGAGGCGACGATACAATGTGCGAAGCGCCGACGTCATGGTCCCGATATTTGATATTACGCTGGGAAAACATGCAAATGAAAGGATCGGAGGCTTAGAGTTGCGATGAGAAGCATTGTCGCCCCCGATCGTCCTCATTGCCCGCCACCTCTTCACAATATTAAACGTGATCATAAATTACTATTTACTTAGTTTATAGTACTAATAAAACCTCAGTGAGTGTTCTCGTAAGGTACTTCCGAAATACCTTTAACGAGCTTAGCGTAGGTAGCGATAAATTTAGTAATTTGCTAAATAATGTTGTTCAAGATAAGACTATTGCTGTTTAAACCAAATTTAATTAAACATTGTAGGTATTTGTGAGATATAGGAAGTTATTCCACCATTTGCTTTACAAGAAGAATTAGTTTATTAACTATATTTTATTGCAAAAACACTTGCGTGTACTTGGGCGTAAATTAGGCCAATTTAATATCAGTGTATTCAATAGCATAGTTAGGATTATTATTCAGCAGCACGCCATGTTTTAGCTGGCACTAATGCTCGGCGGGTTTATGTGCAGGATGCAACGCCGGGAGAGCACTCAACTCTGCGCGTATGTACATCCCGCACTAATGATGCCTCAGCTATTCACAAATATTAAAATTTAGCACGCTTAAAGTGTCTAGCTATTCAATTTTTTCTAAGGAAATAAAGTATCAGACGTGTGAAAATGTGAGACATACGCATATAATTAAGTTGTATATAATTGTATATTTTTAGTATCAAAAACATGATCATTAATAAAGAATAATGAGAATACAAATATGTTCGATATTATGGCTATATTTAACTCTGTCGAAATAACCTTGTATATAGTATTTTGGAGGCTTCATATTGTGTTTATATTGGTTATTTTAATCCGACGCGACGTTTGGAAAGCTTTGCAATCATGGTGTAGGCTGGAGACACCCCATCCCAGTCACCCCGCGACCACGATAGCTGCGAAGGTTTCGTAACGTCCAAATATAATATTCAATATGAACGCAATAGTAATCCAAAATACCATTTCATTTTTCATATACATTGTATCAAATCCTATCAAAAAAAGTTATTAACTTATATAAAACATCATATTAATATTCGTGAAATGTTTATTTACACATTATATCGTGTAAATAACTTGGAACGAGCTTTTTATAACCAAGACTCATTTATAAGGGCCAAATCCTGAAGAAATTATATGGCAGACAAGCGCTTTGAGAAACGGTAATTTCCTGTATTCGATTTGCTGCGAGTTGCGTGTGGGAAGTGTTTTCCAATTGACTTTTGATTGTTTGTTTCCCTCGGAACACGATTCCAAACCGAGGTCGTGTTTATTCATTCGACACACGACATGAGTTTTCATCATATTTATGAGATAGCGAAATAATTTACGCTCGACTTTAGATTAAATTCTCTTTCCAATGACGCGTTTTAAAGCCTCTACAAATTTATATCAAAGTATAATATTATAATGCTTTAACCGATAAATCACAATTTGTATTTTATTTACATAGCCTACTAAAATATATAATACAAATTGTGGGTATACAACCGTACGAATGGTGATACCATTCACCACAACATTGGTTTGGGCCATGAAATAAAGGGTTTTAATATGCCAAGTTTTTTAGTTATATTTATTTATTAATTTGGGATAGGCAAACAAAGCAACTAATTGTAGTTTATACTAGTCGACTATGGAGTCGACATAGTCGATACAACAGCTACCTGCAGTTATATAATTGAAATAGCAGTTTCCTTTATACGTTGACCACACTTAATTTCAGGCAGGGTGCAGCCATATGTCGTTATGCCGTTCAGACAAATAAAATGCGTCACATTTTTCCGAGTTAGCACTGTAAATTACTAACTCGGAAAAATGATTGCTTTGACTTACATATTTTTTGTACTATATATTTGTACTAAACCTAAGTATGCGCGCCGCCACCTGATTAATTTATATTGTAATAAGCAGTAATGTGGCAAGTAAGTTGAATATTGTTTAAATTATCACTTTTTTAGGTACTGTTAAATTTTATTTTTACTTTATAAATGTACGTCTGTGGTTTTAGTATTATTAGATTTAATAATCTTATAATACTACCTAATGTTTTTTAGTTTGCTTATCTGCATAAACTTGTATGTGGCCTTTTAAAAATAAAATATTTGTTATATATTTGATCTTGTTAGCCGTAAGTTGTCACATTATCTTTAAATACATAAATGAACTAATTGTACCATATTTCGTAGAAAGCAACTCTTAAATTATTGTTAAAAATTTATTTCCTGATGTTACCAGAAATTAGGTCGTCGTTATTGAGTGTTCTGAATCACGTGCGTCATTTCATCCGAGTTCCGATTGGAATGCTTCATTCAGATGAAGCGCTGAGATTTAATAAACTAACGTGCCTGGCTTTGTATCGCGCATATATTATTCTTGATCAAAAGGATGATATTTATAGTTTAGTTATTAATTCTAGGAATTTATCTTATTGTCTAATTAAAATGTCCAATATACGAGTAGATAAAAATGTGTTCTTCTCTTTCTACTACCACAAGCGACGACGATTGAGGCAGCAGTAAACTGTATCTGTATTTTTAGTCCTCAACGCAATGTATATTTGAGAAATAGTCTTCTTCCAGACAAGACAAGCAAAAGAAATAGAACACCGAGTAGAAAATATCTGAAGGAGCTATTGGTCCATGAAAAAACAAATAAATGACAGTCCTTTATCAGGATCATCAGGAGCCCAAGCTCGGGATATGTCAAAGAACCATGGTGCGTAGTATTCTGGTATTTTCATGGGTACCGCAGAATCTTTCGTCTTTAATTGAATTATTTTATTTTTATAATGACACTGACCAAGGTTTCGTACCACCAATATATTTATTGGTATTTATAAAAAATAACTTTTTACAGTGCCGTCAATTTTCACTTTATCTCGAGTTTTGTAATGATAGTTACTACTCCTAATATAATATTTAACATAAATTATAGAGAAGTTTTTATCTAATGAAATAGTTCTAATGACTTATGTAAAGCGATAGTGCAATAAGCAATTTTACAGTCTGAAAAGTAATGTTGCGTCAAGTATCGGTAATTAAGTGGAATTGGCCGTGTTTGGTGAAGTGTAGAGGGACGCGTGCGCATTCTACCGTTAATTCACTCTGCATATAATATGAGCTATTATTAGCATGGTTGACAATCTAATGAAAAATGATACCACATTATCTACATCTAGTTAATATTACCTACGAGTATGTAGATTAAAAATAATATAATTTTTTATTTGTATTAGATAGATATTTTAATAGATATAGATAACAATATTTTTTAAATATTCAACGGATATTTATAACCATAATATAGTATAATGAACAGCCAAATAATGTCCCAAAAGCCACGGATGGCTGTTCATAATGCAGTGCTTTTTCCTACATTGATGTATGGAAGTGAATGATGGGTGTGGCAGAAAAAGCATGAGAGTAGAATTAACTAACTGCGGTCGTTAGGAAGTGTATGTGGGGTGACGATAGCGGTTAGAATAAGGAATAGCACAGAGCGCGATAGAAGTGGTTTGAATAAGGATGTAGTGACAAGGATTGACAAAGGAATGTTTTGGGCACATGGAAAGGATGAGTGAAGGTAGATTGACGAAAGGAATTTATAAATCTCATGTGAATGGATACGTTAAAGAAGGCAGGCCCAGTAGGGTGTTCGCCGACTAAATTGGAGACACCCTCAAGAAAGCTAGGTTGCCTAGTGCCCATAACCATAGAGCTTGTATGAAGAGAATTGTGAATGTGAAGGAAGCGAAGGAGTTATGTCAGGATCGTGGAAAGTGTCGCTCCATTGTCTCTGCCTATCCCTGTTGCTCCGGGTCTGGTTGTTTAAGAGTGGTGGGCAGACATTCAGTAATCATTTAGTAGTCCTTCGCTTTCAGCTTTGGTTTCAGGTTTTGGGGTCAGCTTGCAAGTTGCCGGTTCCATCTAGGCCGGCATGGGCATTCCTTGTATTGATCGCACTACAGCTTAATCAGGCAGGGTGCTGTCATATGTCGAGTCATAATAAAAAAGGGGTTTCTGATTTAAGTATGTTACACCGGATTGTTTAATTTCATATCTGAATATAATATATTCCATTTAGACTCATGTATATTAGATTGTTTTTATTAGAAACGCGACATTTCATATCGACTTGCCTGATGGTAAGCACGAAGAGGTTAAAGAGTGCTGACGACTGTAAAAAAACGACTTAATTTACGGCTGCCATAGTTACTTTGCCGGCCCATAAACATTTTGATAACTTTATTTCGTTTCGAGTGGAAGACAATGTCGACATATTAGGATTATTATATTTTTCTTTAATAATATTTTGTCCTTGCAGTAAATAACCTACACGCAACCAATGCCTCCCTTAAGCGATATAACTGTATATCTAAACATTTACCTTTTAGAATTAAGTATTTCTCGCATTTGTAAATCGTGAGCCAGCCCATTAAAATAACCTATATTTGACCTGTAACCTTATAAATCTAGTATAATGTGCTAACATAAATAGTACCAACAAAGATATAAATCTTCGGATATAGTCCACTTTTTCACAATTATCGGGCGGTAGCGATCGAGGCGTGGTTAAATTTACTGCCACTTTAACTTTCAACAACAGAAAGACTCATTTAATCCGGCTAAGCGCAACTTAGTAATATTTCACGAAAATTTCCAAATAAAATAACATATGTAAATATGTTTTTTTTTTATTGAGACCTCGACCCGTCTGACGACGGGTGACGACGACTTAAAAAACCGAGTCAGTTCACAGCTGCCCCAGTCGCCGTCTCTATGCCGGCCAAAGGTGCTTTATCACGCATCGCTTGAAGGATCTAAGGTTATATAGGATGGAGAGAACACATTACACTTAAAAAAATACTTATTACAATAAAAAAATACGCGTAAACTTTTTAAATAGGATAGAACCATCCACAGGGATAGGAAAAGACATCAGAGCGTCACTTTCCACGATTCTGAATAACTTTTTCAATATACTTATAAAATAAAAGACTATAGCGTTTTACTATAATATATATTTACTATAGCGTTTATTTAGGTTATTTTAATCTCGCGACGCGACGTTTCGAATGCTCTGCTCCTTGCGACTAAGATGGCTAATACGTCTTACGGAGCAGTGTCGTTTGAATTAAATAATAAAAAATAAAAGCGATGAACCGCGAAAATCTGCTATTTCATTAAACAATATACCTTAGAAAACATTATTTATACACGAAGGTATAAAATGATTATTCGATTAAGCAATACAAACTAGATAATATACTAAAGTAATTTGAGAGTGTTTAATTTTTGACTTTAGCTATTTTGTTAAAACTTTATCGTGAAAGGTCACACCCGGAAAGACGGGGAACCTTCATTAGTTCGCCCACGTTCAAGCGAAACCTGAGACGTGGCACTATTATTTTCTTCCCCAATTAAGGCGAATAGCTTATCCTACCTCAATTATAATTTTACATTATGATCCATAATAGTGCATGATTATGGTTCACTAAAAATTGATCATTAAAATCTACATAATATTTTCCTAGATTTTGCGCGAACATTGATTAATGAATTAAACAAATTGTATGCGGCTTACTATCGCGTTTATTTTGGTTTTGATTTTACAATTGAATTTTATTATTCCTGCACGATGGCTGCAAAGCTCTCGAAACGTCGGAATAATAAAATTTGTTTAATTCATTAAAAACTATCTTTACTAAACTGGCAAAGTAGATGCGACTGCTGTTTGGGCTATAACCATATTTAAATTGACAACAGTTCATTAATGGATGGGACTCCAGTCTTATATCCTGTCCACATCGGTCTTATATCCTGTCGACATTAGTAACTGATGTTTTTTTAAAATTGTGATACGACATAATGACAGCACCGTTCGCACATGGTTCGCACACCAGCTGTGCCGTTCATGAATGGAGGTGCTACTACAGTTATATAACTGTAAGTATCAGTCACATTCACTATGCCGGCCTAGTTAAAACCTAGTAAGCAACGTACAAGCTGATCCCGAAACGTGTCACTTCACTTTACGGTCTGCATACTTATCAAACCAATACGCCACGCCTGTCGTTTGACATGTGGAAATTAATTAATATGTATGCAAAGTCAAAAAATGTATAAATTATTTAATTTATTATATACGTAATGAGTGCTCGTGAATGGAATACGAGGTGGAGTCTTCGTAATAACTGTATAAATAAACATCCCACTCAGAAATTGTATGCGTTTGCTCGCCGACCGCAGCTCAAATGTATGTAGTTGTGCCTCTGAACTTAATTAACGATTTAAAAAGTTTCCAACCTCACTAAACCTCTACAATTTTCCATTAAGCTTATTTACTCGCTTTATAAAATACTTTTAGCCGAGCGACGTGCACTTTTAGCCGAAACTGAAAAAAGTCATATTTGTTTTTAAAATAACATTACAATTAGCCTCCTGAGTACCGTTTTATTACCATGTTTACTTTGATTTAAAGCTTACTTAACTGCAATGTATCAACTTTTACAGTTGACATTAATGAGTAGAAAAGCATTTAGTAAATTTACTAGAAATGGCAGGAAATCAACTATCAGCATTTACGAGAATAGCATTAAATTACTAGTCAATAATCAAGTATTAAATGAAAGCACAAATTAGAGGGAGTTGAAAGCAAAGCTCGTTTATTGGCATGGAAGCAAAAATGATCCAATATAACACTCAAATTATTGAACTTTTTTTCTTAAATTTTATGCGGTTTATTATCACGTTTATTTTAGTTTTGATTTCACAATTTTATTTTATTATTCTGACGTTTCGACCAATAGGACGACCAACACCTCAGTGACCACGATGACTGCAAATCTCTCGAAACGTCGAAATAATAAAATCAAATTGTATAATCAAAACCAAAATAAACGCGATAGTAAGTTGCATAATTTTTTTTTAATTCAGTATCAAACTTTTGTCGCGTGAGTTTGTGAAGTGAAGTAAATATGTATGCGGATATTGATTTATTACTAGTTCCAATGACGAATTTTGTGAGTTTATGAGTTCTATTCTTAATAGAGTGTTTACATAGAATAGTGGTATTTCCTTGTTTAGCTTTGTGTAATTAAATTATATTCTTTTGTGTGCAATAAAATTAAACAAACGGTCATTTGCATTCAACGAAGCGAGCAGCAGTTACAGAGTAGCTGTATCCCTAAAATTGAATTACACAATCAAGTATGCATTCATGGTGAGTCTGCGCTTTATGAAAAAGACCTAATTTGGGCGTCCACGTTGCAATTTTATGCTATTTCGCATGAGAAAAGTGCATTCTACAAAATAAATGTGAGGGGTCTCTAAGGAGATACAGTTGCAAATGAAGTTCGCAAGAGCCGCAGCAAAATGCACTTACTGATGAAAAATTATTTAGATTTCTTTTCCCTCTTAACAGTTGTATAAAAGTTTTTAATTAATTACTTCTTTCTCTTTATATTCTTTAATGACACAATTAAAATAAACTTTATGGGATTTATTTGAGCATATATTCAATCATATTAAAATAATAAACATGGCTAAAAATTAAAAAGAAATTAACAAAAGAGATTTATAGTTTGGGGCGAGGTAAAGATTGATAAATTAATATATAACGTCAGAGAAGAGAATTGTGGATGTTAAGGAAGCAAGAGAGTTGTATCAGGATCATAAAAATTGTCGCTCTGTTGTCTCTGCTTATTCTTCTTCTTATTCTCAATCAATCAATAAAATTGTCACGCTCTTTTCCTACAGGGATAGGCACAAACAATGAATCGTAATCAGGATCGTGGCAAGTGGCTGACACAACCAGCGCGGATTAATTAGTAATATTGCGATGGTATTTGACATTCTTGTAGAAAAGTCATTTCGCGGTTGTGCATTAAGAAAATCGGGGTGCTTTTAAACCCTTTATACAGAAAACACAATTTATTGTTTAGGGTTATGTATATATTAGTAACATCGTGTATTGCAAATTGCAGTAATGCAGATTTCGTTCAAATGTTGAAATGCAATAATGTATGATGAATTGCAGCGTTTACTGCCAATAGTAGATGTAAGGGTAATGTGGGACACACGATGGGATTAAGCAATGATATGCATCAAGTACTATCTCATCTGACAACGCTAAATTGCGTCTATCATAACTTTATTTCAAGCTTAGTTTTCATTATTATTATTTTTGGATTACTGTGAAGTATATTGGGTAATGTTGTTCCTACATTGTCATTTTACTTTCGTGATACTCGGATAGCTCTCGACCTTCCTCCGGGAAGCATCTTGACGCCCAAATAGGCAGTCGAATTAAAAGGTTCGGCGCATCGTTCATTTGTAAAACAATAGACAAGGTACTAGTACAGGTGTACTCCCTGCCCTTAGATTCTTTAAGCAAGACGTGACAGCGACTGAGGCAATCGTAATCTGAACCGGCTTTTTCAGTCGTTGACGCTTTTGAACTTGAGACAAGTCGAGATACATTATTTATCAAGTATGAATATAAAACGTTTATAATTTGCGTTATATAATATAATACATCATGTAGCGCTTTAGGGATCAGTCTATATAGAGCCTTATACGCATGTCAATTGTCCTATATTTTATAAAATATCTACGATACAGATATAATGTATATAGTCAGAAAATGTAAATTTAATTATAAACATACCAGCAAATTTCAATATGATTTAGATTCAACGATGAAATTTAAGAGACTATGAGAGCAGCCTCACTGAGCTTGAATAAACAATAGCTCATTAATGTCGATGACAACATAAATAAATATTAATTAAGTGGATACATTTCGTATGTCCTAAATACTCCGACTACAATGAATAGATATTAGCATGTATGGCCGAATAATGAGCTACTGTGCATAATTCATCTCACGCAGATACTGCGTAGATTACAAAGACAAATTGACTCATTGGTAACTGTCACTACAGAATTACTACCAACTTGTCTTAACTGTATTTCGTCTGGTGCGAAGTTACTTTTTGCGGTTTTCGTCTCCTGTAGTTTTTTTTGTACTTTAACACATTATTATTAATAATTCGGAAATTCTCAATAAAAAAAATGTAAATATGTAGATACCACATTTTTTTAGTTTGTTTTTTAAATTTGTATTTATATTATAATCTCTTGTCACGTCTGAATTCCGTCAGAAAAGCTCCATTTGCCACGAGAAAGTAGCCCTTCTTTGTATAGTTGGATCGACGAATTGGATCGTTCCTGACACAACTCTAGAAGATTATCACTTAATCAAATCGGAGACATTCTTAAAAAAGATCCCTAAAAGCCCGCAGTGACCATGACCATACGAGTTTGTATGTAAGGAATTTTGTTTAGGTACGTAAAAAGCGATAAATTAGTATTGATTATATCGGATGATATTTAATTGTGTAAATTAATTAAGAACACCAGGGTTGCACTAGCCAATAACCGTAGAGCTTGTTTAAATAGGAATGTGAATGGATGGATGAAATAGGAGGAATAGGCGCTGCATTGTCACTGTCCATCCCAAATTTGATTGATTGAATTGTTTTCTTCGAAAAGTATCCGTAAGCTGTATTTATATTTTTTGTTGTTGTATGTTTTGTTATTGGGCGTTAATCTTTAATTTATCTATTGTAAACTCAAACGCGTTAACTGAATAATTACTAGTTTGTAGGGACGGAACGGGCTTTTTTCTCAGCTATCGTGGGAGGCTCCCACAGACATATATTACCTCTATTGTTGTCGTTGATGGAGTGCACTTTTTAGCGATAACGCACTCCTGCCCGCGCATGATGCAAACTTTTGCTTAATTAGTAAGCGTTGTTAGGCAAACGAGGCCCTGAAGTTTGAAAATCTTTAATCTCAAGGCAATTTAGATAGTACTCCGCCATGTAAGCATGCAGTTAAATGTGTTAGATAATTGTATTGTTCACATATTTTGTTTACTAAACTTATGATCTAGGCGACTATGGTCTAGTGGTAGTGAAATCGTCTCACAAAGCAAGAGACCCCTGTACAAAACCATTTGCTAGTCCACGAACTTTGATCGCCCTGTTTCTACGACGCAAACACGTTTAGTATAGGAATGCAATAAAATCAAAGTCTGTAGCTATGACGGTAAACGGTTTAAACCTCTCTCAGCTATTAGTCGTCCATAGCTAGACATGGGTTTAACCCAGCGATCTTGACTGTGGCCTGTATCCAATGGTTACAGCCTATTTCTCATCTACAACGTTGGGCCACCTAAAGGTTAGACCTAGACCTAAAGGTGACCTTTATCTGTCTTTGTATCATTGTGCATTAAGTTTTTTAATAATTGTAGATTTCTTAAAAACCACCTGCCGTCGCGTCATTGGTATATATTTTGTAAATAAAATACAAATATCTACACCATATAAGCAAAATCTTTCTCATGAATAAAGTACCTCACAAACTCACGAAGTATAGTTATAGATATATGTCGTTATAGATGCGTATTAAGTGTAATTATGAACCAAAACTAATGACGTATTTCATGAAGCAAGTATGCGTGTCATAAGTCAACATGTCATGGCTCACTTAAGTATTAAAATAATATGGTGTGTGTTACGTGTTGTCCGACTATTGTCGCTGACATAATGACGTGTCGGTTAGATATGGAACTTTATGAGTTTTCGTAGAATAATCACCGTTAAAACTACCGCAGTTGTCAATTAATTTGTGTATAAAATATGTGTCGGTCGTTAATAAATAAGTAATTATTGAAACGAAGTTCCTTATCGCGCGTTGCGAAAGGGGGCTAGACGGAAAAAAATAAGACCAAAAGTTGTAACGACACTTTTTAGGGTTCCGTAGTAAAAAACGGAACCCTTATAGATTTGTCATGTCTGTCTGTCTGTCCGTCTGTCTGTTCGTCTGTCTGTCCGTCTGTCTGTTCGTCTGTCTGTCCGTCTGTTGACGTACTGCGTGGCGCGTGAAATTTACTTCGGTCCTGGGTGCGGTTAAGAGTGGTTGGGTACGTAAGATTGGTAGTTTTTGCCCAGTCTTTCGACAACTAACCTCGATCTGACTGATGGTAAGCAAGGGAAGGTCCAAGAATTCCAGCGACTGCCTCAGTCGCAGTCATTATCAAAGGACTTCTTCACGCATCGCTTCAGGGATCCAAGGTTATAGGATGGAGAGAAACTTAAGATCATATGACTGAGCCGCAATGATACAAGAACTAACCCTAGGTTAATAAAGTATCATTCAACCGAATTACATTTGATATTTCTAAACATTTTAAGCAATAATATCTCATTGTCTTAGAGTTCTAAGAATTATTAATTTATCAACAAAGTAAAATGTGTTTTATTAAGTTCCCACACTGTACAATTATTGTTATTATTTCAAGTTATTACTCAAATATCTTACTTAGGTGTGTATGTATCTGGCAATACGGGTGTGTCTTACAGTTAAATTCTCATTTTATAAAGATACAAGCTTTTATAGATATAAATGTAAACAAAGGTTGCATTGTGGATGTGAAGGAAGCAAGGGAGTTATGTAAGGATCGTGGTAAGTGGCGCTCCATTGTCTCTGCCTATCCCTTTGGGAAAAAGGCGTGACAATTTGATTGATTGATTGATGTAAACAAAACGTTTTATATTATTTTACAATATTTATTTTTTTATTACACTGACCTCTACTTGCCAAGTGGTAAGCAAATGAAAGTTCAAAAGCGCTGTCGACTGAAAAAACTTACTGCGTTTATTTTAATCGTTTGTTTTAGTGAGGTATAATATGACGAAGGTGCTTTTTCACGCTTTTCTTTAAGGATCCGATGTCCATAGGATGGAGGAAAATATGAGAGGGACTAGTCGATTGTTCAACTTACAAACGAATCATTCCGACTGCCGATTTGGTTAACATAATGTGGATGATTCCTCCGATCAGTGCGGAGATTACGAGGTATCAAACGACGAAGTATTATAAATTATGTATTAGTACCCAAAGTATTATATTAGTAAGCGCAGGCAATTTTTAATATATTTTTTTACTGACATATTATTAAAATATGTTATTATCAATTTTCCTAAGCACACACACATGTAATATACGTACAACAAAATGGCGAACGTCTCAATGCGCCTTACCGCTCGTCGCCATACACAATAAACAATAGAGGTACATGTTGCAATTTGAACGCGAAGCATGCACGATCGGTTATTTATGCCTGCAAGGAGGCACAGAGAATCCTTGCTGCTAACACAAATTATTTAACAACGTCTTGCGAAATTCTCACTAACAACTTGTTAATGCCTCGTTCACTTACCTCAAATTACGTGCCAATGAGATAATTTTATATTCAATATACAATGTTATCATAGAAATTTTATGCTATTATTCAATAGCTAAGGCCGTTCAGAATTCATTTTATATTTTATCCTGGTGATAACTTTTCATAGGGATACGCTAGGCAAACGTCATCCTATTTTTACGATTCTGTACAACTGTTTTGCTATTATTGTCCTTATCAAGACTAAGAGAAGTCCAAGAGCGCCGACGACTAAAAATGATTTAGTTTACAGTTAAAGTCGCTGCGTTCAGCCGGTGCTTTTTCAGGCTTCGCTCAACGGATAAATAGGATGAGAGAACACATTAGCTTTTACTTGATCTACATCTATAGAGATGCACCGAATCTTTTAGTTCGCCTGCCTATTTGGTCGACAGAATACTGATGTTTTCCCCGACCTGTATCAAGGTGTCACGGGAGTAACAAGGTGATTCTTCTATACAAGCTCTATGATCATGCTATTCGTGAGCTGCCGGTTCCAACCAGACCGGCATAATGGATGTCACTGCTATGAGTAATCTTTTAACTATAGTAGCAGCCTTTTTTATTTATGTACTGCACTCCAGCTTATAATGAGGCGGGGTGCTGTCATATGTCGAGCCACAATAATAACTTGCGTAAGTCTTAAAGAGATCTGTGTCTAGCAGAAAATAACTAAGGATGATGATATACTTCATCATCATCATGATATACTCCACTCTAGAACTTTTCTTCCCCATCGGATGTCAGTCCTTTGAGCGATGTGTTATACTTAAACCTATTTAATTCTACACCTCATTAATTTAAATAATTTTAAGACGGAAGCTACTACAAGAATCGTGATCCGGATCAATTAGTAAAATACATTAACTTAGAGAACTTAAAGGTCTAAATGATTCTAATCATTGACGTTTGACAGCCGAATCTTTCTTTATTCAATTTGATAGCATAATTGATAGCAATGTATAATAAATAATAAAATGTATAGATACATACTCCACAATACACAGATGCACTGTTATGTTTCTTGATTAATATTATATTATAAGAAATAAAATTATATAAAAAAAGAAAGGAGTGTTGCCTAGTGCCCATAACCAAAGAGCTTATATGGAGAGAATTGTGGATGTGAGGGAAGCGAGGGAGTTGTGTCAGGACTGTGGCAAGTGGGGTTCCACTATCTCTGCATATCTCTGTGGGATAAACGCGTAACAATTTGATTAATTGATTGATTGTTTTATATACCTATCTTTGAATTATTTTAATTGTGACTCGACATGTGCCAAGGCGCCGCCTGATTTAAGGTAGACTGGTACTATAGTTTAATAACAGCCAGAAGCATGTCGCTCGAATTGGAACTGGGGTCAGCTTGTCCTGAAACGCGACTAAGTCACTACACGGTGGTACTATCCTGGATCAGCATATGCATATGACCACCAGCAGTCTGCCTACTCCTAAAAATACTAATTAAATCAGTCTTCAAGTGAATCTTTATGTCTAAGAAAAAGCACCTGTCGAAGGTCTTGCAGACTGTCTTTTATTTTTATTTTTATAAAGTTTTTTTCTTTATTTTTTATAATGTACGTTAAATTACCTATTCAATATGCCATTTATAAGTGAATAAATTATGCATTGATTTATTAAATAACGATATCTTTCCCAAACATCTATTTACATTCGATTAGGGAGATTGACAGTGTAATTTACATGAGTAAAAGAAGAAACGAATCCCATTTATTATTCCATTATCTTTTATATATTTAAATCGACGCATCACATCGTTTATATTGTGCACGTTCTACCAATAATCTCATTCATTTACGCAGGAAAAGTACCTATTTATTTATAAATGACGAATAAAATTAATTACAGAGATAAAAATAATATATTTATACTCGTATTGATTGATTATAAAGTTGTGAAAAAAGAACAGTTTTTAGTTTTAACCGCATTGTTTACCATCAAGTAAATTGATATCAGATGCCGCGTCTCAATTATAAAATAAAGGTTACCAATAATAAAAAAGTAGCAGTGAATCGTCACTCAAGCCAAGAATATCAGGCTCTAAACCACCGCCGGTACCAATGCGTCTTCGATATACATACTTTAGTCGCTCAGTTTCTATGATACAAGTATGTTTAGTAGCTTAGTATAGAAAGTAATTGCAGTATAAAAATAAGATATTAAAGACTATGTATTCATATCGTACTATCTAATTTCCATACAATGTAAGAGAGCTTTTGTGTCTACAATCATAGAGCCCATGTTTAAAGATAAAATTGTGGATCTAAGGAAAGCGAGAGAGAAGTGTCTCGATTGTGAAAAAATGGCGCTCCATTACCTCTATCTATTCCTGTGAGAATCGAGGCATTGCGATTGAATATAATTTTTAATATAAATGTTTTAATTACAAATTAAACAAACGCTTAATTAAACATTTAACAAAATTAAACAAATCGATAAACAAATACGAAAACTTTTTGAGCAACTGTGTGAATGTATAGACAATATATCCTTTTGTAATATTGCAAAATGTATTTTTGTCATTGTATTGTTGCCGAGGGGTTGTCAATGATCAGCTGGGCGTCACATCGCTGCTGAATAATGATGTTCGCTGACGTTTAATTTCGTATACAAAAGCCGCTTTTATGCTGTTTACCCTAATCCATTTAGCTTCGTCGGATGATATTGATAGAGAGCTTTTCACAAAATCGCCCCTCGTTAATTACATTAAAGATAATTTACAATTCATTACATTTCATATTGTCTACGAATGAATTTGCATAGATACGTTGTATACATTTTTGCCGATATATCCTTTACTTATATTATAAACATGAAAGTTTGTTAGTATGTATGTGTGGATGGATGGATGAATGTTTGTTACTTGTTACACGCAAAGTTAAAACTACTGAATGAATCCTAAATCCTTAGCTCCTTCAAGCGATGCGCGACTGGCCGGCATAGTGACGGCGACTGGGGCAGTCGTGAAGACTTGTCACAATAAAAATGATTATATTAATTTTCTCAATTCACAACAATTCAATTCAGCTAATCTGTAACACGACATTCATAACTGTTAGGCGGTATGAAGTTCGCCGGGTCAGCTAGTATATATAATTGTGCCTTGACAGCAGCTGAAGGGTCAATGAATAGAGACTGCTACTACAGTGAAATACACGAAAGTCGCAGTTGACTTCACTATGGCGTCATTATGCACTAGTTGGAACTGAGAACTCTTAAGCTTATCCCGAATCTGCCTTACACATAAAAAAATATATATTTACTCAGTTTTTATATATTTACTAACTATTTGTTGAAAATAAGGTAAAATAATTAATTAAAAAATAAAGGTAATGGAATTATAAAACAATTTATAAATGTAATTTGTTTTTGTTTGTTATAATTCCAAAATTGTGTTTCAGTATATTTGGGTTGCGGTTAATTTAGTTAAATTATTACGTTATTGTAAACCTCAGCCTACAATAATAGATATATTACTAGATTTTACCAAACATTTACCTAGGGCATATTTAGTTCATACAAACTATTATAATATTTAGCCTTAAGCATTGTTATAACTGAATATTCAGACTTAAGGGTCTGATTGTTTACGAGTAATACATTTGGCGTCGAAAAACAGTGAAATTGCGTTGCATTAATATTTGACATCTTCATAACCAATCAGCGAATAACAAATCAATAGGTAAACATTGATTAGTTACTTGTGGCCGCGGTGAATATTTACTGCTTTTTCGTCGGCTTTTTCGTTATCAAATGTCCTGTCTGCCTACTAACCTTTAGTTAAGCGTATTACTTTGCCTATACATATACGGACATATATGTATAGATATAAGATATATGACGGTATAATAGACCATCTTTTATTATAGTTAAAACAACAAATATAAGTAATTGTGAATAATTCTTTCAAGTTATAGAATTAATAACACAGTTGTTGATTAAACACCAACTTGAACGAAGCAGAATATCATAAAAACAATACACACGTATGATAACTAAAAATCATACGAGATTGATACAATATATAGCTGAGTTCGTATTCTATTCATATTCATGATATTTGTCTACAAATTAACAAATTATCGTATATAGATAGATATAGTCGTAATTTATTGTGAAGTAATCAATTAAATCATACAAAAGGACCCCACTATTGTCACGTACACTCCATTAAGAGCTGTTGCATAATTGACGTGCTATGAATACATGATATTCGTAAATAATAATGGATTCGTGTGTATTTGTAGATATGCATCTAATTTTGATAATTTTCATGAGAGGAGTCGAGAGAAGGCTTTCACATCACCAGTTATCAGTAGCATCTGTTTTATTCATGATAATTTTAGACAAAGAATTGTGGAAGTGAAAAAAGCTTTTTTGTTTTAAAATAATTGTCTTTTGTTTTGCATGGTTTTGTTAAATGTTATATACGAGTAGTTTAAAAAATACGAAAATAAGTAATTAATAAAAAACGTACCACTAAATTTTTCTCCTTACAGTTTATCTCGATTAGCACCTGAAAAGAAAAGAAATTATTTTTAGTAGATGTAATGTAAGTAATACGTATAATATTAAAAAAAACGGTTACACCTCATATTCCACAGGAACGCATGAACATCTTGACACAAGTTCCTGACAAGTTGTGAATAAATTCACAAGTCTCTTCATATAATATATTACAATTAAACAATCACTCTTATATGTGTTATTGTGGATGTAAAGAAAGCAAAACAGTTGTATCAGGATCTTAAAAAGTGGCGAGTCAATGATTGTTTTTTTTTTTCATTTATCAATAATTACAATATTCAACTTTTTCTTAAGTTAATATCTATTCATAGAGCTGGACGTTTGAAATGTAAATGTTAAATGTATTTTTATACTAAGTTACTAAACGTGCTTGTATCATAGAATATTAACGTATACCTGTCATTGATGCCAGCCTGTTGTTTTGAATCGGGAGTTCTTGGTTTGCGTGACTATTTCTCTACCACTAGACCAAAAAGAAAATATTTAGAAACATCATGGTCTTTCAAGGGTTAAAATTATGCCGAATACCTATTTGTAAAATTATAAAATTTGTAAAACACACATTGGGATTTTTTTTTAACACTACGTCATTTTATCCTAAAAAAAAACAATATAAAAATCAAAATACATTTTTGTATAACTGTGTGTTTGTTCATTTCAGTTATGTTATTACGAGCAAATTTTCAATAATAGTTTGTTATTATAGTAGTATGACGTCGAAATTTGAGTAGGGTGAAGGAAACAGGAGAAGGCAAGGGACGTGAGCTGATAGTCACGTTTATATTCGTCCCAATTTGTGCAATGTGACATTTATGCCAACGATAATGTATCGTAAATTTTGTATGTAAGAGCCTTTTCAAGCAGTATTATTTGCTGCCATGGCTTGTAATAATTAGGTGGATATGTAGTAGGTATTCGCTTAGTGATGGCCGGTATAGTTTCAGTCGTTAATACTCTTAGACCTCCCCTTGCTTACCATCAGGCAAGTCGAGAATAGGTATCCAGTCATAATATATATATATTATATACTTGAATTAAACAAATTTTATGCGGCTCACTATCGCGTTTATTTTGGTTTTGATTTTACTATTGTTTATTTTTCCGACGTTAATTCCAAAGGTTTCTCCGTGACCACGATGACTGCAAAGCTCTCGAAACGTTGGAATAATAAAAAAAATAAAAAATCAAAATAAACTCGATAGTAAGCCGCATAAAATTTGTTTAATTCATTAATCAATGTTCGCGGAAAATCTAAGAAAATACTATAGTATATATATTTGGGTTTCTTTCTTTACTATTTATAATATATATTGGAACGACATTAACGACACAGTGCCCAATGTTAATCTGGAGTGTAATCAATGAGCGGAGGTGACTAAAATAATAGCTTGCTGATATAAATAGCAGTCGCGTCCGCTATTTCAGGATCGCTGAACTTTTTACTTAATTCAATAAAACTTCAAGCTCACGAAACATTATCACTACTTAAACATAAAAGCATCTTAAATCTAAAGGTTATTCTGTCTAGTAAAGAAAGAGACCTATGCGAAATGCTGATTGTACTTGGAGTTGCTTGTGCTGAAACTTCGATACAAGACCGCGTGGTTTTACTATCCCCCACAGCTGTTAATACCGGTTATATCTGAATAGCTCTTAAATAATATTTGACAAGTGATGTTAGAACGCACGTGTCTTAAGTTTAGAATAATTCATGAGCTTACTAACAGGGGGCGGTGTCAGCGATCTCGATCGAAAAAGGTGTTACTTGGGTACTGGGGCGTTTATTTTGTAATAACCACAGCGAACTATTGTACTATTATTATGCAAAACTTACTGACGAGTGCCAATTGCAGTTGGAAATGTTTTTATATCGAAATAATTGTATTGTTTAAAAGGTTAATAGAACACAGACGTGGTGCCAGGAATAATTACAAATATTGTTTTTTTTTTTATATTGTGACATTTTTATCTATTTAAAGGAAACTGTTAGATATAAGGAAATATAAAGACATCATAGTTTATTATGATTTTGATTTAGTTTATAATACATTTATACATTTATTTAAGACTATTGTGGGCTTATGGTCTTGCAAACAAAGAGGCCCAATTCAAAATCACTTGCAGGCACTAACATATAATTATATATTTTTAAAATTTATTTATTAAATATTACATATGAATTACTAGAATATTCGAAGCAGAATAGAGAAATAGTGAAATACAAGGTGTTTGATAAATTAAACCTTTAATTTTAGTTCCATAGGTGAGCTCGATCTAAACAACTCGGATGCAGGATGAACGACGGCGCAATTCAAACGACTACTTGATACAGATTGATGGCACCCGTCACTTTCAACGACACGAAATATTCTGACACCAAACTGGAGTGACATCCGCGCTGCATCAATTACACAATTCGCTTCAAAAAGAGCATCAAAGCACAATTAATATAGAAACTAGAACGTGGTTATATTAAGATGGACTCTAATGCAAAAAATAATTAAAAATAATATAGTTAAGAATTAAGCAAGACAATTATTGCATGTGAAATTAAGTTTAGATTAAACAATGCTGAGAATAGGAATGTGGAGCAAGTTTCTAGTGAACCTTCACCTGAGCTGGTGAACAAGGCTGTGTCAAATGTCATTTGTCTACTTGTGTTCTGATCATGATCAAGTGATCTACAGGGGGTCTCCTCAACAACACCTCTACGAGCGTTGTTGAATCAAAATTATAATTACTCGTGATTATTTATCGTGATGACCTATATTTACTTTTGTTAAGGATTGATTCGTATTTATTTTATTAGAAGAATTTATTATTAAAGTTATAAATAAATAACTTACTATTTTTTATTATTATTTAATAATTTTTGCTAATATTGTATTATTAAAATAAGCAATAGTATTTTATACAATATTTGTAATTATAAATTGACTATAATTAAGAAATTAGAGGCGACCCAGAATAATGTATTGCATTACGATGAAGTCGGGGATAGTAAAAGAGCGCAGGGGTCCACAATTAGGTATGAGAAGGAAGTTGGGTCAGGATAATTGAAAGTGGTGCTTCATCTATGTCTATCTTTGAAGGCGCGGCATTTTGATATAATTATTTATTTTATAAAAAAATACAACCGTAAATAACCCATTTAAAATAAGCTTTTAATCATGATTTTTAATATATTATCATACATACAACAAAACATTTTATGAACAAAAATCTACCTTACCCCAAAAATACATTAGAAACCTTTATTAATAACTTCATTGTTACAAGAACAGTAGAATGATATGATAATAGACATTAACATGATTCACCTCACGCCAAGACCTGTAATAATATACCTGAAGCGTGAGAATTCACCATTAACAGAAATAACTGTAAACACAGCCCTTGCAGAAGCACCATAAACCCACACACACCCCCTTGAGATATAGAAAATATAACGAAAATTATTAGAACAGCTGTAAATTAAGAGAAGAGTTTAAAATGGCTTAAATAATTATTGATGAATCATATGTGAAATAAATTCAATAATTTCATAGGAAAATATATTTTGGAACAAAGTTCCTTATCGCGCGTTGCGAAAGGGGGCTAGACGGAAAAAATTAAGACCAAAAGACGTCTGTCTGTGTCTGTCTGTCTGTCCGTCCGTCCGTATGTCACAGCCACTTTATTATAATAATAAAAAAATATTATAACTAAAAAATATTACAATTCCTTCACTAATTAATCGAAAGGAACTTCGTTCCATCCGGTTGTCCCTTAGCACCTCTCAAGTTTTTTTTATAGGAAAATAACAAAAATATCTATTGCTTATAAAATTCTTTTTCTTATAATTCTCACTAAGAGAATGTCTATGCCTATATTTATTTTATTTATTGAGACTAGTGACATGACAGTACCCCACCTGACAACTTAGGTTAGACAAATTTTAAATCAAAGCTAAGTTGTAAATGAAATCAATAATTGGTAAACGCAAACTGAACATTCATTTAGAATTAGCAAATGACCTGTCACAAAGACAATTGGTTCATGAATTCATTTTCAATTGCGAAACTGTCATCTGTTCGTGGTATTAATTTTGCTTATGTATATTTTACTGCACACCTACATTCTATTAAATTGGACTTTACTGCACAATAAAAAATCAACTAGCCAATTATTTCAATATTGAATTGAGATATACCTACTACCAGTAATTAGTAATAAAATATCTCTACCCTATAAAATGAACTTTCTAAGGCAAACTGCATATAGTATACTCTTATAGTATACTCGTATTAGCGCTGTCCCTGTAAATTCAAAAGCGTCTAGTAACGTATTGGTCTAGAATTGTGGATGTAAGGGAAGCAAGGGAGTTGTGTCAGGATCGTAGCAAGGGGCGCTCTATTGTTTTTGCACATCCATGTGGAAAAAAGGCGTGACAATTTGATTTGTATTGGATGATCTAAACAATCGAAGTTAAAGCACCTAATATCTATTTTTTTTACACATTAAATTTCTTTGAATGCTCAAGGACAATCATTAGGTAGTGTTTAAATTAATTACAGTCCAAGTAAAGGCTCATAGTAGGAATCACTTCTAGTTTGAAAATCTTAGTTCTATCCCATTAAGCTTTGCTAATTTTATAAAAGCTGAACGTAATGTCTCAGTTTTATATTATAGCTGTTATCATAAACATTTAAGCATCCGGCACTCGAACTTAAAGGTTTGTCGCGTCGTTTTTTTTTGTAGAACAATTGACAAGCGGAATGCTTTAGCAGCTTCTTCCCAACCTATGACCTTGAATACTTCAAGAAAACGTTAAAAAACATCTTTATCCGACATAGTGATGGCGACTGAGGCAACCGTAACTTGAATCGGTTTCCAGTTGTCGACACTCTTAATCTTTTTCTTGCTTATCATCAGGCAGTATTAATATTTTAATACGAATGATCTCAAAAGTTTTGAGAACATTGGAACATGCCAAAAATCTCAATAAATTATAAAAATAACTGTCTAATTATAGAACATTAAACATTGATTTCTATTGTAAGTATAACCGGTAGTAGACAATTTAAAGTACTTATTTAATATTTGCACATCACTAGATCTATTATTTGCACTCACGAATATTGAAAAGAGTGACCGCTAATTTACGAGTATACCCCAAACAATCCACGACAACTGTTTTTTTATTTTTTTATTTATTTACACTTCTATACTAAGCTACTAAAGTGATTGTATCATAGAAACAGGACAACCAAAGTACATATATCAAAGATATATTGGTACCGGTGGATGATCTCGAACTCGTGCTCTCCGGTTTATGTAACCATTGCACTGCCACTACACCACGGTCGCCTTTCAAACGGTCGTTTAGATATCAATATTGATTCTAATTCAATCAAGATAAATTTCTAATAGTCTAATATGCCCTAAATACTTTTGTTAGCACATAAACAGCTGCGTGGGTTCGTTGTTGTCTTGACAATGAACTCAAACTGTCTGCTCACTTTAATACAGCGTTAGGTGATTTGTCATATTAATAGCTTTGCGATAACACATCGATGAATTTTATTACTGAAATTAATAACAGAACTGGATTAAGACGCAATGGATTAATCGTAGCTTTTTAGTAAGCTTAAACAAACAAACAAAATTCTTTAAAACAACAAAACATAATGTACAATTGGCGGCCTATTTACTATAAAGCTACTTTTTCAGGCAACCTACCTTGGTAGTGAAACAGATGTGGACATGGGTTACAACTAGTACCAAGATTTGTAACAATACTTCCCATTCTATAATCAATTCGATCCTTTAAGCGAGGCGTTATCCCTCTGGCTGGTAAGGTGACCGCAACTAAGGCAGCCATAAAATGAATCAGCTTTTTCAGTCATCGGCACACTCTTGGACTTCTCCTTGCTGGTAATTTAATGGGAATGAAAATAAAATTCATTCCCATCTGTCAACTTTTATTCATTTAGACAATGAGTTTCAAGAAGCTTGAACTGTTAATGAAAATGAACATCGATTCTCAATGTGATGCGTGATCGCAATTTTATTTTGAAGCTCATTAATGGAGTTCAACTGTCAAAACGAAGCTCATTCTCATTGAGTTACGCGGTCGCGTCGACCCGCAGATGTCACGTCATAATAAAGGATATAATGATTCATAATAAAAAAATTACAATAACATCTTGATTATAGCCTTGAAATATTTAAATGCAAAGTACTATTAAAATCAATCCATGTATTTAAAAACGAAACCAAAGCCTATAAATAATACGTGGATATAAACCTTTGGTGCCAAGTAGAGATCATTATCACACAATATAACAAATCAATAAGATCTTAGATCTATAAAAGGAACGCCTCGGGCGCCTGTGCGGTCACGACTAACCATTTATTCGAGAAAATTTAATGCAGTTCTCAGCAAAATCTTAAGTATTTGCATTTAAATGAAAGCAATAAAAATGTTCTTTTTATGAGAACGTCTTAAAGGATGGGATAGAAATAGTATAAAGTCGTATATTTTTTTATTAGGTGACAGCTGAGTGGAAGTATTTGCTTCAATAGCCTCTTTATGATTAGGTTGGCAATAAAGCGGAGAGCATCGTCTAATGAATACGAAGCGAAAAAGTTCAAGTACATAAACAATGAAAAGGTTTTTCAATGACATTTCGGATATGTGATATTAAACTTGACATATTCAGTTCATGAATATTCGTAACAATAATTACAATGCATATTTGCGATGTCTTCCGCATGAGGCTATGGTGGGTATAATATATATTACGAGTATAATATAGATAACTAAAAGAATATAAATTAAGAATTGTGGATGTGAATGAAGCAAGGGAGCTATGTAAGGATCGTGGTAAGTGGCGCTTAATGTCTCTGCCTATCCCTGTGGGAAAAAGAAAATTTGATTGATTGAAAAAAATAATAATTTAAGGTTTGGTCAAGCAATCAAGGTCATTTACCTAGTCTGCCGATCCAGAGTGGTACCACGACTTTCAAGTATACAAACGTTACAGGGTACTAGTAGCAGTCACCTCTATTTATGGACCGCACTCCAGCTTAACATCATTATAACTGTAGTAGCAGTTAACTCTATTCAGGGGTAACATCAAGCAGAGTGGTGTAGTACGTGCCGTACCACAATAAAAATGACGGTTGAACAGTAGTTAATTTTCAAACGGTTACTTCTATTAGTGTGAGCTTAAACGGCAATCGATCAAGAGGTGTCCAGCAACAATGCGCCGCATTCAACAAACTATCAATTAAAGTCCAAATGCTTACGGAGTTATGTAACTCGGGACCTTGGAGCTTGACCCTAATCGTGACCGAACGACGGTTCTTATTTTTTTGTCCCAATAAACTGCGACAAGCGTGTAATTTCCTCACACTAAAAATACCATTAAATTTTGTTTCTTTTTTAAGAGTAAAAATACACCTTTTTGCAAAAGATAGATTATTTTTTATCAGGAGAATTAATGTTTTATTAGCAACTTTCAAATAATATCGACCAAGTCGACGACCAAACAAAATGGTTCACCTCGTTGTTTCTGTATTAATTTGTCCAACTACTGAAAAACCGTTTTAGTTTACAATTGCCTCAGTCACCGTCACTGTACTGACCTAGGGTCCTTTTGACGCTTTTCTTTAAGGTCATAGGAAGCGTTAAACATATTCTGTTTATTTATTTCTTAATAGCTAGTTGCGTACAGGCCAACTAGCTATTAAGAAATGGCCAAATGGCTTTATCTCCCAGTAAACCTTAGGGTTGTCCACAAAGTGAAAATCAAGATAAATGGGTTATTCAGCCGTCTGCGCTTATAAATATTCTTTTACTCACTAGCCAAGTAAAAGTAAAACTTTCGAAAGATAATATCGTCAAATTCGTATGATTTAAAACTGCATATGCCTGTGATTGTTACTAGTGATCCTAATGAAATCCGCTTATCGCTAAGCTTATAAATTGAACGTTACATTGAACTTCATCATGATGTGATCGTGAGCTCATGCCTTTTGACCGTAACATAAAGGGTGCATGCCCACTTATACACGGCACAATGACGGACGGCTACAAGGAGTTGTCAGGAATGTTATGTGCCTACTTGACGGATTGTCATGCCAAAGCATTTGTATATACTGTAATTGATTTCGTTTAACAGCATTCATGTACAAATGTAGCGCACGATTTTATTTAATAAACTAATAATAATATATATCATTTATTGTAAACTCTGCAATTATGATTATTATCTACTTAGGGAAATAATTTATAAGTATGCAAGTAGGTTGTAGAGATCCGACACCTGACCTCAACTTACCTTATGCTATACAAGAGGAGGTTCAATCGTTGTCACTATGCCGGCGAAAGGTAAAGTGTCACGTTTCGCTTTGCATGGCGAGGGAGACATGAGCTGGTGAAGCATTCCACTTGTCGATTGCTCTATAAAGAAATGACGCTCCAAACCATTTAGATTAACTGCCGATTAGACAGAATGCAAATGATTTCCCCGACCTGTCTTGAGACCTGACGAGGGAAAAGTCGAGGTAGAAATAAGGTTAAAGAGCGCTTTAGAACATTTTCTGTGGTATAGGTGGTAAAGGGAGCATTGAGCCGCAATATCTTTACATAATTGCAGGGATTCAGGAAATTGAGTTCTTGTGACGTCAGCGTACCTGAGATTATATTGCGATCACATTATATAAATTCTTACGTTCGATTGTAAACATAATTAGGAGAATTTCACAAATCAACCTGACATTTATAACGCACTAATTACCGATTACTGAGCAAATCAAATAGTACTATAAATTTATCATTAGGTATCCGTATGAGGAAATATGCTTAAGAATAAAATATAAACTACTTTCATTTTGTAAAATTAATTTCTATAAAAAGCTACTACTGTATTATAGAAACAGGTCGCCCAAAGTACACATATCAAAGACACGTTAGTACCGGTAAGCGGTATTAAATCCGTGCCAAATTAACGCGATAGTAAGCCGCATAAAATATGTTTAATTCATTAATCAATGTTCGCGCAATATCTAAAAAAATACCCGTGCTCTTCGTTTGTGTCACCATGAGTTGCACTACCTCTACACCTATTCGCTTTAAATTTTATAAATTACTTTCATATTTAATAAATAAAAGTTCAATCAATCAATTAAATTGTCAACCTTTATTTTCCAGTCTCAAAGGATTAGTAGAGAGAATAGAGAGAGACTTTCTCGATGGTGACAACTATAAATTAAATAAGTCAAAGTTTATTTTCTATTAATTAAAATAAGATATTTGTATAGGAATTTTTAGATTACCTACGACAAATTAATTATTTTATGTTTTTTTTTTACCTACATAACCTAGTACGAATCAATAAAAGACCAAGATACAGATAGACTAATGGTTTAATTAATCGTCGTCATTAAACGTGCAAATTGTTTAAAGAACATTAATGAAGAAGATCACATATCCAATTAAATTCTTTGTTAAACAAACAGGATATCATCAATATAATTAAGTTAAACTCAATTATGAACACGTCACGACCTAACCTCGAAATAGCAAAGTCAACGACGACTTGGCGAATTATATTTTTGCGATTCTTCCGGAGCTCATTGGGGTATGTACGATAGAGTCAATACAAACATCGCCTTGAGCTAAAAAGCAGTTGAAGTAAAACACAACACTGGCTTTCCTTGCGCAATATATGGAGAATAAACATTAAACACATTGTTTCATGAATTAATTAGCAATGAGCCGCCGGCGACAAAGTGAAGTTATTCGTGATCTCTTAGGGCAACAAATCGATCATTATATTTAGATACAAGTGATCAAAAATACAATAGTGTATGACAGCAACCCGTCTGATGTTAAATTGGAGTGCGGTCCATGAATGGAGGTGGTTGCTACTACAGTTAAATAACTGTGAGTAGCAGTCACATCCAATGCCGGCCTAATCCTAAATACGAATATATCCTAAAATACGACAAAGAGATATTTCACGGTCTGACTTGTAAGTGGTGGTAGTACAAGCTACCATGGATCGGCAGCCTACCATCAGAGCCTACGACCGCCTCAATTTTTTATCAACTAATATTTATAATATTCAATCTAGTTATTAAATATTTCAAGAAAAAGCTATGAAATATCTGCTCCGACCGGAATTCGAACCCAGGATTTTACGCGTAACGAACTTGTGTGCTAAACATTACGAGTATATTGAGTTTAAACATTAAACATATGATATTGTTTCATGAATTAATTAGCAATGCGCCGCCGGCGACAAAGTTACTCGTGATCTCTTCGGGCAACGAGTCGATCATTATATAGTAGATGCACTTGATCAACAATACAGGAGTATTTGTTACATTAATTAAAATTTAATACTTAAATAAAAAGATCAATATGAGGTAGCAAGTGATTGTGTAAGCTTAATTATGTTGTGTTAATCTTAAACATTAATTTATGTTAAGAAGTAATAATTATGTTAAATTTAATACTTTTTTATAAACGTTTTTGTAATGTAATGTTTTGTAAATTGTATAAATAACGTGTTGTAAATTAACAGTAAATAAAAGAAATTTCGCTTTCTATTCTTAATCTAAGCGAAATATATTTGCAGGTTCAGATGACCATATCTGGGTCAAAACCATAAAGATTTGATCAATAAGTTAAAACGAGTTTGAAGAATCAATAAGTAAATTTATATTAATAAATAGTTTTGTATAATAATTATAAATTTATTTATAGCAAACTTGTATTAATTTGATAAGTCATTAATTACAATAACAAGTTGTTAGGAAATTAAGGACTTTGTCTGAGTAAGGCCTACAAATTTACTCTCGAAACTTTCAATTAAATAACCGTCTCAAACTCACGTACTGAATAAAAGTTTAAAATTTGACAAGGTTTGTTTTTTAATTCACTCGCCCATGGCCGTGACTTGGACTGCATCTGTAAGTTATTGACTTTTGATAATGAAACCAGTTTCTGTTGACCGAGAGCCTGCGGCCTTATTCAACACAAAATTCTTCCCTAGAAATTGTAGTTATAAATTATACTCTCATTTCGATATAACTTGATTGTTTTCTCTAATTCTCACTTCATAATATATAAATGAAAGCAGACATGTATAGCGAACGAGAATATTTCACATTGACTTGTTAAATTTTTGGTAGGAGAAATCATATGGTCAGCCTAGATACAGCCAGTCGTGTTACGCTTTATACACATTTGTAATTCATAACCAGTGATTCATTAAATCGTTATTTTTAAATCTACAGATAGAAATTGTTTTCTCTAATCAAACGTAATGTATGTTTTACGATCGTGTGAAACATAAATATAGTAATTGTTGATTGATATTGCAGTCACATAGGTAATCATGTAGAAAGCGCAGGGACATGTGAAATTGAGTAACATACATTACGGATATCGGGTCCGCCATCGGCACGGGTTGTAATATTTAATAACATCAGAACATTTGAAATATCAGATAGGTAAGTGGCTCTGTAATAAAACTACGCGACCCGGAAAACTTGCGGTTCTGAGATCACGACAAGTTTCGTAAAATACTTCTGCTATTTTGTACAAGCAATAGGATTGATCCATTGTGCAAGTTTAATTATTTTGTAATATTTGTAAGTGTTTTATTGACGTAGCATATGTTAGACACACATCAATCAATCAATCAAATTGTCACGCCTTTTCCCCACAAGGATAGGCAGAGATACACGTGGTTGGGAAACCGAAGTCGGTGGTGATTATTTAGCCTGACTTTTGATCCAAAGTAATAAAAGCTGCGGCCGGCATAGTGGATACTATTTAAATGTAGCAGTAGTCGCCCCAATTCATGGACTGCACCCTAATATCAGGAGAGATACTGTCATACTAGACACGATAAAAAACAAGGATTGGTGATAATGTAGGTATAATACAATATATAATATTGTTTATCATAACAGATTAATTTAACAAATAAGCAATTTGTACCAATTATCAATAACGTCACTATACATTGATAATTAATCTAAACCTACTAAATTAGTAGGTAAGGGAAAATAATATACAATACATCAAACTACAAAGGAAGATCCACACGAAAATAGATACAATCTGCGCTATATAAGCCGGACTAAATAAGTACAAACTCGAATAAATAATTCAAAATGAAAAAGGGCTGATCCTAAGCTCTGTTACTCTTACAAAAATAAATTTGTTTCTTATCTCTTTTGTTGAGTCTTATTTTTTACTTTTTAACTAATCAAATCTCTTGGTTTCGTGGTTTCATTTAACTAAAATAATAATTACTCATGCTGTAAAAAACACATGTCGAAGTATTTCATTAATGTCTGTTCATGATGATCTAACTTTAATACTAGGAATTATTTCTTTTGTATAGGTAGGTGTGTTTTGTTTAGAGATGTTGAACAAGTGGATGCTTTACCAACGCATGTGGTAAAGCATTTTGACGACAGGCTGTAAAGTTTGTTGCGCGTCCGGGTTCGATTCCCGGTCGGAGCAAATATTTGTTTCATAGCTTTTATTTGTAATATTTAATAATTATATTAAATATTACAAATATGTGTTTATAAGTAAAAAAGAGGTGGATATTTGCTTTGGGTCTGGTTATCAGAGTAGTAGTAGGCAGTGGTACCCAGTCTGCCGATCCGGGGTAGTACCACCACTTACAAGTAAAATGATTTGGTCGCGTTTCGGGATCAGTTTGTAAGTTGCCGGTTCCAACTAGGCCGGCATGCATTTACGTGCTTGTACGATCGATCCATACTCACTCTGAGATTTGTAACAGATACGGTGTCCGAGATCTGTCTCAGGGATTTGTATTGGTTTCAACGTCCATACACGTTGATATTTGTATCGCGATACAAAATCTAGTTTTTCGGTATAATGGATACCTCTAACATTTCTGAGATTTTTTATTTGCATTTCTATACTAAGCTAATAAAATGCTTGTATCATAGAAACAGGACAACCAAAGCACATATATCAAAGATACATTGGTACCGGTGGTTGGTCTCGAACTCGTGCTCTCGGTTTGCGTAACGATTGCACTGCCAATACACCACGGTCGCCTCCATCAGTATTAACAGCCTTTCTTGTTACTTTTACTATCTGTTAGATAAAGATTATGGTCTAAAACATGTTTCACGATACCGCTTTGCCGTCTCAAGCCAGTGGCGTGAAACTGATACCGCGTTATCTGATCGTTTACACGTTGTATCATTATACGGAATCAATGATACATGTTGCGATACAAATCTCAGCGTAAGTAGGGGCCATTAGAACCGCATAAAAACCGCCTGATGCCTAGTGTCCATAACCATAGAGCTCGTATGAAGAGAATTGTGATTGTGAAGGAAGCGAGGGAGTTGTGTCAGGATCGTGGCAAGTGGCGCTCCATTGTCTCTGCCTATCCCTGTGGGAGAAAGACGTGATAATTTGATTGATTGAAAAACCGCCTGATGTATAAACGCACTTACTGATACACATATTACAATTAAATTATTAAATAAAAATATAGCGCTGAAAATATTAAACTTATTTGGTTACTTATGTAACGGTAAACAGTTAATATAAGATTGACACTTCTATGCCAAGGTAACTAGCACATTGTGTTACATTATATTATTTTGAAAGCATACAATGGGTGCTCTTTCTTCTTGAATGAACTTATATTTTCAATATGTGACCTCATTGTCAAGTACGAGGCCGCAACTACAACAACAAACAATTTTTATTTCTCTTAATTACATGACAGGGTTAAATATTATTAGTTAATAATCAGATTAGTGACGCTGCTATTAAAGAGTAATAAATAATTGTTAATTACTTCTAAAATAATGGTCGTGCTTAAACAATAAAAAATAATTTCAGCTTCTACATTTATTTGCTTTTTATTGTGGTATAAATTGTCTCTTTATTGCTTTTTTATTAGCTTTGTATATCTCTAGATAAGTATGGGTTGTTATAAATATTATAAATAGAAATGGGTAGTTTTAGGTCGACATTAGTATAGTGGTAGTAAAACAGTATCGCAAACCAAGAACTCCCAGTTCAAAACTACTAGGATATAACAATGTGTGTTTAATATAAATGTACTTTGGTCACCCAGTTTATATGATACAAAGCACGTTTGGCAGCTATTAGTTTAGTTTACATTATAGTTTTCAATTCATAATGGGATGATGAAAGGTGACTGACGAAAGAAATTCAGAGGTGAAGACGGAAAGGATAAAAAGGACAGACATAAAATATTGTTCTTTTTTCAAATTAACTACATTAAAAAACAGGGATTTACAGTGTCTATAACCCTAAGATACATAAGATACTCTATAGGCTGTATAAATAAAGTTGTAAGTGTGAAGGAAGCGAGACTGTTGACTTAGAAATGCGACACTCTGCCTATTCCTGTGGGAAATGAGATTAATAGACAGTTTGATTGTTTAGTAGACTGATTCTACTTTTCACATCGAGGAAAAACATGTTGAAGCTGTATTAATAGTTAATGTAGATTAGATAGAAGAAAATATAAGCACGTTATGTTGAATCTCCAGTTGCATTTAATCGATGTATTTTTTAAAAATGTTTATTACTATTTGGTAATAATACTAGGGTTGGAATATGTAAAAAAAGTCAAAACATAGATAATATTTAGCTCTTAAAAACCGAAAAACATATTTAATAATTATGTGCATTTATAATGATGTCAATGGTTTCGTTTATTTTAATAATAATCAAAGTTTAATTGTATGTTGATGGTAATATAATATACGTTTATTAACGAACAAAACTTTATAGTGATTTGCAATTTGATTGACACACAATGTCCAATATCCTGACAGACAATAACCGTATATTAATACAGTTACAAACACTACTTAGGATATTTAGCGGGGCGAGACGGGGGTTCAAATAAAAAAAGGATTCATACCTATAAATACCTACCGGGTAAATATCCGTTTAATATTTCCTATAATTCATAGACTGCATTCCAGCTTAACATCGGGCGGAGTGCTGTCATATGTTGAGCCATAATAAAAAAAATCATGTAAGTTATTTGGTCTTCAAGTAGACAAATAGCTCACGTGCGTCTTTACGTCATTATTTCGACGACAGGCGTGGACGAACGGTTAGAGATTGGTTTGTTGCGCGTAAAGTCCCGGGTTCGATTCCCGGTCGAAGCAAATATTTGTTTCATAGCTTTTATTTGTAATATTTAATAATTATATTAAATATTGCAAATATTTGTTAATAAAAAAAGAGATAGATATTTGCTTCGGGTCTGGTTATAAAAGAGTGGTAAGCAGTAGATCTGCCGATCCGGGGTAGTACCACCACTTACAAGTGTACAGACCGTGAAGTAATTTGGTCGCGTTTCGGGATCAGCTTGTAAGTTACCGGTTCTAAGTAGGCCGGCATAGTGGATGTGACTGTCACTCACAGTTATTGAATTGTAGTAGCAGTGATATCTATTCATGGACCACACTCCAGCCTAACATCAAGCGGGGTGCTGTCATATGTCGAGTCACAATAAAATAAAATAAATATAATTTAAGTCAACGGTTCTTCTGCAATATTTCCCTCGACAACCTTAGTTTGACAACATACTTAAGTGCGTATCCAATTACTTGTTTTAAAATAAAGCTTTTAAAGGAAACGTAATTGGCTCCTGTTGTTTAACAAAGGATCCGGTTTTCTTAGGTCATTACTTATCAAATTTTATTTCCTGACAGTGCCATTATGACACAATCATTAATTTAAAAAAGTTACGTTCGTGTATCTATATTTATCTACAACTATCGATACATTTATTATAAAAGTTTGGTTGGTTATTACTTATACAAATAATACCTTCAAATTTTATTGTCCGTTAGTAACTAACATGTTTTACTCATTGAAGTGTTTTATTCTCTTCGAACAAAATACGAAGCAGCCGTGAATAAACTCGGTTTTTTCAGTTGTCGTCACT
Organism: Tinea trinotella; assembly: GCA_905220615.1. Lineage (NCBI taxonomy): Eukaryota > Metazoa > Arthropoda > Insecta > Lepidoptera > Tineidae > Tinea > Tinea trinotella. Next base: position 6,336,242 of record HG992310.1, read on the forward strand.
TTTGGACCTCCTCTTGCTTAACATCAGGCGGGTCGAGGTCAGATGTCGTGCCACAATAAAAAAAAACATCTTTTAAGCGAAGCGTTTACTAGCACCACTGGCAGGCATAGTGACGACGGCTGAGGCAACCGTAAACTAAGCACGATTATTCAGTCGTAGACGCTGAGGCCTGCACGCTTCAAAACATTCAGAGTTCTGAAGATAAATCTTTTTTGTTTATCCATTTTATTGAGGTAGATACATAGGTATTTATTTCAATCAATCAATCAAATTGTCACGCCCTTTTCCCACAGGGATAGGCAGAGACAATGGAGCGCCACTTATGAAAAAGGTTAAATTATTAAAACATTTATTAATTTTTTTAAACTATGTATTGCTTTTAACGACTAAATTGGTGTTTTAATCAATAATTATAACAAAGATTTAAACAGAAAAGTTTTTATTTTATTATTTATTGTGACTCGACATATGACAGCATCCCGCTTGATGTTAAGCCGAAGTGTGGTCCATGAATGAATGTCACTGCTTAGTAGCAGTGACATTCATTCATTGTAGTCAATTCAATTACTGTGAGTAGCAATCACATCCACTATGCCACAAAGACCTGCTGATGCAACTTAAAAGTAGTCATGTGTTAGTGAAGGATCTAAAGGAAAAGCGTGGAAAAGCACCTCTGGGCGGTATAGTGACGACATAGTAAAGTGAGTCTATTTTTTCAGTCGTTACCACTCTAGGTCCTCACTTTGCTTACTATAAGAAAAATAAAGGTCAGATGTCGCGTCTCAATAAAAAAGGCAATCCCGTCTAAACTCATAAAAAATGATATAATTCTTACGAGAAAAGAAATAGTTTATTCAAATGTGTGTCTAATTAAAGATATAAAACTTGTTATGCTGTTGGAAAAAAACAATAAGAAACGGCACAGATGTGGAATATCTGCTAACTTATGCGCATATAAAACTAGAGATGGATATGAAGAGATTTTGTTATTTATTTCGTGATGGTGCTATGTAAAAACTTTACTTTCTATTAGATCAAAACAATGGGATTCTTATACAATCTTGAAATTAATGGCATCAAAATACACACAGTTATTTTAAATCAAGTTAGTAATAGTATTTTTTGTTTTATATTTTTGATTTACTGAAAGATAATAAATGTACGAGGCCACAACTAGCCCCCGGTCTTGTGTCGGTTCAAAAAATTTTTAGCTACAACATCTTTATCAAATATTGTTTGCGAGATATTGTATGTATGACAGGCTGAAGTTGACAGCATTTTATTGAAATCTCCTTGCAGCGCTCTTAAAGAGAGTAAAGGGAAATAATTCATATTTTTTAGTATTAAATAACTGAATCTTACCTTAGTCTGTGAATACTCCTGGCGTGTAAAGCAAATCTGTAAAAAAAGAGAAATGTGTATATTAAACAACACTATATTAGTAATTTGTATTGCTACCTTGCCCAGGCATTGTGTTTATGTGATTTTTAACTTGTGAACTGTACTTGACAGCAACTTGTAAAGGTTTTGATAAACAAATAAAAAAAAATGATTAAAATATATGCTTTTAGTCAATTAAGAGTATATTGAACATAACTTCCGGTTTAATTACGTCATACCCAACCAAAAAGATACCATAAAATAAAGACATTTCAAATGTATTATAAAAATGATAACGCTCGGATGCAACAAATAAAAGAACACGCTAACTCGAACGTGCTTTATTAAAGATTTTTGCATTCGCCCGAGACTTCCACGCGTATTAATAAAGACACTGTTTTGCTTCGAGAGAGCAATCTCAGACGACGCCTGAGGCGCCACCTAACGACGAACCGTGCAAATCCTTAAATGCACTAAGCTGAGCTCTGTTTGTTCTATAAAGGAAGCATGCTCTTGAATATCGCGGCTATAGAGACAAATAATATTATCATCCTTTTATAAAGTGACATAGGGGAAAGTTTTGTAAATTGGTGTACCTAAAAGAGGATTACCCAAAGAAGCTTGCATACCAAAAAATAATAACTACGTACTTAGAGAAATGGAGTGGTTCAATTTAGCGAAAAAGTAATTATAGAAAAGTTGACTTTCGTACGTACACTTCCTAAATCCTTTCTATTATAATTTTACCTTATATTTTTTTATATACATATCAATGCAATAATATTATGATTATATAATATGATAATGAATAAAACAATTCACGCGTTTACATTGGTCGCCTGTCGCGTGAAAAGCGACAGACGCCGGGTTCAATTCCCAATCGCAGCTGCCAATGTGCAAGAGTTATTTTTTAAATCTACTTTTCAAATTTATTAAAACATTTTATGAAGCAGAAAAATATGATCCTTGGATAATACATTTTTATTTATTTTATTATAAATTTATTAATATATGTATTTATGCAAAATGTACGAGTGTGTTTATGTGTATGTACGAGTATATTGAATTTAGTTGTGTATTATTTTCTTATCTGCACTTAAGGGATCATTTTCCAAAGGTTAATACGACAGCAAGTTCGCCTTTTTTAAACTAGTTTCAATTTATTTGATGCAATAAAGAATATTAATTATTACAAGACGTTTATCTTTATAAACATTATCTTTTTTCATTATAATGAGGTATAATATTTAATGTAGGTCTAACGTTGTGTTATGTTTCGTATGTGATACAATGTTTTTGTTTAGAGCCATTATAGAGTTTACGCTTAACAAAGCTAGACTTAACGAGCAGTGTTCCGGTAAGGGCCGCTAAACTCGACTCAGTGCCTTAACAAAGTTGGACAAATAGATTTTGTTGTGGAAATGTCCCTGTTTCCTTTTACGTGTATACCGGGTGCATAATGTTAATTCTGCTATTTTCACCAGTTACTAACTTCGTCTTGTCTACGAAAATACTTTAAACAACTTATATATTATGTACTACAGAGTTGAACAGACTTTTAAGTTACCAAGTATTTGTAGTATTTAATCTATATATAAAATATTACGAATAAAGACCATGAAAAAATCCGCAAATCGAACCCGGGACTTTATGCGTAACGGACTGGTGTGTTAATCAATGCGCCACGCGTGTCTTCAATCTTCACGTAAAGGAATACTACGTTCGTAATCAAGATTGACGCATTATGATTTAATATTTATTGCGTCAAATATGAAATAACATTTATTTAATATTCTCGTCGTCTCCTATTATAAGAACGTCATAATAACGTATTTTATTTCGGGAGTTCCTGATTAGAAGTTCGAAGGCGTGAGGAAATGCTCCTTGAATAGATTCTAGCTTGAAAAGGAAATTGAAGGGTCGTTACGAAGCCCGCCTTTGAACGCCGCCATAAATTTACGAATACATTATTGGTATTCATGTAAAATGTCAGCTCAAATTTTTGCTGTTTTTGCAATTGATTAAGCATTATCCGCCTTTCTATCGCCAAATTAATTACGATATAATCAATATAATGAATATATAAACATAACACTCGTTTGAGGTTGCCTAGTGCCCATTACTGTAGAGCTTGTATGAAAGGATTGTGGATGTGAGGGAGTTGTGTCAGGTGGTGCTAGAATATATCTGCCTTTCCCTGTAAATAAAATAATGTTTGGTTGTTTGAGAGTTGTGGATGTTAAGGTATCGAGAGAGTTGTGTCAGGATTATAGAAAAAAGCGCTCCATTGTCTAAGATTATACTATTGTTTTATATATTGATACTTTTTCTTGACCTTGACATTTTTAGAAAAGTTTTTTGGCAATAAGCAAAAAGGTTTATTGCTCAATTTAATGTAAGCAATTTAACTTACAAATTAGGCACTCCTAAGAGCATGAGAATGTACGAGGGGCGAGCGCGCGTGCTGGGCTTGGGAAACAACATAATGTGGTGAAATTGTCAGATAAACGATAAAAACTAAAACATAGCACCAATGTTTGAACCTAGAAAGTACTTCGTGCGCAACGGCAACCACAAGTTTGGCCAGACGCTGACGCCGATATTAATAAAAACTATAGTCGAGACAAAACGCCCCGGTAGAAATTAGGCAAATCTCTGGCAACGAAACGTTATTACAAAAAAAAGTCGAGTAAATTGATAAATATTTTTAAATTGTAGATATAGGTCAGAAAGAAGTAATTATACAATCGGATTAGGTCATTGTATTTCATAAATAAAAGGTTATTAATAATAATAGACTTCATTCAAAATTGTATCATTAGTTTACAATTAAATTGGATTAAAATTAAGTTATGATATGTAGTATATAATTACAATTAGAATATAATATATGAAACTAACATTAGAATACCTTGAAAGGAGCCTTTGGTATCTAGCGTACTTCCTTTTCCTGCGTTAGTGTAGTAATCAAAGCGTAAAATGGGTGTAAAAATACTTTAATAACTTGTACTTAGTGAGCATGAAGGTTGACTTTTAGATTTTGTCGAGCATAACTCTAAGTCACAATGGTGCGCGTTCAAAGTTAACGATGTGCAAAATGTATGGAGTGGACATTGACCCAGTATTCTTCTTGAATCTTAATTAGTTATGTTGCAACTCGGTTAAGGGCCGTTACTAACGTAGAAACATGATAATACGTTTTATATTAAAATTGTTAATGCAAATTATGGTCATACTAACTGTATGTTACAATTTTGTCGTAATTTTTATGATACCATAGGTTTAATTTATTAAAACGTGTTGTTTCTAAATTTTATCATGGTGTAATTTATTTAAGCAATTTTGTTAATAAATAATTAACTTGAAGGCAATTATTATTAATTTATAAAATTGTTACAATGCTTTTTAATTGCCCACGCCTAAATATAGTGTTAAGCTTTTTGGTATTAACTTCATATGTATATAAGCATGTATATAAGGCCTCACATTTCACGCATTGCCGTTGGCAAACTTTTACTTTTAAACTTTAACGAATGTGTGCGAGTTGACAAGCCCCAAAGTGAAAGTGTCGCGGCTTCGTTCTGTTTGATGAGACAATGTTTGTCACCTTTTCAAATTGCGCTCGCTTAATAGCGCCATTTAAGACGATGTTTCATTTACAATTTAATGATAACGCTCTTTAAGGTGTAACATTTCGAGAATTTCTTTTCATACTTATGTCTAAATACTTCTCGCGATCATACGAATAATATAGAGTTTATATTTATTAAATAATTAGTTTGAATTTTTTTAAAGGCAGCCGTGGTCTTGTTGTAGGTCATGGTTTCGAATAGGCCTACGGATCAAAACCACCTGCCGTATATTTATATATTATTATGTATCTTTAATATATGGAAGTTCTTTGATCTAAGATACAAGCACGTCTAGTATCTTAGCATAGAAAGATCAAATAAAAAATTTCAATAAATAATTATTTGGAACCAAAAAAAAACAATGTTTAATAAAGGCGCTGATTGTATAATTTTAAGCCAATATATTTGATGAGATATGCGTTTCAAATCAATTGGAATCTCAGCCTTAATTACTGCTTAGTGTAAGAACTAACCAGTCGATGATGGAATGCATACCAATTAACCAGCAATGAGGAGTTTCTTTGGTCGGTCACACTCTATTTGATATAAAAAATACGTTGCATGATTACGACGTAGTCTAATTATTTATAACCTGTTGAATAATATCTGTGACATTTTTTTACATAACGTTATATAAGCAATTAAGCCTAATTACATGGGTATTCATAACGGTACAACTGTTTTTAATAAGGCTCAACATACTCGTATGACAGCACTCCGCCTGATGGTAAGTTGAAGTACGGTCCAAGTAAGCAGGAGACTGTTACTACAGTTAAATAACTACTGGTACTAAAAAGCTGATGACCCAACTATTATTATAATTATTATTAAATCATTTTATGGTTTATATTTACCCAGAGTAGGTATAATTTAAATAGCTATAGCTAATAAGTAATGGCGTAGTTTGATTAAAACAAAACTGGGTGTTTATGGTCGACATAGTGGTGACTGAGGCAACCATAAACCTCTAACCTGTTTTTCAACAGTCGGCGCTCTTAGACCTTCTCTTGTTTATCTTTAGGCGAGTCGAAGTCAGATGTAGATATCAGGACTTAATACTGACTACGTTGTAGTGTACTGACGTAGTGTACTGACTACGTTGAATTAAAAGCAAACATATTTGTAGAATAAATAATTAAAAAAAAGGTATTAATATATATTTTTTTCAATATGAAACGAAAATATCAAACTTTAACCTTTAATGTTAACTGAAAGCAGTGAATTCTTACATATGCATAAGCAGATATTCAAATTGTGCTATAAACAAATAATATAAGGGTGGGTGGACTTGTATAAATTTGTTTCAGCACATAAACGAACAAAGAGTTGGCTTTTACGCGCGAACTTCGAAGCGGGTTACATTGAAAATCTTTTTGGAAAAGCCATAAAAGCGAAACTATTATAATGATGCTGAACAACACCCACGATCAAAGCGAAATAAATGTGCTGACTAAACTGTAAATACGACTGTAATGAAATTCAATGTGAACATGTTCAGCTGATATAATAACATTTTTTTACGTTTTTTAACTAAGCTACTAAACGTGCTTGAATTTTTGATATATATGTGGGTAGTTTTAAGAGCCCGCATTCAGTGGATGCACGACTGAATGCGGCAGTCGAGTATCGAATACATTGATAACACGTAGTGTGCTGTTTTACTTCTAATAATTTCCATAAAAAACACAATAATTGGCGACGAGGAATCTACGCGTGTCTGGTTACAATATAAAAGTGTATTGTAATAAAAATGACTACGCAACAATGTCTGTTTGGTGGAAATTTAAACTTTGATCACCACGTGCACAATTGGGGTATATTCAAAAGCCGTTTTCTGCAATTTTGCGAAGCCAATGCGTTATCTGAGGAACCGGATAACAAGAAGCGAGCCCTATTGTTGTCCTTTTTCGCCGAAGATACCTACCGGGTTGCAGCGGAGGCCGTATTTCCAGAGTTCTTGGATAGCTTAACCTATAACAAAGTGATCGAAGCATTGGATCTACATTTTGTACCAAAGAGAAGCAGTTTTGCCGAAAGATATAAATTCTATAAGGCTGAACAGAGACCCGGCGAAGATCTGGCGGATTGGGCAACCCGAGTGCGCAGCTTGGCGCTGCACTGTGGTTTTAAATCAGAGCTAAATACAGCACTAAGAGATCGCTTTGTGTTGGGTTTGGAGAACATCAGCGAGAAAGAAAAATTATTTGCTGAAAGCATCGACACATTGACTCTGAAACGAGCATTAGAGGTAGCACAATGCGTTCAATGCGCTCGTGTGGCACTGCAGGAACAGCGCGGCCAAGGCAGCGGCGATGTGGTCGTCGGCGGCGCCGGAGCGAGGGGTCGGCAGGACGCCGAGTTCCTTGCGGCCGCGCCGGTGTTCGCTATGGGAGCGGGCAGGCCAGCGGCGCTTGGCGGCGCGCGCAGGCCGGCGGCGGTCGGCGGCGCGCGCGTTGCAGTCGGCGGCGGCAATAGTGAGACAAAGTGTAGTGTTTGCGGTTATAAAAATCATAATAAAATTGAGTGCCGTTTTCGCAATTATACGTGTAAAAAGTGCAATGTTAAAGGTCATTTAAAACGAATGTGTAAAAGTAATAGTCATTTGTTAGCCCTGGATATCGATGGTATGTACAATATTAATAATATACGCTGCATTGATGGTCGGCCTATGCAACAGATGGTGTCTGTCGGCGGCAAAGATGTGTTGTGCGAGTTTGATAGTGGTAGTGCCGTGTCGGCTATGCCATTATATTTGTATAATAAATTGTTTAAAGGTATTTACACTATTATCCCTTGTTCGGCATCTCTTAGTTGTTATAACGGAAGCAAAATATTTCCAATAGGTTATATAAAGCTGTCGGTGACCTATGAAGGTTGTACTAAGTTAATTAATGTTTATATTATTAAAACGGTGCATGCGCAGACTCCGTTACTAGGTCGCGACTTTATTAGTAAGTTTGATTTGCAATTAGGTAAAATTAATTATTGTGAGCAAGTTAACATTGATATTAGTTATTTAAAAAGTAAATACAGTAAAGTTTTTTTGGATGTTTTAGGATGTTATAATAAAGGAAAAGTAAGGTTAATATTAAAGTCTGAGGCTAAACCGATTTTTTTTAAACCCAGACCCGTACCTTTAGCGTTAAAACCTAAAGTCGAGCAAGAAATAAATAGATTAGTAAAATTAGGAATATTAGAAAAAATTGATTATTCCGAATATGCCACGCCCATTGTTCCAGTATTGAAAAGTGATGGCAATATAAGAATATGTGGGGACTATTCAGTAACATTAAATAAAATATTATTTGTAGATAATTATCCTTTACCACGAATTGAGGAATTATTTTCGAAATTACACGGTGGTCGGCATTTTTCCAAATTAGATTTGTCAAGTGCTTACAATCAGTTGTTATTGGCTAATGAGTCAAAACAATTAACGACAATTAACACACATAAAGGACTATTTAGATATACAAGATTAGTGTTTGGTTTGTCGAGTGCGCCGTGCATCTTCCAAAAAACAATTGAATCGTTATTAGATAACATTGAGGGCGTGTGTTGCTTTATTGATGATATACTTGTGACGGGCCCCACCAAGGATATACATTTACAGAGACTGGAACAGGTGCTCAGTAGGTTACAAGAGGCAGGTTTAACATTAAAAGAAGAAAAGTGCAAATTGTTTGAAGATAGTGTAGAATATTTAGGTTTTAAAATAGACAAGTACGGTTTACATAAATCTGAAAATAAAATTGCTGCAATAGTAAATATGGCCTGTCCCAGGAACGTTTCAGAACTTAAATCTTTTTTAGGTATGATCAATTATTATAGAGCTTTTATACCAAACGTTTCAAGTATGTTAAGCCCATTACATATTTTACTTAAAGACGGGGTAAAATGGATTTGGGGACCAGCTCAGTTAGAAGCTTTCAGTAGGGTTAAACGTGAGTTGATGTCTGAACGTGTGCTTGCGCATTATAACCCTGATTACGAAACGGTGTTGACAGTAGACGCGGGGCCGGAGGGCCTCGGCGCCGTGTTGTCACAGCGTCAGCCAGGCAGCGCCGGAGCGGGTCTCGAACAGGTAGTGGCTTACGCTTCGCGCTCCTTGACAACAAGCGAGCGTAATTATGCTCAAATTCAAAAAGAGGCGACTGCTATTATTTTTGGTGTTAAAAAATTTCACCATTATTTGTATGGACGTGCTGTACCATTTATTTTACGCACTGATCACAAACCTTTAACATCAATATTTGGTTGCAAAAAGGGGGTACCGGAAATGGCCGCGAACCGTTTACAACGTTACGCTTTGTTTTTATTTGCATATAATTTTAAAATAGAATATGTTAAGAGTGAAAATAATGTGGCTGATTTCTTATCTAGATCGTGTACTAATGAGGTTGTATTAAGTTCGAATGCAACAAATAATGACTCATCGATGTATATAAATTTTAATGTTTTAATGAATGAATCATCGCCGGTCACCGCTAACGAGATTCGTGAAGAAACGGCACGCGATAATATATTGAAATTGGTCGCGTCGTTTATTAAAAATGGCTGGCATCGCAAACCTAACAATGTAGACCTTTTACCATATTACAAATGTCGTCTACAATTGAATATGGAGAACGGTTGTATAATGCGCGGGCATAAAGTAGTGATACCGCAAGTTTTTCGCGAAAGATTATTAAATGAACTACACAGTTCTCATTTCGGCATCGTGAAGACTAAATCGGAAGCTCGATCTAGAATGTGGTGGCCTAAGATAGATTCGCATATTGAGGAGCTCGTAGGCGCATGTACCATATGTAATGCGCTGCGCAGTGACCCGCCCAGTAACACGCAGTGTTGGCCGCGCGCGGGCTTGCCTTGGGACAGAGTGCATATCGATATGTGTGCTGTGGCAGGATACAATTTCCTTATAGTGGTCGATGCGCATTCCAAATGGGTGGAATGTTATCACATGGCGAAAACCAACACTCATTTTGTTGTTAGTAAGTTAGGCAAAATTTTTAGTAGATTTGGATTACCGCGTACATTGGTCACTGACAACGCCAGTAATTTCACTTCAGTTCAATTTAAACAATTTTGTGACGTAAATGGTATTAAACACTTAACAATAGCGCCTTATCATCCGGAATCGAACGGACAAGCGGAGAATAGTGTAAAGACAATTAAAAGAGGTATTAAAAAGATTTTAGCGTCAAACATTCATTTGTCTAATCCGATGTTTGATAGCATGTTAGCAAAATTTCTTTTCGATTATAGAAATTCAATACATTGTAGCACAAAGATGTCACCGGCACATATGATGTTTGGTCGTTCGTTGCGAGGCCGACTTGACTTGTTGCGGCCGCGCAATAATATGTACGATAATAATACATCGATATCCAGCGCTAATAGTACGTGCCATAATTCTCAACAGAAATCGAACAATAACAAAAAACCGAGGAAAAGGAACATTAAATTTAAAGTTAATGATAACGTGTTGGTTAAAACATTCTTCAATAACGGCAATAAACACAAATGGGTGTCTGGCATTATTGTAAGCATAATTGGATCAAGAATGTACAGGGTGAAGCTATATGAGTATGACACAATCGTGAAGAAGCACGCCGATCAACTATGGCTGAAAACAATGGCAGAAGATTGTATACAACAAAATCGTAATCCACATTGGTTAGCTAAGTATAGTGGTGCAGTAAATACAGGGGAGGGGCTGTGCGGCGTTAGCTCGGACAGCGAAGCTCAACAGCTAGCGGCAGCGCCGTTGATGGTGACGGCGCCGGTTGCACAACAGCAGACTGCTAATAATGACGTCACCTCTCATAGTGGACGGACCCGTATTCCAAATTCGAAATATAAAGACTATCATTTGTATTAGTTTTATAAGGCTTTATATTTGTTTGTTTTGTTAATATTTAGGGTTGTTTGTTTATTAATTATATTTAGGAAATAGGTGGAGGGATTGATATATATGTGGGTAGTTTTAAGAGCCCGCATTCAGTGGATGCACGACTGAATGCGGCAGTCGAGTATCGAATACATTGATAACACGTAGTGTGCTGTTTTACTTCTAATAATTTCCATAAAAGACACAATAATTTTTAAAGCATTAAAGTACATAAACAAAATACATTGGTACCAGTACCAGTACCAATGTATTTTTTTAGGTTTTCAACCGGAGACTCTTGTATTGCGAGACCATTTATCTATCACTACACCACGGTCAACTAACAAATAATATTCAAAGTAGTTGCAGTTAGTAGTTGCATTAAATTATCTTATTGTACCTACCTATAATAAATAACTGTTAATTTATCATCAAATATTTAAAATAAAATTACCGTTGAAAAAAATTGGGAATAATATAGAAACTACCACTATATATTAATTTTACACTATTACAGGATTTGAATAGTAATTGTTTTATTTAATTCTTGATTTTGTAATAATAAGATATTGTGGTAGATATTGATGGTTATATATGCCAAGTCTGCTGATCCGAGATAGTACCTACAAGTACAAGTGTACGGACCGTAAAGTGCTTTAGTCGCTCTGCTGGATCAGCTTCTAAGTTGCCAGTTAGGTTAGTTAGCCTAATTAGGGCGGCATAGTCGATGCGACTGCTTCTTGTAGTTATGTAAATGTAGTAGTCGTTGCCTTTATTCATGTACCGCACTCCAGCCTAACATCAAGAGGGATGCTGTTATTTGTCGAGCCATATTTAATAAATGCATTTATACCATTTTGTAAAGTGAAACTTCAGGTTGCAGAGTAGTGTTTGCAATCAGAGGCAGTTAGCCTGTTTCTGTAGTATCACGCTCAGCATCCAGATCTCCAGTGCGCAATAAAAATGATATACACCACAAGTTGAGCGCACCAAGGCCCGAATATACCGTCACATTTCATTTGTAAATGGCATTCCTTCCCTCAAATAATGTGTTGCAGAAATACTTTACTACTTTTAAAATAGCATATTTTATTTTAAATGTTTGTTTTTAATTATTCCTACACTTAAATAGAAAAATTATTTATATTCAACGATTTGTGAATGTTTAAATATATAAAAAATAATATTTTTCAATGATTAAACTCTGTGGTATTGCTGCGATCGTTTGAAATACAAAAGAATAAAAAGTTATAATTTCTTTTAAAATATCTTATACAGACTTTTTTCAATTTATATTTCAATCTTGTTCAAGAATTCGTCCACCATTAAATTGAGTAATAAAATTCTTTACAAACTCCGAATTTACGATGTCATTAAATCGGTATTTTTTTAACTTTATTGAATTTATGTAAAAATCCACAAATTCGAAGTATATATTATATAATATAGTAAATAAAGAAGGCAAGAATCGTAGGTATATCATAATGGTCAATGTGAAATAAATAATTACCACAAAGTATGCAAAATGTATGTTTGCGAGTTGTTCTTCGTAATCCAACAACTTTTGGTGCATTTCAAGCACAAAAGTAATATAACGTGAGCGGATTAATGTTGGAAATTTTGTGTGGGATTATTATTAAAACCAAAATTTAATGAACAAGGGAAATGAGTTATAACTTAATGACCAGTCGTTCATTAGACATACAAAAAGATTCCGAGTACGAAAAATGCTTGCTACAAAGATTTTAAAAATCTGTGGCGTAAAATTGTACAATCCTTTGAAGATTTCTTGTTTCCGTCAAATGTTTTCTATCTTATAATTCAAATATTTAAAAAATAAATGAATTTCGTAAATTGATTTAGCTGGGGTAGTAACAAATTTAAATAAACATCTTTAATTGAATTTGTAATTTAAAATAACATTTGTTCTTCATTTTGCTTTACGCAAACAAATTGCCGAAGATAAACTAAAACTTTTCGGCTAAGTAATTGATAAACGTGTGTAGGTATATAAATCTGATTCAAGTCATCTATTGGGAGGTACATAGATAAGTCGTTAGAAGTCGCAGCACACATTACGAAGGCGGCTCCAAGGAGACGATCTGGGACGTGGTCAGTATCTTGTTTCTTAATTTCCCGAGGGAGAAAGCTCGGTCCATGGACAAATCGAAGTATACGAGTAACGTCCGGTGCGTTAGGTCGCGAACATGTCATAGCGAAAGCAACCAGCTCGACGTGACATTTGTCTTGGGGGCGAATATCATCATACGACTAATGCTATTACGGAAATGTTACTTACATTTATTTCTTTATTTGTTACAACATTTATGACATTTATTTCATGACATGTACACTTTGGGGAAATTATGTGACATAGTGATTTTCTACAAAAATAAACATGGATAATATTATTCTGCTAACATAATAACATGTTGCTTTATCGATATACGCATTACAACCTATTCGATATAAACATTTCTATGACTTAAGTCTATTTCACGTTATAATCGCTACATCAATCAATTAATCAAATTGTCACGCCTTCTTTCCACAGGGATAGGCAGAGACAATGGAGCGCCACTTACCACGATCCTTACACAACTCCCTTGCTTCCTTCACGTCCACAATTCTCTTCATACAGGCTCTGTGGTTATGGGCACTAGGCAACCCAGCTTTCTTTAGGATATATCCGATTTGGTCGGAAAACACCCTTCTTGGCCTTCCTTGTTTAACGCATCCACATCAGATAAGGTTGAATAATAACAAATTTAACACTGTCGTAATATACCCGATAGCGGACATGAGACCGTCTGCACTGAGTGAGATTTAATAAAGGCAGCGAGTCCGATGAGCGTTATTAAAAATTTCGCGTTATCGCTAGGCGTTCTTGTTCGTTTCGACGTTGTAACACGTGTCGTGCTTAGCTCAAATCCGTTATCGGGAACGACTCTCAAAGGATTTAATTTCCTGTCGACGAAATGAAAATCGATTAGTTCGATTTCCGTCCGCCGACGGCGCTACGTCGAGGGCCGATAGTTTCCGTCGGGATGTCGAGAATGAATAGGGACTTTCCCTAAATTTAATAAGACCTACATGTAATATGAATACCTATATATATATACCTATTTACAAAAATAGTTTAATTCACAGATATTAGAAAAATATGTTTTTCTTTTGTGAAAACGTATCCGAAATAAATTTTAGAAGGCCATAACTTAATTAATTTAGAAATTCGTTATACCTAGTAGAATACAAAACGTTCATTATTTTAAACGTTACGCATTTTATTATGTTGTAATAGCGTAGAATTAGGCATAATTAAGGTTATTTATTTATTTTGTGGAAAATACAAATTTCCCTCCCCAGGCTGTTGATCCAGAGTTTGTTATATCTGGAAACAGACAATATAATTACTTCATTGTAATTTCATATCAGAAAATTCGGTCTATAAAACATATTTTAATATAATTTTGTATATCCTACAAAGTTTATATTAGGTACTAAAACAACATTTTTTAAATTAAATTCATTACTTTTCATTTAGGAAAATATGTTTGATATTCAAACAATTTGAAGATAGAATAATTGATGATGGAAAAATACCAACATTCTATTTCGACATTAATTTTGATGAAAACTTTCAACAAATGAGTCCAATTTTGTAATCAAAACCTGTCATATTGATTGAATCTTCCAATTACTGATTTGAATATTTTATGTCCATTTGATTAGACCACAGTAGTTTGATAAATTTATGTACAATTTTATTTTAAATCTCGTCTATCTAAATCGATTTTTATTTTTGTAGGATTTATTATTATTCTATTTCTTTGTGTATCTTTAATGGATAATTTTGCCGGAATCTCGTAGTAAAGAATTTGTCCGTGTGTGTCTTTAAGCTATAATATTCTGTAGGTTTCTTAAGGGCCAGAAGTGAGAAGTCGATGACGTAACAAACTGTAAGTGACAAGTAAATTGAAACAGAAATATCTTAAGAGGCGTTTATTAAATGAAAAACAAGACTGTTTCATACAAGTGTTGTTACTAGCTAACTTTTAGTACAGACTGTCGCCTCCAAACATTATTATATATAATTTGTTCTAACTTGCTGCCGACAAGAGTAATTTACTGTAATTTCAATAAAACATATTTCAAATAAAATCTTTCACAATTAAATATTATTATTAATTATGTACGAATATAGTGAGTTTAGAGAGTGAAAATAGCTAGATCTGCAATATCTAATTATTTATTAAAACCGATGGGAAATAAAGGTTGTAGAGTGGAGACAACGAACCGGAAGACGCAGCGTAGGTAGGCATCCCACTAGGTGGACTGACAACATAATGAAAGTCACGGTGGATGCAACTGGCATCTTGTCGTTCGAAATAGCGTTCTAAGGGGGAGGCTTATGTTTAGCTGTGGACGCCTTCTGGCTGATGATAATGAAATCAATTAAATTGTCATGCCTTCAGTTTCACAGGATAGACAGAAACAATGAAACGAGAAAACAAGACTTGAACTGTATGCCACATTTCTCGCTAAATCAATCCGTATAGTTAAGAATATTTCAATTAATGAATCAAATTGTCATACTTTTCTCCCACAGGGATAGACAGAGACAATAAAGCGCAACTTGCCATGATCCTGACACAACTCCCTCGCTTCCTTCAATGTTATCATTAATAATATTTTCGCTTTATCAAGTTGTTCATAGTCGTCGCTTTCATGAGTGTGTCATTTCATACGAGTCGGGCGTGGGACGGATGGCACGCGCTACGAGAGCGTTTTCTTCTCTTGATCGTGGATTCGACGCGCACCGCACGCCCGTTTTCACACCTAATTCAGAAACTACCTCTAACATAGTTTTTTTACATTTCTATACCTACTAAGCTACAAAAAGTGAATTTCGAAAAGAGGACGACCAAAGTAAATAATTTATATTATAGATACCTTTGCATCGGTAGATGGTATATTTCGTACCGGGACTCTCGGTATGCGTGACCATTTCACTACTACTACCTCTTATATTATACGTTTAAAATACCAATACAGGCTATAAAAAAAAATTATTTGTATTTTCTTAGATTTTGCGCAAACATTGATTAATGAATTAAACATTTTTTTTGCGACTTACTATCGCGTTTATTTTGGTTATTGATCGTCTTTCCCTGACCACGATGGCTGCAAAGCTCTCGAAACGTCGGAATAATAAAAACATGTTAAATCAAAACCAAAATAAACGCGATAGCAAGCCGCACATTTTTTTAAATTCAATCAATTAATTGTAATAATCTTGTAAGCATTAATATAGTCGATAGGGTAAAATTATTTATTATAATAATTTTAATGCAAATTATAATTTAATGTAGGACAGTAATATACAATAATAAATAATTTTACAAGGCGTGAATATAGTTATTTGTTTTATTGTGTGAAGTAGATGTAATACTGACATAATAGTTACGTAAAATATGGACGAGCCACTACTTTAGGAGGAAGATCGTCACAAGTCAGAGGTTACGGAGAGAGTGTGAACCAGCTAGTAATGTGAACGATTACGTCATAATATTAATATGAGAAATGTGGAAGTCAACGTGAATTTATTCATGAATAGAGCTCATATAAGTGCACGCTTATGGTCCAACTTTGTTCCTTGGAGCACGTTTTTCGGAATGTGATCATAACTTCTATTTTCACTATTAAATAATGATATTTCATTTCTTTTACCACTCAACCTTTTTATAAAAACACTCGTGAAATAAAAAATATTTTTAGATATAAATAAGAGTTAATTAAATTCCAAAGGCAAATAAAAAATACTTTGAACGAAGCTTTTTTCATTTTTCAATTAACTTGTCAGAAGCCAAGCTTAGCGAGTGGTTTATTAGTAATTTTCCTCAGAACTTCATAAGAATACCTGCTGCGTTATAAAAAGTAATGTTTTTCAATACGTCTAACTCAAACCGAGCCTATTTTAATTTTGTAAAGTAACAAAACAGCCAAGTTTGAGTGTTAATTAAACTTGTTTCATTTAATGAAACGAAGAATGAGTTCCCAAAATTAATCAGTATTTGAATAAGTCAAGAAAAAGAAACTTCCAAACGGTCAGGCTTACTGGTGAAATTAAATTTCATTCCATTCGAAAAGTTCGCAAGTTGATTAGCATAATACAAGACGAGATGAAAACGAAAGCCCCACCTGCCGCAGTCGAAAATCACTTGCTCTAGCAAACTTACGGCGAGGCGAGAAGAATTATATAGATAACTTAGGGAACAATTGTCTCCAAGTTCATTTTCTTATTCTATAATTAATATTAATTAATTTCGAATTATTATACTTTTAAAGGCTTACATCGATGTCAGCCTCTGACGTAGCGAGTTATCAGAAAGTGGCAGCCACCATCGGATTCACCCTTCACGTCAGAAGCCAGCTTATATTCTCACATTTAATTGAATTCGACAAATAACTTTTGTATTCAATGCGTTATTGTTAAAGAATTTCGTTATAAAACTTGTGATTTAGTTTCAAAAGACGGAATTGAACCGAACACCGGGAATCTTACTTCCTTTCTGAAAATTTTAATGAGAAATTCGTATCTCGTTGCTTTAGAAACAGTTAAGAGGGCGGCAATCTTGGAGGTGAATTTATTCTGTTTTAGCAAAACTTCGCTAGAATCCAATGAAATTCTCTGTGTAACGTCTTATTTGTAAGTCGGCTAAAATTAAAAGATAATGTCTTAAACTTTGCCTATTTGAGAGTTCGCCCTGTGGTGCAGATTGAAATTATTACCTGGCTTGGAAGGCGGTGACTCGCCGGACTCACGAAATGAGCATTAATGTTGAAACTAAGAGATTTATTTGTGACCAGGTGACGACAAGAGACGATTTCCTTGGCAATTGTTTGCATTCCTCGTTTGCTGCCAAAATGTTCCGTATACTTTATTTGACTTGGAATACTAAGTAATTCCTACTTATAAGGAACGATTTTACCATGTCAGTTACTAGTGTTTAAAGTCAGAGGTGCGCGGCGACTGCCGCCAGCGACCGGAGCGGTTATACGTGACGAACACTCACGATCTTACTTTTTGTTGTTGTTTTACAAATATTTCTAACAGGTTTTTGATCCGTTTGTTATGTCTTATTTATTTATTTATTTATTTATTAGTAAATTCTACAGCTTTTTAACAATTTTATACAACAATTTTATGAACCAAGGATATAGCCAATTACAGAATTTAACAGCTAATTTTACAAATTTTATAAATAACAGTAAGTTGTGTGTCAATAAATGTGTGTGTTTGTGTGTGTGTGTGTGTGTGTGTGTGTGTGTGTGTGTGTGTGTGTGTGTGTGTGTGTGTGTGTGTGTGTGTTTTAAATCAACTGTAGCAACAACAACTATCATGTGTTCCTTATTATTTTAGTTTCCTGATTCCTTGAAATAATTTAATTATTCAACGAGTTTGCAACTTATTTAAATTTCACTTAAGATTTATATTTACCATGTCAGTAATTAAAATTACAGGAACTTAGTTGTTATTTACCGCAGTTTTTAAATTCAATTATTTGGACAATATTACAGTAAATGCCGATTACGATCTCTTCTATTACGTAATCAACTGTATGATACGTAAATTGCGATGTATAGTAAAACCAGATTTATAACGAAGACTTTAAAGCACCGGAACCAATATCTAACTGACCAATAAGATGTGTAAATTTTGTAAACGATGTCTTTAGTCGTGTACATAAGGTTTAAATTAAAATAGCATCGTTCTCTGTAATATGTCAGTTATGTTTAAAATAAAAGTGGTTTTACTATAAAAGAAAGCTGTAGTACTGGTATTTATCATCTAGATCTCGTCAACCACTGGACTGGTTTAGCCAACTAATCTGGGAGAATGTCGCGGCTATGGTAAGATAATATAACTATGACAATAATCATAACACGTAGCATAAAAAAACAATTGAATAAAAGAGTTCAACGCCTTTACAATTGCAATTGCATTTATTTCATTCTAGTTTTTCTTAAAAGTGACTACTACAATTAGTTCATCTTATATGACGACAATGTGTCCTCCAGTTTACTAACAACAATAGGACGGTCTATAGATACGGTTAATGCTCGTCGTATTGTTTCCAAACTGAAGGCAAATTCATTTAAATATGAGTATATTGAAATGGACAATCTAAAATACAAATGCTTAGAAGAAAAAAGAAAATGAAATGAATTAAACAAATTTTATGCAGATTACTATCGCGTTTATTTTAGTTTTGATTTTACTATTTTTCCACCACGATGACCACGATGGCTGCAAAGCTCTCGAAACGTCGGAATAATAAAAATAATGTATTATCAAAACCAAAATAAACGCGATAGTAAGCCGCATAAAATTTGTTTAATTCATTCCATGTTTAATTCATTAATCAATGTTGGCGCAAAATCTAGGGGAAAAATTGAAGGTATATAAAAATATATATACCTCCTAAATCGCACTTCCTTAAATCGCACTACTATACAGATAACAATTTGAGGAGCTTTATTTATATACACGAGTCATCAGTTACTATCTAACCCATAAATGGCTTCTTTTGTTGAAATTCAAGTACGTTATTATGCAAACAAATCTTCATTGTTCACTGAATTTATTGTTAAACTTTTCTATAGAAACATCAAAATGCATTTAGATGGTTATTGTGAAACTTTTCAGTGTTGATTTTTAATTTAGATTTAATATATTAATAATTCTTTATTAACCTTTTACAATAATTTTACAATTTGAATTTGCGAGTTAAAAGTCCTGTCTGCGTGAGACACTACTGAGTTACAGTACAAACCCGTCCTTTCCTGCCTTATATATTATATCATACGAAAGAATTTATAATATTTATTAAATAAATACATTTCAATCAACTCAATTGGTACGTCTTTATCCCACAGGGATAGGCAGAGACAATAAAGAGCCACTTTTTACGATCGTGACACAAATCCCTCGCTCCCTGACATTTTGATTGATTGTATTGTTAAGTAAACTAATTAAATTAAATTGCACGCGTTAATTCTCACAGGGATAGGCAGGGTCAATAGAGCACTACTTTCCTTAATCCTGACGTAACTATTCACAAATACCTACAATTCTTTTAACACAAGCTATTTTATTAAAAACAACTGCGCACTTCTAATAAGATACAATTTAAGTACTAGTACTTATTTAATTAAAAAAAAACTAAAAGAATATAAAATTAATGAAAATAATTTATTAGCATGAGTATTCTCAGCATGTACTTGTTCATCGTCAGATTCTATCATTTTTTAAAGGTAACAACTAAAAGATTCAGGGCGTCGCGTCGTTTCATTGTGAAATCAACCCATTAGTATAAGCCCATAAGCTCTATCTCTCTGTCATATAATAAATATGAATACAACTTTTTAGTAAAAATATATTGTACCTAAAATTTGTGAGTTGGTCATATTTTAAATTGATTTGAAACCCTTAAGCAATTAATTTTTACGCTTTCACAAATTTAATTCAGTCAAATTGAGTCATATTTTGCGTGATAAAATTGTCTATGCAAGCGGTACTTAGGTAAATTCAATCAAAATGTGGCAAGCAAATGATTTTGGACGTGTGCAAAAAATGGTCTTACAAACGAAAAGCAGGCGCTTGTATCAAATATAATACAACGCTTTGAGTAGGGGTTACCATGCAATACGTCTGGCACCGTCTACGCCGTCAATTTTCTTCCAAGCATAAAAATAAAAGAATACACAAATAGCTATTTCTAAATAAATATATTTAACTAATATCGCTATTAGGATTTTATATGGCATACATGTACTGAATTAAAGTAAATTGGCTGCATAATTAAGACTGAAGAATTAAAGCGAAGTCTTTCATAAAACTGAAACTTGGATCCGGGCGCCCGCCTTAATTTCAAGCAGTCTACATTTTTTAAAGTATTAAAGTAGGTGTGTTTAAATGAGGGCTCTTGGCCGGTTTTAATCAAGTCTGTTACGAGGTTGGAACAGCTCGCCCTAAGTGCTGCTCGTACAGGGAGTATGCTCTTAAAGTCAGCTGATTAAAGTCTGCTCCTACTAGAATGACCGTACTTAAGTAAGGCTCACATCTGTGTGTTTTAGTTTAGTTTTTGTAAACTAAACTTGAGACGAAATATAAAATCTTGTGGTTTAGCATGAACCTTGAACCTAAAATTATTATTAAAATAATTTTAGTTGGCTTGCAATTTTATTATCAAGCACCTCCTAAACCTCTTTTTTTAAGGATTAGTTTTTTTTTATTGAAACGTGACATTTAAACCTAACTTTACTAATGATAAGCATAGCGAGGTCTAAGAGCGCCGACAAAGATTTCAATAATACAATTTCAGTTTACAGAATCCTTATTCGCTGCCTTCATGCAGATATAATAAACTGTCATTTTATAAACTAATAAACATGAGAGATCTATCAATATTTAATAACTGCACTAGTAGCACTTAGTCTGAAATATCGAAAACTACGTTTAAAAAAGTTTTATTCTAAATAATAAGTAACTAAAGCATGATCTTAGCGTAAGCAATTTCAAAGTGTAGTCTCTAAAGTAGCCTTAGTATTGCACATACTGGTGCACTGAAATGGAGTCCTAATTATACTCGGTCAAGATAACGATGATTGCATTTAGCAAATGGAGCTTTGTTGACAATATGTGCTTTCAAGTTTAAAAGGTTTCCGAGTACTGTAAACTAACGACTTTATTTATTAACTAAAAGAAACGTAACAAAGTTTATACAGTTATTTAACATTAATTTTAATGGTGGTTCACAAACATAAATAGTTTATCTTCGTTAGTTAAGAAAAGGCTATTAATCACCTGAAGAATATATTGTGTTCGTTTATATGTTACTCCTAAAATTATATTTTAATTAACGAAACAAAATATTCAAATTAAAAAAATAATAATATAAAATGTACAAATTATAGTACGACAGGTTATTCACAAAACATAAAGCACAATGCAACACGGATGGCATCCACAATAAAAATAAAATATGGGTCTTAGTAAGGAGTCCTAACATAGCAAAGTGAGTCTCAAGATAAAAGCGTGTATACGGTGAGGAACGTCGCTTTCATTGGAAAGCGTTGGACGGCCGTACTGAGACCGGAACTCCGGATCGCGTGTGGAGACGCTCACATAACTCACTCTTCCACATTCATTATATTCACACACTAAGAATAAAACAACGACAACATACATTGCTGTTATTACATATCTACTTTATTATGCAATACCAAAAATAACTTCAATGTATAGTAATACTTGCAAGTTACCGAAAGAAAATCGTCTCTCGACTGTGTCATTAAATACCATTGTCCATATTTACGATATTGTTAAGAGGAAAGTGGCATCTTTATAATGTCAAGTGCCGCATTAAAATGTAAGAGTATTAATTATGCATGCAGAGATATCAATCTTTACATACAATACCTATATTACTACCGTTATCGATAAAAAATAGTTTTTTTTATCGATTTGTGAAGAATTTACCAAAACATAATACAAAAATATTAATAACTCTAGAGAGTAAACAAGTCTCAGATGCTCTCGGAAAATGAACGATGAGCCAAAAAGTATGTTTGCAATATTAAAGTAAGTATTAAATTCTCTGTGCATCTTGTTTAAAACTTATGGCGGCGAAGCAGCTCATTTCATTCTGTAGCTGAAACTGCAACTGGCGAACGAGCCAGGTCAAACTTGCAAAGTAATGGAATGGACAGACTCGAGTAATCTCAACT
Source organism: Tinea trinotella (assembly GCA_905220615.1). Classification (NCBI taxonomy): domain Eukaryota; kingdom Metazoa; phylum Arthropoda; class Insecta; order Lepidoptera; family Tineidae; genus Tinea; species Tinea trinotella. The sequence goes on from HG992310.1 coordinate 6,358,940, forward strand.
AAGATTAAGTCTCAAACTTAGTGTATCGACTATCCGCAACGAACAGCGCTATTTTGTGTTTCGAACTTTACGACGATGAGTCGAACACCAATCCGATCCGACTACCCCGAAGTTATTTTCGAATTAACCAAGTTAAATAAAAGCGTGGATTTAAAAGCACTTATCTAGTCCTTTGTCGTTATTCTTGCCGGCTTACGTTTGCTTTTTCTAACTTAGATGAAGTTAAGAACCTTCACTTTCAGGTGATCCCTTTCTATGTCTGGGGATTTGTTAAGATAGATGTGTTCTTTGGAGTATTTGTTTGGCTCATGTTTTATAATATTTGACGTACAAAGTGTTATATAACTTTTATATTTTATGATTCATATGTCCTTCCAATTATGTGATGGTCGAATATTTATAGTTATTGTTTAATAACAAAGATTACATGCATTTTTGGGTCATTGACGTGTGAATATATTTTATAAGTCGTTGACTAAGAAACGTGTTTCAAAGTCTCCTTGATCTTGACATAGATTCTCTGCAAAATTAATCCTTCTGTGGAATAACCAGTTCTTTGACGATTTTATTTAATTACCTAAATGGAGAAGAATAAATAAATATATCTTTACATCTCTATAAATACAGACATTCTCTTAGCATTGAGAATCGTGAATATCAATCATACTTTACCACTTTCATCCACGTCTCATAATCTTAGTATTAATGACACCTGATGTTAGGCTGGAGTGCGGTCCTTGAATGGAAGGCAACTGCTAGTACAGTTATACAAATGCTCGTAATAGTGCATCTATTATGCCGACCTATGGGACATTATAGAACCGGCAACTCACTACCTGATCCCGAAACGTGACTAAGTCACTTCACAGTCTGTACACTTGTGAGTGGTGGTGCTAACCTAGTGAGTGGTCTGCCTACTACTCTTAAATAACCAGATATAGCAAATATCTGCATCTTTTTAATAAACTTCAAAAAAGGACCTGTTCGACTGTATTTTCTATTTTTATTAACAAATATAATACATATTATGTAATGTAGAATCTAATAATCAAATATTGCAAATAAATGCTATGAAACATTTTTTACCTAGACCGGGAATCGAACCCGGGACGAGTAGCGGACTAGTTACCAAATGCGCCACGCGTGTCGCCACATATTTAAAGATAAATATAATTTCAATAAAAACAAAAAGTTTCCGAGGCAAGGCGATGTACGCTACCACGTAATGCATTTTCAACTTTCAACCTCTTTCCTAAAGAAAACATATTTACAAAGTAAACAAAATTATCATCATTAAAATATAACAATGAATAAGAAATATGCACATTTTGGTAATAAAAGTCCCGAATGCGTCTGTAAAATAGCGTTACTGTTTTTTTATGTAAATTTGCTCGAAAAGAGATAAAAACAATGATATACTAGTACTTTTATATGGAATGAGTATTTGGAGAATGTTATATTATAATAATAAACTACTCGTTTAAATTAATAAAAATAATAACAAATATTTTCATAGATTTTGCGCGAACATTGAATAATGAATTAAACAAATATGCGGCTTACTATCGCGTTTTTTTGGTTTTGATTTTACAATTTTATTTAATTAGTCCGTGACCACGATGGCTGCAAAGCTCTCGAAACGTCGGAATATTAAAATAAAATTGTAAAATCAAAACCAAAATAAACGCGATAGTAAGCCGCATAAAAATTGTTTGATTAATAAAAATAATATAAGTATTATAGTTAAAAGGTTGTTTGAATGCCTTAACGTAAATTATGACAAACTAAGTTTAATGGTTGCGCAATTAGATCAAAGTTCTGTCTACTTTTGACTGTTGAAATTAAAGGCGTGGGTAAATATACCTAATATAATAAAGTGCGAAATTTTCAACATTACGCAATGTAATATAAATTAAAATAGCCTAGTTTAGTTAAAACTAAGCACAATTAAGTATTTATCTCGGTTAATAATGTCAGTTTTATTTTCCTTTTATGCATTTCAAGTGCAATCTCATAAATATAACTATTTAAATTGTTGATTCAACCTTATTCTCATTCCCGGATAATTATAAAATTACATTAAAATACTGGATCTCCGTATGCTGCATTAGACGTGTAAATAATATATTTGTACTTTAAGAAGCACTTCGAAGCTACCGTTAGAATTATAATTGATTTTCTGTAGCTTTGAATTATTATGCACTTAGAATAAGTATATTTTAATAAAAAAATAAAGATATTTTTTTAAGTCGCGACATATGACCCTCTATTTGCTCAATGGTATAAGGAAGAGGAGGTCCAAGAGGCCCGACGAGGCCATTTTAAAAATTAAATTAATAATATTAAAAAAAAATATAAACGAAAATAAAAATACATTCATTATTATCTCATGACAAATTAATCAATTTTTCGATATAAATTTTTAGACTTGTAAATGTAACTTCGATATTTTCCGTGTATATTTTTAATGTCATTCCTCGGATAATATCAGAGTTATGGTGACATTTTTATATAGAAAGGTTTGCAAGAAGTACCGAAAGCTGGATTCGTGGAATGCATGCGAAGATACTCGTTCGAGCACTGAACTCGAGTACATTGACTTTAAGCAGGGAGTCACTCATACAAACCTTTTTACATCAATATATTGTTCAAATAAAATAATATTCACAAATTGTTTATTTATTAAAAGGATGAATGAAAAAATGTTTTATCATCATTCGAACGACAAGATGCCAGTTGCATCCACCGGTTCGTGACTTTTACCATGTCGTCAGTCCACCTAGACACACTGCGTCTTTTGGTTCGTAGTCTCTACTCTAAAACCTTTTTTCCCATCGGTTCTTCGAGCGATGTGGTGGATGTGGAAAAAACTATAAAAATTGGAAAAAGTTGCGTCACATTGTCTCTGCCTATCCTTGTGTAAGCTGAGACGAGACAATTAGATATATTTCCTTAGGCCAGCATAGTGACGACGACTTAGACAACTATGAACTAAGTCGGTTTCTTCAGTCATTGGCACTCTTGGACCTCCACTTGCTTACCAACTCGGAGTATTACCAACTCCAATCTGCCTTGCCTAGGTAATATCAGTACTTTTAAGTGTACAATCTGTGAAGTGACTTTGATTGAAGATTGAAAGTTGCCGGTTTTAACTAGGCCGGCATAACGGGCGCAACTGCTACATGTAGTTGTTTAATCATAGTAGCAGTCGCTTTTATTCGTGGATCGCACTCCAACTATCATTGGAGGTGCTATTATATCTCGCGCTCCAATAATAATAAATAAACCTATAAAATAACATATGAAAATTATTTAGTACTGTAATTGGTTCAGTGAACGTTTCAAAGGTAAATAATGATGTTGAGTTTATTTTTGTAAAATATTGACTCAAATTGTGGCTAGCTTTAATAATATTTGGTTACTGCGCGCAATATAAAGGGGTTAACAGAGGGTATTTTAATGTTTTTAAAGGTTTTCAGCTGGTTGAAATAACCTCCCTAATTCATTGGCCTGTAATGTACTATATAATGTATGTATATATAATTTTTTATAGTGACTTGGTAAGTCGGTAAGCAAGAATACCGAAAACTGAAAAAACCGACTCTATCTCAGTCGGCGTCACTATGGCGGCCAAAGGATCCAAGGATTTACAATGCAGAAAACACTTGGGAGAAAGCATTTTCAATTACCGACAAAGAAACGACGCGCCGAATCATATAGTTCAGTTAAAAAACGCGGTTGCTTCCCCTGACATGTGTTGCTCACACAGTTATGGACGTAAAAAAGATGAGGTAGGAACAATGTCCCTCCCCAAGGAGAATTCCTTGGCTTTCAATTATAGAATGCTATATTGCATATAGTATATTATTTCGATTACGTTGTTATACTATGTATACAATAATATGAATATTAGCAATTTAACCGTATCAAAATGTTTTGCAGAACTACGGTTATCTTGTTGCAAAACCCTTTGCTTCTACAGAACCAACTTTGGAAAACCAACAATTTTTTTAAGACCCAATTGTTCTATAATTACAAAAGGCGGAGCTTATGCCATATAAAATATTGTAAACATTGAATTAGCGGGTAAAGGTGCATTAAAAATTACAAAAAAATACGTTTAAATATACATACAAACTATTAAAAGTACTAACTCGTATTAAGTGCATTAACAAATTCATAAACAAAATGACTAATTAAACAATACATAAATAATGAATATAATAATAATTTAAATGCTAATACAGTAATAAAAATATAGATGCATTTAAACATATAATTACTAGCCTATACAACAAAGTTCAAACTTATCAGCTCTCATAAACTTGTGAGGCCTAAGCCAGTTGACTAAACAAACATCAAATCGCATTCGCTAATAAGTAGTTAAAACTTTATATTTCTTTTACACTAGTTTAACTTTGACATTAACATTATTAGAAAACTTTTTAACGATATTAGTAGTAAAACGTTTTAATAGTTACTGTATGATCGTTATTATTTGTAATCCGGCAATCTTAGCTCGTGAAAGTGACCATAAAGCTCGCATAGTTATTCTATTCGCGTCGTCATTACGTTCTTCGTAGTTTTATATGGCCGGCCACACAAATCTAGCGGTACAATGACGCAACTAATTATACATAACGCTTCAAACATAATAGTACCAACTGCCAGTGATTTATCAGGACACTTCGAAATCAACTTGTCAAATATATACTTCATAATTATTATGTAAATGTCGCCAAGTGTACTTGTTAATCGTGTACACGACTAGTCACGACAATTATTGACTAAATTGTATTTAATTTATTATTATTACTATAGGGTGTATTTTTTTCAAACTGATCAAACGTCACTTTACGTTCTGTAATGTGTACATGTAAAAGTGATGGTGATATCAGCATCCAATATAGTCCGAAATGGCAGACTCGGCAAATGACCATTAACTATCTGCCTAGCACCCCTAAAAACATTAATATACGTGTAATGAGTATAATGAATTTATTTATTTATTTAACTTTATTAAGGAAACATACAATTGTACAATGCATAAAATATATCATAAAAATAGAACACAAATCAGCAAAGTTTCCAAATAATATATTATACTCGTATATAATTATATTCACAATGTGATCTGTTGTATTTATGAAGTAGGTATATTTTCTTCTAATTTATATTCAATGTATTTATTAACTTTTTTACCGTTAATTATTAAAATAAATAAATGATTCAAGGTAACTAATCAGGGGAACTAATAAAATAAATCAAGAAACATCAAGAGTTTGACCAAACTAACGTCAAAATGATATTGTTTAGATCGACGCGTCCTCAACCGACTTTCACTAGCTCTGAATCTTATATTATTGATACTTCGTTGTAAATAAATGTTTTGCTGAACTACGGTTATCTTGTTGCAAAACCCTTTGCTTCTACGGAACCAACTTTGGAAAACCAACAATTTTTTTATGACCCAATAGTTCTATAATTACAAATGGCACACCTAAACTAGAATATCCTGCATACTTTGTTAAATATGGCCACAGTACTCATACATCATAGAGCACATCCATTGATACAACTACGTACAAAGTAAAGAGATTAGCGAAAGCTACACTTACAAGTATTACAGCACGACTGAACTTAAGTTTGTATTTGTCTTTTGTGAATATCAAAACTTCTTTATTACTTACTAGGAAGTAATATTATTGATTAGACCTTTTAAAATTATTTTATTTATATTCGTCAGCGCTTATTTAGTCGCTAGATTTCTTTTTACCGTTAGCAGTAAAAACATATTTTAAAATATATTTTAATTGTGACGGGACATTAGACCTTTACTTCCCTGATGGTAAGCAAATGGAGGTTCAAAACGACGACGTCTGAAAAAAAACGGCTGTCTTATTCACCGATACTATGCCAGCCAAAGGTGTTTTTTCACGTTTCGCTCGAAGGATCAAAGTATTCCAAATTATAAATATTTATTTTTAAATAGGTCATAGTAAATTTTAAACTCCGATTTAATTAAAAAGCAAAAAAATATAGCAATCAATTATTATTTATTAATAATTTAGTTTTTACTTAGAAACAACATACTTAAATAAATGTTTGCAAAATACAGAATATTCTATGCGTTGTTTAAAGCATATTATATTATTTACAAAAGCTTGTAGAAATGTTTTAAAACATTTTCTAAGCAAGATAAACCTGTTTGAAGTTTATGCTGTTCATTCATATAAAAAGACGAGATGGAACCAACGTTTTATTTGTTAAAAACCAATGAAATTACATATAGTATAAAAAATCAGTAAGCAAGATTTCTTCCGCTAAAAATTAATCCTAGTTATCTGTAGATTTGTTAATAAAAAAAAATGATTTTAATAAAAACGTTTATTTAAATAAAGAAAATTATAATTATACTATAATTTGGTTTTATTAATAATTATGACTTTGTATAATTTAACAAATTCTATAAACGCACTGTCCAAATCAAAATCCACTAAAGGATGCTATTGAAATTATAGTCGCCAAAACTTGAGAAGTAAGTGCGACTTTAACTTAAATATAATACGATAACGTCTGTATGTAAATTTAGACATAAAATGATAATATAATGTGTATAATAGTTAAAACATAACTTGTGCTGGAGCATGGTTAAATAAAAATGGTAATTTTTATGTTAAATGTTCGTAGTGCATAATAACATTCTAGTTGTCGGATGAGTTGCTCTTGGCGCAGTGAGAGTATTTCTCCAGTTTCTAGGTCACTATAATCACAGTTTGTGAATTATACTATGAAGCGCACAATTTTGTTTTCTATTACAAGTTTAAATGTATCTTTTTAATAAAAATTATACTCTATCGTGTTTTTCTATTTTTATTGCATTGCCAGACTGAATTTTTATTTTAATCGCGGTAAAAAATGTAACTTTTTAGATTTTATTTTTTAATTTAAATCGATGTTTTAAATTTTTACAGCGTTTTATTCTGTGCAAACTTTAGAAAATATCATAAAAACGAGGTTTCATTCAAGCGATATATTGTAAACATGTTTCATGTAGGCTAATAAAATGGAAATTTAATAGCAATAATATCGTAATAATATGGGTGACCTGTCACATTTGCAACTGCACACGAGTAAATGTTGAAAATTAAATTGCAAAAGTTTTTTGCAATGCACATCGAGATGCTCTTCCAATTTCTAGTTATTAAAATGGTCACTTACAAAAGAAGTGTTAATAGGGTTTTCGCCGTTATGGCCAAACGATGTTACACATTTCGACCGAACCGTATCGTAGTTTCGCAATATTAACGAAAAAAACTGCATTAACTACAAATTGTTACAAGCACACGCTAATTCAGACGCAACATATATTTCTCGCATCGCTTAACAATTCGCGTAATTTCTCCGAATATTACGAATTACTTATTTGCACTGAGAGATTATCAACATGCACTTACTTTACTGTTCAATAATTTATATTAGCGATCTAATGATGCGTATAAATGCAATTCTTAGAAATGTGGACAAATATAAGAATTAAAAAATATGATTTAAAAAAAAAAAATTTAGAGTTTTTAAAACAGAGAGTGTTTATTGAAAAATTAAAACGTGAAAGTTTAAATAAGACACTATTTGAAATTATCCAATTTAAAAAATAATTCAATAATTATCCGGTTTAATTCAATTTGTATTAGCGAGAGTAAGTTGTAACGAAGCTTAAAACGTAATAATAACTTCATTCACGATATTGCGGAGATTAAAGATAAGGTATTTGTGCAGCAACGATATCATTTTTAAGATAACCATAATTGAATAAACGCGGTACTTCAACTTTCTACGTTCAAAGATCCGTCCGAGAGCCGGTGAGAGCAGCATCAATACCCATAAATGGTACCAAGAAAGTTCAGTATGATTTAAATCTTTCTTTAATTTTAAAAAGTCAAAACATTACTTACCGGCGAAATTAAAATTAGCGTATCACTTTCACTTAATAATCTCAAATGTTTATGTCACAAAACACATGTGTTTAGTTGCGTGCGATGAGTGTTTAGACGCGTATGTCGTTTGATCGTTCGAGTGTTGCCGTTAGAGGTGTTTGCCGCGGCCGGAGTCGTTAGAGTACTGAGCGATTCTACAGAAGAGCGGTGCGTAGCTGCGCCTGGGCAACGCGGCAACTCACGTAAATTGCGGGCGTCCACTCAGCCGCGAAAATCAGAAAGATATCAATATCTCAGCTCTATCGACCACCATGCATTGGAGAATGCGCAGGCGATAGTCACTTGCTATTCAGGTGAAGGATAGAAAATACAGAACCGAAACAGTAGGAAAACAAAATCGATCAATGATAATTGAGAGTGCAATAGGCGTGCAGTCGTGACAGACGTATTATGATTGTCAAATATTAACAATTTTGTTTCGTACTATATTAAACAATTAGTCTGCATTCTGAACCTTTCATAATTTAGCTTTTATGGATAATGTATAAAGAGCTTGAAAAAATAGAATATCAATATTTGATTTTAAAATTCATTTTTAATATTTATTTTATTTTCTTTATAAAATACATAATATTTAACTTGCAAAATATAATTAAAAAAAAAAATATAGTCTATATAAACGTTTTTTCCCCTAACGATGAATGGAAGCTATTATTATTATTAATATTTTATAGAACAGCCCCTTTGTGGCAGTAATAACTATTTTTAATAACTAACGATGACAGTATGGGCGTTGAAAAATAAAACACCGAAGTGCTAAAAGTAAATTTTAAAGAGTAATATTTTAAAAGGAAATATTTTATTTTAATATTTTATATATATATATATATTATATATATATATGTATATATATTATATATATTTTAAAATGAAGGGATTGTCTCAGGATTGTGGCAAGTGGCGCTACATTGTCTCTGTCTATCCCTGTGGGAAAAAGGCGTGACAATTTGATTGATATTTTAAATCTTATTGTAAAGCTCTCTATCACTCCACGAAAGAGGTAGGCAGGCAGATATATTTTGGTTATAAGCCCAATTTGCTGATCCGGAATTTTAAGTGTACAGATCATGCAGTGATTTAGTCGCATTTCGTGATTAGCTTAAAAGTTTCCGGTTCCAAAGAGGCCGCCATAATAGATGCAACTGCTACTTGCAGTTATTGCACTATAACCCTTCAGGCGGGTGGATCATAATATGTCGAGCCACAATTAGACAAATATTTACAACAATATAAATAAATAAAATACTTTTTAATTAGATTCGTTTATTGCGAAAGTTTTATGAAAAGTAGTTAAGTATGAAGATAACTTACTGTCCCCGTCTTACTGTACATAACTTACTTCTTTACCTTCTATTTTAGTTATAGGGCTGTTCTTGGTGTCTACAGAAAGAACTCGTCAAGCTCCTGACTGATGACACAGTTGTATAGAGTTCTATGCACAATTTTCTTCATAAAGCCTCTGCATAGTCGCCGTTCGCTATGCCGGCAAAAGGTTTCATTTTATTATGACTTACCATACAACACCCCGCCTGATGTTACGCTGAAGTGAGGTCCATTAATAGAGGTAACTGCTACTACAGTTAAATAATTGTAGCAGTTACATACATCTACTATGCCGGCCTAGTTGGAACCGGCAACTTACAAGCTGATCCCGAGACGCGACTACGTCACTTCGTCGCGTCTCGGCAGACTGGCAGACTGACTCACTGCCTACGACTCTATCTAGCAGGTACGTAGTCGTACTACTTCAAATATCTTCAAATATCTTTTCATCTATCATTTTAATGATTACAATCACAAAGGCGACTGTGGTCTAGTGATCCCGTGAACCATGAGTTCCCGGTTTAAAATTAACCTTTACCAATATATATTGGTTTTTATGGTACCGTACATGATAATATGAAACCTACCACAAATATACATTTGATATATGTACTTTGGTCGTCATGTTTCTATGGTACAAACACGTTTAGTAAATGTTAAAATAACATACTACCAATTTGTATTAATTATTATTTTATTTATATTTCGTTATTCTTATTAAGTTAGTTTTTTTTAGTATACATTTTTATACTAAGCTACTAAAGGGCTTGTATCACAGAAACAGGACAAGCAAAGTACATATATCACAGATACATTGGTACGGTGAGTGGTTTCGAACCCGTGCTCTCGGCTTGCGAACCATTGCACTGCCACTACACCGCGATCGCCTTATAAATGAATATTATAACGTAATAATTTCCTTATTACGAAAAGTAAAGACCTCAATATATTTTTTAATCATATGTGACAAAAGTAATCAATCGAATGTGACAAATAAAAAAAAACAATGAAATAAATGAAATGCATTTGTTGCATGTCCGGCATAATCATAACAGTTTTATTATTCTTATAATAACAATATAAATTATTATTATTATATTGTAACATGATGACAGTTGTTATTAACCGTATGAAAAAATCGTTTATGAAACGTATTGTCAATTTTTAACGGTTTCTTTTATGATATTATAATTGTAGGCATGAACTAGTTAAGAAATATTTGTGCTAGTTTGCAATTGTTTATTTAGATATAACTTTTTGATATTGTATACATGTATCAGTTTCTATAAATATGAATGTAAGTAGTTAAAGAGACCGTGGTGTAGTGTCAGTGCAATGATTGCGCAAGTCGAGTCGAAACCACTCACCGGTACCAATGTAACTTTGATATATTTAATGTACTTTGGTTGTCCTGTTTCTATGGTACAAGCACTTTAGTTGCTTAGTATGGAAATGTATAATAAAAAAATAATAAAAATATGTGTTAAAATAAAATTAAAAGTTTTATTAGTATGTAACTATAATTAAACTATAAATAAAAAATATCATTTAGAGACGTCACATCAGAGACAGTCCTATTTTAACAGTAACATTTCCTCTTTGTATAGCATGTCAGAAAATAGCAGAAATAATTGCCAGCCTTACTGCCTCCAGACTTCTCTGTCAGTCGCTTGTACAACTCCTTGACCAGGTGCTTGGTTTAAGGTCCCCAAGCGCCCATTGTCTCGACCACAAACGGCGCAAATTTGTAACCTGTACCGAGGATGACGTATTTGCGCAGCTTGAGGTTCTCAGCAGAAATCGCAGCACTTCCCGCGCTTAACGTCGCCTGTAAGTAGTTTCTTTTAAAATTATTTAGGTAGGTATTAATAAAGTAATTGTGTCAGGATCGTGCATATTGACGCTTTGTTGGGTTTGGCTATATCTGTCGGAATTAAGACATGCATATGATGATAATTAAGTTACGCAGGTTATATAAAATAAAATACTAATTTGAACTTCAATTAGTCTACATATTTGTCTACCATAAGGTTAATACTCACCTTCACTGCCCTCACTTTCCTCTCTACTTAACCAAATATTGTAAGACCTTCGAGTTCGAGTAGACAAGACAAGACAAGACAAGTAGGAGCTCCTCTGAACCTTCCCCATGATCAATCAAATCAATCAAATTGTCACGCCTCTTTCCCACGGGGATAGACAGAGACAACGGACCGCCACTTGCCACGATCCAGACATAACTCCCTCGCTTCTAAGTTATATCCCGCGCTATATCTTATATCATGGTTATTCTCCAAGATATAAAGAACTTTTTGAAATATTTGACTCGCATAGATTTAAAAAAAGATCCAAACTAGAATACTAAATTCCTTTTTAATTATCGCGCAATTATAAATATTCTGTATTTAAAGAGTAAAAATTTTAATTGCGGAATAAAATAATTTCGTAAAATTTGTTTCTAAGTTGTAAATTACAAGCGACGAGACAAAGCTTCAAGAATCTTTCTCAATTACTAAGTTTTAATGTAAAAATAAAGGGACGAAAACAAAGGGCTAGCATTTTAATCAGTTATATTCGAGTAATATTATTAGACCGCGCCAAAAGTCATTACATTTAATAAGTTGTCGCTGTTGAGGGAATGATTTATCATTCTAAATTGATTTAATATCCCGTGGAGGACAACGCGAAAGTAGAGCCTGTTACCAGATGTTTCCAAACTTTTACCTTGCCATTATAAATGAAGAAAGTTTTGACAGCTAAGACAGACCTTCGTGACTGTTGTGCGTGTTGTCAGAGAGCGTTTGCATCTTGTCAACAAACAACCACTAACAAGTGTTCGATAAGAAACTACATCACATTACTAACAAGTAACACAACCCTTCAAACTTCAAATGACTCTTTTAGTGAAAGCATTTGATCAAATCGTCCAAAAGACCACGAACAGGTTTCTCGGTATGAGAATATCTTAAAAATTAAAGGGCACATGATTTATTATCTAAGTTGTATTAGCAATCAAATTGTTTTATAATTATTCGTTTAAATTTAAACAAATTTAAGAATGGAAGCCCTAGTGAAGTGTCCTAGTTGCGTTTTGAGATTATCTTGAAAGTTGCCAGTTCCAATTAGACCGGTATAGTGGGTACGACTGGTACTAGCAGTCATTTAAGTGTAATAGCAGTTGCGTCCATTCATTCACCGCACTCCAGCTTAACATCAGGCGGGGTGCTGTCATATGTCGAGCCATAATAAGAAAAAATTGTTAATAGTTAAAACTGAAACAATCTCAAAGATAGTACATACTCGTGTGACGTTTTTTTTATTAATAGCAGATGATGGTAGCACAGCTATCCGTATAATATAGATTGATTACATTAGGTAATGAAAAAACTTTCTATTGGCTTATACAATTAACAGATCATTAAATTACATTACTACTCGCATATATGATAAACATTCTCCTTGTACGTTTGTTTTAAGTTATAATATTTTCAATGTTTGTTAGTTTTGTTGTTAATAGTTAAATGTGAATTATGTAAAAGTTTATAGAAATTTTGTACGTTTCCAGTTTATACAAAAATTACAATCTCAAATCAGTTCTACTTTATCTGCCTTCCTGCTTTTTCATGTTGTCGTGAATAACATGTAACTATATCGTGAATGACATGTTACTAACATATTAATGGTGATTAACAATTCACGTGAACCTTGATCATCAGAATTTCTGGACCTCCACTATTTACCATCAAGTTAGGAGAGGTTAAAAAGAAAAAATAATCCGAAAATTACAAGTATTTTTGGCCGGTATAGTGACGGCTACTGCGGCAGCCGTAAACTGACACGGTTTTTTCAGTCGTCGGCACTCTTGACCTTCATTTGCTTGAACTTTTTGTCGAGTCACAAAAAGTATCTCGTTTTGTTGGTTCGTGCCGATATAGTGCCACAGGGGAGGGTAAGCCGAAATAGGTTTCTTGGAAAGGTCATTTTAATCTTCGTAATATAATAATATTAAAAAAAGATACGAACTATATTTTCTCTGAAGGACAACCTCAAAAGACTTATTTGATCGTAAATTACACAGAAATACCAAAAAGGTACTTAACTATATAAAATCAAACAAAATGTATATGTGTATTTAATAAACAGAAAGTTGCTTTGAAAAGAAAAATAAAATAAATCATTTATAAAAATTCCATCACATTTCGTACATAGAAATCCATAAGCAGTAATTTCCTTATACGGATTATAAAACGAACTTTTTGGAGACCGTATGAAAAAAGGTATATATACAGTATGCTACGAATATGCTGACTAATCCGATATCTTTCACAAGGGTGTCCCATTCGAATGAGTTATGAATAATGACTCTTGTCGCTTCGATAAGGCTTCATTTACACTATAATGTCACGATTGTTTGGTTTGTATTAAGTAATCGTAAAACAAAAAAACGACCGATTACATTTTTTTTTGTAGTAAAATGCAACCATCAGTCAACCAAATTGTCACGCCTTTTTTCCACGGGAATATGTACAGACAATGGAGCGCCACTTGCCACGATCATGACACAACTCCCATGAAAATGCAACCATGAGTCATAAAAACTGAGAGTCCCCAGTATTAAACCAATATATCTTATATAAATGTAATATGTGTAATTATTGTAACAAGCACATTAAATAGCTTAATTGAAATTAAAAAAAACTTTTAGCGGTTAAGCACAGTATGCTCTTAGCTACATCTGACTAACTGTAAATTTTATTTAGGTCATCTCCACTGCGTTTTTAATTCACTAAACATTTTTTTTAATTTAATATTTTACATAACTGTATTATACCGGCATAGCGATGGCGACTGAGGCAACCGTAAACTGAGTTTTTTTAGTCGTTGGCGCTCTTAGACCTCCTCTAGCTTACCAAGCAAGTCGAGGTCAAATGTTGAGACACAATAAAAAAAATATAAATGAAATAATTCCTTGGTGTAGAATAAGCTTAAGGATTCCTCTTTGAAAAATATTCGAGCTTCCGTATCTGAAGTTGATAACTCGTATTCTACTGGAATAAGGTTTCTTACAAATCAAAATATACCAATGCATAATGCGTTGAGCACTTTTACAACCTTACCTGAATTTTTCAAATACAAATCCCCTTTGCCTTCACAATGATATTCATCGCATATGTCATTACATCATATAAATATTTATTCACCTATGTGTATTTACTAAGGATGCAACAGCGCCGGCCTATCTAAGTTCAAGATATAACAAGATCCGATTATGGCGCCCTTTAGCTATAAACCCGATTGGGGATTCTTGATTTATTATATTTTTAAATAGGACTTGACATCCGACCTCGATTTGCCGTAAGTATCGACTTGATGGTAAGCGACGCAAAGTTCCAATCTATAACAACAAATAGATATTATTTTTTTATTTAAAAAAAATAAAACATTTATTAACATTAATAACATTTTAAATTGTTTTCACTATTTTGATGGTATAAAATTGCATTTAAAGATGCAATGCAGATCGTTTTACACAAAAGACGAGCGACTTTTGAATCTCTTAAACGAGAAGTCGGGAAATATTAAAAGCATGCAAAACATTAAAACAATAATTATTGTATTAGTACGTTTCCTTTTTGCAGCAATTATAAACAAAATAGTTGTGTCTTTCACCATTATAATTTGAAGGCCGGCGCAATAAGCGATCGATTGTATATGAAATATTACATTATTACTACTCTTTTATGCAAATGACAGACGTATAAGGATATATCAAAGTAATAATACCTACAGACACATTAACTCAAATTTAATTACATGATTCAGAACATATTTTAACCTTCTAAGTGCTTGATATTTCTTATTGAACATAATAGAACATAAATTATAATATGGTATACGTTTGCGTATTGTATTATTAAGCCTTTACGTGTGTAAGGAATTTTTCAGTTTAATAATGTTAGTTCCCTGACAATGGAGCGGAATCATAATACAATATATTCAACTTATTAATAATTAAAATAAAAAAAATATATATTACCAACCAGAAGAAAAGAATAAAGAAAAATATATTTAAAAACCCAACTTAAATATTTTGAAGCCTGTGGTCATTTGCCTAGTCTGCCGATCCTGAGTACCGGCGGTAGTTGCCACTTTTAAGTGCCGTGAAGTAAAGTGACTCAGTCGCGTTTTGAAATATAAATGTTATACCGGCCGTTTCTAACTAGACCGGCATAGTTGATGCAACTGCTACTTGCAGTTATTTTAATTGCAGTGACAATCATCACCATTCCTGGGCCACATTGCAGATTAACATCAGGATGCTATTGTATGCCGATCGATATATATTTTTTTGTTTTTTATTGTGACTCGACATTGACAGCACCCCGCTTGATGTTAAGCCGAAGTGTGGTCCATGAATGAATGTCACTGCTACTACAATTCAATAACTGTGAGTAGCAATCACATCCACTATGCCGCCCTAGATGAAACCGACAACTTACAAGCTGATCCCGAAACGTGACCAAATCACTTCACGGTCTGTATACTTGTAAGTGGGTGGATCGGCAGACTGCCTACCACTCTTTGATAACCAGACCGGAAGAAAAAATCAGCCCCTTTTTTAATAACAAATATTTGCAATATTTAATATAATTATTAAATATTACAAATAAAAGTTATGAAACAAATATTTGCTCTGGCCGGGAATCGAAACTGGGACTATACGCGCAGCAAACCAATCACTAACCGTTCGTCCACACCTCTCGTCATAGTAAATGTACATTCCAGCCCAACATCAGGATGCTATTGTATGCCGATCAATAACAAAATAATCTGTACTTATTAGTTAAATAAAATTTAAATACCAAGGTACGAATTGTATATATGTGATAGACTAGGTGTGTTTAAATTCACGAATTCCACTTTTACTATATAGTGTTTAGTATATGTTGTTCCCGTATATAGTGTGAGCTGTGTGTCTTTACCAACTTCATTTGTCTAATACGTATCGGTATTATAGACAATTAGTAATCTGTGTTATAGATTACTAATTGTTATCTATAATTAAATTACGTACTATTTAATTAGACTTTGATAACAGCAATGTCTGCACAACAATGAACGATACACATCTTAATGTTCGACATTATTTCACAACTTATAGCCGTGTTGAACTTACATGAATTTCTTAACGAATAACCTTCGCCGGTGACCCTACAATACGTGACAATATTCAGTATGTCAGAAATTCATTAGCCACGATCATGCTTTCTATTTTTATTTAATTGTGACTCGACATATGACAGCACCCCGCTTGATGTTAAGCCGAAGTGTGGTCCATGAATGAATGTCACTGCTACTACAATTTTAATAACTGCGTGTAGCAATCAGATCCACTATGCCGGCCTAGATGGAACCGGCAACTTACAAGCTGATCCCGAAACGTGACCAAAATCACTTCACGGTCTGTATACTTGTAAGTGGTGGTACTACCCTGGATCGGCAGACTGGGTACCACTGCCTACCACTCTTGACTGCCTACCACTCTTTAAAATACTAGTTCATACTAATTTGGTTTTAATGCGGCCAAGGTGCTGTTTGAAGAACTTATATAAAAATTAAGCTGGACTGTTATATAAATTTCTTTTCATTTGCCCAAACCTATACTATATCAATCAATCAAATTGTCACGCATTTTCCCACAGGGATAGGCACAGACAATGGAGCGCTACTTGCCATGATCCTGGCACAACTCCCTCGCTTCCTTCACATTCACAATTTTCTTCATAGCACTGGGCAACCTAGCTTTCTTGAGGATGTCTGCATTGTTTAACGCATCCATCCACATGAGATTTATAAATTCTTTTCGTCAATCTACTTTCACTCATCCTTTCCATGTGCCCAAACCATCAAAGCATTCCTTTGTCAATCCTCGTCACTACATCTTTTTTCAAACCACATCTATCACGCACTGTCTTCTAACCGCTATCGTCACTCCACATACACTCCTTCACAACCTCATTTATACAGCGTTAATTCTACTCTCATGCTTCTTCTGCCACACCCAACATCCACTTCCATACATTTATGTAGGAACAAGCACCGCACTATGGACAGCCTATACTATAAACAATACTAATTTAAATGGCAATTATACTAGCACTGAAATATTCCAAAAATTAAAAAAGAAATTCGATTCCACAAATCTTTTAACATCTGACAGCAAGGTATAACGTTTTAAAATATAATAATAACAAAAATCGATATTGAAGTAAATACATATCCATTTATTTCAAAATTACATTGTATGTTATTTTGTAGACATTAATTTTAAATGAAATATGGTTTGAAGGCTTACAATAATGTCTGCGTTCCCTTAAAACCGTTTAAACACTAATGTGTTTCATATACGTAAAATATGAGCAATGTATATAACAAATAATTTATTCCACGAATATTAGATATATAAGTATACGTATATAATATATATATATTTAATTCTTAATTCTTTTATCTTTTATTATATATTTTTTGTTTATTGTGACACGACACCTGACCTCGACCCGCCTCATGATAAAAGGGGGGGTCCAAGAGTGACGACGACTAAAAAAACCGAGTTAGTTCCCTGTCGCCGTCACTATGCCGACCAAAGAAATCTGTCCTTTTCGTTTTAACGCAGAGTGAGAGATATATCTTTAGGTCGAAATTGTTACTACAGACTATTTGCACCGAAGAGTCATGTACCACACTCCAGCTTAACATCAAGCAATCTTAAATAAAAAATATAATCTTAAAAAGCAATCTGAAAATAGATCGAAAGTGACGGAGACTTTTGTATTCAGAATTTATTACCATTATTATACAATATTTTAAATTTCTATACTTACTTATAGTTCTATAAAAGTGCTGTTTCTTAAATAGAAACAAGACAAACAAAGTACTTATATCAAAGATACATTGGTACTGGCAAGTAGTAATTGAACCGGGGACTCTCAGTTTACGTGACCATTGCACTATCACTATAAATATCTTTAATAAATATTAATATTAATAAATAACTACGACCTCTACACTATACGTCGATGTTAAACAAACAATGTAATGTAATTTGAAATTAAAAATTAAATTTAACATACAACATCTCATGGGTATTGATTACATTTTAATTACATATGATCTTTTTCCAATGTCTGACATATGTTTGTTCGTTAATTGTTGACATTGAATGTTCATCAGCAACTTGATTGACGTGCCAGTACTGCCTTGATTGACGTCACTCAGTGTCTACATTAAGGCTTCAATTTGTTAATGTCATTTCCGATAGAGAACAATACTTAAAAGCGCGGAATTGCGCTTTTTATGGAATAACATTTATCAGGAGCTAATGAAATGGTCTGTGAAATATTTTATAGGCATTTCTTGAACCATTATAAATGTATTTGAATTTTAAATACAATATAGTAAAGGACATCATTTTTCATCGTGTTTTCCGACCAAATCGGAGACATCCTCAAGAAAGCTAGGGTGCCTAGTGCCCATAACCACAGAGCCTGTATGAAGAGAATTATGGATGTGAGGGAAGCAAGTGAGTTATGCCAGGATCGTGGCAAGTGGCCCTCCTTTGTCTCTGCCTATCCCTGTGGGAAAAAGGCGTGACAATTTAATTGATTGATTGATTGGCATCATTTATTTTGTATGGGGACTTCGGCTTAATTGTATTAACAGTTGCATATACATCTTAAAATAGTTTCATGTACAAAGATTACAATGTAATTTGAAAATATTCTTTATTTTTCATAGTTTAGGTGTTAAAATGATCAAACTATAATTATGACAGTTGACATGAAAGCAGAACTTTTAATATGGTGTGTCTTTGTGATTGACAGACGATACAAAATCCATATCTTATTTTCCAAATATATCAAATGCACAGCAATTAAAAGCATAACTCTCATTAGTTTTATCAACACAAGTATCGAAACTACCATTTATATATTTTCATCATTGAACATTATAAAAGTAGTACATAAAAGCCCAAAAGAAATGATGTACTTTAAAAAACGTTATTGGTTAACACACCTGTATGGTACATGTAAGTCCCGTTTTGGATTCCCGGTTCGAAAAAAGATTTGTTTCATAGCATTTAGTTGTAAAAGGCAGATTTTTGCTCCAGGTGTTTATGAGTGTTATGCAGACAGTTTAATGTCATTTTCAGTGTACAGACTGTGAATTGACTCAGCTTGAAAGTCCCTCTTCCAACTAGACATCGAGGACACATCTTGGAGTTATTTAACTGTAGAGTTGTTTATCTTTTGGCCGGCATAGTGACGGCGGCTGAGGAAGCCGCAAACTAACTCGGATGTTTCAGTCATCGTCACTCTTGGATCTCCTCTTGCTTATCATCAGGCGGGTCGAGGTCAATGTCGTGTCACAATGAAAAAAAAGTAGCAATCGCCTCTATTCATAGACTGCAACTTATAATGAGGCGGGGTGCTGTCATATGTCGAGCTACAATAAAAATAATAAAAGAAAATCTTATCATCAAAAGCCAAGATAAAAAAATACAACACAAATCAGATCAATGCAGTGATTGAATTTTTATTTTTGGAAGTTTTAAAAGCAATGGAAATTTATGATTGAATGTTAAAAGTCTTCGTCTTCAATTAGTACCGTAGAGAGATGGGTTTCTAAATTTAAACGTTGTCGTACAAGCCTTGAAGACGATCCACGCTAAAGACGTCCAAAAACAGCATAAAGTATATTTTAAACCATAAAATTGTGTTTTTCTTATCGAACCGCAAAACTTATTGAACGAGCGTATAATTGTCAACGATTATAATAATAGGTAAGGAAATGTCACACGATGTTTACTAGTATTTATTACAAGTGCTGGTAGAAAACATCTCAGTTGAAAAGAACAAAATCGTCTTACAACTCCCAAAGGAAAAAAATGGCGAAATGTTTTCTCGTTTTTATTGCATTGCTTCTATATATACAAAATGGTAATATTAAAGAATTTATTTATGTAATATGCTTCACTTACAAGTGTACAGGCCGTAAAGAGACTTAGTCGCGTCTCGGGAGTCAGCGGGAGTAAATTCACAAATGACAAATGATGTGACACCTATAATAATTATTAAAAAAACATTTTCACAGTAATTCATAAATATTTTGATATACGAGTATACGTATTGATTTGCGTTAGTAGTCATTGTTTTTTATCGTTAATCCGTAAGTTTTGTTTACTACTTTTGCCAAGCAAGGAAAAATATACTAATCCAGTGAGCCGACCGCGCAACTTCAACGGTAATGACAATGAACTTCATTCCCATTTGTCAAAAAGTTACACGGTCGCTGTTAGTGTCAAAAACAACTTTTATTTATTCGGATAATGAGTTTCAAGGAGCTTGAACTGTTATTAAAAAAGAACATCGATTCTTAGTGTGTTGCGCGGTCGCAATTTTAAAGCTCCTTAGTAAAGTTCAACTGTCATTGAGTTAATAAACTTACTGTCATTGAGTTACGCGGTCAGCCCGCAGGGACTGGGCTTGACTAGACCACCAACTGGTCTACCTACAATTACAAAACAAAAATTGACAAATACTTTACATTACTTACCATCAGGCAAGTCGAAGTCTAATGTCGCGTTACAATAAAAACAAACTATTTTACAGTTGCTCTATCTAAGAAGCACGGTGATCGTAACTCGAAAACCACTAAAACGGTTGGCGGAAAAATAGTCGGCGGACAAGATACTACAATACAAGACTATCCGTATCAAGCTTTATTAATAATAGAAGTAAGCGGAGAATATTATCAATGTGGCGGGTCTATTATAAGCCGACGGTATATATTAACTGCAGCCCATTGTCTTAAAGGGTAAGCGAATCTTCTTACTAACATAATATTAGCGTATGTATCCATCAATTTATATAAATATCAATTATGTTGAAACTAAATTCAAAGACGATATACAATTAGCTATGGTTAGCACACTAGTGCGTTAATCATAAAGTCTCTGGTTTAATTTCCGGTTGAAGCAGATTTGTTTCATAAATTCAATATGCCTGGTTGTCAAAGGTGTTAGGCACTTGGTACCAAGTCTGCCGATCCGGGATAGTACTACCACTTACAAGTGTACAGACCGTGAAGTGACTCGCATTTCGAGATCAGCTTGTAAGTTGCCGTTTCTAGGCCGGCATAGTGGTTCACCGCCATCTCTGGATCGCACTCTAGCTTAATATCAAGCAGAGTGCTGTCATATAACGCGTCACAATCAAAATATAAAAACAAGCGTAATTATGCATCAATCAATCAATCCAATTGTCACGCCTATCTCCCATGGGGATAAGCAGAAACAATAGAGCGCCACTTGCCATGATCCAGACACAACTCCTTCCCTTTCTTCACATTTACCATTAATAAATCTGATATGTATGGGTGCGTTAAACAAGGCAGGCCCAGGAAGGTGTTTTCCGATCAAATAGGAGACATCCTCAAGAAAGATAGGTTGCCTAGTGCCCATAAACTTAGAGCTTGTATTTATGCATCAATTTCTATAAATACCAAACATGTTGAAACTAAAAGCATCATTTGTGATTATACTCGTAACTCGATTTTAGCGCAACCGCTGTTTACGCCCGAACGGGCAGTACAAATTCAAATAGTGGTGGGAACTTGTATTACACACCCGCATACAAAATGCATCCAAAATATAGTTCAAGTACGAGCGATTACGATATTGCGTATGTTGATTTGAAGAGGAACATTAAAATAGATGGAAAAAGTACTAAAACTATAAAATTAACGGAAGCTAATAGTAAAGTAGAACCGGGAACTGAAATTGTTATAACAGGCTGGGGAGATACAACAGTAAGCGTTTATGTTTTTTTATTGTGGATCGACATATGTTAATGCCTGATGTTAAGCTAAATTGCGGCTCATGAATGAAGGTTACTGCCTACGACAGTTGAATAATTGTAAGTTACATTAGGATCGATCCTAAAACGCGAAGTCACTTTACTTCTTGTATAACTAGGCTTATTTGTTTAAGTTAGAATTTTATTATTGGCCGGCATAGTGACGGCGACGGAAGTAGCTGTGAACAAAATCGGTTTTCTCAGTCGTCGTTACTCTTGGACTTCTTCTTGCTTATCATCAGACGGGTCGAGGTCAGATGTCGTGTCACAATAAAAAAAAATCGTACATTTTATTTATAACTTTTGTGTCGAAAGTGAGGTGCCCATAACCATAGAAAATATATTTTAAAAATATCTGCAAGTAGAATTTGCATCAACATGCCGACCTAGCTGATTAATACATTATTTTCTATACTATCTATTTTATTAATTGTATTACATTTAGCGTTGGGTGGTCAGTGTGCCCAATCAATTGTCAGATTCATTGAAGCATCACATTGAAGCTTCAATTACTATCACCAGACAGCCTTTACACTTTTTGTTATTAGAAAGCATATCGGAGCTCAATAAATAATACAGTTAATCATATTTATTTTATATTTAAAGGTTTTTGTTACCTCTTTTATGCTGTTATAAAAACTTTTTAAAGCGTTTGATTTTTCTAAATTATTAAAAATAATGAAATTTATTCTCAATCAATCAAACAATCAAATTGTCACGCCTTTTTCCCACAGGGATTGGCAGAGCCAATGGAGCGCCACTTGCCACGATCCTGACACAACTCACTCGCTTTCTTTACTGTTTAAATATTTTAAATTGCATTTAACAAATCTATTGTTTTCAGGAAGGTGGAAGCACAAGTGATACATTAATGGCAGTGAAAGTACCAACTGTGTCCACAGCAGACTGTAAAAAATCATATTCTGGAATAACTTCGAGAATGTTCTGTGCTGGTAATCCTGAAGGAGGCAAAGATTCGTGTCAGGTAAGGAATTAGTCATAGGTAGGCTTTAATTTAATTTTAAATAATCGTGGAATTAAGATTGTAAAAGGCCACATAAACCAAGAGTACCACTGTAATATGTTTGATATATGTGCTCGGTCGCCTAGTTTCTATAATACAAGCATGTTAAGTAGCTTAGTGCAGATATGTAAGAAAAAATCTTGTTTAAAATTAGTTATTGAATCAGAATGGTATAACCTAAATAAAATAAAATAGTTAGGAAAATACATTCTTACAGGGATACTTTTGTATTTCAATATGCCTAAAACTTTCATCTCTTACCTGCTTTACATACGAGATACATATATACATTACAAATACACATCCTAAAATATATTTCATTCATACATTATATTTACATTTTTATACTAAGAAAGTGCTTGTATCATAGAAACAGGACAACCAAAGATACATTGGTACCGGCAAGTGGTTATGAACCCGTGCTCTAGGTTCGCGTAACCACGGCTGAACTAATTTATTTTAAAAAAATGTGTGCGATTAAGAAGTGGTTCTTAGGATAGTTTAGATATCTTTAGTCAGGATATCTGTCGGGTTTACTTATAAATATAATGGACAAAAAATATTAATACCAGCATGTTTTTCTTACAGGGAGACTCTGGAGGTCCAGCAGTAGCTACCAGTGATGGCATACAACTTGGAGTTGTGTCCTTCGGAGTAGGCTGTGGTCGTCCAGGAATACCTGGAGTATATACCAACATATCACACGTACGCGACTGGATAAAAACTAATACTGGAGTTTAAATAAAATAGTTTCAAAGGGATTTATTATCACATGAAAGTTAAAAATCAAAACCAATTGAAGCAGTCTAAATCGTAACTCTCAACAAATTGCAAGCTTTTACGATAGGGAATTCAAACTGCTTTCAAAGTAAAAGCTAATATTTTGGACCAGATTTTATACAAAGAGATGACATGCTTCGGTATCATATCAAAATATCCTATATAGAAAATATAACATTATTTTGTTTCTATGAAAGATGATAATTATTAGTCTATATATTAGTTTAAGTATTAAATCAGATGTCGTATAGTTTTAGAGTACTAAAGCATTTATATAAAGGCATTGTTCACATAACTGTCTGTTTATTTTAACTCCTAAGACCTTATTTATGTTTATCGTTCTCCATTGAAACAACATAATAGATAATATAGATAAAGGAAAATGCAAAATCTACATAGAACAATATCGTTAAATTCAAATGGACTTTAGTAATATATGTAGAATGTTGTGTGGTCCAGAGCGAGTTCGTTCCGATAAACCTGTTTTAATCCTAGTATCGATGGATCCATTATTTCCTACCATGGGCGTGCATTAATTGGTATTTTTTTAACTGTTATTTAAAAGCTAGCGTTTCAAAAACAGTATAAAAACAGGTAGTTATGAAATAGTAAGGGCGTGATCGTGTTACCAGCTGGTAAGACTATTTTTCAACTTTTGTAATCAATAATTAAAAATGTGCGTATATTTTCGTTTTTTGGCGTTAATTACAACCTTATGTAAGTCTAAATTATACGTATTAACAAGTATCATCGAGTATCATCATAAGATCTTGCTAAATCTATCAATTATCAGTAATATTAAATTTAAATCTATAAATTGTGCTATTAATAACATAATTTGTTACATAAATAATAATTGTATTCGAAAATACCATTGCGAATAAATTATTCGCGTAAACGATTCGAATTTGTTTTGTAATCTTATGATTAAGAAAGTAAAATCAATATTTTTTGCTTCTTTAGAGACTTATTTCGTTTTAACTACCTAAAGAGAAATAGTGAGTAGAGTACTAATTATTAAAAAAATTGGCAGAAAGTTGGTGGTCGTTTGCCTGTCTGCCAATCCGGGGCAGTATCACCAGCTCGAACCAGGAGTTTTAACAAGCCTGGCATAGTGGACGGTACTGCCGCTTGCTGTTATTTTACTGAAGTAGCAATCGCCTTCATTCATAGACTTTCAGCTTAACATTAGGCGGAGTGCTGTCAAGTGTCGACCCACAATAATTAAAAAAATAAGTTATTTAAGTGTGATTGATGTAAGTCTATATTAAACTTTTAGGGTAACGAAAATTAGAGGAAAATTGATCGATTTAAAAAATGAAGGAATAAAACTGAAACACAAAAAAGGTATTTTCTCGCTCAATGACAAAACTCACAATGAATACTAACACCGAATCACTTAGCATTTAAATGAATGGGCCCTAAACTTTTTACAAAAACTTTTTTAATTTCGCCAAAGGAAAACCAGGTGCCCCTCACGTCACTTTCAATTGGAATGACAATATTCTTACTGAATTTGAAAGATAACAAATATCTGACAGATCCCTTAGAAATTGATTCAAAAATTTCTTAATTAACTGATTAATTGATAATCATCTGAATTTATTTTTGGTGTATTAAATGATTATTTAATTTATTTTATTTTAATATTTTTATTATTATGATGATAAGCCGGAGGAGATCCAAGAGTGACGACGAATGAAACAACCCAGTCAGTTCACGACAGCCTCAATCGCCGTCACTATGCCGGCTGAAGGTGCTTCTTCACGCATTGCTTGAAAGATCCAAGGTTATAGGAGGGAGAGAACACATGGACTGCCAAAGCACTCCACTTGTCGTTTGTTCTACAAAGAAAAAAGGCACCTAATTTTTTAGTTCGACTGCCGATACAGTAATTTGAAGTTTTAGTAGTCGTATTTATTACCAGTAAAGCTTATTTTACTACAACAATTATTCGTGTAGTTTTATTTATTGGGAATAGACATCTGAAATCGACCTCTTGGTAAGTAATCCAAGAGCACCGATGACAGATAAAAACCGTTTCATCAATCGCCGGCACTATATCAACAAAAAATGCCACACATTTGTACTCGTATGAGGAGTGACTCGCTATTTTAAGAGTAAACGATAGCTCACCAATCTAGTATTTATAAAAAAAAACATGAAATGAAAGATCTTTGCGGCTTTTGCTGTCCAAGGCTTTGCTGTCATGATCGCAGCCAAGCCCTAAAAAAATAAACGCAGCAAAGAACTTTTATTCAGTAAACATAAACTCTTTAAAGTACAAATCTGATAAGTAATAACTATATTTATGACACTATTTTAGAGATTTAAATATTCTCGATACTTTTTAATACCAATGAATCTAAACTAATCGAATGGTCAAACCTCAGTTTCCACAAGGATAGTTAATTGTCCCTGGAGCTTAATGGAGCTTAAGATGGAACTTCATTTTCCACGACTCTAATACAACTCTCTGGAATATATTATTGTACATATTATATAAATAAATTATACTATTATATTTCGTGCACATGAGCTCCGTCAGGCGATAAGTAAGAAACAACAACACAGAAAGATGTCATTCAAGTCGGATGTCGAGTCTCCGAGGCGCTGGCTTTACAAGATAGAACCCATAAACGAGAAGATAAATGAAAACGCAATCAAGCACAAGGAAAAGTTTTAAGAAAATGATAAACTTTTTTTAGGCTACATTATTTATTTCATTCAGTTAGTATTCACGTTGCTGTATTTATTAAATTAAAGAAAATCTTGTAAAACGAAATTTTTATTGCATTTTTAGTTTTATAACTTTTCTAAAAATAAATTTATAGTATGTATCGACACGTAAAGGGTTGGGAGAAACTTTTTTATTGTATGTTTTTTACTTTATTTTATTCATTAATCCGCGGCTACGTGAGCCTGCACAAATTGTAATAAAAAGCCGATAAAGAATTCCATCCAGTGCTTTTTGAATCAAATATAAATTGGTTATGAATTCTATGGATAATAGTTTTTGAAATTTGTTACAAAATTGGATAGGATTTATTGTAGCAAAACTAATCTAAATGGTAAAATTCTAGAAACTACATATAAACGTATATAAATCAAAACTACAAAAAATATTTTACAACTCTATAATGGACAGAATGTACTTGAATATTATGAAATAAACAAAGACATCAAGTTACTAAGTAGACGAAGGCGAAAGTAATCCGAAGTAACAAGAAAAAGGTGGAACTTTGTTTGCAATATTGCTAAGTAACCAGCGAGAGTCTCCGGTAAATAAAGCAACCGCTGTCAACGCTGCCAACCCTTTTTTATTCCTTCTTCACTTACTTTACCGTACCATTACCATATCAAAGTGAAAAGCCTTTAGACATAAGTTTGTGTTTGCTTACATAATAATATGTCATATTTTCTATTAAATATTAATGGCATTTGGTATATAATGCCCAAAGTAAGAGAATAAATAAATGTGTATTTATGATAATTCAAATTTAGTATAGGTAAGTTATAGTATTTTCTGAAGGATTGCGCTCACATTAAAAAAAAAGATATAATATGTATGTTTGTTTGAGCTCAACATATGATAGCACCTTGCTGTAAACGATTGGGTCACTTTACGGTCTATACTATACATTTCAAAGTCGTGGATCTACTGCAAATCAACTAGTAGTAGTAGGCACCGCTGCCTAATACTGTCAAACAACCAGGCCCGGGGTTGAGAGTAAAAACCATATTTTATTAATTCATTATTTATTACAAATTAAAGCATGAAAGAAAATCTTACTACGAACGTTAATCGAACACGGGACTTTGCGCGGAACGGACTGCTGTGTTAACCAATGCGCCACGCATGTTTAGGTACTTATTTTTTAATTTACATTTCTATACTAAAAACCTACTGATAAAGTGCTTGTATCATAGAAACAGGACAACCAAAGTACATATATTAAAGATACATTGGTACCGGTGGGTGATCTCGAACCCGTGCTCTCGGTTTGTGTAACCATTGCACTGCCATTACACCACGGTTATCTTTATGTAATTCTTATAAAGTACTCAAAAGATTTTTAATTGTGTGTAAAATGCTGTAAAATCTTAATTTTGATTAAATTCCATTTATTTTTACATACAGCAAGTTCATAATTAGCAAATTCATAAGGGAGAGAGCACCTAAATGTCAGTCTTCAGGAAAAATTCTTTTTAAAAAATTTCATTGTTCTGATCCAACGGTGCGAGATTACCTCGCGAATTTAAAGCGACTTAATGATTACCTGGCGTTCTTTTATGTATTTTTTTAACTTAAGTATCTAATTTTTCTTTTAACTTTCTTAATTATAATATTTCAGTTCATGAAATTTACTTTATTGAGTTAATAAAGTTCTTTGTAAAAACTGTGTACCATATGCGAGTGTAATATTCACAAACAACTGGCGGCGCTCCCAAATTGGATAATTAGAGAATTTCTTGACCTCGGCACACGAAAATCAAAGTTTATGAAAATATTTTTTTCTTTCGAGGTTTTATTATTACCTTTATTATAGTAATCGTGGTTTAGGTCATAATAATTTCAAGGTTCTGATTGTCTTTTAAAAAGTATGACCTAAGTACTAAGTCGGCGTAGTGTAAGCTTTTAATAAAAGTTTTACCTTAAGGCAAAATAATTAAATCTTGGCTGATTCCTGACTTCTGGAAGAATAATGGCTAAATTTGTGGCGTTAAATAATATCGTTAAACGAAAAGAAAAATGGCTCAGTCCTATAGGAGCGGGCTCGCTCACGGTCTTCGCTGAAATTGCAAGTCGTATATTATGCTGGGAATTTTCAATTACGGCAATCCTGCGGTTTTTCATGGGTAATGTGACTTTTAGGCAGCGCTTCCTGTTGGTCATTCATAACTTTTGCTATACTTACGTCTAAATATAACCCAACACCAATATAAGTTGTAATTTTATTTATTAATTAAAAAATATATATATTATTTTATGCTAATATTGTAGAAAATGCTTGTATCTAGTAGGTAAGGTGAATATAATAAAGAAATACACGATACAATTGTGTTTAGAGTACAAAGGCAATGGAAGAGTCGAGAATCTTTGCTTCAGCATAACAAGGAGGTTGTTTAACTCTGAAAAGTTTTATCGGTATTGGAAATTGAACGTTTCAAGCGCTGTTCATAAACGTGCTACGGTGCTCAATAAAAATTTATTGTAATGCAAATTGCATCCTTTTGTGGCGTCGTATGCTCTGCTTACTTTCAAATCCTTTCAGACTGAGCTTTATGGCGAATGCTAGGGCGACTATTCTATATATTATTCTATAGGTCTCCTGCGCGAAAGGAATGCTCTTTCAAGCTGCCCCTATTAGAGCATGCAAGTGAAATGGCTTTAATGTGAAATACGAATTATTTAGTTATGGTTTGTCTTTACATTCATTAGTGTAATCATTAATGCATTTTCATTTGGACGGCCTAGTGACGGCGTTTGAGAAAACGTAAACAGTTTTTTTTCAGTCGTCGACGCTTTTGGAACTTTCCTTGCTTACCATCACCATCAGCCAAGGTCAGATGTCGCGCCTCAATAATAATAAAATGTATTAATTTCGAAAATGAAATGTTTCATGTCTTCAAATTCACGTTGTTAAGCTAATTACAAAGCGAGCTGTTTCTACGCCTCGACATAAAATAGATGACAGGAGAGAAGCAGAATTAACCGTAATTAAGCTGAACGAAACTCTTAGAAAAAGGGAAAGTATTCTTAATTAAAGTACGGGACCTTTTAAAAAATGCCTTTTGTTTTTAATAATACAGTTCGCTAAATGACATTTTGGCCGCAATTTAATGAATTTTAAGAAATTTTAATACACCTTTATTATTATTTTATTTAAGATTTAACATACATAGTACAACATTTATTTACGTTTAAATCAAAAAGAAGTTTTTTTTAAATGGCGTTGTTCGGGAAGGTGATAAAATAAGGACATGCGCATTTTTCCTTTGCGAAATTAAACTTGAATGAGTTTGGAAGAATAAGGCATTCACATTTTTATTCTCGAAGGTTCCAATTTCAATTTATTCTTATTCTGGTTCCACCTTTTTCTTGTCTACTTGAGATCAGTATACTTTAACCCCTTTCAAAACTTTGTTCGTAATATGCGCGGGGGTGGACCAGAAACAAATAAAACCTTTATTGAGATTCACCTTTGAGGGTTTCTTTTGTTATTACTTTGACTGCTTCAAATTATTCATTTTGTATAGAATATGCAAAGAATAACTTTGTACATTTTTTAATTAACATTCAATCTCAAATTCTATTTAAATTCCTATATTTTCCTAACCTATTAACAAAAAAAGGCAACCACTCATGTTTAAGATTAAAATAAATATTGAAATCATGCCATAGCCTGAAATTGCTCCAGTGAATTCGAAGGCAATTTTTTGCGGTTGAATCAATTCGTTTTTCACTGAGTCGAAATTGACAGATCCATCCCTTAATCTAATAAATTCTTATGATTTTTTCTCTGCTAAAATTACTTCGCATATTCAACATTATTAAAGAACCGATAAATAATTTCACTGCTCCATTGCGAAATGAGGATAATATTTAAAGTTAATTAAACCACTAATGAAGTGCTCTCTGTAATCTATTCAAATCCTGTATTGCCCGGCAACGGAATAATTAAATGTATCGATAACATCGCATAGACAGAATCCCCGGCGGGCTAAAACCTACCTGTGACTACCAACGATAACTTTATAGGGGTGAGTGAGCTCGGAAACTATTCCACTAAATTATAAGTTCCAACTTGACAATGTAAGCGATTTTGGCTGTATACCTTGCAAAAAGCAACTTAATTTATAGCTGTTACGTTAAATCGTAATCCATTTGATATGATTAAAACAACCGCATTAAAACGTTGATGAAGCTTTATTATCTTTTAATTTTGATTTTAATTAAAAATATAGATTTTCGTTCGTCTCTTTTTGAACGTAAAAACCCATTAATTATTTTTTATGAATATCCTGCCTTTTTGATGAGAGTGTATTAAAATAAAATGATCAGAAAATGATTAGGAACAGTATAAGCTTTAGCATGCGCGGCAAAGATAAGTGACAGAGGACAGCATTAATTTCATATTAAAACATCAATTTAATATTATGATCAATTTATGAAGTGTTCACGACATTACCTTGAATATTGGAGGCTAATTCTAATATTAAAGTGTGCTTTATTATTATTAAACATACAGTTATATCTAAATGAAGTTATACTATAGTACTTGATTAATGGCTTTAACCGATGTTTAGTTACAATGGGTATATTAATTTTTCGTTTAAATTTGTTATTATGTTTGGTTATATAAGTAGCTGAAATCCTAGTACAATACAGGTATTACTATAATATAATACGTAGTTGTGTTTAATTAAATTTAATACTATTTTTTATATTGACACGCTATTTTACCTTTGTTGGCCTAATTAGTCATGAATATAAGCTTGCAAATGACTAGGGTTTAGGTTATTATATCTAGTTACTACCATTTGGTATAAAATAATCTACACCAGGGTATAAATTATTTTATCCAGGTACTATCATTTGGTACTTTGTGAAGTAATGTTGCTGCATAATAAGCGCAACAACTAGCGACATCTAGGAACAATAATATCATAACAATGATATAACAATAATTCTGTAATAAGTCCGCCCGCAATTTATTTTACCAACTTCAAGATATCGGAATTTATTCGTATAAAAAACTCAACGAGATTATTTCACAGCCTTTAATTTTAATAATAGGACAACTAGTTTAAGTATAATTAATCAATAATATTCAAATGGCATTGTAGTATGATGTAGGTTTTAAAAACCTATAAGATTACTCATAAAAAATCTATAAGATAACTTGTTTGATACCTAACTGCTATAAAATGGGGTTCATTCTTACTTTTTTACCAACTGAGCCTATCTTAAATTCATGCATGTTTGCTAGTGTAAATTTAAAGTGTAAATAATACTGTTTCTTAACATATTGAGTGAAAAGTATGATGATACGAAAACTTAAATAATTTCCTCTACTTTAAGTGAGTATGGGAAAGTTTTGAGTGCAAAGATAACAAGAGTCTGGGGAATATTTTGAATAATGCAAACAGTTCATCTATGCGGTGAAGTGCTAAGGTGTTAAAGATGAAGTTTGTTCTGCAGTTTGTTTTAGCCTTTATAAATAATGCAGAAGATTGTTTAACTACTGAAAGGTTGCTAGGAAAAGTTGTTGAATATGAAATTATAAAAATATATACAATTATTAGTTTTCAACGAGTTTGTATAGTTATAATGGCTATACATGACTTTTCATATTTTAATAACAGTTTCAACAATTAATAATTCTGTATAATTATTTAAATAATAAAATGTTTAACTATATTGTTTTTCATTATAAAGGTTTATTTTTATTGGGACATAATATGACAGCAACTTGATGTTAAGTTGGAGTGCGATCCATAAATGGAGGCGACTGCTATTACTGTTACATAACTGCAAGTCGCATTGACTATGACAGTCTAGTTGGAACCGGCAACCTACAAGCTGATCCCTAAATGCGACTAAGCACTTTTTGGGGTTGTACCTGTATACTTAAAAGTAGTGGCACTACCCCAGATCGCCAGACTGGTCACCACTACCTATCACTCCTAATTTTTTTTTTTTTTTTTATCGAGACTTGACATATGACAGCACCCCGCTTGATGTTAAGCCGAAGTGTGGTCCATGAATGAATGTCACTGCTACTACAATTCAATAACTGTGAGTAGCAATCACATCCACTATGCCGGCCTAGATGGAACCGGCAACTTACAAGTTGATCCCGAAACGTGACCAAAACACTTCACGGTCTGTATAATTGTAAGTGGTGGTACTACCCCGGATCGGCAGACTGGGTACCACTGCCTACCACACTTTGATAAACTATTAAGTTCTTAGTAAAGCTAAATGAATAATAATTCAGTTAAATTAAATTGTAGAAAGTTTGCAAGCACCATAATATAGATTAATTCCGATTAATATGCAACGTAGTTTACGCTTATGAGAAAAGTTTGTGTGAAAATTAGAGAGTAACTATTTCTCCTAATTGCACTATATATTGTTGAGATTAAATATTAGTTTTAATTACCTAAGGATTCACGCCAAAATAAATAACTAGATTTCGGGTTTATTATTTGGGTAGTAAAATACATGTGTGCCAGTATGTGCCAGTATCACACCCCGAATTTCCTACTAGTGTGTGTGCTCCAACTACAATGTGGACGTTCGCTTTTCTTTACCATCAGGTATAATTGTTGGTGGTCATTTTGACGACAGGCGTGGACGAACGGTTTAGCGATTGGTTTGTTACGCGTAAAGTCCCGGGTTCGATTCCCGGTCGGGGCAAATATTTGTTTCATAGCTTTTATTTGTAATATTTAATAATTAAATTAAATATTGCAAATAATTGTTAATAAAAAGAAAAGATGGATATTTGCTTCGGGTCTGGTTATCAAAGAGTGGTCGAGGCAGTGGTACCCAGTCTGCCGAACCGGGGTAGTACCACCACTTACAAGTATACAGACCGTGAAGTGATTTGGTCACGTTTAGGGATCAGCTTGTACGTTGCCGGTTCTAACTAGGCCGGCATAGTGGATGTGATTGTTACTCACAGTTATTGAATTGTAGTAGCAGTGACATTCATCATGGACCACACTTCACTTAACATCAAGAGGGGTGCTGTCATATGTCGAGTCACAATAAAAAAAAAAATGCCCAGTCTGTCGATCCGGGGAAGTTCGCCACTTTTAGGTGTATATAAGTCAAGAAACGTGTTTCGAGATCAGCTTAATAGTATTCAACTAGGTCGACATAGACTGATGATTGCAAATATTAAAATGTAGTAGCAGTCACCTTCATTAATGGACCGCACTCCAGATTAACACCAGACGGGGTGCTTTCATAAAAAAAAGACGCATATTATTGGTTCAATTGTAGTAATTGGGGGTTAACAACACCATCTCAATTCGCGACGAAGATTGCACAGAATTCAATTAATCAAAAGAAAAATCTTGTTATTTCGTAGAAATTAAAGGTTAACCGAAGGTTGGAGTTACATTGTACCGTACCGACTTTTCCAGATAACTTCTTGTGAAGATTAGATCTTCATCTTTCGTTCCGAGAAGATGACTTTTGTACCTTCTATCTTTCAACAGAACCATTTTGATATCAGATTCAGTTTTGATGAAATAAATAAATCTAATTAGTTAAATTGCCTTCTAGTTTTAAAATATAATATTTTTATCTTTATTTATTATGATACTTATTTTTTTTATTGTGACGCTTGATGTTAAGCCGAAGTGTGGTCCATGAATGAATGTCACTGCTACTACAATTCAATAACTGTGAGTAGCAATCACATCCACTATGCCGGCCTAGATGGAACCGGCAACTTACAAGCTGATGCCGAAACGTGACCAAATCACTCCACGGTCTGTATACTTGTAAGTGGTGGTACTACCCCGGATCAGCAGACTGGGTACCACTGCCTACCACTCTTTGATAACTAGACCCAAAGCAAATATCCATCTCTTTTTTTATTAACAAATATTTTCTCCGACCGGGGATCGAACCCGGGACTTTACGCGCAACAAACCAATCGCTAAACCGTTCGTCCACGCCTGTCGTCAAAAGTAAGTAATTAGTAAATAATTGCATGTTTCTTATCAATTTAATTTAACAATCATAGCTGGTATTAGATCCGGCGACCTTTAAAATCAGTCTCAACTGCCATGCTTGTGCTTTTAATGAAATATAAGATTAATTAGAAGATATTTTTGTCACGTTAATTGGAGGTAATTAATTATAGGCGACATGATACAAATTAATAAAACAAAATGTTTATTTTGTACCTTTTTATAAAATAGCCTTCGAAATTGAAAGGTAAAGGGGAATCTACACCACAGGGAAAAAATAAAATTGATAAAAAAACATAAGTTATATCAGGATCGTGGCGCTTTATTGTCTCTGTCTATACTTATGGGAAAAGGGCGTGACAATTTAATTTGATTGATTGAATTTTTTAAATCAAATTATTTCAATCAAAACTCTTTTAATAAATTTACCTAAAACTAAAGGCAAACTTATAATTTTTATAATGTGTGCCAAAGATAGACACACATTATAAAATGTAAATAAAGCCATAACCCTCCTTTTCGGTAAAACGAGGTACCTATCACTCGCAAATGAAAACATTAATAAAATAAGAAAAATACAGCTTGCGGGCGAATTTTTAAATTTATAGCTCAATTCTCGTATTGTATCGCCAACGTAAACATTCATACTCGTGTATGCATTCCAGAAGAGATATAACTGTAGAAATAAATGTCCGAGCATTACGCAAGACTATATCCCGCATTAAAGTTAGTCGATAGGTCCAATTTGTTAGTTGCACGCGGTGCCCGGCCAATATTAAAATTGATTGCACTGAGCAACAATTGAAACTTAGTTCAGCTTGCTAAATTGAGTTTCAAATTGTTTCCGCAGGCGAGTATTGCACCTGCTACGCGGATTGCACTCGTCTTCTTTTCTGTCCAATGTGATACGAAAACATGAGCAAATCATACAACAAAAAGATTCACAAAATAGTTGATATATGTGAAACTATGTGCTGTGGTGTGACTTATTATATAGATAATATTTAAAAGATTACGAGCCTTAATGTAAAATTAAGGCGTCCGTGGTGTGTGGCAGTGCAATGGTTACGCAAACCGAGAGCATGAGTTCGAGACCTCCCACCGGTACCAATGTATCTTAATTATATGTACTTTAGCTGTCCTGTTTCTATGATACAAGCACTTTAGTAGCTTAGTAATATATATATAATAATATAAAAAATTAAAAAAAAACTTTTGAAAAGATAAACTTTTGTACCAACATTCATCTATCATTCAAAATATTAAACTTTGTTTACTAAGGACGACAATTCATCATTCTTGTGCATATCCATGAGAAATATTATGTTTAAGAAATTGTGTGGTAGCTTTCGACCACATCTGTGCGAATGTAAAACTATGATAGGGAAAAATTGAAAACAACATTCGAGTGGAAATAACATCGACTATTAGATAACAATTAACAATTGTTTCGCAATAAATGAAAAATTCAAATGTACTTTAAAAACGATTTTGCAATTTCAATGAAAAGTGGAAATACGCGAATGGAAAATTTAAATCAAGCAATTTATGAAAGGAAGGAATATTTACGCTTTCATTAATATCTCTGTATGAACATCACGTGCTAGGGGTAGTAATGTTCAAATTCAGCAAAGGATTAATCTTCAATAATTATTCGCTCTAACTCCCTGATTACATCCCTCTCCAATTGGAACCCGAAGCGGAGCAAATTAAGTTTCATTGAAGTAGCCCGGAGAAACGTGAATGGCACCGAGTTGCCGCGCGCACCTGGTCGATGCCCTCCCAATCTTTTGTCGATAACTGCAAGTATCTGCTGCACCGGCGACGTTAACGGAGGGAAAGATGAAAACTTTTCAGTGAGCTACGCGAATCGAGGAAACTATTTTCCTAATATTAAAAAGGTTTTTTTAAAGTCTGAACTTTTTTCAAAATTGTCCCGAACTTCTGTTACGTTTTATAAATGAGAGAAGTGATTGGAGCTTTTAACATTTTTTTCTCGCTTTTACGTTATTAGTCTTAAAATATAAGTCTATTTAAAGTGTCTATTACAAATCTACACATAATATTTAATGAACAGCACCATAATTGTATAAACTTGACTCAGTCGCGTTTCGGAATCAGCTTGTAAATTGCCAGTTTCAACTATGCCGGGATAGTGGATGGGACTTACTGTTATTTAACTGTAGTAGCAGTCATCTCGATTCATGGACCGCACTCCAGCTTAACATTAGGCAGGTGTCTGCTGTCATGTGTCGAGTCACAAATAAAATAATGTTAGTAGTCATAGAAGTATTGTACTTTGTACGATATGCACGTCATCCTATTTTTCAATTACAACTTTGTAGTAAAGCTGTCTCAGATGCATTTCAACGTTGAATACTTTTCAACAAATAAATTGGATCCAGCTCATGAATAACGTCCACAACAGCCGCACATGGTTCTCATATTCAAAACTTCAGAATCTACTTCCAACAGTTTGCACTCCCCTGCTCATAACTCCACGAAGATTATGCAGACTAGAGAAAAATACCTTCTACGTAAAACATTGAACTAACAATAGATATAGTTTTTTGTTCTAAGTTACCGTCTTTGAAAGGTATTCGAGGAAGTTGTAAAATGAGTTATCCTATCACTTGTAAGGTTATAGGTAAACTTTTAGAAAATATCGCTCGGCTTTAGAGAAGTTCGCTTTTGTCAGATCTCGACTCTCGAAGTTCAGAGCTCGGCAGTTAGATGGGTCCGATAGCAGATGCGCCCTTTGAACTTTATACCACGGCGCTTGCAAACCGAGAGAATGCAAGTCGTGACTTACAGACAATTACACTTTTTAAGATTTGTATACAGCCTTGTAGCAGCTATGCAGATACTTGCCATTATTGTTACTTTCTGATATTTTAACAACTTTAATTTTATTCACATTTCTTCAATCGATATTGCTCCTATAAATTATTGAAATACGTTGAATATTAAATTAAAATGTTATTCAAAGTTGCTGTATATAATAGTTTATTTATTTATTTTGGCTGGAGTACTTTAAATTAATGGAGGCGACTGTTATTGTTATTGTTAATACTACAGCTAAATAATTTTAAATAGCAGTAGCACCCATAATGCGGACTAATTGCAACCGAAAACTTCAAACGCGACTGAGTTACTTCACGGTCTGTACATTTCAAAGTGGTGGTACTACCCCAGACAGGAGACTGTACAAATAAGTACCAACTCTCTACCTATCTCTTAAATACCCCAGGTTTACTGTTTTTTTTACTCTAAAATTGTTTTTATTATCCAATTAAATTATTACAAAGAGTAGATCCAGGCACCACTTATAAGTGTACAGACCGTAAAGTGACTTAGTCGCGTTTCGGGATCAGCTTGTAAGTTACCGGTTTTAACTAGGCCAGCATAGTGGATGGCACTCCAACTTAACATAACTTATCATATGTCGAGCCACAATAAAATGCTATAAAAAAGTATTCTCGAATCTTTCGTATAATAAGTAAGTGTATGTTTTGCACATTATAACACCACATCCATATACTCCACTACGTGCTCATAATGCATCCTCTTATTATTATCGTCGTAATAATTCATTGCACGCAATTCACAAAAGTTCCATATCTAACTACAGTTCTCACAATGCTATCAAAGTTTCGTTCGTAGACAATCCAACCATGGAGTGAGTTTAGAGCCACTTTTGCATACAAAACTTGCTCCAGAGATTGTTCGTTGCGATGTCAGATCGATTTAAACAATTGAACCAATTAATCGGTTTTAGAACTGATATTACAATTTGCTCTAACATGGCGACTCCTGGAAATTTAGTGCTTTAGGAAGTAATGTGATTACTATTTGTTGGTAAATTAATGCTGTAGAAATGCTATCATTAAGAAATGTACGTGGAGTGACTATAGCGGATATAATGAGTGGTTAAAAAGAAGATGTAGTGACAAGATTGACATAGGAATGCTTCAATGGTTTAAGCACATGGAAAGTTAAGTGACAGTAGATTCACGAAAGGATTTCATAAATCTGATGTGGATGGATGCTGTGAACGACGCAGATCCAAGGGAGTGTTTTGCGACGAAATTGGAGACATCCCCATGACAGTCAAAAAAATTGCCAAGTACCTTTAGGTAACCACATCCCATCGCTCGAAAAACCGACAACTGATGGGGCAGAAAGGTCTTAGAGTGGAGACCACGAACCGGAAGGCGTAGCGTAGGTAGGCCTCCCACTAGGTGGACTGACGACATAGTGAAAGTCACGGGTAACCGGTGGATGCAACTGGTATCTCGTCGTTCGGAATGGCATTCTAAGGGGGAGGACTATGTTCAGCAGTGGACGTCTTCTGGCTGTTGATGATGAATATGATATAACCGTAAAGCTTATATAAAGAGAAGACGGCGTGGACGAACGGTCAGCAATTGGTTTGTTTCGCGTAAAGTCTCGGGTTAGATTCCCGGTCGATTTGTAATATTTAATAATTATATTTAATATTGCAAATATTTGTTAATAAAAGAAAGAGATAGATAGTATATTTGCTTCGGGTCTGGTTATCAAAAAGTGGTAGGTAGTGGTAACCAGTCTGCCGATCCGGGGTAGTACCACTACCCCTATACTTATACAGACCGTAAAGTAATTTAGTCACGTTTCGGGATCAGCTTGTAAGTTGCCGGTTCTAACTAGGCCGGCATATGTAATAGCATATGTCGAGTCACAATAAAAAGAAAATTGTAAATTTAGGGGAAGCGAGGGAGTTATATCAGATTCGTGGCAAGTGGCGTCTCTTGTCTCTGCCTGAATTAAATGATTGGTTGTTGGTAAAATGTGAGTTTGAAATAATACTTACTCCATTTCTAACACGTGACGTGTGGTTTATTTTGTGCTGTTTGTAGTTTATAAAGCTACATTGTGAAAGAGTAATAATTCATACGTGAGCACTTGATGACAACATGGCTTACTAACAATGTGTGAATGTAACTGTTAGCCTGGTGAGGAGTGTAGGCGTTGGGAACTACTCTAAACTTTATTAGATTTTAAGTTAAGCTCTTACACGTACAATGTTTCCGTGTTGAGTTGAGACGTACAATGTAGTAATGTGACATACTGCAGTGTTTGCAGCCACATATGGCCATAAAACTTTGTGAGACGTACAGTAATAATATGATAATGTAACGTTATGTTCTGTTAATACAAATGTATTCCCCATTAATTCTTTATTGTGTCTCCGATATGTTATGAGACTGTTGTTAAAGTAGAGTTGCATGATGTTAAGCTGGTGTGCAGAGCTGAATAGAGGCGCCCTATGCTTTTTTATTGTGAATCGTCAATATGATAGCACCCTGCCTGATGTTAAACTGAAGTGCAATTCGTGAATGAAGGCGATTGCCTAGTACAGTGAAATAATTGTAAGTAGCAGTCGCTATGCCGGCCCAGTTGGAATCGGAAACTATGAAGCTGATCCCAAAACGCTACTAAGTCAAACTTAGAGGAGGTGCTAATATCCCGGATCGGCAGACTGAGTAAATGTCTGCCTTCCTTAACTTATATTTGTAATATACAATATTATTATTAAATATTGGCTCCGACTGGAAATCGAACTTGGGTCTTTAGGCTATTTGTTAACAATAACTATAGTAGATATGTATAAATTGGTTTATATTTGTATATACGTACGTATATTTGTAGAGGCATAACATTGTTCTGGGGCTTATCTTGCGGCTTGCAGACACAAAGCAAATAGTCCTCCCGCAGCTTATCGCACAAGCTGCCTGTCACATGGTCCGCAATTAGCTGATTACGTTGACAACGACTTAACCTTTAATAATAATTGTTTATTTCATAATTTGTTTGTAATAGATGGATTTATAAAACGTAAACATATTACATTTGGTAACGCATGTTATTTTGGTTTTATATATTGTATAATTAAGGCGACTGTGATCTAATGGTAGTGAAATAGTCATAGACACCAAGAATTCTCCGTTCAAAACCAATAGCCTATCATAATATATTTGATACATCTTTGGTTTTTGGTCGCTCAGTTTCTATGATACAAGCATGTTCAGTAGCTTAATACTGACATGTAAAAAATAATAGAAATATTATAAACTCGTTTAGTGTCAAAGATAAAAATATTTTGTACGTTTCTTAGTGTGTTCAAACCCAGCACAGGTGCCGATATCAACAGAACAAAGAATTAAAAGAATAATTGCTCTGTTCTGTGGCAGAACTAAAGTACGAGTTGATGGAATTTCCAGGGATTAACTGTGCCTGTGGGCAATAGAAATACACCTTGTTAGTACATCACTTTTCAGTATTACATATATATTATCAGTATTACATATATATCGTATTATCCCTTTTGCCTCTAAATGCATATATGAATTAGGACAACTCTGGAAAGGATTTTTAGTAATAGTTTACGTCAAACTTATATTGCTTGACAAAACACACGCGTTTAAAATATTAAATAAGTATTTTTGGCCGAATTAGTGACAGCGACTGAGGCAACAGTGTGATAAAACCGATTTATCAGTCATCGGCCCTCTTGGACCTCCTTTTACTTACCAAACATTTTACGTAAATGTAAAATGTGAAGTTAAAGAGTGGTGCAACCCATTTTTCTTTTTTTCTTTTACTTATACGATACTATTTACAAATTCGTAAATTAAAATTTTTGGTACAACCGGCTGTAAGAGTAGTAGACAGTGGTGTCCAATACGCGTTTCGGAATCATCTTGAAAGTTGCCGGTTCCAACTAGGCCGGCATAGTGAATGTGACTGTTACTTGCAGTTATATACTGTAGCCTCCATTCACGGACCACACTACAGCTTAGCATCAGACGATCAGTAGCGACGACGTGTCATAATGCACATGCAATTTATACA
The DNA here is from genome assembly GCA_905220615.1 of Tinea trinotella. Lineage (NCBI taxonomy): Eukaryota > Metazoa > Arthropoda > Insecta > Lepidoptera > Tineidae > Tinea > Tinea trinotella. Next base: position 6,400,591 of record HG992310.1, read on the forward strand.
AATTCAATCTGCTTGCCTCTCTATTAGCATTGTTTATTGTTATCATTACTTTTGTTTACTAAATTACTTTTATTTTTTATTTAACGTTAAAACTTATTTTCTAAATTGGGTTATTTGTTACATTAAATGTGTACTCATTTCTATTTGTTGAAGCTTTCAAATCGCTCCATTACCTCTTGAGATGTTTTTCGCATAACACTAAAGCCAAGTTTAATTTTGCCAAGAAGCTTTTATTAGATGCCAGCTCGCACTGATGCACATTTTTGCTAGTCTTTTGGAACAGGGCATAAAAGAATTTAAGTAGTTTCAATAATATACAACAAATGCAATGATTAAACTTATTCCTTTAAGTAAACCACAATAGTGCACTTTTCGTTCTATAGTGACTTCTGGAATTTATATGAAGTTGTTCTAGATTAGACCTCTTCTTAAGAATGTTTCCCAAAAGTGCACACTTCGTTCTGAGTATTAAATAAATTTGTTTGCACTCTAAGAACAAACTGGTTTTTATCTCTCATGTAATGCTATGGTGACTTTACAATCTTTTCATCGCGGAGTAAATTTTTCAATCAATAAATTAAATTGTCACGCCTTTTTCGCATGGGGATAAGCAGAGACATGGAGCGCCACTTGAACACGAAAATGACACAACTCTCTCGCCTACTAACATCCACAATTCTTTTCATAAAAGCTCTACTATTATGAGCACTAGATAACCTAGTTTTCTTGAGGATGTCTCCAATTTCGTCAGTAAAAACTAGTAAAGGGTCTGTCTTGTTTAACGCATCCTTCCACATCAGAATAATAAATTCCATTCTTCAATCTACTTTTACTAATCATTTTCATGTGCCCAAACCATCGAAGCATTCCTTTGTCAATAACTTTTTAATCAATAAATTGTTCAATCAATAACTCGTTCGTTCTAGGATATGTTTTCGATTACCGTTCATGTTTGCTCTACAATTAGTTTGATCTAAGAAACATGGGGAGAAAAACTAGAGTTTTAAACTGATTACAGAACATGACCTAGTTATTCATACAAATATAGCTAGGTCACGTTCACTATACTTATACAAATATACATAGTTCTCAGAATATAATAGTAATTCGTACCCAATACTGGAATCTAATCTGAAACTGTCGAACGTCATAAGAGTTGGTCTTTGACGTTGTAGTTGATTTCCTAGATCATGTTTGTGATACTACCCGCATTGTCCTTTGTAGGTTAACTCAGAACTCCCTGCTGTGATGTCGTTTCTCTAATAAAGCACAAAGGTTTATATCCACATAAATAAACACACATTTACATGTATAGTTATTTTTGAAATCACACAAAAATAAATATGTATATAATTAAATTAAGGATGTGAGGGAAGCAAGGGACTTAGGAATATGGCAAGTGGCGCTCCATTTTCTCTGCCCATCCCTGTGAGAAAAGGTGTGTCAATTTCATTGATAATTGAATACTTTTATAAACACTCGATAATTAAATGTTATTTATTATTCTATATTTTTTTTATATAAAAAACCTAAAAATACTTTTCTCTGAGTCTGAGTGCTTAGTTAAAAATGGTAGGCAGATAGTTGGTGGTCATTTATTAATACTATACTATGTTTTTTATTACTTGGCACAAGGGGTAAATAAACATGAAAATCACCATTTACTATGCCCTTTGTTTAAGGAAACTGTTTACTACTATTTTATACTATAGAATCAACATACATAATGTAACAATGCCTATATGGAATTTATATGGAAACGGTAAATTCACAAATGACAAATGTGTCCCAAAAATAATAATATTAAAACAATTTTCACAGTAATTCATAGATATTTTTATAATCGTATTGATTCGCGTCAGTAGTAATTGTTTTTATCATTAATCCGTCATTATGTCATTATGTTGTTTACTACTTTTGCCAAGTAAGGAAAAATGTAAAATATTCTATTGATTGGGGGAATAGACATTTACCCTATTGGAATTTATGACTGTTGGAAATGTACCCAGTCACATTCTCGAAAGTTCAGCTAGGCTCACACAGTAGACGCGGCTGTTAGTTACGAACATTTATACTTCCATAGTCGCTTTCACTTACGAATTGCACTCTAGATTAATACCAAGCGGGGTGCAGTACTAAAAAAAACAATTTTAATAATGAGCGATGCGTGAAGCTTTAGCCGGCATAATGACGGCGACTGAGGCAACCGTAGATGCTCATAGATCTCCCATTGCTTTCCTATAAGCAAATCGAGTTTTGGCGACAGGCGTGGCCGAACGGTTAGCGATTGGTTTGTTGCACGAAAAGTCCCGGGTTCGATTCCCGGTCTAAGCAACATTTTTGTTTCATAGTTTTTATTTGTAATATAACATTTAATAATTATATTAAATATTGCAAATTAATTTAAAAAAAGAGGCGTATATATAATAGGGTCTGGTTATCAAAGAGTGGTAGGCAGTGGTACCCAGTCTGCCGATCCGGAGTAGTACCACCACTTACTTACAAGTATACAGACCGTTTTTATTTGTTTATCGATCAATACGAATCCTTGTTTTAATTTAATAATGACTCATTGTGTAGTTCACTTTGAAATTCAAACATAAATATAGCTGGTAGCAATAATTAAACGTGGATTAGGATATAATAAAAAAAGATTATCTGTTGTAATTTAATAGAGAGATAACCCAAGGCGTGAATAGATTAAATTTAATCGAAGGCTGGTGTAATAATGGATACAGTATATCTCTGTACAAAATGGCTGCTTTAATCAATGTACATTTATTTAAACTTTACTTAAATTTTACTATGTAAAAAAGCTTTTTGCAAGTATTTATAAGTATAAATAAAATTGGTTTGCTGTTATTATTTTATATTCATATAGTTTTTTTTCGTGGTAGTACCAGTACTATCAAGTGTACAGATATCAAAGTGACTTAGTCGCGTTTCATAATCAGCTTGTAAGTTGCCGATTCCAGCTAGGCTGCCATAGTTGACGCGACTGCTACTACAGTTAAGCAACTGCATCTCACTCTAGCTTAACATCAGGCGGGGTGCCGTCATATGGCGAGTCACAATAATAAAAAGCCAATTGATATTTTAAGAAAAGATATGTTATACGCGCTCAGAAAGAGGCACGTTATAACTATGCTAATCAGCAAACCTGAACTCAGTGTCGCGATGCAGAGCAACATATATTTGTCTTTTTTTCGCTCACAATACCTATAATTTCGTCTTACTTCCACTTGTCTGTGATTGATAGTCCAAACTCGTGCCATTTGCGAACACTAAAACTTGTGTAGGTGAAGTCACTGCTTATTTTACCCAATATCATTGATTTTAATTAGGTAGGGATTGATTGTTCCTTATTGAAAAGGCGCGGTGCGGGATAATAGGAGCGGGATAAGAAGTGGACTGTAACTTAGGAATTAAAGGAAGGATTATGCGCACTTACTTGATTTCGCTTCTGTGAATCTCAACCTCGACGAAGAGCCACGGATCACTGGTCACAAAGTTCATGCACACAACCTTATAAGTTTAATAAATTATTTATTTTAATATAATTATGCGGTTTTATTAATTTTATTCTCAGATTAACTGGGCGGCGCGGTTTAATTAAATTTGTGTTTTTATTCACAATTACATTTCTTCATTTTCATAAACTTCAAAACTTCCGACAAAAAACTCTTCTGTTTTTTGTCGAGGCGAGAAAGCTATATTTCAGCGCGCATAGAAAAGGGATGGAAAGGAATGTTTTTAAATACAATGACAGCGAAATGATTTATTTTTTAATTTATGTTATGGCGTAAACATTCCCCCCGCCTTAAAGGGTCGCCTTTAATAGATAAATATAACTTTGCGGTGACAAACATAATAAGATATGTGAACTTAATGCGGTCGGCTCTGAAGGATCTGCATTGAGAACCGTCAGAGGGCGGGACTTCAAGACACATTCTATCTGAATTAAAATTACTAATTCTTCATTTGATAAGATCTGCTGTACAATAGAGCGAAACAAGTGAGTCTTTACAACTATCACCATAGACTCCCAGCAGCCACCAAAATGAGGCGATGCGGTAGGAATAAACTTCCAATTAATGCGGCTTTCAGATAGATGTTCTTGAAAACGTGAGCGGTAATTAATATTTATAAAATTATATAATAAGGAGTATTTAATTTTAATTTTTAGCGAGGTGACCTAAACGGCCTCCAACACGTATGGCGCCTAAGTCTTTGTCAACAAAAGTTGATAATTTTAATAAAGAAATTGAAACATTTTTATTTTCCTTTAGTTTACAAAATTCTTCACTAAAATGCCTGTGTTGAACATCTAGTAATAATGTCAACTTGGCGAATACTAAATTTTCTGCTGTAATTTTATCTCTACGCGAGAGTTTTATTGACCATGATGATGTGCGTTGAGCTAAAAGCTGAAGCACTGATTCCCTATTAGAAATTACGGGTTGTGCCAAAGGCTCTTGCAATTTTTGTTTAGGAATATTTGCATTATCTTCTGAATCATTTAATTTATTTGTTGGCCACTCTGGAGAATATAACTTCATCCAAGAAGGCCCGTGTAGCCACAAAGGAAGGCGGCGGTCCAATAATTTAGCGGGTGTTAGACCACGAGATAAACAGTCTGCGGGGTTTTCCCTACCAACAATGTGATAGAAGTAATCATATGGAATGTTTTCTATAGTTCTAACAACGCGGTTGGCAACAAATGTTTGCCATCGATAGGGCGAGAAACGAAGCCAGCAGAGCTTCACTCTGAAATCAGTAAATGCATAAATTGCTGAAATATTATAGCGCGGATTATAAGTAATTCCAACGCGACGTAGCGTCTGCGATAGTAACTCGGCTGCGCACAGCTCAAGAGTTGCGATTGACATTGATTTGTGAAATTTAATTTGATTAGAAATAACATGTGAAGCGGGTAATTTACTTAAAACAGCTTGTGAGTTAATAGTCCATTTGACTAGATCGAATTGCCCTCGCTTGAACAAGTTGCTAAAGTCACGTGACGTCTGCGCGGCTTGCGATTCAGAACTAGCACTGAACTTTATATCATCCATGTATAGAAATTTAGAAGCGATTTCACGAGCGTTGGGAAATAACCCACCATCGTCTTCAACTAACTGACGTACAGTACGTAACGCATGGTAAGGGCTAGATCTTAGTCCGAAGCAAACTCTAGTAAACTGGTAAGTTGTTAAAGTAGCATGTACATTAAATCTAGAAAGAATACGTTGGAAACGTCGATCGCATGCATCTATTTGCATAAACATTTGTTTGCAGTCGGCGGAACATACGACGGCGATTAAACGAAAGTTTAAGATTATTGTATATAGATCACCCTGTAAATTAGGGCCTGTATGGAGTATATCATTTAGCGATACACCTGTACTGGTTTTACAGCTCGCATCCAAAACGGAGCGAACTTTTGCAGTAGTTTTATCTAAGCGAATGACTGCGTGGTGCGGAATAATATAAGCGGTAATATCATTTAATTGAGATTGTGGAACAAGAGTTAGATAGCCTTTAAAAATATAATCATTAATAATGTCATTATAAGCGGAGCGGAAAGCGGGTGCAGCTTCTAACTTCTTTTCCAGGCACATGAAACGCCTGTGCGCGATGTCGTAGGATTCGCCTAGAGAAAACTTATCTGCGCGAAATGGTAACGCAACAGTATAACGACCACTATCCTTATCACGATCAGTGGTCTCGCGGTAATAATGTTCACATTCCAACTCCTCGAGAGAGTGTTCAAGTGACGCGGAAACTGGAGACTCATCTATCTGCCAGAATCTTTTGAGCATTGTATCAACAGATTCCATTGACACGTCAGCTTCAGTTGCACAACAATGGGTCAGTGTCGTTCCACCACGCGTATGGAGAACGGGAACAGAACCCATGATAACATAACCTAAAACGGTTTGTATCGCGGGAGGCGCACAATTATTATTATTATTTATAATACCAGGAAGTAATAAATGCGGAAATAATGAAGCTCCAATTAGAACATCAATCTGACCAGGTCTATCAAACCTATAGTCGGCGAGCGGTATCCCTTGTAAGAAGGGCATAGCAGAAATATCAATAATAGCGGTTGGTAAATCTTCAGTAATTTTATCTACTATGAGCGAAGAAATATTGTATTTTATTTGCGGGTTAAAACGCGAAGAAAACTGAAAAGCTACAGAGCCTTTAACAGACTTTTCTGTACCACCAATACCTTTTACTTTTAAGTTATGATTAGAATCAATATCTCTATTGAGTTCCAATCGTAAACAGCACTCAGATGTTATAAAATTCCCCTGAGATGCACTATCCAAAAGACAACGTATTTCGTGGTCCTTGCCGTTCGAATCTTGAATTATGACAACTGCCGTAGCTAATAAAACAGTGACGGGCGCATTACATTGCGGCTCGCGCATAATTGAACGATTGGCGTCCGCACTTGGGCGCGCAATGGACGTTGCACAAAAAGATATGTTATTAGCGGCCAGCGCGGTGGTGACGGCCGCGTCCTGCGTAGCACGAGAGTGAGACGGCTGCGATATCTCGGGAGTGGGAAAGAGAGAAGACGATGCTGTGAGCGGAGTAGTTACGGTGGCTGCGTTGACAGCGTTTAGATTTCGAGACACATAGTTCGAACCTTGTTGCTGATTATCGAAATGTAGCAACGTGTGATGTTTGCGTTTACATATTCTACAAACTACATTAGAATGGCAATTGAAAGTTTTATGTTTAATACTTAAACAATTTATACAACCATTAAGATCTTTAACATTTTTAAAGCGAATATTTGCATTCAAATTATTAAATGCAGGACATTTATATAAGTGATCATGTACAATATTGTCACATAAGCATTTATCAGAATTAGAAACAGCAACAAAAGTTTGTTGATGCGGAATCTTAATTGGTCTATTATTAAAGGATGTATGAGTATTTTTCTTTACTACATTATTTTGAAAGCTCAAACCAGTATTTTGCAAAATTCTCATTTGATCTTTTACAAATTGAACTAAATTATTAAATGATGGAATTTCAACATTACTTTGACTCATTTCAAAGGAGCGGATAATATCACAATCTAACAACTTAAGAGCAATATTAAAAAACATAAAGTCTGCAAGGTCATTCAACTTTAGGTTCTTTAAAGCATTTACAGATGCTACATAATTATTAAGAAATAATTCGTAGTTAGTAATGGATGCTGAAGTGAAAGACTTGTGGTTAAATATTTGATTCAAGTAAGACGATGCAAGCATTCGCTTGTCCTCATATTTATCAATTAAACTTTTTATTATTAAATTATAGTTTTCACCACAAGGGGTGGTGCCAGCAAATGCAGACTGGGCTTTAATGGATAACTTTCCCATTAAATAATATAATTTCTCTGAATCTGAGAGCAATGAATTGTCATGAACCGTGGCCTTAAAACTTGCAAAGAACATGGGCCATGACTTTATATCTCCATCAAATGACATCAACTCGATGGGGGGTAGACGGGTGTGTTGTCTAGGAACAGCAGGAACTTTCTCAGACTTCACCACATTTGTGCATTTAGAATTGTACCTATGCTTAGTCCTGCAGTACAGATCCTCAAAGGCTGTGAAGGATTGCTCATCAATACAAGATTCAGGGTTTAATTTTAAAGTTAACATGTTTAATTTTTCTACAGTATCATGGAATTCAGCACGTAGATTGTCTAAGTTGACACATGATGCTATGAATAATTCCACGTCTGCGGCGTTTGAACAATCATAGATTGTTTGTAGGCGGGCAAATAATGAATTGCGCCTAGATAAGTAAATTTGATGTTTTATATCATCATCAGATATAGATCTAGATGAAGCCATATTTATTATGGAAATCAAGGCTAATTATATTTATACCAAGGCGGGCGCGGGTTAGATATGTATTATGAAATAATATACATACATAAATAAAGTAAGGAAAGGATTAGGAATTATAATATAATAAGTATAATAATCCGGATCGTATCGAGACCAAATATGAAAAGGCGCGGTGCGGGATAATAGGAGCGGGATAAGAAGTGGACTGTAACTTAGGAATTAAAGGAAGGATTATGCGCACTTACTTGATTTCGCTTCTGTGAATCTCAACCTCGACGAAGAGCCACGGATCACTGGTCACAAAGTTCATGCACACAACCTTATAAGTTTAATAAATTATTTATTTTAATATAATTATGCGGTTTTATTAATTTTATTCTCAGATTAACTGGGCGGCGCGGTTTAATTAAATTTGTGTTTTTATTCACAATTACATTTCTTCATTTTCATAAACTTCAAAACTTCCGACAAAAAACTCTTCTGTTTTTTGTCGAGGCGAGAAAGCTATATTTCAGCGCGCATAGAAAAGGGATGGAAAGGAATGTTTTTAAATACAATGACAGCGAAATGATTTATTTTTTAATTTATGTTATGGCGTAAACACTTATTGTGTTTTTACTATGTGCAGCTGATACACATACAAAAGTGAGGTTGTATTGGGTGGGGTGCGTAAGGTCGTGAGGAAGTGAATGTTCCATAGACCTCGGAAATGTTGCATTTGTGCATAGAAAATTGTGGTTTTCCTTTTAAAGAATTTATATATTTTTTTTTGTATGACATGTGAATAATAACGTTATCAATGGTAGGCTGTGGTGACCATAAAGTGACTTAGTCACGTTTTAAGAACAGCTTGAAAGTTGTCGATTCAAACTAGGCCATCATTTTGAATTTATTAAACTGTAGTAGCAGCCACATCCATTTATGGACCGCACTCCAGCTTAACATCAGCCGGGGTGCTGTCATATTCCACTGTCATTTCCATACTAAGGTACTAAAAATATTTATATTATAGAAACCGGACGACCAAAGTACATAATAAAATATATCAAAGATACATTGGTACTGGCAAGTCATTTTAAACCGGGGACTCTTGGTTTGCGTGACCATTTCACTACTTCTACACCACGGTCGCCTTAATGTTTTTATGTTATAAATGAATGGACTTTAATTAGGGATTTTCATCCACATAATTGATAAAATAAACAACTATGGAAAAATAAGTCACTGCCCGTAAACAAAAAGTCCGTATGAAGAGAGAAGCGAGAGAGTTATATGAGAAATGTGGAAAGTGGAGTAGTGAAAAAAAAAAGAGACTATTTGATATGATTTGATTATGAAACATCATGTTTGTAGAGATTTATTAATAGATTATATTTTGATTTACCATTTTTATTTATTAAATTAGTAATTATGGTAGCTTCCCATCACGTTATTTTGATTCTTTTAAACCGATGGTTCGAATTGACCACGATGGCCGCAAACCTTTTGGAACGTAGGTTTAAAATAATTAAACAGAAGCCGCAAATTTTATTTTATAAATAATGCCCGCCCGAAACCTCAAAAATATTATTTTTCTTTCCATAAATTGTATATTTATTTTGTTTACAAAATCTTATACAAGGCTTAAGTTAACACACCAGTCAGTTAAACGTAAAGCGACGGGTTCGATTTACAAAGATTTGTTTCATAGCCATTATCTGTATTATTTATTAAATATATTCAATAAAAAAAATTATATATCGATGAAAAAGAGGCAAATATTTTCACTGGATTTGATTGTTAGGACCTGTCTGCTGATCCGGGGTGATACCACCACTTTTAAGTATCGTAAAGTAACTCTGTCGCGTTTGCAGTTATAATAAGGCAAGCATAGTGGATCTGACTTGTAGTTATTTGACTGTAGTAGCAGTCGCCTCTATTCATGGACCACTCTCCAGTTTAAAATCAGAAGGAGTGATATCGTATGTCGAGATACATTAATAAAATAATAAATTTACGCATAGTTTATGTTAGTTTTTTTTTGTACAATAAATAGTAGTTATTTAAATGTGGTCTCAACGCGTTATCTAAATTACAATTTACGGACATTCTAGTCCAGGAAAATGCTAAACTGCTACAATTTGTAAATGATTTATAACCTACACTGAACACTTCCAAATCGGATATGTTTTAAAATGTTAGTTTTTTTTTGTTATCAACTGAACTAGCCATTTTCTGTGTTTGTATACCGCATACATCAACAACTAAAATACATGGGACTGTCTAGTGCACATAAAAATATGAGTATAAATGCACAAAATTGTCGCACGACAGAATTGTCTAATACGTATTTAAAATAAAACTTTATTGGTATAACCTTAAAGTTCAAATTTTCGTGTTTTAGCCGACCTGTGGGACGTCCTTTGACCCGAGACAAGAAAGATCTTTGGTAGATCGACAACTCAGACAAACGGCGACCTCACGGCATTTAGGTCGTTTAAATTAACTAAGAATGAAGAGAATTGTGGATGTGAAGGAAGCTAGGGAGTTGTGTCGGGATCGTGGCAAGTGGCGCTTCATTGTCTCTGCCTATCCTCATGGGAAAAAGGCGTGACAATTTGATTTGATTTGATTGAAGTTAACTAAATCCATCTGTATGTTAAACAATAGAGTATTTTTTTTTTATGATGAAAAATGATACATTTTTTAAATATATTAAAGCAATAGAATGAAACTTTTTCGCAACTTTTAATAGATCTTATCTTATCTTAATCTTATCGCCCGAAGACTTTTGTTTAAAAATTGTCTAACGACAGTCCTGCCATAGGTATGCGCTTGCCTTTAACAAATAATAAAAACTAGTGCTATTATAGACCAAACCCTAATATTAGCCATGTTTAGGTTACAATACTACATTGGTGGTGCCAATATAAATCGAATTAAAGCACAGAATATGACGATATTAATAATTTATATGACTGACAAGTTTTGAAAAATATATGCGTTGCTAGTATTAAAGAGTAAGCTAATAGTTTTTTTTTTATTATTTGAACGAACCATTTGGCGCGTAGAGTATGTAGGTACTCTTTTTAAGTGCCTTTTGCTGTATATTAATTATACGATATAGTAACCTTTTAAGTCATTACAGTTGGGATACATTTATAATTCGATTTATTCTGAATTGTTATTTTTGGAATTATTCTAAACAATAAAATAATCGTAAATGAACCTTATAATATTTCTCAATTTATTCATAATGGCAATTAAAATCCTAGGGATATTATTGTTTGTTCTTTTATCATGACTCGACATCTGATCTCGACTTGCCCTAAACCCCAGGAGCGCGCGCGCCGGAGTTGCGTCGACTGAAAAAATCAACTCTATGTTTTTTCGGTTGTCTCAGTCATCTTGCCTGTGTCGGCAAGAAATATTATATACAATATATACGTACATAAAGAGTTTTAAACTAATGACAAATACTAATTATAAGCTGCGTAAATACGCCAACCTCGGTATTTGGGGATCTTTAGCTAAGAGCCTGGCCAAGGAGTTGTCCAAAAGGCTGGCAATTTTTTCTGCCAACGTATTAGCCTTGCTATACAAAGGGCAAATGTTGCCAGTCTCCTTGGGGCTATCTCTGATGTGACGTCATTGGATGTTATATTTTATTTATAGTTATTAATATACTTTTAATTTTATCTGTTTCTCAATAAAAAACTTAATTACAAAATTATCATAAACAGTCTCAATATATTTTAATAAAATCTAACTGAATGTCTATCCTACACCTAGTACATGTAAGTATAAGTGAATTATTTGGGCATATAATCAGATAAGTATATCATATGGTTGTTATGTCTAGACAGTGTTGTTGCACTAATTGATTTATGCCGCTACGAGCATGCAAAATGAAACTCAGTCGGGCACGCGGCTGGCTGTCAAAGCAAGATTGGCAATGTATGCTTGTTGATTTTGTACCCAAAACGATCAAAGCATATACAAAGTTAAATGGCTATCAACAAATTATAAATAGTATTTATTTATTATTTAAACTTATTTTTTTTTATTGTGACTCGATATATGTTAAGCGGCCTAACCCGCTTGATGTTAAGCCGAAGTGTGGTCCATGAATGAATGTCACTGCTAATACAATTCAATAACTGTTAGTAGCAATCACATCCATTATACCGGCCTACATGGAACCGGCAACTTACAAGCTGATCCCGAAACGTGACCAAATCACTTCACGGTCTGTATACTTGTAAGTGGTGGTACTACCCCGGATCGGCAGACTGGGTGGGGGGTGGTAGGCAGTGGTCTGCCTACCACTCTTTGATAACCAGACCCGAAGCAAATATCGATCTCTTTTTTTTTCATTAACAAATATTTACAATATTGTATTAATTTAATCATCACAAATAAGTATATTACAATTTAAATAATTAGGCTATTTTATATGTTAATTATCCTAGTTAATTTTGGACAATTGATAATATTATCCAATGTTTTAATTATATTTTTATTGGAATTGATAACTATAACTAGTTATTCGCTCCCTATCTACAATTCTCTTCACATGAGTTCTAGGTTATGAACCCTGATTTTTTTTAATGTACCCAACTTAATGGATAAGATTTATTCATATTATAATGTTTTAATTGTTTTAGGTTGTATAAAAAAGAAGATTTTCTTAAAGAAATGAAAAAAAAAAACATACGGTACACACAAAATATTTGTACATAAAAAAACTTAAATGACAAATAAAGGTTACCAAACTTTTTGACGTAGTAATTTCCTCCACCTTTGTTCGTATCAAATAATTCTGGCTTCAAATCAAAAAGGTTGCGTGTCTAATGTCAAGTGTAAAACAGATATTTAAAGCCACGACTGCTACCTACTTGAGCGTGCTAACACGTCATTTTCATATATACATAACTTTATTTATTGTAATACTGTAATAAAACATTACAACAGAATGACTTTGATTTCACACTTTAACCTTCGACTGTTAAAGTTTTCATTTTATTGCGCTATATACTCACAACATAAATAGTTTTATTCGTTGTAATAAAGGCTTTGTTTTACTATTTTCTATCACTCTCTCGTTTTATTTATGTTGCGGGTTTATAAACACTGTATTGATAGCAGAAAATAATTAAAAAGAAAAAGTATAAGAAAATGTGACGTGTTATTTAAAAAAAATACAATACAAAAGTGTAGGCAAATTAAAATACAGAAATATAAAGAAGTGATAAAAGCAATATTTTAAAATTAAATGTAATAAATAATATTATTATTGGTTGTGGTGAAGTACCGAAGTAGTGGTTCGAAATTCCTTATTAGATTGTATAGAGATACACGTCCTGCTTAGGGCTCAATTCAAGCGACATTAACCTCGAGGCGCAGGCGCAGATACGAGTATACCTTAAACTCCCACAGTCGAACGGAGAATTTCGCAACGCGTAATTATCATTGTACTATGGAAAGGCTAAACCTTATGCGTTCGCTCGCGGCCAGGATTTCCTATCGCTATTACCGCTTTACCGGCCGGTACAAGTATTATCGCAGAAGATAAATCGGAAACGGCATGCTTTTGATATTGACAATTATTTCGTGTAACGAATGGCCTGTGTCGAAATTCGAGAACGCGGTCTGTTGGCGTGCGCCTAGGATTTAAATCGCCTGCAAGATTGCGTTAAAGTGATAGGTATAAGCAAGGTTTAAGATATCGTGCTTTATGATTCGTTGTTGCTAGTTTGCATGTTGTAAATTGTATCGAAATTAATTTTATCATTTCATGTCATTTGTATGAAATTTATTACTTATTTTATTATTATAAGACTTTTATAATATAATATCTAGTTGATATCAATCTCAATATAATTGAATTCTTTAGTGATTGAGCAACTGCGGTTGAAATTGTATTAAAACTTAATTTACGGCGGAAGTCGTTTCGTACGCATAATTCAATTCAATCTGTTTTCCCGCAGGCACCTGTCATTTGCGCAAAACAACCGCCACCAACGAGTACGCACTCCAACTGCTATCAGTCAAAACAGTAGCACGTGCGATGCAAATCTTAACAATAATTTAAATATTGAATAGGTTTAAATCTTTGTCTCAGAGAATAAATTACAACTGAAATTGTATATAGAATTTGTAATGTATATGATAATATCAGCCACGTAAGGGTGAATAAAATGTTGTTATTGTATTTAAAAATATATAACCAAAAGAGCATCATTAAAATAGGACATCGTACATAATTATTATCCTATCCTATTCCTACTAATAATCGTACCCAGGTAATTAGTATGGAAGAAATAGTTATGAGTCTTAGCTCATAAATAAAGGCGAAAGTTTATGTATGCAGGAATATGAGAGACATGTTAATTTGTCCGTGATCATGACTTTCTGGTAGTTACTCTGAAGACGGAAGTGTTTCTACAAATGGGATGCTACAAAAGATGTGTAATGGGCGAGGTGGTAAGCATTCGTTGAGCACTAGGAGTTAGCTGACTACGAGTATCATTATCATTTAACTTTTCTTCATTTTTATAATATTTAGGCCGCATGTTTAGTTACGGGGCCAGATGCCATCTCAGAGTCTGATTCGTATCACTGATATAATTTAATTTAAGGCGACTGTGATCTAGTGGACTAGAAATGGTGCAAACCAGGAGCCTCCGGTTCAAATACTATTTGTCGGTATTTATATCAATGTATATTTGATATAAGTACTTTTGTCGTACCTATAACAATGATACCATGATACGAGTATGTATATCAATAAATTAATCAATTAAATTGTCACCCCCTTTTTCCAAAGTGATAAGCAGAGACATTGGAACGATCCACTTGCCACGATCCTGACACAACTGCTACTGGTACGTATTCTTAGTATAGAAAGCTTAGTTTAAAACATATTATAAAAATATTTTACTATAACAATTATTAAACCGTATAATCAAATTAAAAAATAACCAATTCGATTAAAAATATACACAATAATAAATATTCATAGAAATACCAAAGTATCTCGCTCTATTCTTGCACTGAAAGGTGTTGAGAATTTATAATCCACATTCGATTACTTACGCTCTTATTGTGTGGAATTTATTTTATTACTGTGTCTCGTACAACATTGCAACTACATTAAATTATTGATTGGTACCTTCTCTAAATACGTTCAAATTTGTAAAGTTAATATTTTATCATTAATCTATAGAAACTGGAACAACTACAAGTTTCGAAACCACAAGCTATTGGGGTCCCCACTTGGCCCTAAGACTAGCCTTGATTTAATGCCTGTTACTTAATTATTATTCTAGCCGAATTTAATAGACCTATTTTTCCAGTTATTGCTTATCAAATTACTGATAAATACAAAGTATGTCTACCTATATTCAATAACTATAGAACAGGTTACGCTACAAGTTAAATATTATTTTTAAAAGTGTATTTAAATAGTTCTTTGAACGAATGTATTTATAAAGTTATAGCGACTACAGTATAGAGATGAATCACTATTAATTTTAAGAATTTATTCTCTTGAATGTGAAAATTAGAACATGTTTGAGTTCATGTTATGCATTAACAATTCAGAACGGTCTCAATGTTTAAGCCGACATTTACCATCGATATTTCAGATCGGGCGTTGTCACACAACTTGGGCTATCCTATTTCGCGGTCACTCGGACACTCTAGACTTGTCTCTGAATCCTCATGCATATTCAAACACTCTTCCACGTACACTTGAAGATGCCCGATTTTCCGCCTAACCAACTACATCTTCAAGTTGAGGGCTTGTATGTTTATTCCAAGACATTCAGATAGCAGATTTCGAATGCAAATGTTTTGACTTTAATTTAGTTCGAAATAAATTTGAAGCTTTAACCGAAATATGTTTAGTTCTAATTGCGAATACGAGTTTTCATCCTTTCTAACTGAGATTTAAAGCCGCTAGCCACCTGCTGAATTCACATATTTAAATACGGATTTAAGCTCTGCGGGTTCCAGGTTTAAATTGATTTTAATCTAAAATGCTTCGGTCTCATGCATATTGAAAGAAACCAATTGATGTTAACGTTTCTTATTTTCATTGGAGCAATTCGCGTCTTAGCTGTACACGGTTTTATTATTTTGTTACACAAAAGTTAAATTCAGACATAAAGTTTAGCTTAAGCTAAAGGAATGTGTAATTTAGGTAATTGAGCTCAACTTTATACTGAGACAGATTAACATATTCAACAGACATGTGAGCACAACCAATTTTGTAACAAACTTGATGTTTCAAAAGTTGTACATAAACTTGTCACAAATCAACGCTGAATAGTCTTCCCCACGAATAATAAAATCTCCGTGTTTTATAGTAAAAGTTTCAATCTATTGTCGCAAGGGACAATAATAAAGCGAACGACTTTGTTTACCGAAGTAAAATCATTCAAGATCAGACCTATATGGTTTTCCAAGTTTACTGTTGGGAATATTCGCGTCTTACTGGCGCTATGCTCCATCGATAACCAAACTTGATATTCATTATTCGCAAATTTCGTAACGGTGAACAAATGCGTAAGTTTTAGACAGTATGTTCATATACTCTTAACATAATTTAGGTACGTGAGCTTGTTAGGTTAGATTAAATTTAAATAAATTACCTTGCTAATAAAAGCGTGGTTAGACATGTGTACAATCGAAAATAATACTGTTCTTTCATTCTTAAAGGGACTTCGCAAAGATAGACCCAAAGAGCTATATAGCAATTACGATATTATAAATCTAAATATTTTATTTAAATCTACCTATAACAAGTGGTAGGCAGTGGATTACAGACCGTAAAGTTACTTAGTCGCGTTGCAGGATCAGCTTGTAATTAGGCCGACATAGTCACTTTATATATTTTACTCTAGTAGCAGTCATCTCCATTCATTGACCACGCTCCAGCTTAACATCAGGCGGGGTACCACAACAAAAAAACTTTTTTTTAATTACCAATATTTTGTATTACATTAGTTGAATTGTGGAACCGAGGTATTTGGCAATTGTGGAAGCGCTCTATTGTCTCTGCCTATCCCTGTGGAAAAAGGCGTGACAATTTGATTGATTGATATTAGTAGTTTTGGCCAATGCTAGGCACATGTTTCAAAAGGCGGGTTTTATTTTTGCATTTGATTTGTATAATAACCAAATAACTTAGAGTAACTTAGGTTATATTTTATTGTGACTCGACATCTGACATGGTTTTGTTTAATGGTAAGCAAGAGCACGGTTGCCTTAGTCGTCGTCACTATGCTAGCCAAATATAAACAACTGAGATGTTTAAAGTAAAATGTTCCTAGCAAAACAATGGAGAGCGTAGTCGATTACTCTATGACCCCTTGGTTCAAACCACAATGTTATAAACATAAGAGTATCTAAGTTAAATTCTGATCGCATAATAGGCCCAGATGGAGGGGTCACAACGTTAAAGTCTTAATAATAATCTAAAACTCATAAAGACCTCTGAGACGTGTAATAAATAGTCAAATAGATTGATACGTCGAAAACAAAAAAAAGTTATGTTTTTTTTTTAAATTTATGATTCGACAAATTTCTCAGGAATGCTAGGTTGGCTAGTGCCCATAACCACAGAGCCTGTATGAGGAGAATTGTGGATGTGAAGGAAGCAAGGGAGTTGTGTAAGGATCGTGGTAAGTGGCGCTCCATTGTCTCTGCCTATCCCTGTGGGAAAAAGGCGTGACAATTTGATTGATTGATTAATGATTCGACATATTGTGTTATAACCCCTTTGATGTTAATAAGCTGGAGTACGGTCCATGAATGAAAGCACACATTAACATATGTTTGCTGGCCTAAACATAACTCTACCAAATTTTACTAATCCTGAAACGCAATTAAGTCACTACACGGCCTGTCTTTCAAACACCTAGACACGGTGCAAAAATCTGTTTATTTTTTAAAATAAATAATATAGACAATCATTTAATTATATGATCTAACCGGAAATCGAACCCAGGGCATACTGAGAAAGAAATTGCGTGACAACCGCCATACCTCATTGGGTCTTCATAAAGGTCGTTGTTAGCTAGACAAATTTTCTTAGATATAACAGTAAAGTTCAAGTGGTTTCGTAACTATGATTTTATTAATATTTTATTACTAGTAAAACTTTATTTGATTATCGCAATCTTATACAATATATATGCCTCAATACTGGAGAATATAATTAGAGTTTAAAACTAATTCCTGTATTTAGTGCGCTATATACAAATCACTGCCCATGCTGGACTACTAATTAGAATAGCTTTCGAAATAGCTTGGCCAGTGTCTAGATTATCACCTAATTATAAAGCAGTAACACACCTCGATATCTAACATAACCGCAGGCCAGCGAAATTACTATTTGAATCGTTGAATTAAAATTGTGAATTGTATTTTTTTATTTACCATTGTGCAATAATTCAATAATAAGTAAAATGCTTTACCATCATATGATGTAGGATCTTTCAAGCAAACCATCTTTGACGACTACAATGGAGCACTGGCAAAGTGAAGATGAGTTAGGTAACTATAATCTAAGTCGGATTAATATCAAAGATTAGTATAAACAAAATAGGCGTTATTACTTACAAATAAAACTGTAGTTAAAAAAAACACGCATTAAATCAATGTAACTAAAAAGTGAGTACATGATAGATCGCTCGAAGAACCGACAACCGATGGGGAAGAAAGGTTCTAGAGTGGAGACCACGAACCGGAAGACGCAGCGTAGGTAGGCCTCCCACTAGGTGGACTGACGACATAGTGAAGGTCGCGGGTAACCGGTGGATGCAACTGGCATGTTGTCGTTCGGAATGGTGTTCTAAGGGGGAGCCCTATGTTCAGCAGTGGACGCCTTCTGGCTGATGATCATGATGAGTAAATGATAAGCAAGAAGAGGTTCAAAAATGTCGACGAGTGGAAAAACCGAGTCAGTTCACGGTTGCCACAGTCCTCATCACGTTGCCGGCCAAAAATTATATTTAATGATAGATATTATTGTATTGTCATTGGTTTTTAATACGTGTACATATATTCAAATTATTCAGACTTCTAGAAGTGGGTGAAAATTAGTTTGAAAGATTCCGTTACATAGTTATGTATAGTAGGGGAACGACTTGAAGGAACGTGCGAGGAATGCAGTTGTGACGTCATGGTTACGTGTCTATTATGAATATTATGAGTGTATTATGAGTGTAGTGACATGCAAAATGTCGATAACAATAAACACACACTTTCCTTAAAATGCAAATAGATTTAGTTATTAAAAATTATAAATGTGTATTAAATTGAAGTATAAACATTAGACAGCAACAACTTTTAATGAATTATATATTTATTTAATTTTGAGAATAGTGACTGCATGTTTTTTTTTCTTTTTCTCACATTTTAATCACGTTTCTAATAATGGTTCTAGCCTGAATACGGATCACGACTCTCTTTTATTCAATTAACTCACTATTTTTTTAATAATCAAACAATGAAAATATGGACACGTTTTTATCGATATTAAATGACATCGCCGAGCTATGAGCGTCACTAAAAGCGGCCACTAAGATACGGGTGGTGGTCGTTTCACGCCCCACCGCACCTCAGCCCCCGAATTCATTTAGCTCGTTCCCCAACTATACATAGTACATGTCAAGCTAATAAAAGTGTGGTATTAAAAGACTGATTCTATGAAAACATCTTTTTTTTTATTGTGACTCGACATATGACAGCACCCCGCTTGATGTTAAGCCTAAGTGTGGTCCATGAATGAATGTCACTGCTACTACAATTCAATAACTGTGAGTAGCAATCACATCCACTATGCCGGCCTAGATGGAACCGGCAACTTACAAGCTGATCATGAAACGTGACCAAATCACTTCACCAAATCTGTATACTTGTAAGTGGTGGTACTACCCCGGATCGGCAGACTGGGTACCACTGCCTACCACTCTTTAAAGATTATCTCATAGGAATAAGTATATATTCGTACGACAAATTAATAAATCTGATGTAAATGGATGCGTAAATTAAGGAAGACCCAAGAGGAAGACATTCACTAATTATCAATAAAAAAACTACTTTTATTATTATTATTTTTTATTAAAAGAGTAGACATAAAATTGATTATATTCAAATAATATTACCTTAAAATAAATTATAAATTCCTCAAGTTAAAACTACTAGTAGACAAAGCGTTTTTAATTCCTGGGCTCGGATGCAATTAGTTGAAGCTGAAAGGAAAAATGAAAGAAAGACGGTATTCATCTGAACCTGAATATTCTTTCAGTATTATTTTGTAATAAAAACCGTCCGCTTATTTCAAATTACGCTAAAGCAACAAAAACCAAGAATTTTTAAATGCATGAGACTCGTTTTATAGATTTTATTGACTATGGATATAGCATGCGAATATTGTTATACTTTCTCAATTTATATTAATAAAAACAATTATAATTCTGTTTACTTTAATTTACTTTATACTATATTTTATGTTATATTTAGTAAAATAATTGCACCATTTATTTTAAAATTCAATAAAATTTATTTCATTGTTCAAATTCAAAAGTTTTTTATTTATTTTAATCATTCAATCAAACTGTTTTCCACATAACGGAGTGCCACAACCCTGACACAACTCGCCTCACATCCACAATTATTTTCATACAAGCTCTACTATCTACTAAGATTTAAATACCACTGCCCACCACTTCTAAAGAGTAGTAGGCAGTAGTGCCCAGTCTGCCGATCCGGGGTAGTACCACCACTTACAAGTATGGTACATACTGTGAAATGAGTTAGTCGCGTTTCGGGATCAGCTAGTAAGTTGCCGCTATTGTGGATGTGACTGCTACTTACAATTACATAATTGTAAGTAGCAATCACCTCCATTCATGCTCAACATCAGGGTGCTGTCATATGTCGAGTCAAAATAATATTTAAAAAAATATGTGTTTATTAACTATAAAGAGAGTATTACAAAACATTTAATGAAATGTTTTTATTTTAACATAAACAGTTTCAAATAGCTTTACATGCAGATAACGAGCATATGATTAATATTGAAAGGCAACAGCGACAACCGACTGTGATTAACGAGGGGCAATCATCGGATTGAATAATGCGGATTTATTCAGCACATTCTGTTTTAATAATTGACGCGGAAAATAAAAAAAACGCGGTAAATGGTCGAGAGAATTTAATTAAACGCATTGTCAACACACCCTCTCAACATACAATCGACATAAAATATTGCATAATGTAATTTCATTTAAATAACACTGTGTCAAATTTGTACAAACGATGTAATGATTAAAACACACAGCTTCAAATGATGATTCTCCAACAATCTTCCAGACTCAAGACATCTTATCGGAAATTCAATGCGTGAAGACGGTCTACTCGTATATACTGTCTTCGAAGTATTAGATAAAGAAACCTAAATATATATTATATATATGTTATATAAATATATGTATATTTTTGGTTTTTATTCGTACTACACTAACCCACGATCCTATCAATCAATCAAATTGTCTTTTTCCCACAAGTATAGAGAGAATGGCTTGGAATGGCTTTCTAAGGGGAAGCAGTCAACGCCTTCTGGCTGATGATGATGATGATGATGATGATGATGATGATACGCAGAGACGATGAAGCGCCACTTGCCACGAACCTTTCACAAATCCCTCCATTCTATCACATACGAAATTATCTTTATACAAGCTCTATGGTCCGAAAGGCGACCGTGGTGTAGTAGCAGTGCAATGGTTACGCAAGCCGAGAGTACGGGTTCGAAACCACTCACCGGTACCAATGTATCTTTAATATAATATGTACTTTAGTTGTTCTGTTTCTATGATACAAGCACTTTAGTAGCTTAGTATGGAATGGTATTATTAACAAAAAATATACAATATATCGTTCATATGAGCATACTTGACTCAAACACTCTGCGTCATGTAAAACATAATATTATTCATTCAACTTTACACGAATACTTTATTTAATTTTTTATTTATTTCTCAACACTGCTTTCAGCACACCGCCTGATGTTAAGCTGGTGTGTGGTTCGAGGTGACTGCTTTTATAGTTCAAAATATAAGTAGCAGTCATATCCACTATGCCGACCTAGTTGGAACCGGTAACATACAACTTGACCCGAAACGTAGTCAGTTCGCGGTCTATATACTTGTAAAAACTGACTCGCTTCACGGTCGCCTCGACGGCCGTCACTATGCCGTCCAAGAACCTTTATTAAATTAGCGCAAGTTATTAGGCATCTCCTTTACTTTTATTTTTGTAGTAATTTACGTCCAATAAAGAATAACATAATAATGTACAATTAATGTAGCATGAAACTAGTTATACAGACTTTTAAAATTAAATATAGTTAAATTGTTACAAAGAAACATTTAAACAACTTTAAAACTATTTGTGTAATAACTACATTTAACATTTTTCTGTTGCTTTAACCCAAATATTCACCTCGCCAATTATTACTTAGTTATTTTAACATTTAATTGGTTCGTCTTCAATTATATAATTAGAGTAGACTACTTAAACTGTTCTAATTAATTTGTAAGAGGACTACATTCAAGTATTTTCAAGAAACCTCTTTTACCAAAATATCAACATTAAACATACTTATATTTTAAAATCTTGAAAGAAGGAAAAGAATATGTTGCTATTTATATTTTATTATGTAAATTATATAATATATATTGCTTATACGAGCTAGTGTATTATACACAATAATAATATACACGTACATAAGTTAAATTATTAACAAACTCGAAAATTATACCTATTATTAAAAATATGCTTAAATGATTTGAAACTTTTATAAAACTATATTTATTGAGAGCTTTTGTCCTTTAAGACATCTCAGCTCCATCGAGCCCAAAACAAAACATAAAAGTTTATGATTTGATACTTGTACCTATACTAGGATAAATAAACTATATTAATAATCATTATTATTATTGTGACGCGACATCTAACCTTGACTTGCCCAATGAAACCTCTAACTGAAAAAAAAAAAACGAAAACCAAGTTGCCTCAGTCTCCATTACTATGTCGTCCTGAGGTGTTATTCACGCTTTACTTAAAGGATTCTGCTGCTTAAGGATTCTTTGTTGGAAAGAGCAACTTATAAGCTGATTATAAAAACGCGACCAAATAACACGAAACACATTAATTGTGGTGACCAGTTCGGCGGGGGACTGTTTATCTCTTAGAAAATAATATTACTCTATTTAAAGTAAGAATAAAAATAATATTACATATATTTTATTCGTGTGGATACATTTAATTAAACAATATGAGGAAAGTTTTAAAGGATAAAACGTAAATGACTTGCGGGAACAACATAAAAAGCTCGATGAATGCGCCGGTTACTGCTTAATGTCGAACACAAATACAGTTGTACTTATTTTCAGAGAGTTGGCATTATAAATCGGAGGTTTATAATTAAAACCCAGTAACTATAAAACTTGTCCCTACCTTGTTCATACTCCCGTAATGCAGTGCACAGGTCCCCAAAGCTTTTTATTGGCACATTGTTACTTTGTCGACCAATCGATAAGAGGTTTTTTTTTACCTGCTCATGCGTTATCTCCATGCGTTAAATGCGCAGCGTGCTCCAAAAAAAACCTAAAACGGTTCAATATTTTATTAAATATAACGCGACATGAGAACAATTATAATCATATAATTAATATACAAAAATAAAAAATGTGCTGTCACATTGAAAGTGTAGTCGTACACAGATTTTCTGATATTAGCGTGGTCTAAAAATCTACAAACTACCAGAATTTTAATTATTCATTTACAAAATTTCTAGTCTGATATATTGTGAGCTGCATACATTATCTTGTTACTTGTATCCTTAATTGGGCCCACAAAAAATAATTTCGTTTTATAATTCTGAAGAGTTTTAAACGCACCCTTCTTAGCACGTGACTCTTACGTTATTATGTTTAACTATAAATTTTCATAGTAATATATTTCAATAACTATTCTTAGCGTATTCTGATATAGTGCTGCCAAAATGTCATGCGTATTTATTGGAGTGCAGTTTCAGTGGATGTTTCAGCGTTCCCCCAGCCACTGTTCCCAGGCGGATAGTAAAAAACCAACTGCTTTAATTGGATAGCGTTTTATTAGCGTAATAAAATTGAATTTACCCATTCGTAAGTGGATTACCGTTTGTAGCAAAACTCTGAATGAGTTTTGAACGGTGAAGCAATAAATGAAATTTGGGCCGTAATAATCACATTTGTAAATAAATAGTTTTTTTATGGTAGCTTGACATAATCTGCTACTATAAAAACAGTTGTCAACAAATGCAAAGTCAATAAAGGCAGGTTGCTCTCATTATAAGAGCAACCTGACTAATTTTAAGCTAGAATGCGATTCAATAGGGGGTGCCTGCTACAACAGTATTGTAATTGCGAGTAGAAGTCGCATCCACTATACCGGCCGCCTAGTAGGCACCGACATCTTTTAAGCTCATGCCGAAGCACGTCTTTTTTTCGTCACAGTGGGTATTTAAATTGGTGGTACTCCGGATCTCGCAGACTGGGAAAATCAACACATACTCATTCTTAGTAAAATAAATTGTAGGTATTTAAAATTATTAACAAACGAATATGTTTTAAATTTCATAAAATAGGTAAAACCTATTACGAAGGAAAATAAAATTTAGACAATTAGTTATGCCTTTAAAATTATATTTTATCAATAAATAGCTGTGCACTCGCAGTTTCACCCGCGTTTAAAAGCTGTGTTTTTTAATTTAAGAACGTGGCTCGTGTCCAACATCCCACATGGTCCATCATCAGGTACTATTATTGATATCAAATTAAAAAAGTAGCGTACCTGAGATCTCCGTGGCCTATATTAGGTACTTACTCTAGATTTTTGTTTAGATATCAGCTTTTAGTAAAAAACAATATTAATTAACGCACATACAAACTTATAATATTATAGACAAAAATCGTTAATGAAATTATGAAATCAGTTCGAAAGCTTACGTTACATCATTCAGCGGTTTTGTTCTAAGTGTTATAATACAATTTGTAATCAACATGTAAATATTCAATTTGTGGTTTATATCCACAATGTGTTTTGTATAATCTGTTACCTTTAGTATTTCAATTGTACCAATCAATATCGCAATTTAAGCGATGGTGAACATACGCAAATGGAATTGGCGCATTGCCACTTGAAAATGAAAATATCTCATGGCATGTCCGAGTTTGGACCTATTTGGCAGAAAAAAATAATTGGATTGTTTTGCTGACGGTACAAATTGGAGGCGCGGATTGTGCACGCGTACACCAATAGTTTTTACGGACTGCTCAATTTTTGAATATGAATATTTTATGTTTTACGACCTATAGATTTGAATTCGCGTTTCATGGAACTGGTTATTGTTGGTTTTATTTTCAGTTAAGAATCACTTTGCCTACTAATATAGCGACATTGTAGACTATAAACCAAACGTTTTAATAACATTAAAAATATCTATAATATCTATATATCTAAATATCTATAAAATGTCAATACTTAAAACGGGTAAAGATGAATTAAACAAATTTTATGCGGCTTACCATTGAGTTTATTTTGGTTTAGATTTTACATTTTTTTATTATTTCGACGTTTCGAGAGCTTTGTAGCCATCGTCACTGAGAGACTGAGTCGTTGGTCGTCCTATTGGTTGATGCTGTTATTGTTTCCAAAACTACCTCGTTTGATGTTTTGATTTTGTTTTTCTATTTCCGGTTTATTTCAATTTTTTTCAAAAATAACTGACGATGTCATCTGGTTTGGCAGTTTGCTGGACTTGGGACTTGAGTTTGTGTATTATGGGGTCCCAGGTGTTAGATAATCGCCAACCACATTTTAAAGATATTTGCCAGAATAGTTTATGAAGAGTAGGAAGTCTTATGTTATAACAAGTTTTAATTCTAATGCGCAAAGAAGACTGACAGGCTGTATTCGTCAGGTGTGGTTTGAGGTAGTTTCTCCAAGCACCGATTAAAACTTTAAATTGTTGAACTTGCTGCAGGAGTTCTCGAAGAAGTTTGCGATAGCTCACTCATTATGTCTACATGAAGCGAAGTATGATGAACATTGTATGCACACAATATGTAGGACGTACGTCTCGTTGCTTACTTTACCTAATTACTTTACGTTAACTAAAAGCAAGCAGGATCTTTAAATTTATACAATATCTTAACAGACTTTATACACACTTCTAAGACTAATATGCTTAAAACCTTAAAGCTAATATTATATATGCGTTTAATTTACAAGTTTTAATTATATTCATTTACAATCCTAATACACAAAACACAAAGTGATGTATTCTGAAAGTATTCTCTACCAGTCAAGCCTTTAGAACGTTGTGATATGTTATGAGTGAGTGATTAAATAATTAAAATACATTTAATTGTTTGGATAATTAAAGACCTAAAGTTTCTTACTCGTATATGCACAAAATAAATACACTCCAATACTTAAACATAAATACCAAACACAAAATAATTTTACTGGAGGCATTTTATCGACTGAATCGGTGGTCAAACTAAAAGTTGCGGCGCCTATTTTCTTTGTAGAACAATCGACAAGTCGAATGCTTTACAAGCTTATGTGTTCTCTCCATCATATAACCTTGGATTCTTCAAGCGTAAAAAACACCTTTAGCTGACATAGAGACAGCGACTGAGGCAGCCGTGAACTAAATCTTTTTTTTAGTGTTACGCGCTCTTGGACTTTTCTTTTCTTACCTTCAGCCATGTCGGGGTCAGATGTCGATCCCCAAAAAAGGTCCTTGAGGGATTATTGAAAGTAGTTATACACCATTGTTTTAAAGATGTACCTAATAGGAGTCTCTGATGTTCAAAGGTAAGGTTTCACAAGTCAGCTAGATGATAATGAACTACTTAGGTTTTAATAATTTTGAAAATTAAATAACCAAGACTCAATACTAAAAATCCAGATGGTGGGTTTTATGCGCGTTATAATCATGATTTATGAATGAAAACAAACACTGGATCACGTAATAAAAATGTCATAAATAATTTGAAACCTATCTATCAGGGAGTGCTACTCCGCATAAAACAAATGCAAACACCACATAAAAAGAGAAAATTGTTTTAAATACTCGACATGGATATTTTTGAATGAATTGTTAATATATTTTTTTATTAAATCTATGGAATAATCCAAAAACAAAGTAAATTAGTGACGATCCGCTGTCTGCACCTATCCCTGTGGGAATAGAAGCGTGGCAATTTGAATGATTTTAGTTAGGACTTTATAGTTTACCAAAAATTTTAAGTATAAAAAAAAGTATAAACCAAAGTAAAAACTATTAACTATTAGTAAAAAACATCATCTAATGACGTCCCATCAGAGATAGTCCCAAGGAGACTGGCAACATTTTCCTTTTGTATAGCTAGGTTAATACGTTGACAGAAATAATTGCCAGATTTCTTGTCTCCAGACTTCTCCGTTAGCCGCTTGGACAACTCGTTGGCCAGGCGCTTACCTGATGGTCCCCAAGGTCCCAAGTGTATTTACCAATGTTTTGCCTAATAAATAAGCAACGTATGACAACACTGTGTCTTTTGAATTATTATATATTTCTAAGTCACGGGTAGCAATAGTATATGATTTTTTGTATGAAAATTTATTTTATTTTTTATTGTGGCGGATATTTTTTTTTAATTTTATGACAGCACTCCTCTTGGTGTTAAACAGTAGTATGGTTTATGAATAGAAGCAACTACTGTAGAGTTAAATATAGGTAGCAGTCGCATCCATATGCTGGACTGGTTAGAACCGCCAACTTTCATGCTGATCCCGAAACGCGAACAAGTCGTCTATATACTTAAGAGTGAAGTTACTGCCCTGGATTAGCAGACTGGGTAAATGACTGCCAACTTTTTTCCTACCAATGTTAGGGTAAAGGCTTACTTTAAAGAAACCGATTATTAACATACCCAAATAAAATGTTATATCAGGTACGTAAATACGATAACGATATTTAATAATATTATTTTTAGTAAAAATTAAGAATATACTTTATGCTATTTGATTTCTTCTATTTTGTAATAAAACCTTAACAACCATTTTACATCTAATCAAAAGCTTCATAACATATTCAACCTTATATTAAAACAGGTTCGTTCGCCGTTGCATTATTTCATTAGGTATGGAAGAGCGCATATATTTTTGTAATCAGACATAATGCCGAGATTGCAGCCCCTCCGAGATAGGGTGTTCATTGAATTAGCGGTAGACTATGACGGTTCAACGGAAGCCACCCCACTCCCTGTTTCACCGTTTCATTCGTTATAAGAACCTCTTTGTTGCATAGTCATTAGTTGCTTTATACTTCTGATTTCATTTTTTTTATATTATTTGTTATGAAATTTCTATTGTTTTATTTCAACAATGCGTTTTTATTGTTTACGATCTATTCCTAAGAGGTATGATTTTTTCTCGTGACTCGACATATGATCTCGACATGCTGATGGTAGGCAATGGTAAGTCCAAGAGTGCCCCTGACTAAAAAAAAAGTGATTCAGGTCATAGTTGCCTCAATCACTGTCACTATGCCGGCTAAAGATGCTTCTATACGCACCGCTTGAAGGATCCAAGGTTTAATGATGGGGAGTACACATGGGCTGGTTTTACCATTAATTTTATCAATTAATAATTTACTTTCTTGATTCTTTAATTAATTTTATTTATTCCTAAAACTAAAGTTAAATAATCAAAAATTAGGCAAACATAAAAAGTATTTATAAATAGTAATAACTATCAATATTACTAAAATATTAAACAGAGAAGGTAGGAAAATTCAAATTTATTAAAGTTTACTAATAAAAACCATATGAAAATTGATTTTCAATTTATTTATAGTTTTATTAAAAATCCAGTTAGTAACTAAATGCTTTAGTACTACTTGCTATACATTAGGTGTTAATTAAACTGCCTACGTTAACTAAGTGACTGATAGAGACAAGCTCCCTGCACTTGTCGATATTAAATCCTGCAATTAACTTATTATTTTCTGCATAATTACACTTTATATGTACCTACAGTATAAAGTTTAGATTGTGAA
The DNA here is from genome assembly GCA_905220615.1 of Tinea trinotella. Taxonomy (NCBI): domain Eukaryota; kingdom Metazoa; phylum Arthropoda; class Insecta; order Lepidoptera; family Tineidae; genus Tinea; species Tinea trinotella. The sequence continues at coordinate 6,429,604 of HG992310.1, forward strand.
TAAACTATCAATTTATTAGAAGTACCATTAGCTAATCGACTATTGAAAGTAAATGGTAGAGTACAGTTCTTTTCAACCAAGAACAAGCTTCAATATTTTGTGGATTATATGACGAAATCTCTGTTGTTTCTTCCTGATTTATACAAATTTGTGCCAATTCTTGACAATTTTCGACAATATGATTCAAAAATTTATAAGTAAACACAAAAATTGTTTAGGCCGCTATTCTCATAGGGATAGGTCATTCCTGATATATTTCCTATTCTAATCGGCAATAAGAATTATAAGTATACCTTTTCATCTATAAAATATGTAACGGTATTATCATTAAAGGTAATCAATCAATCAAAATGTTACGCCTCAATTATCACAGGGATAGGCAGTGAAAATGTAGCGCCATTTTCCACGATCCTGACACATTTCCCTCCCTCGCGTCTTAAAGCTATTCAAGTAATTTGTTAAGTAACCCAAAAAAAGTTTTAAAAGTTCACATGACATGAATTTCCATTACATATTATTACATATAAACTGTGTTACCACAATAGCAAACCATATTTAAGGCAAAATTATTAATAGTAGGTAAATAAAAGTGGTTAAAACCATAGTATTTTCTTAGATTATGCGCGAACATCGATTAATGAATTAAATAAAATAAACGCGGCTTACTATCGCGTTTATTTTGGTTTAGATTTCACAAGTTTTTATTATTTCGACGTTTCGAGAGCTTTGCAGCCATGGTGGTAACGGAGAGAGTGAGGTGTTGGTCGTCCTATTGGTTGATGCTGTTATTGTTTCCAAAACTACCTTGTTTGGTTAAAACCACTAACGCCTTATTCCCGAACCAGGGGCAGAACAACATGGACTACATAGAATAGCTTTTTATTTTATATTATTTTATTATATAATTATTTATTTTATTTTGTTATTATATAATTATTTATTGATATCTGACCTTAACCTGTCTGATAAGCAAGGGGAGCTCATCGCCTAAAGGCATATAATTTAATTACACGAGTCCAGTCAAAATAATGAATTTTAATTATTTCTGTTCTCTTTTGTTAATTTTTTCGGTAAGAGTATGACCCACTATATAAAAAATCATACCAAATAATGGAATAAATAATAATAAAAAAATTAAATTATTATTAAAAGGTATTATTTAAATTAGGAATCCATAAAACTCAACATTCAATTTTTTAATTTACCTTACTAAACAGTCGAATTAAATAAACTAAAGTTTTCTAAAAATGTGCTTCACTACTTTGGTAACATACTGTAGGTATAAAAGGCCAGTAAGATGGTTGAGAAGTGGTGATCGCGTAGCCTCATACATCCTGTTTGCCTCGTCACTTTTTTCTTACTCCTAGCTGCACTCTAATCTTGTTTTCCGCTGTAAAACTTGTTTAACTACTGCGCCTGCCAGATTGAATAAAATGATATAACAAACTTAATCTTGTTTTATAAAAGGACTGTCATTATTCTTGCTTGCGTTGAGTTTTTCAAATTTTTATTATTCATTTTTATAATAAAAATGTTTGTTATAGTTGTGATAATTTACGCAAAAATACATCCTTAAATGTCTTGCCCATTAAAATAAAATACGTTTTAAGTATATAAACGTGTATTATAAAAACAGGAAGACCGAAGTACCCAATATCAAAGACATATTGGTTTTTGCAAGTGGCTTTTAAACCGGAGCTGGTTTGCGTGACCATTGCACTACTATTACACAACGGTTGGTTTTTTTATTGTTGTGTGCATGGCTTACTTTTGTGAATTGACATATGAAAGCAGCCCGCCTAATGTTAAACTGGAGTGCGGTTCATAAAAGGAGGCGTCTTATCAGACGGCTTTGGCTGGCATAGTGACGGCGACTGAGGCAGCCGTGAACTAACTCGGTTTTTTCAGTCGTCGTCACTCTTGGACCTCCTCTTGCTTATCATCAGGTGGGTCGAGGTTAGATGTCGTCTCACAATAACAAAAAAGACTAATACTGAAATCACTTCACGATTACTATAATTGAAAATGGCCGGCAGACTAGGTGTTTAGAAGTGGGCCTACCACTTTTATACAAACAGAAAGGGAATCTTTTTAATAACATTAGAAATAAATGCTATGAAATAAAACTTTGTTCGACCGGAAATCAAACCCGACCTTACGCGTAGCGGACTGGTTCCTATATCCAAAGCATCACAGGTGACATAACTTTCTTATTTCTCTCATATCCAAAATGTAAAGACGCTACATGTTGCCTGGTGGTATGAAGAGCGCCGACGACTAAAGGACTGTTTTACTTTAATGTTGCCTCAGCTGCCTCCACTATGCCAGCCAAAGGAAAAAACTATTTTAGGATATGAAAAACGCATGGACTGGTAAAGCAATTTTACTTTTCCATTGTTTTAGAAATAATGTCGCGCCGAATGAGTATGCTTCCCCTACCTAGTGAAGATATTTGAAATAGTTCCTGTTTTGAATATTATATTAGACCACTAAACCAGCGATGTACAATATAGCAATATAAAATCTACAATGAATACCACACACACGTCGAATATCCAATTTAGGGAGATTATGTAAAATAAGTAAAATTGTTTGCGTTTATTTTGTGATGGAATGAAGCACTCAGCTATAATAATGTCATAAATGTTTTATATTGTGTAATGAACATGAAAATATCATGTTAGCTGAATTGTTATGTAAGGTATCCTCGTGTCTCCTGAGACCGACATGACGTATTTGAAGTTATTTTTTGCGATCGCGCGTTGGTTATTTTTGTTTCTATGTAACTTAACTTCAATGTTATTTAATTGCGTAGTTCAAATTATTCATGTCAAAAATAAATCTTATCTGGTTTATTGAACTCCAATATATACCAGACAATTGTTATATGAAGTTGTATATTAAAACGTAACAGCCAGCATGTCGCTGCACTGACTGAAGGCATTCATACTCCAGACACGTAGAGCAGGGATGTCTGAGTAAAGTTTAAAATTTGATTCAAATTGTATTTTTTATCATCATGAGCAGAAACAATTGAAGTTAGCAAAAGAAAAAGCTTCGGGTGTATTTTAGCTGAGTGTAGGAGCCGCCGCATTGGGATCAGCATGTGTGTCACGTGCGGGATTATAAAAGCTTTTTCCAATTCTCTATTGTAGGAACACTCCGAGCTCTCGGCGACCACGTAGGCGCTATATCTTACATTCTCTGTACGCTTTTATTTTAACGAAATTTAGACCCTCGACTGTCACTGTCGATTACTTTCCATTGTCTCAGCTAGAGGCGTAATGCCGTATTAAATTGGGAAATATTGAAAGAAAACGTGCGAAGCGTTTTGTGGTATTTATTTCAACCGCAGCGGACGCGCTCCAGAGACTAGTTTTAGCTCTAAATCTCAATGAAAGTGTTGTAGAGAACGTACCTAATATGAAATTTTACTTTAAATCTAAGTGCAAATTATGAGGATTTACAATAACACAGGGAAATGGATTATAAAGACAATAAGATTTATGGGATACATACTCGTACATGCAACTTATAGGTAAGTTCATATTCTAAGGTAGAAAATATGTAAGTATTAAAGTATTTTAGATAGAAAATGAGACCGAGCTGAGCAACCTTACTATACTTCATAGATTAATTAATTAATCGACAAGTCGCAAGGGAATACATGGAATTAAATTTCTTATAACTTGATAATCTTATTAGTAAACCAAACATTTTGTAGGTGTAGATATGTTGTAATAAAAGTAAAATAATAATAATATCAAATCAGATCTAATTGTAACGCCTTTTTCCCACAGAGATAGGCAGAGACAATGGAGTGCCACTTGGCATGATCCCGACAAAATTCCCTTGCTTCCCTCACATTCACAATTTTCTTTATACAATACCTACGATTGTGGGCACCAGGCTACCCAGCTAAATTAAGAAATAAACAAAGAAAAATAATTTTAGGCTAACCTTCGATTTGGTATCACAAAAAAAGCAGCGAGGCCCAATTGGGGCTTTGTAAAAACAAATAAAGTAATCCAATTACAAAGGTCAACTCATCATTTACAGTTATTTGTTTTGAAAATAAAAACACTGGCAAATGAATTCACAAACTTTGCTCAGATATAATTTCAGGCGCACATTTTTCGTCCCATCTCTACAATGGAGGTCGCGCTGTTTGTTGTCCTCGTTCATACAAATCCGGAAAAAATAAAACAGATATTACAGGGCACCCTTACCACGACCCGAGTTCCCGCCTCGCACATTAGTGTCCCCAAAAACGTCCCATTGTTATTCAAATATTTCCGGCAATTTGTTTGTCCTATCGTTTAGAAAGGTATAAAATAGGTTAAGAAAGGCTTTTCGTTACAAATAAAAATTATAAACATAAGTATCAATTCAAAGGAGGGATCAAAATGATAGCTTCGATTTGTTTTCTTACATCTCTTTCTTACATTGAAAATTTTTACGGTTTTGTTTATACAGCTAATTTATTTTATTAAAAAAGAAGCGTGAGAGTCATGTAAGTGGCGCTCTATCGTCTCTACAAAACCCTGAAGCAGGCAATTGAAGGCGTGAAAATTTGATAATATTTTTCATTATCTATACATATTTATTTATACAACTGCAATTTGCACAAACCAATGCTTTAATACACGAGTATAAAACATATTTAAAAACATGTTATTACTATAATAAATTATACATTTATATAATTTGTAATTTAGAAGCTGTAACTGTACCCAATATAATACAGGTATAACAAAAGATATTCCAATCTAAAACAAAGGCCGATAAGTTTACAATTTGAATAAAGATAATCGAGTTTTTAATGTACATTGAAAATGTTGAAATGTTAACGAATAATAGTTTTAATTGGACACCCAATAGCATTCCGACTAATCATGAAAATTATATGAAATCAAATATTGGTAACTAAAACTACTAATGGAATTGTCAAACTCTATGAACTAATATTTGTTTATATTATACGTTCATGAAGTTTTATTTATTGGGCAATATTTAATATTTTACTCTATTTTCATAGTGACAGCGACTGATGCAAAAACAGAATCAGTATTTTTAGTTGTTGGCGCTCTTCGTATTCCTCTTGCTTACTTTGATCAAGGTCAAATATAGAGTCTCAATAAATAGAAAAAAATACTTTGATTATATTATTAAAAAGTATAAATTTAATAAGTCATAATAGTAATTCATGAAAAGTATCTTCCTATCTGAAAGAACAATAATTCTCTATTCTTACCCCTTTTCGTAATAATTCTCTTCGCTTCTGTGAAAATTATTTCCTTTTCACTCCTGTCTATCATTCCCTCTTTGTCTCGAAATTCTTTGCAACAAAGAGTCTTGCGACATCATTTCTCTGAGACAGTCTTCACGTTTTCTTTAGGCGAGCACCTATCAAAGCCGCTTTTTAAAGTCCTTGCAGACATCTTTATCAATCATAAAAGTAATTCATGTAAGTGTGTATCAATTGATCTTTTATTATAATTATGTATTTGTATATGTATTAGGTGTAAAGAGTGGTAGGCAGTGGTGCTAAGTCTGCCGATCCAGGGTAGTACACCACTTACAAGACTGTAAAGTGACTCAGTCACGTTTCTGGATTAGATTGAAAGTTTCCGGTTACGACTGCTACTTGCGCTGTAATAGCAGTTGCCTGCTACTTCATGGACCGCACTCTAGTGTAACAACCGGGGGGGTGCTGTCATATATCGATTGCAATTTTATATTTCTAATAATGGTACTTTTTTATACACTCATAATAATATAATATAATAATATACGTATAAGTAACGGGGTGAACAACATATATTAAACTGCATATTATATTACTTTATATAATTCACTGCTTAATACACATTTTAAGTTGTTAGTTTCGGAAATGCAGTTTAAAATATACTTGTTATCTATAAATAGATAACTTGCGGCGATGTCTTGCCAAAAATCTGCGGAGTTTATTAATCCGGTCCAACTATATTACTCACGGAGAAGTGATTCTTTTGTTCACAACGAGTCATGTTTTAGAATGCAGCTACGAAATTTCGTTCGAGTTGAAATAACTAAGGAAAGTTTCAAGTACTTGCCAACTTGCTATTCTTTTACAAGTTGTCTAAATTACCAACTTTAAAATTCTACTAGCGTTTTGTACTGATATAAAATGATTTTGTAAACATTTATTTGTGTTTATAATATTATTCTTTTAGCTTATCTCTCTCTCAGTGTGATACTGATATTCTTACGGCAAATTGCCTAAATTGCTCCCGCTTCACAAAACAAATAAAAAATAGTATGCACCTACTCGGAGAACCGACAACCGATGGGTATTAAAGGTTATTGAGTGGACACCACGAACCGGATGACGGAGCGTAGGTAGTCCTCCCACTAAAGGTCACGAATAACCTGTGGATGTAACTAGCATTTTGTCGTTCGATATGGCGTTGTAAGGGGGAGGCCTATGTTTAGGAGTGGACGTCTTCTGGCTGATGATGATGCACCTATTGGACCCCACAATTAAAAGACGAGGATCACGGAGACTGCACAAAGGCATTCACCTAACTATTTTCTACTTTAACCTAAACTTAGTATTCGTGAGTTTATAGTTAATATACAAAGGTGGTTTAATAAAATATTCCTGCTGAAAAACAGTCAAAAGTGGTTATTTATACAAGTTAGGCACGAACAGATTATCGTTGCGTTCGTGCGTGAACACATAAATCAAGTTGTTATTATTATAAAAGAAATTCTTAACTGCCTGCGTAAGTTTAGTTAGTTATCGCTTTGTTGCCGTGGACGTATTTGACCGCTATGACCTGAAGACAGAAACCAAAGGAAATATAGCGAACATTGTTGATTAATGAAATAAACAAATTTAATATTCTTAGAATAAACGTCGGAATAATAAAAAAATGCAAAATCAAAACCAAAATAAACGCTATAGTAAGCCGCATATTTGTTTATTTTAATGGAAATGTGTTAAAAAGAAAGTTTTATTTACTTTTTAAAACAGAAGTCTGAAACCAGTTTAAATAGTTACGGTTAATAAGGGAACTGTAAGGGTTTTTCCTTGTTTACCAATGGCAAGTCGAGATCAGATGTCATGTCTCAATAACAAAACATAAATAAATTCAGATTCTTTGATTGTGGCATATAAAGCCTGCGATGTTATGCGATGCGATGGCAACAGTCGTATCCACTATGTCACGTCGGCATGGCTGAATTCGCGCAACTTTTAAAATAATCATGTGAGTTGATTCGAGCTTGTAATTTAGCAACTTATAATTGAAAGCATATCGCATCGATTGAGAATTTATTTTACTTTAAATACAATGTTTTTAATTTGCTAGTCTAAAACTTTTATCTTATGTCAAAAACAGCGTAACGAAAAGCTGCAGTTTATAAGCATCGAGAAAGTCACGAAACTAGATAAGTAACTGCAGATCTTTGCTATGGAAAGTGATTAGATTAGAAGCCAGCAAGATTTTAACAACATACTCAATTTTGACAGCTGCTGCGTTTAATATAATTCGTATGCATGTAAATTAGTATTAGAATACATACTTAATTAAGCGTATAGGAAATGACAGGCTTGAATAGTTATTGAATCTTATATTGAGTGTTGTATCTCGTATTAAGTGTGGTTGGTTTCATTGCATGTGTCGGCTCATGTTTCACCTTTAACATAAACAAATACATTTTTTTTTATGTTCAACATAAATTATGCCAGAAAATGACAGAAATCATCAACATAAAACATGTATGAAGGCAACTACTAGTACCGTTAAATAATTGCTACTATCAGTTGATTCCACTATGCCGGTCTAGTTGGGATCGGCAACTTTCAAGCTGTTCCGCGACTAAGTCATTGTACGGCCTTTACATATAAAGGTTGCACTATCCTGGGTTGATTAACTATCTGCCTACCATTTTTAAAAGTTAAAGATGATAGAACTTTACTACAGAGTTGTGTTGATTTCAATTCTGATTGACAATTGGTTTTTTAGTACTCTGTAGTGATGCGGGCAGAATCAAAGAGCGCTGGACGACTGTTGTGGAAGCAAGTCTGCGAATCTGTACAAGTCGCGCATTTAATTAAAAATATTTTAAAATTTATACACATTCGATTAGCAAAAAGTAAGTAGGTAACAAAACTATTTACTGCGCAGCTTAAAAGCCAGCGCTCTTTTTTCTGCGGGACCTATACCTATTAGGTATAGTTAAATAAGTCTAAAAGTCGCACTAAATCGAGGTCCTAACCCGTTTCAATAATAAAAAAGTATTACATTAATATTCTTGCAAAATTATTTATTCTAACGAAAACAATTCAATAGTAGAGCTAAATAAAAAGAGATGGTGATATTAAAAGTAGGAATGTTGCAACAAATCGACTGCAACGTCCGAACGAAGTGAAATATTTGTATTGGAACGGGTTGGTGGCCCCGGGACGGTTTGGAGCGACGGACCGTGAGGGATACTCGATCGTCGGGACATCGGGACAAGCGACATCGAATCGGTAATACTTACAACACATGCACTGTTAAGAATACTTTTATTATTGCTTTTTATTACATTGCAAATCAAAGTTTAACTTTAAAAATTATTTAGCAACATTAAGATTGGTAGGCAGTGGTGCCCAGTGTGCCGAACCGGGGTAGCACGGCCGTCTTTACCCGGGGGTTCAAGGGGTGCGGTGCACCCGGGCGCAGAGTCCTAGGGGCGCATGCCGACCGCCATAAATTTCGATAGGTACCTACTACACCGAGACAAAAGTAGGGGGCGCAGGCTGACTTTCGCACCCCGGCGCCAGATATGCTTAAGACGGCCCTGCGGGGTAGTACCATCACTTACAAGTATACATACTATTAAGTGATTTATTCGAGTTTCGGGATCAGCTTGTAAGTTGCTGGTTCCAACTAGGCCGGTATAGTGAATGTGACTGCTACTTATAGTTATTGAATTGTAGTAGCAGTGACATCCATTCATTGACCGCACTTTAGCTTAACATCAAACGGGGTACAGTCATATGTCTAGCAACAACAAAAATACAACAAAGTAAGAGGCACGTTATTTTTTTAAAGAGATGCGAAATCTGACCTTGTCTTACCTGTTGTAAAGGTTAAGGAAATCTAAGAGTGCTGACGACTGAAAATACCGATGCAGTTTGGGGTTGTCACAGTCGCCGCCACTCCACCGGCCTAAGCTTCTCTTATTACCTTATCTAATCCTATATTACCTTAGTTGATATTAATTGTTTATTATACTTAATGAGTTGTGTTAGCAGTGTGGCAAGTGGCCACCCATTGTCTCTGCCTATCCCTATAGAAAAATGTATGTGATAATGACTGCTCCACATTGTCTCTGCTTATTCGTGCTGATAATCTATCCAATTATAAATATTGTTGTATTATTTATCCTCTTAGGAATTTGATGTTTTTAGTTCGGCTACCACTATGTCCAAGACGTGAATATTAAAAAATATTCTTATGAACTTATAGAATTACCCAGAAGCAATCATGAGTATGAGATATTGAAATGTTTCGTTAGTTATTCGTTTACAATGAGTACATTTTCCGTTTCAAATGCAACCTGCCTTTGAGACAGTACAAATAAGTACGAATTCTCTCTAAATCCGATAGCAATCGCAAAATAGAATGGAACTGAGAATCGCTAAGACATTAATTAATTGACTTTATTCAAGTTATTGTGCCTTCTAAAGGTGTATTGAGTTCTTAACGTTAACTTAGTTTTAGAGTAATTTTATGAATTGCTTTACGAATTGAATTGATTATGAATTGATAAATTTATTGCCACGTTTACAAAGATTCAGGTTATAGTTTAAATTTAGTTAAGCTAAAATTGCACTCAATTTAAGTTTTTTTTTTCATTACTAAACTATTATACAGACCGTGAAGTGATTTAGTCGTGTTTCAAGTCAGCTTGTTTCAACTAGGCTGGCATAGTAAATGTGATTGCTAATTACAGTTATTGAATTGTAGTAGCAGTGTTACAATAAAAAAAAATTCTTTTATTATTATTGAAATAAATTAAAGTATACACTTGTTCATATAAACATTGCATTGCATGTACACCATTAAAATGGCTCCATAACAAATTAATTTATAATTTAACACAGTGCTATGTTCTACCGACATAATTACATCCAATTGCTGGAACGTATTTAATAGAAGTTTAGTAATGAATATTGATTACAATCAGGTTTAAATCTTTCATACGTAATAAACTTTATTGATAAAACATAAATCATGCTCAATTATAAATTTTGTTTTTAATATGACTTATACACCCACGCTGTTGTTAATAGGTTAATGTTGTTGTCGTAAAATAGAGAATATAACATCGGGAGAATATAACAATCTATTCTTGCGTCCATTATGACACTACTTTTTTTTATTGTGACTCGACATATGACAGCACCCCGCTTGATGTGCCGAAGTGTGGTCCATGAATAAATGTCACTGCTACTACAATTCAATAACTGTGAGTAGCAATCACATCCACTATGTCGGCCTAGATGAAACCGGCATCTTACAAGCTGATCCCGAAACGTGACCAAATCACTTCACGGTCTGTATACTTGCAAGTGGTGGTACTACCCCGGATCGGCAGACTGGGTACCACTGCCTACTACTCTTAAACTTCTGCCAATGAATAAAAGCACAACACGATTACTGTTAATTTTCTAAAAAATAGAATTTAATTTGAAAATATAATTATTATTTTCGTATATTATAATAATTATATAATATACGAAAATAATTCACTATGATAACAAGCCACTTTATCTGAAGAATACTTTTATAAAGTCAAAATTTGTAGACCAACGATATTAGAACAAATTATACATATCTGTTATAGTATCAATTATAGTATCTGTTAGGTATATAAATATTTTATACAATAAGTGCATTACATTAAAAAGTTCAAATTAATATGATTAGAATATTTAACTTTCTACGAGTATAATAATAATAGACAAAGCACTTAGTATAAGCACTAAGCTGTCTACGAGTATATTAATTTAAAATAAACGTCAATTATCGTACGAATAAAAAAGCTACACCTATTATTCTCTACATTTTTCTAATCGATAGTAAATATGTGTTAGTTCCCACGTTTTAAAAACAATGGCGCATTGACAATATGAAGGAAAGAATGCAATTGAATATCAATTGCTAAGTGATATTAACCTTGAAGGTATGAGAAGAGACAATCACTGCATACTAGTGGACGCACCCATTGCTTGGACAATGTAAAATATAGAGGGAGCCGTAGGAGGAAGGTCGACTCGTCACGCCGTGGGTTAAGGACGGTGGCTAATTCTAAAAACACATAATAACTTGTAGATATAGCTTTTCACATAGAGGTTTATGCAGTCAAGTATTAGCAAAATAATTTGTTTTAAAAAGTTCGAATATTTACTGTATTTTTTTATTGATCTAACTGACGCATCATTTTATCCGTAAAACAAGGCAAGATGGATGCGCTAAACAAGGCCGGCCCAGTAAGTAGGATATTTTCCGACCAAATCGGAGACATCCTCAAGATAGGTTGCCTAGTGCCCATAACCGTAGAGCTAGTATGAAGAGAATTGTGAATGTGAGGGAAGCGAGGGAGTTGTGTCAGGATCGTGGAAAATGGCGCTTCATTGTCTGCCTATCCCTGTAGGAAAAAAGGCGTGACAATTTGATTGATTAGGTGATTTTCATCGATTTCTAATGTAATTTAAAGTGACAGAAATTCATATTGTTGCAACGAGATATAAATAATTTGGGATAAGTTATAACGTGTCCATTGAGTAACGGAATACCGTACGTGACGGTGTAGTCATGTTATTATAGTGTTTCCATGTCCCAATACATTATAGTAATACTACCCAATTTGTCCCTTACCCACAAATCCCGTCAACACTCTGAGGTAGGGTACAGGGTGTCGGGCCAAATGCGCGAAAGTGATAAATTTGTCAGGTAACAGCGCGTGTTTGGAATTTGTGACACTGCAAATCACGCGCGATATTACACGAGATTGAATTGTGCGGTTCCATGGGAAATTACATGATGGCCCTCGTGCTGGCGATTTGATACTATTGCATCCTTTGCCAAATACGAGTATGATGTTTATACTCGTATTTTGTAGTATCAATTCTTTCTTTAGTCTATTTCTAGAATATCATTTAGATTTAGACATTAATTAAGTATATCGTGAAAGAAATTAAAAATTATTATTAGTCTTTTTATTATTTTGACTTGAAATATGCAGTCCATGAAAGGAGGCGAATGTTTCTGCAAGTTAATTAATTGCAAGTAGCAGACTGGGTATATGACCACTAACTGTCTGTTTACGAAAGTATCGGCGGTTGTCATATTATGGCCGTAACAGTAACGGTGACTGAGACAGTAAACTGCATCAGTTTTTTAAGTCGTCGGCGCTCTCGGACTTCCCCATGCCTTGTTTAACATCCGGCTAGTAGAGATCAAATATCGCGTCCTAATAAAATTACGTTTGAACTCGATGTTCTGTGAATAAAACTCAAAAAGTCAAAGTTTTTATCTGAAACTAAGAATATGTTACAACACTTACAGACCATGTAGTAATCACGGTATCAGCTTGTAAGTTGCGGCCTAGTTGAGGCCGGCATAGTAGATGTGACTACTGCTTACATATATTTAACTGCAATAGTAGTCACCTCTATTTATGGCAACGCACACCATCTTAATATCAGGAGAAATGCTGTTAAATACAACAATAAATAAAAAATAGAAAATTGTAATAAAATTCTAACAAAATAGAAATTTCACAATAAAGTCGGGGTACACCGTGATTTATTGATGTTAGAATAGCAGGTAATGTTTCAGAGTCCGCCAATCATAATCGATGTGTAGAGCCAATATGATCGATGATTGGCTGAGATAAAGCGTTCACCCTTGCAAAATTTATTTACCAAATTGTTTACTGAAAAAGGGCAGCGCTCCAAAGAAAGGAACATTAGACTATTTTGGGCTTTTATTTTTCAACACACCAGTTATGTGCTTAGCACGTTTTATGAAGCGTGACAAATATGGCGTGCCTCATTTAGCAACGAACGTGGTTATTATATTTAAGTAGGTCTTTTAAAAACGTATCTTAGAAGGACCGTTGCAAAATACACACCTATACAGTCTCATGTTATATTTTATAATGACTCGTAAGCTGATCTCGAATTGCCTGATGGAAAGCAAGGGAAGGTCCGAGAGTACCAACAACTGAAAAAAATCGAAACAGTCTACGGTTAACTCAATCCCGTCATTAAGCCGACCAAAGGCGCTTGAAGGATTAAAGATTATAGGATGAGGAACACATAAGCTGGTATAGCATTTCACTTGCCGATTGCTATACACAGAAAGGACGCCGCTCCGATTTTTTAGGTTAGGACTACCGATTTAGTTGATAGAATGCAGAAGAGAAGAATATAAATACTCGTATCATAAGTATGTAAATTGTAATTAAAAGGCAAGTGTTTATCCAATCAGAATGTATTCAATGCATCTTTATCATGAGATTTCCATATCTGTCCTACAAAGACAGATTCAGTTTGATACCTAGGGCCTTGATTTTGCATAACAAAGCAACTAAAACTAAGTTGAGTGCTTCGTCTCGTTTCGGACTGACCACAGACTAGTTATTTGCAGTAGAATGCTCGTAGAATAAATTTTGCACAATAGATGTACTGTTAAGATTGAGACGAAGAAGATAGTTCGTCGTTATGTATTCAAATTACTATAAAACTAAATCAAAATTAGTATTTTAAATGACACTCGAAGTTACAAAGTTTGTAATATTAAAGAAGAACTTTAAATAAATAAACATAAAACTGTTGTTGGTTTACAGAATAGTAATTGAATTGTTTTTAGTTAGTATTCAGCTGACAGCGCACTTTGAGCACATTTCAGCTTATTTAAATAAATTTGCCGTGAAATAAAACCATTTACTCCGTAAACACTGGAGAATTCGATGAAACTAATTTGGTTTTCATTTATATAGTGTGGGGTAATAGTGAAGTTTACTTACTATTTATATATACCATTTCTTTTATTACCTCAATGTTCATTTCTTTCATTACCAAATTATATTGGTTGATAAGGTCTGATTTACATTACATATGTGATAATAATCAATAATCATGGTAATGAATTTACAAAATAAATCACTAAGTAGTAAATTTGTGGGTTACCTTACCTCTTCATGAATTAAACAAATTTTATGCGGCTTACTATCGCGTATATTTCGGTTTAGATTTTACAATTTTTTATTATTCATTCCAACGTTTAAAATAAACGCGATTGTAAGACGCATAAAATTTGTTTAATTCATTAATCAATGTTCGCGCAATGTTCTAAGAAAATACCGGCTTCTTTTAAGCCTCTCCATATCATAGAAGCACCAAACAGGCACATCTTTAAAACATAGGTGTACGTATTCACAATTCATTCGACAAACTAATAAAGTCCCATACTATTGTCGATAAATAAAGACATTGCATCGCATTTAAGTAAATCATATATCTACCCAGAAGAAGGTTAATCATATATCTATGTTCTGTGAAACATTTTCCACAATGTAAGTTCTAAAGTAGATTGCAGTTTTCCGAGTGCCGCTGGCATCGTGGCCGGTGCTGACCGCGCCGTTGTCGGCATGCATAACAAAATAGTTGCCAACAAACAAAATCTACGATATACAGAGGTATTGTTAGACGACAGGAGGTGAATCACAAACATGAAGTTTAGTCTAAAATCTGTAAGCACGGCCAAACCTACTTATTTTTTATTATTATTGAGTAGCGACATCTGACCTCAATTTCAAGGCAAGACCCAAAAGCGGCGACAACTTAAAAAAATAATTTAACTTACGGTTGCCTTAATAGTCGTCACTATGCCGGCCAAAGGTGTTTTTCCATTTGTTTAAATGTCCCAAGATTATAGAATAGCGAGAATACATGATCTGATAAAGACGCTTCGAGCTTTTCAGTTTATTCGGTCGATAGAATGCGCATGTTTCCCTTGACCTGAGGGCATCACAAGTGTTCAAAATTGAGGTTAAAGAGCCCCAAGGACCAAGGAGTATATCATATGAGGAGTATAAATAGAGCTACATGGATATCATAATCATCAGCCAGAATTAGTCCACTGCTGAACATAGGCCTCCCCCTAGAACGCTATTCCGAACGACAAGATGCCAGTTGTTTTAAGCCGTGTTTTCTAAATGACAAATAAATAGTGAGCAACGTTTTAGACCGGCATAGTGACGGCGATTGAAGTAATCGTAAGTTGAATGGTTTTCTTAGGCTGGGAATATAGTCAGATTTTGTTTCCGATTGTATAATTAGACTATCTGATCGTATTTATTTTATTTATTGGTCGTCAGTGTCTTTGGGAATCCCCTTGCTCACATCACAAAAGTCAAAGTCAGTTGTCGAGTCTCAATAATAATAAAATATATTAATGCAAACTATTTTAATTGGTAAATGTAATATCAACAATTATTGTCCTATGCTTTGTGCTTATTAGCAAGTAGCTTAAGTTTTGTAGTCGTAGCAAATGCTCAAAGTGGCCGTTAAATCCCATACAATTGCAGCCGACCGTTCCAACGCTGAAACAATTTGCAGTGGGGCGTGTGCATCGGTTGGATTAACATTTGGACCGGTCGGGGCCATTTTTCATCTCCACTTAAACGGACGGCTTTTGATAACGACATTATACGCCGTGTAACTTCATTGTGAGCTGGATATGAGTGATATGCAGCGCTGCTTTTACGGTTTTACATTTAAAATACTTCGCACATTATTTTTATTGTGACTCGATATTTGACATCGAACCGCCTGATGGTAGGCAAAAGAAGATCCAAGAGTGCCGACGGCTAAAAGAAGCGAGTTTATAGTTGACTCAGTCACGGTTACTTTGCCGCCCGAAGATACTTCTTCACGCATTCCACTTGCCAATTGTTCTACAAAGAAACGACGCACTGAACCTGTTAGTTTGACCGCCGATTCCGTCTACAATATTTCTTTTTTTAATTTTATTTTATCGTAACACTACTATTCCTTAGCCACATCTTTTTTAAAAGTAATTTGTCAATGTCAGTTTAAGAAATATATTTACTATGGCAATATAATGAAATTATTTTTTAGTGTAAAATTATGTGTTATTCGCCAACTACAACAAAATGTTGGTAGTGCGAAAAAATGCGGAAAATTTTGATTACTTTCGTTTCATAATAATTTCTAGTAGTTTTCTTGTAGGTATTCTTATAATTTATAAAATTTATAAAAGTATTTGTGACAAGAATTTACCTAAAACAGAGAAAACAATTTATTTTCGTCGGAGACGAAATTCATCACCCAGGAATTCTGCGGACAGACGATATAAAAATCAAACTCATAAAAAATACAAGAAAAGACGTCCCTTTGACAATGTGAAGTGTATGAATTGTGATTATTGCGGTCGTCCAGTTGAAATTTCTTTGTAATAAATTACTAATGTGATCTGATTATTTGTATGTTTTTAATTTAATTCTTTAATCATAAACATAACTTTATAATAACATAGAAGTTATGTATAGTATTTAACTGGTACCTATAACAGATTTTTATTATTAATATATATAATTTAATAATTTATATAAAAAAAAACTATTATAGGCATCAGTTAAATATTTCTAATAAAATCTTACTATTTATTTTGACGACACGCGTGGCGAATTGGTAACAGTCCAATGTGCCACGCGTCCAGTCCGCTACGCATAAAGCTCGAGGTTCGATTCTCGGTCGGATTATTAATATTTGTTAGATCTTTTTTAATAGTACGCAGACAGTTAAGTGATTTTCTAATCGAGAAAATGATTCCAGTTCGGGATCAGCTTGAAAGTTGCCGGTTCCAACTTTGTGAATGTGAATACTACAGTATTTAACTATAATAGTAGTCGCCTTTATTATTGTACCGCACCTCTAGCTTAACATCAGGTAGGCGGCAATAAAAAATATATTAATAAAGAAAAAAATAAGGCTGTGTAATCCTTATTACTCAGCATTCTCTACAAGATTCAGATCCGCTTTTCTCTTTGGACAAGAACTGCAATTTTATTATATACGTATGAACCTACTCTTAGATGAACCATAATACAAATATGAGTGCAAAAATCACAAGTAATCGGGATACACATCTGTAATCCAAGACAAACGGACAAATTCGTGACTGTGCAGCATCAACCATAATAACGTTCATTACGTGAACCCGCGAGCAAGGCGTCTTATTTCTTAAAATTATTCAACAAGAGGCGCCCTTCGTAACCAGATAATTTCTCCATTTTATATATTTTTTATTAGGGCTTAACATAAGACAATAACCCGCCTAATTTTAAGCTGAAGTGCGGTCCATGAATGGAGGCGACTGCCACTACAGTTAAATAACTGCAAGAAGCTTTCTCTATGCCGGCCTAATTGGAACCAATTATTAAATATTTAAAACTTACAAATGAATTATTCCAATTTAACAGATGTAACAGATGCATAATGTAACAAATACAACTTATATTTTTAATTAAACTTTCACCTATGAAATTATTAACCTTAAGGTGAAGCCTAACTGCTTTATAATATAAATTCGTGAGCAAGAAACTTATATAATAATCAGGCAACATATTAATAATAGGTATAGATAGCTGTATAGTATGAATTCCAAAGCTTATACTTTGATTAAATGATTTAGTTATTTCATGATTGAATATACCTTGAAAAAGGGTTTTAACTCGGCCGGCATAGAGGATGCCACTGCAGTCCTGTCCATATATTGTATCACAAAAAAAAAAGAAAAATATATAATTTTGATAGCTTTAACTCGAAAATAAAATTTTCCTGTATTTATAAATTTAAATAGATCTAATAAATTGTAATAAACGTTTCAGTAAAATAAATATTTATTATGCTTACTCAAATAACAACAAAAATGTAAATAAATATTATTATGAGTTATTACAAAAAGACATAAAAATATATAACTAAATATCATCATAGTTTAAAAATGTGATCCAATGGACAATATGATCCTCCTATTGGCGGCACCTCACGTCCTCTTTCGCGGAGGACACACTAATCGCCCGCTAGATTGTCTTCACTCACGATTTCCACTCACGTACTCGGAGATTCTTCTCTAGTTGTGACATCTTTTAATATGCTTTTCGCAACAACCAATATTGTGCTGGATGACATGTTATTATGTCTAGCACATTGGTAACCAACCATGTTGAAATTAGGTATATTTTACATTAGTTGGTTAAACTATCATATTATAAATTATACTACAAACGCTTAACTGAGGACGTTGACGCACTAACCAGTGAAGCGATGCGGGGAAGTGTGTTTTAGTTCACATTTTTTGTAGTATTTTTTATTGTGACTCTACATCTGACCTTGACTTGCCTGATAGTAAGCAAGGAGATATCCAAGAGCGTCTACAACACAAATAATAATTTAACGGTGCGTCTTTTCTTTGTAGAACAATCGACAAGTGGAATGCTTTGCCTGCCCAATGCCCATGCATTTGCTTGTAATTACCCACTATTCTCTTAGTACAACTCTATGGTTAGAGAAAATGCTTATTAGGTACGCCTGTCATAAAATAAGGGCAAAGTTTGTTTACTATATTAATGTAAGATTGACATGTGGAATGCTTTGCCAGCTCATGTGTTCTCTCCATCCTATGACCTTAGATCCTTGAAGCGATGCGTGAAGAAGCACCTTAGGCTGGCATTATGATGGCGACTGAGGCAGCCGGGAACTAACTCGGTTTTTTCAGTCATCGTCACTTTTGGACCTCCTCTTGCTTAATGATAGGCGGGTCGAGGTCAAATGTTGTGTCACAATAAAAACAAACTTTTTTTGTGCTATATCAATTAATCAAATTGTCACGCCTTTTTCCCACGGGGATAGGCAGAGACAATGGAGCGCCACTTACCACGATCCTTACATAACTCCTATAACATACTAATATTATATATTTAAGTAGTATGTATTAGGTATAATTATAATAAATATATATAATAATAAGTATATATAATAAATAGGTGGCATTATTATTAAATAACACTGAACGTTTATTGTTACCTCTCTCCCAAAGGTTAGCTGGTAGAGAATGCTTTTTAGCATTAGGCTTACTTATTGTATTGCATTTATATTGTGCGATAAAGAATTTTATTATTAATAAAATTATTTTATTCACAGAAAATTTAATTATATTTTGCCAAACTTGTTGCATTTGACAAATGAAATGAAATGTTTGTCAATATGTCGGTTTGACCGGTCATTAAAAAAATAGAGGTCCAAGTTCCCATAATCCCAAATGCAAGCACATGAAGCAAATTGTGAGCAAAATGTGCAAGGAAACACATGAGTTGGGATCGTGAAAATAGGAAATTAGTATAGAGGCAGATAAAAAGAGCGCTGGCATTCACGCTGCGTATACGAATGTGTATAAATTTGAAATAACTATCAATTATGTGCACGGTCTTCTAATCTGACGATCCTTATACTGCGCAGCTCAAAAGTCAGCGCTTATTTTTTCTACCGGGTTATTTAAAGATGTAATATTTAGATTCTTATTTTCTGTTCCATTCCGCATACAAAGTGTCTGGTTTAACCTTCTATTTTTAATAATAAATGTTTCTTTATTATTCACTTATGAATGAACAGACTGCAAGCATGCGAGCTTAATGTTTAAAAGCCATGTGCAATGTGCTCACAATAATATATTCCCTGAGTAGTTCTTATAATAACTAGCTATTTACTAAACCATTTAATAATCGTGCAAGCCTAGTATTTTGCTATAAAATTATACATTTACACCCCCTATATTCGTTTGATATATGTTTATTGATTTTTAGTATATCAATAAAAGAAAATATAATGCGCTTTTTAAATTTGTTTTGAATGATTTTATTGGCCCGTATTTGCGTATTACAGATTTATTTTAGTGTTTATTTTTTTTATTAATAAAAGTTGAAACATATTTACTAGCCCGGGACAGCAGATTGTGAAAATGACCGCCAACTGTCTTCCTACCACTTTTAATGACTCAGAGCATACAGTTTATTTTTTAAGTTTTAACATTTAGTTGGGTCATCTCCTATGAAGTAACTAATCTAATTATAGCAACAGCTTTGAGCAGTGCACAAAGACATGGTCAAATTCAATTCCGTTTTAGTAGTCATTAATTGATAGAACAATTCCCATTAAAGCTATTAGAAGCCTAAGTAGAGAAACAATGGAATATATACGATGTTCATACGTCACAGAAGCATTCTCCAACGGACTGATGAAAACATACTACCAGTTCACAATTGAAACTCAATGGATTTCAAACTAGAATATGCGGGACAAAGGAAGGTTTATACACTTACTAGATATCCTAGATAGAAGCACTCATATGTTAGTGAATGATTAGGAAAGCGTTAATACATGCCTAGATAACTCAGGCTTTTAGTTCCTATATACACAAAATAGATCGTAGTATAAAATATATTTTTTCGTGTTTGTGGATCGACAATATGACATCAGACCGCCTAATGTTATAGCTGGAGTGTGGTTCATGAATGCAAGTAGCAGTTGCATCCATTATGCCGGCCTCATTGGAACCGGCAACTTACAAGCTAATCGAAAACGCAACTAAGTTACTTAACGGTCTATATACATATCATTGGTGGCTACTACCCCGGATCGTGGTAGGCAGTGGGTACCACTGCCTTCTATAAAACACATTGACACCTGGTCGGCATAGTGAAGGCGACTAAGACAACAGTACATTTTTTAAATCGGCCCTCCTAGATTCTCTACCCTTTGCTTGATAAGTAGTATAGGTCAGTATAGGTTATTAATTATTATCGAGTAATAATAAATAAATTAGTACGTACCTACTTAAAGATAAGTATATTATGTCAAAGAGATAATTATATATTCTGATCTGTAAGCTTGCTGGCCTACTAATTATCTCAAGCACAACTCTAATTTAATACATAGATGGCTATTGATAAACTTTAATATAATATCATTCTAGTATTTTCTGAATTTGTAGGATACTTAACACTTATCTAGATCTATTAGGATCGTTTAAAGCGTGGTTCTGATAGATGACTGCAAACTTGAGTAGCTGAGTTAATCTCTGATTGCATACATTTGATAATATCCTGTGTTGCTTTGACTTGCTCGCGATATAATCTAGCTCTTGTCAGTTTGGATTGAATAGAAGATCTAGTTATTGTTCGTCATTTGGTGATGATTGTTTATGTAGGTCATAATAGCGTGGCATGAAATGATAACCAATAATGCTAAATACTAAATACTAAGGCGACCGTAGTGAAGTGGTCAGGAATTAGTCACGCAAACCGAGGGATCCCCGTTCAAAACCTCCTTCCGATACTAATGTATCCTTCATACCTTATAAAATATTAGACTAATTTAACGTAGTCACTATTTTAGAACCTTTCGGCCCTAACGTCCATTTGATTTACGAGCTATGTGTCCTAATATAGGATCTAAATATAAAAATATAGTGGGTCCATAATGTTATGGCCGACATTGAGAATATTAAGGCAACCTTAAGAAGAGGACTTTTGGACTTTCCTTTAGGCAAGTCGAGGTCAGATGTCGTGTCCCAATAATAATGTATAAACTCTATGTTTGTATAGCATACTCGTAATAATATATTTGAGGCGGCAGTAAGCAGTCATCATAACTATAACAGTGAACGACAAGCGGCGGCGTTAGGAAATGGAATTACCATTTTGTAATCAGAGCTCCATAATCTGCATAACAAATATATTGTCGGCATCCTCACCGCACGCGACCCTATCTTAAACGCCGTCGCTGAAATTACTAACAATGACACGAGCCATAAACCGCTGAAACGAAGATATGCAAATAAGAGAAATTGCATGTGGCGGTCTCACGAATGTGGAATACAACTTACTTTATGAGCTCACCTCGGAAACCAACCTGCAATAGCCAACAGTTTAGTTAAAATATTAGTTAGAATTGTAGTTCTAAATGTTTATATTTTATTATAAAATATTTATTTTCTTAGATTTTGCGCGAACATTGATTAACGAATTAAACAAATTTTATGCGGCTTGCTATCGCGTTTATTTTGGTTTTGATTTTAAAATTTGATTTTACAAAAATAAACGCAATAGTAAGTCGCAAAAAATTTGGTTCATTTATTATTATTATGTTATAGTTTTAAAGTTAAAGTTGTAGGGTGTAAAGTTCTATCCTTTTTTTTATTGTGGTTAGACATTTGACAGCACTCTAACTGATGTTAAACTGGAGTGCGGTCCATGAATGGAGGTGAATGCTTCTTACAATTAAATAATAAAGAAGTAATTTTAAATACTATGCCGCATTAATTCAAATCGGCAACTTACAACCTAATCCCGTCACTTTATGGTTTGTAAGAAAAAAATATAAAAATCCCAAAACTTTTAGCATTTCCAATTGATAAAATTAACGCATGCATTTTTACAACAACATATTTAAAAAAAGGGGCGAAAAATTTTATAAAGATTTTCATTAACAAAACAAAAGACTGAGGCTAAAAAGAGGTGCCACCATCATTTGCATGAAAACGCGACATTCTTTCGTTGCCTTTTCGCTATAATGATAACTTTTTGTGGTAGCGTGAGGGTTTCCACTCGGCTTTAGAAGTCTTTGAGGGCAGCCACCTCTAGCAACGAGCGTAACCGCGCACTGCGCTGTTTGTCCCGCGATATTAAAATGCATGTTGACTCTGCTGCTTATAATGAAGACAAACATGCAAATGAGGGAGACTTTTTACACCGGACAGAATAAGGAAGGATTCATTACAAAGTTTTAGAAAAAATCACCTCATCTAACTTTGTCCAATACTAATATAATGGTTCTCATTTATTTATATTAGTATTCACATTATAATAAACATCAAATTGACTACATGCGACGCGTATTGCTTGATTTGTATTGACACACCCTTCCGTTACGCGTTCGTTTGAATGACTGTCGGACCAAAAATGTGTTTCATAGCTTTTATTTGAAATATTTATTAATACTGATAAGCACAATGTGTTAATTAAAAAAGAGGCGGATATTTGCTCCGGATCAGGTTATCTAAGAGTGTAGCACTGTCTGCCGATCCATGGTAGTACCACCATCAGCTTGTAAGTTTCCGGTTTTAACTAGACCGGTATAGTAGATGCGACTGATAACTGCAGTTGTTTAACTGTAGTAGCAGTCGCCTGAGGCGGGCTGCTGTCATTAGTCGAGTCAGTATATTTAAAAATACTTACTAATTGACTTTGTTTTATTGTGTCACGAAAGCTGACCCTAACTTGTCTGAGCTAGGGTAAGCATCGGAACGTCTGAGAGCGCCGGCCGGTGTTAATTCATACCATGCTCGAGAGTCTAATGGACGTGAAATACACATTAGCGAGTAAACCTTTAAAACATGAAGTATAGTGTTACTCGTACGATAAGACGTATGAAACAAAATATGTTTCAATATTTGAATGGAATATTCCAAATACAGGTTGTTATGGGGAGTATAGGAGAGTGGGAATCAATATATCCATTAGAGGAGTGCAATAACGTACCAGAGGGGAAGTGAATCCATCAATATTGGGCGGATCGGAATCCAATGCCCGAACCAGACATAATCTGTCCCGTTATGGTTATATCCTATATGCTAGTAAAATATAGGTTCTATTGATATTACTCCTAGATCTGAATAAATAATGACATATTGTCTGGTATGCAATATGGCACACATATAATAATTCTACATCATATATTTTTTTGTATGAGGAAAACTTACAGTCTATAAGTTACAATTAAGAATTTCACTATAGTGTTACTAGGCCATCATCATCAACACTCACGCCCAAATTCCCACAGGTATAGGCAGAGACAATAGAGCATTGTTCTAACATGCATTGCTACATACCTTTCTCAATATTTGTCACTACATCTTCTTTTAAATCACATACAACGTATTTTTTACTCTATCCGAAATCGTTGATTTACGTTTACTTTCAAACATTTCTTAGGGATGTCCCTTCGCAGCGACCTGAATCACAGGGATCACATTGAGCGGGCTATTAAGACCACCTCCCGCAAACTTGGCATCCTGAACAAGGTGCGGCGGTTCTTCGCGCCAGAGCTTCGCCTGCTTTTATACAAGGCTCAAATTCGCTCTTGCGCGGAGTACTGTTCGCATCTTTGGGACGGCTCTGCCTAGTATCTTCTCAATGCCCTGGATTCATTGCAGCGCCGAGCTGTCCGGATCATAGGAGATGTAGAGGTTACGCGAACTCTGGAACCTCTGCAATTACGCAGAGACATGGCGGCTCTTTGCGTCCTCTATCGCCTATACCACGGGGAATGTTCCGAGGAGCTCTTTAACCTTGTTCCTATCTCTTCTTTTCACACCCGTAACACCCGCACTGGTCGGGGGAAGCATTCACATTTTGTCGACAGAATCGGTAGTCGAACTAAAAAGTTTGGTGCATCTTTTCTTTGTAGAACAATCGACAAGTGGAATGCTTTGCCAGCCCATGTGTTCTCTCCCTCCTATAACCTTGGATCCTTCAAGCGATGCGTGAAGAAGCACCTTTGGCCGGCATAGTGACGGCGGGTGAGACAGCCGCGTACTAACTCGGTTGTTTCAGTCGTCGGCACTTTTGGATCTCCTCTTGCTTATTATCAGGCAAGTCGATGTCAAATGTCGTGTCACAATAAAAAAAAAAAAAAAAACTAATCATACTTTCATGCTATTTTTACTATACCCAGCATTCACTTCCATGCATTAATGTAGTAACAATTAATACTAAAAAAAATATAAACTATAATAAATTATTGTGACCAAATATGTTTTATTCAACTAAAATAAGGTGTGAATATTTCAAACAAATAGTACATGTAATATGAACAACGTTTAAACCTAACTAAATAAAACAGGAGTTACTAAACAAATAGCATTTTCATTTGATAAGAAAGTGGATGTCTTTGTGTTATACAAGTACATACTTAGAGTCTTCTCCTGCCAGAAGGTCCATAATTCTGAATAAATAACAACTGTTTGTTTGACTGTCTATTTGAGATGACATAAAGGAAGACTTAATCAAGGAGCTGTTTAAAGTTTACCCTCTATAAACAATACTCCGTCAACATTTAGTAGCTTGCTTGAGCAAATCTCCCTTGTTGCCGTCACGGTTGTAAGCGATGTTTAGATTTCTAATGCGCTCGACAAACACGCGCTGATCCGTTTACACACGCGAAGTTTACTTTCTAAGGATAATTTCAGTATGTCTTGTGCGTCTCCATGTGTTTTCTCGGTTTATGATTAATTACGAAGCTAATAAATTAATTAAAAATTCAATTATCTTTATTTCTAATTACCAAATTTTTTTATCTACACAATTCAATTATATAAGTATTACATATGTACATTAATTCGTATGTAAACTCGTATTATTGTTTTATTGGTGTATATGTATTTAATAAGATTTCAGTGTATTAACAATAAATATATTTAAAAAAAAAGTTATTTTGCAAAAAAGTTTGTTTAGTGACGATGACTGAAGCAGGCGTGAATAAACTCGTTTTTTTCAGTTGTTATCAATTTTGGACCTCCTCTTGCTTATCATCAGGCGGGTCGAGGTCAAATGTCGTGTCACAATAAAAAAAAAACCTAAAGTGAACTGACAAAGAATGGAAAAGAATGGTGTAAAAAGTTCATTTTTTATAATTAAAATTTACTCCCTGTAATTTAGTAAGAACTGTAATAATATGGCGTATTTTTGTAAGTAGGAACCTTTGAGTTAAGGTCATAGTTCACATTCAAGTGTAAAAGTTTAAGAGAGCTTATTTCCTTTGTAACCTTATAAGTTTGTTTGCTTTGTGTATAACAATCAGTACTATTACCTAAAAAATAATATTTACATAACAGATACAGCTTGTCAAAATAATCTTTAGCTTTACAGAGAATACGAAGAAAACATAAAAAATATGTTTGTTTATTTCGGGTATAAAACGAATTTCAATGTAGATCCGAAGCGCAAATATTGTTTGTTTCAATCAATCAATTAAATTATCAGGCCTTAATTCCCAAAGGGCTAGACAAGGACAGAGCGCCATTTGCCACGATCCTGACACAATTATCTCACTTCCTCCACAAACAATATTATTTTAATTTTATAATTAGACATAGTATTATTTGACAATTTATTTTGCTAATTATTTTGCTAATTTTTTTTATTGTGACTTGACATATGACAGCACCCCGCTTGATGTTAAGCCGAAGTGTGGTCCATGAATGAATGTCACTGCTAATACAATTTAATAACTGTGAGTAGCAATCACATCCACTATGCCGGCCTAGATGGAACCGGCAACTTACAAGCTGATCCCGAAACGTGACCAAATCACTTCACGGTCTGTATACTTGTAAGTGGTGGTACTACCCCGGATCGGCAGACTGGGTACCACTGCCTACCACTAATTAAAGCATTACGAGTACTAATGCATTCTGACGAGGATGCATTCTTGACGAGGAAGATGCACAGGAGAGAATCAAGTGGCGCCGCATGATTGCGAAAGCCGACCCCGCGTAACGGGATAAGGCGAGGCCAAAGAAAGAAAGAGTACTAATGCATTCTCAGTCGACTTTTTACCAAGTCATTAGACCCTTATTAACAAACTTGCATTTCTACACAGAATAAGTGTTTAATTCACACCGTTAAAAAATCTTGACGGGATATGAGGAATACATTCCTAAAAAGGCAGGATCAGAGCTTATATGATGGCAATTGTAAATATAAAGGGAGCAAGAAAATTTTCTCCATTGTATCTGCCTATTTTTTTGTGAGAATTAAGGCATGACAATTTAATTGATTGTTTATGTCCACATGTTTTGTCACCCTTCTTCCGAAGGTTAGCTGGTAGAAGATGATATTTAGCATTAAGCTCGCCTATTGTATTGTGTTTTTACTGTGCAATTAAGAATTTTATTATTATTTTCTTACATTTTGCGCGAACATTGATTAATGAATTAAACAAATTTTATGCGGCTTACGACCACGATGGATGCAAAGCTCACGAAACGTCGGAATAATAAAATAAAATTGTAAAATCAAAACCACAATAATCGCGATAGTAAGCCGCATAAAATTTGTTTAATTCATTAATTTTATGATTATTATTATTTATTTCTTTTTTCTGCTTGAATAGCAATAGATTACTAAACGTGATAAAGCATCTATTTGTTTGAGAAAGATTAAATTCCAGTGACGCTGATTATTATTTACAGTAAATGAGGGTAAGCACAAATTTATTTGCGGTCGCAATTTAAAGTGTCTGCATCCAACAACGACTAGAAAGTTATATAGTTTTGTGTCTGCCACAGACAGATAGAAGGACATAGAGAAATTTCATGTTATTAGAAACTAAACCCTTCATGCTACAATAACGCTTACCTATACAACGAGCAAATAATATGATTGTACATAATAATATAACTTTAATCAATAATAATAATTTAAGCGCCCGTGGTGTAGTGGTAGTGTAATGGTTACACAAACCGCGAGCACAGGTTCAAATCCACTTCCGGTACCAATGTATGTTCGATATATGTCCTTTGGCTGTCCTGTTTCTATGATAGAAGCACTCTAGTAGCTTAGTATAGAAATGTAAATTAAAAAAAATAAGGTGATTATTTCATAGACAACAGCGAGAAACATTCCACGATCCTCACACAACTCTAGCACATCTACAATTCTCCAAATCAGGGCACTTAATGGTTAAAGATATTGCGCACCCCTGTTTATTAAATGATTTCCCCGATTTGATCAAAGAACAATCTTTTGGATCATCCACTCGCCGTCGATTTATAAATCTGAATTTCATCCATTCCTAAAATGTGCCCCAATGGTTAGTTATTAATAGTAACATATATAGCTATTCATAGTAAGTAGGTATTATTAATAGTTTTACTAATGAGTAACTAAAGATCAATATTAAAATGATGACGGTAACTTTTCAGTCATCATCTATAAACTGTAATATGAATTTTAGAGAGTTGTATTTGAATCTATTAACCCTGATTATATCTATAAAATGAAAACATAAGACTATTAGATGAAGACATGAAGATATATGCAGTATACATATATACAGTAAAGTATGTGCATGTGGATGAGGCAGATTTATTTCTGTCATGCACTCTCTATAGAATTTTATGCAATTTTCCAAATTGAATGTTGGCACTTTAACATATTTCCATATGGAAACTAGAATGCCACTGTCGAGGAGACACTTTGTACAATGTTGGCTCTATTGTACAATATAAAACAATTTTTGTACATTATACCTTTCAATATGAATTAATAAAAAAACAAAATTTCACTCGCATTTTATTTCTTTGAAACGCAAATATTTATTTCATGAAAAAATAAAAATGGTAAACTTTTTTTTTCACAATATAAGTACTCTTATAAAATAAACATACAATACATGTACTGGTAATAGCGAAAAGCCTACCGAGGCGACGCGCGGTTTCGAGAGTACTTTACAACATACCCATTTTCCAGAGTCCGTAAGTTTCCAGAAGTGTTCTCGTCGTGGCGACGCTGGAAACCGGTAATTTCTTCAAGTGGAACTCCTTTGCGGTATAAACGTTTTACTTAGAGGAAAACATACCAGTGTATTTTTGCCGTAGCCTGTTGAGTTCATAAATTTAGTTGCGGAATTCATAAAAGTACCCCTTCAATAATGCAAAGTGAGGTACGCCATTTATAACATAGAAAACTATTTTAATGGTAAATTATTCCGACTACGAGACTATAAACAAACACGCAGCAAATTAAATTTAGTTTGTTTAAGTCAAATGAGCTCAAACATAGAAGCCTTCCACGTGGAACAAGTTTTTGTTATCGAATTAAGATATTAAAGCGGGAGTTAGCACGTGTAGTTTCCGCGACAAATGAGATTTCTGTCTGAATGTTATGTAACGAACTAACCAAACACAAGTTTTAATGAGACTCGCAGCTTATCAAAACGGATGCATTGTTAATGAATTTAGCGATTAAACACATTTTTTATGAACAATATCCATTTACTCTTATAATTTTATTACTAAAAATAATAACTTAAAATTATTTTTTATGAACCTTACGACAGGTATTTATCTTTTTTATTAATTAAATAACTTGTAACTATGGACAAAGAAAACAGTAAATTGGTATGGTAAGTATTAAACTTAACATTATACCTAGGCCTAACCTAGGCCTAGCTAAGTAAAATATTACACATAAAAATACTAAACAAACATACAATTTGAGCCTTATCATCAAAAAGCAATCTATTCAGGGAATCCAAGTTAAGGTTGTAATATGGGTGTACTTTTTGCACCCCATACTATAAGTATGGGGTGTATATCTTTGGGGTTTAAAAAGTATCGAATATATATTTGTAATAATACTCATTCCATTATTGAAAAATAACAGTAGGAAGTATAACAATAATACTAAATTCGAAATATAAAGATAATTTAATATTGCTTCATTGTCACTGCTTATCCCTATGCGTAACAAAGAAAAAGGCGTAACAATTTGATTGATTAATTTAATATTATAAGCCTTTAATTTAATGCAGGGATTCTCAACCATTATTATGTTGACCCACGAAAAAGTCAAAAAGTTAAGTAAAAACTCTTGCGAATATTTTATTTTTATTTATGCGTTTAATAACCAATTTTTATAATTTTATTTTATTACGTATTGTATCATTTGAAAAAGGTATAGTTTGTAATATTTAATAAGAAAAAATAAAAAAAAATACACTAAAATTCATTTCTTAAATAAACGAAACCTTTGTATAGTTTGTATTTTTGGGAGTTATGTCAGGATCGTGTCAAGTGGCGCTCCATTGTCTCTGCCTCTGTGGGAAAAAGATGTGACAATTCGATTGATTGATAGTTTTTATGTTTCGAGGTCTTATTATTTTTCAACAGACTGCGACCCGTTTAATAACAAACGCGACAAGCGACCCGCAGGTTGAGAACCGCGGTCTAATGTATTAAAATATAATTTCATAATGAATATATTACAACTCTTGTAATTTAATAAAGCACAAGATGACCTGAAAGGTCATGAAAATAAATGATCCTTCACTATATTTTTCAACAGTACAAGTATGTAGGTTCATTACAAGGTATCTTGTTTCTTAAAGGTCGCAGTAAGTCGCAATAAAAGGAGGATTTGGGATACTGCGTCAATGAAAGTAGAGTTGAGACAATCTGTATCCATTAGGGCTCGCAATAACATTCGGTCCGTTATTGCTGGCGTAACTCCGTTTGGCATCTCTCAAATAGTTCGCTCCTACTGTAAATAAAATAGTCATTGCACTCTATATCGTTTTAAAAGCAAAGCACGTTTACTACGTTTCATAGCTTGAATGATATTTTCCAAGACGGTAAAAATATCAAGTAGGCGAATAAAAAATATATCATTTTGAGCGTAGGATGTCAGTGGGCGTCGACATCAAAAGCCTCCCAAAGTGATTAAGTTTAAGTATGTTACTATAAATAATATAAGTAATATTAAGTTTTAGTAAATGTAATATGTAATTTTGTGGTAAATTATTATTATTAAAATGACTGAAAAATGTGATTAATATTATGTAATAGTCACGTGTGTAAATAAAATTGTATGCAAAGTTTAAAATATGAGTAACGATTATTTTAAGTGCATGCTTGCGGTTTCCAATAAGTATGCACTTTGTTTTCGTCAAGACTTTTATGACCTGATATAAAATTTTCCAATTCGAATGTTGGCACTCCTGCACCCAGTCGCATTACTTTGTAGGTCGGGCATCGTGGAGAAGCCACAAATCAAGTTTCCTCGACGTCTTGCAAGGGGCTGGCGGCCATCTTAGTTTTTCGCGTCCGTTCACCCGTGAAAAATTGAGAGTAGCGTTCGCCTCGCGTGCACCCTGCGATCTCACCGGTCGTAGCTCGCAACTCATACTCGTAAACTTTGTCGTAAATAAAATACACGACCAACTATCTTATACTAGATTAGACACATATTTTAAAACATCATGCTCAACTTTATATTCTCCGCCAGCTCTGGAACATTAGAAATTTATTTCAACGAAACATATTCTAGCTCTGCGTTACATTGTTACAATTTATATTCTTTCACAATTTTCAACTACGCTCTAGTATTATTAAAA
The DNA here is from genome assembly GCA_905220615.1 of Tinea trinotella. Taxonomy (NCBI): domain Eukaryota; kingdom Metazoa; phylum Arthropoda; class Insecta; order Lepidoptera; family Tineidae; genus Tinea; species Tinea trinotella. Next base: position 6,460,910 of record HG992310.1, read on the forward strand.
AATATATATTATACAATCTACAATTTTTATGACTATTCTAGATAGATCAATGCTGAACTAAAATTTTGTGTACTGTAAAATAATACATTTTAATTTTCAAATGTGCTTATAAAAACAAATATAAAAGCAACCCCTACATAATTAATGGTATGCAAAAATAATACAATCTCGTGCCGGATAAAATTCACGACATGCAGCCGCTATTCTGAATTTCACTAAGTAAATAATTTCTCGGTAAAGGATTAAATATGGGGACGAGTTCATTCAAGATCATAAATATTCCATTAATGCAGAGACATGCTCACGTCCCAACCCCATTCCTTGAAGCAAGAGAATGCACTTCGGTAAAACCGCTCGCCATCACTGATCTCGTGTCATCCCTAGCTGCCATACTTGTACTCCTTCTATAGATCACTTGAGAAATCGATAACGTATTAGACAAACTACTATAAACTATTGTGTTAGGTATATAATTAACTGCGTTCGATATATATATTTCGTTTTGTGTTTTTAAATATTATTGTGACTCGACATCTAACCTTGATTTTCTTGATGGTAAGCAAGAGGAGATTCAAGAGTGCCGATGACTGAAAAAAAGTGCTAATGTTAAGCTAATACAAATTAAATTATTTATTTTTTTTTAGCAAATAGGCTGCACACAGCACTTTTACACGTCAATTTTAAAAACATAATGAGAAAAAGAAAAAATATTTCAGCAAGTTATGTTGAAATAGAAAAAAAAAAAAATTGTACAATAAGTATCACTGTTAGTAAATATCAGTGGTTCATTATCTGCTGTAAAAAGGCATTGTCAAATTATAAACTAGATATACAGAAAAAATGTCAACTTAATAAATTATGATAATACGATAGCTGCTGTATATGGGCATTGTCAATTTATAGCTAAATATTAATGTCACAATTTACTTAAATTAAATTACTTACTAATATAAATAACAATGGATTATGTCCACGCTTTTTTGTCAGTTAGATACTCATCCACTGTGTAGTAAGCTTTCTCGGTTAGTCTAGACTTGACGACTCTTTTAAATTTATTTAGAGGAAGGCTAATTACTTCGTCAGGCAGTTTATTATATGCACGTAGACTGATTCCCATAAAAGAACGACTTGTTTTGCTTAGTCGGTAATTACGTAAATGTAATTTATTACTGTTACGCGTAATTCTAGTGTTTACGTCACTATTTTTCGGAAAATTCTCTTTATTTTTGTGGACATATAAAAGATTTTCATAAATATATTGTGAAGCAGTAGTTAATATATTGTATTTGCAAAATTTGCCTCTTAGCGTAGTACGTGCACCCAGGTTATAGATGGATCTGACAGCTCTCTTTTGTAAAACAAAAATAGTGTTGAAATCAGCAGCATTACCCCAAAGCAAGATGCCATAAGACATCAGAGAATGGAAATATGCAAAATATACTAATCTGGCAGTGTTGACATCAGTTAGATGTCTTATCTTTTTAACCGCATATGCTGAAGAACTCAGTCTAGATGCCAACGACGTTATGTGTGCACCCCATTGCAATTTAGAATCAAGTGTGATCCCTAAAAAAGTTGTTTTTTGCACTAGTTCCAGACTCTGATCACCCAACTTTATTATAGGCTTTGTGTCATTTTTATTCGACAAAGAGAAATTTATACACTTTGTTTTTGTTGCGTTAAGCTGTAAATTGTTCGAACTAAACCATTGATCTATCCGGAACAAAACATGATTTATTTCATTAAATTCTTCTTGGTTTCTCTTAGTCTTAAAGATCAGGGAAGTATCATCTGCAAACAATACCATATCACAGACATCCTGAACTGAGTAGGCAAGATCATTGATATAGACCAGAAATAAAAAAGGTCCCAATATTGAACCCTGTGGTACACCCATTGAAACAACGCAGCCATCAGAATGGGTTCCGTTAACATCCACCTTTTGTGTCCGATCGCAGAGATAAGATCTCATCAAATCTAAGGCAATATTATGAACTCCATAAAAATTAAGTTTATTTATGAGGATATCATGGCTTACGCAGTCAAACGCCTTGGATAGATCGCAAAAGACACCAATGGTGTTCCGCGAATCCTCCCAGGCATTTAGCACATAACTTATAAGCCTGACACCTGCATCTGTTGTGGACTTGCCTTTGGTAAAACCAAACTGACTAGTGTGTAAGATTTTGTTTAGATTAAAATGTGACAGCAGTTGGCTTAAGATAATTTTTTCGAATATCTTACTAAAGGCAGGAAGTATTGATATTGGTCGGTAGTTATTGGGGTCCGATTTTTCGCCCTTTTTAAATATGGGAATAGTTTTACCGGCCTTCATGAGATTAGGAAATATGCCCTGGTCAATGCTTTTGTTAAATATGGCTGCCAAAAATGGAGCTGACATGTCCATTATATGGTCCATAATTTTAACTGATATCCCCCAGAGATCCTCAGTTTTCTTTTTACACAAAGACTTAAAAGTTTTAATAATTACCGTAGCATTGACATGAGTAAAACTAAAGGGGGCATAAGTTACTTTTAAATTCATTTTTAGCAATGTGTTCGACATATCGGAAGAAGATTTTAAAGATTTAGTGGTCTGAGTTGCAATATTTGAGAAAAAACGCTGAAACTCCTCAGCCACATCTTTATCTGATCTATAAATTATACCATCTATTTTTAATTTGCAATTATTTCTTAGGTGTTTCGATTTCCCACATTCTTTATTAATTATACCCCATGTAGTCTTTATTTTATTATCAGCTTTATTTATTATATTTTTTAAATGTATAGTTTTAGCTACATGACACACTTGTTTAAATATTTTGGAGTAGTTTTTAACATATTTTAAAAAACTTTCGCTTTTATTATAAGATTTTTCGCTATATAGGTCATAAAGTTTCTGTCTGCTCTTGTAAATACCCACCGTAGCCCAATTGTTAAAGTTTGAATATTTTTTTTCTTGTACAGTTTTTTTTGTAAATATTGTGGAAAATTGTTTACTAATACACTTAAAAAATTGATTGTATAATTCATTTGAATTATCACCAGGGTATTTAAGGCTATTAAGTTCAGAGCTAACGTTTGTAATAAATTTATTAATTCGTGTATTATTATAATATCTAAATGTAATATTCTGATTATGTTGTAAAATGTTCATATTAATGTCAAAAGTAGCTAGTTGGCCATAATGATCAGATGTCAAGTTGTGCATTATTGATTTATATGTCGGTTTATAATTAGTGAAAATATTATCAAGGCAAGTGCCTGTCGTCAAGGATATTCTAGTTGGCTCTAGAAACAAGTTATCTAAGCCATATGACTTCATAAGGTTAAGGAACCGTGTTGTTGTTGAGGAGCTTTCTAAGATATTAATATTGAAGTCTCCACACAAAATTATACTTTTGTTTGATTTGCTGACCTTACCTAGAATATCTTCTAAAGTGATTTCGAAATTGTTATAATCACTAGCCGGTGGTCTATATATGCATACAATAATAAACTGCCCAACTTCGGCGCATGCAACTTCTATAGTGCGCTCAATAGACATTTGAGAAATGTCATACCTTTCTTTACATTTAATATTATTTTTTATTAAAATAAGAGAACCGCCATGTATTGCTCTTGATCTGGAAAAACAACTTACAATATTATACTGTTGTATATTAATCGTTTCATGTTTCTTTAGCCAATGCTCAGTTATACACATTACATGAATATCAAACCTTTCAAGAAATAAACTAACTTCTAAAACTTTATTTGTTATAGCCTGTATATTTTGATGAAATATATTAATATTTTTAATCACATTATTAGATAATATACATTGGGATTTAATTGTTGTATTTACCAATGCATGTCCAAGATTATTACATGTAAGAATGTTATTATTATTAAATGTATTATTATTATTGCTGCAGACATCAGGAGTATGCTGTTTGCTGATGCCATACATTGTCCCAAAAGTTAGTTTAAAGTAACTGGAATGTTATTGCTATGTGGTACTTTCACTTTTAAATTATTGATATTATATGCAATCATTTTAAATATATATTTTACCATATTTTGTGAGAAAGTAGACTTATTGTTATATTTATTAATATCAAAGTAAAATATATCCCTATCATAACATGTGCCATTATATAACAAACAGTTATAATTGTATATAGTTTTGTTAAGCTGTTTTGAGATGTCAAAAGGAAGCCCACATAGATAAATTTTGTAAATGCCTTGTTTACAAATGTTTCTTAATGTCTTAATTAAGGTAATTAAGTCATTTCTGTTTACATTTTTGTTTCCTAATATAATAATTAATATTGTATTTAAGTCATACTTATAGTTATTAATTTTATTTGTGATTACACTAGTAGGGGCCCCCTGGTAACAATTATTAATAACCTTGCAATCTGTGTACATGGACATGAATGCTCCCGCGCCGGTTCCAAGTTCATCTGAGAACATTACAATTTTTTGAGCCTCCATTAAGTTGTCTAACTTATTTGCGCACGAGAGAGGGGGCGCTTGCTGGCTATGCGATGGATGCAGCTCGCTGTCCTCCTCAGTAGAAATTGCATTGAAGTTGCGGGCGGATGCGTCGTTCATAGCACATGTGCATATGTTCTTGGATGATTCCAGGGATTGGAAACGCTGCAAGTTGTATTCGCCTAGTTCTATGATGTTGTCCATGGAGCGAACATATTCATCAATATTCTTCTGTGCGTCACAAAGTTTAGTGCGCAATAAATCACATTCACAGTTTTTCTTGTTTAAATGTTGTTTGTAGTGATCTATGCGTTTGACTAAAGTTATATTTTTTCTTAATATTTTTGTAGATTTTGAGTGCTGCTTCAAGTGTTTTTTGCACCTTTTAATAATTTTATTTAACTTAATATATTTCTTTATTTTGTTTGTGCCTGTAATGTAAGTTTGTTTTGCGTTATTGGGTAATAATTTGTCATATATGTCTAGTGTGTGTTTTAAATCATTTTGTGCATTGCTTTTATTTATCAACTCTAGTTTTAAATTGGAAAGGTGTAGTTGCTTTTCCAGGTCCTTAATTTTGTCCAAGGAGTGTGTGTAGGTCTCCTGGCAAACTTGATAATCATTTAGTGTTTGCTGCTGTTTATTACACTCATATCGCAAATCCTCCAATTCTGCGTTCATTTTAGTTAGCTCCTGCTTGAGTGTGGTGTTTTTGGTAATAATTATTCTAATTTCTTCTTCACTTTCTTGTCTTTCACGTAATAAAGTTTGACACAATTCTCTGGACTCCTCCAACTCCTCAAGTGCAATTTTCAGCTTTATTTCTAGACTTAAGCTTTTGTGTGAACGGATGGTTACATTATCCATTCTTATTTAAAAATATAAAGGATAAATATCTAAAGTTTAAATACCTTAACTGTGACAATAGGCAAACTTAAAACTCTCACACGACGCAAGCAATTTTACTGTTTTAATAATTTGTTTACACATACATACTAATAAAGCACTTAATCGTTAAATAACCTACTATATTTACACAAACTATATAATAATAATAATAAAACAATTTTAAAAATATCTTATGTGGACCGAACCATAGACACTTATCAATACATAATTTAAAAAATCGATTTTAAATTGTACGGTAAATTATTTATTTAATTTGATGACAACCATATACTACGAAAAATTCTTTTACATTTAAAAGTAAAAGAATAAATAGGAAAACATAAAATGGAGACCGCTTTTAACAAATTGAATAAATAAAGTCGTAAAAGTTTTAGCTAAATTGACAATATGATATTTGTAGAAATAAAACATGTAACATATTTTTACACAAACAACTAAAAACACTTAGATAACAATAGATAATTTATTAAAGGCGTCTATAACTATACGACGAAGGCAACCAGCGCACTTGGGAGGCCTTGCTTTTGGGCGACATAGTGACGGTGACTGAGGCAACTGTAAACTAAACTGAGTTTCAGTCGTTGACGCTTTTAAACTTCCCTTTCCTATCATCGGGTAAGTCGAGTTCAGATGTCGCGTCTCAATAAACAAATAATATTAATAACAAACAATGTAAATCGAATATTTTATGACAACACCATTTATGACACTGAACCATCATTATTAATTTAAAAATAGTTTCATTATATTCAACAATTTCAAGCCCACTGAGACAGGCAGAGAAAACAGCGCCACTAACCACGATCCAATCACAATTCTCTTGCTTCCTTCACATCCACAATCCTCTTCACACACAATGAAAATAAAAATAGCATAGTACATAATAACGTAGAATCTAAGCATTATACGAACGGGTATAAGAACGGATAATGTACAGAAATCTAAAATTATGCATGGACAATGTGGAAACATTATATCTAATCGTACAAAATGGGTTCATTGTGCAAACTCATGCCCAAGTGCGTAATTGGATGATGTTCCAGATTGTTATGTCGCTCCCGACGCCTCGCTTTTGATTGTCACGAGTATTAAATAAATGAGGGCTAATCTTCGCGAGAATGTAATTCTAAATGAAGACTTCAGCTTTACTAGAGGAAAGTTACAGAAAGAAATTATACGAGAAAAAATATCATTAGATATTATTTTGTTATGTGACTGCGCTACGTGTTTCTTTTATTCTGTCACTTTATCACTTAATATGGTGTGACGTTCTACAGGTTCTAAAAGATACAAACAAATGCCAATTTTGTAGAAGAAGCGCTTTATTCTCACAAGTCAAATATCCCAATCGCAAGCATTGCGAAGTCTAATAGTCAAGACCAAGTAGTCCTTATATCGTCCTCCAAGTCATATCGTATTCGCAGGTTTCGCAGTTTCCTAGCCTCGTTTCCCAATTAATATTGTATTTGCAAGTATCGCATCCAAATGAAAGAACTGCCTCCCGCGCCGACTGCGCTCGCTTAGACTCATATATAGCACCAGAACATTACTAGAATTCTTATGGCATTGTACTTGTTTATAAAATAAACTAACAAAGAGATCTCTAGATGCTTCGACAGGTGTTTATGTGCACGGATGCTATTGTTCCGAGCTCCTTGTTGTTGTTTAATTGCATTAGTTTTTTTATTTATTCCATTCGATGAAAGTCTAGATGTTTGTGGGCAATAGTAATTATCAATTAATCAATCATTGATTGATTGATAATAGTAACGCCTTTTTTCCACAGGGAATTATTAGGTATACAAATATTAGTATTATATATTCATTGCGAGTTGAAGATAAACGATATTAAGATGACTCTGGTGTGTTTGATAATGAAATCACAATTAAAATGCGAACGATGTGAATGTTTATGGCTGACGGCGCCTGAGGTAACCGTAAACTGAATCAGTTCTTTCAGTCGGTGGCGCTCTTGGCCTTCCTCCTATCATTATGCCAATTTTGATCAATATGTTCATGTGATTACCAACAGATATTAGCTTCCTACAATAGCTTATTACCAACAGACAAATTATTGTTTTAAAGATAGTAATAAAGTTTAAAACCAGAGAGATATAAGAAGATATTGTTCTCAGAAAATGGTCGTTCTTATTTCTTTATACAAAAAAGTTTTGGACATTTTACAAAATTCAAAGCAGTTGTGAAACGAGCATTTTCGCAGCGAAAGTGGTTACTTGAAATGAGTCGCTAAAAGCTAGATCCATCAAGCACTACATCGCCGGTAGATGTTACAAGTACTCTTACAAATGGGGACAACTGCGAGCCAGTGGAAAATAAGTAAAATTCTCAATATTGCTAAAAGTTTTACAGAAAATAAATACAAATGACATCGTACCTTTTGGGCTATTTTTGTACTACTTTTGCCGAATGATAAAAAAATTTACAAATGGTAGTTTCAATACTTGTATTGATGAACTAATAACAATTTTTCTTTTAATTACTGTTCAATTAAGTTATTAGGAAAATAAGGTACGGATTTTGTATCGTTTGTCAATCACGAAGACAGGCATCATATAGAAGTTAGTTGTCTCTGACACGCCATATTAACAGTTCTGCTTTGAACTGTCATAATTATAGTTTGATCATTTTGCACACCTAAACAATACAAAATTAAGAATATTACCCAATTACATTGTTTACTTCGTACATTAAAGTATTTGAAAATATATATGCAACTGTTACAATTTAAACCAAGTCCCTATAGAAAATGAATGATGTTCTTTACGCCTTTACAGAAATTATAGATATGTAAATGTAATATAAACTTTATATATTTATTGTGGCTCAACATATGACAGCACCCTGCCTAATATAAGGCTGGAAAACGGTCTATGAATTGAGGCGACTGCTACTGTAGTTAAAAAGCCATAAGTAGTAATCGACTTACTAAGCCGGCTCCGTTGGAACCAGCGACCTTTATACCAAAACGCCTGATACCAAAACGTGACTAAATTGCTTTACGGTTTGTACAATCGAAAGCGGTAAATCGGCAGACTGGGCCGACCCAGACCACCACCCGACCCGAAGAAAATATCTAATAATCAAATGTTATAAAAAAAGAATGTTATGAAACAATTTTTTTTTCTCCGACCAGGAATCGACCCTGGGACTTACACGTAGCCGGTTGGTAAGTCAACCAATGTGTTATTAATAAAATAACAGGTAATGAATGTAAAATAATGCGCCTAATTTTAAATCTTACTGTATACAATTAACAGTTTTAGTTAGTTTATCCCTTCATTATTTGTAACGTTAATTAAAAAGCTTAGTTTTGTTTTTAATTAAAGCTTAAACTTTGTCGATGGTAGTGAAAAGCAAATAAATGAATTTAATCAATGTAGACTCAATAATCCTGGGCATTAAAAGTTTTATGAAGAATGAAGTCCAAATAGCATTTATTTCTGAAGCCATTATTTTTGAAACGAGTTCAAGTTTTCGTTAATTAATAACGTTTGAATTTAAATCTTTGATTTTGACTAATTCTCATTTATAACACTTTATTGAACGCGAACTGAAACATGTTGAGTGATCGGTGGCTCATTTTAGCGAAAGTTTTATTAAGTCATAAACTTCGTAGCCTATAACTTGGTATTAATAACCCAAAATTGTCTATAACGCTTAATATTTATATGTAATAAGTAAATTGTAAAATAAATTTTAATTGTTGTCTTAATTGCTTTCTAGAGTCCACTCACTGGAAATTATTTAACAAGTTATGTCAACAACCCCGTAATATTTGATACACACTTTTATTTAAGCTAATTTGTTTATTAAATTTAAATTAAGTTATCTGATTTGCGTTTGTATTCTTACTTTATTAGAAATATCTTTTTAAATAGCTATTAGGTCTTTTTTGTAATTATTTATTACAGATTTTTACCAAACAAATACTTTCTAATATGCTCTATATTTGCCAATTAATTCACCAAACTAATTTATGCATACCTGAATTTGTCTTACAAAAGTTAATATTGTAACATTAGCTAGAACATAGAGCGAGTCTTGTGTTGACAAGGCACCGGCGAGCAGTCCATTTCCTGTCGACGACCGGATCTCTGGTCGCCACATTCAGCCGCTGCTTCCATTGTTACTTCAGAGCCGGAACATAACACGGGCACCGACAGATTTACTCTACCTACCTACACATACCAGTACATGCACAATAACTGTCAGCTAAACAACGCCTTCAGAATGAATGGCTTTACATAGGACTCAATGGTTTCACTTGAACGCTATAGAGAACCCGTATTGACTTTACAGACGGTAATGAAGCGAAATTTAGCAATCAATAGGTGTTTTTTTTATGTATAATGTAGAGTATAGTAGATTCTTCACACGCAAATAAATCTATTATTATTGTTTTGTATACAAAACTTGACGACACGCGTGGCGCACAAGTTAAATCCCCAGTTTGATTTCCGGTGGGAGCAAATGTTTATTTCATAGCTTTTATTCGTAATATTTCATCATTATATTAAATATTAAAAATATTTGTCAATAAAAAAAGAGTCAGATTTTTACTCCGTGTCCGGTTGTTTAAGTGGTGCCCAGTCCACTTATAAGTATACCGACCGAGAGGTGACTTAGTCGTGTTTTGGGGTCCAGCTTGCAAGTTGCCGGTTTCAACTAGGCCGGCATAGTAGATGTGACTGTTACTTGCAGTTTTAATAAGTAGCAGTCACATGGTGCTGTCAAATGTCGCGTCACAATAAAATAGCTATTTTTCAACAACAAAATTAAGTTTGAAGGGTTCAATTTTTTTGTCAAAAATCTAAATTTGTTGCTTTTGTATCAAAATTTTCCCTTTAATTTGCCAGTAGCAAACTGGATCCCTGATGAAAATGTTTCGTGAGCGACAAACTTTTTCATCCTAACAGAGCTTTCAAAAGCACAGCTCGAAAGTTCTAATTAATTTTTAATCCTTATTCCTACTTTGCGGCTTCACGTATTAAATTAATATTGTAAATATTTGGTTTATGAATAAATTTGGACGTTAATTGTTGGTAAGTATTAAGTTTGCGAAATTAATTTTGTGTATATATATTAAGGTATGATATTTAAAGTTACAATTATTAAATAAGTATAAACAACATTGTTGTGTTCGATTACATTTCCTAACTAAGAAATGATATTAACACAATTTTAAATTGTTTAAATGCTTGTTCTAATAAAAGTTGTAACCCGTGTTGTCACCTTAGCGTATAGCCATTGAGGTAGTGCCCGTAATTGCGATTGCAATGCAGTGCCGTGCGAGAAGCACATTCTACGTTGCCGCTGGAATTTCAAACTATTAAAAGAGTTATTATTAAATGGAATTTGCGGCTATGTCGATTAAGCTTCTGTTGTTTAATTTTTATGGTTTTTGGTATGAGGAGAAATAAAAATATCATAGCCCCTTATATGTAGTTGTGTATATCAAAAAAGGTCTTTAATACTTTAAAGACCATACTGATTAAGAGATTGTACATGTATTTACTCACGCTCCCAATATCAGTTATTAAAGTAGGTAGTGCAGGAGTATTATTAGGTTACTATATAAATTTACAATGTGACGTCAATGATTTGATAATATAGTTTACATATTAGGTTATACTTTGACCTTTTGCTAATATTTCTTTACAATATAATAAGTCCTTTAATTAATGACATAATAAAACCTTTTATAGTTTGTCTTGCATCATTTAAAGGATAAAATAATACGTGTTAAGACCCGTATATGAATGTTTTAATTACAGCTTTAGGTAATGCACATAATACAATAAACTGTACTTTTTATAACTATTTATATATCTAAAGGAAAATAGAAAGAGCGTCGAATAGAGATGTCCACTTGTCGAGTGCCCCCTTCAATCAGGCGTGTAGGTGGCGTGACCCTCTGTAGAACACATCAATTTGCTAAGTCAACTGTGTAAGTGCGATGCGACGCAGGAAACTTTAAATGATTGTAGCCATGGGTGCTTTTATTGTTATTGAAGGGGAATCGTGTTATTGGCAACTTTATATATATTGTTTGAACTACTCTTATCTACTTTTTTATTATGAAAGTTAACTGTTTTTATGATCTTTTTAGTAGCTCAATATTTTTATTGGAGCTCGACCCAATATGACAGACCCCATCTAATGTTAAGCTGGAGTGCGGTCTTGTATCTTAGAAACAAGACGCCCAAAGTCAAAGTCACCAAAGATACATTAGTACGGGGAAGTGGTTAAGAAGTTTTAAACCAGTCTCTTAGTTTGGGAGTCTATTTATCGACCACTAACTACATTGTTCAACCTTATTACCCTTACGTGTTTCTAATCTTTTATTTATTTTTACATTCAAACTACTTTGACTTAGCATCTAGGATTGATCCTGGCAGATAAAATAGCGCTGGCATTCATGCTACGCATGTTTTGTTACCTACTTAGTTTTGCGACTGTGTATAAATTTATCGATTTATACACGTTCTAATTTTTAAAATAATAAATATTATCGATTATGTGCCCGAATGTACACATGCACATACTTGTTTCCACCGCAGTCGTCCAGCGCTTTTATTAACTGCCGGGATCTGTATAAGAATAATTTTCTTTTTTATTTTCTCCATCAACATTAAGTTTACGAGTGTTCTTTTAAAAACTTAAAACCGTGATTGCATGTTCACTTGAATGTGTCGCGTGTGAAACTAACATACCATTAGCACTGTGCACTTCGGAGCCATAACAAAAACTCTCATATAAAATAAATTGTAACTACAGTTATTTCTTAAGTAATGATTTGCAGTTCATTTTATTTTTATTGATAAGGTTTTTTTTTTTATTTATGACTCGACATATGATGGTATCCATTTATTTATTTAAAATGTCCAGTAGGTATCTATTGACACACTTGGAATTTTACAAAATAAAATCCCGCCTGATGTTAAGTTGGAGTAAGGCCCATGAATAGAGGCGACTGCTTCTACCGTCAAATAACCGTCAATAGCCAATAGCATCCACTATGCCGGCTTAGTTGAAACCGGCAACTTACAAGCTGATCTCAAAAAGTGCCTAAGTCACTTCACGGTCTGTATACTTGTGTTGTACTGCCTGCCTACCACAACACTTTAAACAGAAAGTACTACAATTTCTAAGTAATGATTTGTAGTTAATTAATTAATTCTTTTTTTCTATAATCAACATTAAATCACTACTAAACCCGACTGAATCGGCATTCGAACTAAAAGTATCAGCGCGTCGTTTCTTTATCGAACAATCGAAAAGTGGAATGCTTTACCAGCCCATATATTCGCCCTATTCTATTTTCTTGGTTTTAAGGTAAGTAAAATAGAACGTATTTTACGTAAGATTTTTTATATTTTCACAATAGATTTTACCTATATATAAATATTTACTCTTACTCTTACGCTAGTTGCTTGTGTGAGGAAGACAGTTTCAATTTTTTTTACATTTTTAAACTAAGCTACTATAGTCCTTGTATCATAGAAACAGAACAACCAATCAATCAATCAATCAAAATGTCACGCCTTTTTCCCACAGGGATAGGCAGAGACAATGGAGCGCCACTTACCACGATCCTTACACAACTCCTTCTTCAACTTGCTTCCTTCACATCCACAATTCTCTTCATACAAGCTCTGTGGTTATGGGCACTAGGCAACCTGGCTTTCTTGAGGATGTCTCCGATTTGGTCGGAAAACACACTCCTGGGCCTGCCTTGTTTAACGCATCCATCCACATCAGATTTATAAATTCCTTGTACAGAACAACCAAAGTACATATTATATCAAAGATACATTGGTACCGGTGGGTGGCTTACTTAGGTATCTTCATTATCTTCATTATTTAGGTGTTAAAAAGTATGTTACCTACTTCGATAGATAATATTTGTTAAAAATTCTTTTATAATATTTTAGATTGTTATTTATTATTAAATCTATTATATTTTGTACAGAATGGTATACGAGTTATTTAGGCAACATAGATAAGGGAATTTCTCATATTTTTTGGTTTGATAGCTATTATAAGTATATTTATAAAACCTTTATAAGTGTATTTAAATTGTAGGTATTGTGATAGTGATGAGATTATAGAGCAAGATTGTATATTATAATTGGTAGTGAAGACCTATGCGATAGTAAGCCGCATAAAATTTATTTAATTCATTATTCAATGTTTGCGCAAAATCTAACTAAGAAAATACTACCTATTCTATCGCTTTTAAAACTTAATAAATATAAGCTTTGTGCAGGCTTGTATCATAATAGGTGGTTATAACTATAAAACCACCTATTATGATATCTGAAAAGGAAAGTGTAATCAAGACAATAACTAATTATTTTAGTATTAATATATGAGGCATGCCCTTGTATTTGACATGGCAATTAACGTAAGGCGGTACCTATTATTGTTGACATGTGCGCGAGTATGCGCGTTTTAATTAAACTAATACGTGATATGTCGAGATCACGATTTCGATATTTTCTCGTTTATTGCTCCGGAGGTAAATAATTGACTATACATTCAATTACATTGAAGTTCGTATTTGAGTGTCAAATTACATAAACGTGCCGCTCAGAGGGTTTAAAATATTCTTCTTTATATTATCAACCACTGAACAGACTTTTACAGCGTCTCCCTACGATTACGATAACCGTGAAGCCTTCGAAACGTCGGTTTAAAATTGTCAAATTGTCACACCTTTTTCCCACAGGGATAGGCACTATCCTGACATTACTACATAAAAACTTTATAAATGTACCTATAGTTATGTAAACTAGGCAACCTAGATTTCTTGAGAATATCTGTTGAAATTAGATAGTAAGCTTTAAAAAATTAATAGCACACCCAGTAACTAAGATGGCTGGACATCTTGGCTGGCTGAATACCTATTAGGGGCCTTGGCAACTATTAGGAGCGGCATGGCTGGAATGGCGCAGGACTGTATCTGAAGGCGGCGGAATATATAAGGATGTTAAGAAAATAAGTTACAATTATTTTAAACGCGCATTTGTAAAACGCGTCCAAGACGTTTTAACTCAAGGCATGATCTGAAGTGCGCTCGATACATGTAAGCGTATATTTAAAACTAACGTATGCCATTTACGAACACACAATCGACAAACTACATTGACATTGAGTTTTTGACAGCATCCGACAGCATATGACAGCATCCAGCTTGATGCTAAGCAAGAGTGTGGTCCATGAATGGATGTCACTACTACTACAGTTAATAACTGTAAGTAGCAGTCACATTTACTATGCCGGCCATGTTGGAACCGGCAACTTACAAACCGATCCCGAAACGCGACTGATCCCTTCACGGTCTGTATACTTGTAAGTAGTAGTAGTACCCCGGATCGGCAGACAGCCTACCACTTTTTGATAACCAGACCCGAAACAAAAATCCACCTCTTTTTTTTTAATTAACAAATATTAGGCTTACCTACTTACCTAAAAAGGCATAAAAATATGAGATAAATTTCTAAAGATATAAGTTTTCCTTTAACATAACTATGTTAAATCCTACAGCACGAAATAGCCATATAAGCTTACAGTATACCAGCAAGATAGGCTTGCCTCTCTAACCAGGAATTAATTCCCACGTGCCATCATTCCTACGTCTGGCACCGACTAGAAAATTACAGCCTTATGTAATCACAGGTTCAAATACGTTTAATCATCGCGTTGGTAACATATTATTAACACTTTAGAGAAATATTTCAACAGTTCTATTCATATAGCTTGTATGAAGAGAATTGTGGATGTGAGGGAAGAAAGGGAGTTATATCAGGATCAGGATACGATCCATTGTCTCTGCCTATCCCTGTGGGAAAAAGGCGTGACAATTAGATTGAATGGTTGATATATTTCACTGTTAATACTTTAATAATGATTTTTTGCTCAACGCTTTATAAAACAGGGGAAAAGCATAACACAGAGTAGCCCAGTCGCTATATCTTATGCTTTTTAGGTTCTAGGATCTTAAAGAATCCTAATTTAAGGTAGAAAGATTGTACGGTATATTCTCTCAGAATAAAGAAACATAGTTCTTTTTCTCTGTTCTGAGGTGTATTCTAATTACTCGTATTCGTTAATTGTCGCTTCATTGGGCTTGCGATCCAGTCGACACTATATCTACGGGTGCTTCCACCGTCCGGTACCAGGTTGAAGTATAAAATAAATAGATATAAATGTAAATGTTTACTCAAAGTAATCTTAAATGATTTTGTAAGTGATCAGAAGTTGCATTAAAAAAATCGTACATACTTGTAATTGCGGAAATCTAATGTTGTTTCAATTATTTTTATTATATTACTTTAAGCCGAATAAAAACCAAAACAATTTCAAATATCTTGTAATTTAATTAAATTTAAAATCGTATTAGAAATGCATTCTTGTGTTAATTTTACCACACACGGTGCTCCAATTAAATTAATAATACATTTCAATTTGTTAAGTAATCATTAAGCGCAAATGACAACTTAATAGTAAAAAATCTACTTTATTGTAAAATGCCCGGCGACAGGCGTGGACGAACGGTCACCGATTGGTTTGTTGCGCGTAAAGTCCCGGGTTCGATTCCCGGTCGGATCGAATATTTGTTTCATAGTTTTTATTTGTAATATTTAATAATTATATTATATTGCAAAATATTATATAAATATTGCAAATATTTGTTAATAAAAAAAGAGATGGATATTTGCTTCGGGTCTGGTTGTCAAAGAGTGGTAGGCGGTGGTACCCAGTTCGCCGATCCGACATATGACAGCACCCCGCCTGATATCAAACTGGAGTGCGGTCCATGAAGGGAGGTTGACAAACAAGTTGATCCCGAAACGCAACTAAATCACTTCACGATCTGTATACTTGTAAGTGGTGGTACTACCAAAGTTTTGTCAGGATCATAAAAAATAGCTATGCATTGTCTTTGCCTGTCAACTTTTATAAATATTTTGTACTTCTATTCACTTTACTTCGCACCTACATTTATATTTAAACTCATAATCGATATAATCGGCCATTAAGATATAATGCTACTATTAGAAGGTATTTTAACTTTAACATTATTCACCCGGATGTCATAAAACTCCATAGAAATACATGAAAACAATTTTAAAACGTTATTTATTAATGTTTTCTACTTCAGTTGTCATTAACACAAATATTATAGAGAAATATTTCGGTCAATTGGTATCTGACTTTAAGCGTATTTTAGAAGTGTCTTTTTTGCTTTAATATTTTACAAATGGGCATAGAAGTGACTCGTTAACAGACTATTTATAAAGTAGTACTCGGATAAAGGAAAATTCAAATTAATTTAAATTGGAGTAGTTGTATTAGAGATAGAAACTTATATGTTAGTCTTATTTGTTAATTAAACTTCTATTGAAGATTATTTACAATTTCCACTTAAGAAAGTGCAATTCTAAACAGCTGCACTATCAACGTAATATGTTCTTAATTAATAGGGATTTGTATCAGATTTTACGGTACTTAATTAAACATTACCACATTTCTTCGCAGTAAAGTAGGGACGTGATAAGTTGAAACACGACATCTGATCTAAACTGATGCTAAGCAAGAAAAGGTCCAAGAGCGCCGACGCCTGAAAAAAAAAGTAAATATCGGTAAGCAACAGTCGCGCCCACTTTGTCGGTTTAGCTAAATATCGGTAATTTTATAGCCGAACCCGAAACGCGTGTGTCACTTTAGAGTCTCTAAACTTTTAATTTTTCCTAAATCATTTTTGGTAAAACAACAATGTAAATAACATAACATTTTCTCATCTCCCAACCTTAAAAGACATTAGGAAAATGAAATAATTTGTCTGAATTTATTTCAAAATTAAATTTTCATCCTTATTTGAGGGAAACTTCAAACAGGTAGACTATTCCATTATGCTACAAAATTTTGTTAGTAAGCAGGTTACGTAATGACGATGCAATTAAAATGTATTTCTAGAAACAGCTTGGTTCTATACATTGGTTCTATACATACATTTATTAAAACTTTCTTGAAGAACAAAATAAAAATAATAATATTATTATTTACGCTTTTGATCACAGAAAATATACATACACAGCTATAAATTAAATTGGTTATAATTGCGTAAAATTATTTAGTTTATACGCAAAACCTAACTACTGTTAACAAAAATAAAATAAAAATTACCTTGCATAGTAACCGCGACTCAGGCAACCATAAATTGAAAAGGTCTACTGCTGGACATATGCCTCACCCAGACGCTGGAAGCAGCCGACAATTAGCAGTTTCCTGATACCTTTAGCAGGGTGAACGTTTTATTATCACTATCACGAGGCTTATTAATATATATCAAAGGACATTAAATTGGAGTCAATATCTCACGTAGATCAAATGGAAAAATACCATATCAATGTGTTGGCATACATTAATAAAGCTGACAATATTATTGTTTATGTCAAACGATAAATAACTCATAGTCATTGTAACAATTGTGAATTTTATCATATTGATATCTGATTACAATCTCTAATATACAATGCCTGTACCATTGAAATTTGTCAAAAGCTCAACCCGAGTCAAGCTCAAGGCTTTACACACCTTAACCCTGAACATAACTGCAACAAGGTGTGGCACAATTGGATTATTCAAATACGCAGTGGGCTGGTTAGATTGGTGTTAACTTAATCTATCGAACAATTCGGTAACATTGAATCAAATTAGCTTATCGGTAACTCGATCACAATACACTTACTACAACTAGGGGTCCTAATCAATAAATTCGATAACATTGTTAGTTCACGTGTCTTTATTAAATTAAATAGTTAATTCAAATGTAAGCTAAATTCCAATTCGATTCAATTGTGATAGTGCAGTATATATACTCGTAGTTAGTTAACTATTAAACAATTTGTTTACATTCACAAGAAGCAAATGACCGCGGCAGTCTCATCTGCTCATAGATCTACACTCTAGCGTCCATCAGGCGCAGTGCGGTCATATGCCGATGGTAATCCTAAAATAAATCTTTGTATACTCATCTCAAAAACTGTACACTCTTTTTTTTAAATAGTAACCACGGAAATAGAAACAATGAGAAAAAACCTAGGACCTAGGTTATTGACTTTATTTTCTTCATTTTAAAATTTATTAATATTCATAGACCTATGCTAATTGCACTTAATTATTATAACTAATTAATTAAATAAAAAATATTTTTTTACAATGTTTGATTTTTTAATGTTTACAAATATGTATAAAATAACTTGAAAAACAAATAATATAAAAATATTGTGAAGGATGACTGGAGCACCTACACGGACCTTAACAAAAAGATTGTTGAGATTCATTAAAAAACAGATAATACTTTAACATTTAAGAAACTAAAATGAAAATATTCCAAGTGCTAATTTGTCGAACTCCCACGCTCAAAGTTTGTGCACGAACAATTGACTAATTTGAATGATAGGCCATTGTTTTAAGCGTCAAGCACACAAAATGATAAATATTTATCGATAAGTATTTTACTTATTGTTTACAATCTCTTATTGTCAGAGCCATATGAAGTAAATATATGTGAATTTTGATTTTTCGGGTTGTATCTTTTATTTACAATACAGAGATAATAATTACAACTATAATTAAACTAAAACTAAAAAAGTAGGATAAATTATAGATAAAAAACTTGTTCCAAATCGGTGCATTGTCTGGTTGAATAGCAATGTTGATCCTTTGACCCAAATATTGCCCAACTCTCTTGTCACCTGATCTGATCAAATGTTTCGACAACGCCTTGAAAATTGCATGTGCCCACGGCCCGAGAGTTTCAACAACATACAAATTATACAATGAGATGCGAGGGAGTTGTGTCAGGATCGTGGTAAGTGGCCGCTCCTTTGTCTCTGCCTATTCCTGTGAGAAAAAGGCATGACAATTTTATTGATTGATAAAATTTTTTTTAAAGTACTTAAAATCCTTGTCATAATAGAAACTGAACGATCTAAAATATGAAGCATTTAAACTTGAATTTCAACTACGAATTGTGGCTAATTTGGTATTGAATGCGACAGGTGTGAGATGAAAACAAAACAATAGCGACATCACGCCGCTTGTAAAACAATACATGACTTCCTCCCACACGGCAAAGCTTTGTATTTGAATCTAACTTCTGTCGTTCCTCACTGCCACCGCTGAGACAGCCTGATGGCTCACTGGCGCATACGGCAAAAGCGAAGGCCGATCTCTTGGCTGGGCTCTTTGCCGTTAACTCGCGGATCGACGATCGTGGTGCAGGGCCACCCACCTTGCGCCCATGCGGGCATACGATGCCTGATATCCGTATCAGACAACGCGATGTCCGCATGGAGCTACGATCGCTCGATATCCGGAAGTCCAGTGGGCCTGATGGTATCCCAGCGCTTGTCCTTAAAACGTGTGCAGCGGAATTGACTCCCGTCTTGACGAGGCTGTACCGGCTCTCATACTCGACGGGCTGTGTGCCTCGGGCTTGGAAGGGGGCTAACGTGCAACCGGTCCCGAAGAAAGGCGACCGATCGGACCCTGCAAACTACCGTCCAATAGCTGTAACCTCGGTTCTGTGCAAGGTCATGGAGCGGATAATTAATGTCCGCCTCATGGCCTACCTGGAGGGTCATCAGCTGATTAATGACCGTCAATATGGCTTTAGGCCGAAACGGTCAACTGGTGACCTTCTGGCGTACACCACGCACGTCTGGGGTGAAGCGTTGGATGGCAACGGAGAGGCCCTAGCCATCGGCTTGGACATCTCCAAAGCATTTGACAGGGTCTGGCACAAGGCCCTTCTTTCTAAGCTCGTGGCATACGGCTTACCTGACCGTCTGCGTGGCTGGATAGCCGACTTCCTGTGTGGCCGCTCCATTCGCGTTGTTGTGGATGGAAGTGCTTCGCGCAGGATGCCGGTGAACGCGGGCGTTCCTCAGGGCTCCGTGCTGTCGCCAACCTTGTTCCTTCTGCATATCAATGACATGCTGGATCTGGGATCCAGCATTCATTGCTATGCAGACGACAGCACGGTGCATGGACGCTACACTGCCCGCCCCGCAGCCGGAAAACAGGAGATAGCCGATGTGAGAGAGTCTGTTGTAGCGGAGCTGAACCGGGTTCTTGACTGTATTACCCATTGGGGCGTCGAGAACCTGGTTCAGTTTAACGCAGACAAGACTCAGGTGTGCGCGTTCTCGACGAAAAAATCCCCGTTTATCCCCCTTCCTTCTCTTTGTAACATCTCCCTCGGTACTTCGGACAGACTTGACATCTTAGGGATGTCCCTTCGCCGCGACCTGAATTACAGGGACCACATTGAGCGGGCTATTAAGACCACCTCCCGCAAACTTGGCATCCTGAACAAGGTGCGGCGGTTCTTCGCGCCAGAGCTTCGCCTACTTTTATACAAGGCTCAAATACGCTCGTGCGCGGAGTACTGTTCGCATCTCTGGGACGGCTCTGCCAAGTATCTTCTCAATGCCCTGGATTCATTGCAGCGCCGAGCTGTCCGAATTATAGGAGATGCAGAGGTTACACGAACTCTGGAGCCCCTGCAACTACGCAGAGACATGGCGGCTCTGTGCGTCCTCTATCGCCTATACCACGGAGAATGTTCCGAGGAGCTCTTTAACCTTGTTCCTACCTCATCTTTTCACACCCGTAATACCCGCACTGGTCGGGGGAAGCATCCGCATTTTGTCGACCGAATCGGCAGTCGAACTAAAAAGTTCGGTGCGTCATTTCTTTGTAGAACAATCGACAAATGGAATGCTTTGCCAGCCCACGTGTTTTCTCCCTCCTATAACCTTGGATCCTTCAAGCGATGCGTGAAGAAGCACCTTTGGCCGGCATAGTGACGACGACTGAGGCAGCCGTGAACTAACTCGGATGTTTCAGTCGTCGTCACTCTTGGATCTCCTCTTGCTTATCATCAGGCGGGACGAGGTCAAATGTCGTGTCACAATAAAAAAAAAAAAAAAAAAAAAAAAAAAAAAAGTACTGACGTCTAAATCATGTAGGTTTCACTGTGTAACATAACAATTACGGAAGAACAAACTCATAAACAAAAGATATTATTCAGATTGCAACCCTTTTTGTATGCATAATGTCATTATTTACAACTTCTGAAAAGATTATTTATAAAATACTTTTATAGCCTTGTTTTTTTATTGTGACTCTACATCTGATCTCGACCCGCTTATTCGCTTTTTACTTTCCTAATCATATTATGTCTAAATTTATGTTCATTGTTTTATAATATTGTAGATCGATATAGCTAGAGTGCGACGATCCATGCGTGTAGGTAACTCCTGCCCCAAAAATTAATGTCTGCAAGCAGATGACGCGTACGCTGTACCGGCCTAAATGGGTACACTTCAATATTCAATGTTTTCAAATATTTTGTCTTGTCAATTTATTACAATTGTAGTACGAGAACCTGCCTGATAAATACGCAGTATATTGACAGTCAAACTATGCTTTAAGTCTGGATTAGCTAAAAAGTAATTAATTTTTTATTGTGGCTTGACATATAACAGCACCTGACGTAAAGCTGAAAAAGAAAAAAATGATTTGATGACTAAACCATTATTATCGTTCCCCTAATATCTATCATATTTTCAAAATAAAACCATAGTTAATAGTTTTCTATCCACAATAATAGCTACATTTATTTATTATTATATAATTAAAATAATAATAGGAACAGTGTTTATATTATTCAAGTAATAAATCAATTGCGCAGTAAATAAATAATAAATTCACCTTAAATTCACTAACTATGGAACGACCCTTCAAAACAATTTCCTAAGTAGTCTTTCAACCCCTTGTACTTATTCCCTAGAGAGTGGGTCGCTTAGAACTTCATAAATATTTAATTGCATCGAATTTAATATGAAACAAAAACACATAATAGAGCTTTATTTATACACACACATGTAAATTTATGCTCGTCTTCATAAGCTCTTTGAAATGCTATGGCAGTTAAGACGCAGGCGAAGCGAAGCGGTAGAATAAACGTCTACTTGTATAGTATAGGTATAGTTGGGGAACGAGCTAAATGAATTCGGGGGCTGAGGTGCGGTGGGGCGTGAAACGACCACCACCCGTATCTTAGTGGCCGCTTTTAGTGACGCTCATAGCTCGGCGATGTCATTTAATATCGATAAAAACGTGTCCATATTTTCTTTGTTTGATTATTGAAAAATTAGTAAGTTAATTGAATAAAAGAGAGTCGTCAACCGTATTCAGGCTAGAACCGTGGAAAAAGAAAAAAAAACATGCAGTCACTATTCTCAAAACTGAATTAATATATAATTCATTAAAAATTGTTGCTGTCTAATGTTTATACTTCAATTTAATACACATTTATAATTTTTAATAACTAAATCTATTTGCGTTTTAAGGAAAGTGTGTGTTTATTGTTATCGACATTTTGCATGTTACTTCACTATTCATAATAGACACGTGACCATGACGTCACAACCGCATTCCTCGCGCGTTCCTTTAACTCGTTCCCCTACTATAGTTATGGTGAATATAAAATACTTAATTACTTATACTCGTAGATGGAACTAGAAAGTTTTTTGCGTGAAAGATGACCGTTTTTAGGGACCACTTGTTCTTACCGGACATAGACTTTTTTCAGTTGCCGGCACAATTAGACTTTCCTTTACTTATCACATCAGAAAATTTGAAGCCCGATGATGCGTCTGAATAAATTAAAAATTGTTTTAATACAAAACTGGGATTCTTATAAATGTAAAACTGTTTGCGAAAGCATTGAGTAGGTTTGGGCGCAATAAAAAACAGGGTAAGAGGAGATTTACGAAAGAGATTTATAAAAGAGATTAGGAACGATCCAGAATATTATTTCTAGATAAAATATGCCCCGGTGTTGGTGCCCAGTCTGCCGATCCGGGGTAGTACCGTCACTAATAAGTGTATAGACCGTGAAGTGACTTAGTAGGGTTTCGAGATCAGCTTGTAAGTTGCCGGTTCCAACTAGGCCGGCATAGTGGATGTGACTAATAGTTACAGTTATTAAACTGTAGTAGTAGTTACCGCCATTCATGGACCGCACCCCAGCTTTGCATTAGGCATTGCTGCCATATGTCGAGTCGCAGTAAAAATATATACCTACGTGTACCTATATTTTACGAATATATGTGGTTTGAAAGAAGATGTAGTGACAAGGATTGACAAAGGAATGCTTCGATGGTTTGGCCACATGGAAAGGATGAGTGAAAGTAGATTGACGAAAGGAATTTATAAATCTGATGTGGATGGATGCGTTAAACAAGGCAGGCCCAGGAGAGTGTTTTCCGACCAAATCGGAGACATCCTCAAGAAACATCCATAACCACAGAGCCTGTATGAAGAGAATTGTGGATGTGAAGGAAGCAAGGGAGTTGTGTAAAAATCATGGTAAGTGGCGCTCCATTGTCTCTGCCTATCCCTGTGAGAAAAAGGCGTGACAATTTGATTGATTGATTGAGTAAAATCAAATCTCAGAAATGTAGCAGGTACCTGTTGGTTGTAGGCCTTCTCCAACAGTGAACGACTTATAGCATCATGATGAAACTGCAAAAAAAGATTATAAATAAATAATTACATTAAAAATAAATATTAATGACTCGCATAGCAACAAGAAAACCCTTTTCGTCCGAGGGTAGCGTAAATTAATGCAAAAGTTGTCATACCCGTGTCACTGATGGTTTTCTTAAAAGACGTCAGTGAAGTTCAGTACTAAAATCTAAAACAACCTAAGGAACCTTTGACACTCCATCCCAACTCAAATTAAAGCCTCGCTTCAAAAATTTACATCTACTGAAGTGCTGTATTTTAAAATTAAGTGGACACCGGATGTTTCATGAAACCTTTTTGTTTTAGGTCGTATAATGAGATTTTAAAAATAAATTAGGGGCGTTAAATAAATCAGTTTTATGTGAAATATTTTTATTAAAATTTTTTATGGTTAGGAATTCTCATCGTAATCAATTGTCACGCTTTAATTCCCACAGGGAAAGAGGCAGCGTCAACAAAATGCCTCTTTACACGATCCTTTTTTTTAAATTATTATTGATGCTGAACATGTTAGGTCCATGCTCAGATTAATCAAGTATATACTGACTGATCTGAGGGTCCATGATTGGAGGCAATAGCTACTACAATTAAATAACTGCAAGTAACAGTCGTCGCATCTACTATGCCAGCCTAGTTAAAAACCGTTAACTTACAAGCTGATTCCGGAACGATGCTGCGACTGAGTCACGGTCTGTACAAATCTTCAAACAAATTGACTTTATAAAATATGAATGACTCCTATTATAATTAATATAAATATTATATTTATATAAATTGGGTAATAATTATAATATTTCATATTAAACTAAAAAGCTTTGTTTTGTTTTTTAAATTATTAAAGATAACAAGTAGGTATATGAACAAATTGGAGACATTCTCAAGAAAGCTAGGTAGCCTAGTGCCCATAATCATAGAGCTTGTATGAAGAGAATTGTGAATATGAAGGAAGCGAGGGAGTTGTGTCAGGATCATGGCAAGTGGCGCTCCATTGTTCCTGCCTATCCCTGTGGGAGGGGGGCGTAACAATTTTTTTTGAACAAGATATATATATATTTTTTTTAATCACATTTCTATACTAAGCTACTAAAGTGCTTGTATCATAGAAACAGGACAACCAAAGTACATATATCAAAGATACATTGGTACCGGTGGGTGGTTTCGAACTCGTGCTCTCGGTTTGTGTAACCTTTGCACTGCCACTACACCACGGTCGCCTTAATTGAACTATCTATTAGCAATTAAAATGTCAATGGAAGCGTGATATGTTGGCCGATTATATCATTCAGTGTTCCAATTACCGCTAATTAAAGGAACAATATTTAACATAAAATAATAGAAAATTTACAATAGCATGTTTATGTGTGGATTTGCATTAAAACACCTACATTATTGGAGGAGCGGCAGGCTCAACGGCCGTGAACCGTCGGCCCTGACACGCCACCAGCCGCCAGCCACGGAATATGCAGTTCACCATTGCATAGATGGCAATAATTATCTTTAGACATTTGAATTATCTAGTTGCATGCTCTTAAAGGACCTATTATATACCACTTTAATGGTAATAATTTCTTTGGTTTGTGATGAGTTATTCTAATAATGGGATTTCAAATATTTAAACAGAATATGGCTTATGATATGTTTTAGAATTAAATTATTGAATAAATACAACTTCAATCGGTTCGACCCGTCGTTTCTTTGTCGAACAATCGACAAGTTCTATGCCGTACCATGCTTAGGTAGAGTATTTTCTTGATTTTATTACCTTGGATCCTTGAATCGAGGCGTAGAATTATTTGGCCTTAATTGGCTGGCTTAATTGGTCCAACTTCGGCAACTTCCAACTCGGAAGGGCGGCGTTCGGGAAGTTGCGTCATATCTTCTCGTCAAACATCCCACAGTGCCTGAAGACAAGGGTCATCGAACAATATGTGTTGCCAGTGATGACAAAGGCCCTTAAATATTGGCCTTTTGGAAATGCTCAGAGTCGCTCAGCGGGCAATGGAGAGAGCTATGCTTGGTGTTTCTTTACGCGATAGAATCCGGAATGAGGATATTCGCCAATGAACCAAAGTTACCGACATAGCCCGTAGGATTCTCAAGCTGAAGTGGGAATGGGCTGGCCACATCGCTCGAAGAACCGACAACCGATGGGGAAGAAAGGTTCTAGTGTGGAGACCACGAACCGGAAAACGCAGCATAGGTAGGCATCCCACCAGGTGGACTGATATAACGGATATGATATATAACGGATATATATTATACAGAGCTAAAGGACATTATTCATTTTGGGTTTTTATGTACTACTTTTGTTATTTCTAATGATAAAAACATGTATAGTTTCGGTAGGTAGTTTCGATATAAAATAATTAACAACCCAATTCACGATTACGTAATAGTAAACGTAATAGAATAAGTATGAAGTAAAATTAAATTCGTAAATAAAAACTTTTTTGGTACAACCGGCTGTAAAAATGGTAGGCAGAGAGTAGTAGTCGGCAGACTGAACAAATTACCAACAACTGCCTGCCTACGAATACAAATATCATATGTTATGTCTATATAATTCATTATTATTGTTTAATATAAGTTATTATATTACCTTTATTTTATCTATTTATTTGTTAATTGCATTTATAAAGATGTCTAGTTATCTATTTTAATTATTATAGGTCGTTAATCCTTTAGTAACTAATTAATTCACACTGATGTCTAATGTTCCAATTAAATTATATTTAAAGATATATTTACTAGTTTATAGTTCACGACATGTCGCTTAATTAATCATAAGCACATTCTTAAGTAACAGATAATATCATTATATTTAAATAATAAAAACTAGAGGAATGTTAATCTGATTGACAACTTTATTTGGAAACTTATACTCACCCACTTATAATCACGACATAACAATGATACTAAAATATTTATTGCATACTGAATAGTTATTGCTTCCTGTATGCGAATTGTAATTTCGAAATATTAAAAAAAAATACCATTGATATTTTGACAATAAAAGTTGTAGAAATATTTTTCTATAATTTATTATTGTGACTCAGCATATGACAGCACCTCGTATTATAAATTAAAATAATTGTAATTTGTAAAATAAAAGCGATGAAACAAATCTTCGCCCCGACCGGGAATCGAATCCGAGACTTTACGCGTAACGTACTGGTCGCCTCACTATGCCAGCTAAAGACCTTTTTAATGTTATTCTCGCCATAGAGACTCTATAATTATGATCACTGCAGACGCCTGCTTTTTAAGAAATGTTTCCGATTTGAACAAGGAACAACCCATCCATTGTTTTAATGCCCAAACCAACTTACATACCTTGTTCAACCATTCTCAATTTTTGTCCCTGCATCCTCTATCAGATCACACATATTCTTCATTTTATCCGCAACCGGTACAGTACATGCAATCTTTAACGACTTGTTCCATATGACTCGATTTCATTTATAATCGAGTCATATGAAAAAAATCAATAACAAACATGATAATATAAGACAGTATTTTACGATTATTATAATAAATGCACTAAGCTACTAAATTTGAATGTATCACTAGTGGCAAGTGGCTTTGAACCGCCTGCTAATTCATTACCGCTTGGTCATGGTTGTATATATTTTAAATTATATAAATGTTTGTATTATTGGTATATATTTATTCAATAAGAGTTGTGCATTAGTCTGAGAGCACTAGAAACCACATAACTCAGCCTCTCCATGTCTCGGGCACAGTACAAACACA
Organism: Tinea trinotella; assembly: GCA_905220615.1. Classification (NCBI taxonomy): domain Eukaryota; kingdom Metazoa; phylum Arthropoda; class Insecta; order Lepidoptera; family Tineidae; genus Tinea; species Tinea trinotella. The sequence continues at coordinate 6,488,684 of HG992310.1, forward strand.
CAACCGTAAAGGGGTCACTGCAAAGGATGTGCTAGAGTTATGACCGCACATGAGATTGCATAATGCGGTCACTCGCATGACTATTACGTCTATTTATATAAATAAACATAATTCGTATCGAAGTATGTTTTAATAACTAATGCAATTCTTGGTGAGAAGAGCGGCTGTTGTTCGCCATATTTAATGTATTTGCGTTCCAAAATAATTAAAAATTGAATGCAGCGAGACCATTTCAATATCACGTGGTCTAGTGTTATTAATATGGTCTCGCAAACCAAGAGCTTTCAGTTCAAATTCATATAAACACCAGTGTAACTTTGATTTATGTATTTTAGTCGCACTGTTTCTATGATACAATACTGTTTCTCTACTGCTTTCTCAGTAGCGCATTTTGAGTATAGAAAAATTTATAAGTATTTAAAAGTAAGTAATATATACATGAATATATAATATCATAAGTCGTATATCTGATGTGACGTCATTAGATGATATTTTATTTATTTATAGTTTAATTATAGTTAATATTATATATTTTTAATTTTATCTGTTTCTCAATAATTCTCAGCGGATATTTTATTTTTAAAATTTAAATAAGTATACACAACATTCTCTGTAAATTATTCTTCAGGGCTATAAAAATAATAAAAGGAAAGGGTGAGGTACGAAACTGTTTTATCGTTTCAATCAATTTGTCACGAATCAATAATTATGTAGGCAAAAATGTCTATGGATGAGATAAAGTGATGGCATAGTTAACTAAACGGTGAATTGAATGTTTTTTTTTTCTTTACTCGTCGGCGCTTTGGGACTTCTTTTTGCTTACCATCAGGCAAGTCGAAGTAACCATCTTTGTAGAACAATCGACGAGAGGAATGCTTTACCAGCCCATGTATTCTCTCTATCCTGTTATCTATACCTTGGATCCTGCAATGCGTGAAGAGCACCTTTGGCCGGCATAGTGACGGCGACAGGGGCAGCCGTGAAAACTCAGTTTTCGCAGTCGTCGGCACTCTTGGAGGGGGTCAAGGTCAGTTGTCGAGTCACAATAAAAAAGGTCAAATGATTTTACATATTATATATTTCTATTTATTTATATTTCACATTATATTATTTTTGTCTAAAAGGTAACGATTATAATTTTTTTTAAATACTTTTAATATTATACAATATACGTCTTATAACCTCTAAATAAACACAATTAAAACCTAACCATAATATATGTAGGTGTTATAATAATCAAATAGTTTAAACTTGAATTTAGAACTGCACGAAGCTTTAAGATTATACGTCATACTTTTGTAACCAGTGAGTCATAGTCGGAAAGTGCAGTTCAATTTGATTGATGGCGATTGTTAACAACCCAGTCAAGTTCATTAGTATAGAATAGAATGGTTTAACATATACCCATATATAACTATTTAGAACAAGCCTTAAGCTAACTTAATTAATATGTTAAAACGTATTGTATACCTTTATATGTTTGTATGCGTGTAATTTTTTTAGTGTGGTTTGTCCTAATATGATTGTTAAGCTGGAATGCGGTCCATAAATGGAGGTGACTGCTTCCACAGTTAAATAACTATGAGTAGCAGTCGCATCCACTGTTTCAGGCAAATTTCAAACTTATCCCAAAATATGACTAAGTACTAAGTACATTTGAAAGTGGTGGTACTACCCCCGATCGTCCGATTAGGTAAATGACCACCACTCTTAACAACGGTCTGCCTATCACTCTGTAAAACTGAGAACCTATGCCTTACTTTTTTATCAACAAAAATTAATAATTCGATCAGGAATTTCGATTAAACATAACGGACTGCTTGGTTAACTATGCGCCACGCGTGTCGTCGTATACTTAAATAAGTAATGACGACAGGCGTGGACAAATGGTTTAGCGATTGGTTTGTTGCGCGTAAAGTCCCGGGTTCGATTCCCGGTCGGAGCACTTATTTGTTTCATAGCTTTTATTTGTAATATTTAATAATTATATTGAATATTGCACATTTGCTTCGGGTCTGGTTCTCAAAGAGTGGTACCTCCAGATCGTGAAGTGATTTGGTCACGTTTCGGGGTCAGCTTGTAAGTTGCCGGTTCCATCTAGGCCGGCATAGTGGATGTGATTGCTACTCACAGTTATTGAATTGTAGTAGCAGTGACATTCATTCATGGACCACACTTCGGCTTACCATCAAGCGGGGTGCTGTCATATGTCGAGTCACAATAAAAAAAGAAAAAAAAAAGTAAGTTGTTATTTATACATACTTATACAAAAGTAACTGTTTTAATAGGCAAATGTAAAATTAGTTTTATACTATACTATGTAATAATTTATTACACATTGTCAATAACCAATTGTAGTTATTAATAAAACGTTTGTTATTATTAAGCATTCCAATCGGTAATGTGTTTTTGAAGGTGTTTTAGAGCTGACGGGCTTCTACAATAACTTTGCTCCACCCACTAATTTGATTTGTTTTGTTTATAATATTATATTTACTGACTTTATAATGAAATTATGTAGATTGACGAAAGGAATTTATAAATTTGATGTGAATGGACGCGTTTAACAAGGCAGGCCCAGGTGGGTGTTTTCCGACCAAATCGGAGACATCCTCAAGAAAGCTGGGTTGCCTAGTGCCAATAACCACAGAGACTGTATGAAGAGAATTGTGGATGTGAAGGAAGCAAGGGAGTTGTGAAAGGATCGTGGTAAGTGACGCTTCATTGTCTCTGCCTATCCCTGTGTGAAAAAGACGTGACAATTTGATTGATTGATTGATAATGAGGTAATTACGATTTTCACAGATATTTGGACATTTTTGTCCATGTTAAGATTAGAGTTATGTAGTTACTTGGGTTTGATTTTAAAATTTTGTTTTAGGAAGCGACATTCGATCTTAACTTGCCTGATAATAAGCAAATAGAGGTACGAGAGCGCCGACCGCTATTTTTTTACTTAATGTTGCTTAAGTCGTCTTTATGCCGACGAAATTAGTTTTAGCACGCTTAGCTTAAAGTACTGAACGATAAAGAGAACATATAGGGCTGATAAAACATTACCTTTGGTAATTTTTGAACTATGTAAAAAAACTTTACAAGCTTTTTATACTGTATTTATAAAATAGGTTTGGTTTCTTTTTGGCTCAACATAAGTCAGCGTCCATGAATGGAGACGACTGCTATTACTAAACTGATCACGAAACACGGCTTTAAGTGCGGACTAAAGTGCGGCTTGAAGTGGTGGAACGAGTACTATCCCGGATCGGCAGACCAGTCATGTGACCAACTGACTGCCTATTACTCTTATAATGATTTTGACAGTAAATGATTTATCTAGTATTTTTTATTATTTTAATAGTGTTATTATATATTTATATCTAAGTGTTGATAGCATCTAAGTGTTGTGTTAAATGTCAGAAACGATTTAAATTCATGATGATGACCAATGAACCTTACCCGGGGACGTTAATGAGTCTCATTTGAACAATAGTTGTTTAGCTTCAGGGCGTATTTAAACACATTATTAAATTTATATATAATGATATGTTTACTCGTCATTATTTTTGAATAAAATTATAATAATATTTAGATATCTTTTGATAATTGGGAATTATAAATAATGAATGTTTTCTGTGTTTCTCTGTCTCATTAACCCGCGTGGTGATTAACCAATAACAGTCCCTCACGCTTACGTCCTAGGTTCAATTCCTGGTCGGGGCAAATATTTGTTTTATAGCTTGTATTTATTAATTAGATTGTATTATATGTCAGGACGCTTGATGTTACACTGAAGTACGGTCCATGAATGCAGGTGGCTTAAATAACTGTAGCGGTCACATCCATTATGCCGGAACCGGAAACTTACAATCTGATCCATAACCGTGACTTAGTCATTTTACGGTATGTGTACTTGTAACGGGTGGTGTTACCCGGATCGACAGACTGGGCACCACTGCCTACCACTCTTCGATAACCAGACTCGGAGAAAATATCTTTTTTTATAAAAAAAAAAACTCTTTTTATTTAATAACAAATATTTGTAATTAACTTGATTAATAAATATTACAAATAAAAGTTATAAAATAAATATTTATTTCGACCGGGAATCGAACTCGAGACTTTACGCATAACAATCAGCTAAGTGAAACAATGTGTCAATCTTGTCGTCAAAACTGTAACTTGCATTCTTGCCACATCAAACAATATCCGATGCAGGAATTTAATCATTTCCAGGAGATATTCCAGATAGTCGCAGTATTACTAAAACTTTATCTGAAAACTCAATGAAACTATTTCTACATTTAGGTAATTCTATAGAGTTTAGAAAATAGAACATTTCAACCGCATATCAAGACATACACTTCTAAGTAGGTTAATGTATAGACTTGAAACTAGTCTATGTAAAATCACTAGTTAACTATTTGCACGGGGTTAGACGTAGAATTCGGACATATCTCTCGTCTAAGTTACCAACTTCAATATTGATTTCAGCTAAGAATTTAAACCACGAATTTGGACTATTAGCTCATAACATCGTTTACGAATCTCAATCATGTTAGCCATGTCCATTCCGATTATGGTCAAGATCTATTCGACATAAATACTTCATTACTTGGTAGATAACGGGAATAGCTACATTTTTGGGCGATTTCTATGAAATAATCTCTAAGAAAGTTGGGTTGAAAGTGGGAAGAGAATTGTCGATAAGAGGGAAGTGAGGGAGTTGTGTCAGGATCGTGGCAAGTGGCGCTACATTGTCTATGCCTATCCCTGTGGAAAAAAGGCGTGACAATTTGATTAATAGTTATTACAAAGCGGCTGTGGTCTAAAGGTAATAAAATAGTGCGATAAATCAAGAGACCTCGGTTCGAACTACTTACCGGTACCAATGTTTCTTGATCGTCCTATATTATGATACAAGCACTTTGGGGGCACTACACAGCTTAGAATAGAAATGTATTTTTGATATAATTATGTACTTTGGTCACCCAGTTTCCAAGTTGAGTAACATAGTTTATGAATGTTAAAAGAATTATTGCTTGTACATTTGTAATTATTATATTAATTTTATGCTGGTAACAATGATGAATGATGCACAGAGATAATTGGCGTTAATATCAGTTATTCATTTATGCAAAAGTATGATCTATATGTTTAATATACTTGCTTTTGGTGTTTCTAATTAAATTATAAATGTGTTCTGTGATTTCTTCTCTTTCTATGCCTTTCCGTAATCATTGTAAAGACTCACAACGCCAAGGACATGTACGAAATAAATGTTTGGATTTTGATAATAGGTAAATAAAAATATGGGTATTTTTTGTTTCTTAAAAGTGGGGTTGGTGAAAATTTGCCTAGCCTGTTGATTCGGGGTAGTACCATCACTTTCAAGTGTACAGAACGTGGAGTGACTCAGTCGCGTATCGGGATCGTCTTAAAAGTTATCGGTTACAACTATGCCGGAATAGTGGACATGACTACTACTTACAGTTATATACCTGCAGTAGCAGTCACCTTTATTCATGGACTGCACTCCAGTTTCTCATCAGGCGGCATGTTGTCATATAAGTATGGTGGATTTTTTAATTTTTTTAAATAACATTGGAAAACAAATTGAAATATATAAGGGAAGAGAGGGAGTTGTGTCAGGATCGTGGCAAGTGGCGCTCCATTGTCTCTGCCTATCCTTGTGGGAAAAGGGCGTGATAATTTAATTGATTCATTGAAACAAATTAATCCGTTTTTGTAAATATTTATGTAATAGTTTATCACATTGGAACACAAGCAGCCGTGACGTTGGACCACAACAACGATATTAAAACATCGGAAGTACAAATTAAATTGAGACCGCAACATAATTCTGCGGTTGGATAAAAAATGCAAATTTATTCTTTTGTTTTGACATATTCAGTTTACATTCCGTATTGCGTAAGTGTTCGTGTCGATGTTGTATGAACCCGTCATTTCCTCATCTATCAGCTATGCATTAGTGACATGCAGACAATATGTCCAACGCCCCACGCTCGCTGGGGATACAGGGCGGTAATGTCTCGCATAACTAGCTGCGCACTATGTGTCACTCAATTTCACGTCGAATAGAACATTTCGATTTACCTGTACGATGGAATAGTGGAAATTATGAGCCAAGCGGAAACATTGTCTATTGGTTTTGCAATTGTCAGCTTTATGGGTTCAACATTCATAATGGGTTTGATTAAGCAAATTGCTTATTTATCTGTTGTGATAATATTGGGTTTATCGATTGCAAAATCTAATTATTGCGATAAATTAATCCTAAGTTACTAATTGCCCAATGTTATCCGCATAGGTCGGGAACCGAAACGACAGCCGAATTAAACAATTCGGCGAATATTAACAAGTGGATAACCCAACCATTCTTATCTTCATATATCCTTGGATTCTTTAGGCGAAGCGCGAATAGGAACGGCGACTGCGACTAAAAGATTTTTGACCTTCCCTTGTTTACGGTCAATGTCAGATATTGCGTCACGATAAAAAAATCTATGAAGATTTTTATTAGATTTTGCGTGAACATTAATGAATTTAACAAATTTTATGGGGCTTACTATCGCGTTATTTTTAATTATTGATTTTACATTTTTTTTAATATTACGACGTTTTGAGAGCTTTACAGTCATCGTGGTCACGAAGAGACGATAGTACCTAAGCCGCATAAAATGCGTTTAATTCAAAATGTATAAAAATATAATAAATTAAGTTACTTAATTGTAATGATACATTTTTATTTGTTAAGAGTGTTTTTACTAACAAATATTTTTTATTTCTTAGTAAATACACTCTTATATACGTGGGTACGTACCAATCTTAGTACTACAATATACACGCACAAAAATAAAAAGCTTACAAAACAAGAATAACTTGAATAGAGAAAAGGTTTTTAATTTGAATAATGTAAGCACTAAAATAATATAATTTTAGCTTTATCGTTATATAATTTAAGTATTAAAGCTTAGGCTAGCAAACCGCAATGTCTTAATGCCGCCCTACGCATGCCAACGCAACAGTTAAATAACCCAGCTGTTATACAGAGCTGTGGTTTGATAAAGACCTAACATTACGCCTGTACAGACTTTGCTGTTGAAAGCAATTATTCGCTCGAACATGGAATTATATTAATAGGCACCAACACGAGAAAGCGTGCTGATTTTATTATTATAGACCTTTTTAATTGGGGATACTCATATTTAAACTCATTATAACCATTAGGCAGGTCGAGGTCAGATGTCGCGTAAAAAAATATATGGATAAAATAAATAAACCTAGAAATTATTCCTCAAGTAAAAAGAGATAGAGTAAGTAGGTAGGCAGTGGTTCCCACGCTGCCGATTCGGGGTAGTATCACCACTTACAAGTATACAGACCGTGAAGTAATTTGGTCGCGTTTCCGGATCAGCTTGTAGGTTGCCGGATCCACCTCGGCCGGCATAGTGGATGTGATTGCTACTTACAGTCAGATATTGAATTGTAGTAGCAGTGGCATTCATTCATGGACCACACTCCAGTTTAACATCAAGCTGTCAAATGTCGAGTTACAATAAAAAATACGATAAAAAAGAGAGCTGACTTTTCACCTGCGCGGTTTTTTTTTTTTAAAGATAAGGATAAGGATTGGCAGATTAGAAGAGCCCTGGACGACTGTGGTGAGCGAGTCTTCCCATCTATACAGTCGTGCACATACTTTATAATATTTTATATCAATCAATCAAATTGTCACACCTTTTTCCCACAGGGATAGGCAGAGACAATGGAGCGCTTACCACGATCCTTACATAACTTCCTTGCATCCTTCACATCCACAATTCTCTTCATACAGGCTCTGTGGTTATGGGCACTAGGCAACCTGGCTTTCTTGAGGATGTCTCCGATTTGGTCGGAAAACACTCTCCTGGGCCTGCCTTGTTTAACGCATCCATCCACATCAGATGGATTTTATACACATTAGTAATACGAAAAGTAAGTAGGTAACAAAACAAGTTACTGCCCAGCTTTAATGCACGTGCTCTTATGATCTGCCGGTATCTATAAAAATAAAAATCACAAGCCAAACAAGATAAAAGGAAGATTATAAATGAGAGGCGAACGAAAGGATACAACTCGTAAATACGCCTAGTAAAAATAATCTGCATATCAAAAGTAATTATGTAGCTGAGGATCATTAAACCATTGGAAGTCTCTTTTTCATAGTGACAAAGAGACTTTTTCGTCAAGGTAATGAAGAGCAGCGAGGAAGTCACGAATTTAAACAATGAGGGACTAACTGAAAAGAAGAAGTCCTAATGTTCATTACTTTAATTGACTTCCTTACATTAAATTGATGTTTATAAAGATACAATTAATTTATTCGAGTAATTATTAACTTCAATTAATACTTTGAAACTTTGTAGAGAAACATTAGAAGCATAAAAGGTTTTTAATTTCAAATAACCGATAATGAATAACAATGAATTTTTACTTTTGTGTGTACTTTTAATTAATAGATTTTTTAAACTGTTTTTTAATATGTCTCGACTTATGATAACACCCCGCCTTTAGCTGGAGTGCGGTTCATAAATGGAGGTGCTAATATATTTACACAGCTGCAACTAGCAGTAGTATTCACTATGCCGGCCCAGTTGAAATCGGAAACTACCGAGTTGATTACGAATCCATCCATGGCAGCTATTCAATGCCTGATGTACTGTAAATTTAAGTGCAATTTAAATTATTATTGTTGTTCAAAATTATTTTAACGGCATAGTCGATGCAACTGCTACTTGCAGCTTCTTCCATTAATGGACCGTACTCCAGCTTAACATCAGGCGGGAAGCTGTCATCTTGTAACAATAAACAAAATAGATCTAACAATCCCCGAACTTTTGAAAGATTATTTAATATTATAATAATTAATAAGAAACAAGACAGAATATCAGATATCAAGATAATGATACAAAAAACTCGTATTAAGTTACCACAAAAACCATAAATAAAATTTGTGGTTAGCAACAACAAACATTTGTTCATAAGGAAATAAAATCTTGAAATTTGACGATTTGAAGGTGATTGTCAAATTAGTGGAACCATATATACTCGTATATATAACCATATTTTTTTGTCGACATCTGATGTGGGCCTCCCTGCGCTGGTAAGAAAGTGAAGATCCATGAGTACCGAAGACCGAAAAAACGTCTTAGTTTACGGTTGCCTCAGATTCCGTAACGATGCTTCTTCACGCCTCACTTAATTCAAGGATTCAAGGATAGGGAGTGTGGTGTAGTCTATTTATTTGTAGCCTCCCTTTCCGTTTTTTCCATGACTAACGACATTTTGCGATCTCTTGCCTCGAACTATTGTAGGAGTCTATCTCATCCCGCCATCTCCGTTTGAGCCCGCCGCGATGACATCTGCAATCTGGAGTCCACTCAGTAGTGGACTACGCCGTCATTATAATTGTTAAATTAAATATTTGTTTCTACCTGGGTGGGCGTAGGTAGTGACCACCAATTACCTAAAATCTGATGAAATATAAAAGGCATACGGCGTGGGAACTGAAGCGTGACAATTAGATAGATAGAACGCAGTGTACGAACAACCTAAATGTGTACAAAAACTTTGTTTGACAATGTTCGTTGATTCGAATTGACATGACGGTGTATAGTCAGTGGGGTGGACTTAACATAAGCATATATCCGCGTGCATACATCTTGTTAGGCTATTAAACACGCTTGTAAATAAACAAGCGTTCCATATCATACTCGTAGACTAGGTTTTTATTTTATTGTTACGCGACATCTGATTTTGGCTCGCTTGATGGTAAGCAAGCAGATATCTATGTGCAAACTTTACTGTCCATGGTAAAATTTGCTCAGCATAACGATAATTATAATAAAAGGTAGCAGACTTGAAAATTAAAATGGGCTAAACATTTTAATTTTCATCATAAGTAAATTAATTGTCAGTAAACATAAATCTTTAGTTATATTAATAAGATTTATAACACATTAATTGCAATTAGTAAGAAATCCTACGAATTCTATCTGTTATTAAGTTGATAATAACAGATAGAATTCGTAGGATTTCTATGACAGGAATTTCAAGAAAGTTGACATACCTAAAGTAATGATTGTATAAATTAGTAATGTTACTTTACCTATTTACTTGAATAATACTTAATTCTAACGTATACGTACTACTATGCATTCTCCTCGTCCTATATATAACCATGGATCCTTCAAGAAGTCGAGATCAGATGTCATATCAAAATAAATAAAAATGTCGATTCACAATCAAAAAGGTAAAAAAAAGGACGAATACCAAACTATTTAATCAAAGCACAGTGAAGCCGCGAGTTTATGACAACATTTTATTTTTGTGTACTTAATTAAAACTTTAGCCCAATTTAAAATATAATAAAAACACTCGATCATATTAGATAAAATCAATATGTCAGCGGATAGAGTTTTGACACTCGAGCGCTACCAAGATCCTAATCTACATCCAGATTTGCATTGAGATAAAATACGACACCGTTGTTTGTCTAAGCGTGTATTTATTAGTTTTTGTCCTTTGTTAATTTTAGATGACATTTTTTACTTGTAAGAAAACAAGCTCTATACCCATTCACTTCGTTGTTTATAATCGTTTTCATATTCGAAACACCATACTGCGCTCCAAAACACAAATTGCCGACGCTCATCTTTGTCGCATTATGGGCAAAGTCCACTAAGGAGTGGACACCAGATTACAAAAGATATCGCAGCAGGCCCTCACAGAGATGGCGAGATGAGACAGACTCCTACATCGCAAGTGTCGTGAGTCGGGGAAAAAAGATAGGGAGAATTATACAGACCGTGAAGTGGGTCAGTCGCGTTTTGGGATCAGTTTTAAGGTTAAAAGTTGCCTGTAACAACTAGGCCGGTATAGTGAATGTACTACTACTTGCAGTTATAGTAGCAGTCTCCTGAATTCATAGACACTCCAGTTAACACCAGACGATGTGCTGTCTTTTGAGCTACAATAAAACTGAAAACCTTATATTAATAAATATAATAAATAAAAATTAATATAATATAATAAATTTTTGAAGAGTAGAAATGCGATAAAAGGTAACTGACAATCCACAAACTGATACGGACGTAACTTCTTTGACACCTTCGATTCATACTTTTAAATTTTACTCAAGAACATTGCAATGTTGAGAGTTGAAAGCACATTTTTCTAGGTATAAAAAATAAAAAATAAAATTTGTTAAAAGAAGTGATAGTTTCGAATTGATCGTAGTAAGACTTCTTGCTTATTATAGAATAGTTTTACGTCGTTGAATAGTTGTTAGGTATAAAAATTTTGTATGGCTTTAAAGTTCATAACTTTTATTTATAATACTCGTATAATTTCATAAAGAATATTTTATTAAATCATAAAATGAGGACGACTATGAAGAGTGATAGGCAGTGGTCACAATCCGTGGTAGTACGACCCATATAAGTGTACGAGACCGTGAAGTATAATAACCATATAACCATATAAGTCGTACAGACCGTAAAGTGACTTAGTCGCGACTTGTAATTTGTCGGTTCCAACTAGACTATCATAGTGGATGTGATTGTTAGAGACTTTGTTAACAGTCGCATATAGGATGGACCGCACTAAAAAAATAGTAAGCCCCAACTAAAGAAAGAGATTAATGAAATCGAAGACATACTTAGGTAATAAAGCAAAATCGTAGATGTGAAGAAAACGAGAGAGTAACGTCGGGTTGTGAAAAGTAGCGTTGCTGTTGCTTCGAATTCACAAAACAAAGCCTTCTTAATGTAAACATACTTAATAATAAAGTTAATAGTCGTTTATGAGTTACGAGTATTATAATATTATATTACATTTGTACATTATCCATTCACTAAAATAAGGATTCACGACAATAATGGCGCACATTTTGAAACTCAGCGCATGGAATTCGTGACTAAGTTGGTGGAAATATTACAAAATGACCGTACCTCCAGTGTTTATCATCGCAAATAATCAAGGTTGACCAAAAAACGTTCGATTTTCAAAGCCATTCACTTTTTGAATATCCTTTATTTGTTATTTTAATGTTAGCTCTGTATTCCTTTAATTACTTTTCTTTTTTTTCTTTTTTTTTATATTTTGGAGTACAATCGTGAATTGTGGCGATCGCAAATGTGCGTCAAGTTCTAATTAATAGGGAATCGTAATTAAAAGCAAGCAGTCCGATCCCCGTTATTACGAGTACTATCTTGTATAATAAAACTCATGTACCCTAACATCTACGAGTATAAGAACGTTTAGTAGTTTAAAATTAAAAAAATATATAATTATATATTAGATTATTAAAGGCAAAGTTAAATATTTCACTTTTTATTAATTTCTTCATTGTAAAAAATAATCAAATAATAATCATAATAATTGTGACAATTAAAGAATTATTTTATTATATGTAGATTATAGGATTGTTAGATATATTTGTATGTACACAGACCTACGAAATAATAATAAGATACGAGTACACTCTTAAAAGCAGACCAAAAGAATTACATATGAATAATAAGTAATTGTAATCAAATAGTTTGTTATAAATGTGACAAGATATGTGGCAATGCAATAACAATATATCAAAATGCAGTTTCACAATGTTTTGATACAATCACGATATTAGAAATTACTAGCAATCAAGTAATGTGTCTTGCTATTTAAATTATATGACCGTGATAAATTATTATACGTTTGGTGATACAATGAAAATCGTTTAAGTGTTTTTATTATTGCATACGTTGTTCATTTCAATTTAATGTGGACCACTATTTAATTGTTTGTGCTTATTGCCTTCGTTAAATGATTAATATGCATAGATGTTAATATGTTATTTCAAAAGGTTTTACTTAATTTTTTTATTGGGGCACGACCAGTGGCGTAGCGTGGCGGGGGCGGAGGAAGCGGCACATTTAGGGGGCAGCAAAATTTATAAAAACTAAAATAAATCGTTAAAATTTGAACCCGAAATTCATATTTTCGTTGTACCTATGATTGAAACTCCTAAATAAGGGGGCGGCAAATTTTTTTCCGCCCCAGGCGGCCGACTTCCGCCCCGGGCGGCTGACTTCCACGCTACGCTACTGGGCACGACAGCCCCCCGCCTAATGTTAAGCCGGGGTGCGGTACATGAATGGAGGCGAGTTCTACTACAGTTAATTAGAACTGGCAACTTACAAGTTGATCCTGAAACGCGACTAAGTCACTTCACAGTTTGTATCTAGACTTGTATAATATAAAATAATTTTGTTTGTGAGTTGTTTGCCAGCAGGAAAATATTTTAAGGTTAATATTTAATAAACCTTTTATAATTATGTACTTATGTTTTTCTATACGTACGATTTCTATACGTATAATTACGTGTACGTATATTACTTTTATAAGAGTGTTGACATTTCTATTTATTATGATTATTTTTCACCTTATATTGATCTTTCCTAGCGGCATTAAGTTCGCCTTTATTCTTAGTTTTAAAATAAATAAAAGAAATAGAACGTCACATAAAGTAAAGTAAAGAAAAATAAAATGAGCCGTTAAATTTTATGTCACGAAGTGGTTAACTAAATATATTTCTGTTGTTAGATTAATGTGTGGACGCTTCTAAATTCCTCTAGTGCTGTCCAGTGACGCTGATTTATGTAGTTGCTCCAAAAGTATATTTTTGTATGCTCATAGCTTCCGGGAAGTATTGTTTGATGTATGGAAGGTAGAACGGGAAGTCAGCAACAAAATAAGAGGTCACGAAGTTGCGGCCCATTTATTTTAATTGTATCTAAGCTACAATTAGTACAATGTTAATTCAGAATTAGTTTAAATTATTTGTCTCCTTACAAAGTAATTTTCTTTACAAATGTTATCGTATACTTTAAGGCGTTTTTTTCTGTTATGTAACTCGACAGTGAAAGCATCTTGCCTGATGGAGTGCGGCTCATGAATGGAAACAAATGATGAGACAGTTAAATAACAGTTGCAGCAGTACATTCATGGACCGCACTCCAGCTTAACATCTAGCGGATGATGTCATATGTCGTGTCACAATAAAAAAAAACACAATTTTAAGGCGACCGTGGTGTAGTGGCAGTACAATGGCTACGTAACCCGAGTGGCCCGTGCCACCCGTGTCCGAAACGGGTTGTCTTGTTTCTATAATAGAAGCACTTTAATAGCTTAGTATAGAAATGTATATTAAAAAAATAACCCTTATAATATATTATACAGTTTTTATTAAGTATAAATGTCAAAACATTTCCTCATGTAAAAGGCAGTAACAAATCCCTAAAGACAAAAACCAACTAAGTTCTGTTTACGAAGCGAACAAATTCATTGGCCAGTGTGTAATGTTTGTACGAAATGGATCCAATTAGGAAATTTCCAGAGGTCTTGACAGTCTGTGGTGAGCGGAAATATTAGTAGGAAAACTTATATTATTCAAGCTTTGAAACTAAGAACTCATGTGCTATAATAAATTCAGACGTTAACTTTTTGTTTTAATAGCCCACTTTCATTTCTTATATTGTTCAGTAATATAATAACCTATAAATACATATTATAATTTGCGTATATTTAAGATTTTATTATCATTTATTTATTACTCCATAAAATCAGTCGGCTTTGTTTTCAAAGAGTGGTAAGCAGTGCCCAGTCTGCTGATCCGGAGTAGTACTACCACTTACAAGTATACAAACCTTGAAGTGACTTAGTTGCGATTCGGAATCAGCTGGTAAGTTGCCGGATCTAACCGGTATAGTGGATGCGACTGCTATTACAGTTATTTAACTATAATAGTATTTACCTTTATTCATGGACCGCACTCCAGCTTAACATAAGACGGAGTGCTGTCATATTATGTCGAGTCACAATAAAAAAAATATATGCACGGATTGTAATTAGAACAACATTCAAATTATAGCTTTGCATGTAGATGCTATAAATTAATAATCAGTCAATTCCCAATTCATTGAATTATTAAATCAATTGAACATTGTGTAAATTAGTATCTATTCAACATAATTGATTATGTATGGAAAATATATATCAGTAGGTTTGTGTTGGTCAATTAATACAATCACAAATATGAAATTCGCTAGTTTATTTTTTTTGTTGTGGCTCGACAAATAACAGCTGATGCTGACGGCCTTGTGTTAGCTGGAGTGCAGCGCATGAATGGAGGCGACTGCTACCACACGTAAATAACTGCAATAACCAGTCGCATGTTGCCGGCCTAATTAGAACCGCCAACTTTCAAGCTGATCCCGAAATCTGCTTGAGTCACTTTACGGTCTAAACATTTAAAAGGCAGATATTGTCTGCCTATAATTCTTTAACAGACAGACTCTGAACAAATATGTAGTTTTTTTTATTGTGACACGACATCTGACCTCGACTCGCCTGATAATAAGCAAGAGGAGGTCCAAGAGTGACGACGACTGGAATAACCGAGTCAGTTCCCGGCTGCCCCAGCGCCGCCACTATGCCGGCCTAAGGTGCTTCTTCACGCATCGCTTGAAGGATCCAAGGTCATAGGATGGAGAGAACACATGTGCTGGCAAAGCATTAATTTATTAACAATTATTTGTAGTACACTAAATATTAAATATTACAAATTAACTCTGTGTATCAAATGATGGCTCCGACCGGGAATAGAACTCTGAACTTTACCAAAGCGTCACAATTTATTTATAGGCATACATGACAGGACACGATCGTTACATTAAATTTAATTAGACAATATGACAATTATGACCTAGATTGTGTCCCAAAAATATGTACGCACAGCAAAACAAGTAATTAAAATCTCCTAAAATATAAAGTAAAAATTACTAATAAAATCTATAAAAATAAATTCAAATAATGACCACATTTAAATAATAAATTAAAATAATGTCATACAAAATTTTAAATTAATATTACAAACTAGATTAATCCTAATCATTATCGTTACCTATTACTATACAATTATCGGTCAACACTAATGTATCTCTGATGTATTTCATATTTCTATAATACAAGCGAGTTTATTAGCTTATTATAGAAATGTAAATAAAAATTTTATTCGATATTTATCTAAAAATAGCTAATATTACGAAGAACACCATTAAACCACTGCCAGTCAAATGAACAGACGTTCCATTTAAACCTATGACAGTTGAGAATACTTCGTTAAAATCATAATTGCTTTGACCTGACCTTCTTAGTAATATGAAAACATAAACATAGAAACAATGCTTTATTTGTTTTGTTATATAACTCTTACATTTTTAGGTATATGTACATCAGCGTTGCCAGACGTTTAGATTTTTTAGATCAAAATTAAATGGGAGAGGTCCAGCCTCGCTTTTTGGAGATAACTCATCCAATTTAATCTTAAGCTATCCTGTAAAAAGTTCTAATCTATAATAAAGAAAAAAAGATAACTTTAAAAGTACTTCAAATCCTAACAGAAATACCAATGATTTTTTTTATTGTGTCTTGACATCTTACTTGATCTGCCGACGACTGAAAAAACCGATTAGTTCACGGCTGCCACAGTCGCCGTAAAAACACTATATAGAAATGTAAAAACGCTGGCAACGCTGATACACATTTCTTCGTGTTATTTGTCGCTACTAAAATATCCACCTAATATTATAATTCCCGTATAATTTAACAGGAACGTTTAATTTAAGCTTATGCTTGTAAAGTTTATAAAGTTTCCTTGTTTATTTTGACGATACGCGTGGCGCATTCGTTACACGTAAAGGTGATTTGTTTCATAGCTTTTATTTGTGATATTTATAAAATTTGTTTAATTTACTGAAATAAAAATTTGACAGAATTAACAAATCACAAAAAAACTAATTAAAAACTAAAAATTAATAAATAAAATTACGACTATTCGATGGGCGTAGTGTGCCGAGGACACTCGCTGCGTTCCCCCGTTGAACAGCGAGGCTGACCCTTTGAACGAGATATTCTCTACTCAAAGGGTCGCCCGTCGCCAAGTAGAGTTTCTCGCCAAGCTCGCGGGAGAACACAAGAGCATCCTCGGACCACGGGCCCATCGTTTCAACTGCAAATGGAATAAAATGGTGATTGATGATGATCTCCGCGTACTTGTTGCGCTTAAGGCGTGCGGCTGATTCTGCAGCGGCCCCAGGTTTCTTATGGCTGGATGTCACATGTGACTGGCAGAGTGTGTCAACACATGTGGCATCCCAAACCAGTGCGCGGCCTCTAGTATATGGAATTAATGACATCCCGTCCGGACGCCTACCATCATTTCTAACTATCCCCGATGGTTCTAGGATGCAGGGGATGTTAGCAGTTGTAAGCGCCCTTAACAGGATGTCATTAATAGCATGATGTCTTGAGATTCTGCCGGCACTTTTTTGGCAGCATAAGGCATGGCGACCTAGTTCGTCTGCATTGTCACCGCAAAAACAAATATGTTGACCGGAGACCTTGCAGCCCAGTCTTAAGGCTGCAGCAATGCGGAGTGTGCTGGCGTCTAGCAGCATAGATATTTATTAGATAATAAAGAAATAAGTCGCTATTTGCTCCGGGTTTGGTTGTCTTAGAGTGGTAGGCAGTGGTGTCCAATCCGGGTAGTGCCTTTTCTAAGTATACGTATAAACCTTGAAGTGACTTTTTTGTGCTACTTGTGGTTATTTAACTGTAGTAGCAGTCGCCTCCATTCATGGACTGCACTCCAGCTTAACAAAAGGCAAAGTGATTTCATAGTGGATGTGACTGCTACTTACAGTTATTGAATTGTAGTAGCAGTGACATCTATTCATGAACCACACTCCAGCCTAACATCAAGCGGGGTGCTGTCATATGTCGAGTCACAATAAAAAAAATGTCGAGCCTTAATAAAAAAACTATTTATTTGTAATGTTTATAAAATTGACGCATTTATTTTAACACATCCAAAGCTACTATTCCTCAATCCTCATGTGATATTCACTTTCAAAAGCAGCGATACCATTATGAATCATTCGATAGTAGGTTAGGATGGTATTATCGAATTTCCCATCAACGATAAACCCTTTTGCGTAAATAGCATATTGCGTATTCAGCTACGCAGCCCCTCGTATCGTTGATATCATCATTTGAGGCTATGACTTTGGCGCGGCGGTGTAGGGTTAAATTCAAGAATAGATCAGGTGACATTCTCCGTCTATACAAGGTGTCATCAAAGGAAAAGTGAGACTAGATAACGGCGCGGATCTATTTAGTTTTCTTATATATAAGTCGTTAGTACCTTTGAATCACAAGACACAAGTTTAATATTATACTAAAAGCAAACTTGGATCATTTAAGCGAAGCGGCCGGCATAGTGACGGCTACTGCCACGCGATGGACCCGACACCCGCACGGAGAATCCATAAATGCTAAAAAATTGTTTCATTTCATTTAATGTCTTATTTTTAAAATTGTAACTCGACTTCTGACCTCGACCTGCCCGATACATTATAAGCATGATGAAGGTCCAAGAGCGCCGACGAATAGAAAAGAGTCAGTTCACAGCTTCCACAGTCGCAGGCCAAAACATAGTGACAGCGACTTTTTTTTAGTGTCAATAAAAAAGAAGCTTTCAAATTTTATTAGGGCTTATAGATACGTTGACGTCAATTTCCAATATAGTGCAATGTTATCCCCTGTTGTGAAAGTTTCCGATATCGTACCCAATGTGGCCTGCAAAAGATAAAAGCATTTTGCTTACTGGACAGCGTAATGAAACGACCTCGCTCGTTCTGTCAGGCTACTTGCACTAGGATGCTCTTGTTTAGTGTTTGCAGGCTTACGAGTCTCGTGGGATTGTTAAAGCTTCTATAGAAAGAATGTGCTACAAAAGAATAGATACCTATTTGATTTAGAAATTCAAATGAACCTGTTATAATATTGCTGTTTTATTATTGTCAAATTGTTACGCCTTTTTCCCACAGGGACAAAGGAGCGCCACTTGCCACGATCCTGACACAACTCGCTCTCGCTTCCCTCACATTATGAAAAAAAGCGTGACAATTTGATTGATTTGATTTATTGTTTTATTATTTTTCATGACACTATGCTTGGCCAGCTTAGTAAATCGTTTTTTGTAGTCGTCGGCGCTCTTGGGAATCCATTTGCGTATCATCAGGCAAGTCAATGTCAAGTTTATTAAAAAAAAATCCCGACAAATAAAAAAATATTGAAAAATTAATCTATACTTTAATACTTTGTAAAAAATATCTTCCCAATAAAAATAATAGTACAGGCCGAATTAATTGAAATGAGTATCATGTGATTCCATTGTTACATCTAAAAGAGCGAAAGTGGTATATAAAATTTTACGTTATTTCTATTGGGTTTATCGGTGATCTTTGGAAGTAGTGTCGGCCATTTACGGACTGTGGCCTCAGGAGGGCTGTGAATACGTAATGTGATAAAACGATGCATAGTTAAAGGAAATTGGAATAACACAACACAAGAGTTCTGATTGGATCTGAAACCATTAAGACAATCCCTGTTTCCTGTCCGATTGAGAAGTTCGCTTTTAATTTCTTTTAAAATTAAACATCTAATGTTTTAGAGCAAAAAAGTTAAGCACTTTTCGAGACGAAATGACTTCAAAAAGAAAAAGAAATGAGATTTTAAATAAAAGGTACCCTAACTAAATGAGGATCTCGCGCAGTCAGAGCAGTGGCTTTCTGAGCTAACAAGTAGGGTAGCGCTTCTTGACGTTAATTATGTACCAGCCGCATTCAATATTGCTTTCAGAATTTATTCTTTCTTTTATTTAATATTTTGTCTAAGAATACATTTTTTTAATTACTTTAAATATCACAGGTTTTTATTTGCTCTCCTAATGCACTAGCATGTTAACCTATATTTTAAATTAACATCAGATATAAATATTTTAGAAAGTAGAAAAGATTGGAGTTTATTTTCATTATTTTAATCTGTAGTTTTTCGGTTCGCGGTCACGAATTTAAATAAAAGCATTAGATAATACACATTTATGTTATTTTTTAATACTCGCGCAAATCCGTAGAAAATACTTTGTCGGAGGTAATTAAAGTAAAAATTTTAAACAATCCGTTTACAAAAAAGTACTTCTACACAAATATAAATAGAATATTTAAATACTTGTATATAAATAACACATACCAATAACTCATATGTTAAAAACAATTGAATTTATTCAATTGAAATAGACTCGTTTTGATGCGGATCCTATTGTACTAATGTTTTCCGGCACTTGTCAGCTCCACCTTAATGCCAATTGTAATTTTATACGTCAAACTTAACAGAGCAAGCAAGGGACCTTAATACAATCCCTACTTAGTAAACTTCTAAACTTTACGTGGTATAACATTGTGTGTATAAATATAAAGATAATTTTGGCAGGAACGTAATAAATAGTGCTACATTGTCACTGCCTAACTTTGTTTGAATAAACAGAACATATGGCCTTAGTTTTGGCTTTATATAAAAGGTTTAGTTATTTTATATAATAATTGATAGATGGGTTGCTTAGTGCCCATAACCGTAGAGCTTGTATGAAGATATTTGTGGATGTGATGGAGTTGTGTCAAGGGTTGTGGCGCTCCTATCCCTGTGAGAAAAGGCGTGAAAATTTGATTTATTGAATGAAAATTAATATACATTAAAGTTGAATTTTGTTAAATACAATAATATTCACGATCCTGCCCTGACGCAACTCTCTCGCTTCCCATAAATTGACTTATGTTAATGAAAGCATAATGCGGTTTTAATTTATATGCACGATAAATAAGATTGCCTAATAGGAAATAATAAAGCATGACTTTGAATACGTTTCGAATTATTAGCTCCTAAACGTCAAACTTAACAAATGAAAGGCTAATAATAATTTACTACGAATATTGATTGATTTTGATATTACTCGAGTTGTGCATGCAACCAATTAAGTGAAATTATTACCCTTGTATGGTGTAAATCAAAGCTATAAACTGTTCAGTGGATGCATTTAATTGTGTTGTAAAGCTACTCATTTTATAGTTATGTAGCTTTGACGCTAGAAAGTGGTTCTATGAAATTATTTCCAAAAGCATAATGTTCTATTGGATATTTGGTGGTCCTTTACTCAGTCTGCCGACCTGGGATGGTAACTATCCTATTACCACTTACAGATGTAAAGATTATGAAGTGGTATAGACACGTAAGAAAGCTGCCGTAGCTCTTTCAGGCCGGCATAGTGAATGCTGCTGCTGAAACATTTATCTGTATCAGTCTTTTTCTTATGGATAACTTGTACCCCAGGTTAATACGTGTTACTTATAAATTATAAAATACATCGTAGTTAGAGTATGCGTTTATTTTTCGTATTTAAATAGAGGAACTTATTTTTTAATTACGCCGACCTAAAAGTGTATTTAAATAAAGGCCGACTGACTTACTGCTGTTAAGCATTATCTACCATTGGCGAACATTGAGTTTGGAAAGGAATGTGTAATTAAATAGAATAAAATATTATATCAATCAAATAACCTTGTTTTCTACAGGCAGAGACAATGGAGCTAAAATAAAATAACTGAGTACATAAAAAGGTACATTAATACATGATATGAATGTATGTATTAATTATACAAACAAATTATTGCATAAGTGTAACCTACGTTATCAAATAAATTCTATATGGTCATAAATAAAGACCTATATAACATAGCTACCTATACGTATAAATTATTATATAGACCAGAGGACGATAATAATCATTATGTTTTATTTACAGATTCAGTGTATCTACATCTGGACCCTCTCTTGCTTATTAACAAAGCGTCAACTCGAGGTTAAATGTAGTTTTTTAATAAAATGGTAGGCAGGCTCCTAATAGTCATATGCCCATAAACCAATAATTGAAGTGTCTTGTGAGTGAACTCGAGTTTCGGGAAGAATTTAAAGTTGTCGGACATTTAGCTGTGGCAGTCACCTCTTCTAATGGATCGCACTTTAGCTTAACATCAGATGATGTATATGTACAGTCATATACTCGTATGTCGTGCTAAAACAAATAAAACACGAACTCTACAATTTGTATAAAATTAATAGTGGTAATGAAATTATATCGATTCGTTGGCACTTAATCATTGTTCAAGGAACTTTTAACATTTTGATGGATCGATGTGATTATTATACCGATTGGCCACGGCCTGTTCTCATTCGTATCACGCGCTAAGATCGAGGGAGCAAAAATTAAATTACCATAGGTATGCAGTAAACTTTCCTTTATTCGAAAAAGTAAATTATGTTAGGCTACATTTAAATTTTTATGTACCACTTAAACCTACATATCGTTCCGAATTACATACATATTTTCATACCGGTATAAAAATGACACAAAAAAAGCAATTCTGCGAAAATTACTTTCTGTTTTGGCTGTACATACTTACAGTTTTACGCATTCTATCTATATAAGTTATCTCAGTTTAAAAAAATTAATAAAACTTTGAATTAAAATTTAAAAAAATTAAGGCGTCATAGTGTGGTGGTAGTGTATTGAAGTAATATTAAGGTTATTATTAATGACAAGCAACGGGTTTAAAACCACATTGTATCTTTAATATTTGTACTCTGGTCGTTCTGTTTCTATAATACAATCACTTTAGTAGCCTAATATAGAAAACGCAACTTATTCAAACTATTAAAGCCCTTATTTTTGTATTTGCCAATTATATATATACATTATTCAAGTTTACAATAAAAACAAACAATATAAAAAGTCATAAATAAAAGAAAATTGTATTATAACGATTAACATAATTAATACAATACAGCACACCCGTTGCTGTATAAACCGGTGCCCCTATTAAATTGTCATTTACAATGAGCCCGAGAATCCTTTTTGCAGTTGTGCAGTCGGCCACGCAAACACTAATGACTCGAATATTGCGGCGAAATCTTCCGAGGATTGCGGTATTTGCATGCTAACAAGCAAGACTACCCTTTCTTTATTAATTGCCTACTTTAAACTACAAATAAAACGAAATAACTTTCACAAACATAAAAATATACGGCGCCATTTTTATTGCATACTAAATCAAACACAGTTGAGAGCTCCTATAATTTTAGTAAAGCAATACACAGCAAACTAGAATAAATACAACGTCAATATATTCAAAGGCGCAATGTTGTTCAAAGAAAATGTAATTTTAATTTAGATCCACATTTCAATTTACAAAGATGCAATAAAAATATCGCTTTGAGGTTGAAATAACAAGTTTTCGATTGCATCAGATAGCAGTTTTGTTTACATTGTATCTCCGGGCCTGTGTTGTCTGAATGGACGAATGAACAAAGACGATTATTTTCATTGGGCTCCCTCGAGTATTCACTCATTCGAAAATAAGCGTGTAAACTGTCAATCGTTGTGGTTATATTAAATAATATTCAATTTGAGTTTGCGACACAAATTAATTGTTAAAATAATTGTTTAATTTCCCTCTCGTAAATAAATACTTAGATTAATTGTTTACAACAATTAAATTTATATATATTTGTTGAAAATGAATTAAATTTAACAAGTCTACCCTTGTCAGCGGCATTCTCATGATCCTAGAACATGGGGTCCCCTGAGACGGGATCAGCACCTCTGCGGTGGACAAAGCCCCGCTTACGTGGAGGGACGTGCACTATTCACGAATCTCATTCCACTTGAGAATCCTCTCTGTCACATAAAGAGACACTATTATTCATGGAAATACTCTTGTGGTGACAGTGCCGTAAGAAATGATAAATGACCGGAAGCTGGCTATGTAGATATAGGACCTTTCCTGGACTAAAGATAGTTTCGCCTAACAGCTGTTACTCTGAATATTCAATAATAGTGACATGGATGATCCTTTATTTAATTAAAATATAAAATGGATTTTCGTATCTAAACAAATAACAAAATTGTTTAATAAAGTGTATTTACATTTTTAAAAAATAAATGGATTAAAATGCCATTTATTTTTATTATTTTGGTTTTGGTTAATTAATGTCAAATACTCTAAGCATTTCGGAGTTGAAAATTAGAGAGAAAAACATAAATAAAATTAGCTTTGTAGTTGGCTATTTTGCGGGGACACGTAGGGTAGATGGGAGGAAAAATTTCACACAGGACTTTCATTTCAAGCTCTATTTAACAATTTGTTGCATTTAGTTTCTAAAATTGTAGGAATTTTTCCAAAAATATTTTAAGAGGAATGTTAAATTAAATTAAATTATTATTATTATTATAAATTAAATTAATGGCTTAAATTAAGATTACTACGCTGATTAACATAAACAAACATTGGTTTTAAATTTTCAACCTATGGTGTATATACACTTCCTTTAAACTAATCAAGACCTTGAGTCAAAGAATTTGGACTTAAGATAGGAGTACAGAAGGAGACCTAAAATAGCGACAAAATACAACCGTTTTATACCATTTTTAACCGACTTCAAAAAAGGAGGGGGTTCTCAATTCGACCAGTATGGTTTTTTTTTATGTTTGTTACCTCAAAACTTTTGACTGGTTGAACCGATTTTAATGATTCTTTTTTTATTTGATAGCTGATGCTTCCCGTTTGGTCCCATTTTAATTTGGTCCAGTTCTGATAATGGCATCCATGAGAAAATCATATAAGTCTTAAATTTTCAACATTCTAATTTATGTTTGTTGGCGGATAACTTCGTTGTTTATGAACCGATTTTGATAATTCTTTTTTTGTTGAAAAGAAGATATTTCAAAGGTGGTCCCATGAAGAAATCAGGGTTTAACCGACTTCAAAAAAGGAGAAGGTTTCTAAAATGACTGTATATAACTTTTTTATGTTTGTTCGCGGATAACTTCGTTGTTTATGAACCGATTTTGATGATAAGGGAATCAAAGTTTAACCGACTTAAAAAAAAGAGTAAGTTTTTCAATTCAGTCGTTTATATTCGTTGTTAATGAACCGATTTTGATTATTCTTTTTTTGTTGGAAAAAAGATATTTCAAAGGTGGTCCCATGATAAGAAAATCAGGGTTTAATGATGGCAGACCAGAGAAATCGAGGGGATCTTCATCGTAGGGGAAACTAGTGCGTTTGTTAAGTTTTTTTTATTATGTCTAATCGTTTCATTTCCGTCTGAAGTAACCGTCTTCTCTTCATTCGAGAAGCATCTTTGCTCGGTCTAACCATCACTTAAAATCGGCACCGACTTTAAAATTATAAAGTAATTATTTAATCATTTCTATTTAACTAAATGAAAATACGTATTACTTTGTGCGAAGAAAATTTATTTTTTGCTTTTTAGTTTACTATTTGAAGTCGTTTTTTTTTTGTTAGAAATTATTTTATCACTTATGGCATTAAAACAAGTCAGAAAGGGATGAATATACATTTTTACATTTAATGTTGTCACTGGTTTTGATGATCATTTGACAACCTAATTTCACAGAATAACAAATGACATTAAAATACTTCAAAAAAGGATGACAGAATAATTATGCCGCTACTCTTACTACCACGTGACTTTTAAATAAGCAGTATTAAAAGTCAACCACAATTACAAGTGGTTGTATTTGCAAAAAAAGTAGTGCCAACCTTTGATATAAAGGAGTTGAAGTACAAGTAGTTGTCTTTTTCAGTCACACGTGGTATAAACATAATATAAATGAGACAAATAACAATGAATTAGTTCTTATTTTAGCACACATTCTATTATTTCCAAATTCTTTGCCTTGAGTTAATAAAAAAATATATATGTGATGATGATATTCCTGCTATTTATATATCTATGTATACCTATGTGATATATATTTCAATCAAATTGTGACAATTTGATTGATTTGATTGAAATAGACAGGGATAAACAAAGACAAAAATCAATTATACATACAGAGGAGATATGTCACATATAGTAAGTGCTGATAGAGCATTTAGTAAGAAAGGAGCAAAAGATTGAATTAATGTTGAATAGATCAGAAATTGTGTTTTGAAAACAATACAGAAAAGGGTTCATTATTATCCGAGTAGTATTAAGTTTAAACTATTATAGCAAAAGGACCAAACTATCTTTAATCTCTATCTACAAAATGTGCGTGGCCGTTAACCGCCTAAAAGTTTACGGGTTACGAGCAAAAAGGTCGAAGATTAGTTCACTAATGTCTGCCATTACGTTGAAATTAATGTGTAGCAGGTGCGATGTTTAAGATAATAGTAAACTTTCCAAAATATTACTATTACTTAGGTCTAACATTGCAAATGATTACTCCTACAGTGCACACCTTTCAGGCTTATATTTTTCACTCTTCATCACTTCTGCACTGTTTATTATTATTATTTTTTGCAGTAAAAGCTACGATTGAGTGAAGAAAAAGGACGGATCAAATAAGATTAACGAAAGAGATATATATAAATCAAAGGAGGAAGGATGAGGAATGAACAGATGACGGGTTTTCTTAAATACGTTCTAAAAAACCGTGGTTCGCAGTGCCAATAATCATAGAGTTATGTCAGGACTGCGGAAAATGGCTTTGCTTCTCCCTGCAGAAATAAAGTCTTGACAATCTCATTTCATAAATTGCAAATTTTATACTTTTAATATTTCTCACATATAGAAATTTACCTATTATTAATATAAATAAGAAGGTTTCAAACACTTGGATTCCAATCTAAAGTTAAATCAGTGATATTTATTTTAATTATTATTTATAAATCTAATAAAAATAAACAAAACTATTAAATAATAATGTTATTAATTATTAATTGATTTTGTGATCTATGTCATCGATTTTGCGGTCCTTATAATTTCTGCTCGTATTTGGTAACATTTAGGGATTCGTCACGAAGCCAACTGATCCGTAAAAGCAGACAATGATAACCTTATACATTGATAAACAAAGGAATCATTCGATTGCTATAGTCAAATTTCCACATAATATTAATTAAAGGGTTGTTAACTATAGATATTAAGGGATGGCTGTTCATATTACTGTACTTGTTCCTACATTAATGTATGGAAGTGAAATTTGGGTGTGGCAGACGAAGCATGGGAGTAGAATTAATGCTGTACAAATGCGGACATTAAGGAGTGTATGTGGAGTGATGATAGCGGATAGAATGAGGAATTGCACAGTGCGCGATAGATGTGGTTTGGAAGAAGATGTAATGACGAGGATTGACAATGTAATGCTTCGATGTTTTGGCACATGGAAAGAATGATTGAAAGTAGATTGACGAAAGTAATTTATTTTGATGTGGATGGATGCGTTATGAGGCAGACTCAGGAGGGTGTTTTCGGCTTACTTACGGAGACTTCCGTAAGTAAGCTAGGCAACCGTAGAGCTTGCATGAAGAAAATAGTGGATATGAGGAAGTTATGTCAGGACCGTGGCAAGTGGCGCACTATTTCCTCTGCCTATCCTTGTGGGCAAAAGGCGTAACATTTTTTTTCATTGATTGTTAACCAAAACATGACATAATAACTAGTAAGTGATGAAATATACCCATTTATTGTATGTTTTAAGATCTTAGAAATAAAATATTTTTGCAGAGATTATGTTCTCTTCTCTCTCCCCATGGGCTCGATAGCTCCAAATCTTTTGAAACGTCGCCTCGGATTAAAATAATGAAAATAAACGAGATAGTAAGCCGTAAAAATATTTCATTTCATAATTGGGTAGTTGAAAGACAACAAAATATTTTCCATAATTTTAAAGGTTTTATTAGTAATTGCTTCCTGCATAAATACACAATCGATTTGAAAAGAATACTAAATTAGTATTTAATTTATAATACTAATTTTGGCGGGGTACTGCCGTGCCCCCCCAGATAATACTAAAAAACTATAAGTAAAGAATATACAAGAAGTATTCATTAGTTTTCATACATCCCAAAAGTGTACATAAAATGACAGTATATACTCGTGCTTGTTATACTCAGCAAATTACATATTGAGCTTGATTGAGCATTCAATTGTAAATCACGTTCATTGATTTCGCACTTCATATATGAATATCGTTAAGCAAAAAAACGTTCAATATATTCAATATTTGGAAAAAAAATGTCGTTATATCTTTACGACTTTACTTTTTATTGCAAATATTTTTATTACTTTTACTGGAATTATTGCAGAAGGTTACAAAAATATTTTGTAAGCATTCAAAAAATAACTAAAATATTTATAGCGTTTATATACCTTTTTTATATTCAATCAATAACGTAAGATATTGAACAAAATGTATATTTTCCAATTGGACCATGTTTTCTGAAATATAAATGAAAAAGTTTGATAGGTACAAATAGAAACTCTAGTTATTGCCCCAACGAGTTTCGTCCCTTTTCTATTTCAATTTACAGATGTGTTTCCAATACACTAGGGAACGATGGGACAATCCTACCAACTGCAACAACGAAAAGGAAAAAAGTTTCCAGGACTATTGTCATAATAACGGATGATATGACAATTTGATCTTTTATTTTACAAATTATATTAAATTCTTATTTGTCCTTTTTTCGCTTAATTCACTTAAATACGTAATTGATTGATACAAGTATTATGATTATGAACATCCTATCTGATTTTAGACTAGAGCGCGGTCTGTGAGTTATTCTAAACCACTTACAATACATTTAATATTATTTATATGTTTATAGAACTAAAACTATAGGCTATTATTTTAGTAAAATTGTCAAGAAAAGCAACAAGTTTTGTAGCTTTGTTCAAGTCTCGATAAAACTCATAAAATCGTGGACGTCAATGCTTTTGTTCAATGACATTTTGTTGGCATTTTACGAGGCATTTGGACTCGAACAGGGCGGGTGATATATTCAAATATATTCAATAAATTACACATATATGCTAGTATAACAATTAAAATTTATTTATAAAACACAAACTTTTGTGTTTAATAAATATTTGAAATAAGTCTTATTTGAACCGCAACTTCTAAAGTATTTTCTATTTTAACAAATTTTGGCAAACAGAAATTGCTACCATTAAAACTTGGAAACAAGTCGCAATTCAAATTCCTATTCAATTTCTTATCAAACCTAAACTTGAATAACGGAACTCGAATTTTGGATTGTAATATTGAACGACTATTGTATAACTTCTCTAATATTCACTCTTAAATTTATTCCTTTCCTTGGGGCCGTAAAACAAACTACTTCATTTCAATAAAATAATTCCAAGGAAAATGTTGACGTTTCTTTTAATCTTATTTTTTATTCTTACAGTATTAACAAGATTTTTGAACAAAAGAAAGCAATTTTGTGTAAAAACGTCTTCTAAGTAAATTTCACATCGAACTAATTACCTAAGTTCTTGGTTTGAATAAGGAAAGTTGAATTTTTGGAGATATAAGTAATATGGTTACAGTTAATATTATGTATAAATAAACATTGATTGACCTTATAAAACAGTAAATCATAATACTTTTAAAGAAACTGTACGTACAAACCAAAGTAAATATGTTTTTTTTATATTAAAATACATTAGAAGTCGCATTTAAATACAATATGTTATTTTTATATTATGTTGCCTCGTAAAGCACTGAAATGTAAAATTTTGTTGAAGTCGCGACATACTTTGAGAAAATAGTCCAAATAAAGTTTGCATGAAATAGGTAGATAGCGTCTCTTGCATCGCAACTGTCTTGTCGTGCATTTTTCAGGTGCCTTGAACATATTGCCAGTGATAAATCTCATGTGTCATAGATGAAATAACGAGACATTCCCACAAAATAGATTATTTATATTATTTTCCGTAGAACACGATTCCAATAATAATTTAATAAACCTTTGTGTATCTTGTAGACCTTTGGATATCTACACAAGCACAGAAACGTGAGTCATTTGCTGAGTCTGCTGGTTCGAGAAAGTATTACAACTTTCAAGTTTACAGATCGTGTAGTGACTTTGTCGCGTTTCGGGATCAGCTTGAAACTAGGCCGCAATAGCTCCTGCTATTCCATAAATTTCAGCTTAACATCTAGCAAAAAATAAAAGTACGCTTATAAAATAATAATAATTGAATACTTTCTAGCCGTTAAATGTAATAGTACAAGTCCAGTTAATACGGTCTTCAAATCCATAAAAGGTTTTATAATAATGTTGTTGGTACTCTACATAATATTCCAAATATTCAAGATGCAGACGTCTGAAGTAGGTTCTCGGGTACAAAGTACCTATAAGATATAAACGAGAATTTCTCAAAGAATAAAGTCAGTACTCACTACTACTACGAGTATTCGAACATCCTTACATTTTTGTTCGTGTTGTTAAATATCGCTCATTATTTTATATGTATTAGGGTAAAATAATATAAAAATTGGGTAATTAAATTGCACAACAAATAAAATGGTATTGAATATTAAATTTTAACTTAAATCTGTTTCCTTAGATTTTGCGCCAACATTGATTATTGAATTGATCAAATTTTATGCGGCTTACTATCGCGTTTATTTTGGTTTGATTTTACATTTTTTAACCCCCGACCAAAAAAGAGGGGTGTTATAAGTTTGACTTGTCTGTGTATCTGTGTATCTGTGTATCTGTGGCTCTGTGTATCTGTGTGTCTGTCTGTGGCATCGTAGCTCCTAAACGAATGGACCGATTACGATGCGGTTTGTTTCATTTGAAAGCTGACGTGATCGAGATGGTTCTTAGCTACAATTGATGAAGATCTGATCAGGGGTATCAAGGTCATCAGCTCGATTTGTTAGCTGCGGTAGCGATCTTAGACGCGCTGTTTAGAAGATTGTTATTTTATGTCAAATAAATATGCCAATGTAAATACACGTAAAAAATGTTATAATTTTTCCCTTAAAATATTCATATGGCGAGGTTGGTTTGCAGTTTAGATCGATTACCTTGATTGTATATTTTAGGGGAAAAATTATAACATTTTTTACGTGTTTTAACAATGGCATATTTATTTGACATAAAATAACAATCTTCGTCGCATAGCGACGTACAAGGGTTGCCCGTTCTAAACACGCATAAGGCTGGGAATACACGTCCGATATTGCTGAGCAAATTATTTATAAATCGGAAGTAGGAATCGGACGTCTATTTTGTTTCTGTATTTTGTATGAAAACTGCACCTTCAGACAATCGGATCGGCCGTAAAATCGTAAGCGCCTTGGCGTTGTTTCCGATTCTGACATCCGATCCGACTATCGGATCTGACGTGTATTAAGTATTCAAACAAATGTATGGCACGAGTGCCTTCCGATTGTCTGATCAGACAATCGGATCGGACTATCGGAGAGGAAAATCGGACTTGTATTCCCAGCCTTATGTATTCCAGCCTTATATTTTAAACATATCTGTGACTTAACATTTGAAATAAAAACGTATACAAATACATGTGTGTTTTAACTGGTACCACTGAGTTACTCTGATGATTGAACTCGAAGGTAGGAGACGAAAACCTGGATGTGTTCAAACTTTTTTTTGGTATACTAAGTTTGGACTTATTAGATTTGTCTTGAAGGTAGGAAACTAAATGTAGAAAAGTTAGTGCGATAAAATAAAACATTCCGGATCTAAAAAATCTGATCATGGATCCTCTCAGATCAGCAAATCAACAAGAAATGGACCTGTAGTGCTTTAACTAAAATTGTTACTCACTAAGAGCATTTAGCTGGACCGTCATCAAATTGAAGACCGGGCAATCTGATGATGCACCATTATGAATCCTCTCAGATCAGCAAATTGATATCAATTGATCAGCAAAAAAAGAGATAGAACTGTAGTGCTTTAACTAGGCCTTTAGCTGGGCCGTTATCAAATTGAAGATCGGGAGTATCTGATTATGAATCCTCTCAGATCAGCAAATCAATAAGAGATAATATCATAATGCTTTAACTAAAATTGTTACTCTCTATGAGCCATTAGCTGGGCCATTATCAAATTAAAGACCTGGAGTAGTTATCTGATGATGCAGCATAAGGATCCAAGGGATATTAAAGGGATATAACTATTGAGCCATGACTAATGTTGTTTATTACTAAAAAGCTGATGATATGACCAAAGTGGTTCCAGGCGTTTCGGGGGTTCCTTTAAAATTTTAATTTTGATTTTATTTATGGATCTGTCTCTCCGTGACCACAATGGCTGCAAAGCTCTCGAAACGTTGGAATAATAAAATAAAATGGTAAAATCAAAACCAAAATAAACGCGATAGTATGTCGCATAAAATTTGTTTAATTCATAAACAAATTTTATGTCTTGAATTTCACAGGGATAGGCAAAGAC
This sequence comes from Tinea trinotella, assembly GCA_905220615.1. NCBI lineage: Eukaryota > Metazoa > Arthropoda > Insecta > Lepidoptera > Tineidae > Tinea > Tinea trinotella. The sequence goes on from HG992310.1 coordinate 6,520,966, forward strand.
AACGGAATGTTTCTTTACGATTCTGACACACTCTCTTGTTTCTTTCGCATTCACAATTCCTATGCCACACTCTCTTGGATGTTAAGCTGGATTACCTAAGGCGATCACATATAATTATTCGGAAGTATTAGTCACATCCGCCACGCCAGCCTTGCTCAACACCGACCGACAACTGATTCCGAAAATAGCAGAGCAAAGCAAATTGCGCTTAAATTAAATTAATTTCTTTATAGATATATAGTTTCTCATAGATATAAGCGTGACGAAGCACCTTTGGCCGGCATAGTGATGGCACTAAGGTAACAGTGATCTGATTCTGTTTTTGCAGTCGTTGGCACTCTTAGACCTCTCTTTGCTTACCGTTAAGCAAATCGAATTTAGATGTCAAGTCACAAAACTACAAAAAAATATAAATTTATTAAAGTATATATTATATTGACAACTCCGCCTCTTGTAAATAGAAGAATAAAGATTTAAATGAATATATATAAATTTTAAGGTTCTATTTAATAACAAGGTCTTATATTAACGTCAGACATAAAGTTTTCACCAGGGACTAAACGTTAAATGTCGTTACGGATAGCTATCAATTACTGTAGGGAGGCAAAGCGAATGTCAACAATATAGGAGGCAACTCTGTTTTCGACCATCCAGACATAGGCCTCATCCATCATTTAGTATACCTTCACAAATTCAGGGACAAATTCACAAAAGATACCTGTTTTGAAAAAATATTTGATTTATCTTTTGTGATTGTGTGGGCGTTATAATTAATGTTAGGGTTTATAATTTATGAAATTATAATTTATTTTGAAATATATATTTATAGTAGGTGTAATATTTATGGTTAAAGACCCGCGTGGTTACCAATTAATACAACAGTCCGCTACACGTAACTTACAGGTCCATTTCTATTAAGAGAAATTTGTTACAAAGCTCTTTTTTGTTATATTTAATTATTAGATTGGACATTACAAAAAGAATAAGGCAGATATTTGTTCCGGGTCTAGGTGATTAAGAGTAGTAGGCAAATAGTTGGCAGTTGTTTGTCCGGTCTGTCGATCCGGGGTAGTACCGTCACTTTCAGCGTGAAGTATCTTAGTCGCGTTAGTCAAACAACAACAAAAAAACTAGTAGGTGAGTTGGATGGGCGTAGGATGTAAAAATTGTTAACAAAATGAAATTCTAATCAACCATTAGTCGTTTATTGTTAAACATAGGCTACAGTGGTCTACGTTTAACAATAAACGTGGTCTGTATGCAGGCTTTTTCGATGTCATGGACCGGTTTGGGTCATTTAGCTCAAGACGAAACCCCACACGTGCCCATCACTTATTTGGCTTGGCAGCGAATTCGAACCGATTTTAATAAAAATATAGGTATTAGGTTTGCACGAGCATTATCACCATGTAATTGTATAAATAAAGATAGATTGATTAATAAGTATGATAGAACTATGTACTAAACGAAGAAGGACAAAAATAAATACAGTATATTACGTGCATTGTCGTCTTTTGAATTAAACCTGTATTTTGTTAGTGTTAGCTAAAAAGTGTAGTGACTTCTAGTGGTTTTATTTTTACTTCCGTGATACAGATCAGACATCTGCATTCTATGTACTGAATCGATGGTCAAACTAAAATGTTCGACTCGTCGTTTCTATATGAAACTCTCAAAAAGGAATGCTTTACCAGTTTATATGTTATTCCTATCCCATAACCTCGGATTCTTCAAGCGCAGCGTAAAAGAGACCTTTGGCCAGCATAGTGACGATGACTAAGGCAACTTTAAACTGAAAAGGTTTTTTTTTCAGTTTTTGACGCTCTAAAACTTCACTTCTATCAGGCAAGTTCACCAGCTAAAGTCACAAAACAAGAATAACATTTTATGAAATGACGTATTAAACACCAAAAATGGCCTCTACATCCGAAGCTTCATGTTAAATTAAAGTGACATAAAATGCTTATTTGAAAGCGACCTAATAATGGAATGAATAAAAGTCACGTTTTCACTCGGCCTGATGGCAACACTGTCTCCCTTCAGTGGTATCTCGTATTGAAATTTTAGGCAAATGGCGTTTTCGGTAAAATAACGGGTCTGCAAGTGGCTTAAATAGCTCGTTCGAATGTAAATGTGTCACTTGCGTATACTGTGTCGCGAGTGTTTGCTGACAGATATTGGAGGTTTTAGTCGATTTATGAGCGGCCAAATTTCGTAGTTACAATAGCAAGATTTCCCCGTAATATATTTAGATATATTAAAAATAAAGCATTTTATAATAATGTTGATATTTATAAAATGCAATAAAATAGAATGAAAGAAACTAATAAAATAAAAATATATTTAAATGTCGTCGCAAATGACCACGCTGTTAATAAGCGACTTTAAATAAATAAACGAAAATAAAAACTAATAAAATTAAACTCTTTTTTCATAAAAGCTTAATTTATATATCAATAAATTAAATTTCAGGAATGAAGGTTTTTCTTATTAAGAATCCCGTTCTATTCAGTTATATTTTTAGATTATCCACCAAGCGCAAATTGTAAAATATTACAGAAAAAGGTATAAGAGTTTTTTTTAGCTAAAAGCATTACAGTGCTTTAAAGCATTACGAGCAATAAAAATGTAAACTTGTTTGTAGCAAATTGTTGGTGCAACAAAAATGATTACCACTCAAATATAAATAACCTACCTAAAATAGCCATGATTTATGAGCCATTTTCATTCGTTTTGATTTACGGTACCAGCGCGCGAATATTAAAGATTCGTATTGATATATTATTCCTTTATCCTCATTCTCCCTTTTTTGCTATTTACGAGAGTTTCCCCTACCCTCATAACTTTCATCGTCCTTTTTACTATACTTGTAAAAACGACCAAAAACCCTTCATGCAGAAGAAATATTCTTTATGCAACTGTCTGTGCGTGTACATCCACATACTGTCGACCGAATCGACAGTTCGGCGCATTGTATCTCTGTCGAACAATCGTCAAGTTAACCGGCCCATCCGTCGCTTCATAGAAAAGCGTAAAAAGATATCTCTGGGCAGCATTATGACGGTTTTTTCTGTCGTCAGGACCCCTGGACCTCCCGTCACTTACCACCATGAAAGCAAAGGTAGATATCACGACACAATAAAAAAAAGTTATCTGTACCTTAATACTCACAATAACAACTTTTCAATCGAAATCTAAACAAGGACATATTTTCGACGACAACACAAATAATAATAATAAATCACAATAATATAGGGGAATAGGGGGGAATACATGTCTTAATAACTCGTCTCCTAGTTACAGATACAAAGAAAAAAATGAGAAGGGAAAATTCCTCTAACTGTTGGAATAAGTGAATGCTTAGTCATCATTCGCCGTAATAGCGTCCGATTGTGATCTTTTCATTTGCAGTCAGCCATGAGTAATTTCTCTTTCCCTCGATAGACTTATAATGAAGAAGAAAATTATATTTCTGATTAGTCTATTGTTCTCCTGAGTTTTGATTAAACGAACCTTTGAGCCCACAAATGAGATCTAGCAAAAGTCAGAACCGCAAATTTGACGAAACAAATGGTAGCAATTATCAAATCCTGTCAAGGGATAACTTTAGTATTACTATTATACTTTTTTATATTTATATTTTTGCGCATTGGGGGTTATTAATTTAATTTTGAATTTATTTAATTATAAAACCCTTATCTATCGGTTGGATAATTTACCTTGACGACCAACGCTTACTGTGGAAATTCTTGTTAATTGAGGATCCTGTCACGTTTTTGGCGCACACTATAAATAACCATATCGGCTATAAAGACAATAAAATACATGTTATATTAAGTATCGGATTAATCTTTATTTATGTATTTATTTAAATTACCTACAAAATATACCTATATTAATTTTAACAATATTCTTAATTACAATAGTACTTGGTGATTTTACATGTAATTACCCATGCATTTAACTGTACATTTTACACATCAATATGACAGTTAAATTCATATTATTTCATATAAATTCATATAAATTCAATTAAATATTTAATTAAAACTAATTTTAGTTATACTAAAAATGGTATTAAAATCATAGTATAATTATAACAAACAATAAATAACGTTCAAGAGATAACCAAACAAATTTTATTAAACATCTAAAATATTTATATTATATTAAAATATAACATAAAGAGTCAAAAGTGGACAGTTCATCTTCCTTGATAATAATAACATATCATACAAGACTGCTAAAAGTAACGCAATAAAAATAAACATCCACCGATAAACTGTTCATAGTATTTAGTAAAACAAACCTTCTTGCTCGGTTCCAATTTAGAACATGAGAGATGTTATAGGTTCACAAGAAAGATCATAATGCAACATAAAAAGCGGGTGTTTGCTTTTATCGCGACAGTAACAAGCAAAGTATCTGCGGTGACACGTGTCATATTGCAGGTTATGTTGTTCTCATAATGCCTTCGTATGACTACTTAAGGTTCTTGTGTTTACATTGTAGTATAGCCAATGAAATTGTGAGGTAATATGAAAGTTTTATTATTTTTAGGATTGTCAATTAGAACTTTAAACTACCAATGAAAACTGAAAATGAGACACAGCGTTGCGTTTATTGTGCCATTACATACAATTATATTGTATTAATTTTAAATAAAAATACTTGTTATAAATTAAAATTAATAAAAATATATTATGCTGGATAAGAACATCGACATTGCTACAAGATTCGACAGAGTAAGAACGTTGAAGTTTTCTGAAGTTGCGCTGTCAATTAGTAGACACAGAGTAACAAAGAGTTAGTAAGAAAGTTTGAAGCGATGCACCAGATATCACTGTAACTTGTAAGAATTTTTAATCAATGAAATCTTTAAATTGCTTTGACTTCCTTTCCTCTTACTTTATAAAGTAACTATTACTATCGTCTTCTCACATTAAAAATTAGTGTTTGTCTAAAATAATTTGTTTTACAGACTTGAATGTCATGAAGTAAATATTGTCTAGTAACCACTAATGAATGACTGTACAGTCTGCATTTAATGAGAGTCGAATTGCTACGTGGAATGTACAGTTTAATTCAAATTTCCATCCGCGGTGTCTTATTTTCCTCATTTCCTGCACCGACGGCAGGAAATAAAATCCCCATCAAGCGGGTGCTGGTAATTCAAAAATAATGCTGCAAAAATTCAGAGGAATGCGAATTCGGACGAAAATTGCGGCGCGGTTGGTTGAAGGCGCCGGCTGGGCGAGCACAGGCCCCCTGATCTTTCTCGACTCACCTTTGTTCAGTCATTATATTAAGGTCACGAAGCACGTTCTAAAACAGCATACACTTGGTATTTACTTAATGAAATACGAGACAAAATTTATTTTACTTTCTTATTAAAAAAAATCAAATAAATTTCTCCCTAGAGCCTTTTAAATTAAAAGTCGTGAACATATTTACCTCGTTGGAGCTTAATTTACGACTCTGTATAAAAAGCAAGTTCAATAATGTCGTGGGTTCGTCGACTTTACCTAACTCAGCTAAGAAGTGATTTATTTGTATTATTACATTAAGACCCCACGTTATCCTAGTAGAATGAGACGCAGCGCTGACGCAGAGCTAGCTCGTAAACGGCTCCCGGATTTAATAAAATTTATTCAGCGACGTTCTTCAGGGGCCGACCAATCATAAATTTCCTTGAATACTTATTTAGTTGGGACGGAAGTTTCAGAGCTAGTAAAGTTTATTTGTGACCGTAAACCTCATGGGAGTGATGCCTAATAGTGAAAAGAACATTTCAGGTACAGCATTATTGTTCAAATATGAAGAGAGAGAGAGGAAGCAAAGGATTAACATGGTTCATTAAAATTTAATAATTTTCATAATAATTCAATCACGCCTTAACTTCCACAGAGATAAACTTACCTCAAAGTGCCATTTTCCACGATCCTGACATAACTCTCTCTCACTCTTAATACAGGCATTTTAGTTACGGACACTTTTAGAAAGTGGCCCTAATTTAATTGTTAAACAATTTTTTGAGTGTTAATACATCTCTTTTGCTAATCTCCTTTCAAGCCCGAATCAAACTTTTATCATAAAACTTGTATTTTAATTAATTGACTGTTCAATACATTAATAGGCAGCGAGTGGCTTCTGAAAGTAACCCGAAGTCAATTTGATTTCAGTAACAGTAAGCCCACAATTAACCTCCAGCGAGCGCTTATAATGAATGTTTCAATAAATCAGGCAAATTGCCCTTTATTACGCATCTTACATCACTTTAATTGAGACAGCTGGGCCAATGAGGGTTGAATTTTCGGCAGTTTTATTCCTTCGTGTAGTTGGCCATAATTTAAAAAGTTATTAACCAATAAACGAATTTGATCTAGCTTCTTAGTAGTTTGCCCATTATAATAATTATACAAATTATGAAATTTCCACGAAAAATAAAGAAATTCGTAACTTGTATAATTTTATGAGAATAATTTTGATATTCTCGTAATAAATTCTACTAAGAACTTTGAAAACGTTGGATTTGAAAATAGTTTTATGTTCTGAAGGCTGCAATTAACTCTGCGACAATGGGCCGCAGGTGCCTGAACAAGCAGCCTAACCAACTTAACTGTTAATTGGATTTTAATTACTTTTCTATTCCTAAAACTACTAAACTCTTCTATTTAAACTATTCTTAAAATCTGTCACTTTTGTTATTTAAAGTAAGGTAGGCTTTTCAAATAATGTGGTTAATTTTATTTAAGTTCACCGGAAATCTTATTTAACAATTTTATAAATTGGTTTAAAAAAAGTACATAATTAGATCTGTCTGTTGAGATCCGATAAGTTTTGACCGCATTTACCACTGACAGCGATCGGCACTTGAAGTTTGTAGCGAGTGGTACTGGAGTCGAGTCAACGGGTCGCGATGCGGATAACTCGGTAAAACTTTTCAATGGATTTCAGTTGTTCTACCTTTTATTGTTTATAAAAGCATACATATTACAAAGCCTAAATTGCAAACTTTTAAAAATCTAAAAGCATATTATTATTTTTTTTACTACTCTGAAAAAATTTAAACTCTCTTTTTAATTGTTTAGTTTATTTCTCTTTAATAATAGTATAAATAAACTTGTTGGCATTTAGTCTCACTCAATTATTCTATTGTTACGCCTTAATTCCATGATATCACATCATAAGGCGATCGTGGTGTAGTGGCAATGCAATGGCTACGTGAGCCGAGTGGCACGGGTTCGAAACCACTCACCGGTACCAATGTATCTTTGATATATGTACTTTGGTTGTCCTGTTTCTATGATACATGCACTTTATTGAATACAAGCAGGCTATAGTATACAAATGTATAATAATAAAAAAATATCAGGAATAAGCAGAGATATTGGAGGCTACTTTTCACGATCCTGACACAAAGCTTTCGCTTCTTCACATCTACATTTCTTCACATCTTCATACTTACTTTAACTTTGTATATTTATATTTGTATCTAAGTTTATATACGAGTAAACAGGTACGACTATCACGGACACTTGGAAGGTTTAATAAAACTTCACAAGTTAGATGTTAAGGCCTCATTAAGCAGGCAACGGAGGTTGTTCCACGACATATTAGCAGCAATAATTTAAGGATAATGCGCGTGTAATTTCGCCCGAGCGACCCGCGAAATCTATGGCCTTTAATAAACGCGAATACTGCCTATGGTAACAAATATTTTACAAATTACTGTTACAGCTCGCACAGAATACTATACGAGCCTGTAATTAAATTTCGAGATCTGTTATTACGTTCATAATGGGTATTGGGATATATTATTATTATACCTCATCTAAAATTACGATGCGAATTAATTTATATATATTAACAAAATTAAACTAAAATAAACTAAAATACTTACTTAACTATGATCTTATAATTTACAACATTAAATAATTAATCAACCTCTTATTAACATAACCCCTTATTAATTACCTAATGTAATCTTATAATTTTAGAGATAAAAGTAAATCTAAATTTAAGACAAAAAGCTCCTAAAGCAAATTTAATTTTCTGTTACACCATACTAAAATCAAACTGTTTAACGTGGTGGTACGGGCTGAATATTCAAGTAAATCCTTTTGGAAGCTGCTCGCGGATTGCTCGTTGCTGCTACATGATCCGCGTTCAAAATGAGGCTTTCCCTAAGAGCCCGCGTTAATTCGTGCGTTAATTGGACCTCATCCCCTGCCGTGGCATCCCCCCCTTTGCTCCCTGATAGTATAGGGGACGATGCTAACACAGATATTCAGCTATAACACTTAACTTATAACATTAATAGCACCCATTATATTTCAGTATAACGTATAGTGTGTCTCTATATCAATGTACAGGACCGTCATTAGCCCAAACATGTTTGTGATGAAAAGGAACTGATGTCAGATAAACAGTTTAAATTTATCACATGTGAATGATTACGTATTAATTTGTTATCAAGGCGAAATTGTTGCTATATAATTTAAGTTTAAATTAACTTAGTAAAACGAAATACCTATTAATTTTTGCAGAAGATTAATATCTTAACAATTTAATGGGATTTTCGGAACAGTACAATTAAATTAAAAGTAATTTCTAAGTAACGGAATCTTTTAAGTATCTGATGACATTAAGAGAGGCGCCTTGAAATTTGTGATATCTAAAGATGGAACCAATAAGTAACAAAATAAGATTTCATTATAATAAAAGAAAATTCTTTACGCTAAATAATAATATATTTTGTAACTTTCCAAAAAAAATATAGATTGAACAAGATGCAAACTTTTCCATTAAGAAATTTCAAGTTTGTATTAAAAGTATTTTTTGTACACTTTTATGCGGCTCGTGTAAAATAAACAAGTTATCTTTAGGGACATTGAGTGATGACGTAATTTAATTTAATTGTAAACATTTTGCCATCCATTATGTTTAAAAACTTTATTGTTTTTATGTGCCTAATAAGTTGGGTGTAAAAATAAATTCTAACAATGTAGGGATTAAAGCAAAAAACGTAGGTAAGGACTGTCCATCAGTCTTGATCCGTTCACACAAAGTTCGGATTTCAGTCGCCTTCCGTGTATTCCTTTCCTCCTTGACAGATTGTGCATTGTCGCCGAACGCGGTATATGTCACCTTGACAAATGAAATAAGAGGATTCCCGTGACATAATGAAAAAGTAGCACCTTTTGTACGCATTTACGTTTTTACTAGTTTCTAACATAGGTTACACTTTCTTGTGTAAATTAAATATAGTTCCATCTACTTTAAGGTTTCAAATACACATATTTTTGAATTTGTTAAGTATAATGGTGTTCTATAATAGATACTCGCTATCTGACCTCGACTTGCCTGATGGTAAGCAAGAGCGCCGACGACTAAAAAAACGATTCAGTTTACGGCTGCCTCAGTCGCCGTCACTATTCCGCCAATTTATGTTTTCCACAGTTTGAACATATGTCTTTCTTTACAAAAAGAAATCAATTAGGCAAGTAATAATACTAACAACAAATTGTCACGCCTTTTTCCCACAGGCATAGGCATTGACAATGGAGCGCCACTTGCCACGATCCTGACACAACTCCCTCGCTTCTTTCACATTCACAATTCTCTTCATACAATCTCTATGGTTGTGAGAACTAGGCAACCTAGCTTTCTTGTGGATGTCTCCGATTTGGTCGGCAAACACCCTCCTTGAGTATTGGAATTTCCAAAAATCAATACAAAATATGTAATATGATAGTAACTGTTTTATCTAAATATGTATATTCAAATGGCAATAAACGACAGATAAACTGACAGGGTACTTGATATGCGGTACATTACCTCTTACATAAGTACATATATCTTCGACATGTCCTACTGTCAAAGCCTTGTCGTGTAATCATGCTTAGAGCAAGTGCAGATACAACGACGCGACTTTTGCTACATTCGAGTTACATACTTTGTCTTTGGCAAAAAAAAATCTGTTTTGTCACTTTTATCTATTTCTTCCTATAGTCGGCCATGCAGACGTTTCTTACAAGTGTGTTTCAAACAAGCAAGCTTTTACACGTTTTTCTACCTTCCAGACTGTCGTACAACAATTTTCCCGGTGGTGTGAGTTCGCTCTTATACATGGAACACCCACGCTTACAAAAGGTTAAATGAAATATTTTTTTGTAATAGTCCTACTCGCCCACCTAAAATTAGGATATTGTTATGTTAAACAAAAATACCTTACTTACTTCGAGTAAGTCAAGTAGTCAGTGACGTAAATTAAAATCCTTTTCAAAATTTGATATTTTATTTTATTACCTTTAGCATTTAAGTCTGTAAAATAAGATATTTTTTCCGTAAAAACGCAAAACCTTATAAACACCTGGTGGTATATTTTAAATTTATCTTTTAATATTAAACATTTGCTTACTAAGGATGTACGTAGTATGTTGCAAAATGCAATTTATTAAACAATTAATTTGTTCCTAACAAATTCTTTTTTAATAAAATGTAAATTTGTTTCAGCACCCGGGTCTTATGAAAAGGCTAGCGGCGTGCAATTTCCGTGTAATCATAACCGGGTAAATAGTGATAGCGGGATTAAATCCGGATGAAATTATTTGAAAACGGGCGCCCAGGTGGGTTAAACCTACACCTAAATTACATTTTTTTAGTCGTGAACTACCTTATTTCCGCACACACTCTCATTATTATTCACATAAGTATTAATTTTGTAGTTAGAATTATGCTTAGTAATATTTATTTAGATTTAATATAAATACCAACACTATATTCCGATAGCGAATATTTGCGATATGATCCAATGCATTTATTAAAATAGTTATGAGATTCTTCCCAAAGTTTGTGAGGGACTTACGTTCCATGCTGACTCCGATATGACCCGTAAATTGTGACAGAACCAATAAAGTTTATGCAGAGGATAGCCAAAGGGTCCAAAAATATTCCCTAATACCAAAAAATATATTATTTCCCTCCCCCATACCTTTCCATAAAGCTTGGTTTATATTTGGTAAAATTTACGAACGATTTTATTTACCCTGTGATGAGTAATTTCATGACACAAATATAATATATTATTTTTATATCATAAAAGACGGAAAGATATGTCGAAGCCATACAAAGGACGAGTTTCAACATTGAAATCATAAAATCGCATATTATTTAAATGTTTTTTCTAGAAACGAAGGAAAAACTTTCTAAGAATTATGTTTACCTACTATATCTAGTTAAGTACATCTTTATGAAGGAGCAGACTTTGACGTCTCCTCAACTTTTGCATAACATAGAAAAGTTTGTAGTGTCTTTCAGAGAAAATGAGAATTTAAAACAAATGCTCTCGGCTCAAAAGTGGGCGTCAGTTTCCTTGTACTTCCCGGAAACACGAAAATGACAATTTAAAAATGATATTATTAAGACGACCGTGGTTTAGTGGTAGTAAAATGGTCTCGCATATCAAGAGCACCCAGTTCAAAATCAATTGCGAGTAATAATAATTTAGTCGACCAGTTTCTTTGATGCAAATATTATGTAGCAGTCTAGTAGATTAGTACAGAAATCTATGGATATATATTGTATAATCATATATATTGACACGACTTTTCCTACAGGGTTAAGCAAAGACAATGGAGCGCCACTTTCCACGATCCTGACACAACTCCCTCGCTTCCCACACATTCACAATTCTCTTCGTACAAGTTTTACGGTTATGTCACAATATAATTACATTATTATTTAAATAAACATCTTTATTACTTTTTTCATATAATACATTAGTGCAGAAGAAATTTGGTATGGCGGGATCGACCGTCCGTCTGTCCACAGACTCTTACTTCTAGGTTAGGTAGTAGGTCAATCTAAGTGTCGTTGGAAAGATCTTGCGGCAAAGCCATTGAGATTAAGATTAAGGTCAAGTGGTTCCAAAGATATTATCCATCAAAAGAATTTTCCTAGTGTCTGTTATAAAAAAAATATAAAAAATATATTCATATAAAATAATAAAATTGAAAATAAAAAAAAGTAACTAGAATATATTGATAAACTTTTTAGTATTTCATTTATATAATAATATAATTGAGAAGGTTTTATATTATATACGTACATATAGTATTATATATATAGTACAAGTAGTTGGCTTCCGAACTTATTACATTTTGGGCGCTTAGAACACTCCACTATACAATACTAGCTGTTTTTATAACATAGTATTAGATATTTTATTTTTTCTTGTCTTTTGCTGTTTGTTTTGTACCTTATTTTTAACAATTTCTCACTTTTATTATTTATACTTTCTTCTCTTTTAACGCAATTCAGCAAAATTGTTTTTTAATACACTTATTATTTTTTCTTTGTTATTTAAAATAAAAGTATTTATAAAATAAGTATTTAGAAATGTTTGTTTGTGAAATATTCTTTTGTTTCATAAGAACTAAGTCAGTAAAGCACATATAATTCAATTCTTGGGCGGATACAATACGAACCGATGCCCGCGGCGAGTTACACTTTTTAGGGTAAAAACGCTCTATGTCTCTTTTTTATGATTGTTCTTCTTTTATTGAAGTACTTTTGTTTCTTAAGTGAAATTTCCTAAGTTAGAAAGGCGGAGCGTTTGCCGTAAATCCGTACTTACTCTTTGTGCCGTAAAAGTTGGCCGATTGAGAAATTGTATTGTTTTTTCCTACTCAACATTTTTATTCTAAATTGTTTGTTAGCTTAGTAAGAATCATATTTATTTTATTTTATATATTATTTTATTTAATATCATTTTTAACTGTTACGCCTTACTTCCCATAGGATCGTTCTTCCCATGTAGAACACCGCTTACCACGATTTTGATACAATTTTCTCACCTCCACATATATCCACAATATACACAAATGGAGACTTTATGTGGGTACCGCGAACCCTTGCTTTTGTAAGAATGATCAAGTAACTATCAGTTGGTCGTCCCCGTTTTGTCCTTTCACTCGCCTCCGTTTAATTTCATATATATTCATATATATTTTAAAGGTCCGACGCAGAGGTCCACAGTGCACGTAAACGTAGAGCTTGGTAAAAAGAAATTGTGGATATGAAGAAAGTGAGAGATCGTCTCAGGCTAGTGAAAGATGACTACCTACCTGCGTGGAATTTAAAATATGTCAATTATTGTTGATATGATTTTGATTTATTTTTATGAAAGGAAATGTAGTAACAACTGGTACTACAATTCCTTTCATGAACATCCTTTAATTTCTCCGTTCATAGGCCACACTCCAGCTTAATATAATACTTTCATATGCCAAGGCATAATAATAAAATAAATATTAAAAAATATTGTCCTAAAATATGTGTTGTGTAAAATATGTAGAGAATTCTGGAGCGAAAGAACAGAGATAGTTGTGTAAATGAAGTGACAATTTGATTAATTAATTTTATATATAAATTGAATATAAAATAAAATAATTACATATATTTTATTATTAAAAGTCTTAATTAAATCATTTATATACAGAAACATTAATTATCCGCTTCTGAGAAAACTGAATCTAAGAAACATATGAGAAAACTCGTATTATAACTAGTTTAGTTGCAATTTTCCTCATCTCACAAACGAACGTTGCATTCCAAGTTTCCATTATAAACATAGAACTTAATTAAAATTTCTATAGCTTCATATATACCTAAAATATACATGAACACTTAAAAAGGAATGCGACCCCGCGGTGATTATTATGCAAGTGCAAAACGCAAACTTGCCCCTTAAACATAGTGGATTGACTAATAAGATTAGCATAATTGCAACAGCAACACGCAATCTCATTAAGTTCTATTATTATACTGGAAATTTCTAAACAATTTCCATACTATATACTCCTCATATTCCTCATAGATTCCAGTATGAGAAAATGCTGCTGATATTTATTAAAACTTAATTCAACTCACACAAAACTATAATAGTAAACAAATGAAGACAATTATATTGTATAATTAAATTTTTTGGATTATAATTTATAAAATAATTAACAAACAAAGGCAACCAGAAATTACACTTAGGAAAAAATAATAATATTAAAGTATAAAAGTACAAACAAATTAAGTTTAAGTCATCCGAAAACAAACTGGTAAATCTAATGTACTAGTGTACTTTCTGAGGGAGAACGTCTTTATAATTAACTACCAAAACTCTTTATAAAAAAAAACTACCAAAATTTCAAAATCAAATTGTGTTAATTCGGATTACATCGGATCAATCTGTTTTGGATTCTCTTTAGTTATTCACGCAAGTGAATGTTTTGCTCTTGTGGGTAATAAACATTTAGTAAAATTACTCAGGGTATTTTAACTTTGGTTCGAACAAAACAAAAAGATCGTTGTTACGTAAATAATAATCGAATTTCGTTTCAATACTATATGAAGTTTAAACTCGCACAAACGACAAAGGCTATAAAACCCAGAAACATAGTATATTCAGACGGATTCTCCGCAAAGTAAATATTCAATAAGAGGATCCGTGTATTGCACTCTCGATTCAGTTTGTTTAAACCTCAATATATCGATATTGTTTTGTTCGTTCAAATTGAAACAGTATCAAATATGCATTCCCCTATCCTGTGGTAAACTATTGAACCAAAACGCTTGCGGCTCAATGTATTTTATTATTAAAATAATTATTGTTGAGTTTCATATGAAAGATCTGTTCTACCAAGTTTATTTTATGCACGATATTAAGCTGGTCTACCTATCTACCTATCCCCCAGGTGTGACAATTTGATTATTATTAAAGCTTTAGAAAGCAAAAGCTAAATTTAAATAAACTCTAAAATAATATAATCCATAACAGTATTAATAATACTATAACACGGAGTTGTACAATAGGGGAAATAACCCTTTAGCCATTGAAATTATGTCTTTATTTCCGTTCAGTCGCTGTAGGCATTCACTACCCAGATTGTTTCCGTTATCATTCAGCTTCTCGCAGCTTTTCACATGAATCATTTCTCTATTAATGTCGATTCATTTAGCTTCAGATTAATATGAGTTATTGCTTCGAAGATATTTGTTCTCTAACTTTCCGATATGACTATAGCATTTATTAGATTACAACAATTTTAGAGCACATGAAGTTTGAATCTAATCAAACGTTTAAATATGTTATGTTCAATTCTCATGTCATCTGCTTTACAAATGCAAAATAATCATTTAGGGCAACAATTCAGTTAAGTAAAGTAATTGCTTTCGGCAGGCCTATGGAATTTTATGGATGGGCCAGATGGAAATGTCACAGCGTGGGTTAGTCCCGCCGGTATAACATTTGGATTTATTCAGACGTGAAATTAAACAAGCCCGGAAGCTCTCTCTATCACAATTTATGTTCTCACTAGGCTTAAAGGTCCGAAGTTAAAGGCTTCGTTGAGGTGTACTCATTTATAGTCAAGTGATTTTATTACCTGATGGATTAGCCGTCATATAAACTCAATGATGTCGAAATTTTATAACCCTTATATTTATTGAAAATTATTATATAATATATTGTTTTTTACAAAATACAAAAATGTAGATTTTACAAAGAAATGTACATTAAAACATTATTAATAACTGTCAACTATCTTAAGGTGTATTTTAATTAAAAGCAAGAACTTTCAATAAATCTTTGCAGCTATTTTTTCTACACGCTCAGTCGGATAAAATAAAAATAATGGCTCTTAGTCTTCGCTAAAGATTAATAGTTTTATAGCCTCTTATTTTAATATTAATGAGTTTCTATATTAATAGGTACCTACTTTTAATTTATCGCGTAAAACGTATACGGATATAGTCATAATATGTATCTGTAAGCGCACACAAGTGCCCTTGTATTATCGCTAGTCGTATATCATGATAAGGGTGCGTAACTTTGAGGGATCCCGACGCTGCTGGAAGGGCGTCGTAAATATTCATTATGTTCAGAGTTACATCGAACTCTTGTTTAAGAATTGTATATAAAATTCAAATAGCTTCCAACTTTGATTAGACTTATCAATGTTAATGAATATTTGTTGGGCCTCTTTTTGTTTCTGATTTTCAACTTTTCAAGTATTACCCAACTTTATAATTCAGATCTTTTGTGAAAGGTGCTCCGGGGGCGAGAGTGCCTATTTTCGTATAGATATTATTTCGAAACAGTTTCGTAAATTAAATTATGGAGAATATTTCTTTTATTTTATGTTATTTACTTGGAGGGAACATTATATCTAAACTTGTTTTCGCAATATTATTGTTTCTCATTTAGAGCTCTGTATCTTCTGTTACTGTCGCACTCTTTTATCGCGTTCCAAATCCCAACGGAATTGTTACACAAAGACAAAAAGATATTTATTTAGTCTATAAGAAAATAAATCAGATCGGAAGCTTTGCAAAACAAACAAACAAGATTTTGTAAATAGTACTGCCTTGGGTCCGATTGGCAGTAAATAACGACAATTGAGATGTTTGCGCCCCTAATGTTGTCCGTACCGTCTCGTAGCCCCGTTATGGGTAATGTGCGATGCCATTAAAAGTACATAAATTCACGATTGTGTCTATAAAGTCAGAGTAACTTTAGTAATTTGAATGCAAATAAACCTTTAGTGTGAATTCTATTCACCTGACTATGTATTCAAATATTATATCAACTCAAGCCAAAGTGACCTTTTACAATTGATTCAGTAAATGATAAAACTTTATGTAATTTTTGTGTTTTTGTACACGCAGTTTAAAAACCCACTTCTGTTAAGTTTGTATGTTAAATAGCGTGTTTTTATTATTTTAGTTAATTAATTAATCCATACTATGTTGCGTGAACTTCTAAGTTTGGTTTATAACATAGATAACTTATCGGATTAGTTAACACAAAAACATGCAATGTTGCGTTCCTTTAGAAACTAGATAAACTATTTTTTCAATCATCACCCCAAGATTTACATCTAAAGTACTAAAAGATATTATCTATTTTTATTTAAAATGTGGTAGCACTGTAAATATATGATTATATATATTTTTGGTAACA
Source organism: Tinea trinotella (assembly GCA_905220615.1). Taxonomy (NCBI): domain Eukaryota; kingdom Metazoa; phylum Arthropoda; class Insecta; order Lepidoptera; family Tineidae; genus Tinea; species Tinea trinotella. The sequence continues at coordinate 6,537,983 of HG992310.1, forward strand.
TAAATAATCGACACATCGTATAAGATTTTCCACGTGAATTGGCAAAGACAAATTAGCGCATCCTTTTACCCTTCTCTTTCCACAACATTAAATCGTTTTCAAATAATATGGAGCACAATTTTAATAAAACATGTGTACGGTTTCAGTATAAAGTAATAATAATACTTGTTAGTGCTTACGTATATACTTGTAATATTTAAAGCTGTACTTGAAACAAAAAAGTTGTTATCCAAAGCTACTTGAATTATACAACATTTCACAAGAACAGAATTGTCAACACTTTTCGCGTGCCGCAAAACATTTTGTGAAGGCAACGGTCCCGAACGTTTTATCCTACAGCACTAGTAGCGTGCGATTTTTAACTCTCCGCATTTAAACACGCTTGGTTCTAAGTAGGTACAGTATAAAACAAAAGGCCATTACATCGCGTGAAAGGCTAACGTTATCGCGATTGTTAGTAAAATGTAGCAAATCCAACTAATTAAAAGTTCACCATCATATAAATTAATACCTGCCAAATGTTTCGAGGGGAAACTTATTTGTATTTTAAGTTATAATTACCGTTGGAAGTTTTCAGGTTGTTACGCCCTATAATTATTTGAAACACAATATTATTATTTGCCAAATGAGGAGTTGTTTTAAAATGTTGTTTTTATTTACATTTTGTTGGTAAAATATATTTCTTTAAACAATTTTCGATGTTGCGTGTTCATGTAGGTTTATTAATAAAGTAAAATAAATGCGAAAGAACTTTGCAATAATAAGCTGTTTAAGTTTAACCAAACACACTAAACGAAATACTTAAGCATTAAATTCAGCAAATCGTATAAAATATAACCGCAATAATTTGGAACTACTATCGCGTTAACGACGTAAATAGCTGAAGCCAACAATCGCGTGCGCAGCAATAGGTTTGTCGGCGTCATGATAACAAACGTAGTAACCTGCTAGTCGCTAACAAATAACATTAATATACCGCCGACTTCCGTGTCTTAATGACTCAAAACCTAGGGGAAACTGTTAGTGAATTAGTAAAATTCTTACTGACTGAAGCAATAAGATTTTGCATTTACGAACGAGTAAACTTACGATAAGGTTTGATGCGAGTTAATGCTGAAGCTACGACATTTACACTGAGGGAGTTTACTAATAGTTTAATTAATTTAAACTCCCTTCGCAATAATTTACATTTAATCACTATTCTACCTACATTTTCCTAATTACTTTTATGTATACGATTTGGTTTTATTCTAGTGTTTTATAGTTCATTAAACGTATTCTTATAGAAAGCAAGGACTTGTGATTTAATAGTTCTAATCATGTAAACCGAAATAGCATGTTCGCACGCTTTAGTTCAGAGGCGCACCCTTACCATACTGAAATTAATAAGCAAAATTACTCTTCCTTTACCGTCTCATAAATAACATTGATGGTGACTGGCAGCAGTTACAAAAGCCATAAAAAATAAGCTTTATTAGAATTGAACAACAGCAAAATTTATGTAAGAGCGCTAACGTGTACCATAAAATATCGTTTAAAACTTGTATGATACAATGTCACATTAGTACTTAAAGTAACGTGTAATGAACGATTCAATACTTTTAATAAATCTATACATGAACAATTTGTGTACAAGTATACAATAAAACATTTTGTAGTAAGTAACTGTTGTAGAACGTGTGTATTATTTTCTCCTTTGATACATTTGCAAAGGACATATAATCTGTCCTTAGTAATAGATAGGAAATGGAAAATGTTCGAAGAAATTCACATCATTTTCATTGAATTTTATTGTCTTATACATTTTTATTGTCAGCCATTTCTAAGCTATCGAGCTATTGTCTGGCCTCGGGAAAGGCTCTATTGTGTCCCTAAATCAACGACGGGTCGTAAGCATTGTTAAAAGAAACAAAAGCTCTTTCTAAATCAGGCCCACAGCTTTTAAAAATAAGATACCTCTGAATGAATTTACCTAAAATATTGACTGAAAAAATATCATATTAAATATATTCTTCTGCACATATTTTTATAGCTCCTGTAAAAACGTGTCCTTGCAAATGTTTAAATACTACAAAATAAAGTCCGATAACAAATGAAATAAAAACACTTCATCCTCATGCACATTTACAAGGTACTATTGGATAAATCTATGTTACGGCATGGACGTTTTTTTGTCCCGAACGGCGACAAAGTAAATATACAGGGGAAAGTCTGGGTGAAGCGTCCGACATCTCTTGCCATTCACTCGTCCCTCGGACGCTGCAGCCACGATGTTCTTTTCATTTAGAATTTGTACAACACGACTAAAACATGAAATGAAGTTTTGTGATAAAATGAAAACTTGTTTCCTGCATGTTAATTAAACTGCCCACAGTTTTACTTAATACAGGTTATAAACATTTATAGTCAGTTGCACAAAGACCTTTTAAAACTAATGCTAGTTAAATTTTAATTATTCCGCTTTTAGATCTTTACTAACTAAACTAAATGTCAAAAAAGACTAATTTACATTGTGAATACTTGACGATAAAACATTCCTTAAATATTACAATTAACACGCATTGCTGAAAAACAATGGTATAATATTACGTGCATGTTGTTATCTGAAATATTATAATTTTCATTTTGAGCTATTAAAGTTTTATGCGTAATAAATGGTGGCAAATAAAAAAATGTCGACCACTCCCCGTGATGTAGGTGTTACATGCAATGCGAGGGGCTGACAAATGAGACCGCTATTCACTGTTTTTTACGGATCCTCGTTTTAATGAGGGCCGTGTTGAATACCTTATCTTAGGCTATTCATAAACCAGTTTAATATTTGCGTAAACATTACAAGGCACGTATCAGTAAAGAAAACGCTTCAAAATTATAGAGTTTCTTGTTTATTGTCTTTACGCATACATTTAAATTATTAAAATCTATTAAATAATATCTAAAATAATTTTAAATTATATTAATTGTTATTATAAATATTTAGTTAAACGAGGCAGACCCAGTAGGGTATTTTCCGACCAAATAGAAAACCTCCTCAAGAAAGCTAGGTTGCTTAGTGCGTATAATCGTTGAGTTTGTATAAAAAGAGATGTGGATGTCAGGGAAGCGAGATAGTTGTGTCAGGATCGTAGCAAGTGGCGCTCCATTGTCCATGAGGGCATACGATTGCTAGCATACATAATGTCTGCAAGTACCAGTCGCATGCTTTCAGCAGGAACCAGCTGTTCCAGGTAAACTTCGGAAACTTTAATGCTCCTTACGGAACGCGACTGAAACTTTATTATGTTTTATTTTTATTGTCTTTCTATGATTTTTTTTTCACAGTAGATAAAAATTTGCTTATATAATACAATTTTATTCTATTGTATTCTGTTTTATGCTATAAATACTATACGATAACTTCGTCTGTCTGTCTGTCTTTCCTGCACAGCAGAGCCCATCAACAGACTGCCTGAACATGGAGACAGAACCCCGTATCAAAAATCACCTTCAAAATTTAAAGATATAGTATATAATAATAATACGTATATAAGATATAATAAGTGTGTATAAGATTATACTTAGTATATACATTCACACAACTATAAATATAACTAGGTCAGAAGCATACTCATACAAAAATGCAGCTCATAAAAGACTACAATGTATCTATTTAGAAAATACAAGATGGGACATCTTTCCATTTTGTCATACAAAAGGTCTTTTAGAATGCTGATATTCTACCTATTCACTGCGATCCAACTACTTGGGTCTCCTATTCAGAGATAACAAACACTACACAATATGGGAATAAAATTGCTATTACAAACAATGAGTATGTCTTAATAGTTCTCTTATTGAATGGGAAAAATAGAAGTGGCTTAATTTTATTTGTTTTTGTTATTATTTTTTCTAAACGTGCTCTAAGTACGTGCAAGTATCATAGAAACTATGGATAATATTTTTATGGAATTACATACGAGCCATGACGTGAATATTATATTCTCCCTAACCTCGTGCGATTATAAATCCAGCCTTTAAATCCCGTGAACCAGAGCTTGTATACTGAAGCGGTACATGCATCAAAAAAATTTTTGCCCATTATAATATATTTTTTGCATAATTTTTATCATTTATAAAAATTCCTCGGTCATTCAACTCATACCTGATAGACGAGCGCGACGTTACTTGCTACACTGCAAGCCTAATATTATACAATACAAAATTCAATTGCCTAGTGCCCATAACCTTAGAGTTTGTATGAAGAGAATTGTAGATGTGAAGGAAGCGAGGGAGTTGTGTCAGGATCGTGGCAACTGGCGCCTATCCTGACACGCCTATCTGCCTATCCCCGTGGGAAAAGGCGTGCCAGTTTAATTGAATAATTAATTAATAAAATTCAATAAAAAAAATATTAAAATAATAAAATGATGTGAGGGAGTTATGTCAAGATCGTGGCTAGTGGCGCTCTGTTGTCTCTGCCTGTCCTTGTGGGAAAAAGCGTATTAATTTTATTTAATTTAAAAATATATTGTTTTTTTTTTTTAAAATTTTTGTCGAGGCCTTTTTCATTAAATCTGAATATGTCGGCCTCATTATATCCACACTAAACATAATACTGGAAACTTATATCTATAGTAATACAATAATAAATCTAACCTATTATATGTTTAATATATACATTTACGTAATCAAATAACATTCTAGCGGAATCAGAAGTTGGTTCAGCCAGAATGCCATTTAAGACGCCTACATTAAGTAAATTAATATTAAGATAACTAGTGCGCTCAGACCGACACAAGTCACAATCCCAAAATATATTGTTAATAATAATAAATACAAATAAAACTTAAATAATACCATATCGGGGGCCTTAAAATTAAATAATTTTATAATTTCGTATTTAAATTCAGTGACTATCTGAAAAGCGATTGCGAAATATAGGTTCTACTTGGTTGAAGGACTACCAAGTACTATTGCATTTATGAAAAAAATATATATATATATAAATACTATTGACAGCTGAATTGTTTGAATCGAAGATATAAATTCAATATTGATATTAACTACTCTACGTTTCAGGTAATATTTGCTATACACTAGACAGTTACAGTTTACTTAATGAAAATGGCATCACTGCGAACTGTATTTCTATTTAGATTCTATTTGAGTTATAGTCTAATTCCAAGCTTACCTTTTCGATTAGCAAACATTGAAATGTATTGGGATATTATTAATAATATATCTTTGATAATATTATAATTTATTAGTAAAAATATATATGTACAGTTAGTATATAATAATATAATATAACTTTATATTCAAAACCTAATAATAATGAAAAAACATATATCTTCTTACAGTATATGGTTAGGTAGAGGGGATAGTGAAGGCAGGGAAGGTGAGTGTTGACATGTCACAAAAAGCTTTGAAACCTACATTTCGGTCACAAGTCTGGCACGCTGCCTTCAATCACCCGCCTGCCACGCGATGGACCCGGCACCCGCACGGAGAGTCCATGGTCCATGGATGCTAAGAAATTGTTTCATTTTTTTTTCAATAAACCTAATAATTATTATAATATATATTTTGGAACGTATAATTTTATTTATATTATATTAAATTATAAATTTCGCATTATACTTTATACACTTGGTTTCGTTTTTACCCAAAGGTTGCCTTTAATTGCTGTTTAGTAATAACGTCGCCCTTTGTGTCCCTATGTTCATATATCAATCAATCAATCAAATTGTCACGCCTTTTTCCCACAGGGATAGGCAGAGGCAATGGAGCGCCACTTACCACGATCCTTACACAACTCACTTGCTTCCCTCACATCCATAATTCTCTTCATACAGGCTCTGTGGTTATGGCCACTAGGCACCCTAGCTTTCTTGAGGATGTCTCCGATTTGGTCGGAAAACACTCTCCTGGGTCTGCCTTGTTTAACGCATCCACCCACATCAGATTTATAAATGTTCATATAAAGTTTATTATATTTCACCATAAATAAATAGATAAATAATTGTAATCAAATAAATATTAAACTAATAGCGTGAACCCAAATTGAACCCTTATGTAGGTGGTTATGATTTTCATCAGACGCGGATAATACTCGTAAACGTGTGGGTATAGCACCCGTTCATAACAATATCAGTCGTCAACAGTCAACGTCTTTTGAGAAACCGTCGCTTTATTTTCTTTGAACATGAAGTCTTACTTTATTTGGTTCTAGCTCGTGTCGTAAGATTTTTATTATTATTTTTTCCCTTTTTGTTGTAGCACACCGCGCAAATACATTCCGTATACGGGCCGTAACGACGCGTGAAGCGTGAAATACGCGCACATTTCGGCACCCGGCAAATGGACTGCACCTGCTCCTTAGGTTTTATGTGGAGTTTCCTCACCTTCTTACGTTACCTGCTGAGGGCTTCTGCCAATATCGCCGCCCTCACTTTGTGACCCCTCATAATGGCAGTAATACTTCTTAAGAGGGTACTGGCCTTGGACTAGGTTTTTTGCACATTGTGCAGTAATTCGCCTTACAAACTGTTGTAATTTATGTAAAGCCATACCTCATTTTGTTTTATTGTGGCAACCATTTTGGGTACGTTTCTTATACTTATTAGGTTTTTTCTTTTTGAGAATAGTATTTTTTTATTAATATTCACGTACTTCGATTCTCTAAAGTATTTTTTTTCTAAATTAATTTTTTTTTTTCTTTTGTTTCAAGTTTAAAAAAATAATTACAGAGAGTACTGACATATAAGTCCAAAACAGTAACATAAACGCCACTATTTTTCTAATTGTAATTGTGCAATAAATATTATACCAAATTACTGAGCATATAATAATAATAACAATTAACAATATTCAACGGTCATTTGGTCGTATAGCACCAGTTATAGTTATTGTATGTGTGGCACTTTGAACAACTTTGCCAATTAGGGTTACCACTAAAGTAATATTCATATTATCTATGAGGGTTGTATCACATTTGCGGTTATAGAGGTCTTGAAAAATGTCAGCCTTTGGCCCGAAACTAAATGGAACAATGTTATGATATAAACCTAAATAACTATACGAATAAACACAAAATTGTATATGAAAATAGTTTATATATTTTACTCTCTGTATCTAGTATGTGTCTCTATTTATAGTGTGTGCCATTAGTGGGTATTAGACAACACCCCGCCTGATGTTAAGCTGGAGTACGGTCCATAAATGGAGACGACTTATGACTGACAACTTATGGGCTGATCCCAAAACGCAATTTTATCACTTCACGGTCTTTACACTTAAAAGTGACACCAACTGTCTTCCTATTACGTTTAAGATACAATTTAAGTAGTAAAAGTCAACTTGTGGAGAATGACAAGGTATTTAAGGGCATATGGTTTACCTTTTGTGAAGCTAGAAGGTTTTTAAATCCATCAATCAATCAAATTGTCACGCCTTTTTCCCACAGGGATAGGCAATGGATGCCACAATGGAGCACCGCTTGCCACGATCCTGACACAACTTTCTCACTTTCTTCATATCCACAATTCTCTTCATAAAAGCTTTAAGGTTTTTTATTAAAAATATTAAATTAATATTTTTATCAAATAATAACCACAATTTGTTTTGTGGTGTTCATATTGTTTTTATTATGTTTTGACATAGAATTCTTGGCGTGTTGAACAAAAGGTGTTGTTTTTTATTTGCAAAACCACAAATCTTCCCTTATGTTTTTCTCTACTTGGTCACAAAAACTGGAAGCCAGTCCGCACACGAAATAGACAAAAAGGAAGAAAGCAGAAAAAGATTGCGCCCTCATAATACGGAGTGTGTATTTTAGTTTTCCAAACCAACGAACCGACAATTACAGAAACGAAATAAATATGTCATTAAGTTATTTCTCTTATGATTATTTCTAATATCTTAATGGTGATTTTTATTTAGCTTTAGATCATTTTACTCGTAAATACGAGTAGAGTAATACATGATTTACTCGCAAAATATAAAACAAATAAAATAACAATATAACTCACAAATGTTTAAGGAATCAATATTTTTATTTAATATATAACCTACAAAGTATAACATTTTAAAAATATTTTGCTGAGATTTTTCATATTCGAATAAAGAGTTTCATGTTCTTCGAAACAAGACATTATTATTTTAGCTAAAGCATTTTATGAGCATGAGGAAAGTGGAATATTATAATATTAAGGATTCTACTTAACATTTTTTCCGAGTTAACTTTATTTTTAATGTATAATTTATTTCGTTTAAACGTAGAAAAATGTACGCACGAGTTGCTTGTATAATTTGACGCAGTGACCAGTTTGTACAATTTTTGATATATTTTTTTGTCTTATTTAGGTCGTAATATAACAACTTCCCGCTAGATCGCGGTTCATGAGTGACAACGACAGATGTCACAGAGGTCTGAGCTGGCAGATGCCCCTTTTCCACTATGGCGGCGTAGTGTATCTTCCCACTGCTCTTAAAAAAATTATAAAAAAAAGAAAGGGGAAGACGTGTTTTTTTATTATTATTTACATTTCTATACTAAGCTGCTACATTGCTTGTATCATAGAAACAGGACAATCAAAGTACGTATATAAAAGCTACATTGGTACCGGCAAGTGGTTTCGATCCCGTGCTCTCGGTTTGCGTTACCAATGCACTACCACTGCACCACGGTTGCCTTAAATGGATCATCAAAAATGGATCATTCTTCCGTTTGAGAAAGATGATCCATTTTTCAATGAAACGACATAAAAAGAGTTGGTTAATCTTTTGGTTCCCGAAGTTATGGTTTTGGTGACCAGGCGGAGTGCATGTGATATGAGTCAGAACCGATATTTGAAACATATAAATATCCATTACTTTTCAACCCAATTCGTAGCAGTTCATAAAATCAAAGTCTGATGGCGTCATACTGAACAATTAATGCAACAAATTATATTACAATTAATTATTTATTAAATATCCTTAATAAGCATAAATTTATGCCAGTTAAATTGCTGATTGCTGTCAGAAATAAGGTCAATTATTGCCGCTCCAGATATTATTACCGAACAAATTGTGATCCATTAGAGTAAGCCTTTCTCGCATGGAAAGACTGTTAGTAAATCATTAAAGTCTCGAGTAATTGCTATTACACGTCGCGCGTAAAGGAAAGAATTTCGGAAATTCTAAGGAAGGGCTCTCGTAAATTGTGATTATCTTTAAGTATAGCGCGTTGCTACCAGCAGAGCCACTCCAGTAGTATTTTATGAGAAAAGCCATCTGCGTCCTCGCGTACTACAATAAATTCAACGCACCCTGTTATGTCTTTTTCATGGACACGGCCAGATATAAAGAAAAAAATTTATGACATCCAAAATATTTTTAAGAGCAACCATGGAACAAGTTGCGTTTTTAAATTGCCATAAACTTGCGCAGCTCTTTGTTACATGATTCTATCTTTCTACACAAGTTTGAGTACAAACATTTTGGATGTATTGTAACGGATACACATGCAGTAAGTATGAAGTGGTTGTATCATAAAAACAGGAAACCAAAGAACATAATATATATCAAAGATACATTAGTACCAGTGAGTGGTTTCTAACCTGTGCTCTCGGCTTCCGTAACCATTGCACTGTCACTACACCACGGTCGCCTTGACAAACGGAATGTACAAGGAATGTATCGAAAATTAAATTCAATGTACCTCTTTTAAATCGGAGTTATCACCAAAAGTAAGTGAGCCGCGATTCTGATACCAGAATGGCGGGTGAGATCTAAATCTGAACTTTGTGTGAATTAAGTGTCATACAAATGTACCAGCAATGCACATAATATTTTTTTATGGTTTCATTTCACATATAACTCAAGAATGTTTCAAGTCAATCATTCACGTCATAGTGCAAACCATTATTTACACGTTTGTCAAATATGTCTCCAGGCGCGGTCGTAGAGTTCTGCAAATATAAAAGGAATTACTTTTATTTTTCGTCTCCACCGCAACATGTTGCCTATGATAAATCACTTTCGCGCACTGCTGGAGTGTTCAGCAAAAACATTCGTAACGGTCTAACACACAGCAAAAAGATACACGTAGCCGCAGCATCCGTCCGATAGACATCGAAAAACATGTGGTCATATTATATTGGTTAACAAAATCTACACAAATATACTTAATCGTAGCAATTGTTAATAAAAAAAATGCACATGATTACTTACAAAAAGGATTACCATCTAAAAAGAAAACTAATTCGTTCCTCTTAATAGTCGTTTAAGTACGCTTACCGCAATAATTTTGGCTTCAGGAAAAAAATCTAGAGACTAACATACTGGGACCTATTTCACCCGGGTATCTCGTAACATTCGTGTCAATTATCCGGGAGTTTTCCCGGGCGACGATTGCGGGCAATGGCCATCATTTAGCCGGTCGAACGCCGACGGTGCGCCGTAATATCGTACATTTCGTCCACCATCAGTTATGTATGCGCGTTATTAAAGGAGACCCATTTGAGCAATCCCACGCTTAATGTCTCAATTTGAAAACAGATGCCGCGACTGGCTGGCGCTGAATTAATGATTCTCTTTCCTGTTTTGAATATCGCTTTAAAAGCAAAATAATATTAAATATATTTTATACTCGTATACAATATCTGCAACACAAATGATTGTATAATTTACATTACAAAAACCAACAGTTTAATAAGACACGATAAAAAATCGAACCCTCACGTTCTTCTGAATTATTGTTTAGTATATGTTTCATTATGCATACGACATAAAACGATTATTAACTGTGATCCAGGATAGAATATAAAGTTATCTTTATCCGTGGGTCAGTTTTTTAAGCAGCCGATATCGTGGCAAGAGTACGTGGCAGCAATTTGTGAGCATGCGATAATATCTGGATATAAATTCAAAGGATAACAATAAGAGCCTTTATTGCCTCAGTTGTTTTCGTAAAAACGATTCCGCGAACGATGCGGACTTTTTTGCGAACATAAAATTGGGTAATGTCGCGCTTCTTGATATACAGATCTTTATGTTACAGGTTTATTGCCGTTAATAATTTATTTCACATTAGAACGTTGGAATGATGCGCACTAATTAACATCAAAAGGAAAATTGTTATTCAAATCTTAGTTTGAAGAGAATTGTGCAGGAAGCGAGGGAGTTGTGTCAGGATCGTGGCAGTTGGCGCTATATTGTCTCTGCCTATCCCTGTGGGAAAAAGGCGTGACAATTTAATTGATTGATTACTAATTAATAAAGATTATATATACTAGCATTGTACTTCACCAGGTATGGCCATTTATTTAAAGTATTGGGGCGTAAATCCATTTACAGTATAATATTGAAACCCTGCTGTTAAGAATTAGTTTTGACATTAGAAAATTTATAGGATGGGACCAAATTTGTAAATGGATTTATGAGCTGAGAAACCGCAGTTGTGACCGCTCGACCCGCCCCTGCCATCCCTGCATAAGACATGAACATTGCGCATACAACTTTCCCTTAACTAAATTAGGTAAATACCTAAAATAATAAATAATTTAAGTTATTTCTCAATTCTTTTACAAACAAAAGGTTGGTAGTACCTATTTCAGTAAAATTTTAACTTGAATTTACGCGTATTCTTTAATAACGTATCGTATCCAGTCGTCGTTACTCTTGGACCTCCTCTTGCTTATCATCAGGCGAGTCGAGGTCAGATATCGTGTCACAATAAAAAAAAAACGTAAGTCAACCATTCAGAATTGAGCCTCATTCTTACTAGTAGGCGTAGAATATGAGCTGTCACTTTCCACGATTTTAACTCCTACACCTCCATATCCTCAATTTAATATATATACAGTAATAAGAAAAAAGAAATCCTGCTTTTTATTGAATTCAGACAATGTGTTACTATATTATTTTTAATGTAATGAAGTAATTGTTAAAGAAAAGAAAGCCAGAAAGTTTTGTCAGAATTTTATTTACCAACACATGTTTTAAAATCAAATCAAATTGTCACGCCTTTTTTCCACAAGGATAGTCTGACACAATTAGGCCCTATATATGAATTTACTAATACATGCAAGCCATTATACTTTGGCCGATATAGTGACCGTAAAATGAATCGATATTTTTAGTCGTCGGCGCTCTTGGACTTCCCCTTGCATATCAAGACAAGTCGAAGTTAAATGTCGAGTCTACAAAAAAATTATATAAATAAATAGCTTTTTACTTTTTTAAATAAGGTCAGAAATATGTTTATATAATCTTGAAGGTTGAGTTTCCATTAGCTTCGTCGATAGTGATATCCACCAATATAAACTTTACCATCCCTAATTTTGACATTTGAGGTAAGAGTACTCCGGTTGGAGGGACAACACTTAACGTCCCAAATCGAATCTCGAGAAGCTTCCAACTAAACTCGCTCGACGATTAAATTCATTATCCGACGCTCGCCAATGTTTCCCTTCCAATTTCGACTCGCCTAGTTCTCTGCTAATAGAACTAGTTTTAACATGATCGCAAAGTTTGCTTTCTTTTTCAAAATTTAAGTGGCTTTCACTTAGAGGCTGTAATAAATTATATCAATATAGTTTATTCTATTGTTACGTATAATTTTATATTTTTCCATAAAAAACTTGCAATTTTCATGAAAGTTGTGAGTGTTCTTTGGGTTATTGAATAAATATTGCAATATATTTTGATATTTGAAATTTTGATGCAATCATCCTTAAGTGTGATTAAATTATTTTTCTCAATTTAAAATATTGATCTTTCTTGAATTCCTAAACGAATTTTACATGGATCACACGGCTATAATGAATTCGCTTACGAAGCGTTACGGTCTTCGGATCATTGAATAAAGATGAGGGATCAAAGGAAATTACGTGTCCTCGATAAAATTTGTGCTGCGCAAAGAAATTCCACTTATTCTTCTAAAGACATACTCGTTTGCATGCTTTTAGCTCCAAGCAAGTCAAGAAAACCATACAAAATTCTATACACCCTACACGGTACTAGAAAACCTCAAAAGATAAATAACAACAATCAGACAATATACTTTGAACTTATACATATTATAAACATTTATATTACAAATTTATGTGAATTCAAATTATTCAATAGAATGTAATTCATCCTCTCTGAGAACAAATCCGTGCTTAGGCACAAAATTGAAAAAGGATCAAATAAATAAAACTCAGTAGACAAGGAAAAGATTAACAAGGAACATTTTCTCGAGCAGAGCCCGCAGAAAATTCAAATTTATAAATTAACATATAAATCGAAAAGATTTACCCTAAACAAGATCAAAGGAATTTGTCCGAGACTTAGGAAAGGCTCTGTCCTGATGACTCTTTATAGCGCGGATATCGAGCAACGTAGCTCTGGAACGCAGCCTGATTGACTTTTCCATTTACATTTTATCGCTTGGACCAGTGCGCTAAAACTTTCGTCTAATTGTTGAACAAACAAACTTGTAGCATCCAACTGTAGTACAATTAAAATTAGAATAAATTTAAATGTTGATTTACTCGTATTTATTATAAAAGTACACGACAGATACAAGCATTATATTTACTGATTTTAATACATTATTATTTTCGACAATTACGACCTTAACGTGTCCCAAAGATTAATATACACAGATTAACAATTCACTAACAAATAACATAATAATGACATTAATAGCATAATAAGACACTAAATTAAACTAAAAAAAATAGAAATAAAACAAACGAAATTCATTAAGTACTTAAATAAGTAAGATAAAGCAAAATCCTAAATTCAAATTTTAGGATAGGTTTCATTAGCACTATATTAAGTAGGTACCTACATCAATAAGATAAAATGAATCACAGTATTTACAGTTTTTTTTTTCACTTTACTCGGGTAATAGTCCGTAATAGACTGTTCTTTGTAAGTATATTTTATCAAAAAGTTGATAACCTCATCTTTCATAAGGACATAGTTTGGGCTCATGTTCTTTTATACCCTAAGGAAAGCAAATAATAATCATTAGGTCGAGGGATGCTGATATGCATTTAATAGACCGGTCCTTCTTAAAAAGATGAGCTCTATTATTTAATATTGCTAGCGAACGAAAGTCTCATCATCATCAAACAAAACAGTTCAGTGCATATATATATATATATTTATAGGTACTTGTAAAATATATATTTCACATAGACATACAATATTTCGACGAAATGTTTAAGTCATGCACTTTTAAAGAAATGATATCCGCTTGATTTGGACAAAACAATTAATTTTTAATAATCTTAACTGCAAAGGAGAGTTTGTATAATACATTATAAACGTGGTTATGACCCGACAAAATGCAACGTGGATTTGACGGTCCACGTCGTGGATTAAACTTCGTGATCGAAAGTGACCGATGTGTAGATACAGCTAAAAAAAATTCTATCCAAGTTTCATAACCAACTCATACGTAATATAATATAAGCATTGGAATATACAAATATTTATTTAATAAATACCGATTTCAGTACGGTAAATATATATTTACTATGTATATATTTTGAATTAAAAATGTTTGTACGGCGACTTAAATCTTTAAAAGCCTATTAAAAATATATATTTCTATAAATCTCTTGAATAAACTGCTTTCCAAGTTTATTTCTTCGGCGAAAGATATTGTATGAATGAATAAATAAACCATATCTCATGTCCTACATACTTTCATAACAAAAAAGTGAAAATAAAAAAGAACGCCACAAGGAGGTGTTATTTTATCCATAAATCCCTGATTTATGATTTAGGCTGATACGTATTTGCTGTTATTTTCCGGATTTATTGCACATTCTATGCTTCTATGATAACGTTGTTATTTAAATGTTTTAAGGATGAATCCTTTAATTTTAATTTAGGCAATTCCCCCAACACTTTCCATAATCCTTACACAACTCTTTCGCCTGTGAAAATTATTTAGCAAGGATACAAGTAGTAAATGTGAGAGAAGCTAGGAAGTTGTGTCAGGATCGTGACAAGTGAAGCTCCATTGTCTCTGTTTACCCCTATGGGGAAAATGCGTGACAATTTAATTGATTGATTAAGTAGTAAGAAACAAAAATTGTATTTTTTGTTTTGACGCTGCATATCGGTCATCAGCGACCGTGTAATCAATCCGGTTTTAGGAATAAACCTTGAGAATGAACGATTAACACGCGTCAGCTCTGACTACTGCCACTGAGCCTACGGCCTATATTTTCCCGTCAATTTTTTTATCCTATCTTTTCGTCGTGCAGTTTTTTTTTATTGTGACTCGACATATGATAGCACCCTGCCTGATGTTAGGCTGGAGTGCGGTTATAAGAATGGAGGTAACTGCTAAATAAGTTACTTCACAATCACTTCCACTATGCCGGCCTTGTTAGAACCGGCAACTTACAAATGATCCCGAAAACCTACTAAGTCACTTCACGGTGACTGTAAGTGGTGGTATTACCCCGGATCGGCAGAAGTAACATGCCTCGTTATTAGTCTTTTTATAATTATTATAACTCATTGTGACATTTTAATAATTATTATTAACTTTGCGTTTTTTTCTATCCAAAAATTATTAAGTTATTGTATACTTCATAAAGTAATAGTATGCCTAATTTTTTTTTAAGTTACCGTTAGTAAATAAGTTTATACGGGTATTACCTATATAGTACAATATTCATATACTAGTTTTTGTTAGCACGTAAATATGAAAAGTCATTTAATAGATGGGCATCAGCTTATAGCGATATAATTTTGGAAAATGAAGGTGGGATCGCCGCCATGGAATATACATGAGGGATCATAGGATATTGCAAATCTTGGCGTCGGCGCCGCTAGTCCCGGATGATCGGCGTGAACTTCATCTCCGTTAAATAAGATGGCTAAAAGCTCATATGGAAGGATCATTTTTTAGTACGTGATAATCGTGTTATTTTTTAAAGTCATGCTGTTTATCGGTAGTATAAACTCTAGTTAAAAATATTAGTATTTTGGTCCTATATAATGATTTCTTTTTATTGTGCCCTGTGTTTTTATCTTTCTTAACTATGTAAGTGTTTAATTTTTTTATATATTTTATTTGTGACAACTTTTAAGTGGCCCTGTTGTTATATATTTGTTAGTTCTATTTGACTTTTTAGCCGTAAGTTGTCCTATTAATCTTAAATAAATAAAATAAATTAACATCTGACCCCGACTCGCTTGATGGTAAGCAAGAGGAATTCCAAGAGTGTCGACGACTGAAAAAAACGATGTAGTTTACGGTTGTCTCAGTCGCCGTCACTATGCTGATCTACTAGGAATGTACGTATACATAGATGTATTTATTCATCAAAACGGAAGTACATATTTACATTATACGAGTACACATAAGTCGAAACAAACGATAAACAAAGCCTAAAGAAGCGCCCTGGCTGGCATAGTGAGGACGACTGGGGCAGCCGTAAACTATCTACCATCAGACTAGATAAGGTCAGATGTCATGTCACTAAAACAAAAAAAATATATAAAATGTAAGTAATTTTAGCTTACCAATGAACAACTGTTAGTTTTTTTAATTGTCGTTCAACATATGACAGCACCCCGCCAGCGGTCCATGAATGGACGCGATTTCTACTAGAGTTAGATAACTGTAAGTTGTAGTCGCATCCACTTATAATAGTAAATTTTCTTTGTTTAAAGAAATACATTATGTAACACTAAATTAAAAATATTTCTTAGTGAATTTTCCTCACAAAATAAGTAAAATGACATCTATCCCCATCATGATCTTTTTCTTTTTCAGTTTAGACGAAAGTGCCGATAGGAAACTTGCGGAAATTACATGTCGTAACTACCTGAACCCCTGTGAGTGGGAAACCAAACAACTGTTGCCAAATATCAAGAAAAAAAACTTGAAAGTAATCGTGTGTTAGTTACGAGTATTTATTATACAATATATTTCATATATGTACAGTTGTATAAAATATAAATATTATTTCATTTCTTTTAAATAATATATTGTACTAATCGGAGACATCCTCATGAAAGCTGGGTTGCCTAGTGCCCATAACCGTAGAGCATGTATGAAGAGAATCGTGGATGTAAGGAAAGCGAAGGATTTGTGTCAGGATCGTGGCAAGTGGCGCTCTATTGTCTGTGCCCTGTGGAAAAAAAGGCGTGGCAATTTGATGGATTCATTGAATGCAAATACTCAAAAACTTCTTAAGAGAACGATAATCGTACGATTCCTTTATTAACATTTTGTTTTTATTGGCTCCACATATAAAAAGTGAGAAGTGCAAGCAAGTGATCCTGGAAAAGCTCCTTTGGCCGGCATAGTCACGGCGCGGCGACTGCGGCAACCGTAAAGTCTGTTTTTTGTACTCAGCGCTCTCGAATCTCCCTTTGCAATCAGGCATGTCTAGGTTAGATTTGACGTCACAAAAAAGTAATTTCCTTCATTAATAAGTTATTTTGTGTATTAGGATAATAAAATGTAATGAATATTTGGACTGTATTAATTAATGTAAAAATTAACTGTTTTGTAATTAAAAAAAAATATTTTGTAATTTGTGTAAAATATCAATATTTATGTAATTTAACTGTAAGTGTAAATAACAACAGAATTTACATGAAAACTTTATTAAAATATTATCAACAAATAAGTATATTACAAACTCACATAACTGTATCCCACACCAATCTCATAGACATAGTAATAACTTTGTCTATGAGATTGCTTTATATAAGCTTTTGATATTACACAGAAATCCTATGAATTACAAGTAGCGGACTTGTTTATTTGTCCTTTGGCTAGGCCCTGGGATTAAGTTATTATTGAGTGTCAATAATAACTATGTATGTATTTGAATAATACGTAGTAAATAGATATATCATGTTTAGGTATATTGTATAACATTGTTATTTTTATCACAGCAGGATTTTTCTTTAAAAACCAGGGGTCCCATAACCATAAAGCTTGTATGCAGAGAATTGTAGATGTGTGCTAAACGGAAGTGTTGTGTCATGATCGTTGAAAGTTGTGCTCCGTTGTCAAACTGTGTGGATTTATCTCTGTGGGATATACGTTGTGACAAATTAAATGATTGATTGAAATGTATAGACCGTAAAGTGACTTAGTAGCGTTTCAGTATCAGCATGAAAGTTGGCGGGTCCAACTAGTTCGGTATTTTGGATGCGACCGCATGCAGTAATTTAACTGTACTAGTAATCGCCTCCATTCATGGACCGCATTCCAGCTTAACATTATTAGGGAGGGTGCGAAATGTCGTGCTACGATAAAAAAAACTCTAAAATAGTTCAACCAATTCGCAATAGATTAACAAAAAAGATATCTCTAAATGATATAAAGGAGAGAGTATATTACATTTCGTTTTATTAAGTGTTTAGTGTGTAAAATATTTGTTATAATACCAAAATCCGTGGTGTAGTGGCAGTGCAATGGTTACACAAACCGAGAGAACGAGTTTAAAACCACCCACAGGTACCAATGTATCTTTGATATATGTACTTTGGTTGTCCTGTTTCTATGATACAAGCACTTTAGTAGTTTAGTAAAGAAATGTAAAATGATAAAATGAAAATGAACCACAAAGTAATTTTATTGAAATAATATTTTAAATAACTAATTAAAACTTAGAGCTTTATTGTATTGTAATTTTTATATGGCGCACGCTTACAGGTCACACTATCGCGTGTTGATTTCAATTAAATTGTTTTTTTACAGCGAGTACCTCGTATATCAAAGTGAAGGCGTAGATATATTAAATAGCGTGCGTGAGTCTCCAAACATGTTTAGGTTAGAACAGTGAACACTAATGAGGAATTATAAATTGACGCAAAAGGCCCCGTTTTAATTAGAAAATAGGTTTAGGTCACGAACGTTCACGGAAAATTAATTATTCACCAAATGTACCAAAATTATTCTTTTTTTAGTAGAATAATCTTCCCATATTATAATATTCTTTTTAATAATAGTAGTCAATAACTTTATAATTATATGAATCTATATGAAAAATTATTCTTTTTTTTATTAGAATTTTTAGTAGAATAATCTTCCTATATTATATTCTTTTTTATAATAGTAGGCGATAACTTTATAATTATATGAATCTATATGAAAAATAATTTTTATTTTGGTTTTAATTTTGTTATTTCGATATTTTACAGAAAAAACGATAAGATAGGCAAAATTACTTTTAAGGCGTAACATTGTCAATGTTCATTCGAGCGATATCTTTATAATAATATTCTTCTTACGTTGTTAAAAACATTTTTAAGAAACCATATTTCCTATACTTTAAAACCGCTCGCTTCAATCCACTTTATTTTATTCAAAATATTGTCACTGTCGTTGTCTATATAAGTACTCGTGTATACATACCTTAAATATATCACACAGCTCCTGTCTATTTGTTTATAAGCTCAGGTTTGTCTGGTTTCACCAGTTTCAACGTCAACACAGTCAGCTTACATACAAGTGTCCGTAATGTTTACAGACGGAATACGAAAAGCGGATGATTAATTGTCGTCATCGCTATGTACCAGTATGACAATAAAGGAGTAGAATATGTGTAAAGGAAAACAGAATGATATACTACAACGCACAATGTGAACATCGTTTCACTACTGACGAATACTCGTATTTGACTTTAAATCCGACTTCGTATTTATTTGCTTTACTTACCTCGTAAAACAAAATCATACATTAAACATAAGGCACTCACTTAATAATACGAAAAGTTTGGGCTCAAGACTATTGTTTCTCTTATTCATTCACTTTAGAGGTTCAGATTGGAAAAGCTTTTCACACCCTCCCATTTATGCGGTCTCGAATAAGTATTGTACAAAAAAGTAGGCACGTTTTTTTCTTCAAAGTCTTATTTTCTCGAAAGGAGCCGTTAAACAATATTGGTTAACGTGTTGGTGTAAGGTTGGATCCGTACTTTAACGTAAGTAATAATCCTTTATTTTCTACGTACGTTGAATCCTTTTTCCGTAATGGTACAAAAATCCCGAGTACTAAACCAATAAAATTTGTAGACCGGATTATGTATATTTAAGATACTCTAGCTAGATCATCCCTTACACCTTATATTCACTAGTGGTATTTCATATCCAATTTTATCAGAAAGATAATATAGATTACTATAATAAAATGGGTAATCGTCTCTTTGACACTTTCGACATTTGGCAACCTAAATTCGGATGGAAACTAAATGAAGTTCCTACTAATTTCATGGGCGAATAAATTCGAATGATGAAAGCGTCCGTCTGCCGTAGGATCCATAAAGGGAAGACTGCTTAGTCTCTTACGGTAATTATCCTGGATTATGTACGCCTGAGGAACTTTCCATATTGCATGATATTCTATGGATTCTTGTTGCTGTTCATGAAGATTACAAAACATGTTTATTATAATAGTAGTATGTTTACATTTGGGTGTTCAATATGATTTTAAGTTTTGACCTTCTTTTTAATTTCAACTATACTAATTTGTAATTTGTTTCATCGAGACCTTATGGGCTTCAACTTGCCTGATGGTATATAAGTCCGAGAATCTCGACGACTGTAAAAACTGATTCAGTTTATGGTTGCCTCAGTCGCCGTCACTAAGCCGGCCAAAAAATACATTTACCAAGCGTAAATATAAAATAGAAATATTGGATCCAAAACTGATTGATATTTTCCAAAAACAAATTATTTGTAGGATTATTTTAGCTTTTGTAATAAAATATACTCGAACTGAACGATTTATTGACGAACTTTAATTTTGGGAGGCTCTAGTTTAGTAGTTTACGACGTTTGCAAAGTTTAATCGGGTTTTCTCTAAGCCATTTGCTTTAATTGAATCCCAGAAGACAATAGTGAGGGAGATCTCCCCATACTCATTTTCAATGTCCATTTAATTTGCTGCGTCCTAAAAATAAATAATATTCTTTTGTACTTGTTCAAATATAAAGCAATAATGGTGGATAATAATTTTGCATTGCTGTTGTTCAAAACAAAAACAAAGAAAGACATAAATATAAAAAGCAACATATATTATCTTGATTCAAATGTGTATTGTGAAAAAGAAAAAATCAACAAATCAACGCTAACAAACAACGATACAGATTACCAAAACCTATTGTCCCCAGAGAGCAGTAGATTCGTATCCCTGTACGTTATAAATTGTCCTTCCTTATCGCAATGTCCTTCTACAGTTAAAAAATGTATTTTTTTTATTATCTACATAAGATATTGTTAAAATTTATAATTTATTAAATAATAACAATGTTTTGAAAAAAAACTGATAAAAATGTTCTGTTTTCGGGTCCGCGGGCACAATTTGCCTAAAGCGAAAATTGTTATTTAGACAAACTCTGCTGGTTCATGAAATACTTTTCCTACGTCTTTTGTTACCCACGCCTTTGTTTCGTTTTAACGAGCCTTCGCGGTGGAGACCTATTTTTTGCTCGTCTAATAAAGCACATCAAATTTGCCTAAGGGCTTACAAAGAACAAAGAAAAGGATTAGATAACGAATCCACAAAAACAAACAAAATCACGTTTCTCTTGCACTTAATCCTACTCTTTCTAATACGAGTAACATTGAAGCGAGTGTGAATTTACAAAATATATGTTCCCTTTGATTTATTTTCAGAATCTACAAAATATTCGTAAAAGAGAATCAACATTGCTACATTAAACATTCCTTTTTTTGTAAAATAAAATACAAATGATTGTAAAATACATTTCCACTTCCGGGCTATTAAAGCTCACTTAATTGTTTACGAATTTTATTCAATTTATACATAAAATATAGATATACCTAAAAATAAATTGTATCACAAATTTGTAAACGTAAATAATAAAACCAATTTTAGGCATATTGTAAGTATAGAGAAGTAGAAATTCGGAGGCAGTACAGGTCCACCGCCGGTCGTACATCAGTACCCTTGCCCTAATACGGATTGGCATATAAATCTCAAAGCTCATGCATAAAGAATAGCAACGACCCACAATTATTTACAAATTTGATCTCAGAAAAACAGAAAATTGCTACAATTTGCTTTTACTTGTGTTTAACAGAATATTATTCATACAAATAAATATTAATACTGAATAATTCAAGTTATACGAAAATTTGATGGATAATAATATTGTAATGTATTAATTAGAAAGTTTTTATTGGTTTTTATTTTCTATACGTTAACTTTTTTATACATTATTAATAAATGTGAGTAAAAATAATATAAGGAATACTCGAATCGCAAACGTTTCCGAGGAAATAATCTCAACAGCAGATAAAATACAAGTGAAATGTCTCAACCAGACATCTCGGTACTTAGTGCTTCAGATATACGCTTTGCTAAATTTAATATCAGATTTAAGATTTTTCCAGAAGTAATATTTTCGATACACAATTATTAAGCTGTCATTTACAAAATCTTCAAATATAAAATAACTTATACGGTTACGATTTTGATAGTTAAATTTGATCGATTTTCACACGGTCTATTATACGCTAATAGGAAAAAGATAAAAGGGGAATATTTGTGTATATATTGTTACAAATATATGTATGTATGAAAACTATCTCCTTGATATTCTAAGCCAGAATATGGAATGAAATAAACAAAAGGCAGTCGTAAAGAGTGGAAAAATATCAAATCGTTTGTTTTCTTCGTCTATTTCCTGTTTATCGACTGGCCGTACGTTGGCTTCGAACGAAATATGATCAGAACGAGCGTACTCGTGCCAGCGCTATTATTTGTCTTGTTAGTGTAAATCTATTGGAAAAATGACGACCACAGTGTGCACCCGGCGGCACACTATCTACTATTGTTGTATTATACACATAGTCGAGTCAAGTGAGAAAATTCGTATTATTTTTTATTGTCTATAATATGGTAAGTGCCCTAGTAAAATACAGTGAGCTGCTACGTGTGGCGCGACAAAACACGAGACGTCTAGCCCCTTTTCAATATTGCTTGTTTTGATGTTCCAATTCTCCGATTCACGACCTGTATATAACGACCTTTATAAAACGAACAAAAAAACAATAAAGTGTTAGTTTTATACGTCTGACTACTGAAATAGAATGGTTAATATATTAAACTTCACATCCAAGACCTTTCATTAAACGGCAAGAGGCGGAGGTCCATTGTGTAGGAAAGTTGAACATGTGAGGAACGTTTGTGCAGTTACCGATAACGGTAAATGGCGTCCATTTGGTTCTATAAATCTAATGTAATCTCCTCAATTATTGAAAAGATTTATCCTTATACTAACAGATTTTATTAAAGAACATAAATTTCCTATTAACCATATAGAAAATTTCTCTTAAAGTTATGTTCCACTCTTAGTGAATGTCTGACTAATTTAGTTTACGAGTAGCGTAAAACTCGCCAATAAGTTAGCTAATAAATTGAATAGACAATCCAAGTTATCTGGATAATCAGTATATAAATGCGCACAAAATATATCAACGTCGCACGATCCTGTGAACTTTCAGTTACGTGTACAAAATTAAGATACAAACATAAATTTCCATCTAAACCCGCAACTGGAAAACTAAATTAGCGTCGCAAGCAACGCATGAAGGAACGGCAGAATGGCACTTCATTATTTATCGCTTACATTTCGCAGAGTCGAAATACAATTCGATTACATTATCCAACCCTCAGCAACTTGTTATAAATCAACATCAAGACGAGTGCTTTCAACCTCAATACTATTAACATTGATAATTAATAGCAACTGTTATTTAAAGAAAATTCTCTCAATACAAATAAAGTTTTCCAAAGTATTGGAGAATTGATGACTAGCTATTGTGATCGAGTTCTCATTAACTTTAGCCTGCGCCATCTCCAACTTGTTTTAAAACCAATATTTTACTAATTAAAAGCGAAAACTTTATTACAATTAAGCAAAATGTAAAGATTAAAAATAATTTGTAACATTTAAAAAATAAATTCTTAGTCACAAAATCTCCAGTTTTATAGATACGCTCATTCTGTGAGCAGAATTCGAGCGTACATTGTGTCGGCAAAGATGGTATCTCTTTTAATATGCACGCGACTCTCGGGGTCCGAAAACCAATTTCATTAGCTTTATCTCGAACCGAAAACCAACTAGATAGGGAAGTACCGAGCTTCCTGCAATACAATAAAAGGGGAACGGAATCGCTTGAAAGGTCAATAGTTATTTTAGTACCGCGACAGTGATTCAGTGGAAGCACCAACAATCAACTTAAATACTTCTTTACGGCTTATATCAGTCACTCTTTCTTTTATGTACTATAAAATTAATAGTTTACCAATGTCTGTTGTTTACTTTTTATTTCTATACGAAAATAATTAATGCGTTTCTATATTAGGAACAGGACGATAAAGTATAAATAAGATACATTGGTACCGGCAAGTGATTTTGAACTGGGGTCTTTTGGTCTCCTTATCTATCACTAGGTCACATTCCACGTAATATGAATTTTACTAATTGATTTCTAAAAAAAAACATATAAAAGGCGGACGGCGAGGCTTATTCTGCCAATCATCCTTTGGTTGGCACAGACATAGAAGTAGGTGGAAATAGTAAAGCGCATAGTGCAATTAATAAATACAGTAAGTTCATAGAGGACATTTTCTTTTTGAATACAGTATACCTACTGGTACTTACATAGTAAAAGTTATATAATTTAAAATATGTAGGTACCTACAATGATAATAAAGATAATATAGATCGTAGATGAATAGTTTAATGACAAAAATATTATTTTATAAATAACAAGTTTGTAAATAAGTTCGAATACAAATACCGATGAAATCCGCAGACATCGCATTGGGATTTTAGTTTCTAGTCAGCGGGTCTCGGCAACAATGCCAGACTACAATCCATTTCCCGAACACAAATCTCACCGCATACGACAAACATTCGTTACAAATCTCACTTGGGAGTTAAATAAACGTGATTATTAATGCATTTTTACACTAACATTGTATTACTTTTCATATGAATAACTATTAAATCTATGCGTATAGATCATAGTACTTATGATACAAAAGAAGAAATGCTTTTCGTTGATAAAAGCTTCACTTGAAAACGGGTAAACTTTGGCCTAAGTGCTTGTATGAAGTGACAATTCTCATTCTAAAAATATGATTGTATATGGTAAAACATAAGTCACGAACGTCAAAAAATAAATCAGTACTTTCTGAAAAAACATATTTCATTATATTAATACTTAATTATTTTTTTAGTTTTAAACTAGTATTATGTTGTTTTTTCTGGGAAAAGGGTAACGATAATAGTAGATTTTAAAAAAATCAAAAAAAATTAGTAAACTAGTGAATAAAAATAAATCCCATCCCATGTATTATATCTATATAATATGTAAATGGGGAGAATTTTAGGAGGATCGTAAGTATGGTGATGGCAGTACACCATGACGACCACGACCGCTGTCAAGTGCGAATCGAGATAGAATGAAATCTACAAAGGTGAAGCGTTTCTAAAACAGTTTCCGTGTTTTAGGGATAGTTTGAAAAATCACTTCAATATTCAACATCGAACCCATATTAATTACTTAAACCAATTAATAAATTGCTCCTATCATCCCAAAGGAAGAGGACGTCCTGGAAATGTTATTTTTAATGCAATTGGTCACATTGGACAGGCGGCAGCCGGACCTCGCAGATAACATCACAAGGGACTCTCTCAGATGAGTATAATTAGCTTAATGAACCCTAGAAATAAAGGACGGAAGGACATAGAAGTCGGATTACAATTTGGTGCTTTTACGAGATCAAACTTGCTTGCATGTAATAGTTATGTACGGAAAACTCGTTCTATTTAAGTGAATGCCGTATGTATCTAACCTTTCTATATAGTATACGTCTTGTGGGGTTGTAGCCGAGTGGTTAATGCGAAGATCATTAGATCACGCGTGTTAAGCAACCAATGGTGTGGTTAGTAGTTGATGGGTGACCGTTAGTGAAATAAAAATATCTCGACCCCACTCCTTTTTCCAATACCATGTTAAACGTTAGCACGTCTTGTGTAAAATAGGCGCACGACAATCTGCATTAGGTACTGGCTTAAATTCAGCTTAGATAACCACGATAAAGGCAGAGGTCTGTGTTCATTAATGGATTTTTATTATTAGTTTATGCTGATGACGATATTGATGATATCGAAACGAGTAACAATGATGATATATTGATTAGCACCAATTGACGGACGGTCACCATAGATATTTAAATATAACTAATAACTAACCTCGGTACTTGCGCCGTTTGGGGTCGAGACGATGGGCCCTTGGGAACCTTCAGCTAAGCGCCTGGCCAAGGAGTTGTCCAAGCGGCTGACGGAGAAGTCTGGAGACAGGAAGGCTGGCAATTATTTCTGCCAACGTATTAGCCTTGCTATACAAAGGGAAAATGTTGCCAGTCTCTCTGGGACTATCTCTGATAAGACGTCATTAGATGATATTTTTATTTATAGTTATAGTTAATGTACTTTTAATTTTAAACTAGTATTTAACTAATAGCCATACATATATTAAAAGATATATTTTTTTATGATTCGTCATATTCCAGAACATTCCGTTTGATAAGAATTTTCCATTTAAATGATAACATTTTACGCTTCCATCAATCATGGCGCGCTTTCTTCCGGAGCTACAGCGGATTACCGCCCGACATGTATTGAGGTAGACTCTTTTCAAAAGCACCATTATCAAAAGTAGAAAGAAACATTATCGTATTCTGTTTGCGTCATTAGGTCTTATAACTACTTAAATATAGTTACAAAACAACTCATGGTATTCTATAAGTATTCATATAGTTTATAAAGTTATACATTTTCTATTTATGATCTCTCGATTTTATTATCATTATCAAATTCTTATCAAAATCAAATTGTCACGCCTTTTTTTCTACGGGGATGGCAGAGATAATGGAGCGCCACTTGCCACGATCCTGACACAACTCCCTTCACATTCACAATTCTCCAATTTCAAATTCTTATAAGGATGGCAAGTCCTTCACATACACAATTATATTCATACATAATATTCATTCAAGCTCTACAGTTATGGATATAAAAGCTTTTAGAATCTTTCCAGGCAATTTATTTTAACGCAGCATAAATGAAAATTAAAATAAATTAGTACTCGTTATATAAACTGGATAAAAAAATGTGAAGTTTGCAACAATTATTGCATGTAAGTAGTATAAACGCATCATGCTGGATCCCAACTGGATCCCAGCAGATGAAAAAACTGCACGATGAAAAGATACATCCATGCACCGTGGTGTAGTGGCAGTGCAATGGTTACTCAAACCGAGAGCACTAGTTGGAGACCACCCACCGGTAATGTATTTTTGATATATGTACTTTGGTTGTCCGGTTTCTATGATACTTTAGTATCTTAGTATAGAAATGTAAAAAAAATATTAAATATTGTATGAAAATTCTCGGTAACATAGTGAATGCAATGTGTATGGTTTAAATGTTACAATAAATCGTAGGTCTTGGTGGTTGTTTATGTATTAGTGGTTCCAACAATAGTTGTTGAAATGCGGTTAGAAAGCGCTAAATTTTGGTTCTAACTTCATGATTGATTAAAATTTAACTATCCAACTTACACAAGTGCTTGTGAATTCTACAGCCACAAATTTAACTTTCGAGAGACTAGAAAATAGCTAAATATTTCGAGAATTAAAATCGTATTGAATTTATTTTAAAATTTTGGAGTAAAATAAAATCGTTTATCACGATCTCTTAAAAATATACTTTATTTTATTTATTTTTATTTTGTAGCATTTTGAACATTTTGTCCTCATCTCAATTCTGCATAATCTGTGCTTAAAATAAAACTTAGTTAACTTTGCTACTTGATTGATTTGAATATACTATATATTCAAATCAATCAAATTGACACGCTTTTTTCCATAGGGAGACACTTACCACGATCCTGCCACAACTCCCTCGCTTCTCTCACATCCACAATTCTCTTCATACTAGGTCTACAGTTATAGAGTCTAGGCAACCCAGCTTTCTTAAGGATATCTCCGATTTGGTCGAAAAAACCCTCCTAGGTTTGCCTCGTTTCGTTTGCCACGCATCTATCTACACAGATTTATAAATTCCATTCTTAGATTTTGCGCAAACATTGATTAATGAATTAAACAAATTTTATGCGGCTTACTATCGCGTTTATTTTGGTTTTGATTTTACAATTTTTTTTTATTCCGACGTTTTGAGAGCTTTGCAGCCATTGTGGTCACGGAGAGACATGGACATGGAGAGATTGCTGCAAAGCTTTCGAAAAAATTGTAAAATCAAAACCAAAATAAACGCGATAGTAAGCCGCATAAAATTTGTTTAATTCATTAAATTCCTTTCATCAATCTACTTTCACTCATCGTTTCCATGTGCTCAATCCATCGAAGCATTCCTTTGTCAATTGCGATATAGTAATTAATAAGTGAGCATTTTAAATAAAATAAGTAAAAATAAAAGCATTAACATACATTAACATTAAACCATAAGTTGTCTTAACTTGTTTACGCAAAACCATTGCCGACTTTTTCAAAGGATTTTATTTTAAATCTTTTTATAATGAAAAACGGGAATGGTAATTTTATTTTAAAGCCTGCGGGTTTTATCCCACAGGGACACTTTGCATTTTAAAAACAGGTGAAGAACAAGGGCCGCTCCTACGAAATTCATTTGAAGTTGAGAATCATTGTAAGTAATAGGAATCTACTATTTCTAACGTTATAATGACTTTTAATTAGACCGCAACTTGCCTGATAGTAAGCAAGGGGAAGTCCAATAGTTATTTGAGGTAGGGTAAGTGTTGTAGGCAGTAACTTATACCGGCGCAGTCTGCCAGAGTGGTACCACCACTTACAAGTATACAGACCGTGATCGATTCCAACTAGGCCGGTATAGTGGATGTGACTGCTACTTACAGTTATTTCACTGCAGTAGTAGTCTCCTCCATTCATGGACTACGCCTCAGCTTAATATCAGTAAGTCGGGCCGCAATGAAAAAAGAAGTTATTTAAAGGTAATTTGTATGCCAGTGATTGGTACGAGTACAGTCCATTTTTCCTTACTTGGCAAAAGTAGTAAACAAACTTTCGGCATAATGACGGATTAACGATAAAAAACAATTACTACAGACGCGAATGAATACGAATATATAAAAATATCGATGAATTACTGTGAAAATTGTTTTTTATTATTATCATTGAGGTACAACATTATATCATTTGTGAATTTACCGTTTCCATATAAATGTTTTTTGATAAAAATAATGTATATTTATGTGTGTGATTATTTATGTATTAACTTTTGTGTATTTGTTATATTGTGTATGTTTATTCTAAAGAATAAAACAGTTTTCTTAGATAAAGGGCATGGGAAATGGTGATTTTCAATCAATCAATCAATAAAATTGTCTCGTCTCTTTCTTGCCCACGGGGATAGGCAAAGACAACGGAGCGCCACTTGCAATGATCCTGACACAACTCCCTCGCTGAAACAACACAGTATAGTCATATTCATTAAAATAGCAATCCAAATATTTATATCTATTAGTTACTTGTATATGTATTAAAATTTTATACTTTTCTTTCTATACTAGGCTTCTAATTGAACTTGTATAGTAGAAACTGGGCGAATAAAGTACTACATCTAGACTACGGTTACCTCACTATAGACTCACTTTCGTATTAGCTATTTTGAAATACCAAGTAACTTCGAAACTGCAGTTTATCCGACGACATAGTTAGTTTAACGAAGTCGTACCATATGTATAGACCAAAGAGGATTTGTAGATTGCAAGCTCCGGCTTACACTATTAGCTCCCAAGCTATAGATAATCTCACTTAGACCGATCACTAGATACGTAACGTCTCTACTCTCTATATATAAACACGAGTAACTTTCCTTTGTTGGGATTTTATTATTTTATATAAACAATAGGCAGAAACCATAGTAATACAGATTATTTAAAATTATAGAACCATATTCCTACAATTTATTTTTAATTTGAGTTTACATCTGAACTCGACCTACCCGATGGTAAGCATGTAGGAGGTCCAAGAGTGCCAACGACTGAAAAAAACCGACCCAATTCACGGCTGCCTCAGTCGCCGTCACTATGCTGACCACAGACTAAATATTGTTTTATTAAGAAACAACTAAGTTACAAATGCCTCTATGTAACCAGAAGTGCTGTTCCCGCTTCGCTTAAAGAATTCAATACTTAAAACAATAAAACTTCCAGGACCAATCATATTGCCTCTAATAATAATCAATAAAATAAATAACATGAAAAATATAGTTCCTAGTATTTATAAGTGATTTTATAAGTAACAATATTCCAATAAATTGACTTTCACAATTGATAATAATGCAATAGCGCACCCTATTAAGCCAGATGTCTATTCCAGAAAGACAAGGGTGTGTCGACTGGGGGTATTCAAACATAATTTTCATAATAATTCACAACAGAAACACTATGCTACTTGTATATGTTCATTATATTGAAATATCAATTTTATTCAACAAGATATTGCACTAACTGAGATCAATTTTGACATGAGATTAAAAATAGCGCTTCTTTTAGTGCTCAATAAAACTATCCTGCACTTTTAGAAGTCAGCAATGTGATGCATCATTGCACGTCTTATTTCACTTCACGAACTATTTAGGAAATGATCCCATCTAAGAGGCCCACGGATATCGGAAATCAACATCATGAGCCGGGCCAATACTCACATATATTTCGACAAGACAACTGGCAGCAGACGTTAAAGATGAAATATTCTCCCGCAATATATTCGTATGCGTGTCGCGGAGCCTAAGCGCTCGTTTATCAATATGCCTTTCAGCGGAATCTCAAATAACGGCGTCTGAAAACATCTGAGAAATAACAATAGAATATTTTGTTAAACGACGAACAAAGAGCTAAATTTTACTAACATTGCATATACGAGTACATTGTCATGACATTATTATTAATGACTTCAAATAACATTCATTTGCTTGTCTTTGCATAACACATCAAAACAGACGGCTTTTCTGCTTTTGTGTATTAGTTGCCTCAAATACATATATATTGTATTTTCTTAGATTTTGCGCGAACATTGATTAATGAATTAAACAAATTTTATGCGGCTTACTATCGCGTTTATTTTGGTTTTGATTTTACAATTTTTTATTATTCCGACGTTTCGAGAGCTTTGCAGCCATCGTGGTCACGGAGAGACATATATATTGCTATACATACTAATCAAGTTATTTCTTAATTGATAAGATAAGGAATTGTAGTTTATCTATTTATTAGTTAATATATATTGCTTTATTTGGGTTGTGCAGAGAGAAAAAGTAAATGGATGGAGAAAGCACATCTGATAAATAAAAAAATAAATATGAAAGATATACAATATACATATAGTATATCTATTTTTGTGTTTTATAAGATATGTATATATTTATTGTTGCCCGACATATTATGACAGCACCCCGCATGATTGAAAACTGCAGTGCAATCTATGAATAATACTAAAAGAATGGAGGCGACTGCTACTACAGTTTAATAAAGGCATGTAGCAGTCGCATCCACTATGCCGGCCTAGAAAAAATTATGAATAAAAATGTATAATTGTATCTAGTGTGTACAATAATTAAGTAAAAACATGCACACTGATTAATCTAAAAGTTGTGTCCCAATGAGAATTTCAAAAGATCCATATTTCGAAACCCTTTCGGATTTCGAATTCCTGGTTTTGTAGTGCGTTGCTTCTCTAAACCTAACCATAATAAAATCATGTGAAAATAAAACTCGATCTTTATTAAATTAACTAAAAAGTATCGATTGTAAAACATTCAAAGGTATCTTGTAGGAGAGAGACAGAGAAATGCAGACCGCGGCGATAATGCTCAATTTTGTAGCGCCCTAAAATATTTTATGATGTCAACGTCGCCGGGCGCCCAGGGGACCTACTCGAAACGGGCTTTCCTCGTTTCCATGCCAAACCGTCGCTGACAATGTACCACTTATCCTGAAACCTTTGTGAAACCAGACGACAAAGTAAGCAAAAAAAGACGTTCTGTGCTATTTGTGGGACTGTCAAGTAGGTGTAGTCAGTTCATATACATTCCACAATAGAGATATCTTAGGAAAACAAAAACATGTCAAGGATCTTTTACCACATTCTCGAAATAACTAAATAAAATATGACAGACGCCATTAAAAAAGTTATTTTAAATATAAATAAATATTTTTTTATCCTAAAGCTTAATTTAGGATCCCGCCTAAAATTAAGCTGGAGTGCGGTCTATGAATTGAAGTGACTGCAACTACAGTTAAATAACTGTAAACAGCAGACACATCCACTATGCCGGCCTAGTTGGAATCGGTACTTAACTTACACGCTGATCCCGGAACTCGACTAAGTCACTTTACGGTCGGGCACCACCACTCTTTAACAAACAGACCCAGAGCAAATATCCACCACTTTTTTTAATAACAAATATCTGTATAATTTAATTAAATCAATAAATATTACAAAAAAAAAACATTTGGTCCGACCGGGATTCGACGCGGGACTATCCGCGTAACGGACTGGTGTGCTAAGCATTACGTCATGCTTGTCGTCGTTTAAAAAATCTGTTATATATCTCAGGTCCTTACACTTAAACATTAATTGTTTGTATTATAAAATGCAATTAACGTTAGTCTAAACCTGTAATAGCAGTCAGTCCCGCAACACAGCCACCCTTAAGCTTTAAGTTAAATGTCTGCTATTATTTCATAGCATTGCAGCCGGTCTTTCTCGCGACGTCTCCTGAGTAATATTTGTTTCATTTATCTCGACAATTTTGTACACAATCGCAACGTAAATGAGATTTTTGCGCAATTTAAATATGAATAAAGTTTTAAATATTTATTCTATAATATGTATTATATTTAGATATGTACCTAGTGTACAGTTTTTCAAATGGTATTGAGAACACGCGTGGCGCTTTGATTAGCACGCTAGTCCGAGGGCCGCTTGTATGTGGTGGTACTTTTCCGGATTGGCAGACTTGGCACCAGTGCCTAGAGTCTGTCTAAGCCGAAATGACGCGCCACGTGCAGTGGATTTAAGCACATGTGCGAATGTAAAATATGAATGCAACATACCGAAAATTCAATTGTAATTCAATTCAATAGCAATAAAAAATTCAATAGCAATTGTAGTTGCTGGTTAGACACAAAAGAAGAAGCACGTTAATACGAGTAAAGTATAGTTAGTAATATTTGTATTCACACATTTAAACTATTCTAATCTATACTAATATAATAAAGCGGAAGAGTTTGTTTGTTTGTTTGTTTAAACGCGCTAATCTCAGGAACTACTGATTCGAATTTAAAAAATATTTTTGTGTTGGATAGATCAATTATCGAGGAAGGCTTTAGGCTATAAACATTACGTTGCGACTTATAGAAGCGAAGAAACAGTCGAAAATGTGGAAAAAACGGGGAATATTATTCGTCTTTAAGGGTTTCCGTTGTGTGCGCTGCGAAAAACGTTCGAGATACCCAAAAAATATGTATGAATGAATTATTCCTCTTTAAATTATCTAAAAAAAATGTCCGCGACCGTATAATTCTATCTTTTAAGATTAACTCACAATAACCGTATTTATGTTAGTCAAATTTGGTCTAAATTAATGCATTATTACAAATTATTTGTCAGAGTTGTATTAACATAATAATATTATTCTTTATCGAAATAAATGTGTTATTAATTAAGAGTATTTAACTGTGAAGAAAATTGTCATTGACATCACCAAATTTCAATAAACATCTTATAAGATAATACAATTTTAAAATAACTCTGAAACAAAATTCACACGCGTCGCATGATGAGCGCTAACCGTCGGCGGGCGAGGAGAGGCGGTGCTTGCGGGCGATGCGGAGGGTGGTGTAGCTCTACGAGGTATAGTCTGTCTAAACCGAAATGACGCGCCCCTCCACTGCATTTACGCATACGAGCAAATATAAAATATGGATAAAACACATCGAAAATGCAGTAATTGGTTATTCAGTTGCTGGTTAGGAGGAACGAACGTGATGAAGTTTAATAGTATAGTTAGTAATATTTGCATTCACACATTTAAATAAACTAATAAAGTGGAGGGGCGCGTCATTTTTAGACAGACAAGCATACTATGCGATCGGCTCCCTACTGATTAGTTGAATGCAGCGTTAATTTGTTTTTACGATATAATATCATCATGCAAAATCCTTTTTTATACAATTTCATTTTGTAGTAGTTTTCTCTATAGTAGGTAGTGTTTGTTTTAAGTATAGTATTTTGTTTCTAATATTTTCACAATTACACTTTTTTGTTTTGTTGTAAATAATACCTGTAGGTGTCATCTACATTCTTTCAAGGTTAGGTTTTACAATTCTTATTAGGTTAGGTTTTAGTTTAAGCATACAGTTAGTTTGGTTAAGTTTTCATTTCCTTCGTTCTTTCTTCGTCACTGTAATGCCTAGAAAAAGGACTCAGCGAACGCTGAGAACGAGAACAGCCGAGAACTCGGCAGACTGCTGCTGCAAGGCGGCTGCGAGTTTTGCGCACAAGAAAATAAAACTGAAAATATAATTTACGCAGAAGTAATTTAAAATATATTCTTTTTAAAACTACTTTAAAATACATTCCATTAGTTTCGTAATTTAATCGTCTAAAATAAGTCGCGGGTAACAGCTATAGGTAATTTATAATAAAGCTGAGCAGGTAGGTAAAGAAAAAATTAATATGATTCCCAAAATAACTATTCCACGCGGACGCAGTCGCGGGCACAGCCAGTAAACTAATAAAGTGGAGGGACGCGTCATTTATAGTTAGACAAGCTATACCACTCTTTGACAACCAGACAAGTAGCAAAAACCCGCCTCTTTTTTATCAACAAATATTTGTAAATTTAATCTAATTATTAAATAATACAAATAAAAGCTATGAAACAAACATATGCTCTGACTGGGAAACGAATTCGGGACTTTCTGCGTAACAGACTGATGTGATCACCAATACGCCACTCCTGTAGTCAAAGTGTGGTTTAGCTAGAGCGCGGTCCATGAATAGAGGCGACTTCTACTACAGTTAAATAACTACAAGTAGCAATCCAATATTTTGATAATCCGCTTGGTGGTGTATTGAGCAATGAGTTGATGAACAAATTGAACAATAAAATCCTACAGTTTTCTATAGATCAGCTTTATGTGACAATTGAGTCGATAAACAGTATCTCGGGCGCCTGCTTTACGACTGAAAAGCGCTTCTATCGACGCGCACCTTACTGCTTGAATAAACATGAATCATAAACGTTTTATAGTATTCTGAATTTTGTCAATGCCACGTTGAAGATACTTGTAATCAACAACCCTTATGTTTATCAAACTTATACTTTCTAGTTTACATAAAAGGCAATCAATATAATTACGTATTTAATATAACCCACGTAATTATTATACGAGTATATAACGTATACTTACAGACAGGTTTGGCGCACACCAGTTCGTCATGCCTAAAGTTCTGGGTTCGATTCCCGTTTGGAACAAATCTGTTTCATAGCTTTTTAAATGTAATTAATAATAAATGTTGTAATATTGCAAATATTTATTGATGAAAAGAGCGGATATTTGCTTCGGGTCTAGTTGCCAAAAACTGGTAGGCAGAGGTGCTCAGTTTAATACCACCACTTACAAGTATACAAACCATGACGTGATTTAGTCGCGTTTCGGGATTAGCTGCTAAGTTCCCTGTTCCAACTGACCGGCATAGTGAATGCGATTGCTGCTTGCAGTTATTTAACTATAGTAGCAGACGCCTCCATTCATGTACCGCATCATCAGGCGGGGTGCTGTTATGTCGAGCCAAGAAAAGGAATAGTACGAGTAGTAAAAATCTTCTACTACTCAATAAATACATCATCGATTGTTACGCTCGAATTCCCACAGGGACAGGCAAAGATAATGAAGCGCCTTTCCACAATTCTGACACAACTCTCACGCTTCCTTCACATCCACAATTCTCTTCATACAGGCTCTATGGTTATGGGCACTTCGGACCCCTACATACAGTTTAATTTACAATATTAACATTAGAACAATCTTGAATATACCTTCAAATT
The DNA here is from genome assembly GCA_905220615.1 of Tinea trinotella. Lineage (NCBI taxonomy): Eukaryota > Metazoa > Arthropoda > Insecta > Lepidoptera > Tineidae > Tinea > Tinea trinotella. The sequence goes on from HG992310.1 coordinate 6,574,144, forward strand.
TACATCTCTAACAACTGCAAGACGTAGTTTTGTCTCCTGAGAGCACCTACCTCACCACATCACACGATACAAGTAACAGTATAAACATCCGCTGGGTATTGCACTATGTATTCGAAATGTGTGCAAAACTAGTCAAGCAAAAGCACTGAGCTGCTTCCAGTAACTACTATCTTATTCCTAGCATGTCTCCTTTGTTTTAAATACAAACTCGTATAAACAAATCATACCATTCGACATATTCAACTGAGATAATATAAGCAATCACGAGTTTCGGTGTCTCACGGCGCGTGCTGTGGTTTTCCAAAGAGAGAGTCGAGAGGGAATTGTGCGTGCCGCGAATTCCTGAGCTTCGCGAGATAACGCCTGTCGAATCAGATTTGAATATGAAGAGAATATTAATGAAAAACTTGGTTTCGAGTATGAAGCCGCGCCATTAATGTCACTCTAGATATGAGAAACTGAATTAGGTTGGCCGCTATCTGTGGCAGGTACGAAGCGATATGATAACCTTATCTAACAAATTAAAACGAATTCCTTCATTTCGCTGAATATAATGACAAATTAATCTTACTACACATTGTTATTTTAAATCCTTTTCATAATTACAAAGTAAGCTGACACATGTAATACTCCCTTGATGTTCATTATTTAACAAATAAGCCATTTTTAATACGAATAAATAAAATAACCCTTTTTGATAATTCTGTAATTTTGCCCAATTCAACATCCATTTTCTGTCTACAAGACGAATAACGTTTGTACCTAACCGTGTTTCTATAAATTAATAAACCATTTCGCCTCCAAAGCAAAGTCCATTTAGAGTTTTTAATTAAGTAATTGATGGAGAGTGCGTGAATAATTTTCGTAGCTTCTCAATTTGAAGAGTAAGATAAATTCTAAAAGTCGACCAGTTCACTCAAGGACGCTGAGCGATTGCTATACTTTATGCTTAGTCTAATATTTAATTACTCTGTTATTTTAAAGGAGAAATTTTAGTAGCGCTTTTCAGTGCTTGATTAATGAACATAAACGTGGAAACTTTTTATAATAGATCAATTAGAAAATCATTCGTCGTTGTATTATTTAAAGCACAAAATGTAAATGTAATGTAAATGTAAATAAATTCACCGGATATTACTATTTGTTGAGGTTTAACCAGACCCTTTATTTCAACGAATCCTTTTTGAAGTTACTAACAATTAATTTAAACAGATCAGAATTTTAATACCATTAAACCATCATGATCACACTTTTGTTGCCGATAAATAAAATAGTGACCAAAACAATGATAACATGTTTTTACTAAGAAAACAATGTACTCGTAGATAGAGGTGCTTGTTTTATTTAAACTAGCATATTTATACTAGCTGTACTACTCGTATGATGCATATAGCCGACTATTCTCTACTAGTCAACCTTAGGGACAATAAAAGAAAGTCAGAAATGTGATAAGGTAGAAGCAGGTAGTTATCTATATATACATACTTAATCATATATATCTCTCTCAGGCATTACTCGCCACTGTTAAATATAGACCCGTCCTGTCCAACGACGTATATCCCTGTCCTGTTGAAAACGACATGCAGCAAGCGGCAAATTAAATGTCTAATAAACTTTAGATAGATAATAAAATAAGATATTTTGTATAATACGAGTACACATTTTGTATAATATCTATTATACACAAACGATAGATACATAAATATCCACCTAATGTTAGGAGTTTTAAACAGTTTAACGTACATACATATATACGTTAATACATATCATATCATTTGGGAGTACAAGAGTGGTAGGCAATGGTGCTTAGTCTGCCGATCCGAGATAGTATCACCACTTCAGTATAAAGACCGTGAATTGACTAAATCGCGTTTCAGGATCACTTGTAAGTTGCCGGTTCAAAGTAAGCCCGATATAGTAGATGTGACTGCTACTTACAGTTATTTACCTGTTGTAGCATTCAAGGACCGCACTCCAGCTTAACATCAGGCGGGGTACTGTCACAGGTCGAGCCACAATACAAAAAAATACTCGTATAATAGTTGAAGATTTTTAGGTACATTGGTATAATACATGTCCCTATAAATAACTGAATTCGAAGAGAGAGATTTATTTTCGTTAGCTAATGAAAAATGCATGTGTTTTCAGCCCCTTAGTGTAGTCGTAAGGATGAGGGAGTTCGTGTGGCGGATGTAACCGACACCTTAGTTCTAGTTCGAATTTCCTTTAACACTTGCTATCCTCAAACCCTATTACCAAACTTTACGTAATTTATGGGATATTTTTGAGTTTCTTTAAATTACAAATTACTATGTCGAACATAATGTTATTGTAGATAAAAGTGTTTATAGTAGATAAATAGTATCACAAAACAACTTCTGCTTTAAAAGCACCTGCCCATATCTACATATTTAATATCATAAGGCAATCGTAGTGTAGTGGTAGTGTTCACCCAAACCAAGGACATGGTTTCAAAACCACTTGCCGGTACTAATAAATATTTGATATACGTACTTTGGTCATTCTGTTTCTATGATACATCTATGCACTTTAGTAGCTTAATATAGAAATGATAATGACTAAAGGTAAAGTAAATTAATATATGTTCTACTTTGTATGCACTATGCCGACCAAAGGATTTTTTTCACTCCTCACTTAACAGCCACAATTTTCTTCGTACACACTCTTTGTTTGTGGACTCCGCGTGCCATATTTAACTATGTAATATAAATTATTATTATTTAAAATTCCATTTTTAACCCCCGACCAAAAAAGAGGGGTGTTATAAGTTTGACTTGTCTGTGTATCTGTGTATCTGTGTATCTGTGTATCTGTGTATCTGTGGCTCTGTGTATCTGTGTATCTGTGGCTCTGTGTATCTGTGTATCTGTGTATCTGTGTGTCTGTCTGTGGCATCGTAGCTCCTAAACGAATGGACCGATTACGATGCGGTTTGTTTCATTTGAAAGCTGACGTGATCGAGATGGTTCTTAGCTACAATTGATGAAGATCTGATCAGGGGTTTCAAGGTCATCAGCTCGATTTGTTAGCTGCGGTAGCGATCTTAGACGCGCTGTTTAGAACGACAACCCTTGTACGTCGCTATGCGACGAAGATTGTTATTTTATGTCAAATAAATATGCCATTGTTAAAACACGTTAAAAATGTTATATTTTTTCCCTTAAAATATTCATATGGCGAGGTTGGTTTGCAGTTTAGATCGATTACCTTGATTGAATATTTTAGGGAAAAAATTATAACATTTTTTATGTGTTTTAACAATGGCATATTTATTTGACATAAAATAACAATCTTCGTCGCATAGCGACGTACAAGGGTTGTCGTTCTAAACACGCATAAGGCTGGGAATACACGTCCGATATTGCTGAGCAAATTATTTACAAATCGGAAGTAGGAATCGGACGTCTATTTTGTTTCTGTATTCTGTATGAAAACTGCACCTTCAGACAATCGGATCGGCCATAAAATCGTAAGCGCCTTGGCGTTGTTTCCGATTCTGACATCCGATCCGACTATCGGATCTGACGTGTATTAAGTATTCAAACAAATGTATGGCACGAGTGCTTTCCGATTGTCTGATCAGACAATCGGATCGGACTATCGGAGAGGAAAATCGGACTTGAATTCCCAGCCTTATAGGTATTTACTTTACTTTTAAACAAATCTGTGACTTAACATTTGAAATAAAAACGTATACAAATACATGTGTGTTTTAACTGGTACCACTGAGCTACTCTGATGATGGAACTCGAAGGTAGGAGATGAAATCCTAGATGTGTTCAAACTTTTTTTTGGTATACTAAGTTTGGACTTATTAGATTTGTCTTGAAGGTAAGAAACTAAGTGTAGAAAAGTTAGTGCGATAAAATAAAACATTCCGGATCTAAAAAATCTGATCATGGATCCTCTCAGATCAGCAAATCAACAAGAAATGGACCTATAGTGCTTTAACTAAAATTGTTACTCACTATGAGCCATTAGCTGGACCGTTATCAAATTAAAGACCGAGAGTATCTGATGAGGCACCATCATTAATCCTCTCAGATCAGCAAATCAACAAGAGATAGAACTATAGTGCTTTAACTAAAATTGTTACTTACTAAGAGCATTTAGCTGGACCGTCATCAAATTGAAGACCGGGCAATCTGATGATGCACCATTATGAATCCTCTCAGATCAGCAAATTGATATCAATTGATCAGCAAAAAAAGAGATAGAACTGTAGTGCTTTAACTAAGCCTTTAGCTGGGCCGTTATCATATTGAAGATCGGGAGTATCTGATCATGAATCCTCTCAGATCAGCAAATCAGTAACAGATAATATCATAGTGCTTGAACTAAAATTGTTACTCTCTATGAGCCATTAGCTGGGCCATTATTAAATTGAAGACCTGGAGTAGTTATCTGATGATGCACCATAAGGATCCAAGGGATATTAAAGGGATATAACTATTGAGCCATGACTAATGTTGTTTATTACTATAAAGCTGATGATATGACCAAAGTCGTTCCAGGCGTTTCGGGGGTTCCTTTAAAATTTTAATTTTGATTTTATTAAATAATAAAATGAAAAACTTATAAAATATGGCTACTCTAAACAACCTCAAACTGCGTTAAGTTGTCATAACCAGAAAACCAAAACTGTCAAGATCAAGTTCTCAAGTTTTTGATTGTTTGCACAAAAACCTTCAGGGTAAATGGCAAGACAAATCATAACAATACAAATCACTGTGAAATTGTAACTTAGAATAATTTGTTACAATTGTTTAATATAAAAAAATAAAAATAAAAATTGTGCCTACTATTTTGATTATTTTGATTTGACTTTCAAAGGCTTTGCAGCCATCGTGATAGCCTTCGATACTAATTAATCTCATATATCATTTGCTGTAGGACTAATGTTGCGAAATTGTATATCAGAGCACTGTATGAGTCAGGGAAAGACTGGGTTGTCCTGTAACATAGTGTCTCACGCAGACCTAGTACAAGAACCCTTTAAATCACAGATTTATACTGTAAAATTTGATCAAATCGGAGACATCCTCAAGAAAGCTAGTTTGCCTAGTGCCCATAACTTTAGAGCTTGTATGAAGAGAATTGTGGATGTGAAGGAAGCGAGGGAGTCGTGCAAGTGGCGCTCCATTGTCTCTGCCTATCTTCATGGGAAAACGGCGTGAAAATTTGTTTTTTTTTAATTTTAATTTGATGTAAATAAAGATTTTTATTTATTATTATTTTTCTTGATAGCATTTTTTATTGTGACTTGACACTTGTGTTTGACTTGCCTGATAGTAAGCGAGGAGAGGTCCAAGAGAGCTGACGACTAAAGAATCCGACTCAGTTTGCGCTGAGTCACCGTCATAGTGAAAATAAAGAAAATGAAAAGTAAGCATAAGGGGAAGTAAAGTGCTTATTTTTTTATTCTGTATTTATTTAGGGCTTTTATCCTTTAAAATCTGATGTGGATAGATGCGTTAAAGAAGGGTTTTTTTCCGACTGAATCGAATACATCCTGAAGAAAGCTAGATTGCCTAGTGCCCATAAACTTGTATAAAAATAATTGTGGATGTAAGAAAAGCGAGAAAGTTGTGTCAAGTGAGTGGAAAGTGTCGCTCTATTTCCACTTCCTATCCCAGTGGGAAAAAGGCGTGACAATTTGATTGAGATATCTTTCAAATTCCTTAGAGCTCAAAAACAATACAAATCATAAGTCTCATTGACTATATCTTAATTTAATTTATTACCTAAAAACGTCCTACAAAAATAAAATAAATATGGTGACAATAGTCGAAGCTGTCCATTAAAATTGTGGACGCCTGTGAAACTCGATATGTCGTGAAGTAGGCGGGTGAAATGGCAGGAGTGGCTGTTGTATTGACGTTCCAAGTAAAAGGCTTCGATTTGCTTTTTTCTATTAACCTTTGATTTGTTTGAGTTTAACACGTTTTTTAAATTATAGAGTTTTTTCTATCAAATGACCTCAAAAATACTAAAAGAGCCGGATAAATATTAACACAGTTATATTTATTTGGCTCAATTTGCTGGCAGTTAGATCATTCGCCATTACTATGCCGGCCAGAGGTGCTTTTCATGTTTCGCTTGAAGGTGACAAAGTTATATACTTGTATAGGATGGGAAGAACAAAAGTCAAATGTGTCACAATAAAAAAACAGTTGATAATAACAAGGGAGGATAAAAAGCGGCCTCGGAATTCGTGGTTTATGCGGTAAAGGACGCATGGAGTCACCATATCTGTGAACAAAGCCGTCCCAGATGTTTGGATGATATTTTTTAATAAACTAATAACTACAACACAATTACTATATATGAATATTTTTGACAGGTACGCCATTGTGGCTCGACATATGAGAGCACCTCTCCTAATGTTGTCCAAAGTACGGTACATGAATAGAGGTGAATTCTACTACAATTAAATATCTGAAGCAACCGTGAACTGAAACAGTTTTTTAAGTCATCTGAGCTCTTGGACCTCCCCTTGCTTACCACCAGGCAAGTTGAGATCAGATGTCAAGTCACAATAATAAATATATTTTTTATTGTGATTTGTTCGAACTTTTATTGTTCGTATTGGCAAAAAATAGTATAGTACTTCTCCATATAAAATAACATTATCAATCAATCAATCAAATTGTCACGCCTCCACGATCCTGACACAACTCCGTCACTTCCTTCAGATCCACAATTCTCCTCATACAAGCTCTATTGTTATGGGCACTAGGTAACCCAGCTTTCTTGAGGATGTCTTCGATTTGATTTGATTAGATTGACGAAAGCAATTTATAAATCTAATGTGAATGGATAAAATTATGAATAGGTACCTAATATCTGTCTTGTATATAATAATAGGGTTCAATAGAAATCAGTGATGCGCAACATCTTGTATCCTCTGGGCATTTGAATAAACATCACCGGTAATCATTTCACGGCATTTTGACTTTTGTCAACATATTCATGCATACCATAAATATTAACCTTGGGCATGTATTATTAATTAATAATTAATGACTCATCTTATTACAGTGAGATAAGTTATAATGCAATTAAAATAAGAATGGGACGGAATTAGTGACGTCCAACCAACTGCACTTTAGTATGATGTCTTTTTTTTTGCGGACCGTCAATAAAAAGACACCTCTGAAGCAGTCAAGTGAAGTTAGTCAACAGTCCGTCCTATATTTATTCTAATAACATAGTAACAGTATAACTGGCCCCTTTTTTATTGAGACACGACATTATGACCTCGACCTGCATGCAAGAGAAAGTCCAAGAGCGCCGGCGACTTAAATATCCGATTCAGTTTACAGTTGTGTCACCATTACTCAGTAACTAACCCTTGGGTGCATAAACTGTTAAAATTTTAAAGGGGGTGATGTGATTTGTAGACTTTCGTAGATGTGATTGCTAGTTACAGTTGTTTAACAGTAAGTAGCAGTCAAATTCATTCATGGACTGCGGTCTAGCTTAACATCAAGCGGAATGCTGTCATATGTCGAGTCACAATAAATGAAAATGAAACAATTTCTTAGTATCCATGGATTCTCCGTGGCAGGCGGGAGAATGAAAGCAGCGTTTCGAACTTGTGACCGTTACATTTCGGTCACAAGTAAGTTTCAAAGCTTTTTGTGACATGTCAACACTCACTTTCCCTGCCTTTACTAATTACTTAATTGTAAGACCCCACCAATGCCGCCTTCGACATACGATCTAAAAATGTGGTCACGGCGGACCTTGGGAGGCCAAGATTTTAAAAGATGATGCAAGGTTTTTGCTGGTAATCCCCTTGCACCAACTTCCACTGCGTAGAGCTGAGTTTTAATACTCTTATTGTAAATTCACGTAAGTTAGATAGGGCTTTCAATTTTTTTTTTATTTTAAAAGAACAATTTATACAATTTAATTTTATATAAAATCCTTTGTATGCTAAAGACCGTTTGTCTTTAATGTAAGCTGCACGTACAGACATTACTATGTAGGCAGGCCATTATATTAATGCTGGAATTTTGTGTTTTCTGGCCGCAAATTTACGCGTCGCTGACCACGAAATAATAAACGCATTTGTCCCTGTCGTCCACACTGAGACATCTGATTCTATTAACGCAGCTATTCCTCTAATCTTAATAAGAATCACATTATTATGTAGAATGAGATAATATAATGACTTATTTTGTTTTATGATGTTGGTATACTTATGTATATATTGATATAGCAACGCAAATTTTTCTTAGGAATTAGGTTTTATTTTTTACGCGATAGTAGTTGCAAGGCTACAATATAGCAAATATACACCTCTTTTTTTATTAACAAATATTTGCAATATTTAATATAATTATTAAATATTACAAATAAAAGCTACGAAACAAATATTTGCTCCGGAACAAACCAATCGCTAAACCGTTCGTCCACGCCTGTCGTCAAATGTACCTATGTTTGGAGGAAAAAATATGTATATTTTAGTGAACAAAAAGTAGCTTTTTCAGAACGAAAAAAAGTACCAAGAATGTTAGAACACATATATACGATATGTATAGAAAATTCTATTTAATTATATATTTATCTATTTAAAGTCATTTAAATAGATAAACATAATAAAATTTATATTATTCAATTTAAAGGACATTCGAAACCTACAATGTTTTTTCAATATTAGAAACTCGTATACGTGTTGTTAGTTTTTCTATTCAGAGTTTACGTTTTGTGTCTTCCCAGCACTTGTTTAATTATATCAAGAATTGGTATCGTCACTGGACTTTAATGTTCTCTTATACAGTTACCCAATTCTAATAATCGTAGAATTGACGATTACATATAACAAATTGAAAATGTAATACGGTCTAATGGCCATCAACAAATAAAAATCTATATATTCGAATGATATGGCTAAATATTGTATCGACGTTGAATAATGTAATGTCGATTTATCCATAAATTCTACGAGCGGGCCACAACGTTTTTTTAAGCCATGTCTGATCGTAGACACCTACGATATTCTCAATGTAAATCGACACTTTTATGCAATTGTCACCAACTCTATTATGACCATGTCTATATCGATAACCAATACGATCACGCTCCGACAGTTAAACTAGTAGATGATATTTTTTTAAATTCCTAAAATATTTAATTAAGTACAATTGAAAACATTACTCGGATAACGCTTAAATTTTTGACGCTACGTGATAAATGAACTAGATAAATATATTAAATAGAATAAAAACAATAGAATATATAGAATTTTTGACATAAATAGAATAAAAACAAAAGAATGAATGTGATCGAAAATTAAAATGTTTTTTAATAAAAATGAATTTTAGTGCGAACTTGAAAAAGGTCGGCACACATTTGATAAAACTTTTAATCACCACTACGTGACTCCCATGTGACTTCACCTGTGTTCTTCTCGCAGTCGAAGCACAGAATGGCTACCTTTATTTTATAGCAACACACGAAACACTCTAAATATTTGGTCGAGGGCAACTCCTTTATTACATTTTCACCTCGGACTGTGGGTTCAGCAGTCACAATTAAATTGTCCTTTCCACCTAAGCTTAAATTCTACAATATTACACAAAATGGTTAAAAACTATGTCTATTTCATACAAATTTTAAGTAAGTTTCAAGTATGTTTATTTATAATTTGTATTTTAAAATTAAAGACCAAAACCGTAAACTAACTCGATTTTTTCAGTCGTCAGTACTTATGGAATTCCTCTTGCTTATCACCAGGCGGGTCAAGGTCAGATGTAGAATCACAATAAAAAAACACAAACAGTTTGTAATTTAAATACATTTTATTTGTTAATATTGTTTCAAGAAATAAAATCAAACATTTTAATCCTAACTAACTTAAGGGTAGGAGACTTCATCATCAGATACGAGTTGATTGTGTTAGTCTCCCAATGTTATCTTCATTAAATCTGGTAGACTTTCCAAGCTCATTCTATACACATGTTTGTTCCAATAAACAACTTTTCTAATTTTCTCCCACTAACCTTGCAACAAAAACAGAAAGACAAAACAGCCCTAACTGGCATTGTTTTTAATAAAACAAAGAAACGTTTTAATTTAATGCAAAAATACATCAGAGAATTTTATTTAATACAGAAGTTTAATATGAGACGAAACCTTTTTATTTCACAAAGAGTAAGGTAAGGAGCGAAGCAATTGCATTTTATCTTACGACGGACTGCAGTTTCAGGTATCAAAAGCTTACAATTTACAATTGTCTTAGGTACGCCTGTTTTAACTTGGACAGGAACGAAGATTTCTTACATTTCACTCACAAACGCTGTGCTCACAAAACATATTTATAACAAAATTGAAAATGAGAAAGTAAATTCCGATTATTTTACCTTTATAAATTATATTGTATAATATAACATAATTTAATATTAATAACATACAATTAGGAAATAATTGAAACAATTAAGCCAGAGCATTTTCATTGTTAAATTACGAGAATTGTAAGGTATAATAAGGTTAAGGTTGTGTGGGTGGATAAATATTTCAATAACAGCCATCTGTAAAAAAACATTCACTAATTATTTACTCAATTTATTTAAATAAGATAATGTTTCATTAAAAATGTTCAGTCGTTATATTGAAACTACCTATGTCACATAAAGAGTGGAGTAAAGAGGAAACGCTATGGCAACGAAGCTTTGTAAATAGTCACCGTCGTGGCTTCTTGCAGATTAATTTCAAGTGAGAGTGGGGTATGAGCCGGTTGGAGGTAGAATTGAAAGGGAAGCGCAGCTATATTGCTTCCGTGCACGGCCCCCCCTGCTCTTTGAATTAACATCTCGCAACGTAAGGCAACGATGCAGATGTTGGAGTTTCCGGCCACTGAATAATTTGTACAAATAACATACAATGAAATAATTAGAAATCAACATTAACGTACTTAGAACTTAGAAATTAATTTAACTATAACATATCAAAAATAAGTTTAATTAGTCGGTGATTTTTTAATTTGTTGTTCGACATATCTGGAGAGCGGTCCATTAATGGAGGCAACTACTCGTACTACCACAAATAATAAAACTGCAAGTAGCAGTTGCATCCACCATGCCGGCATAGTTTGAACCGGCAACTTGCAAGCTTATTCCGAAACGCGACTACGACTTACAAGAAATAAACAGACCCGAAGCAAATTTTTGCCCAAATTTTAATTACCAAATATTTGTAATATCCAATCTAATTATTTATATAAAATTTATTTATTTCTTTTAGGTTACTTTATGTGTCTTTGAGTTAGTCTTGGTTGTCTTTAAACTGAACATTAAAATTGTGGAGAATATGTGACTGGTCTTAATGTGAGCACGAAGTTGGATGGCCGCGACGTGTGTTCTAAAAATGTTGAACTAACTGGAGGTAGATTGGGGTGAAGATCTTTCTCGCTCACATAAATGTTTTTACAAGCGCTCTAGTCGGTGTACCCCGCCGCGCCGCATGTTCCACGAATGTTGAATTTATGCCATTGCAAGAGGAGGATTTACGAGAGAACGCTTCGTGCGTGGGGATTTTCTAAAACGTCGTACATCTTCCTTATTTATGTTTACAGCTTATAGCGGCCGCAACCATTTCATATATAGTTTGAATCCGCTTATCCAATCGCGATAAATTTATTGATTGTTTTTTGTTACCCACCTACATTATACATTATAGAGCTTACATGTGCCTAAGTCGTATATGTAAATAACAATTTATTAAAAGCAGGATTTAACGCTTTGATTCCCTCAAGGATAGGCAGAGACAAAGGAGCTCCACTTTCCACGACTCCACGACAATACTTTATACATGATGCTCTTTCGTTATAGATTTTGATTTTTAAAGAATTTGATCAAGAACATATTTTTTATTAATTTTAAATTATATAATTTGTTTGATGTTAAGCTGGAGTGTGGTCCATAAATGGAGGTGACTGTTACTACTACAATTAGCAGTCACATCCGCTATACCGGCCACTTAGAACCGGAAACTCACAAGCTGATCCCAAAATTCAAATAAGCACTTTACGGTCTGTATACTTGTAAGTGGTGATACTACTGCAGATCGGCAGACTGGGCACCACTGTCTGCCGATCGCTCTTTGATAACCATAAAAAATTCTAAATATTGTGTTTTAATATTTCAAAAATGTCATACTTTAATGAATGAAGTTTTAAAAATACATTATATTACTCATTACAAATGTGTAAACAAGTACATAAAACAAAGACTTAGGTGTGGCAATATCACCAACATACTTATTACAGTTTATCTTTTTTTAGTAAGCATTATGTTATCAGAACAAACAGGAGATATCTAAGCGATGTGTAACACTTTATCTATGTTTTGCTGAAACCTGTTCACTTTAGTACGCGTTTCAACTTCGCGCTGTTAAATTTATATGTGGTGAACAAAATACTATTGTGTATTCTTGTGTAACTGTGATAGAAGTTTGTTGAAAATATTTCTCAAGTTCAGTGAAAATGGCTAAAGGTAAAGGCGTCGGTCAAGGCACTGGCGCGGGAAAGCTAGAGTCCCAAATCTATTGCATGAAATACACTTTGTTCTGCTTCAATGTTGTGCTATGGGTATGTATGGCTTATTTTATTGTTTCCCTTTTTATTGTATATAAAATATTGTATATTTTCTAATAAAAATATATCGGTGCGGCTTTGTTGAGAAACTTTCAGATTTCGCTGTTTAGCGAAATACCATTAGTATTACAATAAGGACAAGGAAAAGATATATAAAAAGCGACTGTGGTTTACATCCTTGGTTCAAAACCACTTGTCAGTACCAATGTTTATTTGATAAATGTACTTTGATCGGTCTGCTTCTATGATGTAAGCGCGTTTAGAAGATGAGAGTAGACATATATTTGTTTTCACTATACCCCACCTCAGTTGATAACCTAATTTACAAATAATTTTGTTAAGTACCTACTAAAAATTAAACATTTTATCGCAATATTCGTGATAAAACTACATACAATTAAGTTTCAAAGTTAATTACTATAATACTCCCATGAGCTCCTTTAATGTTATACTAAGTTGACATGAACACGATTTAAAACTTACTCTAGACATTATTAAAATGAAAAAAAAGTAATAAAGTAAAATAACCTCGCCCTAAAACTCAGGCACAATACCTTATCTACTTTATATTGCTGATAACACGTTTACCGTTCCATTTCCAAGTATTAAATAAAATACTAGTAGCGTCACCATCTGAATCATTAATATTATTCAGAAATTATGAATTAACTCATAAGTAAAGAATTTGAGTATTTACCAAATACAATTACAACAACAAAACAATATTCTTTCATTGTGTTTTCCATATCCGAATTACTCACAATTGTGACAAACAAAAGCTTATAAAAAAAGAACCAACCGTCTAACTTTAAATTTCATATGATCCATTGGTGAAAGTTAAACAAAACTAAAGATCAGTTATCATCTATAATCATATAGTTACAATTAATAAATACCCTTAGGAATGTATATCTTTTCACAATTTTAATTTATTAAATTTTAAATCTATAAATAATTTATAGATTGATTAAATTAAACTTATTAATAATTCAATCAATCTATTCATCTTTGTAAGATAAGTCGGTTGGTTTATTTTACTTAATTTGGTAAAAATATGGCATGCAGGTCTAAAGTAGAGGAAACCTATTCCGAAATTGAACCAAATTATGTATTTGTTTACCTTCTTGTCACGCTCTTACGGGTACAGGCATGGTTCATTACATTTTATTCATCACTATCCATCTGAAATTGTTGCCCCACATTCACTCCTTAATGACCGCAATTCCAAAACAATACATTGTTGCATACAAACATACGTTGTACAAACAAGTACCACATTACTGTACCAACATTTCTTGGTCTCAGATCTGTTATTGGTAATTATACATTTATGTGGCCTAAACACATACAATTTTAAAAGCACAAAGGTCTCTATTAAATTGTTAATTTGCTGGCTACCTCCATTCATCGGTTTTATGCATAGTGACTGACGTGTGACCCCCATAATCCCCAAGAAGGATTACCCAATTATGGCAGGTCACAATAAATAAAGGTTAGACCTCTGAGTCGGACGTTGGATTAGTGTCACTCCAATGAATGTCAGCGTCATTTCTATTTAACACTAGACTCGTTCTTATATCACGACAACCCAAAAACAAAATTCTACTTTGGCCTTTTTATTAAGGTAATTTATACATTTATTATTATTTATACATTTCTTCCACAAAACTTAAAGCTAACTTGTGCGATACTTTCTTAGATTTTGCGCGAACATTGATTATTGAATTATTATAATGCGGCTTACTATCGTGTTTATTTTGGTCTTGAATTTACAGTTTTATTTTATTATTCCGGCGTTTCGAGAGCTTTGAAGCCATCGTGGTCACAGAGTGATAAAATAAAATTTGTTTAATTCACTAACTTGTGTGCTTTAATGCCATAGTCATTGTGAACGATGATTAGCTTGGTGCAAATATTTAATAAAATAATGCAAAAGAATAATGCAACTTCAAAATGTAAAGAAAAAGAAAACACAAGTAAAATATTAGACGAATGCAATTAAACGAAGCATTCATAGCAATATTCAGCACCTCCCTAACGATTGTAGTTAAAGTCATTCATCTTGGCTAAAATCCAAAACTCAATTATCGAAACCATCTTCACTTGTTAAAGTAACTTCGGTAATTATTCCTTATTTGGCTTCCCCTGGTTGGAACACCTTTAACGATCGTTCAGGTAACATCTCTTGAAGGGCACTCGACGGTGCAGTTGAGGAACGTTTTTGGCTCCGGCATCCTCTCCAATTTTCAGACACTATTCAAAACTATTTCACAGTCGGTAGCAGTTTTAATTTGTATTTTAAACTACCGATTTACTGCATTTAAGATTACCCAACTCCTATTTTAGAGTTCAGGATAACCGGCTATTACACTACAGTTATAAAATAGATTTAGTAGTTTAGTAGAAAAAAAATAGCAGTCACATTTACAGTTGGAATCGGCACCTTACAAACTGAATCCAAAACACGACTAAGTTAGTTCACGGTCTGTATACTCGTATAAAATCTAATTATACAAGAAATTATTTGCACGCATTAAATCATCACCCAAACAATAAAGGTTACGGTAGCTGTCGATATAATAAAAATGCCTAAGGAATCAAACTCGCCTATGTATGTTTTTAAGATATATTTTTTTCAATTCATTTAATCAAATTGTCACGCTTTTCCTATAGGGATAGGTAGAGACAATGAAGCGCCACTTGCCATAATATTGATAAAAGTCACTTGCTTCTCTCACATCCACAATTCTCTTCATACAAGCTCTACGGTAAAATACATGATGTAAACTCGTATAATAAATGTAATAATGTAGTAGCCATAAACTATAGTAGCTAAAACAGGAGTTTAGAGTTAAGTTTGAAGATAACGTTTGTTGTTGCACATGTTGCGGAAGATTAAAATTAATCGAGCCGCAAGTTACGTCCGAAGCAGTCCTTGTCGGTTGCGGCCAAGTGACGGCGGCTTTTCGCGGCGAAGACCAGCAACTTGGCGATTTACTGCCAGCACCACATGCTACTAATGTTTGCCGGTTGCTTCCCAACTTAACTTAGACGCGGAACATACATTAAGAACAGTTAATAACAACAAGCCATGGCTTTAGCTGACATTCTAATCTGTTAATATTGTTCTCTAGCGGAAAATGTCGTTATATTTATTTTATATCTAATTATAATACCGTAGAGCTTGTATGAAGAGAATTTTGAATGTCTCTGCCTATCTCTGTGGGAAAAATGCGTGACAATTTGATTGATTGATTGATTGATATTATTTAAGGCGACCGTGATGTAGTGCTGGTACAAGTACTAGAGCACGGGTTCAAACCCACTTGCCGGTACCAATGTATCCTTGATTTATGTACTCTGGTCGTCTTGTTTCTATGATACAAGCACTTCAGTAGCTTACTGTAGAAATGTAAATTAAATAAATATATTCAAATAATATTATGCTTTGACTTCAATTAATATTTTCTGCGACATGTTTATACAGAAGTCAAAATCACAGTTATTACATTTCTACCTACCGCAGTACTTATTGTGTGGTATTAATATGGGTTTGTAAAATCCTCTTAAGATTAAGAGAAACTTATAACTGAGTATGAAGTAAGTTTTCCTAACATGAAATATGCATTAACACAAAGTACTATTACAAACCCTCATACCTAACTAAGAACTTAATGTCTGGATATGAACACAAATCAAATGAAGCTGTAACTTTATAATAATTTAAGTTTTAGCAGAATTTCCTAACTACTTGATGTATAATTCAGATGAGAAGATTTTGATATGTTAATACTTGTCAAACAATTTATGTTCTTACATACATAAATTAATTTGATTTCTTGTATTTATATAAATTTTAATAATGTCATTATTTCGTGACGTAAAATACGAGTAAAGTAATAAAATTGCTTTTCTCTCAAGGCCAGACAATTCTGAGAATTAATCTAATTTTCAAGACAATTCTTTAACCTTGTTCCTTTCTTTTCTTTACTCCCGTGATACCCCGCAAAGGTCGGGGGAACTAAACGATTCGGCGCATCCTTTCTTTGACGAACAATTAGCAAGTAAAATGCTTTACTTGTCCATGTGTTCTCCGCAACATAATTATAACCTTATATTATAACCTTGGATCCTTAAAGCGTAACGTGAAAAAGCTAAATAAAATATTGTGGTAAAAGCGACTGAGACTACTGTGAACCAATTCAAACGAGGCCAGTCAAGGTCAGATTTCGAGTCACAGTAAAAACACACAGTGTGGTCCATGAATGAATGTCACTGCTAATACAATTCAATAACTGTGCGTAGCAATCACATCCACTATGCCGGCCTAGATGGAACCGGCAACTTACAAGCTGATCTCGAAACGTGACCAAATCACTTCACGGTCTGGATACTTGTAAGTGGTGGTACTACCCCGGATCGGCAGACTGGGTACCACTGCCTACCACTCTTAGATAACCAGACCCGAAGAAAATATCCATCTCGTTTTTTTATTAACAAATATTAGCAATATTTAATATTAATAAATATTACAAATAAAAGCTATGAAACAAATATTTGCTCCGACCGGGGATCGAACCCGGGACTTTACGCGCAACAAACCAGTCGCCAAACCGTTCGTCCACGCCTGTCGTCAATTTAAAATGGATTGGTGAAATTAAAATATCTTGTCTGACCACATCGATATGATTTTAAATTTACACATGTAAATATAAAAATGTTGAGTGCTAGTTGGATGAAAATAAAATTTAAATTTGCAAAATTATTTGTGAAGATGACTTTGCCTTCAGCAGCTCGTTTCCATTTGGGAAATTTATTTTTCCGCAATCTCCTCAGTAAACGCTATAATGCTAAGTTGCCGAGGAGACCCGTAAAGAAGTCAAGTTTAACCCACGTTAGATACTAATTTATAGAAATTGAATTGAAATTGTATTTTATTACTTGATATTTTTTAAAAACCTTGAATTTAATTTTATATTTTGGCGATCCTTCATTTTATAGTTATCATAAATCTTAATCGGTTGTTTTTAAATATTATTGTTTTATTTTAAGGTTATTTTTATTACAAAAATTATTCAGCATTTAATTGAATGACCGACGTCATTTCCTTTAGTGAGTTTATAAAAAATATTCCACAGATAAATACTCTTTTACCGCAGAAAGCTGTTTAAACTCATAAATAAACGTAAGAGATAGCATATTTTATTTCGCTTTTCTAAGAAAACATCTGATTCGCCTATGAGTTGGTTTTCCTCAAATAGCTCGGGAAATCCATACCAAGGATCGTGTCTGAAATAGAAAAAAAAACTTTTCATATTAGATATTCAAATCCCTTAAGTGCACGTTGCGGTCGAAATGCGAGAAAAAGTCCCATTTTGAAATGTTGTAAAACTCTTTATTATTCGAGTTTCGCAGGTATCCCAGAGGAATGGGACGAATTGACTGTTATGTCACGTCACTTTGGCTATGCTACATCACATTTAGTTGTTTTCAGTGGGTTATTTATAACATGGCAATTTACTCTATAATATTAGTCGAAGATTATAATAAAATGTGTAATTTGTTAGAATAACCAGAGTCCTACCTGCCGATCTAGGGTAGTACTACCACTTACAAGTATACAGACTGTGAAGTGACCTAATCACGTTTCGGGATCAGCTTGTAAGTTGCTAGTTCCAACTAGGCCAGCATAGTGGATGCGACTGCTATTTGCAGTTATTTAACTGTTGTAGCAGTCGTCCATTTTAACATCAGGCGGGATCATATATCATATATCGAGTCACAATAAAATAAAATAAAATGAGTGCTCACGATGGGATGCCTACACTTACTTGTTTGCGTATTAGAATGACAGACAGACACAGACGCCAAACGCTGATGATGCCAAAATTAACCACGTAAATGCGAAGAGTGGTTGGTTTTTTAAAAATGATAAATAATACAATCTACTTGTAATTCAGAATTTAGGTTGGTATCTAGTGTCTATACCAACCTTTGCTTTAAAAAAATAGGTTTCTAACAATCTTCTTTTTCTCTGTCAAGCGGTCATGGTCGTTGGTACATTTATGTATTGGACCGCCAATAAAGGACTTAATCTAATCGGTCTATCGCTAATGTC
The DNA here is from genome assembly GCA_905220615.1 of Tinea trinotella. Taxonomy (NCBI): domain Eukaryota; kingdom Metazoa; phylum Arthropoda; class Insecta; order Lepidoptera; family Tineidae; genus Tinea; species Tinea trinotella. Next base: position 6,592,884 of record HG992310.1, read on the forward strand.
TATCCCCTGCGGTCTAGTGCCCGCCAAAAATATGAAGAAAAAAATTATATATATATTTGGACTTTAATTAAAAAATATTAAATCTATTAGCACTAAAAATACTTTTCCCATTAGTATTTTTATTAGTTAACCGTTATTAGTACATATAGTGTCGACCAAATAGTTAGTACCAGTACTATAATAGTCGTAAATAATACATAATGACACAAAACGAAATATTCGAAACTATAACTACATAACCACAAGTGCAAAGTCGCTGTTTGAATAACAAACGAGAGGACTTGACTTTTTTACTGCGCAGTAAATTTTTATGCACGTAAATAAAATCGACGTGATGGTCTTTTAAGTATCAAAGAAAAAAATAGACTTACAGGTACTCCAGTTTTAGATGTTTCTATGAGATTTGAGTAATTGAAATAACTTTTTATTACACTATTAGTATGAGAACAATTTTAAGCAACCTACTCGTATTATGACAATAAGTTATATTTCTAAAGTTTAAGTGCTAACGTCTGTCACAGTGCATACTCGTATGATTCTAACTAGAAGCTAAATAGTATTTTCTTAGATTTTCCGCGAACATTGAATAATGAATTAAACACGATAGTAAGCCGAATAAAATTTGTTTAATTCATTAGAAGGTCAAAATTAATCAAAAATATCTTATTGCAATTGTGGCTTGACATATGTCAGCACTCCATCTGATTTTAAGTTAGTGTACGGGCCATGAATTGAGGCGACTGCTACTCCGTTGAAATAACTGGGTCTGTCTGTCACACTGAGCAGAGTGACAGACAGACAGGGTAGTATCACAGCTCTGCCGACCGGGGGTAGTACTCGTACCAACCTTGAATTGACGCGTCTGCTAGTTGTAGTTATTTATTGCTAGTTGGAGTAGAAGTCGCCTCAATTCATGCTTCATACTCTAACTTAATATCAGACGGGCTGCTGACATATGTTACGCCTCAATTAAAAAAAATATTTTTTTTTTATATATTCAGCATAGAAGCTTAGATAGAATGAAAAATGAAAATAGTGATAATAATAAAATCATACGAGTATGCACTATGACAGACGTTTAAAGGTACTAACTATTTCATTCGATAGTACTTAAGCATATTATAAGTTCATCAGACTACTACTACTTATAAAGTTTAACACGCGTAAACATAAAAGCAATATAAACAGGTTATTTCTTCAAGGGTATATTCTATATTTATTCGCCTATCATATCTTGAGGTTTAGAACTCTTAAGCTAACGTAACATACAAACATTACATCTACTTTCCGCTTCATTTGCTTCGATCCTAATGGATTGTGAACGAACATCGCTGTTGTCTCCGCACACCGTTCTTTCGAGCCCCGACTCACTTTTTATAGAAAGCAATTCAATACGGCTGTATTTTTTTGCTTGTTTTTCAAGAATTGTTTTTTTTTATATATGAATAATAAGAAAGCTTTCAGCTCTTATTAATATACTGTATTTATAGTTGTAGCCTTTATGTTTGTTTCTCTTTTTACATTTTATTATATTTTTTTAGATATAACCATTAATTAAGAACACAATGTTATGTCAAGTCCTATAACAACATTATGTATCTATAAAACAAACTCTTTGGTAGCCTAAAATGTAAATATAACTAAAAAATATATACGTATAATAACGGATAAAGTTGATTAAAAACTAAGTGAAAATTTAATTAAAATAATAAATAATCTGGAACCAATATGAAATATTTAAGAGTAAGGTCCCTGATCATCCAAACAGACATATCAGTGTACTCTTCTCGAACATTTATTACTTCGTTCGTCTTTTCAAAAGGAAGATTATGCAAATATTCCTCTAGGATTTTTATATCTTTGCACATAAAGTAAGTGCAGTGATCCGTAATTTTTTATTCTTCTTATTTTAGGTGCTAAAATATTTTATTTCTCATAAAAGTAGATAGTAAATATCTTAAAACCTATATAGATACTTTCGCATATAAATGTTTTATCTAGTTGTGTTTTTATGGAGCCAAATGCGCATAAACCTAACTTCCGGACTAGAGTAAAATTAATCATCCAAATACAGAGTAGAGAAATAAACGGGAAAACAGCCAATCCTGTACGTGAGCCGTTTGCCAACACGCCACTGCATATGAGTGCTAAGAGCGGTTAGAGCGCCAATTATTTATTGCTGTTTACTTCTACAATAACAAATTATACAAGTTACATACAAATACGTTTAACAAATTATTTAATTAAGTGTGGCAGAGATTGTTAATACAGTATGTCGAACCGAGGCGTGAAGTTTTTTGACCTAAGACCGTAAAATAGAGTTTCTTGATCAGCTTGAAAGTTTCTAAGAGTTCTATAAGGGCGAGATGGGGAAATGACCGTTGTTCACAGACATTTATCTGTGGTAATTTACTAACACCCGACAGCGTGATGTCATATGACTTAAGGTAAAAGTTGTGTAGTAGTAGAGAAATAGTCATGAAAACCGAGAAACCCCGGTTTAAAACACCTGCCGATACCCATATTTATATTAGATATATGTACTTAGACCATACAGGTATAAGATTTACAGGTATTACATTTTTAGTATCGTAAAATATTCAATAGGTAAGCTACAATTATATGTATCTATAATTCAGAGCAGCCTAATTTATTTATCTCTTAGCTGAAACGTGATCGAAAAATGACTCAAGCATTAAGTGGCTTGAAAAATAACTCGTAAATCATTAGCTTTAATTTTATGTAGAACAAGGACAGATAATTTTAACGTCAACAATAAATTACCTAATGTTTGTACTAAACATGTATTCTATTTTATTATGTAGCGACATATGACAGCACCATGCCTGATATTAGGCTGAGAGTTCGGCTCATGAATCAAGGCGACTGCTACTACAGCAGTCCACTATATTGGCCTAGTTGAAACCGGCAACTTACAAGCTGATTCCGAAACGTGGCTAAATCACCTTACAGTCTGTTCGATAGTAATTGGTTGTACTACCCCGAACGGCAGACTGTGCATCACTGCCTACCAGTATTAAACTAGATATTTAAATACAACAATATTACACATATAGGTCAAATAATAGACAATAATATTGTGTTATTAATTAATTCCTTTCAACAAAGTGTGTGTTTCTCCAAACTCAATAATAATAATGCATTTAAATTTTAATGAAGCCATTATTTTAAATAACCTCCAACAATATACGTTAATTAAGTTCTTTATTAAATTTATGTAACAAACACATTTTCCGTAAAGGTATATATTAATTGGTGTATATATAAGTACCTACCTATATGATATATATACAACATGCAAATAAGGACTATTAAAATTTAAATTGGTTCATAACATTAGAATAATTTTAAATCCTACTTTGAAACTAAATTATAGATGTGAATACACTTTCAAAGGGGTTCATTAAATATTTATGATTTTTAATAGTTTTGGTTTCTCAAAACTATTCTGGGTTAGAAGCTGTTTTTGAAGTTAACCCTTGGTCAGATATAGAGAATATTCTTGCTTATTTTGTGACTTTATGCAATGAATTAAAAACTTTTAATTTAGTTATTTTTATTGTGTCACATCTGACCTTTTAGACAGACAGGTAGTGGTTATTTGCCCAGTCTGCCGATCCGGGGTACCACTTACAGGTGTACAGACCTTAAGTGGACCTACAGGTAAATACTATGTTAAGCTGGATTGTGATCCGCTCATGGACCACAATCCAGCTAAACATCAGACGGGGTGTTATCATATTATATCGAAAAATATTATTTAAAAAAATAAAGTTACTTGGACTGGTAAATAAACTAATGAAACAATCTTTACGTCCGCTCTAAGTAATTGAAAATTTCTAAATTTAGAACACTGATTTTATCCTTGTAAAAAGATGCTTTCACATTCTGAGACGCTTTTACCATTACACTCGACGCGAATTATATTTATTTTGACGACCGAAAAGTGCCGACTCAGTTTACGGCTCTATTAGTCACTAGCACTACGTCGGCTTTCTTATCAATCCTTAGGCGGTAAAGTCACTCCTAAAACTTGTATGGTTACTTAGACTTTTAGCGGTTTTTGATAGCACGTGTATCTATAGATAGAGAGCAAAGAGGTACAAGGAAAGAGGAATGTAACGGTGAAGGAATACGACATCGAAAATGGGAATGAATAGAAATTAATTAACAATAGATTTTGCGCGAACATTGATTAATGAATTGCATTTGTCTTATATTTTGCCAAGCTACTTTAAATTTATATTAAAACTTTTAATTAAATTTTATACGGCTTACTATCGCGTGAACAAGATGGCTGCAAAGCTCTCAAAACGTTGGAATAAAAAGATGCCATATACCAAAAATAAACGCGATAGTAAGCCGCATAAAATTTGTTTAATTTAATAATTATAAAAGTAGTTATAAAAGTATAAATTATAAATTAAAATTATTTTATTATAATAATATAAAATTATTAAATTATAAAGTATAAATTAAATGTAGCTTGGTATATATTGTCCTATATATTGTAATATAGGACAAATGCACAGTTTTACTTGAAAGTGAAACTCATATTAATGTAATCAATATATAACTACATAACTATAGTAGTTACTAAACATGATTATACAGGTGTCTTAAATTAATCAATGTCCTCTCATGTTCTGTATGGTAATTGTATCTAATAAGTATTTAGTCTAGTCTCAGCGACAAGGGAAAATAATTAGAGATAATCGATGTATGAGGATTATTGTGTAGGTATTCTTATTCATAATATGGAGCACATAATAATAAGGTAATAAATACAGAAAAAATCTTTTTTGGACGTAATATTTTACCTTGATTTGCGTGGTAGCAAGCAAGGAAAGGTCCAAAAGTACTGAGACGTTTAAAATTACTACGGGACCCTAAAAATGGTTCATTTTCTGGGTGCTTAAGTGTTGTCACTATGACAGCGGGAGAATACATGGGTGGGCTTATAATTTTTAAACTTGCCCATAAGGGTAATATTTTATGAGGTGTTTTCGTTCTATTCTATTTTACTTACCAATTTATATTCTATTTAAATATTTTAAAAATATATAAATAATGTTATTGTTATTTTCTAATGTACAAAAGTACCTCAAAATCTGGCAATAAAATATCAAAGCGGAAGTAAATCGTATGTGTTTTCAAGCACAATTTGTTCACAAAGCTAATGCGTAAATCTTAAATGAACCCATTTTACCATTAGGAATTAATTTTACATTCTCTTTAGCGCAGCCCCAGAGTTTATAATAAATCTTTATAATCCGAATCAAGGGAAGCAGCGTAATGCGACTGCGAGTAAGTAAACGTTAACGTCGTCTGACGATTTAATTATTTCCCCGCCTATAACTTTAGCCAACGTTTATTTAAATTATATTATGTGTGTCTCCCATATTATTATACATTTAACACTCCAATTAAGCAATGAACGATTTTACACAAAAATAATTGGCAATATAAAAATATTGTGATTTATTTTCTGCTACGCAAAACTATTTATAGTATTTACCCTAAAATATGTTTTTAGAATACCGCTCGTAATCTCTGAAAAACTATTTTTTTATCTAATTTTCATTACTAATATATACATAATCCTAGCATTGATGTAGGTATGTCAAAATCTAATGAATACCTAAACTAATCATTTATTAATATGAGAGTAATCAAAACTTTAATAAATGCTTTAATTAAACTTCCTCCTAATTAGAATTTTATTAGATATTGCGCGAACATTGATTAATGAATTAAACAAATTTTATGCGGCTTACTATCGCGTTTATTTTAGTCTTGATTTTACAATTTTTATTTATTCCAACATTAATAAGCTGCAAAAAGTTTAATTCATTCCTTCTAATTGTTTATTGTTGATTGTACTCGTACATTGTCTTCAAAACAGCTGTATTAGTCTTTGTACTTATTTTCAGATACAGTATTTTTATCTAATCTTAATCAGACGTCATCCTTCTCAAAACAAGATATGATTCGAAACGACGAATATTTATTTATAAATAATCGAGTACTTCTTTTAACAATGACAATGAAAATAATCTGATAGTATTTCTTTAGAAATTAACTATAATATAATTTAATCTAGGATCACTTTTTTGGGACCTCATCATATAATTAGTATTATTTATACGCACTAAAATACTAATTACCTATGAAACAATATTTTAAAAATACATAGGGGTTTAAATTTTATGCATTTAACATATTTAAAATTTTACATATTATATTTTTTTAATAATCTTTGGCATATTACAAAACTAGTATTATTAACCTAGTGATTTGTAAATTATTTGTAAAAATTAGTAAAATAAAAACATCGCGCTATAAAAAAGTGACCGTGGTGTAGTGGCAGTGCAATGGTTACACAAACCGAGAGCACGAGTTCGAAACCACTTGCCGGTACCAATGTATCTTTGATATATGTACTTTGGTTGTTCTATTCCTATGAAACACGCACTTTAGTAGCTTAGTATAGAAATATAAAATAATAATAAATAAAAAATAGGTTAACTGCAACCGGAGAACCCGGTGTCTGTTGGTTGCTTTGTCTACTAAGTAACACAGCGCTTACATACTCGCATCGAAATTCTTCTACACCATTTTTTTCCTGCAGCTTTTCTAGCTGTCGACTTTATGTTGCTTATTGCTGGGTTAATACCTTATGCAAATCATGCAAGCTCACTTTGTACGAAAATTTTTTGAAAACAACGTGCTTCCCTCGGTTAACCGATATGTACTCGCGATAGTTTCTATCCAGTTTTATTACTAATTTATACAGTAACAGTATTTTTATGTTACTGACGCTAAAAGTTATTGTGTGAACAGTAGCTCCCTCCCAACCCAACATAAACAAAGACCGACTCAATTTTCAAGCGATAAAGCTATTTCATGTAGTGGAAGTAAGAAATAAGTATTAACTATAACGATGCAGACTCTTGAACATGACACAATACTTGTTTTTACAGCATCGGAGTCATCTAAGTACAAATTAAAGCCTATTTATACGTTAGGTTTAGTTTTAAAACTTTTGTTGTTTTTTTTTTCATGGCGATATACACATGACAGGACCCCCTGATGTTAAGCTGGAGTGTAGTCCATAATTGGAGGCGACTGATAATATAGTTTAATAACTTAAGGACAGGCGCATTGGATTGCTACCACTCTATGACTACGAGTATCTTCCTACCACTCTGTCTTCTTGCGCTATGCACATTTTTGGTACTGCTAAAATTATTATTATGTGTACACTTAGTTGTTAACTTTAGTAGTTTAGTATAGAGATGTAAATAAATAAATAAAAAAACTATGTTATTGTACTGGTTGCATTTGCTTTAATACAAATATACAAAAAAAAGTATATTGTTTTGTACCTTAGATTTAGAATATATCAAAGTTTGTATGAAAAATTGTTGCATCGATCCAAATGTCTGTATATAAAAAAATACTTATAATTTTATTATTCTAACATATATGTATTTATATTTGTTTATTTTGCTCCCTACCAATCATCTATATCGTCAAATCAACATCCTGAAGGTTTGACTGGTTGCCTTTGACTAATAAATCCTTGTACAAGTTATTATTAAATACTATATATTTTCTATATATTTATATTATAAAAAATATTAGCCAATTGATTTAAGTAATCAATTCATTGATTTTTTATTATTCAGAAATGTCAATATTTCAATACGCTACGTTGGTCAAGTGGTATATACGTGCGGGTGTCCCAGGAGGAATACCCCTGCCACGTACTAAAAATATTTGTATTACGAAAGAGAAACAACTGACATGAAAGGTTAAATATTATAAAACTTTGAACAAGAAACGAACTTTCCCCTTAAATAGATGTACTACAATTTGTCAGCTATATAATAAGAAATATAACTGTCCAACTCAGTTTTATCTACGGTTATTTTGAGAGAAAAACAAAACTATTACATAGAACGGTCTCGTCATTTCAGGTTCCCTTATTTCGTTTTTCCTGTAAAAGTTTCAAGCGTCTGTTTATGACGTTAATGACGTAATGATGGAATTTTCAGCCCTTTATGAATGTTAATAAATGCACTTTTACATTAATATATTTACGTGATATCATATTTATAAAAAAAACTATATAATTCACTTGTGCCAATTATGCAAATTTAGTTTTGCCAGAATAAATAGTTGCGCTACATTTACTGAGCCCTATAAAAAAGATGCGTGATTTGGTTTAATAATTCAGTTATGTTCAACTAAATTGTTTACCCAAAAATTGATAGAATATTTTGATATATTGTAATAATATGATTTACATAATACTCAATATCAACTTTATTTAGGAGGACAAACATTGATATTGCTTATATCAAACGTTATGCATACCATTTTTTTAAATCCTCAAGTACGCAGTTTCCACACGAATAACCGTATGTTAGTACCAAATAACTCAGTGACCCGGATGTTTGAAACTTACTCACACAACAAAATTCCCAACAAATAATTTCATTCAATAAATAAAACTACAATTGAGCTTATATTTTATTTACTTACCTTATACAAACAAAATATCATTCACAAAATAAAATCATTTTATTTTTCTGAAGGTGTTTTTTTTTTATTGTGACACGACATCTGACCTCGACTCGCCTGATGATAAGCAAGAGGAGGTCCAAGAGTGACGACGACTAGAATAACCAAGTCAGTTCCCGGCTGGCCCAGCCGCCGCCACTATGCCGGCCTAAGGTCATTCCTCTACTCACCCCTGTGGGAAAAAGGCGCGACAATTTTGATTGATTGATTTGATTTGTCCTGTTTATGCAATGTATTCCAATCCAGTCTAATGTATCTAACATAAAATAGTACCTTAAAGTATTTTTAGTTATCTACTTAATACCTTATGTTTTCTTTAAATTATTAGATCTCATTTTGGTTATAAGGCTGCTATTTTATATATACTTTTAAGCTATACCGTCTATATGACACAGATTTCATAAAAGAAAAAAGAAGAAGAAAACAAGTATCCGGGTTCGTTAAAAACACTAACATAGTATGAAGTAATGTAGGGATTTTATTAACTCGAAGCTTTATTTCTATTACGCGTACGAACTCAACACATGCACCGTCTACCAAAGAACATCAATAGCCCTAACATCTGTGTTGCTCAATAAAGAATATAGTTAAAATAATCAATAATATCAAATCAAATGTCATGCCTTTTTCACACGGGGATAGGCAGGGACAATGGAGCGCCACTTGCCACGATCCTGACACAACTCCCTCGCTTCCTTCGCATCCACAATTCTCTTTATATAAGCTCTAAGGTACTGGCCAATCTAGCTTTCTTGAGGATGTCTCCAATTTGATCGGAAAACAATAATAGTCCATATATTCCTTAATTCTTACATAAATATTTTACAGTATTCTTTTTATGTCAATAACTATTTACAATAAATGTCTAAATTTATTTATTTTATTTTATTGCCAATGTTTTTAATTAAGGACCCCTCCTCGGGTAAAGACCCGAATATAATATACGAGTAATATATACGAATAATATAATATATAATATAATATCTATATTTTTTATATTAAAAAACTTGTTATATTAAAATTCTTTACAGTTATTCGGAGTATCTGTCTTCGCACTAACATTATGGATTTGCATCGAACCCGGATTTAATGAATGGATGAGAATGTTGGAATTACAAAAATACTTCATTGGAATCTATATATTGGTGATAGCATCTCTGGGCGTAATGGGAGTAGCATTTTTGGGGTGCGGCTCAGCGCTAATGGAAAATGTCACGTTACTCTACGCGGTAAGTAATATGACTTGATAACTGTAATTATAACTCAAGCTCGTTACACAGAAGAGCCTTCATACACAATAGTTATAATAAAATATAATACAGCACAATACAATACCTACGAAATATTTTACTGTTTTCAACTTAAAAAGAGATTTATTAGTAATATATTTTAAATCTTCATAGAGTTTTTCATACTTTTTTAATTAAGACTCGATATCTGACCTTTTCCTGGTTAGCAAGGAGAAGTTCATGAGCACCGATAACTGGAAAAACCGATTCTGATCATCGTTACCCCAGTCACCGTCACTAAGCCGACTAAAGGTGCTATTTTATGTTTCGCTTGAAGGATATGGACTTGATCTTTAAATTGTTTTAAAAAACATTAATTTAGTTTCGACATGTACAGCACGATATATGTACAAGTTAAGGCTTTCGCTGTAAATATATTTAGCAAGTTAAAAGGTTATTAATTTTTTTCAGTTTTGTGCCTCGCAAGTATTATTATTTATATTCGGCCTTATTGGTTCGTGTGTTGTATTGGATTTTTCAACGTACGACTCCAGCATACAGCCGATCATTAGAGATGTTATCACGCGCCTTATGAACAACCCACAACATGAGGGCAGCCGCGAAATATTACGAATGGTTCAAGAAGGAGTAAGTTTTTTTATGTAAATACAAATCGGACTTCCGGTATAACTATAAATTGTAACAACGTTTAAAATGAATCAATATAGAAGCTTGATAACTCTACAAAGCCCATTTTATTCACATGCATTTCATCAACATCTTCCAATTCATTTATCAAAGAGGTAGATTATAGTATTCATACATCTATAAAGGGAATTGTTTGGCATTGGCATTGTTTTCAGGCTTCCCACAATAAACTAGAATGCATGAGTATGCTGTTAAAGTTAATTAAGAAAGACGTGCACAAAGAGAACCGTTCCCTTTGGCTGACCCGTAAACTACGTTGACAAAAGCACGCTTAGAAATGTGTATAATAAGTAAAGACAGCTCTAGAATATAAACATAAGCTATTTAAATAATAATTATCACAAACGAAACCAAATAAACGTTATTTATATAAAGGCATAGCTTTGAATATTTAATATTTCATTAACTATTGAAGCAAAATTCAATTACTAGCGTTGAAATTACGTATATGCAAATAGGTAAACTTTTAGCATGTTAATGGTTTTCTCTTTACGCTACCGTGTTCGCTAACTAATCACACTTTCAATAAACATTATTTTGACAGTATTCATGGTAACAAAGGAAAAGGAAAAAATCATCAAAACTAGAGCACCTAACGAAGCAAACAGCAAAACGCATTTGTTGAAATTGACAGTTGACGTTCGAAACGAGGCTGCAACACGACAGTCCAAACCCATGGGACTCATCCCCTAATCAAACCGCTTTTGTGTACGGATACGACGTTTCCAAACTTAATAATGCTACTAAATATCTTAATTAGAAACTATACTACGAGCTTTTGTTGTAGATAATAAATTTACTTTATTCGTTAACAATATTAAACAAAATTTTTTTTCGAAAGTTACATCGAAAAATTGGATACCTAACATATATATAAAGTATATTAGAATTTCAGATTAAATGCTTTTATTTTATTTTGCACCTACCTCATACAAAAAAGTGCGTTAAATTGTTCCTAAGATAGGCTAGTAAGAATGCCTTGCGGCATTAAGTCCGCCTTTGTACATAGTGCATAAAGTTGTAAAATAAATTCTCTTTTAATGACAACATAAAGAATTTTTTTTTGCTTCGACTGGGAATCGATCCTGAGACTTTCCGCGCAACGGACTGGTGTACGAGTATATGCCACGCCTATCGTCTAAAATACTTACTAGCATTGGAATATACTTAAGCTTAATAAAAAGAAGTTTATAATATTTTATTAAATCTACTTTTCAAAATATTGATAAGACGATCGTAAAATATATAATATAACCTTTGTCTATTTTACAGATCGGCTGCTGTGGTGCTGATGGTCCGATCGACTACATAAATCTACGTAAACCTTTGCCGGCAGAATGCCGTGATTCTGTAACTGGCAACGCTCATTTCCACGGCTGCGTTGATGAGATGACCTGGTACCTCGAAGGCAAGACAGGTTGGCTCGCTGGCATCGTATTGGCATGCTGTCTTATCCATGTGAGTTAATAACTTGTACATGTTTTTACTTATTTGTCCAATCGGAGACATTCCTAAATAAGCAGAGGACCAAAGTATACGAGAATTGTGGACGTAAAGAAATAAAGACAGTTGTCTCAAGTTCGTGAAAAGTGGCGCCCCTTAGTCTCTGCCTATTCCAGTGATGGGATATTCCCTTTTGCTTCTTTTAAATCCACCTTTTTATATACATTTCATGGTTATGGGTACTGTTGACCTCTGTTTTTTTTGGTTATCTTCATCCATCTTTTACAACATACTCACATAGATTGGAAAAGCTCAGGTGGACAACAATAGTTAACCAGCTCATGCTTTCTTCCCTTCAGATGTGAATTACCTCTGGCGTCGTAACCGTAAACTGAATTCAGTACCATTGGACCTTTCCAAGCTTAACATTAGGCAAGTCGAGGTCAGATGTCACGTTAAATCACATATTCAATTAATCAATCAATCAAATTGTCACGCCTTTTTTCCACAGGGATAGGCAGAGACAGAGGAACCCTTACCACGATTCTGACACAACTTAAAATATTGTATAACATTATTTTCAGGTTGTGAATGCTGTAATGTCTTATGTACTAATTCAAGCAGTGAAGAAGGAAGAAGCTTCTATAGAAAGATACAAATAAAATAATAATAGATTGTACACTAAATTAAGTTTATACAATATGTCCAAGTATGGAAAAAGATTTTATTCTACTTTTTTTCCTTTTTAATTTATTTTAGTTTAAGAATTTCACACTTTTTCTGAGCTTTTCTGAGCGAACATTGTTTTTCTTTTCTTTTAAAGACCACGACTAAGGTACAAAATACCATCTAAGTTTTTTAAACGTCAGAATAAAATTATAAAAATAAACGCAATGTTTTATTCAATGGTAGCAAACCCAATAATTATATAAAATTAAAAGTAGAATAATAATAAGTAGAATATAATTAAACTATATATAAAAAATATCATCTAATGACGTCGCATCAGAGATAGTCCCAAGGAGGCTGTCAACATTTCCCCCTTGTAGGCTAATACGTTGGCAAAAATAATTACCAGCCTTCCTGTCTCCAGACTTCTCCGACAGCCGCTCGGACAACTCGTTGGGCAGGCGCTTTGCTGAAGGTCCCAAGGGCCTAAACGGCACAAATTCATAACCAGTAACGAGGTTTAAGTAATTTGCGCAGCTTGAGGTTCTCAGCAGAAATCGCCACATTTCCCGCGCCTGGATGTGAGATGTGTCTAGACATGTTGCATTCCACACCAGAGACCTGCCAAGTTTCCACGGCCCAACGGTCAGGCCGTCGGATCTCTTGCCGTCGCACCGCGCAATACCAAAGGGTTCTTAAATTGCGGGCACTCCAACAGTGACAAGATCAATCGTCTCTATTCATGGACACAAGGCTGTCAAAGTTGAGCCACAATAAATAAATATATATGTCCATTAAATTCTAAGACTAAATTGTCTAAATATTTATGTTAATTGTTATTACTTAAACTTAGATTGTGAAAATCAGCTTAAGCTTATTAATTAGCTTTTGTAGTTTTTAATACCACCGTAATAAAATTTGAACAAAGTTTATAATTTTAAATATAAATAATGTTAAATAAATTTGACACTTAAATTTAAATAAAAAATAATATATTTTTATAAAATAATAATAATTTTAAACAGTGTGTATTGTTATTATACTTTTTTAAATAATTTTGTCTTTAATTTCTAATTCCTACTCTAATAAAGTATTTTTAAAATTCTATTTCAAATCTTTGTTTCTACAATAACGAGTGCACATGTCTTTACTTTTTATCACTTAGTAAGAAAGTAATAAGTAATATTAGTCTTTAACCTTTAGCTATCGAGATGACCGGTGGAAAAACAGGGTATAAAATAATTAACACCAGTAAACAAACTTGTTGGCAAACAGCTGACCCAACTAACCGAAACTTAAGGTACCACTGCAACTACTACCCGTTGTTAAACTATCCTTATACAGTACCACATGTGAAGAATTCTTATTTAAATTAGTTTTAATGTCATAGTATTATACGAAAATCCAACCTTTTAACTCTGAAATTTTGTATAGAAATATCTCAAAGTTTTAAAAACTATGCGTTAATTCCAACTCAAAACAATGTTTTTGATTAAAATTCAAGTAATTTGTTATTATCAAACAAAACAAAGCCTTTATTGACATTCCTGCCGCAACTAAGTTAATAGTGAACACGCTCCCTTGTTTCTTTATCAATTATCCATATCTATAAATAAATTAAACTATAGGAGAGGTTGAAAGGTATTGTATTTCCCGTAAATGTTTGACTTAGCCTGATTCTATTGGTTTACACTTAGACTTCCGAAAAGGGCGTAGAAATAAAAACTGCTAACGTTACATTGTTTGTGTATCGTGCCATAAAGAAAACAACATTAATGGAAAAACAGCCGGGTATTCGCTTTGACTTTTCCGCTTAGGAATCCATTTCCTCCCCGGCATGATAACGGAAAGACTTGGATTGTATGAATTTTCTTAGACATCAGGTTGAACAAGCCTAAACGGAACAAGTCTATAAGCACATGGGATTACGGTTCAGTTCATTCCATAACGAGCTATCATCCGATCATATACGAGTATATACGATAAGCGAAATTTATTTCACGTTTACAAATATCTAGTATAAGCTAAATAAATTAACGGATCCTTCGAAACGGAAAGATATGCTAGTCAATTCCACTACATTGGCTTTAAAACGCAATTGTATGGTTCGATAGTATGAAAGCTCACTGATTGGAAATACCTGTGGCGACTGCGGTCACATGAGCATTCGTGCACTCGACAACTGATACTCACGTACTAATCTAATCCCTGGGACTTGCGGTTATTTCAATCAAAGTTAGTAACTCCATTACTTTGTCAAGAGTTCATCGTTTTAGATTGTGATATTTTGTAATGGGTATTTTATATTTGTTATGAATATTTGTAATAATGATTAAACCTGATTAAACGTTGTATCCAATTCTGGAATAAAAATAATTTCGATAATTACCCAATAATCGGACAAATTATGTTTTATTATTAATCCTAACATAAAACCCACAATCACTATATACAAGTGTAAAAGCACCTATCTATAGTATACAAAAAGGTAAAACGAAGATTTTTCTATTTAATATATTAAAATAGATTGATTGAGGCACGTTTCTGTACCATACATCCGGAGCCTCGGCAATTCTCAATATCCGGAGCTTTACTGAGATAGTTGGCGAGTAAACAACGACTTGGAAACAAACAGATCTAGATGTGAACCGTAACTAACTTCGTCTAATTGTTTACTTGGATGAAACTTCGTTACAACTTCCATTCAACGTCAAAAATCTTAACTTTTGCTCAGATTCCGATCATATCAATAATTATTATATGAACTATTACAAGTATACTGCTCTTAAATGAAAAGTAAGAAATCATTATTACCTATACTACGTATACGTTTGTATATTGCAATATCATGTTTCAATTGCACATTTTTTGATTGTAGCTTGATGCACAGCACCCCCGCCTAATATTAGGCTTGAGTGCGGTCCATGAATGGAGGTGACTACCACAGCAGTTAAATACCTGTAAAAAGCATTATAAACCATGCATTCCTTACTGCTGATCCCAAAACGAGACTAAATCACTTCACACTGAACCTTCGGATCGGCAAACTGAACCTCACTGCCTCTTTGAAATGTTACGATTACGAGTTTTATAGTAGTTATACAAATGTAGTACTAGCCCATAATAATTTTGCCTCAATCTAAATATTTAAAAAAGATACCGTAGAGCTTGTTCGAAGCGAATTGTGAATGTGAAGTCATGTCAGGATCGTGGCAAGTGGCGCTCCATTGTCTCTGCCTATCCCTCTGGGGAAAGGGCGTGACAATTTAATTTATTAATAATAAAATTATGCAATAGAAGACCTGACTAGTTGGCAACAATAAACTCCTTATTTTTTTTCAACATTAGTTATAAATACCCAAACTTAAAATTATAATAATACACTATTAAATATTTGTTTTATAGCTTTTATTTGCAACATTTATTAACATTAATTGTACTTTACTTCCGCCGTGCTCCGCCGATTTTCATATTTAAACAAAGTAGTATTCGCATTCGATGGCTACTCTCACACGTTTAATAGTAATCAGTTTTTTTTTTTTTTTTTGGATGAATATACGGTTGTCCAAGCCTCGATTTCTTTAAGACATCATTCCGTATTTCGTGTGCTACGAGATGCACGTGTATATCGGTTGTCCGCATTTTATTGTAAATTTTAGTGTAAATAATTATACAATCTTACTCTAAATGGGTAAAAGGCAACGAGAAGAAGCTGAAAACGAACAAGCAAATTGGCAAATACCGTAGAAAATAAGATGGTTGGAGAAACGGAGCTCCACGAATACGACGCCATCACGGTCGCCCTCATCCACGTTTGTTCGTTTTACCTGCATGAACAAAACGATTCAGGTAAATACCGATACTGGATTTTTTACATAAGTGGATTTGTTGCAACCAAAATGTTTTAATACTTCGTGAGACTATAACGTCCACTATTTATGAATTATTATTGTGATTGAGTGTAGTTTGAAAAACTGCAATGTTACAATTTATAATTACTGTTATTGATGGTAGTTTGAAAAACTATAATGTGACAACTAATTATAACTGTGCTTGAGTGTAGTTTGAAGAACTGCAACGTCACAATTTATTTTATTATTGTGCTTGAGTGTAGTTTGAAGAACTGCAACGTCGCAATTTATTTTATTATTGTGCTTGAATGTATTTCGAGGAATTACATCGTCACAATCCAATATTATTACCTCTTGAGCATGGGTGAACCTACGTCGTCCATATATTGATGTGTATGATTTTTATTAGAAAAATGTACTATATATAATGAGAATCCTAATTCAGGTTATAACATTTTTACCCAGGGTTTATGCTTTTAAGCACCAACTCAATAAAGAGTCGAGGTCAATAAACTCTTGACCTTGTTTTATTAGTCACTCTAGACCAGTGTTTCCCAACCTTTAAAAAATGTATTTTACCCTTAATAAATATAAATAATTACAATATTTTTTTTAAAAAAAATTGCCTTTTTTGTTAAATTTTTCACCGATATCTAGCATTGCATATAAATAACCCAAAGCAGAAGGGTTGAAGTCGTGTCTAATCCATTTTGAAATTACCCTCCTTAACTATCGAATTGCCCTGTAAGGCGTGGGCCCCACTTTGGGAAACACTGCTCTAGACCATACCAAAGAACGTGAGTGCCAGAACCAGCCATACACAACTAGAACCCACAGACCGTTGGCCAAAAAGTTAGTCTGGTGTAAAAAAAAAAAAAAAAAAGAGAGAGGGAAAATGTATTTAACACAATGGTTAACCCTTGCAAAATAAACCCTGAGGTCACATATGCAATCAATAAACCCTCTCTGAAGAGGGATAAAACAAAAAGTATTCACTATTTTGCCATGCCATGCAAATACAGTAGATCACAGTATTAAGAATAAAATTATACGGTGTTATATAGATATATCAATACCGCCATTTATTAATATAAAAATGTTCAGAATGTCAGAAAGATACTGAAAAACTTATTTCAATGAACTTCTCTTTAAGAAGGTTTTTAGCCTCAGGCTAGTTCAGGTGAAGTTGCCAGAGATGCAGCACAGGACTCCACTCCTGAAATATCCCTTTTTGAAGTCAACTTTGGACTTTTGGTGATAAAATGGGAAATAGTAAAGCCGCAGCAAGTTCGACCACTGATTTTTTAAATAAATAAAATCCTTTAAACTACTGGGGACTCCCTCGGAAGACTATGTGAGAAGGTGGTTGCTACCAATATGCTGTTACGAAAGGCAACAACAAACAGCGTCAACAGACGATTACAATATTTTTACAAGGTACCCTCTGACATATTTATTTATTTTTCATGGATCTGGGACACAATATTCCATTTAATATAATACCTTTATAAATCTAATACCTGTACAATAAGTCAGGTTCCAATTGGTCAGGTTGCCTAATTTCTAAGGAAGAAATTGCTGACTTTAATAGTTCAATAAATGAACTGTTATGTAAAGGTGCTATTTATCTTGAGCTCACCAGAGTCCAATTAATTTATATCCTCACTTTATTGTCTCCAAAATAATACATATAAAAAAAAAAAAAAAAAAGTTTTATTTTTACTCCTAAAAAATTAACATCTTTTAAAATTGAGGAAATACGTACTGCTCTTAAATTATTAATAACTGCTCTGGATTTTTATACATGACCAATATTGATATTAAAGATGATTTTGACACCCATACATAAATATAATAAAAACAGGAATTATACTTCATTAGTATATTTAAATGTTTAGATAAAGACATAATAATCATGTCTAATGGCCACAAAGGAGACTTATATATTGGTAAGTTTATGTTTTATTATAAACACAACTAAAAGTAAATTAATTCCACAAGCATAATGTGAGTTATGGAGTGATTGAAAGCCTGTTTTATATTAAACTAAACTGTTTAATCGTAAATAATAATCGTAAGTAAAAAATCACACACCAAAAATATTCGACAGACAGGACATGACAGTTTGTTTTCTTTTATATAAAAACTACTATAAGAATATAATAATTGATTTCATTCACACACCCCCTCAATTTTATATTCAACATGTTTAAACAAATATAAAAATCTAAAACAAACATTTATAATATAAAAGAATTAAACCTCCCAAGTAC
This sequence comes from Tinea trinotella, assembly GCA_905220615.1. NCBI lineage: Eukaryota > Metazoa > Arthropoda > Insecta > Lepidoptera > Tineidae > Tinea > Tinea trinotella. The sequence goes on from HG992310.1 coordinate 6,611,667, forward strand.
GCACACTTTCAATTCGGTATAATCCTTTAATACAAACTTTTTCCTAACTTATACTTAAATGGCTTTAACCATTCATCATCTTTCGAAGCTATCTGTGCACGACGCCTCACATGTAAATATAGTTTATTAATTAATACGACATTGCATTTTGTATATAGATAGGGTTTAATCCAAATAGTCAAATAGTTCGCAAAGTAGGATCGAGTAGGAGTGCCCCGTAGCGGCCTACCGTACGATAGAAGCGACACCGCGCGCTTATAAATAGGACGCAGATATGTGATTTTGATCACATATTTATGTTTATAGAACAGGAAAACCTGCAATGGCCGTTTTCTAGTACAGCGTGGTATTTTACAATAGAAATAGAAATAGCCAATAGAAAAATACCACGCTAAGGTGCAATAACGGCGCGCTGCTTTCACGCCATTGGCGGATAATGTAAGCGCTGCCATTGGTCGGCACAATAGACTAGGATCCTTGCCATTGCAGTACCAATAGTTCTTATCGTATTGCCTATTATTTTATGTGGAATAGCATAGTTTTAATATAGAATGATAGACGAAGTCTCATTTTATAGAAATACACTGAAATAAGAGGTAATAGTATAACATAGTCAGCGTTAAACATGCTAGAACGTTCGGACCTACTTATAGGGATAAAGTATTAACTTTTCTGCTTTAGGTCATAGTATTTATATAGAGTATAGCTCCTACTACACTTATAGATAGTTACATCGGTAAAAGGGACCAATGTAAAGTGTGTAGAGCTCCAATAGCATATAGAATTACTCGGACGCGATTTAAGGCTAGGAATAGAACTTATAGATATATTTAATAGTGGAATAGGATAGATTTAAGCTCTTTGCGTAGATATAAGCACTTAGTTTATAAGATAGTATAGTAATAACCCGCTTAGAGCTTAGAATAGTTATAGTATAAAATAATTCGTTATTATTAGATTTAAATGTAAAATAGATAGTTTAATAGTTTTAGATTTAATAATAATTGTAAATAGTGTAAGAAAATTGTAAATAAATAGCATTTCGTGCAATTTTCTTATCCCCATTCTTGGTTGATCGGCGAATACTCGGCGCTCATTGGCTCTCGCGTCGCGGCATGCGAGAGTTACCGAGCGCCGGGAGGGGTGGCGTATAAATATAGGCGGCCTGGCACGTAGCGACAAGTCCGCAAAAACAAGTCCGAAACATAAGTCCGCAAAACAAGTCCGAAAAAACAAGTTCGAAGATCGCCACCGCCGCACACGCCACCTCACCGCCATCCGACCAAGACTGGGGACTATAGAAGAGGAACGAAGCCTGAACTCTGAAGATCTGGTGTTTTTATTTCATCGCTTCACCACCCATTGTGCACACCGGCATTCTTCGGTGCATCGGACCGTTCGTCGGCAAGCCCAAACTCACCGGTACTCTCCAGCTCTAGGCTAATGTACGTTGGTCCTCTGGAGAGACCACTGGTGAGCGCGGGAGTCAGCCTGCCGTAGAATTGGAAACCCGTAGATCGACTTTCGTCGTCACGGCTGAGCTCGTCTTTCGACGGCCGCGTTTCCAAGTTCTGCGGAGGTTCGATTTAGTCGACCCGGTCCCGCACATAATGGTCCTTCGAGCCGGATCCGTGCACGATGCCGATCACCAGATCGAAGAGGGGGAGGGACCAAGGCGAGGCTTCACACGCAGAGTCATTCGACATCCCGTCGTCGCGAGACTATCGCCCTGTCAGACGCACGCCACCGATGACCCCTGCACCACTCGCGCCGCGCGCTACATCGCCGATGCCACAAGCAACCTCGTCAGCGCCGCGCAAGACCTCGTCAGAGCTGCGCACAACCTCTCCAGAGCTGCGCACAACCTCGCCTACGATACGTACAAGCTCACCGACGCCACATGTTTCAAGACACGAAATCACATCTCAACACGAGCTACGTGTCGCACCTACGTCGTTTGAATACTACGCATCTACGCCGACCGCCTCAATACCTGCGCCGTTAGCCTCAACTTATGACATGGCCGCGCCGCAACATAGAAAGAAGAGATCATCAAAAGAGGGACGAGACGAAAATCGCCGACTCGCCCAGGCGCTAGAAGATATAGCTCTAGCTCAACTCAAGCTGTGCGAACTCCGAGCACATAGATTACAACTCGAGGCCTCCGAGTCAGAAGAATATAGCTCCAACGAGTCACAGCAAGAAGACGATATCTCTCAACACTCTGTCAACAAGTCTTGGTCGGATGACAGAGTCACGGCGGAAGCAAATAGAAGAAGCACCTCACACTCACGAAAAGAAGTGAAATCGCTTATTAAGGAAGAAAGGGACAAATGCAAATATAAGGCATCGCAACCGAAGTCGGAAGAGCTGAAGCCGACCGAACAACCTCCTACGAACCCTCACGGATCTTCGCAAGGACTCACAGACTTAGCTATGGCAATTACACAAGCTTGCCGTATCAGTCAACCCACGCAAAATGTCACAAGATATACAATGGACCTCCCACCATTCAACGGTTCATATACACAATGGTTGACGTTTAAAGCAGCATTCGATGAGTCAGTCGAGCACTTGTCAAAGGTCGAGAACACGGCCCGTTTAAGAAGAGCCCTGAGAGGAAGAGCGAAGGAAACAGTGCAGCCCCTATTAATAGCGAATGCCGACGCTCGAGAAATCATGATAGAATTAGAAGAGAGTTTCGGACGTGCAGACGCCATCGCAAAGGCGGAGATGGCTAAACTACGTGGCATTGGGAGAACTACGGACTCACCCAGAGATATATGTCTTTTCGCAAGCAAGATTAGAAACAGCGTAGCTACACTTAAAATATTAAAGAAATCGCGCTACCTGTATAACCCGGAGATAATTCAAGACATAGTGGACAAATTGACGCCTGCTCTACGATACCGCTGGATCGATTTTTCAAGTAATAGAGCCGAAGACGAGCCAGACCTTGTTCAATTCGAAGAATTTATCAAAAGGGAAGCGAAAATGTGTGGAAGATTCGCCCCACCAGAAGTCATAACAGACGAAACTCTTATATCAAATAGAAGGTTTCAGCGGTCGAATTACATCGAAGAACAGACTACTGTGAAACAACAAAAGAAAGTTGAGAGTTGCGACAACAATAGGCATAGAGGACCCATAAAGGCATCGAGCTGTTTTCTTTGCAAGAAACAAAACCACGCAGAACACGACTGCGAGATATTTAAGAAAGCGGACTCAAAGACAAGGTGGGAATTGGCAAGGAAGAATAGAATGTGTTATCGCTGCCTACAATATAAAGCAGCCAAGCACACTTGTCCCAAGAAGAGGTGCGAGAAAGACGGGTGTCTCAGAACTCATCATTTTCTTCTACATTTCGACCCACCTAGCACAGAGAAGAACGAAGTAGTGGCTTCTACTTATTCCCGAACATACACATATTTGAAAATAGTTCCGATCAAGTTAACGGGACCCAAAGGATCCGTCGACACCTTTGCACTGCTTGACGATGGATCAACGGTCACCCTCATAGATGAACGCATAGCTCAGCGTATCGGCGCAAAGGGACCAATCGACCCCTTAAATATAGAAGCCGTCGCCGGGAAACAAACAAAGGCGACGCGCTCTCGACGAGTCTCTATCAATATTAGCGGTCAAAAGAAGAGTTTCGAGTTGAAGGCTCGCACGATCCAGGGACTCAAGCTGTCGCCGCAAACAATAAAACTTGAAGATATAAGAGGATGTCGTCATCTCAAAGAAGTGGAAAGTTACTTGCACCATGGGAAAGCAACGCCTACGTTGCTGATAGGCCAAGATAATTGGCACCTGTTAATGGCCCAGCAGACGAAGACAGGACCGCTTAACCAACCCGTAGCCTCCTTAACAGAACTGGGTTGGGTTCTGCACGGAGCAACGACTCGACAGCTGGGACATAGATTAAATTACGTGGTCGAACGAGTATACACTCAGAACTCAGATGAAGATATCAACGAAGAGATAAAAAAGTATTTCGCCATAGACGGATTGGGGATAACGGCCCGCCAAACACGCGCGGTTCCCGAGAAACGCGCTATAGAGTTGCTGAACAAAGAGACCGTGAGGTTACCGTCAGGTTGCTACGAAACTTCGCTATTATGGAAAGAAAAGGAGTCTCGACTGCCGAACAACTTCGATAATTCTCTAAAACGACTCTACACGATAGAGAAGAAATTAGACAAAGAACCCAACATGAAGATCGAATACAACAAACAAATAGAAAACCTGTTAGCAAAGGGTTACGCCGAACCCGCCACCGCTGTTCCTACACCGGGAAAGACATGGTACCTGCCTCACTTCGCGGTTACTCACCCAGCAAAGCCAGGAAAAGTACGTGTTGTATTCGACGCGGCCGCACGCACAGGAGGGACGACCCTTAATGAGCACCTCCTTACTGGCCCTGATTTATTGCAATCGTTACCTGGAGTTCTAATGAGATTCAGACAACATAAGATAGCTGTAGCCGCCGACATAGAAGAGATGTTTCTGAGAATTGGAATAAAAGAGACCGACAGAGACGTCCTTAGATTCCTTTGGCGCGCTGACCGGCGGGAGGGCCCACCCAACGAATATAGAATGCGGTCAGTTATCTTCGGTGCGGCGTGTTCCCCCAGCATCGCACTATACATAAAAAACACGCACGCTGAAAAATATAGAGAAGAGTACCCGCTAGCTGTAGAAGCAATAATATCCAACCACTACATGGATGATTATCTACACAGTTTTAGAAGCGTTGGCGAAGCCATCGAAATATCTAAACAAGTAAAGAAAATACATAGCGAGGCGAATTTCAACTTAAGAGGTTGGACCTCTAATAGCGACGAAGTTGTAGCGGAGTTTCAAGAAGTTACAGAAAGCCAAATAACAGATCGTCATCTAGAAGACGGAAATAGAATAGAGAAAATATTAGGCCTTATATGGCGGCCTAAATTGGATACCTTAGGGTTTAACCTGAACTTTGCTAGGGTACCCAAGGAGATCACCGATGACTTAAAGGTCCCAACAAAGAGGGAAGCTTTGAAGACAATCATGTCGGTATTCGACCCACTGGGCCTAGTCTCGCCTATAACAGTCCAGGCGAAGCACATTTTTCAAGTGCAAACGCCAGGAACCTTCGACGAGCGCGGTCTGAACCATAAATCACACTGGCGCCGGGCTCAGCAACTCGCCAATCATTTCTGGTCGCGATGGCTCAGAGAATATCTGCCCGACCTGCAAAATCGGCGGGAGCCAAGGAGCAAGGGAACGGCGTTAAAATTAGGAGACGTCGTCCTGATCTGCGATAATACCTTGCCCCGCAATACATGGCCAAGGGGTAAGGTAGTGGCAACATATCCGGGCAAGGACAACATTGTACGAGCCGTGGACGTGCAAACTAAGGGTGGAGTTCTAAGGCGTCCCACAAAGAAGCTCATCGTCCTGCCAACCGACTACAAGCCAGACGTCGTGACACCGGTAGCAGAGGATGCAGCGCCATAGTCAACCAACAGCAGCCTACGACACTGCACGGCGGGAGTATGTGCACGACGCCTCACATGTAAATATAGTTTATTAATTAATACGACATTGCATTTTGTATATAGATAGGGTTTAATCCAAATAGTCAAATAGTTCGCAAAGTAGGATCGAGTAGGAGTGCCCCGTAGCGGCCTACCGTACGATAGAAGCGACACCGCGCGCTTATAAATAGGACGCAGATATGTGATTTTGATCACATATTTATGTTTATAGAACAGGAAAACCTGCAATGGCCGTTTTCTAGTACAGCGTGGTATTTTACAATAGAAATAGAAATAGCCAATAGAAAAATACCACGCTAAGGTGCAATAACGGCGCGCTGCTTTCACGCCATTGGCGGATAATGTAAGCGCTGCCATTGGTCGGCACAATAGACTAGGATCCTTGCCATTGCAGTACCAATAGTTCTTATCGTATTGCCTATTATTTTATGTGGAATAGCATAGTTTTAATATAGAATGATAGACGAAGTCTCATTTTATAGAAATACACTGAAATAAGAGGTAATAGTATAACATAGTCAGCGTTAAACATGCTAGAACGTTCGGACCTACTTATAGGGATAAAGTATTAACTTTTCTGCTTTAGGTCATAGTATTTATATAGAGTATAGCTCCTACTACACTTATAGATAGTTACATCGGTAAAAGGGACCAATGTAAAGTGTGTAGAGCTCCAATAGCATATAGAATTACTCGGACGCGATTTAAGGCTAGGAATAGAACTTATAGATATATTTAATAGTGGAATAGGATAGATTTAAGCTCTTTGCGTAGATATAAGCACTTAGTTTATAAGATAGTATAGTAATAACCCGCTTAGAGCTTAGAATAGTTATAGTATAAAATAATTCGTTATTATTAGATTTAAATGTAAAATAGATAGTTTAATAGTTTTAGATTTAATAATAATTGTAAATAGTGTAAGAAAATTGTAAATAAATAGCATTTCGTGCAATTTTCTTATCCCCATTCTTGGTTGATCGGCGAATACTCGGCGCTCATTGGCTCTCGCGTCGCGGCATGCGAGAGTTACCGAGCGCCGGGAGGGGTGGCGTATAAATATAGGCGGCCTGGCACGTAGCGACAAGTCCGCAAAAACAAGTCCGAAACATAAGTCCGCAAAACAAGTCCGAAAAAACAAGTTCGAAGATCGCCACCGCCGCACACGCCACCTCACCGCCATCCGACCAAGACTGGGGACTATAGAAGAGGAACGAAGCCTGAACTCTGAAGATCTGGTGTTTTTATTTCATCGCTTCACCACCCATTGTGCACACCGGCATTCTTCGGTGCATCGGACCGTTCGTCGGCAAGCCCAAACTCACCGGTACTCTCCAGCTCTAGGCTAATGTACGTTGGTCCTCTGGAGAGACCACTGGTGAGCGCGGGAGTCAGCCTGCCGTAGAATTGGAAACCCGTAGATCGACTTTCGTCGTCACGGCTGAGCTCGTCTTTCGACGGCCGCGTTTCCAAGTTCTGCGGAGGTTCGATTTAGTCGACCCGGTCCCGCACACTATCAATATATCATCAGTATAAATAACTACAATTAACATCATTCCATCATCTCTCTTTGTAACATACAAACATGGCTCATTAATAGTAGGTAGTAAGTTTATTTTTTTCAGCTTCTCATCCATCTTTCTATACCACTGCCTTTCTGATTGTTTAATATCACCCCCTTGCTCTATATTTCGTAACATCACTTGAGCCTTTTTCTTAACATAAGGTTCAGAATCCTGATTAATCAAGATCTGCAATGACTCTTTCAGTAACTTGGAATTACTCATATATACTTCCTCTTTATTTATATCATATTTTGTGGGTAATACGTAGCGACAACCTACTACGTTGCATGATTTTTCTTTCTTGACAATGTTCCAAGTGTCATTTTTTACTAAACTTTTCACTTCTGACAGGATAGCATCTTTCCATTTACTACTATCCTCTCCTTCTAATGCATTCTTCAAAGAAATTTCACCAAAACCTACAAATTCATCATTTGTTTCGTCTTTATTTATTGTTTCTAACATATTATATATCTTTTTAGGTCTTCCACATTTACCTCTATGTAACCTAGGTCTTCCTGGTCCTCGTTTTAATATAATATTCTTATCCGTTTCAACTGTTTCAGTCTTATCTTCTTCACTTTGATCAGACTTTACATCTTCCATCTTATCCAAATCTTTTTGATCAGATTTTACATCTTCCATCTTATTCAAACCACTTTGATCAGGTTTTACTTCTTCTATTTCATGCAAACCTTTATGCACCTCAATATCTATCTCATTTGGTTTTCTATACTTTTCAGTATTTTCTATAAACTTGACATCTCTTGCTATTATTACTTTTCTCTCCTTAGGCATCCATATCCTATATCCTTTTGATGTTCTTGGATAACCAACCATTATTCCCTCTTTAGCACGTGCAGCAAACTTATCTTTAGATGGATTCTTATCTAAAACATATACCTTACAACCAAAACAATGAAAATAATCAATCTTTATTGGTATTTCATATAGTTTTTCATAAGGAGTCACTCCATTCAGACTGCTATTTGGACAACGATTTCTTATATGACATGCTGTCACTACAGCTTCAGCCCAAAATCCAGGTGATAATCCAGAAGAAATAAACATACACCTTGCCATCTCAACAATAGTCCTATTCATACGTTCAGCAATGCCATTTTGCTGTGGAGTATAAGCAACAGTTAGTCTCCTTTGTATGCCTTCGTTCAGTAAATACTCGTCAAAATCTTTATTGACATATTCAGTACCATTATCGCTGTGCAAATACATAATTTTTTCTTTTGTCATTTTTTCAATAAAATTTTTAAACAATTTAAATGCTGTTAATACTTTACTTTTCTTGCTTAATAAGTAAACTTCACACCAACGTGTACTGTCATCTATGAAGGTGACAAAATACTTTGCACCTCCAATAGACGCATGCCTCATTGGTCCCACAACATCAGTGTAAATTATTTTTATTTTTTTATTGCATGGTCCACTCGATCTATAAAATGGCAAAGCACTCATTTTACCTTTTGCACAAACGTCACATTTGTATAATTCATTCTTATTTGACAAATCTATTTTATACCCACACTTATTCAATGTTTTAACTAGATCTATAACATTCACATGACCCATTCTCTCATGCCATAACCATAATTCATCATCAGTTGAAGAAACCATACAAGCATCTACATCAACATCCTGAATATGATACAAATCACCCCTACGACATGCTGTCAACCTAACATCCCCATTTGAATTGGTAACAAAAGCAGAATCCTTTTTAAAGGTAACAGTATATCCCTTATCAGTGATTTTAGCAACTGAGATAAGGTTACTTCTAAGATCAGGAACAAATAGGGTATCTCTAAAATTTAAAGAATTTACAGAATTATTAACACTATTAAAAGTAGACAAACTTACGTTTCCTTTTCCACAAACCTTTGTCGATAAATTGTTCGCTAAGTTTAATTTGCCATTAATATGTTGAAATTTAGTGTTAAACTTTTTACTGTCATTACATAAGTGAGATGTACAACCACCATCTAACACCCAACTGGTACTCTTTATAGATGTTGGCTTCACTTCATCAATGTTTAACACAACGAAACTGTCATCAACAGCTTCCTGACTCTCTACGTCATCTACTACATATCTCGAGTATTGTTGACCACCCTTCTTCACCTTACATTCACTCGCTTTATGCCCAAACTTGTGACATTTAAAGCATTTGAAGTTGAATGTTTTATTACTGCAATTCTTTGTTTCTCTTGCATGTTTATAATTATACTTTTTTGCATACAAAGCACCTTGAACTTGTTCCGGTACATTACTAGTACATTGTTTCCTCGAGCCCTCTGCTTCCATTATCTTAATTTTTAAAATTTCTGGACTTGGTAACTCGTCTCTCGCCTCAATCGCACATCTGAAGTTTTCATAACTCGATGGCAGGCTGTACAGTAACATTATAGCTAGCAAATCCTCATTTATTTTGATGTCCATGTCACCCAATTTGTCTGCAGTTTCAAAGAATTTTGACAGATGTTCGCGAATGTCATCGCCTTCACTCATCTTTTCCAACATCAATTGTTTTAACAATGATGCCTTCTTTGCAGGTCCCTTTGATACATATATTGACTCCAGCTTAAGCCATACCTCACGTGCAGTATTACACCCTCGTATATGCTTCAACTCACTGGGAGTTATTGCCAATATTAAATCCGCTGTGGCTCTTTCATCGCCAAACAGCCACGACCGCACCAACTGCTCATTATCTGGTGTGTCCGCAGGTTTCACTTCAGTGCCACTTACATATTGCCATGTTTCATTTTTGATCAATAACGCTTTCACCTGAAAGCGCCATGTGTCATAATTGTCCCTGGACAATAGTTCGATCCTCATGTTAACATTCATTTTTATTTCGCAATATCACAACACATCCGTATACGATTATTTCAATTTTTCATATAAAATTTTTCACAGACTTTCAAACAGCGTTATAGTTTTAATCTGGTCTGGTTTCCTCTGGGCCCATAACCTGTGAGTTATGGTGTGATTGAAAGCCTGTTTCATTTTAAACTAAACAGTTTATTCGTAAATAATAATCGTAAGTAAAAAATCACACACCAAAAATATTCGACAGACAGGACATGACAGTTTGTTTTCTTTTATATAAAAACTACTATAAGAATATAATAATTGATTTCATTCACACATAATGAATGAGAATAGGTTCTGAAAACATGACAGTTGGAACAAAACACGTCCTATTCAAAGTTGGCCACTATAACAGGCATGCTATATGCAGCATGTCCAGGACTTCAGGTGTAACATAATATAGCTGATGCGCATACAAAACAACTTGAACTATGGAAATGCATTAAATAATAATAGATATAATAGCCAAGTACCAATATCACAAGGTGCCAATAATTAACTATCCTGGTGACAAAATAATTTGTTTCACTTTCATAAGAATCAATTAATCAGCCAAAATAAGTAATTTATGCAGATGCATTATTGTTAAATTGCGGTTATGTTGTACCACTAATAGGGTTCGGTAAGATTCATAAATAAATATATGAACACAATAATTACCTAAATTTACTGGCTGTCTTTTTGCTTTAAAATCATTTACATGTAATAAAAGTAAGTAACTGCTTTATCATGTTAAGAATTAACAACACCACATATTGATAGTCTAGCTAAACTAATTTAGCAGTGGTGTAAGCATGCAAGTATGTGCGTATAGACAGATTATATACCATCAAAAACAATACTGCTTCAAATAAAATCAGTTGACACTGCTTCAAGACAGTTTAACAATAGAACCTAGTGAAAAACGGCAAAATATGCCTTTTATACGATTATTTCAGGTTTTGGTATTTCTAAAAAAGATTTGTTCGCCTCTACACATAATCATAAGTGTAAGTTATATATTTGTTGGCGACCAGACCACTATGCTATCGCAAGAGATTCTTTCACAATCTCATGGACGTTTTCCATACAGGACTTTTTACAAATATCATTCGTTTTCCACCCTTTTCAATTATAATAAAGCTTTTCTAAATTTTGTAACAAGGCACCTAGGGTAATTATAGTTGGCTCATATTGACCATTGCAACCATAGTATCCTTTCTCCAGGTTACACGGTATATTGCCTGTAAGTGCAGGTGCTTCATTGTCGATAACATTTTGAAGCAATGTAATACATACCTAATTGTAATAGTAAAAAAAAATAGTATCACAAATATACAGATACATTACACTTCACAGATAGATAAGATTTCTCTTATTTATTCTTATTTATTAACCTTTTTCTAATACTTCTAATAAAGGCTATAGTTATAATTCAGTAAATTGGTATATTCAGCAATAGCCCTCATTTACCAAATGAACTTACCACTGACATTTGTGTTAAGATACTATCTAAGAGATTTTTAGGTTTCGCCCACAAACTCGAAAATATGATTTAAGAACCCAATGTTGGTTAAGAATTATTATATAAATTATATCCAAATGAAAATATTTCACTTAATTTGTTATCCAATGTGATAACATTGTTAGCTCTTGTAACCGCTCATAAAGGATAATCCTCATCTTTAATTAAATATAATAATATGATTATTTAAAATATTGCGAGTTAAAATATAAATAATAAATTTCAATAAACCTAGGGCCAGGTCGTACACAACCAACTTTATTATTGCCTTTATTGTATAAATCCTAAAATATCTTTTATAAAAGAGAGTTTATCTACCCTGCACAAAACTCTTTCAGTTATATAAATGAAAAAAAATAAATAAAATAAAATAAAAAAAAAAAATCTTGTTCGTTAACAAACTTTAAGCAATTAAAATAAAGATACACTTTATATCTTGATAATTATGACATACACTTGAAAATCATAGTAATGGTCATTTGTCAACATCTACTATTTAAACATTAGGAGAGAATATTGACACTATTCGTAGAACTGTTGGATGGTCCGAAAAATCCAACACTTTTGCAAAAATTGATTTAAAAAATATATATATATATTATATATATATTTATTACTTGTACTAGATCACTGTAATGACTTAGAGGACGCATAATTATATAAATTTAAGAAATAATTGTTATAGAACTAAGTTAATGTGATTGAGGAGTTCTGATCATCCAAATGTCTGGTAATACTTCCATTTCAGTCCACAAACCTTCAACCTTTAAATATCTACTTTGTTTAAATATGAAAATCGGCGGAGCACGGCGGAAGTAAAGTACAATTGAGAATCAAACGAACTTACCTGTAAGTGAAGTTCGATGATAATTGTACGAACTTCCTTAGTGCTCCGCCGATTGTGAAAGCCACACCCTCCCACCTCTACATGTAAATAGGTAGGTGAGTTTCAGGTTTGTAAGCACAGGAACACTATAAACAGAATGATGTCTTAAAGAAATCGAGGCTTGGACAACCGTATATTCATCCAAAAAAAAAAAAAAAAAACTGATTACTATTAAACGTGTGAGAGTAGCCATCGAATGCGAATACTACTTTGTTTAAATATGAAAATCGGCGGAGCACTAAGGAAGTTCGTACAATTATCATCGAACTTCACTTACAGGTAAGTTCGTTTGATTCTCAAATATTGCAAATATTTGTTAATAAAAAAAAGAGATGGATATTTGTTTCGGGTCTGGTTATCAAAGAGTGGTAGGCAGTGGTGCCCAGTCTGCCGATCCGGGGTAGTATAGTATACTACCACTTACAAGTATACAGACCGTGAAGTGGTCGATCCCAATAAAAAAACTTCAAACAAATAAATAACTAATGAATTATATAAATTGTATGCAGCTTACTATCGCGTTTATTTTTAATTATTGATCGCGTCTCTCCCTGTCTACGATGGCTGCAAATCTCTCGAAACGTCAGAATAAAAAAAAAAAAAGTAAAACCAATAACCAAAAATAAACGCGATAGTAAGCCGCATAAAATTTATTTGATTCATTAATCAATATTTGCGCAACTTTTAAAAATTTATCAAAAATCATGCCAATACATTTTTTACAAGTATAATTTGTTTTAGTTTTAGAATGAGTATTTTGTGGTGTTACGCGGGCATAGCTTTGAACCGGTAAAGTTTTACACACAAAGGTGAACTAAAATTTAATTAGTCGGACCAAAATGAAATTTAAACCAGTAATTTATCTCTAATAAATCGAGCCTTTTACTTATATAATATAAATTGTTAAAATAAAAATATCTAATTTAAATTTTGGCAATCTACATGCTTTTGCGTAGCCTTTTACCGAAACTCTTTTACATAAAAAGATTTACCGCTCAAAAGCGCACGTTCAATTATCGTTTCCATCAAGTTCTTATAATAAAAAGCAGTGAAGTTTTTGAATAAATTACTTCTCAGGGCAAACTCTTGAACCGCAAATTGATCCTCAGATTTTATTCACACTAATCGGATTCGACTTACGAACGATTTTACAAATTCAAAGAAATGAATTGAAAGCCGATGAAAAAGATTTTCATTGAAATTTATACTTTGAATTATAACTTCCACGAGTAGTCAAGAGTGTGAAATTAAATTACGTATTTGTAAAAGCTACTTTATTAAATATTGTTACATTTTTTAAATTCATATGACGACCTAAATAAAAAATAACTAAAAAAATGCAATAAAAGAAGAGATGTTTTAAAAACCTTATTTTTTTCCAAAATTAACGAAACAAGAACAAATATGAACAATAATAGGATAATGTCATTAAAATATTATTTGAGTTTCCGAGCGCAGCTGCCGCTTTGTAAATTCCCATTTTCGGAAAATACTGTGGCAGCAAAGGCTCGTTGCTGCAATTATAATTAAAATAAGCGAAGTATAATCATATAAGAAGCCACTACAATTAACAAAATAAATAATATACTTTATGTCTTTAAGTATTTTGAGATATTACAAGGAACCTTTTAAGTAATATGTTTAGTATACGACAGAATAACGTCTTTGAGGACCTTTAATATTACATAAGACTTCTAAAAATAAAGAGCATTATTTTATACCCCCGGAGAGTTAATGTTCACTTACGTGCGAGTATCTTGAAATAATTAATAAGTTCCAGAACAGTGTGTGACAAATAGTAGTGTTATATGAGAACACATTTAACACCTGAATAGGATATTGTATTATTAAACAGGTTCCTGGACACAAAGACATTCTCATTACATTTCGGAAGTGGCATACCTCGCTGCGGCTGAGAAATTCCTCTACCTACTCGTGTTACCTACGTTGAGGACGACAATCATGTCTATCAAGCGAATTTATTGCTCAAGCGTTCCATTGCAGACACAACGTCTGTAACAGACTGGGTTATCCCATTTCCTGGCTCCATATCTCTTAGTAATTACAACTTTATTGTATGTTTAGCCGCACTTTGCATTGCGACATGTGCGACCGTGTACAATCAACTTATACAGACTTAGTAACTATACTCGAATTACTAAGTTCGTTCCTGAAATCTCATACTACTCGTAGGTAATGAGTTTATAGGTTTGAGTAGTAAGTTAATATCTGGCGTAATGTCCATAGTCGGGCATTTGGTATGATTGGCTTGGCTTGTATCTCTGAAAGCGCATTTGAGCTCAGTTTTCATTAGTAATAAACAGTTTAATGGTACTCTTGCATCATTTAATTTGCTTTTATGGGTTAAAGATACGTATAAGTCAGATAGTTTCCGGGATGTTAATTAAACAGTTTCTTTCCCATCTTCCAGCAATAGTTACTCTTAAAATAACATTTGTTTTTTATTAATTGAAGTAAATCGAAAAACAAAGGATTTGTTGTTAAAAGGGATCTGGAAATATTTTCTTATCAGTGTACATTAAGGGGGTATTAGGGGATGTTTTTCTTACCTACGTCCGTGGCTTGTTGTTCTCGGGAGATAAAGCGCTAATGTAATTGGTTCCGGAGTTTTGCTGAGTTACGAAATAAGCACATGTATCGTTTTACTTGGGAAAGTAAAAACTTAGAATGATTATATTTAATGATACAAACTCCATACCAATATATGGTAAAGTCTAAAATATAACTTGATGAACTATTATAATATGTTTTATGAATGTTATTATGATTTATATATTAGTAAAGACAATTGAATGTATATTTGAAATATAAATTTATATATTAGAATCGAAAATCAAAACTACGTGCGTTAAACGCCGGGTTCGAACCCTGATCCTATGTGCACGCGTCATTTCGCCTAATTTTCATTGCTAATTTATAAAGTAATAGATCGTATTAGTATGGGAATATTGTAAAGATAATTTTAAAAAAATATTCGTCACATAATCTTACTTAGTTTTAATCAATTTAACGGAGAGTGTTTCAATTCTAATTAAGCACCAAAAGTAATTAAGTTTTATTTCAAGTATAAATTACACTTTAAAGTTAGAAGTTTAAATTGAAATTGTACTTGATTAAATGTCGAAGATCTATGTGAAGGCAATAGTAATCAATTTGTAGAAATAAATACTTATTGTCTGCCAATGTGGATGCCGTCCTCGGTTGGTCAGCTACCTGATGAAGATTTATATATCTCCGTGTTCTCGGAACCTTAATGAAGTTAGATCGTACTTCTGTGTCAGTTAATGCACTCAATAAATACCTATTCAGCTTAATACCCAAGCCATTAATGAAAGAAAAAAAGAATTGTGATTTAGGTTTATTTTCCCCTAAGTAATTTAATATTAACCTATGAGTGGTGATGTAAAATAAAGCTGTTGTATTCCAAAGAAAGGCACTGATTTTCGAATCACAAAGTATATATATATACACATCATAGATCCACGCGAGGACGCTTCCGAAGGTCTGCAGTAACAAGAAGGATCTCCTGGCCTTCCTTGGAGGAGATTGGGTGGCTCCGCTGAGAGAAACCGTTGTTGCAGAGAAGTCAAGTGCGTAAACGAGCCCGTGTACATTATGGCTCCTAATTTACATTTTTGTTCAACGTATGAATTTACTTTAAGGTTTGTAGTATTTATTCATTTTGGTAGATAAAACAAAATAGACAGCCTGCTAAATGTAGCAGTAAACCTCCAGATGCAGGTTGATTCCAGCAGGCCACTGCCCTATGTCGAGAAGTGAGAAGTGACAATAATATTTTTTTACAATAATTACAAAATTCAAAATAATCTTTTTTAATCTTAAAACAGAAGTTAACAGTTTTCCTAGTAGATTATGAATTAAATGCACAAAAAATATTATATTAAAATTTATACTTTTTTATATGAGAAACCATTTATTTAGAAACAGTAAATTGTCGTGGCCCACAATAATAGAATAAAAACCATTTTTTTAAGTAATATTATTTGTAATTAATAATCATAATAAAAAGAGATTCATTGATATTTTTATGATCGTATTGATTTGCGTCAGTAGTATCTATATGTGTTTTATGGCTAATCCGCTGTCATGCCGAAAGTTTGTTTACTGTTTCCTACAAGTAAGGAAACATGTACATTACACATAAATGACTAATCTAATTTTGTTACGCGAGTTTTTTTTTATTGTGACACGACATCTGACCTTGACCCACCTGATGATAAGCAAGACCTCGACAAGAGCAAGAGTGACGACGACTGAAAAAAACGAGTTAGTTGGTAATCGTTATTATGAATAAAATCACATCTTTTTGTACACATTTCTATATTAATACTATTTTCAATTCGATTACTTCTAAACACCGGATCTTACAGACTAATAGGATACTTTGACAGGTTAAAATAGCTTTTAAATCGTGTGGTTTTCATTTATTATAAATTTATTTAAAACTATTATGCTGTGTAGTTAATATAGAGTCTGCCCATACAATTAAAATTTCATTAATTACTATAGAAAGTTCCTTCTTGTTTATGAATAAATTTATTACACGTAACTTTGATATTTTAATCAACAAATAGTATATTCAATGGCTACATTTTGACTTCACGACAAGTAATTAATTGGTATGAGCACACTGTTTGTTAGGTTTTGATTTTAACATTAATTTAGCTGCTAATTTAAGTGTAAATTATGTAGCACCGCAACACTATTTTATACAAGCGAAGATAAACAATTGACAACCAGTCAATTGACTATGATGCGATTAAAATAAGAATAGGACGGAATCGGCGCCATTTTGTGATGTCTAATTTTCCAACCGACTTCACTTTAGTATGGTGTCTTTTTCTTTGCGGACCGTCAAGAAAAAGACATCTTTGAATCAGTCAAGTGAAATTAGTCAACAGTCCGTCCTATTCTTATTTTAATAGCATAGTATCGATCCGTAGTATGCCCGCCACTTTTCACCGTAAAGGTTGAAGCTTACCGGCTCCACCAAGCAAGGGCGGCTGTCCCTTAAGTGCGCTCGTGCGCTGAACCACCACATTTTAATAGATTAAAAATATATTATTTTACCTAATTTCCAATTATGACGAAACAATTTAAACTCTTTGTTAAACTATTAAGATTTATTTTCGCTGTAAAAAAGTTGTAGTTTTTCTACAAACCATATTTGTCCCACGCGTCAGGCCCACTAGCGCGTCTCCCATACAAGTTGTACTAGCAGTCCTCGTGCGCTCGCCAAAGCGCACGAGGGCCGCTAGTACAACTTGTATGGGATACGAGCCAACAGGCCCGACGCGTGAGACAAAAGATCGTTCATAGAAAATGTACCGAGCAAATAGTCTATGCTCGTGCGCCGCACGCGCGAACCGAAGATTACCGAAAGAGCGAAAGCGCCTAAGGTTTGTTTGACATAACGGCGTGGGCGGCGACGCAACGGCCATGTTGGATGACCACTCGTTATCAGTAAAGTATAGCTGTAAACCCGTGACGTGTTAATTATTGTTTATTTACCTAAGTAATTAGTTTTTTTTTGTTTTCTATTTGTTTGAATTTAAAAAAATTCAATACCAGATTTTAATAAAACAGTGATCAAACATTTCACTTCGGGAAAAAGGCCGAATCGATTTAATTTAAAAAAAATAGAAGGAACTATAGTATACATACAAAAAATGTTGTAATATTGCAATTTCTAACCCAAAGTGAGCAAGTAAAGTGCACCACCAGTTCGATGATCCACCAGCCGCCACTGCCACCAAGCCGGCATAGTAAATACGCCGGCTACTTGCGATTATTTAATTATATAGCAGTTGCCTTCATTTAAAAACTGCACTCTAGGTAAACAGTAGGCGGGTGCTATCATAAGTCGAGGCACAGACCGGAAAGTAATTCAAGATCAGCTTATAAGTTGCCGGTTTCAATTAGACTGGCATAGTTGATACGTCTGCTACTTCCAGTTACAGTAGCTGTTGTCTCTATTCATGGACCGCAGTTCAGCTTAACATCAGGCGGGTGCAGAGCTCCAATGCAAAAAAAATAGATTTATTGATTTAGGTGACAAATATCTGATGAGTACTTAATATTAAAAATATATTCATTAAAACTATTAATATATGCGCTAACATTGATAAATGAATTAAACATATTTTATGCGGCTTACTATCGCGTTTATTTTTATTCTGATTATTTATTTTGATCTCTTCGTGACCATGATGGCTGCAAAGCTCTCGAGACGACGGATAATAAAAAAATTGGAAAATCAAAACCAAAATAAACGCTATGGTAAGCTGCATAAAATTTGTTGAATTCATTAAAATATATGTATGTTTTTTCTTTTACTTTTTATGTTTCTTTATTTTAAATCTAATGTTTCTGTGTTATTTATTTTTAAGCTGCACCTAAGAAATATTTGACTTTATCTGTTGCAACTATACAATGTATAGATGGCGTTGCAAAGGAATTTCCATACAACTCTGCCAGCCAATAACTCACGATCAATATTTGAGATTAACAAAACCTACCATAGGCCGATGGTAGACGATAGTGTGCGACGGAAAATCTTCGTTTTCACGTTCTTTTTTTATTATATTTTATTTATTGTGACTCGACATATGACAGCACCCCGCCTGATGTTAAGCTGGAGTGCGGTCCATGAATAGAGGTGAATGCTGCTACAATTAAATAACGGTAAGTAGCAATGACATCCACTATGCCGACCTAGCTGTTACTGGAAACTTACAAGCTGATCTCGACCACGGATCGAAAAGCTGGGCACCCTGCCTACCACTCTTTGGTAGGCCCTTTCTTCAACATAAATGCATAATTAGAGGTAAGGTTACATATAAACATACATAATTATAATTTTTTTTTTTGTTATGCCCAACTAATCTAAAGACAGCTCTGAAGCGTGAATATATCATACATATCTTTCCCATCTATAATTACCTATCTGTTAATTTATATTTCTCTAGCATTAAGTATGAAGGATCTTTTTGTATCGATAAACAAGTACCTACCTCGTAAGACCTCCAAAATAAATAACAACAATGAAACCCCTGTGAAACATACCCCCAGTCGCCATAACAAAAGACTTTGGGATGAAGTTAATTAAATATACCCAGCCTGGACGTTTCACCGGCCATTACTACGTTATTAAATTGTTCGACGGCTACTTAAAGTGCAATTTTACGAGCTATACCTCCTGAATTAATTTCAAATGTTAAATGAATTTACAATATATATATATATATATATATATATATATATATATATATATATATATATATATATATATATATATATATATATATATATATATATATATATATATATATATATATATATATATATATATATATATATATATATATATTACTTTCTTTTCTTTGCACAAATAAACAAATATTGGAAAATTGCCAATGTTCCTAAAAGTTTTTACCTACTACGTAAATATTCAACGGATCAAACCACATACGTACTTTAAAAGGGTTTATTAAGAAAGTTTCACATTCTTTATGTTTTTGTACCTTCGATAAAGCCTCAAGGGGATCGGGTGGGTATTTGTTGAACTGGGAACCGTAACGGCTGAACAAACGATTCTAAGCAAATCCACTGAAGACCTGGATCGAGGTAAGTAAACCCATCGAAAGCTGTAGATTCTTATTTACACGTGAAGGTGCGAGACCCTCCCTTTAAAACCAATGCCCTTATCATTTTTTTGGACAAAATATATGCTTATGTGAACAAGATTAATTTTATATTTGCTTCTTATAAAAGTAAATTGTATTGAATTGAAGAAAAAAAAAGAGGAAAAATTTGAGGTAACGAATTTCAATATTGAGAAATTATATTTCGGATTGAAAAGGAAAACCTATGAACGACCTCGGGAACTAATTCCACGCATGCAGAAACCCGCACAAAAAGTGGTTGTTCAATAAAATGGTTTATCGAAAATGTTACCCCATCATTTTTAAAATAATTTCATCGTACATTGCATTACAATGTTACAATTCGTACTTTCATAGTTATTATATTAACTTATTCAACAAGAAAGACACCCAATATAGGGGGAACGTTAAGGAGAGATTTTATTCCAATTTGTGAGGGCGGGGCAACGGCTACCAAAGCAGTTCTGTACATGTGTCGACGTAAACAAAAATATAGACCGATTCTCTCTTACAACACTCACGTAGACAAACTTTATCTCTAACTTTGTAGATACTGACCAAATGAAATTGTTGAATCTTTATGACAAATGATCGAGAAATGTTTTCTAGATTTGCTGACGAATCTGAAAAAGTTTTTCTAACTAACTTGCACATCAGACTAATTTATTTGTTTTCTTTAATCTTAAGCGTTATACGTTTATCTATTAATATATTTCATCATATCAGCCTGCAGCCTGCAGAACAAAGGCTCCCCGCAGCGATCCACATAGTGCTGCAGTGGTTTGCTGGTAGCGGCGTAAATCGAGCGGTTTCCTGCCACCTTTAACTGATCGTCAGTCATGTGGGTGGACGTGCTAAGCTGCGTTTGCTAAAATATAAACTTTTCTACGTACTAAATTACTAAACTTTGACTAAAATACATGTTATAAATATAGTAACATGTAAGTACCTACATGCAAAACCACACTATTGTTTCAATCCATCCATGATCCAAGGTCATAGGATGGAGAGAACACATAGGCTGGCAAAGCATTCTACTTGTCAATTGTTCTACAAAGAAAAGACGCACCGAACTTTATAGTTCGACTGCCGATTCGGTCGATAGAATGCGGATGCTTTCCCCGACCAGTATTACGGGTGTGAAAGGACGAGGTAGGAACAAGGTTAAAGAGCTCTTCGGAACATTCTTCGTGGTATAGGCGATAGAGGACGCACAGAGCCGCCATGTCTCTGCGTAGTTGCAGGGGCTCCAGAGTTCGCGTGACCTCTGCATCACCTATAATTCGGACAGCTCGGCGCGGCAATGAATCCAGGGCATTGAGAAGATACTTGGCAGAGCCGTCCTAGAGGTGCGAACAGTACTCCGCGTAAGAGCGAATCTGAGCCTTGTATAATAGCAGGCGAAGCTCTGGCGCGAAGAACCGCCGCACCTTGTTCAGAATGCCAAGTTTGCGGGAGATGGTCTTAATGGCCCGCTCGATATGGTCCCTGTGATTCAGGTCGCAGCGAAGGGACATTCCGAGAATGTTCAGTCTGTCCGAAGCACTGAGGGAGTTGTTACAAAGTGGTACTCATTTGTGTTTGTCTATTCCTGTGGGGAAATAGCGTGATAATTTGATTGATTGATTGATTAAATGAGCATAGTTAGTTTACGTAGTCATTTATATTAAAATAGGCAATTTTAGGAAATGTCAAACTTATTTTGGCCGGCATAGTGACGGCGACTGAGGCAGCCTTGAACAAACTCGGTTTTCTCAATCGTCGTTACACTTGGACCTCCTCTTGCTTATCATCAGGTGGGACGAGGTCAGATGTCGTGTCATAATAAAAAAAATTAAATCATTTTAAAACACATTAATGGAAATAATAAAAAAACGATAACAATAATTAATTCATAGTAAAACTTATTATTAGTATTTGGTGAAAAATATTTTTTAGTGTAGCGCCATAATTTTCATGTTGATTCGTCCCTACAGTGTATGAATATATGCCATATACGATCTTCACAGTAGGGTCAGGCCCTAAAATATAGTCGTAAAAGTTACGGGCAATTTTATATGACTTTATGGTGACATTCACGTCTCCTGTCACATAAATTGTACCCCATATAAACATTTCGATAACATTTCCTAATGATATTATTAGTTCAAGTTTTAACTTAATAAACGCGACTAATAATTAAATAGATCGCTTTATTGTTATTATCAGAAAAGGTTCCTTAGGGATCTTTTAAAAAAAATACATTACCCAATTTTTTTTATTGTGGACCGACATACATATGACAGCACCTCGCCTGTAGACGACTGCTACTAATGTTAAGTAACTGCAGTCGCATCCAACGTGCCGGCCTAGTTGGAACCTGTAACTTTCAAGATGATCCCGAATAGCAACTAGGTCACTCACGGTCTGTACACTTGAAAGGTACTAATCGCTGTTAATGCTAATCCTCGCCTGACATCACCACTACTATTTCTTTCTCAGGAGCTTACTTAGTCATGTCACTCTTACTCAATCAAGTGTAATTTTACACGACCTAATTTTATATATGAAAATGCAGGTTAAAAAAAAGATAAATAATTAAATTTTGTAGCTGTAAACGTAGGCCAGCAATTAAGGTTTGAAGGTTTGTGGTAATTGAGACAAGTAATTTTTGTTTTGTAATAGTGATTAAATTTTGTTTACTCAATGAAATATACCTTTGATGAGACTGATAAGAGAATTCAGAAGTCCTTTGTCAAAGCAATAACGATGAAACAATAGACACAAAATTAATACAACGTAGATGAAAGCCAAACAATAGCAATATGCAGCTAGAAATTACAAAAGCCGAAGATCTTTTGTAGCAGTTTGTCCTTAATAAAGTAAATTAAATTTAGCAAGGGAAGCACTTCAGTTGATAATTTGAGAAGCGTTTTTAAATAAGGATTAACAAGTTGGCAGTTTCAGCGAGTCAATAGTGTCTCGTTAAAAGTTTGCTGCTATCTCTATCTTAATCCGTTGCAGCGATGTCGCTAAAACTTACGCCAACTTCTGCGACAAGCAAAAACAAATGAACTCCACGTACTAGAGCAACTTTTATGTTTCTTAATAAACTGGAAATTTTAAGGAAGTTATCTACTAAGAACATTAATAATACCAGTATTCTCATAACGTCATCTAACTTAATTAGTTACTACTTCTAAGAAAAACATCAATATAATATATATATATATATATAATATATAATAACAAAAGCAAGTGAATTCGTAGAATGTAACCCCAGGATAAAAGTTGTAAAAAAATATTATTAAAAAAGAACAAAAAACATCATCTCAACAGAATCAAACATGTTATATTCATTAAAAAAATGTTACAGCCGAATTGCAAAACCTTTTTTATGTCAGAGAAAATTTAATGTTTCATTTTTTCTAAATAATATAAAGTTCTTAGAAAAAGTATAAAAGTTAATAATAACTAGAAGGTAAAACTAATATGAAGCTTTAATGTTAGTTAGAGAGTTTTGATTCATAGCGTTTGCTCCCGTGACTCAGTGTCAGACACATTGCTTGTTTAACGGCTCAGCATTACTCTTAAGTTTTCTTATTTTCTTACAAATTGTTGTTGTTTCTCCAACGTCTCGTCTTATCGTGTCTATAATAATTCTGGGTGGGCATGATAATATTTTTATTATGCGTTATTATTCAATTAAAGCATATTTTATTTATTTTGATTGCTTTTTTAAATAATATTATTTAAAATTGTTTGGAATTGTTTCGAACTGTCAAATTTGCTGAATAAAAGGTTCAGCTGATAAACCAATGATTTCTGTGTTAAATTGACTTTACAATTATTGTTTTGTTTTGAATATTCAACAATTAAATTCTCGAATGCTGTCTAAGGTCCAAATATATGTAGACCAAAAAGCACAATTGGCAACAACAATATAAAATGATTGAAAATCCTAATTGCTTTAATAATATAAAATATTAAATACATTTTCGTATACGTTACATTGTCATTATTGAAGGAGAAATAAAGGAAGTCGTTAACAGCGCTTTTACTACTTCACTTTAATGTAAAATCGCTAAGCGTTCGTTCAGCAATTTCATATATCAAGTTATTATCGAAAACAGTAAAGTTATATTAATAATAAAGCATTATATTTTTACCAAAGAAATCTAAATAATACAATACGTGTGTTTTATGCAATAGAAACGTTCGCAGACATTTAGAATATTCATTCGATTGTGAAACATTAGATTTTGCATTTCCAGTAGCAAGACTTAATATTTCCATAATGTTCCACGCGACCCCAACTGAAATACTCGAAAGCACGAGCATTGTTCCAACAGTTTTATTCTATTACACGACTAAAACTTTAAAGAGGAGTACTCTCACCCGCTCGCGACAGCTATAAGCACTAAATCAAAACTTTCCCGTTATAGGTTGAACCCCTCTACCGATATCCTTCTCAGCTATTATTCTCTTCAATTCAGACATTCAGATCGAGTTGACCGACTTCGTTTTACAACTGAATTGTGTGGCGACTAGCATGTTTTAGAGTCTCCAAGGTTTCTAGACAATGTTGTTTTAGTAGAGGATTTTTCAAGTGGATGTGCTTTAACATAAAAAGTACTACTAAACGCAAATGTTCTTTGGTCACGCAAATATAGAAACGAATGTTTATTATGCACATCTCTAATTTCAATGCATTTATTTATTTGATAAAACTTCAAAGCCGTCTATCTAATAGAGACGACTGTGTCAATCCTAAGCTGAGTCGTTTATTTCAGTCATATTCACACTTGGACCTCCTCCTGCAACCAGAAAATTTCAAGTCAGATATATGATCGTCACAATAAAAATAAAAAACTATAAATAAGAAATTATGAATAAATATTCATGTAGGTAGTTATTATATACTATTATATATAACGTTTATGCTTGTTTATACAGTAGATTTATGTCTCAATATATAGCTTATAGCTATATACAAACTTGTGTAAATATTGTGCATATATGTATAAACTGAATTTATATAGGTGTCTTCAGAGATATTCAACGTTATCTATTCAGCGTCTACATTTCCGTATTGTGATGGTGTATTTGATTATAGACTGTTGCAATAAACAAGACTTTCTCGTCTCAATATCTTCCTGCTGATACAAATACAACTGAATATTTTATGTACATATCTTGCTTATATTTTATGTTGAAATTTAGATAATAATAGCACATAATGTCTTATCGGAGTTTGATGCAAATGTTTTCCTTACACAGCATAAAAGGCTTATGTACTTAACGATTTTAATTTGGGCTTGTTTAAGAAATTTCTGGAGTTACTTAGATTTTGACAAAAATAAATGAGTTGCCAATAAGGAAAGAAAACACAGAAGTTCTCAAGTCTCGAAAGCTGATTAAGCAACATAAACTTTACGCCGTCATAGAAACAAGAATTTTGTACAAAGTTAACAGTCGACTTGAAACTTTCATTAGTTTCATTCAGTTTTATGTCTACAACATGGAAGACTATTTATTTTAATATTAATTTCTGTTTGCGTATAAACATCATACGCTCCAGCTCATGTTTCAAATTAAATCTTTGAAATATTAGAAATTAAGTACGAGTCTAATTTGAAGTATGAGACCATATCAGAGACATCCTCAAGAAAGCTGGTTTGCCTAGTACCCATAACCGTAGAACTTGTATAAAGAGAATTGTAGATGTAAGGGAAACTACTTGTGTCAAGATCGTGGTGAGTGGACTTCATTATCCCTGCCTATCTCTGTGGGGAAAAAATCGTGACGATTTGATTAATCGATAGATTGTTATCGTGAAATAACAAATATAGAACAATGTTTTAAGACAAAAGGCATTCCAAGAAACCTGCTTATTTACAGTATTAGTTTCTATTATCATTATTAGGATTCGAAAAATAACATAACATATGAAAATAACAATGGATTAGTAATTACTTATTAATGCTTGAAATGTGTATAGAATAAGTTATATGTGTATAAGTGTGAGACTATTGATGGGAAAATTTAATGAAGATGTCGGTAACGGTTTTTCAGAATAAAATAATGAATATGAAACACATATCTGTCATCAAAAGAACCATTATGTTGATATGAAATAAAAGTAGGTCGAAAATATAGGATATTACGGAGTATGTTATCGACAGGTCGCATGTCAATTAATAACTGAGTTGGCTGTGTCGATTAATTGTTGTCCAAGACAGCCGACACAGTCCACTGCCCTTGTACGCTTCATTGACATTGTATGGGATATAGGTACCCTTTTTCCACTAATTCTCTAGGTAATAAATTAAGTTATTAATTAGTTTAGTCATTGGTACCTCTACATATATCATAATAGATTTATAGACCGTGGAGTGACTTGTCGCGTTTCGGGATCAACTTGTAAGTTCCCGGTTCCAACTAGGTCGGCATAGTGGATGTGACTGGTAATTGTAGTTATTTAACTATAGTAGAAGTCATCTTCATTTATGGACAACCTGTAAAATCAGGATCCACAATAAAAAATGATTTTGCATAGAAATTAAATTAATAACTATTATTTATTAAAAGTTTCATACTATTAGAACTAAGCTGAAATGGTTGCCGATTCGACTTCACAGGAATCTCCGTAAACTTGCATTTCCTTCTTAACTCTTACTCCATTCTTAATGAATCCGTCACTCCCAACTACTTAAAAACTATGTTCCTTTAGTTCTCAATCCCTTAGTTGAACCTCACTGTTTCAATTCCTTCTATTCACAATGCTTTGCTTTCTACGAGAAGTTCCTTTGCTTTCACTGCCTCAGCACATTCAGGAAGTTCCAAACGGCTCACCTTTATAAAACTAGTTTTTTTATTTATTTATTATATTTAATTACGTCTTAGGTAAGGTTTATATTGATTTAGGTATATATTTATGTTTAATATTGATTCTCCAATAACCTAATTCTAGCTACTCATCCACATTCTTGACTTGCTTTTATTGTCTCACCACTCAGGAATGCCAACTTGCATTAAGTTAATTTGCTTGCATCATCATAGTACAAGTCGTTTTAGATTAATATTTAATGATCATCGAAATCCGAAAAACATCGATGCGTAGATCAAATCAAATCAAAATCAATCCCCTTATTATTCTCCTCATAAACATATTTTAGTTAAATCATTGTGTATTATACTCGTATCATTGTGTTTCAGTTGTATTAAAAGTAGCTATATTTCTTTATTCATATAAACATCTATTATATCTACTATGTTTTATATTTATTTATACTATGCGCTTTTCTCGAGCTGCCTATATTTTCTCTTTTCACAAAGGTTAACTAGCAGCCACTCGGTTTCAAGTCCGCCTTTTGCATATTTTTATAACGAGAGGTTAAATAATTAATAAATAAGTTACAATATTATGAAACTTTTATTAACGAGTAATATACATGAATTAAACAAATTTTATGCGGCTTACTATCGCGTTTATTTTGGTTTTGATTTTACAATTATATTTTATTTTATTATCATGGTCTCTCCGCGATTACAATGGCTGCAAAGCTCTCGAAACGTCGGAATAATAAAATAAAATAAAATTGTAAAATCAAAACCAACATAAACGCGATAGTAAGCCGCATACATTTATTTAATTCGTTAATCAATGTTCGCGCAAAATCTAAGAAAATATTGAGTAATACACATGATAAATCAGTAAATATACAAGTATATTATACTGTTTTCAATTGTTGCTTCCAGTGATATGTCACCTTGTTGGATCAGGAACTCGTGATTGATGGTTCCTATATTAAATAAACCGCTACAATATTACATTTCAAACATATCATTTTCTATTACGAAACAGGATTGATCGATCGGCATGTATGTAAAGACGAGACCGTCATATAAACGGCAAAGGAATTCCGTAAAGCTACTGAAATAATAAGTATTAAAGATTCTTGATATACAGAGAATTGTGGATGTGAAGAGAGCGAGAAAATTGTGTCAGGATCGTGGTAAGTGGTACACCATTGTCTCTGCCAATCCCCATATGTAATAAGACATAAAAATTGATGATGAAGACGTATCTATATGTATAATTAAGAAGTAGGTACTAAAAATATTTTAGTAGAATGTCTTATGTGGCGTCCGCAGAAGACATTTTGTGGACGTCTTTTGGCTGATAATGATGGTGAAAATGATGTTGATTAAAAATATCTAGTAGATATCTAATATTTAATAAAATATACTTATAATAAATGGATTGATCGATTGATATAATAAAGTTTCATGCTAAAGACGGTGCAAAGATTTCTTGTACTTATTTTTTTACTACTAATTTTTTTTACTATACTAAGCTACTTATATCATATCACAATAAAAATAAAAACATATAACAGGACACCCAAATTATATTAATATAACTTATATAATATTATAAATAATATAACCAAGATACATTGGTACCGACAAGTTTACGGGAATTTTCGATGTGCATGACCATTGCACCACCGCTGCTCTACAGTCACCATGAAGTGACCATTGCAAGTACAACCATCAACGCTTGCTAAAATTTAGTAAACACATTCTGAGTATTATTTCCTTTTAGAATGTAAAGAATTGTTTTGTTATTGGTAAACAATAAATGTTCATTAAATTCCTCGTTAATATAGTTTGTTGTTGCGTGAAGCATGGATAAGCTGGTGGGTGTAAATAGGGCGAGTACATGAAAGCATTATGATGGCAGGAAGGCGCGCCACTAATGGTGAACTTCTGATTTGTAAGGTCGTGTCTCCCCACATTGAAGCCAGAAAACAAAGAAATATTTCACTCGCGTAATGGATTGAAGTGAGTTTGAAAAACTTTTCACATTCACCAACTTTTCGAACAAATTCATCCCTTGAGAGCTGAACGCTATATATCAAACTCGGAGTAATTTGAAACACTTGTCCATAAGACGCTACATAAGTACAAAATTAATTTTATTATTTCTATATATAGCAGTCTTACAAACTTACAAAAATAAATACAAATTATAAATATAAACAACTTAGTTTTAATAAATCACTTACTTAGACCAAGTCGTTTTTTTAGTTGTTAGCACTCTTTGACGTCTCCTTGCTTACCAACAAGCAAGTCGAGGTCAGATAGTATTTCAGTCAGATTAGTCAGATATCAAGTCATAATAAAGAAAAGCACTTATATAATTACATAAAAAATATTTTTAATTAAGAACCTATATTAAATATTATCGACATACGAGTATGACAGACCCCGCCTAATGTTACGCTGGGGTACGGTCTGCTGGAATGGAATGGGGGCGACCGCTAAACAGTTGAATAACTGAAAGTAGCAGTCGCATTCACTATGCCGATCTAGTTCGACCTGGCAACTTATAAGCTGATTCCGAAGCGCGAATTATGCTTGACTCTTTTCGGCCTGTCTGTACACTTGTAAGTGGTTGGTACCACTGCCTATCACTCTTAGATGCCTATCATTATTTAATCCCTTCAAGAAAAACTGCAAAATGAACAATAAGTACAACAAAATATGTACAACAAAATATTCAAATATATATATTTACATAATTATACACTGAACTAGGTTAATCAATGTACAAACAAAGATGGAGGCATCTAAAATAAAACCGAGAATTTAATTTATTTATTTACATTTCTATACTAAGATACTAAAGTGCTTGTATCAGTAAAACAGGACAACCAAAGTACACATATCAAAGATACATTTGTGCCAGCAAGTGGTTTTGAACCTGTGCTCTCGGTTTACTTAACCATTACACTATCACTACACCACGGTCGCCTTTATTTCCTTAGTCGCTTTATCATTTCAATAAAATTATTAAAATGAATTAATCTTTCTCTTGAATTAATCCCTTCAAGAAAAACTGCAAAATGAACAATAAGTACAACAAAATATGTACAACAAAATATTCAAAAAGTTCAAACTATATAGTCGCTAACGACTCGAGAAATCTTTTCGTAATACAAACATCATTCATTAAACAACTTCTAAGTAATTCATCACGATCAGACTGGATCCCTGGGAAGAAAAGCTAAAGCAGTACTTATTGCGCTTTCTACAAGTAAAGTTGGCTTTTAAGTAACGGTAAAAGTTGGTTGGAATAGTTGATCCAGAGGTGTCGCGACTGAGTTGCTTGCTTAAATGAGAAAGTTGTGATTTATGACCATGCCTCTACCGGAATCGCGCGGTCAACGTGGAATGTTTAATTTCTTTAATGGCCCGCATAGTAATTTAAATTATGTCTTGATAAAACGCTAAATTACATTGGGGAGTGTGTAAATAAAGAACATTTTATCCTTGATAGTCGTAAATTTAATTCACTTTGATTAATTTTTATTTGCTTGGTTTTAATGAGCGCAGGCTATTAGAAATATTTACGAGTATGATAAAAAAACATTGCTCGAAGAACCGACAACCGATGGGGAAGAAAGGTTCTAGAGTGGAGACCACGAACCGGAAGACGCAGCGTAGGTAGGCTTCCCACTAGGTGGACTGAGGACATAGTGAAAGTCACAGGTAACCGGTGGATGCAACTGGCATCTTGTCGTTGGGAATGGCGTTCTAAGGGGGAGGCCTATGTTCAGCAGTGGACGCCTTCTGGCTGATGATGATGATGATTAAAAAAAATGGGGCTCGATATAATTATGACAGCACGCTGCCTGATGTTAAGTTGGAGTGTGGTTCATGGATGGAGGCACCTGCTACTACATTTTAAATAACTATAAGTAGCAGTCACATCCATTATGACGGCCTAGTAGCAACTTACACAGGAAAGTTGGAACGAGCGATCGAAGACGGGAAAGTAAGGTAGAATCGATGATTAATTCGCTGAGCAGGCTTTAAGCGATCTATAGAAAGTATTGAAGTCCCTAAGTGGGAGTTGAAGTTTAAAAAAATTGTCCTTTAGGTGGAATCAGTGGTCGACATTCGTGCATGTTAACAAGAATGAAAGAACAATAAAGAATAAATTAATAGGAATGTAATGTGATAATGACAATGATTTTTATGAAATGAATGTTTATACGAAAGGTCGGCACATGCTGATCCCGACTAAATTACTTTACCGTCTTTACGTTTGTAAGTAGTGGTACTACCCCATAACGGGGCACCACCAGTGGCGTAGCGTGGCGGGGGCTAAGCGGGCGGCCCGCCCTGGGCGGCACATTTAGGGGGCGGCAAAATTTATAAAAACTGAAATAAATCGTTAAAATTTAAGCTGAAATTCATATTTTGTTGTACCTATGATTGAAACTCCTAAATAAGGGGGCGGCGAATTTTTATTCCGCCCAGGGCGGCCGACTTCCGCCCCGGGCGGCTGACTTCCACGCTACGCCACTGGGCACCACTGTCTACCTTTCTTAGACAACCGACCAGACTACTTAGAGCAGAATGAAGGCGACTCTTACTACAGTTAATCAATCAATCAAATTGTCACGCCTCTTTCCCATATAGATAGGCAATCAATTACTACAGTTAATCAATTGCAAATATCAACCGCAACTACAATTTTGATCTAGTTGGCAACGGCTAATATTTATTGCAGCAAACATTAGCTGTAATAATATTGTATAATACTTGATTTTTAATTATTATTATAATACATCAACAACTGAACAGGAAATTAAAAATCATCACAAAAACCGTTATTTCTGTGAAGAATTACCAATTCTTGATCCTTCGTAAAGTAGCCATCCATAATAACAACTAAACAAAATATATTTTAGAGGATTGTACAAGCTCTTTTGTTATGATTCACGTTTCAGACTGTTTACTCTCCCCACAAACTCAACAAAGAAGGATATTCCGAGACGCGGAGCTTTCAGCAGGAAAGAAACACTCTTCAATGTAATAACAACCCTAGTGCTCTTAAAATTTGTTTTAAAAATATTTTTATAATATTTAAAGATTAAATAACACCAAAGAATTAGGAAAATTTCATTTTTAAAATTGAAAAAAAAAAAAACTATTTTTGTAACTGCTTTTATTTATTTACCATTCATTTTAATAATTTTATTGAAATGATAAAGCGACTAAGGAAATAAAGGCGACCGTGGTGTAGTGATAGTGTAATGGTTAAGTAAACCGAGAGCACAGGTTCAAAACCACTTGCTGGCACAAATGTATCTTTGATATGTGTACTTTGGTTGTCCTGTTTCACTGATACAAGCACTTTAGTATCTTAGTATAGAAATGTAAATAAATAAATTAAATTCTTGGTTTTATTTTAGATGCCTCCATCTTTGTTTGTACATTGATTAACCTAGTTCAGTGTATAATTACGTAAATATATACACCTATATACTACGATACAGTTTATGATTAATGACAATTTTATCGCAACAAAAATCATTACAGTAACCAGTTTCAGAATGAAAGCGCATGTCTTAAAATAGTTACTAGCACAAGAGATTATATTGTGCTAGCGGTTAGCGTTTGAGTAAGCACTGCACGCAAATTGCAGTGAACCGCACTCAGCGATTAACTGCCTGACCCTACGTTGCTACTGATACTACCGAACATAATATACCTATGGTTTAGTAATTGTAAGATACTCTATCTACTGTCTAGATTTCTAGATCCTAACATACATAGTTACTTAATGGTTATTTTTAATCACACAGACCTTACGAGTACTAACAAAATAATGCAAATTATTTATCAATCAATTATTATAATTAAATTGTGACACTTTTCTTCCAGGGATAGGCAGAGACAATGGATTTATAAATTACTTTCGTCAATCTACTTTCACTCATTCTTTCCATGTGCCCAAACCATAGAAGCATTCCTTTTTCAACCCTTGTCACTATATATTTTTTCAAAGTACATCTATCGCGCACTGCTCTATTCCTTATTCTACCCGCTATCAATATTCAAATAATTGATGAATTGCAAAAAAGTAAATTTATGTTTACATACTATTGATAATTATCTCATAAAGCAAAAGCTTAAGATGCGTTTATTACTGTCATTGTAAAATTGTGGTCCCAGGAAATAATTATTTGATAGATAAACTTTATACATTACTATTTTATTAAATGTATTTTAATAAAAAATATCATTGTTATACACCATCAGGAACAGAATATATGAGGTGACAAGACAATTTATGACAAAAATACACAATTTATTTCCAACCCGCCACATCGTAAGATTTCAGGGAAAACTTATTGGACAAACAAAGGGGATTTTGATTTACCTATCGACGACGCGACGTAAGAAATTCTCTCCAGGACGTACGTAGATTATTACACACAAAAAAGGACCACCTGAGGTCTACTGCAGGAGACGTGACACGGTCTGTTTATTTGGCGCCTACACTCGGATTCACATCAATCACTTAAGGCGAGCGTTTTTTTTTTTTTTCAGGAACATCGGTCCCGTAGGACGCCTCAGTAGCAGACCCATGACGTACGGCTTTGGGAGAAAAAAGTCTACGGCATGAATCTGTCTGGCTGGCTTCGGGGTGTGTAGAATTAATCCACTTTTTATCCTATTTTTCTTACATTAACCCATCCTTTGTTTTTAGATGTTAATAAATAATATAGGTTCTCGAAGAGTTACATATATTATGTATTTCCTTAAGCCGATTTGGCTTCGAAAATAGGTCGAGAAATCGAAAGATAAAATGTATTTTGTGAATACGGTGTGCATTATTTTGCCAAATCATCTAGGGGTAGGAGACGAATTCCCCAGGAAGCGCACTGTAACTGCCAAATTTGCGCAACGACTGCCACATTTCAACGTGAGCAGACAGTAATACAAGATTTAGTGCTTTGGTGAATGCACGACTCCATCTTTATTTGTTAACTGCTACAATAAAATAAATTGTTATACACAGAACTTTGCTGAGCAGAAAAATACACATGACGTCCGTTCCCTTGAGTGACGTTATTTATGTATTATTACTTCTTGTCCACTCACCAAATATTATAAAGAAAAAATTAAGTTAAGATCTAAAAAACCTTTAAAAAATGTGTCGTTCTTTTAAAACGTGGAACAATCTTACCATGTATGTTCTATAAACTTGTCGTATAAACAGGTTCTTTAAGGGCTGTGCGATAAGATTCACACATAGGCATTCATAGTGGACACGACTGCTGCCAGCTCAGACTTCTCTCCGTAACGGCAATCGTCATTTAAAGACCTGAAAAACTAATATTAAAAAGGTTCAAAACCACGAGATAAAAATACTTTAAAAAACGAATAATATTTGTAAACAAGTAAAATACCTTGCCTGGCATTTTTGGCTGGCATTGTGACGCTGAATGAGGCATACGCGAAACTCAGTTTTTAGTCGTCGACGCTCTTGGATCTCTACTTGCTTATCATCAGGCAGGTAGAGGTCAGTAGCGACTCACGATAAAAAAAACATTCTGTACTTTGTTAATCTGTAGGATTTATACATTTTTCTGTAAAAATAAACAAGAAAAACAGATAGAACAGAATTAATAATAGGCGTATACCTACAATTAATTATATTCTGACTTCATAACGTATTATTTTAGTTAATTAAACAAGATTTTTACGGTGGGAAAGAAATTAGGTGTGCAAGGTGTGTTTATAACATTTAGGGGGTGTCAGAGGGAAGCGACCTACGAGGTGGACAATTAATTCCGGGCCCTATTAACAGCTAAAAACTTTACTAAATTAAAAGGCCAATGTTTTGTTAATGTCACAGTCACTATTCCCCCGGGAAAGGTCTAAATTAAATTCGCAAGATTATTGCTACCCGAGATAATGTTTTAATCCTTATTTGAAACCGCTAAAAGGTACTTTGTCTGACTTAAGCTTAATTTGTGCTGTTCGCTTATAAAACATTTTTTAATTAGAATTTATTTTAGGGTAAGCAAAATTAAAAAAATCCTTTATAGGTTAATATATTTTTTATAAATTAAACAATGAATTTGTCACGCAGCAATTCTACTTTTCACAATCTTGATAAATTTTCTATTATTATTTATTATGCAAAGAAGCCATCCTTCAATAAATTTCTTCATTCATTATTTTTAATGACATCTGTTAATTAACGATATAAACGAAATACGCAATTGTGATTTGTGGCTCGACATATGACAAAGATTGTAAAACTGGAGTGCGGTCCATGAATAGATTTAAACAACTGCAAATAGCAGTCGCATCCACTATGCCGACCTAGTCAGAACCGGCAACTTACAAACTGATTCCAAAACTAGACTGATTCCG
Organism: Tinea trinotella; assembly: GCA_905220615.1. NCBI lineage: Eukaryota > Metazoa > Arthropoda > Insecta > Lepidoptera > Tineidae > Tinea > Tinea trinotella. Next base: position 6,646,988 of record HG992310.1, read on the forward strand.
ACTCTTCACGGTCTGTACATTTGTAAGTGGTGGTACTACCACGGATTGGCAGACTATAACAAAATTTTATTTGAAAACAAACCTCAAAAACAATAAACTCATCAATAATAACTATAATTATGAAAATCACAATAAATATTTCAAGCCATGTTACCACGAGAAAAACAATTTTCATTAATTATTCATACAAAACATTCACGAACAACATTCAATCAAAACCGATAACGATGATCAGTCATACACTTGTATAGAGCACGTGTCTCTAGACTCCGCTACATCATAATGTATTTATTATATTAAATTTCATCATGTATAATAGTCACTATTACTCTCAAAAGGAGAAATCCCGAACTGTGAATTGACTATGATTTAGTTACACGTCTCTGTGGGATGTGGGATATTCAACATGGACTCGTGACAATTTAAACACGTTTTATGACTGGTTGATTAATTTTACATTATTAATTCCTCGTAAAATGAAATAAAAATAGTTGACCCAGGGCTCGCGTAATATTATTAGTATTCTTAAGGAATATAAATGTGACATAATCACAAAACAAATGCATGTGATTGGCTAAAATTGCATAGTTCAAAGTTCAAAGTCATTTATTCATTTGGTTTTTACAAACACTTCAACGTCATTAAGAAAGAGTAGGGGACTCTACCGAGTGAAAAAAGGCGACCGTGGAGTAGTGGCAGTGCAATGGTTACAAACCGAGAGCCTGAGTTCGAAACCACCCACCGGTATCAATGTATCTTTGATATATGTACTTTGGTTGTCCTGTTTCTATGAACCAGGAAGGAACTTTAATAGCTTAGTATAGAAATGTAAATAATAATAAATACACAAAACAACCAATGAGGTTATAAAGTTTAACTGTCAAAATAAATATATACTAAGCCAAATAAGTAAATAAGTATTAATTACACGAAGAAAATAGTAACATTTATAAGAACGTCTAAGATTCGTACGTAAGATTCTTAGATTCGTAAACTGCTTTCTATGTGGTGTCTATTGAGTTTATCTACGGGTATATAGTCTGTAAACACGTATAAATGTGTAATAAAATTAAAAACATGCATACCTTTATCCTCTGTATTCTGCTTAAATGATTGATGTGATTTCGAACGGGAAAATATTATCTTCGTTTAACTGAAAACGGATTTTTACTGCATATCGATTGACTACTGAGAAAGGTGACTATAGTTTACCTGAATAAGATACCTAAGAACAGGCAATCGTAAACTATAACGTTTTTTAGGCGTTTGCTTGATATCAGGTACCTAAGTTGATAACAGATGTTACGTTTTAAGGCGACCATGGTGTAGTGGCAGTGTAATGGTTACACAAACCAAGAGCACGAGTTCAAAACCACTCACCGGTACCAATATATCTTTGATATATGTACTTTGGTTGTCCTTTTTCTATGATTTACTTTCGTAGCTTAGTATAGAAATGTAAAAATTAAAACAAAACCTTTATTGTTTGGCAAAAACAAAATCAGTAAAATCACGTCATGGTTTGAGGGCTTAAAAGAAACCTTTTAAAAACTACCTAAAATAATTGCTGTATTGGCAAAAATAAGGTCTGCTACCTTTGTGCTTTCACACCTTATAAGCTGATGAGATGCAAATTAAAAGGCTTGTACGTACTTAGTTTAATTTTAAAGTTGCAAGGGGTCGTATTAACCCAAATGTTCGTCAACATTTACTTAACCTTACGCAATAGATTAAGCAGAAATTTACAACACTCAAATAACACAATTAAATAAATTTTATTTTACAGAGTATTTTCTTAGATTAAGCGCGAACATTGATTAATGAATTAATTTTTTTTTTATTTTTTATTGTGACTACATATGACAGCACCCCGCTTGATGTTAAGCCAAAGTGTGGTCCATGAATGAATGTCACTGCTACTACAATTCAATAACTGTGAGTAGCAATCACATCCACTATGCCGGCCTAGATGGAACCGGCAACTTACAAGCTGATCCCGAAACGTGACCAAATCACTTCACGGTCTGTATACTTGTAAGTGGTGGTACTACCCCGGATCGGCAGACTGGGTACCACTGCCTACCACTCTTTGATAACCAGACCCGAAGCAAATATCCATCTCTTTTTTTTATTAACAAATATTTGCAATATTTAATACTATTAATTATACTATTATTATTAATATATACTTAATAATACTATTATTAATAATATAATTAATAATACTATTATTAAATATTGCAAATAAAAGCTATGAAACAAATATTTGCTCCGACCGGGGATCGAACCCGGGACTTTACGCGCAACAAACCAGTCGCTAAAACGTTCGTCCACGCCAGTCGTCATTTCATTAATTAATGTTATTATACAATTAAATAAATTTTTTTAAGCTTTTCGGTATCAGCTTAAAAGTTACTACATATACATAGTACAAAATATAAGCTGGCATATGCGAGCCACAATTTTAAAAAATCGTAACTTGTCACTTAACAATATCTTCTGATTACTATTACTATTACACACAACTTAAAAAATAATTGACACTTAAATTTATATCAATATAGACCATATTACATTAAGGTAGATAATATTAAAGACACGTCACATATACATAGTAGGATTAATTCGAGGGCTAGAGTTGGGATTTGCATATTAAATAAAAAACACGTTTTATGTTGTTTTATTGAAAATCAACATAACGTGGTTATTACCTATAATATTATTATTTTTTAGGAAATTAGGTGATCCATTTTGTTTCAATTTGTTTAAAAAAAAATAAAACCCGCTAACTCATTATTCCTTTTCAACAAAAAATCCTAAAATTTGAAATCAAAACTTTAGTCATAAAATCTGTGCACCAAATCTTAGATTGTGCGCGAACATTGATTAATGAATTTAACAAATTATATGCGGCTTGCTATCGCGTGACCACGATGGCTGCAAAGCTGTCGAAAAAAAAAGTGATATCAAAACCAAAATAAATTACGCGATAGTAAGCCGCATAAAATTTGTTTAATTCATTAACAAAATATTTCACATACACCTAAAAATTTGATACTCGAGTATATTTTTTACAAAATATACAATTCAGTACTGTATATACAATTCATAAATAAATAAAAGGGAAAGTTTAAGACTTAAGCAAAGTAAAATATTATATTACTCAATTTCATATATAAATTCTATTCCCCCATATTCCTACCTCTATTTATTTTATTCGTATAATAACTTATCACAAACAAAAGAACCATTCATCACATTCGTAAACATCTTCAACTTGTCCGTCAGACCTTTATTATATTATTATTTATAATTGGAATGATATAAGGATCTTGTATGAATTACTTAGCTCTCACAATTGAGTGTTCGTGCTTGGCAAATTACATTATCTAAACAATAGACAGACCAGTGTCCTAATTACAAATGTCTATGGCCCTTGTCAGATAGATGGCAACGAAGAGGGATCGTTATGAACTACTACGTCAGTTTTCATATTAGGCTAGCTGGTAGACAATGCCTAAGACTTAAACTCAACTAAGATTTTGAATAAAAATGAAATAATATATCAAGGATGATCACGCGCTGCGACACGATAATACAAGTGACGTATTAGTGACGACCATGTAGTTTAGCATAGGTATAGTATCAGAAATGTCAACAAGTTCTTTTCTCATATTTCTATACCAAGCTACTAAGAGTACATAATAACTCAAAGATACATTGGTACCGGCAGTGGTTATTGAACCGAGGTCTCTCGGTTTGTGTGACTATTGCTCTACCACTACACCAGGATCGCCCTAATAGGATCATGAATGATATTAAATTTTTAGTATTAATCGTACCTAATATAAAACAAAAAAAAATGTTCTTCGGCTCTTTGGAAATTGTATGATTTCTAAAAGACTGATAAGAAAAAAAACACAAGAAACTCAACATTAATGTTGTTCTTAAGTATTAATGTCTAGTAAACTAATAATAGATTCACAACTTAAAGAAAAAACCTAAAACAAACATAAATAATACAGTGTAGATGTAAGACAATGACAAAGATAAAAAGTATCATTTATTTATACAAAATTCCTAATAATAATAATAAAGCAATAAGTTCATATAAATAAATATATAATTTAAAAAAAAAAATCTCAGGCCAGTGGAAGTAATTTGTCAGTAATATACAGACAGTACAAACATTTAATAAATCAAATATAGTCGAATTTTAATAAAATATTCAGTAAAATATGTCGTCCATAATAATAGAATTCAAAATACAATAATTTGTTTTTTACGGAGGGGAAATAAAAATAGTGTTCAGTTTGAAAAGATATAAAAAGTATAAATGGTATTTATTATGTTGCTGTCAAATTCTTTGAATACTCTTTTGTTGTCATGTTTTCTGCTCCCAATCACTGGTGATCACCGTCGAATAAAATAAAATACTTTGTGATCATGTGTCACATAGTCAAGAACCGCAAAAAACAATAATAAAGAATTGATAGCTGAATTAATTGGTTTTCCAATCAAAAATGCAATTTTAAAATATCAACTAAACTAACATTTCTATTAGTATCAAAATTTTTTTATGCCAAGTTTTGAGGTAAAAATTGCTTATACGGTCTATGATGCCAAGGAATAATAGGTAAAAATAATTTTAAACTAAAAAAATATATCTGATATATATTATAAATGAATATTATATTTACTATCTGTAATGAGAATATAGGTAGTTAGTTATTCTTTTTTCTGTCAGTTCATGGTTGCCCCAGTCGCCGTCACTATGCCGGCTAAAGTTGCTTATTCACGCATGAAGAATCCAAGGTTATAGAATGGAGAGAACTATATAATTATGAGTTATGATGATGTCTAAAATAATATTATTATTTTGTATACTCCAATATTTCTAAAGAATGGCTTTTAAACGGAAGTCTTATCCCTAAATAATTTCCGGGACATACCAAATCGTAGACAAGTGTATTCTTCCCGTACTTATTAACAAGACTTCATAAATCTATAAATATACGCCTGATTTTAATAGGACTTTGAATTTTATTGTCTTATTTTATTACTTAAGTAGGTTTATATTTGAATAACCTACCTTTGATTTTATACTAAATTGATTATATGAAACTAATTATTTGTTATAAAAGTATATAATTATAAAATGTATCTTTAGTTAAACATTGTATAACTATCAATTTACCTTAATGCTTTAATTTTAACGATAATTTGTAATATATTTCTGTTAATCAAATCACTATAGTATTAGTAATTAAACTAAAATGTCATTCATATTATTCTTTGCTTGCACAAATATAGCGCTCTCGCTTATAATATTTTTTTATTAAATTATACATGCCTATATGTATGCACCCAAATATTAAATTTACATATTACATAAAATTTACATTACGCTTATACTTGTGTCAAAAATACATTGGTAATGGCACAACAGAACGATAATTCATTAATATCATTATTCAATGCTCCTTTATGAAATAAATGATTGTTGCGGCTTACCATGGCGTTCATGTTGATTATTTTAATCCGATACGTTTCGAAATATTTGCAGTCACCATGTTCGCCCAGAGACGATGGCTGAAAAGCGTTCAAAACGTTCGTATTAAACTAAAACAAACGCAATTGTAATCCGCAATTATTTGTTTCACAAAGTATGTTTTGGCAAATCTTGTAAAATACAATTCAAGTATCTTATAATAAAAATACTATAAAATAATTAAAATTTTCCAAAAGTGGTAGACAGACAGTTGGTGGTTAATGGAACTACCCTGGATCAAGGAACTTCCACCACCACTTTCAAGTGTAGATCGTAAAGTGACTCAGTCGTGTTGCGGAATCAGTTTGAAAGTTTCCAATTCCATCAGGGCTGTATTTAACTGTAATAGTAGTCGCCTCTATTTAAGGATGGCACTCTAGCTTAACATCAGACGGGGTCGAGCCATAATAAAATAAACCCAGGGGCGTAGCTACCGCCGTATCAGTTATACGGAGCCCCCAGGCCACGGAAGCCCCCAACTTGGCCATAGAGGCAGAAACTTTAGAAAAACTCAAGTCGCAGAAACAAAAAAAGGCAAGGAGTGTATATTTAATTTGAATTGTTTGTAATTTTTTTAGAAAAAGTGACAGCTAATCATGGTAAATAAATATTTATTTTAATTTTATGTATTTTTTTTTCTTTTGTGAGAAACTTTACCCTTTCTTAGGGCTCCCAAATATTTTTTTTATACGGGGCCCCGCCAAGGCACGCTCGCTTCTAAATAAACCTATTACACATCAAGTATCAATCAATCAATTGAGCCCGCGTTGTTTAACGCATCCATTCACATAAGTATCATATTGTAATTAACTACACGGTTTTTCATTATTACAAATACACAAAAACAAGGAAATTGTAAGAGTTGCTGACGCATGGCGTTTATTTGAAAAGCTTGGGAACAGTCCATCAGTTGCTTGAAATGTTTAGAGATTTGTGGTTTTATTTTAAAACTTTTTAAATATAGATACTTACATTTACTGTATTGACAAAGGGATGCTTCGATGGTTTGGTTGGGCACATGGAAAGGATGGAAAGTAGATTGACGAATGCAATTTTTGGCCGGCATAGTGACTGAGGTTATCGTGGAGTCAGTTTGTCAGTCGTTGGTATTCTTGCATAACTTAGACGACAGGCGTAGACGAACGGTTTAGCGATTGGTTTGTTGCGCGTAAAGTCCCGGGTTCAATCCCCGGTCGGAGCAAATATTTGTTTAATAGCTTTTATTTGTAATATTTAATAATATTAAATATTGCAAATATTTGTTAATAAAAAAATGAGATGGATATTTGATTCGGGTCTGGTTATCAAAGAGTGTGGTAGGCAGTGGTACCCAGTCTGCCGATCCGGGGTAGTACCACCACTTACAAGTATACAGACCGTGAAGTGATTTGGTCACGTTTCGGGATCAGCTTGTAAGTTGCCGGTTCCATCTAGGCCAGCATAGTAGATGTGATTGCTACTCACAGTTATTGAATTGTAGTAGCAGTGACATTCATTCATGGACCACACTTCGGCTTAACATCAAGCGGGGTGCTGTCCTATGTCGAGTCACAATAAAAAAAACATCAAAATACCATAACGAGGTCCAATGTAGAGTTATAATAAAAAAGGATCAATACTAAAATTTTATTTAATGATCTTATATTATTTTCTTTTCTATGATCCAACCAACTCCTTACTGTTCGAATAGGCAATAGAAAAAATAACCCGCAAAGAGAATAGGTTCTTGTAGTTTAAGTAACGCCTCCATAATGTAAGATTAGTTGTCATTTACTACCTGGAAGCTTTACATTGAAAACCTTTTATCGACATTCATCAGTCGTTGTTTGAGCGCAACTAACGAGTGACTTGTGAAACTCGATTTGTGAATTGGGACCCCATTATATTGAGAGTGTGAAGTATAGGTGTATTATTATATGGAAGATAACAGATCAGTGTGTTTATGAGTGTATAATATGTCACCGTATAATTGTCAATACCGTTACTTTATAATCTACCTCGCGAGATTGTAAACTGTTAAAAAATTGTGAACTTTACTATACTGCTTACAATATAATGTATTAATTTACGATAGTTTATAATCTATCCATTATAATCTATCCATTATAATCTATCCAACATAAATTCAATTCAGTTTTGTTCCAAAAAAAATTGATCAGTCTTTTTTTTTTAATAGTGACGACAGCGGGTGCTTGATGTTAAGATGGAGTGTGGTCCATGAATGGATGTCACTGCCACTACAATTCAATAACTGTAAGTAGCAGTGTAGCAGTCATATCATTCATGGACCACACTTCGGCTTAACATCAATCGGGGTGCTGTCATATGTCGAGTCACAATAAAAATTTAAAAAAAATTTGGAACCGGCAACTTACAAACTGACACGAAACCCGATTAAATCACTTTACGGTCTGTTTACTTGTAAGTGGTGGTACTACCCAGATCGTACTACTGCCTGCCTACTGATAACCAGACCCGAAGCAAATATCCGCCCCTTTTTTATTGGCAAATATTCACTATAATTAATAAATATTGCAAATAAAAGCTATGAAGATATTTGCTTCGACCGGGAATCGAACCCGGGACTTTCCGCGCTACAAGCCAATCGGCCGCGAAAAATTGGCCGATTGTCGTTTTAATTATTAGTAATAATAAATAAAATTGTATACTGCGCTAAGTACTTAATATTGAAGAAAGCACTATATAAGTAAACTTTTAAAATGTAAACCGCTGACTGCCGTCCGGGAACCTCGAAATCGAGCAAATGTCGTCATCAAGCTACTTGCCCCTTCCTCTCGAGAGCCGTCTTCTCTCCCGGAGCCGGTCTCGACGTTCCCCACCCTTCTCGCCTAACCCCGCCGACCGGTGCTACTAACCCCGCATGCACCCGTATCGCACGTGGAGAACATTCGAAATTAACACTTTTTCAAAATAAATAATACGGTACCTAATGTAACGTTTAAACTAATTTAGGTAAGTTTCTATAGGGCATTTATGCTTTTAATCAAAATAGTATATTTATTGCTTTATACCAATAACCTAGGTACCAAATAACCAAAATAAAACTTACTTTGTTGTAATTTTGATCTCACTGAGGATGAAGATATAAAGAGTATAATAAAATCGGCATCAATTAATTTTGGCGCCGATTAAACTTAAGGACGCATGCGCAGTCCGCGAACGAGCCGCAATGAAAATGACTGGTCACGTGACACGACGCGGCATTCACTCGTCGTCCTTCGGCAGTTCTCGGCGGGACGGCCTCGCGGACGGGCGTGTTCGCGTTTGTCGTAACTTTAACACCGCATGAATGTGAAATTATATGTATTTGATGAAATGGTGACACGTGATAACAGAAATAATACTTAGTACGGTCTTTTCATCGTTAAGCGTGTTTTAGAGTGTTGTATGAATATTTATTTAGCCCTAACCTTATTTTGTGAGGTCAAATTTAAGTTCCCTGACTTATCCGTTCTCGTGTTATTGTTTTCGCAGCTCACTTAGTATCACGATCGATCTGCATTTTGTAAATGCTAGGTGATCATAAAAATTAATAGGTCCAGATGATGTTGACACTTAGATACTACCATAGAAATCGAAAAAATATTCGCGAGCTAAGTTTACTGGGAACTTAAAAGTGAGATTACCTAATGAAGACATTATAATATAAAAATAATAAATATCATAAGGTAATGACATTGTAAATAACTATGGACCGCGTAGGCGGCGTTTGTCGTTTTGGTGGGGTAGTGTCAGCTGTAAGGACTCGTGCTGGCAGAAGCCGAAGAAGACTCACAGATTCCGGCTCCAGCTCCGAAAACATGCCAGAAGCACCACCACGTCGAGGATTGGGAGCCTTGCTCGTATTGACTTGCGTCATCGTATATCACAATTGCCTATATTGCGGTTTTGTATTTGACGATATTAGTGCCATAAAAGATAATCGTGATCTACGACCTCAAACACCGCTGTCCAATATCTTCCTCAACGACTTCTGGGGAACACCTATACATAAGGTAATTATACGAAATATTTTTATAATTGTAGCTATACTAAGCTAATAAAAGTGCTTGTATCATAGAAACTGGGCAACCAAAGTACTTTTAAATATACTTAAGTACTTTAAGAGACCATTTCACTGCCATTAAAACACGGTTTCCTTAAACAAAATTGTAGATATTATGTGATAAATTATTCTTTACTTTAAATTTTACCTTTGATAATTTAATACACCTTCAAAACTAACCTAAAATAGAAAGATAATAAAACTAGAATAATATTAAACATTTAGGTACACAAATTAAAACTAAACGAATATAGGTAGGTAATTAAAAAAGGTATTTCATAATATATAAAGCTAATGTTTGGTTGATCAAAGTAATTCTTTATTCATTTATAAATCGACCACGATCCTATAAGTAACCTTATAGGATATTGTGTACCAATCTTTATATTATCTTTATATTGATTTCCTTTTTCATCCAAAGGTTGCCTATAAGAGAAATGTTTAGTAATAATATGTCCTTGTGTGGATTTTTTACACAATATTTTACACAATTGAGTATTAAATAAAATAACCTTGGTATGAGATTTAATTTAATCTCATAACTCAAGTTAATGTCCCAAAATTACAAATTCGAGTTACAATTTTCTCCTTAAAAAAATATTGTCAACAGTTGAAAACAGTGGGGGAAATCCCTCGTCTGTTTGTTATGAAATAGCCTGTCATAAGCAAAGCCTGCTTCTATATCTATACATTTACCAACTACCTACCATTAAAGCATCCTATATGCTTACCCACTCCCTCATTCATTATAGAAACGTGGATAGTAATTATGTCATTACGTTTTCTCTTTCATTTAGAATACCTCTTTAGTAGACATTAGGCTTGGGTATACAGACATAATATCAGGTAGGAGGTAAAGTCTTCCTCTAAAATTACATCCTATTCATTATTTTTAATATGATAATTTCGAAAGAAACGAAAATAATGGACGATAACCCTATTAAGTACATATTTTTAAAATATACCTTTTTTTTATTAGGGGGGCTTTTTTATCGTTGGATGTAAATCTGGAGTGCCATTAATTTACTACAACTAGCAGTCGTATTGACTATGCCGGCCTAGTTGGACCGCATAGTCAATGCGACAACTTTGCCTGGCAACTTTTAAGCTGATCCCGAAACTCTACTGTCACTCCACGATCTGTACACTTGAATGGTATTACCTCAGATCCGCGGACTGGGTAAATAACCACCAACTGTCTGCCTCATCATCATAGGCCTCCCACTTAGAACGCCAGTTGCATCCACCGGTTGACTTTCACTATTTCGTCAGTCCACCTAGTGGGAGGCCTACCTACGCTGCGTCTTCCGGTTCGTGGTCTCCACTCTAGAACCTTTCTTCCCCATCGGTTGTCGGTTCTTCGAGCGACTGTCTGCCCACCACTCTTAAAAATCTCAATTTATATGCTCGTATTTTCGATGACGTTGCCAACTTTAATATAAACATAAAAAGTAAATAAAGCACTGTTTGCAAAGTCGTTTAAGAGCCCCTCCTACTTGCCAGCCACTCCATTCAACGCTTCAAGCAGAATACGTTTCTATGAAAGGAGGAACGATTACTTTGATAATACTTTCCGTTTACAATACAGACGAAGCTGGGCCCCATTGTGTCGTTACGCAATATCTGACGGCCATTAAAAGATATAATACAAATATTTGTTGAACACCCCGACATTAAAACCGACAGCGACTAAGGGAGACTATATACCTACTCGTTGAACATCTAAAGACATCATTTTCCCACAAAAAATAAAATCCATTTAGTTATAAATTATTTGTGTTCTCTCGGCTGAATTAAAAGAAACATAGGTTATATAAGTTATCTAAGTAATTGTCAATAAAGTTAATTTATTATACAGCTAATTAATATTATTGTTTAGGACTTTGTCAAGAGATTTTAGATATCAAAATACATAATAACATTTTATACCTTTGATTGTGGCTCGACATATGACACCATCCCGCCAGATGTTAAGCTTTGCGGTCCATAATGGTAGGTAGTACAGGTAAATAACTGCAAGTATCAGTCGCATCCACTATGCCGGCCTAGTTGAAACCGGCAACTTTTAATCTGATCACAAAACACGAATTACTTCACGTGGTAGTGGTACTATTTCTGCGGGTAGGCAGAATGGGCAAATAACCACATTTTTTTCCCTATCACTCCTCAAATTAAATCTGTTTATGGTAATAACTGACCTACGCAGGTAAAAATAGGTAACAAAAGAAAAATATTATTTGGCTCAATTCTGCTTGCTCATTTTGCTCGTGGATCTTGGACGATATCCTATTTTGAGGTACTTTTGACGATCAAATAACTATATTTCTTAAAATGTTATCAACTAAAAAAAATATATATGTGTAAAGAAGAAATGCTCAAAAATCACTAAATCGAACAGAATTTACAAATGTTTAAGAAAAAAAAATTATGCAACTTCATCACAAAAATAGTTTTTGATTTCCAGGTTCTCAGTTTTTTAAGCGAAAACTGTTAGATTTATTTTCGTAAAAATGAATAGACAATTACTTAATCGGCTAGATATTTAATTTTCGGTTAAATACACGGTTTTAAATTAACACAATGCTGTTATAAAAGGTAAAATTATTAGTACGAAAAACATCGCACGCTCAAGTAATGTGCAAATCTTAACCTTATTTCGCCTAAAACACGTTTTGTTCATAACGCAGAGACTCATCGCCTTAACAGAGTATTTTTAATGTCAGGCGTTCTATGGGTTCACAGTTTATCTTATTCTTGTTCTGGAATAACAGTTAACATTGTTTAAAACTAATATATTAGTTAAATGTATTTTACTGTAAATTAATTATTATTATTATAATGTTACAATATAAATAATTCTTATAGGTATTCATAATTCTTGAATTAAGGAGCTTTTATAATTGAATAAGCTTTATAACTAAATAAAATGTATGTATAAATAAATGTAATTCAGGCTCCTGTTAACGGAATATCGATGATTTTAATATCAGAGGATTTATGTGTACGATATTGAATGCCTTTTCAATATGGGGGAGTATCTATTTAAAGAAAAGATTAGTGTCATTTTACGTGTCAGCTTGTTTCTTTTTGGGCTTAAATAAACATCAGTATATAGCTAGCTTCAAATAGATTCATGAATATGATTCATTAATCAGAGGTGACTAAAAGTACAGGGACGACCCAGTTTTTTTTATATTGTGGTTCGACATACGACCGCCTGATATTAAGTTGGAGTGATGTGGAGTCACCCCGACTGATACCACAATTAAATAACTGTAAATAGCAGTCACATTTACTATGCCGGCCTAGTTAAAACCGGCAACTTACAAGCTGATCCAGAAGTCACTTCACGGTCCTTAGGTATACTTGTAAAATGTAGGTGGTAATTGCTGCCTCGAATTATCAGACTAAGTACTACTGGCTACTACTCTTTGACACCCAGACTGTTTCTAATACAAATCGGTGAAATATAAATTTAGAAGTCCCAGTAACCACAAATAATTATAGTAAGAATTGTATGAGGAGAAATGTGGATCTTGGGTTGCGAGAGAGTTGTGTTAGGGTAGAGGCAGTAGCATTATTGTCTGTACATCCATGTGTCGTGACGATTTGAATTATTGATATGTTTCTTAAGGTTTAAACTTTCTTTGCCATTAAGAATATGAAATTCTATATATATTTTTATAAAATAAAATTGTATTATTGAAACCGCATTCAGAACGTTAAGATTATATTTATAAGATTAGAAATAGAAACTTTTGTTTCTGAATTCTGAATTGAAAATTTTTGTTTACACTGTATGACTAGTTTTATATCTACCACAAACTGTATAACTTTTCGGCACTATCTGGTATTGTTGTAAAATTTATTTTTAAGTTACTTGTGTGTTGATTACTGTTTGTTGCCTAAATACATAAATAAAAAAAGAAGGTAAGTATAATAAAGTTTGAATTCGTACCCGAAATATTAAAGTTCTAATTACATCTAATAATGTTTATAATAATATAATATAAAAGTTCATAATTTTTATTGTTCAATAAATAAAACATCTAATATAAAAAGCTCCAAGATAATTGCCAAGAATAAAACCAAATACTTTTTACTCATTATTTCTTAATCTAGGTGAAAAGGATCTCATCCGATCATTAACTTTCGCAACTCTCATCTCAAAGTAAAACAGTTTTAAAAGTTTTTATTATAAAATACATTCTCTACAAAAAAAAACTTTATAACTTCTTTGTAAGTTGTCTGATGATACAATACGAAAAATAGTAAAACCTAGTATTGGAAATACATCAAGATCAAATGTGTTTTAGGCTCACTTTTAACCGTAGTGAGGTGAAAAGTTTAAATATTTAAACTCAATTCAATGAAATGAATTCAATTATTATGTTAAATTATTCAATTAAATGAAAGTTAAATCAGAATGAACCAAATTTAAAGGACATCACTCATTTTGGAGTATTTTTGTACTACTTTTGTAATGCCTAATGGTGAAAAAATTAGTTTCGATATACTTAATACTTGTATTGATAAAACTAATAACAATTTTGCTAATAAATGCTATGCAATTGAGTTATTTGGAAAATAAGATATAGATTTTGTATCGTCACTCAATCACGAAGACACGCCATAACTGTTCTGCTTTAAAGTGTCATAATTATTGTTTGATAATTTTGCACACCTAAACTATGCAAAATAAAGGATATTTTCCAATTACATTGTAATGTTCGTACTTTAAACTATTTTAAATTGTATATGCAACTGTTGATACAATTTAGCCCATGTCCCTATACAAAATGAATGATGTCCTTTAGTAGAATGATGTCCTTTATACTTATGTGTTGGAACCCCATTTATGTTTTCGCTCACATGGATCCTTTGGATACCAGTATCGAGCACTTTGGGTTCCAATTTTTTTAACAATAAAACTAATACAATAATCTAACAAAACAAACTAATCTAACACAATATAATATCAATTGATCTGATAATTACTTTGAGTTATAGCAAAACAAGCTACAATACCCTAGGTCATAACTTGAGTTGCATTAAAATCGGTGTAAGCATGTTTGCTTGTCACTAAAATCCATACGATGCGACGCTTACTTTCACAAAGGCAACCTTTATCGCAAAAGCGGCCATCCATAGCAAAGTCGCGCCGCCGCGTTTGCCGCCGCCCGGCATCCATCAATGTCAGAGAAGGAAGTTTTTCCTAACGCTCTTTGCTTGGGATCCAGTTCACTGTTTTTGTTTACAAACTTTCAGCGCGGATGATACCGGTGTCACTTATCGAGGCTAAAAGATCTAGCTTACCGATGTTTAGTGAACCGAAATACATGACTCTTCTAACGACGAAGAATTCTCTTCTCTCTTCTAACGTACATTATCCTAATTACTGATACATATTGTTAATACATAAAAATCCATGTGTGATAACTCAGAAATAAATATGTTCTACCCATTCTCTATAATACATTGGATCCTTATAATACTATAATAGAAATTTAACGTGGCCCTTAAATGTTGGCCTGTTGAAAAAGTTCAGAGTCGCTCAGCGGGCAATGTAGAGAGCTATGCTTGGTATGTCTTTGCGCGATAGAATCCGGAACGAGGATATTCGCCAATAAACCGGAGTTACCGAAATAGCTCGTAGGATTTGCAAGCTGGAGTGGCTAGCTTTGTCGAATCTCAATTAAAAAAGGTAAAACCTTCATAAAATATATTAATTAAAAAAACTGTGTTAACCCTAGCCATCTACAATAAAGGTATGAAAATTACGAACTCGTTTTTTCACGTCTCAAAGCATAAATAATGCAGAGGACAAACACGAAAAAAGTGTAAAAATATAACAGTTACAACATTCATAATTGTTGTATGAGCACACCACGTCAACGAAATTCCCATTCAGTGGCGCACACGAGTGACAATCGAGATAAATTATTCAACCGGGCAGAAAATATTCAATGTAGCTTATATGCGTGAAATCAAAAAACCGTGTTTGATACAATCAAACCTATTTAAAACCTTTCCGTACATGTATTTATTAATAAAAATGTATAATAAGTTGTTTATTATGTAGATGAAAAAGGGAATATTCATAGGCGGTAATTTATAATTAAATTCTTTATGAATAATATAATTTTTCCTTTTTTTTTATTATGGATCGACTTATGATTTATTGTAGCACTCCGCCTGGTGTTATCCATGAATGTATGCGACTGTTAGTACACTTATAACTCCAGTAGTAGTCGTATCCACTATGCCTAGTTAAAACCGTGTTAAAATAGAACCACTATAATTGACCTTAACTGGCATACAAAGCTATGTTCGATACATATTAGATACAATGTAATTACTAAGTGACATTTATCAAGTTTCGACACAGGGAGGGAAGCCGCACGTAGTTGTACGTCAGATAAGAGTATTAATAATAAAACAAGCAAATACGAGTGAAGTACAAAGAGTTTCGGCGGTTCCTCGCGTGACCGGACTCTCACGTAAACTTCTAATTTCCACGACCTTTTCAAGAAATTCGTTTGTACAATTGTTATTTATAAAGTCGCGTGGACGTTCGATTTAGACCGCGATAAAGCAGTTAAAATTGTTTATTAAAGTAATAAAATAACGGGTTCGTATGAAGCATTTATGACTAGAATGACAATTCACTTCACGACAGACTTCTCAATATTATGGGGTCATTTTATAAATGTTGCCTATTGAAAGGAGTGTCGTGTTTACAAGGCACGAAGTATTGTTAATAAATAGTTTGCAAATTGCCACGTGCAGCCCAGCAATTACCGTCAGCAAATATTTGAGGTCAGCATATAAAATGTACGAGAGTTGAGGGTGCAATGTGTATTTAAAACTATGGTGACAATAGATATCGCAATGTATATTATTAAAGGTCACAGTAATTAAATTCTTTATAAATATAATGTCTTGTGGCCTTCTTCTATCCTAAGCCATGGTAGAACTATACGATGATAAAATAAACAAATTATCACGCCTTTTTCCCACAGGGATAGGCATAGACAATGGAGCCACATAAAGCGGGAGATTTTAATTTCATTGCAATTTGTACTTGCAAGTGGATGTGAGCCCTTATCAGTTCTGGGTTTAGAGGATGAGCTGGGATACTTCTCAGAGACAAACAAACTGAGACATAAATCAATGTCAGCAAGGGAAGTTTATCGCGCTTTTGCTTCCGTACGAACGCGACGACGCGAGATGCTTTAAATGTGTTTGTTTTGTGCCGAATTTCAATGTTTTACGATATAAATTTGTCCAAATATTTTATGGGATTCATTAATTACATTACCTATTTCTACTATTTATCAAGCGCACTCATGGTTTCCTCTACTAATGAACCAGTGCAATATTTATTAATAAAAAATTGTGGGATATTGTGGAGATTTTATAAAAACGTACTTAGAATATGTAATTTTAAATAGGATTTTTAAAGAAGGTATTTTTTTAAATTATATTGTACATTCCTATACTAAGCTACTAAAGTACTTGTATCATAGAAACAGGACAACCGAAGTAAATATTGGTATACATTGGTACCGGTGAATGGTTTCAAACTATTGCACTGACACTACACCACGGTCGCTTTAAATTAAGAGTATTATAACGAAGACAGTTGGTGCCCATTTGCCCAGTCGGGTTAGAATGTACCACCATTTTCGAGTGTGTGAAAAGACTTAGTCGCGTTTTGGGATCAACTGACCTGACATAGTGAATGCGACAGCTACTTATAGTTATTTACCTGTAATGACGGATGTGATGTGAAGGAAGCAAGGGAGTTGTGTAAGGATCGTGGTAAGTGGCGCTCTATTGTCTCTTTCATCCCTGTGAGAAAAAGGCGTAGCAATTGGATTGATTGACAGACATCTCCATTCATGGATCGTACTCCAGCTTAACAACCGTTTGAGTGCTGTTATTTGTCGAGCCTTACTAAAAAAGTCATGTTCAGAAAATTTATCATAATGTGCGCCGCAAAGAGTTTTCCCAATATAATTAGTCGTCCAGCATATGCGATCATTTAATTAATTAATAATGCCTCCACCGTCCGCTTTATTTATTGTTTTAATAATATTATTGTTAGTCCTGTTTATTATTCAGTGTTCAGTTCACAGTTGTTCACAGTTGCATCGGTTATTTATTTAAAAAGCAGTAATACAATTAATAGTGTGTTCCTCTTTAAACCATTAGCCTGAAACCTCTAGGTTTTAATTCTGAAGGCTTTTAAGACCATTAACCTGGGTTTAAAGCTGCTCTAAAATATATTAGTTTTAGTGAACTTTAAACCTAAGTTATTATCTATATATTTTTTTATGTTAAATTCAATATTAAATATTAATAACCTATAAACACAATAAATATAAAGTGGTTCATTAACATTTCAGAGCTTGTAGAAAGAATAGGTAATATTTTTACCTATTAATTATTGTTTACGATTCATTTAATTTTATTTATTCGGGTAAAAATTCCAAGTTGAACAAAAGAATTCACATGCCTCTGTGTATAAAACTGTCACTATCAGCCTTTTTTTTCACTTTGTTTTCTTTACAATTGTTTAATATATAAAAACATAAATAACAAAACCGTTTTTGTTTACTAAAAATAATTTTGTATCTACTTAATTTAATTGTAAAAGAATTTAAACCCCTTTCTGACTAGAATTAAAACCTGGTTTTCTGACTAGGGTCTTATAGGGAATGAACCCAATTAAATATTATGTATTTGTGCGTTTTTAACGAGTTAACATTTTATTACTTACTAGCTGTGCCTCATGGTTTCATCCTTGTTTCAAAACTGTGTCTCGTAACTCCATCCGTCTTCAATTTGATAACATCCCTAGTAAAAGATATCAAATTGATAAGAAGTAAGAAGCAATGTTAGATAAAGCACCGTAACTCTGCCTTCCTAATTTCTGTAAAACTAGAGTGTTTTTATGTTGTGTACTTTTACCGATCTGAGAAAATCCATCATCAGGTTCTCCAGATTCAAAATGTTAAATAGCCTGTAATCTTCTTTGAGAATTTGGCTATCGAGTTTTGAAATCTGACTGAAAGTCCCAGAGATAAGCGTGTTCAAACAAACACTTCAGCTTTATTATATTTTGACTGTGTTTTAATAGATAAAAAACGGTTATAATGTCGCATTCTATTAGTGAAAGAATTTTTATAATCAGTCCAATAGTTTTTCAATTTATTCATTACAAACAAAAAACAAATCATCTCTTTATAGATGATTATAAAGAGATGTTATCTTAGTATAAATCCTCTGAGCAAAGTGTGAAAAGCACCTTTGGCTGGCATAGTGATGGCGACTGAGGCAACCGTATACTGAGTCAGATTTTCCTTTATCAGCGCGCGTAGAGGCAAATCGAGGCATGTTATGTAAAATAAATAATACAAATAGAATATTGGATATTTAACTCTCTCTGTATCGTTCAGATAGCATGAACAATAAAGGTCGTTATAGAGCAATACGCATCATTACATTGCTAGGGTAAATCTTCGGCTCCTGGCACCAACGTACAATAAAACAGACGGCAACCTTGCCAAGGCGCTTTGCCAAAGAAGTTCAGCCGCTCAAACTCTCTAGTCTCCAGCCGATTTAATGAGAGAACGCTACCAACAAATCCTTACCTACATTTTAATAATAGACTGCAAATTCCATTAACTAATAAACCATAGTATTATCCTTTTAAACTTTATTTTATTTTATTGGTACTCGACATATGCAGAACCTTCCTTGAACGGAGGCGACTGCTACTACAGTTAAATAACTCGTACAAGTAGCAGTGACATCCACTTTGCCAGTGGCAACTTACAAGCTCGTCCCGAAACGCGACCAAGTCACTGCATGGTCCGTATACTTGTTAGGTCCGTATACCTCGGATGCCGATCGATCGAGTCTGCCGAGACAGGGGATTCTTAAACAACCAGACCCGGAGCAAATTTCCGACTCCTTTTTTTAATAATATTCATAATATTTATTCTTATAATTAGATTATAGATATTAAAGCTACATAATACAATTCTTTGCTCCGACTGACCGACCAATCGACCGACGCGACTAGTCAAAACTTTTCCATTAAAAGACTGCATCTTTTGTTTCAGGTATGTTCGCTGGAGCTATGTCAGAACAAAAATAGTTTTACTATAGAAATCCAGTATCATTAAAAACTTTATATCAAATAACACAGAAAACTTAGAAACTAAGCCCGCATCACATTGTGTCACTGACTAAACTACTTTACTACACAATGAAAGGAAAAGTTTCATCCTTTTCAAAGGCACGTACCAAAATTGAACAGTTGGCGCGGACGGGCCGGCTAAGCGAGACTTCGGCATCAGTCATTGTCAACAAAGTTTATCGCCTCGCCCGTAACCCAACTGAATCGCACGGCACCAATGTGTTTGTTGTGGTCTCCAAGGATTAGAACATTAAGATGCTACCAGATTGTAACCTACAGCATAATCTAGTGTATCATCTTTTATGCTTCTATACAGTACTATTTGCAATGCAATCATTATAATATGGCGCGAATATCCATCCGTCCGTTCTTGAACAGAATATTATTCATCCTCTTTCTAGGTTAGGTAGAGGGCCAATTTGTTAGGACGATTGAAACCCAAAGCTTATATTAAGAGTGCTGTTCGGAAAAGTAATACAATAAATCTATTTTTTGCGACATAGTGACGGCGATAGTGACAGTATTTGAATCGTTTTTTCAGTCGTCGGGCCGAGTCTCAATAAAAAAATGTTCGTGTAAAAGCATCGGTTTGCTGGAATTGCGCATAGGGATTTAACCCTGATTGGAGAATACAATTACGATCAGAGAAATGAACTTAGGATATAATACAAGATCTCATTTCTTAGTTTAATTTTATTTGAAAAGTTCACTTCAATTTTGGAACGGAATTTCAATTTGCTGCAAAAATTCACCTTTATCCAACTAGAATTCAAGTGTGTCAAAAGCTGCAGATAAATTGGCACCTCCATTGCGGAGAATGCTTCTGAAGTCAAATCCCCCAAAGATAGAACGAGAGCTGCCGCCCCGCCGCTTCTATCTAGTGCTAGTACGTCAGAGCCATGTCATTTAAAACGGCTGATCCGACGTCAAGTGTTCGCCTTTTATTGATAGCCCTACATTCACTACGATACCGCTTCGGCGATTCACTAATCCCAGTATTATCTTTACATTGCGACTTTGTTAGTACGTTTCTACAAACTTCTACTAAATACTTTTTTTGGTCAGTTCTTTGGTAAACTTTATAAAAATGTGAAAAGCTACTAAATTATAGTTTATTACAGCCGTATACGACCGTAAAGTGACTTAGTTGTATTTCGGTATCAGCTTGTAAGTTGCCGGTTAAGTGGAGCCGACTGCTACTTACAGTTATTTAACGTCCCCAATAATGGACCGCACTCAATCTTAACATCAGGCAAGGTATTTTTTTTAGCTTTTTAATATTCATTTCTATACTTAGCTAATAAAGTGCTTGTATCATAGCAACAGGACAACCAAAGTACATATATCAAAGATACATTGGTACTGGTGAGTGGTTTCGAACCCGGTGCTCTCGGTTTGTGTAACCATTGCACTGCCACTACACCACTGTCAAACCACAATAATAGAAAAAACATAATTAGATTAAAGGAAAAGAAATTTAACAATTAAATAAGCGTATTTGCACAAACTTTAGTAAGTTCGACATGAATTCCAATATAGAAATCCGAACATTGCCTAAACGGATGATGTGGTTAAGGGTTAAGCGTACCATTTGAAAAGTCGAAACCAAACTAAAACTGTAGTGTTAGTAAATGTTTGAACTAGTTACAAGACACACCCTCGACTAAAATGTTAATTTAAACGTATACCGGGAGATAACTTTGTGAAATTAGACATATCTAGGATAAATTGTAACTTTGAAGTGAATGCTAGTTGTATAACGAAGATTTACAAGTAATAGTTGGTAGTAATAATAATTTATTTACATTTTCCAAAGAATTAAACAAATTTTATGCGTCTTACTATCGCGTTTAATTTCATTTTGATTTATAATAAACGCGATTGTAAGCGGTAAAAATTTGTTTAATTCATAAATCAATGTTCGCGCAAAATCTAAGAGTACCTATACTATTACATTTTCTATTTAACATGTTTAAAATTATAGAGTTTATCGAGTGAGTTTCGTGAATAACATACCCAAGACGGGCGCGATTTATTGATAGCATGTACTAAAGATGCCAGTTCGTCTAATCCCTAGAATCCCACCGAAACTAAGGCAGAGCGATAAATAAATAATGTGCTATCTTTGAAATTCAACGAATTGTATGCTGTATGTATAACTACATATTTTTTCCACCTATTTTTCATTTTATTATGTTTCTTGTATGTACTCTTATAGAATTTGGTTATAAAATAGATTAAAACTTTTTTAAACAAAAATTAGAATTATATATAACCTCTTACCTAGTTAAAACATTATTTCCGAGTTAATCGAAAGCTGCTGATTTCCCAAAGAGCTTTATGTCATTAATTTCGTTTTATTTTTCCTTTCTCATAATAGGGGAGGTAAAATAGCGCGCAGCAGCATTCAAAAAGCGTTATTTGTCCCGCTCCGCCGCCATTTACTGCGACAAAATAGATTACGTGCAGGGTACGCCCCTAACCTCGTTACTCGCGGGAGGTAGTACTCCAACGTACACCTGAAACACTGTTTATTCTCAGCAATGCTATTATTCTGATATTTGTTATATCTTCCGTTTACTAATTAACTTTTATGCTACAAAAATAAAATAAAAACGTCCAATGAAAGAACTAAAGAAAGTCAAGGGCAAGAAATATTTGAAACTCTTTGATATTCTACGTATCATTTGGTATTATGAAAATTTGCAAACATTGAAATACATGACATAAAAATGTTTGCTAGGCGTAAACGTGAAGTAATAACCTTATAAGAAGTAGGTATATAAAATAAGTATGTATATGATGTAAGTATGTAATTCAATTAGCCTTTACCACGTCCCACTCTCAGTTTCTGACAACTTTTGTATTATTTTGGATACATTTTAAATTAAATAAGGCATCCTCGAAAAGAAGGTCAACTGAAGATTTATTCCTACTTTATTATTAAGAATTTGACTATAAATGGTGTTTCGAATTATTATTATTTATATATAATATATTATAATATTAATATAAAATAGAATTAGGAAAACTTACAATCACTTCAAACAAGCTTTAACTTTGGCAAATTAAATTAGTCTCAATGTGCGTCGAAGCAAAATTTTATTAAAATCTACTAGTTATTTATGCTTTTGAATAGTGTAATACAATTTGACAGTAATGAAGGTAAATTGGCTTAATTTTGTTGGAAACATCAATTAGCGTAAAGGCGGGTAAATTGTAATTTACATCAGTAGCAAATCAAGTGGTGCGTGCACGAAGTCCTTCGGGATTTATTTTCACTCAATTAGCTTTCATTATTAAAATCTTTGATCGGATATTGACACTTGACAAACAAATCAAATTACATAAATTCGAAAAATTATTTACATATTTTCTTTAAATTGTCGTTTATAGATGGGCAGTATAATAAAAAAATATGTTAGAAACCTTTAATTATTCAATCAATCAATCAAATTGTCACGTTTTTTTCCCACAGGGACATGCCACTTACCACGATCCTTACACAACTCCCTCACTTCTTTCACATCCACTATTCTTTAAATAATTTACGATAAAACAGGAATTATTAATTAAGAATATTGTTCATAAACCAGATAATGTAATATGTTGTTTTAATTTCATTGTAATTTATTAGAAAAAGTTTATCACAAATGGGGATAACTGAAATAATTTATACACAAAGTGCGTAAGTATTGTTATGAACATTGCCATAGATATTGGTGAAACTCCAATTAAAGTCGTATACATTAATTAATATTCATGAATTTAGAAGCAAAATGTGTCAGATAATGTTTCGAAACGGAATCAGTTTGTACTAACTTTACGTTCAACTCCACATTCAACAATTATCCCTGATGGAACTAACTTTGAAAGTTCTGTTAGAAGTTAATTTATCTTTGGCACAAATATGTATGTACACTTTTAAAACAATGGGTGAATGGTTGAAAGGGTTAAATATTGAAAGGGTTAAGGGTTAAAAATTATACAGAACGTAAAGTGATTTGGTCACGTTTCGGGATCACCGGGATCAGTTGCCGGTTCCAACTAGGACGGCATAGTGGATGTGATTGCTACTCACAGTTATTGAATTGTATTAGCAGTGACATTCATTCTTGGACCACACTTTGGCTTAACATCAAGCGGGGTGCTGTCATATGTCGTGTCACAATTAAATAAAAATAAATATGGAAATTTAGAAGTTAAATAAATATATTTCTAAAGGCTTATTATAAATGCGAATAATTCTATTCTAATGACGTTGATAGACAAATTATTGTCTCGCTATGTATCTAGTAAAGATACTTAATATTTTGTTTCCTAAAAAATGTATACCTAAAAACACTACTATTTAAAAAAGAATGTAACTAGAGGCTTCTGCAACTCTTTGCTATACTTCAACAAAGTTACAAAGCCACGAGAGGGCTGCTCCATTGTTTCCGAAAGTTGGTTCATCGATAAAAAACCCTAGCTAGGTCTTCAACATAACCCCGATTTCCCTAACCACAAATCCTTTAATGGTTTCTAGAAAGCAAGCAAAGCGTAAACAAAATTTTAACAGTCACTCTGTTAATTTGGCAAATTACAGTGAAAGTTAAGTGAAACAAGCGAGCTACTTAGAAAAACTTATGAGAACGCAAACGTCCCTGAAGATGTCGCTGGGGTACATGTAGAAGGAACGGTGACCTTAACGTATCTCACTGAGCCGCTTCTCGTTCGTTGACCTATTTATTCTGTGCAACCCAGTTCTAACGTCTGAAACGGACTTCACGACAACCGAAAACGATGTTTCGTAACCATTTCCCTATGGCTTTTTTTATGGGAGGGCGCTAACGTACCGTTTGAAGACCGTTCGGCTTCTTTAGAGTTTTAATTCCTAATGCCTTGGTAAATGTTTTTTATTCGGAAACAATTGAGGGCAATAGAGAGGTGTTCGAATTCCCAAAGAGCGTTTTAAAGGAAATGTTAGGAATTACTTTGTTATAATTAATTGAACTTTCTTATTTAAATTCCGTGTATTTTTAGAGGAAATGTAATTTAGAGAAATGATCACGTACCACGCCTTTCTTAATTCATAATGATTTGCAATAATAATTTTATCTCTACATGCTATATTTTCCCTGTTTCATTTATCCATACCAAATTATCTATACTAGTATCATACATTCATTTGTCCTTGCCGAGTTTATGTACTATTATTAATATAAATATCTATTATAATAAATTTTAAATTGGGCTAAGAAAACAATATATTACAAAACTAAAAATAAGATCATCACTATAGCGACAAATAAGAAAAATCCTCATATCCTTAATCTTCAACATTTATCACAGATATACGAGTATTGACGAGTGAAATTAAAAAATAAATTAAATTATCTATGATTATGTAATATCAGCCAGTAACTTACTTGTACAGTTTCTTTATTTATCAAAATGACAAAAATAAAACTATTTTTTCAATCAATCAATTTATCCAATTGCCACGCCTTTTTCTACAGGGATAGGCAGAGACAATGGAGCGCCACTTGCCACAAGCTCTATAGTTATGGGCACTAGGCAACTCAGCTTTCTTAAGGATGTCTCCGATTTGGTCGGAGAACACCCTTCTGGGTCTGCCTCAATTAACGCATCCACATTAGATTATTACACCATTTTTTATTCTAATATAATTATTATATTTCAAAAAGAGGTGTATAGATAAGTGGAAAAATATTCCTTTCTTCCATATTAGCATTGATGACTTGGTATGGATTCATAGAACAGACCCTACATTTATTTTAAAGCTTTAAATATAATTGTATCTATGTGCAGTATTATAGTAAACAGCAGTTACCTTGTTAAGCAAAACCAATTTAAAAGATCTTCAAATAAAGAATTAAGCTAATGATAATAAAATTCCGATAAGTAAAGCTGAAGTACAGGTGCCTTCGGGAAAATGGAATCACCATTAAAGGTCGGTGGAGCACTTCAGCGCTTTATCGGAAATAGACTTAACAGTGACTTTTTGGGCCTCAATTTGACATGAATATTTATGAGACGTCCTTCTTTTCCGCTTCACAGACATAACTTGGCTTAGATGCTTGATGGAGTTCGTCGAGGTCTTGCCTCTTTAAGCCAATTACACTTTCTACTGATTACTCATTGACTTGATGGCGTCATTACATTGAATGTCAACTATGATATTATTAAGATTATTAATTCAATATTTTTAGTAAAATTTTCAAAGAAATATTCTTCGTTCAAATAAAAATACACTTTTATCTACAAGTAAAAAATATACGATATTCTAAAACGAAATTCGTGGTTTTCATTGTTTGTATTAAACTTAGGGTGGATTTAACTTGTTTCGTATTTTTAGTTTTTTTAACATGCTTTAGTTAAGATATATGTAACAATTTACATAGGTCAAATAAAAGTTAATAATTTTTTTATGTAAAAGGTAGAATTCAGAACTTTATTACAGGTGCAAGCGTTGAATCTTTTATTATTATTATGGCTTGACATGTAACTGCGCTGCATGATGTTAAGCTGGAGTGCATTCTATGATGGAGGCGACTGCTACTACAGTTAACTATGTTTGCTTAATTAGAACTGGTAACTTTCACGCTTTCCCGTAACGCGACTCGTCACTTCACGGGGTCTATACACTAAAACGTAGTGATACTATACGCTGGATCGTCAGATTGGGTAAATGATCCACTCCTAAACGACCTGGAGCAAAAAGCTCTTTTTTATTAACAAACATTTGCCACATGCAAATAAATATTACAAATTAATGCTATAAATTAATAAAAGCTTTGCTCCGACTGGTTTGTTTCAAAAAATATTCATTCTTCTTATAGAAATAAAAAAACACGTTCTTTATCTCGACGTTGTTTAAGCTTTTAATCTAAATTATGAAATAAAAATATTGTAATGACAATAACTTTGTACATTGTAATTTTATATTTTGCAAAAATGCTAAAACTAATTTTCATTATACAAAATGTTTCAAGTTAAATGGAGCAAAGGCAATAAAACGCTTTTTACAATCTGCGTATTATGCAGTAACAAACTTTAAGTACTCCCAAGAGTTCCTTAGTTTCAATTATATTTTAAAGGTTCATATATTAACATTCCATAATATTCCTAATAGCATTTAGACTTCATTAAAGCTTTTTAAATGGGTTGGAATTTTTTAAGCGATGCGTGAAGAAGCCTCTTTGGCCGGCATAGTGACGGCGACTGGGAGAGTTGTGAACTAACCAGGGTTTTTCAGTCATTCATTTCATTTCAGTCATTCGCATTCTTGTACCTCGATCATGGCTTACCAACAGGCTAGATGTCGAGTCATAATAATAAAAAAAATAAAAAGTTATGCTACTGTAAGTAGCAATCACATCCACTATAACGGCCTAGTTGGAACCGGCAACAGACTGGGATGGGTACCATTGCCTACCACTCTTTGATGACCATTTACCTAAGAAATTAAAACCAAATAAAAAATGACGCCTACAAAAATACATACCATGGCTTTAATTTAGTATTGTTTTTTTTTTTTCTTTATAAATCCTAAAATATCTTTCATTAAGTATCAACTTGAAATTCGTTCCATTTAAATAATCTATATCGTTTCGCAATTACACATTAACATAGGATTAACAGATGTGCCAATATACGAAGAGGATTATTGAGATAATAGAAAAGTCCCACTTTCTAATTGCCTCTTAGAATTGGAATTGGAAAAGGGATTCTATACATTTTGTTAGTACCTATCTATATAAACGATATATAGATAGGTACTTAATTTATTTCCATTCATTTATGTTTTCTTTCACTTTCTACAATTGTTAGTAACAATTATTTATGTAGTACCTACTATATTAATTATGGATTAAAAATGTCTATAATCAATAGACATTTTAACGTGACCGTGGTGTAGTGGCAGTGCAATGACCACGTAAGCTGAGTGGCACGGGTTCGAAACCACACACCGGTACCAATGTATCTTTGATATATGTACTTTGATTGTCCTGTTTCTATGATACAAACACTTTAGTAGAAATGTATAATAAAAAATTAAAAACAATATACTGATAATTAAATTTTGCGACCTTACGAATTTTTTAAATTGTGATTCGACTTGCCTAGGAGAGCTAGCGTTCACGGTTTTCTCTGCCGCCTTCACTATACCGGCTAAGATAAGATAAGGCAACCATAATCTGAGTCGGTTTTTGAGATCATCGCGTCGGTGCTCTTGGACTTCTCCTTGCATACCATCAGCAAGTCGAGATCTGATGTCGAGTTTCAATAAAATAAATGCGTAAACATCTTCCTTATTGCACAAAATTTACTAAAAATGTATCGAATATTTTATAACAAAATTCAGTGACTTCCTAGTCAATGTCACATACATTTTGCCAATCTTAATAAAAATATCTGGCATCAATCCAAATATGCATGCTCGCAATTTTCTAATACTTACTTCATAGATCATTTAACATTATAAAATAACAATATGGGCTTACAAAGATTTTATAGGTCTTTATGAATACAGAATACTCTATAGTATTTTAAGCGATTTTATGACCTTTGCTAGTAGGTACATACTAGATATTTTTTAGTGTGATCCTACATTTGACAGCACCCCGCCTGGGGCTCGAAACTCTAAATATGGCGACAAAAAATCAGTGAAATGCGTCGCGGTCGCAAGTGACCAATCAACGTAGCTTACCTATTATTTTGTTATTCGCTGATTGGTTACGAAGATGTCAAATATCTGTGCAAATTCGCTGTCGTGTAGTTAAGGGGGAAATTCCTAAGAATTAGGGCCCTGATGTTAAGTTAGCGTAGCGGGGGCGGAGGGGGCGGCAAAATTTCAAAAAACTAAAAAAAATCGTTGATATTTGAACCTGTAATTCATATTTTTGTTGTATTGAACTCCTAAATAAGGGAGCGGCAAATACGACTGCTACTATAGGTAAATATTTGTAGCAGTCACATCCACTAAACCGGCCTAGCTGGAACCGGCATCTTACAAACTGATCCCGAAACGCGACTAAGTCACTTCACGGTTTGTGTGCTTCTAACGTGGCAGACTGGGCACTACTGCCTACCACTCTCAGTTTCTTTAAATCACATTTTATGCTTCTATAAAGCAACAATGCATGTACTAAGAAGCATTCCATTCATCCGTGGATTTATTTATTTATTGGAAAGACCTTGAAACAGTTAAGATTGAAGATAATCATCAAGTTCGAAAGATACCATCATAGTTCAGAAAAGTTACGCAGTAAATGATAGTAATTTTATGAAGAAGCTTTGGTTAGATTCGAATCGCGCATACGGATGTCACCCGGACTTGTTTTATTACAAATATATAACTATATCAATAAACGCCAAGTCAAATAAACGCCGACGCTGAAATTACAACGAAAAACACTATTATTAAGGTACATAATATATTAAAAAATATATATATTAACGAGTAAATTTATGAAATCATTATTGATTTTCTTTTATTGACTTTTACTCGACTAATAAATATTATATTAATATGTAATATTAAATCTCTTGAATAATATTTACTTTTAATAGGTACTATATTAATATTTAAACAGTTTTAATGTTGATCATATTGAATAAATAATTGCACAAAATACGCACAGTATAACATAAAGTGCGTAGTTTGTGCACATGTAAAAATGTATCGTATTGCGCTGTTAAATGGGAATTTACTATATATAAAACAACACACGCTTTCCATCACAAAGTGAAATAAGGTTAATTGCATTAATACATTCGGACCTACATGTAGCCCGATGTTAAATTAAAAGTAAAACTGTGTTTTACTTTTAAGTTACGAATATTTATTACATTTTTTAAGTACCTCTTGCTCAGTGACGTAGCGTGGAAGACAGCCGCCCGGGGCGGAAAAATCATTTGCCTCCCCCTTATTTAGAAGTTTCAATCATAAGTACAACAAAAATACAAATTTCAGGGTAAAATTTTAACGATTTATTTTAGTTTTTTATAAATTATGCCGCCCCCTAAATGTGCCGCCCGGTGCGGATCGCCCCCTCCGCCCCCGCCACGCTACGCCACTGCTCTTGCTCTCTTTATAAAACAAAAATAATTGAATACTTTTCATTTTATTATAGTTCGACGTATGACCCTGCCTGATCTTACGGGTAACAACTGCAAGCAGCAGTTGCAACTATGTCAGCCTGATCCTGAAACGCGACTAAGTTACTTCACGGTCTGTACACTTGAAAGTAGTGGTACTAAAAATAAATGTTACAAAACAAATATTTGCTCTGACCGGGAACCGAACCCAGGACCTACTTGTAGCGGACTAGTGTGTTAACCAATGCACCACGTGGGTTATTACTCTTAGTAACATAGTTTTTTTAGGAACTGCCTCTTATTCTTTTCATAGCACTAAAAATAATAAAATAGTTTAAATATTAACATTTTTACACTTTTTAAATTACATTTTTTATTATTTTTCATAAATTATGAGTATGAGCTTTTGATACATTTTGAAAGCTTTGTAGCCACGGTGGTTACACCACAACACGATGTTCGCCCAAAATTTAATAAAACTGCAAGATAAATTTAATTAAATGTTACTTTGAGCAGCACTAATTGATTACGAATTTTACACAAGTAATAACCGATAATCGAATCGAAAGCTCCTAACAGCTTTCGTTAATCCCAGATTGAGATTTCAGTATTTCGATATTGTATTTAAAAAATATAAACTCAATATTAATCATTCATTAATTGTAACAGTGTTTCGAAGCTTTTGGTACAATTAACTATGAACTACAAAATAAATTCAATTAAATGTTCCTTTAAACAGCAATAATTGAATTCGAACTTTACACAAACACTCAATTAATGAACTATAATCGAATATTTTTATTCGAATATGAAGCTCCTAACAGCTTTTATTAATCCCAGATTGAGATTTTAGATTTTCGATATGAATTCAATTCGTACGATTCTAAAGTGGGCAGAGCATTTCACAGAAAATTTTGTGAACTCCACTGTGAAACGACAAACAAGAAATTCGATTTTGTGTACTCTGCTTGGCCTTGCGTGTAATAGGCTTTTATAGTTTGCTAGCACTAACTTCTGTTTACTTTTCTATATTTAAGGCTTAGTTATTACTCGAATATAGAAGTGGGATGTCGGTGGTGCCCAGTCAGCTAACCTAGATTAGTACCACCACTTACAAGTGTACAATCTATAAAGTGTCTTAGTCACGATTCGGGATCTGCTTGTAAATTGCCGGATCCAAGTAGGCCGGCATAGGCCTGCAGTTCATGTATTAATATTTTGATAGAAACCTGTACAAGATCGGGTAAATCGTAACAGATGTTATATTTGTTTCTGAAAGCTGTAGAATCAAGTAAGGCAAATATCACGTTGAATCGCTAGTAAACCAGGGCTTTGTCTAAAAACAAGCTGCCAGCCAGCATGTGTCTGGCACCACAACCAGCATTTTAGTATACTCGTTTCACTTGCAAATATTTGCTTAGTTGAGGTTTGCCATCTTTATTCAACACATTGTTTATGTAAGTATGCATATATGTACATATTTTGTCTAGCCTTTGTGCCAATATTGTTTCTTTTGTACTTTGCCTGAAACTTGACACTTTATTTATTTAAAAACTTGCCGTACACAGGACGACTTAATGCTAGTTAGCATTTTCTACCACTCAACTTTTAGGATAATAAAAGCTATCAAATTGTGAGCAATAGGAAGGTCAAATCTTCAAATGAGTCAATTAGATAACTATAGGGATAGGCAGAGACAACGGAACGCCACATGCCACGATCCTGACACAACTTTGTCCACATCTACAATTTTCTTCACAATGGTTATGGGCACTAGGAAACCTAACTTTCTTGAGGATGTCTACGATTTGGTCGAAAAACACCCTCCTGGACCTGCCTAGTTTAACGCATCCATCCACATCAGATTTATATATTCCTTTCGTCAATCTACTTTCACTCATTCTTTCCATGTGCCCAAACCATCGAAACATTTCTTAGTCATTTCCTTATCACTACATTGTCTGTGCCTATTCCTGTGGAAAGAGGCTTGACAATATACATACATAAATATCTTCCCAAGATGTTAGGACTTTTTAATAAGATAAAAGGACAGTAGTTTTTTTAAAGATTGATATCAATATTAAACATCCTCATCATCAATTTTCACAGGGAGACACCCAAACGCCACTTTCCACTAACACAACACTGTAAAATTATAAACATTCATTGTTCAAAGTTACGTATGTATGTGGGTACGTAGCATAAATAAATCCTATAGAAATGCAAAGGAAGTGGATTAGATACGTAGTTAATAGTTATCTAGATTTAGTAAGATCCCACAAACGAAAATAAATTGTGAATAGCTCGAACCTTTCAAGGAGATGAAATTCCGGGTAGCTTCTAACCCCAGTCCGATATGATCAAATTCCCTACGGTGCCAGCGCGCTCTGTAAGTTGACGGGTGGCCTAGATATTCCATAGCCGCTTACACCAACAATACATTAAGTTATTCTTTTCTACTTATTTCTATTCAAACATTACAGCGTTCTTTATATAAATACTCTATATATTTTTTGTACTAAAATATTTCTATTTACATTCTTATTTTTTGTAGTAAACCTTATTTAACGATCCGTCTCCGTTGAGTACATCTCAATTCGTTGAATAGAATGCAAAAAATTCCTACTTCTTACTTTAGCAGGCAAGGCACGCGCAAACCCGCGGGCACTCGAGATATCTAAAAGCATCTTACGACCAGACCACCGGAGCACTTTATTCTACGAACCATTATAATCGCTCCAAGTGATGCAGTTTGCAATGCAGCCTTTCTTCGTTTCAAAAGATTCCAAAGATTTTTTTATATAAATTTTGGGTAATTAGTGGGGTGATTATATAAAATAGCATTTTAATACTTGCAATTACTGTGTTTTTTGGCTGGCATAATGACGGCGTCTGAGGCAGCCGTAGAATAAAAGTCGTCGGCAATCTTGGATCTTGCTTACCATCAAGCAAGCAGAGGTCAGAGGTCGTGTCCTAATAATAAAAAATAGTCTCTATAATGAAAATGTAGGGCTTGAGGAAGCTCACCAAAAACATTTCTCGAAACGACACGTTTTATCTACACCAATTATTATAATCTGTAAACGCCTACAGAATTCTGAACAATGCTGAAGTATAAATATTATGTTATAGAACAAGTTAACTCGGCTGTGAAAAAGCTTCTAGAAATATCTCGGACGTGGAAACATCATACTGGAACAACAATGTCATCACAGTGTGAGCTTAGTACTCATCAATCACTCGCGAGAATAAAAAGGGATGGTTGGCTGTCGATAGGGCACGACACTTACCATTACATACTTTGTCATTCTCGCACGATGCATACAACACTTCTCCTATTACATTAACTCATGAACGTCAATATATTTTAGATAAATGTTGTAACAATTTTCACGTATACATTAATATACATTAGCTTTTTGATAGGGATATACGAATCCGCCGTGGCCGATCCGGGGTAGTCACCGGTTCCAAATAGGCCAACATAGCATATATGCTACTTGCACTTATTTAACTGGGTAAGCAGTCACCTCTATTCATGGACGGCATACGCATTTCAGCCCAGCATTAGCGTAATAAGAAGTCTGTCAAAAATAGGTTAAGAGCGTGGGCTTTAACAGTTTAATAGTATTTTCTTAAATTTTGCGCGAACATTGATTATTGAATTAAACAAATTTTATACGGCTTAAATTATCGCGTTTATTTTGGTTATTGACTTTACAATATTTTATTATTCCGACGTTTCGAGAGCTTTGCAGCCATTGTGGTCACGGAGAGACGTAATAATAACGTGTAAACGTCGGAATAATAAATAATAAACATATAATAAATAATATAATATAAACAAAATAACGCGCTTGAAAGTTTACGTTTTGAACTTGTTCGGCATAGTGGATGTTTCTTGCAGGCATTTAATTATTCTATTTTTGAAAGGCTGTCATATGTCGAGCCACAGTTGAACAATCAACACCGGTTGTTAAGTTCCTCACAGAGGTTCGAATTATCTCTTTACGATAGGATATTAATCGGGCTAAGGCAATTTTCACCTCACGGGGCTAATTCATGCAGAACTTCCTCTTCTTGGCGAGACGCGGGGGTACAAACGGTTGCTATCTCTCACGAGACGCAGACTTCCAACTTCTGCGACTGTATAACGATAATTATAATCAGTTGAAGTTTTATACTATTGTCTCTAAATATAACTTTTATGTGGTTAGCAAAATTAAACCTTATGGTAATAAAAATAAATCATCTATCTTGTTTGTTTATTGAGGCTCGACATAATAACATCACCCCGCCTGATCTTAAACTAGAGTGAATAAGACCATGAATAGAGGAGACTGCAACTACAATTATATAACTGCAAGTGGTAGTCGCACCCACTGTACCGGCCTAGTTCGAACCGGCAACTTAAAAGCTGGTTCCCGAAATGCGGTTCCCCGAAATGATGTCCTTTAGCTCTGTATAAAATATCCGTTAAATGTAAAATGTAAAGTTAAAGAGTGGTGCAACCCATTTTTCTTTTTTTTTTTACTTATACGATACTTTTTACAAATTCGTAAATTATAATTTTTGGTACAACCGGCTGTAAATATTTCTTATGAAGGGTTATCTTAGTAAATAAATACATTAAATGTAAATGTACGAGCCGCATATAGGTTGCCGGTTTGACAATACTGACACGTTGACAGATGAAATGTTAGGAGAACCCAAACCAAAGCATTCTGGCGTGAAGCTGTCAATATCACCCGCTATCCTTTATTTATATGATTGATGTTTACTTGTTATACTTACTTATAGATATGCATAGACACATCTATACATTATAATACACATCTCGTATACATCCTCTAACGTGGTAGGCATTAAAAAAGAGTGAACTGTATAGATTAAAAAAGTACAGTAATGTAACTTAGTAGCGTTTCGGGATCAGCTTGAAAGTTGCTGGTTTCAACTAGGCCGAGGTATCGGATGCGACTGCTATTTGCAGTTATTTACGAGTAAATATGCGCTCTAATAATGAAGGCACATTCATGGTCAGAACATCTTAAAATCAGATGGGGTGCTGAAAAAAAATACAATTATACGGTTACGATATTGAACCCATCGTCCTATAACTACCCCGGTAAATGAATTAAACAAATTTAATGCGGCTTACTATGGCGTTTATTCATTAATCAATATTTGCGCAAAATCTATGAAAATATGACAGCGGTAAAACTAATAATTAAACTTACTATATGCTTTTAATCAGTAATGTATATAAGTTTTGTTCCTCACATCAATTTGCTGATGAGGGGAAGCTGTCTTGTATGAATAGACTTATTCATAGATCGCGTGAATTGAATTAGGTAGGTATTATTAAAGAAGCCTGTAATAAACAACATGTACACGATATTATTAGTATATAAATAGATAATAATCTGAAGCCCTTTTGCTATTTAATTTACTTTGTATATCAATTTTTATTTATAATATAATAAAAATTTGTAAGTTACAAAAAATGTATTGGAAAGTGTGAAAGTCTCGTCTCCATTAATGATCTTAAGAATATTTCGCAAGCAGTGTTTATAAAAGGGAAAGAGGACGGCAAGCCCCGGCCGTCCTGCCTGGAAAAGTTTTTCTATCAGCGGTTCAGAAAATTTATTGCGACAATTTCACCAAAGCGTAATAACACTGCTATTGCTTTGGTGGGTTTATGTCGAGGGGAAATTTTTGCTTACTCCATTCAAAGTCAGAATTGTTTGCTACGAATTACCGCAGCTCCCAAATTTCGCGGTTTTAACTAGTTTACCTCAGCACAGGTCCTGTTCATACTATTTCCGCGTCTGTTTTGATGACAAAGCCAAATTAAAGTAGTTCTATGAAACTAATTTAGTTTTAGCCAAAACTTGTCAAGCCAAATTGATAAATGTGGTTTGTGTAGAACACGGCGCGGTTCATTCGTTTATTTATTAAGAGCGACGTTCGATAATGAAATCAAACTCGACAATTTATCACATTTAGAATTTCACGCATATAATTATCTATACTAATATAATAAAGCGGAAGAGTTTGTTTGTTTGTTTGTTTGTTTAAACGCGCTAATCTCAGGAACTACTGGTTCGAATTGAAAAATTCTTTTTGTGTTGGATAGATCAATTATCGAGGAAGGCTTTAGGCTATAGAACATTACGTTGCGACTTATAGAAGCGAAGAAACAGTCAAAAATGTGGAAAAAACGGGGAATATTATTCGTCTTTGAGGGTTTCCGTTGCGTGCGCTGCGAAAACCGTTCGAGATACCCAAAAAATATGTATGAAATAATTATTCCTCTTTAAATTATCTAAAAAAATGTCTGCGACCGTATATGTCTATCTTTTAAGATTAACTCACCATAACCGTTTTTATGATAGTCAAATTTGGTCTAAATTATTGCATTATTACAAATTATTTGTCAGAGTTGTATTAACATAATAATATTATTCTTTATCGAAATAAACGTGTTATTAATTAGGAGTATTTAACTGTGAACAAAATTGTCATTGACATCACCTAATTTCAATAAACATCTTATAAGATAATACAATTTTAAAATAACTCTGAAACAAAATTCACACGCGTCGCATGATAAGCGCTAACCGGCG
The DNA here is from genome assembly GCA_905220615.1 of Tinea trinotella. Taxonomy (NCBI): domain Eukaryota; kingdom Metazoa; phylum Arthropoda; class Insecta; order Lepidoptera; family Tineidae; genus Tinea; species Tinea trinotella. Next base: position 6,683,548 of record HG992310.1, read on the forward strand.
GGCGAGGAGAGGCGGTGCTTGCAGGCGAGGCGGAGGGGGGTGTAGCTCTACGAGGTATTGTCTGTCTAAGCCGAAATGACGCGCCCCTCCACTGCATTTACGCATACGAGCAAATATAAAATATGGATAAAACACACCGAAAATGCAGTAATTGGTTATTTAGTTGCTGGTTACACACAAAGGAAGAACGAACGTGATGAAGTTTAATAGTATAGTTAGTAATATTTGCATTCACACATTTAAATAAACTAATAAAGTTGAGGGGCGCGTCATTTATAGACAGACAAGCATACTTTGCGGTCGGCTCCCTACTGATCGGTTGAATGCAGCGTTAATTTGTTTTTACGATATAATATCATCGTGCAAAATCCTTTTTTATACAATTTCATTTTGTAGTAGTTTTCTCTATAGTAGGTAGTGTTTGTTTTAAGTATAGTATTTTGTTTCTAATATTTTCACAATAACACTTTTTTTGTTTTGTTGTAAATAATACCTGTAGGTGTCATCTACATTCTTTCAAGGTTAGGTTTTACATTTCTTATTAGGTTAGGTTTTAGTTTAAGCATACAGTTAGTTTGGTTAAGTTTTCATTTCCTTCGTTCTTTCTTCGTCACTGTAATGCCTAGAAAAAGGACTCAGCGTTCTCGGCAGACTGCTGCTGCAAAGCGGCTACGAGATTTGCGCACAAGAAAATAAAACTGAAAATATAATTTACGCAGAAGTACTTTAAAATATATTCTTTTTAAAACTACTTTAAAATATATTCTATAAGTTACGTAATTTAATCGTCTAAAATAAGTCGCGGGTAACAGCTATAGGTAATTTATAATAAAGCTGAGCAGCTAGGTAAACAAAAAATAATATGATTCCCAAAATAACTATTCCACGCGGACGCAGTCGCGGGCACAGCTAGTAAGATATAAACTCAGTTCACCTATACTTGAATATATTCTACAAGTAACTAAGGCGACCGTGATGTAGTTGCAGTGCAATGGTTACACAAACCGGAGAGCACGAGTTCGATAAAAAAGTGAATAATGTTTCTTTAAGGCATAGAGTGATATTACTGTCTTTATGTGGCACCTATTTGTCAGCGGTATAAACTAGCAAAAACACCGTGAAAGTAATTTCATTAGGAAGATGTTTCGCAGCCGTCCTCCCAAGCGTCCAACAATAAGCTGCACTCTCATTTAACTTTGCAAACACAAGCTGCCATTCTTAAGAAAAACGCCGACTTAAAACCTTTACAATACATCTTTATTAATTTCTTTGCCTTCGCTTTCTCACCCTCAATTTAAGAACCTGCTACAAAATAACTTTACTACCATAATATACCCTTGTATGTGTTGATCGACTTTAATAGTTTAATACTAATAATTACGAATAAGAAATTAATTAAAACTACCGTCAATAATATTAACAATAATATTCGTTTTAGTGTTTTAAGGTACACTAGCTGTGTACTTTGTATGCAAATAAATAGATTAGGTATTTCAATCATATTAGATCTATCAAATTTTAAGTTTTAGGACATATTTTAACACGGGATCGACATTTAAATATATTCATCCAGAAGGACAATTCTGAAGATTGGTTAAATCATATTTATCTGAATAAAGGATTATTAAATAATTGGAGAAATTAGCTTCGCAAATGAACAACTTGTCGTGGTTTACTAATCTGTAATAAATAAAAATAGTGAGTGTAGGTGATAAACACTTTCCTGTAGGCCTTATTGGGGCTTTTAAAATTAAAATTTTGGTACATTGTTTCAAAGTATTTCATACCATTTTGCCAGCGTTTCCCATATAAGCGTTCGAAAACAGATTATTTGACAAAACACCGTATGTCGGTGTTCAGCTAATATTTACAAATTGAATTCACAAACATTCTTTGTTTATCACTCTTTCTATTAGTAAATAACCGCATCATAATCCGTTGTGTAATTTATTCAGAATAACTTAACGTATAGACAGGCAAACGCGAAAAGCTGTATTATTTTATACTATGTGAAGATAACTTATCTTATAATCAAAAAATATATTTTTCATACGAGAATCTATTTTGGTAGGATGTAATAAAACCTGTACTTGGAATTAGTAGAGCTTGAGGATTCAAAACCGGCTTTGCAGGCAGCGACAGAGTTGCTCTTGCCAAAAGATCTAGTTAAAGCAGGGTTTTGTTACCCTACTACTTCGTAAGCCTTATTACTTTTAGACTGCCTATGCATTTTTATTTACAGTTTTACACATTGGCTAATACTTAAAATTTCAATTAGCATTTATTTATGGTAAGCACTGTTTACGTGCTTTACTTGCTTAATCTGCCGATCCGAAGTAGTCCCCACTTTTAAGTAAACAAACCGTAAAGTGACTTAGTCGCGTTTCAGGATCAGAATAAAAGTTACCAATTTCTAGCATAGTGCACTGCTACTTGCAGTTATTTAACTAAAGTAGAATTCGCCTGCATTCTTGGACCGCACTCTAGTTGAACATCAAGCCACAATAAAGGAAGTTAAATTATTTACTATGTATTTTGTTAGTTGTGACTTTGAAACATGCGTCACAAATGTAGGCCTTTTAATCTTTAGGTCGCAAATTTGGCCACCTCGCCCGCGTCGTCTCGCGCTCATGAAATGTACGACTGTTACGAACCCTATTAGATTTTATATCGCCATCATCGTCGCCATTACGAAACTCCTTCGAGAGAACCCTCTTACCTTCATTAAGGTTAGTGCTCATACCCTTTATTCATTATTCTTAAGACGCCAGTATTAAGAAGAAAAATTACAAGCAATTACACATTTAACCCTTTTTACTTGCTTTGCAGCAATTACTAAATGCGCTTTAAATTTGTTAATTTGTAGCACGGCCTCTTAACACGTTCACTGCCACTACGATTTGCGTGAAGTTACCTCAGGTGCCACATACATTTCACAGTGGACTCGCTAGGCGAGTCGGTGGCACTGGAGTAAGAAAACACTGGACTCGCTAGGCGAGTCCAGTGGCACAGGGTTTAGGTAAATTTTGATTTTTGCCATTTTTGTGGTTATTAGAGTCTTTTTTACAGTTACAGGACATTTAAAAGGTGTTTGACGATCATTCCGTATGTTTAAACCTATAAATAAGGCAAATAACTCAATAAATAAAATAATAGGTAAATTAGTTTCGTAATTAAACCAGTGCTTTCCAAACTTTTATGAAATAAAATTTGTTGTTAATGTTATATTTTAATACTGTTTCAATTTTAATAGCATTTAATTCTATGAATGTGGTTTCCGATTTAGTTAACATATTTTATTTTTTCTCTAAGAATTTTATTGTTATGTTTATAATAACATAATATATTATAAACAATGTTAAAAGTTGTTTTGTTAAATAATTTATTGCTACAGGTTTTTTTTTTGTCGGTGACTCTGACTCTGAACAAAAGCAATTCTTTTAAATATGAATTCTTTTTGTTACTTGCGCCATTTCTCAATAAATTTACTAATGAGATTGTAGAAACGCTTTTTGTTTAGATAAACATGGTATGTTTGGTAAAACAATTGCTTTTTATATTACTGCTTGGTTATAAAAAAGAAAACAAATGAGGCACCGCTTCTTTTTACACGTATACGGCGAAGCAGCCGATAATTGGGAATGATTTCAATCAGATGTGGTTCAAACAAAATTGTGGTCAAAACTACTTAAAATACGTATTTCATTATAAACTATGATACACTTGTTCAAATTATATTTACGTGTGTAACACAATGACATAAGTTGGGACCTCTACATATTAAAGGCGGTCGGTTAAAATCTAAACAAATGTTTTTTTAAAGCGGATCTGCCATTTGCAGATCAGCTTTTTACCACAAAATTATAACTCCGAAAAAATTGTAAGTTGTTTATTTATTACACAATAAATATCGAATAGTTTGCACATAACAATATCAGATGAGATTTTTTTCTTGTTTTAGAGCGTCTTTGTTTAGAACAAAAATCATAATAACAATCCTAGACATAAAATAAGTCCCTATTGTGATTATAATGTTTTGTATTGAATCATGAATTCTAATGAGCGAATTGTATTTTGTTATAATTATTTTAAGTATAACCTTTTACTACATATTAAATTTTATAACATTCAATTACATTTATTAATTTAATAAGATATAGAAAATAATAAGAAATAGGCACGTATATATATACGTGCCTATATATATATATTTTAAATATACTGTTTTTGTTCGCCATCTGTTACTTATTTGTGTTATAAATATCGCATTAACAAAATGTTTGAGAAACTCTGGCAGTGAACTCGCCTAGCGAGTTCATGGCACTGGAGAATAACTTTTTTTCTTAAAAAAATAAAGTAAGTCTTTACACCCGGCCCACCTCATAAATTTATAAATTAGCGCATATTTAGTCTACACTGTGATTTTGAGAAGAAAATACGCATACGTTTTCGAAATAATACAGAAAAACACTGGACTCGCCTAGCGAGTCGCTGGCACCTGAGTGAACATTTAGGTGGACTCGCTAGGCGAGTCGCTGGCACTGAACGTGTTAACAAATACAGAATTTATTGTATATTTTGTATATTCTAGGGGTATACGTGTGAGCTGGAAACAACATTAAACAATATCAAAATATTATATGAAAAACTATATACAATACACTCGTACATTCATATGTTAATTCTGCTTACTTCGTTTATTTTCTTCAAATTAGAATTCATAAGATATACTACAAAGGCAGATATTATTTACCGCACTAAGGTAACTTCAATCCTCGTATTCTCACAAATCCTTCCTCGTCATTTTACTAGCCGCACATGTCAAGGGAAGCATCCGCATTTTATCGACCGAACTGTAGTGTCGTTGTCGTCGTAGTGTCGAAAAATTGACAAGTGGATTTTTTATTTATAAACTCTTTATTGCACAAAAAAGGTACACAGGCAAGCTTAATGTCTTAGGCATTATCTACCAGCTAACCTTTGTTGTGTTGTGCTCTGATTGGCTGGGTGCAAACTAAAGATCCAATATTATAACAAATAATATTATTTTAAATGCTTTGCCAACCCATATGTTAGCCGCCTCCTATTACCTTAGTTCCTTCGGATAGTGACGGCGACTGAGGCAAACGTTTACTGAATTTTGTTAGTCATATTTTTGACCTCACCTTGTTTGACATCAGGCGAGTCAAGTCACAATACAAAAAAAAAGCACTTCCAAAAGAGGTACAGGTTATTTGTAAAAATATCCTATCATTCCTTTGTAAGAAACTAAAAGCAGTAATTTTCCAATGGAAAGTAGTCTGTCATTAATCAACCTTATAAATCCATTATTGATAAAACAACCGAAATAGTAGTTAATTTGAAAAATGTTTAATACTCGAAAATCAATAAAGGGTTTACCATACATTTTCTAAATACATTAATACAAATAAAATGAGCTTGTGTAAATACAAATACAAAATTACATAAATAATAGATTTGTTACTGTTTTGTCTTTATTAAATTATATTACATTCTTATTGGAAAACAGTCTTATAGAAACATAGCAATTTTTAAAATGAGGTTGGTTGTGTTTGTTTATTTGCATAACTCATAAATTGTTTTAGCATTTGTATTTATTTTAATAAAATTTGTATATTAGGTTTGTTTTTATTATATGTACGTATGTATTTAGAAAGCTGGGTTGCCTAGTGCACATAATGCTCATAATTTCAGCTTGCATAAAAAGAATTGTGGATGTGAGGGAGGGAAGCAAGGAGGGAACAACTTTGTAAGTGATTTGTACTACTAATTGAATCAGTGGTTTACTTCTCTTTTAAATATTTCTCCAACGTTGCATGTTCTCTAGAATGTTCTGAATGTTGGTAAAAGGTCGCTCGAACGTCTCGTTTGTTTACATTATTTCCTCCTGAAATATAATTTTAATATACATAGCGCAAACCAGTTCTAAATAAATTTAAAAAAAAATGCATAAAAACATCTATACATATAAATAAAATTGGAGTGTCTGTTTGTAATATTGAAAAAACGTTTTTATTACATGTATATGAATATACATATATAACCATAGGGCCTGTATGAGGAGAATTGTGGATGTGAAGGAAGCAAGGGAGTTGTGTAAGGATCGTGGTAAGTGGCGCTCCATTGTCTCTGCCTATCCCTGTGGGAGGAAGGCGTGACAATTTGATTGATTGATTAATATATTATTACCATTGATGTATATGTTATGCTGTAAGTGTACCTTTTAATAAATAAATAAATAAATATACGGTACATACACCAAAATAACATTTTTTTACAATTTTTGTCTGTCTGTCTGTCTGTCTGTTTGTTCCGGCTAATTCCTGAAATGGCTGGACCGATTTTGACGGGACTTTTATTGGCAGGTAGCTGATGTAATACGGAGTAACTTAGGATACGTTTTTTTTAGAAAACTCTTTCATATTTGCTCCGACCGAGAATCGAACTCGGGATTTAACGCGCGACAATCCAATCCTTAACCGTTCGTCCATCTGGGTTGATATGATAATAAAAACCAGGAGTACCTGATGATGGAACATGAGGACCCCTTTCCTGTCATGTACTCACATTGCGATTACAGTTTATAAACGCGGGTGAAACCGCGGGGAACAGCTAGTTATTATATAAAAAGAAAGGGAACGTGCACCAATATTGCATGTCATTTCATTTTATTATAAAATTCCGAAGTATAAAGTGTTAATATAGTTCCTTAACGACCAACTTAGATTTGCAAAGACCCAACTATTTGATATCTTTTTAGCTTTAGCAAGGAACTGAAGAAGTAGCCGCTAAACAGACTTGGAACTTAATTCCATTAGGCTTTGGCGATATCTCTTGGAAGATCTCGTTATAAACTACTTCACTTTCATTTAACTTTCCTATATAAAAACCACAGGCGAGGAATGCAAGTTCCTAACTGCTCTAACTTTTGCTGAAGGTAAGTAATAAATTTCTCTTCGGTTAGTTGGAGTTTTATTTTAAACTTTTTACATGATGTGGTCGTTAAAACAATTTATAATATCATACAATATGTGCAACTTCCTCGTTCTTTATGTTTTAAAATACATTATCGCTATAAGATAGCGCCGATATAGACCGTGAAGTGACTTAGTCGCCTTTCGTGATGTTACAGTTTCCAATTAGCCGGTATAGTAGATGCATCTGCTATTTGCAGATATTTAACTGTAGTAGCAGTCACCTCCATTCATGGACCGCACTCCAGCTTAACATTAGGCGGGATGCTGTCATATGTCGAACTCAGTGAACACAAAACCTGGTTATTGAGCCCCACAATCAAATAAAAAAAAGAGATGGATATTTGCTTCGGGTCTGGTTATCAAAGAGTGGTAGGCAGTGGTACCCAGTCTGCCGCTCCGGGGTAGTACCACCACTTACAAGTATACAGACCGTGACGTGATTTGGTCACGTTTCGGGATCAGCTTGTAAGTTGCCGGTTCCATCTAGGCCGGCATAGTGGATGTGATTGCTACTCACAGTTATTGAATTGTAGTAGCAGTGACATTCATTCATGGACCACACTTTGGCCTAACATCAAGCGGGGTGCTGTCATATGTCGAGTCACAATAAAAAAAAAAACAAAAAAAAACATAAAGTATTTAAACAATAATTAGGCGACCGTGGTGTAGTGGCAGTGCTATGGCTACGTAAGTCGAGTGGCACGGGTTCGAAACCACTCAGAGGTACCAATGTATCTTTGATACATGTACTTTGGTTGTCCTGTTTCTATAATAAACAGGACAACCAAGCACTTTAGTAGCATAGTATAGAAATGTATAATAAAAAATAAAAAAAATACAATAATGGTACATACACCAATTATGCACAATTGTACATGAAGTGTATTATTATACTGGTACATGGCCTACATAAGTCTGTAGACATTGAGGTCTACATTGTATGGTTATATTTTGTGGAGTCCAAACACTGGATTATTAGAACAGGTTGTAGACGGGCTGTTTGATTTGGCGCTGTGCCTACGTGTTTGTCGAGCACAATGCGTGCGCCTGTTCGCCACACCGTGCGGCGCCGGCTGCTTCCAATGCCGAGGACAACCGCTATTGCCAACAATTGTTTTAGGCGCTAGTCCAAATGCTAACATATACCCCTAACCCTTACATTACAACGTTGGCCTTGTTAGTAGGTTTAGGCGCCCGATTAGTTTGCATAACCCCGTCTGTATTTGGCAAAATCAATTTAGGAATGCACCTTTTTTTATATAATAAGCATTGACTTACTTGCTTAAGCAAGATTTTAACTTGATTGATGACAAGGGGACGTTCAAGAGCGCCGACGACTTACATTCATTTAATTTTACGGTTGCCTTAGTCGCCGTCAGGTGCCAGAGGTGTTTTTAAGCTCCACTTAAAAGAACCAAGATCATAGCTGATTCTGATTAAGCACATGGGCTGCTAAAGCATTCCTTTTGTCGATTGTTCTACAAAGAAACGACGTGCCGAATACTTTTTAGTAGATGACAAATGCTATTCAGCAAATTGTGTGGGAATATTATTATCATTTTAATTTGAGGTGTGAATGGATTTTGTCGTACGAAAGCTTTCAAATTTCTCCTAGACTTATGACACCCGCCTATCATTCCACAATTTCGACAGGTGAGAGGAAAATTCCCGCAAACACATTACATTAAAACGACGAGCATTTCTCCCCTACACTCCGTTAATGTAGAGAATCCATTAATATGTATGAGCCTCGGTTGCGGCTTGTTTATGCTAAAGCTCAGATTTTCTAGACACCCACTTAATGAACAAGGAAGACTGGGTCAAGCTCCCGACCGTTGTAAATGCTATTGCGTGACGAGGTTGCCTTCTGATGCTATCAATTTGATATCCAACCTCGTTAGTTGTTAATCACTGACCGAGCCTTAAAGCAGACTACCATAAAGATAATTTAAATTAAAACACTTCTTTTGTGAAAAGCAATATAGCAACAACACAAGGGTCAGCCCCCCGGTTTCCCCTATTGGATGAGTATTGAAGATACCAAACTAAACGGGGCACAACGTCCATTTTGACGGTAAATTGAATTCGAACGGTACAGACTCTCGTTTAAAGGTCCAGTAAATAGAGACTTGTAAATAGGCAGGGATGTAGAAAACATTTACGGCCAAAATCCACCCTTTGCCTTTTCTGCAAATTAAATGAGGACATTTTGCGTAGTGGAAATGCAATGACATATTAAGGGTAGATTAGATTGGATATTACAATTACAAGTGTACCGAGCATGAAGTGACTTACTCGCGTTTCGATATTAGCTTGAATGTTTGCAGTTTTAATTGGACCGGCATAGTGGATGCGACTGCTATTTACGTTATTTAATTGTAATAGAAGTCGCCTCTATTAATGAACCGCACTCCAGCTTAACTTCAGGAGAGGTGCTGACATATATGTCGATATATAAATTGATCTCACGGATTATCCTAATTGACAGAAGATACAGGTATAAAAGGTAAATAAAATCACTCACAAAACAATAATTGAAACATGACACTGCATTTTATACGAGTAAATATAACAACAAAATATTAAACAAAACTGTTTACCCACTCAAAAACATAATACAAACTCAATAGGCCATTTTGATGAAAATTTATTCGTAAACGGAAAATGAGATTTCAGTGTAAGTATAATAAGATCCTGTAGCTGTCAGTCAACATTGTTGAATATTTAAGAAACAACAAAATTTACTTGTAAGCTCAATTACAAATATAAACAAACTTTTTAATTAAACTTTATTGTTATATAGACACTCACTTCAACTTTTATTTAAATAACAAAATACAAATAACACATTTTAAGTAGTTTATTATTAAATTAAAGTATTCAAATTGAATTTTCACGAAAATATCAAACAGGCTTTTACTGCTACGTAACATTCGCCAGTGATGCAATAAATTTTATGCACACGATCCCACGTCGACTTACATAAACTCGATTCGTTGCACTTCAAGCTCTTTAGCTCAAAGCTCGAGACTGGTTCTTTAAATTAAAATATTCGTAGAACATGGAGGATTCTAAGAAACACGTTACAAATACGTTTCGCTAATTATTCTTAACTGGTCATGTTAATGTCAACCACTACTCAGAAAAGTGGTCCCCTACCAAAACACAAGGGATTCGCTGATTGTTAATTAGATTTAAACACAAACAGTCCAGTCCCAATGTATATATCCATGCAATGCTCGTGTTTGTGAGTAGAATATCAATAAATTGTGAACTATAGAGGAATTTGAAATAAACGTAACGAAGCCATGATGAAATATTCATGTTTGCAGAATGCAAGTCTGAAACTATCCAAAGTGTAGTTAAATTTTAGAATACAAAGGCAACCTACAAAAGCACTCGTATTTGGCAGAGAAATGAGTACAAAATCATCAGAATTGGATTCCATTCGGGAGAAGAATTCGCCGGCCGAGATGGCGCCATACGTGCTTTATGCCGACAGACAATAGCCTCCTACTTATATTCCTTTTCATATGGCTGGTAAATTTGATCTATTCAGCTTTTGAAATTACATATAACGACATAGCAACGACTAGAATGGAAATTCAATTATATATTTTTCTCCTTGAGTTAAATGACAATAATATTAATTTGTGTAATCGTTGATTAATACGTTGGAATGTTTAAATAAGGAGTATCTGGGGTCGGCAAGGACTGAACATCGTTATCCGTTTGTCAGTCACCAACAATGGAACAAGGGTCCAGTTGCCAGATTGCAAATTAAATTAGAATGTCCCAACCATCCTGTTTATGTTGTGTGTTAAAAGCAAAAGTTTAGAGTGAACCTTTTATTCTAAGCCCCTCCAAGGAAATACATTTTGAATTCCTCGAAAGTTCCGTAGCTATGTTGGATAACTTTCCCGGGAAACTGCGAAATCTTATACGCGAACAATCTTTTAAAACGAAGAAATATGTTGGTGTAGTTACGATGAAAAAATTGACTTATTTATTGGATTCGTTCCATTGGTGTTTACCAACGGCCTTAGCCGCTCGTAAATCGTTTAAAGGTTGGGCATCCTCTATCCTCAAGACGAATGCCCTTGTCAGCCTGATATATTTACTGACCGCCACATGGTCTTCCTACAATCTCTCGATTCTTACTTCCCCACCCCTCTTTAGCATGTATCTTGTGGCTCCTGTTATAAATGATCTTCATGAATAATAAACACAGAAACCTGCAATGTTATATTCATCTATAGTAGTACCTTAACGCAACATAGAGAGATTGCTAAAGCATAAAAGTCGTGGCGTTTTAAGAAATGTATGACTTTGTGATACAAGTAGACCACTCACAAGTTAAGGTATAACACAGGGAAAGTGTGGTATTCCATGTTACTCATTTTTCATATAAATCGTGTGACTTTTGCTCGTTCGCGCGCGTAATGCGGCGCACTTTATCGTCAGTAATCCTACCAAACGGCTTGCCTCTTTAACTTATTTTTTTCTTTTTAAGCTATTTTTAAAGAAATTAAACTACATATACTTATATTATGCTACGTTTTAGTTTTTTAAATAAGATAATGAATACAGACGTAAATTATTAAATAGGACCTTTGCCCAGCATTTAACAAGTTTGAACGTATAATATAATTTTTATGGCTTTGATGTTAAGCTGGAGTACAATTCATGAATGGAAGCAAACTCAAGTATAAGTTAAATAACAGCAAGTAGCAGTCGTATCCACTATGCCGAACTAGTTAGAACTTTCAAGCCAATCCAAAATGAGACTTTATTTGAAAGTCCTGGCAGAGAACAAGAGCGCTGACTTTTTAGCTGCGCAGTATAAGGATCGGTGGGTTAAAAGAGCCCTGGACGATTGCGGTGGGAACAAGTCCGCCTATGCACAAAATTAATAATATTTTTAGTTCTATACACATGTCTAATACGTAGATAGGTAGGTAACAAAACAAGTTACTGCACCACAGCTTCAATGTTAGCGCTATGTCATGTCTGCCGGGTCTATACTACTCTGGATCGGCACACTGAGTAAATTACCAACAACTGTCTGCTACCACACTGGTAATTCACAATCTAATTATTAAATATTACATATAAATGATTATGAAACATATATTTGCTTCGACCAGAAAGCAACCCGGGATCACGCGTAGTGGATGTGATCATAGCACATTTAATCTAAGATGGTGCAATAAAAGCAACATTCGTTCATCAATGTCCTCGTTTAGATACAAAGTGGGTCCGCACATTATTTGTTCCTTATTTTGGTAGAAGGAAGAATTATCCTTGTACTGTTTGCACGGAGATGTGGCTTCTGATTTATACGCTTGCTTTGTCCCTGGGATTTGTCCCCAACCCCTCATTAGTGTGATTTTGGATTTACGCCAAACGAATGTCGAGACAAAAACATAACTTAACGTACGCCTACGAACGTAATAATAACATACAATCTCCATCTAAATTGCTTTCCAAGTAGGTATATTTAGAAATTGTTTCGCAAACAAATAGCAATCCAAGATAAAAGAACACGTCCTTTTTGAAGTCCCAGTCGTTTGTTGTACAATTTTCAATTTTCCTTAATTAATATGTCAGTGGCAAAGCTCCGTGAATGTTTTTTTTCAGTTGAATTTCTTTGAGATGCGTCGAAGCGTTCGTCGTAGTAAGCTCACGGCCAGTGAACCCTCACTGCTTCACACGGTCGAACGGAAAATTCCAAATCCTGGTAGATCCACCCCAAAAATATGGCGGTTCCTTAATAAGGTTACAAGAAGCATCCGGCTTGATATATCGAGATCCTATAAACATAATATGATGATATTTTATATCTTCAAATTAATTGAATCGAAATTGAAAAGGGCGAAAAATAAAAAAGAAATGAAAATTAATTATAATGAATTTATGCTATTTATTTTTTTAAATAATAAAATAAAAATACTTCATTGGCCAGCATAGTGAGTGCGACCGAGGCAACCGTATACTGAGTCAGGTTTTTGAGTCGTTGACACTCTTCTACCTGCCCTTTTTTATTTTATTGTGACTCCACATATAACAGCACCCCGCTTGATTTAAAGCTGGAGTGTGGTCTATGAATAGATGACACTGCTACTACAATTCAATAACCGTAAGTAGCAATCACATCCACTATGCCGGCCCATTTAGAACCGGCAACTTACAAGCTGATCCCGAAACGCGACTAAATCACTTCACGGTCTGTATACTTGTAAATAACCCCGGATCGGCAGACTGGGTACCACTGCCTACCTCTCTTTGATAATCAGAACCGAAACAAATATCCGCCTCTTTTTTTATCGACAAATATTTGCAATATTTAATATAATTATTAAATATTGCAAATAAAAGCTATGAAACAAATATTTGCTCCGGCCGGGAATCGAACCCGGGACTTTACGCGCAACTAACCAATCGTTAACCGTTCAGCCTATGCCCTTGCTTACCATCAGGCAAAGCGAGTCACAATAATAATTGAAAAATGTTTTTTTTTTGTTCATATTCATTTTGTGGATTTTCATTTTTAAATAAAGAATAAGTTACAATATTAAATCTAATTTTGTATCTATTTCTGAGTTGATCATAATAATAACAATCTATGAGGACTGTGCCACACGCCCGACCAGCAGCGACCCTTGTCATGACGTCACATGTCTGTCCAACTTAATTTTAAGGCCTTCTCATCTATACAATGATAAATAAAATAGCAACCAGAAGAAAACATATATGACAAACTATTTATTTTTCGAAACCATTCAAAAGGTTATGAAAGGTCAACATTTCATATTACCCAAATCTTACATTTATAGTAATAATACAGAAATCAAAATTCTTTATGGCACAAAACAGAATACATATAAAGACAATAAATATGAATCACAATATTGTATCACAATTTGCAGCTTTGTCGTTAATAAGCGATGTTTTTCAAGCAACCAACTTCAAGGTAGTGAAACAAATATGGCCATGGGGTGCAAAAAGTACTAAGATTAGTAAGTAACAATACTCAATACATTATACATAAAGAAGATATTCTTGTGATACACATTAAAACACATAAGAACATAATACAGCATTATAATATATATGTAAGGATTGTGGTAAGTGGCGCTCCATTGTCTCTGCCTATCCCTGTGGGAAAAAGGCGTGACAATTTGATTGATTGATAATATATATATATATATATATATATAATAGAATCGGTATTTGTTTAGAGAGATCGGTAGTGTTTATTTAGGCACTAATTTTTGAATATTAAATCAAATTGTCACGCCTTTCTCCAGAGGCAGAGACAATGGAGCGCCACTTGCCACAATAATATATTTTTAAATATAATGAGGCATAAAAATATATAATGTATGTAAAAATATTTGCAAGTAAAATTCTATATTACATCACTTACGCATTAGCTATAAAAAAATTAGGTAAAAATGTACTTACTGTATCAGTGGTACAGAAATGTAATATCATCCTGGAATTAATCGTAAATGTGACCAATTCGTCTTACCAAATATTTTAATAATAGGACACATCTGTAGGGTCCCCTATTCGACTCATCCCGTTATATTGCGGATAAAATTTATCCGAATGACGATGTAATAAATTTCATCCCACATATGATCCATAACCAGCCAAATTGACGAGACCGGTTCCCCCGCCTTTATTCCGCTTTATGCTTGACCTTCCATCATAACATTATTTTCTTGAATATATTTTTATTAATTTTATTTATAGAAAAAACTAAGATATCTATGTATGTCATTTCTTATGCTCTAATAGATTAAAACTCGTTTAATTGATTGCTTATTTTAAAACCAGTTAGGGTCAAAAGTCGCGTCACAATAGGAAACAAATATCAATTAAAATAACCTCGTTTTTCCGTAATATTTATTTATTTTTACGGATAAAGAAAGTACGAGTATACGATAAAAGAAGTGGCATAGACATAACTTAGGTTTTCTTCACGATAGCTAATTGCAAAATAAAGTATTTTATATTTAGTGCGAATAATATCACAATTCTAAAAGTGTGTGATATCCTAACCTAACCAGATATGCTAATTTAGAAATTGTCTGTTTATGGCAGGCTCGTTTCGCAACTAAATTTTAACCATCCAAATGGCATTGTCATAACTAATTTGCATGTTAATTCTAATATTAGATTCACAACCGCAGCTAAATTTCATAATGAATTAAACATTTAATACTAAACATATAATTCATTTTTAATTAATACAAATTGTTATCAACATCTAAATGTTACGAAGCGGTCCAAAGATATCGCAAGAACAATTCCTTGACATTTCTTATCAAAGGATCTGAACGTTGAAAACTTTACTGCGATCTTTTAGTCACTTTGAATTCATTTTTTAATTAAACGCTATCTACATTATTAAACAGTTTAAAAAAAGTGGTGAGCTATAACCTCTGCGAAAAGGGTAATGCCCTGAGAATTACATTTTAGACCAGGGCATTTAGACCGATCACGAACTTTTTTATATTATGGCTTGGCACATGACAGCATGCTGATAAACTGAAATATATCTAATGAATGTAGACGACAGTTACATAAATGCAAGTAGTAGTCGCATCCACTATGCCGTTCTCGTTAGACCGGCAACTTACAAACTGATCATGAAATGAAACTGAGTCACTTTCCAGTCTAATCACGTGTTCGGCAAACTGTATGACCACCAATTGTCTACCTATTACTCTTAAAAGATAATAATCGTAATAGGCTTCATTTTAACTCTTTAGCACCATTAGTGAATCTCATTGGTAAAGTAACGGGATGCAATTTTAACCAATCAAATTCGTGCTTCAGTGCGTCACAATAAAATTCAGTACGATTGCAATTGAAATTACGTCCCCATGCTCTATTCTAAAACTTTTATAATAAACCTTTATGAATTTAATACGAAACATAAAACCTACCTTTTGGTAGAAGCAATGGAAAATACAAACAATAGATGTAGATACTTATTACTTACATAGGATCTGTTATCGCATAAATAGAGGCGAACAGTGAATCGCTAACAGTAAATAGTGATTCACGTTATTGTGGAAATCGCGGAAATACGCCTGTATGTTTGCTTTTAACCAAATTGGATTGCGCGATGCATGTTCTGGTAAGTGCAACTCTATGTGCTCAACATGAGTATACAGTACACTGTCTAAATATTAGCCACATATCAATCGGGATTCATTATACAACATACATACATACATACCGACTTAATTCATTGTTGAATTAAAAAATAAAAGTTGTTTATTTTATGCGGCTTACCATCGCCTTTTTATCGGCTTTTATGCATTTACATTTTTTATTATTATTCAGACGTTTCGAGAGCTTTGCAGCCATCGTGGTCACGGATGCTGCAATCCTACGACGCTACGATGGCTGCAAAGCTCTCGAAACGTCTGAAAAATAAAAATAAAAAAATCCAAACCAAAATAAACGCGATAGTAAGCCGCATAAAATTGTTTAATTCATTGTATTGTCTATAAATATACAATAACCTTGGATGCTTCAAACGAATAGAGAAAAAGCACCTTTGGCTGACATAGTAACGGTGACTCAGGCAACCGTAAACTCTATCTGTTTTTTCAGTCGACAGCGCTCTTGGACTTTCCCTTGTTTACTATCAGGCAAGTCGAAGTTAGATGTCGAGTCTCAATAATGAAAAAATAACAATCATTGCTTTGTTTGTAAAAACATTTAATAACAGAGTGTGACTTATAAAATATTAAATAAACCCTTGAAAATTAAATTAAGACATCACACAAAAAATAAAAGGTAAATTCGGTCGGTAAGTAATTAAAAATCTTCTACCACTTAGGTAATTATAGAAAACAAGGGGAGTTTTTCTTGAGTTTACAATTTCGGGGATTCTAATAACAAATTGTTAGGGTTACAAGGTTCGCAGCGGGGGCACCGCGAGGGGAAGGGCGCTAGGCTATTTATTTTTCGGTCGCGGTCCAATTATTTTCGGGCACGTTACGGGGGCATAAATCTGAAGTCCCGGCCATGGTGTGCCTACGGGCACATTGTAATAGTTGTTCGACGAGGGAGACTAATGCGATTGCCAACTTGATTTATTTTGTTTTGTTAACTTAAATTCACAACCTGACTGCTTTCGTTTCTTCATCCTCATTTATTATTTCATTAACAATAATTAGAAAACTTATGGAAAATTCCAGTTCATATTTATTTGGTCATACATTGCACCTTATTCAAATCATTTATTTCTGAAATTTGTGTGGTTTTAGTGCTATATCTATTACTTTACTTATATCTATTAAGTATAAAAATTTGTTAATTATTTTAGTTTATTAGTGACGGTTCGGCAGCTTAGTGACCAGTTTTTACAATCGTCGCATTTGGACTTATAAGGCAAGTCGAGACGCGTCATTTTAATCAAAAATTATGCACATTTTTTTTCTAATAGTGTCTTAGGTTTCGTCATTGGTATTGCAATGTCAGACTAAACTTTACAGAGAAGACCTATCAGCTCTCAGCTTAAAAATACATAATAAGTAAAGATGTGTCTTTCATGATATATCATAAAATTTTAATAATTTAAATAATTCCTATAATTTCCGATAAAAGCGAAGGAGTAGGCACAACTCCTATAGTGCCAAGTGGCGATTCATGGTCTCTGTCGTCTATTTAAAGCTGACAAAACGTATTGGAATAACAATAACGACGTCCTCTGTATTGTATTGTATGTATTTCTAATTGTACGTTTCTATGTTTCAGGTAAGGAATACTTCATGTTTAAATGAAAGAGAAATATTAATAAACTAAGGTATAATCACTTAAGTTATTTATTATTAAGTACAAATAATAATAATAATATACTTACTTATTATATTATTATAGTATGTAGTATACTTAATATACAAAGTAATATAAATTTAATATACATTGATTTTTGTACTATAATAACAAATAGTAATAAAATATAATTAGGCAATTAACGTTATCTAAGCAAAACCCATTTTAATATCCACTTTATTCAAAAGTCAAGTACCCATCTACACAAATTGTTTGAGACATTTAACGTTAAAGGTTATTTTTCCTGAAGTTAGTAGGAACAGGCTGCCTAAGGGGTAGCAAGCCCCGCTCTGACGGTCAAGGAGTCATTAATTCTCCTCCACCCTGTTATTACGCTTCGTGTAATTACGAATTTATTGACGTTTTCACGCAAATACTTGCCAGCTTCGTTTAATACGAACAGTGTCATTTGTAACTTCGCTATTTGCTATTTACTATTGAATTTGATTTTAATGTTGTATACGTTTCGAATTTGCAAACAAGAAATGTGAAATAAATCTCATTATATTAAGCAAATTCTAACACGAAAACGTAAGTAGTTAGGGAGTTTTACCGTCTGAAATCTGCTTACATGAATTCATTATAATTCAATTTAGACATTTATGAGGTGGTGAAAGGTTGGCGTATTGTTTTATATACATATGTAACTCCTTCACTTGTATAGAATAACTTATTAAATAAAAAATGATTTTTTCGATTTTGCGCGAACATTGATTAATGAATTAAACAAATTTTATGCGGCTTACTATCCGCGTTTATTTTGGTTTTGATTCTACAAATTTATTTATTTTATTACTTCGACATTTCGAGAGATTTGCAGCCATCAAAACTTAATATAAACCAAAATAAAAGCGATAGTAAGCCGCATAAAATTTGTTTAATTCATTAATTCAAAAATGAATTCGTTGAAAATATTAATTTAGTTAGAACTCCGCATCACATCTGGCCGCCATAGTGACGGCGACTGAGGCAACCGTAAACTAAGTCGTATATTTAGACATCAGCGCCCTTGGAGATTCCCTTGCATTATATAAAAGCGTCTCAATAAAAAGCGATAATTGTAAAATTACCTTTGATATTGATATTATTACCAATGCTCGGCGCATTGGGTAGCAACCAGTCCGCTAAGCGTAAAGTCTCGGATTCGATTTCCGGTCGAAACAATTACTTAGTTATATCCGAGGTAGTTCCACCACTTACAAGTGTAAAGACCGTTAAGTGACTTAGTCGCGTTCAGCTTGTAAGTTGCCGGTTCCAACGGCATAGAGGATGCGACTGATACGTAGTAAAGGCTGTCAGGTGACGATAAAAAAATTGAAATTTTAGTATATCAAATAAGTTATTTCAACGTAAAATTCTGTGATGAAATCAAGAGAAAATTCCATACCTACAAAATTCTACGTCAAAGAGTTTTTTTTTGTAATATAAATGCAGGTTACCTCGTGAAAAAATTCGACGCCCATGCTTCGTCGCGTTCAGTGTGAAATATTTTCAGCATTTGCCGCAACACTGGACGTTCTGAGTTGCAATACAACTTTTATGAACCGGACGGATCTCTCTTTTTATGAACGCTCGGACTGTGGCTAACAACGAAATCGCATTTTCTCCCTTAACCAATCCTATTTTGATTGGTAGATGCATACCAAGCTACAATTATAGTAGTTATACGTTCGTACTATAGTACTACAGGAATTAACCACTTAACATTCTATTATTTCTAGGCCGGCATAGTGGATGTAGCTACTATTGCAGTTAACCAACTGTAGTAGCAGTTGCCTCTATTCATGGACAGCACTCCAACTTAACATCAGCCGTGGTCCTGTTATGTATCGAACTTTATTAAAGAAAAATAAATTCTTTTATAATAAGATTTTAAAGTATTTTCTTTAAGTTATATGAGTCTTTGGCCAGCATAGTAAAGTCGATTGTAAATTTGTTTTTTTAGTCGTAGACGCCTTTGACTGTTTTTTTTTTATTTGCATAAGGGACATTAAGGAACTTATGGTTACGTCAGTATGATTAGGGCCTCGCTCGTATCGCTTGATTTCTATAGAAAGGATTTGTTTGTTTGTATATGTATGTATAAGGGCATGTTGACTTAACCCGTGTTAGTCAGATTTCTCTCAATTAAGGCCCCCAATGTTTACAGAGTAAAGATAAACGAATAGTTGGAGGATCTTCCAATTGCCTTTTGCTTAAATTAAACATTATAAGCTCATTATTTCTTCCCTCCAGAAGAGTTAAATTGTTTGCGCGTTATAATATAATCATACGATGAGTCAGATTGTTATTATAAGTTTTTTTTTTTTTTTTATTGTGACTCGACATATGACAGCACCCCGCTTGATGTTAAGCCAAAGTGTGGTCCATGAATGAATGTCACTGCTACTACAATTCAATAACTGTGAGTAGCAATCACATCCACTATGCCGGCCTAGATGGAACCGGCAACTTACAAGCTGATCCCGAAACGTGATCAAATCACTTCACGGTCTGTATACTTGTAAGTGGTGGTACTACCCCGGATCGGCAGACTGGGTACCACTGCCTACCACTCTTTGATAACCAGACCCGAAGCAAATATCCATCTCTTTTTTTTTTATTAACAAATATTTGCAATATTTAATTCTATTAAATACTACAAATAAAAGCTATGAAACAAATATTTGCTCCGACCGGGGATCGAACCCGGGACTTTACGCGCAACAAACCAGTCGCTAAACCGTTCGTCCACGCCTGTCGTCAAATATAAATTAATAATATTAAGTATATTATTATTATTTTCTAGTTTTTAATAATAATATTAAGTAATATTATTATTAAAAAATATAAAGTTACGACCTACGTGGCGTATTAGTCGCTACGCGCCAGTCTCAGGTTTAATCCAGATTTATTTCTTTGTAATATTTAATTATTAAATTGGATTTTAAAAATACTTTTAATAAAACATATATTTTATGCGGGTCTTGGTGTTAGGGCGTAGTTAAAGTGATCCGAGCTAGTGCCACATTCAAGTGTAGAGACCTCGAATAACTCAGTCGCGTTTCGGGATCAGTTTAAGAGTTCCCGATTCCAACTAAGCCGGCTAGTGGTTGCGACTGGTACTTGCAGTATGTCGAGCCACAATAGGAATCAAATTAAAATTTACATTTATATATATATATATTAACATTGCTTAATAAGCTACTAAAAGTATTTAAATCACAAAAATGAAAATACATATATCAATATTACATTGGTACCAGCAAGTGGATTTGAACCGGAGACTCTCGGCTTGCTTGACCATTGCAATACAACTACACCACGGTCGCCATTTCATAATAATACTTATAATCGTCAAATTAATGAACAACCATTTACATTTTTATTCGTATAGGCTTCATCCTTGAAATAACTGAACATATTTTTGTTTTCCAAATGAAAACGCACTCGTAGTGAGTGTACAATTATGAACGATGGAAATGCGGCCCCTTGATTATTCTCCACGAGACATGATTGTGCCTATTTCGCGTGTTCCAATTTAACGCACAATGTACCAACGGAATCTGTTGTTTCAGTGATGTGAAATTCCATTGTGCATCGAAAAGCATCGCCACGACCATTGTGAACTCGTCGCGTGGAACGAGGCTTTCATCTGCCAACACAATGGAAATCTTATCTCTCTTGAAGCGGCATTCAGCCCCGCAACAGTTGATTTAATCAGCGACACAAAAGTAACAGCACTACTCAAGTTTTTGTTTACATCTCTTGAATGTGTTTAATGAATCTAAAGGAAAATATGTTGCTATTTTTAGGAAGTTAGACGTCTTCAACAAAAACCTTGATATAAAATAATAGCGTATTTAGTTTAGATTAAATTTTAGTATCGAGCAGTAAACTTTAATTAGCACAATGAGTAAGCAAACAACACCGCACCCCTTAATGCTAATAACTCACGCTAAAACACGAAATGGGGGGAAAAAAGACATTTGATATGCAAAAGTAGTTAGCTTGCAACCATAAAATTCTGCAATATTCTTTATGCAAGCATAGGATTAAACCAAACTAGCCACGTTGACTATTTTCTCCTAACACAGACGTACCTACCTATATATTGTCACAAACATAATAAGCTTATTTTTTAAATGGTTCTTAATTTTTCGGCTGGCATAGTGACTGAGGCAACCGTAAGTTGTATAGGTTTTTTCAATCGTCGGCATTCTTAGACTTCTTAGACTTATCTTTGCTTACTATTAGGCAAGCTGAGGTCAAATATGGAGTCTCAATAAAGAAAAATCTGACACCTCACTTGATGTTGAAGTTGAAGTTCTGTCTATGAATTAATGCGATTGCTACTATACTTTAATAACTGTAAGTAGCAATCGCATCCAATATGTCGGCCTAGTTGACACCCGAAACTTTCAAGATAATGCCCAAATGTGATTGATTGTTGATACTACCCTAAATCAGCAGATTTGGCAAATGACAACCAAATGTCTGCTTACCCCTCTTTGTTTATATAATACATTGTTCACATTCCATTTCATTGCAATATTCCAAATGTTCCTTTTTGTTTGTGATGTGATTGAAGCAGAGAGTTCAAATTTCTGCGAATTTTATTGTCACCTTTGTAAAGTTTACAATTGTCAAACTGTCTGAAAGGACGCCCCACATTCTTGAAAAGAGCGAAACGAGCTGAATATTAAAGAATTTGGGAGTTTTCAAACTTACCAAAGTCTTTTTCATGAAATATGAAACTTTGACGTGTCTTTAATAAATTGCTTATTGTATGAGTTTCATATAATATGAGGAATTATATTGAACGGAGCCCATTATTTCCAATAAAGAACGAGTTCATTTGTCAACAAGCTATTAAAAAAAGTTACCTCTATTTTTCTACAAAGTTCTTTGTTCTTAGCGTTATGTACTAAGACGGTTATGGTGTATTAGTTGCTGAATAGCAAACCAAGTGCATGCGGTTCAAAACCACTTGCCGGTAGCAATGTATTGTTGATATATGTACTTTGGTCGTCTTGTTTCTGTGATATAAGCACGTTTAGTAGCTTCTGTTAGTAGTCAACCCGTTAGGTAGGAAGTCTAGGTTGAAAAGCTTTTTATAGGACCATTCTTATCATTAGGATTATTAAAATGAATAAATAAATTAAAAAGAATATATATACATACAAATATATATAAAATAAACTGTGGACGCGACCGTGGTGTAGTGGCAGTGCAATGTATCACCGGTACCAATGTATCTTTGATATATGTACTTTGTTTGTCCTATTTCTATGATAAAAGCACATTAGTAGCTTAGTATAGAAATAATAATAAAAAAACTTTATATACTTACAATTCCACACAAGGAACGCTATAAAGCTTGTGATTGAATTTTTTTTCACACAAAGTAATCAATATAATCATTATAACATTCACTAAGTTTTACTGGCATAGGATTAATATTCATTAAAAAATCTTCGTCGGCATCATTCTGTTGAAACTTTGTAATCAAGCCCATGTCAGGACGGTCAAGTACCGCGCGTCCCGCGAGGGAGACTTGGGGGTTGCGTCAGCGAATTTAAGAGTTTTATGACTTAGCAAATGGATTTTTCCTGCTATTGTAATTTAAACGTCTGTCGAGGAAAGCCTTTGCCAATAGCTAACGTATTTGATGCTGTGAGTAAAGTTTAACACAGTCATTTCATAAGTTTATTTTTACATTTCTAAATTAAGCTACTAAAGGTGCTTGTATCATAGGAACGAGACGACAATATACAAATATATATGAGTGTGCGTGACCATTCGCACCCTTAACGCGACTAAGTCACTTCGCGGTCTGTATTCTTGTAGGTGGTGCCCTGGTTGGGCAGGCTGAGCACCACTACCTACCACTCATAATGAGTAAATACCACTTCTGGCATAGGCCTTCTTCATAGGCTTTAAAATTTTAATTTGTAAATTCACAATTCCATTCCAATTACAAAAAAATCCTTTAACACATTATTCGTAGAGTTTCCCATCAGTCTCTCTGTCTGTTCGAAACTAGTATGGTTACAATATTTGAACATTCGAATCTAGGCTCGTGTTATTTATTCAAGTCAACGCAGAGCGGTCCCGTGACAATTTGCTTGACGCATCCAGATGGCAACATTGTTGGAAAATTCCACAATAGAAACATTCACATTGTATATTAGAGTGCATATTGTTTATTCGAGAGTTTTGTACCAATTTGTTTTATCTGTATAATTACAAAAGTTAGTTTGGAAAACAAATCACTGGAAACAGTCGTATATTATACGACATATGGCAGCAGGGAGCTGATGTTAGGATGAAGTGCGGTCCAGGAATGAAGGCGACTGCTACTACAGTTAAATAACTGCAAGTAGCAGTCGCATACACTATGCCTGATCTAGATGGAACCGACAACTTACAAGCTGATTCTGAAGTGCGACTAAGTCACTACAAGTCTGAACACTTGGAACAGCAGTTTACAGCTTTAAGGCGGTTGTGGTCTAGTGATGGTGAAATGGTATTGCAAATCGAGAACCCCACCCAGTTCAATTATTATATCATTATTATCATCATTAATATCATTTACCGGTACCAATGTATATTGGATACTTTGGTCGCACAGTTTCAACGATACAAGCACGTTGAATAACTTAGTCGAAATGTAAAAATATAAATAAAATAAAATGTAGGAGCATTTTAATTAAATTGACCTAAAAATAAAAACTTTAGGCCAGTAAAAAGTTACCATAAATAGATAATACAAAAAGGCAAAATTAAAACTGAACAATTATTTAGCGGTAGAATATAGAAATCTAGAAATCTTCCGCGCTTCATAAAAACAATATCACGAAAAATATCGTGTATATTTCGTATAATGTTTCACCTGCTCAATCGATATAATGGTTCAACCTATAATTACTGCGATATAAGTGCGCCTTAATAAACAACTTCTTTCTTAAGTTATTTATCTAAAATCTATCGTTTCATGTGTTTTTAGTCATTCTTAACCAAAATAAAATTCCATCTTCACCTACAAATTTATTTAATTCGGTAGGTTCACTACAGACAACACGATTTTTTGGAAAATAACAAAATATATAATTGGTAATTATTCAATATTTTAAAATTTTCCTAGTCGTAATCTAGACACAGTCAAATTTTATCGTTTTATCAGCTGAATTAAGTCGTGAAGGGACATTCCAAACGACCCTTCCATCCCGAAATTTACCTACTTTACTTTTCCGATGGTCCCGTTTCCCAGCCGTCGCCACATTATTAAGTACTTCCGAGAGTTAAAAAAAATCTTTTGTAATACACAAAAGTATATGCACATACAATTTGTATAATTTCCTCATGAAATTAACATTTTTATATCTTTTTATTGTTATCTTCTTGTATCTGACTGCAATAATACAATTTCTTCTTTATTTATTCATATATGTGTATAATGAACGTATCTGTTCCAAAACCAGTATATTAGTTGGTACAGTGAAGATACAATGAATTCTGGTAGTAGGTAATGCGCTTGGAAGCGGTTGGCCCAAGAAGCACACATTGTCCGCTTGGAAATGCTCCAACTATGCCATTGTGGAAATCCTCTTTGAAGAAGTTTGCATCGTGGATAATGAAAATCGACGCTCTGAATACTTTTATAATAAGATTTACGATTATGTTTCTTCCCGTACCTATTTGGCAACCGTAAATGATTTGTCATCCGTATAAATTGCACACAAGAATATAACTTACCACAGTTACTTGGAATTTAAGATAAATTGCTTCAATAAAATGTATTACAAGATAAACTTTCAAATGAAAAGTCAACAATAACATCTTCAAAGTAAACTAAAATAAAATTAATAGGCTTTATCTTTTATTAGCTTTTAAAGTAAAACATAAATTTATTTCAGATCCCTTAATACTAAAACTATAATCTACTAAAGAATATCTTTACATTATCATAAACTATCCTTCTATATAAACAAACTACATGTCAGAGTGTATTAAAAAAGGACATAATTTGAAATTGCGAAGCCTGTTGGCCCTCTGGCGACATGTTACCGAGGAACTTAGTGGAAGGGACTGTATCAGGCCGCGCACAGCCTGCGGCGTCCCTAAATATCGTCTGCTTTCAAATGCGTGTTCCCGATAAAGTTGTCGGCGAGTGTGCCTGCCTTTGCCTCAGGGGAGACATTATTTCTACTAAGTAGAGTGTCGCTTTCCAACGCGACGTCATGTTTGCTAAATTACTTGCACGCTTTGATCATAATCCCGATTTATGCTACAACTTCTGACGCATTTAGGTAAAATCACTATCTGATTTTAAAAATGTTTCAACCTCATTTTAACTTCTCTTTTAATGTTAAGTTTGATTTAATTATTTAATAAAACTGGAGACTTAAGTAGAGGGAAACTGGATGGCTTTTTGGTGTCAAACTTATATTGAAGCGGTAAGTTTCAAGTTAAACGAAGACCGTTGTTAAAATTAAAGTTCGAAAACGCTGTCAATTGCAGTAAAGTTTGTCGCCTGAATACTTTAATGAAATTGAAAATGGAACGATAATAATAAATAATTTATATAAATGCGAACGTTACAATTTAAAAATATATTACAAGACAAGAATTATGGTCAAGCTCAAGGCATATTGAAACGATCTCACAATAGCCAAACTAAACATATCTTTGATATTTTAACAGCATCTTAGTTTAGACAGGTATAAAAAAACTCAGCTGACAGGCGATGTAACCTTTACATTTATCATATGAATAAATTGTAGAGCTGTGCATTTAATTATTACATATTTCTAAATATAGACTTTATTAACTTATTCTTGTACAAAGGATATAGCTGGATAAAATGAATATTGGAATACAGGCGAGACGTCTCGAGGCACTCGTGTGATCTGTCTGGGTGAATAAGTCATTATTGTACGGTCCGAGGATTCTTAGAGATACCTGCCTTTATTGAAATTCTTGCCAACATTCTGGATCTAATAGGCGAGTTTCTTCGGCTTCAAAGAGAAGCCAATTTTAACAATATAATTAGAGATGTGTGGTTATTAGGGTTGAAATTGAAATAACAACAAAGCCCATGCAATACTAACTGAAATAAATGCTTATTAAATTAACCACAATGGACCACAATAATTTACAACAGTACAAACGAGGGTAGTTTGTTAAATTTTAACGGTTGTGCTATTTATAAATGAATTAAAATTATCATCATAGTTGTTTCAATTTATTTTCCCTTCTACAAATGAAAGTAATTAATATTTGTTTAAAAAAAATATTATACTTACGGCTACATTTCATAATTGTATATTACTGAAACCAAATACAGTGCAAACATGGAATGCAGGACTCTATACAGTCATGGATTTTTTGAAGAAAATTGCATTGCAGTGTTGGCTAAAAGACGTAATATAAATGTTTAATTTTCATTTAATTTATTCAGACACGACATAAAGCAAGGCTAGTGGAAAGCAAGGGGAAGTCCAATAGCGCCGACGACTGAACAAAATCGATTCAGTGTACGTTAGCCTAAGTCGCCGTTACTTTACTATGCCAAAAACAAGACATTTTTCTTATTTTAACGTGTTCAAACATGTTGGTAACAAAGTATGACAAATAATTGTTGATTTAATTCTAATATATTAGCTAAAAGCTGTATACAACAAACTATTTGACAATATAAAATATACTAAATAGTGTCGAGAAATTATACAGTTAATAATCGATATGAAACTAATCATATTATATTATTATTATATAGTTTCCTATGCAAACACATCAAAATTAAAAACAAGGAAAATAGTACAGGTAAAATAAATAAATAAACAATGAAAAAAAAAAACAGGATCAAAACCAGATATAATAACAGGATCAAATATCTTAATTTTTTTTAGTATTTTTATGATATCGAAACTTTTTAATTATATTATTTTTTAAAGGTATCAAGGGGTACTTAAAACACATCTATATTATAATTTAATAAGGAGCAGCATGTAATTAAAGTTTAATTTAATAATATTGGTGTACAATCAATATATTCAAGTGATAGCAATATAGTATAACTACAAAGGCTCGGGATAAACCTCTCGTTTACAGTGTAATATGATGAACATATATTATATTATATATTATAATAAATAACCACATACGATAATAATTAATATTAAGAATATACAGTCGTAGACATTTTTTTCATGTTTAGACTGAGTTCAGTTGCCATGTTAGTCGAGCTTTTATAATCGTTTAGCAAAGCGGTTCCAAAACTTTAACAGCTTTTTTGTTTAAACGTAATTAATAATAATTAATGTAACCGCACAGAGAAATTGATTTTGAACTAATTAGATTTGTTAAATAAATTGCACGAACAATTTTATTATTTTGGTACTTTTTTAGTGTGGCTTAACATAATATGATAATAGCCAGCCTAATGTTAAGCTGAAGTTCGGACCGTAAATAGATACAACTGGTAGCACAGTTAGATAACTGCAGTAGTAGTAGTCGCAACGCAGTCGCGGCTTAGTTGAAAATCGATCATTTTATTTATTTAGAGCATTACATCCGAGAACAATATTATATTTATTATTATTAGCTTATTTATTTGTCATCTTTCGCCACGAACTATTGTAGGAGTCCATCTCATCTCGCCATCTCCATTTGGGCCTGCCGCGAATCTTCTACAATCTGGAGTCCACTCAGAAGTGGACTTGGCCCATAATGCATCGGACATGCGACTTCAGTTTGGCTGCTTTTTCAGCTACATTGGCAATTTGTGTTTTGGAAGGCAGTATTATGTTACGAATTTTATTTGTAAGTTTTACGCCCAGAATACTGCGCTCCGTGGCTCTTTGATGCTAGAAGAACTATTATATTTAACTCTAATTAATTTGTAGTGTTTTAGATTATTATCATAAACTTTATTGGTAATACAAAATGTGACGCCATGCTGATTTGTAGTTAAGATACGTATAAATAATTCGCAGAACCTCTAAGTTCGAAGAAACCGACCTTGAGGAACCCTTATTTAGCGTAAACTTCACTTATATTTGCGCAACGCTTAACATCTAAATCAAATGTGGCTTATAGGTATATAGTATATTTCTGTATATATTCACTTACCCTTACGATTAATGTATATGTAATAGAGGGTCAACGGAGCTCCTCATAGTTTAGGAAACTTACTCGATCCTCTTAAATCCTATACTATACGCCTGTCATCAACAACTGTCAAGTCAATTGTGTGGTAAATCCAATCTTGATCAAATATAAGCTAAATATAAACGTTTCGATCCGGGTTAATACCACTATTTTCAAGTGTACAACAGACCGTGAAGTGACTTAGTCGTGTGGCTCAGTTGCCGGTTCCAACTGCATTATGGATTAGGCAACTAGGAATGATTTTCATAAATGGAGTCGCCTGCATTTATGGAAAGCACTCCAGGTTAACATCAGGCAGCGTGCTATCACATGTCGAGCCATAAAAAAAGTAACATTTTCCTAATCATATTTGCGAAAATTTGAAAAACAAATCTACAGTTCTGAAGTTCTTCTTCTTTTGCAACAACAATCTGTCCACTGATGAACATAGCCTTTACAATCTTTTTCCAATTTTCTCGGTAGTGGGTCAGCCAACTCCACAGTGCAAAGGTCCGACAGTAGCTTTGATATTATATTATGTATCTCTTCCTTCTGTTCCTTATGTGCCCGGAGTTCTCTGATGCGACATTATTCTTTTGTTTTTAATTGAGACGCGACATCTGCCCTGAATTATCCTGATGGTAAGCAAGAGCGCCTATGACTGAGAAAGTTTCAGTGTACAGGTGCCTCAATCACCGCCACTATGCCGGCAAAACTATTTATGTAATATATCTAACTATGAACGTAACACTAATGCTAGGGAATTAAGCTTTATGGCAATAACTGGGTTAGTTGGCGCTATCTAAAAAACTTAATCGTTCCAACTAGCCGCCCTCGCCGACACGCTTAGTTGGCCTTTAACAGAGAAAATGGTTAAGCATTTCATTTATATGCTAATATTCTAACAACACAATAAAGAAGTGTACAAAATGTTTAAAGCAACGATTATTTATTTTAATAAGTATTTAATTAATGTTGGACAATTTACAATAACAGAACGCTAAATTAATTCCTATTTAAATTATACCTAATTAATTTACTTTGAAATTAAATTGACAATTAATAATAGATAATTAAGAATATGAATTATTTAAATTGAGCTCTAAATTCCTACATAAGTAGGCAGATACAACGGAGCGCTACGTTTTACGATACTGACACGATTCTCTCACTTCCTTCATATTTACAATTTTCTTCGTTTCTCTCTCGTTAATTAGGAATATTAAGAATTAACTAGTAAGACTAATTTAACTGTAAGACAAATCAAATAAATAACATTTCTTATTTAATAATCGCGAAGTCTAGACGGCACGAAATAATACAATAAAAAAGTTTATTAAATTCACAAGCGTATCCAATGTTTATATTAGAAATTTCAACATAACAAAATTATGGAGTTACTCGTAGGGATGCAACATCGTTCTTGAAAACATCGATCTTTGTTGTCAATGTTGTAAAGGACAAAATCGTTTTTGCTAAGCTATTTAACGTGCTTGTAACATGGCTTTTAATCTTTATTACAATGAATAAAACTTTTCATAGCTCAATTTCTATAACATGTAATTATGTAGCTTTGTATAGAAATGTAAAAAAACTTTAAAATAATTAAAATAAAAGCCAACTTTTATTTTATTAATTTGATTTTGGTGGTCAGTTGCCCAGTCTGTCGATCCGGATAGTATCACAACTTACAAGTGTATAAACCGTCTCTAGAAATCAATAGAAGTATTTTGTGAATATTGGCCACTATGCCAGCCTACAATACCACTTTTGTTGTCGTCGTTTACTAAAACATCGATGTTTTTAAAGCAACCGTCGATACAACATTTTCATCCCTAGTTGCTCGTTGCCAGGAGATGCCGCTCATCACGATTATTGATTGTGTTTTAAACGTCGACTCGTCAGCCGAAACCTCCCGCTTGCACCCTCATCAATTTAACTCTGTTTCAAATTAATAGATACATCATATTGTAACCTCTATTCTGAGTAGCATTAGGGTTAATATTGAATAAATTAATAATAAATTTATTTATTAAGAAACAAACCAATCGTGAGGCTGGATTTTCGATTTAATTTTCGATCTCAAATATAATTTATTCATTGATTACGTATTGAACTACTAGAAAATATGTATGTATTTTATCATAGTTTTCATTCATTTATAGTATGTATTGTAAGTGTATTATGTTGTACTCGTGTATATTTGTTAGTGAGTAGTGCATAATTATAATTGTTTTGACTTTTTTCTTAAATCTTTACATTTATTCTTTATCCCCAAGAATGGCGGAGAAAATCCAAAGTTCACTTATTGTATAAACAATAAAGTGGTAAAAAGAAATTTAAAAAATGATCAAACACGTGGCAAATCAGTGTGGCTATATTTTACTCTATGTAATTTTTATTGCTAATTATTCGTAATATCAATACCTACTATTTATTAGTAATAATTCTAGTATTACAATTTACGAAAAAAAATCTGGAATAATTTTTAATTGGATTTGCAAAGGTATAAAGCTAAGGAATATTAAAATAGAATCTAAGAATACATCGTAGTCATTGTTCGTAGTTCGTAGTACGTGTTTGTTTCGTATTGCGCATCAGACAAACCTTAAAAGCCTTTTTAAAACATCATACGACTGCTGCTAAAAATTAAAACACACTTTTATATATATAAACATTAATGAAAATTAATAATTTCAATAAATAGCATTTGGGCAATTAGAATGATTTATATCTTTTAAATTAACAGGTTTAAATAATGTTTTTTTTTTAATCTGTACTGTATTTTTATATCTTCAAGTTTAAAAATATTGTTGTAGTTTCATGAAAGGTGTGTTTTTTTGGTGGACGACCTTGGTTGCATTTACCCATACGTGGTATCCATTTAAGAACCTTTCTGCCCCATATTTTAAATAACGTAAAGAATGTTTCGTCATATAATATCTGTAAAATTGCATAAATAATATGAATATTTTTTCCATAAAAAATGCACAGATAAATATCCATCTCATTGATTGGACTCCGTTTATGCTGCTCACTTAAGGAATATCCTACCTTTGCATTAGGAATTCCTACATTTGGAATTCCTAATCGTTGCATGTCTTCAAGGATATGAAAAGAACACTTTCTTTCTATTTCATCTTAATCTAATCAGCTATATCTAATTTGACATAAGTACCTTGAAAATCCTAATTCGATATTTCTTGTGCACTACCCATAATTTCTTTTAATTTATTAAATATTGTATCTCTCCGGTGTTCTTTAAAAAATTGGTAATAAGGCCGTATAGTTATATATAGTATAGTATAGTATAGTCGGTCAAAAATTGTAAACAACGTAAATAGTGCTCCTTAAGAAATTTATATCAAACAAATAGATAGTGTGCCTAATACATACGGAAACTACTTTGGGATGATTCAAAAGTGCAGTGAATTAAATATTTTGTACAAGGTTATTGTTCTCATCAGTGTAAAATACTTTTAATGCATTCAGTGAAAACAACAAATCGATTTGAAACTACCAATTTTATTCTTTCAATTTTTGTCGTTGTCTTACACTGATAGACATAGTTAAATTCACCAAAACCATCGAACTCAGTGTGGTCTAGCAGGTTGACCGCTTGGAATCTGTTCCGTGAGGTGTCGGTTCGAGACTGCGCGGCTAAAACTTTTTTTTTTTTTTTTTCATTTTTTTTTTGTATATTAGATTTCATATATATATTTATATTTCTGTTCAATAATTTCAATAACATTATTCAGGCTTTTAATAAAATACAAATTTTTCTTATAAATATTTAAACAGCAATAAAAAAATACAGATAGTAATTATTTTCATAATCTTGGTGGCTATTAAATAACAATATAATAATGAATTGTAATGGGTGTAATAAACAGTTGGACTCTAAAGAAGTTCTGAAATGCCATTTGTGTGTGTGCAAGTACCACTACCAATGCATCAATTTAGACAGAAAGCAGTACTTGTCTTTGTCACTTGAGTATCGAACAAACTGGGTCTGTCCTTCCTGCAATAACATAACGCGAAGAGTAAGATCAACAGATAATTCGCCTGTCCGTTGTTTGTCACCATTAGCTAAAGTGCCAATAATTCCTTCACGTGAAACTATTAACACTTCTTCCCAGTTATCACTAGATAGCCAAGTCACTATGGAAAAAATTAGCGCCCTTCTCGAGCAAACTTTGGATAGAAAACTTGAAGACAAATTAAATGATAAACTAAAAGGGTTTATTAATGACTTTCGTAGGGCTATTCGAGAAGACATTCAAGATATGGTAAAAAAGGAGGTTAATCTAGTAGCCGAAGCCATGAAGCAGGACTTCACAAATACCACTGACTTCATAAGTGCTGAACAACTCACTCTGTCCTGCGAAATTGAGGCTAAGGGCAAACGAATTAAACAACTAGAGTCTGATAACTGTATTCTGCAATCTGAAGTAAATAAACTTAATACTCGCTTAACAGTGCTTGAAAAAATGTCACGTAGTTGTAACATAGAAATGCAGGCTGTACCAGAAACTAGAAATGAAAATGTTCCTTTGATTTTTAAAAATCTATGCGAGAAGCTTAACGCACCTATTATAGATTCTAACATCATAGCATGCCGCAAGGTAGCGAAACTAAACAGTAGTTCAAACCGCCCTCGTAACATTCTCATCTCGTTGGCAAGTCCGCGTCTTCGTGATGAATTGTTGTCTGCAGCACACCGATACAACAAGTCTAATGCTAGTAATAAACTTAATACTACTCATATTGGGATTTCTGGCGAGACCCGGAGAATTTACATCACTGAACATCTCTCTCCAGAGCAAAAAAGTCTTCATGCGATGACGAGATCAGTGGCAAGAGAAAAGAATTATAAATATGTGTGGGTGAAGTATGGACAAATTTTTATCCGAAAAGATGACTCATCTAATGCGATTTCTGTGAAATCCACTGATATACTGGGTAAATTAGATTAAGTTAGGTTAGATTGATGTTACACTGCCACTAATATTTGTTTTACTTTACTTTGATAATGTTTAGTATTTTTTATCAGAATGTCAATAGAATCAGAACCAAAACCACGGAAGTATCTCTGAATGTTCACGGCAATGAGTATGACATCATTTGTCTCACCGAAACGAATCTAAATGGAAGCGTTTATAGCAGCGAAGTAATTGATGAGCGTTATTGTGTAATAAGACGAGACCGTGCTACAACTAGCATAAGAAAGTCTGAAGGTGGTGGCGTACTCATAGCCATTAGAAAACACTTTAAATTTGTAAATCAAATATCATGGGGCAGTCGGTTCGAGGATGTCTGGGTTAGTATACTTCCTGATAAAGTCTCTTCAAAACGTTTAAACCTGTGTGTATGTTACTTACCACCTGACCTATCCGTCAAAGACATTACAGACTTCTACTCCCATTTGCAAACTATATTATCCCTACACTCTAATGACAACTACATTATAGTGGGAGACTTTAATACTCCCCTCATAACATGGAACTCAGATTATAACTTAAATGCCCTCCTTCCTAGTAACCCATTAAACACTAAAGCTGAATTGCTTATGGAAACAATGTCATTCTGCAATCTTCGTCAATTTATCACAATTCCGAACAAACACGATCGCTTCCTGGACTTGACACTTTCAAACATGAAGGGTGTCACAGTCGAGGAAGCGGAGCCCCTGTGTAAACTGGACGATCACCATTTGGCTTATGAAATACATATTGTTGACATATCGTTGAAATCGCTTGATCCGTCGGTTAAACAACAGTTAAACTTTAATAAGTGCGATTTTGAGAAGGTGAAGTCAGAACTCACCACATTGCAATGGGGCGATATTCTTGCAAAAGAAAGTATTGATGATGCTGTGGATGTTTTTTACACTAACCTGCATAGAATACTTAAAAAATATACCCCATTGACACGAAATAACAAATTGAAATACCCTGTTTGGTATAATTTTTCCACTATACGTTGCATCGAAGAGAAGAATACCTACCATAAAAAATTCAAAAAATATAACAATCCTCGTGATTATGACACATTTTCACTTTTACGCACCCGTAGTAAGAAACTGATTAAGTCATGCTATCAAGAATATCTAAAGTCAGTTGAGGATGCGATTAAAAATGATGTTAAGAGTTTTTGGCGATATGTCAACAATAAAAAGGGCAGCAAAACAATACCTAATGTTATGAAATATGGAAGTCGCACTTCTTCAGATGGTAATAGAACTAGTGATCTCTTCGCAGACTATTTTTCTTCTGTTTTTGATAAATCTCCACCTACCACTCACTCATTTCCCCCAATAAATATCACTCACTCTTCTTCACTATATAACATTTATATTAGCAAACAAGAAATTAAAAGTAAAATAAATAAACTAAAAAAACACAAAAGTGCAGGCCCGGATTGTATCCCACCGTCTGTTTTAATCGCATGTGCTAACGAATTATGTGAACCTCTATATATAATATTTAATAAATCCCTACAGTCTGGAATATTTCCCACGACTTGGAAAACTGCACACATTATTCCAATTTACAAATCAGGTGACAAATCGCTATGTGAAAACTATAGGCCAATCAGTATATTGTCTTCCATACCTAAGCTTTTCGAATCGCTAGTGTATGTCCAACTAAATCATCACTTCAAACCACTACTACATGAAAATCAACACGGCTTCATCAAACACAAATCCACATTAACTAATTTGCTAGAATACAAAAACTACATATGTTGTGCTTTCTCAAGAACATCACAAGTTGATTCCCTTTACACCGATTTCAGCAAGGCTTTTGACCGGGTCAATCATGCTTTGCTTTGTCATAGGGTTGGTTGTTACGGTGTCCATGGTAGCCTTCTTAGATGGATCACATCCTATCTTAGTAATAGAAGCCAACTTGTGACTGTAAAGGGTTTTACATCCGACCCAAGGCCGGTACTTTCTGGCGTACCTCAAGGCTCTCACCTTGGTCCGTTGCTTTTTAATATCTTCATCAACGACCTGATACCTAAACTATCATGCTCAAATCTTTTATACGCCGATGACTTAAAAGTTTACAATGAGGTGACAACTGTATCTGATTCCTTAAAACTACAAAGAGACTTAGATGTAATCAACGCTTGGTGTAAACAAAATCTCATGTTGCTTAACACTGAAAAATGTACGGTAATATCATTTACAAGAAAGCATAATAAAATTACACACTCTTACACTATAGATGGGAAGGAGATTAACAGACAAAATATAGTTAAGGATTTGGGGGTGTACTTTGATGAGAAGTTATCTTTTATACCTCATTATGAGCACATCATAGCCAAAGCAAATCAAATATTAGGATTTGTTGCAAGATCAACTTCCGAATTTAAAAAACCTCACAGTATGCTCACATTATTTTCAAGTCTAGTTCGTAGCAAGCTGGACTATTGTTGCCCTATCTGGTCACCTCACTACAATGTGCATACCAACAACATTGAAAGAGTACAAAAAAAATGCCTAAAAATTTTATCGTTTCGTCTAAATCTTAATCGTTCTCTTAAAACTTATAATGATCGTCTGGCGAAATTCAAAATGATGTCGCTTCAGAATCGTCGTAAAAGGTATGATCTGCTCTACCTCCACAAGATACTTCATTCAACTGTGGACTCACCCCTGTTGATATCTTTGATTAATATAAACACACGATACAAAAGTCGCTCTCCTAATACATTCGCTTTACAAGTGTACCGTAACAACTCATCCTATTACAACCCTATTGTGAGAATGTGTCGGGAATACAACGAAATGGCAAATAATCATAAGGATAAATTAGATATATTTAATCCCAAATTCTCGTCCTTTAAAAGGGGCGTCACCGACGTCCTCGAGAAGTCTGCCACCCAGTAAACCTAATAGTTTCGTATCAAATATGTACTGGGATTTTATTGTATTTTTTTTTTTTTTTTTTTATATATAGTTATTGTTATTGTCCTTGTCTTGGTTGCTGTCTTTGTTTGTTTTGTTTTTTTTTGTTACCGTCAATTGCAACTGTTGATGCTGTGTGTATGCAGTAATGGGATACAACCTTGATTTTTAAATTATGTTCAAATAAATTCAGGTAAAGGTTGTGTTCTGTTGTATACACCTTTAATAAATAAATAAATAAATAAATATATTTGTATAGTTTTTAAGCTTTAATTTGCACAATAAAGTATATAAACTCGTATAATATACATATCACTTGTAGATTACATACTATGTTTTGACTATGACAGCATAACTTTATAAAACACTTTATAATATATTATTTATAAAGGATAAAAACATATTGTATTTTTTTCTAATAGTGACATGGTATTATATGAAGAGTAAATTGAATTCGTAACATAATTTATCACAGTCATCTTGAAGAAGAATTATTTATAAGTACTTACTCGTTTTAATAATATATGTATTACCTAAATGTAGGTAGCTTATGACGACAGGCGTGGCGCATTTGTTGGCACACCAGTTTGTGACTTAGTCGCGTTTCGGAATCAGCTTGTAAGTTTCCGGTTCCAACTATGACCGTGGTGTAGTTGCACTGCTACTACACCACGGTCGCCTATTTTAATTGTTATTATTTAATAAAATTAAAATATACCTAAATAGTCAATTTATAAGTCTTGCTACAGTATACTACATAAGACTTTATACCAAGTTGATATAGAGACATACAATAATATATAGAACGGAGTTATTTTGGTATTAGCTTTGTAGAATTTCATTTGTCTAGCAATAGAAGCATGTCAAACTGTCCTCATACCTGCGCCCGATAAGAAATCCAATTTTCGAGGAGTCAGTTGCCGTCGTAGACAGTGGCAGAAAACTGACACATCATTACGTGACTGGACCCTTTTTGACCCCTACGAGATTATAATATATTGAGAGAAAGCAGTGGAATGCCATGCGAGATTTTCAATCGGTTTTATTGAGGAAAAGACGTCACATTTAGTAAACAAAGTCCTATATACTCGTCTTATAAAGAATTATTTGTGCATTTAAGTACGACTTTTCTTGAACAATACTCTTCTTCTTTTACAGTAATTCTAAGAGTGGTAGACAGACAGTTGGCGGTAATTTGCCCAGTCTGTCGATCCATCACTTACAAGTGTACAGGCCTTTAACTATCTAAGTAATCTTTCGGGATCAGCTTTTACCTTGCCGGTTTAAGCTAGGCCGGCATAGTGGATTCGACTGCTATTTGCAGTTATTTAATTGTAGTAACAGTTGCCTCCATTCCTGGACCATGCTCCAGATTAACTTCAGGCGGGGTGCTGTAATTTTCAGAGCCACAATTGAATACTTTTTGCAATTATGAAAAATAAATAATGTAATAAATTCAATTATACTTTCTAAAAGTTGTTTTCAAGTTTCGTGAGCACGAGTAAAGGCAATAATTATTTTATGTTACCACAGTATTTTCAGAAATGACCTTTTTTACTTGGAACCATTTTCCACTTCAGTCAACACCCTTTCATGTAACAATGGCTCCTCGGTCGATGCTATGGACATTTATTTATTCCCACTTCTTGGTACTTTTAAGGTTTATAATTTGCATTATAAGCTAGTGAATTAAACAAGTGAATTTTGCGCGAACATTTATTATTGAATTAAACAATTTTTATGCGGCTTACTATCGCGTTTATTTTGTAGCCATCGTGGTCACGGTTGGCTCTCGAAACGTCGAAATAATAAAAAAAAATGTAAAATCTAAACCAAAATAAACGCGATAGTA
Organism: Tinea trinotella; assembly: GCA_905220615.1. Taxonomy (NCBI): domain Eukaryota; kingdom Metazoa; phylum Arthropoda; class Insecta; order Lepidoptera; family Tineidae; genus Tinea; species Tinea trinotella. The sequence goes on from HG992310.1 coordinate 6,722,309, forward strand.
AGCCGCATAAAATTTTGTTTAATTCAATAATAAATGTTCGCGCAAAATCTAAGAAAATACTATTATAAGCTAGTGCTAATTTTAACTTTTTTTATAATCATAGTCTAAATTTATTTAAAATATGATATTAATAATATTTATTTCTTTTATGATTTATTATTAATTCTGACGACAGGCGTGGCGTATTGATCAGCACACTAGATTGTTACGCGGAAGTCTCGAGTTCGACTCTCGGTCAGAGCAAATATTTGTTTCTTTAGCTTTTATTTGTAATATTTAATAATTAGATCAAATATTTGTTAATAAAAATAATAACTTGTTACTGGGTTTTAAAGTATATAATTTTCATTATAAGCTAAAGTCATTAAAAGTTTAGCTCAATGTTTGAAATTATTTGATATTTATTTTTACTTTGGTTTTTAATTTTAGTCTTCATTATTAACCGGTGGAAACCTCAACTTATATTCAATAAATTATTCTAACGTAAATGACAATAATTATTGTTCCGACAATAATATTATTTCCGGAGCAATTTAAATAAGAAATTCTGTACTAATATTGTACTTTCCATTAAGAATATCCGACGCGTGATGTAACAGGAAAACGTTATTTTCCTCACAATATTATTGTATATTATAGCATATGTATAATAAGGGAGAATGTACCCCTCGATGAGAAAACAATTTTCTGTCATAAACAAGTCTTGGGAAATCAAACAAACCCAAAAAAAACGGGAGCGCTCCATTACAATATGCCCGTGGCAACGACGCAACGTCTCTGCGTACTTCCTTTGCAGATTCCTTTCTTATTACTCTGCCTCGAGACAACCCCAGACATTAATCTCACGAACAAACATAAGAAGCCATTAGCATCCGGCGCGAGTGTCGAGTTACACCGACGAATTAATAATAATAACTGTGAAGAGCACCGCGGATGACAACTTTTGCTTTGCATTTAACTTTACGCCCCAGCGAGATTACATATTTACATACATAACAATAATTACATGTTTCAATTCGTTGGTCGGTCCTTCAGTTAAGCGCAAATGAGATTTAGCTCGCTTAGTATGCGTAACTATTACCCATTGTATTTGCTGTCCTATTGCTTTAAGAATTAACTTTGTCTTTTAAAATTCACTTCTATTTTCTCCTATTGTAAAGTTTTAATTGTTGTTACCACGTTTGTCGGAATAAAGTGTGTTTATAAATGTCTATTGAATGCTAATCTGTTTAAGATTACAATTTTATCAATTAATGCCTAATAAAAAATATATGACAATCCCATTCGATTTCAAACAGAAGCTTTATATTATTCCGACTTTACGTTTCTTGTAAAACAAACTTGAATACCAAACGTAACGAAGCGTTCGTCTTTGATTTGCTATGTAAATTTATTGCCAAAATAAGCTTCAAAATTGCAATCATCTCTTCTCGGATTTTGTGATTTGTTATTCATAGCCAATTTAATCTATAATATATTGTTATTTGGTAATTCTTGCTCTAATAAACATTCTGTGAAGGTTGCGTATACAATTATTTTAGATATATTTATTATTATTGTTCACTGTACGTGGGAGAACATTTACTTTAAATTTGAATATACAATTTGCGTACATATATTTTAAGGTCGGTATATAATAATTAATCACAGAATTTAACCTGTAATTATAATATTGAATGTTTTGGCCAAATAGGCATTAACATTGTTTTGAGGATGTCTGTTATTTATCATAACACATCAATTTGTTTCGGTTTCATCTAATGAATGCGAGTCCGCAGTGCAGATGTGAACGGGTCGCGACCCGTTAAATGGGATTTTGGAAGTTGTGACAACTAATATTTATTAGCACCATTATAATATTGTAGTACAACACGACGTGGAATTTCATTTAAAGAAGCCCTCTTACATACCATATTCTAATTTTGTTAGCGCATGAATCATGTTTATGGACTTATTTCGCTGTCATCGTGACGTTATGTGCATAGATTTATCCCAATTTTTCTACATTATTAATCTGGGGAACGGACAAGTACAAAATATGTTTTTTAGTTTGTTTACTATCGTTATTAAACTTAAAGGAATTTTTAATTAAAACTTTATTAAAGTTAGTTTTCAAATACCATATTTCGGAACTACAAGCTTTAGTGGGCATTCATTCAATACATTTTTATTCAAATCTCCGATATAAAAACTGAGTATGCGAATTGTTAAAAATTCGAGATAAACAGAAATGAAGGCCTATTTTACTTTCATTCTACTATGATTTCCCCTTATTATGTTATTATTTAAATACACTTAATAATGTTTGATTCTGGCCGGCATAGTAACTGCAACTGAGGCAACCGTAAACTGAAACTGAACTTTCTCTTGTTTACCATCAGGCAAGTCGAGGTCAGATGTCGAGTGTCCATTTATCACCATGAGAAATGTTTTAACTGTTTGATTCTGGCCGGCATAGTAACGGCGACTGAGGCAACCGTAAACTGAAACTGAACTTTCTCTTGTTTACCATCAGACAAGTCGAGGTCAGTTGTCGAGTGCCCATTTATCACCATGAGAAATGTATTAACTCCATTTCTGCTTGTTAAATTATTATTATGAAACATGACTTAATAACTTTTATTTATTGTTTAACAGGAGCAATCACATAAATCGTACCGGCCTCTCACTGTGCTTACATTCCGGTGGAACTATGCAGTGCACGGTCTACAGCCAGCGGGGTATCATCTCGTCAATCTTCTTCTACATGCACTTGTTTCGCTACTATACTATAGGTAAATATTATTTCTAAAAACCTGCTTGTACTAATACTTTGATAAATAATTAGCAATTAAAATTTTATATAAAAAAAATCACGCGAGCACATCCGGGGATCGAACCTGGCCACCACTAAGCGCTCGCGTCAAAATTTATATCCTATTTTTTATTATTATTGTGACTTGACATATGCACCCCGCTTGATGTTAAGCTGAAGTGTGGTCCATGAATAGATGCCACTGCAACTACAATTCAATAACTGTGAGCAGCAATCACATCCACTATGCCGGCCTAGTTGGAACCGGCAACCTACAAGCTAATCCCGAAACGCGACCAAATCACTTAACGGTCTGTATACTTGTAAGTGGTGGTACTACCCCGGATAGGCAGACTGGATACCACTGCCTACCACTCTATGTTTTCATTGTGCAGTCATTTCTACTGTTATTACTTAAATAATAGTAACAAGTAATAATAACAAATGATGGAATTAATACCTTAAGTTTGTATCCAAAGATGGTTTTAATAAAGGATTATGTTGTAACCTTTGCCTAAACGGGACTTACAGTTCCATAGTTGTAACTTTGACAAATCCTAAAGTTAAGTCTTAGCTTATTTTAAACTCAACAATGTATTTATCTTAATAATCCGAGCTGTTAAACTCGGTAAATTGAGAATTTAATATATAAAATATAAGGAAGAAAGTGTATTAGAAAATTAAGCAATATTATGCAAATTTACAAAGTCAGAAATTTAATATTGATCGTGAGCCCGACAATTTGGTTCGGGGAATCTTTTAAGACAATGTAAACCCATTAAATCCTGACGGAACAAAGTAAATATCCTCGACGTTCCAGTGTCGTCTCCGCCCATTACCGATCACTCTTAACTTCGCTTCTAATAACTTTGAACGATAGTTGTCGCCCTTCATATTTGCCTAAGTTAAAATTAATTAAAATGAAATTCCAATCAGTAGCAGCTGCGTCGTTAACCCATAATTGCTTGAACTCAATAATCCGACCGTTAAAGCCGAAAACGGGCGTTAGACATTTTAATTATTCACAGGAATATCACGTTTCGACGCCTACATTACAATATGATGTTGGTTACATTATAATAAACAATACTCCTAATGTATCAATTAGATTTTTATTACTATCTAATAACTATTTTAACGGATTACAAAATACTTACTTTAAAGCCTACTCGCATTTTCAGAAATTCCTTTAATTTTTATTATCGGTATTACATTTCCACGTCATGAACAAAAGGCGGGTATTTATTTTCACGTATGCATGTAACTTTATTCAGAAAGGATTCTCTGGAATAGTGTTCTGTATTAAAATTTTTATTTGTTCGTTCATTGTTATGTTGGCGTCGGGAAGTTTGTATCATATTGTAAGTTTATTCTGTTGCGTGAAGAATATAGCCAATTGGGCAAAACAGAAATAAATAGGGTGAGGGCTGCTATTCTCGAAATTACTTCAAACACAAGAAATATGGTATTTTAAATAGAACTATTGCAGGGTGTGTTTTCAACCATTTTAAAGCATTATGTTAACTGAATTGTTAGCATTACAAAAAGTAACATAACGTCAAAATTGATATTATTAGAATTGCTCAGAATTATTAATCCTAATACTAACAAGACAAAATAATCCTACAAACTTTTATTTATATACATGATATGATGTACATATATCTATTCTGAGTCCGTCAAATATATACGATCAGGAAGTACGACAATTTCCAAGACCATATCTAATTCCGTAACTAATGGCCAATATTATATCGGCTTTAAGCACTAGCCAACTAGTGTTTCAGTTGAAATTCAAGGAAAGCAAGTAAACCGTATTAGTTGAGTCCGTTTAATCACCCGACAGCGTCCGGCGGCAACCTGATCCCCTTACTTACTGCTAATTACGGATACTTGCTGTGTCCACCACACCGCCAACTTATTCCGGCTTATGTTCAATATCCAATTTGCTATTTTAATCCTATTAGTTATTTTAGACCTCTTATTATCGTTACGTTTCACAGAAGCGCAATGTATTATTCTTAATGGACTGCAATTAAAAAGAGCTGATTTAATTAAAAATTAAAGTAAAAGGAATTACGTCGAGACGAATTCAGCCTAATGCTTTCATAATGTTTCCTTCTTTAGTTAATTAATTGAAACTCTAAGAAGAATTGCAAATTATGCTAAGATATTAATGGTTTTATTTTGAGTGAAATAGCTGATAATTAAGTGGGAATAAGTTAGAAGTTGAACGGCAATGTTCGCCTTTTAATAGCAGCACGGTGGACCCTCTTGTCCAAGCTACAGAAACAAGCTAATTGGACCAAGCAACGCTGTGGAGGTGCGGCGGGACTAACTTCCGCCGGAATTAAAGTACTCGTTAGTGACTTTTTGCGAAACTAGTGAAATCTCCTGCGAAGTTAGCGAAAAACATTTATGGCTGTTCCTAAAACTAGGAGAGAAAGTATATTAATGATGTGATTTTTCTTATTGTTATTTTTTTTTCTTTCCTTTTACAAATATAGACAATGGTGCTTCATTAATTGTTACATATTCAATTGATCAAAGTATTTTTTTGTTTTTTATTCATTCATCTTTATATGTAAATAAGTATCGTCAAGTTATCTCATTATTTTTAATGATATGTCTGTGAATAAAAAAATCACTCACTTTATAAAGGTGTTTTTTTAATATAATATTACTGTACGTATATTTTCATAACTGCGTAAGTTTTGCAACGTCATTTGTTAGTCCTTTAAAATACACTTTGAAGTAATGTTATAACAAGCTGCAACTTGCTAGAATTTTCCAATACCTTAGAACTTCAGAAACAAACTTTTAAAGTACATAAAGTTACGCTTAAAATCTAGTTCTCACTACACTTACCTTCTTAGAAGGGTGCCAATCTCTCCGAAGCTTAGCAAAATTCTTTTTGAAAATATATTATAAGTACGTAAAAATTTTACTGAATACGCCTGAACTTTAACACAGTTCACTAATAAATTACTCCGCAGTATTTAAATAACTATCAAATATAGTAATTATTATAATTTGGAATGGAATAATCTCATGTGAATGGATTCGTTAAACAAGGCAGGCCGAGGAGGGTGTTTGTCGACCAAATCGGAGACACCCTCAAGAAAGCTAGGTTGCCTAGTGCCCATAACCATAGAGCTTGTATGAAGAGAATTTTGAAGGAGAAGGAAGCGAGGGAGTTGTGTCAGGATCGATCAAGTGGCGCTCCATTGTCTCTGCCTATCCCTGTGGGAGGAAGGCGTGATGATTTGATTGATTGATTGATAATTTGAAAAAAAAAACTTATTTTGAATTATAACATTCGCGTTATATAAGTCCACAATAGATGGTGTTTCAAATTGATTTTATTGTGGCTCGACATATGACAGCACCCCGCCTGATGTTAAACTGGAGTGCGGTTCGTGAATGAAGACAACTTCTACTAAAGTTGCGAAACTGCTAAGCTGATTCCGAAACTCGAGCGAGTCACCTGTCGCAAGCTTTGGGAAGAAAGGCCTGTTTGTCTAAGAGTAGGTAAGGTAGGTAGTGGCACCCAGTCTGCTGTTCCAGGGTAGTACCACCACTTACAAGTGTTCAGATCGTAAACTTAGCGTTTCGAAATCAGCTATAAGTTGCCGGTTCCAACTAGGCCTGGGACTGCTACTTGCAGTTGTTTAACTGTAGTAGGAGTGGCTTCTTTTCATAGACCGCGCTCCAGCCTAACACTCTGCCTGATGTTAGCATCCTCCCTCCCTAGGCATATTTTGACATATTTCGCGCCCCAAATAAAAATATACGTAAATATATTTCTTATCTATCGCAATAGGGTATATGCATGTATTTTTTTTATGTGTTTAATTCACTTATTACATCGTTATAACATAATAAAAAATATAAATAGTGTTGGAAAAGTTCTAATTATTTTTTTAAAATAATTTTAAAACTTCGATTAAATTTGACACATTTGAACGCCATCATCTAGCGCGGGCTTTTGATGACGTCACACGTCACGACCAGTATTTGTTTACTACAAGTGTTACTGTTATTTATGTGTATTTTTAAGTTGTAATAGCCAAACAAAAACACTGGATAAACACAAAGAACAGCTATTTTTTCTTTTAAACACTACGCGCACAATATGAGCATCGACCCCGAACGTGTCATGTGACGTCACGTTTCATTCGGCCAATGGTGATGCGTTTCACTCATTTGAATTTCACTTGCTTGTTTTTCACTTTTTGCTTAATCTTTTATGCAATATATACAAAGAAAATTAAAAAAATAATCATTTTAGCATGATGTTAGTACAATAAAGAATCGGGGGAAAAATTTGCAGCAATATTTAAACCACATGCATATTCCCTATTGTATAGTAATAAGATTGGGAATAGAGATCGCGGGTGTTTATCCAGTTGCTTAGAGAATGATGCAAAACAAATTATTACATTTATTTAAATATTTTTTATATTTATTAATTTTAAAATAAATGTCGTGTCACAATAAAAAATAAAATAAAAAACGATAATTTGTAATAATGTTAGATATTACAATAATAAAACTTGTTCAGTAAAATATTTTTCAAATACTCGTATATAACTCATGCTGGTTAATAACTTAACATGATTTGCAAAAAAATACATGAAAAATATATTTTGGATTTAAAAACTATTGAGATTTGTCCAATGAACATTGTTCAATCGCAACTCCCTTGCTTCCCTCACATTCACATTTTCATACAAGCTCTACTATTATGGGTAACCCAGCTTTCTCGATGATGCCTCCGATTTGGTCGGAAAAACCTTCCTGGATCTGCCTCGTTTAACGCATCCATCCACATCAGATTTATAAATTCCTTAGGTCAATACTTTCACTCATCCAAATAAAGTTACAAAATTTTGTAACGTAAAAAGTATATTGATTTCGTTGATTCCGCGCCTTAACTTTTTACATTTCCCGCATTATTTGTCAGCAATAAATGTAATAAATTTTAAGCTGCTCGTATAAATTTTGTGTCATGAGGAAAGGGAATTTTAATTAATAAATGGCTTAATTATTTTGCTTCGGCGATACCGTTCCATTATGAGTAAATTAATTACCAAATGTAATTAATTACTCACATGCGAAGATAAGACAAAGGGTCGGCCTAATTAAGGGTGAGGTTATGACATCACCAGCGCGGCAAAGAAAAAGTTACACGAACTAATTTTACACCAGGAATGCCTACATTCATTGCAGCGCCGAGCTGTCTGAATTATTCTATACGTTCAGTTTCTATGATACAAACACGTTTAGTAGCCTAGTATAGAAATGTAAGAACAAGAAACATTTTCATTTCAATCCTTTTAAGAACTGAATAGAATCTGAGCAATCAATATTATTTTCAATTTTTTTTTATTGTGACATGACATTTGACTTCGTCCCGCCTAATAGATACAATTATTACATATTAACCTAATAATAAATCATTTATTTATATCTTGAACAGATTCTATATACTTACCTAATATGTAATAACCGTCGACAAAAATAAAATAAAAGGACTGACTTTGCTTATATGGAAAACTTATCAAAAAAAGGGAAATATGACACATCTACTCGTAAACACACACACACACACACACACACACACACACGCACGCATCTAAAATCACGTATAACTTCTATAAAGACCGATATGTTTTGCGAGCCCATGTTTTAATCTCATAACCTTGAATCCATTAAGCGGGGGGCGTGGACAAGCGCCTCTGGCTGGCATAGCGACAGCGATTAAGGTAACCCTAAACTAAGTTGGTTTTTTCAGTCGACGACACTCTTAGACCACTGCTTACTTACCAATCAGCCAAGTCGAGTCATTATACAAAAACATAAAACTAAGTCGTTCGTTGAAGTTTACTTCGCTTTGTAAGCTTTAGAGCGAGCACACTTATTTTATTATTTATTTCAAACCTTATTGCACTATGTATAAAGGCGGACTAAATGCCGTAAGACATTCTCTAACAGCCTTTAGGACCAGCCCCTAAAACTTTGTTCCAAATAATTTGTTAACAAATAATTAATCCATACTTAGTAATTAATCCATAGATAACACCAAAACCCAATACATCAAAACTTGTCAGAAAGTTTGTAACAAAAGCTTATTAAAAAGTATTCTCCTATAATATGAATACGCGTATTAAATGAGAACGGGGAAGTTTTCGCATTAGTGGCAGCCGACTGACCCACTTGTGTTGTGCGTTGCAGGGTTTGCGCCATGTTCCTGCCAGAGTTCGCAAGTTTCCTCGCCGCCATGTTGTTTGTCGTCCATCCCATTCACACCGAAGCGGTAAGTTTTTTACTTATTTACATTTTGCTAAGTAGTATACAATTTTGCCTTTTTATAGTCATTCTGTAGTCTTAAGTTCATAACATTCATGTTAGGTTTATTTATACAAGTATACAGACCGTGAAGTGACTTGGTCACGTTTCGGTATCAGCTTGTAAGTTGCCGGTTCCAACTAGGCCGGCATAGTGGATGTGACTGCTACTCACAGTTATTAAATTGTAGTAGCAGTGACTGACATCCATTCATGGACCACACTCCAGCTTATCATCAAGCGGGGTTCTGTCATATGTCGTGTCACAAAAAAAATATATTTACCACCAGTCGTTTAAACGTGTGGCATACAAATGTTTATAGATAAACAAAATCAGTGCATCCTATTTGTATAACATACAACCGTCTCAGTAGACGAGTTACGACCATGTATAGGTAAACTATAAACTAACTGTGTGTTCGCCTCCGTGGAGTGCCTTACCTTCGAAGGTAGCTGAAAATCAAAGACAAAAAGTCGAGAGCAATGGCACAGTCTGGAATGGAAAACTAAGGACTTATAATAAAACGTTATTTGATGAGTTTCTTGTGGCCTTGTTGCCATCATTTTATTTTTCAATGTACTATTATATATTAAGCTACTAAAGCTACACAAGGTCATAGAAACAGGACGACCAAAGTATGTATAATATATCAAACATACGAATACCAATGGCTGTTACCAAGTGGTTTTGAATCCGTGCTCTCGGTTTGCGTGACCATTGCATTACCACTATACCACGGTCATACAAAGCCATAATAAAATGAATAAGTGCATGCTAAGCCCACGCCTATGCAAATAAATTGTTTTTATTTTATTTCATTTCTAATAACAATAACAAACTACTATAATAGCGTATTTGATAATATTTTCTTAGATTTTGCGCGAACTGTTATCAATACAAAATAAATGCGATAGTTAGCCGCATAAAATTTGTTTAATTCACAACGTTTATATTTTAATTTTATTAATTCGACGTTTCGAAAGCTGCAAATAGCTTTAAAGCTTCGGAAAGTAAGCCGCAAAAAATGTTTTATTTCATAAACAATGTTCGTTCAAAACCTCGGTGAGTATTTGATAATATTACTATAATAATATTCGCGGTTTCGAAACAATTTTCAACGAGCGCCATGTCAGTATGAATATACATATATCATGAGTTTTCCTGTGACATCACATGAAAGACGTTGACCACAACAGGTGGATATGTCCCATTTCCGTTATAACCACCTCCACTCACTGGGGAGCAACTTAATAGCTATTGAACATTAGGCTACTAGCCAATCACACTACGGCCCACCCTCGTAACTGCCATTTAATAATGTCTACAGGGACCAAGTGTTTAACGTGTTCTCAGAGTTAAATGCTATAAAGAGTCAAGGACAGAATTAATGAGCTTTTCCAGCTAAAACGAGGACATACGTGCCTTTAACCGAGTTACAGAACATTACTGTACTATACACATACCGAATATACATCATCATCAAGTTCACGACTTAATTTCAACACAAATAGGCAGACGTGGTGCCGCTTTCCACGTTACTGACAAAACTTTAAAAAACCCTGAATATCTTCAATTCTCCACCCACAATTCTCTTTAATGTTCTTTGGTTATGGGCCAAGTTCTTTTTAAAGACCTCTGCATCTTTTTATATCCCCGATATGGTCAAAGAGTAATCCCTGTTTTATCTTTCCACTCACCTTCAATTCATAAATTGAAGTTAATATCCTTTCATCAATTATTTTAATGTATATAAAAGTATGTATTTTACTTGTTTTCTTAATTTAATGTGAAATGGCTCACAAAAAGTAATTAATATCTAAAAATCAACTTTTTTTAACGTAGTGATTTTAAAATAATTAAAGCCACAAGCTTTTATTCATACACATGCGAACCAATATATTCTTTCAGTTATTTTCATGTCATGAATGAAATAGGTGAATAGGTTTTATTTGGGGAAAAAACGAAAAAAGATTGAAACATCGATACCCGTTTCAAATACAATATTTTGTTCTGCATTTCTACATATCTGTGATTTTAAACATTTTTTTAATGTGGCTCGACAATAAACTGCCTGATGTTAAGCTGGAGTTCGGGTTTAGCAGTCAGTCGCATCAATTATACCCCTAGGTAGAACCCGCAACATTCAAGTTGAACCGAAACGCAACCGAGTTGATAGGCCCTTGGGGACCTTGAGCCAAGCGCCTGGCCAAGGAGTTGTCCAAGCGGCTGACGATGAAGTCTGAAGACAGGAAGGCTATTAATTATTTCTGCCAACGTATTCACCTCGCTATACAAAGGGGAAATGTTCCAAAATATCCAAATGGATATTTTTATTTATAGTTTAATTATAAATAATGTCCAACTTAAGATCGATGTACTTATAAATAGCTTTAATGCCAGTGTAAAAATAAGAGCTCTTTTAAAGTATGTGTTTTTAAGTAATTGATAAATAAATATATTAATTAACGTGAAGTAATTTTATAAATACCAAAAGCAAATAAAATAAAATGATTGATCTCTCGGATGTAGACAATACATATCTGGATGCAAACAGTTTGCCCACGGGCTGTTGGCTGTTAATACACGTCCACAAAATTAAACGTTTTGTTTCCCGAAAAACAACTCCGATTGACGGAACCCTCCGGCGAGCTTTTTAATCACACAGATTTCAGGTTTGATTACATATTGAATGTACTCCCTCGCTTTGTTGTCTCCCCTCTCTTTTATAGCGATCCCTTATGTATTGAATAATTCTACTTTTATTGACGAAAAAACTGTATTTAACAGAATTTTCAATAGCTATTCACAATATTTCTTTTATTGCGGATTGACATATGAGGCGACTGCTATTATAGTCAAATAATAATTGCAAGTACCAGTCGCATCCAATATGCCGAAAATTTTCAAACTGATCCAGAAACGCGATTAAGTTACTTCACGGTCTGTACGTTTAAAAGTGGTCACTTTACCCCGGATCGGCAGACTAAGCAAACGACCACTAACTATCTGCCTACTATTTTAACAAATGTTTGTACTCTGATTTGAATTAGTTAACATTTACTTTATTAAATCCTATGAAAATATGAAGCTCTTGAATATCCTCGTGCTTTTTCGACGCACAGACTAATTTTAAGGTTTGCCGCCTCATAAATTAACGAAAAAACTAGTTGGTGGCCTAGTTGGTGTTATCTATGGTAATTACTGCTGGTCGGATAATAGTATTCTAGACTATCCGCAACACTGAGTATTGCGACTCTAGTCGACAGTACAGATTTAGGATATAAGGTTTCGTCCATAATAATATAAAATATTATTATTATAATGTTTTGTTGGGCAGTGTGACAAATATAAACATAGTGTGACTTAAGTGCCCTAGATACTAATTATTCGGACTCTATAATTAGTATATAGGGCACCCCTGATTTATTAAACATACATCAATCAATCAAATTGTCACGCCTTTTTCACACAGGGATAGGCAGCGACAATGGAGCGCCACTTGCCACGATCCTGACACAACTCTCTCGCTTCCCTCACATTCATAATTCCTTTCATACAAGCTGTTGGTTATGGTGGTAATGGTTATGGGCACTAGGCAACCCAACTTTCTTGAGAATGTCTTCGATACGCATCCATCCACATTAGATTCATAAATTCCTATATACATTCATTTTGTTAAAAGTAACCTGAGAGTGTTTCTGTCTGTGCGGCGTAAGACTCCAATATAACACAGGATATAAGAGGCGGGAACACCGCAGAAACAGATGTCAGCTATAACAACGTTTACTTATTTTATGTACAAAACCTATAGTAGCGATAGTAATTTATTACTTGGAGTTTTATTATGAGATTTTTGAACTACACTTAATAAAATAAGACTTGGTTTACGGTATAAGTTTCTTGTGTAAATTGAAAAGGATGAAGCTAACGTGAACTTTATTATATCTTAATTTGTATTTATTTTTTCATTTAAGTAATTCTGTCTAATTTTTATTATACAAATAAAATAAACTAGACAGCAGTATAATCTTTTCACTTTCAAGTATACGCGTTTTGGGTATAGCTGGAAAGCTGCCGGCTTGCCGGGTATTTAGTACTATTTAGTAACTGTCGACTCTATTTTTGGAACGCACTCTAGCTTAACATAACGATGGGAGCTGTCATAAGTCAAGCCAAAATAAATATATAATATATTATTTACGATTTTAATTCCCTTCACTTATTATAATGTGTTTAGCTATAATATGAATATTTAAATTTTGGGCCAATGAAATTACTTAAAGCTCACCCAGTTTAATGCAGATTCTTGTTCTAATTATTAGCAATTCTCTGTGACTCGGGAAACAGTTTAAACTATAATACTATTCAGGAGAACATAATATAAACTCGTACGTACCTACAAATAGTTAGACGTCAAGTCTATGCGTCAAGTGGAAACAAGCATTTGTGTATTTTGTTAGTTATAGATGTGATAACATTATTTATGTTATTTTCATATAAATGAATAACTAAAAGATACCTTTTTGGGATTGTATTCCGTTCTCATTAAAACACCACTTTAAAAGTGAACAGAAAAATCTATATTTTAGCAAAAGTAGAAAATAAACGGAACATTATTTCTATAGAAGGGTAAAAAATGCAATTTTATTTTAGTATTTCGTTCGTTTGAAACGGAATATTCATTGCTTAAAAAGAGGAGTAAAATAATTGTTAGAGCATTCGTCTGACGTGAGTGACTTGCTGCATTTTATGAACACTTCACACGCTGACGCAAACACTTTCGTCTTCGTTTTATATTCTCATTTCTATTAAAGTTAATGGCCTTTAAACTTTTCAAAGGCTTTCAATTGTGTAGATGACAACAAAGGCACGAGAATAACCTGTCGTTATCCTTTGCCCAGTCCTGTAATAAAGACCCCTGCACACAAAGTGTCAACTGAAAGGGGACCTATTCCAACAATGACTCCCATATCACAAAAGAATCGTTGCTTATTTTAATTGTATTGAATGTACTCCTAAAGTCCCATTTGTACATACGTATGATACATTCAAATCCATTTTCTATATTATATTATGGTACGATCAGACTCAGTCGTTTTTTTTTCGTCAATATTTTTTTATTGTGACTAAATCTGATCTTGTAGACGGTTTGTTTTGTAAGTTTTAACTGTAATATTTAGTAATTAAATTAAATTTACAAATATGTGTTAATAAAAAATGGACATTTGCTCTGGTGTCTGTGGCTGTGGTGTCCAATCTGCCAATCCGGAGTACCACCACTTTCAAGTATTCAGACCGTGAACTGACTTAGTCGCGTTTCGGGATTAGCTTATAAGGTGCCGGTTCCAACTAGGCCGGAGTAGTGGATTTATCATTATTATTATTAGTTATTGAATTGTAGCAGCAGTCACTTTCATTCTTGGACCGCACTTCATAATATTATAAGTTGAACCACAATTAAAAAAATGTTACTCGAACAAAAGGCATCGACTTTTCGACGTTCGTAGGAAAGTTTAAAAACCTTTAGTCTTACTATGTACTTAGGCACTTAGTACGACAAGACGTTAATATAAAATGTCAATACAGAATGAAAGTAAAATAATAAATAAAATAAGAACATAACTCTCGATAGTGTTCTGTAAAGAAAATGACATCTTTAGTAAGTTGTCTGATAAAGTTTCTTAGTAAAAGACGTTCGCCTCTAAAGCCTTCAGCTCGAGCAATCGACTGGCGGCGACTACCTTTAACAATGTTTGCACTTTTTTATGGACACATTTCCGGACGGCACCACAGCCATTTTCTCATCGACTTTATGAGTTTGCTTCTCTCATAACTGAACAAATATCAATATCGAACCTACAGTTTTACTGAATTATTGTTTGTTTGTTTTTTTAATTAATTTTGGCATACTTCAATGCTAATATTATTATTGTATATATAAATTGGTATTGAAAATCAAATCAACTTCATTGCAGCGCCGAGCTGTCCGAGTTATAAATTCGCACAGAGTCCTTTATCGCTTACACCACGGAGAATTTAACCCAGTTCCTACCTCGTCTTTGTACACCTGTGATACCAAGAGTCCGCAATCGGTCTAAGATTTTGTAAGACGAGGCGTAGTAGAGGCGGGCCGCAGTAATCGGCAGTCGAACTAAAATGTTCGGTGCGTCGTTTTGTTGTAGAACTTTCGACAAGTAGAATGCTTTACCAACCCATACGTTTTCTCCATCCTATAACCTTGGATCTTTCAAACGATGCGTGAACTAAAAGGGATGAGGTCAAATGTCAAGTCACAATTTAAAAATAAATGCAACAAGTGTTAAGCGACAGACACCGAGTTCGATCCCCGGTCGCAGTTGATCGATGTTCACGAGTGATATTTACCCAATTTTTATTAATAATATATGAAGTAAATAGTTTTAATTACTTACAAAGGCTAACTTAGCCGGTTCAATGATTTAGCAATATTTAGTTCTTTTGTTTTTCACCTAGAAGGCTAATATGAAAAATGTTTATTTTCACAGGTGACAGGTGTGGTGGGTCGAGCGGAAATGCTCTCGTCAGTCTTCTTTCTAGGAGCACTACTATGCTATGCACGGGCGGCTAACCGACGACGCTACACAGGTATAGTACAGTTTTCCTCACTTGGCAAAAGTAGTAAACAAACTTTCGGCATAATGACGGGATTAACGATACAAAAACAATTACTACAGACGCGAATCAGTACGAATATGTAAAAATATCTATGAATTACTGTGAAAATGGTTTTATTATTATTATAATTATAATTGGGGCACAACATTTGTCATTTGTTAATTTAACGTTTCCATATAAGTGGTTTTTAATAAAAATAAAGAATATAATAATAGTATGTGTGTGATTTTAATAACTTTTGCGCATTTGTTAGATTGTGTATGTTTATTCTATAGAATAAAACATTAATAAACAGTTTCCTTGAATAAAGGGTATGGGAAATTTACATGCTTGTTTACTACTTGTTCCACGTAAAAATAACACAGTATAATATAGCTACTCGTAAGTTAGTAAGTTTAGCATAAAAATTAAATTGTATTTTTTGTTTTAGATTGGAGATACGTTGGTGCGTGTACAGCGTGTGTTGGTATAGCTATGCTTTGTAAAGAACAAGGGATAACGGTCACCGGAGTGTGTGTTGTATACGAAATATTCGTCGCACAAAAGGTTTTTTTATATACATTTAATACTTATGCTGTGTTACTAGGATGCAACTTCTGACCCTGACCCACCTTTGGTAAGCCAGAATGCTACCTCAGTCGTCGTCACTATGCCGGTCAAATATGCTTTTTCATGCTGCGTTTAAAGAATCCAAAGTTATTATAGGATAAGAAGATTACATGACAAAGAAACGACATGCCGGATCCTTTAGTTCGACGAAATTAAGAAAACAATAAAAATCAAATCCTAATAAATAATTAGGATTTGCTTATTGTTTTAGGTAGTGATTGATACATACCGTGGTGTAGTGGTAGTGCAATGGTTACGCAAACCGAGAGCACGGGTTCAAAACCACTTGTCGGTACGAATGTATCTTTGATATATATATCAATACTTTGGTTGTCCTGTTTCTATAATACAAGCACTTTAGTAGCTTAGTATAGAAATGTAAAAAAATGCTTAGAACTTAATTGAAATGAGATTGTGAATGTAAAGCAAGCGAGGGAGTTGTGTCAGGATCGCGGCAAGTGGCGCTCCAATGTCTCTGCCTATCCCTGTGGGAAACAGGCGTGACAATTTGATTGATTGATTTCTTAAAACAGTAGATAAATATCGAACAAAATTTTCCTTCTTGCGTCTTACATTTATCAACATAATTTTGTAACCGAACGAATATATTACAGCGACGTTCGTCTAATGGTATTGGTCGATGGTCGTGGCTAGACGCTTGGGGCAAGGGTGGTGGATGGGGATGCGCATTAGGCGAGGCTGCACGTCGTGTGGCTGCGGTATGTTGCGCCACTTTGGCGTTGTTGGCTGCAAGACTTCACGTAATGGGTGCTCAGCTGCCCGTGTTCACCAGATTCGACAACCCCGCTGGTGCAGCCCCACCTCCGGCAAGGTAAGCTTTTTAACAACTAAATGAACAAAGGAGACTGGGCAAAAATGTATGGAGAGTGGTCTATGGATCAACAGAGCAACGGTGGTGGTATTCACATAGAGGGCCTTCAAACACATCATTGTGCAAAGGGGCATCAAAATCTGACCCGGGAGTTTTGAGAAAAATGACATTTAAAATACATATATTTTTGTTATGCTGAGTACTAACTAGTAGACATTTCTGGCAAACAAATTGTCGTGTACCATTCAGAATTAACCGTTTTACGATCCTCTAGTGGTACTGTAACCTCATGTCCATTTATACCAAAAAACAGGCATCAACGTGCTATTTGCTTCAAAGTGCCTTATGTATGGAGAGTGGTCTATGGGTCAACAGAGCAACGGTGGTGGTATTCATATAGAGTACCTTCAAATACGCCCTTCTGCAAAGGGGCATCAAAATCTGACCCGGGAGTTTTGAGAAAAATGACATTTAAAATACATATATTTTTGTTATGCTGAGTACTAACTAGTAGACATTTCTGGCAAACAAATTGTCGTGTACCATTCAGAATTAACCGTTTTACGATCCTCTAGTGGTACTGTAACCTCATGTCCATTTATACCAAAAAACAGGCATCAAAGTGCTATTTGCTTCAAAGTGCCTTATGTATGGAGAGTGGTCTATGGGTCAACAGAGCAACGGTGGTGGTATTCATATAGAGTACCTTCAAATACGCCCTTCTGCAAAGGGGCATCAAAATCTGACCCGGGAGTTTTGAGAAAAATGACATTTAAAATACATATATTTTTGTTATGCTGAGTACTAACTAGTAGACATTTCTGGCAAACAAATTGTCGTGTACCATTCAGAATTAACCGTTTTACGATCCTCTAGTGGTACTGTAACCTCATGTCCATTTATACCAAAAAACAGGCATCAAAGTGCTATTTGCTTCAAAGTGCCTTATGTATGGAGAGTGGTCTATGGGTCAACAGAGCAACGGTGGTGGTATTCATATAGAGTACCTTCAAATACGCCCTTCTGCAAAGGGGCATCAAAATCTGACCCGGGAGTTTTGAGAAAAATGACATTTAAAATACATATATTTTTGTTATGCTGAGTACTAACTAGTAGACATTTCTGGCAAACAAATTGTCGTGTACCATTCAGAATTAACCGTTTTACGATCCTCTAGTGGTACTGTAACCTCATGTCCATTTATACCAAAAAACAGGCATCAACGTGCTATTTGCTTCAAAGTGCCTTATGTATGGAGAGTGGTCTATGGGTCAACAGAGCAACGGTGGTGGTATTCATATAGAGTACCTTCAAATACGCCCTTCTGCAAAGGGGCATCAAAATCTGACCCGGGAGTTTTGAGAAAAATGACATTTAAAATACATATATTTTTGTTATGCTGAGTACTAACTAGTAGACATTTCTGGCAAACAAATTGTCGTGTACCATTCAGAATTAACCGTTTTACGATCCTCTAGTGGTACTGTAACCTCATGTCCATTTATACCAAAAAACAGGCATCAAAGTGCTATTTGCTTCAAAGTGCCTTATGTATGGAGAGTGGTCTATGGGTCAACAGAGCAACGGTGGTGGTATTCATATAGAGTACCTTCAAATACGCCCTTCTGCAAAGGGGCATCAAAATCTGACCCGGGAGTTTTGAGAAAAATGACATTTAAAATACATATATTTTTGTTATGCTGAGTACTAACTAGTAGACATTTCTGGCAAACAAATTGTCGTGTACCATTCAGAATTAACCGTTTTACGATCCTCTAGTGGTACTGTAACCTCATGTCCATTTATACCAAAAAACAGGCATCAAAGTGCTATTTGCTTCAAAGTGCCTTATGTATGGAGAGTGGTCTATGGGTCAACAGAGCAACGGTGGTGGTATTCATATAGAGTACCTTCAAATACGCCCTTCTGCAAAGGGGCATCAAAATCTGACCCGGGAGTTTTGAGAAAAATGACATTTAAAATACATATATTTTTGTTATGCTGAGTACTAACTAGTAGACATTTCTGGCAAACAAATTGTCGTGTGCCATTCAGAATTAACCGTTTTACGATCCTCTAGTGGTACTGTAACCTCATGTCCATTTATACCAAAAAACAGGCATCAAAGTGCTATTTGCTTCAAAGTGCCTTATGTATGGAGAGTGGTCTATGGGTCAACAGAGCAACGGTGGTGGTATTCATATAGAGTACCTTCAAATACGCCCTTCTGCAAAGGGGCATCAAAATCTGACCCGGGAGTTTTGAGAAAAATGACATTTAAAATACATATATTTTTGTTATGCTGAGTACTAACTAGTAGACATTTCTGGCAAACAAATTGTCGTGTACCATTCAGAATTAACCGTTTTACGATCCTCTAGTGGTACTGTAACCTCATGTCCATTTATACCAAAAAAAACAGGCTTCACAGTGCTTTATGCACAAACAATTTTTGTTGGTTTCGGTTCATTTTGGAACACCAACACCGTCGAATTTTGTTTCGTTTTAGGGCTACAGGGGTTTCACCTATATACAGGTGAAGAATCTTGGATTCATAGATATTATAAACAGCTTTTGTCGAACGACTGTTGTATTTTTTTTCCCCACCAATCGACACGAAATGCTCAATCAATTCTCAAATTGTGTGGGATTACAGCCAAATATTCATCTTATGTATGCTCGTCATACATATGCCCAGGGATGTCTCTATCTCGCGATATGTATCATAACGATCTTGCATTATTGGTTTACGCACAGCACCGATGTTTGATCGTGGGCATCGCAAACATACGATGCCCACGATCAAACTTACTGAACCAGTGATATTCAGTTGTTTTCGATGGTGCTTCATCCCAAAAACTCGAAGTGAGTTGATCGATGCATTGTTTTTGAGTTAACCCACGCCGAAATTCGTAATAAATCAACGCACGAAACTTTTCAAGAGTTAAATCCTTAGTGATGATAAACAAGCAACTTTTAAAATGGCGCCAAAATGTAAAAAGACGCTTGACATTTTTAAGCATTTTTATTAAAGAATGCGCCACAAATGTCATCCATAGATTAATGGTGGCCATTCACGCTGAGATTATTATCGCAACATGCATCATTGATTCCGTATCGTGACACTAATTTTAACGTGTAAACGATGGTCTCAAAGTATCCAAGGTATCAGATACCGTGGAATAGGTTTCACGCCCCTTGCTTGACAAGGCAAAGCGGTATCATACAACATGTTGTTTAGACCAATATCTATTTTTCTTTTTTTTTTCTTTTAAAGAGATAGTTAAAGCAATACTTAATGACGTTGAAGGTATCTCAGACGTTTTTTTTTATTGTGACACGACATCTGACCTTGACTCGCCTGATGATAAGCAAGAGGAGGTCCAAAAGTGACGAAAATCAAATCAAAAATCACGCATCGCTTCAAGGATCTAAGGTCATTAGATGTATCAATGATACTGAAAAACTAGATTTTGTATCGCGAAACAAAACCCTGTGTGTAGATGTTGAAATTGATACAAATCTCTAAAACAGATCTTATATTTATATCTTAGATACCGTATCTGATACAAATCTCAGCGTGTAAGGGCGCCCTAACAGGCCGATTGACATTTCAAAATGTCATCGCAGTTCCACTTTCCGCCGGTGGCACAAGTCAAAGAACATAATACTCTCTAGCGTAAGAAGCCCAATTTCCATAGACAAAGAGTGGCAAGCAACTCTTAATAGCACGAACTAAAATTGGCGGCGAAAAATATTATTTTTTACAATAATTTTTAGTTATTTTATGGACCATGTATATTTACTAGCAATAATATATATTTTTTAACAGAATATTGCCATAAGTATTAAGTAGAAACCTACATATAGGTGCAACCCACAAATAAAATTATTTTTTGTTGGAATTGAAATATCTTAAAACTGCCGGGTTATATTTTGATGATGTAATAATAAAAAATAATCGTGTATATATGTACTTTCCAAAAATGATTACCATATCTCTGTTGGTTCATAGACCACTTCTGCCCAGTCTCCTTTACTACACAAAATATATATATATATATATAATATATATATATATATATATATATATATATATATATATATATATATATTATTTAATTATTGTGACACGATGTGTATACTGTGTATACTGTATACGTTCATAAATTAATTAATACAGTAAAATAAATTAGGGAAATTACAACTAATATTAAAGAAAAGAAATTTAATAAAAATAAATATAGGAGTCATTATATATATATATATATATATACTTATATAGTTTAGAAATTTGTCCTATTTTCTAATAATATTATTAAATGGGAACTTATGAAAAAAAAATATGAATACAAAATTCAATATGGCCTTTTATTTCTGTGTCTTAAATCACTTTCACCAAATTAACGAGAGTGACAAAACATAAATAAATCAATGTACATTGGTTTTTGAATAATAAATTACTGTCTGTCGATTTTAATTTACTTTACCTTTTTAGGTACAGTAAGTTACATTTTATTTTGTTTTTTTTTTATTATATAATTCCTTTATGATTTTTCATTAATATTACGTATGTAGTGACAGACACCGGGTTTGATCCCCGGTCGCGGTTGCCTGATGCGCACGAGTTAATTTTTCTATCCAATTTTTGATCGTTAATTTATACAAAATAAAACAATAAAAGTTTACGCAAAAATTGTTTTCTTAGCGACTACGATAACTGCATAGCTTTTGAAAAGTCTTCTTCGGATTGAAATAATCAAAATAAACGCGATAATAAGGCTGCGGGCACGAAATCAGCGACGGTCGAGTGATTCGACCGCGAGGTGGCAGCTAGTGAGCATCGACGCTCTGCGTGGTCACGAACACGAAACTAGCGATCAGTCGCACGAGCGACGACGTCTAACAAGTTTTAGTCCAAGAGCTTTTAGACATTTTTGAGTAGGTATTTGAGGCTAAAAATGTTTAGTAATAAAAACTTGCCCAGGATGAACACATGGATGAAGGTTAGTAGGGCTTAACCTACCCATATTTTTTTTATTAGGATGTTTTTTGGAAAAACTATTCTTGGGGCATTCTGTAATTTTTACAGTTTTAAATATTTTATTCGAAAGTGAAAAAAAAAACAAAACAACATTGTTTAGTCGAGTTTAAAATTTTCATAGTGCGTTAAATACCTACTCAGAAATGTCTAGAAGCTCTCCGACTATTTGTTTCCGTCGCTTCTCACCCGCCACTGATTCACCATCGCTCGTCGCTCCGCACCTCCGCCTTGTCGACCATCGCTGATTTCGTGTTCGCAGCCTCAGCCGCAAAAATCTGTTATTTCGTTATGTCTTACATACTTAAACATGTACATTACAAATGGCGTTCTAAGAGGGAGGCCTATATTTACAAGTGAAAGTCTTCCGGCTGATAATGATAATGGTGACGTTACAAACATCGTTCATTATCATTTAAAGAGGAGTAGTACCACCACTTACATGTATACAGACCGTGAAGTGATTTAGTCGCGTTCCGGGATCAGCTTGTGAGCTGCCGGTTACAACTAGGCCGGCATAGTGGATGTGATAGCAGTGACATCCATTCTTGGACCACACTCGAGCTTAACATCAAGCTGGGTGTTGTTATATGTCGTCACAATAAAATAAAAAAGTACATTTACATACAAAAATAACGCGTCTGCTTAATCAATGTAGGTAGAACTAACCTATTAAATTACGTTAGGTAGAACTAACCTACTTCTTAGGTTTTTTATCCTGAAATAATCTCTTTAGAATAGGCACATATAAAATTCATGTTATTGTATAGGAATATGTAAAAGTTAACAGGTGTTCGTATATAATAGGTTCTGTAAGTACAATAGCAATAGTAAAATGTTTATAACCTCGAGCCTTCAATTTGTAACCACGAATAAGTCATCATTGTGTTAATGGTTATAGTCACGCGTACCAACAATAAATTATCAGAAACTTTCCGATAGTAAAAAAAACTTTTATATTCCTTTACTCAAAAGCTTTTCATTCTAAGTATCTTTGCTTCGATCTTTGACTTATATAATTATAGGTGTTTGATTGTTTACCACTATCAGGGACGGAATTCTTCGAAATGTCGCAGTTTATGCTGAGTTTTTATACGAGTAGCAAAGAGATATATTTTGATTTAAATCTTTATCTGCAGAATAAAGATCTAAATTAAAATATAGATAATAAATTATAATAATTTTATTGAATTATGCACTTACGAGTAAATTAAATAAAGTTGATACACCCGGTTGATAAACCATAGTCAAGTCAGGCTATATTTGACGACAGTCGTGATGCATTAGCACACCAGTTCGTTGTATGTAAGGTCCCGGGTTTGATTCCGGTCTGGTCTCCGGGTCTGGTGGTCAAAGAGTTGTAGGCAGTGATGCCCAGTCTGCCGATCCGGTATACCGTGAAGTGACTTATTCGCGTTGTAAGTTACCGGTTCCAACTAGGCCGGCACAATGGGTGTGGCTTCTTCAGTTATTTAACCGCACTCCCGCTTACGTTCAGGTCTTATGTCGAGACACATTGAAATTATAAAGCGACCACAGATATAACCTCAAAACAATAAATAACTATTCTTTGACAGGCATTTAACCTTCGCTTACCTACCAGCATTGAACTCGTGGCTGTTGACCTTACCCGAAGCATTGTGCTGTGATTGGACAATGGGAACTGTGGCGCTATTAAGATCATGGCGTGACCCAAGAAATATTGCCACTGCAACATTAGCTATAGCATTAATTGTCGCAGCAGTACATGCACTCAGGACACGGTCGTCCGCATTGTCTATGGTAAGTTTAGATGTTTTGTTAAATTTGATAGTTCTATTTTATTGTTTTGAAACTTCCTGGATTGAAAATGAAATTACAGTCTTTTACATAATATTAATCAATTAAATTGTCACGCCTTTTCCTACAAAGACAGGCAGAGACAATGGAGCGCTACTTGGCTGATACTGACACAACTCCCTCGCCTGCCTCACATCCACAATTATTGATTATTTTACATAAAGAAATCATCATCATCAGCTGGAAAACGTTTACTGCTGAACATAGGCCTTCCTCTTAGAATGCCATTCCGAACGATAATATGCCAGTTACATCCACCGCTATTTTGTCATTCATTAAGGGGGGGGTTTTACAATGAACCATGGAATCATCTAGAAATTTTAATTTGTATTTTTTTGAACTTCGACTTATAATTCAACCTTAATATACTATTATGTTCATAAATAACATTAGAAGTTAAAATTATATTAATGAACAATCGATTAATTTAATTATATTCTTTCACAGGGTTTAGCAATGTTAGTTTTGCCATTTCTGCCCGCATCAAACTTATTCTTCCCCGTCGGTTTTGTGGTGGCTGAACGGGTACTCTATATGCCTTCTATGGGTTGGTGCTTGTTGGTAGCCCACGGTTGGCGATTGTTGGCCAAAAAGAGAGCCAAGCTTGCCGCTGCGGCATTCATATTTCTACTATTAGCCTTTAGCGCCAAGACCTACTTTAGGAATTGGGATTGGAAGACTGAATACACTATTTTTGCGTCCGGCCTCAAGGTAAGACGTTAAACACATCTATTATGAGTTTAGAAGTAGTACGATCAACTATCATTAAATCATAGACCAGTTTTGAAATTTATGTTAAGGAGAGCTCATGTATGTGTTTAAACTTGTAGGTAAATAGAAACAACGCAAAATTGTACAACAATGTGGGTCACGCCCTCGAAGCAGAAGGGCAATACTCCGAGGCCCTACAATTCTTCAATACAGCAGTAACAGTACAACCTGACGATGTCGGTGCACATATTAATGTTGGCAGAACATATAACCATTTAGGACGATACCAAGAAGCCGAAGAAGCTTATGTTAAAGCAAAATCATTACTACCAAAAGCTAAGCCAGGCGAATCATACCAAGCAAGAATTGCGCCTAACCATTTGAATGTCTTTCTCAATTTAGCTAATTTAATATCTAAAAATGCCACCCGTTTGGAGGAAGCTGATATGCTCTACAGGCAAGCTATAAGCATGAGATCCGATTATACTCAGGCGTACATAAATAGGGGTGATATATTAATTAAACTGAATAGGACTAAGGAAGCCCAAGAAGTATATGAAAGAGCTTTGTTGTATGATAGTGGCAATCCTGACATTTATTACAATGTAAGTTACCTACTTAAAAGCTAAGAAAAAAAAAATTTATAACATTTATTTTATTTACACTAGACGTTTTTAGAAAATATTTAAAGTTCAACGTTTAAGTATTTTTTTAGGTATTAGGTTTTTATTGTTCCTCGACGTATGGCCACACCTCGATTGATTTTAAGTTGGAATGCGGTCGATGTATGAAGGCGACTTCTACTACAGTTAAATAAGTGAATATGGTAGTCGCATGCACTGTGATAGGCCGTTGAAACCGGCAACTTTCAAGCTGATCCCGAAACGCGACTAAGTCAATTCACAGTCTATAGTTAAAAGCGATGGTACTTCCTCAGTTTGACAGACTGGTCAAAACACCACAATTAACTGTCTACTCATTTTAACTGGTTAAATGTTTATATCGCAAATAGACATAAAATATAAGATGTACCTACCATTATGGCAAATCTAATGACATCTCAAACCGTTTAGACTACAGAGCGTGCCAAAGAAATATACATCCTTTCTAGCAGTCAGATAACGAAAATTATTATTTACAGTTAGGAGTAGTACTTCTCGAGCAAGGGAAAGCATCGCAGGCTCTAGCGTACCTAGACAAGGCTCTTGAATTGGAACCGGAGCATGAGCAAGCCTTACTGAACTCTGCGATACTACTTCAAGAGCTGGGGGCTGCGGACCTTAGACATCTGGCCAGGCAGCGACTGCTTAAGTTATTAGATAAGGACGGTTAGTATATCTACTGTTATTTTGTTAATACAAAGAGCTTATTTTCTGTACAAATTAGTGATTATAATTGAATAGAATTCTTCACACGAGCCGTAGGTCAATCAAGACTGATCTTTTCATCGTGCACTTCTTGAGTTCATACAACATGCAAGCTTCACTTTGCAGTTGATATCGTTCCAAATTCCGTGTAAAATTTTCATTGTTTGACATATTTTATCCAATTCTCATTACTAATATTCTCATATCTAATACTTATAATATTTATTGCCTTTTATTTTTTGCACAAAAATAAGGTACATAGGCAAGCTTAATGCCTTAGGCATTATCTACCAGCTAACCTTTGTTGTGTTGTCCTGTGATTGGCTGGGTGCAGGGCCGTCTTTACCCGGGGGTTCAAGGGGTGCAGTGCACCCGGGCGCAGAGTCCTAGGGGGCGCATGCCGATTGCCATAAATTTCGATAGATACTATACTGAGACTACGCGAGCGGAGCCTTGACTTTCGCACCCCGGCGCTGAATATGCTTAAGATGGCCCTGGCTGGGTGCAAACCATTTATTAAAATAATAATAATAATAAAATGCCTTTCAAGCTTATCCCGACGCGAATGAGGTCATTTCACGGTCTGCACATTTGTAAGTAGAAGATAAAGGAAGCCCAACCCCCGAATCGGCAAGCAACAACTATCTGCCTACTACGAGTACTTAATAACCAAATATTATTTTACAGCAACAAACGAGCGTGTCCATTTCAATCTGGGCATGGTTTGTATGGACGAAGGTGACGCCGAATGCGCGGAAAGGTGGTTCCGTGCAGCCGTTCATCTCAAACCGGACTTTAGATCAGCTTTATTTAATTTAGCATTGCTATTGGCTGATAGAAGAAGACCGTTGGAAGCGGCTCCCTTCTTAAAGCAATTGGTCAGACATCATCCAGACCATGTAAAAGCCTTGGTTCTGCTTGGGGATATTTATATCAACTCTGTCAAAGATTTGGATGCAGCCGAAGCTGTGAGTATTCTTAAATAACTTGTCTTTTCTAAATTACTCAGAAGTACATTATATTAGACAACCAGTTATTAAGATGAAAAAAGAACGGAGATTAATGAGATGAAAAAAGTTAAGTGATCAAATCTGAGACAATCTTGAAAAAGCTGGGATTCGCATTGCCTATAGTGATTGAGACTGAGGCAGCCGTAAAAACTGAGTCGGTTTTTTTAGTCATCGCCACTTTTGGACTTCCCCTTGCTTGTAGGGGCAAGTCGAGGTCAGATGTTGAGTCACAAGGAATTTTGACCATAGTGAGGGTTGTGGAAGTGAACTTCCCCTAACCCTGTGGTGTATCTAGTTTAAACTAAATTAGAATGTTCATATTAAATTAATACCTACTTATTTTTAGTGTTATCGTCGTATCTTGGAACTGGAACCCGAGAATGTGCAAGCTCTGCACAATCTTTGCGTGGTGGCCGTCGAGCGTGGCAAACTGGAGATCGCTGAAGAGTGTCTAACAAGAGCTGCCTCTCTGGCACCTCACGAGCACTACATCCAGCGGCATCTGGCTGTAGTAAGATCAAGACTGGCGCAACAAGAAGCACCTCGTGCGAAGACCACAACACCGTCACCAACAGACCCAATAGAAGATTCAGAAGTACGCGCAAGATGGAATTACATCCCACAACAGCCGCCTGATCCACACGAAACCGAGGATACGTAACAATGTCGCGGAACTTAATGGAAACTGTTTGGAAACACTTGGGTTTTTTATATGTAGACAATTTACGTATAAAAAATTTAAGTTATTTGTTGACTTTTTAATATCTTGTGGTTTTAGACGTATTGAATTGGTGTTGAGAGTTTGAAAGACAATATACATCTCTTCCATCTGCTTTCATTTTCAAATGTTTTTGAGGGTAACATTATTAGATTTTAATTATTTTAACATTGATCTTATGCATGATGTATACATTGTATTAGACGTCCCTTTGTAATGAACATAGAAATGGTTTTTACTTCATAGGAGCTAACAAAATCGTAGGAATAATAAATAGTTCATTTAATATCCTGAATGTATTTTCTTAGGTTTTGCGCAAATATTGTTTACGAAATAAAATAATATAGCGGCTTACTATCGCGTGTATTTTGGCTATTTAAATCAGACATTTTGAAAATATTGCAACCATCTCGTGGTCACGCGCTAAGCGTAATTTTTTGTAAGTTTCCAGCCACTGTTTTTATCTCTTTATAAATTTTCTTTGTATAATTAATAAATTCCAGTTTTCGCTGCAATACTTTCAAAACGTCGGATTAATACAATTAAAATAAACGCGATGGTAAGCCGCTAAATTATTTTATATCGTATCCTGTATTTTTATTTTATTTAAATTTTGTATTAATATGTTTTTAAACTGTTAATAAAATGGTATGCTTTCTTAGGTGCAGATTGTAGATTTATGTTGTTACCTTTTTTGTATAAATTAGGAGTTAAAATTAACATTATGTGCCTAGAACGGTCACAATTAAAAATGTATAAATTATGTAAATTACGTATTTATTGAAATCATAACTGATATTCGCCAAAAATATTAAATCGGATTAGCAATTTAGACTTATTTTCCTAAACTAACATCTCGAAACAGTTTTTTGTAGACATTATTTGAATCGAGCTTTCTCATTAGTCTGGTGTGATAATAAAATTATATATATTTTGAATGCTATTTGTGCCTATATCATGCTTCGTTATTTTGTAAACAAATGTTTAAGAACACTGTATAGGCCCCTTTCGAAATTTTCTAGTCAAATATAATAATAGCGAGTTCTTAACATTACATGTAACTCGTTTATTTTAGGCATTTCGTATAAATAAAAATTAGTTTTTTTTTCTAATACGACCGGCCAATCCGAACAATTATGTTTATGTATTCGTTTAAGCTATTGTTAATCAGTGTTAAACATCAGGCGTATGTCCGAGGTACTTTATGAAACTACCACAACCTCACCGCAACCACAACACGTGGAAAGGCGATAATTTGTATAATATGATTAGTTTAATTCACACGGACCAAATTTTGTCATCAAGTATAACCGCGTGAGCGATATCGGCCACATCACAACGTTTGCCCTCGCAGCCACCAGCGACATCACACACTAGCGGATTATAGACCCGGCAGAAATAAGCGCTGGCCTCAAGCTGCGCAGTAACTTGTTTTGTTACCTACTAACTTTTGGTTTAATTGTGCTCGACTGTAATTATGCGCGGACTTGTCTCACCGCAGTCGGACTCTTCTATCTGCTGATTCTTATACCGCGCAGTTTAAAAGTCAGCGCTCTTTTTTTGCCGCGACCTATTCCACATCGCAAACATAACGATACTCTGCCCTCCTACTTTCATTCATTTAGCAACAATAATGTTTGTTCTTCAAAGTCCATGAACTCGTTCAGCCTTCAGTTTCCTTGATGAGAGGCGGAGTCCATCCAGGCACATACTAGTCATAACGTAACTAAAGTTGACGCGATACCGCATGTTGTCACTGCGTTGCGGTGTGGTTGGTACGTTTGAAACAGCCTAAAAACTCGCTGAATCTCGATATGGATGTACGGCCTAATGCTGACTAGACTGTTATAAATATATTAAGTTATCCTTTAATTCTAGTCTCTACTATGCATTTATAATAGAAAATATTTTGGTAATACAATAAACGTCATATAAATTGTGTATAAAACAAAAAGTGATCGACCGTTATTAGAATTAGTTGTGAAAATTGTAATGTTGTTAATGTTTTAAGATAAAAGAAGATAACTTTTGTAAAAACTGATTTTTTTACATTGTCTTGAAACATTATACTCTGACGGGAGTTAAAGTTTGTATGGACCCGATATTATAAACTATTTGTCGTCAAAACGTTTATTTTTATAAAATAAATGATATTTCAATTGATAATTGTATTATTTTTTTCTGTCCTAAAAGCAAAACTTGAGTGCCACGCCATAGTAGGAGAAAGACCAAATAGACGGCTGCTACAACTGGTAATAAGATTTTGTAGATGCAGTTAAAAAAAAGATTACGACCGCCCAGCTGTGCTTGCTTCATCTAAAACTATAAGGCATCCGTACCGTACTAAAGGGCGCCTTAGTCCGCCATCCGTACTAAGGCGGTATACAATATGCACAAACTGGAACTTGGAGGCGGATAAAAAACGGTTTGCAGTCACGAGATCGTACGATATATCGCAAGTGATATATCTAGATATGGCGACCGGAAAGTGGTACTACAGTTACCGGTCGCTCGTGATTTGTATCGTACGATCTTTCTTTTTATTTGTGATAATGGGATGGCGGGCATAGTAAATTAGGTTGTTTTTCTGGCCAGCACAGTGACGAGGACTAAGGCAATAGTGCCCAGTCAGGGTTAGTACTACCACTTACAAGTATAAAGACCGTGAAGTGACTTAGTCGCGTTTTGGGATCAGCTTGTAAGTTCCCGCTAGGCCGGCATCGTGGATGTTATTAGTTTTTTAACTGTAGTAGCAGTCACTTCCATTCATTGACCGCACTCCAACTTAACATCAGACGGGTTGCTGTCATAGTCCCAATGAAAAATAAGGAACTTGTAATTTTAGGATAATAAAAATAAAACATCAGTATGTGTAAAAACATTATAACTATATTGTTCTGTATATATTTATTATTCAAAACAATATCGCTTTAATTATATACACCTTAAAAATATAATATATTCGAGTTTTAAAATTTCCAATTACAATCTAATAATGCATGGTCTTGTATTTATTGCTTTAACTTCGTTTCATTTTATTTTACAACAAATTACGCAAATATTTATAAAGCTATTAATAACTGCATGACTATTGATATCTTAGACCTTTCGAGCGAGGATTAGACCAAAGGAGCGAGCTACACAGACGTTTCCATCTGCCAAAGTTGTAAGGCATCTCTTTTCTTAATTAGCTAGCAAGCTATACCCTGTCCATTCGTTCTTTTTGACAGCTCACGCCTTATGAATCTGATTTTTTTTTCGGCTTAATGTCTTTTCTTTCTTCTTGTTTATGGCTTTAGTATTTAACTTGCCAGTGTCAAAGTAAAAATATATGGTTCAATGTTAAAACATTGTCAAGTAAATACGAAGATGAACCACGCGAGTGATTCATCAAATGATGACGATGATAGTGAGGATCATTTTAGTAAAGCGGCGGAAAGCCTTTACTAAAATTTCAGAAGGAGTCTTGGAGGGAACACGAAGAAACACGTTTCACAGCTTTAAATTACTTGATCAACTTAAAAATGATTACTGGATAACAATTCCACCATTACTACACATTAATATTTATGAAAAACACAAGCTTTACAAATAATTCAAAATTGCGCGTCCTGTCACTTGCAGTTGCCCGCCAAAAACTCCGGCTTAATGTCGTACTTTATTGACGGCTAACACGCAATTAGTGAAGTGCCCTGTGCAGAACAAATAACAGATTATAAAACCGGTCTTGAAATAAGATAAATCGATCATATGAAGAAAAAACATTTTGGTTGACATAATGAATACGCCATTAGATGAAGTAAAAATCGATTATTATTTCAAATCGAATCGGTACGTGTGAGGGCGTCACTAATTTCGAACTGTCAAAAAGAAAATAAGCTAGTATGGACAGGGTATAGTCGCACAGGTTCACGAAATCGCATCGTTCACTTGTACGATATTTGCCAATTACGGTGCCTAGAGGTGCGATTCCACTGGCAACTGCAGACTACACTTTTTGTTTGTATGAAATTGATGTGCAAGGCGATAAAAGTATGCAGCCGCCGCATTAATATTGTTTCGAAACATCATATTTGATAATTGTCATGAATTGTCGCAATAGTGTCGCCTTGCATGGAATCAATCTTATACAAACCTGTAGTGCAGTCTGCAGTCGCCGGCGGAATCATACCTTTATAGTTATTTAGCCCATAACATGGTGTTGTCATGGCACAATATAATATTTTGTAACTGTATATTGAAATTATATTAGAGAGTGAACGTGTAGAAATCTACACCTGTGCATGTGTGCACCTCGTTCCCCGCAAAAAGTTACCGAAATGCTAGAGGTTTTGACTTCTAGTGCCCTTTAAAGGTCAGGTGCTTTGGAGAATGTTATTTAATACTTAATATTTTGATAAACATATTTTCGATAAATATTTTATCGAAACGGTAACTAGGTGTTAAAAAACTTCAATTCATAGTAACACATAACCAATTATCTAGGATTTTATAATGACCCCGTCTTTATGTCTATCAAAATATTAATTACAATGAATACAGAGAGCATACAAAGTAGTTTGAAATGAAATTCTAAGCTGAATCTACAAGAACAGTCTACGCGAGAGAGATAAATAATACGGAAGACAAAATAAATTAAAATACACCAATTATAAACACCTCGTGTGTTGGGTAAAAATATAACAAATATATATATATATTAAACTCCTTATTCCTATAGTCCTTTTACGTTATGAAAATAATTAATCGGTTATGTAATTTTTAATTGATTACCTTCCCATCAAGTCGTCTCGCTTTAATATCCTGAGTTAGGCAGAGACAATAGAGCGTCTAGTTCTACGATCCGGACACTGCTTTTTTAAAGAATTTTCTTTTCATTGCGATGTAATATCTGACCTCGACTCAAAGCACTTTTGACCCCCGCGGATAAAGCTAATATTTTGATTTTTTGTGAATATAACTGATAATTTATATAACAAGTCGAGTTACAATAAAAAAAGGAGCGAAAAAAATGACAAGTAGAAACATTCTCTTTATAAAGCTAAAAATTACCCAAAAAGTGTTACAAAAAAAACTATTTATTCACAAAACACAAATGTTACTACAAACAGGGCCGTCTTTACCCGGGGGTTTAAGGGGTGCAGTGCACCCGGGCGCAGTCTTAGGGGGCGCATGCCAACCGCCATAAATTTCGATAGGTACCTACTACACTGAGACCACGCGAGCGGAGCCTTGACTTTCGCACCCTGGCGCTGAATATGCTTAACCCTTTCAACACGACGCTCAATAACGCAGATTATACCCGCGTACGGCCCGCTATTATCGCTGGCACGCGTATTGGCGTGCGCCGATCGTAGGTAAAGATTTTATTTACGCCATAGATGGTAAACATTTTGTCAATTTACCATCTATGGTAAATTATATTTAAATAATTTTGGTTATAAATTTAAATTGTTTAATTTAATAATATTTTTGTTTTTTTAAACAGTTTGTGTAATTTAATACGTCATTCCGCGGACCTCTCGCGAGTTTACATAAATTACAACACAGTGCCGAAAGCTCGCTAGGCGAGTTCTGAGTTTTTCTGTATTATAACATAAACAAATCCGTATGTATTTTCTCCTCGAAATCTCAGTAATTGCGTTTACCAAATAAATAAATTAAATATGTATATCAAAACAAAGAATCCCCCACAGGAATCCTACCACAGGAATCCCCCAAAGTATATAATACCGTGACGGTATACTAATATACATTAAATTGCATAAATACAAAGTCATTATTATTCAATAATAACTACTTTGTATAAGATCCCTGGCAAAAAAATATATCATCTCCAAACAAATTCGGACATGTTATGATTTATCTGCCATTATATTTATCCATCAATAAATGCGACCGATATTTATGAGGAACATAAATATGTTTTATTTTAATTATATTATTTCATTATCATGTTCAGACAAAATGTTGTCAATTTCTGATTTACCTTTGCCGTATGTGGATAAAAAAGATCATATTTTAAAATATCGTGATTTACAAAACGAAGGCTAGTATATTATTAAGAACATTGTATATAAGCTTGTATAGAAAGGACATTATCAACAAAACTTGTTTCGCGAAGATATCATCATTTTAGTTCGCACGCCAATTGGCGTGCGCCGTACGGTAAATGGGAAAAAATTTACGCCAATTGGCGTGCGCCGTACGGAAAGGGTTAAGACGGCCCTGACTACAAATACTACAAAATACGCAAAATAATGCAAGTCGACTTAGTAACTTATTCGCGGATAGACTAAGATATTACATAATAATCACCAAATCATCCAATTACCTTTAATTGGATGATTTGCATTGTCTCGTACTTTAACAATTTTTTTGCACGCAAAAGCACTATAGGTTATAAGCCACAAATTAATTTGCGACAGATATAAAAGAAAACCATTCCGTTACAAATATAAAGTGATTTAATATCACAAAAGCTGTCTCATATAGACAAGGAACAAGTACTTATTCAATGTTGAGGTAGGTCATCAATGTTCCTATATAAATTGTAGCCCTAAGGTTTACTTACATTAGGGCCATTCGAGTATTACGCAAGCAAGATTTTATTCAATCTGAATACCCAAATAAGCTAAAGTAAGCAAAGTTCCCACATACTAGAATAATTTCTGTACATTTTATAATATAACACTTTAAAACTTTCAAATTATTTTAATAACTTTTTGTATTATTTTCGATTCGTATGCTCAAACCGCATTCGGGACTTCCCCGAATTCGTTTCTTTGTTTAGGGTTGCCAATTCAAATTAGATTCTACTAAATTTTATAAGAAAATATATTGAAAATTGATAAATGAATTACTTGCTTACGTAATAGACATTCTAGCCCCTCGTCCATTGTATCAAAAATTAGCAAAGACACACCCCTTTGTTGCTTATGTAATGCTCGTACGGCCCTTTTTGCAGTCCTAATATATTCTCTAATTTAGTCTTTACATTTTGTACGCAATTCACAGCAATAACTGCTATTACACTATTTTTCATGGTGTCTTCCAAACCACGCGTCAAGCATACTAAGGCCAAGACCTATTGCTGCCCATGTAACAGTTCTTTATTAGCACACTTGGAACGTGGCTCGGGGACACACCATAAAATTAACAAATTATTGGATTATTATCAAATTTATTTAGTGCTAAGTAATTAACCCTTTCAACACGACGCTCAACAACGCAGATTATACCCGCGTACGGCCCGCTATTATCGCTGGCACGCGTATTGGCGTGCGCCGATCGTAGGTAAAGATTTTATTTACGCCATAGATGGTAAACATTTTGTCAATTTACCATCTATGGTAAATTATATTTAAATAATTTTGGTTATAAATTTAAATTGTTTAATTTAATAATATTATAGTTTTTTTAAACAATTTGTGTAATTTAATACGTCATTCCGCGGACCTCTCGCGTCGCGTCGGTCCTCTATTTGATAACGGCCCAGCTAAAAGCTCATAGTAAGTAAACGTTTTAGTTAAAGCACAATAGTTCTATCTCTTGTTGATTTACTCATCTCCTACCTTCGAGCTTTATCATCAGAGTAGCTCAGTGGTACCAGTTAAAACACACATATATTCATATACATGGGTGTGTCAAACGTGAGGTCACAGATATGTTGAAAAGTAAATACCGAACTGATGACCTTCAAAACCCTCATCAATTTTAGCTATGAACCGTCTCGATCACGTCAGCTTTCAAACTAACAAAACCGCAATGTAATCGGTCCATTCGTTTAGGAGCTATGATGCCACAGACAGACACACAGATACACATACGCGCTAAACTTATAACACCCCTCTTTTGGGTCGGGGGTTAAAAAGAAGCGGCAATGACGTTCACAGTCACAAGTTTAAGCCAAGACCTGCAGAGAAGTTACGTTAATAAAAAGTAAGCTCAAAATCTTAAATCCGAGTACTGGAAAATCACGCTCTAAAACAAAAATCAAGAAAATATTCTCATCTGATATTGTTATGTGCAAACTATTCGATATTTATTGTGTAATAAATAATCAACTTACATTTTTTTCGGGGTTATAATTTTGTGGTAAAAAAAGGTTTGCAGATCCGCTTTAAAAAAAAATATCACTTGTTAAGATTTTAACCTACCGCCTTTAATATGTAGAGGTTCCATCTTATGTCATTGTGTTACACACGTAAATATAATTTGAACAAGTGTATTATAGTTTATAATGAAACACGTATTTCAAGTAGTTTTGGATAAAAATTATGTTTGAATCATTCCCCATTATCGGGTGCTTCGCCGTATTCGGGTAAAAAGAAGCAGTGCTTTATTTGTAGTCTTTTTTCATTTTTATAACCAAGCAGTAATAAAAAAAGTAATTGTTTTCACCAAAAAACCATGTTTATCTAAAGAAAGCGTTTCTATAATTTCATTAGTAAATTTATCGAGAAATGGCGCAAGTAACAAAAAGAATTCATATTCAAAAGAGTTGCCTTTGTTACACTATCAGAGTCACCGACAAAAAAAAACCTGTAGCAATAAATTATTTAACAAAACAACTTTTAACATTATTTATAATATATTATGTTAATATATTATAAATATTATATTAATATATTATAAATATAAATTGTAACATAACAATGAAATTCTTAGAGGAATTATAATTAGTTATTTAAGGTATCAGCCTGAATTAATAAATTTTACAACATTAAATTACTTGTTTTAATTAAGTGACCAAGCTATGTCCGTTTGATAATAACTATTTGACCACGAAAATAGCAAAAACTTAAATTTATCTTTTCTTAATGCTTAGCGAGTCCTTTGATTTCAAACTGTAATGCCGCCTAGCGTGTCCATTGTGAAATGTTTGCGGTACCCGAGGTAACTTCATGCAAATCGTAGTGGCATTGAACTTGATGTCGGTATGATGTAAGGCACTACCACAGGAATCCCCCAAAGTATATAATACCGTGACGGTATATTAATATACATTAAATTGCATAAATACAAAGTCATTATTATACAATAATAACGACTTTGTATAAGATCCCTGGCAAAAAAATATTTCATCTCCAAACAAATTCGGACATGTTATGATTTATCTGCCATTATATTTATCTATCAATAAATGCGACCGATATTTATGAGGAACATAAATATGTTTTATTTTAATTATATTATTTCATTATCATGTTCAGACAAAATGTTGTCAATTTCTGATTTACCTTTGCCGTATGTGGATAAAAAAGATCATATTTTTAAATATCGTGATTTACAAAACGAAGGCTAGTATATTATTAAGAACATTGTATATAAGCTTGTATAGAAAGGACATTATCAACAAAACTTGTTTCGCGAAGATATCATCATTTTAGTTCGCACGCCAATTGGCGTGCGCCGTACGGTAAATAGGAAAAAATTTACGCCAATTGGCGTGCGCCGTACGGAAAGGGTTAAAACTATGCGACATCTAATAATTTGACATTCTATTGAAATTAACCTCTAAAATATTTAATTTTTTCTTAAATTTAGACCTACACAGATCAACTACGACACATTACTCATAAACAATCACTGAAAAATGAGGTAACCATATAATATTTATCATCACCCCAAGGACAACAGTTGCTCATTACTCCATGGAAAACAGTTGCTATCAATTTATGGGCAACAATAGCTCATTACCCCATAGGCAACAATTTCTATCACTCAATGTAAAATCAGTTGCTCATCACCCTGAGGGCAACAATTGCTTATCGCTCCTTGCGCAACAGTTTCTCATCACTATTTGGGCAACAGTTACTCATCACTTTATGAGCAACAGTTCCTAATCACTTCATGGGCAATAGTTGCTAATCACTTTATAGGCAACAGTTCCTAAACACTTCATGGAAAGCTTATCACCCTGAGGGTAACAATGACTTATCACTTTATGGGCAACATTTGCTTATCATTCCATAGGCAACAATTGCTCATCTCTACGTGAAAAACAGTTGCTTATTACCCAGAGAGCATTAGGAAGCATACTTCTGAATATTTATGTCATATTCTTTTTTCAGAGGTCTTGTTCATGAAATAAAAGATTTTTGCAGGTTACTATCGTGTTTATTTTATTTTGATTCGACACTTCAATGGCTTTTCAGCCATCTCCCCTTTCCAACCGCATTATGGACGATCTATCCAATTTGAATTTTTGCAGTTGGATATATCCAAATTATATTTCCAAAATTATACCATAGACACTGTCTTTTTAACAGTACTATGGTTCGATAATTGGACAATAGAGAGCACAATATAATATAAATAATCAGCAAGTAGGCCTTACAAGTAATCACCTTACATTGTACACAAAACAAGCAATAAGTAACAATTTAAAAATTTTGTTCATATAAGAAAAACATCAATTAAAACAAACAAAAAAACTAGCAATCTGAGTTTCAACAACATTTATCTTATAATTAAAAAAATATATAAGTACGTTCCCACTAATTTTATCTCTAAATCTACCGACGTATCTTATTAAAAAAATATTAGTTAAAATATTCATAAAAATATATACAAATATATGTGTAAATAATAATACTAATACTTTTCAACTAGCTGAGAAATACTACTGTGGCCTACACACTAATCTTTGCATTGATACAAAACAATATACAATTTCATTCACTTATTTAGATAGGAATGGCACGAAAACACTTCAAAATATCTACCAATTAATTCATGGTTGTATATAAAATCTCATATTAAATACATGTGAAACCTAAGTATACACAAATACTTGGGCTTTAGGTTTTTACAAATACTTAAGTACATACATACATATACAAATATATTTTATTAATGAAGCAAAATATAATTTAATTCACTTCATTTTTAGTAATAAAATAAACTTCATTGTTGTGTATAAGCCACATAAAACACTTAAAACCTAAATTTTGTTCATGAAAATACATTTATCGTGGCCTAACATATAACAGTACACCGCCTAATGTTAGGCTGGAGTAGCAGTCGTTCTAGTAGGAACCAGCAACTTTCAAGCTGATCCCGAAGAGCGACTAAGTCACTTTACGGTCTGTACGCTTTAAAGTGGTGGTACTACCTCAGAGATACAGTCTAGTCAAACAACTATAGACTGTGCCTACCACAAAAATACCAAATTTAAAAACAATAAGGCCTCGACCTTTAATTTGACTTTATCTCGCCTTCCAATACTGCAGCCTTGCAGCATACAACTGTATCTAATATTGGCTATAGCTGTGTGTAGCGAATGAGTGTAAAAAACAAACAATAACAAAACTCTCTCTCAAAAAAACATACACTAAACTATTTGACCAATACTATGGTAATAATATATACGAGAATATACGCTAAGTAATAAAGTAGAATATAATTTTGAATGGAATATAAGAATAATGGCTCGTCGCTACATACAGTCGCCGAAATATCATCTTAACCCCAAATAGTCGTGTGGACTACTAAAATTCATCAACCTCGAAATCTGCATCGTCCATTTCGATGGAGCTACTATGAGCATGGTTCTTACACAGCATGCTCTCCTGTAAAATAAACAACAATTTGTAATTTAATTAACAAGTATTATATTTATAAATCTCATGTGAATGGATGCGTTAAACAAGGCAGGCCCAGGAGGGTGTTTTCCGACCAAATCGGAGGCATCCTCAAGAAAACCAGGTTGCCTAGTGCCCACAACAATAGAGCTCGTATGAAGAGAATTGTGAATGTGAAGAAAGCAAAGGAGTTGTGTCAGGACCGTGGCGAGTGGCGCCTATCCCTGTATGGAAAAGGCGTGACAATTGATCGATTTTTTTAACTTTACAAGTAATTTTTATATTACTATTTTATTTATTAAGAAAAATAGTTTTTAGTTAATTTATTTTCGTTCTTTTGTTCATGCCGAATGTACAGTCCGACGTTTGTAAAAAGAGCTACGAGCGCCCGGTGGAAAGAATATGTTTATATATATCGATGGGATATGGATAGTCGCGCACCTAAACACTAGGCTATTTTATAATGATAGTCAATATTTTTTAAAATTGTATAATAAAATTAGTAAATTCGTTATTCTAACAGGTTAAAAATAACAAATATATGCTATAATAGACCTTTCAATGTAAGTATTACCCACTTTATTTTACTTTTATACATATTGTTACGTTCTATGAAACATTACACAATAATAAAATATTTTTGAATTCATAATATTAAGACCAATAAAAATATAATCGTATAGCACTCCGCGTGATGTTAAGCTGAAGTGCGGTGGACAACGATCTGATACCGAAACGCGACTGAGTCGGGCAATAAAGTTGTATTACATATTTATAAGCTGCATCGGCAATATGCGTTTGCTCAGAAAAACGCCGCCTAAAGTCGCACGATCATGAATACAGCCAATTGCCAAGACACGGACATCTAACATCTACGCAACAACCAATAGCGGACGGCCATGTGATTCCCTACGATTGGCTGAGCTAGTTTCGCAGGTACAATGGATTAACTTATATAAAAGCGTAATAAATGAACTTTTTACTAACTTCATATTCATGAGGTTGCATAGGAGTGTTCTTATACACCATCATCTCCTGTAAAAGAACAAAATAAGTGTTAATTTTACATTTATTATTATAATTTAAATAATACAAGATGTAAGATATTGTGACAATTAAACTTTCGATATGTAATAGTATTTTTTGGCGTGAATCTTCAAAATATATTTATGTTTTAAAGATATACAAATATATATATTTACATACTTTACAAAATCATGATAAAATCGTGGACATTATAAAAATAATATGTATTAAATTTCTTGGATCTCCTCTTGCTTATCATCAGTCTGGTTGAGGTCAAATGTTGTGTCACAATAAAAAAAATATTGAAATTTCCATAATTTTTTATTTTTAATAAAAAAAATAGTCTCAGCCTATTCCTGTTGGAATTAAGGCGTGATAATTGATGATACATAAATGATGACAAAACTTACTCGATCGTATCTTGCTTTATCTTGTTCCGAGAGAGCTTCATACTTGGTCTTGGTCTCTGGCGTAGCAGATGCCCAACGACGTCCCAACTCCTTGGCAATATCACCCATTGTGTACTCTGGGTTTGCAGCCTTCACCTTGCTACGCTCGTCATTGCAGAACCAGAAGAAGGCTGACCTATAATTTATTTTTGAAAAAATTACAAGGCAAATTCAATGTAAGTGATTCTTTATGTAACTTCATAATTTTTTCATTGTAGACTAATTTAAACAAACTTAGCTTCAAGTATAATTAAAGTGTATAAAACTATAATTTTCGCGGTTTTCTAAGGCACATTATGGTAATACATTTTTTATAACAGTTTAATTTCATGAAAGTTAGATATGGCTGCTTAGTGCGTACTTTAGACCTCCTTGCTTAAGGTTAGTCGAGTCAGATGTCGCGTCACAATAAAATATTGTAAAAGGACATCATTCATTTTGTATGGGGACTTGGGCTTAATTGTATTAACAGTTACATAATATATTTTAATATACGAAGATAACAATGTAATTGAAATATATTCTTCATATTGCATAGTTTAGGTGTGCAAAATAATCAAACTATAATTATGACAGTTCAAAGCAGAACTGTTAATATGGCGTGTCTTTGTGATTGACCGACGATACAAAATTCATTTTTATGCACAGCAATTAAATGTTTTAAAATTGTTTTTAAAAAAATGCACAAAGATGATTGTAGACGATCGTGGTGTAGCGATAGTGCAATGGTCACGCAAACCAATGTATCTTTGATATATGTACTTTGGAAAAATAGGCAATTAACTAAAGTTATGATGAAACCGTCCAGACAAGTGTAAAAGTAAATAAAAATATCACAAACATGTATTATTGCTGAGCCTGTGAGATCAGCTGCGCCCGACGGAGGGTTAAAGTAATAAAAACATCAAATAGAGTCACGACCTTGACATGCGCGCGCAAAAGGGCTTCTTTCATACATTGCCCAATTTAGGATGCAAAGTAAATACTTCATATTTTATACATTTTACCTAGTCGCGTTTTGGAGTCAGCGCGTAATTGCGGTTTCCAATTAGATTAATATAGTAAATGTCACTGATACTTGCAGTTATTTAACTTACAAAATAAAAAATGCAGTTTTTATTTATTTATTTTATTTACATATCATAGAAATAGGACAACAAAAGTACATATATCAAAGATACAGTGGGTGGTCTCGAACTCGTGCTCTTCAGTTTGCGTAACCATTGCACTGCCACTACACCACAGTCGCCTTAATTGTTAGTAACAGAAGCATGTGTTCATAGACATAAGACTCCAGCTTAACATAAGGCGGGGTGCTGTCATATGTCGCGCCACAAAAATAATAAACACCTTAATATAATATTCTGAGCTTTGCTAAAATTTATTAATTTCACACCTTCAAATGAGGCGTGAAAAGCTCATCTGGCCGGCATAGTGATGGCGACTGAGGCAGCCGTAAACTCAGTCGATTTTACAAGTTGTAGACACTCTCATCTTGCTTCCAATCAGGCAAGTTGCGTTCAGACGGCGAATCACCATTAAAATACCTTCAACTTAAGTCAAAATTAGCGCACAATATTACCACATAATATTTTCGGATATTTGCTAAAATTAATTAATATTTAAAACAAATAATAATGACCATAACTCACAATGATCTCTTGGGTGCATTAGGATCTTTGGGCTGCTTTCGTTTCTTTCCCCTGCCTATCTTTGCGCCCTTTGGTGGAACGTAGCTCTGCATTTCTATGTCATACCGGCGCTTATCCTGCTCAGCCATGGCATGGAACCTCTGCTTATCCTTTTCCACCATTGTCTATAAACAAAAAATAGGAAATGATTTACATTTCTTTACTTAAATACTCTCATTGTAAAGAAGTATATATGTCAATAATAATTTAAAATGTTCAACAATTTTTTTTAAATACAAGCAATTAACAAAACTTAATGCTGTCTATAATGATGGCACAGATTCAATTCCTAGTTGGAGCAAACATTTGTTTTATGGCATTTATTTGTATTATAAGATTAGATATTAGTTGTTTAATGAGTAGTAAGCGGACAGTTGGTGGTAATATTCCCAGTTTGCCCATCCAGGGTAGTACCACCACTTTTAATTGTACAATATAGTTCGCGTCACGTAAGTTGGCAAGAGTCGTCAGATGCGCAGAAGTCGTTTTTTAGATGTGTTTAGGAACGCGGGGGACGCGAGGCATGAGGTAACAAAGTTCCGTGCGCCGCAATTGGCTGGCCAGTCGATCATCGACTCGCGCGTGGAATCCACGCTTCGTTCGCTCCCGCGTACACTTGCGATGCAATGAAATTTAACCACTGATTTTCATATCATACTAATAGTTTTACTACATATTAGTCCCCCGCCGCGTCTGTCTGATCGCGATCGTCCCTTTTCCTAACAGGGATAGGCAGAGAAAATGGAGCGCCACCTGCCACGATCCTGACACAACTCCCTCGCTTCCTTCACATTCACAATTCTCTTCATACAAGCTCTATGGTTATGGGCACTAGGCAACCTAACTTTCTTGAGGATGTCTCCGATTTGGTCAGAGAATACCCTCCTGTGTTAACGCATCCATGCACATCAGATTTATAAATTTTTTCATCAATCTACTTTCACTTAAACTACTATTATTATTATTTTTTATGAATCTAAAAAGACCCTTTTTTATTGCACGGCCAGTGTACATGCGCAAACGTTCCCCACTACGTTAAAATCTTGCCAACTTAAGTGACGCGGACTATACTGTACATTGACTTATGTCACATTTTGGGGTCAGTTGCCTGTTCCATCCCAGCCAACAGTGGATGCGACAGCAGTTATATAGCTGTGCTAGCAGTCACCTCCATTCATGGACTACACACTACACTCCAGTTTAACATCAAACAGAATGGTGTCATATGTCAAGCCACAATAAGAAAAATCAAAAATCTTACATTCCACCTCTCTGCACACTTCTTGGAGAATGCAGCAAAGACGACATTTTCATCCGGATGTTTCTTCTTGTGCTCCTCCCGACAGGTCTGCACAAAGAATGCATACGCGGTCATACGACCACGAGGTTTGTTGTCTGCTCTAGCACGTGGCATCCTGCTCTTTGCTGCTGCCTGGGCTATCAATGCCTGTTGATGAGCTTGTTGTTGAAGCTCCTGTAACAATTTATACTATTAAAAAAACTCCTTTTAAACT
This sequence comes from Tinea trinotella, assembly GCA_905220615.1. Taxonomy (NCBI): domain Eukaryota; kingdom Metazoa; phylum Arthropoda; class Insecta; order Lepidoptera; family Tineidae; genus Tinea; species Tinea trinotella. Next base: position 6,766,503 of record HG992310.1, read on the forward strand.
ACAGTAAATATATATTTAATTTACTTATTCCATAGTGTTTTTAAACATAAATGATAATATATAAACAAAGCTGTTCTATGATTTCTAGATTAAATGGTATTGAGTTAACCAGATTCAAAATCAGCAAATAAAAAATAAATAATTTATTGGGTAACTTTTCATAATAAAATAATACTCATATAATATTTATTACATGTAATGTGACAGTTTGTCTTTGCAGGGCCGCCTGTATTTGTTGTTGTTGGACTGCTTGTATGTGTTCCTGGATTGTTTGTTGCTGTAATGATTGTGCAACTTGTTGTTGTATAGCCTGCTGAGCTTGTTGTACAATCGCCTGAGCCTGCACTTGACTTAAAGTTTGTTGTAATGTTTGCTGCAAAGCCTGTTGTTGTTGTGACTGTTGCTGCAACATTTGTTGCAAAGATTGTTGCTGTTGATTTTGTTGTTGTTGTAAGTTTTGTTGAATTTGCTGTGACTGTGATTGCTGTTCTTGTTGGCTTTGCTGTATTGATTGCTGATTATGCTGAATACCATTGCTTTGCTGCTGGTTGCCCTGATCAGGGCCAGGACTAGATTGGTTATGCTAAAACAAAAATAAAATATACCTATTAAAAATATTACAAAAAATATTAAAGACAATATAATAATAAACTGGCATTAATTTTATATTTTAATAGTTAAATTGACACAAAATATTAGTAAATAAAGTTGTGTCAGTATCATGAATAATGGCGCTCCTTTCTGCCTATCCCTATGGGAATTCGATCGTGAGGCGTGACAATACGATCGACTGAAATTCACATAAAATGCTAATTAACAATCATAATTATAAAATTTGGTTGAATAATTTGAAATTTCGTTTTTAGAACAAAGGAATATGTCAAATTTAAAATAAACAATCTTACTGTAGGCGAAGAATTTTGTTGATGCGAATCCACAGAAGCTCCTCCATACCACCATTGCTGTTGCTGTTGTTGCTGCTGCTGAGGAGAATCTGACCTTGATTCAGCCGAAGACATTATCCGATAATTATAATTTGTAGTCGTATCTACGCCATTATTAGAAAATCCTCCGGCTACTTTATAAGAATAAAGTTGATGAGTAGAAGCTGCGGTACTACGAGCTACATCTTCAGAAATCTGCTCCTGTTGTTGGATATCTCCTGTGTTCGCCGGCCACCATGAGGCTTCGTCGCGCGCACCCCAAGCGCCCCCCGTCGCCCGTTCCCCCATTTTATGGGATCCGACACACACTGACCAGTTTTCTTTATCTTGATACGCCCTAACTTCACAAATTACTTAATAAAACCACCCGAAACACTATTTGTATACATTTTTAATAGAAAACACTTGTTCATAAGACTATTTATAAAAAAACAATCTGTTTCCGAAAATCAATTTTAGTGATAGGAAGATCTAATTTCTTCCCGGTACACTTGTGAAGTTCACATTTGTTTAGAAAACGTCTTAGTTTTTTTTTAATTAAACCCGCGTGTTATTATTGAAAAAGCAGCCGGCATCCACGCGCGATCGTACGTTTTGTCTTTCTTTGCCCATAAAGTCGATACAGCTGGCAACGTCGCGCAAGTGGACGCTAAACATGTGAACACTAGCGGCCCCAACGCGCAGCGGACACATTTGGAATTACAAAACAAAACGAAAAGCAACCGAATTTTGCCGAAGCTACTTCGTCCAGCAACCGGTCAATAAGATGTTTTCAATAACTAGCTGTTTAGTAGGCAATTTTGTTGCGAGAACAAATGACATCCCTTGGGCCATGTTTATCTTAAATTATTATAGATATTTTGATTAAATGAAAAATTATTATTATGTCCTAGTCTTATTATGTTGCAATTCATTAACAAAGAATCAAAATAAGTCATAATTTTTATTGTACTATAATATTTGGTCATAAAATACAGGTATCTAGGGTAATTAAAACTTATTTTTAATGGCTATCATCCAGGGAATTATGAAATAAACCTGGTTTATTCTAAAGTAACTATCTACCTAAAAATAGCTATGCTACAATATTAAAAACCTTACTAGATATCAATAAAATATTTCAGCAAAAACAAATCGGTTTGTTTATTGTTAAATCACTTGTTACGAAATTAAAGAGGAAACGTAAGGTTGAATAAATATTCCAATTAGAATAGTTTTTTTCACAGAAATTCTTATTAGGTGTATACATAAATATTATTAACTACATATCAAATCATTACATACCTACATTATCAGTAACCATAATAACATACAATACTACTGCTGTACAATAGTGACACTTCGGCAGCCATTTGCTGACAAAATTAGAATATAAAATTACAGATATTACTTAGTACTTACTTTTAATCACTTATATTTCTTATATATTTTGTATACACTGTTAATTGTCTTTTAATTACATAGTATTCATCACAAATATCAACCTCCTCCAGTACGCAGACCAAAAACGAGCACACGATTTCGGTGCTTATTACGTAGGAAACCTCGGGTTCGTCGCAAATGAATAGAAAAGTGGACGATGTCAAATGGCATTTCATTTCTATTGGTTAAATTTAAAATACGCGCCAAATTTTGTCCAATCAGAGTGCAAGTCGACGCTTTGTTATTTTTTTTGTCGATGGCACATCACTACTCAGCTTGACATTGCATCAATGCACACATGCGCACAAAGCAAATGACCACATTCGCGGGCTTTGTTTGTGTGCTGCCGACGAGTTGAATGGCGATCGGTGCGAAAGTTCTGTGCGGGTCGTGCTTCTGTTGGGATTTATTTGTGTTTTCATAAATCTTTAAATTGTATATTTCTGATTTTATAAATGACAGTGAAAGGACAAATGGGACAGAATCATAAAACCAGTGTATACGGTACAGTGTCGGTAAAATAACTCGTATGTTTTTGCGTAGTCAAACATTTGAATAAAATTTGTCTTTTTAATCATAAAAGCAATAGTTCCTTAATTTTTTTTATTCAAAACTTTAGTAATTGTGGTATAAATTTTAAAATGGAATTGGTTTTATATCATAACCTTCACAGAAATCTTTGAATACGTAGACGCTTGCGATCGGTGATTGTGAGGTTAACAAAAGGTTTTATTTACTTGTCATATATGATTCAACGGGAGTATCAAATGAACAACGGGTTCAGTACAGGGGAGGAAGATTCCAGAGGAAATTCTGACCAAATATGCTGCCTTGTAGACGACGGCGAAAGATGTAGACGATCTGCTGGCAACGCCGCTTACAGTAAACGTATACAAAAAACAGTGGCTCAAAGAAGACTCAAACTTAATATTGATCCACAGGTAATTCAAATATTACATGCCTTTAGTCATAATTGTTATGGATGATTGAGTTTACAATAAAAGTAGGTTTATATGTTAATGGGCTGCAATTATCCTTTGTGTAAATATTAAATTATGTGTGAATGTATATTAATCAATATTTTAAAATTATTTTATAACAAATCCAAAACTTAAATCTATATTCATACATAGATCAATATGTTGTATTGTATGTTTTTTTTACAGGATACTATAGCGTTAATTTTAATCACTTACCTGTGTTTTAAATGTTTTTCTAAAAACTTTAGAAGTTGGTTTATTACCATATAGCTAAATGTGTTGTTAAAATAATGAAAACTTCTAGAAAGGCTATTCTATGATACTCTATAGTGAATTTAATGCGATAGTGCATTAAATTATGATGTTAAAGGAATGCATAGACTTTGCCTGTAGAGTACAGTGAAGCATAACTATGGTTGTAATGATGCTGTTTGAAAAACCGAGTCTTCCATGAAGATCCTCCATCATCCACTTGCTTGTAGAATTCACCATTACAATACAGGTACTGCAATGTTAGACAATGTTCAAGCTTAAGCTTCAGCTTCTTGATCTAGTAGACAAGAGAATAGAGACTGGAAATTACAACTAACTATAGTTTGATTGCCTGCAAGTTTCTTTAAAAAAGTAATAAGAGTCTTCAACATATGCCTGCTTTGATCCAGGGGCGTAGTTACCGCCGCATCTACCGTATCAAATATACGAAGCTCACGGGGTCCTCAAAGTGCATAAATAAAACTTCCCAAAAAGAAATGTTAGAAAAACTAAAGTCATCATCAGCTATAAATGATTTAATAAATCAGTTTGCAGAAAAAAAGCAAGCAGTGTGTATATTTAATTTGAATTGTTTGTAAAGATTTCGGAAAAAGTGACAGATAATTAAAAAATCTTTTAAAAAATCTTGGCCTCCCAAGGTCCGCCGTAACCACATTTTTGGATCGTATGTCGAAGGCGGCATTGGTGGGGTCTTACAATATTTGGTTGGGTAGAGGGATAGTGAAGGCAGGGAAGGTGAGTGTTGACATGTCACAAAAAGCTTTGAAACCTACATTTCGGTCACAAATCCGAAACGCTGCCTTCATTCTCCCGCCTGCCACGCGATGGACCCGGCACCCGCACGATGAATCCATGGATGCTAAGAAATTGTTTCATTCATGAATAAATATTTCTTTTAATTTTATGCACATTTTTTTTTTCATTTTGGGGAAATCTTTACCCTTCCTTAACAAATGTTATATGGGGCCCGGCCAAGGCACGCTACTCTTCTGCTTTGATCCCTATAACTGTGTTTGGATATCAGTTTGGTGTTTTGCCAATTTGTAACTTTCTATTTGGCTCACTATGGCAATCAGTGGGACAATGTCCTTGTCTATTTTCAGTAGGCCATGCAGTAATAGTTTTATGCAAAATGTTACCTAAACAACTCAAAAATAAAATAAGACTTCAAACACCTCAGGCACCCACCATCCCACCAGCATAATGGATGCAAAACATTAGATTTAAATAATCAGAAAAAATGCAACAGTATGCTGCAAAACTAGTACTATAATGTCTTAAGGAGACTGTGGTGTAGTGGTAGTCCAATGGTTATGCAAATCAAGAGCACAGGTTCAAAACCACCTTATCTTTGATATATGTCCTATATCTTTGATATATGTCCTGTTTCTGTGATACAAACACTTTAGTAGCTTAGTATAGAAATGTAAATAATAATAATATTATTTTTATTTACAGGCGAGGCATACATATATCTGTGATTATCACAAAAGTATGATTCAGTGTGCCAGAACAAAGCAACGGAGGCCTAAGGACTCTGAGGATGATAGCAATGAAGCTGACACCGATTCACCAGAAATTGATTGGGTTCAACTTCAAGTAAATACTTTAAGGAGATACAAGCGCCATTTTAAAGTAGCAACAAGACAGGGTTTGAACAAGACACAGCTGGCTGATGTAAGTTTTTATATTCCATTATATCATGACAATGTTTTTTATTGGGACTCGACGTAAATAGAGACCATCAGCAGTCCATAAATAGAGATTAATGCTACTGCAGTTCAATAACTGCAAGTAGCAGACACATCCACTATGCCTGCCTAGTTGGAACAAGCTACTTACAAGTTGCATGGTCTGCACACTAAAGGTAGTTTTAATACTTAGATCAGCAGAGCCCTGCTAACCGCTCTTAAAACACCAGTGACATGAACTTATTAGCATTCTTTCAATTTGTTTTTTATTGTGACTCAACATATGACAGCACCCTGCCTGATGTTAAGCTGAAGTGTGGTCATTGAATGGAGGTGACTGCTACTACAGTTAAATAACAGTAAGTAGCAGTCACATTCACTATGCTAGCCTAGTTGAAACTGGCAACTTACAAGTTAATTCCGAAACGCAACTAAGTCACTTCACTGTCTGTATACTTGCAAGTGATGGTACTACTCTGGATCGGCAGACTGGGCACTACTGCCCACCACTCTTTGGAACATGTATTAATTATAATTTTTAAATGTTATCCTGTACTAAAGAACATTTTTTAATTTACAGATAGTTCAGAAACACTTTAAGACTCTGCCAGTAGATGAGAAGGAAATAGTGGCGTACTTTATTTATATGGTCAAAACCCACGGAAATAAATTAGATCAGAAAAATGGGATGAATTCTGACACATAACTTTGTTGTGAACATGACTTTAAATTATTAAAAATTTAGTCTTAATGCTTTAGTTTTAATTAATTAATGTAGTATTTATGCTGTTTGTCATTTATATAAATTTATTATTTCATAAACATTACAATGAATCTAATTAATTATTGTATGTGTTATGAATAGCCTAGCATCTTAGTATTAATTTCCATTTTGCCTTATATAACGACATCAATTTGTAAAGCTCAAATATAGTGAATAGAATTACTTGTCTAGTATTTGAATGTATTTTTATTCATCATATATTCCCTATAGATGTATAGAGAAAATGCAATAATAGATTTCATAAGATACATAATAAATGTAATTCTTGTAATGTTAAGCTGGCTTCATAGCACGGTAATCCAAGATAAAGACCTACAAGGAATATTGTAACTAACTCATTTTAAATAACTTCACATCAAAAAGTAAAAAAAAACATGTTTACGTTGTACGTTGTATTTAATGGAATTTACAGATCCATTAAATACATGATAGCACCCTGCCTGATGTTAATAACTTCTATACTTAAGTTACTTAGTATAGAAATGTAAAAAAAAAATATTTTGGCAATTTCTGAGTAATTATTTAAAAAGAGTTGCATAGATATTATTTGCAGGTCTTTATCTCGCTTATTGGATTGCCATGCTAGAGGAGCTGAATACACACTTGGGATAAACGCCTAAGCAATAAATCCAATAGTGTAACCCAATGGTTTCTTCAATGTATTTGTGTAGTTTTGTTATTAATCGTACTGAATTGATACGTGATTTATTAAATGAAACTGCGCTTGTTCGTACGTTGTAAAGGGCTGATGTCGTCAGTGTGTGGCTTAACATTAATATTTTGCATAAAATAATATTAGTATTATAATTTTCACATAATAATGCCAAATATGATTATGTGATAATGAAATTAAATATCAATTTGTTAATAAGATCAAATTATTATAAATGAATGATAACAGCAATGTTGTACATAAATGATTTTTATTATATTTTATGATATAACTAAACATGTTTTTTGATTTATTCAACCATCCGAGTCAGAGGACACCTCAAGCCATGATGACTGTCCATTCCTTGGCTGTGTCTCTACTATACAACCTTTAGATGATTTTACTGCAACAAAAAAAATCAGCAATAAAACACATTGTTAATAAGATATTTTTTTTTACAGTTTTATACTAAAGAAGCTAAAACAGTGCAAACAAATTATAGCTTGTCTAACCATAAAGACGCGTCCCTCCACTTAATTAGTTTATTTAAATGTGTGAATGTCCTCCTTTTGTGTCCAACCAGCATCTGAATGACCAATTACAATTGCATTTTTGGTGTGTTGCATTCATATTTTATAATTTCTCGTGTGCGCTAGAGGGGCGCGTCATTTCGGCTTAGACAGACCATACTATTTTTGGCTGGCATAGTGACGGCAACTAAAGATTTTTTTCAGATGGCAAGCAAATACCACCTTTAGGCAAGTCGAAGCAAGTGGCTTTGAACCAAAAGCTCTTGATTTGCTAGGTTATTCTACAACCATGGTCGCCTTATATCTGACGATTCGAAAACTGAAACCATCATTCTTTCCATATTCACTATGACTGCAGAGCAATAGTAAAGCCGACTCAGTTGCATATTAGGATCAGCTTGAACTAGGCTGGCATAGTGCATGCGACTGCAGTTATCTAACTGTACTAACCGTCACCTCCACTAAAGGAATACAATCCAGTAGTTTAATTTAAATGTTGAATATCACAAAGTATGTCATAAGCAGTGGCGTGCGGTGGCTTTAGAGACAGGGTAGGCAAAAAAGACATCCTATTTTGTTCTATACTAAATATAAACCTTATATTATAGTATAATATAATAGTATTCTGTGAATTTTACAATATACATTTGCGGATGCTCAAATTTTATACATAATTAAAACTATATTAAATATATATTCATACCAAGTAACATCTGCACAAGATAACCCTCAATAAAGACTTCATTATAAATGATATTACAAAATACAAATAATAACCTAATTAATTTATAACATAACCTTCGTATCTTTTATTCACAGGTAAAAACATTTTTTAAATTTCTTTTTTTACCAAATAAAATCCTAAACAATTAATTAATTCCAATATTACACTCTACTATTTAACTAATAAACTCAAGCAAACAATAATACACAAACTTCTGTCAAAACAAAAAAAGAAATTGCAGAACGAAATAATAAAAACACCAATCGGTATAACACAACCAATTGCATATAAAACAAGCAAAAATAAGAAGCCATTCAATTTGGTATCGTTATACTGGAGACCGAATCTGAAATTCACGCACACATGGTCGGTCTGTTCTATACGATTGACAACACCAACGTCACACTAAGACAAGAAATTGCGTTAGTGTGCGTGGATTTGAGACCTTTTTAATTCGGTCTAACAAAAACTGGACGTTGAATATTTAATAAGCGCCTTATTATTGTGTGTTATCAGGGGAACCTTTGCGCGTCGTAATGGATTTTATATTCAGGCGCTTATTATTTTTGCAATTAAATATTGATTGATATATTGAATTTACACTAATTATGTATTATTTAGTAGCAAAATAAATAAATAAATAATACAGTTTTATCCAAGTAGGCAGAGTCTATATGACTATTTAGACCGCACGCCACTGGTCATAAGGCATTACCAGTATATTTTGGTTCTTTTTTGTTATCTCCGACTGTTGTCCATTCCCCATCATCCTGATCATCATCAACATCTAGACCCTCTTCCATGGGTTCAACAAAATCATCATCATTGTAATTCCTAAGTTGAATACTAAGCTCTTGTGTGCTCAATGCCAATATGTGGTCACCAGTTATATTGCTCTTGAAGTTGATTTTATTACGCTTTTGCCTGAAAAGATAAAAGTATTTGAACCAGTAACCATTGAATTATCTACACGACATGCGTGGCATTCCGTTGTGCGTAAAGGCCTGGATTTGATTCCCGGTCGTAGATATTCAGTTAAAATTTAACTGATTATTAATTAAATATTTGATTATTATTATAATATTTGATAATGAAAAAAGAGGCCCATATCCATAGAGCTTGTATGAGTAGGATTGTGAATGTAAAAGAAGCGAGGGAGGCAAGTGGCGCTCCATTGTCTCTGCCTATCCCTGTGGGAAAAAGGCATGACAATTTGATTGATTGATTGAAAAAAAGTGGCGGATAATTTATCCGGGTCCGGCTGTTTAAGAGTTAGACTTGGGTAGTTCCGGAACGAGTCACTAAAATGATATACTTCCGATCCTGGTACTACACCACTCACTCGTTCACTGCAAATTCAAACGTGTCTCTAGTTCCTTTAGTTCCGAGTCATGCATCGCATATCCACTCACTCACCACTCCTATGATGGAACGAGATATAAACACATCGTACATTCGTGCGGAATCGTACCTCGTTCGTTACTCGTACCTAGTATTTTCGCGTAATACCGTGAAAGTATATTTTATATATCCATTGCTCTCCGCGTGCACAAGAAAATATTTACACCGCGTGCATTACGAGTAATGGTAGGAAAGTATGTTGAAGAGAGCAGCAACTCGTCGTCTTTCTATAACGTATTTTTCTAACGAATATTTGCAGTTTTAAATTATGCGAATTGGTAATTGTGATTATAATTATTGTTTATTATAGTTTCTGTGTACATTTGTGAAGTGTATGATCTAAAATAATTCTATAGAAAGGATATCTTGATTTTTCAGAACAACTGAAAAATCAGCGCTTGAACAACAGCGCTTCCTTGAACTAAATGAACTAGTGAACTAGATCCGATGGAAAAAATATACATATCACTCCGTATCATTTGATGGAAGCGTTTTGCGCATGTATATTAAGAGTGGTAAGTAATTGTGTACAGTTTGCCTAACAAGGGTAGTATAATCCCGGCAGAAAAGAGCGCTGGCATTAGCGCAGTAACTAGATTATATATATATATATATATATATATTTATTATTATACATTTCTATACTAAGCTACTAAAGTGCTTGTATCATAGAAACAGGACAACCAAAGTACGTATATCAAAGATACATTGGTACCGGTGAGTGGTTTTGAACCCGTGCCACTCGGCTTACGCAGCCATTGCACTGCCACTACACCACGGTCGCCTTTGTTGCATTTGTTATCTACTTTTCGTTTATCAAATTCTCTTCATACAAGCTCTATGGTTATGGGCACTAGGCAACCTAGCTTTCTTGGCGATGTGAAGAAAGCGAGGGAGTTGTGTCAGGATCGTGGCAATTGGCGCTCCATTGTCTCTGCCTATCCCTGTGGGAAGTTTTTTTAATCAATGTGTATACATTTTAAAACATCAGTTATATGCATGACGATATGGCAGTCGTCTAGCACTCTTCTATCTGCCGATCATTGAACTGCGCAACTTAAATATCAGCACTTCTTTTATCTGCTGGGATCACTACCACCACTATGAAGTGACCATGAAAGGACTCAGTCGCATGTCGGCATCTGCTTGAAGGTTGCCTGTTCCAAATAGGCAGACATGGTGAATGCAACTGCTACTTGCAGTTATAACTGGAGTAGCAGTCGCCTCCATTCACGGACTGCACATAGATGCTGCCTGATGTGAGGCTGGACCTCACATCAGGCAGGGTGCTGTCATATGTCTCACCATAATAAATTGTATGGTCAATTTGGTCCATTTTAATATGCTTTTACATTAATTGACATACATTAAAACAATCAATCAAATTTTAACGCCTTCTTCCCATGGGGATAGGCAGAAACAATGAAGCGCCACTTGCCACGATTGACACAACTCCCTCGCTTCCTTTACATTCACAATTCTCTTCATACAAGCTCTAAGATTATGGGCACAAGGCAACCTAGCTTTCTTGAGGATGTCTCCGATTTGAACGGAAAACACCCTCCTGGGCCTGCCTTGTTTAACGCATCTATCCACATCAGGTTTATAAATTGTTTTCGTCAATCTACTTTCACTCATCCTTTCCATGTGCCCAAACCATCAAAGCAACCCTTTGTGAATTCTTGTCACTCCATCTTCTTTCAAACCACATCTAACACACACTGTGCTATTTCTTATTCAATCCGCTATCGTTACTCCACATCGTCATTAAAACATAGCTAAATTTAGAAACAGTCAAAATTATATATTGCTTGATACATTAGAAAGACATGGAAAATAAAACATGTTGATGCAGGGCCTTATCACTAAAAATGGAAACCAACCTTAAGGCGATAATTCTTTTAAAATATTTCCTTACCTTAAATTATCATCAGTGGCAATACACTTTTTAATTAGTTGCACTATTTCCTGACATCTATTTGCAGCGCTCAGTGTCGCACGATGTACAACATTGGAATTATAAATTGCTGCTCCAGTCAAATCCATGAGGCATAACTCTTTGTATTGATTCATTCCAATGACTAATACACCACCCATGGTTACACCTTCGTCTGTTGTACCCTCACAAACATTTTCTTCCAAGGATGTCGGGTCTGATATTAGGATACTGAAATTTAAAAAAAAAATTGTGTGTGATTTTTCCACATTGCCGACAACCGACGGGAAGAAAGATTCTTGGTTTCTTGAGTGGAGACCTCGCACTGGAAGATGCAGCGTAGGTAGACCTCCCACTAGGTAGACTGATGACATAGTAAAAGTCACAAATAACTGGTGGAGGCAACAGGCATCTTGTCGTTCGGAATAACATTCTAAGAGGGAGGCCTATTTTTGATGAATGATTTTTATTTTATTATATATCGGCACCTCCCTTTTTAAGCTAATGTATGGAAGAAGACAGTAGCAACAGAAGACTGTGCCAGCCTGGTAACATACAAGCTGACTCTGAAACACTACTGATTTGCTTTAGTATGTACACTTGAAAGTGGTGGTACTAAGCCAGATTGGTAGACAGGAAAAATTAACTTCTGTCTACATACAGCACATTTTAGCCAACACACAAATATATAAAACATGGCTTCACATTGTTAAAAATCAATAAATTATTTAGGCTCATGAGTACGGAAAAATAAGTAACCGGCATCAACTTAGATAACTGTAACATGGAACTTTTATTCAGTCGTCGTCATTCTTGGGTGTGATCCCTTACATCCCTTCGCGGCAAGTCAAGCTCAGAATTCATATTCCTACTATAATAAAATTTTATATACACTGTTTTGCCAGCTTTTAAGTTAGTAAAATAGCCATCATAGGTCTATGGCAGCGGTCAACCTCTATCTGTGGATTGCACTTCATCTTAACATCAAGTGGTGTGCAGACTAATGTTGTGCCACAATAAAGAAAAATGTTCAAGTGAGAAAGCACCTCTAGCCAACTGAGCAACATCTCAGTATATGAGTCAATTTCCTCTTGCTTACCATTAGGCAAATCAATTGCTTACCACATGTCGAATTAAAATAAAAATACATAAAAAAAATATTATACCCTTAATCAAATGTGTCAAAATAAATAAGACATAATTAAAACTTACTCATTATTAAAAATAGCAAAAGTTAAACAAACTGGGTAATGGTATAAAACAGTTGGTATTGGATCCTTCTCTGTCATTGTGTGTATGTGAACTTCATCTCCAGTGCGGGTGATGTCTGGTCTCTTGAAATGCGCCAGAGATGCCAATGTAGCTATACTTGCACATTCTATTACATTGCCTGCATGATTTATTACTTTTATATCCACTCTTAGTGACCAAACCTATAAATTATTACAACAGAAAATTGTTAGTCAAGAAAATTGGTAGAAAGAATTTTATTCACATTAATTAGAGATTGAACCATGGAACACATGAATAAAACCGTGTTCAGGGATTGAATTTTAGTGTCTGTTGCTAAACATGCAACCTCTCTAACCACATAGCATTGAAATTGGCAAAAACGAAATCCATATTATATATTTTTTTATGTTCTATACTATGCTACTAAAGCGCTTGTATCATAGAATCAGGACAACCAAAGTAAATATATTAAAGATCTATTGGTACCGATAAGTGGTTTTGAACCTGTGTTCTCGGTTTACGTGACCATTGCACTGCCACTACACCCAGTCGCCTGATACTTGGCAATTCATAATATGCTTAACATAACAACATTGCTAGCCCATTGTTGAATGACTGCCCAAAAGGCACCCAATGCTTCATCACATTTGAATATGGGATAACAGCATCAAGGAAGCTCTGAGGTGTTATATAATCTAGAACTCATACAATACCATTCTTTTTTTGTTCTGCAAGCTCATTCTATTTGATATCGAATTCAGGTTAAACATCAGATTTAATGTGCCATAATAAAAAAAGCAGACTCACAAAATGAAAATTTTCATCATTGCAGCATTTTTTTACATTTCTATACTAAGCTACTAAAGTGCTTGTATCAGAGAAACACACAACCAAAGTATTATATCAATAATATATTGGTACTGGAAAGTGGTTTTGAACCCATACTCTTAGTTTGCATAATCATTGCACTGCCACGGTCGGCGGTCACCCTAATTTATGAATGTAATCCTAAAAATATTTCAGCGCTTCATCGCTAAGTGATAGAAAATACAATTTTTATATTTTAAAATAAGAAAAAATCTAGAATATTCTCACCTTCTCTTCAACAACAATACAAAGAGATTCCAGATCAATACATTTAGAGTCCTTATAACATTTTTCTAACAATCTGTTTAAATACACACATAAATCTGATTGTCTGTTATAATCAAAGTGAGGAGCTGTCATAGGACTTGTGTCAACATTTACAAAGAGAATGCCTTCATTTGGTCTAATTTGCTTTGGCTGGACTACTTCACATGATACTTGAGAAAGAACTCTGCAAAAAATTTTTTTTATTAATATTCTGATAAAACACCTAGTAAGGTAAAAGCACTGTAAATAAAAAAAATACTGCAGAACCAGAGTATCAATCAATCAATCAAATTGTCACGCTTTTTTCCCACAGGGATAGGCAGAAACAATGGAACCAGAGTAGTACCACCAATTTCAAGTGTACAGACAATGAAGTGACTAAGTCTTTTTTCAGGATCAGCTTGAAATTGATGGTTCCGGGCTAAAGTGGATGTGACTGCCTATTACAATTAATCAACTATAGTAGCAGTCGCCCTTATGTGCCCCACTCTTAAGATCAGGTGGGGTATGTCGACACTAAAAAATTTTTACTCTTTAGCTCATATTACTTAAATAAAGAACTTACTTGGTTTCTCCCAAAGTCACCATGCAACTGCCATAATCTGCACCAAACGATATTTCAAGTTTTCTACTCTCATTATAGTTTCTTCCGTCTAAACGCTGTAATAATTATGGTATGCTTTAATATTTGTATCTTTAAACTACATTTAAGGTTTACATTTTGATAATGATGTTTTATGAAACTTACATAGCCTTCAGTAATAGTTTTTTGAACAAATGCTTTTACACAATTGGACAAAAACTGTTCTTTCATTTTGTTTTCTGATTTATTATAAACCACAGCAGATGTATGTATTGCTTTGTTTATCGATTTACTACAGTTCAATTTTTGGTTAGAAAAACGTTTCTTATCTTATTAATTTTATGAACTTTATTTTTCCTTAAAAAATATAACCTATCATAACAAAATAAAATGTGTTAAATTGTATTTATTAAATAATTACGAACAATATAAAACTATTTATAGTGTATTTCAAAGACAAAAATTATTATTTTTAGCAGGTTCTAAACCAATTTTGCGTAAAAAGTAACGTGAATGGTTATGACGCTTCTCGAATTAAAATAGGCGGGAAAATCGAAAACTTTGAAGAGTCCTCAGTAGGTAAATTTTACTGTTTTAGGAATATTAAACAAACACATAAATTAATGATTGGTCGCGTTACGACGAAGTCGAAAGTCGAAGTTGACAAAGTCGAAGCGTCAGTGAGACCAATCCTAAATCTATGGTATAAGCGATAAGTAATCAAACAGAAAGTAATTTATAGTTACGGCAAGTACTATATTATTTAATTTTGTCATTAGATAATATAGACAATAACATAAAAATGTTTTTAAACTTTCATCAATCATTTGTATAGAGTACCTGCATCAAACAAAACCATTTAATAAGTTTTGTTTTAACCTTCTAATACTTAAAAGTGCACAATTATCTATTTTTTATAGCAAAAGAAGGTCGTAAAAGAAAACCAATTACAAAAATTATGTCGATATATTTTTTAAAGGGCACCCCATTATTATTATTCCGTTGACTATATTTATAGTAAGTAGAATGGATGTGACAATTTAGCTAACAACATGCCTCCCCAGTCCCCACCAACCTTTAATGGTTGAATACCGATATAAAATATATGGATATGACAATATGGATATAATAATTAATTTATAATACCATCTACAAAAAAAGGTACCTACTACGTTAGTACCTACAAGTATCCTACAAAATAGTTTATCGAATTATTAGACGGATTTAAAATATTTTACTTGGATATTATTCAAATTTTATTTTTTATTGTGACACGACATTTGACCTCGACTCGCCTGATGATAAGCAAGAGGAGATCCAAGAGTGACGACAAATGAAATAATCGAGTTAGTTCACGGCTGCCTCAGTCGCCGTCACTATGTCAAATTCCGCGTTCCCAAGTTTGGGTGAAAACTAGGCCAGCATATTGGATGCGACTGCCACTGTAGTAGCAGTCGCCTTAATTCATGGACCACACTCCAGCTTAACATCATGCGGGATGTAGTGTAGTCAATGCCGGGCCACAATAAAAAAATGACTCTCAAAATTTTTAACTCTGCTATAATTTTAATTACAACAACTCGCCAGCCAGCTGTTGTCTAAAGCCTTCGTAATAAAAAATAATTTTTAAAACATAGATTTAACTTTAACTATAGGCACTTAAAACTGAATAATTTATAAATGCTATTATGGAATGTCAATATTAGTTTTTTGTACATTTGATCGTTTTGTTATCATCAGTAATTGTGGTTGAGGGGCGTGGCCGTGATGGTCACCGCCGCGTCTGTGTCATGTCATTCATCATCACACGGGGCACATCCCCTTTAGCTTTCGTGTTTAATGATGTCACGATACAGAAATCAGTTAGCCTAATGTCAGCAACCGGAATAGAACTCTTACTAACAACTATATGCTACAATGCAACTTTCTGTGGCTCTTATTATGAAAATCCTATAATCGGTCGGTAATGATTTTTATTATCAATTTTTTATTTAACCCAATTCAAATGAACGTGAAATGCACTTTTGGTCGACATAGTGACGGCAACAGTTTTTTCAGTCGTTGGCGCCCTTGTTTTTTTTATTATTGTGACGACATCTGACCCCGACCCGCCTGATGATAAGCAAAAGGAGCTCCAAGAGTGACGACGACTGAAAAAACCGAGTTACTTCACGGCTGTCTCAGTCGCCGTCACTATGCTGGCTTAACAACAGGCAAGATGAGGTCTCAATACAAAAAAGTGTGATGTGCCTAGGTTTAGCAGGAATTTCGTAGTCTAAATATGTGCAATAATGATTCGGTCGAGGTATCGGAAATATCGGCGTCGATTTTTTTTATATTGTGAGTCGACATATGACAGCACCCCGCTTAATGTTAAGCTAGAGTGTGGTTCAAGAATGTGTGTCACTACTACTACAATTTAATAACTGTAAGTAGCAATAACATTCACTATGCCGGTCTAATTGGAACCGCCAACTTACAAAGTGATCCCGAAACGCGACCAAATCACTTCACGGTCTGTATACTTGTAAGTAGTGGTACTACCCTGGATCGGCAGACTGGGTATCACTGCCTAGCCTACCACTCTGATAACCAGACCCGAAGCATATATCCGCCTCTTTATTTAGGTCTATCCATGACTTATCGAATACCTTCCAGCCCCCTTGCCCGGCAATCCAAGAAGCAAGATAAAGAACTGCAAGTAATATTATTGTAACTCATTTTAAATAACGTATTAGGCCGGCACATCAACATGATTAAAAAAATATTTATTAAAGTTTTCAACGGCGTTTTGTGTAAAGTATTACAGAAGTTTTAATTTTTTTTTAATTGTGACACAACATCTGACCTCGACTCGCCTGATGATAAGCAAGAGGAGGTCCAAGAGTGACGACGACTGGAATAACCGAGTCAGTTCCCGGCTGCCTCAGCCGCCGCCACTATGCCGGCCTAAGGTGCTTCTTCACGCATCGCTTGAAGGATCCAAGGTCATAGGATGGAGAGAACACATGGGCTGGCAAAGCATTCCACTTGTCAATTGTTCTACAAAGAAAAGACGCACCGAACTTTTTAGTTCGACTGCCGATTCGGTCGATAAAATGTGGATGCTTTCCCCGACCTGTGCGGGTATTACGGGTGTGGAAGGACGAGGCAGGAATAAGGTTAAAGAGCTCTTCGGAACATTCTCCGTGGTATAGGCGATTGAGGACGCACAAAGCCGCCATGTCTGCGTAGTTGCATGGGCTCCAGAGTTCGCGTGACCTCTGCATCACCTATAATTCAATATATTTTTGATACACTGTTCTAGTAAGTTATTTAAATGATATTGGAATGATATTCTTTGCAAGTCTTAATCTTGCTTCTTGGAATGCCGTGCTAGGGGGCAGTAGTAAATTGCGGGGGTTCTAACGGTCTACTAAATTGTAGGTTTGTGGTTCGTGTGGTAAAGTAACAAAATATTGTAATGATTACAATCTGTTTCTAGTAACTATGCTTGTAGCTAATGGTGTAAATAATTATATCTAGCACGCCATAGATATAAACAATGTTTACATATAAAGAGAATTGTGAATGTGTGGGAAGTGAGACAGTTGGTCAGGATCGTGGCTTCATTGTCTCTGTCTATCCCTGTGGGAAAAATGCGTGACTATTTATATTTTTTGATTTTGATTGATATAATTAATTCCATGAATCTCTTATATTTATGCATATAATTTTCAACGTATATGTTTTGTGATATTTTCTCACATATTTTATAATATTAAAATATTTTATTACTCTCTGAGTCTCTTTGCCACAAAGGAAGACTGACATCTATCTGTTCATCTATTGAATAAAGTTTTAAAATACATAAGTACCAATGCCTTTTTCAGTTATTTTTATCATCATCATCTCAATTTAATGCCTGAATTCTCACAGGGATAGACCGAAACAACGGCGCCGCGCCCCTTTCCACAATCTTAACTCTTAACACAACTTCCTTGCCTTTTCACATCCACAAAATTCAAGGAACAATCTTCCGGGTCGTGCTATTGTTCGCCTATAGTTCACCCGCCTATGGTTTTATATAATTTAATCAATTTATTTTTAATTGATTTACCTATATCATTATTATTATTATTTTATTTACATTTCTATACTAAGCTACTAAAGTGCTTGTTTCATAGAAACAGGACAACCAAAGTACATATATCAAAGATACATTGGTACCGGTGGGTGGTCTCCAACTCGTGCTCTTCGGTTTGCGTAACCATTGCACTGCCACAATCACGTTTAATCCTTTTGCAAAATAATAATTTTTAATATATATTTAACAGATGAACAACTTTCAAACAGACAAAATTATCTTCTTAACCTGACCAAAGAAGTTAATGGCAAACATTTGTTAATCGGTACAGTAAATGTAAGTTTTTATTTTTTTTGTTTCGTTTGTACTCGACTGCTACTACACACGCATCCACTATGCCGGCAACTTTCAACCTGATCCCGAAGCGCGACTGATTTACTTTGCGGTCTGTACACTTAGAATTAGTGGTACTTCCCCGGTTCGGCACTGGGTATTTATCTACTTAGTTTTCATACGAAATTTTATACTCCTGGATAATATTACATGTGTCTGATTCTATTACTAAATGGGCTGGAGGAAGCAATTTAATGGAAAAGGGCCAATGCGACCATATCTTCAATTTAATTAAGAATTAAAAAAGAGCTGCGTCGTAACTTGTTTAGTTAACTAAATACTTACTATTAGTTTTTTGAATGACTTTAAATATAAAAATAATACATAACAATTATGTGTACGACTATAAACAATGCGCGGATTTGCTCCTACCGCTGAGTCCAGCACTCTACTTATCTGAGCAGCCCAAAAGTCAGCTCTCTTTTTATCTGCCGGTAGTTAAATAACGCCAGTAATTAGAAATGGAATGATGTTATGAATGATGATGTTCTTAGGCCGGCATAGTGGCGGCAGCTGGGGTAGCCGGGAACTGACTTGGTTGTTCCAGTCGTCGTCACTCTTGGACCTCCTCTTGCTTATCATCAGGCGGGTCGAGGTCAGAAGCCGTGTCACAAAAAAAAATGTGATACCTAGCAATGCTTATACCACGCTTTCATAATATTGTACATAGGTATTGTTAGAGTTGTGGTTGGCAGTCAGGTAGTCCCTAGATCCCAAACTGTAGATCTAGGGACTACCCAAGATCCGGAAAGTAGTAGCGATACTTACCACTTTCGAGTTCGAGTACAGATCGTTAAGTGTCTCGCCTTGAAAGGCCGGCATAGTGGATGCGACTGCTACTTATAGTTATTTAACTGTAGTAGCAGTTGCCTTTATTCATGGACCGCTCTTCAGCCTAACATCAGGCGGCGTGCTATCATATATGTAATTTATGTATCTTTTTATCAGAACTACCCCTTAAGTTGGGTGGAACGCACAGAAAATGGAACATTGCAAGGAAGAGGCGTTGCTTTCGTGCTGGTGGAAATATTACAAAAACGTTTTAATTTTACCTATGACATCATTGTACCAGAAACTAATTGGGAGGGAAGCATGGAGAACCTTGAAAACAGTCTCTTAGGATTGATTAATAGTTCAGTAAGTTAACCTCGGAGACATCCTCAAGAAAGCTGGGTTGCCTAGTGCCCATAACCTAGTTGCCTAGTTGCCAAGCTCTATTCTATGAAGAGAATTCTGGCAAGTGGCGCTCCATTGTCTCTACCTATCATTGTGATAATTTGATTGATTGATTGATAAGTTACCCTCAACTTTTTGGCTAATTGATTGCTTTATTTAAAAATATCTATAAAGGCAAACTTCAAGCCATGAACATTATAAATCTCATAACTTTTACAAATACCTCGAAAATAATGTGATAGTTCATTATTTTCGACAATCACATTTTACAATGAAACAAACAAATTAAAACTTACCATAATTATAAAATTCTTGCACACATACACTCTGCATTGATTGATGTTATACCTACTATTACACGGGTCAACACAAAATTTGTCTTAAACTTTAAAGCATTAAATTTCTATTCTTTAGGTCGTAATTAGACAAAAAAATAATATATGGCATAAATAAGTTTGCTTTTGTATTTAGGAGACCGATTGAACGATATTTTTCAAAATCTGTGGTTTTAATTTTTAATTGAAGATGAAACCATTTAAATAAACATTTTTATTATTTTTATTAGGTTTTATTATTAAAACAACTTACAAAAAAATATAAAATTATTTAAAAGTGCACGCTTTTACTTTTTCTTTTATGTTCATAAGTACTTTCTCTTAATAAACTCCAAATATAGTTTCCCATCATGTTTTCGTCGTATTTGCCTTGATAACGTTGTTCGAAGTTCATAATGTCCTGATAAAAACGTTCTCCCATGTTGTTTTTAAATTTATCTAAATGAGCATGCAGCATATGTACTTTTAATGACATCCCGCAGCCCATGGCCTTAATTTTTTTTAGCATATTCTCAACTAGCTGTTTGTAGTTTTCGGCTTTGTTATTTTCTAAAAATCCAGAAATGGCTGCTTTGAAACTATTCCCACTCGATTTTTGAGTATGATTCAGCAACGTTGGCAATGTTTCATCGGTGAAAATCTGTCTGATTTGTGGACCAACAAAAACTCCAGCTTTGCTTCTGATAACTGCGGAAAAAATACTTTTCTGTACTTTTCTGCGATAATTTTTTCGGTGGCTCAGGTACTGGTTGTGTCAGATCATGTGCGATTGGAGCAGAAGAAGATTCAAGGTATATTCGATAGGTTTTGCATTTTTATCTCTACGTCTTTTACTCGGATTCACAATGCAAAAGTAGCAGTCGTTAGGGTGGTCTTTTGGCTCTTGCCAGATCCTTGGTATTGCAAATTTTATAGACCTTTTCTCACCTCGTTACCAACCCAAAATATAGAAATTAATATGTCTATTATATTTAATGCATCGTTTATTCAAAAATTGCTTACCTTCCAAACATCTTTTACAATTACTACAAGCAAAATGTGGAGCCCATGTCTTGTCTTGATTCCAAACATAAATATATGCGAAAAATATAAATAAATGAAAACAATATGCTTCGTAGGCTTCACAGAGAACGTAAGATGTCTTTAGTTCGTATTTTACGTCTCGAACTTTAATAAGTTGACCACATATATAACAAAATGCATCAGCATCATAATTACACTTTCGGGACGACATTTTAAGTTATTCTAGATTTGTACAAAGCACCTGATCATTGTTTATTACTCGAGTGCCATCTACTTGGCACTATGTGAATGGTAAAACCCCAATCTGATCGCGCGGTATTTGTGAATGTATTAAAATTAATTAAAATTTCTAAAAAATTCAAAAATGAGTATTATTACTATAACTATCACAAAAGCAAACTTTATACCAAAAAAAGGTATTTTCTTTTTATTTTTGTGCATAATTAACCGGAATATCATAAAATAAACTTTAGGACAAAGAACAAATTTTTTTTGTAGAGTCGTGTTATTAACGTATATATTTACTTCATGTCTTTGCATCTTAACATGGTGTGATATAATATTTTATGCGAACAAGCACAAGCTCAGGGGATCCCCCACTTTTGCCATTCCCATTATGCGTACACACTGGCCAAACGAAGGCCAACAAATAGGTTCTACTGGCCCTCGTTAGTCCAATCTTATAAACAGCTTAACAAACATCAACGCCTGTTCATTGGCGTGTGCTGGCAATTCGCAGCATGGCGGTAACATCAAAGGAATAGAGCAAATGACGCCAAATGCAGTATGGATGGATATCGAAGGCTAACAAAAAAAAACGCTTAGTTAAAGCGAAAGATTATAAATTCTTCGTCATCATGCTCAATGCTTATAGTCCAAATCCGAATTAGGTCCCAACGATCAATTGCTCGATCACCATTTGTCATTGCCAACGAACGTGCGGTAGCCGACGCCGAATATCATTTATTGGGTATAGTCCAATAATCCCCGTAGAGAGATTCCCCATCAGAAAAATCCCATTGCCGAATGGGGAAAGTTAGGCATTTTTGCGTTTTTAATTCAGTAATCGCTATTGAATATACATCAACAAATATAGATGTTTTTTATTTTTCATGTTTACCGATTTGCGTTGTTCAAATCAATCAATCAAATTGTCACGCCTTTTTCCCACAGGGATAGGCAGAGACAATGGAGCGCCACTTACCACGATCCTTACACAACTCCCTTGCTTCCTTCACATCCACAATTCTCCTCATACAGGCCCTATGGTTATGGGCACTAGGCAACCTAGCTTTCTTAAGGATGTCTCCGATTTGGTCGGAAAACACTCTCCTAGGCCTGCCTTGTTTAACGCATCCATCCACATCAGATTTATAAATTCCTTTCGTCAATCTACTTTCACTCATCCTTTCCATGTGCCCAAACCATCGAAGCATTCCTTTGTCAATCCTTGTCACTACATCTTCTTTTAAACCACATCTATCACGCAGTGTGCTATTCCTTATTCTATCAGCTATCGTCACTCCACATACACTCCTTAACGACCGCATTTCTACAGCGTTAATTCTACTCTCATGCTTCTTCTGCCATACCCACCCTTCACTTCCATACATTAATGTAGGAACAAGCACCGCATTATGAACAGCCATCCGTGACTTTTGGGACATTATTTGGCTGCTCATTATACTATGGATGGCACCGTTCACTACGTTACCCTTTTGCACTCTTCTCTCAATATCTTCATCACACTTTCCATCCCTAGTAAACATACTTCCCAAGTAAACAAATTGTTTGACTTGTTCCACTTTCTTTCCGTCTATCATTATCTCACATTCTGTCATTTCATCCTCTCTCTCCAAAACCATTACCTTAGTTTTACTTACATTCACTTTCATACCTTTCTTTTCTAATTCCGCATTCATTATGGTGACCATTTCCTGTAACTCATACGCCGTTGTTCACGCTGACAATCCGATTTTAGTCACTAATATTGGTCCCGATTGGATTGGACCGATAATATCAGGGCCGGTGTGTACAACCTCGGATCCTTCAAGCGATGTGTGATGGCGACTAGGGCGATTATGAACTGAATCGGTTTTTTCAGTCACAATTAAAAAACAACATATTATGAAGCTAATATAAATATTATTCAAAGTAATTAGTTTTTTTAATAAAATTTATTTAAAGTCGCTTCTACATCGGAGGTCATTGCCGACTACACTTGATGGTCAACTTTAGTGGAATCTTACAAGGGGTTTACAGAATTAAAAAAAAATAGAACATTTATATAATTATCTCCATTTAAGCAATCTTTAATTTATATTTTACTCGTTCTAAATTGCAATCTAAGTAATTTTTATTTTCCCAAGAAAGTAGACATGGGTGCAGCTTTCCTTCCAATGCTTTACACATCGCAGAAAGTGGTGACATTCTCACCTGGCTTAGACGAAGGTGTTTGGATGATGCTTCTCAAACGACCAACTGAATCTGCTGCTGGATCTGGATTACTTGCTCCATTCGAAAAACATGTTTGGTAATGTACTAGTATTTGTTATATATTTAACGATACGCTAACCAGTCCGTTACGCGGTTCGATTCCTGATTGAATCGAGGATTTGTTTCATAGCTTTTATTTGCAATATTAAATAATTAGATTATTTTATCTGAACCGGCATCAGAGATATGTTATAAATTTTGCAATATTATTACTTCCCTTCAGCGGCGACTTTCTCCTTAAGATGAATTTGATGTTATGTTTTGGGCTCTATGGAGCTGACATGTCTTAATAGACAAAAGCTCCCAATAGATATAGATTTAAAAAAAAAATTTAAAAAGATGTTGCTCTTTGTACCCAATGTTTGCTCTGAGTCTGAGTCTAACCAGACCTACCACTCTTTGGCAACCGCCAAAGAGTGGTAGGCAGTGGTGCCCAGTTTGCTGATCTGGGGTAACGAGCATACAGACCGGAAGTGACTTAGTTACATTTCGGGATCAGCTTGTCAGTTGCCGGTTCTAACTAGACCGGCATAGTGTACGTTTTTTTTTAAATTGTGGATCGACGTATGACAGCTCCCCGCTTGATGTAAGGCTGAAGTGTGGTCCATGAATGAATGTCACTGCTACTATAATACAATTCAATAACTGTAAGTAGTAATCACATCCACTATGCCGGCCTAGTTGGAACCGGCAACTTACAAGCTGATCCCAAAACGTGACCAAATCACGTAGCAGTCACCTCCATTCATGGATCTTAACATCAGACGAGGTGCTGTCATATGTCGAGTACAATATTTAAAAAATCTGCATACCACTCTTATTGTCTTGCTTAGCCTATTCTAAAACATTTAAACCTTTTAGGTATCTAATCCTTGCCGCAGTAATTTCATTTGGTCCATGTATTACTTTACTAACATATTTACGCAAGAAACTTATGCCCGCAGAAGAAAATCTAATTAAGTTATCACCTAGTTGTTGGTTTGTGTATGGAGCTTTTATAAAACAGGGCACTACATTGTCCCCGGAAGCAAGTATGTATCAATATACTTTAAGGTATGCTACGCAGAGACATGGCGGCTCTGTGCGTCCTCTATCGCATGTACCACGGAGGATGTTTCGAGGAGTTCTTTAACCTTGTTCGTCGTCTTTTTACACCCGCACTGGTCGGGGGCAGCATCCGCATTTTGTCGACCGAATCGGCAGTCGTACAAAAAGGTCCTTATGTCTTTTCTTTGTAGAACAATCGACAAGTGGAATGCTTGGCCAGCCCATGTGTTCTCTCCATCCTATAACCTTGGATCCTTCAAGCGATGCGTAAAGAAGCACCTTTGGCCGTGAACTGACTCGGTTTTTTCAGTCGTCGTCACTCTTTCTTATCATCAGGCAGGTTGAGGTCAAATGTGTCATAATAAAAAAAGTAGGCTTACTTGTTACCTAAGTGAATAGGCAAAAGAAAACTCTACTAAATTCTTAAGTATTCATTCTTTTAAATATTTTATGCTTACATAACTGCATTTTTCGCACGTTCCTTTAACTCGTTCCCCTACTATAGTTGTTTCATGTTGAGTAAAGGAATAAATAAGTACATTTAGAAAGGTATTGTTACATCATAATTTTTACGCCTCAATTCCCACAAGAAAAGGCAAAGACAACGAAGCACCCCTTTCCACGATCCTGACACACGTCTTAATCAAATTAAATCTTGCAGACACAACACGTGTTCTTTTCGCAACTTGGTGGATATTTATAATATTGTTATCAGCTTTCTATACGGCCAATTTGACAGCGTTTCTCACTCTGTCCAAATTTACATTGGATATCGAACTACCCTTAGATCTTTATAAGAAAAATTACAAATGGGTTACAAAGGAAGGGGCTGCTGTAGAATACGTTATTAATGATGTGAGTTTATTATATATTTTTATTTAAAATTCATAGTGCAAGGTTGTTTGTTTTTTTTTTCTCTTTTGGCATATATATTTTAATATTTTGATCTGCAATTACTGCATGTAGGTACTGCATTTTGTCTAAGGGTAAAGTTGTGTAGCTAACCCATCGCATCCTCGACTCTACTTCTATAGTAGTGTCGACGACTGTAACTTTAATACATATTATAACTTACTGTCGTATTTATTTAAATTTTCTCTGCAAATGCCTCGTCTTACTGTTCTTGATTAGCATAAACGGCAATTTATTAAATATTATTATTACACTCTTATTTATATAATAACGGCTTTATCCCAGACTATCATAGACAAAGTAATTTATACATTCTTTCGAATTATTTTATACCCAAAATTAAGTTAAAAATAATAAAAAGATCTCGGTACGGATCCGTGACACAGCAAACGAGCGATTAAGGCGTAAAATGATGAGTTAAGTTAAAATTTATTGATATCTTTTTTATCAACAGCCAAATGAAGATCTGAATTATCTTACAAAAATGGTAGCTAAAGGTCGGGGTGAATTCCTTAGAGCTACTGACGACCGGGAGTACCTACCATTAGTTAGTAGTGGCGCTGTACTTATCCAGGATCAAACTGCTGTTGATCACCTCATGTATGGTGATTATCTGCAAAAAGCCAGGGAGAATGTTGACGAAAATGAACGTTGCACCTATGTCGTAGCTTCGTACCCATTTATGAAGAAAATGAGGGCATTTGCATTTCCACGTAACAGCACTTTGAGTTATTTGTTTAATACTGTGTAAGTTGTTACTTTATTAAACGTTTTTTTAAATTTTATACTGAGCTATTCAACTTGTAAAAAACATCATAGAAAAAGGTACATAGAAGATATATTGGAATCGGGTTCTCTTAGTTTGCTTGAACAATTTCCCTACCACTAGACCAGGGTAGTGGTAGGGAATATATTATAAATATATTCCGTAGAGCTTGTATGAAGAGAAGTGTGGATATGAGCGAAGCGAAGGAGTTGTGTCAGGATCGTGGCTAGTGGTGCTCCTGTGTCTCTGCCTATCCTTGTGACTGAGGCGACCGTGACCTTCAGTTGTTGGCACTCTTGGATCGTGGTCAGATCCCAAGCCCTTGGCTGCAGTCGACTTCTCTAGATCATGGACCGCATACTAGGGTAATACTAGGGCCTATTCTACTACCCTTTAACTAACGGAATGATTGTTGACCGGCCGTCGACACCTCATTTCACTGTTGTGAAATGCCGAAGTAAACATAAATTGTTCACTTTTCTAGGCTAACATATTTGGTGCAAGCTGGTATGATAAAATACTTAATACACAGAGATCTGCCAAGTACTAAAATTTGTCCACTAGACTTGCAATCAAAGGATCGCAAATTACGTAATGGTGATTTATTGATGACTTATATGATTATGGTTATTGGGTTGGCTGCGGCTGCTGCAGTTTTCATAGTTGAGGTGAGATGCTTTTTGATAAAACGTTTTTGATTAGGTATTTTACGTATTGTCTAATTTATTACTTCTTCATTTTTAACAATTATAATTTGTAGTAAATTGGTTTGACTGGATTAGTAAAGGAAATTCTATATTTCTGTACTTTTGGCATTTTCCAATGCTAGTACTTATTATTACTATTTTACGTTAAGCCACAATGTCTGACCTCGACTGGTGTAAGAAAGGGAAAGTCTAAGAGCGATGACGACTGAAAACTGAAAAAACCGATGCAAAACTAAGGCGAAAAAAAATTTCTGCGATGAATATTGGTTAGAAAAGAATATTTTGCTTCTTAACCTTATCTTTAACTAAATTTAAATGTTGTACTATTTTTAACTCTCAATGATATGGTCTGCGATATCATAGTTAAAAGAAATAAGTAGTACGGAAAGAAGGTTGCAGATGTGTGGGAAGCGAAAGAGTTGTGTAAGGAACTTGAAAGGTGGTTTAATTATAAAATTTCAAATAAAACCAATTTATAACCCGCAGATCTTAATGAAGCGCTACATAACAGAGAAAGTAGAGCCCATTAGCGATGAAGTCGAACGTAAAACCAGAAAAGTTAATGTAGTTTCTAAGGTCACTAAGCATGATGAAGGCAAACCTCCTCCGTACGAATCTCTATTCGGGAATAATTCTCGATATAGGAGTTCAAATAAAAATGAGCGTAAGGTAATCAATGGTAGAGAATATTGGGTCGTAAATACTGTTAGTGGTGATACAAGATTGATACCGATGAGGACACCATCAGCTTTCTTGTACCATAGATATAATAAATAAAGCATTAACAATACATAAATGTGAAGGAAGCGAGGGAGTTGCGGATCGTGGCAAGTGGCGCTCTATTGTCTTTGCATATCCCTGTGGAAAAAGGGCTCGACAATTTGATTGATTGAAAATACATTTCTTATTATTTCTTAATTTAGATTGTAATTTAAACTTGCACTAAGAAATAAAAAAGTTTTTATAATATATTTTTGTTTTTTATTATATTCCTTGAAATATATTTTCATAGATGCTCAATATAGAAAATGTAAATAAAATATAACGGAGATGGCGAGACGAGATGAACTAAATTTTATATTTTACATATTAATACTAAGCTAAAAAGTGCTTGTATCATAGAAACAGGACAACCGAAGTATATATATATATATCAAAGATACATTGGTATCGTTAATTGTGGTAACTGTAACGGTGGCTCTCGGTTTGCGTGACTATTTTACTGCTACTACACCATGGTCGCCTTTAAGCGCGGCGTGACAATGCACTTTTGGCTGACATAGTTCTGGTGATAGTTTTTTTAATCATCGGCGTTCTAGGACCTAAGATCCGAATCGTTCTGATTATAGAACCGCCCCCATATTAGACTATTTTATTGCTTACGTTAACTTATCTAGACTAGTCAAGTTCAAAAACGTGTTGAGATAAAGCTCCTAAAAATATGAACTAATATGAAAATTAACTAGACTATTAAGGGAATATAACCATTGTAAGGAAATAAAACGAATAAAATCAAATATATAATTTTATTAACTGTAAAAATACACTCGCAATAATACACCACTAACATTCATTCTTCAACAACGAACCAAAACATATTATAATACTTCAAAGGTTATTTTCCAATGACAACAAATTTATAATTCGATGTGATGAATTCGAAAACAAGATACACAATAATATGGTCAAAAGAAAATAATCTTACCAATATTATACACAAAATTTATTGTTTTTACAAAACGATAAGGTACGTCGTACTTTTCCTGTATTTCTTTTTTATTAGAACGATTCCACAAGCCGAGATTTAATTACATTACTTATAAAGGACATCTTTATTTTGTATGGGGACTTGGGCTTATTTGTATTAACAGTTGCATATACATTTTAAAATAGTTTAATGTACAAAGATTACAATGTAATTGGAAGATATCCTTTATTTTGCATAGCTTAGGTGTGCAAAATGATCAAACCATAATTATGACAGTTCAAAGCAGAACTGTTTATATGGCGCGTCTTTGTGATTGATAGACGATACAAAATGCATCTTATTATCCAAATAACTGAATTGCACAGTAATTAAAAGCAAAATGGTTATTAGTTTTATCAATACAAGTATCGAAACTACCATTAAAATATTATTTTTTTATTGGACATCACAAAAGTAGTACATAAAAGCCCAAAATGAATGATGTCCTTTGTATTCATACTTTGAAAAGCTCCGTTCTTTTTAAATAACCTGTGGGAGAGGTAAAGGCCCAAATTTTAAACAAGTCAAGTTTTTAACACTTTCTTTTGATTGTTACCATTGAGACCCGACATCTGACCTTGACTTGCCTGATGGTGAGTCTAATGAGCAAAGCGCCAACGACTGTTAAAACCGTTTCACTTTACGATCGTCTAAGACGCCATTGCTATGACAGCCAAATGTGCTTCTTCAAGCTACGCTTCCATTATTATAGGATGTGGAGAATATTAGAGCATTTCACTTCTAGATTGTTGAACAAAAAACCGGCGCGCCGAACCTTTTAGGTCGACTGCCAATTTGTTCGCAGAAAGTGGATGCTTCCCCCGATCCGTGCGGGTATCGCATTTGTAAAAAGACGAGGTAGGACCATCGTTAGGAGGCTCCTCGGAACA
Source organism: Tinea trinotella (assembly GCA_905220615.1). Classification (NCBI taxonomy): domain Eukaryota; kingdom Metazoa; phylum Arthropoda; class Insecta; order Lepidoptera; family Tineidae; genus Tinea; species Tinea trinotella. Next base: position 6,796,348 of record HG992310.1, read on the forward strand.
TTCTCTGTGGAATGAAATTAATCGAATTTAAATTAACAATTGAAAAAATCTCTAATAACAAAGAAACACATGAGAATGGTTGCAATATTAAAATAACATTACAAGGCTGCGCCTGCACAATAAATGATTTGTACATTTACAAATTTACAATATAACTACATCTAATAATATTGAGCTGGTTAACGTAGCCTACGTCTCACAACTTGCTTGGACACTATTTGGTACAATTTTTTATATATGTTTTATTGTGTCTCTGCATATGACAGCACCCCGCCTGGTGGTTAAGCTGAAGTGCGGTCCATGAATGGATGTCACTGATACTACAAATCAGTAACTGTAAGTAGTAGTCACATCCTCTATGCCGGCCTAGTTGAAACCGGCTGCTCACTAGCTGATCCTAAAACGCGACTAAATTACTTTACGGTCTGTATCCTTTAAGTGGTGGTAGTATCCCGGACGGGCAGGCTGGGTACCACTGCCTACCACTCTTAAATTCTTCCACTATATTAAGGGTAGTTGGCAGATAGTTATTTACCCAGTCACGTTTTGAAATCAGCTTAATCTTGAATCAGCAGAACACACTATACCGGCAACTATGCCGGTATAGTGTATATGACAGCTATTTGCAGTATCAGTTGCCTTATTCATGGACCGCATGAACAACACAGAGTATGGATGTGATCGAAGGGATAAAGTTGTTTTAGGATAGCGGAAATTGTCTTTGCCTATTCCTGTGGGAATTAAGGATTCACAATCTTATTGTTCTTGTATGTTTAAGTTTTTTAATGATAGAAAAGCTTGTACGCTTTACAAAATTGGATCAATAGTGTCTTGGACAAGATAGTATCTAACCTCATAAGAGTCATAAGTTTATATGTATTAAAATACATTACATTTCCCATACCTCAATAATGTCGACGCTGTAGGACAAATATGTTTATTTAACACTAAATAACATATAGACTACTTTCGAAGGGTTGTAATATATTGTTATAATAAGTTCAAAATTTATTAAATTAAATTAATTTACCAAATTTTTTATAATATATTAATGAAATTAGTAAATGACAATATATAGTTTATAACAATTAGTTTATTGAACTACACCGTCGACACTTCACATTAAAACTTAAGTTACATTAATATTATGTATAAGACATTAATTAAATATTTAAAGATGGTGGGTAGCTTATAATTGTATTAAAACTGTACTTAGTTTAAGGCTGGGAATACACGTCAGATTTTGTTTCCGATTGTCTGATCAGACTATCTGATCGTATTTACTTTATACACATCCGATTCTTGCGTCAGACTTTTTCTGAAGTCAGTACCCGAGCTAGTACAATGAAAAGTTGTACGTCTAATTTACTTATTGCATATTTGCTCGTGTGCATATTTTATAGTCGTAAACATAAGGCATAGTTGCTAATGCCTTTGAGATATCTTAAGACCTTTTTTGTCACAGCCATATGTTCACTTATCGCCAGAAGTCAGTTACTTGGGTGAATTCACGAATTGAATGGCTCAAGTGACTGCAAAAGAGATACAAATTGCGGTCAGTTACTTGAGGAGTACAAATTGATAAGCACATTAAAGAGCCTATTATCTACTGGTATGAATACTCCACAATTTTCGGATAAGGTCCAACTTAACGTTCTGTACAAGCGGAGTGGCAGTCTTCCATGCCATATTTATTCAGCAAATTATTTACAAATCGCTAGGAAGAATCGGACGTCTATTTTGTCTCAGTATTCTTTATGCAAACTGCACCTTCAGACAATCGGATCGGCAAGAAAATGGTAAACTCCTTGACACTGTTTCCGACGTGTATGATACGATTGCCTTTCGTATGGCACGATTGCCTTTCGATTGTCTGATCAGACTATCGGAGAGGAAAATCGGAAATCTATTCCCAGCCTAATGCCCGGTTTAACCGTACTTTCAAGAACACCTTAACCGGCAGTTATCTTACTTAACCTAAAAAAATTATAACGGCAAGAATTCTCCTCCGTTAACAATATTGACATAGGACCATACCACCATACAACAACACTCTTTTATATTGTTCGTCGTCAGATGCAGGTTAAGCAATAGTTAAATTTGTGACCGCTTGTGAAAAAATCCTTTTAACCACGTGTTACACTACTAATTCTAAAAAATATGTTTATTCATTTTTCTAAAAAAAATCCTGTAATTTATTTTTATCAAGCCCCAATGCACATGCGTGACATCGCCTCCGTCTATCACTGTGAGTTGAATGACCGCAAACGCTATGCGTGGTCGTCGTGTCTCAATTATTATATACTCTTGCTATTATTGTATTGCTAGCTATATTATACTTAAATTACGTGTTTTTAAAAAGTAATGGGTACCATACGAGTATAGTTGATATTATCCCAAAGCAAAACAAATATATTATATAAAATTATTTTGTTTGTACCGCATCAGTATACTGCAAAAACTTCGAATTTATTCTAAGTCTATTTAGACCTGCTGTAGAACTGTTATTTGATTTATCTGCTTTACTATATCGAAATTAAACTGTAAGATGAACGTGAGAATCTAAAGTAGATTGCCGTATACATGATAGGGTGGTATAGTCCCAAACTGCCAAGATAAACCTATATATAATTAGCATAAATATAATGTGAAACTTGTCCTAGCACCAATTGGCAATGCAATTTAGTTAACATCATCGATTCCAATAATAATTTCATTCAAACCGGGCATTATTTTTGCACAATCCATTAAGTTTCAAAATTTCCTTTAAATGCCTCACTTAGTTTATTTTTGAAATACACTATAATATTATTTCTTAGCATATCTTCTTAACTTAGTATCTTGTTTATACGACATTGTAGTGAAGGTCTATATTCCCTTGATACAAACGTTAAACTATGGCTTATTTTAAAGATTAACAATAATTGGTGTGAAGCAAACCCTGTGTAAAAATATTTATTATACTTACATATGGAACACTTTATTATATGAGGAAATGTGTTAAATTTAATTTTCATATAGAAACAGTTAACCCTACTAAAGTGTATAGAATTATTAGTGCATTAAGCTCCTATAAACATCAAAGTATATATTATATATACTTCATGCGATTATAATAGCAACACTGGAAAATAAAAAAATAAATGTAAAAATTGAAAAAGGAAGAAATCTCGCGTGCCCACCGGTCATCTGCGACCGAGGATCATACACAGTCTATAGCTAACACAGCGTCTCTATCTCATCTCAGTGTTCGCGTTCAAAATTCCTCTATCTCATATTTTCAATTAATTAATTAAATTAATGTACCATTTTCCACGATCCCGACTCTCTCTTTCTTCTAATTAACAATATTCTTAATTGTTACGAGCTTATCATGTCATCGTGGAATGTTAGTTTATTTTTAATCTTTATAACCATGTTGAAATTAAAAAAAATATAAGCTGTGTTTTTGCCTAACCTAATGTTTATATAAAAATATATAGATTATACAGATCATACAAAGAATAGATTCTATGTACATTTGTAAATAAAATATTGTATAATTTATTGTCTTTATAATTACGAACTTTTACTTGTTAATAAACTTTGTTCAATATCATACTAACATAGTCACTTGAATAAAACAAAAGTAGCCATTAATTTTAAATAACCAAATTAATTTACAATTATAAATAAAAGTAAATTTCTTCCAAACAAAAATTCCCAGTGTTCCTAAAAGCTTCTGCGCTATATCTAACGTTAAACCTACAATCCAGAAATATTATTGCAATAATTTACCCGCATAACTTATCTATAATTGCTCCGCTAAATGCAAGCCCCGTTGGCATCTACTTATTTATTTAAACAGGATCACTATCACCATTTTGTCTCGAGTTAAGAATAAGAACGGTTTCTAAATAAATTCCAAGTTGTAACTCGAATAAAATAAAACACACCCAATGGTTATAGAATACGGTAAAAGCTCTTTATTCGCGGGGTATATGTTCCATAAATATGGAATGGTAATTTATATGGGATCATAGGGGATACGTTCCAAGATTGGGAAACATTGAAAATAGGATCAATTTAATTGAAGTTTTTGACAGTATTAATTATTATCGTCAGCAAGGGTTTTAATAACTTAATTTTTTGCTTGTTTGGCTGTTTTTAAAAGCTCCTTCGATTCAGACCGATATTCAGCAGTGGCATTAGCAATTTTATTCTTAAAAATAAGACGTAGTCGAATCAATTTGCATGAAGAAATCACAAAGCTTATTTGCCGTTATTAAACCTTCACTTAGATTATTCGCTCGATTATTCGATTATTCGCTTATAGATTACATCGCTCGAAGAACCGACAACCGATGGGGAAGAAAGATTCTAGAGTGGAGACCACGAACCGGAAGAGTGGGTAGGTAGGTAGGTCGGCCTTCCACTAGGTGGACTGACGACATAGTAAAAGTCACGAATAACCGGTGGATGCAACTGGCATCTTGTCGTTCGAAATGGCGTTCTAAGGGGGAGGCCTATGTTCAGCAGTGGACGCGTTCTGGCTGATGATGATGATTAGATTATTCAAATTTAAAGTCGCTTGCTTTTCAAGGCCTCTTCTTCAATGAACTGCAGATTTAACATTTCCTCCAAGTTTAACTTTTATATTAGTCCATTTGCGGACGCGTTTACAAAGAGAATCGAATTATTTTTATTAACATAGGTAATATATGTACCGATTAGATCTGCGAAAAAAGAAATCTTTAGCCGCGAATATAGGAATAGGGTCGCATTATTTTTCGCGAATAAAGGAAGTATGAATAAGGAGCTTTTACTGTAGACGATTAATTTACACAAAGTACACATTAGACTTCGTATTCTGGTCTCACCTCTTAGGACAAAGTTAAAGTATATATGTGAAATCGGGCAATAAAGAGAAATATGTACAAAAAATTGACAATTATTTTAATTTTGCAATGGTGTAATCATGAATATTAAATTATTCTGACTTTTTAAATGTTATAAACGTCCTATCAGTTAAATAGGTAGTAGAACTTTTAATACTTATTTTATTTAGACGAAAGTTTTACATCTCCACAACTGTCCCTAAAAAAGCAATCGAGGTCTTATTTTCATATAAAAATATTTGGCAATTTTTTTTTATTCATATTTTCTTTTTTTAATACAATTTATGTAGTAAGTTATAAAATAGTTTTTAAATACATTAGAAAAATGATGTACTTTGGATTTCAACGCAAGAAAATTATATATTTATTAGGAAATACTTGTAATAGGTATGAATAATAAAAGTTTATAAGTAAATTAATTGATTTAATTTGTGACATCAATTACGCTAATAGTTAATGATATAAATTATAAAGATTATCGCAATTTAAATAATAAAAAAAATTGTTTTTGGTATGTGAGTTTAAAAAATAACAATAAAAGGAAATATATAATTACTGCATTGAAACAAATACAATTACAATAGATCTTAAAAAAAGAAATTATAATAAAAACATGTAAAAGATAAGATTGTGCAAATAGACAAAAGTATATTTTTCATGTGATATGAAAGGTCAATGAGCTCAAAAGGAAAATTAACTAAAATTTCACTTGGATTTTATTATCAATTGGTAGTAAAGTATTTCTACATAGATAAAAAAATAATTTATCTAACAAACACAATGAATATTAAAAATAAAATATATCATAAAAGAGATAAAAGCAACAATGTATGTATATTACTTTGTATTAAAACACATTTTGGCATGATTAAAAATATCTTATTAAATAATTTTATTTATTTATAAAAAATAATATTAAAATACAATATTTCGCTCGGCAATAAATAAGTGCACAAAATGGCTACATCGATCATTTAAAAACAATTTGCAAACGGAACCCTGAAAATAATATTAGGATTATTTATTTCAGACTGTTTATTATTTGGCGGTTTATAAAAAAAGATAAATGTTTTATAGTGAATTTTAGCTGAAATTATTTAATGAATTAAACAGATTTATGCGGCTTACTATCGCGATTATTTTGGTTAGATTTTACAATTTTATTTTATTATTCCGACGTTTTGAGAGCTTTGCAGCCATCGTGGTCACGGAGTGACTGTTAATCAAACCAAAATAAACGCGATAGTAAGCTGCATAAATTTGTTTAATTCATTAATCAATGTTCGCGTAAAACCTTCATGATGAACTATAACGAAGACAGACAGAAAAAACAATTCACTACTCCTCTCAAAGACACAACTAACACCGTTTCGTCTCATTTAATATAGTTGCAAAGCTACCTAAATTCGACATAACGCAGGCGGTCGCAATGTTCTCGTTTAGTGACACGTTTAATACTCAAGAGTATAATACCAATTGATTTTTAATATTAATTCTAGCGCATCACTATTTTCACTTTATTTTACAGTTTTGTACATAAATTAAATTTACATAATTTTATTATTTTAATAATTAAATTATAAAATAACTTTTTTTTGTAACACCACATTTGCTCGCGTTTAAGAAACACACTGAAATATTTAAACCTATTTTGAAATATAACATTTAAAAAACAATCCCATTGATATTTGAATTGATTGGTGAGATTTAGAACTAGGGTTTAGTCAGTTTCGTTCATTTTAGATTACTTAAAATCGAACACAAATGGCGTTACTTACATACTTATTGTTGATGCTGTTTGTACCAATATCGCCGGTGGTCAGACGGATAATCTTGCGTCCTGTAGTGGTGACAACAGGGATCCACTTTCTAAAGCATCCAGATGCCTCGTAGTGTCATTGTTTCCAGTTGCAACGTTGCCTAAACCAGATTGTACGGATTCAGCTCGTGATCCCATGTTCCTCTGGCGGCATAAGTAAGGTGTTACAGCAGGCGATGGAGATTTTCGTTCCTGCAATTATTTATGTACATGTTTATTATAGTTACGTACTTAATTGCCCACACACGGACGAGCCATCAGCCCAATGGCCACGCGCCGTGCCAAACTAAGCTACTAAATATGCTTGTTATCATAGTGCTTATATCGGCAAGTGGTTTTAGGCCGGGGATTTTTAAGAAACGAGAGCAGATACCATTTACCTACCAACAGACTAAGATCGCCTTTAATAATTATTATACAGATTAAAGCTTGTTTTATATAAATAGTTTTATAGACGCCATTAAAAATAATTAATCCATACTCATAAATAAAAATAAAAGTTTTTACGCGCTTTGTCACTTATTAGTGACAAAACGTGGCACGGCTCGGTAGATCGTTTGTGTGTGTCCCTCTAATTTGGAACAAGGGCGAATGGATTGAAAAGAAATGGCTCGGGGCTGAATAGCTCGTCCGTGTGTCCAATCTAAAAGGAAACAACTAGTTTGTTATCTGATTATGGCTTGATTTTTAATATATATTCAGTGAACCTCTAAAAATTCTTAAACCAGGCACGGAGTATCTAACAGGTTCAATTTTTAAATAATCCTATATTATAAAAGATAATATTTAAAAATATATGTTATGCCAATGTTATGACGGATTATTTAAATTTAAAAAAGACGTATACTATAGCTGTGCCTGTAAGAACCGCCATGCAGGGTTAAATTTAATGATCTGATGAACTTATCTACTTCAATTAACATTGACAACTAATCACATGATTACATATTTTCTATCTTTAATGTCGACACTAACATCTAGTCTAAGTATTCTAAAAATATAACTAATTGTAAATAGATTATAGCTAGTTTCAAACTTTATGACGTCTCCGAAGTTAGCTGCGAGCGCAGATACAGTCACAATAATAAGCTCTCTCACCTACTTCGTGCCCCGCTATACCATATTTTATGAAATATTATAGGCTTTATTGGCTATGCGTGGACGTGGACTATTCGCATTATTTATTAAAATACAAATCTATTATACAAATTACTACTTAAATACATTTAATATGTAAATTTAAACAATTTGATATGTACCTTGAAAATTATATTGATTCCTCAAAAAGCTTTCGTGAAAGAAAATTGGTTTGATATTGAACTTAAAGTGGTCGCGTGCCACTCTATTGATTCTCATATTATGGTGACCAATTTATTATAATGCATTAAAAGAAGCTAACATTTCATTTATGATTTAATTCAATAAATATATTGTACATTTATAACAATAATTTATAATAAAGTTCAATAAATAAATTTATTATTGATTTCGATTTAATATAACATAGCTACCGAAAAACCTGACCTTAAATATTTTTATTAAATGTACATCAAAATTATATAATAACAATTATAATAGGAATTCCAACAAAAATAGAACTTAACAAAAACATTTAAAAAAAATGTAGAGCCAATGGCGGTGTAAATAATTTTATTTTGTCTGGTTATACCAGGTACTAAAATTAAGGTAATAACTCTTCAATTCCGAGTAAAAATGACCAACTTTAGGTAAATGGGGCTGTTTCACATCTTGGAAAGTTTCAGGATAACAGGATTTGGATGTTGTTGGTAGGTTTCCCGGAAATGGCGGCATAACGGGCGGGTATATCTGCCAATATTACCGAACTCTTATGGTTTCTAAACTGAAAGACTGAAAAATAAAACTATTCACACTAATATGAAAAAATAAAACAAGAGCTATACGGTCACATTATACAGAGTGTCTCATAGTTATTAAATCACATGGATGGAAATATCGTAACATTTTTTCAATATTGGAAATATCTTTTTAAAACAAAGTAATTCAAATGTTTTTTTAATAATTACTTGACTAAGTCAAGAAAAGTCAAGTAATTATTTAAAAAAAAACAGAGTTAGTTAATTATTGACATATTCCAATGCTAGTATTAATCATTGTATAAATTATTAATAATGAGGCTTATTGATTTTGGCTACAATCTTAACTGCAAAGTGGACCTTGCTTAAGTTGTTCGTTATTTAAAACCAGCAGTTAAAACAATAGAACCATAAATGCGTGTTAAACTATGAGGCATATTAATATATGTATACGCTAAGTATGTACGCTGTTAAGTTCTATCTCCAGTCGCAGCTAATATTGAAATTGATTGATTGATGCACGAGACATTTTTTACATCCAATTTTTATTACTTTTTGTTATGTTCAACATACTTTCTTCCATTTATGTGGAATCCATAGGACACTAAGGTAAAAGATCTTTGACATACATACTTTTTGATCCAACTAAGATTAAAGTTGGCCCAATAAACAAACGGTCATATCTTTTATCATAATATCTATTTGGAACGTTAAAGATCTAAGTCAAATGTGATAGTGTTATTTTTTTATTGTAACTCGTCATCTGACCTCAACCCTCCTGATGGTAAGTAAGAGGAGATCCAAGAGTTCCGACGACTGAAAAAACCGAGCCAGTTCACGGCTCCTAATGTAAATGTAGAACAAATTTGCCTAGAGAATGAAGTTGCCCGAGACTTCAGGCGATTAGTTGCTGATACTTAATGTCACACAAATTAGGAAGCTACGCGTCCGTTCCACAGGGCGTCAGCATGCGCGTTTATAATGTCTTTCGAAAACATATTATTAGAAAATTGTTTTCTTAGATTAACAAAACCCTCTTCAGTGCGATAAGTTTTTTGTTTGAGCAATGATCGGCGTGTTCTCAATCGATTTGTAACTTGTTTTGTCACGTCTTTGGACTGGCAGTTTTGTTGTAACTAACCTACTGTAAACAACCTACTTTAACATAATAACCAATTAATTTAACTTATGATTTATTAAGGAATACTGTTGTGTGTAAATGTAACTTTGGTAGTATGATGGATAAAAGGAGATTGACGAAAGATGAATAAATCAGAGTTGATTGAAAGAATAAAAGTTGACCCAGAAGAATGTTCATTGATCAACCCAGGGATAACCTAAGGATGTTTATGGGCCTGCAGTGCCCCTAATGTCTAGTGCAGAAACATCTAGTTACTAGTTACGTCTATTCCGAAAACTAATAAATGAAATGATTTAAAAGATGTTTTGTTAAAGAGTTCGTTCATATAGATTACAAATTAAAAGAAAGTCTAATCTTTTTTAACCGACTTCAAAAAAGGAGGAGGTTCTCAATTCGACGGTATATATGTTTTTATGTCATGTGACTGCTCACGGACTAATGTTGAGCTGGAGTGCTCTCCACAGATAATCATCTGCAGACAATGAATAATTATAATTTAATAATTCTGTTAGTATAAATAATTTTATATTATAGTTACGCATGTCTAGTAAAAGGTACTTCATGACGTAATCTTATCACGAAATACTGATTAAATACAATAGAATGTACTGTCTGAACAATAAGTTTAAATTCTATTCACACACATTATTATTATTCGTGTTTGGTCGGCTATTAGTAATAAATTTAGATTAAGTTTTAATGTTTTATTTTTAACTTTGTTAATTTTTTATACGCAATAATTGAAGAGTTTCTTATGATTTATTCTTGTCAATAATATATGCCTTTTCGAAACTATAGTAGAGTCTGATAACGCGCAAGAGTCGAAGGGGCCTAACCCAAATATATTTTTTTAATTTTGATTTTATTACATAATTTTAAACGTATCTAAGATGTTGGTATAAGTAGTCCTTTACTTATAATGTAAAAAACTTAAATTATTTATAAAAAATAAATAGCTAAACCAAGATTTTGATAAAACTAATTAGTCTAATAATTAAAAATTAATCTAAGTAATTTCAGCGACAATCGTTACAATCAAATTGCCCCGCCTTTTTCTTACAGGGATAGGTAGAGACAATGGAGCGCCACTTGCCACGAGCCTGACACAACTCCCTCGCTTCCTTCACATCCACAATTTTCTTCATACAGAATATAGACACTGTGTTAATTTAAGTAATTTTAGCGACAATTATAACAATTATATTGTCACGCCTTTTCTCCACAGGGATAGGCAGAGACAATGGAGCGCCACTTGCCACGATCCTGACACAACTCCCTCGCTTCCTTCACATCCACAATTCTCTTCATACACTGTGAAACTCTGACTTACAAGAATGTCTTAATTATAATTGCCATTAAAATCAGGTAATGGGAGTAATAGAACGAGTCTGGAGATGTTATGGATATGAAATTTCGGATATGGATAATTTCCGCTCCTATCCGAAATTATATATTCGATGGTTTCGGTTATGGTAACGGAGCTTCATAACATCTCTGCTGGAGATATATCATTATAAAATGACTCATTAATGTTCTGCAAAATTTTGGTTTATCTATAATCATTATCTGTCCACCTAAATTGAGCGCTGTGAGTACATACCTGCTGATTAGGTCCACAGCACGTGGCTTTATTGCATATGTCATTCGTTGGACAGTGCAGAGCGCATGGGGGCTCGGCACCACCCGGCATTGTTACCTAAGAGGAATAAAAATAGATATTTTATTAATCTTATATGGAGACTAAAGTAAATTAGGAAAGCACTATTGAAGAAATTTGCCCTAATGCGATCCCGTACTCTAGTGGTAAAATGGTACAAATTACAAATGTACCTTTAAATTACCTATTGTATAATAATTTTATGTAGAGCTCCTCATAACCACGGAGAATTTTCTGAGGAGCTCTTTAATTTTATTTCTACATCTTTTTACTTCCGTGATGCCCCGCTAGGGGAAGCATTCATATTTTGTCCACAGGATCGGAAATCGAACTATAACTTTCGCCGCGTCGTTTCTTTGTAGAACAAGCGACACACCATGTGTTTTCCTTATCCTATATTGGATCCTTTTGAGCAAAGCGTGAAAAAAAATCTTTGATCGGCATAGTGACCGCAACTGCAAACTATCTCGGTTTTTTCAGTAGTCGCGTCGGTGTTTAGACTTTTTCTTGCTTACCAACTGTCATTTGGTATGAAGTACAGCAAAATGACTAGAAAATTAACTGAATACCGATTTATCAAACATAACAATCACTCAACTATTTTCTTTTATTTAAATAAAAAGATATCACGAACAATTATTTACATAAGCCCTCGTCAAATTTAGTTAGGCAAAGAAGGAAAATAACGACAGTGAAGGTGAGAAGACTGCTCCACTCTGGTCTTCGGTTGCAAGTTCGGAGAGCCTAACTTTCCTCCGCGATTGATCCGGCATACGCACGAGGATGTATGCAAACAATTGTCTTTCTTACAGTTTGACTGCATACACATTTCCTTAAACATTAACGATAATTCATTAAGTTATTAAAACAAACCTCAACACCATCAATAGGTAACTCTACAAACTCAGGTTGTATCGTCGTCGAGTGAATGCCTTCATTGTGGAAGAACTCTTTGACTTTTTCAGCAATTTTCATATATTCTGATAAATTTCTACACCTGAAATAGATTTAAAGTATTAAAAACTGATAGTGGTACAGCAATCTCTTTTGAAAAGCATGTTATTTTTTCTTTAATTGAGGCTCGATCAATTACAGCACCCCGCCTGATATTAAGCTGATTACCGCAGTCCATAAATTGAAGCACACGAAAGAGTGCAATTTAGTAAGCACCAGGTGGGTGTTTTTCGACCAAATCGGAAACAACCCCAAGAAAGCTGGGTTGCCATAACCGAGAGCTTATATGAAGTTAATTGTAGATATGAGGGAAGCGAGGGAGTTGTTTCAGGATGGTACTCCATTGTAATAATTTGATTGATTATTAAATAGTTTATTTAGATGGATAGTTGTCTTGTCTACTATGCTAGTATGGTCAAATGTATTACCTAACATCATTAGCATAACTATTTTATAGGCACTAACATTAACAAATAGTTTTTGACATAAATCTAAAGTTAAAGGGCGGGTCATTTGATTAGTTCAATGACATTGAGTTTTTGGTACAAAGACCTTGGAAATTTGCCAAGTCATGGTTTATTTCTGGCGCACATACCAAAACAAAGGGGTCATATTTATAACTTTGTTTTATTAATTTTTTAATAAGTAAAGAAATACTTTTAAGTCGAACAAGTTTTTTTAATAAGGGTTGTTTATCTGTAACTGTAAAACAAATTGCAAGTAATAATTGTGGTTAATACTTTTGCCGTGTTTATTACAATGTATAGCTTGTCTAAATATAAATGACGCGTCCCTCCACTTTATTAGTTTATTTAAACATGTGAATACAAATATTACTAACTATACTACTATACTTCTTTTGTGTCTAACCAGCAACTGAATGACCAATTGCAATTGCAATATCGGTGTGTTGCATTCATATTTTACATTCGCAAATGTGCTTAAATGCAGTGGAGAGGCGCGTCATTTCGGCTTAGACAGACTCTACTCGTATATATCTTATCATGGCGTTATATAAGATACATACGAGTTTCACTTGTTGAACAAACTGAACCTTAAACAAGCAAAAGCGCATCTAGTCGGTATGGTTTCAGTCGACCGCGTACAATCACAAAAGTCGAAGTCAGATGTTGCGTCACAATTAAAAAAAAATACAAGAAAATGAAAGGATGATATTTCCTGAGATTTTACGCGAACATTATTTATGAAATGCAAGATTTTTGCGGCTTACCATTGCGTTTAGGGCTCAAAAGGCTTGAAACGTCAGATAAACTGATCGCGATAGTAAGTCGCAAGAATATTACAATTCATAAATAAGTGGATATCACTAGATCTTAACAGTCGGTATGCGTATTTAAATGATTTAAGGTCCGTTTATATCTACAGACAAATGCCGCGCCAGACATCGACAGACGCCCCGTTTATTCATATTTAGCGAGTCAAAAATTGACAGACACGGTCGGCGTTGGAATCCATTTTGTAAAGAATAGCAAAAATGTCTGCACTGGTTTTGATCCTCTATTTATAATATCCCGGCGGAAATCCACAGACACGAACTTAAGACATATGACAAGGACCCCGCCTGATGTTAATCTGGAGTGCGGTCCATGAATGGAAATTACTGCTACTACAGTAAAATAACGGCAAGTAGCAGTGACATAAACTTACAAAGACTTACTGCGCGGTCGTTTCACGGTAAATGTGAACACGTTCAAACACACACTGAATAGAAGAATATTATTTAGCCTCTTGCGATTAACGTCTGTAGATATGAACGGACCTTAACTAATAGTGGGAGAAACGTCATTCTATTAAAATTAATTCGATTCAAACTATTCTATAAATATGTATTAAATTAATAATGACGTAAATAAATACGATTAAAATATTTTTTGCATAAATTAGAGCCTAAAATATTTCCTTATTATAATAAAATCTAAAAGCCGAACTTATTTATTTCTAGCAATCAAATCGTTACGCCTTTTTCCCACAGCGATAGGCAGAGACAATAGAGCGCCACATGCCATGATTCTGACACAACTTCCTCGCTTCCCTGACATCCACAATTCTTTTCATACAATATATTTTTTTTATATTTAGAAAACCTATTTGCTACGAAGAGACTCAAAATGGTCTCACTTATAGGTCGCCATCGAGGGACGACCTACAAGGGATCCGTGAGAGTCTATCGTCACTTCACATATAATGCGATTAAAATAAGAATAGGACGTAATAGGCGCCATTTTGTGACGTCTAACTCTCCAACCAACTTCACTTTAGTATGGTGTCTTTTTCTTTGCGGACCGTCGAGAAAAAGACACCTTTGAATCTGTCAAGTGAAGTTAGTCAACAGTCCGTCCTGTTCTTATTCCAATAGCATAGTACACTCCATCAATAAATACCTAATATGCGCAGACGCAATGATCCGATCACCAGCAAGCTGCCATACGTGAAACTCGTGCACAGCAAGAACACCGTCAACTTTCTCTAATAACCGCCTTTGTATAGCATCAACCTATTGTCATAATAACAAATACAAAATATAATACAATTGTAACTAAGAATATGAAGTGACCTGCTCGAGTAATAATGCGAGTGGTTCGACGCGTCGTTTTTTTTTACAATCGACAGGTGTTCTTAGTTTTCTTTTAATGGGGCTCGACATTTGACATCACCCTGTCTGATAATAAGCTGGAATGCGGTCCATGAATGGAGGTGACTTTTAGATACAGTTACAAGCAGTCACATTCACTATGCCGGCCTAGTTGGAACCGGTAACTTACAAGCTGATCATGAAATGCGACATTCATGATGGTATAGACACCGGCAGAAAAAAACCGGCTTTTAAGCTGCGCAGCATTAAATTCGGCAGATAAGAAGAGCGCTGGACTTTAGAGCTGGACGCTTAGGTTAGAGCAGTATATCCCAATGTGGGGCACACGCAGGGGGGCAATTTAAAAATGGACTCGATACTACTTTTACTCTTTCGCTTTGGGTTATTTAAATGCATGCTAGATATCGGTGACAAATTTAACAAAAAAGGCATTTTATTAAAAAAAATGGTGTAATCATTTATATTTCTAAAGGTTAAAATTTATGTATGAGGGCATAAAAATTTTAGAAATGTTAGGATGGGGGGTGACTTGGGAAACACAAAGGTTGGCAATTCCTTACAATCGTGCTAATAATTGATATATTTAAATTTATACACATTCGAAAAAGGTAAAGTATGTATACAAGTTATTGAGCAGCTTGATTGCCAGCGCTATTTTTATCTGCCGGGATCTACCACAACTACATTCGAAACCACTACATTTCGGGAACAGGCGATCCAACTAGGCCGTCATAGTGGATGCGACTGCTACTTGCATCAATTCATGGACCGCACTCCAGCTTAACTGACGGGGTGCTGTCATACAAAATGTTAAACCATAATAAATAAATAAAAATATTATAATCACCTGAATATGTGTAGGTACAGTTTGTAGTAAAATGAGTGCTGACTCCCTTAACAGCGGCCACACCGAATGCAGAATGAGGGCAACTAAGACGATACTAAGTGCTGGATCAATGTAGTGTTTGTATTTCCATTCAGTCAGCCATACCACCAAAGCAGAGCATACAACTATAACAGAACCTACGAACAAATAATTCATATTATAGTCTACATGTATTATGTGCGGTGGCATCCATAGTATAATGAACATACTATGGATCACTTGTAAGTTGCCGGTTCCATCTAGGCCGGCATAGTGGATGTGATTGCTACTCACAGTTATTGAATTGTAGTAGCAGTGATATTCATTCATGGACCACACTTTGGCTTAACATCAAGCGGGGTGCTGTCATATGTCGAGTCACAATAAAAAAATAAAATAAAAAAAAAAGTCAAATAATGTCCAAAAAGTTACGGATGGCTGTTCATAATGCGGTGCTAGTTCCTACATTAACGTATGGAAGTGAATGTTGGGTATGGCAGAAGAAGCATGAGAGTAGAATTAACGCAGTAGAAATGCGGTCGTTAAGGAGTGTATGTGGAGTGACGATAGCGGATAGAATAAGCAATAGCACCACATTGCGTGATGGATGTGGTTTGAAAGAAGATATAGTGACAAGGATTGACAAAGGAATGTTTCGATGGTTTGGGCACATGGAAAGGATGAGTGAAAGTAGATTGACGAAAGGAATTTATAAATCTGAGGTGGATATTCAAATATTTGTTAATAAAAAAGATAGATATTTGCTTCGGGTCTGGTTATAAAAGAGTGGTAGGCTGCCGATCCGGGGTAGTACCACCACTTACAAGTATACAGACCGTGAAGTGATTTGGTCGCGTTTCAGGAGCAGCTTGTAAGTTTCCGGTTCCAACTAGGCCGGCATAGTAGATGTGACTGCTACTCACAGTTATTGAATTGTAGTAGCAGTGAATTGAAGAGCTCCTCGGAACATTATTTTATCATTGAATGGTATAGAATGTGTTTTATTAACTTAACTTTAACTTATTTTAATAGTAATATTGTATTCATTTTATTAATATTCTATGGTCGTACATCTATAACTTGTACTTGAGAACAGACATGTAGCCTCATAACATATTAGATGCAGTACTTTATATGCCAATAAGAATACACTATAAATAACATTTTAATAAATTATTTGACATTATCGTTAATCTGTTTTCTTGATTTCTACCTTGAGTTTAATGATTTGTCCTTGTTTAGGTTTGTTTTTTAATTTTAATAAATAACAACAAATAACTTGTTTTGTTAGGTACAAACTAAATTCTATGACATTTTAATAAAATAACTTTTATAACAATTTATGATATATCATTTATGATATATCATATATCAGTTTTCCGAAATGATATTGATATTATATAACTTTATTATTAATAAATATAGATAGAATAATAAATTAAACAAATTTATGCGTCTTACCGTCGCGTTTATTTTAGGTTATTGATTTTACATTTTTTTTATTATTCCGACAAAAATAAACGCGCTAGTAAGCCGCATAAAATTGTTTAATTCATTAATCAATGTTTCGCGAAAACCTAAGAAAATACTATAAATAATCGTTTTTTGGAGAGCGAATAAGTATTTTGCGGCTTACTATTGCGTTTACTTTGATTATTTAAAGTTGATGTTTCGAAAGCCTCGCATTTATTTACGGAGAGACGATAGCCACGATTTCCACATCTTTCGAAACGTCGGATTACAATTATTGAAATAAATACGATTTTCATTATGTTTATTTGATTGATCAGTACATCAATTATAACATAAAATGAATACGTAAACGTATCGCATTGTGTGTATGAGCAATTCGATTGATATTAATGCAATAACAAAATCATTTAAATATCTAATGTGGATGGATGCGTTAAACGAGGCAGACCCAGGAGGGTGTTTTCCGACGAAATCGGAGACATCCTCAAGAAAGCTGGTTTCCCTAGAGCCTAGTAGAGCTTGCATGAAGAGATTTGTGGATATGAGGGAAGAGGAGGAGCTGTGTGAAGAGAGGACCGTAGCAAGTAGCTCTATTGTATCTTTCTATCCCTGTGGGGAAAAGGCGTGACAATTTGATTGATTGGTTGTTACAAAATCATAATAAAGTTACACGTAATTAACAATTGTTATCATTAAATATCGTGTTAAAACAAGTAACATCAATAACACCAACAATTTTGAATGTAAATTGTTGAATGATCTTTGTATGCCCTACTTATTTGGGGTCTCGAAAACGATAGCACCTCGCCTGATGTTAAGCTGGAGTGGGGTCCATGAAAGAATGAACGTCCCTGTTACTACAGTGAAATAACTGAAAGTAGCAGTTGTCACTACTATTCCGGCCTTGCAAGAAGACACAACTAAATCACTTCAAGGTCTGGTGATACTGCCCCGGATTGGCATACTGGGCGTCACGCCACTACCTACCACTGCCCTTATACTAATTTTATTTTATTATTAAATCATCGATGTATTAAATAGATACAGTAAACAGAGAGCGAGACAAAGGGTTTCCTAGAGTTGTTTGTAAAACCTTAATTTTGAACATCATTTTATATTATAAAAAAATGTATCTCCAGCCTGTCCTTAACATTTTATTTCGTACAAAGCATTCGCTAATCAACATTAAATTGGGCAAATACCATATAAGTTAATTGATAACCGATGAAAGTAGATCAAGGTGCTACGTAACGATTAAATGTATATTATTTTGTTTCTTATCAAGGTTAAGTAAATATTGACAAAACCAACGAAATCATTCATATGATAAATTACCGTCCGTGCCTGCTTAATTATTAAAAAAAAATCTCATGAAAGAAAAAAGCGTGACAATTTGATTGATTGATTGATATTGTTAACAACCTGTTAGTGCATTTGGCATATGTATTGAAGCGACTGCTATTACTATCAAATAACCGACCGGCAACTTTTAAGCTAATATATGCAATAGACATCTGAAAACCTGAAAGATGTAAGATGGAAGGATCCGGATCCTCATGGACCTCTTCTTGCTTATAAAGTAAGTCAAGGTAAGATTAAAATGAAATGAAGGCTGTTTCGAGCATGCCACTGGATAGTGGAGATCGCTGGAAGAAGCCTACGTCCAGCAGTAGACGACTAATGACTGATATGATATAAAGAGTAAATTTACTATAAAATAGCGTGCGTAAGAAACCAAGAATAACTATAGTTTAACATTTTGCTTCAATGGAATTAAAAAGCTTAAATCCTGCTCGGATTTAAGCTTTTTAAGTCGCATCGTCAATTTCTGCAAGTTTCCCTGTGTCGCTTCGCAATAATTCATACCGTTCGTGCCAAGCAAATTACAGGCATTTTGAGTACATCTGTTTTATGTTCTTTCGTGTATGAAATTCTTAAAACAATACCGGAACAACCCGCGCAGCACTCCTTTTACGATTCATGACAGAAGTGAACAGATCTCAATAACAAATATTACGTGAGTCCCGTTTACTATTCTTGAATAATATCACTATATGGTTAAGCTAGCTAGCTAACAGGAAATTCGCGTCATGTTTTTTAATTTGATCAATTTCAAAACTATAAAATGGTCCTAGGTTAAAAATAAAGAGCAACACATATATAAACCATTCAAAATACTATATTGTAATAATAGACAATGCTATGGCGTAAAATAACTGGAAATACTCCTAAATTATTAAAATGACCTTAGGAGGATTAGCAACAGTGGATATTTGAAAAAAATATATGGATTAAATGTATTTTTTATATATCCATTACTAGCTCCGCTCAGGGCGGTAAATAATTTGCAAATACGTCAACGATAATAAACCAATTTCGATAATATTGTTCAATAAACTCAGCATTCACGTGATATTCAGTGTTGGTATTTAAAGAAGATTCAGTTTGTAAAATTCTAAATAAATTGTATGCTTGGTCTAAAAATGCCTTTGCTTTTATGCCATAAACACTTCTGTTAGATCCACTAATGAACTTTCTAGTTAAGATCGACATGTATTCGTACATTCGTATAGATTTATGCTTGCTTATACATATAATTTATATGGATGGTGTATTTAAGAAAAACATGAGGTAAGTTTAAATGCAAATCGATCAGACCCTTGTTGACTTCCGCCAATAAAATTTGATGTCATTAAATATTCAAATTATAAAAATACAAGATCTTTATAATTTGAATCAATACTTCGGAGATGGAATATTTTTAATGACTAAAAACATTTATGGCCGTTTTGACGTTTGGACTGCTCTTGAAGTTTCGTATAAATTAATAATAACGTTTGAAGAAACAATTGTTGTTCTTTAGAGTGAGAATAAAGAACAGCAATTTGCACCTTCCAACATAATTATTAATTTATACGAAACTTCACGTAATTATTAATTTAGTCAAACCTTTGTGAATTGTGAATTTTTTTCGCTTAGTATAAAACTTTAGTCGCTTAGTATAAAAATGTATAAAGAAATGTAGGCAGACAATTTTAATGGTCATTTGCCCAGGTTACCAATCCAAGGCAAGCTAGTAGAAACTGTGAAATATCTCAATTGTATTTCAGGATGTCAACTTGCAATTAATTAACTGTTGAGCAGTCGCCTACATGCATGAATAGCACTCCACATCAGGCTGGATGTTGTTATCAGTCTAGCGACAACAAAAAAATCCACAAAACTAATTGCAAGGTGAGGGCCTTGATAAGGAATTTGTCACATCATTAACAATCAACCATGTTTCCTTATCGAAAGTTCAATCAAGGTTAACATTCAATGTCAAGGTACAATCAACATCACCTCTTACTACAGGCATAGCGCTTCACTGAGTAGGTTTTTAAGAGTGGTAGGCAGTGGTACCCAGTCCGTGAAGTGACTAAGTCGCGTTTAGGGATCAATTTGTAACTAAGCCGGCATAGTGGATGTGACTGCTGTAGCAGTCATGTCTATTAATAGACCGCACGCACTCTCAAGCTAGACATATGACAACATATTAGGCAGGGGGGTTGTCATATGTCGATTCACAATATAAAACCTCATCGGTGCCGAAACCTCATCAGCTAAGTGCTAGTATTACTGACTTATACTGACATTAAATATGTTCTAATATATAAATAATATTTGTAAGCCCAAGGGCAGGTCATAGCGATCATATCAATATATTTTTAACAACCTGTAACAACCTATGTACCACGAATAACTCATTTCATTTCATATATACAGTTTAGTAGGCATTAGAACGTGTAATTTTTAGGGTATTTAACTACGTAGACAAAAGGCAATTTCACTGCTTTTTCGACGCGAAATTTATTAGGAGAATCGGAGCCCTGCTAAATGTAGCTGGAAACCGTTGGATTCAGGCCGCTTCCAGAGGGCCACTGTGGAAGCTAGGCAAGACCTATGTCTACCAGTACCAATGATTACAATATCGTTTATCGAAAACTTTCGTAAAAAAATATATAAAATTAGATTTATTCACTGGTTTAGAAACGGCAACGCCATCATGGAAACCGGTTAAAATTAAATCCCAAATCGAACTAGGTTGGCTACGTTAAAAAAACGATACGTGCCTGTTTTTTATCTATAGTTGTAAATGCAATTAAAATTCTGATCATGCCTACGGACACTACAAAGAGTAGAATTCAATTTTTCGCTACAAATGTTGTCTAATCATTACGATTGTCTATCTTGATCTGATTGCAAATAATAATTGAAGTGTTACAATTGAGATAACGGGTTATTGAATAGAATAGCATTTGTCACCTCAAGTGATGTATTAGTAACTATATGCTATTAGGTAATTGTAAACAAAATCGGCTTTCTTAATCGATCAGCCACGCTTACTATCAAGGGAAGTAGAGGTCAGAAGTCTCGTTACTATAAATTTAAAAACTTAAGTACGAGTAATATTCAGATAACAGGATATTGAATAGAATAGCATTGTTACCTATATGAGTAATTATCATTAAACGATCGTGAAATGCAGGCTACCGAGGTAATTGTAAACAAAGTTGGTATTTTCTGTCGTGTGCGGTCTTGGACCTTATTTTTCTTATTTCTTTTTTTTTATTGTGACTCTATTGACTTCTTACCTCGACTTGCCTAATAGTAAGCAAGGGGAGGTCAAAGTGTGCCAGCGATTGACAAAACCGCCTCAATTCACGGCTGTCTCAGTCGCCATCTTCTATTGAAAAACAGACTTCAAATCAAACAAATTGTCACGCCCTTTTCCCACAGGGGTAAAGACAATGGAGCACCACTTGTCACGATTCTGACACAACTCCCTCCACAAGTTTCTTCATACAATCTCTACGGTTATAAGCATTAGGCAACCCAGCTATATAAAAATACCATTAGCTTTATATAAATTATAAAATACCATGAATAATTCTGGATTTAAATTACACAGATATTCTTACTGATTGCAATAGATTATTATTTATGTTAAGTAAACGCAATTATCATCTATATTAAATCTAAATTACTGATAATAATGCGTTAGATCGCGTCGTCTAGTATTGCCGGACTTTATACATAATCGATTAAAAACTTGAGAAATAGTGGAACCTTCATGAAGTCGAAAATAATTAGTGGTAGAATAATAGGTAATTAGTTTCGGCTAAACCAAAATCCTTCGATTGAATCAGCAGTCGAAATAAGATTCGGTGCGTCGTTCCTTTGTAAAACAATCTAAAAGCGGAATGCTATACCAGCCCAGGTGTTCTCCTTATCCTTGGACCCTGAGTAGCTTTTATTAGTGACTAATCATTGCCCCTCTTCGACTCCCATCAGGTTTAACATCAGGCAAGTCGAGGCCAGATGTCGAGTCACAATAAAAATGTGTTTTCAAGTTATTCTACTCTTTAGGTAAACAATGAGTAGGGATTCATTCAGTTTACAACCGAGATAAAAAAGCAGAGTGATAAAAAATTAAATTTACTTTTAATTTACTTACGTACGATGTTGTGTGTTACTGTAGATTAATAGAAAACTAAACTTACCTAATGCATCGGAGAGGACATGCAAGAATACACCCTTCATATTCATATGTCCTGCGTCGCTAGTCTTCGATGGTTTATTATTGTTAATAACTTTTTGTGCTTTCGGTGGCACCATTTCGTCAGTCTCTTCATGATCGGTTATATTGTGGCCCAGTGCCATATCTGCGTTACTATTCACTATTTCTGTCAAATGGCGTACGTTCGCGGGAGGTGGTACAACGCCGTGCGAATGCGAATGACTGCTTCCATGTTCTGAAAATATGGTCTTCTGTTACTGACAATTTAAGTAGATTATCATAGATTATCGCGTCATATTTTCTCGTCAAACCCGCAGTGCCTGAAGACAAGGGTCTTCAACCAGTGTGTGTTGCCAGTGACATATTGCACTGAGACGTGGCCCCTAAATGTTTGCCTGTTGAAATAGCTCACGAGTCGCTCAGCAAGCAATGGAGAGAGCCATGCTTGGTGTGTCTCTGCGCGATAGAATCCGAAACGAGGATTTTCGCCAAAGAACTAGAGTTAGCGACATAGCTCGTACGATTTGCGAGCTGAAGTGGTAATGGGCTGGCCACATCGCTCGAAGAACCAACAACCGATGGGGAAGAAAGGTTCTAGAGCGGAGAACACGAACCGGAAGACGCAGCGTAGGCAGGCCTCCCACTAGGTGGACTAATGACATAGTGAAAGTCACGAATACCCCGTGGACGCAACTGGCATCTTGTCGTTTGAAATGGTGTTCTAATGGGAAGGTCTATGTTCAGCAGTGGACGCTTTTTGGCTGATGATGATGATGATTAAGAAAACATTTTCTAGCTTACTATGATGGCGTTAATTTTGTTATTTTAATGTAATATTTATTGTCGCTCTTTGACCACGATGCCTAAACAGTTTAGTAAAAAAAAAAAAATAAGAGAGCGTTGAAATAATCAAAATAAACGCAACAATTTGTAATGCGCTGTCAAAAATAAATAAATTTTATCAATATTACATTCAATCATTATTATCATCGTCAGTCGTTATGCCTTAATTTCCATAGAGACAGGCAGTGAGACTGGAGTGCCACTCTCATTTATTATAGAATATTCCATTATACTTATAAATAAAATTCTATGCTGTTTTAAAAGAAGAAAAACACATATAAAACTGTAGATATAAATAAAATGAAATATTTTTTAGATTTAGAAACTATGAAATACATATTTTTTATATGTGTAAATTTATTACATTTTAACTATAGTTTAGTATAACTATAGTTTATTATAGTTTCATTATCGTATCTAATAATGTATGGGTTTTTACACCTTGTCAATATAGATCACAAAAATAGTTCGTTGTATATCTAAAACTGCCCATTGCCAACTCTTTTCACAGGTATTGTAAAAAAGAAACTTTAATTCACACGCGTCAAATATATATTAATTATTTCTGAATTGATTTTTTGTAATTGTTTAAAGACTGATATAAAGTGATCACCGCACTCCAGCTTAACATGAATCGAGGTCCTGTTATAGTCAAGCTACAGTAAAAAACCTACTATTTTACTTATCTGCCGACAAAAAAGTAGACCTACCAAAAAATAATCTATAGTGGACATTAAATCAAAATATTTAAACTTTACCAACTCATATTATGTTTTTTTAATTCTTTACTATACAATTTTGCATGCAATACCTTTTTTAACATTGTATAGACCAAACTTCTATAGCTATCAGTTTATATTTTTCACGCACTGGTTTTTTATTGAATCTCTACATCCGATCTCTTGTTTGCCTGATGGTAAACAAGAGGTCCAAGAGCGCAGACAACTGAAAAAAACAAGTTTCAGTCGCCGCCACTATGTCGACCACCTGTATATTTTTATAATATGGTTTATTTGGCCGGAATTAGTGACGGAGAATAAAGCTTCTTTAGGTGGTCGACGCTCTTACTAGATCTTTGTAAACCATCAAGCAAGTCGAAGACAAGTTACCCATGATTTTATAATAGTTATATAATAATTTATACATATACACTTTTGAAAACAACAGCCCATTCAAAATATGAACACCTGTCAGCAGACGCACAAAGAAGCCGCAGAGGACTGAAGTGCGGAAACGAGCCCGTACATAACACAGTAACACCTGTCAGTACAATTCCAAAATACTTACAAATGAATTAGACAAGGACACGTTTATTTAAAACATTAATCATAATACAACCAACGGAATCGTATTTAAAAATCATTCTGTAATAACAAATTCTTATTTAATAACAATGATGTTAAACAGAAATAAAACAAAGGCAATTTGTGCCGTGAATAATTTTACATGACTCGTGCGGTTGGAACTCGGAATCAAAGAAAAAATATACAGTACACACTTTTGATAGTCATATTGTATTATAGTTTATACATATCTACAATATTAGTTTATATGGCAGTCGTATTGACGGCGACTGAGGCAACCGTTTGAATCGTTTTTTTCAGTCGTCGGAGCCCTTAATATGGCGTGACCTCGTGATTCCAAATAACTGAATTGCACAGCAATTAGAAGCAAAATTGTTATTAGTTTTAACAATACAAGTATCAAAACTACCATTTATATATTTTTTCATCATTGGACATTACAAAAAGCTCAAAATGAATGATGTCCTTTATAAATCTAATGTGGGTGGGTTAATCAAGAGTCTAGAGAGACCCAGGAGGGTGTTTTCTGATCAAATCGGAGACATCCTCAAGAAAGCTGGGTTGCCTAGTGCACATAACTGTAGACAGTTTGAAGAGAATTGTGGATGTGAGGGAATCGAGGGAGTTGTGTCAGGATCATGGCAAGAGGCGCTTCATTGTCTCTGTCTATCTATGTGGAAAAAAGGCGTGACAATTTGATTGATCAATTATTTTTTTAGGCCGGCATAGTAGTAGAATAAAACAGTTTTGTATGTCTTAGCAGTCACATCCACGATGGCGGGCCTAGTTGTAACCGGCAACTTACAAGCACTTCATACAAGCTCTAGGGTTATGGGCACTAGGCAACCCAGCTAGGCCGTTGCCTATATTTATTAGGATCGGTCAAAGAAATATATTATAGTTAGGGAATGAAGTTCTAATACGTATAAACGCAATAATAGTATTTTTCGTTAATCATGTTTAAAGAATTCATGTTTAGGTTTTTTTTTGTTTTCTTGGTCACAATTTTCGTATTCGATCAAATGTTGTGTATACTTGTAATTGGCAGACATATGTACCCATTTTGAATGATATTAATATTAAATTTTTATGTTATGCTGAAATAAATAATAATAATAATAGTGTCATAGAAACTAATCCACATTCTATCTAAGTTATATTTATTTAATTCCAAATGCTTGTAAACATCATTTATGCATTAATTATAATTTTATCTATTGTTACTAAACACAGAGGGCCGATGACCTAATAAGATAATAGAAATCCACGTGTTCACACTTTGCTTGTTTGGCCAACTAGAACTAAATGCGTAATGTCTGCCTATATAATACATACATAAGCTTGCGCGTGTATATATATTTTTTGATAATAGCATTGTGACATATTTACAAATTAAACTCTTGATAAAACGTTTAAATTTAAGGCGACCGTGGTGTAGTGGCAGTGCAATGCTTACACAAACCGGAGAGCACGAGTTCGAGACCACCCACCAGTTCAAATTTTTATTAAATACATTTTCGTTATAATGTTCGTATTTACGTGTGAGCCGAATTATTTTTAACATAGGGATTACGTAAAAAGAACATAATGTATAGGTACAAGAATCGCTCAAAGGCATAAAGAAAGAAAAAATCAAGTAGGTACTTACCATGAAACAAGAATAGTCCGATAATGTTTAATAACAATCCAAGTGTGCCAACCACCACTAATAGTTTTGCGTCGTGGATATGTTCAATTTGTATGAACCTCTTAACTGCTTCAACTGTAATACTGAAGCAGAGGGCTACTAGAAATACCGCATTCACGAGCGCACCTAGGACTTCGGCACGTGCCCATCCGAATGTATTTTTTGACCACTTCTTCGGTGACATCTATTAAAGAATTAAATTTACTATCATAAACAAACCGATAAAGTATATTTTTAGGGTGTTTTCTAAACATAAAAAAGATGAGTGAAAGTAGATTGACGAAAGCAATTTATAAATCTTTAAAAAAAAATTTATAAAACGAGGCAGGCCCAGGAGGGTGTTTTCCGATCATATCCTCAAGAAAGCTGTGTTGCCTAGTGCCCATAACCGTAGAGCTTGTATGAGGCGAGTTGTGTCAGGATCGTGGCAAGTGGCGTTCCGTTGTCTCTGCCTATCCTGGTAGGAAAAAGGCGTGACAATTTGATTGATTGATTGATTTTCCGACCAAATCAGAGACATCAGAGACATCATCAAGTAAGCTGGGTTGCCTAGCGCCCATAACCGTAGAGCTTGTATGAAGAGAATTGAGTATGTGAGGACAATTAAATTGATTGATTGATAGTATTTCCTTTGTCCAGTTTGACAATTGGAACCAGGAACTTAAAGAACAGCTGAATATGACGAACGGTGACTGAAGAAACCGTCTCAGTCGTCGTCGCTTTTAGCCCTCTCTCTGCTTACCATCAGGCAATTCGGAGTCAGTTTCACGTCTCAATGAAAAAGTATGGTGTTGACGTCAAATATAAATTACGACATGATTTTTCCATGTGTTTTTTTTTGTTGGTAATTTCCGTTTCTGCTTACAAACGGATTGGATATCCCCTGGGACATCTGACCTTATCTCATTAAAATACAAAATAATAACATTTTAAAATATGTTCTAACTAGAAAACTTGTAACTATTTGTATTTCGCTTACAACGTTTTATCGTAAGAAAGAAAATATAAATTTGGAAGTTTCTAGTTTTAGAAAATATAGTTTGCATATTGCATAATATATATATTCCTAATTTAAAATTATATAGAACTATAAACAGCGGCAAACATAGTTGGTTTATAAATAAGAAACTGGTTTCAATATTTTTTAAAATAGCCTATTTATAAAATTAACTAATGTTATTTAAAATCTAACCCAGTTTTTAACTGTTGATAATAATAAAAATGATTCACGTCTTACAATAACAAAGAAACATGTTTTAGTAGATATTTTCAATAGTTACAAACTACTAGAGAATAATAAACAAAGTCCTTGTACAAATAAAAATACGTGTAATATATATACATGGTTATCAAAGTGTGGTAGGCAGGGGTACTACCCAGTCTGCCGATCCGAACGATCCGACAGACCGTGAAGTGATTTAGTCGCGTTTCGGGATCAGTTTGTAAGATGCCGGCTTCAACTAGGCCGGCATAGTGGGTGTGATTGCTACTCGCAGTTATTGAATTGTAATAGCAGTGACATCTATTCATGGACCACACTCCAGCTTAACATGAAGCGGGGCGTTGCATATGTTGAGTCACAATTAAAATAAGTATTTTTCATTCTTCTTAAAATTAGATATACAAGTGATATCTTCATAAAATTTGATATTGAAGTAATTAATATCTTCTTAAAATTAAGTAGATATTCGTAGTGATATTAAACACATTGGGGTTCAATATATTTTAAGAACATCTGACCTATGTTTGCCTGATGGTAAACGAGAGCACCATCTGAGTTCACCGTGTTAAATTGCTCGCAAACATCATCATCAATAAAACTGTCACGCCTCAAGATAGGAAACAAGGGAAGGTCACTTTCCACGGTCCTGACACAACTCTCACGCTTCTTTCACATCTAAATATCTTATACATAAAACTGGCCACATCGCTCAAAGAACCGATAACCGAAGGGGAAGAAAGGTTCTAGAGTGAAGACCACGAACCGGAAGACGCAGCGTAGGTAGGCCTCCCACTAGGTGGACTGCCGACATAGTGAAAGTCACGAATAACCAGTGGATGCAACTGGCATCTTGTCGTTCGAAATGGCGTTTTAAGGGGGAGACCTATGTTCAGCAGTCGACGCCTTCTGGCTGATGATGATGATGATGAATACTTTTACACAAAACAAGACAAAGAGAACGTGCCGACTGATATATTAGATTGTAATTTCCCGTTCGCAACTGCCATAAACCTATATTAACTATTGAAATCGAGAATCAAGGAAGTAGGTGCGAAACAGGAAAATATATCGATAAATCATGTTAGCAAGGATTTTCTGCATTGTTATGATATCAGCTTTCTAATAAATTAATGACTCATTGGTTTTTTAATACTAAAATCTAATATTTATTTATTTATACAGATAACTTTTAATAATACGAGAACATGAGTTGTAAATGTTATATTAGATATTTTGAACTGGATTATAGGCCACAGTAGCTTTTTTTTATGTGACACGACATCTGACCTCGACTCGCCTGATGATAAGCAAGAGGAGGTCCAAAGGTTACGACAACTGAAAAAACCGAGTTAGTTCACGGCTGCCTCAGTTGCCGTCACTATGCCGGCCAAAGGTTCACGCATCGCTTGAAGGTCCAAGGTCATAGGATGGAGAGAACACATGGGCTGGCAAAGCATTCCACTTGTCGATTGTTCTACAAAGAAAAGAAGCACCGAACTTTTGTATAACATCTTATACATCTATAGTATCTTTGGCAATGTTGCAAAACAAGTGTAAGGTAAAGCGTGTGAATAGTTATGATAGACTACTAGGTCTTCATGCCATATCCTACACATTCTCAGGTTTAATAATATACTTTTTTTATGCCCTAAGAGATTCTTTTGGCGTTTCCTTGGGCGACCTGAGGGGTTAGGTTGGGCAAGTTAAAACAATAATCGTCTCTCGTCGACGATTGGCAAAATAATAAAAGCTAGGCTAAATCCACCAAAATGAGACTATTGATGATAATGATAAAACGTGTCGTCGCACAGACAATATTCATCACAACGATTAATACTCTCGTTTTATTGAATATCGCCTAGCTTTTATTATTTTGACAATCGCCGACGAGAGACGATAATCGTTTTAACTTGGCCAACCTAACCCCGCTGGAATAAAGGCGAGTTGGGCGCAGGTATTGATATTAATAAATAGACAAATACAGAAGAGTTCGTGTTGGAGTGAAGAAGGTAATTTAAGTATACAGATAAGATCAGACCTAGCTGGTCGAGCCTCTAATAAGGTTATTACACCGAATGTAATAAGCCTATCGTTATAGCCAGGGCCGTCTTTACCCGGGGGTTCAAGGGGTGCGGTGCACCCGGGCGCAGAGTCCTAGGGGACGTATGCCGACCGCCATAAACTTCGATAGGTACCTACTACACTGAGACCACGCGAGCAGAGCCTTGACTTTCGCACCCCGGCGCTGAATATGCTTAAGACGGCCCTGGTTATAGCTATAAAGTATACCACTGTATCCCCCCATGCCTATTGCCTATACCTCGAAAACTGTTTAGTATTGCCTTAATTTTTTTTAAACATAAGTTAAATATATGTTTTATATTTAAATAGTATTTTTTATAGTTTAATTCAGTAAGAGATTGTGAAAATGCTGTCTAGCACTGATAGTTGTCAAAACTTCTAAAACATACGGTTTATCACCGAGAAGGCAAAGAGCATAGAATGGTTCTTCGCAAACATGTTCAATAAGATTTCTAAAAACAAAGATAATCTTTAATAACTTAACAGTAAACAAAATTATATAATGACTAATTAACAACGCCATTTAAGTAATTATTGTCAAAACCTTAATTAATACTCCCATTTAGAAATGGCACAGTTTTGAAACTAAAATACATAATTATTAAACAAAATACTATTTTTCGTTTATTTTGTTAGACTTCAACCATTTAGTTAGTTAGAGGACAAACATGCACAGGACCGTTTCTGTGTTAATTTATGAGCGATGTCAAAGCTTAGCTTCAATACATATAAGTCTACTTCTACCAAAGCTAAGTGGTAAAGCGGATCATGTTAAATGAGCACGTTTATAGAATCATGAGTCTACTTAGTTCCTTTCCGAAAGATCTATGTACCTCTAAATGTGGCAGAAAAATACCTCCAAAGGTTGATCTATGAGACAAACGTGGACGACAGCCGTGGACGAAAGGTTAACGGTTCGATTTCCGGTCGGAGCAAATATTTGTTTCATGCCTTTTATTTGTAATATTTATTAATTATAATAAAGGACATCATTCATTTTGTATGGGGACTTGGGCTTAATTGTACTAAAAGTGGGAAATGTACAATAAAATAGTTCGATACAACAATATTTTAATGTGCTTGGTAATAAATATCCTATATTTTGCATAGTTTAGATGTACGAAATGATCAAACTATAATCATGACAGTTCAATGCAGAAACCATTAAGTTCACTGCCAGCCCAAAAAAAAGTCGTCAATCACTTTTTAATTAAAAAAAAAACATCAGGCAGTCGATCCATCGGGTCTCGACTCTCATTCAAGGTTATGGCGTGATAGCGTTTCTTCCGGTTTGATCTTCCCACCAAATGTTTAGGCATCGCAAACGTCATCATTATAATACTGTCGTTAAACATTTTGAAACTAGTAAAAAAATAGAGTAAAAGTATAAATTAAATTATTAAAAATTATCTCCTGTTGTGCTAGTAATTAGCATACATATTTTTAGTGATACTATTGTCTTGAAAAGTAAGTTGGAATTAAATAAAAAAGATAATGTTTTATAAAAAGTCGTTTTGTTCATCTAATTAGATTATTTCCTGCTGAGTAAGGTTCACTTTCACCAACATCCCAACATTTTAGTTCGCGTGATATTCCGTCGTGGCGTCTCTAATTGCCACTTGTTGTCTATGGCAGTCAAGCTTCTTCTCTTGAGTACAATGTTCCTTGGTCAACTGTGTGTGACATTTATTTTTTTTTATGTCTTTTCCGCGTGGTTTAGAAACTAAAAATAATCATTTTTATTTTCCAAATAACTCAATCGTACAGCAATTAAAAGCAAAATTGCTTTTAGTTTTGTCAATACAAGTATCGAAACTACCATTTATATATATTTTTATCATCGGCCGTGACAAAAGTGTTACAATAAAAGTCCAAAATGAATGATGTCCTTTGCGAATATTTGTTTATAAAAAAAGAGGTGGATATTTGTTTCGGGTCTGGTTATCAAAGAGTGGTAGGCTGTGGTAGTACTATCCGGTGAAGTACCACCACTTACAAGTATATAGACCATGAAGTGATTTGGTCGCGTTTCGGGATCAGCTGGACCGGCAAAAAATTTAATGTTTGTACTCGGATTGTTTTTTTTTTATTGTGACTCGACATATATCAGCACCCCGCCTGATGTTAAGCTGGAATGGCGGTGACTGCTACTACTATTCAATTTATGTAAGTAGTAGTCACATCCACTATCCCAGCCTAGTTGGAACTGGCAACTTTGCAACTGATCCCGAAACGTGACTTAATCACTTCACAGTCTGTATACTTATAAGTGGTGGTACTACCCTGGACTGCCAGACTGGGTACGATCTTCTCCTTTGTACAGAAAATTTCGTAGTATCATGAATGACTAATGGACAAAGGAAGTCTATATTTAAGCACAAAGAATTTATTATAATAACAAATCAATATAATGTTATACAAAAGAGTAATAATAAGTGACTTCATGTAACCGATTCTAGACCACGGAGAATGTTCTAAGCTCTCATTCTGGCCGGTATGGTGACGGCGACTACGGCCTGATACGTTTTTTTTTAATTTGTCACTGCTCTTAGACCTCCCCTTGCTTGCTATCAAGCAAGTCAAAGTCAGATGTCGCATCTCAAAATAATTTTAAAAAAGGACTAAGACTTTTTGTACTAAATGTTTAATCAATCAAATTGTCACGCCTTTTTCCACAGGGATAGGCAGAGACAATGGAGCGTCACTTGCCACGATCCTGACACAACTCCCTCGCTTCCTTCACATTCACATTCAGTCAGATGTTGCATCTCAAAATAATATTAAAAAGGACTAAGACAAATTGGATAAGACCTTTTATACAAAAAAAGTGAAATAAATTGAATATCTGTTAAATGATTATTTTAAAATGGCTTATAACTTATAAAGGTATATATATTTTATTTTAGACACTAATTTTTTGATACGATTTAAAGTTAAGTAAACAACAAAGATGAACAATGGCAATATAATACACATAATATTTTAATGCTTAAAGCAGTTATAAATAATATTTATAATAAGTATGTTTATTCGCATGTAGACTTATTTATTATAGCTACTTCTAAATAAATTATTATATAACATATTCAAGGCAATAGATAAAAAAGGGTGACTGGCAGATCAATAATTTAAATACATAATTCAATTTATAGCTTAAGGATATTTTACATAATTATTATCAACTACTAAACCTATTCTAACATAAACTAAGAATCCAATACAGCAATTTCATCTATACTATTATAATATAATAAAGAGGAAAGATTTGTAAGTTTGTTTGTAATGACAAACTTATACAGTAACTCAGAAACTACTGGGCCGATTTAAAAAAATATTTTTCCATTAGAAAGCTACCTTCTTCGTGAGTAACATAGGCTATGTTGGATTTTCAAAAAGTTGAAGGTTCCATACGAGATCTTGAATAATGTAACCCAAAGTGTAATAAATTACTCTTAAAATTTCTTACATCGCGTACGCTACGAAAACTATTGACGATAGAACAAAATAATTGTTTATAAAACTGTAATTAAGCACTTATGAAACTTATTTTTTTAATATTATATAACAAACTACTTTCGAATTTATTCTGACTCGGGCAACGCCGGGTTACGCAGTATTAAATAAAAAGGGATTATTTACATAAATATACTTCATATCTAACTTACCAAATTGTGCCACACAATATAAAATCCAGCTAGATCAACATCAAAAATGAGCAGGCAAAGATATAAAATATAAGAGGACTAAAGCGCTAGATATATATCCAATCTAATTCTGTCAACTCTATTTTATCATCCAGTAATCTAACCCGTTTTTCGAAAATGAATCTAATACTATCTTTAAAAGATAAAAAATATGTTTCATAATGCTGCAATTATTGTAAATTTTGGATAAGGTCACATTTTATTAACATGAACTGTGACTTGACAATTATCTTTATCAATCAATCAATTTGCCATAGGGATAGGTAGAGACAATGGTGTGCCACTTGCCATGATCCTGACAAAACTCCCTTGCTTCCCTCACATCCACAATTCTCTTCAAGCATTTAATTATAAATTATCTTTATTATCCACTAATAACCCTTTTGTAGACAAATTAATGAAATACTTACTTTAACACTTAGGAATGCCACAACTAGTGCAGCAACATCACTTAACATATGAAACGAGTCAGCTACAAGGGCCATAGAATTTGTAAAATAACCAACAATAAGTTCCACAAAGAAAAAGCTTCCCGTTAGCCATAACATGGATAACAGTCGACATTTTTTACCCGTATACCTCCCCATTATCCTGTGAACAAAGACAAAATGACACTATAATATAAAATTATTTATAGATGTTTAGACGACAGGCGTAGCTGAATGGTTAGCGATTGGTTTGTTGCGCATAAAGTCTAAGGTTCAATTCCAGTTCGGAGCAACTATTTGTTTCATAGCTTTTATTTGTAACATTTAATAATGCAAATATTTGTTATTAAAAAAAAGAGGCGAATATTTGCTTCGGGTCTGCTTATCAAAGAGTGGTAAGCAGTGGTACCCAGTTGCTGATCCAGGGTAATACCACCACTTACAAGTATACAGACCGTGAAGTAATTTGGTAACATTTTGGGATCAGCTTGTAAGTTGCCAGTTCCAATTAGGTCGGCATAGTGGATGCAATTGCTACTTACAGTTATTGAATTGTAGTAGCAGTGACATCCATTTATGAACCACACTCCAGCTTAACATCAAGTGAGTTGCTGTCATATGTTGAGTCACAATAAAAAAACAAATAAAAAGATACTATTTAGTGAGGTAAGGAAAAAATGGAAGTGACAGTTGAATAATTGCAAGCAGCAGTAGCATCGACTATGCCAGTCCAGTTGGAACCAGCCACTTTTAAGTCTATAGACTTGGTAGTGGTTTTACTATGTTGCTTCTGTATACTGACAAAATGACAACAAACTGTCCGCCTACCACTCTTATCGCAAAGACACATTGGTACCAGCACTTTCTGCTTTAACTAAATATACATTAATATTATGGTCTCATTTATTGAGCTAATATAATAGCATATTTTTAAGATAATATTGGAATAAGATTTTTCAAAAATACAGTTTCGTGAAGAAATAGGTGTAAAGAAATTTAAAAAATAATTATAAAACATTACAAGTACTAAATGAAAATGAAAATATCATAAGTACTAAATTTAAATGTTATCAGGATCAATTTGTCACACCTTTTTCCCACAGGGCTAGGCAGAGAGAGACAATGGAGCACCACTTTCACATCCACAATATTCTCTTGAGAGTGTGAAACACATAACATTAAAAAATATAAGCAATTATGTTTTTATTGTGGAATACAATTTTTGTATTCTAAAGTAACTTTAGAACCCCTCTGTAAAAACAGTCTCTATGGAAGCATATATAATGACCCAATGAACTGGAATAATTTAATGTATGCAAGCATTGAACTGGAACTAATGTCATTCTGGTAACAAAATGATTTAGTTCTTGGAAACATGAATAAATGTCCCTAATGTATACTATTAAATATTTAATTATAATCATATATTACTTACTTAGAAAATTAAAAACAAATAACGTATTATTTATTTAGACACAATCTAGTCATACTCCGTGAGATCGGTCGGTGAATCACAGTTTTTCAAGTCAAATATACAAACACAAAATGTGCTTACTCATTTGTGAAATAACAAATTGCAGCTCCCCAGTAATATTGATTAAACACACAACGTTAACAATTATAAATACGATCACTGATAATTTATTATTAACAAAACTTATAGAACAATATAACAGTATTAAAATATTTTTTGTTGCCTAAAAAACTTAACAAAACACACAGCAATCGAAGTAAATTTATTTGAATGTACGCTAACACTTATGCACAAGTTGCAATCGTATTTTGCTCTAACAAATAAAATTTAAAGCAGAGTTTATATATAATAATAACACACGCTGGAATAATTTCACCTCGTTGAATAATGAAATAATAATGAACGAATGGCAAATTGAAAAATCTCTGGTTTGCAACTGTCAAATTATTTAGTGATGTATTCTCTTTAGGTCGACTGAAAATATTCCAATCGACATTCTTATCATAATCGAAATTCAAATTGTTTTAATATAATTTTTAAATAACTACCCATAAGTAGGTTATTTATTTTAATACTAAATTTTTATTATTAATAATTATTTTTATAAATTAATTATTTTTTACTTTTTGATGTATTTTTAATTTGTTGGCGTAACAAAATTTACATTGAATGTCTTAAATATTTTATTCCCCTGTTCATGCAAAATGTATAATACGTCTAATTATGTAAGTAAATTACTCTTATTTTTTGAATAAAAACACTTTCTGTCACTGTTTTTTGCCGACAAGGTTGGTTCTTTTTAAAATGTAAATATTGTTCTGTAAATAAGTTTCGTAAGAAAATGTTACTATATTAATATATTTGTACTTGAAACTTTATTATTCAATTACATAATAATACACAATTTGGCATACGTGTGGGTGGTTGTTATGAAGGTTATTTCAAAGCAGAAATAAAATGGGTTTTATAAAGGTTATTGGAAAAGTTTGCGGTTTTACCGGATATGTTTTGCAGTATGCTTGTATTACGCATTGCACATTTGAATACATTGGAGATTTTGTTATGGTACGTAATTATAAAATAACAACCAACGATATTAAACATTTTTATTAAGAATAGGTACCTTTTAAGGGGGTTTTCTTAAACACGACTTTCTTTAGTTTTTTTGTTTTAAATTAAGTTCATTCAGCTCATACAACCATTTCGGGGTCGAAATTCTGGAATAGACACCATGTACAGGCAAAATCAGCATGGGATATCCATCAACAAGATGGACTTACAACCTGCTAAATGTGGCAGGAAACCGCTGGATGCAGGTCGCTTTCAGTAAGCCACTGGGAGGAGCCTGCATTGAATGTTTAATGGCTGAAAGAGACAGAGAGAAAGAAGTGCCTAATACTAAAATTATTTTATTATTAATAAAATTATTTTTAATTTCAGTGCTCCGGACCATCAATGGAACCTACATTGGAATCTAATAATATATTGTTGACGGAACATATATCACCTCGCCTAGAAAAGCTAAAGAAAGGCGACATTGTTATTGCAACTAGTCCTACAAACCCAAAGCAAAATATATGTAAGAGAATAATCGGCATGCCAGGGGATAGAGTCCATGGTAATCTTTTTAAAAAGGGCCAGGTGGTGCCATTAGGTCATGTATGGTTAGAAGGTGATAATTCTAATAATTCAGCTGATTCTAGAATATATGGGCCTGTGCCTCAAGGTTTGATTCGTAGTAGAGCTATTCTCCGGGTTTGGCCTATTAAAAGTGTAGCCTCGCTAACTAATTAATTTAGTTTATGTATATTTAAGTGTAGAGATCTTGTTAAGATTACCTATGCCAGAACCAGAGTCCAAAAATTCCACTATTTTGGCTTAAATATTGGAAAAAGGTTTTTCTTTTATGTAAGTATTATTCAATTGTTTGCCAAAACTGACTTTCTCATCATTAAGGGGGTTAGGACATGGTCTATGTAGAATATTTGTGTTATTACAATTAATATTACAAATTTAGAATAATGGGTTTCGTGCGCCTAGCCCTTTGATTGACCTATATGAAGTTTTTAAATGAATAAGTAATGAAATGTAAAAATATTCCTTTATATATAAAGCTTGTATGAAGAGAGTTGTGAAAGTGAAGGATGTGAGATAGTTATGCCAGGATCATGGAGATCTGTCACTCCTAGCCCCTGTGAAAATGGTGTGACTTATTTGATATAAATGTTTTTAGTACATATATGTAGTATTATATTAGTAAATATATTTCTTGAAAGCTTTATGTAGGTAGATAGTTATTAGTTTTATTATTTTATCATTTTAAATGTCATAATAGCAATTTGCTAAATATTTTTATTGAGATCCAATTAAATGATCGACTAATTAATCACATTGCCAAAAATCATAGAAAACATCTAAAAAGATATTAATACCTAATGTATCTTTTATTTTATAATACCAATTTATAATTTTTGTGACTGCAAGAGTATTAGATTTAAGACACATTGCTCAAATATTTCCATTCCT
This sequence comes from Tinea trinotella, assembly GCA_905220615.1. Lineage (NCBI taxonomy): Eukaryota > Metazoa > Arthropoda > Insecta > Lepidoptera > Tineidae > Tinea > Tinea trinotella. Next base: position 6,834,413 of record HG992310.1, read on the forward strand.
TTTTCCTTTTTTTTTCATTTAAATGAAATAAAACAAAAGTTGTACATAAAAAAGGTATATTAAAAATATAATAAATATTAATCTATAATTTTATTTCTACTGTAGTAATGGATGCTGCATCTATTTTTAACTTTAATGCTTGGCTCCCTATTGATATTCTTACCAATTTACGTGAACCTCTGAAAAAGTAATTGTTTTCATATAAATAACTGTAAAATCTAAACTAACACTATGGAAATAAACATCCAGATTTCAAACTAAGATTAAATTATGTTGGTGTTTTCCGAACAAATTGGAGACATCCTCAAGAAGCTGTGTTGCCTAGGGCCCATAACTATTCAACTTGTATAACAAGAATTGTGGATGTGAAGGAAGCAAGGGAGCTGTGTAAGGATCGTGGTAAGTGGCGCTCCATTGTCTCTGCCTATCCCTGTGGGAAAAAGGCGTGACAATTTGATTGATTGATTGATAATTTAAATAATTATGGTCATTTGCCTAGACTGTCGAACCGGGGTAGTACCATCATTTTTAAGTGTACAGACCGTACTCGACTTAGTCGCGTTTCGAAATAAGCTTGAAAGTTGTCGGTTCTAACTAGTCTGGCATAGTGAAATTATAAGCAGTTATCATTTGTTAACAATAATTTGATAAAATAATAATATTTACCGATTGTAAACTACAATAACAATAGTGTCTTGTGGTGTCTTAAAAGCAACAGATTTTAAATTAGATAACCAACTTTTATTATCAACATGAATACGAGTTGAATTTCTTGGTATGAATTTAGAAAAATGTCCCATTGCATAGAACATTGGTTGTTTTATAAATTCGTTAGGACTTGTTATTATTATTGGGGAATCAACGAAGTTTTTGGCCCAATTTGGTCCTCCTTCCGGGCTTAGACATAGATTCCAATCTACCCAACCAGATACGTGGTGATTTAAATCCTATAATGTAAAAATATAATATTAAAAAGCACAATTAAATTAAAACTAAAGTAAATACATGGAGCCACCTAGCGCAGTATTCTAGGCGTAAAAGTAATAGATAAAATTCCAAAACACAAATTGCCGATGTCAATGAATATTTTCAGAAAAGACGTAGATATGTTATACGCGCTCTGAAAGAGGCATGTTTGATCTTAGTGTCTTAGTGAAACATATATTTGTTTCTTTTTCTAACCTTCGTCTTTCTTCTCCAAACCTGTGTGACGCATTCTTTCATCCTAAATGGTATTTGTAGTTTAACATTTTTAAACATACCTCAATAATATCATGAATATAATTTACTGCTCTTGCCCAAGATCCGAAGATTACTTTTTGGGTGTTCCATGGGAAAGAACCTGTAATTTTTTATATTTAAGCAGCTTTGAAAGAATATTTTAATATAATAATTTGTTCTTACTTATTTACGTCTATCCATTTAGGCATAGAGAATTAGTTGAAAAAATTACCTTCACAAGCTTCTGTGGCAATGATCATTTTGTTCGGATATTTTTCGGCAAACGACGATATTACTGAAGCTGGCGTGTAAAAATCTGCGTAATAATGTAATGCAACACCATCAATATATCGCAATACTGATGAGTTGTATTTGATCATCTGAAAGTTATGTATAAATATTAGTTTATTATCTAAATTGTTTGGATTTTCTGTTAGAAGTTGAAACTTCATAACATTTCACTTTTATTCAATAGGTAGACTTGCAGATTATTTTTTATCGAAAAATACGATTTAAAAATAAAATGTATGTTTGAAATTTTGATGATACTATCTATTAAAATTTCAAGCTTCTGCTAGTATTTAATGATACTGTTATACTAGCAGAAGCTTTAAACATTCGGTCCTTTTATATTGGACAATAATATTCTTGTGTGATTTATTGTTTCCTATTTTATATTGGTTTTAATTCAACAGCATTTGTATTATGTGTAAGTAATTTGTTTAATATTGTACAGTTTTCCTTTATTTCTTTACCTACTAGGTGTATTATTGGTAAAAAATGGTAGCTGAATTAATAAATTAACCTAACAATTTACTTACATTATCAAAGAAAAGTGGTATCATATATCGCTGGTCATCAATCGCTAATATTTTCGTTGAATTAAAATTCGAGTTTCTTATTGTAGGTCCAAGATTATTTAGAATCCACTGTGTCTAAAAATGGGAATAGCGATTAGTTGTATTAATGTTTCCCTGACCATATACATATAGTAACGACTGAGCAAGGGGTTTGAGACGCTGACGACCAAAAAACCAACTCATTTTCAATTTAACCCTTAATAACCTAGTGTTTCAATTATGATACCAATCTTTTAAACCGAATGTTCACATTACTATTAGTTTTTTTTTTATAGGTGGCTGTACGTATATTACTGTTGTATAATATTCTTTCCAACGAAATTAAAAAATAAATATTGTGATTTTTTTAGCTATTTTTCCCTTCATCTAAACCCTCAAGCAAACACAGTAATATTAAAAATAAATCACTTTCGTAAAACAGGCTACTAAGGGTTAAGGTCATCGCCATCAAGCCGACCTGGTTCTTCTATACTAGACGCGGTGTGACGAGATTCTTTTATTTATTTGTTCTTTACATTTTTATTGTGACTCGACAATAACACACTTGACCTGATGTTAAGCTGGAATGCGGTACATGAATGGAAGTGTCTTCTAATATTTGGAACCGGTATCTTACATCTAGAAACACGACTAAGTCGCTTCACGGTCTCTATACTTTTGGGCACCACTCTTTGATAAACAGACCCAGATTAATTATTAAATATTATAAATAAAAGCTATAAAACAATAATTTGCTTCGATTGGGAATCAAACCCGGGATTTCACGTTTAACAAACTTATGTGTTAACCAATGCGCCACGCCTGTTGTTACACTAACACTGTATTTTTATGTGACGTTCTGATGTTAAGCTGTAGTGCCGTCCATGAATGGAGGCGACTGCTAATATTTATGCCTACAGGGATAGGCAGAGACTGTAGTGCTGGCAGTACTGGATCCCACAACCTTTAAGCTTATCCCAAAACTCGTCTTAACCCTTAATAACCTAGAGTTTCAATTTTGATACCAAACTTTTAAACCGAATGTTCACATTGCTATTCGTTTTTTTTATAGGTTGGCTGTACGTATTTTACTGTTGTATAAAATTCTTTCCAACGAAATTAAAAAATAAATATTGTGATATTTTTAACTATTTTTCCCTTCATCTAGACCCTCAAGCAAACATAGTAATATTAAAAATAAATCACTTTCGTAAATCAGGCTACTAAGGGTTAAGTCACTTCGTGGTCTGTGAGTGCAAAACTTACCAGATTGGCAGGCTGGGCAAATGACGCCATATGCCTGCCTTCTACTACACAAATAATAACTTACCATAGCTTGGGGTGTCCATCCTAATGAGTTGAAACGCGCAAGAGGAATAACACCATTGATCGGTTCATTTGTGGTTGTTATAGCCCAAATTTTAATACCCTCTTCAGAATATTTTTGAAGGAACCTTAAAATAATAATTATTCATAATTCAATAATGTAATTAATTATGAATATTAAAAGTGATTTAAATCTTGAGCGGTTTTACATAACTTTTAATACTTAGATTACCATAGAGCCTGCGCGGGATGAATTGTGGATGTGAAGGAAGTGAAAGAGTTGTATTAGGCTCCCCATTGGGATAAACAGAAACAATCACGTCAGTCCAGTTCATAACAAAATTTTCTATTCTCTTAAAAGCTCACCCTTTTTTCTGGTGATTTGTCAATGTGATAGGCGACCGTCGTCTTATTTCTATGACACTAACACTTCTGCAGCTTAAAATGTAAATTAAAAAATAGGCACCTCTCACCTTTTTGTTATTTTTTTTTCTTCTACGTCATTTATAAATTAAAAATAAGATAATAAGCTATATCTTTTTAGTTTAGTCGCATGCTTTCTAATATAATTTTAGAAAATATTATTTACTTACTTTAGATGATAATCTGCATAAGTTTGATAATACTGTTCTTTGAGTCTGCTGATCCCTGTTATTGCTCCATTCGTCTTCATCCAAACTGGCGGAGACCACGTGGTTGCGATTATTTGAACGGGTTGCGTTGCTGCTTTCATACTTTGTTTTATCATTGGAATCTATGTTGAATTTAAATTCCATTACTGCCCAATAAGCATTATTTTGCAAAATATAATTTAATTTACTGTTATACCATGCTGTCAATCAATTGTACCTATTATCACGATCACACCTCAATTCACAGAATCAGAGAGAACGAAGGTCTATTATGGTTATGAGCACAGCCATTAAAATCATCTTGCATAGGTATAATAAAACTATAAGATCTAATTCAGCATTATTTCAATCATTTGACATATATATATATATATACCAATTTTATGCGACTATCGCGTTTATTTCGGTGTTGATTTATGATTTGACCAACACCTCTGTCTCTCCATGACCACGATGGCTGCAAAGCTCTCGAAACGTCGGATTATTAAAAAAAAAGTGATATCAAAACCAAAATAAACGCGACAGTAAGCCGCATAAAATTTGTTTAATGCGTTAATCAATGTTCGCGCAAAATTGAAGAACATTTGTCTAAATATTTTGTTGTGGTCGTCATAGTTTTGCAATTCTTTCATTATAAGTGTGATCCTATTAACGATAAATATTCATTTGATGGAACAATTCTCTCCTTGTCACAAACAATAATCAAAATAAACACATCGAAACTTTAAATATAATTAATATGAGTTCTTAAATCCCAGAACCAAAACTATTAGCCTGCGTATTGATAAAAATGGTTATCACTATTAACGTGATAACCTTCCTCTCCCGATCACATTACTAGCACAACTTGCCAGTCTCGACAACTGGTCTCGGTCACCAACTTAGCCTGATGGTAAGCAAGGGAAAGTCCAAGAGCTCCCACGATAACATCAGTCGCTCTCACTATGCCGGTCAAATTCTGGTACAGGTACAATCCTAGCCAAATAAACTCTACCTTATATAAATGATCTTCTTGTGTCAAAGAGTAATTGCTTAATTTGGTATCGTTCACTGGTAACTCATTGTAACTGTATGGATGTGTTGAAAAGTCCGACCCACCAATTGGCACTCTTATTGTGTTATATTCTAAACCATTATTACTGAAATATGAGCTGAAATAACCAAGTAATTTCAGTATTTTGTCAAGTGTGAATATATAGGATACGTATGTTTTAAATCTCCAAAAAATAAAATAGTCTTTTTAGTATAATGTATACTGAAAGAAATAGTCTAATTGAAAAGTCCAGTTTTCATGTAAATCACCCGGTTTGCGTAAATAAGCTTGCGGTTATTTTAATCAATTATTTTTTATCGTACTTCCCTCTGCTCTGGTAATAAATTGTGTTTGACTGTGTTATAGAGTAATTTGAAAGTCCATTTTTTACATTTATCAACTTTTGACAAAAAGTTTACGACTGATCATATTGATGTTTTGTGTGCATGTTAGGGCTTATAAAACATATATTAAAAATTGCAATCTTAATAATTATATTGAATAATTATTTATACATTTTATTTTTATTTTATTTTTATACGCGAGCTATACATTTTTAAAGAAACGGCCAATAAATGCGTTTCTTTACAATAAACCCTTTTTCCGTTAGATGCAGCTTTCTTTTGTGAAAACGCAAAATTACATATGTTTTTAGGTTTTTTACCATTTCCCTTAAACTTTGTGATGCTACTCGTAAACTTAATATCTAAATTAAAACCAAAGTTATCAATTATGATTAATTATTTTAGGCTTTAAATCGTCTAATTCTATTTGACTATAAATACAACATTACTAACTCTATTAAATACTGTTGCAGAGGCTCAGTGAGCTGTTTCCAATTAATACCAGCGGCATCTGTTACTGCACCACCAAATCCTTCCACATTTTGATATTTTATATTAGGATCTATTACCAGATTTGTAGAACAGCAACTTTCTAAAGATAAAAATTAATTGTTTTAAAGATATTAGTATATTTCAATGATATATTATAAACTATTAATGAAAATTTGATTGGAAATAGCGCATCGCAGTTAATCGATGTGCCCGGCATGAATTTTTCTATCCGATTTTCATTACTTTCGTGGTCCATTACTAAAAAATAGTGGTTTAATTTAGGTACTTACCATTTATATCAGATGAAAGTCGCAGCGTAGATCTCATTGTTTTAAAACGAAGACCTGCCTGAAATTACATTATTTCTTAAGAATGTGTAGTAGCAAATAAATAAAACAATCAAACTTAAGTGCCTCTCTGGCGCTACTTAAAAAACGGTTTAGCGGGACTTGAAGTAGGCGATGGAGCTCAATATTTTGACTGTCCCTGCGCGACACCTGTAACTCCAAATAAGCAATAAAGTTTAAAAGTAGCTGTAACATTTTTTTTTAATTATGCGATATGGCATTTTTACCCGATTCGCTAGCACATGTGTTTTCCCCATCTTATGACTCAGTACTTCAAGCGAGATGTGAAAATGCAACTCTGCCTAGCGACGGAGGCGGCCGTAGACTGTCGTTTATTTTTCAGTTGTCGGCACTTTTGCACAGGCAACTGGTTAGTCGAAGTCAGAAGTCGCGTCCCAATAGAAAATCTATAAATATAATATTTAAAAAAAAAACTAAAGTACCTTGGAAGATGTATAGGTAATATAATTTCCCGGTTTCGGTATTGTCCTAACAATGTCATCGCAATAAGTTGCATTACAAACACACACGACCGATTCGTCTTGTATATAACGTTTGGCGCATTCGTTTCCAGCTGAAATATGTTTACATTAACATTAATAAATAAATACATTTTATTTAATCAATGACGTATCAACTTTTACGGGCATAGGCAGAAATAATGGAGCGCTACCTCACTCCAGACAGCTCTCTTGCTTTCCTTACATCCAAAGAACTCATAAATACAGCTAGAAGTTTTTTTTATATTATAGAAGTAAAGGCATTTTATACTAAGCTACCAAAGTGCTTGTATCATAGAAACAGGACAACCAAAGTACATATATCAAAGATACATTGGTACCGGTGAGTGTTTTCGGCTTACGTAGCCATTGCACAGCCACTACACCACGGTCGCCTTAAGTGCATTTGAACATCATATGTATTAAAATCTGTGCGGCTACTTTGCACACCTATGTATTTGTTCACTAAATATATCACTAAACCACTACGTCGAAATTTTAATATTCATTACTTGTTAAAGCCATACGATTAATTATTGATCTTATTTTATTCATCTTTCAATGTTTGGGCAAACCGACGCAACACAATTGCTTGCAATTTTAGGGATGTTATTAGATTGGGAACCGATTATAGTGATTATACCATGCCATATCACAATACAGCCATACCGGGATAGTACAAGCACAAGTATACAAACCAGGAAAGTAACCTAGCCGCGTTTCGGGATTAGCTTGTAAGATGCCAGTTTCAACTAGGCCGGCATAGTGGATGTGACTGATACATACTAATATTTAAATGTAGCCATACAATAAAAATAAAAAACATTTTTTACGCAAAACTATTCATCAAGCCATCCGCAATTGTTACCCACACACACACACACTCCTTAATATAAACATCGGTGTTAATAACGCATTAAGTATCTATTCCATTCTTAAAATTAAAAAAATAAAATCCAAAAGATACTTACCCTCAGTTAAAGTTGATGCCAGCGCCAGTAAAGTGGCTATAGTTACTTTCATCGCTAATTGATGTCCCTTCAAAAATATAATTAAGAAGTCCTAAAACATTTGTTAATTATCTTTACTTCATATTTAAAAAAAACATTGTACAAGTTATGAAAAATTAATAAATATAATGTTTGTATTTATAAACAAAACATCTGAACACACGCATTCACTCACCCAAGATTGCCTATTAAATTAAAAAAGTAATGGAGAAACTTCCTTTCTTCTTACGCAACTCTACATCTCAGTTAACTGTCGAGTTCAAACTGAGAGATATTGCATATAACGGAAACATTGATAAAGTTCAAAGAATTTTAAAAATAAATATATTATTATCGCATTACGTACCACTTAAGGACGCGGGACTTGTACTAGTAAAGGCTAGCCAATCGAAATCGTCCTACTTTAAGCCGTTACAATATATTAATAAACCAAGTTGACATTGGTTACTGTACCAAATGTGTATATATAATATAAGATAAAGATAATAATATATAATTAATATACAAAATATAAAAGTAATCGCAAAAATAATGAAATTAAATTGATATGTCATAATGTTCATATTATTTGTCATAAAATTATCTTTCCTAACAACAAAATAATATTTATTACTTTTTGCTATCAACTATGTTGATAAACACAGCTTTTACAATTCTGACTGTCGCTGAGTTACTAAAGTATTTTCTGAGGTTTAGCGCGAACATTTTTTATGACAAAAAAATACAATATTACGGCTTACTGTCGCGTACGCTTTGCAGCCATCACTTCTATGACGACTATGATCGCTGCAAAGCTTTTTTCTAAACGACGTATTTAAATAATCAGTTTCTATAGCTTTTAATGCAGTTCGTATCGCGATGTCTTTTCAAATGACTTTATATAGATGTTAAAATTTTATATAGATGTTATTTTTAATCCGCCTATAACGCTTATATGGTGGTTTATACATATAAGCGTAAATAATAGCGAGGAAAGCCGCTGACATACAACTCCTCTATAACTAGCACCTCGTTCGAGTTTTCGGTTTCAAATATTTTAGGCCAAAATTTGTCAACTAGTGGGCCAATGGATAAGCCGCTCTCTTTTTTCTTGCTTGATCATTAATTTATGTAGTTTTGGTGCCGAATTTTAGCCCAAATGTTAACAATTTTTTATCCAAGAAACTCTTTATGATTTAGATTGAAACTAAATACCACATTAGACACGTTCAGTTGAAGTTTTCCTTTTATGAATAAGATATTTGGAACTTACGTCCGGTCGATACGGGTTAGTAAATTAAACTAGTTTGGTACGATTAGAATTTAGACAGCGCCACAAAACAAACCACAAATGTTGATGGTTTAAAGAAAATTTTATTTGGAGGCACTGAGACTTTTTTCTTCCTTGAAGTACCTTCGATAATTCCACAATGGTTATTTATTGAATTTCATCATTGTTTTTGATTGCCCTACAAAAAGCATGTCTCAGTAGTCTACTATCTTCGTGTAGACGACGACGTAGCGCTTTTCCACGAGCACTACACGCCCTTGCTTTTTAAGAATGTCCTCGATTTGATGGAGGAACAATATTTTTTGTCGTTAGTGCATTAAATAATATACATACATGTAATCATTGAAAATTAAAAAAAAACGCCTCACATGTCACATACGAGTGTTTATCTTATTTGTCTTAAAGGGTATATAAAAAATATATAAATCTAATGCGTTAATTCAAGGATTCTTAAGAAAGCTGAGTTGCCTAGTGCCCATAACCAAAAGCTTATATGAAGAGAATTGTGGATGTGAAGGAAGCGAGGGACTGTCGGGACTGTGGCAAGTGACAATTTATTTTATTGATTGGTGTATAAAAGCCGGCAGGCGACTGAGACAGACATAAACTGTGTCGGTTTCTTCAGTCATTGGTATTCTTGACCCAATCGGACCAATCAACATCAAGGAAAGAGAATGGAATAATCAAATAAAGACATTTTAAGAAGACAATATATTTAAATTTTTCATACAAATTTTAACATATTATTTTAAAATACTGTACATTGTCACCAACATTCCTAAATAAATATTTTATTACTTCGCATTTAAAAACAAAAGTAGTAGACAAATAAAAGGAAAATAAGTACCCTTGATAACTTTAAAAATATTATGAATATTTATATTATGCAGAAGTAATAAAATTATTATTTATCAATCTTGTCGACATAAAACATTTTATATTCCTCTTGATATGGCAGGTTGTCGATATGAAAGTATTATAAACGTTTTAAACCACTTCCTATTGCCGAACAAAGATCACTAAATTAATTTATTTACATGACGTATTGCAGAATATTGCCAATGTCTTAATTTTAAACATTAATTAAAACAGCAAAAGAGACAGGTTAATCTCATATGAGTACATCATATTTATTAAAATAATTCAAAAAAATCACAAAAAGCAGATCTCTTTTGCTTGTTATTCAATATATTTGAACACGATTTAAGTCTATCTAAATTTCCTCTTTATTATTCAATAATTTCTAACAAAATACTAATTTTCCTTTAAGTGACATGTAAAAAACATTCACAACTAAATAAGTTCGTTAAAGTAGGTAAGTACCACGTGACCTTTAAACATAAAACCATCGTTGAGCAACCATTTGATTGCCATACTAAAAAAATACTTAACACTAATTCACTTTACAATATTTACCTAATATAAATCTATGAAATAAATACAAAAAAATCTCTTATATATCTAAAATAATTCCCTACTTTCATGTCTTGGAACTAAAACTATGAATGCATATAAAGCTGTCATTCCACTACTGTTCACGCATGAGCACGGTACAACAAAGTTGAAAATAAACCTTTTGCATAAAGTAAGTCGGACAGTTTGCTGGCAAATTGATAATTTTTTTTATTGTGATAAATAAGTGGAGTTCAAATAGCTGCTATAACAGAAAATAAAAAAACAACTCGGTTTATGGTTGACTCAGTCACCGTACTTTTGGTACACATCAGTCAGAGGTACTTTCACACTTCTTTTGCAGAAATCAAGGGTTGGAATAAGGAATTTATTTTCTTATTTCCGTGCACAGCAGTGGAATTGCGGCCTAAAAACTTAATTCTGTTAACTATTGGACCTCTTTAAAATAATTAACCATTTCACGTCACCAGCTTTATGCATTTTGAATGTTTTAATATAATAAGTACTCTGTATTAGCGTTTTTAAATGAGACCTAGTTGGTGACGTCACGATAATAATGGCATACAAGAGTTCCACACACACACACACGTCAAGTTGCGCGGGCCCTATAACATATTTGACTAAAAGAGAGATCAAATCATTGCCACATAAAATACTTATTGTTTAATTAACCGGCAGCCCGCGTGAGTTTCATACATTTCGACCAACATTTTGTACTTCGAAGGTTGAAAGTAGGAATCTAGTTTGAAAGTAAAAAAAACAATAAAAGTAAAAAGTTAACAACTATTTTAACTAAAATATTTGCACCATCGATGGTGAGCTCAATAGCTCTATCTATATAAACAATTATTATAAAATAGAAAAAAAAGAATCTATGGGTTTTGAAGGGAAACCAGAGTAAGAATATAGAAGAAGCGATTTTCTTGACATAACATTTTACAACTTTATAGGACACATAGATAGATGGCGCTATGTGGGAGCATATGTCAATTTGACATTAAATACATTTGTTTTGACATTTTTCTGTTTAAAACTCATTATATAAACGATCCAAATATAATACACATCAATTTAACTCTAAATTTCCTATCAAAATTAAATTAAGTACAAATAAGATAAAAACCCTAAAGGGCAATTACTTTTACATTAATTCTCACATAGCTTCTAATGCCATCTTATGGTGTTTTTGTACTGTGAAAATCGCTCGTGGTATTAAAATACAGGTATTCTTAAAAAAAAGGAGAGAACTCACTGGGTTTATAAAAATGCTACCTAGATCATAGCTGCCTATCTATAAAACAATAGCTACATAATTTCAAAATTATAATCTCGTATAAGCTACTGGCATTGTTTAAAAAAATCTCCTACTTGATACCAGAAGTATCGTATAAATTATTTCTTAGACCATAATACCAACAACATGAACACGATTTCAATATAATCCAATGCTATTTACAATCTGTGATATAGAATCTATAGATACATATTGCTGGATAAAAGTTGTAAATAAAGAATTTTTTGTATATCTATTTATAAATAACATAAAAATAAAATTGCCAATTTATCCTAAATAGGTACTTTGCAAATAGAAGATTTATTTATAACATATAAATGGTACAATTTGTAATTGTAAGCTTTAATAGAAAATATAAGTTTTTAAAGTACTACATTCACGGTACCTATACTATACAATATAGCCTTTTCTCTAATAATAAAATTGTACAATAAAGTTTTTATAAAGAGAATATTTGTGTATTGATTATTTTACTCAGGTAAGTTGTATTTAAATATTCCATTTTTGAACTTCGTCTACAAGGCGTCTCTAGAAAACAATTTGTCGCAAGCAATTTGGTCACTTAATTTAATGAAGAATGCAATATCTTTTCAACGACTATTGTTTATTCATAAATACCACCTTTATAAAATGTGAATAATATTTAATAATTTATTAATAGAGAAAAGGCACTTGCATTAATTTATGTTCATGTAACATAATTTAATAGAGGCACTGCGTGTTTCAATACTACCTTCCTTATATACTTAAATCAATAATATTTTACAAGTATATCGATATCTGATAGACTAATAATTTATTCTATAATACTTTTAATGTAATGCCTGTACGTAGGCAACAACCATATTTATCCTTTATAGAATATTCACCTATTACTTGACTATGCATCAAGTTCAAGTAGAAAAGAAAGAAATTGGACCACATTATGTATTAAACAAATTAAGGTGATATCTCACTGCCACGTACACACACGTTACAAGCGGGCCACTCTAAAGTGGTTCATATTAAAAATTGTGTTAAGCTGTTTTGTAACAACGCTTTAAATTTTAATTTAAAGGCGTGAAAATTTGATTGATTGATTGACGTGATATGATAATGAGCGGCAATGACTCGGACGAGCCTGGCTGCCCACCCGGTGAGATACAGGATTAAAGAGCAGAGAAGACATTTTGATGAAAGCCAATTAGTTTTACCCAACAATTACCCTTAGTTCAAACATTTAAATATCGTCTTTTGAGTGTCAATGTTCTGAGAGAAACATCTGCGTGCGCAACAATGGAGTACTGGCCTTATAAACAATATAAAATGATTATATTTACACTGATTAATAGTAATGAATTAAGTGTTTTGCATAATCTCGTCCAACTATAAAGTAACTTCTATCAGATAAATCGAATTCAGTCATGGGCGATGTCCAAAAATTAGATTTAGAAATAGATATCTACAGACATTAAAAATTGAGCTATACAATAAAGATTCAGATACAAAAATACTTGTGGCGTATTTTTCAGATCACAATTTGCTATATTACAATCAATTTAGAGATACATTTTGCTAATAAATTTGTTTTTTTTCTTCTGTTATGAAGTCTCTTGTAGAACATAGATGTAGAGTGCAAGTAGTATTAGAACCATTATTAAGATATTAGAATATCCTAACAAAGATATATAAAAGTCTTAATTACACTATTCTAAATCCAGAATCCAAATCGTCAGGAAGTTCTCGTCTAGTTAGACCAAAAATAACTTAATAAATTATATTAATTGTAGATTGTAAAACAAAACTTGAACCGTGGGACACGTGACTGTGCCATGATGTGACATAGTGAATGTTTTTGACAGCTCTGCCTTCTTTTTAGGCATCTGTCAAAAACAAGGTTGCCAACAAGAAAAAATAATACCTAATCAAAGTATTCGAATAACGTATTATAGACATATTAAAAAGATTGATAAAATAAATTTCTTCATTAAAAAGTGAGTAAATAGAAGGATAGAAGAAGGCGACTCTGAATTTTCCTCAATCAAATCAAGGATATTTAAAAAAGAGATAAAAAATTATTGATGTAAAGGAAGCTAGCCAGGATCAGAGAGAGTGGCACTCTACCTTTGTGGGATTTGATACTGAATTCAATATAGTGTAATAAATCCTTTCACAGATTGTTTTGACGTTTCAAATGAAGTATTTAGGTATGATAAGTTGTTGAGACTATATTAAAGTATTCAAATGATATTTATACATCTTAAAATAGTTATTTTAATAGCTTAGAGCCTAAGATTAGGCCGTAAAGCCTTTTTACTAATGTAAGTCCCAGGCTGTTTTCGGCAAGATGTGTTTATTTTCAGTTCAGTCTTTAACTAGCCTGTAGATATGGTGTTGTGCGCCATGTTCACTGTTTGACACTTCGAATACGAACGCGGCACATAATAATGTCTCTTGTGTATCCCTATTTGAAACCACCTATAAAGAAAAAAAGAAAGCAATTAAAAAATATATTTTTTTAGAAACTAGGAATTTTTCTAGTTGGTTTTCATTTGCTTAGGCTGCAGATCCAGAATAGTACAGATCAGCGTTTTAAGCTAATCTTAAAGGGTGCCGGTTCCAACCAGGCCGACATAAGGATTGAAACTAAAATTTGTACTGTAGTAGAAGACGTCTTAATTCATTAACCGTACTCAGGTGAGGTGCTGTCATATGTCAACGTTCACAAGTATCTTACACAGAGGAGGAATCTGGGCTTTATCAATGTGTCAAAGCTTATTTTTCTGTAGCTGGTACTTATGTATGTAATTAGGTGAGTTCCAGAAATGTTTTCAAAGGTTTTATATCTAAGGAGAACTTTTGATCGATTAAACTTATATGCAGATAACTTTTAATTTTCTGATGCTGATAATTTGGTATGTGCTAATATACATAATATAAAATGTTCATCACCTAAGGCTGAAAATTTTAACCCACTACTCTTGTTTTGGAATTCCATTTTTTTTATTGTTACTCGACATTTGAAAGCACCCCGCTTGATGTTAAGCTGGAGTGTGGTCCATGAATGGATGTCATTGCTACTACAATTCAATACTACAACCGGCTACTTACAAACTGATCCCGAAACGTGACCAAATCACTTTACGGTCTGTATACTTGTACGTGGTGGTACTACCCCGGGTCGGCAGACTGGGTACCACTCTTTGACAACCAGACCCCAAGCATATCTAGCAAGCATCTACCTCTTTTTTTATTAACATTATTTATTGCATTATTTAATTTAATTATTAAATATTACAAATAAAAGCTATGAAACAAATATTTGCTCCGACCGGGAATCGAACCCGGGACTTTACGCGCAACAAACCAATCGCTGAACATTCGTCCACGCCTATCGTCCATACAAATTAGCGAAAAAAAGATTTATTTACCGTAAAAAATAATTTACAGTAAATAAATCAAATAACTAGGAAATCTAACGGCAAGTAAATATAAATTAAGATTGTCTATATTATTGGCGCCAATAAATTAGCATTGTTTAACACGAATGTGTTAGATAATAAAAATACATTTGACTTGACTTCGCACGAACTTGTGAATTAATATGAAGCAGAACATTGAATTCAAAATACTAGCTCGTAGTAGTAGTAAAATAAATAAATGGTAACCTTGTGATGCATTGTACTTAGATACAGGTATTTTCTCTTAGAAATTGTAATACTATAAAAAACAATAACGGGTGTCCCAACATTAACAAAAGCGCGGTTTTAAATCTAAATTAGCCGCCATTTTCTGTGGCCAGAATTGGATGTAATTGATGTGGACATCAACAAGACGGTGCGACCTGCCACAGAGCACGTGAAGCAATGGTGTTACTGCAGACTAAGGTCGTGTCATTTCTCGATTTGACGATCAACATTGGCCACCAAGAATGTGCGATCTAACAGCGATGGATGTTTTTCTTTGGGGCTATGGGAAGGAAAAGGTGCATGCGAATAGGTCTGAAACAGTTGAACATCTTGAAGAGGAAATACGGCGCGTTATTCAAATTTCACCAAAAGAATAACCCTGTGCCAGGGGTTTCTGACCACCATTTGTCTAGTGTTGTATTATATTTCACGTTTAATCGAAACTATTTTTATTTATGTTGAAATTAAAAATGTTTGCCTAATTCAAAGAATTAATGTGTTTCTCTTAGACAATATGTAAATGTCAATATATAATACAATTAAACTTCATTAAAAGTAATAATTAACTAATTAAACTATAAATAAAAAATCTAATGACGATATTTTCTCTTTAAAATTAAACCCGGCATTCTTGTTGGGACAGCCGGTAATAAAAAAAAAATATTGAAGATCGCCATATGATAGGGCACCGCCTGATGTTAAACTGAAGTGCGGCGACTGAAGCATGAAGCTACCAAGTTAGCAGTCGCATAATAAAAAATAAATAAAAAACGATACATACTTGTAATATAGTAAAGTTTTCCAAGACGCTATTCATCATGTACTTCTCTGGTAAATGTTTGAGTTTATGTATAAAATTCACCATATATTCGCACATAGGTGATCGCTGAATACGATATACAAATCTACCACCCTCGAACCTAGCGTAGTCCGTTTCAACTTTCTCAACAACTTGCTTCCCAAATGAACACACTTTAGTACTGCACGTTATTGTCATATTTTCGTTGCTTTCATATCTGAAATTAAGATAACACTTTAATTTTGATCTTTAAGGGTTTTATAGCGGCTACTGTATTTATTTTGTAAAGGCGCCATAATGGAGTTTGGCAAACAATCAATCAACAAAATTGTCACGCCTCAATTCTTACAAGGATAGGCAGAGATAATGGAGCGCTACTTTTTACAATTTTGACGCAACTCTCTCGCTTGCTGCGGTCTATATTTCTCCCCATACTATTATAATTCTATGGATTCGGGCGCTGGGACTAGAGTTACCAACTCAGTTAATTATTATTTTTTATTACACATTTCTATACTAAGCTACTAAAGTGCTTGTATCATAAAAACAGGACAACCAAAGTACATATATCAAAGATACATTGGTACCGGTGAGTAGTTTCGAACCCGTGCCACTCGGCTTACGAAGCCATTGCACTGCCACTACACCACGGTCGTCTCCCCATTAATCCAGGTGATAAAAAAAAATTAAATATATTTTATTTAAAGTTGTATTTTTTACACTGCGACAAGTTGCTTGTAATATCTCATAGTCATAAAATTGTTTACATGTGAAATCATTGAACGGACATCATTCATTTTGAGATTTTATGAACTACTTTTGTAATGCCCAATGATGAAAATATATATATTTATATATATATATAAATACATGTATTGATAAAACTAATAACGATTTTGCGTTTAATTGCTGTGTGATTGAGTTATTAGAAAAATAAGATATTGATTTTGTATCGTCTGTCAATCACAAAGACACGCCCTTCAAAAGTTCAAAAGCGAATCTTGAATTTCACCCAATTTATTATTGGTTTATATTAAAATGTATGTAATTTATGTAAATAAATAAGAACAGCGATTCAGTACTCACACACTGGTGACTCCGTAAAATGCTTGAGGGTCATCCAAATTACTAGTATTTAAATCCGCCCAAAATTTGACCAAAAAGAATGCATTTCTTGGTCCTTTTTCATATAATTCTTTTAGGCCCCCTTTTTTCTCGGGGAATTTATCATTTATTTGTTGTACATCCACAGACTGAAAGAAAATCGTTCATTATTATTATTACAAATAATCAAATCACTACACTTCCATTTTTTGAATGGAGAATTGAAAGAGAATTGTGAAGGAGCGAGGGAGTTGTGTCAGGATCGTGGCAAGTGGCGCTCCATTGTCTCTGCCTATCTCTGTGAAAAAATGGCATGACAATTTGAATTGAGGCAGAGACAACGGAGAGTCATTTTTTTTATTCTTTCTCGTGGCTCTATTGGCTCGACATATATCAACATTCCGTCTGATGTTAAGCTGGAGTGCGATCCATGAATGCAAAGATCCATGACTGTTATAGTTATTCCATGGATCTTTGCAGAACTCTGCCTGATGTTAAACTGGAGAGTCGCAATCGCATCTAATATGCCAGTGTAGTTGGAACAAGTAACTCAAGCTGACCCCGAAACGCAACTGAGTCACTTCACGGTCTGTACACTTCAAAGACTGTGCTACAAAAAAGCAAGTTAATCAGCAGATTCACTTTTAAAAATGTTTTTTTTTGTGACTCGACATATGAGCTTGATGTTAAGCTCGAGTGTGGTCTATGAGTGGTAAGAAGCAGTAACATCCACTATGCCGGCCTAGTTGTAACCGGCAACTCACAAGCTGATCCCAAAACGCGACTAAATTATTTCACGGTCTGTATACTTGTAAGTGGTGGTACTACCTCGGATCGGCAGACTGGGTACTAATAACCAGATAACCAGACCCGAAGCAAATATCCGCCTCTTTTTTTATTAACAATGCTCCGACCGGGAGTCGAACCCGGGACTTTACGCGCAACAAATCAATCGCTGATCGATCGGCCATGCCTGTCGTCAAATATATATACTATATTTCATGTGTAGGTACTTTTTATGGTTCATTTGTTATTAGGTATGCTTTTAGTTAATATTACGATAATTACAAATTTTTAACTCTTGCATGAAAATTAATTATCATAGCTTATACTTACTTCTAATAAAGGATCTGCGTACGTAACTGTACCACCTATATGAACAAAGAGATGTTGTGCCGCTGCCGTACTTGGCGGATACTGCAAGTTAAAAATTATAATAATTAGATTATTGACAAACTTAAAAATAAGGCCAGATAAAATCTCTACTTAGTTAATCTGTCTCGAATTATTTTTGTGGGACTGCAGTTAATATCAATTAGTATAAAAAAGTTGTTATAAATACAAAAATAAGGAATATACAGTCGAATTGAGAACCTCCTCCTTTTATATGACTTCGTTATAAATCTAGTTTTACACGGGTGAAACCGCGGGCACAGCTATCAACATAAATACAAAAATCAAACCAACCGTATCAGGATCTCTCGGATGTTCCACAAAGGCTGAGAACTCAACCAGCCTTAATTTATGTGTTGCTATTGCACGTCCCTCCCATGGGGGTGGTGGCGCAACGTCTGCACTACCAGGGACCCCTACGCTAGGTACACCCTTGTAACCAGGACCAGGGAATGGTTTTACACTGTAAGAGAAATATTCATTAACAGATTAGAAGATGTAGTGACAAGGATTGACATAGGAATGCTTAGATGGTTTGGGCACGTGGAAAGAATGAGTGAAAGTAGATTGGCGCAAGGAATTTATAAATCTGATGAGGATGGATGCGTTAAACAAGGCAGGAGAGTGTTTTCCGACCATATCAGACATCCTCAAGAATGCTGACTCTCAAAGTGCTCCTAACCGCAGTAGAGTATGAAGAGAAAGTAAGCTTCGGACATAACGAGGGATCGCTGCCATCACATCCACAATCCTTTTTATACAAGCCCTACGTTTATGGACACTAGGCAACCCAGCTTTCTTGAGATTGTCTCTGGTTTCCCAGGAGGTCTGCCTCGTTTAACGTATCCATCCATATTATATTCCTTTCATCAATCTACTCTTTTTAAATTAACCTGCGAAGGACTAAAATCAGATTCTCTTTAAACAAATTATGGTTATGCTGCTTTTATTTTTTCCCCTAATATTCTAATGCTAGTTTTCAAACATAAAGTAGTAATAATAATTGGATAGAAAAAATCACGTGTGCACATCAGTCCAATTGTTATTACTATTCGAAAATAATTGTAACTTGGGCTCTTTTGCATGGTTAAATGATTCATTGTCAACTACTATGGCCTCGGAAAGGCTCCGCTGAGAATTTGATATCAATATCTCAAAAATGTATAAAGTTGCAATAGCAATACAGAAATACACACAAAAATAAATTAAACTATAAATAAAAAGTATGCTCTAGAGACGTCCCATCAGAGATAGTCCCAAGAAGACTGGCAACATTTCCCCTTTGTATAGCGAGGTTCAATGCGTTGGCAGAAATAATTGCAGCCTTAATTGTATATATAAAATATAAACTTACTCTTGCGATGTGCCAGCTTGTAAACCAGGCTGCCAAAATTGCTGAAAACGAAAAATAATACAATTAATTCAATAATATAGTTAATTATTCCAATTTAAAGCAATGTACACCGTTAAGCTAATTTAAAAAATCCTTGTTAGAAAGCCCGTCAATTCAATACTTGTAGACAACAAAAAAACAATGAAACAAAGTTAGAATGAATCTCAGAGCCCATTTTTTAAATATATTTTCCAAATTATTATATTTTAATATTAATATTGTATAAAAAGAATTGATTTCGTCACGAGGAATTTCTTTGGGTTTTCGTTTTTACCGTTGTTAAGTTATAACTCCATTTCCATACGTTTATTTTTACTTTCGACAGTGATTTATCAATCAGTTAACCGATCAAGTGATTATCTCGGTTAACTGATTTACCTATTCATAGTATTATTGTATTAAGTATAATTAATTAATGGACATTTTATTATGGACAATTAAAAATTTTCTTAAAATTATTACATGTAATAGTACAAAGTGCTCAAAATCCTTTTAATTCATTAAAATCATTATACAATATAAAACTAGACAAAGGAATGTAATGTACGTAACAATTCATTTCCGTTCGAAAAAAAAATTTAATTTTAATCAATTTATGATTTATTTTGAAATATTTTTTACTTACTTTTTTTAATTATAAGAAAATTCTAAAGCCAATCTCAATAATTGATTCAATTCAATAATACCTATAAATAGCTATCAAAAGTAAAATAAACGAATGCAAACAACGAACAAAACTGATTAAAATGAGAAAATGTGAAGCACTATTAATATACGTAAAGCGAAGGTTAGGGTCGAATATAGTTTAATTATTGTCGAACACGAAACAAAGCTGTAGTTTTATGGGAAAACGAAGCCATGCCTTCTAAAACACTCGTACCGTTGGATGGTACACTGGATGAGGCAATCCAGCTACTATTTGAGCACTAGAGAGCGAGGACATTGACTGCATCGCCTTTTCTTTCATCATGGCGCCATCCTAAATGTCATTTTACTAGTTATTGTTATATAATAGAAATCTAACGGAAACGAATATAAAATTTCCTCAACAATCTACACGTTTAATAATTGATTTTCTACCGTAACAAAATATACTTAGAATAAAAATATAAATTAATATTTCTTAGTAAACTGATAGATATGTAAAAATAGTGTACCAGTTATTCGTAGGAATAATAGAAAACCCTACGTAGTCGGTAGTCTGAACTTTTATGGAACGGTGTTTGAATTATTACACACATTTCCTGTATTGTGATTTAATTAAATGGAAATCAATCGTAGTCTATACAGCCTAGTTCTTTAGTTAAATATTTATCATGTCAATGTATTTCATGGGTAGTTTTAAGAAAAATGTTAATGTTGATTCCTAAAACTTTATAAGGAGTCTTGGTAAGAATATAAAATAACATGATTCATAGTGTTTTAAATTACCTAGTATTTCAATTTAAGACCTAGCTACGTAATTTGAAAATAATTTAGCTATAATAAATCCACCATTACTAGAGTAATATTAAAGACAACACAAGTATTGGGAATTAATTTGACAGGACACTATACGTCAGTTGCAGTTACCCGCCAAAACTCGGGACTCTATTGTTTTTCCTTATATCTCTGCGTTGGACAATAAAATACTTGGAAAGTAACTTCGGAAAGTCAAGGTTGTGTCTATAGACGTTTATTAACAGTATAATCGATTTGCTGATAAGGCAAAGCGTGTCGCGCAAATTTAGCAACAGTTATATTTGCCTTTATTATAAATTCGTAAACACATACCACTTTAAGTTTTGCTTGGATTTCTCTTAATTTTCGCCTTGCTAGTACTTGTATATGTGAAGAGACCTGTTTTCTTGTCCTTGTTTTTCCCGTTCTTAATTTAATATATCTTGCTATCAGCTCATTTCTTCCTGAAATAATAGAAATTATTTAACATTCACTGTTCGGTAGAGTAAACATTCTTGAGTTGAAAATAACTGTAAATTAATATTGAAATGAAACCATTTTAATTTTATTAATTGAAATATCAGGAATAGCGTTGTGAAAATACAAACAGGGAAATGTTGTCTGTACCGGCGGCGGCGCTGGGTATCAAGTAATTTTCAAAATGTTTTGAATAGCTATTTTCAATGATTGAAACTGCAGTCGAGGCTGGAATTCAAGGGAGGATTGCATGGCGGGAATGCGAACGATCGTTGTTAAAATAAATTTTGTTATCCACTTCAACGCAAATCGTACCTGGTATTTTGTGATTTTTTTATTCCATTTTTTTATTGTTATATTTATTACATATATCACAGGTTTTTATTGTTAAAACTAATCTACAGGACCTACTGCGTGTTTATAAAAATATCAAAGATATCTTGCGTGAAAATACGTACTCATTAAGTAGTAACCAGAAATAGAACTATGTCTTCACGGGCCATAAAAGCAATAAACTACAAGTAACAAATTAAGATTGTGTCTTTGGGGAATAGTGCGTCAAGACATTACCACGAACTTGGGTAGGTTAATAATAATATTCTGTCTATATTTGTTTACTTATTACCACTAGGCAGACGGCTAGTGATTAATTTCACAATCTGCCGATCCGGGGTTACAAGTGAAGAGACCGTGAAGTGACTTAGACGCGTAAGTTACCGGTTTTAACTAGGCCGGCATAGTGGATGAGACTACTAGTAGCAGTTATTTAACTATAGTAACAGTCGCCTCCATTCATGGATCGATCTCCAGCTTAATATTAGGCAGGGTGCTGTCATATGTAGAGCCTTAATGAAAAAATAAGCAAAATCAAGTTCAGAAGTAAATGAAGTTAAAACATAAACACTCGAATGAAGAGGTTGCGCTGAACTAAATTGAAATCTCATTGAATTTGGGGAATGCGTTGGTGACGAGGCGACTAGTGCGAATTTAATTAACCCCTTGCCTGCCGTTTCTATGCCGACACATGACTAGGCTATTTCATTTTAATGCATGTTTCTAAAGTCACTTTAATCTGTATTGAGCATCTCGTAAAACCAATCGCCTACCGGTAATTAGCTTCGTTTGGAGCATTAACAATATTTTAAGAGTACTAAAATTATATGTCGAGTTTGAAAACTAATTTTACAGCGTGGTTATAATTAGTCGGTTAACTGCTCTAACAAATTGCTGTTAACAGAAATTAGTTAACATAGTAAACACGTCGTAAGTTAGACTCGGCGACATCGGTGGCCGCGAATCGGCATTAAGAGTGCTTTCACCCGAAACGTCGTGTGCATCTCTATAAATAGTGCACTGTTGAGAAGGATCCACTCGAAACGTTTCTATTCTACAGTGAATAGAAAAACAAGAGATCATTATTTATTAGTTCGTTAGTTAGCTAATTTGGTCCGTTGCCAGTGAGACGCCACGCTCTCGCGCACTCCACGCGGATCCCCGTGCGTGTTTTCTAAACCTACTATGAATAATAATAAAAGAATTATGATTCCATAAAAAAAATCTTGGCATCTATTGATTATGATATTAAAACTAAACTCTGGAGTTTTGATAAACATTATTTTCATTCATTTCATAGCTCGAAACTTCAAAGGTAATTTATTCGATATAGCTAGGGATATATTGGAGATCCATCAGAAATACATTAGGTCGCGCCTTCAGATAATAACCTCGCGATTGTTTAAGCTAAAAAATGCTTTGAGATCTTCAAATATATTTGCTTTTATCAATGAAAGAAACATTAGAGAAGTTTCTGAAGGAGACGACGTTGCCGAATTTTACGCTGACCCAAACAGAAGTTATGCGAATATCCTAGTAGCAGTGAAGGGTTGAGTTGCGACGGGTCTAAGGAGGATTTCTTGAGAGACAATCGGGAGTTATGCCTGAAGTCGGGCGGGGCGCTAAACATCGGGCGCGGGCGGCCCGCCCCTTCTTTATATTTTCTTACTGCGTTCGCCGCCTAGCAGCGCGGCCGGGCCCCTTACACGCTCGCTCGCTCACTAATTGCGCATTCTTCGCATAGTTTAGCCCTCCCGGCGAACCCCTCACTGCCGCCCCGGACCACGTGAAGCCGTGCGCCGACGAAACTTTCATACTTTCAGGATATTGAGCGGTTTTGAATGTCTTAACTCACGAAAGCGCCGGCAACGGTGGTTGAAGATGGTTCCTTTGTACAACTGCTCCGAACTGTCCGGTAACTTTACCCTCTTGAAGATCTTGCACTCCATGAATATTGGCAATATCAGCACAATGACGAACTGACTGAAGGGAGAGCAATTTCATTTAAGAGATCTTATTTATTACCTAAGGTCATTATTATTTGTAAATATTGTGCAATTAATTAATATACGAGCACAATTCATTCTGTTTAGAGATTCTAAAAATAAAGTTTGCACTAAACGCTACGTAGCGTAGTGAGTAGATTTGTCCTGGGGAAAAATACGAGGGTGCGGAACGCTGTTCGGACAAGTAAGGGTGACGATCTTTTACAACGTTAGATTAAAGCTCGAGGACAGACACGTCCACGAGTAATGTGGCCATATATTGCACGGACGACGCGTGTCCGCAATTATAGGTACCATGTTAGTAAAACAGAGGGTTTACAAAGCACTTTGACATCACTCTAAGAGACATAAAATTAATAAACTGCACTCTGTCGCCAAGTGAAGTTACTCAGTCGCGTTTTCCAACTAGGCAGGCACAGTGGTTGCTACAGCTACTTGCAGTTATGTAACTTACAAGTATACAGACCGTGAAGTGATTTGGTCATGTTTCGGGATCAGCTTGTAAGTTACCGGTTCCATCTAGGCCGGCATAGTGGATGTGATTGCTGCTCACAGTTAGTGAATTGTATTAGTAGTGACATTCATTCATGGACCACACTTAGGCTTAACATCAAGCGGGGTGCTGTCATATGTCGAGTCACAATTAAAAAAAATTAAAAAAAAATGTAGTAGCAGTCGCCTCCATTTATGGACGGTACTCGAGTTTAACATTAGACAGGATGCAGTCAGATATCAAGCCCCATAAAAAAAATTAATGTTTGTTAAATGTTGACATATTTATACTAAGCTACTAAAGTGCTTGTATGATAGAAACATGACAACCAAAGTACATATATCAAAGATACATTGGTACCAGTGAGTGGTATTTGAACCCATGCATTCGGTTTGCATGACCATTGCACTGCCACTACACCACGGTCGCCCTGAGTGTGACTTCAAATAGGATCAAGAGACACGAGAAAACTTAATTTACATTTCAAGTTCACTCACTGATTACATTTCTTTCCGCCCTTTAAATCACTTAAGGTGGACACTTGGTCCTTCCAAACAAATTTGTTTAGCAATTCCGTCTGCTAGAGAGACTGAGAGGAGAGTCATTTAATTAAACCCGGGACGTAATGTTCGCGCGGACTTAATGTGCGTCCGGTGGTATAATAAAGCCACCATTTAATGTGTCATGTCAATTGCCAGCAAAGACATTACGCTTTTGCAAATAACAATTTTATAATGTAAAATATTTAGCTAAAGAAATGTTTGTTTAATTCATTAATCAATGTTCGCGCAAAATCTAAGAAAATACTAAAGAAATGTCCTTTGGTCGGCATAGTGTTGGTCGTTTTTTTCAGTCGTCGGCGCTCTTGGACTGTCCTTCTAACAAGTCGAGTTGAGGTGACGCGTCTTAATAAAAACGAAATAAATGTTGTTAAGTTTTGTCCGGTATAGTAAGAATTGTCAGTGTCTACGTAAAAAAAATATTTTATCTTATTGTGGCTCGGCAGCACCTTGACTGATTTAAAGCGGGAATGCAATCTAGAATCAAAGTGACCTTGACTATAGGTAAATAACTGTAAATAGCATTCATACCCACTATGCCTGCCTAGTTGGAACTGGCAACTTCCAATCAGGCACTTCGAAGTGAGAAGTTGAGTCAGAATAAAAAATGTTTTAAAGAATCGGTAATTCAGAAGTGGCAAGGTTTCGTTCTGAGTGGCAAACGTCACGTCCCGCTAACGAGCTTCCTAAGTTAACATTGTAACGTGAAAAAATGCATTTCCCTCGCCTTGGTATTCAGCCATTTGAGCTTCATAATTAACGACCATAAAAAGCTTTCTTGTTAACATTCATTGTTCGTTGATAGATCATAGTTTTATTCTTAATATATATATAATATATTATATTATATACATATCTATACTAAGCTATGTATAGATCTATTGTCTCTGCTTATCCCCGTGGGAAAAAAGCGTGACCATTTGATTTGATACCAAGCTTTCTTGTATCATAGAAACAGGACGATAAAACTACATAATATCAAAGATACATTGGTATCAGCAAGTGGTTTTGAACTGGAGGTTCTCAGTTTGGGTAATTATTTCACTACCACTACACCACGGTCGCCTTAAATACGAACTACTTTTTTCAGAATCTTTAATTATTTATTGTGGCTTAGACGTGTATGACGGCACCCCGCCTTATGTTAGGTTGAATTACAGCCATGAATGGAGTCGTCAAATCCAGTCACAACCGGCAATTTTCAAGCTAAAACTAAATACGACTGAGTTGGTTTACGGTATGCACGCTTAAAAGTGGTGGCTAAAATAACTATGAATAATCATAAAAAGAATGAATAATTACAATTATTAAATATCTCGATTCTTATTTTGTGATTATATTTGTGAAAAACCCATTTTTGTGACCTTTGACCTTAAATATCTTAAGACGCGACCACGAGATTTTATAAGACTTTTGAAACAAGTTTGTTTACAGCTTATTAATATATCATTCTAAATGATGACCCTATTTTTTTTCCTTAAATGACTGGAAAAAAATAGTAAACTGGAAATAAAATCCTATTACGTAAAAATAATAAACGATACCTTTAAAATTAATTGATAAAATTACAATTCTATAGCCTAAACACCTTCGCTTCCTGGAAACAGCGACATCGACCGATCAAAAAAGATAATAATTGTCAGTCCACGTCTTTTCATGGAATCCTATTGCGCAAATCGCTTTGTCGGTCAACTTGAATGCGATGCCTTTTGTCTTGTTCTGCCTCCATTGTTACCTTTCGTCACGATGACCTTGCGTACTTGATTAGTTGATATCGTTTCATAAATACGATTAATTGACACGTAAACAGTATTTGTGCATTGTCACTTATTATACCAAGTTATTGTGTAATATTTTCGTTAATAAAAATGACCGTCAAGACGAAATTTAAATTAAAAAGCCTGTGGTGTAGTGGTAGTGAGATGGTACTACAAATCTAGAGCCCCTAGTTCAAAACGACTTGCTATATAACTCAAACGTTTAGTTTATTTGTATGTCAAAATGGTCGCAGAGTTTCTATGATACCAGAATTATTTTAAAAGAATAGCACGACATGCTTCACAGAATACTAACTATTCCTTTATTATTTCAGAGAATATTTTTCGATAGATGAAAGAAAATTAACGAAAGAGATTTATAAATCAGAGGTGAGTAGAAAGGGGATAAAATTTGTAACAATCTTAAAAAAGAGGTCCATTGTCTCTGCCTATCCCAGTGGGAATTGTAGCATATTAATTTGATTGATTGATAAAATATATTAATTAATTATTAACTTACCATACATCTTGCCTTCGTCTGAAAGTATAATCTTACGTCTACCGCATGGTGGATATATGGCCAGTGCTTCCTGAAAACTTTGTTCGATGTCTGGACTCCAAACACCCTCCGCATCTGCCGCCGATAAATCCTATGAAATTAAAAATAAACTTAGCAAAGAGAATAACATAGCTTTCATATAATATTTAATAATTAGATTGCATATTACATGCTAAAGAAAGCTGGGTTGCGGGGATAACCGTAGATCTCGTATAAAGAGAATCGTTCATGTGAGGGAAGCGAGGGAATTGTGTCAGGATTGAGGCAAGTGCCGCTTCTTTGTCTCTGCCTATCCCTGTGGGAAAAAGGCGTGACAATTTAATTGATTGATTGATATTACAAAAGAGGCGGATATTTGCTCCGAGTCTGGTTGTAGACAGTGTTGCCCAGTCTGCCGATCCGGGACAGTACAACCACTTACAAGTGCGCAGACTGTGAAGTGACTCAGTTGCCGTTTCGGATAATCTTCTTGCTGTTATTTAACAGTAGTAGCATTCGCCTTCATGGACTGCACTCCAGCATAACATCAGGCAGGATGCTGTCAATATGTATAGCCCCACAATAAATATCGTAATCTCAATGTACCTATTATTTGGGATAAGCGAAGTTAATACAAAATTCAGTTACAAGACATTAAACAGATGTCTTTTAGGCGTGGGCTCTTCGAACACTTTCAGACATAAGGCGAAGAGTGCGTCATTATAATTAATGGACTCGGATTCTATTCTTAAAAGTAAATAAAAATAATATAGCGCCGTTCATTTTGTAGAGAAACGCAAAACAGGCGTGATTCATAATACTAGGAAATCTTTCAAAGCAACATAATAACATACTACAAACAAAATAAATATTGCTAATAACTGCTAACTATTTAAATGCAAGTATACAAGTTCTTTGGCCGGCATAGTGATGGCGACTGAGGCAACTGTATAATGAAATGTTTATTTCAGTCGTTGGACCTCTTGGACCTCTCCTTTCTTACTATCGACTTTGGGCAAGTCGAGGCTAAATGTAGACACACTACTATGCCACTATGCCGGCCAAATGTACTTTTTTACGCGCTTAGCTTGGAGGATCTAAGGTTGGATGGGGAGACACATTGGCTGGTGAAGGATTCCACCTAACGATTTTTCTACAAATAAACAACAAGCTGAATCTTCTGATTGTATTTCTGGACTTGTGCGGATATCACAGGATTAAAAAAAGAAGTAGAAACAAGGTTTTGAGAACCGGCATGGCGAATTGGTTAGCCAGGAGTGCTAGCTAGGAGTTTAAGCGTAAAGTCAGGGGTTCGATTTCCGATCGGAGCAAATATTTGTTTCATAGCTTTTATTTCGAATATTTAATAATTTAATTAAATATTGCAAATATTTGTGTATTGTTAAATTTGTAATGTTTTTTTTGTGTGTATACATTCTTGGGTCGCAAACCAGCATTAATCTTGGAATGTTCATTGTTTGGTATGTTTAGTTTGCGACCTGTCGTTTATACCGAATTAAATAAATAAATAAAAAAGGGCGGTTATTTGCTTCGGGTCTGGTTATCAAAGAAAGGTAGGCCGTGGTACCCAGTCTGCCGATCCGGGGTACTACCACTACTTATCAGATCGTGAAACGACTTATTTACGTTTCGAGATCAGCTTGCAAGTTGCCGTCTTAACTAGGACGGCATAGTAGATGTGACTGCTTCTTACAGTTATTTAACTGTGTGTAGCAGTCAACTCCATCCACGGACTGCACTCCAGCTTGACATCAGGCTGTAATATGTCGAGCCACAATAAAAAAAGTCTATGTAAAGAGGAAGGTAATGCGTTATGTAAAATGTGCGTGTCGTATAAAGTCTGTAGTTTACCTTTATAAATACAGATGTTAGGTTTTGCATGCATGGAAATAAATACCGGTTGTATATGAGCCCTCAATTCCTAATCTAGGTACACTTTAATAAATGGTGTCAATATATTTTTGTAAGTATATATTTGAATGTAAATATTTTCTTAGACTTACGCTATTGATTATTAAACAAATTTTATGCGGCCTACTATAATGAAATCAAAAACCAAAATAAACGCGATAGTAAGCCGCATATAATTTGTTTTATTCATGTGAACTATGAAGTTATATCTATTTCTATTAAAGACGTTAATATTTGTTTAACACACGGGGTTCGATTCCCGGTCGGAAAGAAGATTTGTTACATGGCATTTATTTGTATTATTTAATTATTAGTTTGGATATTACTTGTACATATATTTTTTAATTATAATAATGTGGCAGATAAGGGAAGCAAGGGAGTTGTTTCGGGAACGTGGCAAGTGGCGCTTCATTGTCTCTGCCTATCCCTCTGGGAAAAAGGCGTGATGTTTTTTTTTGCGGTCATTTACCAGTCTGTCGCCCTGGGGTAGTACCACTAATTTTAAATGTGCATAGCTTAAAGCGACTTAGTCGCGTTTCGGGGTCAGATTGTTAGGTTCCGCTTCCAACAAGGTTGGCATAGCGGAGCTTGCAGTTATTTTACTAAAGTAACATTCGCCTCCATTGATGGTTACCGCACTCCAGCTTATTATCAAACTGGATGTTATTATATGTGGATCCATAAAAAAATTAAATTACCTTTTCATCATCGCTGGCGTCGCCAACATCGAGATGTTTGGCGTCAGCACCGCCCGAGCCATTGGTATCGGGCGCGCCGGCCGCCGTGCTCCACGGAGACGCAATGGTGCCGGCCGCGAGCGCGCCGCTCGCTAAAACAAAACAATAATAATGTTAATATAAAGTCCTTTATTTAATTATAATTACAATACTTATTTACAGATTACGAATTTGCGCCTTTGGGGTCGAGACAATGGGCTCTTGGGGACCTTCAGCCAAGCGCCTGGCCAAGGAAACTACGGCTGACGGAGTAGTTTCTGCCTCCGTCAGCCGCCGGAGATTTATTTCTGTCAACGTATCAGCCTTGCTATACAAAGTGATTTAGTCGCGTTTCGGGGTCAGCTTGAAAGTTGATGGTTCCAACTAGCTGACATAAAGGGTATGACTGCTACTTGCAATTATTTAAGTGTAGTCGCAGTCGTCTTCATTTGTACACTGCACTTCACATTGACATCAGCTGGGGTGCTGTTAAATTTCGAGTCACAATAAAACCATATATTAGCAACAATTTAACGTTAACTTTTGCATCATTTATGTTTGGTGATTTGTCTCATTGTTTTGTTTATCGGCCACTGAAACAATTCGTGCTAATTTGAATTTTCTGAAATGTATAAAGCAGCACGTTCATAAAGTGTGTGCTGACGCAAACGGTTTGTTTGTTGACGTGTGGCGCGGATGCTCGCCGTGTAAACTTCCAATAGTGATGAGAATACGTTGGTGCCAACTCAACCGAATAATGCTTCTTACATAATACAATTTGATAAAAAGAATTTGTGCCTACACGTTTTTGGAAAAAAAAATAGATAATGTGTTTACATCAATCTATATATCAAGTCAAACATTTAGGATGAATATAATTGATATGAGTAATGATTTTTACTAATTAGGTTTAATATTATTTAAATGTTATAACTATTAGAATAGGTAGGTATGTTAAGGTTCGTGTTATAAAAGTATATATGTATAAGAGTATGATTATTGTGTGCATGTAAATTATTATTATTTTTAGCCTATTTATTTGTCTCTCTGCTGGGCAAAGGCCTCCCTCTCTTTTTTCCATGACTCACGACATTTGGCGATCTCTCGCCACGAACTATTGTAGGAGTCCATCTCATCTCGCCATCTCCGTTTGGGTCTGCCGCGAAGTCTTCTGCAATCTGGTGTCCACTCAGTAGTGGAGTTAGCCCATAATGCATCGGACATGCGACAGAGATGACCTGCCCAGCCCCACTTCAGTTTGGCGGCTTATTCAGCTACATCAGCAATTTGTATTTTAGAACGCCGTATGGTGTTACGAATTTTATCTGTAAGTTTTACGCCCAGAATACCACGCTCCATGGCTCTTTGACAATGTAAATTAATTTATATATATTATATATATTTCCATATGTATTTATTTACTTTTATATTGCATCGGATCAACATTCTAAAGGGTAGAAAATACCTTCTGCATTAGTTTAAAAATATAGCATTTAATTTAAAAAAATGAGTTTTTATCACCCAAGCAACAGTTAACGTTTTGTTTATAGGCATGACACAAGAGTCAGAAAAAGAATTTGAAGTATTCAGCAATGTACATAAAGACATTTTAGAGTTATTTATAAAATGTGTAATATTTTAAAGATAATATACAAGGATAAGGATAAAAGTGGAGTGATCCATGAAAATATCCAAGTGCCGAGACTCGTTTCGCCAATATCTGAGAGTAGGGAGTCTTAGGCATTCCGAAAATGTTCATATTT
Organism: Tinea trinotella; assembly: GCA_905220615.1. Taxonomy (NCBI): domain Eukaryota; kingdom Metazoa; phylum Arthropoda; class Insecta; order Lepidoptera; family Tineidae; genus Tinea; species Tinea trinotella. The sequence continues at coordinate 6,866,286 of HG992310.1, forward strand.
ACTGCTAGAAATATGCAGGTATGAAACATTTATAATATAAAAATATCAAACGAGAGAATTTCGTTATGAAGAGCTCAGAAGTTGAAGCGGCGAAAATATGCAAACCCGCGCCCGTCTCTCACTCCGAATCCTGTAATCCTGTTTGTTAAATATGCTCTTATTTAATACATGAAATGAAACAATTGCTATATTAAAGATTGAATTTATTTCATTTTATTGAGGCTTGATATTTTTATTTTTTATTGTGAATCGACTAATGTTAAGCTGGAATTCGGTCCGTAAATGGAGGTAACTGCTACTTACAGTTAAACAACTGTAAGTAGCAGGAACCGGCAACTTTCAAGTTGATCCCAAAACGCAACTAAGTCACTTTACGGTCTGAGTGGTCCGCAAGTGCTGGCACTACCCCAAATTGGCAGACTCGGTATCACTGCTATCACTACATAATGTCAGCACCCGGCCTGGTGTTAAGCTGGAGTGCGGCAACTACTACTAGTTAAAACCATCAACTTTAAAGCTAAAACGAAACGCGTCTAAGTCACTTCACGGTCTGTACACAGTGAGCTTACCACTTTTAGACAACTAAAAAGTTCGGTGCGTCTTTTCTTTGTAGAACAATCGACAAGTGGAATGCTTTGCCAGCCCATGTGTTCTTTCCATCCTATACCCTTAGATCCATCAAGCGATGCGTGAAGAAGCATTTGGCTAACATAGCGATGGCGGCTGAGGCAGCCGTGACCTAACTCGGTTTTTTCTAGTGATGAGCAAAGCAAGACCAAGACTCGAACAGTCTTGGTCTTGCTCAAATACATCTGGTCTTGCCTATTTATTCTTGGTCTTGCGTACTAAGTCTTGGTCTTGTTAATTTTAACTAATCCTTATTTTTTACATTTTAAAATTTTCATAATTTTCAATGATTAATAATTTCCAATCGAATATTAATTTGTAAAATGTTTAGGCTGGCGTATTTGGTCTTGGTCCTGCATATTCAGTCTTGGTGTTGGTCTTGGGGAAAAGCAAGACCAAGACCAATTTTGCTCATCACTAGTTTTTTCAGTCGTCGTTTCACTCTTGGACCTCCTCTTGCTTAACATCAGGCGGGTCGAGGTCAGATATCGTATCACAATAAAAAAATAATAAACAAATACTAGACCCAAGCAAATACGCGCCACTTTTTTAATTAAATATATAACATTAAAATTAGTCATATCGTGTAGACAAGTGGCTATTGTGAAACGTGACAATGATACTAACCCTAACATCGTGCTCACAAATAGCTCATGCAATAATTAAAATAATAAAGTATCGCGGCTGCTCCCCTTGCTTTCATTGTGCAAATATGACAAGTGTCCGCAATAAATGAATCCCTCGCAGAGAGCAAAGACCCTCGCTGCATGGACTGATGTTGCTATTATTATGTAATGAATGAAACTGCGTGACGAGTCATTCTTCTGTGTGTGTGTGTGTGTGTGTGTGTGTGTTTTTAGTTTTAATTCCATTGTTCTTGCTTTAATTCCATTCTTTACCATGTCAAATTCAAGAAAAAAATTTCAAGTTCGTTGATATTTATGTTCAGAAGTAGCTCAAAAAGATATACTATTTGACTTAAAAACGACTTGAAATTTTCAGAATCTTCACAGTTTCTATGGTAGAAGAAAATAACATAATGAGGAAAAAAACGACTCCTGACAATTTTAGGATTTTAAAAAATTTGTATGAACCTTTAAAAAATTTTTTTGAGGTGCCGTTTGGAGGGAACTCTTAAAACATTATATGTTTGAACGAGACTTGAAAAAAATAATTTTTTTTTATGACATGTGTACATGTGAGATAATATTGCTTTTTTATTATTATTGAGGAAAATAAGTAGAGGTGTTTTCACAATTAAGTAACTGCAGATATTGAACAAAGAACATTATTCATTTTGAGCTTTTATGTACTACTTTTGTAATGTCCAATGATGAAGAAATATATAAATTGTAGTTTCGATACTTGTATCGATAAAACTAATAACAATATTGCTTTTAATTTCTGTGCAATTGAGTTATTTGGAAAATAAGATATGGATTTTGTATCGTCTGTCAATCAACGCCATATTTGTTCTGCTTTGAACTGTCAATATTATAGTTTGATCATTTTGCACACCTAAAATATGAAAAATAAAGAATATATTCCAACCACATTGTAATCTTCGTAAACTATTTTAAAACTATTTTAAAATGTATATGCAACTGTTAATACAATGAAGCCCATACAAAATGATTAATTATAATTATTCAATGTTCGCGCAAAATCTAAGAAAATAGTAATTCCAACCAGGCTTAGTTGAAACCGGCAACTTAGAAGCAAATACGAAACGCGATTAAATCACTTTACGGTCTTTACACTTGAAAGTGGTATTACTGTTTAGGATCGGCAAACTGGGCAAATGACCACCAACTCCTATCATTCTTAAACAGCAAACAAATATCTGCTTCTACATTTGATACCAATATAAGTAATATATACATAATCTAATTTTAGACCCAGAGTGTAGTGATCGATGGTAGTGGCAGTGCAATGGCTACGTAAGCCAAGTGGCACGGGTTCGAAACCATGCACCGGTACCAATGTATCTTTGATTTATGTACTTTGGTTGTCCTGTTTCTATGAGCACTTTAGTAGCTTAGTATAGAAATGTATAATAATAAAAAATATAAAAAAATATTGAATATTACATGCAAATAAACGCATACTTATGGTACGTATTCTATTCTAACGTATGTTGTAATACTCCAGCTCCTATTAATTTAGCTCCTATTAATCCTATAATCGTTCAATGATCACACAGCAAAATTGAAGTAGGGCGGGGGTCGTTGGGTCCACACCACCTGTGCCGGTCGGTCCCCGCTTCCCTGTTTGTCGGCGAGGGTTGCGTACTAAAGTATGTTAATTAATTTTTGGTTGACCATCCCATGTTACGTACGTGCTTAAATCGGCCGAGATCGAGTTTTGTGGTTTTCATGTTTGTTTTCCAAAACCAAACGTCAGTTTATTACGAAATGCTATGATGGAAATGTATTTAAAGCAACTTTATACGAGTATTCATACGGTTGAATATGTGTGTCTTTATTTATGTCATGTACGAGTATATTTAAGACTGTAAGCTATTGTTATGGTTATTCAGTCATATGCTTGCGAAGCACGAAATTATATATCGATATTATTATGGAATGGGTAGATATTACCATGAGATTGGTTCCCTAATATAGGTGTGTGGGTATATTGCTGGTGGAGAGGCTCGTTATTGAATCAATAGGCTGAATGCGAGGCATGAATTTCGTCGCCCTATGCTATTAATTATTCAATAGACACAACACCTCCCGTCTTATTATTTACTGGAAATGAGGACAACGGGTTTCGATTAAATTTTCAATCGCCTGTCAAATTTACGTTCTATTGTTATATTAATAATTTGAATATTTGAACTCAGTTAAGTATTTATGAAGCCGATAAAAGTATTTGTGAAAAATATTTATCAAGTCGCAACTTTGTAATGATACCACAAGAAAGTATGTAAGATTTATATTTGGCCGATATAGTGACGGCCGTGAACTTAATCGGCTTTTGGGTTTCCCCTTGGCTTACCAACAGGCAAAAAGAGTTCAGATGTCACGTCTGCGGCTATGAATGACGCTGGTTATATGTCCAAATATTCTATATGGCATATTTGCATAGTGGACAAAAAAAAGTGAAGCGTGCTTGGGTATTCAGTTTTTTCAAGGCCCTTAAAATTGGCGGCAGTTCAACATCAACTGTTGCTTTCATTCGCGTAAATTTAAGTATCATCGCGCTTATTTTTTTCAATGGTTGACATGATGCCGCCTAGAACTAAGATTATCACCACGGGAGTATCACGTATGAGTCAGAAGGCACTATGCCAAATAAAACGACTGTGAGAAGAATGTATTAACGCACATTTACCCTTTAAACAAATTGCAACTCTACGTATAGGTTAGTATGGTTCAATAATGAAAGTAAAAAGATATAGATTACTTTCTATGAATCATTGGTCTCAGTTTGCTCACTGCGAAATAAATGTAAGAGTGTACTATATTTTAGTGTTCGTTCTCTTGGAGACGCTGAGGCTCATTTTACACTATGATGTGCTATAAAACGTATGAATTAATGCAATTATATCCAATTACGTGCACGATTTATAATCAATGGAAATATATTTTTATTATAAACGTAATTTGTACATTTTATAGGTGGTTTGAAATAATTTTATAAGACCGTGGTGTAGTGGTAGTGCAATCAATGGTCACGCAAACCGAAGAGTTCGAAACCTTTCTCTGGTACCAACTTAATTTTGATATATGTACTTTGGTTGTTCTGTTTCTATGATATAAGCACTTTAGTAGCTTAATATAGAAATGTAAAAAGTGGTGGCATTACTTATATCTTTACATGTTTTAATAATTTATACTATATAAATTTTATTTACGAATTCTTTTGCTTATCTTTAATTACATAATAATTATCATTTATTTTATTATTTGATAGCATAGAGTTTTAATAAAAACCTAACAACAATTTCATTTTTCAAACATTATTTGAAGCAATATTTTAAAAACACTATTACAATTTTTTTATAGCTCAAAATATTATTATGACAGCACCCATGATGTTAAGCTGGAGTGCGGTCCACGAATGGAGGCGACTTTCCTATTACCTATTTCTATGGGAATAAAGGTGTGACAATTTTATTTGATCATAAACCACATATAACATAAAACATAATATTTAATACAATTGAATTTATTAATAAATAGGTCATGTCATTCACAAGAGAAAGCATTGTAAATATATTTCCATCCAAAACTAACCGCATAACAATTCCTAGAAATTGTTGTTATTAATAAGGTGTTTATCAATTTAATATATCATATCACAATATTTTAGACTATACATATAGATAAATTATCAATTAAATAATATAAAAAAACAAATTGTCACGTTTTTCCACGGGGATAGGCAGAGACAAAGGAGCGCCACATCCCACGGTCCTGACACAGCTTCCCTCACAGCCATAACTCTCTTCATACAAGCTAAACGGTTATGGGTACTAGGCAACCCAGCTTTCTCGAGGAAGAGTCCGATTTGGTCAAAAAAAAAACCTTCTGGGCCTGCCTCTTTTAGATAAATTATACAAATTTAAATTGTAACATGTTTAAACATGTTAAAACTTCCAATATGAAGCAATATCAAAAAGGAACTACTTCCAATGAAAACTAGGTGCCAACCGTTATCTATGAATTTAGTAGTTAATAATTTTATTCGCAATTTACATGTAAACTTCCTTTGCGATCGTCGGAACGATTATTATTCCATTAATCGCGATTCATCTCAGTGTTTCGCAATAAAGGGGGTTCGCTTGCGGCGTTGCCTGTACTCAGGCGGATGGTACACTGGCCCGTAGCCTGAATTATAGGCGTAATATTACTCAAATATAATATAGATGCCGGTAACAAAGAGATACTTATGAAATTAAGGCGATAAATCAGCACGACCCGGACGTACAGCGGCTATGAATGAGCTAGGGAACAACGGCCGGCCGTGTATGTAAATAATGCGAACTTACAATGATAGTAGAAGCCTACCTTCTGAATATAAACTGCCTTTGACGCAAAAACCACATGAAGCCGATAATGATTAATTGTATTATTTGAAACGATATGATGGAAACAAGAAAGCTGAGTCAGGATTGTGAATAACATATGATGACTTTGATATGTACTTTGATCGCCCAGTTTCAATGATACAAGCGCATTTACTTATTTTGTTTTGGTTTAATCCTATAATGTCTAGCCTGATGTTAAGCTAGAGCGCGGTCCATGAATGTAGGCGACAGATAGAACACTAATGTCACGATCTGTACATTTAAAAGTGGGGGTGTACTAGCACGGTTCAGACTGTGCGAATGACCACGAACTATTAGTCTACTAAGTTCAAAAATATTTTATGAATTAAACAAATTTTATACGGCTTACTAATGCGTTTATATGTTATTATTCGGACGTTTCAATAGTAAGCCGCATAAAATTTGTTTAATTCATTAATCAATGTTAGCGCAAAATCTAAGAAAATTCCACAAAAATGTCTTATCTCCATCTAGATATATAAATAGAAAAACTGGACCAGCTAAATATAATTGAACGCGATCTTTTATAAAGTCCAGTTTCTCATACGTTGGCAAAACTTACTCGTAATAAGACTACTTTTATATGGAAGTGCGGCGAATCATTTTCGCGGTCTTTTTGTACAGTGTTGCACGGCGCTAGCACGAAATGATTGCGAACGTAGCATTAGAGATAACAAACGCAGTTAAACAGGCAATTGCATTAAAATATACAATGTGCACGCGCGTGCATAAGTAAACAAACATTAATATCATGCTATTTTCATATGTATTGTTAACTTCTTAGATGCACTGTTAAAATAAATAAATAGGCCTTTTTTGAAATTATATACTAAGTTACTAAATTGTTTGTATCATAGAAACAGGACAACCAATGTATATATACCGGCAAGTGGTTTCGAACCCGTGCTCTCGGTTTGCGTAACCATTGCACTGCCTCTACACCACGGTCGCCTTTTTCAATTACTTATTTAAGTTGCCAAATTATTGACTCTTTTCATGTTTATGATACTATGCCCCGATTCAATTAATACGTTGCGACGAAAAAGCAGTGAAATTTTCTTACCGTTTGGCATTCTCGCAGGTAACCAATCAGCGACTAACAAATCAATATGCAAACGACGTTGATTGGTCACCTGCGAGAATGAGAAATAGCGACGCAATTGCACTGTAATTTCGTCGCCATAATGTATTGGGGCCCAGGAGAGTAACATGACCTAAAGATCCTATAGGATCCTTTGGATACAATCCTAAAAATAAAGTTGACGAGTGAAGTTAAAAATATCCCTGTATTTATTCATTTCTTACAGCTAAATTACATTTGTATCTAAATATTACACATTTTTAGCTATGAATATTACTTATGAATATTAATATGAATAAATGCTAAAATTTCCTATTACGTTTTATATTTGTGTGTATGTAAACGGATTTTTATAGCTCTACATTTTCTATAAATCAATAAATACATATTTTTGAACCTAAAAACTGTACAAAATGTTAAGTAAATAAAATAATTGTAGCAAGAGAATAAAAACTCCTGACAACATACTCGCTTCCTTTCTCATCCACTATTATCTTCATACAAACTCTAAGGTGAGCACTGAAGACTCCTACTTAAAAAAAAATCAAACAATAATTAAATGTATTTAATACATATGAATAAAAACGTAATTGTAAACTTCCACGTATTACAAGTTTATGTTAGAAAGACGTGTCATTTAATTGTTTTTTAAGTAGCAGGTGCAATCTGCATCGTTGGTGGCTGTGACGTAATACGGATGCCCGAAACCAAAACATTGTATTATATGAAGTATTGTAGTGATCAGGAGCCGTTATCAGGAACATCCTATAGTTTCGGATAATTTCGGTTACGGATATAGATTTTTACTGAATTTTAAGAGTAAAAGCCTGTCATAAAATGTTTCATTTAGTCTTCGCCCCTATCCGAAACTTTAATAACAGATTCGGTCACGGATAGGTTTTTATTTTGGATATCCAATAGTTACGGCTACGGAGCTCCATAACTTCAATCAATCAATCAAATTGTCACGCCTCCTTCCCACAGGGATAGGCAGAGACAATGGAGCGCCACTTGCCACGATCCTGACACAACTCATTCGCTTCCTTCACATTCACAATTCTCCTTATACAAGCTCTATGGTTATGGGCACTAGGCAACCTAGTTTTCTTGAGAATGTCTCCAATTTGATCCCTAGTTTAAATCAACACATATGTATCACCTTGACGTGTTTGCAATATGGACAGCAGCACTTTATACGATAGCTGAACATCGGATACAGTACACTGCATATGTAGGTCCGATGTACTCGCTCAACACTCTCGTCTCACGCTTAATCGATACAAAATAATTCTACCGTGGTAAAGTAATTAGTTTGCAAAAATATATTTAAACACGCGAATTTTGTGTTTATTAACTTTCCTTATAGGTAAGGTAATACCTTTTTTTAAATTTACATTTCTATACTAAGCTACTAAAGTGCTTGTAGCATAGAAACAGGACAACCAAAGTACATATATCAAAGATACATTGGTACCGGTTAGTGGTTTCGAACCCGTACCACTCGGCTTACGTAGCCATTGCACTGCCACTACACCGCGGTCGCCTTAAGTATTATATTTGCAGTTCTAATTGAGAGTTTAGTAACGAACATGAAAATGATATTTACAACACTGCATCTGAGAGGATCCATCTGCAATATCTCCAGAACTAAGAATTTTGTTAATTTGTTTAAACACATAAGACTGGTAGGCATGGCGTATTGGTAAGCACACCAGTCCGGTACGCGGAGGTGCCGGGTTCGATTCCCGGTTGAAGCAAATATTAGTTTAGTATGTTTTACATGTTATCCTTACTTATATTATAAACGCGAAAGTTTGTGAGTATGGATGGATGGATGTTTGTTACTCTTTCACACAAAACTACTGAATGGATTTTAATGAAACTTTACAATAATATAGCTTATACATTAGAATAACACATAAGCTATAATTTATAAACATATTGTGTCAATAATTAATAAAATAAAATAAAAAAACATTTTCCCATACAAATTTGGGTGCGTTCAGTAATTTAATTTGGGTACACTAAGAAAAATATATCAAGCTGTTGAGAATTGAAAACAAATTGTAAATTTTGGCATATCAATAAAAATATATTGCTCAAAAACCTATGTTGTATTAAAGAGAAACAATTTTATGTCGAGTCTCAATAAAAAAAATCACAACAATAAAATCGAGTTAAATTTTTGATTCACCCAACTTAAGTTCGGCTAATCTGTAACACAACATTCATTGACTTTAAGGCGGTATGAAGTTCGCCGGGTCAGCTAGTATTTAATAATTTGATACAGCATAGCATTATACAATAGTTCCTAATAAATATTATAATTCTTTTTTTTTACGTTTTAATATTCTATATTACACTATCACGAATTTCGTACGTGACATCAACTGTTTTCCTAGCGTAATTCAACACATACTAACTCTATGTCAAAAACAATGAAAACCATGACTAACTTCCCTCGCGATGCGTGATCTTCGTACAATGTTTGCTGAATATTAACTTACTCCATAACATAATTAAAACTCTATCCTACTACAAGCACTAAATAACTTTGTTTGTCTACTAAATTTTCGTATACAACTTCCACCAATAAACCAGTATAAAATAATATGATTTAATAATCGAGTTTTACCTGATTGCCAAAATAGATGGTAATGTTTCGAGTGGATGTGTTCTTTGGCACGCTTAGTAATCTAAGCGGTTAGACGGATTTTGAAGTATAAGATGACATTATATCGTCTTAATTGGAAGAATGACAGAGTATTTAATCAAATAGTGCGTCCACGGAATAACATTTCGACCTATTGTAAACCTAAACCCCGCCGCCGTAGAGCAATTTAACTAAACAGTACTTTAAATAATAAAAAAACTCACAAAATTATTAATTGAAAAAATACGAACAATCTATAGAATGTTAAAAAAAGGTAAAAGGTATTGGCAAACATATTTGTTTAAAATAATTTCATATAAAGACCATCACTTGGACTATTATTCTATTTAGTTTATACTAAGAATGTTCATAGAAGCTCTTTGACCTTGTCTCTCGAATGTTTATTCCCTTCCCCCTAAAGCATTCTTATTGTGTCGATCGAATCGACAGTCGATCTAAAAGGTTCGTCTGTCGCGTCATTTCTTTGTAGAACAATCGACAAGTCGAATTTTACCAGCCCATGTGTTCTTCCCATCCTATTACCTTAAAGACTTAGATACTGCAAGCGAGGCATTAAAGAGTACCTTTGGCATTAACTGCATTTTTTTCAGTCGTCGGCGCTCTACGACATCCCCCTGTTTACCATCAGGCAAGTCAACATCAGGGCTCCGATTCTCCTAATACACAACAGCGAAATGACTTGGCAACGGACTTACACTGATATTTGGCATTCTCGTAGGTAACCAATCAACGAAGTTAGTTATTGATTTGTTATTCCTATTGATATTATCAGTTCAAGTTCGTTGCCAAGTTATTTTGCTATCGTGTATTGAGAGAGTCGGGGTCCTAATTTCGCGTCTTAATTAACTAAAAACTAATTTATCTCACATAAGACAGCACCTTATCTGTATTCATGCGGTCCATGAATACAGGCATTAAATAACTGTTAAAGCAGTCGCATCCGCTATGCCGGCCGCGACATCTGACCTTGCCTTGCCTGATGGTAAGCAATACGATAAAATTCTCGTATTATTATTTATCAAGTAAAATATTTTAAAATATCTTAAATTAAAACAACAACAAATTGTCATGCCTCTTTCTACAGGGATAGGCAGAGACAAAGATCCTGACACAACTCCCTCCCTTTCCTCACATCCACAATTCTCTTCATACAACCCCAGCTTTCTTGAGGATGTCACCGACAATTAAATCTTAATACATCTCCATAAAATTAAATTAAATCAAATCCAATTTCATAACAACTATTCCACAATGTGGTATGCAGTGCAGCCTAGTAAGGGTTGTGTCTACTTAGTTAATAACTATGGTACGCGGGCTAATATAATCAATTTGTAAGTAATATAGAAGCAAGTATCAGCTCCGAACAATATAACTGAACTAGCGTTTAACTAACTTACAACTATGCGAACAACGCTCGTTTGTGCAACAAGTTTGCAGCTTCCAGATAGAAGCGTTCATATCACCAAACATATTACATTTCAATTAAAATCACAACTCGATCTAGAACATCCTTACCTATAGATATTGTAAGGGTATAATCTCTTTGTTTATTTACTAACAATTAATCAAATCTTCACGCCTAATTTTGCACTAATTGTAAAGGTCATTTTTTTTATTCTCTTCTTTTTTATTGTGGCACGACATATGACAACACCCCGCCTGATGTTAAGCTAAAGTGTGGTCCATAAATAGAGGCGACTGCGCTAGTACGGTTCAGTATTAGTCGCATCCACTATGCCGATCTAGTTAAAACCGATCCCGAAAGGCCACTGAATCTACCCCGGATCGACAGACTGAGCACCACTGTAAGACAACCAGACCCGGAGCAATATCCACATCTTTTTGTTAAAATACCAAATATTTTTAAAATTAAATCTATTTATCACTAATTACAAATAAATCTTTACTCCGGCCGGTAATCGAACCCGGGACTTTTCGAGTAACTTTCAACACACTGTGGATTTCCTGTTTATTTAAGAATGCCTCCCATTTGATCGAGCAACAATCGTCTAGTTCGTCCCCGATTTGTTGCTTATAGTCGTATATTTTATTTATACATTAAAAACAACCGTGTATGTATAGGTATTGTGTGTGTCACGTCACATTTATAAGTGTCACATTAATTAATTATTATCCAGCTATAATGAGCGCAGTAGTACTAATATAGTATAATACCTCGTCGTTTGGTATCAAGTATAATTGGATTGCAATGCGAGACATGTCTATGCGGAAGAATAGTGGCATCGGCTCTCATTACAATGTGTTCAGTTCATTCTTGGAACACCATGAGAATAGGAACAGATAATATTTAATGCTTTATATCCCTCAATTAATATGGAAAATGTAGTCATTGAAAAGTTGACGGTTTCAACTAGGCCGGCAGAGTGAATGCGACTGCTGCGTAGTTATTTTCTTATTATAATTTATATTTCTATACTAAGCTACTAAATTGTACCATGGAAACAGGAAAACCAAAGTACATATATCAAAGATACATTGGTACCGGCAAGTGGTTTTGAACCCGTACTCTTGGGTTGCGTAACCATTGCACTGCCACTACACTACGGTCGCATTATTGAGAAACGACATCTGACTTGCCTTGTAGTTATCACGAGGAGCTCTAAAGCGCATCTATCCATCCATGGACCGAACTCCAGCTTAATATTAGGCAAGTCAAAAAAAGAAAAAATGTTTTAGATATAATGTGTAGTATTTTCTTAGTTTTGCGCGAACATTGATTAATGAATTAAACAAAATTTTATGTGTCTTACTATTGCGTTTATTTTTGATATATTAATTTTACCATTTTAATATAAGCAGCATATAATTTTGTTTAATTCTTCTATAGCTACGGTTAATGTTTTTGAAGTACTAGTATTATATTAAGTATGCATTTGGAAAGGAGTCGAGGCGAGAGCCTGCGATTTGCATAGATTGTAGTGCGGCGGGCGGCAACGTATACTCGAGTTTGGTGATTTACTTCCTCACCCACGCGACATTTTACAGCGATACAATCTGCCATTTGTAAGTTCAATGAATAAAATTTGTTACGAAGTTTAAAACAGCTAATATACTTTATTATTTCATTTCCATGCCAAGCTACTAAAGTGCCTTTATCATAGAAACAGAGGCACTACGATTTCTTATAGCATTATTGTTTTATTCGTCAAATTTCAATTCGTACGTCAAATATGCTTATTTGAATAAAATTACTATTGGCAGTTATGTGACGTCACATCAATATTCATTCCTCCAAAGCGTACCATCGCGGCAATTACAAAAGATAATATTAGGTTTTAATATCCAAATGCAGCAGAAATACGTTGCGAACGTAAAATCTATGCGAATGTAGGAATGAATATGAAGGAATAAAACAAAATTGCAAATAAGAGATGGTGGTACGAAATTTAGTAGTCTTGTTTTATACATCAAACAGTACTGTCTTGAAACATGCTTGTTTTTAAAAGTTGGTGGTAGGCCCCCAGGACAACCAAAGTACATATTATCAATATACCAAAGATACATTGGTACTGGCAAGTGGTTTTGAACCCGTGCTCTTAGTTTGCCTAACTATTGCACTACACAACTTTTATGTACCTCGTCGCTCTCTCGCTTCCAACAATTATGTTTATACATACTCTATGGTTACATTGCATTACATTACATTGTGGACCCCCGCTTTTTTTAGAAAAGCTTTCACAGTTTGATCAAGGAACACAATCTTCTAGGTCAATCTAACCACTCGCCTCTGATTTAACTTTTATATGAAGGAGTAGGTGCGTTGACCGTTGAGGCAACTGTAAACTGAATCGGTTTTTTCAGTCATCGGCGGTCTTGGACAACTCCTAGCTTACTTTAATGCGAGTTAAGGTCAGGTTGCAGTTACTTTAACACATTTAAATAAAGTCGTGTGCGTGAATTCATATATAAAATAAATGGCTTGCGTATAAAATTCAATGTAAATCTTGTTCAGTAAGCTGTGGCAAGTCAAGCGATTAATAGTCACCGACGCAGAGAAGTAGGTAGGTATAGAACGCGGTCGCCAAGTCAAGGAGCTACTGTGGTAAAATTACACTCATTTACTGCAGCTACAACGTCCGCGGCACGCGCGAAATGTTGCCGGCGACGATTAGCAGAATTCTTTCCTCGCAATAGAACATAAAATGCAAGGAAAAAAACTCGACTCTTGTGACATCGCCTCTATTAATATACCGACATTTCAAACGTACGTTATGTACTTATCCATATGTATGGGTACAATTAAAATCCTAACAGTTAAGGATAGACATCAATTCCAAGAATAAATAATTATAAACAGTTTTTATTACCAAAATGGGTCTGTTTATTTTTAGGTAGACGTGCAAATTATCCAACCATTTAAATATTAGTCATATTGTGAATAATGTGACTTGGCGCGTCGTTTCTTTGTTAAACAATTAACAAGTGGAAAGCATAATTTCGCATCCTATAATTTTGGATCCTTAGCAAAAAGTATCTCAGATGAATCTGCATAGTGAATCCTCAGTCATCCGACTGATTAGGATTGCAATACTTTAGATAATATTACATTCGATTAGGTAATATCGTTTTCTGTCTCAACCACTAGAGATCACTGTATGTTGAAATTCAAGACTAGATTTTTTAATATACATTTTTTTATTTCTATACTAAGCCACTAAAAGTGCTTGTATCATAGAAACAGAACCTATATCTGTAAATAAACTTACACACAACATATATTAAGGATAAATAGGTGCCGGCACGTGGTTTTGAACCGGTACAGTGGCTCACGGTTTGCTTGACCATTTCACTGCGGTCGTCTTTAGTGTAAACATATTTACAAACCTTTTTTTTTATAAATTGATTATAGGTTAAGTTATTAATATTATTAGGTTAAGTTTTTGGGTTCAATAAATATTTATTTAATAATAATAAGTAAGAGACAACAATATAATGTGTGGTTAATGAGATGGCAGTTAATATGTCACGCAACCAATGGCTGCACTAATGGAAATGGTAATGTCAATTAGAAAATAGCAACTCTGCCAGACAGCACGAATGTACCGACTATTGCAACATAGTTTCTATCTAATGCGGGTTGCGGGTAATTTTCACTATAATTCATTCCACTTTATATTAACAAAAAAAACATAATAATTTAAAGAGGCATAGCGCATTTGTACGTTTCCCGTAAAGTCCCGGGTTCAATTTCATGTCCGAGCAAAGATTTGTTTCATAGCTTTTATAGTAATATTTAATTATTAGATTGAATACAAAAAAAAAAGTGGCGGATATTTGCTCCGAGTCTGGTTGTCAATGGTAAAAAGCGGTCCCCCAATCTGCCGATCCCGGGTAGTATTTCTTCTTATTAATTTTAAAATGCGGTCGTCAAGGAGTGTATGTGGAGTGACGATAGCGAATAAAATAACAAATAGCACGCACAGTGCGCGATAAATGTGGTTTGAAAGAGAATGTAGTGACAAGGATTGACAAAGAAATGCTTCGATGGTTTGGGCACATGGAAAGGATGAGTGAAAGTAGATTGAGGAAAATAATTTATAAATCTCATGGATGCGTTAAACAAGGCAGGCCCAGGAGGAGTGTTTGCCGACCAAATCGGAGACATCCTCAAGAATGCTATTGCCTAGTGCCCATAACCATAGAGCTTGTATGAAGAGAATTGTGAATGTAAAGGAAGCGATAAATAAATTGCCTTTAGTAAATGCTTTTTAAAATCAAAACAGCGCAGTTTATGACTTTTATTAAGTAGCTATATTGTAAAACTCTTGCGGTTAATGTCGCGGCGTCATGTTGTTTATTACGAATTTACGAATCGCGTGGTAGAGTTTATAAGAATACAATAAACATGTAGAGGTATGGGTAGCGTAATATATCTTTTAACTGTAAAGGCGTCGGTCACGGGCACTGTGCCAGCGAAAATAGTGTCCGGTAAACTCGGCTACAAGCTTCCGTTCTCCCAACAAATGGCGTAAACAACACTACGATAGCTTTGCATGTTACAAGAAAATTACTTATATTAATTTGCCACACCGATATCTAGTAACGATCGTTTTTTATACACAATTAAATTATTCAAATTAATTAATTTATAATTTAATAGGATTTATAATCGTAAACTCAAACAAGGAAATGAAGTAATAACTTTTTTTATTATAGTAATTATTTACGTTTCAAGACATAAAATTTAAGTAGGTCGGACTGATCAACTCCTCATTGGTGAGTGCTGAGCTCGATACCCAATCTTTAGTAATTGATCTCTTCACCTTATTTCTGATCAATTACTACGAAGAGTACTTTGATTTACTATATACCTATACGAGTGAGTATTATTATTAAAGATCTCAACCTCAAAAAAATGAATCAATCAATTTTTCCCTTTTTCCCACGGGGATAGGCAGAGGCAATGGAGCGCCACTGGCCACGATCCTGACACAACCCTTGCTTTCCTTACATCTACTATTGTTTTCATACAAGCTCTACTGTTATGGGCACTAGGCAACCCAGCTTTCTTGAGGATGACTTTTTTTATTAATCTTTTTTTATTATTGTGGAGTGAACGTAAATGAGAGGTAATAAAATTTAAGAACCTTCTTTAAAAGCAGGGATTTGAAAACGTAGAGCTCATATGAAGAGAATTGCGTATGTGATCTCTGCGGTATCCCGCCACAAAGGAGTTCACAAACTCGTCTATGAAAATCATTAACTTATTTACATAATATAGTGATTACAGTATCTCGATATTATTCTTTTAAGAAAGCTTAAGTATGTATATAAAGCTTTGAAAATAAGTTTACTATTGTAATGTTTAAAACGAACCCAAATATAAACAATAGATTTAAAACAATTGTTGAAAACGAACTGGCGCCAGGCTTAACTTTGTGCATCAAAGTGACAAGTGGAACCATGTCTGACCCTTTTAAAAACCTAACCCTCAGTTTTGAATATGAAATACAGTCGAAACATTTTTTTTATTGTGACTTGACATGTGACAGCGCACCCCGCTTGATGTTAAGCTGGAGTGTGGTCTATGAATGGATGTCACTGCTACTACAATTTAATAACTGTAAGTAGCAATCACATCCACTATGCCGGCCTGGTTGGAACCGGCAACTTACAAGCTGATCCCGAAACGCGAGTAAGTGGTGGTACTACTCCGGATGGGCAGACTGGGTACCACTGCCTACAACTCTTTAAAATCACTCCAACGGAATTGTCAATCCAACGGAAATTTCAATACTTAAGGGTGAATCTTGCATGGCACGATATATATGGCACTTGTCAATAGTATGAAAGGTTGTCAAACATTGAAATGAAATTAAACTTTATTGCTTTGATAGGTTTAAAGGGCATGTGTCACTTAAAACTCCCGATCGTACAGCATGTTTTATTATTTTCTTTTACACATATTTTACTATAATTGTATTGTATTTAAAATTCATTATTTCACTTCAATTAATAATATAATGACAAATGCATTCTCGTATATTAAGCGGCGAATTTATTAAGGCTGGGAACATGACATAAATACAAAGGGTGCAGGCGTCTAAGTTGTCAAACGAGAACTTTTTATCGGTCGGCCTGTCGACGTTGCATTAAAATTAGTGTTGAATAATGCATAGCCTGTCCCCGCCTCCACCCCTTTCTTTGTATCGTGACGAAACTGATTTTCGTGCAAGTCCAACCGAGCACCTGTGTTGATGATCATTATACATAATATGTGTATACTATTTTTGTAACAAACTATTATTAGACTTACATACAAGAGGTCAACATTAGGTCAAGTGTCAATAAAACTCATTGTAAAATTGACTTGAATAAATGACCAATAAAACATGACAGACCCACCGTGTAAAATCGTATCGTAAACTCTACATATTAAAGTAAAAGTGTATAGAGATCGTGTCTCGAGAGTCCAGCGCGATCTACGAGGAGCCAGTTTCACTTCCGGTGGCTTTTAAATCCAGTGATCCATTTAATATACGACCAATGTCCGTGGTCAATCCTCTGAACCCTTTATACGTAAACATAAATTTCTTTCTTAGTTTTTTCGCGAACATTAATTAATGAATTAACAAATTTTATGCGGCTTACTATTGCGTTTATTGTGGTTATTGATTTTACATATTTTTATTATTCCGACGTTTCAAGAGCTTTGAAGCCATCGTGGTCACGGATAGTAACGCGATACTAAGCCGCATAAAAATTGTTAACTCCATAAACTTTAATAACAAGTTGTTTGTTTTTAATTAATAAATAAAGCCACTGTTTTATTTGTTTATGTTAATATTTATTTATTTATTATTAAATAATATCACTTATTTTGTTAAATGTCGACGAGGATTCAAAGAAACAACCATGAAGAAGTATTATTTCTAACGGTAGTTGGTACTAGTCTGCCATTGCATGCGCCTTGGAGTAGGACGGGTTGCGGTCTGAGTTGAACTCTTGCCGAAGTGTTGTCTTTATGTAAAAATAAATTATAATGTAAATGTATTTTAGAAATGTATTTTAAAATATGTATACCTAAAACTAATATATTAGTACTTAAATATTTTTAATTTGAGTAAAGTATTATAAATATGAAAGCCAACCCAGGTTGAAGTGAATGGATCCGTTACAATGCCAAATCGAGAAAGCTCGAACACTGCGCCGAACACAATACTTAAATTTACGACATCGTCTTGAGCAAAATTAAAATCTACGTATACCGATTATTGAAAGGTCACAGTCACAGAAAGCCACGAAGCAGGCTAATGATACAATACCTCACTATGCGGAAACATTTGCTATTAGTTGACAGTAAGGTACAAAAGACTATTTTAGTGCTACAATATGTTTATACAAAATATAGCTATATTTTATAGATCTATACAAAAAAACAAGTTACATTATGAGCCTGTCATGAGCGATGTTGACTTAAAAATAAACATGTAAGTACTATAACAATGAAAATCTAATGAGGTGCTATTTGCTCTTGTTCCAGCTTTATCACACAATCTTTTATTAAATGAGAGCATTTAAAATTTTTAAGAAAACAAATGTCATTAATCTGAGTTAAGGAATAAATGACATAAAAAGAAATTGAAATTTAAAGACAAGAAACTGATAATGTGGATATCGATGATTATCATGTATAGTGTTTAGAACACAATGGAACGAGCTGCCCACGCGCCAACGATGATTCACAATACGCCGACGCTACTCAACTATCCTACACAAGCACTGTAAGAGCAAAAACATTACCTACTTTTGAATAAGATCCCTTTCTCTTTCTATACTTTAAAGCGAGAACTGGCGCTAGTAAGCGCCACCAAATTAACCCAAGTATTGTTGTTATTTAACTCCCCTTAATATTAACATAGCGATTCAAAACAACCAAAAATTAAGTATGTTTAATTCTCCCCAAAAAGTTTAAAATAAGATATATCTCAAGATGGCCGTGATGTTTATACAAATACATGCCAAATGGCCCATAAACGCTTGAAACGTGATAAATTTTACATGTAAATTGGATTATCGTACGATGACAAACAAACAAATGAAACTTTTATTTTTGAAATATACTAATTATTTGATGAAAACCAAATTGAGTGCAATATGAGTTAAATGGTTAAATTTTTAATTGAGTCCATTATGTCATAATTAAATATAGTCATATTAGATTTACAATAATTACTAATGTTCACTGAACGAATGCAGCTAAGCATAACGCTTTGACGGCTTGTGGCCATGAGCGGGTGTAACTATAATTGTATACTGTAGAGTGGCCTGCGTGATACGTAGAAATGGTGACTCATAGAAAGAGCCTCGATATATTAAGAAACAGCGTGAAGGAAAAGGACAAAACTCAAGAACCGGTTTAAGATTTCGAGTTTAGATTCGATATGTTCCCCAGCTAAGTCGATCCACTCGAGTAGTTAGTTGTTCCAATCATGTTCAGGGAGCTTGATAAATCTTTCATTAGGATGTTTGTTTTTGTCATATTGACCCAAAATACTGTGGTAAGATTATTTATATATTTTATTGGCACAAGCACTGTGTTATTATTGTTTCTGGCAATTATCTTATCAGCTAAGGTTACCTACTGAACATTTTCTTTATCAAGAGCATATTATGAGCTTCAAAATTACTCCATTGTGGTGATGTCACCGTCTACTTCGGTGCTCGCCTTATCTCACACTGATAAAGCACGGTTTCTTTAGATAATATAACATACAACGTTCAACGCTCTTTTGTAAATGGAATGTTTTTGTTTATGTTAAAATTAGCTCATCTAACTTTTGTCTCTATCGATATCTAATTATCTTCTTATCACTGCTCCTATTATAACATCTATGAGATTCTTATTTTAAAATTTAGGCAGATTTAGACAATTTGCAAAATGTCAATAAAAAACTCCAATTAGTGATTAACGCTAACGATAAAGTGAATTATAAACGCACGAGTGTAATACACTTGGTTTGCGTGTGATAATTAATTTTTTTTGCCGACTAGGCAGATAAAGAAAGTTTCCGGCCGGACACGTTTACAGGAATTTTTCAAGCCAATGGAAATCATCACACGATGAATCATCAGACTTTTTTATTAAACAATCAATACCGCCTCAGTGGTGAAATTACAAAAACATTACACAAATTATTTATTTATATTGTCTTTATTTATTAAGTGAATCGCGCTTCGATCACTCTCTTTTCCTCATTTATCATTGATGATAAAGAAAATGCATTTAAAAATTGTAATCGCTTCGATAACAAAAAAGCAACGTTATTAACAAAATGTTATTATCTTCGTCTTTTTGAGATGGTTTGTGGACATAATGTCAGATAAAGGTATAAAAGCCATGATAACATTTGTCAAATGTTTTATGGCAATTATTTTGGATCTTTTGAAGCACAATAAAAAGAAAGAGAATAACAAATGTAAGAAAGATTCGTCAAACATGAAATCAAACAAAATTTAAATTTGTAAGAAGTTGATAAAAGCAATGAAACAACTGGCTGCGGGTGTATTATAGTAACGAAACAAGTTATATTTATTGTAGGCCAACAATCGTTAAAGCTACTGTTATTACGACAGTCTGCGCCTGCGCCGGTAACCGGTCCGGCAACTCACAACCACACTTCGTTGCTGTCCCATCGATTTTGTTCCTAATACTCGAGTGAAAGAGTCCATTATAAAATTATTTTTTTATTCAAAGAAGAGCCTCTTTGCTTTCTCCGCTAGTGCCTATAATATAATTGAATCCTAATCAGATGATTAGTTTGACGAATATATAGAATTCGCATTTACAATTGGCACTTTGATTAGCAACGTATTAAATTCTCTCTGGCTCCAATTATACCTAATTATAGCAAAATATACACATGCAAGGAAAGTATTGATTGGCTGAAAGTCACGAGGTGAATGTTGCGTGAATGCAAGCTATTTTAGGAAGAAACCGGCTCGCGTTTTCCAGATTTATGCACATAATCTTATGTTATTACTTACATTTTAGGTAAATGTTTTGTATTATATTTCATCCGAGTAGGTAGATCACAAATCAATTAAGCAAACAAATTTGATTATTCAATCATTGGCAAGAGGTAATCTTCCCACACGTTTAAATTATCACCTGAAAAGGTGCCAAAGTGTGTGATTGATTGGCATTATGTGATATACATACATAATAATATAGTGTAGGCGAGTGTTGTACTAAAATATACCTTTCTGATCTTATCGAAAATAGTGAAAGTATTTATAAATCAAATGTTATTAATGATTCAGCATCCGTTGAAACTCTTCGAAATTGGACTGAGATTAAACTGCATTTAGCCACCGAAAATTATCGTCTGCCGTGCTGGAAATTGCAACACAGTATCACGAACTTAGAAGTCGGCAATTACTGCCGAAAATTTGTGCTTGGGGCTACACACCTGCGGGCGCTACGATTCATTCATAAAGAGAGGAGAACGAAATAAAGCTGCGGCGAGAGGTCGAGAACAATCCACGGCAGTTAATAACAGTTGGCTTTTCTTAGAAACACTACAGAATGAAGGTTTAAGCGGAGGGACTGTTCCCTCTCTGTCTTGCGCTAGTGGAATGAAAAGGAGGGATTGGGCGGGGCGACGATATGGTGGTGTTATGTCATGTTGCAAGCAAGTGTAGGCGTTTAAACTACAACTGTGCATCAACTGCATCTTTGCACATTTCAAAACATTAGGCGAAAATCCATTTATAAAATGGATAAACTCAACTGGTATTACATAATTTAATAGGCATTCTGCAGCGTAAACAAGATTTTAAAATGTAATATAAATACTGAATATATATTCATTCAATTCCGAATGGAGGGGTTGTAAATGTCGAGAGATCTAAAGGGCATTGTAGCTGTAATTGGCCAATCCATCGCTAACCTTCCAACAACGGGTGCATTAGGAAAGGCAGCCAGTACCGCCATTAAGCAAAATCGAATGAACAAATAGCTCAAGATTTGTAACTTTCTAACTAAACTAATTGTACTTAATCACAATGTTGCCTTTAATGTGTTCGCTTAATTCCGTACATTTGATAATAATATAGAAATGTACTGTTAATTTATTTAAATTATAGTCATTGTGTATGTTATTTATTACTTGGATTTGATAAGCAAAAACAAGTAGGCTGTTGTGCTTTAAGATGAATCATGTCAATTATTATTAATGTGTGCTCTAGTTATATTAGATATATCTATTTAACTAAAAATTTCTCTTTTACAAAATACTGGATACAAACTGCGTCATTGAACTCACAGATAAAAAAGATACAAAATAATAATAAAATGTTTTTGATACAAATAGAAGTAGTGTTTTAAAAAAATCATTACAGCTAAACATAAAGAAATTGTGTTTGTTATTTTGTTGTTGGTTTTTCTCATCAGATATTCTCATTTCTTACCGAGATTTGCGTAGTAACCGGCTGGATGCATCATGATGCTCACGGTAGTAAGGATTCCATTAATCACTTACCTGTAACAAAAACAAAACAATAACATAAATTGCGTGAGTCATCACAAAAAAACATACAACAATAAATTTAATTTTAAACAATAGTAATAAACCAAATAACAGATTTCAGACAATGGAATTAATTCTACATTTAGACTAAAATCCTGTGCATGTGCATACTCTAACGGTGGCATGCGGTGTAGAGCACACGTGGCTGCCATGACCACGAGCCTCTGCTAGCTACCGATTCTGCGGAATCTCACCAAATGCCTCAGTGGAATCAATTCTGTTAACGTGGAAGCCAAACGTACACAGGCATCCAGCATACGTTACGGACGCATCCCAGCCAATCGGAATGTATACCGAGACGTTTACCCGATTGAATGCTATCGAATTTATTATATTGTTATGATTAACAATATGTTTTATTCATGTTACAAAGAGGAATTCTGCATAATGCTCTGCTTCCTATGTTGCGTGTGCTTAATGATTATAAGAGGCACCTGGATATTGCAAAAATAGGCTTTTGTTTTTCACGTTCATTATAATTTAAGATGAAGAATATTGTAATGTCGGTTCAATAAAAGCGTACTCATACATGCGCTGTCGGCAATAAAATGAATACAAATGATAAAATGTTGGTTTAAGTAGAGATAATCCTCGTAAATAGCAATTTGGCTTGTGACAAATGAGCCTCGCCATTCAGCTCAGTTTGGAAATCGCGTATAATGCTTCTCTATTGTTAATTATATTCGAGTGCTGCGTCACTAAACACACGATTTATCGTCACAAAACTAGAACAGCCCATACATCTACTAAAAGATGCACGTAATGATTTCACTGTTCCATAACATACATAAATGATTATCTAAACTAAAACATTGAAAAGTTAAGACAACATCTGTCTGTCTGAATATCATAATTAATCATTTTAGTATGATAAATGTACATAAGCTACTTCTTATATGTACGAGTATAGTTGTAATTATCATCTTTGTATTCATTCAAAAGATTTACTTTCGATATGTTGTAATTGTAACCAATAGTTTTGTAATTTTGGTAATCATGTTTTCTATACAAATACACAATGATATATTATACATTTTACATAAACGTGCTTGTATCATAGAACTACTTTTTTAAAATATTTTTTAAAGTTATTATTTCAATCTCTGTTATTTCCTTATGAATTATTATGTCAACCTTTTTTAATAAATTCAATTGAATTTTAACTCTTATTACAAATAGATAAAATTTTATAGCATTTATTTGAAAAGTATCTCCATTTTCAATGACATACTCGTACAATTTTATCTCAATCAGATCGACATATTCCCTTCCGAGAGCTCAGCAATGGCAGTCCAACTGACTGAGATCACCGAACAGATAAACCTAATCGTCCGTTCGGATCTTTCAACTAAGCCTTTTAGTAAAGACAAACTACCAAGCTCGATGCCCCCAAACATGTTATTTATTTAAATTGATTATTTAAACTTAAACTGGTATTGGAGCTGTATTCTATGAAAGAATAACAAACAATAGGCCCATATAACAATATTTGCATGGCGAAACGTGAAAACATACTTCTCATTCCAATGATTTTAAAATATTTAATCTAGAACAAAAGCCATAAATGTTTTATTAATTTAACTTTGACGAGCCGAATAGCGCATTGGTTAACAAAACACGCTACGCGTAAATCTCGAGTTCGATTCCCAGTCGGAGCAGATTTGTTTCATAACAATTTAATATTAATTACATTACATAATACAAGAATTTGTAAAAAAGAATTTTACTCCGGGCCTGGGCGTCAAAGAGTGGTAAGCAGATGGTCGATTAGCTTGAAAGTTGCCGGTTCTAACTAGGCTGGCACACACCACTGCCACTTGCAGTTATTTAACTGTGGTAGTAGACGCCTCCATTCGTAGAGAACATTCCATCTTTAAATCTAGCGATGTTCTATCATAAGTCAAGTTATAATAATAATAAAAAACAATTTAAAACTACACTAACGTAACTTTTCAATAAGTCAATCAAATTGTCACGCTTTTTCCCACAGGGATAGGCAGAGACAATGGAGCGCCACTTGCCACGATCCTGACACAACTTCCTTGCTTCCATTATATTCACAATTCACATTCTTCAACTTTTGAGAATTATTAACCATATTATGAACAATAAATAGTACGTAAGTCGTAAACGCATAAAGATAAATTTAATATTCTTTTTATTCTTTAATGCATTTGTTTTAGACGTACTACAAAATATTACAAGCATTCGAAGTACGTGGAGTAAATGTGAAAAAGAAGAAGAGACCAAATAAAAACATTGGAACAATGAAATACGCGGACCAAGAGCACGCAATCTAATGAAGTGTACGGTCACAGAAGAACACATTTTATGCGAGAGGAATTGGATTCTTCTATTACAGATATTTTTATAACAGAACAAACTAAGGAGGACTTAAAACTATTAACTTAAAGAAGCGTTTTTGAACATATGACAGCACCCCTCCTGATAATTGCAAGTAGCATTCACTACACCGGCCTGGTTGGAACTGGCAAGTTACAAACTGAAACGCGACTGAGTCACTCACGGCCTGTAAGTACAATTGAAAGTGGTGGTGCTACATACTGGTTTTTGCTGCGTATCTCTTGGTCAACATATACAATTTTGGATTGATCAGAGTAAGACCAATCATTTGTATTTTGGAATAATTTATTCCAATTGACAAATGTGAATTATATTTATGAGTACTATATTAATATAAGAAAGAAATAAGTCTCTGCTGCTTTTGGTAGCCTGTTCCGTGCTGGATGAAAAAGCAACTCGCTTGGTCCGGCGAGCGGAATGCTTGGAATGGTAGGGAGCATCCGGCGGCTGCGATTGTTGCCAGTTATCACTGAATGTTTTCCACCGGGGCATTTTATACTGCCACAAAAAAACCACATAAAGGGCGGGCATGCCTCGTTTGAGCTACGCCGCCCGTGTGGGAAAATCATCGCACGAAAACTGCGACGAGCTTAAAAAAAAAGTTAAACAAACGACGATTTTTACGCGTAAAATGCTAAAATGTATAATAAAATATTAGATCACCTTTTATAATGAGAATTTAAAAGGGTAAAGTATTTTAAACATTTTTACTTTGTTTACAATTATTTCAAATATTTTAGCTGACGCCTAAACATTGCCTTTCTATTTTGGTGATAAATTAAATCTAAAATTCTTTTGTTTTATTTAATTAATGTTCGTATAATCGTTTATTCATAAAAGCATACCCCGTAAGCTATACGTTTATCATGTAGGTACTCAAGTTAATATAGTGCGTGCGTAGCGTAGAAATCAAGAAGTAATTTGCATCATCTACCACGGATACGTAATCATTTGTTGCAAATGTCGCGCGATCTCACGGTAGCTTCTGCTCCGAGAATTATTAGCGAAAACGGAGCGTCGCGTCCCGGAATAGAACTGACAGCCGGGACGATTGCAGCGTCCGTGATGGATGACGAGTGCGAACTCTTCGGGTTATTAACGCTCATCTTAATACCTTTAGCTCTCGTGCCAATGAGAAATTGCAATTTATACAAAAAGTATAGATAATAATAATAATAAAAAATATACTATATTCTCCGAGGCCATGATTGGCTCATTGGAAACCTGCAGAAAATGCGACGATAAGAAAAAACTCAGTCCGTTCGCGCACAAGTACTGCATAGCGACGGTGGCATTCCATAGGAATACTTCGCATATCAAGACTTAAAAGTCACCATTTACCGATTGCAGATACGCCATGGCCGAGCGAATTATCTGGTCAGTTCGCTTCACTTACATAGCTCTGACCATACAATGCCTTAACCCACATTATAACTTTAATGATCACAAAACAATTTACTCAATTTAAACTAATGATTATAAATGTATAGATACCTAAATACTCATTGATTTGATTAAATTGTCACTTAAACATATTTATTTATGTATTTTTAATGAATATAACATATATCTAGGTATATGTTGTAGTGTATTAAGTCATAAGAAACAAAATGTTAACGGTTGGAGTGGCTTAACAAAAAAGCAGTCTTGCCATGTCATCTTTACCAGTCCTTTGCTTAGGGAGATCTCATCTAAAGAGCGGGAAACTGCTTGTCACAAGTTGACTAATGTAACGTTTATTAATATAATGACAATTCATAAAAAAATAATATTATTAATTTGTAAATAAATAAAAAGCGACCGTGGTGTGATGGTAATTACGGTTTTCACGGGTTCAAATCCATTTGCCGATACAGATGCATATTTGATATATGTTCTTTGGTTATCCTGTTTATATGATAAGCTTAGTGTAGAAATTAAAAAAATATACAAATAAATGATAATTAATTTATGGAAAGTGTTATAAAAGAGTTAAATGGCTTATGAAAATCAATATTTTCGTTCTGAATAGTATAATATCTGGTTTAAATATACAACTATGCACCAATATACAATGACGGTGGTCCGCTACTGAGAAATTAGTGGGGTATGAAATCAAATATTCATTACATCAATTATGTAGTTTCACAGAAAAAACACCTATACTTTTTTTATGGGGCTCGACACATGACATTACCTAGCCTGATGTTAATTAACCGCAGGTATTAGCTTGTCTATCTAATTATAAATGACGCGTCCGTCCACTTTATTAGTTTATTCAAATATGTGAATGCAAGTATTACTAACTATACTACTATACTTCATCAGTGTACTGAATGACCAATTACAATTGCATTTTCGGTGTGTAGCGTTCATATTTTATATTCGCACGTGTGCTTAAATGCAGTGGAGGGGCGCGTCATTTCGGCTTAGACAGACTCTAGCAAGCACATTCATTGTGTCGGCCTGGGTAGAACCGGCAACTTACAAGCTGATCTTCATGGTTTGTACACCTGCAAGTCGTGGTACTACCCCAGGTCGGCAGACTAAGCACTACTGCCAACCACTATTAAACTTGGACTCGGAGCAATAAACTATGAAAGAGATATTTTCTCAGACCAGGAAACGAACCTGGCATTTTACGGGTAGCGGACTCGTGTGCTAACCAATGAGCCACGCGTGGCGTCAAGAAATATTTGATTCGAACCTAATAAACGGAATCAAGATGTACAATTTGTTAGTTAAAAAACGAATCACTGATTGTAGGTTTTATTTGCGAGAAGTTTTCCCTCGAAGCTGAAACTGTCCGTTGCTAATGAAGCGGCACAAAAACTTCTAATTGTTTGCTTCGACATCTGCCTTTTACACGGAGAAATGTTTCCATTAATGTCAGCGAAATTTGCAAACGAGTCCGCTTTTTCTTTTCGCTCGTAAATTTTTCGAGATTTATGCTTAATTATAATTCTTAAGAGCTTTAAAGTCGTTTAGAATAAACCGTAGCGTAGGCGACCGCGGTGGTTATAGAAACTTGCCTGTACCAAAGTATATAATATACTTGTAATGTACTTTGGTCATCCTGTTTCCAAGCATAAAAACTTAAAAAAAAAAACAAGTAACAACAATACTTTTAGAACAAATAATATTCGTGTATGGGCGGTGACAGATGTTATGTGGTATGAAAATCTCTTTTATTTTATTATATATTAATATTAATTTTAATATTTTAATTTACTTTTCTTTTTAACACGTTTTTTTTTTCTTCTTCATTATTAGCTTGACTTATATGTATGTAACGGAATCTTTGAAATTAATTTTCACACACTTCTAGAGGTCAATATGCCAGCCAATATATACGAGTATATCAAGATGAGCTGTGACTTTTTAACAAACAAATAAATTTTATTACTAAAAACAAAATAATCTAGGATATGAATTTTGCTAACTAAGGTTCAATTGTCGAATTTCGATTGTATTTACAAGGCGAATGCTCAACTTTGAACTTTGAAAGCTGCATTGTACTTGTCTTGTAGAATCAGTACATGCACAAACGAAATAAGGACTATCAAAGCAAACACTCGCTCAATTGCGAAATAAAACGATGAAATAACAAGTTTAATTAAATTGCCAGGAACAGTTTATTGGAAACAAAAAGCAAATACCTACGTGCTTTTTAATCATTTTTACAAACTATTCTTTGTTTTATTTTGACTCAACGTATAACAGTTAATCTAGAGTTAAGCTGAAGAGCGCTTAATAAATAAAAGCGATTGCTACTACAGCTAAATAACTGCAAGTAGCAGTCGTATTCACTATGCCAGCCTGTACACTTGAAAAGGTCTTTATTGTTTCTCTATCAGTTGACCTTTGAGATAGGACACAATTCAAAAAGAAGTGCAGAAATAAGGTCAATTCCCTTTAAAATTTTAACATGCATACTGTATACTCGTATAATATACTTTACTAACCCTTTTCTAAGATGACAACCATCTTTTAAATATTAAATCTGATGTGGATCGATGCGTTAAACGAGGCAAACACAAAAAGGTGCTTTAGACCAAATCCTTAAGAAAGAAGGCCTAGTGCCCATAACCTTGTATGAAAAAAATTATGGATGTGAGAAAAGCGAGGGAGTTGTGTCAGGATCGTGGCAAGTGGCGCCTCATTATCTCTGCCTATCCCTGTGAGAAAAAGGCGTGACAATTTAATAAATTTTAAAGGTGTGAAAAATGTTTAAAATTATGTGTAATTAAGTTTATTAAAAATACATGTGAGGGGCAGATAATCCGGTTTAATCTGGATACCTACAGTTAAATAATATATTATCAAATTATTAATATCGGAGACCGTGAAAATTTGCATTATTCACCGCAGGCCTGTGCAGAGATCAAGGTTAAGAATCACTTTTTATACACACGTCATGTTGTTTTATAACTTTGTATATTACTATTTTTAATTTGTGAAACTGGATATGTAGCAGTCGATAAGTTATTAGAGTGGATAAAAGAAGACAAAGAGACTTGAGCGAGTGAAAAAATAAAATACTTGATAACTTGATAAAATGGGGGGCATTCTTAATATGGATCTGTAGTATCCGGGAAACGAAAATAAGATGAATTGTAAAAAGTAACACTCCGTTGTCTCTGCCCATCCCTGTAGAAATTAAGGCGTGACAAATGACGGTGATGATAAATAAAAGATACGTGCGTCCTCTGATACCCATAAAAAGCTCTGGTCTAATGATAGTACAATGGTCACACAAACTAAAAGCCTTCGGTTTAAAACCACTCGCCGGTTCCGAAGTATTTTTTTAATATTTTTTTTGTGACACGATATCAATATGCCGGCCGAAGTATATTTGATATAAGTACTTCGGTCATCTTGTTTCTATGATACAAGCAGGTTTAGTAGCTCAGTATGGAAATGAATAAAAACACTGCCCAAATCATTTGGTCCTCATGGTAAGTTACTATGGCTAGCAACGCAGGCGCAGTTACAGTGTAAAATTTGTAGCTATTGGAAATATTATTAGATCTGGCTATGCATAAAGATTTGAAAAACAGAATGCATAATGTATTTTATCGTGTTCTATAATATTAACTTATTCTATAATAAAAAATACTATTATAGTTCTTAGGATGTCTTACAAAATGGGCAGTGGACTGTATTTCATACGTGATAAATCGCACAAATAGAATGTTATTTACAGAATGTTGTGAACTTGCTCATTCAGACGTAAACACGGTTTCCATCCACTTCAGCGGCAGCCTGGAAAATGTTTTAGAAAACGCAAACGACACCGATGTACAAACGTTATCCTAATTTGTCACTTCTTTGGTGAGCGAAATTAAGATAAATAGAAGGGTCCCTACAATCTCAGTCTTCCTTACAAATCAACAAGGTCGGAATGAAATATTTTAAATTAATTAATTTACATCTTATGAACTGAGAGATACAGTTCAGTTTGAACTGTCTGTTATTACCGCAACACTGTTTATCCACAAATAGACGTACGAGAATAGAGCGAGGCTACTGGACACTCGTAACAGTCTCATATCTCCAGGGCGGAGAAATTTTTTAATACTAAATATTTTATAATCATTATTTTAATAATCAAATTTTAATAATCATTATCTTGTAGTACAAGTTTATGTATATTGTATTTTTGTACCAATATCTTTGTAAGGCCTGAGACAAGATAGATAAGATATATTTGTTATATTCAGATATACAATATAGATAGATCATCATTAATTTCAGATCGTAATTTTCACAGGGATAGACAGAGACAACAGGGCCCCGATTCTCTTAATACACGATAATACAATAATGCCAAATATCAACGCAATTTCACAGCTTTTTCGTCATCATAAATATTATTATTTAGATTAGTACAAAAGCTTACTTTTTACAATCCTGACACAACTCTCTCCACATTTACAATTTTCATACGTACTCTATTGTTATAGAGCACTGCACACCCTTTTTTAAAAGTATCCCCGATTAGATCAATGAACAATCTCTTGGGTCGTTACAGTTTTAATTTTCAACTCGCCTCCGATTTATAAATGTCTTTCGCCAATTAGATATTCATATTAAGAAATAAATAATTATGACCACAAAATAACAAAAACATAGTTATATTTTGCAAACCGTGATCAAAAATGAAAGGATAACTATTATAAAAATTCTTTTCACAAATTCACGCAACTACGGATTGAGTTAATGTAAAATAAATTGCCTCGAGGCGCTTAAATCTGAAGAAGCAAGATTAAAAAGAGAGCAGAACTAAATCGTAAATGATCTGTTGCGTGGTCCTGTTCGTCGTTAGAGGATTAGAGACCCTCTTGCAGGTCAATAAGCGGCAGGTAGTAGGTAGCGGGTGTAATTCACGGTGGCCGGATATGTGTTGGATACAATTTATAACTAATGTTTTTTTATTTTTAAATTCAATTAAATAGTTTACCATAAGAATCTAATTGAGCTAAAGGAAAATAATAATATAATTGTGAAGATTAAACTATACCTTATTATCACAAAGTAGCATGTGTTATCTTATCAAATTATAAAATAAATATATAAATCGCGTTTAATTATAATATTATTTTGTTTGTAATCAGGAAATGTTTTTTTTTTATTGTGACACGACATATGACAGTACCCCGCTTGATGTTAAGCCAAAGTGTGGTCCATGAATGAATGTCACTGCTACTACAATTCAATAACTAATCCCAAATCGTGACCAAATCACTTCACGGTCTGTATACTTACTTGTAAGTGGTGGTACTACCCCGGATCAGCAGACTGGGTGGTACCACTGCCTACAACTCTGATAACCAGACCCGAAGCAAATATCCATCTCTTTTTTTTAATTAACAAATATGAACTAGTATTATATGAATATTAAATAAACCTTTTTTTATATTATAATTTATTATTTTCTTATTTTCGCCGACTTAATATGACAGCATCCCGCCGGACGATAATCTGAAGTGCAGTTCATGAAGTGCAGGAGACAACTATGCCCTATGGTCTGGCAACTTTCATGCAGATCCAGAAACGCCACTGAGTCACTTTGCAGTCACTTTGAAAGTGGTGATAATACCCCGGATCGGCAGATTGTACAAATGACTACAAACTGTCTGCCTACTACTCGTATTTAATTCAATTATCAAATTGTCAAGCTTTCTTTCCACAGGGATAGACAGACAATGGAGCGCCACTTGCCACGATCCTGACACAATTCCCTCGCGTCGTCTCTTACATCCATAATTCTCTATTAATTATTTTATTTTTATTTCGGAAATAAGTTGCCAAGATTATTTATTCGAGTAATATCAAGTACCTTATTTCTACATGAATTGGTCCGCACATTTCCATATAATACTCTACTCCGCTGACTATGAAAAGAGAGCAAGTGGGGGAAATTCAATTTCCTTTGGACAGTATACGTGATAAATCGTTTCATAACGGCCATTAGCTGCGACACGCGAGGGCTCGAAACACCCAGAACGCTTGGTGTGGCAGTTTACACATCTTAATGCTTGTCGTAGGCGCACTTCGATCGTCGTCGCCGGATCGTGTACAATAAAAACATCAACTATATTGACCAAAATAACTCTTGGCAAAGATTCAGAAGCCGTCTGATTCTGTAATTGAAGCGCTTTCAGATCGCTGATCCTACTGTTTAATCAGACAACCGCAAATGTTTTATAAATGGTCATTTGCCCAGTATGTAGCCGGCTAGTAGTAGCCGACCCGTGGTAGTACCACCACTTCCAAGTGTACAAACCGTTAAGTGACTCAGTCGTAATGACAGTTGCCGGTTCCCACCAGGCTGGCATAGTAGAATTGCCTACTAATTGCAGTTTTTTAATTGTAGTAGCAGTCGTCTTGATTCGCCTCGAGTCGACCGCGCTTCAGCTTAACATAAGGCGGGTTGTTGTCGTAAGATCCATAATAATAATAAATTAAATCTTTATTAACACTATAATATTGTGATTACAAAAATAGATAAAACTACTTATAATTCATTTTTAATTAGTTCTATTTTAAGACGTTTTTTTTTCAAATGGTTTTATTCTTAAATATATCTTTGACATGTGTTTCGCTATTAAATGGACTTAATTAGGTATGCGGCGGCTTTCAAGTAATTTAAAGTTTACCGTTCTTAACATTGAGTTTTTTTTTGTGTATTTTAAAAATATTTATGCTGACAGGACAATTAATTTAGCTGATAATTAATTATCTTTACGTAATTGCAGTTTTTCGTCCGCATTTTAATTTTATATGTTATGTTTCATGACATTTTTGGCGGGTTACTTGATGTTATATTATTTTTATTATATTTTTTTGTTGTGACAGCATCCCGTCTAAAGTTAAGCTGGAGTGCGGTCCATGAATGAGGGTGATAGCACAGTAAATTAACTGCAAGTATAGTTGCATCTACGTAGCCGACCTAATTGGAATCGGTAATTTTCAAGCTGATTCCGAAACACGACTAAGTCACTTTACGATGGGTACACTTACAAGTGGTACTACCCCAGAACCCATTGGACAAATGACTACCAACTGTCCACCTACTGATCTTAATTCTATTTTAAAGTTATTTAAGTATTTATTCCTTGTCGAGATAAGAGTATTTCCCGTACTACGGGGTCCTCTTGCAGACTAACTTCAAATTCAAAATCCATATTACTGAACACATTCATTTAGGCTTTTTAGAGCATGTTTAAATGCAAAAGAGCGTTTAGGAATTCGAACAATTTGGAAAATTCTTTTGGACCATTTCGGAGGTTAAAAAAATCTGTGAGAATTTATTTGATATTTTTTATATTCAAACTGAGCATGTACTGAAATAAGTGGGTACCTACTAAAGGCAATCTTTTCGCCGACGGCAATAGCTCAATCAGAGAAGCTCAATTAAGAAGTTTAATTTATGTAGATAAAAGTTATTATGTTAAATAATAATTATTGTTTTAATTGGTGATTCAAGAAAGTGACGTAGGTATCTAATGAACATTAATACATTTAATAAAAAAAACAGTCTTCTTTGTAGAAAACCTGTGGCTGCTAATGAGGTATGACTAATTTATAATCTAATTAATACCCAGTAATTATTTTTTAATATTATGTAAGGTTGGTATTACAGCTACTTTATAGGGGTTTAATATTTTGCGTGTGCGTTTTTTTAATGATGGGTTATATTTTAATTTAAACTTTAAATATAAATTATAAATATTTTATAATATTAGGAATGAGAAAGTTTTTTAGTCTTTATTGTCGAATTACATTATGGAATTAAAAAATGAGAAATATTGAAAAATATACATAAATAGAATTGTTGGTTCTCACTTTTAAATTGAGAATAAAATAAAATAATAATTTATAAAAATATCAATTTTTCCAATATTAGAAAATAATAATTTAAATCATTAATTATAATTACTCACGTCTAGGAAAAAATTTAGCATAATAACAGTCCATCTCACTGACAAATAAACCTCACGGCAACAATATAACAATTCACTTGTTTATCACAAACACAGTTATTAAAGTATTACATTATAGAATGTTTGACATTTGATAGAATAAGCCGACAATGTGTGACATCACCCGCGCAGAATACGTCAAATCGCATGCAGCCACCGACGCGACTGACTGAATTGTATCGCGGGCAATACCGAACCGCGTCTTTCGAAAATTGCGCCATCCCACTAAGCACAGTGAAGCGAAATTAACAACAAAGCACCTTGAACACACAATTCATTCTCAACAGGACACCAAATACAAAGAAATGTCGAATAATAGATAGTGTTTACGTCGCGAAATGCCGACACCGAACGGCCGGAAGTCAAAACGAAGCAAACGCGACAACTATGTAAAATATTGCAGGAACGCGATCGCATTGTTGACATTCCCAAATAAAAATCGTCAAAATATTCTTTCTAATGTATGAAAATAACCATAAAAGTGTTAAAAACTCACCTATTTCGGAGCCAGAGGATGGACTGAAGAGTCCAATTTTGATTAGAAGTCAATTTAAGAGTAAATTTAAAGAATAAACTCTTATTGGTATGCGAAGAATGGCACAAAGAATCTCGACAACGCACGCGACGAATGCGCACCTCGTTTGCGCATATGCTGACACAACTTCACGGACGTGACTCCCCTTGCCCCGCGCACACCCGGTTTCTGTGCATGTAGTTGTGTACAGAGTGGTCAAACGTGAAATTTCCTATACATACACACGCACACTACCATGAATTATACCTGCGTGCCTAGCTCGAATCGACGCCATGTTTATTTCGATGTGAGAGAGAAATAAATTGCCTTCTCGCTCACACAAAAATAGAAACAAAGCGTGTGGCTCCATCTATGTTTTGCTACATAATTCAACTACCATTGACTAGATGGCGCTTCTATTTGACATATTTTAAAATAAGAACGTATTCTATGTTCAAAATATTCAACTTCAGTTTAGGGGTTCAAAAAAGTGATCGAATGTATCCAAATGCAAAGCTTTTTAGTAGATACCGCCGCCGGCTACACGACGGTTGCCAAGATCTCTATCAGTTATCATTGTCCTGTAAACAGCTTTAAGTATAAAATAAACGATAGTAGAGGTTTTTAACGTGGAATCTTATTAGGTGAAATGAAGGTTTTTCGACATACGAAAAACCTTCATTTCACCTTTCCTATTTTTTTCATAGTTAGTTCCTTGTAATTAAAAATTGCCCCCGTTTTTGCAAGCAGAACAAAACAACGAGGCATTTTCAATGGAAATGAAAATAAATACGACAATATGTTATACATATTTAATATTTTGTATGAAAATGACAGTCTTCTGTAGTCGGTCTTTGAGTCGTGTCGACAATGCGCCCTCTATCGCGAACTATTAGCAGATTACATCCCCATTGGCCCATTGGATGATATTATGAATAGTTTCAATCATAGTTGTTATAGATAGATTAACAAGAGTTTTAAATAAAATAAAAATAACTTTATTAAATGTTTATTTTGCCTTCGTTTCGAACAATGAAATATAATTTATAAATCACACAACATCTTATGATAATATTGGAACACAGTTAAATTAATCTAAATTAATAATTAGTAAATAAATTAATAATACTTTACAATACATTCCTCGCAACGAGATATTTTTAGTTTTATTTTAAGCTGACTTTAAAATATAATGTTTAAATTACAATATTTAAAGAATATATACTTAAAATATAATTATATTTAATGTGCTTATAAAAATAATTTGTATCACAACATACATATTATACATAGGTAGATATGTAAAATTACATTGTATGTTTCCACTAAAACAATCAATGTTTTCACGTAGTACCTAAATACTTATACTAGAGTCCACAATAATAAAATTTTAATGGCCAAATCCGTCGTTTAGTCTATAAACTACCCGCGGGGTTAGGTTGGGCAAGTTAAAACGATAATCGTCTCTTGTCGACGATTGGTAAAGTAATAAAAGTTAGGCTATATCCACCAAATTGGGATTATTGATGATAATGTTCAAACGTGTCGTCACACAGACGATATTCGTCACAATGGTTAATAGTCTCGTTTATTGGATTTTGCCTAGTCTTTATTATTTCGACAATCGCCGACGAGAGACGATAATCGTTTTAACTTGCCCAACCTAACCCCGCTGATTCTTGAGCGTTGAATTTTACAAGTATATTATAATAATCGACATCTGACCATCCTGCCTGGTAAGCAAGAGGAAGTCAAAAAGTGCCGACAACTAAAAAACCTATTTAGATTACTATTGCCACAGTAGACGTCACGTCAAAGAAAAGTATAATAGTTCATAATCAAAAATAATAGTGGTGTAAAAACTAATAAGTTGGCATACAAATATGTATGTCAACTTACAAGTTACAAGTCAAAGTATAAGTAAATTACCATAATGAAAAAATCCTAGTTTGTCCAATGGCGAACATTCGAACTAGGATTTTTTCTATACTAAGCTACTAAAGTTCTTGTATCATAGAAACAGGACAACCAAAGAACATATATCAAAGATACATTGGTACCGGGGTGAGTGATTTCGAACCCGTGCCACTCGGCTTACTTAGCCATCGCACTGCCACTACACCACGGTCGCCTTGAATTGTAATTTATGTCGGATTGTTTTGGCTTCAGTGTTGTAAATCTCTTATAAATAAAGACACCTGTTAATTGTATGATATACTCATATGGGCAGTTTATAAGTTCCAAAAACTGTTAACGATTTAAAATTCATTTAGGTTACATCTAGACTTAAAAGACGGAAATAGGTACCATGATAAAGGTTTTGATTTAATATTTGTTTTATATATTTTTACAGTTGTGTTGACAATATATGTATTATTTTTATACTTTGTTTTATTGTGTATGTAATTTTGAAGCTATAAAGAAACATCATTAGGTTTAAAATAAGTGAAAAATAACAATATAAATACAATAAATCAAAGATACAATAACTTATATTTAAAAATGTACCTACTTAAAAGTTTTAATCAAGAATAGGTTACTCGTTAATCTATATTCTATACCTTAAAAGAACATACCTGCTTTATAAAATAAGTTTAGAATTGTACAGGAGATTGATACTCGAAAAAAAAACATTCTTTCTACCTTTCTTCCTAACTTTCTTCTACCTTTCTATCTTATCACATTCAAGAATACCCCCCCCCCCCTCATGTCCCCTATTTTAAACATAATTAATTGAATTAAAAATAATATACATCTGTTCTCCATATTAATAAATTACAAATTAATTAACGGTTTCTATTACTAAAAAAGACACATTTAACTTTCCTAAATTCTCTCAAAATTATTAACAGGAAATATATTTAATTTTTGAAAAATGTGGTTAATTATAATTTACTGCCTCCGTAAAGAAAGTCAGAAGTGCGGAGTTAACAAGGCAAATATTGATTTAAATAACAAAAAAAAATAAAAAAAACTTTTTCTCAAATTCTCAATTAAAATCATCATTCGAAAAATAAGTCGATTTTATTGTTAATGAATTGCTTATCTTTACTAAACTTTAGATTATTTCAAAATACATGATCATGATAATTTCATGAAGCATTGCAACACTATTTTTTTAAATTTCTAATCAATTAGCACTAATCACAATATTCTGTTCTTACTAACTCTATTTCAGTTTTAAATAAGTATACCTAGGTATTAGGTATGAATAATAAAGAGTTTATACCGCTTATTAAAGGAAGTTCTTTTAAAAAAAACATAGATTTTATATAGTAGGTTACATTTAAAACTTTAAATTCTCCTATAAAACAATATTTATAATGAGTTCGATAAATTGAAAAAATTAAGTTATATTATGTCTTTTGTAAATTATAAGGTCTGTTCGTTTTGCTAAAAACAAGAAGAGGTTTACACCTGACTGCTTACCTTCAATAACGTTTAATAGCGCTGTATAATTAAAGATATCAACAGAACTAATAAAGCTGGGCTGACAAAGCTGTTTTTTGGGGACCAAATTAGCCCATTAAATATGATAAACTAAATAAAATAAAAAAACTCATAAAGATAGTAAGAACAAAACAAAAGCCACTATTCTATATTTAATTTTTTACATAAAACTATTTGTTACATACCAAAGAAGATATTAATTCATAATTATATTTCTATTTATGTCTATTAGGTACTCAGGTAGCGTATTTTTTTTTTGTTTTTAATAAACTACTAAAGACAAATGACTTATTATCCTAAATTACTCGATATAAAAACAGGTCCAATTGTTACATGGAAAGTCGTAAATTGTTATCCAGATTTTCTATTTATTTTCTAACATCACAGATAAATGGATGTAGGTATATTTCTTCAACTAAGTATAATAAGTAGTTATAAGCCAATGTAAGATATGCAATGGCTCACATGGAATCATATACTTAGTTATTCAGGCACTAACTTAGTTCATAAAGTAAATAATATTTATTGATGCTACGTGATACTACAAATTCAAAATACATTAGTACGTTATTGTATGTAATAAACGCTAAAACGTTTTTATTGTTTTTTATATTTCGATTTGTACTCAATACCTATTAGTCTAGTTAATTTTTGAACACGGTGCAGTGGTTTAACCATTGCCGATAATTTAATTGCATATATAATTGCAAACCAATTAAATTATATTAATAGCAATCGCGCTTTAGTATAAAAGATTAAAATGAGTATTTTTGTCACAAATAAATATTATTTATTTAATGTTTTATAACAAATTGGGCCCTATATTTATCTGAGTAGTCAATTAATATAATTATAATACTTTATAGGTATCTAGTAGCATAAAACTAATTAAGTTGTAACTATTGATTTACAACTCTCAATAAAAAGCTTAATTCATGACGTTTTTACATTCGTACGTCGTCGTAGAATATCATACCTACACGGATATTTTTAATTCTTATTTATAAATATCATCTTTTGTGCGTCTATAAATTTCGAATTACAGTTCTGTTGAACCCAAAACAAGCTTCGTTTGAGTTTTAGTTTTACGAAAATTGACTAATGACGCTGTCCGACAGCTTCACACTAAGAGATATCCCACGGGACATCAAAAACACCTTTCTTCAAAGTCTTATTTTAAGCGTTAGTACTTATTACTCAAATAATGTAACAAAATGCCGAAATTGAATTCAAATTCATAATTCATATTTCCGCTAAACTCGGAAGCAGTGTTTCCCAACGTAGGGCCCACGCTTCACAGGGGGGCAATTTAATAGTTAAGGGGGGCATTTTAAAAATGGATTCGACACGACTTTATCCCTTTCCCTTTGGGTTATTTAAATGCAATGATCTAGCATTGCAAATCCGGTCACAAATTCATCAAAAAATGCAAATTCTTAAAAAAATGCTGTTATCATTTATATTTGTTTAGAACAAAACAATTTTTAAAGGTTAAAAATGATGTAAAGGGGGCATAAAATTTTTTGAAATGTTAGGGTGGAGCTCGGCCTAAAAAAGGTTGGGAAACACTGCTCGGAAGCATGTTATTGGATAATCAGAACTTATGTTTCTTTAACGTCTAATATTATCAAATTGAACGCGTAATTTAATTGATAATCCGTTTGCACTTACTTATTATTATAACTCTAAAGTCATTGTTCTTTATAATCCCTCAAATCACAAATTCTTAAATATATACGAAGATACTAGTCTAAATTAACAAGTATTTTTTGAGGAATCAAAAAATATTTTTTCCTAATAATCTAACGTTTTGTTTTATCGATTCATTAAGCATATTTTAGCACATAATTTACGTTAGTTACAACCTATAAACATGGAAGTATTTGGAGGTGTCACAAAAATGTATATAATATTGTTATTTTAGTACAGTTAGATAACTAATTAAAAAAAAATTAGATTGTATGTAGGTATGTGAATATCGATATAAAATAATAGGTAAGTATAATATTATGTATATCGTGGCAAGTGTATGTATATCCATTGTCTCTGCCTATCCCTGTGGGAAAAAGGCATCACAATTAGATTGATTAATAACATTATGCTGATTGATTGAATTTCATATCTTAATAGTATATAAAATTCAAATAGGACTTTATTAAATAAAATACTTAATTTATAAGCTTTTATTTAACTTGCCTTGTTAGTTGGATGAGTCAATTCTTGCAATTAAATTTTAAAACAGTTAAGAATTCTAAAACACTTCTAGTTACGAGTAGATGACTGCATGGTTAGCTAATTGACGTGATTCTAAATCGAATATGGCTAACTCCATAAATGCTAAATTGCGGACTAATTATTCTTAATGCACCCCTATGACATGAATATCAAACGATATATATGGATTTGCTGCAAAGAATGTGAAAAATAAAATGAGGTCACTCACACTAATCTGGGGGCACGGTCGTGCCCCCGACCAAGTCGAGCAAAGCGTCACGGCCGTACCATCCTTTTCTCGAAGCAATTCAGACCATTTTCGACCCCCTGTAACTTCGTTGTGGATAAAACTAGAAGACTGAAATCGCACTAAATAATTGAATTTAC
The DNA here is from genome assembly GCA_905220615.1 of Tinea trinotella. Lineage (NCBI taxonomy): Eukaryota > Metazoa > Arthropoda > Insecta > Lepidoptera > Tineidae > Tinea > Tinea trinotella. The sequence goes on from HG992310.1 coordinate 6,907,172, forward strand.
ATGTGTTTTCAGGCGATTGAATTTACACGTGTTTTCAGGCGATGGCCAAGTCTCAATATATTTATATAAAACATTAAAGAATTTTAATATTGATATGCGTCACTATAAGATGCTGTTAATTATTACGTAATAACTTAATGCTTCGAGTACGGAGATTCCAGACACAATTGATTTTCAATTGTTATGGACCACGATCGTGGTCTTAGAGACTGGACGTATTAAGACAGAAAGTCGCTTAAGTAGAGACTGAATAAATTAATAACCGACTTGGTTTTACATGGATCTCACAACTTTTTACCGCAGAACAACTGAGTTGCGAGACTTGGTTTTTTTGACAAGTATTGTTTTTGATGGGATCAATATGACAGTCAATATTTTCTTATTTATCAATAAAGGGTTTGCAGAGAAACTATTATTTTCAGTTTATGGAATACAAGTTTGTTATTCTTTTAAATTAAATAATATTTTTAACCTTTTGAAGAAATCTTCAAGACAATATTGTGACAAGCCGTTTCCAACTTTTGTGACACCTCAGGGGCCTAATACCTAACGACGCAGTAATACGTATGTCGCTTCATATAAGATTAGTTAGTTAACCACGATCGAGTCCTAACGTATTTGGCGATGATGCATTCGTTCATTAGGGCCCCACCTTATTTAATTAATAATATTTACCTTATTTAATATATATAAGTACAGTATAAATTAAGTATTTTTTTGATGAGCTGGGTTTATCACTTGCAATTCGTGTGTTGGAAGATCACGTACAACGATTGCATGGAAGGCCATGTTGGAGGTCGCGATTATGTATTCGCATACAGAAAACCATGTAAACGCTGAAATAAAAAAATAACTATACTTAATAAAACTATTTACGGCGTTCGTGGTCTAGTTGTTTTGACACATTGGTGACACAAACTAAGAGCCTTCGGTTCAAAACCACTTGCCGGTGATAATAAATTTAAAGAGTGGTAGGCACGGTGGATGTGACTGCCACTCTGAGTTATTTAGCTGTAGTAGCAGTCACCTTCATTCATGAACCGGATTCCAGCCTAACATCAGACGGGGTGCTGTCATATGTTGAGTCACAATAAAAGTTTTTATTGCAACTTAACATATGAGTAGGCGGCTCCCGGTTTTCGTGACCTACCACTACAGCACGGACGACCTCAATATTGTTTGTATTACGTAGGTAGCAATTTATAAATTATAAATGCAATATGCATATATCTTAAAGCAAGTAAAAATATCATACCCAAAGGTCTACACAGCAATCGATGTCTCAGGAAGAATATTATTGATCCCACAGTGGCCAAAATAGCCACATAAAACAGAATCCACACCAGTCTGTTTGTTCTAACTGGCTCAACAAACTCACTGCCCAAACAGCCAACTCTTGCACGCAATAACATATGAAATAGAGCTGCTACCATGAAAATTATGAAGATTTTTTCATGTAAAACTGAAAATTTCGAACAGCACTATTTAGTCTTATAAAGTTAATATGTTTTTTTTTTATTGTAGTTTAACTACTGCAGATAAAATAGTAGGTATCGGGTATTTTTAGAGGTATAGGTACTACAACTTTAAAACGAAATAAAACATGTTAATAAAAATTCATTATCATGATATTCTTATGCCAGTGCTTAAAATGATTTCAGTCATATGGGCGCGCCACGGCTGGCTCAAATAAAGCGCTATCGGGAAGTCCAATTTTTGCCACTTTTTCTACCAATGGGCCCGTATATCGGCAACAGCGCGGCAAAGAGTGCTAGGTAGTGGTACCCAGTCTGCCGATCCGGGGTAGTACCACCACTTACAAGTATACAGAACGTGAAGTGATTTGGTCACGTTTCGGGATCAGCTTGTAAGTTGCCCGTTCCAACTGGGCCGGCATAGTGGTTGTGATTGCTACTCACAGTTATTGAATTGTAGTAACAGTGACATTCATTCATGGACCACACTTCGGCCTAACATCAAGCGGGGTGCTGACATATGTCGAGTTACAATAAACAAAAAAGAATGTTGGTCCAACGTCTGTGGTTCATCTGCGTAGACGTGTGACTGCATATATCTCCAAAGAAAGTAATCCATAGGCGTGAGATCACACGATCCTGGAGGCCAGCTCACAGGTCAAATTTAATAATTTAGAAGCTCGGTTACAAAGATTTAAAAAAATACTTACAATAGTTTTCCCTATTAGAAATGTATGTAACCCCAGTCAAAGCTAAAAGCTCAACTAAGTTAAGCCAATAACATGCTTCACCTAATTTTCGTGCTAAGGATTGACTCTGAAATGAAAGTAATTAAAACATATAAATTTAACTTCTTATATTCCAGCTTTTTCTTTTGTCTATATTTTACGCTTATTTTCTCGGTAGTTTAAAACGTTCTTCTTAATGGATTTTAATAGATATATTTTGAATTTTTATTTTATTTTTTTATTTATTGTGACTCGACATATGACAGCACCCCGCTTGATGTTAAGCCAAAGTGTGGTCCATGAATGAATGTCACTGCTAATACAATTCAATAACTGTGAGTAGCAATCACATCCACTATGCCGGCCTGGATGGAACCGGCAACTTACAAGCTGATCCCGAAACGTGACCAAATCACTTCACGGTCTGTATACTTGTAAGTGGTGGTACTACCCCGGATCGGCAGACTGGGACTGGGATTAGAGGTCGACTTGTTTAATGGTAAGCAAGAGAGGCGTTCGTTTTCTAAAAGCGCCGACAACTGTTGAAACAAAACTGTTTACGTCTCAGTCGTCATCACTATGCCCCTCGAATGTGCTTTTTCAACGTCTCACTTAAAGGATTCAAGTATACCTATATGATGTGGAAACACAAGCGCGGATCCACTGCTGTGGGCACGATGGGCATGCGCACAATTCTAATAGACTTGTGACTTCACTCTTTCACAAAAAGTAAAAAAAACGTTTTTCGCTATTTATTTTGTAATTTTCGTGAGTAAACAATCTAATACAGGTTTATCGATTTTCCAGTATTCTCTCCACTGCTTTGCCCACGTGGAACTATACACTGTACAAAATCTTGGGCGTAATATAATTAGTAAACCTATACTTCGTAGGAATGCATTGTATCAGTCATGAGCGAGTTCATACTCCGATTCGCACTTGGCCGATTTTCAGGTGGCTGTGACCACAAGTTCTTTTAAGGACTGGATCCGCGCTTAGGGATGTGTTCTCCCCATTCTACGGCAAAGCATTCCACTCGTCGATTGTTCAACAAAAAATAAACAGACTCAGTTTCTCAATCGGTCTGAGGCGATTGAGAGGCGAATGAAATGCTTTACATGGGCGGGTAAAGCATTCCACTTGTAGAAGAAATTTAAAACATCAATTAATTAAATCGCCTTACTCCTACAGGGATAGGCAAAGACAATGAAGCGCCACTTGTCACGATCCTGACACAACTCCCTCGCTTCCTTCACATACAAAATTCTCTTCATACAAGCTCTATGGTTATGGGCACTAGGCAACCTAGCTTTCTTGAGAATGTCTCCGATTTAAACATAATTACCTTATTATCACCTATAAGTGCAGTTCGTTCTTTGTGATAATTGTAATATAAAGAACCTATTAACAATCTTGGCCCAAGATGGAAAGCTATACAGATTCTCCATACATATCGTTGGGGGCTTATTCCTGTGATTGCACTTATTGATGGAACTACATTATATACCTGCAATTAATTACTTTAAAGCAGTATTTATTATAATTATGACTCGACCTATAGTAGCACCCCGCTTCATGTTAAGCTGAAGATTTGTATATGAATGGGGGCGATTGCTACTACATTTTTTTTTATTGTGACACGTCATCTGACCTCGTCTCGCCTGATGATAAGCAAGAGGAGGTCCAAGAGTGACAAAGACTGAGAAAACCGAGTTTGTTCACGGCTGCCTCAGTCGCCGTCACTATGCCGGCCAAAGGTGCTTCTTCTCGCATCGCTTGAAGGATCCAAGGTTATAGGATGGAGAGAACACATGGGCAGGCAAAGCATTCCACTTGTCGATTGATCTACAAAGAAAAGACGCACCGAACTTTTAATGATAAACAATTAAATGATTACAAGTATAAGTCGCATCCACTATGCGGACCTAGTTGGTTACCGCAACTGTCAAGCTGATCCCGAAACGCGACTGAACTTCTGTCGTTGTTACAATACAAACACTCAGGCTAACAAAAAAGATAGTCAGAGCGCTGCGTACAGAAAGGGTCAGTATTTTATCTATGTCAATCGGCATTGTGCCAGCAGTTTTGCGTATTTACTTGAATTGTCGCTCGATAAGCAAGATCTCGCTTGTACCATTTTTCTTATTCGCTGCGCATTGTCTTTGTTTATTTAATTTTTCTTTGACTGATAAACTATACATTTTTAACACGCTTTGATTAGCTTGACGTGTATGTATGTAACTATGTAACGGAATCTTACAAATTATTTTTTACCTACTTCTAGAAGTCTGAATAATTTGAAAATTTGTACATGTATTAAAAACCGATGATAATACAATAATTTCAATAAATAATTTTTGTTGCCTGCATAGTGACGGCGACTGAGGCAACCGTTAAGTGACTTTGTATTGTATTGTATCAGGCGGGTCAAGGTCAGATGTTGATTATTTACTTTTTAGTTCTCATTGCCTTGTATTCGCGAGTCTTTTTAGTTTTTTTTAACTATAGTTGTATTAATGTTTTGTCAATATATAAAACTGCCTTGCTTGAAAAAGAAAAGTTAATATATAGGCATTTTAGTCCTACCTAGGTAGCTAAGTACAGTAAGAATTATTAACATTAATTCTTACTGTACTTATTTTTCGAGGGTGACCAAGGAAGTGACGTTATTTATATAATTTGCTTTCACAAACTACACATTAAAATTTTCATCTATTGAAAACCACTTTGACATTTCTTAAAACAAAAGTGTAAGTATTCGGAGTGTCTCAGTTCTATGAATCTAAATAGACTTAGGGATCGTATTTAATAGCCCCATTTGAATCTATATGTAATAGCGAGAGAAAGAGATATTTATAATTATACAGACCCTGAAGTGACTTAGTCATTTCCAACTAGGCCACCATAGTGGATGTGACTACTGCTACTACTGTTAAATAACTATTTAACAGTAGTGGCAGTCACTTCCATTCATGGGCCGCACTTCAGCTTATTATCTGGCGGAGTGTTGTCATATGTCGAGTAACAATAAAAATAGAATTAAAAAAGAATAATGTTTAGAAAGTGACTTCAGTCCGTCGTGTTCTCAATTGATTAACAACTCGTTTTTACACGTCATTGGACCTGTGTGAATGGCGTGCGCCATTTCATTTTAAGGAGAGGCGGAACACATTGGAAAAGATAATAATTTTCATAAGTTATGTTTTATTTTTGTCAATTACATTGGTTAGCCTTTGTTTAAATTATGGTGAACAGCGAACTAATGGGAACCAAAGACCGGTTTCATTTTACTTTAGACATGCTATCTTAATAATTTTTAAACTATTCACATCTTGAGTCCGAATACGTATCTTAGTAAGTTTCGAAACTGTGCGTGCTAATTCATATGTAATACATCAAGTTATACGTTGATTTGTGGTTTACTGTGTATAAAATCTATGGTATGGCACCCGGTGAGCTCCGCTGTCTCATCGCACGCACATTAGACTTCGAACCTGCAAACCAGACAGGAAGCAGTGTGGCTCAGGAGAGGCCGCTGTAACAATGTTGCTACGCTGCACTGCCCGTGTGATCGCTAGAGAGGCGAAAGTTCGCAATCCCGGCCGCAAAGCCGTGTGGAACGGCTCTCACAATAATAAGCTCTCTCACCTACTTCGAACTTCATTTTAACGTATTTTTTGTTCCGCCTCGCATTGCGCCTAATCTTAAAGACGCCATTAAGTTTGAATTGAATTCTATGTCTAATAATGCCTAATGGTATTAAGCTCAAGCTCACAAATTTTAGTGCTTTTTAATTTTAAGCTGGGTTTGAAACTAAGTATACCGTTATAATAGTCTAAATTTTCGAGGTAGAAATAGGTGCCAGAAAAGCAAAGGTATTTATTTTAGCCCTTTTCGGTGTAATTGGGATATTGTTTTGTTTTTGCGTAACTTACTTTACAATGCGTCTCGTGTATATCATCTCCTTGAAATATGGAAGCAGTGACGTAGCAAAATATTAAGCCACATAATGGAAGCCAAAGGGCAGCAAGACATATATCTCTTAATCCACACTTCCACAACAAACCCTGAAAACACATTTACAAATATAATAAAGCAATTTAAAAAGGCTACTGGTAGACCTAGAAATAATATTAAATTAAGTTTATTGGTAAAAATTAGGTATTTGATTATAACCGGAAACGGAAAGATATAAAAAAAGAAAAGTGCAGTTGCGTAATTATTTGTCTAAGTTAAAAAAAAATATTTTTGAGATTATTTGTGTAGGTTCTGTAAAATTACGAGAAATTCCTTTGGAAATTAAAGCGTGCCAATTTAATTAAATGTATAATTATATATTTTTTAATAATAATCCAAAATAACAAATAAAAATTTTTATCTTGCATAAATTACAACACTTTTCGTATTATTATATAGTTTGGTGAAATTTAATTAATCCTTAGTAAGAAATTAAAAATATTGGCTAAATTATGCAAACCTATCTATTTCTATTTATCAATGAACATACCTCGTAATTTAAAATCCTAGGCTTTGGTACATCGGGATTTTCAGTGACTAGATTCGTAGCCACTTGAACTTTTTGATTATTCTCCATTCTAAATGAACACTCAATTCTTATCTTACAATTATATACATTTCGCTAAACTTATCGCATTTCATATAAACATTAAAAAAAAACAACAACTAAATATAATAAAAACAAGTTTTCCGTTCAAATAAACTACTAAACTGAATCATTATCACTTATTTTGCCAATTATCTCTTATAACTCGGTTTGAAATGTTTATGTAATCGAGTTTGTTGCGTACCAATTTGCGTTAGGGGATGCAGCGCATTATTTGAGGTGTGGATCGCGTGTGGTTATTTGCACATGCGCAAACGAGACGTGCATCAGGGGTGGTTTTGATAGACGCAAATAACCTTTCCAGTTTAAACCAACGCAATATTCGATATACATGAAATCCCTACTTGGAAAAAACTATTTCTGGATAGAAATCAAGTTATACGTTAATCTGGCTTAAATTTTATGTAATTCTAATTTAAATTTGCCTCCAACATTATTTTTTTGTAAATCTCCTATCAATAAATAGAGACGTGCTATTTAACTTGATCGTTGTTCATAGATTGTTAAAAGAGATTTTACCCTGTAAATTATTTTTCCATCTTGTACCTTCGCAAAGATATTACATAAAAGACAAATAAATCGTTTACACATCGCTTAAAAAAGTTACTATATTTAATTGTCTTTACACAATTATTAGATTGTGGTGTAGATTGATTGTAAGGTAGATTGTAAAGGAATCAATCTACAGAACAACACTAGTTTTTGTTTTGGTATTGACATTTTGGTAGCAATGCCGAGCCGAATGACATTTGACATCTTCATCCAATGTTGGGTTCGCGATCTCGTGAGATAAATTCGCGAAACAAATAATTGTAATTACTAAAAGTTATGTTTTGATAAATAAAATTGATCTCATTTTAAATAATTATGTTTGCTGTTAAGCTTTTGTGTTGTTTATGTTTGTTTATTTTAGAAATACAGGCCGCCACTTATTGGATGGTCACAGAAGATGGATTGATCCAGCCACAGGTAAGATAAGAGTTTTCGGCCCCTATTTTATCTATAGTTTTGACATAATTTTGAGTATTCTTTTAGAATAACTTAATTTATTGTCACAGGCCGATTCTCCATTTGAAATGTCCCGGCCATACGACCTGTTAGCTTTCTTGAATCAGGATACTCGCTGGAGCAAAATATTGATGTTCTATCAAGATTTGAAGAGTAGGGCTGACACAATTGATAAATTGTGGACTGATATCGACAAACGCAGTAATCCAGACAACCTATTTTTGGAAGATGAAGATTGTATTGCAGCAGGCTCTCTTGGTGACTTACATTGGTTTAGGGCCTATTATGAAGATGGTAGATTCAGGATCCCTTCACAGGAGTATTTCTATGTATTAGAGCATACACCTACAAACATCTATACCGAAGTTCCTGATTGTAAGAAGATATCTTCATTGACTTTTAGTATGCACACATTTGAACATTTAGAGGTACATATAATTTTTTATATTTGTTCCATATTGACAACAAATATCACGGCCATGATTTTTATTTCCCCATGTGAATATTGGCATATCATCTCTTACACTGAATTACTGAAAACTTTTCAGGGGATAAAAAAACACATTTTTTTGTCGTATATTACTGTAATATATTTAAGGAGTTTTTATTTAAAATAACGTTATGTCTAGCTTTGGAATGTTTTCTTTTAATTCTATGAAACATTTTCTGTCCAAACTAGGTTTGGGCTAAGTTCTTCTGATTGACGATTACTCATATATTAAATATTAATACATATATATGCGATAGTAAGCCGCATAAAATTTGTCTAATTCATTAATCAATGTTCGCGCAAAATTTAAGAAAATACTATTAAAACATAAATTTTTCTTATGTATTTCTATACCTAAAAAACTTTAATACAGCAGAAACTTCAGACAATGACACAATGTCTCTATATTAGGCCTCTGTTACAAATGAGTTACAAGATCTGTGTTACAAGTGACAAGTGACTGATCTCTCTTAGACATTCTCTCATAAAGTTTCTTTCTTTTAGGGCATGGTAAAAAGAGAAAATTTGACAATAGATGCTGAGAACATGATGTACACAAAGTTGTTTTCAGAAGAGCGTATAGATACTGATCAAATGGGTGAATGGTTAAATAATATACTGAAGAGAAACAGTTCTTCATGGTTGCATTATAATATTGCATCATTCTATTGGAGGATAAAAGGAAATGCTCTGAAGGCTATGGAATGCAGCAGGAGGGCTGTACACTATGCACCAAGGTTTGTTTTATATACCAAAAATATTTATTACTCTTTTCTGGGAACTTTGTTATGTGAATCTAAAATTACTACATTATATTCCTAAATACAAAATTTTTACATCCATTGTTTCAAATGTTGGGCTTTTGTTGTTTAGTTGTAAAAGTGAATTTATTGTGACTCAACCTATGACAACACCCCGCCTGATGTTAAGCTGGAGTACGGTCCATGAATGCAGGTGACTGCTACTTAAATAACTGTAAGTAGCAGTCACATCCACTATGCCAGCCTGTTTGCAACTGGCAACTTATGAGCTGATTGCGAAACATGATTCAGTCACTTCAAAGTCTATATGTATACTTGTTAGTACAACCCCGGATCAACAGACTGGGCATCGCTCTTTAATAACCAGACTTGGAGTAAATATCTACTTTTTTTTAAAAACTATATTTTTAATCCTAAATGTAATTATTAAATAAAAGTCATGAAATAAATATTTGCTTGAATTCCGGACTTTAAGTGTAATAAACTGGTGTGCTAACAAATCCACCACGCCTGTCTTCAGATTTAATGTACTAAAACCTGAATATTCATATTAAATAGTTCATATTAAATAATTTGGCACAAAATATAATTGTGTATGTTTATTTTTACCTACATATATGTATATATGTATGTAGATATATATGCGTGACAATTACATAGATAAATATATATATATATAGTATATATATAGACTTGTGATACTTGTATGTAGTTTATAATAATAATAATAATAATAAAACTTTATTTAAACAATTGTTTTACAATAATGTGATACACAGCGGCCCCCACACTAGGCAAGCCTGTGTCGTGAGGACCTATGTAATTGTAGTTTGTAGTATATGCACCCTGCCCATAATTTCTCATCATCCCAAAGGTTAGTTGTTAGAGAATGTATGTAAACTCGCCTATGTACCTATTTTGAACTTTATTTTGGTGCAATAAAGGATTTAAATATTTTCTATATTTCCAGAGAGTTTAAGGACATAGCCCTATTTAATATGGGTATGTTATTATACAGAAGTGTGAAGGTGCGTGATGCAATAACAGTATTAGGGGCGGCTTATGACCACAACCCGGAGCAAATTCTAAACAATATTGTGTTAGCAAAAGCAATGGCAGTTGTTGGCCAATATAATTCTTCATTAAAACATTTTGATAAATGCCATTCACTGGAGCCAGAATTTGAGGACATTAACTTATACCGAGCTGCTACTCGATGTCATTGGACATTGGTGAAAAAGATTATAGAAATAGAAAAGTAAGTTAAATTATACCAGATAATATTATATATTTTCCTACATTTCTATACAAAGCTGCTAAAGGTGCTTGTATCATAGAAACAGGATGACCAATATACATATATAAAAGATATTGGTACCAGCAAGTAGTTTTGGAACCAGGGGAAACAGATATATGAAGCAGGAAAAAAGCTTATTTTATATATATGTCTTTTTCAAATAAATATGTTTGATAAAAAGTCCAGTGGGGTTAGGTTGGGCAAGTTAAAACGATTATCGTCTCTCGTCGACGATTGTCAAAATAATAAAAGTTAGGCTAAATCCACCAAAATGAGACTATTGATGATAATGATCAGACGTGTCGTCATACAGACGATATTCGTCACAACGATTAATAGTCTCGTTTTAACCCCGCTGGAAAATTAATAGAATACATAGAATACATCATAGAATACATCACTAAGTTTTTTATATCTAAGAATCCGAGTGTTAAAATACCATGTTGTTTAACCACATATTTTAATGTTTTAAGTTTTGTGGCGGATTTACGAAAAGAGTTGGTGGAATTCATTGAGGCTGAAAATTCTTGGTTTAGAGCCCAGGCAGCATTTTTGAGAACAATGTACAGAGATGAAGATTTTGGTATGTTTCTGTTTAATGTAAAATATTAAACTCACTTAGTCGTTTGTTTTGTTTTTCACAACTCCCTCGCGAAAATATGATTATAAAATTTGCAATCCCTGCTCACTATCCCAAAGGGTTAGCTGGTAGAAAATGTCATTAGACATTAAGCTCGCCTATGTACATGTGTTTTATTATACTGTGCAATTAAGATTTTATCTATCATAAGTTATTTGATTAAAATTTACAGATTACACAAACATAGAGACAAACACAAGACGAATGGAAGAGTTGACGGGCTTGGATATTAATGGGATTAAAAGAATAGGTGACAAGACCAGAATGCTCAAATTTTTCTTTGATACAGGAGAATATAATCCAAAATGGTTGAGGGCCAGGGATGTCACCGCACATCAATATTCATACAGTTTTGAGAAATTCGTAAAGCATTTAAATAAACACATTTATATGCTGATTCAGTATGGAGCTAGACCAGAGATTGTAAATGATGAAGTCTTTGATAGGAATATATTGAAGTTTGAAATGGAGGAGCCAACTGAAGGTATTTATATATTTATAGCTCTGCGTATTTAGTCTGTCATCAAACTAATCATCATCTGTCAAAAATCGTAGGGTTGCCACTTTACGGAACTTTTCTAAGGCAGGCGGTGTTGCCGAGTCTGCCGATCTGGGGTTTCACCAGAAGTGAACAGACCGTGAAGTGATCATATGATGATGATTCATATGTCACAACCCTTACATAGGGCTTGGTAATAACTAACCTATAATTCAGAAAAATACAAGCTTAACATCAAGCGGGGTGCAGTCATATGTCGAGTCACAATAAAAAAAAGTAGTCGCATTTGCTATGCCGGCCTAGTAATATTAAGTAACTTACAACCTTTATAACGCTAAAACTTTTATATAAGTTTGCTTTGCATATATTCTTGCTATTTGATTTTATAATAATTGCGTGCGAATATTTACAGAAAAAATTAATTTGGTTAAAGTGAGTAAACCAATTGAGAAAAAAGTTACTAATGAATATGAAACTGGGACTCCATTGTGAGTATATGATTGTTTATTAAGTTTAAAGTATTAAGGCGACCATGGTATAGTGGTAGTGCAATGGTCACGCAAATCGAACGGGTTCAAAACCTCTTACCAATACCAATATAGCTTTAATACATCTACTTTGGTTGTCCTGTTTCTATGATAGTAGTGTAATATGGAAAAGTAAATAAATTAGGTTGCCTAGTGCCCATAACCATAAAGCTTGTATGAAGAGACATATGAATTTGAGGGAAGCGAGGGAGTTGTGTCAGGATCGTGGCAAGTGGTGCTTCATTGTCCTGTGGGAAAAGGCGTGAGCGTGACATTGGTTGATTAATTGAAATAAATAAATTTATTATTAGACCTCAACTTGACCTCAACTTGCCTGAAGGGAAGGTCAAATCCATTCCATTCTAGGACTGCCTCAGTCGCCGTTACTATGCCGGCCAATGTAACGTACTCACTTGTGCAAATGTAACTTATACTCAATATATCTTTAAGAAGTATAACATTAAAATCATTGTATAGGGGAAAGTCGGGTAGCCCCGGCCGGCGGGTAGCCCCGGCCACTGTGAGTACCAAGTCCCACGCACGCATAGATAAACTTTGCACACTTGAAACAGTTCGCACCGCGCGTGTGTGAACTGTTTCAAGTGTGCAAAGTTTATCTATGCGTGCGTGGGACTTGGTACTCACAGTGGCCGAAGCTACCTGACTTTCCCCTATCTATTTATATTGTATTATAATTAGTAACATATTTGTATTGTATGTATATATTTTTTATGTATATGTTATATCTTATGGTTGTTTTAAATTTATGCGAAGTTATATAATTAAAATAGATTAAAATGGATCTTACCAAGGTAATTAAAATATGTTTTATAAATAAGAGCTGTGTTAATCTATTCTAATTATGTATGTATATATTTATGTATATTCTTGTTATATATTTGTGTATATCATTTATATGTATTGTGTATATTTGAATATATAGTCTTTTTTCAATCCTTCTGTTTAGTCCCTAAAGTTAATCCCTAAAGTATCCTTTTTCGTAGCCATCCGGCTAGCGGCATTAAGTTCGCCTTGGCATTAAAGTCTTTTTTATATAATTTGTAATCTTTTTGTAATTATAGTGTCCACACATTGCCATAATCCCCACGCTTGGCAGGCGGCTTGGGGATCAGAGTATACTTACCGCAGGACGCTGCTGCCCTTCCTCCGGTGAGATATGAGTCGAATCCTCTATGCTGACATTAAATTTTAAGTTGATCACCAACAGTCTGCCTGACACTTTATCTATCATATGTTTTGCTATAATTTATATTTCTTTTAGCTATCCAATTGGAATGAAAGTTGATAGAACTAAGTATGATTTTGACACGGTAAAAGATTGGCCATCCGATGAGTTTTGTCAGAATGAAGAAGACAAATTTCCAACAAGTTTGGATGTTATATATCCCATTTTTATGCCATTTGAAAATAAAGGAATTTGGTAAATTTTGTTATTATTATTATTTATTTAGACTTGGCATTTGTTCTTTACTTGCTTAATTTTCTTGCAGGGGAAAGTCCAATAGCGCCGACGACTGAAAAAAAACGAATCAACGGTTGTCTCTTCGCCGTCAGTGCGGTTTAATTAAGAAGAATAAAAAAATGTATTTTTCTTAATACTACACACCCACCCGTATGTTAAGCTGAAGTTCTGACGACTGCTACTACAGTTAGACAACTGCAAGTAGCAGTGACGTCCATTATGCCGGCCTAGTTGAAACCGGCAACTTACATGCTGATGCCGAAACGCGACTAACTCATCTCACGATCTGTATACTTGTAGTGGTGGTACTACCCCAGATCGGTAGACTGGGCAGGTGGATTTTTCAATTCTATATTTTGTGCATTTGCAACAATTTATATTATGAACTATCTATGTTCAATTTCTCCTCAACTAATTTCCTCTATCCAATGATTGCAAGATATTTTATATGGAATTTGTACGTTTTTAATTTTTGCATTAAATTTTGGAGGTCAATTTGTGTCTGAATTTTAAATTTTTATTTCAATAAACTGTTACTAATAAAGACTTAATCATACGTCATAATACATTAATCAATTATGAAGATAATTGAATAAAATTATTATTAGCCCACATAGATTTTTTTATTGTGACTCGACATTTGACCTCGACCCGCCTGATAGTAAGCAAGAAAGTGGAGAGGTCCAAGAGTGTCGACGACTGCAAAAACCGAGTCTCCACGGTTACCCCAGTTGCCGTCACTATGCTGGCCAAAGGTGCTTCTTCACGCCTCGCTTGGTGGAAAAGGCCTCTCTCTCTATTATTCATGATTGACGACACTTCGTGATAAATTGCTACGAATGTAGGAGTTACGCCATCTACGTTTGTAACTGCCTCGATGTCTTATGCAGTTTGGAATCCATTCAGTAGTAGACTTTGCCCATCATGCATGACACATTATTTTGCCTTTTAAAACATATTAGAATCTATATGTGACGAAGATCTATTTTATTAATTATGAGGGACATCATTCATTTTTATAGGCTAAATTGTATTACCAGTTGTCTGATTAGAACTAACTATATTAGACAGTTCAAAGCAGAACTGTTATATGGCGTGTCTTTGAGATTGAGGAACGATACAACGATATGGTTGTATACAAACGATACAACCATATCTTATTTTCCAAATAACTCAATTGTACAGCAGTTAAAAGCAAAATTGTTATTATTTTATCAATGCAAGTATCGATACTACCATTTATATATTTTATCTTTATTGGACATTACAAAAGTAGTACAAAAAGGGCCTAAAATGAATGATGTCCTTTATTCTAAATTAGAAACATAATAATTTTAGGTTGTCATCAATTCTGAGTGATAAAATAGGAGTTCCAGTCAATGAGTCACATGAGCTACCTTGGAGACCACCGATTTGTGTTAATGAAAAAGATACATCGAATTTTAATATGAAAAAAGTACCAAAGTAAGTAAAAGCAGATAATTTATAAGTACATTTGATTTTGCGATTAGAAATGAACTTTTATAGCTGACAAACGATTCGTGGAACAAGAAAATGCCGGCATTTTAAAAATAAATTAGTATAATATGCAAAATTAAAATTTGATAATAAAGCATAAACTACTTGAAAGATTTAAAGCAAATTGTACGGACACAAATAAAAATATATATCATCAAATAAATTATCCACTATAAGTCTCATAATAAGAAACAATTTTAGGCAAAACACTATAGTTCTATCTCTTAAATATCCTCATGTTCTATCATCAGCTACTCTAGGTATTATAAAAGGTAACACTGTTTCAGCGGCTGAATAGACATCTTCACAATCTTTCACATTTATAATAATCGTAGAATTTTATCAAACTTCAATATTAAAAAGCAACAAGTATGTATGTTAGTAAGGTCTAATATTCAATAATTTCAGATCTCAAAAGCAATTGACGGTGGATAGTGGTGCATATTTAAAAACAAAATTACTTGAGTATGTCGGTGAGGTTATAGATGATAAAGTGATTAATATGCCCGAAACGGAAATTGGACAACGAATTTATACTGCAATGAAAAAGGTATTATATAGTTTTATTATAGTTCTATCGCATTTATTTATGCTTTTTAGTGACGGCAACTTAGGAAACCGTATAATAAAACGTCTTTTTTAGTCGTCGGCGCTTTCGGACCTCCCCGTTACCATTAGGAGAAATAAAAAAACAATTCTGACATCGATTATATGAAAATGACGGTGTAACTTTTAAGCGGAAATTGTGTATCTGCCAAAAATGTATAATAGAAGCATTTTGGCGTGTTATTATGAGGACCACAGATATTTCTTCACAATTGCCATATGATTGAAAAAAAACAGAAAATCTTTTTAAAAAAATGTTATACTCAATTTTTTACTGGTCACACCCATCGATTACACCCTGTGTTTTTAGGATACTAATGTGTAATAATGGTGGATTTATTATTAATTTAGTTCAAATTCTGTACTCAAATGTAGCCGACACAGAATTCGAGTTATTCGGAATACTATGAATTAAATTTATTGTATCATGTTCTCTCCTTTACACCGTTAGAAGAGTTTTGTTAAATTTTTCGCCTACTGCTAAGGCCATCATCAGCATCATCTCCTTCATTTAATATATGAAACATTGGAATGTTTTATCTCCATAATTAATAAAATCTATAATACTATGCAATTAGAATAAGAATAGGACAGGCTGTTGACTAACTTCACTTGACAGACTGAAAGGTGTCTTTTCTTGACGGTCCGCAAGAAAATGGCGTCACAAAATGGCACCGATTCCGCCCTATTTTATTTTGATCGCATTATAAGTAAACTAATAACTAAACTAGTAAACTAAAAATACCTCTTACAGAAAGTAGCTCCGAAATGGGTCCTTTTCACATTAGCTTCATTATATTGGAGAATACGTGATAACAAAGTGAACGCAATACAATGTTTGTTGTATGCAAATAAGACTGTACCTGTTCGACATCGAGATATTGTCTTGACATCTATTGCGTCCGTTTATATGGAGCTTGGCCATTTCGAGGATGCACTATCATCGGCTGAGGATTCAGCTGTATTGAATTTATATGAGGTTAGTATTTGGCATATTTCATATGGAGAGACTAATGGATTATCTTCATACAGGGACAGAATGCCGACCGGGCAACTTAATGACAATGAAATTCATTCCCATTTGTCAAAAAGTTAAGCGGTCGCTGTTGGTGTTAAAAACAACTTTTATTTATTCTGACAATGAGTTTCAATAAGCTTAAACTGTTTATGAAAGTAAACATCGATTCTTAATGTGTCGCGCGGTCGCAATTTTAATTTTAAAGCTCATTAATGGAGTTCAACTGTCAAAGCGAAGCCCATTGTCATTGAGATATGCGGTGGGCCTGCAGATGCGAGAGGGTTATGTCAAGATCGCTCCTTTTGTCTCTGTCTATCCCCTCTCTATCTTGCAGCGGAACGAGACTAAAACTGTACAACTTTAACAACTGTAAAATCATTATGTAAACAAATAATGTGTAATCACCGTGACATAATCTTTTAAACAATGTAACTGTACAGCTGTAAAACTGTAAAATCGTAATACTGTACCGTAAACTTGTGACCAATGTAATTTGTAAACTTAACAGCTGTAAAACATTAAAGTGTAGCATTAACTTGAAAACAATTTATTTTGTAAAACTAAACAGTTGTAAGTCTGTAAAATGTTCACAACTTGTAAACAATGCTAAATTAACCGAGTATGAAGTAACAGTATAAACTTATTTAGAGACTGCACGTTTACCTAATCAATAAATGTGTTTATTGTACAATTCATTGTACAGCGACTGAGGCAGCTGTACAATGAAACGTCAGGCAAGTCGAAGTCACTTAATAAAATAACTAAATAATTAATCCTTGTTGCATTTCAGCCGGCAACTAACATGGTATTATCCCAAATGAATATGATTCGAGAGAATACGAATGTACAATTGTATTTGTTGAAGCAAGTTGTGCGTGTTGAACACAATTACTTATCAGGGTTGGCTCGCATATTGCTCAATGCCTGGTCGTGTGTGGCCAAACAACAAAGTATGTATATAAACCATTATTGTTATAATATTATTTATTATGTTTGTTTACATTTCTATACTAAGCTTCTAGACGTGCTTGTAACGTAGGAACAGAACGACCAAAGTACATATATCAAAGATACATTGGTACCGGTGGGTGGTCTTGAACTCGTGCTCTCCGGTTTGTGTAACCATTGCACTGCCACTACACCACGGTCGTAAAGATGCTTAACATGCGTAAAGATGCTTTGATTAGTTGGTAATCAGGCATAGGGATGCACCTTAACTTTTGTTGCAAATTTTATATGTAGATTATTAATGTAATTAACAAATTTTATGCGGCTTATTGTAACAGCATCAACCAATAGGACGATCAACACCTGTCTCTCCGTGACCACGATGGCTGCAAAGCTCTTGAACGTCGGAATAATAAAAAATTGTAAAATCAAAACCAAAATCAACGCGAAAGTAAGCCGCATAAAATTTGTTTAGTTCATTAATCAATGTTCGCGCAAAATCTAAGATTTTGGAATGTTTCTTCTAACTTTACTCATATTTCTAATTCAGGCAATGGCGAATGTACGCAGGAGGAAAAAAATAAGAGCAGCACGTGTGGAAAAGATGGCGTAAACTGTAATAGTAAAATAAGATATTGTTACAAAAAGAAGAATAAAGGTAAACTTTAAAATTAAACTAAACAATTTATTGGTAAAGAAACAATAAAGTTGCCTTTTAGGAAATGCTTCATATTTTAGCTTCAAATAAATATAAATCAAATCAAGTTGTGACGCCTTTTTCCCATGGGGATAAGCATTGTCTCATTAAGCGCCACTTGCCACGATCCTGACACAACGCCCTCGCTTCCTTCACATCCACAATTCTCATCAGACAAGCTCTAAGGTTATGGGCACTAATAAATATAAGCTTCAAATACATGTGTATTGTCATCCAGGAACAATTTATGGTGGAATGTGGACCATTACTAGGCAGAACGCCTGTCTTATAGTACCCAACAAAACGATTTTGACATGCACACATTTGTAATTACAAAATATGAGAAAAGAAATGTGAATAGATTAAAATACTTATATTTAAATTAGTGTGTTAAACAGTAACAGTAAAATTAGTACATAATTGTTAATTAAGCTTGCGTTTTTAACCATTTGCAGTTATTTAACTGTAGTGGCAGTAGCCTCCATTCATGAACCGCACTTCAGAGTCACATCAGGCGGTGTGCCGTCATTTATCGAGTCACAGTTAAAAAGATATTTTAAAAAATCTTTTTAGAAAAGAACTTGGTTCCTACCGTACTGATCATCCTGCGTGAAACGGCTAAAACAAATCAAATCAATCAAATTGTCACGCCTTTTTCCTATGGGGATAGGCAGAGGCAATGGAGCGCCACATGCCACGATCCTGACACAACTCTCTCGCTTCCTTCACATCCACAATTCTCTTTATACAAGGATAATAAATTACTTTCCGAGATTTGCGCGAATTTTGTTTTTTATGTAAAATATTTATGCGATTTACTAATTTCGTATAGTTTGAATATTTTGACGCGATATTTCGAAAGCTTTTCAGCTATAGTGGTCGCGGAAAAATAAACGCCATCATCATTATCATCAGCCGGAAGACGTCCACTGCTGAACATAACCCCTCTTAGAACGCCATTCCGAACGACAAGATGTCAGTTGCATCCACCGGTATTTTGTCATATATAATGCGGGGTTTCCATAATCCACACGCCTCACAGGGCGGCTTGGGGATCGCAGTATACTCACTGTACGTCCTCTGATGAGACTGGTCGAGTTTAAGGACATTCCGAGTCCCAAAAATCTTTTATTTGACAGTAAATTACTTCTATATTACAATATAGGCTAGATAGCATGTCCGGAAACTAATTTACTTGATTTATTATTGTCATAATTATTACAGAATCACAAAAGCAAAAAACAAATGGCGAACCAAAAGAACAGAAGTCGAAACAACCAAAAGAAAAGAAGGAGAAAACTTCTGCTGATCAGCGTATGGTGGAAAGTTTAGTACAAAATTTGCCATTTGAAAATGATCAACTTCATCAACTTGCACATGATTCTAACTATCTGAAAATGCGTGATAATCTTGAAGCTTTACTAAAAGAATGTGGACCTAATGGGTGCTTAAGTAAGTTCTATTCTTTGCTTACGATATTGTTTACATTTACAATGTATCTAATCTGAGGGCCAACCAAACGTGATAAAAAGGTAAACAAATGTTTGTCTATCTAAGACATTGATTCCCAAAGTGGTCCAGGTGAACCCCGATGGGTCTACTGGATGGGATGGATGGATGGGAGACTTGACGGGGTCTTGTAGGCCAAGTTATATAAATACACTTTAAAATGTTTTGATTTTAATTAGATGTATGACTTAAACTGGATTAATAATAAATCATATTTTATTGACTTAATAATTTTAAAAATTCTACTAAATTGAGACGTGACCTCTGACAATAACTGACCTCGACTTGATTTAAAGAAAAGCATGGGTAAGTTTAAACTGTCGAAAAAAAAAACGATTCATTTTACGGCTTCATCATCCTGCCGGCTAGAGGGGCTTTGCTTGGAAAAGCAAGATTATATTATGTGGTGAACACATTGGCGGTTAAAGCATTTCAGTTGTCGATTATTTGACATAGAGTCACGTCAAATCGTTTAGTAAGGCTGTCAATTCAGCTTTCCTTGACCTATGCGAGTACAGCGGTAGTAAAACTAGAGGTAGATATAAAACTAATAGTAATATTCAATTTTGTATCATCAGCTATGCGTCCAGAAGATGTACAATTGAAGGAGGAGGATTGCACTTATGAATACATGCAACTTAGTTATTGGATGCATTTGTTGAGCTTAAGACAACTGTTCGCGGAAGCAGACTTACGGTATTGTATATATATTTTTATTATGACATCTGATTTCGACTTGCCTGATGGTGAGAAGGAGCGCTTATGGTCGCCATAAGTGCTGACAACTGAAAAATCCGCCTCAGTTCATGGTTACCTCAGTCGCCTTCACTTATTTAAAACTCATTATTGTGGCACGACATATCACAGCAGCGCGCCTGATGGTAAGCCTAGTTGGAACCGGCAATTTCTAAACATATCCCTTTTCTCATCGCTCCACTACCGCAGTCGACAGGAGTTTTGGCAGTTAATCAGTTAAGCGCTAGTGGTATAGTAATTATACCGTTGTATTTATTGTGACCGTGGTGTAGAGTGTAGTGGTAGTCCACGCAAACCAAAACCGTTACCAATGTATCTTGGATATATGTACTTTGGTTGTTCTGGTTTTATGATACAAGCACTAAAGTTGCTTAATATACAGAAGTGTATTTAAATATATAAAAAAACGCTTTTTTAAATAAAGCAAATTTTTGTTTAAACTATATTTTCCATTCCAGTATGCCAGAAACAATAAAAGACTTGCCGCCTTCAACAACAAACAAGATACCAAATTGTCAAATGACCGTGGATCCAGAGGAAGATTTTTACTTACTAAAATTAAGTAAAATAAAAGTTGGCAAATGGACTCCTATAATCAGTCTTATGCAGCAAGTCGCAGAAATGGTTGGGCATTACGATTATGTGACACTTGGAGCTAAGATTTCTAGATATGTCGAAATGGTTTGTATAATATTACATAGTTGATATATTACATCGCTCGAAGAACCGACAACCGATTGGGAAGAAAGGTTCTAGAGTAGACACCACGAACCGGAAGACGCAGCGAAGGTAGGCCTCCCACTAGGTGGACTGACGACATAGTGAATGTCACGAATAACCGATGGATGCAACTGGCATCTGGTCGTTCGAAATGGCGTCCTAAGGGGGAGGCCTATGTTCAGCAGTGGACGCCTTCTGGCTGATGATGGTGATATATTACAAGCGAGAAAAGTGGCCCGTGTAAAGTGACAGCGACTAAGGCAGCCGTAGAGTAAGTCGGTCTGCATTATTGGATCTCTGCTTTGCATACGCTCCCCAAATTCTTAAAACATGACAGTGAAAGTGGGCTGTGGGCAAAATAAGGTAGAGATCCTATGCTCTAATCTTATTTATTTATTTTGTTACTTTCTTGCACTATATACAAAGACAAACTTAACTCAATCTAATTGTCACAAATAGGCAGAGCAATGGAGCGTCACTTGCCACGACCCTGACACAACTCTTTCGCTTCCATCCCCTCCACAATTCTCTTCATACAAGCTCTACGGTTATGGTCACTTAACCGTAGAGTTTATCCTTATCTTATTAATTATTTCGTAGAACCCAAACGAGTTTATTGGTCAGTTAGCGGCCGCGTGGTGGTGTGGTGCCGGTGGTCATTCGAGTTGCTCAATGCGTTGCATCATGGCCGCGTATGTCAATGCACCGGCTACACTCACCAGGTTGCCATTCGTGACAGCTGTCACACTCACTCATATGTAAGTATTGCTCATTTTAAACAAGTAATTGGGCTCCAAGGAAGCTCTTTTACACGTTAACAGCAATAAAAATAACCAAACAATTGCAATTCAATAAAGGCGACCGTGGTGTGGTGGTAGTGCAATGGGTACACAAACAGAGCTTTTTTGCATCAAAAGCGAAACCTAAAACTTTTACGAAAAAAAATTTAAAGTGAGACATACGTGCACTAAGAACATAAAAATAATGAGCTCTGTTAGAGCAAAATCGGACCAGTGAATCGTTCGCATTTCGCAAAAATACTTGTTTTTTTTTTTACATTTTTTTTCGCTTCAATAGGAATTTCTTTGTCCAAAAAGTTAATTCGATCTGACTATAAAATTAATTCTTTCAGGCTATTTAATATTAATTTGTTACCTTAAATATTTTTGCAAATTCTGTTGCAGGCATGCTCAACTGAACGATGCCAAAGAAATATCATATCTGATGTTTTACCTCTCACCAAAGACTAAACTTGGTGCTTTTATGGTCGCCATTGCACACACATACCTAGTAAGTATTTTTAAAATTATTTTATAAAATTTTAGAGGTCGATTTTTCAGCCTTTTTTATATTGTGGCTGCCTTATGTTAAGCTGGAGTGCAGTCCATGAATGGAGGTGACTGTAAGTACTGTAGACTGTAGCTGTCACATATACTATGCCGGCCTAGTTGAAACCGGCAACTTACAAGCTGATCCTGAAACGCGACTAGGTCACCCTGTATACTACTGTATTGTAAGTGGTAGTACTAGTATCAGCAGACTGGGCATCACTGCCTGCCGCTTTTAAAACTGCCTTCCGACACGATTAAATGTAAAAACCGTGAAGTGACACAATCTTGTTTTTTTTTTATTGTGACTCGACATATGACACCCCCCTTGATGTTAGACCGAAGTGTGGTCCATGAATGACTGTCACTACTGCTACTACTACTACAATAACTGTGAGTAGCAATCACATACACTATGCCAGCCTAGATGGAACCGGCAACTTACAAGCTGATCCCGAAACGTGACCAAATCACTTCACGGTCTGTATACTTGTAAGTGGTCGTACTACCCCGGTTTGGCAGACTGGGTACCACTGCCTACCACTCTTGTTTTGGGATCAGCTTAAATCTTAACAAAATTCAGCTAGGGCACGATTGCTGCTTGTATTTGTCTGTGCCAGCAATCGCCTGCAATCATGATCGAATTCTAGTATAATATGACAGCATACGCAGGCAGTGTGCTGTCATATTTTGTCGTTCTACAATTGAAAATATATAAAAATTCTGAGCATCATTAAAATATTCAGTTTAAACGCCATTTCGAACGACAAGATGCCAGTTAATTCCACCGTTTATTCGTGACTTTCACTGTGTCGTCAGTCCACCTAGTGGGAGGCTTACCTACGCTGCGTCTTCCGGTTCGTGGTCTCCACTCAAGAACCTTTTATCCCCACTGGTTGTCGGTTCTTCGAGCGATGTATTTAATGTTATTTATTTATTTTTATAGCGTGAATACGAACAAGCGATTTGGATGTTCCGGTATGCATTGTACTTGGATGAGAAGTATTTGCCGGCAAGTGCTTGTCTCCAAGCTTGCATATGTCTCATGCTGTACGGCGACACGAAGAAAGGCCAAGATCTAAGCTCAAATTAATATTATGTGATTTTAGATAACGTAGACTGAATTTATTTGCTTAAAAAAACTTTTTTTTAGTTCCTTGCTAACTGCGTACTGTCTGAACGAGTGATTGCGAACATCTAGAGCAAGACGTCAATTTCCTAATCATATATTTTATTTTCAATAAACAGATAAGAATATTATTTTTATTACATTTATTGTTAACAGTTTGTTGACGTTTTGCTAATCATTCGTGCTTCTAAAGTGTAAAGAAGTGTGCCCAATGAGTAAAGCAGTTCACCACTTTGTAAAGAAACGACGCCATTTTTCTGAGAGTCATATTATTGCTTAAAAGGAGACATGTGTGTTTCCACTCTAATGAATGTTGGTCAAAAGAATGAAGGTTCAGAGATAAGCTTTTGTTGAAACCTGAATGAAACTAAACTTTATTTTTGTTTATAAAGTTGCTTATAATTGAAATAAAAAAGACAGACTATTTATGAAAATGATTTAAAACAACAGCGTAACGTACCTACGGTATTTCGCGAAATCGCACCTTCTATTTTGACCACCTAACGCCAATACTCTTAGTTAATCGCTCTCGGTGTTTTTTGTAGCCAAGCACTCGTTTAGTCAGGATGTGGCATAGTTGATTATTTTCTCCGCCTAAATTGGTTATGGCAGTTTTTCCTATTTATAGAGTTTTCTGCCTATTCAATTAAATAACACATCAGTAATTTTACCAAAAATATTGCACTCTTTAAATAGTTTTAGTGATTTTACATATTGTTAAACTTGTTTACTTTTGTTAAGTCCGTTTTGACATTGTTTTCTCTTAAGATATAACAGGATAATAAGATAATAATAAGATCGGCAGATAAAAGGAGCGCTGACTGTTGAGCTAGTATGAAGGTCGACAGGTGGACGACTACGGTGGGAGCAAGTCCGCGCATCACACAGATCGTGCACATAATTCATAGAATCTTAAAATACAAAAAATAAGAGGGCAACAAACATCGCTCTTTTTTCTGCCGGGGAAATATAGTAGCCTGTAAGTTGTCTATATACCTACTTCATTTTTTTTATTGCGTTTTGTGTTTTGACGTCTTATCTTGACTTACTTGATAGTAAGAAAGAGCGCCGACAATTGAAAAAACTACATTTCACAGTTGCCTCAGTCGCCTTCACTATGCGGGATAGAAACGAAGTTTACGTCGTGGGTCCAACATGTCCTGCAATCTCAACGGGTTTGGCTATTAAGACCCAATATCATTGGCCAGTTATGCAAAAAATTATATATCATAAATTATGTAAATTATCAGACGTGTAGTCTGGCAATCAACAAATGCATGTAAAAAAGCGTATTTTTGTATAAAGTTGTCAGACATTGGGGGTATTTTAGCTGACATAGTGACTGAGGTAACCGTAAACTGAATCAGTTTTTTCAGTCGTCAGAATTTCAGAATATCTGTTTTTTTTTAAATGATTTTGTTGTAATTCTTACATAATATTATTAAGTCTAATCGTAACCCACCCAATTTAAATATATGTAACAATTTGAGCTGTATTTAATTTAGTTGGATTATATAATGTCAAAACGGATATTTATTTTAATAACTTGCTCATGAACAATTTGTGTAGTACTCATTATTTAGAATTTAAGCATTTGTTTTTTTTTAATACAGTGGCCATTTTTTTAAATTGTAGGTGCTCCCTTTATTAATATTATATATATGTAATATTTATAATGTTTGCTCAGATTCAGATCCTTAAGAAAGCTGGGCCTAGTGCCCATAACCATAGAGCTTGTATGAAGTGAATTGTGAATATGAAGGAGTTGCCTGTGCCTATCCCTGTGGGAGGAAGGCGTAATACTTTGATTAAATGATTGTTTGCTCAGATTGCTGTATTGTCAAATATTTATATTAAAACGCAGACTAGAACAAGGTGGTCTGACGACCTGCTTAAAATAAGGTGTCAGGAAACTGTTGAATGCAGGCTGATTCTAGCAGGCTACTGTGGTGTTCGCTGAAGAAAGCTTATGTCCAGAAGTGGACGACTAATGGCTGTATTGATGATGATAATAAAATAATACTAACAGGCGTGACTAATTGGTTAGCACACCAGTTTATTACGCATAAAGTAACAATCTGGTAAAAAAGTAAAAATCCGGGTTCGATTCCCGGTCGGAGCAAATATTTGTTATATAGCTTTTATTTGTAATATTTAATCTAATTCAAATATTTTTTAATTGAAAATATTTATTTTTTCGGTCTGGCTATCAAAGAGTGGTAGGCAGCGGTACCCAGTCTGCCGACCAGGGGTAGTCCCCGAGTCGGCAGACAAGTATATAGACCATAAAGTGACTTAGTTGCGTTTCAGGATCAGCTTGTATGTTGAAGTTGCCTATTCCAACCGGCAAAGAGTATTTGATTGCTACTTACAAGTAATAAATTGTAGTAGCAGCCACCTCCGTTCATAGACCACACACCAGCATAACATCAGCCGGGGAGCTGTCGTATAGCGAGCCCAAAATATAGTAGTCAATATTACAATACTCTACTTTTTACCATTTAAGGATTTTAGTAGTACTTTAAGCCTATCAAGCTAGAAGCAAATTGTATATTTTTATGCAGTTCAGCTCTTAAAGAGTTGTGGCTTCACATAGTAAACTAGTCAACCAGTTAACCTATTTTTAATTATTTATTAGTCTTTTTTTTTCTTTCTGTTTAAGACTTTAGTATTTAACTTGACAGTGTCAAAGTAAAAATATATGGGTCAATGTTAAAACATTGTCAAATAAATATGAAGATAAAGATGAACCTCGTGAGTGATTCATCACAAGATGACGATGATAGTGAGGTTGATGATCATCGTTTTAGTAAAGCGGCGGAAAGCCTTCACAGCTTTAAATTACTTGTTTATACTCGATCAACTTAAAAATGATTACTGAATAACAATTCCACCATTATTACACATTAATATTTATGAAAAACACAAGATTTTCATATAACTTAAAATTGCGCGTCCTGTGATTTGTCACCGATTAGTAAGAGTATCATACAGAAGTTAGATTCAGATCATTGTGGGCAATTGGCATGCTTTAAGTCTTGTAAAGGAAAGAATTTTAAACGGAAAATTTTGTGTAGACCGATTTCCGATGACCGCTTGGAACGTATGAGATTTGACCTTTGTCACAAAATTCCATTTTTAGACAGTAATTTGAGTCCTAACGATATGTATGAATTATTTTTTGAATCATTTTGCAATATTTTTAACTCCATTTTCAAATTTAAACAGGTAACGGTTTGTGATAGCCCAGGATTCAGTGAATGGGCTACTGTAGGTATACACAAAAGTAGACATAGATTGTATGAGTTATACTCAGAGAGACAGTACAACAGAACAGAAGAATTTCAAAATTATGTTAAATTATATTCTAAATTATTTAAAGAAGTATGTCAGAAAGCAAAGTCAAAATTTATTAGTGATAAAATTCACAAAAGTGCAGACAAAGTCAAATCTACTTGGCAAATTATTAATGCAGAGACCGGTAAATCTAAATCTAGAGATCATCGTTATAAACTGAATATTAATGGCAAATTAATTTTAGCAGATGCCGAAGTTGCAAATGAATTCGAGAATTTTTTTACTTGTATACCAGTAGATCTGACTAAAACCTTAGGCTCATCATCCCCCATTGCAGAAAATTTATTGAAAGAGAATGTACCTAGTTGTCCTGTAGTGTTTAGTTTTAGTCATGTGAATGTACAAACTATTCTTAAAACTTTTAAATCATTAAACATTAAAAAAACTGCCGACCTTTGGGGCATTTCAGTACATGTTGTAAATTCACTGATTGAAATCGTTGCTCCAGAATTAGTTTTAATTTTTAATAAATGTATTGATAATGGTAAGTTTCCTGATTTGATGAAATTTAGTAAATTAACTCCATTGTTTAAATCTGGTAGTACTTCGGATCCGTCAAATTTTCGTCCTATTTCGGTGCTACCCACTTTTAGTAAAATCTTTGAAAAAATTGTTCTTAATCAACTACAAAATCATTTTGATACTAATAAATTACTACATAATAAACAATTCGGCTTTACTCGCGGTCGCTCTACAACCGACGCCGGAATAAAATTATTACAAAATATTTACGATGCCTGGAATGAGTCATATGATGCCTATGGTGTCTTTTGTGATTTGTCTAAGGCCTTCGATTGTGTTCAGCATCAGACGCTAATCAGGAAGCTACACCTTACGGAATTCGAGATACCGCTCTGGATTTTATCACTTCCTACTTAAGTAATAGAATCCAAAAAGTGGAAATTAATGGTAAACAATCACCAGGGTCAATTGTAACAATGGGGGTGCCCCAAGGATCAATTTTGGGACCTTTTTTATTTCTAGTGTACATTAACGATCTCCCTCACCTCATAAATGACGCTCATGAAATAGTTCTGTTTGCAGATGATACATCACTTATATTTAAAGTAAAACGTGGACTACGAGAACTTGACGAAGTAAACAGTGCTCTTTCCAAGATAGTTAATTGGTTCAGTACCAATAATTTATTGTTAAATGAAAGTAAAACCAAATGCGTCAGATTCACATTGCCTAATGTTAAATTAGTAAAAACTAGTGTAAAGGTTAGGGACCAGGAAATAGAATTGGTCCAGCAAACTGTCTTTCTGGGCGTAACATTGGACTCTAAACTTCAGTGGGGACCTCATATTAAGAAATTGTCGGGCAGACTTAGTTCAGCAGCATATGCAGTAAAGAAGATCCATCAATTAACTGATATTAAAACCGCGCGCTTAGTTTACTTTAGCTATTTCCACAGTATTATGTCCTACGGCCTACTACTGTGGGGTAATGCTGCTGACATTGAATGTATTTTCGTTCTCCAAAAGAGAGCTGTCCGTGCTGTTTACGGTATGAGATCCCGGGAGTCATTAAGAGAAATATTTAAAAAAATCAATATAATGACTGTCTATTCTCAATATATATATGAGAATTTGTTATACACTCGTAAGAACATTAATAATTTTCACAAAAACAGTGATCGTCATAATTTTAATTTAAGATACAAAGATAAACTCGCTGTGCCCACATATAGGCTCCACAAAATAAGTAATTCTTTCGCTGGCAACTGTATCCGTATGTATAATACGCTGCCAAGTAATGTGCCTGATTTTACAGTTAATAAATTTAAAAAATTCATTAACCCTTTCAACACGACGCTCAACAACGCAGATTATACCCGCGTACGGCCCGCTATTATCGCTGGCACGCGTATTGGCGTGCGCCGATCGTAGGTAAAGATTTTATTTACGCCATAGATGGTAAACATTTTGTCAATTTACCATCTATGGTAAATTATATTTAAATAATTTTGCTTATAAATTTAAATTGTTTAATTTAATAATATTTTAGTTTTTTTTTAAACAATTTGTGTAATTTAATACGTCATTCCGCGGACATCTCGCGTCGCGTCGGTCCTCAATTTGATAACGGCCCAGCTAAAAGCTCATAGTAAGTAAACGTTTTAGTTAAAGCACAATAGTTATATCTCTTGTTGATTTACTCATCTCCTACCTTCGAGCTTTATCATCAGAGTAGCTTAGTGGTACCAGTTAAAACACACATATATTCATATACATGGGTGTGTCAAACGTGAGGTCACAGATATGTTGAAAAGTAAATACCGAACTGATGACCTTCAAAACCCTCATCAATTTTAGCTATGAACCGTCTCGATCACGTCAGCTTTTAAACTAACAAAACCGCAATGTAATCGGTCCATTCGTTTAGGAGCTATGATGCCACAGACAGACACACAGATACACATACGCGCTAAACTTATAACACCCTTCTTTTGGGTCGGGGGTTCAATAGAAGCGGCAATGACGTTCACAGTCACAAGTTCAAGCCAAGACCTTTAGAGAAGTTACGTTAATAAAAAGTAAGCTCAAAATCTTAAACCCGAGTACTGGAAAATCACGCTCTAAAACAAAACATTGTGAAATGTTTGCGGTACCCGAGGTAACTTCATGCAAATCGTAGTGGCATTGAACTTGATGTCGGTATGATGTAAGGCACTACCACAGGAATCCCCCAAAGTATATAATACCGTGACGGTATACTAATATACATTAAATTGCATAAATACAAAGTCATTATTATTAAATAATAACGACTTTGTATAAGATCCCTGGCAAAAAAATATATCATCTCCAAACGAATTCGGACATGTTATGATTTATCTGCCATTATATTTATCCATCAATAAATGCGACCGATATTTATGAGGAACATAAATTTTAATTATATTATTTCATTATCATGTTCAGACAAAATGTTGTCAATTTCTGATTTACCTTTGCCGTATGTGGATAAAAAAGATCATATTTTTAAATATCGTGATTTACAAAACGAAGGCTAGTATATTATTAAGAACATTGTATATAAGCTTGTATAGAAAGGACATTATCAACAAAACTTGTTTCGCGAAGATATCATCATTTTAGTTCGCACGCCAATTGGCGTGCGCCGTACGGTAAATAGGAAAAAATTTACGCCAATTGGCGTGCGCCGTACGGAAAGGGTTAAACTTAAATTGTGCCAAAAGGCTTACTATAGCATTAGAGATTTCTTTGACGACAAGGCTGCTTGGCAGTGAATGAATTGCTAGTTCCCAAGATAAAAAAGATGTAATAGAATATAAGACTAAGTTGAAAAAAGCCGGACTGGAGTTTCTTGAGTGTTCTTCTCAGTCTGTAGCCTTTCCGAACACTCGGTAGAGTCCCCTCACTCTTTCTTAATGACGTTTTTAAGTGTTTGTAAAAACCAAATGAATAAATGACTTTGAATTTTGAATTTTTGAATTTTTGTCACTTGTAGTTACTCGCCAAAACTCTACTTATTTGTCAATAAAAAATGACACCAATATCCTTGGCTGCATAAAAATATTGTATGTCGATTTGTTTGCCCTTAAGTGTAGATTATATAAAATAAGGTTAATGTTAATTATTATTTGGCTGTGTACAAAATTATTTGCTCAATGCACTGAATTTTATTTGCACCATAGTAATTTTTTTATGATACGTAAACAGTATTAATTTAAGTCATCGACTAGAACTACATAACAATAGACGCTTCAACTGTCATATACATTCACTTTTACGAGCTATATATATAGGCGTGCATTAATAAAAACTAAACTGACGGATTATTTTAAATTTCGTTATTTATTTTTCGTACAAACTTATAAGGCGTCTAATGTTATGTATTCTGTGTGTGTTAATGTAAAGACGTGTAGTTATCGGAGCACCTACAATAATTTTATATTTTTTATTCTCAATACTTGATCTGTAGACTATGAACTGCTATTAAGCACTTACACCTATGTTGCAACAACCGTGGCAAGTGCCGTGGCAACTTAACCAGATGAAAAATTTCATATTAACAGATCTGCATAAATGTGAATTAAATCAAATAACTATATGACCACTAATGCTCAATGAGTTTGAATTTTAAACGGGTTTTAAAACTTGTTTTAGTGTACGAATTTAATTTCTAGTATCTGAAATTCAACTAGATCATGCAGAATTACTGCTCAATAAATATTTTATGTAATTAAAAAATACATATAGCATAGAATGATTGAGAAAATTTACTCTCGTTTAGTGCCCGGTTCTTACAAAAAACCATCCTTCATATAATGCGATTAAAATAAGAATAGGACGGAATCGGAGCCATTTTGTGACGTAAAACTCTCCAACCAACTTCACTTTGAATCAGTCAAGTGAAGTTAGTCAACAGCCCGTCCTATATTTATTCTAATAGCATAGTAACAGTAACCATTCGTTGTTTACTTCATAATTCACTGACTTTTAAAGTATAATATAAAAAAAGTATTACTCTTTTTATACTTTATGCTGGTTGGTACATGACTTACAAGGGGTACTTTATTAGAACGGTTTTGACCTACGGCTGTTAGATAATTTAATTGTTCGTATTAAAAACGATCCATTTAACAGATATAGGAACCGGGCTAAACTGAGCAGTTTGAGGAGGAGATAACAAAACACCTAGTCAGTTAGGCGCTATGCCTGTAGTTATTTATTATGTATATTTATCGACAATTATCATTCGATGCCATTGTAGTATTTAAAATCAATAAGTACCATAAATTTGTTTCATTTGTTGTTGTTTTTTAATTATATTGAGTTAATCAACCTTAGTCGTGTAGCGGCATTACTTAGCCAATTTCAAAGATTATTATTTCGTGATATATTTCTCTGATATTAAATGTAGATATTTATTTATTAGGTTAGACACGCATGGAGATTTTTTTCACGTATTTGGATCCACGAAATTTTGTTTTTATTATACATTTCTAAACTAAGCTACTAAAGTGAAACAGGACAACCAAGTACATATATCAAAGATACATTGGTACCGGTGAGTGGTTTTGAACTTGTGTTCTTCCGTTTGCGTAATCATTGCACCGCCACTACACCACGGTCGCCTTTTGCTCACAATTGGCTCATGATTTTGAACCTCCATGCGCGTCCAACTTCATTCTTGATAAAATAGAATTCAAGTAGTAGGTATACTCACACTAGCAGTTGTCATTGTATTCAAGCAATTAATGCACACAGTAAGTCTGAGTTTTCAGAACCAGCAAAGGGATACTTGATAAATTCATTCGTTGAACGTAGACCAGTATTGTCTTTGCAAATTCTACACAGTCCGCTCGCGGACTTTATCACACTTTTTATTGTGATGATCTGTGACAGTTACACTAACAGCTCGCTAGTATCTTTTGTAAAAATATTTATCCTTCAAAATCGGTTGTTATTTAACTTAGCGATTCCAGACTCTATAAAATAATGTTCGAGTAAAGTCGGGTACACACTATTAGTTGTCATTAATTGCAATGTAGTTGGCATCAATTGCAATGTAGCTGGCATTAATTGCAATATAGTTGTCATATATTGCAATTAAACAGAGCGCACAAGAAGCTCGACTTTATCAAGACCATAAATATAATACATAAATATAAGATTATTGTTGTTAGTGTAATAATGTAGCTGTAACAGTTACAGTAACAGCTCGCTAGTGGAAATCAGTAGTATTTATGTAATTATGTATAAAAATTTTGATTATTAAACGTATACATGATTATACGAATTGATCTGGTAGAGTAAATATTTGAGACGGACTTTGGTCCTAAAAAATAATTAGGTATTTTATGTACAAATGTCGTCTCTACTGTAGTTTTTATCTATATTGGATCTTTCATGAAATTAAATGTTTATCTAGCAAAATTACTCGTTTTATTTATATTTTAACTACCTCGTCTTTCGAAATAAAGGTTTGGTGCGTCGTTTCTTTGTCGTAGAATTGGCAAATGCATTGCCTACCCATTCAATCCTGGCCGGCACAGTGACGGTGACTAAGGCACCCGTAAACTAAGTCGGATTTATGGACCTCCCTTTGCTTACCATCTGGCCGATTGAGTTACGATACAAAAATGCAAAATATACAACAAACGATACAAAAAACGATACAAACGATACGCGATACAAAAAAAAACAGCATCGTAATTGGTCCATTCGTTTAGGAGCTACGATGCTACAGACAGACACACATACACAGACATGTCAAACTTATAACACCCCTTTTTTAAGTCGGGGGTTAAAAATATTTATTTTATAGAACTTGCCACTTCATTTCGTACTGTTAAACTAGCGTTATCTAACATTAAAAGGATTCTATAATATGCTAAGAAGCAAGAAAATACATAAAACAATGTTAATTCATTTACAATGTTAGCTCATTTTAGCGTTAATATTTATTTAAAAAATACATACATTGGGTTTCTTAGGTAAATAACATTTCTTTAGTATCAAAATCGAAACCTTTATTGTAAATTGACTACCTTGAACTTTTTTTTTACAAAGCTAAATGATACTACAACTACTATCTATGGCTTCAGATTAATTCCGTCGAAAAGAAGCCATAAAAACTTGATATCATTGTCTAAAACATTACTGATTAGTAATACTATCTATCACAACTTAAAAATACAGTAGAGTTGACAGTAGAAAAGTTATATTTAATTTAATTCTATTCACTAAATACAGACAAAGTAAATACACCGCACTTTTATACCAATGAAATCTAGTTCTATAGTCAATTAAATAAATTATACAAATTTAAATATTATTACGATTGATAATAGCTGCAAACGCATTGTCAACCCTAACATGTAGAAAAAGCAAAATTGTAAATAATAAAAATTATCTTATTTAAATTATAAATCATCTCAGTCTTTGTCCTCTTGTAATCAGTCACTTATTTTGTAGCAGGCCTTATTTATACAAACAATTTGAATGAAGGTGTCGGCAGAACTATTAGCTCAATAGGTAGACCTGTAACACAAAAAAAACTCTTGTACTATTGGAAATATAAACAAAATAGGTACATCTACAAAAAATTGAGAGTGGGAGAGGACACTTCCGGTGCATTAAGTGTTCTCAGCTGGTTGAAATTACCACCCTACACAGGTGCAAATCCCCCCATAGTGACCACGTCGCGTTCGGGGACTAGTTTGTGTAGCACCAGTTGCGTTGGGGGTTGTGGATTCGGTTAGGGACAGTGGCATCCTGCAGACCTACAGTATCCCGGTGAGAGTTTGTTGACCCGTCGGCCAGGGAGACCCGTAGCAACGGTTAACCGCTGGCCGCCCGCCGTATAGTACAGGGGCCTGAGCCAGCTAGCTAGCCGCTAACCACGGAGGGAGGCTGCCCCACCATGCGGCGCATAATCTCGGGGTGATTCGTCTTGCCGATTGGTGATCGGGTATGGGGTCCAGGCGATCATTTCCGGGAGGGTACGGGGGCCCTTCCGTCCGACGGATCAGCAAACTCACACCGCCGGGATGCATGTGGCTAAGCGAATAGCTGCACTTTTCGTCCCTGCCAAAGAAACAACCCCCAACATTTTCACCCCCCCCCCCCCCCCCTCCACAATGCAAGCAAACAAAAAGAGAAAAGTTTACCCAGCGGCAGTTAAAACCCCCATTAGAAATGAGCTTGGCGTGGATTTCACGAATATACGTGGAATCCACGCCAACCTCAGTGCCGTCCATCAACATCTGGAGACGGCAAAGCCCGCTCTGCTCTTCCTGACGGAGACGCAGATAAAGGTACCGGCTGACACTTCATATCTTCAATACCCCGGCTACACGCTTGAGGAAAGATTCCTCGCGAAAGCCGGGGTATGTGTGTACATCCGGTCCGATATCTGTTGTCTCCGTCTGCTTTGCTTGGAGGATCCTTCCCTTTCCATCCTCTGGGTACACGTAGACCTTGGTTCTCAAACCAGGATCTACGGGTGCCTTTATCGTTCCCACCACGGGGATTTGGAGACAACCCGGCTCTTCGATTCTCTGAGCCGGGCGACAGACGAAGCGCTGGAGCGGTTCCCAACCGCGGAGGTCGTGGTCTTGGGGGACTTCAACGCACACAATGAGGTGTGGTTGGGGTCCCAAAGGACCGACCACGCGGGAAGGGCTGCTCATGCTTTCGCCCTTCTGCATGACCTGACACAGCTGGTGACCCAGCCCACCCGGGTACCAGACATTGTCGGTCATGCCCCTTCTCTGCTGGACCTTCTACTGACCACTCGTCCGACCGGGTATAAAATTTCGGTCAAAGCCCCTCTAGGGACTTCTGACCACTGCCTGGTCGAGACGATGGTGCCGCGCGTCGCGCCTCCTCCTGCTAGAAATGAGGTGCGACGTTTGTGGCACTACGGGTCGGCAGATTGGGAGGGAATGCGAAATTATTTCGCTTCGCTCCCTTGGTGGCAGCGCTGCTTCAACTCCGAGGATCCATCCACGTGTGCCTCGGCCGTTGCTGATGAGATAGCACTGGGGATGGAATATTACGTTCAATCCAACTGTGCATCTCGTAACGACCGGAGCAGGCCCTGGTACAACAGTGATTGCGCGGCTGCTGTTTCAGCAAAAAACGCAACTCACAGTGCATGGGTCAGAGGTCGAAAAAATCATGACCCTCGCGTGGATGAGTTGAAAGCAGCCTATAATCGTGCCACCAAGTCTTGCAGAAAGGTCTTTAAAAAAGCGGAGGCACAGCGCGTTTCCAGGATTGGCGAGAGTCTATTAGCGCACCCAACGGGTAGTCGCAGCTTTTGGAGTCTCGCCAAGACTGTAGAATCTAACTTCTGTCGTTCTGTACTGCCACCGCTGAGACAGCCTGATGGCTCACTGGCGCATACGGCGAAGGCTAAGGCCGATCTACTGGCCGAAGTCTTTGCCATAAATTCGCGTATTGACGATCGTGGTGCAGGGCCACCCACCCTGCGTCCATGCGGACATACGATGCCTGAGATTCGTATCAGACAACGCGATGTCCGCATGGAGCTACGATCGCTCGATATCCGGAAGTCCAGTGGTCCCGATGGTGTCCCAGCGCTTGTCCTTAAGACCTGTGCAGCGGAATTGACTCCCGTCTTGACGAGGCTATACCGGCTCTCGTACGCATCGGGCTGTGTGCCTCGGGCTTGGAAGGAGGCCAATGTGCAACCGGTCCCAAAAAAGGGCGGCCGTTCAGACCCGGCAAACTACCGTCCGATAGCTGTAACCTCAGTACTGTGCAAGGTCATGGAGCGAATAATTAATGTTCGCCTCATGGCCTACCTGGAGGGTCACCAGCTGATCAATGACCGTCAATATGGCTTCAGGCCGAAACGGTCAACTGGTGACCTTCTGGCGTACATCACGCACGTCTGGGGTGAAGCTTTGGACGGTAATGGAGAAGCCCTTGCCGTTGGCTTGGACATCTCCAAAGCGTTTGACAGGGTCTGGCACAGGGGCCTTTTATCCAAGCTCGAGGCATACGGTTTAGCTGACCGTCTGCGGGGTTGGATAGCTGACTTCCTGCGCGACCGCTCCATACGCGTCGTTGTGGATGGAAGCGCGTCGCGCAGGATGTCGGTGAATGCCGGCGTCCCTCAAGGCTCCGTGCTGTCGCCGACTTTGTTCCTTCTGCATATCAATGACATGCTGGACCTTGGATCCGGCATTCATTGCTATGCAGACGACAGCACGGTGCATGGACGCTACACTGCCCGCCCCGCAGCCGGCAAACAGGAGATAGCCAATATGAGAGAGTCTGTTGTAGCGGGACTGAACCGGGTTCTTGATCGTATTACCCACTGGGGCGACAAGAACCTAGTTCAGTTCAACGCAGACAAGACTCAGGTATGCGCGTTCTCGACGAAAAAATCCTCGTTTTCTCCCCTTCCTTCTCTTTGCAACATCTCCCTTAGTACTTCGGACAGACTAGACATTCTTGGAATGTCCCTTCGCTGCGACTTGAATCACAGGGACCACATCGAGCGGGCCATTAAGACCACCTCCCGCAAACTTGGCATCCTGAACAAGGTGCGGCGGTTCTTCGCGCCAGAGCTTCGCCTTATATTATACAAGGCTCAGATTCGCTCTTGCGCGGAGTACTGTTCGCACCTCTGGGACGGCTCTGCCAAGTATCTTCTCAATGCCCTGGATTCATTGCAGCGCCGAGCTGTCCGAATTATAGGTGATGCAGAGGTCACGCGAACTCTGGAGCCCATGCAACTACGCAGAGACATGGCGGCTTTGTGCGTCCTCTATCGCCTATACCACGGAGAATGTTCCGAAGAGCTCTTTAACCTTATTCCTGCCTCGTCCTTCCACACCCGTAATACCCGCACAGGTCGGGGAAAGCATCCACATTTTATCGACCGAATCGGCAGTCGAACTAAAAAGTTCGGTGCGTCTTTTCTTTGTAGAACAATTGACAAGTAGAATGCTTTGCCTGCCCATGTGTTCTCTCCATCCTATGACCTTGGATCCTTCAAGCGATGCGTGAAGAAGCACCTTAGGCCGGCATAGTGGCGGCGGCTGGGGCAGCCGGGAACTGACTCGGTTGTTCCAGTCGTCGTCACTCTTGGACCTCCTCTTGCTTATCATCAGGCGAGTCGAGGTCAGATGTCGTGTCACAATAAAAAAAAAAAAAAAAAAAAAAATATCTGAAGTCATATATCGTATTTATTAATATATGCAGTGATAAATAGCGATCAGGATCAGGTTGAGAGATTACGGTTTCATCTAGGCCAGTATAGTAGATGCGACTGCTACTTGCAGTTGATTACCTTTAGCAGTCGCATCTATTCATGGATCGCATTCCAGACTAACATTAGATGGGGTGCTTTCATATATAGACCCACAATAAAAATAAAGTCTCATTTTTAAACCTTAAACTGCAATAAAAAAAACATTTTTATCGTTACAAATGTGTCCGTGACATAAGTATTTGATTGCCCAGTATCTATGATATAAGGACGTATAGTAGCTTATATATAAGTAATGTTTGTATAAATGTTTTCTTTTAGCATTCAAAATAGGATAGAAAACATGTACAAACCGATGATGTGTCCTGGGTGTGTCTATTTGGTAGTTCTACTTGATGGCGTCTACCCAATGTACCCAAACATGCCAGCAATGTAGAATTGCCTCTTAGTAAAAGTGTCTTCCTGGGTCCGTTTTTATTCTTCCATTTTCAGGTGAGCTCCAAACCTAGACATTTATTAATTTATTACTTTAAAAACAACATTAGTTAGTTAATACTAAATATACGTGGAGATTAGGGAGGTTTTGATTTAGTATTACAATAGGACAAATGAAAGAAATAAATATCGAACAGAGCACAATATTCGCCGTGGATTGACATTAAAGACTAGCACAATAAAATTTTAATATAGAATTATATAAACGGAAGAACATACGAGTAGGCGTAGCGCTGCGTAGCTGACAGACGCTCCGAGTATCACCAATCTTCCTCGGTCGTAGTAGACCGATTTGCATGGACATTTTTTTCTTTTACGGTAATATTTTAAAAAATATGCAAAACATAGCATAGAGCAACATAGCATAGAAACATAGCATAACTACCTTCTGCAACATTTTCATTAAGATAACAACTGACCTCGACTTGCCAGATGATAAGAGTAAGTCCAAGAGCGGCGACGACTAAAAAACAATTTTACTGTATGGTTGCTTCAGTCGCTGTAACTATTGTGTCAGGATCGTGAATGGAGGAGCGTTCTAGGGTCAGGGGATATTCCCGTTCTATTGTCATTGGATCCTCATTAAAATGAAGTATGTATTAAAATTGATAAGCACGCGCCAGTAAGTTCCGCAGAAAATCTCGGGTTCGTTTTCCGTTCGAAGCAAACACTTGTTACATAGCTTTTATAATATTTAATAATCAGATTAAATATTACAAATATTTGTTAATAAAAAAGGGGCGGATATTTGTTCCGGGTCTGGTTGTTAAAAAGTGGTACTGCTTACTAGCTATAGTGGCAGTTTTTAGGCTAAAATACCTCCAAAAGTAATTACAAATAATCTCCATGTATATTTAGTACACACACGTTATAACACAGGAAAAGCCAATTCAAAAATACACAATGAAAAACACAGGGTGTCCAAATTTTGATGGGGATTTTTCGGTGCTCTAGCGATGATTCTGAAGCTCCCACAATAACTATTAGAACACGCACAAGAATACTCTTATACTAGTCATGTGCAGTGACCAATAGTTGTTTTGGGCTTCGATTATGCTTCCCGAAGTCTTCTTTCTCCTCTTCTCTTCTTCGATTACTGTGAATATAATATAAATACATATATATTGGTGCATATAAAAGGTACTGGTTTATCAGATTTTAGAGTGAAGGTATTAAGGTATATTTTTAATAGGTATTGTAGCTTTATAATTAGACTAAATATTATTCAGACTTAAACGTATTTAAGGGGTATTTTTAAATGAGATTATACCTACAGCTAGTTTAGGGCCAACTTCACACTTTTGCACAAAAAATAACCTTAGTTATCGACATGCTTGATTCTCGGCATATAGTATGGGCCAGGTCAGCCCGCCATACTTTAGTTAGAGCCAGATAATAGCTTCTTAACCTTAAGGCGACCGTGAATTAGTGTTGATGGATTGGTCTCACACCGTCAACGTATTTTTAATATTATTTTCTATAATAATAAACAACGTATCTTATTTTATTATTAGTCGTATAGAAATATAAAAAATACCCTTTCTATTTAAATGTAATATATTGAATAGAG
Organism: Tinea trinotella; assembly: GCA_905220615.1. NCBI lineage: Eukaryota > Metazoa > Arthropoda > Insecta > Lepidoptera > Tineidae > Tinea > Tinea trinotella. The sequence goes on from HG992310.1 coordinate 6,947,077, forward strand.
AGAACAGCATGTATGCTAATTTTTTGTTTCATCAAACATTACTAAAGCGGTTTAAATCTGAATAATTAATATATCCGAACAAAATAACACGATGAATATAAAATTAAAATCATCTGCAGTTATTTTATTTAATAATTATATAAATGGGTGTCTATTAACTTACCATTACCCACGTCTTACTTGCACTTATTGTACTAAAGTAGAAGTCACCTCCATTCATAGACCGCACTCCAGCTTAACAACTAGCCGTCCTATGTCGAGCCATAATAAAAAATACTTACCATTATCCATTAACTTACCTATATCCTTTTAAATTAAGTGTTACGTAGTATGTCTGGCTGCTGACATTATCCATAAATCTGTAGCTTAAAAAATAATAAATTAGTTCATTATTGTTAATTAAAAGTGTGCGAATTATTTATTTATAATTAAAAAAAAAACACGAAAGGAATATGAATTCAACAAATTTTATGCGGCTTACTATCACGTTTATTTTGGTTTTTTATTTTACATTTTTATTATTATTCTAAAGTTTTAAGAGGTTTGCAGCCATCGTGGTCACGGAGAGACCCCACGAAGACCAAGATTGGAAAATCAAGCCGAATAAAATTTGTTTTAATCAATGTCATTAAAAAATCTAAGATAAAAAGAATATATATTAAACACAGTAAAGAGAAATGTGCATACGAGTAACAAGGTACACAAAAATAAAAAGTGTAAAAACTGAAAAAGAATGGTACGAATAGGCCACAAAGAAATATATCTCCCACGAATGAATACGATTTTGTTTACCTATTATGAAAATTACCTAGTAGATAGTATATAATTCTAAAATCTACACATTTATTTAGGAGTAAAAATAGACGGAATTCCTTGATGTGTACTGTGTTTACAGCTATAGATGCGCCTTCGACCACTAGAGTCCTAATATATGAGTACAGTAAAATAGTTGATCAAACGCCGAATTTACATAACTTATTTTATTCGTATATTATAGAAAAATTCTCAGACACACGAAAAACTTGTGACGTATTTGCATTAAATTTTACTGCGTCATCGTGGATTAAGAGCTAGTGACGTCACAAGAAGTTTTTATTGTGACTACATCAGACTTCGATTTGCAAGGGAAGGTCAAAGAGACCAAACGACTGAACAAAAACGATTTAATTTACGGTGGTCTTAATCTCCTTCACTGTGCCGACTATGAAATACTAAAATTCTTTCTTAAAAACATCGCTAGCTCTTATACCATTAGGTTGTTGTATAAATATGTAAATGTTGAAATTTCAATTGTTAAAGTTAAAATATTTTTACACCAAAACATTTAGGTTTAGTACACCAGACCACACCAAGGAATCCTTAAAAAATTAAACAAAAAAACGAACATAAGGCAAAAAAGGGTAGAAGAGTCTTGATAAAGTAAATCAGATGGAATTGTTCCCACGAAGATCGTCGACTATGAAATGCCCGCAATAGCCGCTGTCACACGCACAAGAGTACAAGTATTGGCTAATCTTGTGCAGTGGCCAGCAGCTGCTTTGGGATTCAATTTGCTTGTATCTTCATTTCGTTGGGTCTTCTTCATAAAATAAGCTTCAAATAAACACATTCATATGTAAAATAAACAATAGTAAAGACTAAGCAGTGAACGTACTTTTGCCTCTAGTTTGAAAAAATAATAAGTTATATATTAAAATAAAAACTTGTAATCTGAAAATATGTTTCATGTTAAGCTGAAGTACGGCTCAGGCGACTGATACTCCAGTTGAATAATGCAAGTGGCATTCGCATCCACCATGCCGGCCTAGTTGGAAACGGCAACTTTAAAACTGATCCCGAAACGCGTGTGAGTCACTTCACGGTTTTATGTTATTAACATTTTTTTAAAAGCGAAAATAAACGAAAACATTAGAGCCAAGCCATATCTGTTGTACAAAGTAAACGTTAGCACAAAGTGGAAAAAATCCCTCGTATCAAATGACTGGAAGCCCTGCGATGTAATGCGCTCACGAACCCATACTGCCGGCTTACTGTACACACGATATCTAACTAAACTGTTAAGTTAATTAAACAATTATGTTAATAAATAATAAAAAAGGTCATTATAAATATATAATATACAAGATAAAGTAGGAAAATTCATATTTCAACTCAATTTCAAATATTCATCATCATTATCATCAACCAGGACGCGTCCACTGCTGAACAAAGGCCTTCCCCTTAGAACGCCATTTCGAACGACAAGATGCCAGCTGCATCCACCGGTTATTCGTGACTTTCACTATGTCGTCAGTCCACCTAGTGGGAGGCCTACCTACGCTGCGTCTTCCGGTTCGTGGTCTCCACTCTAGAACCTTTTTTCCCCATCGGTTGTCGGTTCTTCGAGCGATGTGGGTTTCAAATATTATAAGTAGATATTTTAACCTACTGTCAAAATTAAATTAATATGATATACAATTTTAAAATAAACAACTGCAGTGTTTGTACCTACCTATACTCGTATATACGTATTTATTGATTATTGATTTTAATATTTATTGACACTATTATAATAAACATATTATTAAACTCAGGGCCGTCTTTACCCGGGGGTTCAAGGGGTGCGGTGCACCCGGGCGCAGAGTCCTAGGGGGCGCATGCCGACTGCCATAAACTTCTACACTGAGACCATGCGACTTTGCCTTGACTTTCGCACCCCGGCGCTGAATATGCTTAAGACGGCTCTAATTAAACTGATACTGGTTACATCGCTCGAACAACCGACAACCGATGGGAAAGAAAGGTTCTAGAGTAGAGACTACAAACCGACAGACGCAGCGTAGGTAGGCCTCCCGCTACCACCTAGTGGGCGACATAGTAAAAGTCACGAATAACCAGTGGATGCAATTGGCATCTTGTCGTTCGGAATGCGTTCTAAGGAGGAGGCCTATGTACAGCAGTGGACGCCTTCTGGCTGATGACGATGATGATATTATTAAAGTAAATATAATAAATATACGAGTACTTATGAGTCTCTCCGCGACCTATGGTTGCAAATCGCGGATTAAGGCAACTGTGTTGCAGTGGGAGTGAAACCGAGAGTTACCGGTTCAAAACCACTTGCCGGTACTAATGTATTATTGATATATCTACTTTGGTCGTCATGTTTCTATGATACAAGCACGTTTAGTAGCTTAGTATACTATGTAAAAAAATCGAAATAAACGCGTTAATAAACCGCAAAAATCTTTTATTTCATAAACTATGTTCGCACAAAATCTCAGAATATACTGTTAACATACTAGTAAAATAATTACCAAGATAAAATTACTAAAATAATAATTTGACAAATATCCGTTTAATTAATTCAATAGTTCAGATAGTAGTAGTTGTCTGATTGTGGTCATTTGGCCAGTCTGTCTACCCAGGGTAGTAGGTACCACCACTTTTAATTATACAGACCGGGAAGTGAATAGGCGCGATTCGAGATCAGTTTGAAAGTTTCCGGTTTCAAGTTGCAGGTATAGCAGATTTTACTGTTACTTGTAGTTATTTAACTGTAGTAGCAGTCGCCTCCATTAACCGCACTTCAGCTCTACATATTATGTTTAGTCACAGTAAAAGAAAATAAAACATTCACTAACAATATTCAAAGATACATATAAATTATAAAAGAAAACAAAAATAAAATTAAAACACAGACCGAACAATGTACACAAAATAACAAAAAATAATTTACAAAAATAAAAAGGATCACTTTTACTGCAAGAGAAGCGTGTGTCTCTTACTCATACTCGTGTTAAAATGGATATAAACTTCCTATTCTACGCCCCGAGCAGCCTTACAACATAGAGTGACGACACATTGTTCACCCACCTCACACATGCTTAATTTTTACATTCTACGCTTTTTATAAAGTTTTTTTAAAATTTATATCTAATGCGAAATGATTTTGTTGTGAGTTATATCGACGTATAATAGCACCCCGCCTGATGTTAAACTCTAATGTGGTTAACGAATAGAGACGACTGTTAAACAGGACTGTAAACTCGGAGGAAATATCTGTTAATATTTGTTCTATTTAATATCTGTTATCTGTTAATATAAATATCGAATCTATGAGTAATAATGAAATACTGCATATAAGTGCTATGAAACAAATCTTTGCCCTGACTGGGAATCGAACCCGGGAATTAAAAACTCACGCATAGCGTAATGGTGTGTTAACCATCACGCGCACCCTACTGGGAATTTTCCTACATAAATAGCCGTATGTTAATAATTTTTTTAGGTATAGTAAGTGAGATAGTAAAAGCTTGTAAGTAACGGAAGTCCCAAAGAACTTAAATTTCAATCGCGCGCCATTTTTATTGCCCAAAGATTTATCTAAACTAAGATTTATTTATCAAGCGTATAAATAAAACATGGAAATTTAACAAAATTATGCGTTACTGTTGGAAAAACAGCTGTGAATAGAGAGAACACGGCAATATATTACTATATATTAAATTTTAGTAACTATTCGAAAGTTACGGTATCTAAGAACATTAATTTAATGTTTATTTTGCTGTTTTTTAAAGTGCGTTGTCCGTTTTTGCATTTAATTTTTCAACAAGAAACTTAATCTCTTTGGGAAGTCCAGCCTTTAATCCAAATCTTCATTGAAAGAATAGGTAGGTGGATGAACTGTAATGTTGTTTCACATATAATGTTAATAAATATGCATTATTTTTTATAAAAAAGAACTAGGTATCTTTCATATTAAATTAGAATAAATCATCAAAATTATTATTAAGTCACGATTATTATCATATCGACCCACTACTGGGCAGAGGCCTCTGTCCGGATCGTGATAACCCATCCAACTATTAACAGCCTGATATATTTCTTAACTCGCATGATTGAATAGTCTGCGCGTTAACCATTCAGCTAACGCGCGTCACCATAATAAAGAATAAAAAAATGTTAAAAGATTTGGTAAATTAATAAATGAAGTGTAGGTATTTCTTTTAATCATTAACTTTAGGGTTACATAATTTTTAAATTAGCTAAGTAGATTATAAAATATAAAAAGCGGCACGTGTAAGGTTTCTATAAATGTGCTACTATGAATTGTAAATTCCTTAACGGTGTTATGTGATGCCGGTCATAGGGCGGGCAGAAGCCTTAAAAGCACGAGCGGCGCCGCCCGCCTTACAGGATTACGTACTTACTGGAGCTTGCCGCCGAGCCACCAAGATTTAAATCTGTTTGTTTCCATTATACACAAATTTTTGTTGTAAATTATTTAGAAATACTCGATATCGTAATTTAATAAATAAATAAGAGTATAATTTATTTACAACAATTGTTCATTTGTGTGATACGTTCACAAACATTGATATAAATACCAATATCTCATATATAATTATCAAATCCGACGTCAATTTTTTTTTGTTTTTTTTTTTATTTACATTTCTATACTAAGCTACTAAAGTGCTTGTACTAAAGCTACATTGATACAAAAATACATTGGTACCGGTGTGGGTGGTTACGAACTCGTGCTTTTCGGTTTGCGTAACCATTGCACTGCCACTACACCACGGTCGCCTTTAAATGGACTGTTTAATGACAAGACTTAATGGAATATGTTTATGGAATATATTATATTTAATGGAATAATTTGACAATTGGCGATTAGGTAAGCCGCCCTATTAATTGGCTCATTGGAATTCAAATTGTAGCCGCAAAACTGTCTGTTACATTTCGAACACAGGGTTGTGCCTAATCTTTATCAGATTTATTATTAATAATTTTGTGATAATTATAAATGTATACAATGGAAACAATTCAATACCTTGCAACATGGTTTCCTTTGCTTCGTGTAATTTGATTCCAACGTGACACACATTAGAGGACATTGTAATTATGTTACGTAATTGGTTTACATTTTTTTATTGTGACTCGACATATGATAGCACCCCGCTTGATGTTAAGTTGGAATGGAGGCGACTACTACTATAGTTAAATAACTGTGAGTTGCAATCAAAACCACTACGCCGGCCTAGTTGCAACCAGCAACTTACAAGCTGTCATTATGTCGACGCACAATAAAAAATCACCGTAAACGGAAAATAGAGCTCCGTTGGCTGTTGTATTATTTTCATGAAAAATAGTATTTTTCTCCCATTTAATTAGTATTTTTGGGTTTTAATCGCCTCAGGGTTGTTCGCAGAGAACACTTAAATATGTTCATATGTTCTGTGGTGGTTGTTTCTGATTTGGTCGGAAAACACCCTTCTGAGGCTGCCTTGTTTAACGCATCCATCCACATCAGATTTATAAATTCCTTGCGTTAATCTACTTTCATCCTTTCCACGTGCCCAAACCATTGGAGCATTCATAGTTTGATCAAACTAAAACGCCTAAATGTCCATGTTTTATAATTACACACAATTATAAAGTTATAAAACAAACATAAAACACAATTTACAATTGTAAAATATGTCTAATAATCAAATTTTATATATTTATCTATATGTTCCTGGTTCTTGTAATAAATTGTAACTGTATTTTATAATAAAAAATGTATATAAGAAGTAATTTAGCTTTACGCGTGCATATCAGTTAAGGAAATTGTATAATACATACTCGTATATCTACTTATCAATTTCACCCTAAGCTATTGATAAAAGGTTGTCTATTAAAGGTATCAAATGTCAATGTAGTCCGTGTGTGGTAACGTGCGAAGCCACACTAGGAAGCTAGTGTCCGGTCCTAATTACATTGTCATTCAATCAACTGTAAACTTACTTCCGTTTATGTTTTTTTTAAAACATTGCTTATTAATTTTTAGGTGATGTTTTAAATATTTTATAGGGCTTTAATAATAAATAGCTCTGTTATCGAATAATATATTTTCAAGTTGATATTTTACATTATATTTTTTTATAATAAAAATTATCTGTTTATTCAATTAATACGTTTATTGGATGCGTTAATTGAGGCTGACCCAGGAGGGTGTTCTTCGACCAAATCGGACACATCCTCAAGAAAGCTGAATTGCCCAGTGCCTATAACCATAAAGCTTGAATGAAGAGAATTGTGGATGTGAAGGAAGCGAGAGAGTTGTGTCAGGACCGTGGCAAGTAGCACTCCATTGTATCTGCCTTTCCTTGTGGGAAAAAGGCGTGACAAATTGATTGATACATTTTAAATAATACACTTGTGGCGGAGATCAAGAACGAAACTTATTGATCCTTATTATTTTTTGTTATTAATATTTAATTCTTTAAAATAATTAATTATACTTTTAAATAGTTCAAATGTTCCCTTTTAACATTTTTTTTATTGTGACACGACATTTGACCTCGACACGCCTGATGATAAGCAAGAGAAGATCCAAGAATTTTTATTTAACACTTAATGAACTGGATTCATAAAGGATAACAGATAACTAAAATATATATCTATATTAATATACAATAGTATTTAACATAAATAATAATTAATAATGAGCTTATAGAACAATAGAGATAACAATGGGAACCCCAACAGTTCTAGTCGTGCCTTCGCTTCTCTTCCACTCCGTATATAAATATCCGACCTTCAGATTAAAAATAGACGCACAATCCCCCCGTGCGAGGTCGAGAAACTGGGTCACTGAGATCACGCCTCTCTCTCAAACAAACCGATTAAGACATTTACGGGAACGAGACAGCAGTTGTCACCATGAAGCATCCGTGACGTCACAACACTCGTTCATTGAATTTTACAGGCGTGTAGCCCGGAATAGGTTATGATGTTAAGTTAGGTATTATATTTCAAGATCACTTTTTACTTCTAATTGTTAATGTTTTAGTTGAACTTTTATGATTGATTGATCTTTTATACTTGGTAAATAAGTTTGGAATAATATGAGTAAGTCAGTTTAAGAAGTATTTCAATTAATTTATTTTATGAATTGAAAACAAAATATCTTTTTAAATAAAGTATCATAAAGTTTATGGATGTCATTTGGCCTGTTTCTCTACTACTTTATTCAATCAATCAAATTGTCACGCCGTTTTCCCACAGGGATAGGCAGAGACAATGGCCACGATCCTGACACAACTCCCTCGCTTCCTTTACATTCACAATTCTCTTCATACAAGCTCTATGGTTATGGGCACTAGGCAACCTACTTTATTATCACGTATTATTAGGAAAATAAATCTACAAATGCTAACAAAAACAAAACGTAAGTTGATTAAAAAATGTCCAAGCCCAAAACATTTATTCGAAATTTAAAATATTGAAGTTTTAAAATATTGTACCAATTATTCAGATTTTTTATGTCACTATGCGGTTTTGCGCATGTGTGGTTCGCATGCAGGCGCCCGAGGATGACGTCAGAGAAATCCTGTGACGTCATGGATTGGAGCCACACCCGCCTTGACGTCAGCGCGAGCCCCTCATGCCCCCGGCCAAGATAGGAGATGCTATGAAAATTGCTTCCTTATTTATATTATACTGCGCCCGAGATTGCATTAAAATGTATTAAATAGAAACTATACATTCATTTTTAAAACATGACCTACACCAATACCTACCACACATACTCTCAAAACACGACTTTGTATCCACGGTCAATAATGTATATAAAAATTACAAAAATATCCCTAAGCACGTATCTTAAGCATGTAGTATAAAAATATTAATAAATTATCCCTTTTAATTTTAAATATACAAAGCTTTATTTCAGCGCTTTATTTTAGTGGTGTACCTAATAACTATCTCTACCTATGTAGTAGATCTTTAGTACTTTAGAATTTAAGATATATTCTTGTATAAAAAGAAAGAAAAGGTTTCATGAAAATACTGAAAATTTCATTCATCTAGATACCTTGTCCATGTGCCAAGTGGATACTTATGTTTCAAGTGTAAGGTCTTGGAATTGCCAATTTTTACTTTTCTGCTAACTTAGTGCTTATTTAAATTATTCAGCATTTTTTGAAATTCTCTAGCATATTAGGTCGGTAAGTTTACTCCCCGATGCAGTAGACCAATATGCACACGTCAATTTGTTGTATCCAATATTCATTACTGTTTTTTACAGTTACTACTAATTCTACAATATTAACGTTATTTATGGTACATAATGCATAAAGTTTATATGATAAAATATAAACTTTATGCATTATGTACTAAGATGAACTTATTGCCGCCTTTGTATATGAACCTTAACATTCTCGGTTAACTTTACGGACCAACAAAAAAGATCAAAATAAATGATAAGGAATAGTCATAAATAAGAAATTAATTGTAAAAATAATACTTGTATCTATCATACAAGAAAATGATATTTTACATAAAGTACTACAAAACTTTAACGTATATGTGATAAAACTATCATGCTTTTACGCTACAGGGATAAACACAGTGCGTTCATAGTGCGTTCACTAACAAGATGCATGAGGACCGGTTAAAGGTAGCAGGAAAATAATAGGAAATCGCTGGGGAGGCCTATGTCCACCAGTACCAACAGATGTGCAGGCTTAATTATTTTAAATCTCGATTCAGTTATAAGTCTGCTTTATACATTTACAATTTATTTCATACGGTAGACCATACGTTGATGTCTAAAACTAGATAAATGGATTTTTACTTATGCTTGGCCTAGTATTAAGGACGCGAGTATGAAAGAGCAATGTATATATAAATAGACAGATATATAGTAATATTTAATTAGGTAATAGGGTTTAAGGATTAATTTCATTTAGAAATCAGAAGTCCATAGACGTCCAAAACCACAACTCATCAATTCTGGGTCATTCTAGTGGATCTGTGGATCCGCAGTGCCTATAACCATGTATGAAAAGTATTGTGAATGTAAGGCAAGATCTCCAGTTGTGTCAAGGTCGTGAATAGTGGCGCTTTGTTGTCACTCTATATCCCTATCAGAATTAAGATAGCAATAGCATAGAGATTTTAATTGGCCGGTATAGTGACGGTGACTAAGGCAACCGTGAACTAAGTCGGTTTCTCCAGTCGTTGGCTCTCTTAGAATTCCCCTAAGAATTAGGGCGTTAAAGTGTGAATTGCAATTACAATTATTTCAACGTATACCGATTGCTGTTTATGCATATTTTAGTTGTTTATTATTATCGAGTTATTAATTAAATAGTGGGGTCTATACAACGAACTTAAAAGGTTTTTTATTTATTTAATTGTCATTCATGAAATTAAATACCTTTTAATTTCGCAGGGTCTAAATGCTTATAAATTACAAATTAGGAGAATAAAGTAATTTAATTTATATCCTAATAAATATGCGCTTTAAATTTACAAATCAGGAGTCCAGAACAAATCCAGGTTAACAGGACCCGAAAACAATTTCTTAATCAAATCTAGGACAGGCAAGGTAAGCAGGGTTGTGCAGTGGCTAGAACTAAACACATTGTGTGGAGTTTTATTGTGACTCGAAATATTCCCTTAACTTGCCTGATGGTCTAAGAGCGATAATGACTGAAAAAACCGACTTAGTTTACGGTTGCCTCAGTAGCTGTCGCTATGCCGGCCAAAAAAAGGTATAATTGTATTAAATACAGTAAGGAAGGTATTATTGTGCTTCAAGTTACTCTTGTTTCGGTTGCATAAGTAAGTAAACATTACTTTGTTTCGTGTGTTTTTTGTAGTAATGCGTGGGAGAAGGTTCAGCGACCAAACTTGTGTGGGCGATGTCTACCGCTAAATTGCGTGGGCGGATTGTAGCTTTCACTACTCGTAGCGTATTTTGTTGCTACCACGTGCTCTGTGGGGTACTTTTGTATGTGTAGAAAGTTAAAAAAATAAATTTGTGCATAACTATCTAATTATTATAACTTACCATGAGATAAAGAAGTGGCCAATGAAAAACCTAAATAAGAAAGCCAATTAGAAACTTATATTTTTTTAAACTTCACTTATAAGTTTATAAAAAAAATATTTTTATAACTTATAAATATATTTTTAATTTGTAATAATAATTTTGTTTTATCTTAAAACTTTCGCGAAATAAATAAGGTAGACTGGCATTGGACTCATATTAATGGACCGCGGAGGCTCGGAACAGCGTCCCATACGGCAGGCACCCGCCGACTGCTGCCTCCATCCAGAGCACTGAGAGCTTCATGAATTTTCCTTCAAGAGTTGGGCCTGAATGGATCTGAGCTGCGATTGGTTGGAAGCCTAGTGACGTCATTACGAAAATCACAATCACGCAGCCTTGTACAGATACACGCGATTGTGTGCGTGCAGCTTCGGCGCTATGAATGGGGGCTCACCTGCCGCACCCTTGCCGTGCCCGCTCCCGTCGCATGACGTCAGCGGAATATGCACCAAATATGCATATAGCTATGCAGTTATTAAAAAATATATAAATATATTATTTTTTATTGATATTTAGATAAAAATTATGTATTATATTCTGTAAGGTTTTACAATAAAAAATATTTTATTTTAAAGTAAATATATAATTTATTTTGTTTTAAATCTTTGTTATAAAATTTTGTTATGCTGGGTAACAATGAATAGCAAAAACTCATATAAAAAAACTTATTTACATTAATCATCACCTTTTATTTACACATTTACAATCAATACCTCTGCGATAATTATTTAAAGCGCGGTAAGATATATGAATGATTTAATTTCAGTATAACAACATTGAAAAAGCAGTACAACAAGATCAGTGGTGCAAAATGTTCTTAAAATATATATAGAGGTGCACGGTGCACGGATGCGTCTCCGGGTGGTAGGTCGTCGACCTGCAGCTTCCCCCTGAAATCTCCCCTCCGCGCCACACCGCAGCCCCCCGCCCTGACCCGGTCACCATTCTGCCCGCGCGCAACTGCAACAAGTGGCATGGTGTATCGACTATGCCCGTTTGGCATTTCGGCGACCTCTCACTACCCTATATTGCTTTACTTCAACAAAGTTTCAAATTAAAATTTAATTAGAATTTCATTTACTAGAGTACAAGATTTATATATTAACTTGAATATAGAATTAATTATCTAGGAGCGGTAGTCAGACAGTTAATGGTCATTTGCCTAATCTGTCGATCCAGGGTCGTACCACTACTTTCAAGTTTCGGTATCAGCCCGAAAGTGGCCGGTAACTATACACTAGGATGCAATTGCATTGACTTGCAGTTTTTTCTACTTTTAGTCGCCTCAATTAATAGAACGCTTTCCAGCTTAACAACAGACGAGGCAACCAGATTTAATAAGTAAACCCAATTAGTATCTTAGTATTTGCCTAATCTTGAGGAACTGACAGCGTTTAACTAAAAACCAATTTGGATAATTCGAACATAATTCAATAATAGACGTATTATTATTTGAGACGAAAGCATTATGATCATTTGTGATTATTGTTGCTTCTATCAACTGCTTTTCTTTATTCTATGGGAGCTCATCTGCATTTACTTGAAGGAAAATGCAATAAGTTTATTAGTTAATACAGATTTCTAAAGGATTTTAAGTATTTTTATGTTACAACAAAATACTTGAGTAAAAACTCGAGTACTTGAGTAAAATATATTTGTAACGAGGAGTGATATTGTGGCATTATGAATTCACATATTTATTTATTTTTAAGTCATATTTTGAGTGCACATGACATATTTTGATGTTATGTATTCTAGCCTTCTAATGATAATAGGTCAAAGAAGCGAGTTGCAATAACGTGTCCTTTTTTACACGCAGGAACATGTATTTTTTCGGCTGCACATAGTCGTATGCACGACATCTCACTGCGCTTGAGTCTTCTTTTGTGAACACTTCTATTTATTCTACATATTTTTTAGTCAGGAAAATCGTCCCAGAGGTGTAAACAGTACTCCGCGCAAGAGAGAAATTGAGTCTTGTATACGAGTAATAGACAATGCTTTAGCGCGGAAAGCCTTGGTCATGATGCAAAGTGTGAAGAAAGTATTTTTATATATTTTTATTGTGACTCGACTAATGTTAGCCAACCTAACATATTCATAAATCGAGGTGACTGCTGCTTACAGTTATTTAACTTCACTATACCGGCCTAGTTGAAACCGGCTAATTATGAATTTAAGTGGTGAAGTCATGATTTCATCATGTAAGTGGTGATACTACCCCGGATCGTCAAACTGGACACCACTACCTACCACTCTTTGGCAACCAGACCCTAAGCAATATCCGCATATTTTTTTAAAACAAACATTTGTAATTTTGATCCTTGTCCGAGATATCAAGAGATACAAAGAGTAGGGTATTTTTTCTTTAAAAACGCGCACACCTGAGTCTTGCCCCCAGTGCAACTTTCTCTTCCCGGCTATCTTCCGTTTTGTTCCCTACTCTCGTGCTGTTGTCTGCATAGCAATAAATGCCGAATCCAAGATCCAGAGTGTCATTGATATGCAGAAGAAAAAATGTCAGCAACAGCACGGAGCTCTGAGGGACACCGGCTTTTACCATGATTTAACTAACATTTGTTTTCTGAGGAGAATTTTATAGGTTTAACGCGTCGAGGCTTTTTGCGTTTCTGTGTATATAACCGTGTTTCTTAACCATATATGGTTATAAATAAATAATGGTAATAAAAACAAAATTAAATCTTCTGTCGTAGCTGATTATAATAAGTGATTTTGAACCTAGACTAAACGGACCGCTAACGTTTAGCTTCGTTTAAAAATACATATTTACCTAAATACCCTTAGTGACGTGTTGAACATGCCTAAGTTATGGTTTTTAGATCAAGGATGTGTAAATAAATGGATAGAAGTAGTGTTTTGTTCAGTAGATTTGGACCAAGGTAATGCTGTGCGTCATTGTGTGGTGCGTGAGCCGAGGACACTGAAACTATAGCCTTTCAGGCCAATTACATTTACCAAATATTGTTTCAAATTTAATAATACATACATTATCTTAATCGATATATTATTATTATTAGGTAATATTATTGTACTAGATGTCTACTATTGGCTACTAGATGTACCAATATGTTTTGTTTGTTTAATTTATATACGAGTATAATATAAACTTAAAAATAGGTACATAGGCGAGTTTAATGCCTGTAAGGCATTCTCTAGCAACTAACCTTTGGGATGATGAGAAATAATGGGCAGGGTGCAAATATACTACAAACTACAATTACATAAAATACATATGGAGATTTTGTATTGCAGCAATAGGTCCTACTTTAAAGGTGATAAATTAAATTTAGATGAATAATTTGTATTTTTTGTTTTATTGAAAAATTCCCGATACTTAGTACACAGAATGTACAAGTAGTTTATGTAATTTCTATCAAAATTTATCAAATTCAAAAGTATTTATGTTTTCTTTCTCTTTCTGCACTAAAGCAATCACTGGATACATCTCTCTAAGGTTAATAACTGATAGAAATACCTTAAAGCAGCAAGTAAGGTCACTTGTAAATTTTTTAATTATATTCAATATTAAATTTTATTAATATTTGTTACACTATTATATAAGATAAACATAAATTTTAAAAAACTAATGAATTCATTTTATATTAAATCCATTAACAAATTCCGTTTATTCCGGAGCACCATGATCCGACATATCACCAAATCAGACATATTATGTCTCGTATACTCGTATAATAAATAATTTCAAAAATATATATTACTTTCTTTATAAATTATACGACTAACTATTTGATATTTTTAATCAATCAATAATTCAAATTGTCACGCCTTATCCCCACAGGGATAGGCAGAGACAATGGAGCGCCACTTTCCAGGATCCTGACACAACTCCCCCGTTTTCTTCACATTCACAATTCTCTTTATACAAGCTTTACGGTTATTCCATTCCAGTTATCCACCCAATAAAAACTTACAAGTATGCACATCGTGAGGTGACTGAGTCGTGTTTCCGGAAAAGCTTGTCTGCCCTCATGTTGGATGTGACTGCTACTCACAGTTTTTAAAGATTCAGTATGAAGATGTATAATGTCAAGGTTGTATTACATTGACAAAACATTCCTAAATAATTATTTATTATTTTCCTTTTGATGTCACAACAAAGCCTAATCAGTCTATATTAGTTTTTTAATTATATATTTTAAAAGCTACTCTTATCATACGTATTAACCATGACGCCTGCGTCATCAACATAGATATAACTATAGAGGCTGCGGCAAGAATGAACGGCCCCTGCGTGCGTTCGATTCATGAATAGAGGTTGCACCCCGGGCTGACCCAGTTTTTGACTCGATGTCAAAATAATACACCAACACCAAAACGATGTAACCACCAATATCGCTATGGCATTTTCAACTTTATTACTCATCTTTTATAAGCTAGTTTTATTTAAAACTTATTATGAAACATATTATAACTATTCATGCGGATTTGTTATGACGTCAGTCGGTGCGGGGGGGAGGATGCAGCCAAGAAAATAGGTCAGTTTCATTCTCAAACAGGTGATTTAGGTGGTGGTTAAGGTGGTAGTTGGGGTATGAGTTGAAATGGTGGCCCTCCGTTGCCTATGGCTAGGCTAAATTAGCTTGGAGTAATTAATGTGGTATACCTTGCTGTTATATTAGCATTTCGGATTTTAGATTAAACTCATGAGTATTATAAATTACATTTTACGTAAGTATAATACTGACTGACCACAATTAAACTACAGGGATGCTCGGAGATAGATACAATTTTAATGTAATTTTACAATGTAAGAGATTGTTGAAGTGAGTTAGCACTGTTGTTATCTAGGGGTTAGATAACTTTGTTATATACTCGTATATATGTAAATGGAAGCGTGGTAGTTTTAATTTAAATATAAGTACTTTGTTCTTAGATGTAGTAGAGCATGGTACAGCACCCCGCCTGATGTTATTCTGGAGTGCGATTCTTAAATGAAGGCGAATGCTACTACAGTTAAATAACTGTTGCATCCACTATGCTGGCCTAGTTGGAACCGACAACTTAAAAGTTGATATCGAAACGTGACTAAGTCACTTCACGATCTCTATACTATAAGTGGTGATACTACCCCGGAGCGGCAGACTGGGCACCACTGCCTACCACTCTTTGAACTCAAAATAAAGTAAAAACTGAAAACAATGGCTGGTATATTAAAAGCTATTAGTTTTTTTCAGTCGTCGGTGTTCTTGGACTTCCACCTTCAGGCAAGTCGAGATCAAATAACGAGACAGAACAAAAATTCCCGTTTTAAACTTTTTTCTATTACAGCTTGGGTGCGAATTACGAATGCAGTGGACAGCTACTACAGATTAATAACTGTCGCAGTCGCTTATATTACACTGGAAAGTTTCATATTGATCCCAAAACGTGATTGGGCCTTAACACCTAAGAGTAGTGATACCCCGGATTGGCAAACTGGGCAAATGTCCGCCAACCAGACCAGGGGTAAATCCTCATTTTAATAAGCATCAAATTTTGTTCAATACAATCTAATCAGTCAATATAAAACCCGGGTATGTATGTAACCCGGGACTGCGTAATTTTTTTAATGTGGTTCTAAATTTGTAATCACCCTTCGCCTAATGTTAAGCCAAAGCGCAGTCTATGAATGGAGGCGACTTGGCATCGCTACCTACCACTCTTAGACAACCAGACTAGGAGCACATATCCCCGCCTTTTATTTGTCATCGAAAGTTCTTATTTTTAATTTTTTAAAGGACATCATTCATTTTGGGCTTCTTTGTATTACTTTTGTAATGTCCAATGATGAAAAATATTTAAATGGTAGTTTCGATACTTTTATTGATAAAACTAATAACTATTTTGCTTTTAATTGCTGTGCAAATAATTTATTTCCAAATAATTCATTATTTGGAAAATAAGATATGGATTTTGTATCGTCTGTTAATCATGGAGAAACGCCATAGTTTTGATCTGTCATAATTAAAGTTTGATTATTTTGCACACTTAAACTATTTTAAAATGTATATGCAACTGTTAATACAATTAAGCCGAAGTCCTCATACAAAATGAAATATGTCCTTTACATTCCTAAATTAAGCTACTAAAGTAGTTTTGAACTAGTGGTCTCTGTCACACCACGGTTGCCCTTATATTCCGTTATAATCTGTAAGTGCGTTACTAAGGCACACTTTAAATTCAAATTGCACCCCATAAGAATCTTGCTGATTGATCTGTCATTTCATGTTCAAGTATTCGAAAATAGGTGACCCGGATAGGGAGGTTTAGCTCTGTACACGCAGGCTGTAGTCGTGACGTCAGAGGCACACCTCCCTCGCCCCGCACACGCCCCGCTTTCCTTGCTGAGAATGCACTTTGACATTATAAAATTTAAATGTAATATTCATCTCGAAAGAGCAGCTTTTATTATTTTCAACTGAAATTACACTGCGCTGCTTGTAGTTCTGTAATATCCTATTTTAAAATTGAAGTAGGTAGAGGTAAGAGAGGTAGGCAGTGCAGGCACTTGTACCATCACTTACAAGTATATAGACCGTGAAGTGACTTAGTCGCGTTTCAGGATCAGCTTGTAAGTTGCAGGTTTCAACTATGCCAGCATAGTGGATCCAACTCCTTTTTAAATAATAAAGCTAAAGTAATTCTTAATTCTAGTAGCAGTCGTTTACACCTAGAAGTAATGAATTAACAGAAGAACACTGTACCTACTTATAATTTTTTCATTACGGCTCAATATATGCACCTCTTAAATTAAATTGGATATTAGTTGGATATTAATATTAAATTGGAGTGTGATGGGTAATTGAGGGCGACTACTACTGCAGTTAGTTTTCGAAACGCGACTGAGACATTTTACTATGTGTACGCTTGAAAGTGTACTACGAGCGGTAGGCATTGGTGCCCGGTCTGCCGAACCGGGGTAGTACAAGTAAACAGATCGTCAAGTGACTTACTGCGTTTCGGGATCCATTTGTAAGGTGCCAGTTCCAACTAGGAAGGCATAGTGGATGTGACAGTCACCTTTATTCATGGAATGCACTACATCAGGCAGAGTGATGTAGAGCCACAATAAAAAACCCTAAACACTGCAGAAGTGGTCACCAACAGTCTGATATTTTTTTTTCTTTTTTAGCATGTTTTTGGCAAAGAAAACCACTCTTTTTACACGTAACCCATTAGGTTACATTAACATTAAGAAGCCGGCATAGTGAAGGTGACTAAGACAACAGTAAATTCTTGTTTTACAGTCGTCGGCGCTATTTCACCGTCCCTTGCTTATCATAAAAAAATTGAAATTAACTAATGTCGAGTAATAATAAAAAAACATGTTAATCCTAATAACTCACATAAGATTCAACCTGAAAGTTTGAGAACACGCGTGTTGTATTGGTTAGTACACTAGTTCATAATGCGTAAAGGGTTCAATTCTCGGTCAATCAATCAATCAATCAAATTGTCACGCCTTTTTCCCACAGGGATAGGCAATGGAGCGCCACTTGCCATGATCCTGACACAACTCCCTCGCTTCCTTCACATTCACAATTCTCTTCATACAAGCTCTATGGTTATAATTCCTGGTCAGCGCAAATAAAGAAAGAGGCGAATATTTGCTCCAGGCCCGGTTGTCTAAGAGTAGTAGGCAGTATTACTCGCCTAGTATTAATCGCCTTCATTTACCCATAACACTCCAGCTTAACATCAAGCCACAATCAAACATCAAAAAGTATTTAAACGCACAGATTTTTTAAACCAGCGACATCTAATGGTATTGAGTGGTACTTCTTACACCACATTTTCAGGTTAAATGTGCTGCTAACCTCCTTTATAAATGTAGTTGCTAAGTGTTTACGACTATTCCCTATAGATGTCGCTGAACGATGTTTTCATAATTTCTGAAATATATCGTGTTTTGACTCTATTTATAACTATAGGTGTAAAGTAGATATGTTGTAATGTGATATTTTTGTTTTAATGGCATGAGATTTAAAACCGTGGAAATTTTGTTATACGCCTTGATCTAATTAGATACATCAGGGCAAGAGTCGGCAACTGGCGGACCCCATTCCAGGTCCGGACCGCAAAGTGCTGGACCGTAATTATTTCAACAATAAGTTCATATCAGTTTGGTTCTTAATAAGTGTGAATTTCTTTTTTTCCGACCTAATTGGACAGCTGGGTTGCCTAGTGCCCATAATAGTAGAGCATGTATGAAAATAATTGTAGATGTGAGGAAAGCGAGGGAGTTGTGTCAAGATCCTTGTGGGAAAAAGGCGTGACAATTTGAATGATTAATTTGATCAAAATAAAAATTGTTAAGAATTTTTTTTTCGGAGTTGATTAAAAAATAACAAAAATTTCCGGATCTTAACTACAATCACTTGCAGACCCTTACATTAGGGTGTTACTACACAAATTGTTGTCGTTCGAAATGGCGTTCTAAGGGGGAGGCCTATGTTCAGGACCTCTTCTGGCTGGACGTCTAGTCGTCGATTGGTGTCATGGAAAAGTGGTGTAATAGAAAGTATTGGTCAACGTCGACTAATCCATTCCGCCATCGATAGACGTTGATCGATTGTGAAGTAGTAATGGTTGGAAAATCGCAAGAAACTGATTATTTTCAACTTTCATCTATTAACCGACTTGGGTCCATTGAACCGCTTGAGGTTGTTTCCCAAAACTTTGCTGTATTCAACTACAGCTTAGACGTACTTCAGTTTATAAGTTAAGGCCGAGAAGCAATGCCTGTAGTTAAACTAACTTTACTAATTTAATCCCACTTGATCGTCGTTCCCTCGTGACCCAACCAACGGTTACGTTACATTACGTAAAACGTGATACCGTAAACTTAATTTATAATAAATTGACTTTGAAAAGTTAACCCCTAAAGATATAAAATATAATAATTTTAATAAATGGCCTAATTTTATTACTCAATTTATTTAAATTATTTTGTTTTAATATTTGTGTTAAAATTATTTGTTTGATTCTGTACGTTTTTATTTTATCAATCCATTAAATTTGTCATGATCAATTTTACAAAAGGATAGACAGAAATGAAGCACCACTTTTCATGACCCTGAGACAACTCTTTCATTTTCTTCATCGCCAATTATCTTCATGCAAGATCTATGGTTATCTGTGCTGAGGGTTTTAGATTTATTAAGAATGTTTCCAATTTCATTGATGAATCATCTCCTGGGTTGGTTTTGTTTTATCTTTTATCTACCTCTCATTTATAAATCTCCCGTTATCCCTATTTCAATTAGCCCAAACATTCCTTTCTCAATCACTACATCTTCTTTTAAATCGCATTTATAACGCACAACTGTCTCTTTAACTTCACTTTATCTATTCGCAATAAATACAGCATTTTTACAGAATTAATCCTATTATTATTATATATTATCTTTTATCATCTATTGATTCTCCGTGCGGAAGCCGAGTCATCGCGTGGCAGGCGGTAAGGCGAAGGGAGCTTAGCAACTGAAAATTAAGTTTAAGGCCTTAGCGACATTCGTAAATATGTCATATAAACTCTAAAGACGACTCTTTAGTATTGCCAATTGTATAATATTCTTTACACGCTTTCTTGTACACCTACACATTTTATGTCACACATTTTAGAGTGAGGCGCGTAGACATTATGAAATTTTAATGAGGTACTGTAGGAATTGAAGATGAAACCCGAATACTAGGAGTTACATTACACCCTGATACGAGCTTGGGAATTCACGGAGGTAAATATATTAAATCCTCAAATGAATTATGGTATAACTGCAAAGTATAAATTTCACAATAAAACATACTTAAATTTAACAAGGACTTTTATGTTATGTAATATACGAGTAGATTGGTATTTTATGTTATTTCATTAGAGTCAGCCTAATCACTGAGAACATCAGCAACTGCAGTGGTATATAAATACATATTATAGATCCCTACAGTGGATTTGCACTATTTGCTAAATAATACTTTGTCATGTTTTAATTGACGTTATGCCAAATTCTATTCTTTGCATTCTCATTATAATAAAAGATATGCAGTCAACTCCTCACAATATATTATTTATTGTGTTTTATATATAGGGAAATTTTTCAAATTCACAATCAATTAATTTCGATATTTTCATTCCTTCCCGTTGCTAGAACTAATATAAAATAAACACAATTAACGCATATACAACGTTATTAGTTTACAGCGACAATTCCGAATATATATTCCTTGTATACCGTTTCTAGGAGAAATAGCTTATCTAAATATCATCTCTGTGTAATAAAGCTATTCACGCTAATATTTACATAGCTCTATTTATTATGCTATACGGATTCGTATTATTATTTATGTTAATATTTTTCTATTTATTAGTTGGATCTAACTGAGTTCTATCATAGCAACCACAATTTAAATTTATAACAAAGTTTACTAGTTGAAGGCTTTTTATCTAGTTACTATTACAAAATTTATGGATAATAAATAATAAACAGCTATTGCAATTTTTCAGTAATTTCTAATTTAGTAAATATGAAATAAAGCAAATACATTTACAAACGCAAACAGTGAAAAAAATACTTAACATATAATAATAAATAATACGATAAAATTCTAAATTACAACATATTAAAATTTAGTCTCAAGAAAGCTGGGTTGCCTAGTGCTCATATCCGTAGAGCTTGTATGAGGAGAATTGTGGATGTGAAGGAAGCAAGGGAGTTGTGTCTGGATCGTGGCAATTGGCGCTCCATTGTCTCTGCCTATCCCAGTGGGAAAGAGGCGTGACAATTTCATTGATTGATTGATAAAATATAGTCTAATACTGCTTTAAAAACATAGTCTAAGATATAATTGGATAATTATTTAAATAATTGAAATTATTGACTATTTTAAATCAAAATTGAAGGAAGTTTTCCAATACCTGTTAAGCAAGCAATCGGTTTTCCCGTCTGTTCGATGTACACTTGCAATTTTTCTTCATGTTTCCACTCCTGGGAAATGTTTGATCCAGCGTAGTTCTATTCAGCCGCCTGTTCAAAGCCATTATTTACTCCAAACAATTACCTTTATTTTGAAACTGACTCGGCTCTTTACTGTGGATATTAAAATAAATGTTTGTGGCATTTTACCATAATGAGGTTAACTTCTATTACAATTGATATACTTGTATTACCGTGTGTACTTTTTAAAGGTTTGTTTATTATTCTTGTTTTCTTTTAAATTTGATTAAAGACGTTAATAGTAAATTACAATTAAAATAATATTTAAAGTCTCTTATCATTTTATTAAAATCAAAACAAATTTTAAATGGTGGTGTCACCGGGAATTGTATTGTAATTTAATGCTTTATGTTATTATTATTATTGTTTTTTATTTTCTACATATTTTAAATTAAACACATTGAATTGTGAATGTGAAGGAAGCGAGGGAGTTGTGTCAGGATCGTGGCAAGTGGCACTCTATTGTCTCTGCGTATCCCTGTGGGAAAAAGGCGTGACAATTTGTTTGATTGATTAAAATTAAGTAATATATTAAACAACTATTTACTTAAAATAGGTATATAAATAGGCAATTTCTAGATTTTTACTTCAATTTGGTGCAAATAATAATGTAATAAAATAAAGCTATGTCATTATAAATAGATATATTTGACATAAATAAAACGGCTTAAAAGTTGGTGTGTCCGGTGAATTGTAAATGTATAAATAAATTGAGATCGCCCGGTTAAAAACTGTTTGCTGGACTCCCAATGTGAACTCACAATAGCAGAAAAACATTGTTTTTTAAATAATGCATTCAAGATTTTATCAAATATTTTTTATACTATATAAAATAATAGGTTTCTAATAACAATAGAATTTTTATTTTTGGCATAGCTTTCCGTTTCAATCGTGCTCTGACTTTGTTTTATGTGGAGTCAACTCCACATACTTTATCTTTATTATGGAATAATAGTAAAGTATAATAAGTAATAAAATCAATATCTTTCCTACTTAATTGGAAACGTTTTCGCTTAATATCGAATGTATTTACGAGTTTATTCAAACAATCAAATTGTTATTACCTAATTCCTGTGGGATATACAGAGAATAGTACTTTCCACGATGCTGCACATTCTTTAATTCTCTTTAATAATTTACATTTGAAATTCAAAATATATCCAAGAGCGTGCAATACAATTTGTATTAAAGTAACTCACTTATTAATAATTTGATCTGATCCAGTTCAGGTGAATACTATAAACATTGAATAACGGCTGAGGAATATTATTTTGAAATACTTCGAACCAGATGCATTTTATAAATAAAGAATTCAGTTTTTTAATTATGGCATGACATATTAAATTACCTGGAGTACCGTCAACCGTCAATAAAGAGAGGCGACTATAATACCACATACTGCAAGTATGAGTGGCCTCCAGTAAGTCGGTCTAGTTGGAATCTGTAACTTTAAAACTAAGTTTAAAGTTTTTTTATAGTCTGTGGCTTAACTTAACACTTAAAAGTTGTGGTACTATGTCTGCGTACCCACGACATCTCGATGGAAATATCTGCCTCATTTTTATATACCTATATTTAATACTTGTAATATAATATAAAATTATTTATCTATTATTTATAACATCTTTTGTAAATTTTTTTTTTTTTTATTTTTTTTTTATTGTGACACGACATCTGACCTCGACCCGCCTGATGATAAGCAAGAGAAGGTCCAAAAGTGACGACAACTGAAAAAACCGAGTTTATTCACGGCTTCTTCAGTCACCGTCACTATGCCGGCCAAAGGTGCTTCTTCACGCATCGCTTGAAGGATCCAAGGTCATAGGATGGAGAGAACACATGGGCTGGCAAAGCATTCCACTTGTCGATTGTTCTACAAAGAAAAGACGCACCGAACTTTTTAGTTCGGCTGCTGATTCGATCGATAGAATGCGGATGCTTTCCCCTACCTGTGCGGGTATTACGGGTGTGTTATGATTATTTTAAATAAATGCTAAGAAACAAATCTTTACTCTGACCGGGAATAGAACCCAGGATTTACGTCCAGCCACATCTATTTAACTTATTAGTTAAAATACCTTAACTTATATAAAAGGATGGATTTAAAAGGTTAGAAAGCTAGGTTGCCTAGTGCCCATAACCATAGAGCTTGTTTGAAGAGAATTGTGAATGTGAAGGAAGCGAGGGAGTTGTGTCAGTTGTGCGAGTTGTGCGCTCCATTGTCTCTGCCTATCCCTGTGGGAAAAGGCATGACAATTTGATTTTTTGGATTTGATAAAAAGTCAGAATTTTAGTTCAAGCATTGAAATCAAAAATTAAAATATGCCTTTTTGGAATTTCTAAAAATAACTGCCTTGAATTAGTAACCTTATATTTGTATCATAAGAAGATTTATAAAAACTGAACGATACACAAAATCAGTAGATTCTAGAAATATCCAGAAGTAATGGTACAATTTTGTAAACGAAGGTAACGTAATGATACGCTTTTAACGACAGATGTTTCCTCACTGTTTAAAAATAGAGCAGCTAAATCGGCTATTGCAATCATGTACCTAATTACTAAAATATACTTTATAAATATATTTTTAAAGCCAGTGGTCTAGTGGTAGTGATATGGTCATGCAAACCAGGAGACCCCTGTTTAAAACCACCAAAGGTTTTTTTTAATACTTTGGTTGCCCTGTTACTATGGACACCTGTTAAAAAAGAGGCAGATATCTGCTCCTGGTCTGGTTGTCAAAGAGTAGTAGGCAGCAGCGGTGCCAGTCTGCTGATCCAGAGTAGTACCACCACTTACAAGTATACAGACCGTGAGGTGACTTAGTCGCGTTTTGGGATCAGCTTGTAGGTTGCTGGTTTCAACTAGGGCGGCATAGTGGATGTGACTACTACTTACAGTTATTGAACTGTAGTGGCAGTTACCTCCATTCATTGACCGCACTTCAGCTTAAAATCAGGCGTGTGCTGTCATATACAATAATGAAATATAAAAATTCAATCACAAAGTAGTTAGTATAGACATGTACCTATACATAAATAAGTTAAAGGCAACCATTAAATGCAACGGTTTTGCGAGTACCCATACATTAAAATAATGCCTTCATATAGATAAATAACAAAGAAGAAGTGCAATTTGTTTGTAATTAAACACTACGTAGCATCGTATTAAAGCGTTAATTAAAACTACTCTAACTCTGAAAACCCATTAGTGTGGACAAAACAGGAATATACGGTTTGTCCTGTCCAAACTTTAACCGCCGAATACTAAAGTTACGTTTATTATACGCTTCACATAGACCTATTATAACAATACAATATTGTGAACAATAATTCAAATGCGACGACGACTGAGGCATCCGTAAACTAAATCATCATCACAGTCATTATTATCAAGTAAATCAGTCATATATCGCGTTCCAAAAATAGTATTTTTATTATCCATTGTTGAAGTCTCCTTCCTTTTCTTTAGACCCACAATCTTTTCTTATCTTTCTAGTATCTTTTTTATTTATTTTATTGTGACTCGACATATGGCATACCCCGCCCAGTGCGGTCCATTATTGGAGTTGACTGATACAACAGATAAATTAAATAAGTAGCAGTCACATCCACCATGCCGGCCTAGTTGGATCTGATAATTTTCAGTCTAATCCTGAAACACGATTAGGTCACGTTACGGACTATACGTTTGAAAATTGTGGATAATAGAATGGTAAAAACGGATAGGCGATCCTATGCTGGTCCTTCTAAGCTAGCTTGGAATAGAAATATAATATAAGACAATTATTCCTAATGAACTTTTATTTCATTTAAATGTAGCAATCCTTTAAAAAAATTAAACGGAAGACTAATCAGAATAGAATAGAAAAAAAAAACCAATAAAGTTTTTTTTATTTCAAGCGGAACAATTTATATCTTTATATGAGCCCCGTTTTCCTATAATATGTATTAATTAATTATTTAAAATAATTTAAATATTTACTAAGGAATGTATACTCTAAGCTAAGAAGTTATTTGACTTAACTCATTCACTCGTAATCCGAGTGACGAGGATTGCCTTAGGGATTTCATCATGTTTCTCTTTATTGTAAATTACATACAAACATTGTAAGATACATTTAAATATATTTGCGTTCATGGTACTTCAACCAAGGAAACGCTAAAAAAGCAACATGCAAATTAACATACCTACATCTACATTAATAAAAATCTACTTTGAAAAAGAGGAAATCAACTGTAATAGGTCACCAATTATGTTTCATCCATTTGATAAATAAAGCTTATAGAACAGATTGGGACCCAAAGCTTCTCCACCAGAAAAAAAGTCATAAGGTCCACCCACAAGGTGGAATACCAATCTGATAGGTTGCAGGAAACCACTGGAAGCAGGCCGCTACCAGCAGACCACAGATCGCTGCGAAGGGTTATGTCCACATGATACTATGAAGATTTTTAATGCGATCTAGAGATTTTATGAATAAATTACAAAGTCCTTAGAGGGGCTACTGTAAACTCGTTAATTAGTCGTGGGCGCTCTTGAACTTTCATCAGGGAAGTTGAGATCAGAAGTCGAGACCCGATCTCTATAAAAATATATTTAATGCCAGATACTTAATAAATGACACATAAATATTTTTTATTGTATGTAATAGAAGACATTGTGTTTAATCTCTAAAGAGCTCCTTGGTAAATAAAGCATGTAGTCGGATAAATAATGTTCCTGGGAAATTTATCTGTTTCAACTCAGTGGGTCGCTTCTTATTTTACGATTTTCCTCCTTCGTGTCATCCGACCAGAGACAACGACACGATTCCTTACCTACTATAACGAGTTGGTATAGTAAGTGCAACTTACTTTGAATTGCGTAAAATCTTTATCGGTTAATGTTTTTTTTAGAGGGTTTTTGTTCAGAGGGTTCGTTCTTTAAATACCTGTCCGGTGTTTATAGGATGAATTCGGGTACGCGACCCCGGACACCTTGAGCTACCATTTACTATACCCTTGTCCTTTTATAGTAATGGTATCCAAATCCACCTACACCTACCCAATCCCCAAATTCCTATCTTCTAGATCCCATGCCAATCCATGGGCTGCCGTGCCCAAGGATGCGTGGCTAGGGGCGAGCCTAGTCTCAAACGTGCCGTCCCGATGAGTGGCGCCCATCGGGCACTAATTAGCCCCACTCCGGCATGCGGGGCTCTGTCGGAGTGGAACTTTATTTCCCTTGCCATTCGTGGGAACAACAATGGAAAATTTTAAAAATTCTAACATTAGCGGCGACATTTCTCGCCAAAAGTCACGCCAAATGTTCCCACGGGGCGAAAAGCGGGCAGTGGAGAGCCGTTTTGCCACATTGAATGTATGTGGAGGAATGGAGAGAAAATTAGATGAGGTATGTAAGATGATGGATGATAAGAGTTTGGACATGTTGTGTGTGAATGAGACGAAGCGAAAGGGCTCAGATGTCACCCACCATGGTCCCTACACAGCGGTCTGGTCGGGGGTCGACCCGAAGGCCAGAGCGTGTCAGGGTGTGGGAATGTTGATGTCTGAGAGAATGGCAGAGTGTATGACTGAGTATGAGTGTATGTCGCCCAGACTCTTACGGGTCAGGCTTAGAGTGGGGCTGCACAGACTATTTGTAGTTGGTGTGTATGCCCCCGATATATCTAAGCCACAGGCCGAAAGGGAAGAGTTCTGGGAGAGCCTGCGTGATGTTTTGAATGTTGCTAGATCGAATGAAAGGGTTGTAATGTTAGGTGATTTTAATGCATGGGTGGGTGTGCAAAGAATGAATGTAGACCATGTGTTGGGAAGGTATGGAGATGAGCGTGTAAATGAGAATGGAGTAAGTCTGGTGAATGTTTGTTTGGAGAAGAATCTCCTTGTGACAAACACGAAGTTTTGTCACAAGGAGATTCACATGTATACATGGGAGAGGAATAAAGAGAGAAGTATAATAGATCTTGTGATTGTGGATGAAAGGTTGAAAGTCAATGTTGTCGATACGAGAGTTTATCGCGGGGTCAACATTGGAACGGACCATTTTCTTGTTATGTCAAGAATAAATGGTCTGTTCAAGGGTTGGAGAAACCGCAATCGTAAATCGACAACACCGTTGACAAGAATAAAAGGAGAAAAGTTGCAAGATGCAGAAGTGAAAGAGGAGTATGTAAGTAAATTACGTGAGAAGATAGGAGATGCCTGTAATCATAAGAATGATAGTGTGGAGGAAGTATGAATGAAATTGAGGAATGGTATGACAGAAGCTGCAGAAGAAGTGTGTGGAGTGAGCAAGAGGAAGAATGTGAGGCCCAACATGTGGTGGGATAAGGAAACGGAAGTATTAGTATGCGAGAAGAAGAAAAAATGGCAGGATCTACTAGCAGTTAAAGCTAGTAGACGAATAAACGCGGGTAAGAAAGATGAAGATGTATGTAAGGCAATGAATGAATATAAGGAAATAAAAATTAAAGTGAAAGAATGCATAGAACGAAAGAAGAAAGATGTGAAAGAGGATATAGAGAGAAAATTCTCCAGAAATTTCCGGGATAATATTAAACTGTTCTGGAAACAGGTTAAGATAGCCCGGGGAGGACTGGAGAAGTCTAAAGTGAATGTGGTTAGGGATTCGAATGGTGATTTAGTGACTGAAGAGAAGAAAGTGTTAGGACGATGGAAGGATTATTTTGAAAGTTTATTTGTGGGGGATAATAATACAGCACCAGAGTGTGTTGATGTTTCCTCCACGCTGAATGAAAGCGAATCTGAATGTGATATAGATGTGAAAGAGGCTCAGATGTCACCCACCATGGTCCCTACACAGCGGTCTGGTCGGGGGTCGACCCGAAGGCCAGAGCGTGTCAGGGTGTGGGAATGTTGATGTCTGAGAGAATGGCAGAGTGTATGACTGAGTATGAGTGTATGTCGCCCAGACTCTTACGGGTCAGGCTTAGAGTGGGGCTGCACAGACTATTTGTAGTTGGTGTGTATGCCCCCGATATATCTAAGCCACAGGCCGAAAGGGAAGAGTTCTGGGAGAGCCTGCGTGATGTTTTGAATGTTGCTAGATCGAATGAAAGGGTTGTAAGAGATTTTGAATGCATTGAAAAGAATGAAAGTTGGAAAAGCGGCTGGGTGTGACAGAATAACTGTCGAAATGCTGAAGGGCGGTGGTCAGCTGGTGGCTTTCTGGTTGTGTCTCCTTTTCCGTAAGTGCTGGGTGAACGGTCTTGTACCAGGTGACTGGCGCAAGGCTGTCATAGTACCACTATACAAGGGGAAGGGATCGCAACAGGAACCCAAAAATTACCGCGGCATCAGCCTTCTCAGTATTGTTGGCAAGTTGTATGCGAAAGTATTGATTGAAAGGGTGATGCATGAAACAGATGATAAAATTTGGGATGCGCAAGCGGGATTTAGGAAAGGGATGGGATGTATGGATCAAATCTTCTCTCTGAGATGCGTCAGCGAAAAAGTGTTGGCAAAACACCAGAAGGTGTTTTGTGCTTTTGTTGACCTTGAGAAGGCCTATGATCGAGTGAACAGGAGTGAATTGTGGCAGCAGCTGTCCGGGTTTGGGTTGGGGGAGCGTTTGGTCCGTGCACTGAAATCTCTCTATGAGGATTCCAGTGCATGTGTTCGAATTAACGGGGCGCTATCCGACTGGTTTGGCATCTCTAAAGGTGTCAGACAGGGATGTGTAGCGTCACCATGGCTCTTCAATCTATTCATGGACAGTTGTCTGAAAGAGTTGCGTGAAAGGAAGTATGGTTTAAGAATGAATGACTTGGTGATCAAATGTCTCTTGTACGCCGACGATCAAGTTATCCTTGCATCTTCGGCGTATGAGTTACAGGACATGGTTACTATAATGAATGCGGAATTAGAAAAGAAAGGTATGAAAGTGAATGTAAGTAAAACAAAAGTAATGGTTTTGGAGAGAGAGGATGAAATGACAGAATGTGAGATAACGATAGACGGAAAGAAAGTGGAACAAGTCAAACAATTTGTTTACTTGGGAAGTATGTTTACTAGGGATGGAAAGTGTGATGAAGATATTGAGAGAAGAGTGCAAAAGGGTAACGTAGTGAACGGTGCCATCCATAGTATAATGAACAGCCAAATAATGTCCCAAAAGTCACGGATGGCTGTTCATAATGCGGTGCTTGTTCCTACATTAATGTATGGGAGTGAAAGTTGGGTATGGCAGAAGAAGCATGAGAGTAGAATTAACGCTGTAGAAATGCGGTCATTAAGGAGTGTATGTGGAGTGACGATAGCGGATAGAATAAGGAATAGCACACTACGTGATAGATGTGGTTTGAAAGAAGATGTAGTGACAAGGATTGACAAAGGAATGCTTCGATGGTTTGGGCACATGGAAAGGATGAGTGAAAGTAGATTGACGAAAGGAATTTATAAATCTGATGTGGATGGATGCGTTAAACAAGGCAGGCCCAGGAGAGTGTTTTCCGACCAAATCGGAGACATCCTCAAAAAAGCTAGGTTGCCTAGTGCCCATAACCACAGAGCCTGTATGAAGAGAATTGTGGATGTGAAGGAAGCAAGGGAGCTGTGTAAGGATCGTGGTAAGTGGCGCTCCATTGTCTCTGCCTATCCCTGTGGGAAAAAGGCGTGACAATTTGATTGATTGATTGTTTTTTTTTACTGTGGCTCTTCACATTACAGCAGCCCGCCTGATATACCAAAAATTGATTATTTTATTACCCACTGTTGTCTCATCAGTCTCTTTTTCTTTACATCCACAATCTTCTCTTTTGTTTCCAGTATCTTTTTTGTTAATTTTATTGTCACTTAATCTATGCCAGCGCCCAATGGTAAACCAGATAGCGGTCTCTGTATGAAGTGGAAATACAGTCAGTTCTGTCAAATTTATGTCATTAATTTTTGCAAATTACAGCTCCTTTTGTATATAATAAATTAATATAGTTCAACGTATATTGGCTAAGTATACTATCTTACTGAATGAATATAAACTAGTATTGAAATAGGATTAAAAATGCGCCTAAATTAGTCAACTGGAAATTGTCTCACTATTGCTTTTGCTGCAGTAAAGTTGACAAAACGACAGTCTTAAAACGACGACATACACTTAATTTGTTCCTAAACAGTTTAAAGTATTTACGTGACTTGTACACAAGTTTTCTAAGTGCATCTCATGGTAGATTCATCTTACTTTCTTTACTTCCCGTAGAATATTAATCGGATTTAGTTACAAAGTCCTCTCTTGTGGAAATTTTATACGAATAGTATCGTAATGATAGAAGAAAAAACAAATGTATTAACTTATTTTCTTTTGAAATATTTAAAACATTGTTATGCGTATTACATTATGCATTACCTATATACGATATTAGAGTATTTTATTTTGCCGATTGACTAAACGGTTCAGCGTTTTCTTTCATAGTCTAATAAACGACAACGTGTTTTCCTCATCATATAACTTTGTTTACTATCAGGCAACTCAATGTCAGTGTGCGCAAAATTCGAGACAAAGCACGCCATTGAAACAAGCGTAAAGTGAGTCACTTTTTTTAAATTGTGACTCGACATATGACATCACCCCGCTTGATGTTGAGCTGAAATGTGTTCCATGAATGGATGTCGCTGCTACTACAAGTAAGTAGCAATCACATCTACTATGCCGGCCTAGTTGGAACCGGCAACTTACAAGCTGATCCCGTAACGCGACCAAATCACTTTACGGTCTGTATACTTGTAAATAGTGGTACTACCCCGGATCGGCAGACTGGCCTACAACTTTTTTTAATCATCAGCATTCTTGGTTTTCAACTTACTTAACTTTAAATAGATTACTTTCCGGCAAATTGAGACTGATCTCGATCTAAATGTCTCATCAAAGTAAAAAAAACTCGCATGTGCATCACAAATTCATATTGTATTAATGCTGCACTTCTTCTAATAGGTTCTCTGGTAGTCAACGCTCCTAGGTCTTTTCTATTGATGTCACGTTGTTTATAATAGTTTTATAAATATTTATTTCTAAACTGTAACTATGTACCTATGTAATAGCTAGTATTGTTTACGTGTCTTTTTGCGTCTGATATTACATATGCCAATATCAATCAATGATTGGTGTGTATTTACTTATCCGCGCGCCGTAGGAGCCAAATATTCAATTTGAATGTTTGGCACTGAAACGTGCTCGATGTGTCAGTATATGGATTGATAATAATACTTACATATGTAAAGATTTCCATAAAAATGCAAAGCTGGTTTAATTATAGATTTAAGAAGTTGCTAAGTATAATAACATAAGACTGGAAATTAATTTTCGGTATTGTTAATTATAGTAGAAAACGATATAAATTTGGTAATAAATTAAAATTATATCAGTTTAAAACATGTTTACTATCAAGTGGAAACAAATATAAGGTGAATTGTGGACCCATACTACCCATGCCACCCGTATTATGGTACCCGAATATAACATAAAGAGAAAATGAATAAAAAGTTATCTATAAACTTAATTACTTCACTGTTCTATTTTATATTATGCCCAACAAAGCTCTAAGTAAACTACAATGTAATCATCTATTGAGTAAAAAAAATTAAGACCTTAATAAGCTTCCATGGTGTGTTTCTCTGTCGGTTCACACGAATTACGACCGCAGTTTTATTATGAAATGGTAGTCAAGGCACAGTTTATACGAATTTTGTTGCCTAATTTAAAATAAGTACTCATATGTATAAAATAATAATTTACTCATATTTTTCATCCACAATATTGAACCAAATAGTCTTTAACGTCTACAGTTTGAAGTGCATCTAACTTAAACAATACAGACTCTGATCATAATTTCCATTTTGTCCAAGAACTGGAGCGTACGACGTCGTTCAATTTACTGGTAGTAATCAGCAAATACTTGTAGTTTTATAAACTAGTGCATCTTCGCTCAGCTTGCTGATTTTAATTAAAACCATTCGATGAACTCAATTGCTGACAAAAAGAACTTTTTGCACGAAGTTTATTGGATTTCTGTTTTTAATGTTGCTCAAAGGGTAGATTTCCAATTTTGAACTTTGTGAAAAACATACTTTTTATTAGCAAATAAAATTGAAAGTTGTGATTGTGCACTTTCAAACACAATCCAAGTGTAGAAATAGAAAAGATTACATATATTCACGCCGAACGCATAGCCACATTTTACTAAAAAAAATGGTGTAAATAACAAGGAATTAAATTCTATTCAAATGCTGAACTAGATCTTACAAATGCTGTTATTTCTGTGATGGTGTCAAAACGACCGATCTAAAAATGTCTGCCGTGTGCGAAATGAGAGAAAATTATCTACGGCGAGGATGGGAAAAAGTGATGGCGCGGGCGCAGCTCTACGTGCGGGGGAAAGGCGAGGGCGGGCGGCGCCTACGTGTGTTCGGACTATACCGCCGGCCCGCGCCAGTCAGCAGCTGTGGCTCGTGTTGGCTAATCCATCTGGTAGAGCCATCTTCTTTTTTCTTTGCAGTAGGTGAGTTGAGTGCCATTATACTGATAAAAATTAAAAAAATTGTGATTTAAAATCTTTGGTGTTGATTCCGGTATGTGAATTATAATAGTGTTTATCGTGAAGTGATAAAAAGTGTCGCTGAACATGATTTATTAATATTTCGCATATCGTCATGTGTAATTAAAATGCTATAGAAATAAAAATACAACCTAAAACGCATTACCATCAATTAACAACTTGCGCCGAAATGAATAAAATGAAATAAAATCTATAATTAATAAAAATCTAATTCTAAATTAACGCAATTATTTATTGATTGTCATATAAAAAGCTCAATATCGCCATTAATCATAAAATATTTTAAAATATGCGATTAAAATAATTACACGTAGTAATTAAAAAAAAAAGTAAAATGTAAACGTAAGAATACAGAACAAGAGAACCATTAATTACTTAAAAAACATGAAAGCTTTGTCTATTATTAAATAATTAAGCTCTAGTATACGATACATATAATTATGGTAACGTAATTATCATTAATTATATAATAATTCCTAATTCTCTTACTATATAAATAATTTTATAGTATTTTTCAATAAAAATTCGCAATTAAATAATTATGTTAATAATTCACATAAAAAAAACGTTAAGCAAAATTTAAAATAAAATAGTACTGAAGGAGCCGCTCTCTGAAACTCTTGTAACCGAAGTCGTTCGTCTGATATTCCTAGAACCAAATTAGGCTGCGTCCGGAATGCGGTCCGGTCCTATTTTCGTCGTGCGCGCAGGCTAGCGATCCCACCCGAATAATCACGGAGATACCCGAAGTTATTTGTGGAATTTTCTTCACATGAACGAAATTTTATTGTTTTGAAAATTCCTCTTTTATGACATCATCCACACCTATGTACTGTACGTGACCTATTTTCTGTATAGATACAATTGAAATATAATAATTTTTTTTTTGTTAAAATTTAAATATTTATGCATTTTTCGAATGTTTTTTTCTTCACTTATGAGCTACTAAACGTGCTTGTATCATGATAGAAAGAAAACGACCAAAGTACATACGAGTACTTTAACGCTACATCGGTACTGGCAAGTGGTTTTGAACTGAGAGCTTTCGGTTCGTGTTACCATTGCACTACCACTACACCACGGTCGCCTTACACATCCTATTGAGCGATATGAAAAAATATGATATATTTAGTATTTCTTTGGGTGGCATAGTGACGGCGACTGAGGCAGCTAGGTTTCCTCAGTCGTCGTCACTTTTGGACCTCCTCTTGCTTATCATCAGGCGGGTCGAGGTCAGATGTCGTGTCACAATGAAACAAAATTAGGTATAGTCGAAATTTAACAAAACATAATTTAATATGGTTTATTAATTCTATAAATCGTTATAAAGGATAAAGCGAGTATGATTTTATTTATGTACACCAACTTTTACCTACTTATATTACTTCAATTGGAACTTTGCCAAGTAGTCTCAAATGTCAGTCTGTTTCATGATAATAAAGACGCAGTTTTTTATACACCATCCGCAACATTAATCAAAAGCAACGAATATTTATACACACCCATATATACTTATATACACATAAGTATGGCATATACAGACTTTATAAGCTTTTTTCGCAGGGATAGGCAGAGACAAAGGAGCGCCACTTGCCACGATCCTGACACAACTCCCTCGCTTCCCACACATCCACAATTGTCTACGGTTATGGGGAACTACGAGGCAACCCAGATTTCTTGAGGATGTCTCCGATTTGGTCGATTTGGTTGTCGGTTCCAACCAGGCCGGCAAAGTGGATGTGACTGCTACTTACAGTTATTTACTATAGTAGCAGTCACCTTCATTATTGGAGCCTTAATCTCCTAATCTCCTTAATCTCTTAAAGCTAAAAATTTTATCAATCAATCAGATTGTCACGCTTTTTACTATAGGGATAGGCAGACACAATGGAGTGCCACTTGCCACGATCCTGACACAACTCCCTCGCTTCCACAATTCTCTTCATACAAGCTCTACGGTTATAGGCACTAGGCAACCCAGCTTTCTTAAGGTCGTCTCCGAATTGATTAGAATTATTTCAAATACTTTTACCGACGTTTTTGTACAATTTGTTGAATATTTATATATTTGCAGGACACTTAAGTCAGCACAAACACAATGGCAGACGATGATGTAAGGTACGTGTAACTATAAACAAAATATTAAACTTGTTAAGGTTTAGTGATGACAGCTGGGGCGGCAACCACGGTTTCCTTTTCTATAGTGGGAAGATATGATGAAAAATAGATTGCAAGCCATAAATAAAAGCGCAATTTATTGCATTCTAACATTGGCAGACTTTCGAAAATATCAATTAATAATATTTACATTCATTGTTGGATAATGTAAGAGAAGTAAATGAATGTAATGAAAAAAATTCAAATTTAAAATTAATACTTTGCTACAAGATTGTAAATGAAAAAGTAGTATAGAAAAGTTAGAGCTCCTTTAATGAAACTTTTAAAATTAAAGTCTATAGAATACTTTGATGTGAATTCGCAACTTCTTGTATTAATATGTTTTTTATTTATTTTCCCGTTTCCTTTATATTCTTCACTTCGTTTTCGCGTTGGATGCTGGTGGTTCTGGATGTCTCTTGGCGATTTCTTCTCATCTCGGTGGTTTCATTGCGGTTTCTTCACATCTCCAGTATAAGATTAAAACCTCGAGACTCAGGTAACTAACTATGCTTTTACTCACAAACACATTACACTACACTGCAAAGTCTGAAAAGAAACATGATATTTTAAGAAATCTTAAAAAATGTTATTTGTTAAAAGATTACCAATATATCTTTAAACATAAGAATAATTATAAGAATCTATACATTTTTGTTACAGCTCTTTATTTGTTTGTTTTTTCTAAGAAGGTATAATGTAATAAAGAATGAATTATATGCACAATAAAAGAGCACGCTATTCCTTTTTTAAACACACACGAACTACACATTGCCAGTAACATAACACAGCCTTGGTTTATCATAATCATATTTACACACATAAAAACATAACATGCACAATTCGCACAATATTACTGTCTGCACACTTATAAGCCGCAATTTTAAAATCTATCATTATTACCTTCTCGCCGTAATTCCCACAGGGATAGGCAGAAAGAAAGAAAACCACTTTCCATGATCCTGACACAACTCTCTTGCTCCATTCGAATCCACATTCCGGTTTCATCTTAACCCTTGCCTCCGATTCACAGTTGTATACAGTCAATCTCATTTTATCCAATTATTAAAGTTTTAAAATTGTGGCAATATTTACAATTTACACACAACTAAGCACATAAATTCTAACTATAATACTCGAATGTTGGTATAAATGTAATTAATATAATCGTGATTTAATTATTATATTTGTTGTTCTATGTGATAATATTATACCTACTTGTACTTGTCTCTAATAATGTTATTGTCCATATGTTTTTTATATGTTCTGTTTTACAATCCCTTATATGTATAATAAATTCAGTCATTTTTATTAACAACACAATCTTTGTGTATAAAAAATCCTAATTTATTTGTATTTCTTTTTCAGAAAAAGCGTCTCGAGGAGGTAACGATGAAGGCTTTAAATCAAACGTATACTTACATACAATATAACAAACCTAAAATTAGTTTAGTCAAACCTAAAAATAGTTAAATTCAATTTCAATTTCTATAATATTATATTTTGTAATAACTACTTTCTTTCTTTTGAAATTTTATATATACAATAGATAAGTATTTGGTTTATATATGAATGCTTCAAAGTTACAGAGGTACACAATACTACACTTTTACTTTTAAAATGTTACCAGGCGAAGAAGGCCAAACAGGCCGAGATCGACCGCAAGCGCGCTGAGGTGCGCAAGCGCATGGAGGAAGCCTCCAAAGCCAAGAAGGCCAAGAAGGGTTTCATGACACCTGAAAGAAAGAAGAAGCTTAGGGTAAGCATTTTATTTATGTATTTTTTTCATAGCCCTGAAAGTAATTAAGAAATTTGTCCTCTAGGATTTATATCATAACATTATACTCCAGTATCTTATATTTTTATATTAAAGAATCTTTTTATTTATTTAGTTCTATACTAAGCTTCAAAAGTGCTTGAATAATGTATAAGAAACTTGGCGACCAAAATTGGTAAATCAAAGATACCTTGATACTGGCAAGTGGTTTTGAACCTGGAGATTTTGGTTAACCAGACTATTTTTTATGACATGCTTGTAAATTGGATGACCCCTACAAAATAGTTCAAAAAACCAAATCAACGCAGATTTTTTGCTCTCTACTTTTGAGTAAAATATTAAATTTTCCATTCATTGATCCAGTTACTGCTACGTAAGAAAGCCGCCGAGGAGTTGAAGAAGGAGCAAGAGCGCAAAGCCGCCGAGAGGAGGCGTATCATCGAAGAGAGGTGCGGCAAAGCCAAGAACATCGAAGACGCCAATGAAGGTAGCTATTTGGTTAAGTCACACACACACACACATTACATATCTTATATTATATTGTATCAATAATAAACACCGAATCAAATGGCACACATTATTTGTTCACCAGAATCACACAAATGATTCATTAAGTTGTTACGCCTCGGTGATTATGTTAAATCATGCTATATGCCCTTGTATCGTGTTATTATTATAGATGAAATTAAGAGGAGTCTCAGAGATTACCACGAGCGCATCGCACGACTTGAAGATGAAAAGTACGATCTGGAATACGTCGTTAAAAGGAAAGATGCCGAGGTATTAAGATGAGCGTAATGTTCACGCTCTCTTTTGAGGCTCTCACAAACTTACATATCTTCGTGTTTGTCATAATTTGTGATTTCGAATTGTCGTGCTGTCTGTACTTCGTCTGTTTAATAACAGATTAAAACGCTGGTTGCTGGTGTGCTGGGACTGATCGATACTCTTTCCGATCATCCTTGTCTTTCTCTAATGCGTTTTCTATTTCTTCTAAAGCTCCATGTGAAGTCGATTTACGTGCAATATCTACTTTTTCAACTTCGATGCATTAAATTTCTTTTTTAAACTCACAATTCTAGCTTTCCTCTCTTCTATTTCACCAAAATCGTAAAACCGTAGGCCAGGATGTAACACCAATAAGTGCGCGAAATAATTCATGGTTGATTTTATAGCTGCTCTAACGAGCATCATTACCGGGTACCATCAGCGTATCACGAAGCTCGAAGAGGAGAAGTACGACCGCGAGATGGAAGTGCAACGCAAAGAACTAGAGGTGTGACACGCTTTCTGAGCAGACGCTGTTTAAACGCTCTTCGTTTGAGTAGTTAATGCCGTTATGTGACTAGTACCTATAAAATATTGTTTTCGCAGTCGTAAATATAAGAAATATATAAATAAACATCATCCAGTGTGATAACCGAGTTCTATGGTAAACGCTACAATAACAAAACCCGTATATTATTTGAAACCGCTGTAGTTCTTGTAGATAAGTTTTCATCAGT
This sequence comes from Tinea trinotella, assembly GCA_905220615.1. NCBI lineage: Eukaryota > Metazoa > Arthropoda > Insecta > Lepidoptera > Tineidae > Tinea > Tinea trinotella. Next base: position 6,985,967 of record HG992310.1, read on the forward strand.
ATTACGTCAATAACATTCCCTTATAGAGGTTCTACAGTATATTTGCAGCATATACCTACCCAAATAATCACGTAGCTTGGCTTCCGCTTACTTCCAGCAGTTAAGAGGTCCCGCACCGATTCGTGTACACTGATAATGAATACAAAGAGCGACATAGTCTAGATAGTCCTTTCTAATACATGTTATGGTTATGTTTCTCTTTAGCGGAACTCCAGACGATATGTGCAATGTACTGGCACAGAATATACAACCTAGAAGGAGATAAATATGAACTAGAACGTGCGATCCAAATTAGGAAAATGGAGGTAAAAATTTGAATTCGGAATTGGGAATGCCTAATGAGTTGGTGATATTTTAGTTGTTTATCGATATACTGACGGCTCATAGCACACATGCACACGTTCCCGAGCGAACAGACGACACACCGAAGCCAATGCACTTTCCGCAGGCTCAATAATTTGTCTTTCCTTTTTCTATAGCAATGCTCAAGAGAATAATACAGGAGTATTATGACCGCATGTATGTGTGTGAGGGCCAGAAGTGGGATTTGGAACATGAAGTCAGGAAAAGAGATTACGAGGTATTGAGCAAATAATTTATATCCATTGTGAATATCACAAACATCGATATGTAACAATCGAGAACAATACGTGTTTCTACATTCATAACGCTTGTAAGTTTTCGAATTGTTTGTTGTTGTAAATAACGGTCCGAGGCCCGGGCGCGGCCGTTTGCGTAGTGTTACGTAGAGCAGAGCTATGTACATAGTCCGCTATCTATCGCTCCTAAAGGTACGAGCGCAGCTTCCGGGTATGGCGTGCGGTGCAAAATCGATTCCAACGTTCACCGACCGCCGCCGCCGGCGCGTCATCGACATGGAGCTTCAACTATTAACTACACTAACGAGCTGTAACAGCAACCGGCCAGTAACAATAACCACACATACTCACCGCCATGGTGCCGCCCGCCGCGGCGCTATGCATGTTCGCCGCCCGCGTAACATTCATCTATCGCGGACTCTTAACAACGGAATCTCATTCATCTTCATCATATTTATCATTCATTCATTGTGGTGTCTTTTTCATACGATGCATGTGAACAAGACACGACTCATCATATACATCTGTCCACTTTGTATGCTTTTACGCTAATTGCTTTATATGCCTGCCGCATGTAACGGCACCAATCTACAATAACCTGATATGCTTACAGATAGCCTTTCCTATAATAATATTTCCCAAGTATGGCACTTTAATAATAGCGAATAATAAAACAGTGTGACGATATTAAAATAGCTTTTAATATAATCGATTGCATTTACCCCGAGTGATGCTTCATGTATGATGGCGAGCTTAGTGCCTATGGACCTGTCTCTTTTTGATAACGATTTGCTGCAGTTGGAACGATGGACATGTTCCTCTCTATTGGCACACGCAAGTGCATAGTGTAAGTGAAACTTCTTGTTCCAAATCTCCAACTTGTCATGTATGTGCCGTCATGTTGAGCGCGATTTTATTGTTTTGCGTGTTCGGTTGGTGAAATGTCCCATATACCTGTTACAGTATGAAAAACTTGAAGATGAGTGTAATTAAATTGAAGTGCCATACTGTGGTCGTATTGCCCTACCCTGTCCCGAGTAGCATCGACCTCATACGGTTTATTACATTTGCATCCACTTAGAACGCTGAGTGGTGAATGATCACTTTCGAGCCCCAAACACAACTTACTCACTCATACTCACACATTCAGGACTGGTTCGATTTTGCACCGTCACTTCATTACACACTCCGCGATGTTCACTCTTACATATATGTTATATGATTTACATAATATTATTTTAATTGGGTTATGAATATGATTGACTCACGTTTGAATATTATAATTGATCCTTACACATTTATACAGCGCTCGATATATTACAACTTCGTTTATTGGAAATAAATACTTTGGTTAAATTAATTTGAAGAACGAATTCGAAGTATAATATTAGTGCGCTGAATTAATTTGCACATGTACAATGTCCTGCACAGATGTATAATGAACATAGAATCCAGGTGCTGCAGGAGACCAGCCACCGATAGAAATGTAAGCACGGAGTAGTCTGCACGACTTACACGCATAGCAGAAGATTAGTTAATATATCAAATAAATGAAAGATGGTATACAAAGTTTAATGTGGGTTAGGACAGTTATTAGTTAAATAGTACTCGTATCTCCATCTGCGGCTGCCAGTATATCACACGATCTCTTGTAAACTTCAGCTCGCAAATAACACTGCCTAATACGAGCAGCTATATGTTGTCTAAATTCTAACGCCTAAGTTATATCTATATCATTTTTATTATTTAACACTCGCATTGTTCGAGCTTAATCTTCGCTTTATTTTACAGATGTGTACTTTCAACTGTTAAGCTTTCAATGTTTGGACTTTATATGTTTTCTTTTATTTTGCATGCGAGTTCTTTATCTTTATCAGTTTCTCTTTAATTTTTTTCTTTATTTAAATTCTATTCTTATATTAAAACATAAATACATTTCAATTTGTTATTTCAATTCTTAATTTTATAATTTATTCTTCAATCTGTTAAAATTTTCAATACTTTATAAAAAATTCTATACTTTTCCTAATATATTAAGAATTAAGTTCAAAGTTTGTCATTATTTGTATTTATTTTTTCGTAAAGCAATTATTTTAATTATTATTATGTTTTATTAGATCTCCGACCTCAACACCCAAGTCAACGACCTGAGAGGCAAATTGTAAGTATCTTTTAATTTGATCCCGATGTAATTAAGATATACCATTAAGTTTCATTAGAGTAATGTTCTGAACGAACGGACAAAGCTATTGTGACATCATTATTTACTAATTCGAAACAAACGACCTATAAAATGGACTTTCTTTGTTTTATCAAATAAGTTTTAGTTGCAACTATTAGAGGTTGTATGAGAGTTAAGGGATAATTTATATTTTTATAGCAATCTGAAACGTTAAAATTTAAAAAAGAATGTAGTGACAAGGATTATTGACAAAGGAATGCTTCGATGGTTTGGGCACATGGAAAGGATGAGTGAAAGTAGATAGGCAAAAGGAATTCATAAATCTCATGTGAATAGATACGTTACACAAGGCAGGCCCAGGAGGGTGTTTGCCGACTAAATCGGAGACATCCTCAAGAAAGCTAAGTTGCCTAGTGCCCAACCATAGAGCTTGTATGAAGCGAATTGTGAATGTGAAGGAAGCGAGGGAGCTGTGTCGGGATCGTAGCAAGTGCCGCTCCATAGTCTCTACCTATCCCTGTGGGAAAAAGGCGTGATATTTTTATTTATTTGATATATTAACCGGCTAAATATTAAAAACTTGTAAACTTTGGTGTGTTAAGCGAAAGAATTAACTTTTATAGTTTTCCTTTGAGAGAAAATTTTGTTTTAATTGTTAAGATTGGCACAAACAATTTTTATCCACAGCGTTAAGCCTACCCTTAAGAAGGTCTCCAAATATGAGAACAAATTCGCCAAGCTCCAAAAGAAGGCCGCCGAATTCAATTTCCGTAACCAACTCAAGGTTGTCAAAAAGAAGGAATTCACCTTGGAAGAGGAAGACAAAGAGGTAAGAATTATTAATAAAAAAGTAAAGTATCATATAACACAATTTAAAAGAACCTCCCTAATGAATTGACCCAATAAAAATATTTTTATCCTTAAGTTTATTTTTCTTAATAGGTTTCATTAAGACAACTCAACAATCTTTTTTTACAATCTATTACTTTAAACTCTTTTACACATTTTTATCATCCACCATATTTATTTCACACATTCTTCTTTATCCATAATCTTCCTCGTTTCAACAGGCTAAGAAAGCGGAAAAGGCTGATTGGGCAATTGGAAAGAAGTAAAATGTAAAACGACAATCTAACCAATAACTTACCTATTTTATATTTTTAATAACTTAAATTATACCTATTTTAAAGTAAACATTTTTTCACATTATTTCATTACTACTTCTTTACTTTGAGCCTTTCCATTTGAGTAATAAGGTGAGAACTTCGTTTTAGCAATATCTTCAGCTTTGGCTATTGTCCAAAATGTTCTAATTAGTTTTTATTTATTTATGTAATTAACCTAAAAACATGTTAATCATTATATTTAGCAAGGCAAGCGTAAACTACGCCCCCAGTTTTTTTAGCCTCTATTATATTTAATTTAAAGATAATTTTATTATGTTGGTTCATTCATCATTATTCCATTTCTTTGCATAAATCATATATTTCTTAAGAAGTTCACTGAAGTTTAAATTCATATCCACTTGTGCTACATAAGGATCATGTTTCGCAGGGTGGAGCTGGGGGCAAGGTAAATAAAAAGTTCGAAAGAAGCGAAGGTTATACGTAGAGTTTATGGAACTTGTTAGAAGTTTTAGAGTTCTAGCGGAACACGCGGCATGTGATTATAGCACAGCTTAGTAGAAATGCCACATTATAAAGGCTAGATGGCAAACATTGGGGCTAATAAAAAATACCCAGTTAATTTTGTGATTTTGACACAAATTTATTTTGCACACACTTTATACACTTCATGGACACACATTAGAAGTTTAAAAAATTCTACATTTTGTGTATTAAATTACAGACAATTATTCCTGATAAAATATTTTTTAGTTTATTAATTAACTCACAATTTTAAATTAGTTTCTTTTTAATTACAATTTAGACTTAGTTGTAAATAAACTTAAAAGTCGGTGTGAAGTCTTTTACATACTTTCTATTAGATAACTCACTTTACATTATAAACACGAGAACAATCGCTTATTTCGTTTGAATTTATATTTTACACATTTTTACTGTATATACAATTTGCTTTTCCAATAGCGGAAATAAATAGTTGCTAAGAACGTGTGTCAGACGTGCTTCGTTTTAAATGCTTCAATATTCGTTGTCAGCACAAGTTAAATTTATGTCTAATTTAACACTTTGTGCTAAAATATATAGCTTTTTACATGGAATTGCATAAGACAATGCAGTCCATTTTATACTTTCACAAAAGGAAAACGCAATGATTTTCACCGATTTTAATTTACTTGTGCGGCCTGTATATAACTTTGTGCACACAAGCTTTTATTTATGTGTATACAAATGAACTATATTGAGCTTGTCTAATATTTGTTTTGTTTCTGCAGAAAAAACCTGACTGGTCCAAGGGCAAACCAGGAGATCAAAAGGTAAAAGAAGAAGAAGTTGAGGCATGATTTGTTAATTCATAATTTCCACACAAAAACTATATGTGAACCCTTCATCTTGTGTAAACCTCTCTACATTTTGTGATCTTGTTATCCCATGTTGTGGCGATGTTGAGGCTTTTCTATCTCCGTCTCCGCCTGAACAGCCAACAAAACATTTATATACGTTCCTTTCACAATAGTTATATTTTTCACCATTGAAAAATACAATCATGTTACCACCATAATAAGAAATAATTTTTATTTTATTTATTTATAAAAAATACTATGTTTTGTAAGATAATATTGTTTAATAAATTTAATTTTCTGTATTATATAAGATTGTTGAGAGATCATTTGTGCACCCTTCCTTTACCCTACCCTCCTAGAATGTAACGAGTGTCATTGTTTATCAGTGGACGTTTACGCCAGGAAATTAAATTTACTTTGATGCCATCTCCACGTGTGACCCTCCCGACCCTTTGTTCAATTACCTGGAATTGGGATACATACATTTAAAATAAACTTCTAGGCATAAACTCAATGTTAAATCTTACACTATATTTTATATGAAACCTATATAAATATTCTGAGGGAATTATCCTTAAATAATAAGTATAAAATACAACATTTTTGTTACTAATTTACAAAGACAAAGTTACATGACTATTCCCTAAATATTCGACGACAATCAATATTTATTTTCCTGTAAAATAAATAATGCATGATAAATTCCAGAGTAATTAACAATTTTTGTCGCATGAGCAATCCTATTACGTGAGAAGAGCGTCGTCTACAATTCTCATATAAGTCACGAAACGGCACTGAAGTGTCTTTAAAAAGCTGTTGGCTGAACGTGATCACACTAAACTACATTGTTACTTCCACGAAATAGTAACGGACAGCTGCTTAAAATAAAAACACAGTAACAGACAATTCAATTGTAAAATTTATTGGTAGAGTTTTAAAGTTATAAGTAACAAAAAATATAGTTTAAAAAAGTAATAACAAACGGAGTTCACAGTCTTAACCATAGAGGTTTTATGAAGAGGATTGTTGTTATGAAGAAAGCAAGAGAGTAGTGTCAGGATCGTGGAAAGTGGAGATCAATCATCTATTCCTTTTTTATTGTGGTTCTACAGCATTCCGCCTAATGTTAAGCTTAAGTGCGGGGTCCATAAATGGAGGTGACTGCTAGTACAATTTAATAACTGCAAGTAAAATCTAAACCAAAATAAACGCGATAGTAAGCCGCATAAAATTTGTTTAATTCATTAATATTTACAATTAAATTTCATTAAAAGTAATAATTAAACTATAAATAGAAAATATCATCCAATGACGTCGCATCAGAGATAGTCCCAAGGAGACTGGCAACATTTCCCCTTTGTATAGCAAGGCTAATACGTTGGCAGAAATAATTGCCAGCCTTCCTGTCTCCAGACTTCTCCGTCAGCCGCCTGGACAACTCCCTGGCCAGGCGCTTAGCTGATGGTCCCCAAGGGCCCATCGTCTCGACCCCAAACGGCGCAAATTCGTAACCAGTACCGAGGTTAGCGTATTTGCGCAACTTGAGGTTCTCAGCAGAAATCGCCGCACTTCCCGCGCTTAACGAAGTCGCTTGGATGTGAGATGGGGCTAATGTGTCTACACAAGTCGCATCCCACACCAAAGACCTGCCAAGCTTCCATGGCCCAACAGTCATTCCGTCAGGTCTCTTGCCATCGCTCCGCGCAATACCACAGGGTTCTAAAATTGCGGGCACTCCAACAGTGACAAGAGCCCTTCGGATGATATCGCAAGTAGTAGTCGCATCCACCATAATCTTATGGGGATTAAGGCGTAACAAATTGATTAATTGGATGGACGACTGAAAAATGTAATAATTTTTAAAAATCAAGTTTAGAATAAAATAAGTATGACTTAAAAGTTTACAAGGACTTAAACATTTTTAGAAATAAATGGGGTATGTAAATTTTAGGAGAAAAAAGTATTATAATAAATAGTAATCTACTTTCGACGTAATCTGCTGGTTATTGGAACTTTTAAGTGTACAATACGCTATAAAATTATTTTGGCAAACAAGTAGTAAATACATAGTTTAAAAATAGAAAATATACGGATACAATCTGATAATTCAATAAATATTTCTTGTAAGTAAATATTCAATACATTTTTGTTAGTACAAGTGTCCTATGTTTTTATGTTAAGCAGCAAGATGGTAGTTTCGACTGTACAGACCAGACAGATATATATATGTATAAGACAAACCCATCTAGATACTATGTTGTATTAAACAAAAAAGAAATCCAATAAGTTAGGTTTTTGCTTCTCAAAGATTGAGTAAAAAATATTGTCCCATATTACGTCATTATTTATTTTAATATACCTAATAATACCTGAATTTTAATTAGGTAAATAATATATTAGTATTCTGTGTTATTGCAATTATGTTATTTTGATTACCATAAAATAATTTATGATTTGTTACAAGAGGAATATTAAGAAGCACTTCTGCGTACCTATTTAGGTAGAACGCGCGATTAATCGTTCGACCCGAATTCTACACCGTCGAAGCTGATGCTTCCTTCCATTTAACTATTAAGTATACGTGAGAAATACTTGCATTTGCAGTAAACATAAAATTTAAGCTATAATTTTTTTTAAATTATATCGTAGCTAAAAAGTTAATTTAGCTAAATATTAAGTAAATTGTATGTTTATAGACATTAATTTTAAATTATTTGTCATAAATTAACGTCTAACACTAAATATTCAGTATTTTTTAATAACTTTTAAATATATTCTTCAGGCTTTATCATCGTAAAACTAAATAAATTATGCAGCGGACGTTCTTAACTTTTTAAACTTTGAAGGCACCTCGTGACAGCAATGATTCAAAGTTTCATATTTCATATATTGTATATATACGTTTATATTATAACAGTATATATACGTTTAAGTAAATAATAGAGGGAAATGTCGCCTTGAAGTTAATTTTCTTAAATAACTTGATCTGAGCGAGTTTAATTAACTTTTCCCTCCTAAGGCAGTCTTACCCTCAACAATAGGTTATTTGATCGCAGCTCTAAAAGCTTCTTTGTTTTTACTTTAAAAAGGAACCTGATAATTTGCTTTTTCAATCAATTATACTACTAACGCTTAACTGTGAAGGTTTTTGCGGTAGTGGAGCGGTGCGGGAGGGGACATTTGAACGTAAACGGGGACCTATATTATTGGTGACACAAATTTTATACACAAATCCTCTAGATTATTGTGGTCACATCCACAAGGGAAGGGAGGGAGTTGTGTCTGATCAAGGCAAGTGGCGCTTTATTGTCTCTGCCTATCCCTGTGGGAAAAAGGCGTGACAATTTGATTGACGTATTAAAAAGGACCTTGTATATTAAATTAAATTTTACTTTGATTCATTTTCGAAGGGAATAATTGCAAAACAACGATAATGTTATTCATTAGTATCGGTAAGTTCAATAAAGAGAACGTATTAGCTTAATAATATTAGTCTATTAGTATTGCTAGTTACGGTTTTAACGAATCGCCATATTGTACAAATATTATTTCGCTTTATAATTGCTAAATTACAAAACACATCATTTGCATGAACGACATTACGCATAATTAAAATATGTTTGCTTTCAATAACATACATGGGGCCATTAATAATCGTTAGTTGCTATGCAGCCAAAATCTGTTAATAGTCATAAATGTTTATAAGTACTTTAAAACATTAATAATATTATAGGAAGGAGGTGGCGGAGAAGGTGCCCCGCCCGCAGAGGGCGCACCACCAGCGGAAGGTGCTCCCCCAGCTGAAGGAGCCCCACCTGCAGAAGGAGCCCCACCACCAGCCGAAGGAGCGGCACCTCCCGCCGAAGGTACTGTTTTGTCTTGCATTAATTTTCTTATGCTAAGGGTAGCCCTTAATGTGCTAATGTAGATTAGCGGGCTACAGCGAATATTCGCGATGACTGTGGCCGGGTAGATTGTTAAACCGCGTAGTATTCGGGCGAAGACGATGTACTATGGAGGCACTGTGGCGCGTATGAAAGGGATTTGTTGCGACAATATTCGCTTGGGTGGCTACACCTACGTCTCGGCTGTATAACAGGGAACATCCCAATCTGGCACGTTGCTTCTTCGTCCGCCTATTGTAGACAAGATTATAGGGTATGATTTTTTAGTGCGACACAAATCTACTACCGCTAATGTATCCCCAGCATTATAGATTTTTTTATTTAATTTTGTAAGATGATAATTTCATTCAGGCGCACCTGCAGCTCCAGCAGAGGGAGCAGCGGCAGCTCCACCAGCAGAAGGTGCTCCACCGGCAGCACCCCCGGCAGATGGTGCAGCACCAGCAGCCCCAGCAGAAGGTTCGAGTTCCTAATGATTATAGACAGATGTAACTGTCAGATCTTGTAGAAAATATATAAATATTATTGTATTTTAGGAGCCCCAGCGCCTGCACCACCCGCAGACGGCGCCGCACCACCTGCCGCACCTGCAGAAGGTAATTTAGATTTTTAAAATTAAAATATTTTTACGTAAATTACGGTAACTGGGTAGATTGACAATGCATTGATTAGCACTCCAGACCGCTACTATCCGGGACGGGTTAGATTCCCGATTGGAGAAATAATTTGTTTCTTCGGTTTTATTTGTAATACTTATTTATTAATTTAATTGAATATTACAAACATTTTACATTTGTTAATGAAAAAGAGGCGGATATGGTGGCGCAGTCTGCCGATTCACTTACAAGTGTACAGACCGTGAGGTAACTTAGTCCTGTTTCGGTATCACCTTGTAAGTTGCCGATCCAATTTTGCTAGCCTAGTGGATGCGACTGCTACTTGCAGTTTTTAGTACTTGCATAAACCGTACTTCAGCTTAACATCAGGTGAAGTGTTGTCATATGTCGAAACACAATAAAAAAAGATATGAGGTTGTATAGCTCTTAAGGTAGGTATCAGCCTGACCTGATAATTTTGTATAAATTAATTTCAGCTGCTCCTGCTGCAGCTCCAGCGGCAGATGCACCACCAGCACCTCCTGCAGAAGGTAAGAATACAAAACTAAAATTTTTTTTTTTTTATATAAAATTCAATAATAATTTCTTATTTGTAATAGCTCCAGCTCCTGCGCCAGAACCAGCACCCGCTCCAGCGGCAGAAGGTACATAATATAAGTAATAACCCCTTTTAATTATTGATACATTAATCCGCTGAAGATTATACATAGCTGGGGATGTAATCAATTAATCATCGTGTAGAATTAATTCAATACTGTTTGTGAATAACGTATTGTCGAATTCCATTGTTGAAAATTTCCAAGCATTCTGTGTATTATATATACGTATTTTTATTATTAAAAAGACATTTGAGCTCGATTGACCTGATAGTAAGCAAGGGGAAGAGTTGCCGGATGTTCCGAAAAGCTCTTTTATCTTGTTCCTACCTCGTCTTTTTACATCCGTCGGGGAAAGAATTCGCATTATATCGACCAAATTGGCTATCGAACTAAAGAGTACGGTGCGTGTTTTCTTTGTATAACAATTGACAAGTGAAATGCTTTGCCTGCCCATGTGTTTTTTCATCCTATGACCTTGGATCCTTCATTCGATGCGTGAAGAATCACTTGGCCGGAATAGTGACGGCGACTGAGGCAGCTGTGAACAAACTCGGCTTTCTCAGTCGTCGTCACTCTTGGAACTCCTCTCGCTTATCATCAGGCGGGTCGAGGACAGATGTCATGTCATAATAATGATAAAAAAAATGATTCATCACTTCTTAAGCTGTTTTTATACGGGTGTCCTCGCTCCTCGTTCTGATATTACGCGTGAATAAAGTAATTTATTTTGTTTTTAATATTTAATTTTCTTTTGTTTTTAGCTGAGATTATCTTCATTTGTTTTTTTGTTGTTGTTGTGCATATTTCATTACATTAAACGTAAATACGATTTCCTTTCCAGCTGCAGCGTAAACAAACAACGTGAATGTTTTGGGAAAAGTCATCAGAAGTTAAGCCTGTGCTACTTAAATATAAGATGTATATATCTTTGTAACATTAATTTTTTTATATGGAACTTTAAATACAAACAATAAATAATTTCTAGTATTTATTTTGTAGTTTTTATTAAGATAAAGGAATTGACGAAAGGAATTTATAAATCTGACGTGGATGGATGCGTTAAACAAGGCAGGCTCAGGAGAGTGTTTTCCGACCAGATCGGAGACATCCTCAAGAAAGCTAGGTTGCCTAGTGTCCATAATTATAGAGGCTGTATGAAGAGAATTGTGGATGTGAAGGAAGCAAGGGAGTTGTGTAAGGATCATGGTAAATGGCGCTCTATTGTCTCTGTCTATCCCTGTGGGAGAAAGGCGTGACATTTGGATTGATTGAAATATTGCCGGTTTCATCCAAGCCTGTATAGTGGATACGACTTACAATTATTTAACTGTAGTAGCAGTCGCCTCCATAGATTAGCTGCATTTTAGCTTAACATTAGTAAGGGTGTTTCCAAACCAGGAGCTTCCGGTTCCTATTTTTATTTGTACTAAGATCGTCATGTTTCTATGATACAAGCAGCTTTAGTTGCTTAGTATATAAATATAATAATATATTATCATTTCACAACTAAAAAATAATAAGATAGATATTAGAACTATACTCTTATTATACAATTTAATCGTATAATGTACATGTTTAATTAAATTAATCGTATATTGATGTAAACTTTATGCTTCATTAAATGACATCAATAATAATTCATCAATTAAATTTACTTTGATGAAGATTGAGTAGGTTTTACATATACAGAATTTTAATCCCTTAGAGGGTTTTATATAAAATAGCATGTCACGCGATCGAACTCACAGTCGGGACCATTAACAGTATATCAATCTTTATTTATTTTACTCTCAATTATTTATCCTATGCCAATGTAAAAAACATGTAAAAATAGAAAAACCTTGGTTGAGATAGAATTGAGACGTTGGGATGATGTACTACAGGAAACCTAATTTAGCGGGAAAATTAGGGATGCGATGAGGAAATCCACAAAAGGTTAATGTTTCGACCAATATTACTTCCCCAAGGACGTCTTTTAAAGGACACTCACCGAACTTTTTATTTGAGGAAAGGAGTTTGGATTTGAGTGTTTTTAAATTAAATGTCAAGATTCTAAACAGCAATGGCTAATGTTCCAAATAATCTCATCACATAATGCTAACTTAACGAATTATTTTTAATACTTTAACTATTACAACGTATAGTACTTATCTTGTTATTTAAAATTTAACTAAACAATAAATAATAAAACAATGAAGTATATAAATAGAATTCTTTAGTCAAAGACACAATCTGAAAATTAAAACGACCTTAGGAATTGCCCGGTTTCTTTCTTAATCTGCCCCTGTGGAAGTCCTTTCTCAAATGAATGAGTCACATTAACTTTAATTAAAACTGCTATCCGGTTTTACAAATGTTTCACGGAAATATTCATTTTGTAGCTCTATCGTCGCTTTCAGTTACTCGTACATGATTTTGACTAAATAAACAATTTCTAGATGTGGTCGAGTTGTTATTATAGTCGGAATTTTCTTAGATTTTGCGCGAACATTATTGAATTTGTTATTGTTGTTGGAAATTAAGATATTCTTTATAGATCAATCGACAAGTGAAATGCTTTGCCTGGCCATGTATTCTCTCCATCTTATGACCTTAGATCCTTCAAGCGATGCGTGAATAAGCACCTTTGGCCGGCATAGTGACGGCGACTGAGGCAGCCGTGAACAAACTCGGTTTTCTCAGCCGTCGTCACCCTTGGACCTCCTTTTGCTCAGGCGGGACGAGGACAGATGTCGTGTCACAATAAAAAAAATGTGTATTGAGATGGGTTATTAGTTTTAGGAAAGATCCTGGGTAATCTGCGTTTATTATTCTTTTATTATAATTTAAATTAATTAATGCTAAACTCTGCATCATAAATTAATGTCGCGCTACGACCAATCATTGCGTAGCATCAGCGAGACCAATCAATCTGCAACCTAATATTGTATATGCCTTGTAAAATAAAGGTATTAAAAACATTAATTATAATCTGTTTTTTTTTGTGACTCGACGTGTGACAGCACCCCGCTTGATGTTAAGCTGGAGTGTGGTCCATGAATGGATGTCGCTGCTACTACAATTCAATAACTGTAATTAACAATCACATACACTATGCCGGCCTACTAGTTGGAACCGGCAACTTACAAGCTTATCCCGAAACGCGATCAAATCACTTAACGGACTGTATACTTGTGGTACTACCCCGGATCGGCAGACTGGGTACCATTGCCTACCACTCTTTGATACCAGACCCAAAGCAAATATCCGCCTCTTTTTTATTATTAAGAAAAAATTGCAATATTTAATATAATAATTAAATATTACAAATAAAAGCTATGAAACAAATTGCTCGAACCCGGGACTTTACGTGCAAGAAACCAATAGCTAACCGTTCGGCTACGCCTATCGTCAAATTGAGGTTTATTGAGATGAGACACTGACCTCTGATCTGATAATAATATGGTGTACGTAATAGTATTACACGAACATTATTTAATGAAATAAACTATTTTTGAGTTTTATCACGTTTATTTTAATTACTTTAATCCGTCCGAAGTTTCAAAAGCTTTTCAGCCATTCGTAGTCGCAGAGGTTTATCTGTCACAGTAAGTATACGTAGGAAGTTTTAGGTGGCCAGTGGGCAGTTGGATATTACTTGAATATTAATTTGTAACATTGGTGGAATTGTAATCCAATAATCAGACCAAGGCAACTGTGGTCTAGTGGTAGTCACGTAAACCTACTGGTCTAATAAAATGCCCTGTCCCGTACCAATGTATCTATGATATAAGTACTTTGGTCGTCTTGTTTCAATGATACAAGTACTTTTAGGAGCTTATATTATATAAGGTCAAATATATATGTGTCACTTTAAAAACTCCTTCGTAAGTTTCAGTAAGGGCTTTCCGCAATTAATTAACATCATCATCCTCATCCTTACTTTCACCCTCATCTTATTATAAAATGTGTCCCTTTTTAACTTAACACGATACTATTTATTACTTTGGCACTGTCACTTATGAGGTTAGGTTAGGACAAATACACTGGTAGAGTGATTTTGTACATTTCAAATTTGAATATGTATGTGCGTGTATTCTGCCAAATAAATTGACTTTAAAGTAAATAGACGTACATTTAGACCAGAGAAAGAGAGTTGAGAAAATTTGAAAATTTGCCAGATCACGTATTCTAGCGCTTACGATTGTACTATGAACGTGCATTCTAATTTTCAAAAGTTACTTTAACAGTTTATGTATGTGACAAAGTAAAACAACAATTTTAAACTAATTGACTAATATCAGTCAATCAAATTGTAACGCCTTTTTTCCCACAGGGATAGGCTGAGCGCCACTTTTTTTTATTTTTTTATTGTGACTCGACATCTGACATCGACCCGCCTGATGATAAGCAAGAGAAGATCCAAAAGTGCAGACGACTGAAACAACCGAGTCAGTACACGGCTGTCTCAGCCGCCTTCACTATGCCGGCCAAAGGTGCTTCTTCACGCATCGCTTGAAGGATCCAAGGTTATAGGAGGGAGAGAACACATGGGCTGGCAAAGCATTCCACTTGTCGATTTTTCTACAAAGAAAAGATGCACCGAACTTTTTAGTTCGACTACTGATTCTGTCGACAAAATGTGAATGCTTCCCCCGACCAGTGCGGGTGTTACGGGTGTGAAAAGACGAGATAGGAACAAGGTTAAAGAGCTCCTCGGAACATTCTCCGTGGTATAGACGATAGAGGACGCATAGAGCCGCCATGTCTCTGCGTAATTGCAGAGGCTCCAGAGTTCGCGTAACCTCTACATCCTCCACGATCCTGACACAACTCCCTTGCTTCCTTCACATTCACAATTCTCTTCATACAAGCTCTATGGATATAGGCACTAGGCAACCTAGCTTTCTTGAGGACCAAATCGAAGACATTTATAAATTCCTTTCGTCATTGACTATTATACTTTGTATATAAATGATTTTATCTATTAATATAATTATCCCGAGCCGTTTGAATCATAGGAGATGCTGAGGTCACGAAAACTCTAGCGGTCTTACTACAAAAGATATTGAAAACAATATTTAATTATGTAGTTAGCTGAATATGAACTAAATATCTAAACAAAGTTGTAGCGGTTTTATACCACAAACTCATATTTATTTCTTGTTTATTCAGACGGCGACTGATGCAGCCGTGAACAAACTCGGTTTTCTCAGCCGTCGTCACTCTTGGACCTTCTCTTGCTAATCATCAGGCGGGTCGAGGTCAGATGTCGTGTCACAATAAAAAAACATGTGTCAAAACAATTATTTTTATTTAGTTGTGGCAATACTGCTAAATATTGTTCACCTAACCCCGCTGGTATCAATATTTATAGGACATGCCGTTCTATAAACATAATTACAAAAGTATATTTATATTTGATTATGTAATTTAATTTAATAAAACATGAAAAACAATAGCTTATATAACTTTTCTGCATATATGAACATTGAAATAACATTCTGCATTATTTCACCATTTTTTTTTATATAAATTCTTTCTCATGACAATTTTTTTTTATTGTGACTCGTCATATGACAGCACCTCGCTTGATGTTAAGCCGAAGTGTGGTCCATGAATGAATGTCACTGCTACTACAATTCAATAACTGTGAGTAGCAATCACATCCACTATGCCGGCCTAGATGGAACCGGCAACTTGACCAAATCACTTCACGGTCTGTATACTTGTAAGTGGTGGTACTACCCCGGATCGGCAGACTGGGTACCACTGCCTACCACTCTTTAAAATGCTACAATGCTACCACTCTTTAAAATGCCACAATGCTTTATCAAGAATAAAACTTTATTTTGTGGTACTAAATTTCACAGTATTACTCTTTCTTCCTAACTGTAGACTGAATAAGAATTTATATATTATATGAAGTTCTTTTGCTTTAGAAAATTATAAGTAGATGAATTGCGGATTTCTTTAAATGTCCCTAATTTTCCACCGATTTAAACATTATTGCCGACATTTACTTTTTTGAAGAGAAAATTGAAACCTTTAGCTCGAAACGATTGACTAATTATTCAACGTTTATTTAAAATCTTTAAAAGTATATTATCGTATAATGGCACATGGAAAGAATGAATGAAAGTAGATTGACGAAAGGAATTTATAAATCGGTCACAATGGAGCGCCACTTGCCACTATCCTGACGCAACTGCCTTTCTTCCCTCACATCCATAATTCTCTTCATAGAATCTCTACAGTTATAGGCACTAGGCAACCAAGCTTTCTTGAGAATGCCTGATTTGGTCGGAGAACACCCTCCTGGGTCTGCCTCGATTAACGCATCCATCCACATCAGATTTATAAATTTATTTCGTCAATCTACTTTCATTTTGACGACAGGCGTGGACGAACGGTTTAGCGACTGGTTTGTTGCGCGTAAAGTCCCGGGTTCGATCCCCGGTCGGAGCAAATATTTGTTTCATAGCTTTTATTTGTATATTTGTTAATAAAAAAAAAAGAGATGGATATTTGCTTCGGGTCTGGTTATCAAAGAGTGGTAGGCAGTGGTACCCAGTCTGCCGATCCGGGGTAGTACCACCACTTACAAGTATACAGACCGTGAAGTGATTTGGTCACGTTTCGGGATCAGCTTGTAAGTTGCCGGTTCCATCTAGGCCGGCATAGTGGATGTGATTGCTACTCACAGTTATTGAATTGTAGTAGCAGTGACATTCATTCATGGACCACACTTTGGCTTAACATCAAGCGGGGTGCTGTCATATGTCGAGTCACAATAAAAAAAAAAAAATAAAAAAAAAATTATCCTAGCCATGCGCCCAAACCATGGAAGCATTCCTTTTTCACTTCACTACAACATTTATTACCTAGTAAATGTCACTCTTGCCCGAATGCTTTCGGATAGGATACATGTAGAATAATAACAAATGCTTTTTTTAAATGAGTATGTAAAAAATCATGCTTTTTAATAATTCATAAAAGCAACGGGATGTATAGCAGACGAATGTATTTTTAAACAGCTATAACAAACAAACCTTATGTTTCCACATCTCTGTATAGAAAACGTGAGACCAAAAAATGTACCAGAATTTTTTATGCAAAACACGAATAAGGTCCCGAGTTGCGATTCTGAGTACTGACTGGTTACAAGTTCAAATAAAATTTGACAAGTAAATGAGGGTCAGCCCTGAAAATAACGTTTCCTACGTGTTAGGAATTAAAAATACATTTTTTTTGAATAAATAAATGTCTTAATTAATTTAGTTCAATGTTTTGAATATTTTACTTGTCTTCAATCCTTTAATTTCTTTTTTATTGTGACCCGACATATGACAGCACCCCGCTTGATGTTAAGCCAAAGTGTGGTCCATGAATAAATGCCACTGCTAACACAATTTAATAACTGTGAGTACCAATCACATCCACTATGCCGGCCTAGATGGAACCGGCAACTTACAAGCTGATCCCGAAACGTGACCAAATCACTTCACGGTCGTATACTTGTAGGTGGTGGTACTACCCCGGATCGGCAGACTGGGTACCACTGCCTACTACTCTTTGATAACCAGACCCGAAGCAAATATCCATATCTTTTATCTCAAATATCTATCTATCAAAAGCTATGAAACAAATATTTGCTCCGACCGGGGATCAAACCCGGGACTTTACGCGCAACAAACCAGTCGCTAAACCGTTCGTCAAGGCCTGTCGTATTTGCTTTAAGTATTTGTTTAGTATTTGCTTTAAATTTTGAATATTTTATTTCAAACTCCCTTTCAAAGCGAATCTTGACATTATATAAAGTAATGTTTAATGTTAACAAATTGTAATATTAATTAATTTATAGTGCATTTTGGAAGCTGGGTAGAGATCACGTAATTCTAATGGCAATAAATAGTATTTAAGAAATTAATGCATTTTTTAGATTAAATTCGTATAGCATACCACGAATTCGACCAAGAAATTAAAGAAATTTAACATGGGTAAATGATTTTACAATGTAAAAAGTAAACACTACATTAAACAAGGTAAAAGTTATAGAAACATGTATAAAAACGAAATTCTAAATAAATAAGCTTATATGAATATTGGGATATATTATACAGAATTTATACTTCATTCATCTTTGTCGTCGAGGTAGTTATTTTGTGTTAAGCCTTATTTATAATGAGATCCTCGAATGGTCTTTGAAGATCAACTGTCAAAATAAAGCCTCTTTCGATTACGTGAATGGCCCCCAGGAAACATATTTTTAAAGTCTAGTAATACTGTTGAATTATTAGTAGCGGATTAAGATTTATAGCTGAAAACACTAATATAATGTAAAGTAAGAACATGCCTAATCACACATCAACAACACTAGAATTTTTACAAATTTTATGCGGCTTAATATGGCGTTAATTTTGGGTTTGACTTAAATTTTGGTATT
The DNA here is from genome assembly GCA_905220615.1 of Tinea trinotella. Taxonomy (NCBI): domain Eukaryota; kingdom Metazoa; phylum Arthropoda; class Insecta; order Lepidoptera; family Tineidae; genus Tinea; species Tinea trinotella. The sequence goes on from HG992310.1 coordinate 7,004,758, forward strand.
ATTCCGACGTTTCGAGAGCTTTGCAGCCGTCGTGGTCACAGAGAGAAAGAATAAAATAAAATAAAATTGTAAGATCAAAACCAAAATAAACGCCATAGTAAGCCGCATAAAATTCATTAATCAATGTTCGCGCAAAATCTAAGGAAATATAATGTAATATATTATTATGTTCGTTGCACATATTGATGAATATAAATGTATGTATTCAATACATATACGTTCTTTATTTTTATTACAAAAAGGAATTTATTATTAAACTCGTGTTATATTATCTGTAAAGTTTCCTTTGAGGCTCACCTTTGTTATGATATTAGTTAGACCTTTCTATACCTTTCTCGTATAAAAACATACGACTATACAACGTGACCGTTAACTTAGAACATACGAGTTAGGGTTACTAATACTTTTGATACATTTTTCTCTAGGTTGGACAAAAGAATGTATTTTTACTAAATATAAGACAAATATGTAGAAATTCTTGTTGATTAATTAGTATACCTTTAAAACAAATCAGGGAGCACAATGACCATTTGTGCTCTCTGAAAATAATAAATGCATGAATCAAGAAAGAACAATATTTATCTATATTTATCATCATCATCAGCCAGAAAGTGTAGCAAATCATATTTATACCAATATCATAAATACAAAACAAATCTGACTGTAAAATGTAGGACACGCCTGAATAATCAAGGATCCGCAGTAACCGATATGTAAATTGTGGATGGGATGGAAGTCAAAAAGTTGTGCTAAGCTCGTGGAGAACAACACTGAAGATCCATGTAGTAATTAGGGAGTGACAATTTAATTGATTGAATTAATTTCTGCGTGAAAATGAAATATCTACAGATACATAAGATTTTCTGTCTATATATTCTTTTCTACGTCAATATATTCTTTTACATTTATTAATTTTTGTTTGACGAGTGAGGCTGTGGTGCCCAGTCTACCGACCTAAGGTAGTGATACACTTACTAGTGTACAAACTGTAAAGTGACTTAGACACGTTCTAGGATCAGATTGTAGGTAGACGGGACAAACTAGGCCGGCTAGTAGTTGCGACTACACTTGCAGTTATTTAACTATAGTAGCCTAATAGACCGCACTTCAGCTAAACATCAGGCGGGATGCTGTTATATAGTTTATTATATTAGTATACTAGTTTTATTAGTATGTCGATTCACAATAAAAAACAGACTATACTAACTATAACTATATATTACTATACCGTAACGTTATTTCTTAAATAAAAACAAAACGTAATGTAGTGTAAATAGAATAAATTGTATCGCCTTATTGCAACAACATTTTCCAAAGGCAACACGGATCCTGTTTGCTAAAGGCGTGCAATTGCTGAGTTCATTTTGCGACCTGCCGGGAACATGTTGTCGGAGGATTCACCACGACATCCACAGCTGTGCGATATTGCGATTTCTTGCACTAAGCTAATGTAGCCATATTCTAAACCACATTTCAGCATTACATAAAAAAATATTGTGTGAAAATAATAATAATAATCCATCTATTGTATTTTTTATTACCCAGTAATTTTATAATAACTAAATACATCCTCAAGAAATTGGGTTGTCTAGTGCTCATAGCTGTAGTGCTTGTATAAAGAGAGTTGTGCTAGGATCGTGGCAAGTGGCGCTCCATTGTCTGTATCTATCCCTGTGGGAGAAGAGCGTGACAATTTGATTTGAGCTTTCTTATTGAGTATTCGATTTGTTCGAAAAACACCCTTCTGGGATTTAGATTTATAAATTCCTTTCAATCTACTTTCACTCATCCTTTTCATGTGCCCAAACCATAATATAATAAATATAATTAACCTTAAATAATTTAGTACTCTTGTCTGCAGTACTTAAGTAATGCTGAAACTTACAATTATATATATCGGCATTAATGACATGAAATTCAAACTTTTTCATTTTGTGTTATAATTAATCAATCAATTAAGTACATTGATTTTTTCCACAGGGTTAGGTAGAGACAATAAAGCGCCACTTGCCACGATCCTGACACAGCCCCCTCGCTTCCCTTACATCTACAATTCTCTTCATACAAGCTGTACGGTTAGGCAACCTAATTTTCTTGAGGATGTCTCCGATTTGGTCGGAAAACACTCTCCTGGGCCTGCCTTGTTTAAACTAAACATTTAAACTCAAACATTCGTACACAAACTCAACAATCATACAATCAACAACAATCGTAGGTTAGGAATCCCGCATAATGATTAAACCGGACTAGTTTATTATTTTAAGTGACAAAATACAATTTTAGTACAATGCAAAGTACAAACTGCAACATTTATATATGTATTGTGTTTCGTTCTAAATCGGTGCTTAGTTCAAACTTAGAGCATTTATTACCCGTTGTTAGTGCACATTACAAACTAACCGAGTGCTAGATCTGTTTGCACATAACTTTTAATTATTTACGCATGGGACTTATGTTGTTTACAAGCGAATAGGCACTTCAAGCGTTAGGTCATGCAGCTATAACATATTCTAGTTACAATAATATACAATGTAAAATTAACATTGGATTTTAGTATTTTATTTAAAATGGGACTACCGTGATTTCATGTTGACGTCTATTAATTTAAATTTCTATACTAAGCTACTAAACTGCTTGTATCATAGAAACAGGACAACCAAAGTACATACGAGGTGTGTCCGAAAAGTATCCGACCTGCGTTCATATCTCCGCGTTGGTGCTATTCTTCGGCATCCGGGTCGTGGCATCCTTCGAAGTAGTCCCCATTTGATTGAACCACACGCTCCCAGCGGTGCTTCCACCGCAAGAATAGCACCAATGCGGAGATATGAACGCAGGTCGGATACTTTTCGGACACACCTCGTATATCAAAGATACATTGGTACTGGTGAGTGGTTTCGAACCCGTGCACTCGGCTTGCGTAACCATTGCACTGCCACTACACCACGGTACATGTGTTTTTTAAGTATCATTTATGAAATAACAAAATAGCAGCCTTTACTTTTATTATTATTTTAACTAAACATTTTAAAGTTTTTGCAGTCATTTTGATCGTGGTTTGGTCAACTAAATGCTCGCTAAAGTCTTATATTTGATTTACTTGTTTTTAACAAGAATAAATATTTAGTGTTAATTAAAATTTATGTTGATTCTTTTTAACACTAGATACCTATATAAACAATAACTGGTAGGTAATATAGAAATTAGTTATTTCTGTGGGAATGGAAGCGTAAAAACTTGGGTAAAGATTAATTATTAACTTAACCTTCATAGTTCATACCCACGGGATAACCCGCATTTTTACAACGAACGAACAATATTTTTAGGCACATCTTGAAGATTATACATATTTTTATAACCAAGAATGATATTGAGTAATTTTTTAAATAAATATGCATGCTTTTTAAGTTAAGGAAAACAAAACTGTAATGGTGAGAGAAATCATATTTGAAATACATGTAATTGGACTAGTGCAGTAGTCATTGCTTCACAGAACTTTAACATGTTATCAATCTTGAAATAAAGTAATTCGTATTTTTGTTCGTAGAAAAATATGCCGGCCGTGGTGTAGTTAGTGGTAGTGCGATGGTTACGCAAACCGAGAGCTCTGGTGCAAAACCGCTTGCTGGTACCAACGTATCTGTGATATGTGTACATTGGGCGTCCTGTTTCTAAGATACAAGGACTTTTAGTAGCTTAGTATAGAAAAAACAAGCGGGAAATTTAATAAAAACTCGTAACAAACACTTAATAAAAATATTTGCTATTGGACACTTAAAAAACAAAAGGCCCATATCAAAATGAGCTTAGATTAAGATGATGCTTACAAAAGAGTTGTGCCAAGATCATGGAAAGTGGCGCTCAATTGGGTCTGTCTATCCCTGTGATAATTTAATTGATTGATATATCTTTGAGAGTCCGTAGTCACTGTTTTGGACATTCCACTATTTTGTTTAACTTAATCATCAGCCAGAAGACGTCCACTGCTAAACATAGGCCTTCACCTTATAACGCTGTTTCGAACGACAAAATGATAGATAACTTAGTCCCATAACGTAAATTAGTTAATTTAATGAACACCATATTAAATAAAACAGAACTCCACAGGATCTTGTTATGATCTTAAAAGCATACGCTGGAAAACTTAATGTGACTAAGGTGAACTAAGGTCCAGATGATGCATGTCTTCAGGCTGAAATAAAAGAGTAAGAACATTTTTTCAATAAATAGAAAATAACACAATGTTGATGAATTAAACAAATTTTATGCGGCTTACTATTGCTATTATTTTGGTTTAGGTTTTACAATTTTTTATTAGCCGCATAAAATTTGTTTAATTTATTAATGTTCGCGCAAAATCAAAGAAAATATAACAAAATGTTACTTTCTATTTCTTAGAGATAAATATTTCTGTTAACCCGTATGTCATACATATTGGTAAACGTACCGTAACAAATTTATTAAGGTACTGGTTATACGATATTGATGTATCTTATTTTGCATGAATGGGAATTAAATATTGAAGACCTTGTAATAACGACCGGGGAAAAGGTCCAAACTTTTGGATACAACCCTTATAAAGGAAATATAAATCATTTTTCTATATATTTTAATATACATAAAGAAAAATATGTTTCTTTGAATATTTTTAATTGAGACTCAGTACATATTTGACTTCGATCGGTATCTGATGGTAAACAAGTGGACATCTAAGAGCGCCGACGACTAAAAAAATTGATTTAATTTATGGTTGCATCAGTCGCCGTCACTATGCCGACCAAAAATGATTTTTCACGCTTCGTTTAAAGGATTAAAAGTTACTGGATAGGGAGAACATATTATAGGCTGGTAAAGCATAACACTTGTCGATTGTTAGAAAAAAACGATGAGCTGAGAGCTCCATATACCTTTTATAGTTCGACTGCCAAGTTGGTCGACAAAAGCGGATGCTACCCCAGACCTGTGCGCGGTGTAACAAAACAAGGTAGGAACAAGATCAAAGAGCTCCAAGTGTACAGACCGTGAAGTGACTGAATCGCATTTCGGGATGAGTTTGGAATCTTGGATCTCCTCTTTATTATCATCAGGCGGGCCGAGGTCAAATGTCGTGTCACAATTAAAAAAACACATCACCGTCTTTGCTTCGTTTATTAAAAGACGGAAGTTAGTCTTCATTCTAAAGTGTTAAAATTATTGTAGTGCTAATTAATACTTAATAATTAAATCGTATATAGACGAGGTTGTTTGGGTTAATTACCTTAACGTTTCGGTTATATTAGGAGCATATAGCCAAAACGTATAGTGACGGCCGGCATAGTGACAACGACTGAAGCAACCGTCAACTGAGTCAGTTTTTTTAGTCGTCGGTGCTCTTGGAAATGTCTTGCTTATAATTACGATGCGGATTCTCTACAAAAAAAAATACAAGGTGAATGGGGTTAAATTGGCAAGCAGACAGTAGATCTGGGGTAGTACGACCACTTGCAAGTGTACTAACTGAAGTTAGTACTAACTCAGTTTCGGTATAAGAAATTGCCTTTTCCAACTAGGCCAGTATAGTGAATGTGACTGCTACTTGTGGTTATTTAACCGATAACGGACGGGAAAGAAAAGCTCCTGAGTGGAGACCACGAACCGGAAGACGCAGCTCAGGTAGGCCTCTCACTAGGTGGACTGACGACATAGTGAAAGAATGCAACTGGCACCTTGTCGTTCGGAATGGCGCAGTTACCTTCATTCATAGACGGTACCTCAGCCCCATATCATGCGGCTTTTGTTTGTCGAGCCACGATGGAAACAACATTAATTTTGGACATTATAGTTTCAGGTTGGTATTGCTGAATGCATATTGTATTAGAGATATTAGTTATGATCAAAGTCCCAATGTTTGGTTATTGTTTGGAAGTTGCAGCCAAGGCACGTCCGCCGCAGGAAATTACAATTTGAAGTTCCTTTACGTATACATAATAATAATTATAGAAACTATTCGAGAATCTGGGGCAATGCTGAAAGTAATTGTGTTAAATTCAGATTGCAATTTACTTTAAATTTAGCTACTAAATTTAGTGCTATTGAGAAAATAAAATAGCTAAAATGTTTGAAATAAAATGAGATGGAGGAAGCAAAAGAGAAATCCGACGTGAATCCTTAGAACATTTTCCTCTTAGCAACGGTTTGAGCTACAAAACTCTTCATTTAAAATGTTTTTGTTTTCATTTATAATTATAAAAGTACATAAACGCCTTCACTCATTAAGTTAGCGTTTGAGTAAGTTCTTGGTAAAATAATAAAATGGCTTTAAGGGGGATTTATGTTTATAGGCAGTTATTCTAAGAATTGTGTGGTATTTCAATTTATATGTTTGGCTAGTAAAGTGCTTGTATCATAGAAATAAGACGACTAAAGTATATATATATATCAAAGAGAACCCGTCCACGTTCGCTTTAGATTGATTGACTGTTCTAGTACATCTAGACATATATGTTGAATATAGTATGTAGCAACAATTGAATATATAACTATAAACACATGACAAATAAAAATAATAATGTCAAAAGAGCTTTATTAATTAATGAAATTAATAAAAAGTGTATGAAAAGTGAACTGTGGATGTCAAGGAAGATAGTGTATTAAGATTGTGTATTAAGATACATAACTATTTTTCTTGACATCCACCGTTCACTTTTCATACACTTTTTAATAATTTCATAATTTACTTTCTAAGGAAAGTAGCGTTTTGTTGTAGGGAAATTAATATTGTAGGACTTAATACAAATAAAAAACAAACACTTGCGGAGTTAGGTTGGGCAAGTTAAAACGATAATCGTCTCTCGTCGACGATTGGCAAATTAATAAAAGTTAGGCTATATCCACCAAATATCATTTATCAAAAACTGATACCAATTTACAGTTTATATTTAAAACATCAATACAATCGAATAAAAATTGACACACTGTTATATTTTTTTTATCAAGATATGCATTCAAAACAACATAAGGGCTTTACAATACCGATAAACGAGTTATATATCCAACTTATAATTGAACAATCAGATCGTGTGGGCAGACAGCGATAAAGGCTAATGGTCCAAACAAACCATTTATACTATAATCAACAAGTGATAGTTCAACAAAGAGTTTATAGTGCGCGATCATTTGACCTTATTTAGGTTAAAATGCGCGCGTAGAGAACTATTGTTACTTTAGGTGGGTGCCACTTGAACTCACAAAGCGTAGGATGACGATCACTTCGGATAAATTTATGAAGACCATTAATATTTATATTTTTGTCACTTTGAAATAAAGTAATTTAAAAATGTAAGAGGCGGACATTCCTGACATATTTACGCATAAATTTTACCGACTTAATCTTTATAAAAATACTTGTGAATAAAAAAATAAAATACTTTTACTTGGTTGGAATTAGAGGTAATCGTGAACTAACTAAGTTTTTTCAGTCGTTAGCGCTTTTGACACTCCCCTTGGTTATTATCAGGTAAGTCAGAGGCCTAATGTCGCGTCTTATTAAAAAAGAATTATATCTTGATTGAATAATATATGTTTTACCACACAACTTCTTCATAATTGATTATTTTAATCCTACGCATTCACGAGTTATACAAAATATTTTTTAATTTTACCTTGACTAGCCCTGTGAGTAGTGGTCACAGGACTGCACGGGTTTCAACTGCATTTGTTAAGCGTGCGTTTCCAGAATGCAAAATGGTTCGTAGCGAGTATTAAAAATGTCATCTCTATCTTAATTATAGATAGATGCGTTTAAAGATAGCACAGTGCGCGATAGATGTGGTTTGAAAGAAGATGTGGTAACAAGGATTGACGAAGGAATGCTTCGATGGTTTGGGCACATGGAAAAGATAGGTAATATTATATTGATGAAATGGATTTAGTGACTGTAAAGCGGGTATGCAGAGAATTGTGGATGTGAGAGAAGTGAGGGAGTTGTGTCAGGATAGTGGCTAGTGGCGCTCCGTTGTCTCTGCCGGTCGCTGTGAGAAAAAGGCGTGACAATTTAATCGATTGATTGGTAATGATATTCGTATGTCTACATAGTTATAAATGCCTGTAGTTTTTTGTGTGATCTATAAAATGTAAAAAATGAGTATGTAGCTGTCGCTCAAAGAATACACATCCCCAAATTTATGCGTACAAGGGCGGTTTGTTATGCTGAAGCGTTTCCCTCAGATTTATATTACGGATGGACAAATCATAAAACGGCAATATTTCTCTGTTTTCATAAATAACAAAGGATAAAATGAAAGAGACGTCTGAAGCAATATTATATATTGAGTAAATGGTTATTAAATTAACCGAAATTGCATTTTATTCAATATCTAACACAACGATCCCCTGCTGACAAAATATTTATTTTTATTGATACAATTAATGCGGCATCCATTATTTATAACAAGACGAATAAAGTTTCTTCGCTGTTAACCGTTTAAGGAGCATTATTATTTTCTAAAATAAAATATTACCTTTATACTTACAAGTATACAGACCGTGAAGTGATTTGGTCACGTTACGGGATCAGCTTGTAAGTTGCCGGTTCCATCTAGGCCGGCATAGTGGATGTGATTGCACAGTTAATGAATTGTAGTAGCAGTGACATTCATTCATGGACCACACTTCGGCCTAACATCAAGCGGAGTGCTGTCATATGTCGAGTCACAATAAAAAATATATATTGAAAAGTAAATATTGTGAGCTCCATAATAATAATAAAATATAAATAAACATATCTAACATGAATATATATACATACATTAACATCTATCTAAGATGTAAGAGATTAAGAAAAGAGAATGAAAGAAAATTTGTTACTTTAAAGATGAAGCGACCATAGCCATGGAGTAGTGAAGTGTCAGTGAAGCGATAGTCACGCAAACTAAGAACTCCCGGTTCAAAACCACTAGCAGGTATTAATGTATCTTTAAAATATTAAAACGATCGTTCTGTTTCTATGATACAAGTACATTTAGTAGCTTAGTATAGAAATGTAAAAATATATATATCTTAAAAGCTTCCTGGATCTGTTGAGAAGGATTGTTTCACTACTTTTACTTAGTTATTTTAAGGATCTCTACACGGTTTTGCGGTAAAACACTGTATAAAAGGTGTATTTATTGCTATATGTGGGTATTCAGCGATTTTTTTATCTCGACCCGGCAGATGATAAGCAAGAGGAGGTCCAAGAGTAACGACGACTGAAAAAAACGAGTTAGTTCACGGCTGCCCCAAAGGTGCTTCTAACATGTACGAGTAGTTGCATAAAGTGGTGCTTAAAATGGTTGCATAAAGAAACTAACTTATATTGTAGGTATTCAACATTAATACCTAACAAAGTAAAATTAATAACTAAAGTTGTTCAAAAAGTTACGATACTGTTCAATTAATGTTTTCACACAGCTCAGTTTTGCCTAGTTTCATGTGAGTTGTTCGCAACTCCAAACCCAATTGTAACAGCAAAATTTCAAATGATTATTTTGTTTTTGTTTTAGGAATGTAGAGTATTCATTTTATTCCTTCTTTATTAAGAAATATTATTAACATATATTTGTAATTTGATGTGGATGGATGCGATAAACGAAGCAGACCCACGAGAGTGTTTTTTTTTTACCAAATCAGAAAAATCCTCAAAAAAGTTGTGCCCGTAACAGTAGAACTTCTTTGAAGAGAATTGTGGATGTGAAAAAATTGTGGGTGTATTTAAAAGGCGTGACTATATGATTTAATTGATTGATAAAATAATATAATTTATAGATAAATGTTGGATTGACGAAAGCAATTTATAAATCTGATGTGGATGGATGCGTTAAACAAGGCAGGCCCAGGAGCATGTTCTCCGATCAAATCGAAGACATCCTCAAGAAAGCTAGGTTGCCTAGTGCCCATAACCTTAGAGTTTGTATAAAGAGAATTGTTGATGTGAAGGATGCGAGGGAGTTGTGTCAGGATCGTGGGAAGTGGCGCTCCATTGTCTCTGCCAGATATTTATTGATTGATAACTGTTGGAATTACTTTAATGTTAATTCATTTTTTATTTATTATTTCATTTTTAAATTATTATTTCATTTTTAATTATCAAATAATGTATTACAAAAGTATGGTGACTAAATATTAATAAATATTGTAACCGATACAATGCTTTACCATCCATTATCGTGAATGGCACTTTTGATGTAATAGAAACCAAGTGCTACTTATAAGTACCTATTTTGTTTACGAACGATTGTTTTGTGACTTTGACCTGTTTCTTTCATTGATATTTATATCAGTATAAAGTTCATTTTTTTATTTAGGAATGACGTATATGAATTTATTACCAGTAGCGCTTGATTAAATTTTTTAAATTGAAAATATTATAATGAATTTTTAACATTTAATACAAACGTTTAAAACGCTTGGAATACCGCGTTCTCACAGGGCGATTTGAGTTGATCAAAATTTGTCGTTTAACAAAAAATCGAAAGTAAATATTGACTGTAGCGTTCTCACGGTTCAATAATAATCGACTCAATATAACACGTGTTATTACACTATCTGTCCATTTTAGCATTTTTCTCGTTGATGTGGACGCCACAATTCACATTTTATTTTACAAACAAACAAAATACTGGTGATAGAGGAATGCAATACAGTACATAGGTACATACATCGCGCTGATTGACTGACTGATTATTCAATGCAAGTTGAACGAACAAGTTCAGACGAGTCGATTCGCTGTCAGCTGTCAAATGAATCAACAAAAGTAGAATAGTCTTTAACTGTTGTTGAATAGATATTTATTGCTTCAACTTGATTGAAAGTCTGTTCAGACGGTTCAAATCACAAACGATTTCGCAGTTGATCAACAAAAATCGCCCCGTGAGAACGCCCCATAAATATCCGCTTTCTGTCGATCGCATCGGTAGTCGAACTAAAAGTTTTTTTAATGTGAGGCGGCATATGTCAGCACCCTGCTTAATGTTAGGCTGGAGTGCGGTACATGAATGGAGGTGACTACTACTACAGTCAAATAACTGTAAGTAGCAGTCACATTCACTATGCCGGTTCGACCTTTAGTTGAAGAATGACCCCATGTGTCCTCATCCTATAACTTTGAATCCTTCATACAAATCGTAAAAAAGCATGGTGACGGCGACTGAGGCGATCGTATACTGTAAAGGGTCTACAGTTGTCGGCGCCCTTAAACTTCACCTTGTTTTACAATCAGGCAAGTCGAGGTCAGATGTCGTGAGACGCCATATCTGTATTTGTATTTTGTATTTTTTTGTATTTTTATATTTAGTAAGTGAGCAGATACACTGCACTTTTACACGTCGAATACATTGATGGTTAAAATTTTATTGCCGCCGATCATTGGCCTTGTCAATATAAACAATTATACAAAATTAAATATTATTCAATTGATAATAGCTGCAAAATTGTCAATCTTATAAATATATGTATATTTAACAATTTTTAATTAGCTTGTTAAATATATTTATAAGATTAATATATTTAAATTTAATCTGACCTTGACCTAAAATATCAATCATATTGTCAAGCCTTTTTCCCACAGGGATAGGCAGAGACAATAGAGCGCCACTTGCCACGTTTCTGACACAACCCCTCACTTTCCTCACATCCACAATTCTCTTCATACAAGCTCTACAAAATAAACTAAATATCTCATGTGATCTACATGTGGATGCACAGTTTAATATCCCACAATAAAAATATTCCACTCATATCATACTATTTTTCTTGCTCTAAGGAGGGCAATTTATCAAAAATCCAACAGAAAGAGTTATGGTCGAATACAGGAAATCGTTTTCATTGGAATATTATCTCAAGGAGAAGGGCGAAACTTTTACAAAGACTCCGGTCATGGAATTTTATATGAGGTTTATACGAAATTAATTGAACGAAGATGAAAGGACTTCGGTTTTAGCGACCATCGAAGAATACGCCGAGTTTATTAAATCTTTAGAAACTAATTTCAATAGGATTAATTAATTAAATCTTTTTGAATCGCCTAACATCTTGACTTAAGTATTTAAACCTAATTTAATTACCTACTATAAATTCCAAACTACTTAATAACTCCGACTGAGAGAAAAAAAAACATAAACAAATAAGAATAAAATAAAACAGCTGACTTAGGACTAGCTAACAAAATAGTTGCCCCTATCACTTTGGTTATCAATTCACAAGTTCCCTTTCGGCATTAGCTTGAATTAGTGAACCAAATGACCCCAGACTAGAACTTCCGACTGCCAGCCTCGCATTTTCATTTATGTTGACAGAAATTTTCAAAGAAAATAAATTGATTTCTTACAACTGTATTATCTTATACACGTTACATTGCTGCCTTTTGTATTTGTTTAATAAATCTTAAGCAAAATAAAGAGGCAATGGATATTGAATTTAGGCACGTATTCGAAATAATCAGTGTATTTTAGTAGAGCTTCAACGGAGTCTGGCTTCGTAGTGTTCAGTGTAAAAGTAACGCGAATGGATGAACCACGCTGATTCTGCTGTGCGATTACACATCCGCTACGAACGATGTTTTGGCGGGAAAATTAAACACGAAATTAGTGTCAATAATGACTCTTAGATCTATACACTTTTATGTATATAGTAAGTTAGTGTGCTCATAGACCTATCTAAATAATTCAAAGTTATAAAGACTGTAAATTTATTAATTAATTTACGTACTATTAAGTTGTAAATAATTTACGTGTTATTTGAAGAAAATTATTATTGTCAGACTAAGGTGAGTTTCGTATTGAAGTTTATTCAGGTACTTAAGTATATAACATCTTAGTTACGCAGGTTAATTAATATGAACTCGTTAATATTAATACCAACACAGTACAAAACAAATAATAAATATAATTAGATAAAACGTAATAGCGCATATCTTATTTACAATAACAAAAAAACAATTCTATAATATATTTTTTTATTGTGGCTGATATAACCGGCATACTTGGAACCGGCAACTTTGTTTCTCTTTGATCCCGAAACGCGACTCAGTCACTCACGGTCTTTTACACTGATCCGGTGTCTTGTACACTGGATCGGCTCGGCATACTGTACAAATAACCACCAACAGTCTGCCTACCCCTGCGTGATAGGTGAGCACTTTCAGCCGGCATAGTGACATCGTCAGCGTTCTTGGAATTCCTCTAGCACCGAATAAGTCGAGTCTTAAAAAAAGCATCAATGAAAGAAATAAATAGAAAACTAAATAAGTTTTTTTTTCAATAAGTACGAGTACTAACCTAAAAAGTGAAAAGCTCAATAAACGTCTTATACTTTTTGATGTAACTTGGGAAATACTACAAAAATCAGGTTAAAACACAATCTAACTTTAAAATAGGTTTAAATTTTCTTCTAATGGTATCCCTGGAGACGAACTCGTCTTTTACTCTTACATTGCATTTCCCTTTTGTAGAAAGGAACGAAGAAAACGTAAGAAACTTTTACTTAGAGAACGTATTAGGTTTAGGTTCTATTCTATTCTGTATCCTATAAAGATTTTCTATTTACTTATAAACCAATTTTGATGATTGGTAATTTCTGTTTTTGTTTAATTTGTAATTTTATTGTTTGGTAAACTACCACTGTTTTCTTTATCATCAGCGCTCTCAGATTGTCCCTAGCTTACTTTTAGTCAAGTCGAAATTAAATAAAAAATATATATATGAATAATAATAAAATATATGAAATAAAAAAAGCATAGGAAAATTACTTAAAAAATATATATTACCATTTTAAGAGCTTACTACCAAAAGAAAGAAGGAAGAGTATAAATATTATTTAATTTTGAATAAATCAATCAATTAAATTGTCAGGCCTTTTTGCCACAGGGATAGGCAGAGACAGTGGAGCGCCACTTGCCCAACTCCAACGCTTTTCTCGCACAAATATAAATAAATAAATAATTACAAATTAATGTAACAGAACGTAACTGTGAACACAATCCAAACGGTACCTACATATATAAAGTTATTTTTCATAACATACATGAACTTTCATTCATAAACATACTTGTATATTCAAGTAGGTATGACATGACATATAAGGTTAGGTAGACACAATTCGGCATTTAATCAATGCGTACCAATTGTGGACAGTGCATAGGTGTATTTTGCAAATGTCCTATGACTCACGTTTACTATAAATGGATTGAAGTTCGTATTGACAAGGCTGTCCAATGCTAGTTCAATAACAACTATGTATTACGTTACAGCTATACGAACAGGTAGGAAATATTCAACAATTATAAATAAATTATATTATTATATTATAAATTTAAAATTATATTAATTTAAAAAATGAGACAGATAATTTGTGTTTTAATTTTTGGGTTGAAAGACAGTTGGTGATATTTCTCACCTCACATGTATTGTCTACAATTTTCTAATGGATCAAAGGAGACCCAGACTTAAATGCCCACAGCAATTCGGCTCGCAAAAAAATGCAGGTGTTTTCTTGCCCAGTTTGCCGACCCGGGTAGAACCACTAGTTTTAAGTGTATACAGACCGGGAAGCGATTTAGTAGCGATTCGGATAAGCTGCCGGTTCCAGTCATTTAATATTTAATTGTAGTAGCAGAGCCTTCATTCATGGAATGTTTATCTTGATCCATTCTAGTGTTTTCAAATAGGCCGGCATAGTGGATGTGACTGCTACTTACAGTTAATTGATCATAACTCAAGTAATATTTTTTCCTCTATTTATTTTTAACAAATCTACACTAAACTACTTGTATGTCCATGCTCTTGTATCCAAGAAACTTGCCGATCAAAGTACTAACATTAAAGACACGAAAACATTGCTAACGGCAAGTGGTTTTGAACCGGGGTGTCTTTGTTTGCGATATCATTTCTACCACAAGACCACGGTCGCCGTATTCCGGTCCGCTCTAATTTATCTTATTAAATTGTAAAAAGGTTAAATAGAATCTAAATCGTAAGAAATAAAATTGAATTATTTTACGAATTTTATTTCTCTACAAATTGAATTTTATTCAACACACGTGATTACAGCACATGCAAAACGTTTTGGTTCCGCTCCATTTCTCGAAGCTATTAAATCGCTACATATGCTTTTGTATGAGAAATACCGGTAAGCGATTCTAATAATAACAACATAAGTAATGTATTTCTTTTATTGTGCCCTTGGCTTACCTGGTGGTAAGCATGAGGAGGTGCAAGGGTGTCGACGACTCTAAAACCTTACGCAGTTGGCATATAAAATACCGGGACTAAGGACTGAGCTGGCTGCAGCCGTGTCCACTATGACGGTCTGGTAAGATGCCCCTTCAGGTACACTGCGATTAAAGGATTCAGATTTATAGCATAAAGAAAGGTAATGTTGTCGCCGCAGCAGTAGGCGCTTCTTTAAAGGTATGATTCCGCCGGCGACTGCAGACCGCAGACTGTAGACTGCATGCTTGTTTGTATGAGATTGATTCCGTTCAAGGCATCACTAGTCTGCAGCCACCGCATCAATATTGTTTCCAAACATCATATTTATAATCTATGAGTTAGCAAATGCTGATTGTCGCAATAGTGTCGCTTTGCACGGAATCAATCTTATACACACCAGGAGTGCACTTTGCAGTCTGCAGTCGCCGGCTGAATCACACCTCATCACACACCATTAATTCCACGAAAACAGCAGTGTTAAATAAAAAGACCGTAAAATGAGACAATTTTATCAATTGTTGGTGCTCTTGGACTCCTTGGTTACGATCAGGTAAGTCGAGGTCAGATGTCGCGTCTCAATAAAAAAAAACTATTTAGGTGATATAGTCGATCTAAGCCGAAATGACGCGCCCCTTCACCGCATTTACGCACACGAGAAAACATAAAATATGAATGCAACACACCGAAAATGCAATTGTAATTGGTCATTCAGTTGCTGGTTGGACACAAAAGGAGGAGCACGCTGATAAAGTATAACAGTATAGTTAGTAATATTTGCATTCACACATTTAAATAAACTAATGAAGTGGACGGGCGCCTCATTTATAGTTAGACAAGCTATACTATATTATTAGGTTTGGTTTACATAATAAAAATACATTTGAATGTAGGTACTAGGTCAATCAACAAATGGGATAGCTAATTCTTATTCCGATATTGAAACGGAAGTTATAAACATTTTCTTTTTAGGTATAACAGGAAAGGCGCATTAAGTAGATTTCGATTTGTATTCATTATGTCTTTGTCGGAATTTTCCTATCAATTTATTAGCTCAGTAGAGAATATCAATTATTTTGATTTTACCATTTTGTCAAAATTGTTTTTTATTATTTCACTTTGTCTATTAGAATGTGTTCAACGGGTCGCAATTGCTATTCCACATGGATTCGATTACATAATCATACAACCAAATCAAGCAATTATCATTTATTTATTTATTTTTATTGTGTCACGACATCTGACCTCGAACTGCCTGATGTTAAGTGGTCCATAGTGACGACAACTGAAAAAAACGAGTTTATTCACGGCTGCTTCAGTCGCCGTAACTATGCCGGCCAAAGGTGCTTCTTTAAATTATTATCATTAACACGCTTTTTTCCTACAGAGAAAGCAGAGACCATGAAGCGCTACTTGCCACGATTCTTACCCAACTCCCTCGCTTCCCTCACATCCACGATTTTCCTCATACAATTGATTCTTCTTTTACTCCAATTAAATTATAAATATTAAATTCACTAAGATAATAGAATTCGCATGCTAATAACATTATTTTTGTTATTATAAAGGCACACATCCTTTGTTATATTTGTCAACTTTGTAACTCTTGACAGAGCGAATAAAGAATACCGTTGAATCTAGAAAGTTGCACTTTATATTTTACATAAATTATTACATTCTAAACAAAATACCGGCTAAATAACATACTACATTATTATTCTTCATTTTATAAATACAAAAGAAAAAGCATTTATAATTACGCTAATACGCAAAGAAAATTGCAAAAGAATTCCGCATTAAAGTTTGGTTTTTATTATCTAAAAAGAAAAGCGAAATTAGCTAAGTCTCCGCCAAAACGACGTCATTTCGCTAAAGGATGGTGATTATTGAAACGGGTCACTGCGCTCGCAACAACTTTTTTAATCGGTAGTACGCTGTCCGCAACATTTAAAAAATTCTTGCTTATATTTAAAAAAAATATTATCAATGAATTAAACAAATTTTATGCGGCCTACTATCGCGTTTAATTTGGTTTTTATTTTACATTTTTTTTATTATTCCGTCTCTCCGTGACTACGATGGCTGAACTCTCAAAAGTCGGAATAATAAAAAATAAAATTTAATAATATTTGTTTAATTCATTAATTAATATTCGCGCAAATCTAAGAAAATATTATCACTTCTAGGTATCGTCTTAAATTGTTTTAAGTAAGATTTATGCACAGAAATGCATGTTAACATTTGTTGAAGTTCGCGAGTGCTATTTTACAGAGTGAAGCGGCGATCTTTCGGATCTCGCCCAAGGCCGAGTACTGTCATATCTTCTCATTGTTCAAATGGGAAATGAAACGCGGATTTTCTTCTTTGACGGACTTTGTGAGTTGTCTTTCATCACACAAGTTAGATATCATTGCAAAGGCTCGGTTACGACTGCGCGACAAATATTTGCGGGACATTAAACACATTGTTTTTCTGTACTTTTCTTATGTCTTCATTTTGTTTCAAATAGTAAACTAAAAGAGATTTATTTCAATGGTTAAAATTAAAAGTATATTAACTATAATTAATTAAATTATTCAATAGTTAGATTGGAAATGGTGACCGTTGTCGAGTGGTAGTGAAATGGTGTCTCAAACCAAGAGAACCCGGTTTAAAATTACTTGGCAGCAATGTTTCTTTCATATATACTTTGGTTACCGAGTTTCTATGATATAAGCTCGTTTAGTAGCTTGCCATGTAATGGCAAGTGGTCGTCCTGTTTCCATGATACTTTAGTAGCTTAATATAGAAAAAAAGAATAAAATGTAGTTGCATTTAAAATTTCGCTGCTGGAGCCGGAATTAGAATTAATGTAATCGTATATTAGGTAAATAAACAAGTATGAAAATAGACGCTCGTAGATAGATGACGGACGTGCTGCTTGTCACTACTTGATTTACAACATTATACAAAATGTAGATACCTAGTTGTCAGTTAAAATATAGCTAGAAAATGTCAAGAATATACTAGTAACTATACTCACAAATCCACGTAAAATATATCGAAAAGCTTTTACGCAAAACATTTGTATGGAAAGAGATTCATTACCGCATTGTCATTGAAGAATCGAACCAATTCATTCGAAGTAAGAAACAGAAATGTAAAAAAGAACTAACGTCACATTCACTACACAAATCCAATTCTCACGGTAAGAGCTTTTATTTAGTACTTTTGTATTTATAATAATTTAGGAAAGTGGACCTTATTCACCCGCTTGTACGTGTGTATTTTAGAATAGTTGCGTGGCACTGATTTACATTTGAATCATCAAGGTAAGTGGCAGTTAAATTTATTTTATTTTAATGAGCCTCATATGACAGCACTCCACTTGGTAAGCTGGAGTGCGGTCCTTGAATGTAGGTGACTGTTAGCTACTACAGCCTAATAACTGTAAGTATCAGTCACATCCACTATGCTGGCTTAGTTGGGACCGGCAACTTACAAGGTAATCTCTAAGACTAAGACCGCACTTTAGATTAACATTAGACGGGGTTTTTATATTCAAAATATAAAAATGTATACATAAAAGTAGTAGTACTACCCCGGATCGGCAGGCTACCCAGCAGACTACCTACCACTCATTGACAACTAGACGAACCAGACCCTGCGTAATAACCGCCACTATTTTTTACTAACAAATATCAGTAATATTCAATTGAAATAATAAGTATTACAAGTAAAGGCTATGAAACAAATCTTTGCTCCGACCTGGAAACTAACCCGAAACTACGCTAACCAATGCGCGACGCCCGTCTCGTCACATAAGTTACAGTTGTACTCAATATGCATGACAACTGAATTCATCTTGCATAGATGTCGTCGGTACTTATGGATTCGTGGTAGCTTTCACATAAAATAATAATGGAATCAGGGGTTTGTTTGTCATGTCTATAATTACGACGTCAACATTCATTTTAAAGCACTTACTTTTCCTGGAGCGTATTGTTGCATTAATGTTTGTGGATGCTTTTAGTTTCAGGTAGATATGTATTATTTATAACATAATATAATATATGTTAGTCAAATACAAAATTACTGTCTCGACATTCAAAAACAATTTATGATTATAAAATACGGCGACTGAGGCGACCATGCTAATGAAGCTGTTCTTGATCACCATCAGGCAAATAAAACATATTTAATAATAGTAGTATGAATAGAAAGGCGACCGTGGTGTAGTGGCAGTGCAATGGTTACACAAACCAAAGAGCACGAGTTCGAGGCCACCCACCGGTACCAATGTAAGTTCGATATATGTACTTTGGTTGTCCTGTTTCTATGATACAAGCACTTTAGTAGGTTAGTATAGAAATGTTTATAAATAAAATTATGGATATGAGAGAAGCACGAAAGTTGTATCAAAATCGTAGAAGGACAATGATGATGATGATTAATTTGAATAAATTTGAATTACATGTGTATTATTTACTATAATTACCTAAATAATATTCTTAATAGTGGTTTAGTTAAAAACCAAATAGGAAGGATTATAGAAAATGAATTGTACCAAAACAAAAAACCTGTAAGTCACTTCACGGTCTGTATATTGTACTGTACTGCTTCGGATCGGCAGGATGGGTACCACTGCCTACTACTCATTATCAACCAGACCCAGCGCAAACATCCGCCTCTTTTTATTATTAACAAATATTTGTAATATTTTGGGAAGCTAGGCTTAAAGAGCACGACTTCGCTATTTCTGTCCTTTACTATTGCACGAATAACTTTTTTTTATTGTGACACGACATATGACCTCGACCCTCCTGATAATAAGCAAGAGGAGATCCAAGAGTGATGACGACTGAAACAACCGAGTCAGTTCATGGCTGCCTCAGTCGCCGTCACTATGCCGGCCAAAGGCAATATTGTTACTATTGATTAAATCAAAATATTGCAAACATATTTTAATAATGCACATCTCCATAATAGGTACTTTCGTTCTAAGTGATATTTAATGTTTGTGTTGTAAATTGGCTGTAAATCTTAAAATAGCGTTATTACGTATAAATATGAACATTGCATTCGGTTCGCAGACGTACATTTCTAAATTTAGTCCTTTATATAGTAGTATAAGAGTCGTACACATTGCTTCTCAAACATCTTGGCTCCTCGCCCACATTCTCAAGACCAAAATTTTTTCAATTGCCTCGAAAATCAATATGTAAAGGACAAATAAATTAGTAAACTTTATTATACATAAATACATATAAAAAATGATAAAATAAAGAAATAAGACATTCACATACATGGCTATCCTAGTGAAGGCGATTAAAGCAACCTGCAAAAGTGGTAGGCAATAGGCCAGTCTGCAGATCTATGGTAGTACCATCACACACACCACTTACTAGTAAATAAACCGCGAACTAAATTAGACGGACGTGTTTCAAATAGGCCGGCATAGTGGATGCGACTGGTACTTAGTAAATAACCTGTTGTGGCTCTCGCCTCCTTTTATACCTCACCTCAGCCTAACATTAGGCGGGGTGCTTTGTTATTAAAAGGTATTTTTTTTAAATTGTAACTCGACATATAACAGCACCCCGCTTGATGTTAAGCTGGAGTGAGGTCCATGAATAGATGTCACTGCTACTACAATTCAATAACTGTGATTAGAAATCACATCCACTATGCCGGTTTAGTTGAAACCAGCAACTTACAAGCTGATTCCGAAATGTGACCAAATCACTTCACGGTCTGTATACTTGTAAGTGCTGGTACTACCCCGGATAGACAGACTGAGTACCACTGCCTACCACTCTTTAAAAATACAGAGTATGTTGTCATCAATATTAATATTTTTAATAGAAGTTATCTATTTTAACGATACTTCAAGCACATAGCTTTATTTTTAACTTCAAAAAAAGAGGATGTTATCAATCCGTTTTATTGAGTTGCGTTTCAACCAGTATTGGTTAACCGTAGCGCCCGCATTGGGAACCCATGGCCTGATATATGGAGCGTGAAGTGAGCCAATGCATCTGTTTGGTGTGGCCACGTGAACTTATGAATGGTAAAAATAACCGGCGCCAAACAGGCACGCACGTCGACTTCATTATTTACCACAACTTCTTATTTACGACTCTGAGTAACGAATGTTGCTTTTACTTCATAAAGAGATCGTAACAATCGACCTAAGTTTATCGCATTGTAAATATACAAGTCTTTGTTTTCTTTATCCGACGGTTTGTTTTATACTTTTACTCGATGTAGGAAGAAATACAATAAAACCAAAGAATTAAAAATATCATTAAAAGTGTTTGAATATAGTACATATAATTCAATATTTTTTTGTAATCCGTGAACCTTTTAAATCACAACAAATTTTCTATAAATAAAGCCTTATTTAATTTACACTAATTTATATAAACGGTATGTATGTCTACAATTTAAAAAACGACTATAAACACGAAAAACTGGGAATAATAGATGTTAACATTAGAAATAAATAACATCAATCTTTTCCAGTATTTATTGGAGAAGATTAAAAATGTGACGTCAAATTAATAATGGGATCGTGGTGTAGTGGTCACGCAAACCTAGAAACCCGGTTATAAAAATGAGAGAAGTATAAAAATGAAGAAAAAATAAAACTAGTGATAACTTTTTTTTATTATCTCTATTGAATTTGGTTACCGGCAATTTAAAAATTTTAATATTATAAGTACAACTTTAAATTAAAATGAAATAATAAAAAGTTTAAATGAAATTTTTTCAGCAATAGGAAAATTTAATAAAGTAAAATTGTAAAATAGTCATTTATCATTAAATATTCTGTTGAATAAGTTAACAGAATAACTGAACAGCTTAAGTAAATACCCTGAAACTTAAAGTTATGTTTTTCATCTTCATCGTTCAGTGGATTCGGCGAAATATCAAAGTAATTTCAAAGACTTGAAACCCTCCTCGACATATCGCCTAGAGACATTCGCTGCCCTTTCTTACAATAACTTTACCTTAAATAAATTAATTATTATTTTTCCTTATTCAAATTGATATAGGAATATGATTGTAGAAAAAAAAGCCAATTTGAAATTCAATTATGTCTGCACTCGAATAAATTGAAAATTTAATTTTAAAATCACAAAAAATAACTTAGATTATTTTTAGAATTTATCCTAATCACAATACAATATAATACTCGTAATAACAGTATATTTTACAATTTTTCATAAAGCTTCCTTGGCCTAGTTTATAAACTCGCGTTTCATCCAGAAAATGATTGCTCGCACAGTGGACGTTAACGCAAATACATCTGTACCTAATATAGCTAAGTACTTGTTTTTTAAAAATAACTTTCATATTTTTAATTATTTTTCTTAAAATAAAAAAAGCCTTCTGTAGAAGGAATATTAAACAAAACTAGGTATCCAAACTTATATTATAACCGTGGAGTTGGTTCATAAGAATAGTATTGTTAATGCAAAGGAAGGAAGTTCAGCTTCTGTGGAAAGTAGCGCTCCGTTGTCTTTGACTATCCTTGTCAGAACTAAGACGGAATAATTTTGCTATTCAATGAAAGCTGGCAATGTACGGGTATTTCATTTCCCATAAACAGTTATGTCATCGATATTAAGTTTAAAAATACTGGAAATATTTGGTATCAATGTCTGTTATACAGCTACGAGTAGTTTAATCACTATTTTACAAAAGCAATTTCCGTGACTTTGATACAATACGAGCATCGAGCTGTAGTTAGCGTTTTGACTTTCCAAAGAGATTCTCAGGTATTGTCAGCTTTCAAAGCTCAAGGCCGCTTGTGATAAAACTATATGATGGTAAATTAGATTTGATATCTACTGTTGAAACATAAACGAAATTAAAATAGTAAAGTCTCTTACTTTTGAAATTAAATAAAAGATTTTCCGCCTATTTATCGAAATTTTAATCAGACGCTTCGTAAGTTTTGCAGATATCGCCGTCGCGGGGAGACTTCTCATTTAGCATTTATTGTAAAAGTTTCCAAAACTACTCTCAACGTCTTTCACTCAGAGACTACAAAAATATTGAATGAGACGACCAACCACTTTAGTTACCTGCGACAGCGATTGCTTTCAAAACGCTTCGTATCATAATAAAAAAATGCTTATAACATAATTAAATTCTTTAAAAAATATAGGTATTCTAAAAAAAAATGGTATGATTTAATAGTGATTTCCATTGTCTAAAAATAAAAGTTATTGTAATTCATTTGTGTCTAACCATCTAGAAAGCTTTCTTGTTTTTTTGTAATGTGAGAGACTTATGTCCTACATCATTAAACTCAATTTATTACATGAATGATAAAATGCACGCATTATATCATTCAATAAAATGTACTATATTGAATGATATAATGAGGTGACTTGATTGGTACCTGATATTATTTTTTTTATTAGGCCACATGACGGTAACAATTTTATTACATCGGTACAAGGAAGTGGTTTCGAACCCGTGCTCTCGGTTTGTATGACCATTGCACCACCATTACACCATAGTCGCTTTGAAATCAGATTAGAAGCTAGCAGGACACGGCCTCTCCACTTAATTAATTTATCCGAATACGGGCTTATAAAGGAAATAGACACACCTGACGTTTTGTCACTTTCACTTTTTTATTTTAATGTGTATTATATAATTTAAAATAGGCATCCTGATACTCATATTCGTCAACATGCAGGAAAGTTGTGCATTTGTAACATCTACTTATTTAAACTTATTAGGAAGTTAGGCAGAGGAGTTTAGGTTTCAGCCTGTATTATATAAAAACCCATCAAAAAGATTTAAACCTAATTATCTCAGGGGCGTAAGGATGCATGTATTATTAATGAGACTTTATAAAATTAATTTTGTATACATTGTATTTATGTAAACATCGCTCAGCCCTAATGAGTTTTCAATCACGCTCTTGCAAAATTTTAGATAAACTTGATTAATTATAATTAGGCAACAACACTCATTACGTTGTATACTTTACTCTATACATTACGCTCTGAACAACGATTGTATAACTCGTATATACAATACAATTTTAATTAATCAACCTTTCATATTGTCACCTTTATTCCATAGGGATAGGCAGAGACAAAGAAGCGCCACCTGCCATGATCCTGACACGACTTCCTCGTTTCCCTAACATCCACAATTTTCTTCATACCATTTGGTAGAAAAACACTTCTGGGTCAGCCTTGTTTATCCACATCAGATTTATATATTTCTTTCGTCAATCTACTTTTACTCATCCTTTTCATGTGCCCAAAACATATTTAAAAACAATATCAATATTCAAGAATGCAATTTTTCGCGGTTTGGTACTAACTACGCAGTCTGTTTGTAGGCGGGATGTTTTCATAATGTCGAGCCACAATAAAAAAAAACATTATTAGGTTTAGTTAGTGCTGATGAATTTCATTGAAATATTTTTACAAGTAAGCGTGGGTGTAGCGGCAGTGCAATGGTTACGCAATCCGAGATCACAGGTTCGAAACCACCCACCGGTACCAATGTATCTTTGATATATACTTTGGTTGTCCCATTTCTATAATACGAACACTTTAGTAGCATAGTATAGAAATGTATAATAAAAAATAGAGAAAATAATATTAGGTATAAAAAAATTACACGTGGTTTAAATTCAAGATAATTTAAAGGAAACGTTTTATCGTTTAATTAATATAAATAATAAACTCACGACAATGTAATTACCTCATAATTACTTGTGGCTCGTACCTTTTGCTCGAATCATTATTAGAATAACAATTTCTCTCCTCAAATTAATTATGTTGTGTTTGTTTATTAACTCTTGTACGTAATTTAATTATAGATCCAAAGATCTCTTTTTGTGGTAGATAGTCACCTAAAAAAACGTGACTCTTTTTTACGTAACGTTTCCAGTATGTGCAGTGAGGCAGAGACAATTCACCCTAGAACCTATCGTTACACTGACTAAACTTGCCGAAAAATTCGCACAATTTTTGCTCCAATATGGCGCCAATTAGAGTTTACATTTTGTTTGTTTAAAGTCTAAGCTACTAGAAGTGTATCATAGAAGTGGATCGGGACGATCAAAGTATGTATTACAAATATATTTTAGTGGTTTTAACTTTCCACATCTCTACGCCACGGTCACCTTCATTTGGTTGGCTTCATGACTTAGATAAGAATAAAAAATTCATGTACACAAAATTGTTAAGATTTTTACTACATATATTTATATTTGACAATAAATATAATGAATAGAGATCGTTTCAATATTAGTATACATCACAGTATATTCCTATTCAGTTGCAGTTATTATAACTTACCTATCGATTAATCATTATTGATTTTAAAATTATAATTTTTTAATTACAAAAAATAAAAATATCTAATAAAATTATTTATTTTGGTTTTTTTTTTCATTATGGCTTGACATATAACAGCATCATGCCTGATGGGAAGCTGGAGTTTCGTTATGAATGCACTTTGTCTCTATTGTTCTAAAATTTTAGTGTGAACTTGCATTAAATTGTTAAAATATTTCAGTATGAAGCTGGAGTTTAGGGAATGTGCTTTGGTGTATTCTAAAATGTTTGAGCATGCTATGAAAGTCGATGCTACCGAAATGCTCACTTTAATAAAGTTCTATATTGCTTATCAAAACATTCTATTAGTACATTTTCTATAGTTTAGTGTATTCTATTCTATTATTGTTTGCATGCTTTCTGATGTTATAGTAGGATATATTTTAAAGTCACTATCCTAATTTAAATATGGGTAGAATAAAAACATATAGTGATATAAATATAGTAGATACAATGTTGTTAAAATATTACAAAGAAAACTCTATTACTTGGTAATAAGAGTAACTATTTCTTTTTTAAATTTTAAAATGAAGATTTCTTTTCACAAATTGTTCTTAAGTTACTTCTGAAAATAGTTTTCAGTTCGTTGAATACGTAATAGTCATTCTGCAATTGTGTAAATTCTACAAATTGTTTCAGAAAATGGGTTGGAACACCGGAAGCCGTGTTGTTTGCCTTCTTACGAAAACTAAAAGCAGAATACTATTATATTTAGGTGTTATTTTTTATAATAACATCACTATGAATTGTTTTCAAAAAAAATTGGTAATAAAATTGTAGAGAAGTTTCATCCTTAGCCAAACGAGGCAGGTTATTGTTTGTGAACAAATATTTGTGACAGCTAGCTTCATCATCGTGTTTTAAAAGAGTAAAATGATTTGCTACTTTACAAAAAAATACGAAAGCAAATTAAATCACAATAAATTATTACGCCTTTTTTCACAGGGATAGGCAGAGACAATGAAGCGCCACTTGCTTCGATCCTGACACAACTCCCTTGCTTCCCTCACATTCACTAGGGCAACTATGGGCACTAGGCAACCCAGTTTTCTCCTGGATGTCTCCGATTTGGTCGGAAAATACCCAAAATGTTATTAGGTGTAATATTTTTTATACAGTTTTTTTATATTTTTAATATTTTCACACTAATCGGCCCGGCCCTCTTTAAAAATATTCAAACTAAAGTTAAATCTACGTTTCCACTAATTTGTTATTCTAAATTAGTGGAAACGTAGAACCAAACTATATGCATCCTTGGATTGGATCCTGCGAGCGAAGCGTTAAGCATCTCTGGTCAGCATAGTAACTAGGACTGAAGCAACCGAAAACTGAGTCGTATTTTTCAGTCGTTACCGCTCTTGGAACACTCCTTGTTTATCATCAGGCAAGTCGAAATTTCGAGTCTTGAAAAAAATCAAGAACGATAATTGATTCCACTAATTCAATTCGATCACAGCATATTCCGCAATTGAGTATTGTTATAATACAGTAGATAGAATCACTTTAATCTTCAATCCCGGCATATCAATCAACAAGGGTATCTATACCGGTTTATTCACGAATAGACCCTCCCGTAATGTGATGACGCCTTTCTTTGCGGGTATAAGGGAATTGCTTGTCATCTATCAAAGAAAATGTAGAAGATGTCGTTGCTCATACTACGAGTTTTATTAGACCTCATTTACACATGTTATTAATTTAGTTTCTCAATATATAGTGGCGGTGCAATGGTCACCGATGAATGGAAATGGAAACCGATAGCCCGGGTTCAAAATCACTTTCCGGTATTAATGTTTATATGATTTTAGTAGCTTAGTATAGAAATGTTAATAAATAAAAAATATTAACAAATACATAATGTATAATGTAAGGTATAATGTAAGGTGTCAAATTTTTTATTTGGTATAAAAAACATTGTATTTATAGAAACAAATGAATTGAATAGGAATACATATTTACACTAAAGCGAATTAATTCGTATTTTCTTGTTGTTAATTTTTTGTTTTAACTAGTTTAAAATAGATGGTGTGGAAAATCACTTCCTGCCTGCCTACCTCTAAGATGGTGTCGAACATTCTCGTGACAAAATTTTCCCACATTGGCTATTATTTACTTTGAGATTTATTGAATCTATGCTTTTTATGCCGGTTCTTACATCTGTTTACGGATTAACTCGCAAAAATAACGTTAAATGAAAATCGTAAGATACCCACGACTTCAATCGTCGATAAAGAAATAGAGAGGTTATTATTATTTCCCATTAATTTTGTAATGTCTTTTTATTACTGTCTGAAAACCACATATTTAAATGATTTTAGTAAAAATGAATTTTGATATTACTACTCACTTAAATCGATTTCAAAATATTCGAGCAAATTACACTACGATTTCTTAGTTGTAATGCATGTTGCCTTTTATATCACACTGCACAATGTGAATTCCAGTTGCAATTTCTTGCATTTCTTTATCTAGTCACAATAAAATAAAATCCTATAAACCTTACTCAAATCCCTAAAATATAAAAAACGTACAAACATTGAGCAAAACTTGCAAACTCCTAAAAAAACAAACAGAACTTTGTTTGCGAATAGGAAATTCTTTAGGTGTTTTATTCTGAACCAAATAGCGAGTGTTTTATTCAATAGTGTAATCCTTACCTAACTCTATCCTCATAATACGTATATGGCAACAAATTTTACGCTCCGCTGCTTTGTTGGAAGGATCACCATGGCTCGACATTAACGTCATTGCTCATAAACGTGATGTACCCTACCAAAAAACAAACGGATAAATTGAATAAGTAATATAGACTATTTCTACCTAAGTGCATTGCAAACTTGAATAAGCATCCGATAGAACAGCATTACGGTTGCAAATAGTTATATATTTCTTTTAATCTAGATATTATATATCCTGACAACTCTCTCGGTCCCAGAGCCAAGTTCTACGATTATGGGCACTAGGCAACCCAGCTTTCTTAGGGTTGTCTCAGATTTGGTCCTGGGTCTCCTAAGGGAAGCGAGGGAGTTGTGTCAGGATCATGTTAAGTTGCGATCCACTGTCTCTGTCAATCTCCGGGGAAAAAGGCGTGCCAATTTAAATTCGCGTTTACACACAGTCGCGTTCCAAACTAAAGACCAAAGTACCAGTAAGTGGTTTTGAACCAGGGATTCGGCATGTTATAAGATTCGATTCCTAATAAAATATCACTAAATACAACCTTTTTATTTAATATAAAATACTAATGTTGTACTTTTAAAGGTGTTTTTTGCATAAAACGTTGTCATGGCTATATCATTAGTACAAAAATAAATCTTCATAAATATGAGTTATGTAATTGGGTCCCCTTTTATTTCCTTGTTTAGTTATTTTTCCTCCGGATGTCATAATGAGGTGTTTTTCTATTAATGAAACTATACCTAATTGTGTATTATTTATATCTTCACATTTATCCTGATTTATAATTTGAGAATAGGCAGCATGTCTGATAGTCTGCCGCATATATCCTTATAGTTCGACTGTCGGATTCGGTCGTCAGAATACGCATGCTTCTCTCGACCTGTGCATAACACTTGTATCTTAAAAACTGGACGACCAAAGTAAGTACATACAATATATCAAAGTTACATTGATATCGGCAAGTGGTTTTTGAACCGACGACTCTCGGTTTGTGAGTTTTCACATTACACGGCATAATTGTTTAAACTTAGTACTTCATATGACATTTAATAAATTCCCAAACAATATTAATAACAAGTAAAGCCCTAAAGTTTTGTAAACAATGACTAATTACACATGACGCTAGTCTAAGATTATGTAATACGGAAAGTTTTCAATTAAAGCCTTTACCCCAACGTAGTTACACCCCGGAGTGATATTCTATTTCCCACGCGAGGGGTAAAAGTGGCTTTCCCTGTAATTTGACGGGTCAACTGTTTTACGTGCAGTTGACACTAGCTAGTCTTTGTACAATGTTACAAATTGATGTCTCTACGGTGTCTATTATAGGGATCTTTGTTAAGCTCAATAAAAAATACTAGTTGTATTTTATATGCTTCATATTAGGTAATAATGGATGTGATGAAAGTAGGAGAGTTTTATAAGGATCGTAAAAAGTAAAATCCAAGCCTATTTTTTTAAATGAAAGATTATAGAAAAAGATTGACTAAAAGATTTATTAGCAAGAATTCTCATTTCCTATAACCACTGTCTGAATAAAGAGTTGTGTAAAGAAAATGAGAGATCAAAGCAAGGATCGTGGAAAGTGGCATTTTATTCTCTCTGCATATCCCTGTGGAAAATGAGGTGTGACGATTTGATTTATTATTTGATTTCTTTTGTCTTCAAATAATAAATTATTGTAACATATCAGAAATGTATAAAATGTCGTGTTAGTAGTTCATTATATCATTTATTTAGGAGGACAAATTAGTCTGTAATATTTATAAGTAACCATTTTTTCTGTTTTACTTTTGTTGGCTGTCCTAAATAAATAAATCAATAAAACTATAAGATACGAATTACCTAGGAACTAATAATCCATTTTATTAAAATACAATAATAAAAATTAAAAAGGTGAGAAATCGTAAAATTCTTAATGTGAAGACTTTATTAGCGAAGAATAACATAGCATGACAATAAATAATCAAATTATCACGCCTTTTTCCCACAGGGATAGGTAGAGACAATGGAGTGCCACTTGTTACGATCCTGGCGCAATTCCCTCGCTTTCCTCAGACCCACAATTCTCTCCATTAAAACTCTACGGTTATGGGCAATAGGCAACCTAGGTTTGATTTGATAGATTTGGTCGGAAAACACCCTAATGGGCCTGCCTCGCATGACAATGCAAGCTTAACCTAATAAATCATCCAAGTATCTCGTCTTTAATAAATATCAAGTGAACTTTGACATTCAGTGTTCAACATCTTACACCAAATGAAATATTATGCAGCCATTGACAGTATGAGAAGTGAGAGGCCATTTTTCTAAATGGCTCACATCTGTAACGACTCACCCGACGATATATTGCTTCTCGACTACTTGACATCAGTTTGCAGTCTATACCAATAGCTACCACTCATTATTTACAGTGCGAATGACACGGAAAGATTTTCTTTTCTTCTAATATAGTTTGATAGATTATGTTAGGTAAAAAAAGTCATGTCTAATATTTGATTCTTATTGTTTTTTTAACACGCTTTTGTACAGAATCTTTCAAATTACTACCTTTCATCCACTTCTAGAGGTCTGAAAAAATAAAAAAATTCCGCACGTATTAAAAACCGATGACAATACAATAATTTTATGAAATATTATTTTTGCCCGCCATAGTGACGCAACCATGAACTGACCCAGTTTTTTCAGTCGTTGCAATTCTTGGACCTCCTCTTGCTTACCATCAGGCGAGTCAAGATCAGATGTCAAATCACATTTTAAAAAAGTACATCGTAGTTCGCATTGTCATATAGGCGTTTTTTTTTTAAATTATAGTTTGATTTATGTAAGGGAGTTTAAATTATGCATGCAAAGAAAGCGAGAGAGTTGTGTCAGGGTAGTGTTTAAATCAGTGTTTCCTAACGTGGGGCCCACGCCCCACAGGGGGGCTATTTGGTAGTTAAAAATAAACTCGACACGACTTTAACTCTTTCGCTTTGGGTTATTTAAATGCAATGCTAGATATCGGTGACAAATTTAACAAAAAAAGCAAATTCCTAAAAAAGTGCTGTAATCATTTATATGTTTTAAGGAAACAAAACAATTTTTAAAGGTTAAAAATTATGTTTGGGGGGCATAAAAATTTTAGAAATGTTAAGGTGGGACATAGCTTAAAAAAGGTTGGGGAACACTGGTTTAAATAGTGTTTAATGTTCCTGTGGGAATTTAGACACCTTAATTGATGATGATGTTATAAAATCTACTTATGATTTATCTTTGCCGTTTACATGAATTACGAAATACTAAGCCGTTAATAAATTGTGTATATTATAGAGGAAAAACGGCGGCAGATATTTGTTCTAGGTCTGAATGGTTAAGAGTGGTAAGAAGACAGTGGTATACACAGCTTAGAGTTAACTTTGGAATTGAACTCAAATAAAAAATCAATCAATCAATCAAATTGTCACGCTTTTTCCCACGGAGATAGGCAGAGACAATGGAGCGCCACTTACCACGATCCTTACACAACTCCCTTGCTTCCTTGACATCCACAATTCTCTTCATACAGGCTCTGTGGTTATGGGCACTAGGCAACCTAGCTTTCTTGAGGATGTCTCCGATTTGGTCGGAAAACACTCTTATTATGAATTATTAAATATGTAAAGAATGCTTTTAGCGATGTCGATGGCCACCGAAGAGACAGAGTTGCTTTAAAGCAGCGCCTTAGATCGCTTGGTCAAGCTACCGTTGGAAAGAGATGTGTATAATGTAAGATCTGTTGTAAAAGCTAATATATGTTATTTTGAGCTGATACCGCGGCGGTAGCGTGGCCGAGCGGTCTAAGGCGCTGGTTTAAGGCACCAGTCTCTTCGGAGGCGTGGGTTCGAATCCCACCGCTGCCAGAATATCAAAATAAACAAGTTTTTTTGTTGTTTTTTTTATTTTTTTAAATTTTACGGGATCATCTTAGAAGGTGCAAGTTCCAACTAGGCTCTCTTAGTTTGTGCGCCATGTATTTTTTTAAATACAATTTCAGATTTAAACAGATCTGGAGCAAATATTCGCCTCTTTTTTTTATAAACAAATATTTGTAATCTTTTAATTATTTTGTCGAGAGTGCTGGTCGCATGGAGGTAAATGAATGGAGGTGACTGCTACTACAGTTAATTAACTGTAAGTAGAAGTCACATCCACTATGCCGCCCTAATTACATATTTAATATAATCATTTACCAATATTTAATGATTGAGGATCGAATGACCGGTAATCGAACCCGTTATTCAACTGTAGTAATCGCCTCTATTTATGGACTACATTTCAGCTTAACATCAGAAGAGTGCTGTTATATGTCGATTAAAAAAAAACATAAATTGTTACACAATTTAGCGAAAACCGGGAAAACATTTACTTATTTTGTGGAATGTGTGTTAAAATGTGTTTGCTCTCTCGTATGAGTTGCGGTACTGACTGACTGCAAGCAGAAATGGTGAACTGTGTTTTTTCTTACTTCACACAAGTTGTAAACAAACGTGAAAATCACCATATTCCATTACCTTTATCTGAAGAAACGGTTTACTACTGTTTTATAGAATAAACATACACAATGTAACAAATGCACAAACGTTATTAAAATCATACACAATAAATATAAGTACATTTTTTTTTATTCAAAACCATTTATACGAAAATGGTAAATTTACAAATAACAAATATTGTGCCCCAATAATAATAATAATAAAACCATTTTCACAGTCATCCATAGATACTTTTATATATTCGTATTGATTCGCGTTAGTAGTTTTTCATCGTTAATCCGTCATTGTGCCGAAAGTTTGTTTACTACTTTTGCCAAGTAAGGAAAAATGTATTATAGCCATGAGTTGGCTTAACATATAATATGGAAATCCATGTTTAACCAGAGCTTCAGTTTGTTACAATCGTGCGCCAAAGTGGGTTCATATTTATGTACCACAAAAAATTAGTTACAAACTTCCATAGGTATATCGGAAAAGTTGGTTTGGTTAAAAAAAATATAGCACACATGAGTAGAACACAGATAAATGTCTGGCATAGAGAAGGCAATTGTTATTTTTTTTCTGCGAGCGCTCTTGGACCTTCTCTTGCTTAGTTATCATGAAGCAAGTCGAGTTCAGATAAAAAGAAAAGAAAAAAATAGTATTGCATTTGCTCGTATTTTTTATTGTTGACCTCGATAATTATTTTTTCTATTGTGACTCGACATCTGACAACACCGCACCCCGCTTGATGTTAAGCCAAAGTGTGGTCCATGAATGAATGTCACTGCTAATACAATTCAATAACTGTGAGTAGCAATCACATCCAGTATGCCGGCCTAGATGGAACCGGCAACTTACAAGCTGATCCCGAAACGTGACCTAATCACTTCACGGTCTGTATACTTGTAAGTGGTGGTACTACCCCGGATCGGCAGACTGGGTACCACTGCCTACTACTCTTAGAATTCTTGCTGAAGTAAATTTTTAGGCTAAAAGTGATGTACCAACCACTTCAGGTCGCCAAACTGGGGAAACGAGCTTACATTTTACATGTCCCGAATAATATGACGAATTAGAAGACTACTTTACTTACCTATTTTTATTACCATAAGATATTTTAATTATATTTAAAGTATTTTTAATGTTATTAGATAACTTAAACGGGTATTAACCTGAGTATCCTCCATAAACTTTAAAGTTTTATAATGTAGTTTTAAAAGCTTTTAAGTGTATTAAGGTTTCAAGTACCTACTTATGATTAAGTAGCGTTTGTTTACAGCCCAATGTGTACTGACGTTGGCTTAACGGTGACGATGTCGATGTCGATGTCGATAGGTTTAGAAGGGGGAACTTAAAGCAAGCGAGCGGTGCTCGACGCCGAGCCACGACGGTCTATAATGAGTTCTGAGCTTTCTTAAGCTGTTCTCTCACCCATATTGCAATGTCAAGCTGTATGTCTCGTGCCATTTTTATTACAGTTTTTGCTTCTATGAAAGAATTTTTTGTTATGCTATGATGTATTTATGTTCGTTATATAGAAGTAGAGAAACAGTGGTAGGCAGACAGTTTGCCTTCATATGTCCAGCAATATTTTCTTTGTTGTTATTTCCATTCTATAGCCTTGGATCCGTGACGTTGACAGGGGCAGCAGTTTTCGCAGTCGTCGGCACTCTTGGACCTCTTTTTGCCAACCATCAGACGGGTCGAGGTCAGATGACGAGTCACAATTTACAATTTAAAATAAAAATTTTATCAATATCAAATATAATACGATTAACAAAACATTATACATAAATAGTATAATATAGTTATTTTATAAATATAGCGTAGTAAAGGCCCACATACGAGGACTAGTATTTTATTCAATGTATTCAAGACACGCGTCATTACGGCCTTGGCATGTGCCACTGGCTGCGATAACATCGATTGTGTTTACTATGATAAAACAATTCAAACATGTAGTAATTCCTGTTAATAATTATTAATAATGTATCTTAATTGACGTTGTAGTCATTATGTTGTACAACGGTTGCAATAATAAAATCAAAATGCGTTATAGTTTTTTTATGAATCTGATATGAGTGTAAGTATTAAACAGTGACGACAAAGAGTAGGATTAGAAAGATTCTTTAGTCAGATTAGGACATTTTTATAATAAGCTGATAACCATAGATAGAGTTTGTATGAAAAGAATTTTAAATGTATCAGAGTTATGAATTGTTAATTAGTTTTGGTACAGGCTATTGTAGAAGGATAAGAGTTTCTTGTGGAGTCAGGCAATATTTATTTTCCAACTCAATATTAAAAAAAAAATAGAAAGAACCGCGTGTTAAAAATCTTCATCTTTCCTGTTCCTCACCAAATAAGATTCCACGTCGAATATCTACATGTTCATGAAAACCTCTAACGTTTATTTAAAACAAAAAAATCAGTAAAGCAGTATACAGGTGATGATAGAGTTCTGACAATATTTTTCTCGATTTGCCTAATGGTAAACAAGGGGGCCTGATGACTAAAAAATCCAAATCAGATGCTTATCAGCTACCAGGTCAACTCAGGTATCTGCATACCTCAGTCGTAACTGATTGAGAAGATTTCAGCTTAAAAATTATAGGGGAGAACACATTTGGGCTGGTAAAGCATTCCACTTGCCGATTGTTCGACAAAGATACGACGCGACGCACCAAACCTTTAAAAAAAGAATAATATATTTTTTGCAAATCTGTTCGGTAACTACGCACTATTTTGCAAGTGATCCCGAGTGTTCTGTTTTATTCTACTGATAACCCCGTTTCGTGGCACAGTTGGTCGTATCGAGTGCATTGCCGCGGATAAAAATGTAGTTTAAAAAAATTCACATTTATGCAAAAACGTTTCTCTTAATATAAGGTTTAGGTATAAATCTAGTTTATAATCGCTCTAATTATTGTTGAGTTTATGTGGTTTCTTTTAATTAACAATTTTAGTAGAAATAAATTATAAATTTGAAAAGAAACGGTCATTTTAATATAGTTAATAATTTGATTCTGCAGCAGGCGAGTGTGTCTGTCTGTCTGTGGGAAATTCCGTATTTCACTTCTTGGTTATCTAGAAGATTAATCAAGGTGTCGTTGGAAAAATCTCAAAATAAGATCAATGTTCTTTTAGGATCAATCAACTAATAATTTTTTTTTAAACTTAAGTCTAAGCGCTGGAATATAGGTTAACTCCTAACTCAGGCACAGATGCTAAGATTAATTAGGTATTCTTGCGTTTGTATGGAATAAACAGAAGTGATTAGAATAATACTGCCTTATTATTCAAGAATATTGACCATCAAAGTTCGTAAAATATATTTATTGCGTTGGTTAATTAAAGTGGAAAAGCGCAATTCATTTTTTCTCTAGATTTGTTTTACTTAAAACCTAGGTAATGAAAAAAAAAGGTAAAAATCAATCAATGAAAATATTATGTATGACGCTTTAATTACTACAGTGATATGCGGAGACTATAACTCTGTCATTGCCTGACTCACATTCAATCCATTCATCAAATAATTTTAATAAACCTAATGCGCAAAGTACTAAGGCAGGCTGTACATTTACCTAAGAAAGATTTAGGCGGTCACGAGTAAAGAGCGTGACAATTTAATTGATTGATTGATTGTAATTAAACTTGTTATTTGACACTCAGACTTTCACAATATTTTAGGCGTCGCTCATCAAACATATATTATATTATTTTAGTAGTCAGTTGACGTCACGTCTGTTCTATTCTAGAAACATTTTTTTGTAATATTTCATACTTTTTGCCACAGTTCCCTCAATCTTAGTCTGTCTGGCCTTGCTAATTGTATCTAGGTCAAATGCAGTCTATATTTGCTCGTGTTGTACTCCATATATATGTTAAATGAATTTGTGTCTAAAATAACATATATGTTTTTACATTTTACTATACGTACTTGTATATCATAAAAAATTAGCGACCAAAGTACATATGTATCAAACATACATTTGTTCTGGCATACATTTGCAAACATACATATTATAATTTATATTTGTCACGTCATTTTCCACGGGGATAGGTTGAGACAATAAAGCGCCACCTGCCACGATCCAGGCAGAAATCCCTTGCTTTCCTCACATCCACAATTCCCTTCATATACTATCATAAGAATTATAGTAGTAAAATACTAAAGCCTTACTGACCAAGACATAAAAAGTGTTTTCTTAGATTTTGCGCGAACATTGATTAATGAATCAAACAAATAAACGCGATAGTAATCCGCATAAAATTTGTTTAATTCATGAAAAGGGTTGTTCTTGCATGCTTATCTCATTATTATGTCGGCCATTGTTCACTGCAAAACACAGACCTCCTCAAAAGACTTCACAATATACCTGCTGGAAGCGTCTTACATCCAGCGGTTTCCTGCTACTTTTAACAGATCTTAAGACTATCTTATGAGTCCTACGCTGCGTTATATCCGTTCCATACGGCCATCAGTATGGCTATGTCGTCATCTTAACTAACTTAGTTTCAATATAAATGCTAAGTTAAATATTAAAAGCTCGATAACATAATATTTAAGTTTAAACAAACTGCTCAAAATTATATTATTTAATATGAATGAACAATGTACATACCTATCATAACCGGAAATTGATGTTAAAAATACACAAGCACTTTATGTTTAAAGGGAATATTAATCAAAGGAGCCGAAAGTAAACGTTATTATTATATACTTGTTCTAAATTTAGTATATTTTAACAATCATAAAACTCGAATGATTCTATGTTATACTAGCTGGTGTGCGTGGTTTTATCCGCGTCTGAAAACTGTGTCTTGTGACTATGATACGTAATCCTTCAGACTATCTTTGTCCTAACAGTTACTTCAGGTATTCAATTTGATAACGGTCCGAGAAAAAATCACTGTTAAAAGAATTTAAAGCATTAGTTCTCTTATAGTTTTGCCTGATCTAATAGGATCCATCATCAGTTTCTATATATCTAAGAAAAAAGAAAACCTATAAAAATGTTTCTTTTTAAATCTGACTATAAGTTTCAGAGATTAGAGTAATAAACGAAAAATTCTCTTGTTTTGGTTCAAGTGTTTTAAGAACGCTTGAACCATAACAGTACGAACATTTTGTATATTGTATCAAATATGCATTTATTCTATAAATATAATTCTAAATTATCACACTTCTATTTTTTTTTGTATTTTTATATGCACAACATAATCACTTGATCTGAAGCTAGAGTCTGATCCATAAACTAAGGCTATCACAGATTAATGTCTTGAGTACTGCTCCCAATACGCAACTTAGTCACCATTCAGTCTTTAGACCTGATAGCTTTATTATTATATTGTACATGTTTCCAAAAAAATTGTAACCCTATTTTGAAGTAAAAATTCAGCCCTTAAAAATATGCATACATCTTTTTAATTAACCCAAAAGATAGCTCTCGGAGCTTTTTTCTCCCCCTAGTCTTGTATCTCATTGACATCAAAGACGTGTATTATGCTAATTACTTACATGAAATGAAAGACATACAAAACAACTGCAATAAATATTTTCTCAAAACCACTAAAAATGTATGATTTTAAATTTTTGAATTAAAATCGATTGACTGAACAGTATTGTTTTTAATTCAATAAAATATACATTGTATGATATATGATGTATTTTGTTCTTCTAAAGTTATTTATATTTTATTTTCGCTAAAACTATTATTTCTTCTTTAATATAAATTTCACCCCATTTTACCGTTTATGCACCTTACCGAGGAATACATATATATGTAGGTATAAATAAAAATAATTATACAGTTAAAAAGGGAATAACGCAAACAACAATAACGTTAAAGTTGCAAACAAGGAAATAAACAAGCTCAGAACTCAATGCAAACATAATCCAAATTCCAAATTAGATTTACAAAGTTTAGGTGCACTCTTCAAAATCTCTTGAACTTTAACACGACATGCTGCAAAAGAAAATAGTTTGCTCCTTACTTTATTTACTTAAGCAAAAATATACGCAAGAGATAAATAAGATTTTATGATATACTGTCAAACGAAAAAACAATACAATAAATATGTAAAAAACGAAATACGTTTAAAATGGTAAATAAATTCTAACATGCATAATAACATTATTCTAGATCATTCTAATCACAAAGAACCTCAACGAATTCTGCTGTGACAATAAAAACTGTAATACGATTTTGTACGCCAAATCGATCAGATTGTTACGCCCATTTCCTACAGGGGTAGGTAAAGACAAAGAAGCGGCGCCACTTGCCACGATCCTGACACAACTCCCTGGCTTACCTCACATCCACAATTCACTTTATACTTCAAATCTCACACAAAAATCAATTTACTTGTAAATTAAGTATGACCTGTTTTACACGTATTTACAACAATGTGATTTACTGCTCGTTGGAATTCCCGAACTCTTTATTTTTGCAATAAATAAACTTATAGAATAATTATTACGCAAATATGGCCACTAGGTCCATAATATTAGGAACCTCCCCGATTGGATCAAATGATCGTTGATCCTAAGTCGCTCCCTTACAAATCTCTTTCGTCAACCTCCCTTCATCCATTGACTTGTTAAACATGTGGAAAGTTCTCGAATTGTTTAGTTGATAATAATATGGTTACATCATTATTAAGTCTATATAATTGTTAGTGTCATTATTTTTATTATTACCTAAAACTTTATGTTTTAACACACCAAACTATATTCCCCATAGTCCTATATTGCAATTAAGGATAAATGATGGTGTTGTGTAGAGTGGTGCCAAGTTGCAAATTTAACTATAAACACATTAAAGTCTTTATTAAATGTTAACTATTGTGTACCAGCTCTCGACGACTTTAGTTTAAGCTGGTTACTAGCTTATCCCCTGAGACGTGATGGTCACATATCTTGAGATTTAATGCTTGTAATCTTTGCTGAAATCATTGTAAACTTAAGTGAAAATTGGTATAGTTTTGGCCACGAACACAGTTTAAAATTCTATAGATAAGATTTAATGAGTTGTTAATATCAAATATCTAAAATTAAACGTTAATAGAACTATTATCAACAACATATTCATAAAGAAATTAAATAGTGTAGGTAAAAAATAATTAAATTTTTAATTTTGTTATAACGCCTCTTTTAGTGGTTTGACGCGAACTAAATTCTTTCTAAAGAGTGAATGCGAAAATTTAAAAAGGAGCGTTGAAGCGCTTTATTTAAGACAAGAGTATGAATAAAACTGACGCGGCTTTTAGTCAAGTCAATTAAGGGTAGCTCGGTTTTATGTTTTTATATTCATAAAAGGACTCGTTCAAATAGTTTTTATATTTCAATGTTAAATTGTCTACATTTCTTTATTTTTAACCCCCGACTCAAAAAGAGGGGTGTTATAAGTTTAGCGCGTGTATCTGTGTGTCTGTCTGTGGCATCGAAGCTCCTAAACAAATGGACCGATTTCGATGCGGTTTTGTTTGTTTAAAAGCTGACGTGATCGAGATGGTTCTTAGCTACAATTAATGAGGATCTGATTAGGGGTTTGAAGGTTATCAGTTCGTTTGTTAGCTGCGGAGAGATATTAGACGCTTAATCGGTATTTACTTTACTTTTAAACATATCTGTGACCTCACGTTTGACACACCCATGTATACGCATACATGGGTGTTTAACTGGTACCACTGAGCTACTCTGATGATGGAGCTCGAAGGTAGGAGATGAGTAAATCAACAAGAGATAGAACTATTGTGCTTTAACTAAAATGTTTACTCACTATGAGCCATTAGCTGGGCCGTTATCAAATTGAGGACCTGGAGTATCTGATGATCCACCATCATGGATCCTTTTAGATCATCAAATCAACAAGACATTGAACTATAGTACTTTAACTAAAATTATTACTCATTATGAGCCTTTAGCTGTGCCGTTATCAAATTAAAGAACTAGAGTATTTGTTAATGCACCATCATGGATTCTCTCAGATGAGCAAATCAACAAGAGATAGAAATATAGTGCTTTAACTAAAAATGTTACTTATTATAAGCCTTTAGCTGGGCCGTTATCAAATTGAAGACCTAGACTACCTAGAGTACTTGATGATGGACCATCAGGATGCAAGGGATATTTAAGAGATAATATAACTATTGTACTATGTATAAAGTTGTTTTTTACTATAAGGCTTAGCTGGGCTCTTATCAAATTAAAGAACTAGAGTATTTGTTAATGCACCATCATGGATTCTCCCAGATCAGCAAATCAACAAGAGATAGAACTATAGTGCTTTAACTAAAAATGTTATTAAATTAAAGACCTGGAGTATCTAATGATGCGCCATGAGGATCCAAGCAATATTAAAAGAAATATAAATATGAAACCATTACTATAAGGCTGGTATGAATAGTGGTTTCAGGCGTTTTGGGGGTTCCTTTAAAATTTTAATTTTGATTTTATAGAGTTTTTTTTCTCTAAGCAACTAGTAAATTGGTATATAATACGCTAGAAGTGTTTTTTAAGTACTGACTATTATGTTTTTTTTTACTTACATACTAACTTACATACTTTTTACTTCTATACTAAGCTACTAAAGTGCCTGTATCATAGAAACAGGACAAGCAAAGTACATATATCAAAGAGATATATTGGTACCGGTGGGTGGTCTCGAACTCGTGCTCTCCGGTTTGTGTAACCATTGCACTGCCACTACACCACGGTCGCCTTTCTGTAACAATCAAATTATATAGCCGTACATACGAGGTAATACTCGTATAGGTATGTTCGTATAAACGTACCTACATACCAATTACCCAGGAATTTAATGTACGAGATTTTATTTTCGGTAATTATTATACATATTTAGAGAATAATTGTATTAAAAACAATAAATGTGTGTTTTCTATTAATTACGTCTGAATTTAATTTTCTCCTAAATATTACCACGGAAATTATTTTCACTTTCATCGAAACTCAATTTCATAGTATACCACTTCGTTATCGCTTTGTACAATCTACAATAAAAGACCCTAATTTCCGGAGAAAGAAGCTTCAGACTGAATATACAACGAAGACATTCGAGGATAAAGTGAAACTGTTCCCGCTAAATTTCGCCTTTTTTAACATTTCGCGAAAATGGCCCTCACTTTCACTTCAACTTTTTATATTTACGATCTTTTTAAGTATCTTCTCTGAATTACAATTACTTCTTTTCCTATTTATAGTTTCTTAATTTAATAAAAGTACATATAGACTTTTTTGCATCAGGTAAATATTTATAACAGCAGGTAATATTCGTATAGACCTCCTGCATGTCTCTAGGGTAAATATTTATTACAGCAGGTAAGAAAATTCTAGCTAGAAACTTTAATTAACTTCACTAGTTATAGCACTATATAATAATATGTACTAAGCTTAAAACTTTAATCTTTTTTACATATTTTAAAGACGTATTTGTAAATAAGCAACTAATTCCTTTATGTTGTTCTATTTCTTACAAAAAGAAAATTGGTTTTCGAACTAATTTCATGACATATTCTACGCTGCTGATTTATAGCACATAGATAGACGTTTTCTATTATAGAAAGTACACGCGACGTAATAGAAAGCCGGTTGCGAGACCCAACCACTCGCAAAGGATGTTCATTTTTTGCAAGACAAAGGCTCAGACAGACTAACTTTTTATCAACCAACTCAATAATACGGAGACAACGTAGGTCGTGAATGTACGAGTTAAGGATAAATGGTTCAAAGTGGAAACTTCTTTTTTACAACGAGAATCTTAGAAAAATAATAAATTGAAGGAACTTTTCACACTTATTTCAGAAATATTGTGGGATTTCAAATCTTTTAAACTACTTGGAAATTATTACCCCTCTACGGCGAAGCAGAAAGAAGGGTTATGTGCTTGACTGGTATGTATGTATATACTCGTAGATAAGCATGTTCATATGTTCCCTTCTCTCATAACTTCTAAACTACTTATAATTAGACTAAAGATATAGTCTACTATCTGGGGTAGACCATGAAGTGACTTAGTCGCATTTTGGGATTAGCTTCAAATGACCGGTTCCAACTAGCACGGCATAGTAAAAGCAACTTGTAAATATGGGACGGGATGCTGTCATCCATGTTGAGTCAAGATAAAATAGTTTGTTTTGTTACAAACCACATCAAGTTAAAATTCGAGAAAGTTACGTGTGTTACATTCTCGTAAATTTCCTTAGAGATTTGAGGAAAGTTTCATTGACACTTCACGACTCGGGCGACATTTGTATTTTTATTATCCTTTCGTAGTTCTTATATAACTTTGATGTTATACTTACACTGTTCTAATACTCGTATAAATTACTTAAGGCAGTTGTCAGTTCACGTCAGTGTGAGAACAAGATAATACGGATTTACATTTGCAAACTATTTTTATTTTGGTCGAAGAATGTTCTAGAATAAGCTATTTACGAGGACATCCATCTTCATTCATAAGTTGTGTTTGTATCGAGGGGGTAATTTTTTCTGAATTTATTCACTCGCAAAATACGCCACTTCTTTGGGTGGCGGCGTAGAATCCTTGAAGAGAATAGCGAGAATCTGAAAATTATGCGACGGGATGTAAGTGTATAAATATTGTTATTTTATGTTAAAGTAATTCAACGCTTATTTAAATACTACTTTGGTTTGTGTCTAGACCATAGAATTAGGTATTACGAAAAGCTCTTGATGTTTAAATTTAATAATAAATGTGTTTCAAATAACAAACCTATTAGACAGTATTAAATTAATTCCGTTTGTAATTTTGAGCAACAATAAAAACAAAGAATCATAATATTATTTGTGTTAATTTAACTCATTACGATATTTTTACAGTAAAATATAATTTAATTAGGTATTTTCGTTGTATTTCAATCAATTGTTTTACACAACGCTTTGTACATACTTCGGCCTTCAACCTTTTCAACAATAGGGGTATTATATTAAACAAAACGATACAAGCGTGCAGTTAAGCCATAGTAGGGACCCCCATACGTGTTAGAGATAGCATTCGAGTAGCCAAACTGCCGCAAAAAGTATAAATCCCTTGTAAGGGCGTAATAAATTGATCTAACGAGCAAAGGGAATCTTGTTAGGGCCGAGACGAGGCCATAAACCGTGCGGGACCTGGCTTGGTGCCGTGACTTGTGATAGTATTCGGACCGGCTCCTGTGGGATCCGGCTCCAAAGGTTAGAGTTAGTGACACGTGTGTCTGTCGCCAAATGACGTAATTTTTTACAAGCTACCGTTTGACCTGCTTTCATAAGCTTCGGATGTAATCTGAATCCTTTGTTAGTAACTGTGACAAAATATGGAATTATGTTTTTACGTTTATTATAAAACTATAATATTATTTTATTATATCACTATTATTTATTATTTTTTATTATTTATATTATAAGCTACTTGTTTTATCAAAGAAACTGGACGAAAAAGTACATACTCGTAAGGATACATTGGAACTGGCAAGTGGTTTTGAACCGAGAGTTTTAAAATCTCCTGCCAGACTATTACACTACCACTAGACCACAATCGCCTTGACAGTAAAACGAGTGTTTGTTTTTGGACAATATATTGAATATAA
The DNA here is from genome assembly GCA_905220615.1 of Tinea trinotella. NCBI lineage: Eukaryota > Metazoa > Arthropoda > Insecta > Lepidoptera > Tineidae > Tinea > Tinea trinotella. Next base: position 7,049,125 of record HG992310.1, read on the forward strand.
AAATATTGACGACAGGCTCCAAGTCTCGTTGTCAAAGAGTTGTAGGCAGTGGTGCCTAGTCTGCCGATCCGGGGTAGCACCACTACATACAAGTATACAAACCGTCAAGTGACTTAGTTGTAATTCGGGAACAGCTTGTAAGTTGCCGGCTTCAACTAAGCCGGCATAGTGAATTTGAGTGCTACTATAATTACTTAACTGTAGTAGCATTCACCTCCATTCATGGACCGCACTCCAGTTTAACACCAGGCGAGGTGCTGTCATATGTCGAGTCACAATAAAAAATCTATACGCGTAACACACCTTACCTCTTACCTTTCATGGCCAAACATTATTTAAGTTATTATAGTACATGAAAATGTAATTGTATTTGCAGTAGCTGCTACACAGAAACTCTCTAGTAGTTAGCATATCTTTGCTTAGTATGTGGAGACACAATTTGTACCTACACATTTGCTTCATTATGCAGTAGCACGTTGTATTTCGCTTATGTAGCCCTGTGCCTGCAAATGACTGTCATGTCCCAAACCAACCCCATCGAGGTGTTAAACATTGCTACAAAGGATAATGTGAGAACACTCTTTTCGCGAGTTTTTTTTACATTTCTATACTAAGGCTTCTATAATAGATAGAGGACGATCAAAGTCATATATCAAAGATACATTGATACCGGCAATATATTGATTGTTTTGACCCGGGGCTCGGTTTGTCTGACCATTGCACTACTACTATACCACGGTCGAATAATAAAATATTACAAAGAAATGCTATATAATATTTTCTTAGATTTGCTATATAGAGAATCGAACTTTTCAGGACTAACAGACTAGCAGACTGGCGTGGTGACCACTATGTCACTACGGTCGATTTTAGATTTCTTTCAGGACAATGAAGAAGAGTTCCTTCTATATATATTTGAACCTACTTTAATAGTATATTATATGTTTACGTACATGTATCAAGTTTTGTGGTAAATAAGTTGACAAAAAATGAGATAAGGGAAGATGTTTTTCCTAGCAATCCAATGTCAAATTAGTCGTGTTTTTTCTCTCAGGAATACCGATAAATATAATAATAGCTTAACATCAGGCGGGGTGCTGTCATATGTCGAGCCACAATATAATAATATATATACGAGTATAATGTACCAAAGGTACAGATGGCTGTTCATATAGCGGTGCTTGTTCCTACATTAATGTATGGAAGTGAAGGTTAGGTATGGCAGAGGAAGCCTTAGAGTGGAATCAACGCTGTAGAAATGCGGTCGTTAAGAAGTGTATGTGGAGTGACGAAATGTAGTGTATTGACAAGGATTGACAAAAGAATGCTTCGATGGTTTGGGCACATGGAAAGGATGAGTGAAAGTAGATTGATGAAAGGAATTTTTAAATCTGATGTGGATAGATGCGTTAAACAAGGCAGGCCCAGGAGAGTGTTTTCCGACCAAATCGGAGAAATCCTCAAGAAAGCTAGGTTGCCTAGTGCCCATAACCGCAGAGCCTGTATGAAGAGAATTGTGGATGTGAAGGAAGCAAGAGAGTTGTGTAAGGATCGTGGTAAGTGGCGCTCCATTGTCTCTGCCTATCCCCGTGGGAAAAAGACGTGACAATTTGATTGATTGATTGATTGATATATATTCATGTTATATTTTATGAATTAAGCGTAAAAGCTCCTATGGGGGCATAGTGACGATGACTGAAGCAATCGTAAACTGAGTTGGTTTATCAGTCGGTGTTCTTGGCTAGTGGAGAATAAAGTCACGTTATAATCCAATGCAAAAAATATCAGATTATTTATCTTACGAGTATAATCTATTGCGTTTTGTGTTTCACAAAAGTAAAATAACATCTTTGATTGTATTATTATACAACCTACGATTGAGGTATTATATAACGATTTGAAAAAGCAATCAAAACTTAACAATGGACTGCTCTCTATGTTGATTGAAGTGTTGTCCACCAGAACTCAACAAAAGGTGCAATTTATATTTTCCATATGCAATGACCCTAAAATAACGAATACGCGAATTGTTCGCTTTACATGTTATTGTACTGGAAGTAATGTTTTGACGGACTTCAAACAGTGAAATATAATACTCGTATACAATAAATTATTTGAAAATGACGTAAGTTCAAATAATATTTATAATATACGGTCCCAATGGTTCGAGCTAAAGTATAAATAGGTAGGTATGACGTCAGGTATTTATATTTATAACACGTGATAAATTAAGGATTTACATGTTGTTTATTACAAAGTATAATGCTAATTAGATAGAGGCAAATAATAATATTCAAAAGACATCATTCAATTTGGGCTTTTATGTACTACTTTTGTAATGTCCAATGATGAAAAAATATATAAATGGTAGTTTCGATACTTGTATTTATAAAACTAATAACAATTTTGCTTTTAATTGCTGTGCGATTGAGTTATTTGGAAAATAAGATATGGATTTTGTATTATCTGTCAATTAACGCCATATTTGTTCTGCATTGAACTGTCATAATTATAGTTTGATCATTTTGCACACCTAAACTATGCAAAATAAAGGATATAAAGGATAAAGGATAGACGACAGGCGTGGACGAACGGTTTAGCGATTGGTTTGTTGCGCGAAAAGTCCCGGGTTCGATTCCCGGTCGGAGCAAATATTCGTTTCATAGCTTTTATTTGTAATATTTAATAACATTAAAATATTACAAATATTTGTTAATAAAAAAAGAGATGGATATTTGCTTCGGGTCTGGTTATCGAAGAGTGGTAGGCAGTGGTACCCAGTCTGCCGATCCGGGGTAGTACCACCACTTACAAGTATACAGACCGTGAAGTGATTTGGTCACGTTTCGGGATCAGCTTGTAAGTTGCCGGTTCTATCTAGGCCGGCATAGTGGATGTGATTGCTACTCACAGTTATTGAATTGTATTAGCAGTGACATTCATTCATGGACCACACTTCGGCTTAACATCAAGCGGGGTGCTGTCATATGTCGAGTCACAATAAAAAAATAGAAAAATATATATATTCCAATTACATTGTAATCTTCGTACATTAAAATATTTTAAAATGCAAACTGAACTGGTAATACAATTAAGCCCAAGTCCCCATACAAAATGAATGATGTCCTTTATTTATTACTCAAAATAAATAGAAAATTATAAACTCTTTTTTTATGAAGGTTTTGCTAAAATAATTAAACCACATACCTAAGCCATCTAAGAACCCACTTACACACAGTAAGTAATATATTCGCTCCAGCTGTTTAGGAGTAGTTTAGTCACATAGACACAGACAAAAGAAAATTATTAAGATATTTAGACTATAATAATTATTTTCACATAATGATAGTTATAAATTTATTTATTGTATTAAATAATAATTTGATGCTATTTATTATTATTAACTTATATGCTCAAAATGTCTCCAAGATTTAACTAAAATAGATTTTTAAGGCATTATCCGCCTTTTCACATTTGTGCATAAAATTTATTTTTTATAAATAAAATTAGCTTTCTAGTTTCCCCCTTGAATTTACCCTTATAGTTTCTTATTTCCATTCCAATCTTTCTTTCATTTATGTTGTTATAAAAACGTCCTCTGATCCTTTCCTACATAAGTAGTTATCACGAAATAATTATGTCCTTTCCCCATTAATCTTCGTTCATCCCAGACATTCCCTTAATGGATTGTAGATGGATCCGGCAGTGTCGTACAGCAGTAATTTGAATTCAATTTATTAAATCATTTCTTGTTGTTTTAATTAATTTAGTTTGCTATTTTATAAATTAGTTAAATTAGACATTCATAAATAATAATAAATACCTTGTCAATTATAAATTAATTATTGGATTTCTCCATATGGGAATTAATGCGTGACAATTAGTTTTGTCAACAATACTGGTATCATAGTCAGTTAAGCAATTTTCCTATTTTATTTACTTTTTTACTTTTTGTTACCGACGATGTTAGACTGGAGTACGGTCCATAAATCAAGTTGACTGCTACTACAATAAAATAACTATAGTACTGTCACATTCACTATGTCGGCCTAGTTGGAACTGCTGATCCTGGTCACAACTCTAACTTACAAGCTGATCCCGAAACACAACTAAGTCACTTCACAGTCTGTATACTTGCAAGTGGTGGTAAGACATTGGATGGGCAGACTGGGCATCACTGCCTACCACTCTTTGACAACTATACCAAAGAGTAATATTTAATATTAGTAATTTTTAATCAAATTAATAAATATTAAAAATGAAAGCTATGTAACAAATAAACCGTGGTGTAGTGGCAGTGCGATGGTTACACAAACCGAGAGCACGAGTTCGAGACCACTCACCGGTACCAATGTATCTTTGAAATATGTACTTTGGTTGTTCTGTTTTTATGATACAAAAATTTGCTCCGACTGGGAATCAAACACGAGTCTTTCCACATAACGGACTGATGTGATAACCAATACGCCACGTCCGTCGTTACTTCTTTTTTCTATACAACAAATATATCAATATCAATATTTACGAGTTTTTAATACGTATAACTTATCTGCCATTTTAAAGCAGCGAGTTTTTTAAATACCAGCTAATTATTAAGTATATATGCACATGGTTGATTCCAATTGTCATAATGTTTAAATTTGCATGTCATTGCGTGTTTAATTAAGGTTCATTATAATAACATTTAAAACAGTCGGATTGGAATCCAAAAGATCTAAAGGTTTGTGACGCGACATCGGACATCGACGTGCCTGATGTCCATGGACCACAGTCAACGACGGAAAAACCGACTTAGTAAAATTCAGTTGATATAATTGACAATTGATATAACTTTATTGTTTGTTATTAAATTATTTATTTACATTTCTATACTAAGCTACTAAAGTGCTTGGTGCCGGTGGGTTGTTTCGAACTCGTGCTCTCCGGTTTGTGTAACCATTACACTGCCACTACATCACGGTCGCCTTAATTTGTATTAAGTATATTTATTTCTAACTAAAGTCATGTAATGTTCTCAACAACGAGAGTCATAATTTAGCTCCTGTTGCATTAAGAATTGATTTTCATATAAGGCCCCCTGTATGCAAATTGTGAGGAATAACATAATTACGCGCGGTAACTCAAAAGCGTTACGTTTTGGGTCAAAATCATATGTTTATGTTAAAAAAAAATGTATGTACTTATTATTATTGGTATATTCATATAAAGTGAAGTGAATAAAAGTAAAGTCTAGTCGTGCCGAGCTGACACACATTTATTTGAAAAGTTTTTATCGAGTATGCTTAAGGATGGGTAGTATTTTTTCTTTCACATTCAATTATCCCGAAATAAAATCGCTCGACAAATTCCCTTTTATAAGCGTTGTTTATTTTCGAAGGGGTACCCTTCTATCTCCCACGTAATACGATTTCCTAAGACTGGCGATGTTATTTAATTTTAAGTGGTGGGTACGTCATACTTCCTCTTTCCAAAGTTCCTTTTTAGGGCTGGTATTTTAGTCAGTATTTAGATAAGTTTATTATTAAAATCGACCGAGGTGTAGTGGTAATGCAATGGTTACGCAAACCGAGAGTGCCAGGATCAAAACTAGTCTGGTGCCAACGTATATTTCATACAAGCACGTTTAGTAGCTTAGTATAGCAATGTAATAAAATCAAAAATGTTTATTAAGGAACGTTGATTTTACTATGCCAGCCTAGTTGCAACCGTCAACTTTCAAGCTGATCCCGAAACACGACAGTCATTGCACTTTCAGTCAGTAACTACACTTGATAGAGGCGCTTACTATTCCGGGTCGGCAAACCAGGCCAATAACTGCCTGATTACCACAAACACGGAGCAAATGTTTGCCTCAAAAATATATGCATAGTAAAGTTCTGATTAATTAAAAAGAAACTACCTAAAAGAATGATATTAATTCAGAGCAATGATTTTATAATATACGTTTAGTGATTATAGAATCTGCCTCCAACAAGGCCGGCATAATGTACTGTCTTAATGTCCTAAAGGTTTGGCTGTCAGAGAATGTCTAACGGCATTAAGTCCGTCTTTGTACATAGTGCAATTAAGTTTTAAATAAATAAATAAATGTATACGATTGCTACTTGCGTTTATTTAACCGTAGTAGGAGTCGCCTTCAATCAATCATGCACTCCAGTATAACATCAAGCGGGGTGCTGTTATATGTTAAGCCACAATGCAAAAAAAAACACACCTGAAAACATAAATTAAGAACTGGAAACTCAAACTTTACTTTTTGAGTGCTTTTAAAGGTTTTTAAGTAGCACCTTTATCATCCCAAATTAATTAGCAGCCTACTCCATTAAAGTTTGTTTTTACTTGTAATTGTTAAGTTTTCAGTAGATTATCAACTTTCAATTTGAATTAAATAGGTACACAAGTAAATAACGTTAAAGTTTCTAACAACATTAGGGTTGGCAGGCAGTTAGTTGGCTATTTTCCCTGTCCCGCCGTCCATAAAAGTTCCATTACTTTCAAGTGAATATAGATAGATATAATAATAATAAGATATAATAGATGCAACTGCTACCATCAGGCAGGATCAGGATATATGACAGGTCATATACGAGTATCAAGCCACAATACAAAAAATGAATTTTATTTGGTTAAGGTTTTGTTCTCAGCCTTATTCCCACAGGAATAGGCAGAGATAATAAAGCGCCACAACTCCATCGCTTCTCAAGTACTAGTACTTCAGTCTAGGTAAATTAATCAGATTGTTACGCCTTTTTGCCACAAGGATAGCCAGAGACAATGGAGCGCCACTTGCTGCGATCCTGACACAACTTTATTGCTTCTTTCACATCCACAATTTTCTTCATACAAGCTCTACGGTTATAGGCACTAGGTAACCTAGTTTTCTTGAGGATGTCTCTGATTTGGTCGGAAAACACGCACCTGGGTCTGCCTTGTTATTAAGAAAAAAAAATTGTCACGCCTCATTTTCCACAGGGATAGGCAAAGGCAGCGGAACTCCTTTCCACGTTCCTGACATAACTTTCTCACTTCCCTGACGTCCACAATTTTTTCATACAAGCTATAGTTAGTATTTTGTATACAGTAGATATAGTGTTATCTGCTTTTTGAAGTTTGTCTCCGATTTGTTTCCTATTTGTCAAAATGATACAAATTTCCCCATAACCTTTAGTAATTAAAGTTTGTATAGTATGAGGTTTAATTTACTGTCAATGTGGCTTTGACATGAACCCCCATCTGTAACATAAACAGTGTCTGCACAAATTATGGAACCACTGAGCGTTTTAGCGGTTTTAATTATAATAGCTATATAGTTCGCAAAATAGCTCTATTGTTAAAATTTATCAAATGACTACAATATAAGCAATGCAAAATATATTTTTATTGTGATCTTGACCTCCCCTAATGGTAAGAAAGAAGAGGTCAAATAATGCCGACGCCTGAAAAAAAAACACAGTTCACGGCAGCGCCGTCTTCTACAGACCACAGGTGCTTTTTTACGCCTCGCTTAAAGGATCCACGGTTGTAGGATGGGAATGACTCATTGGCTGGCAAAGCATTCCACTTGCTTCCTACTTTTTAATGTTAGGTAATAACATTTTCCACAATTATAAAAAATCTTCTTTTTGAATTGTGAATTGTCCAGAAAGCGAGAGTATTGTGTCTGGATCGTGAAAGTGGATTTCCGTTACCCCTGCCGCCCATCGGGAGAATTAAGGCGTTATTTTATTGTTGTTGTTTTTATTTCCTAATTATTATTGTATTAATTGTTTTAAAGGTTTTAATTTTAATAAAACCACAAGGGAATTACAAAAAATTGTGGATGTAAGTGAAGCTTAAGAGTTGTGTCGGGATCATAGAAAGTGACGCTCCAGCCTATCCTATCCTACGGGATTTGAGGAGTGACAATTTAATTGATTGATTTAAAAAGCCAAAACATAAAAGAATTAATTTAAATAATTATCGACAACATTTAAAATCCAAGTGAATATATAGGTACATTCGTTGTACATTCATTGTATTAAATTTAATTAGTAATCCCAATGAGTTTACTATTTCAATAGTATTATAGTGGCTTGTTGACCTAATCCTTAACCAATAAATTCCTATACAATTTGTATAGGACTTTAAATTTAAGCCTACAGTTATAAAACGATTATTTGAACGACTTTAATATTAACGAGAAGTTTACAACGTCATTGCTAATGTAGTGACAAAATTATAGCTAAAACTCATTACCTAATATTATATTATTTTTTAACTGATCTTAACTCACTTATAATAATGACTTAGTTTACGGTTGCCTCAGTCTTTGTTATTCTACTGTTTTTACGCTTTTCTTGAGGGTTATACTTATGTATTGTTTTTATATATTCTTTATATTACAACTAAACTATTAATAAACTAATAAATAAGCTGGGTTGCCTAAAGAGTGGAAGCAGTGGTACCTAGTCTGCCGATCCGGGGTAGTATCACCACTTACAAGTATACAGATCGTGAAGTGATTTGGTCGCGTTTCGGGATCAGCTAGGCCGGATGTGGTTGCTACTTACAGTTATTGAATTGTAGTAGCAGTGACATCCATTCAGCCTAACATCAAGCGGGGTGCTGTCATATGTTGAGTCACAATATATATAAAAACATAATACCTACTCGTAAAACAAAATAATAATAAAACTATCAAAATTTATATGTCTTTATTTTAACTCTATATCTGACCTCGACTCACTTGATAGTCCAAGATAAAGTCCAAGAACGCTGAAGACTAAAAACAGATTCAGATACGATTGCCTCAGTTGCCGTGAATATGCTTGCCAAAAAAGACGAAATCACAAACTTTAGTCGGCACTACGTAGCTTCCAGCGACGAGTAGAGTAGAGTACTCTCTGTATTTTATAAATTAATTCCAATTTATACCAAAGTGCTGGTTCCAATATCATAAAATATTAAATTTATTTGTAATAATTTCTAATGAAAATTGCTCCACTTAAAACTCTCGCAAATTGCCAAGCCACAAATTCATTGTGTCTTAATTACGTTTCGCATAACGCCCAAAACTCTCTCATCGACATAATTGTATTTAGGGCTACTTCATTTATTTACTTTTAGCTTCGTTTAATCATATTGTATTACGTTTATGGAAACTGTTGTTTTCTCATATTACTAAGCTGATTCTTTTCTAAGCCGTCTCAGACCTTTCTATGATAGTATCCTAGTCATCAGCGCTCATGAACTTATTTTAAAAATTACTCATGAAAATATAAAACAGAAATTCTTGCACCGGTCTAAACAATCTTGTCGAAATCTTATATGTTAGTTGTTCAGTTCTGACTGCGGTTAAATGTAGAATTATTATTAAACAATAATAAAAAGTTATTTTACGTGGCATTTGGAGCCCCATGTCATGTATTACCGGAATTACTATATCCCAAAAACTAACAGGTCTATAAATAATTCAAAAATCAAAATTAAGTTACCACACCCTTTTCCCACAGGGATAGGCAGAGACAAAGGAGCGCGACTTGCCACGATCGGGAATTACTAAAAACAAATAATGGTCGCGTTCAAAAAAACCTATCCTAAAACCTATTCATGTTAGTAAATATATATTGTATATAAATATCTAAAGCTAAAAATTACTTAACCTAAAACATGTCGAAGCCTTATCATTTAACAAACGACATCTCAAGAACAGGTGCTCTCTCCTATCAATATGAGAATGTAACCAAACTTAGCAGCAATTTAGCAAACATCTTCAAGTAATTTATTAAGCTTCATATTACAAAAAAAGATATTGTTTATTTAATTTTATAGGTCAATACAACTGGCAACAATACAAAACATATATATATTTTATATGGTAAGAAAGGAATATATTTTTTAGAAAACCTTATTCGGGTCTTTTTACTACTAATGAAACTCTTTAAGGTATTTTTTCTATTCAAAATTATTTTTAATCAAATTATTCAAATAATCATAAAACATAGTTTTATGATTATTTGATTTATTTTGTGTTATGCGACCCGCTAGAGTTAACTTTGCAACTGTTGTCGATGACGTTGACTGATGTTCAGATATAGTATACAATAAAGGATCGCTATAAACATTTACACGCATTAAAATATTTTAATAAAAATATTACTTTTAATTATTTAGCTAGGACCAATTTAGCTAGGACCAATTTAGCTATGCCCATAACCATAGAACTTGTATGGAGAGAATTGTGAATGTGAAGAAAGCGAGGGAGTCGTGTCAGAATCGTGTCAAGTGGCGCTCCTTTGTCTCTGCCAATCCTTGTGGAGAAAAGGCAGTTTGATTGATTGATTGACCAATCTAGCTAGGAGTTAGGCACGAGCTTGGGCTTAATCCGAAATTATAAAAAGTTATTTCTATTTAAATAATAACATACCTAAATTTTATTCAATCAAATTGTTACGTCTCTTCCCATAGGGATAAGAGACAATGGAGCGCCACTTGCCATGATCCTCACATAAGTCCTTCGCTTCCCTCATATCCACAATTATTTTCATACAAGCTCTCCGGTAATGGGCACTAGGCAACCCAACTTTCTAGAAGATGTCTCCGATTTGGTCGGAAATCAATCACCTGGCTCTGTCTCGTTTAACGCACCCATCTACATCAGATTTATAAATTCTTTTAGTCAACATAAAGTTCAATTTGCATGTTTAAGTACTTAAATATATTCTCACAGATTTATTGTACAGATAAAAACTTGTGTAAATAATTGTCTTTATGATAAAACCTGGCAAAAGAAAGAAATAGGACCTCTTTTCTCTTTTATAGAAAATACATAACATAAATATCATTTTCTCCGTTCATCAGTACCTATTTGGAATATTTTCAATAACTTCTCGAAGCAATATTGTCTCACAAAAATATCAAACAATTAACAGAAATTCTCAATTTTCGAATACCTAATCTGTATTATCACTCGACTTTTTCATTACGCAGTTGTGAAAAATTCATTTCCTTTTAAAAGAAAAAAAACAACTCTGAATTGGAATGATGAAAAATTGAATAATTCATAGGAATATTTCAGAGTAAGAAAAATTTGTAAATGAAAATTATTAGACTGAATCCTTGTGAGGGTGACTCAGGTCGTTGAAAAAAGAAGAAATATTATTTAAATTCTTTAAACGTATATTTTACATATGAAATTTTACATGTTAGGTATAATATTTGAAACCTTTTGTAAAAAGAATTGGATTTAAAATTTCATAAAAAAATATAAAGAAAGTAGATTTACGAAATCTGATGTGTATGAATACGTTAAACAAGACAGACCCACACGACGACAGGAGGGTCTCTTTCGACCAAATCGGAGACATCCTCAAGAAAGCTGGGGAGGGGACTAGTGCCTATAACCGTAGAAATTTGTGGAGGAAAATTGTGAGGGAAGCGAGGGATTTGTCTCTGGATCGAGGTTAGTGGCGCTCCATTGTCTCTGCCTATCCCTGTGGAAAATCGAATAATATAATATTATTTATTAAAAATGAATAAATAATAAAGTTTTTTTTTATGTAAAAATCTTGATGCAGTCGAAATGAATTGAATAATTAATGATTCGTTGTAAGCGAGAACATATAAATTAGATAATTAAACATCAATTCGGATGAACAGAAATTTATGACGATGGCAAATTGTTTATTTTGCAAATTGAATTCCATTTGATGTTTACAAATGAAATATTAATAGTAACTAAATTTACGCGTGTGCATTGGTTAACTGTGACCGGGATCAACTGTTAGTAGCAGTCACATCCATTCATGGATCGCACTCCTGAATAACATCAGGCGCTGTTCTGTCATATGACGATTTACATTTAAATGAATAATTTTTTTATTTTATGTTGATTCTTTCGGAAAACATTCACCTAAAACCATTTGAAAAACAAAATGAATATCAAAATTTGAATATTCATTCTGTTTTTTTAATGGTTTTGGGAAAATGTTTACCGAAAGAATAATTAATTCTAATGTTGAAAACAAATAATAATTACATTGGTTTAGGAAAACAATAAAAATCTTTATGAGAAGTTAATTATTTTGTAAACTCACGAGACCTTACAAAAGATATATAATAAAATTTTAATAAATGAATCTTGAAAATAGGTCTACGTTTTATATTGTCTTTTTGAGTAGTCCATAAAAATTGAGTTCAAAGCTTTGTTATTTCATTAACATTCGCAATTTTTTTTTATAATTATGATATATTGAGATAATCATACTACTAATTCTACTTTATATTTATTAACCAGATAGTCTATAACTAAAACACCGTCCTATGAAAGAAATGTCATTCTAGGATGACAAAATAGATAACTTTATTTGAATTATTGAATAGATATTTTACATTTCTATACTAAGCTACATAACATGCCTGTATCATGGAAACTTGGTGACAAAGTATCGGCTAGCGGTTTTGAACTGAGAGTTAATGCTTTACGTGACTATTTCATTACCACTAGACCATAGTCGCCACTACACACTAGTCGCCTTGTTTCAACACATACTGCATATAATACTTATTTTACACCCCACTCAGAAAGTACCATACTCCTTTTTTTTAAATGAGGCTGGAATTATGTAATACCTATTATGCTAATATACGAGAGGAAAATTTATTGGTAAAAAATGCTGTTATTGTGAGTTTTTTTTATATATTTGGTTGGTATTCGTAGGTAATCTTATTTAACTATAAGATTTAATGTCACAAGACAAATAGTTTTTACGACAAGATTCAAAAGGTTACTGGCTACTTGCTTGTTGTTTTTAATTGATGTAAAATAAAGAATCGCTCTCTTTTGTTTTGTCTGAATTTACTATTTGTTAAATTACTAGCTGCGCAAAATGTCCTCTAGTTGTGATAGCGAAGATTTAATGACGCTGGTGAAATTAGGACTTTTATTTTCCTTGTAGGTGTAGTACAATGCATTATGTATCATTTGGGGGAATAGCGATTCCCAACTACTGTATATTAAGTTCCTTTGCCACGCATAGAGCCTTAAACTATCACCTAGTTGGTAATCGGTCACTTTCTCCTCTCAGTGAATAATGTACTATTATTAGGGCGGCATAGTAGTTGAAACTGCTACTTGCAGTTACTAAACAGTACCGCACTCCAGCCTGTTATCATGCGGGGTTCACATCCACAATAAAAAAACAGCACCAGTTAATTAACTTAAATAATACGCCTCCAGGCTTGAGTGGGTGGCAATGAAGTTCAGCCCACGATATATTTTTATACATAACAATATGTATGTGGTAGCTATTTAATTATGCTTACCTATATAATATCCATTATCATATTAAATGTACTTATGTTTTATAAATTCAATTAATTTATTAATTGCTTTCCTCTTGTTTTCAGGTAATACATTTTAATCCAGGACACGGAAAAACATTATTGGTACAAAAAATATTTATTTGCCACGATCTTTAATGTGTTTTTGTAAAAATTAACAGCTTGTAATTTAGAAATAAACAGCATTTTTGTGTGACACGAGAAATACGAGTATACATAAAAAATTGGATAGTACATCGTACTATCTCCTAATTTGTATAATACATATAATGTATAATACATATAATGGGTCAAATGATAGATTGCAGCTGGTTATTATGTCTTAAACTTTATATTCAACTGTCTAAGTTTCATGAAGGTTAGATTATTTTTAAGAAACTCTATGTTATGACAATGTTAGAACAAATTTGTATTGTTCTAACATCCATTGCTTCATTATGATATATGTCACATAAGCTTAAGGTTATCAAGCCATGTCAAGGATACATTATAACTACTCATCATCCAAAAAAATAGTTCTCTCTCCCTTGTAATCACCATGTTTAAGCTGGTTTGTCTAGGTGCTCTGTTTAAGGAGGGCACTGAGACACATGCTATGACATTTTTTTTTAGCATCTTTAGTTTCATAAACATAATATATAAAGTTAGCTACTAAATGTGCTTGTATTATAGGCGACCAAAGTACATTTATACTGGTAAGTGGTTTTGAACCGGGATCTTGGTTTGTGACCATTTCACTTACACTAGACCACACACCTTGTAAGTACATATTAAATAGGCTTATTACAGGTATAGTGCTTAACTGACTAATTTCTTGCCTCTGCCTATCCCTGTAGGAATTAAGGCATGACAATTTAATACAATTTTATGTGATTTTCGAGTTTTAATGTTAATAATAAACATTATGCGTACACAACAATAAAAATAAATGCAAAGTAACAGTTCATATTTGTAAGTTTTACGACAGTTGATACCGTTTTTCATTTACGAATGTCAACTAAATGGACCAAGTTGCCAATAAGAGGGCAAGTTATTGAGAACAACACAAAAATAGTGGCAATCTTGAATCTCTCCATTCAAAGGAATGTTACAATAATAATGTTCGCTGGTATCATATAAATAACAAACGACTTTCAGACTCTCCCAATATCAGCGTTGCCAACATATTTGATGCATTAATGCTACGTCACGATTGAGAAATTGTTATTGACCCCACTTCATATGTTTATTTCGGAAATGTTTCGTCAATATATTGTCGATTACGTAAAATGCAAAAAAGTTATTCAGTTATAATTCTCCTATTGATAATTTTTTATAAATATAGTTTTAATGTTTATGGTTTTTTATCTGTAGATATTTACAGAAAAGTAAAACTATTAGCAATAGTCTGATGGAAAAGGAATAAATAAATGAGGCGATAGTGAACCTATAATGGATGGCACTGTTACTTGCGGTTATTTAACTGTAGTAGCATTCACCTTCATTTATCACACTCCAGCTTAACATCAGGCAGGGTGCTGTCATATGTGGAGCACAAAAGAAAATGGGTAGGTTCATCAAATAAATGAGTTAATGAATAATTGTGTATAATAATATGATGTATAATCCATTAAAATAAAAGATCCTGCATTTGATTGGTCTCATATTCAATATAAATGGTTCTTTCTTATTTAATTTTCATTACTAAATTATATATGGTACTTAACAAACTTTATTGTCCTACTTTATTGCTGAAATTTAGTATTTTTATCATAATTATAATTAAAACAATATTGTTTTTGTTAATAGGAGAGAGGATATAAGTGGTATTAGTGGCTTTCAACAGGAATGATAAATAACCTAACATCGCTGACTTGACACTAGATATAAAATATGATTCTCGACCGGTTTGTTTTTCTTCTTTGTTACCAAACATGTCTCAATGGGGTATAAACAACATAAAAACTTTTATAATTCTTGTCGAGTAATTCCCAAGGAATATTAGTTTATAAGTGGTCCGAAATGATATATTTATGCAATAACATATTAAATTGACTTTTTCATTATACGATAGATAGATAGACATGCTTTATATTAGTTGTTGTAAGGCGACCGTGGTGTGCAAATAGTGGCAGTGCAATGGTTACACAAACCGAGAGCACGGGTTCGAGACCACCCACCGGTACCAAAGTATCTTTAATATATGTACTTTGGTTGTCCTGTTTCTATGATAAAAGCACTTTAGTAGCTTAGTATACAAATGTAAATAACAAAAAATTTATATATATATATATCTATTACCACCTATCTTTGCATGATGCAAGTAAGTACTCTGAGTTTTATGAAAATTATTTCATTTTTTAAAAGAAACTAATAAGGTATTATAAAGATAATATTTGACACTTTCAGTTGTTAGCGCTCTTGGATCTTTTCTTGCTTACCATCAGAAAAATAGAGGTAAAATCTAGCAGTACGAAAAAGTATATTTACAATATATAATAGTATACACTGCTATTATCGGTGGTAACTTGTTATTGGCCTTTTTTCCTGTCTAAAACTTATCTATTTATATATTTATCTAGTTAGTTGTAAGTTATCCTTAAAGAAATAAAAATAAAATAAAATATATTAAATAAAATCACAAATGAAATAAAAATAAGCGCACAGTCCTTTTATCAATTATCCTTTGACTTCGGAACCTGATTGAATCAAACCAATTTTGCAGAAATATAATTTCATACATATTCGTCTGGCAGATTCAAAACTTAATTCAAGAGGAATCCTTCCTTCTATTACAAGGGTTCTATAAATATCCATATAACTCAATTACGTGAACTCTATTAAAGAAGGATGTAATGGCTCCACTCGACCCAACCCTGTAGCCATCTCCACGGCTCATTGATTGGGTTTGGGCAGTACAATAGCTTACCAACTACAAATCATGGTTTGTTTCATTTAGACTACTTGTTTGTCTCCAACTATTCCTCGAATATGTGGGGACCATGGACAATAAAGTATAGGAAGTCGTAAAAAAACAGTATTGTTTTGTTCATTAGTTAAATGACTATATTTGGCTAAGCAGTTAAAATAAATATGAGTCAGTGAAGAGTTATAGTTATCTTAAATCTCTCATTAGACTCTTTAGTTATTTACGCTTAGTTACAAATTGCCTTTTTATCTTTATTTTAATTATATATTCATATATTTCGTTTGTACTTATTGATTAACTTGAAATGTGGGGACAAAGTACAGGATGAAAGTGGATTAATCCCAAATCATTGACAGTATAACAACGAGTAGTTGCAATAAATATCTTTTTAACTGTTTTCAAACCATTTATTTTGCAACATTGTTGGGCTGTGATGCTGTTTCGGCTACGCTTTTTGCTTATGTCAGTATTTTGTAGCATGGCTTGACACAATGCCTAATTTTTACAGAATTTTTTATTTTAAATTATAACAGTATTTTTTATTATTATTACAGTATAAATTTTATTTATTTAAAGATATTAGTACTTACCTATATTTATTTAGTTATAAAATTATATTTGTTGTAAAAGTGATAAAATGTAGTGTTTTTTTATATCGCCACAAAAAACTCGCTGTACTAAAATGTTTTACTGGTGTACTTAAATGTTAGTAAGGAGTATTTTCGGTGAATTTATTACTTTACACGCTTAGAAGTTTATTTGAACTTATTATTCGTAAATTTAACATTTCAGAACATTGAAATATACATAAGTAAATAAAAAGGTCCGTTTTTTGGTTTTTTGGTTTTTATTTTACATGTTTTTATTATCCAACGTCCGACGTAAGCCGCATAAAATTTGTTTATTTAATTAATCAATGTTCGCGCAAAATCTAAGAAAATACTACATAAATATATCATCAATTAAAAGATAATAAAATAAATGAGGCATCCGGCGCTCTTAGTTCTCTAATTTTTACAATCAGCTACGTCGAAGTTAGATGCGTTAATAAGTCTCCCAGCGGCGTTAAGTTATTCTTTGTACGTAATACATAGAGCATACAAATAAAATAAATATTGACATTGTAAATAGAAACTCAAAACCTAATACAGTTTTCGTACCTAATTTTAGGAACATTATGTTTGTGGGAACACAGCCTACAGAACACATCGTCACCCTACAACGTAATATAATATAACTAATATAAATAAAGAAATACAACATTTGAACTCTTGCATTCGACTTTAATTAAAAGTGTGTTTAAATATTAACTGTGAAACTGCAAAACCCATATGTTAAATCTTCTGACGACAGGCGTGGACGAACGGTATAGCGACTGGTTTGTTGCGCGTAAAGTCCCGGGTTCGATCCCCGGTCGGAGCAAATATTTGTTTCATAGCTTTTATTTGTAATATTTAATAGTATTAAATATTGCAAATATTTGTTAATAAAAAAAAGAGATGGATATTTGCTTCGGGTCTGGTTATCAAAGAGTGGTAGGCAGTGGTACCCAGTCTGCTGATCCGGGGTAGTACCACCACTTACAAGTATACAGACCGTGAAGTGATTTGGTCACGTTTCGGGATCAGCTTGTAAGTTGCCGGTTCCATCTAGGCCGACATAGTGAATGTGATTGCTACTCACAGTTATTGAATTGTAGTAGCAGTGACATTCATTCATGGACCACACTTTGGCTTAACATCAAGCGGGGTGCTGTCATATGTCGAGTCACTATAAAAAATAAAAATAAAATCTAAGGAACAAAGATAAATTGTTAACATAAAGGAATGTAACATAAATCACTGCGAGCTATTTCAATACAGATATCTCTCTCTAATAATCCTAACATAATAGCTTAAGCTGGGACCAAATTACCCGTTGTATAAACAAGATTTCATTGACTACTGAACCATCAACAATCCCTCTTATCACTTTGACCACCTGTTTCCTATATTATTAGAATAATATTTTGACAGTTATATAAGTTCTTAAAAAAGGTTAAACGTATATTTTTATATTTTTGCACTTCGCAATTGTTGGAAACAATAATATAATAATAATATATTTTTTCAAACATAATAAATTTTAGTTTAATAATTTACTAATTTAACAAGAAAAGCTAATAAACATTCTAAACATGCATACACAATGAGATCAATTTATAAACATCAATGTTTACAACTAGAACGAATCAATTCAATTTTAATTAAAACAAATCATTAAAACGAATGAATAATAAAAAGTTTTAATTATTATAGTTGTAGAAAAATATTTTACAAGGATTTATTTTTTGCCTAGTACCCATAACCACAGAGCTTGTATGAAGAGAATTGCGAGTGTGAAGGAAGCAAGGGAGTTGTGTAAGGATCATGGTAAGTGGCGCTCCATTGTCTCTGCCTATCATTGTGGGAAAAAAGCGTGACAATTTGATTGATACATTTTAGTAATGAAAACAACATTATACACGATTTAGTTATAAATTGCTTAAGACTAACCCTTAACAATTACATGTGGCTACTCATATATTGTCGAAACAAAAACCCACGCAAAACACTAAATAAATTCAGCTTGAAAAGTGTAAACTACTGTTATAAAATAAAACAGGAAAGTATTATTTGTGGTTTTAAAGATAAAACAAAAGTGGGTGCATCCATCATGAAAATGTCACGGCGAGCCTTCAGCGTTCAGTGCACTTCTGCAAACGAAATAGCACTTTGCGACTATACCCGAGCAAAACTACATCGTAGTTGCACATTCGCTTGTCGTATTATGGTTTAGGCGAAATGTACCGAATGTATTTTACTTTTTGCTTGTTTTTATTTTGCACTTTTATACAATATGCATCAATAAAACCGCTTGTAAGATTGAACCTTATATTATCGTGGAAAGAATTTGTGAGAATTTAGTAGTTTGGATATGTAACCCTGTTCGAATAGATTTTTCTAGCGTATTGTATACGGTGACGGTTTATTTGTGTATCTAGAGGATGTGACATGAATTCGAAAAGTTCTTTTGTATATAATGAAATTTATTATAGAGCTTACTCTTTTAAGCGTACGTGTTTTTAAAAATTACAAGAATTGCTTCCGTTTACATTAAAACCAAATATGCTGAAAATCTGTGTGCCTACGATCGGACGGGTTATGTATTTTTCAATTGAGGGTCGGCAACTGCACTCCGGATGTGGGCGCCTGAAAGCCTCTATCTAAATAATTCAACAGACCTGACATGCAATCCGAGCCCATACTATAGTATACAGAAATTATGTACACGAGTGTGTGTAATTTAATTTAAGCACAATGATATATTTGAGCGTTTCTTATTAAAACTACTTATTATATTTTAGTAGACTTTGTACATTCTGTTTTCGTCGTGGATCGACATATACTAATAGCTGGTCGAGAGAAGCATCCGAATTTTGTCGAACGCGAAGCGTGCGATTCAAGCGATTCGTGAAGAAGTACCTTTGGCCTCATAGTGACGACGACTGAGGCAGCCGTGAACTGACTCGGTTGTTTCAGTCGTCGTCACTCTTGGATCTTCTCTTGCTTATCATCAGGCGGGTCGAGGTCAAATGTCGTGTCACAATAAAAAAAACACCAAACCTACCGCAACTTTCAAGCTGATCCTTATATGCGACTATGTAACTTTACCAGATCGGCAGACTTGGCAATAGACCATTAACTGTGTGCCTAAGCATAAAAATATAAAAAAGTTCATTCACACATTTTTCATGTACTTGTATAATATATTCGGATTTATACAACTTTCGTAATTTTATTGACATGAATATCGATGATTTGTGAAAAGCTTGTAGGATTATTGAATTATTCATAAAGGTCCCTCGTTTGCATTCCAATCACCGACACCCGCAATAAGCCAGAGGACACATCAACCTAAAACGAATCCGATTCAATGCAAACGAACAAATCAAAATTTAATTAAGTATTACTAAAATTAAGTGCTTTACAAAAAACTTGTTTATTATATTTATTTAAAAACATAATGGATGTACCATGGTGTAGTGGTAGTGCAATGTTCACGCAAGCCGAGAGCACGCATTCGAAACCACTTGCCAGTACCAATGTATCTTTAATATATTAACCTTGGTCGTTCTGTTTCTATGATACAAGCTCTTTAGAAGTTTAATATAGAAGTGTGAATAAATATATATATATACATAAAAATATACTCTAATACATAGATAATGAACCACCATAAATATTGATTTATTAGATGTTATTAGATTTCCCACATGGATAGACAATGACAATGAAGCGCCACTTGCCACGATCATAACACAACTGTCTTGCTTCCTTCACAATCACAATTCTCTTCATACAAGCTCTAAGGTTATAGGCACTAGGCAACCCAGCCTTCTTTAGAATGTCTCCGATTTGGTCTAATTTTGGCCTGCCTTGCTTAACGCATCCATTCACATGAGATTTATAAATTCTGGTAAAAGTGGAATGCTTTGCCAGCCCATGTGTTCTCTCCATCCTATGACCTTGGATCCTTCAAGCGATGCGTGAAGAAGCACCTTAGGCCGGCATAATGGCGGCGGCTGGGGCAGCCGGGAACTGACTCGGTTATCCCAGTCGTCGTCACTTTTGGACCTCCTCTTGACAGCCGGACAGCCTTAGACATCAGGCGAGTCGAGGTCAGATGTCGTGTCACAATAAAATAAAATTCTTATTGTCAATCTACTTTACTCATTCTTTCAATGTGCCCAAACCATCAAAGCATTCTATAAAAAATATATATCTCCACAAAAGTCAGCAGATACCATAAAATATGTAAGTATATTTAAATGCAATTATGGTTTTATGTTGATATAAGAAATGTATGCAAAATTTTCGTCTGTAAAGTTGTATATGTTAACATGTTACAGAGAAGCCTAACTCGTAACAAAATTGCTTGTCCTATTGTACCAGCAGACGCTCCAAAACTTATACAATATCACAAAATTCTATTTTACATATACGAGTATAATCTTTTTATTAACGTTTTTAATATAGGTAGGTACTTGGAAAAAGACAAGTGCTCAAACAAATGACATAGTCGCGTTCCAGGATTGTAAGTTGCCGGTTCCTATTAGGACGGCATAGTGGATGCAGTTTGCAGTTATTTGATTGTAGTAACAGTTACCTTCATTCATAGACCGCACTCCAGCTTAGGATCAGGCGGTGTACGGACTCATATGTCGAGCCGCAATAAAAAAAAACTTTTCATAGCTTTTTAATAAAATAAAAAATGGACATGAAGTAAAGTGAAAATCGTTATTGAATAAATTGATAGTTAAAACGAAAAATGAATTTATTATTTCATGATAAATATCTAAAAATTAATATATTATGGGAATAAAAACATAAACAAAACCATTTAGATCTAGCAGAAATAACCATTTTGATAAACACCTTTTTAGCAAGGCAAGGTTCAGAGACGAAAGCTTGAGAATAAATAAAAAACAAAAGATTTTCTTCTACGAGTAGGTAAAACATTTTTCAAGTTTTTTGATGTAGGAATATGTCTACCGCTGTGAATGATAAATGAAAACTGTTGCCAAAAATAAGCTACTTTGTTAGTTTATGTCACAATTAAGTATAATTTTTTTGTATGTAATTCGAGTATACATTTAGATTTTAGTAGGTATACGTATTTACGGCAACCGTGGCCTAGTGGTTGTCACACAAACCAAGGGCTCTCAGTTTAATACAACTTGCCAGTACCAGTAAAAGTTCGGTGCGTCGTCTCTTTGTAGAACAATAGACAAGTACACATTTCCTGCTCATGTGTTCTCCTCATCCTTGGATCCTTTAAGCGAAGCGTGACGAAGCACCTTTGGGCGGCATAGTGACGGCGACTGAGACAGCCGTGAACTGAGGCGGCTTTTTTAGTCACCGGCACTCATGGACCTCCACCATGCTTATCAACAGACAATAAATAAATAAACAACGTAAATATATTATTTACATTGGGTATGTTGTGAGTTACAACTGGACCGGCATAATGGAAGTTATTTAAGTGGCCCCCTTTTATGGACCTTACTCCAGCCCAACACTAGAATAGCTGTCATGTGTCGAGCCACATTAAAAAACCTACAGATATAAAAATTAAAATATGTAGGTTTTAAATAGAAAATCTAAATTAATGTAGGTACCTAAATTAGTTTCATACTTAAAGTGCTAAAATTGTTTACAGTGAGTAATAGGCGTGCAACATGAGACCATTACATTAATTCACGCCCAACTTTCAAAGGTCGTCTCAGGCCAAGCCCTTATGAGGTAATTTTTATACTAAATAGTGTCTCTACTACGATAATTAACTAATGCAGTCAACGTCATCGCATGCTCACTATATAATTTGTAACGTTATTATTAAGTTTGTTTGTGTCCTGTGTATTTATTTAAGACCTAACATATATATTATATCAATAAATTTCAATGAATCAGTGTAAAAAACAGTTTACAAATAGTTACATATATTAAAAATTGGTAATAATTCATCTCCTCGTAAATCTATATTAAATTAGCGAGAATAAAGGTTAGCTGGCAGATAATGCCTAAGGCATTAAGCCCACCTATGTACTACTATAATTACTATAATACAATAATACTGTATATATATGAAAGTAACTAAACATTATTATATAACAAAAACAATAATACCTACGTATTTATAATTTGCATACGCCTCTGAGGAAAAAATAATCTTGGTGTATGATAGTACATGTATGTACACTTGGAGTATATACATATATGCTCGTATGCATGTGTGTGTGCGTGGAAAATATTATAATAAAGCTACAGTTAATATACCGTTTGACAAAAATCAAAGCCCAGAAATCAAAAATATAATGTATATATACAACTTATTGTCAATGTTGTTATTTTAATAGCCTGTGTATTCCCTTAGGTCTGATAATTGCAAAACAAATGAAGTGCGAGCCAATTAAGGAATTCAGAGAAATAATATTTGAATTGGTCCCTTTGGAGCCATAAAGTAGATTGACTATTGCGTTGTATACACATAAAATATTGTATCGAATTAATATTTTAGTATTATTAAAAAAAACATTCTTGTTTATATTTTTTCATCATCTACTGATCGCACTACTCAGTATGCAGTAGATGAAGCATGGAGTCACGAGAAATGTAGAGCCCCTGGAATTTTGCTCTATGCGTCCTTTATCGCTAGGGATTCTCCCTGAGAGAATGTCTTTTAACTCTCGTCTTTTAACAGATCGAGAGAAACATCTATTTTGTCAAACGAATCGGCCGGCGGTCGTACTAAGTGGTTCGGCGCGTCCTTTGTCAAACAATTGATAAGTTATAACCTTGGATCCATCAAATGAAGCCTAAAAATAGCTACATTGTCCAGCTAAGTGACGAAAACAGCGGCAACCGTAAAAACCTAGAACGCCAACACAGCCTCAATTTACAGTTGCCGAAGTAGTCTACACTATGCTAAACGAAAGTTTCATGCTCGACCTGGTTAACATATTTCTGTATCTATAATAAATATTAGGAATATATTAATATTACCCGGTAATTAATTACCAGTTAGTAACTATGGACAATATGAAATTCTATTCCAAATATAGATCTATTTGAAATGCGAATCTACTCAATAATGAGCAAATATTCATTAGTTATAAACTTGTATTTCAAATATTTAGTTTATACATTATGTATTACTATGGGCGTCTATACATCTCAATTTGTTATAATATTTATTGTCTTTTGTGACGCAACATCTGACCTCGATTTGCCTGATTGTAATCCAAGACCGCCGAAGACAAAAATATCTACTAAATTTACGGTTGCCTCGGTCGTCGAGAGAGTTGATACTTTGCTGAAAGAATTCTAGGCGACTAGGAGAACGAAAAGGTGGGTAAAGCATTCTAATCAGTATACCTAATATTAAATTTCTTTTTTACACTTGTTTTCAATAATAGCTGCCGTTTTACAACGACTTTTTAAATTTCATAATATGTAATTGTTAAAATTTTAATGTATATCATCGTACAGGCAGAGGCAATGGAGCGCCACTTGCCACGGTCCTGACACAACTCGCTTGCTTCCTTTACATTCACAATTCTCTATGGTTATGGGTACTAGGCAACCTAGCTTTCTTGAGGATGTGTACGATTTGGTCGGAAACTTGGGCCTGCCTTGTTTAACGCATCCATCCACATCAAATTTATCTACATTCGTCAATCTGCTTTCATTAATTAACTAGGTACTTAGTTATATTATTTGAATTGAACAAATTACATTTACATTTTACATTAGTAACGTAATGAAAACGCTATTAGCGTTGTTTCAGCAAAAGCTGACATTTAACGGTGGAGCTTGATGGAAGTCCAAGAGTGCCAACGATTGAATAAAACCGAGTCAGTTCATGACTGCCACAATTGCCGTCACTATGCCGGCCGAATAATATACATTATAATAATGTATATTAATTTTACAGCTTAAGCATCGATATGTTAAGCAATTACCAAATAGTGTAAGGTGGGCAAATTGTTATAATTTTTGCTGTTCAATTTAGCTAGGCCGTCATATTGATGCGACTGTGCTTATGGTAAATAAACAAAAAAATAATTATTTGTAATGTAAGCAATGTTGTTATTGAAAGAAACATGAAAAACAAAAGTTATTATTTTGGGAAAAGTTTTCCTTATTCCTGCTCGCTATAAACAAGTCAAAATTTATTATTCAATTTTACATCTTTAATTATTAGGAATAATGTTTAAATAACATGATTGTTCAATAACATTTTTTCACGTTTCTACTCCCATCACTTAAGTCATCACTTACCATGATTCTGTCCAACTACGCTTGCTTGTATCACAAAAAAAAGGACAACCAAAGTATGTACATATATCAAAGATACATTGGTACCGGTGGGTGGTTTCGAACTCGTTCTATCGGTTTGTGTAACCATTGCACTGCCAGTACACTATGGTCGCCTTATATTAAAGTGCAATAACAGCTAGCGACTGCTGCCATGGACAAATGTCGGTAAGAAACAGTCGCCTGTAGTAGTGAGTATGCCTGTTTTTTATTGTGACACGACATCTGACCTCGACCCGCCTGGTAAAAAGCAAGAGGAGGTCCAAGAGTGACGACGACTGAGAAAACCGAGTTTGTTCACAGCTGCCTCAGTCGCTGTCACTATGCCGGCCAAAATTATGTATGAATTATAAATACCCCTTGACAGAAAATGCACAACTTACAAATGAACGGGAAAATAGTGGTTTCGACAAAACTCGTGGCACATTTGTTAATGCATCACAGTCCACTACGAGTAAAGTCCCTGGTTCGATTCTTGGTCGGAATTAAGATATGTTTCAAGGCATTTATTGTAATTTTTAATTAGATTTTGTTTATAAGTAGTAGGTAGGCAAACAGTTGGTAGCTATTTGCCTAGTACTGTAGTAGTAGTATTGCCACTACTTAATAGCAGCATACAGACTGTTAAGTGACTTAGTCGCGTTTCGGGATCACCTTAAAAAATTTAAATTTCAACTAGGCCCGCATAGTGGATGCTACTACTACTTGCCGTTATTAAACTCTACTACTTTATTTGAGCTGTAGCTTCAAATGAGGCGAGCCTAAAACTCAGACAACTGAACAATGCTAGATAATAAAGATAGATGGTTACATAAAAGGATGCCGCCATTCTTTATTTGAAAAATAGCCATTTTACTATTTATATTTACTGAAAACTACTACCATACTTTCCAATATGTCGTGGAATCTACTTATCTATACAAAATTTGCTACACGAACTTTGAAGAAAATTTCATGTCCTACTTGCAGAAGTTTACAGTTTTGTGGTACGAAAAGACTTAAATCTCCTTATGGTGCCGGTTTCTTTAAAATACTATTTTTCTCTACATTTAGTTGTTGATTAAATGAAGTATCTAATATTGGCTTTAAATGTATAATTATAGAATTTCTTTTCCATTGTAAAATATGGCCATGATTCGACTCATGAAAGAAGGAAAGAGACACCATATATTAAAGGCGATCGCGGATCTAGGTCTATTAAAATGATCACGCAAACCATGAACTCCTGGTTCAAAACCACTGGCCGGTACCAATGTATCTTTGGTACATGTAATTTGTTCGACCATCTTATCTAATACAAGCACGTGTGATAGGTATTTGACTATAGTAGCAGTCGCCTCCATTAATGGACAGCACTCCAGCCTTACATCAGTCGGTATTCTGTCATAAGTAAAACCACAATTAAAAAAGCAATCAATCAGTTAAATTGTCACGCCTTTTTCCCACAGGGATAGGCAGAGACAATGGAACGCCACTTGCCACGATCCTGACACAACTCCCTCGCTTCCTTCACATTCACAATTCTCTTCATACAAGCTCTATGGTTGTGGACACTAGGCAACCTAGCTTTCTTGAGGATGTCTCCGATTTTGTCGGCGAACATCCTCCTAGGCCTGCCTTAAAAAAAACAGACCAATTTAAAGTTCTTTAGCCAGTTAATTTTTTGAAATAACGATGTAAAAATACCCAATAAATTACTCTCGCATTAGTATGTTTTTTTATTTTATTTCACGGTATACAGACCGTGAAGTGACTTAGTCGCGTTTCGGAATCAACTTATAAGTTGACGGTTCCAACTAAGCCGGCACAGTGGATGTTATTTAACTGTAGTAGCAGTCACCTCTATTCATGGTCTTCACACACTCCGGCTTCACATCAGGCAGGGTGCTATCATAGTCCGGGCACAATAAAAACAAATATATAATAAATATTTTCTTTTACAATCTATTTTCTCTGCAAAACTCCGGGCTTTAATAATTATAACAATAATGTATTTTATTTTAGAATTTTCCTGTTCATTTCTTTTTCATAAAACCATTGACTCGTTAGCAACCTCCATTAAAATATTATAAAAAACATAAAAGTTTCTGCTATTTTCTCTAATGACCAACCTGTTGAAAATGTTTTCACTAGACAAAGTACTCGTAAATCCGATCTCTTTGCTTTGAGATAATTGAAATGGACAGCAAATTTGCAATGCTGGCATGTTGCCAATGCAAGGGTGGAGATTGATTTCCATCAATATAAATTGGACATTAACTTGCAATGACTTCCAAAAACTAATTTAAAGTATTTTCAATTTAAATAGTGTTAATGAAAAGAAGAGGTTGATTTTTTTTTTATTGTGATTCGACATATGACAGCACCCCGCTTGATGTTAGGCTGGAGTGTGGTCCATGAATGGATGTCACTGCTGCTACAATTCAATAACTGTAAGTAGCAATCACATCCACTATGCCGGCCTAGTTGGAACCGGCAACTTATAAGTTGGTCCCGAAACGCGACTAAATCACTTCACGTGACTGGGTGCCACTGCTTACCACTTTTTACATTTGCTCCGGTACCACAACTAACAAGTGTACAGGCCGTGAAGTGATTTAGTCGCGTTTGAGGATCAGCTTTAAAGTTGCCGGTTCTACTTAAGTTGACAAAGTGGATACGACTGATACTTTTAGTTATTTAACTCTAAGGACAGTCGCCTTAGAGGTAAATAACTACATTTATGGACCGGACTCCAGCTTAACATCAGACGGGCCACATAACATATGTCGAGCCACAAATAAAATAATAATTGTTTATTGAAAATTTTTCGTAGTCCTCAGTCAGCGATTCTATCTGAAAATGTATATTTATATAATGGTTGGATATTGTGTTAGTTTTTTACACTATATAATAACTATAAGCCGAACAACAATGTTTAACAATGTTAAAGGAAAACTTTTTTTGTTTTTGAATTTTATAAATAGCTTTGTATGTGAATTGTCCGTGCGCTTGTTTTTGGGGCCCGGAAGAGCATTGTCCGCGCATCTGCCAAGTGACAAAGTTGGCACTTAATTTAATGTGGAATAACATATTTTGCTTTGTGGGTTATTTCTTATACACCAAGAGTCAGCTAATATTTTTTATATTTATTTATTTGACCCGCATAGTGACAATCGTAAACTAAGTCGTTTTTTTCAGTCGTAAGCATTCTTCTCTCCTTGCGTACCATAAGGCATGTCGATTTAGTCGCGTTGCGGGATCAGCTTGTAAATTATTGGTTCCAATTAGGCTGGCCAAAAAGATGCATATATCAAAAAGACATAATATATCAATAAATTCAATATATCATATCATATCAATGAAATGAAACAATTTCTTAGCATCCATGGCTGCGTTTCGGACTTGTGACCGAAATGTAGGTTTCAAAGCTTTTTGTGACATGTCAACACATAGTATATCAATAAATTCAGAAATCTTTAACACATTAATAATTTTCATTTTAACTTAACATTTTAAATTGTAAAGGTAAAGCTCACATAAGTTGAAACCCCCAGTGATTTGTACCAATAGAGTGGAAGTAAAAATTCTGCTTGAAGCAAGAAGTAGGAGCTTTGAAAGAAAGCATGTTCGTTTAATGGTCCATTAAGCGGTTGAGAGCAGTTGGCATTGAACAAGTCCACCAGATTCACAGTTCTTCCCACCTCATTTATCACTAGACACGTGTTTTTTTTTTCTTTGCTTTACGACGTAATGTTCTGTGATTTAAACTGACTATAAAGGGACGTATTTGTTACAATTTGTAAACAAGGCTTTGTAATTTATACCATTTTCTGTTATAAGATTTTTGCGGCTTACTTTCGCGTTTATTTTGATTATTTTAATCCAATATTTAAAACGTTTGCAGCCATCGTGGCTGTCTCTAATGAACGCGGGATAATAAACGAGATAGTAAGCCACGAAAATCGTATATTTGTAATTCATCTTTTGTACATAAAGTTAATTTACTACTCGTTCATATTAAACACTTATTTCTTTTGTAAATGTGTTTTATACTTTCGAAGTCCTAAGATCTCTGTGCGTTAAATGTGTCAATGAGTACTTAGTTGTCATTGGAGGAGAGTGATATCTGTAATGGCCCTGATCGACGGACGAGTAAAACCGCGGTCTTATGGCTCGTCGGTAAAGCTCACTCGTGTATCGTTGCATTAGCGCGGTTTTATGTACTAAAAAGCCTGGCTCGCGGCTCGTCATATTTGCAACATTTTTTATTTGGTAAAACCGCTTATCGATTACGGCCGGCGAGGCGAGCCGGAAGTTATCATAGATTTTCGCATTATAATGCATAACCTACAAAGGTGTCACTAAAGACAACCATTCGTATGATTCCTCAGACATTCTTAGATTATTTTTTGTGTTTTCCAGTGCTTTTGCTACGAATTCTTGAATTAAATAAGTGTGCGTCAGCGCTTCCTTTTTCCAATCCTACTATTAATTCATTTTACGCATTTTTAATCGTTTACGCCTTTAAATATAATATCGCAATATGCTATAGCAAGATAGCACAAGGCTTCCGAACACGACATATAGCCACGATTTTTTATACACGATTTTTTTTTTCGCTCGATCTTCACAAGAGCTACGAGCAAAACCGTCCCATCGTTCTTTAAACCCGCGCTATTGGCTCGGACGTCAATCGCCCCTTTAGGGTTTTCAGCCGCGACATGCTTATATCAAGCGATCTTACCTACTAATAGAATCACCAAATTTTATCATCATAATAAAATATCCAATAAAACCCTCAATATATCTCCTTTCCAATATCTAATTTTGGTGTACCATTGTCCTCTGAACAATGGCTAGTTCTCATCGGCCAGTACAAATCATGTTCTATGTTAGAACACCTCCATATATCTGGCTGACCCCTGTCCATCCTCCCTTTGTCATGTAAATTAGGTGACTTTAGTTAAACCTACATAAAGCAAACGATTAATTGCCAATCCTATTTGTAACCGCAATCCAGTACAACAGTGCTCGTAAATTAACCACATAGATTTGTTTAATATTGGAAAGATTAAACTGCCATTTGAGGATGGAATGGGTTAAGATCTTCAGTGTTTGCTCAAGGTTACATAGTTTGAGGATAATTGAATTGTTTGGTACAACTATGGTGAAATAATAACCTAACCTGAAACTTGTTCGTTTTATCTACCTCTTTTGTTTACCAGTACCGATGTTAACACTTTATTAATCGTTTAACATAGTTTATTTTTTTATTGTGACTCGACATATGAAAGCACCCCGCTTGATGATAAGCTGGAGTGTGGTTCATGAATGGATGTCACTGCTACTACAATTCAATAACAGTGAGTAACCGCCTTGTTGGAACCGGCAACTTACAAGCTGATTCCGAAACGCGACCAAATCACTTCACGGTCTGTATACTTGTAAGAAGTGGTACTACCCCGGATCGGCAGACTGGGTACCACTGCCTACCACTCTTTAATCTTCAATACCTATTTTTAGTTTACTCGTATATAATGCTGTCTGAGCCTTCCTATTTTAAGTCGTGTACATGTCTTTAATAATGGTATGTATAATATATCATCTATTGTGCATTATATTTGTTTGTATGAGAGGTGAACTGGAAGAGGACAATTAATTGATTAAATCCAAACTGACTTCGGACATATGAGTACATATTGTGTTTTGTATATAGTTATTGTATGAATATCTTATATTAGGTTATATATACGTATATTATATATGTACGGTTTATAATAATTATTTTTAATTATATCAATCAATCAAATTGTCACGCCTTTTTCCCACAGGGATAGGCAGAGACAATGGAGCCCCACTTGCCACGATACTGACACAACACCCTCGCTTCCTTCACATTCACAATTCTCTTCACACACGCTCTATGGTTATGGGCACTAGGCAACCTAGCTTCCTCGAGGATGTCTCCGATTTTTTATTATATATTTATTAATTTCGTATACTCCTATAGGCTTTATTGTTGCATATTCATTTCTTATATTAATTACCTATGTGAGGATAAGTAAAAGTAGATTGACGAAAGGAATTAATAAATCTGATGTGGATGGATGCGTTAAACAAGGCAGGCCCAGAAGGGCGTTTTCCGAGGGTGTTGGGTAGTGCC
Source organism: Tinea trinotella (assembly GCA_905220615.1). Classification (NCBI taxonomy): domain Eukaryota; kingdom Metazoa; phylum Arthropoda; class Insecta; order Lepidoptera; family Tineidae; genus Tinea; species Tinea trinotella. The sequence continues at coordinate 7,080,395 of HG992310.1, forward strand.
CATAACCTTGGAGCTTGTATGAAAAGAATTGTGAAAGAAGCTAGAAAGTTGTGTCAGGATCGTGGCGAGTGGCGCTCTATTGTCTCTTCCTATTCCTGTGGGGAAAAGACGTGGCAATTTGATTGATTGAGTGACCTATGTTTATGCTGTTGTATTATTTAAATAAATAATAAACCTAGCTAAACTTCACTAGAATATGAATAGTCTGAAATAATTTATACACAGGGAAAGTCATTCTATAACATTTTATTAGTACATATCCACACTTATTTGTGCGAAATTCCGCGCACGCTACTTTAATTTTAGTGAGACACTCCTCTCCCCATTTTGCGGCAATCTCAGGGAATCACCTAGCGAGAGGGTACCTCGGTGGTGTTATAGGTAATATTATCCAGTCTTTCGCAGCAATATACGCGTTTATCTCAGACGTAACTTCCGTTTGTTCCCAAATGTATCACAATGTACGTAAATGGCTTCGTTAACGCACGTACGCGGTAACGCTTTTGGATATTTCTTCGTCAAACAAATTGTACCTGCCACAATTTTCTTAGTATGATTTTATAATAAGTATCTAATTAAATAATATTCAATCAATCAAATTGTCACGCCTTTTTCCTACAGGGATAGGCTGAGACAATAGAGCGCCACTTGCTACGGTCCTGACACAACTCCCTCGCTTTCTTTACATCTACAATTCTCTTTATACAAGCTCTTTGGTTATAGGCACTAGGCATCCTAGCTTTCTTGAGGATGTCTCCGATTTGGTCGGCAAACACCCTTCTGGACCTGCCTCGTTTAACGCATCCATTCACATGAGATTTATAAATTCTTTTCGTCAATCTACTTTCACTCATCCTTTCTATGTGCCCAAATCATCGAAGCATATTACTGATTATTGGTGATTAAGCTTTGAAGATATTTTGTTTTTGTTATGACAAAGTTCAGCCTGATCCTAAGCTAGCGTGGTTCATGGATGAAGACGATTGCTGACATGAACTGAGGTCTGATAAATAAATAAATGGAATATTGTTACCATAGATCTTGTAATTTTATACGAGTATGTTCTATATCTTTATAAGTAACCTACCTACGCCAACATTCATTATTCTTATTGACTTTTATACTTGTAAATTTATTCTTAGACAACTGATAAAATAAATACTGCTATGACTTTGTGTGAAAAGTACTGTATTGTAACTTTATAGCAAATGTTTTTCTCTATACAATTTTCGAATATTACCAATATCTCGTTAGTTATAAAATAATAAGACGCGAGTAACTTGTAATATCCTATATCTCGCCTATAAAGTTTTATTACTTTGAGCAATAATTCCCTTCTACAAGGGTTTTGTCTAATGATCCTTAAGACATTTACCGCTCGAAATTATTGTTCATATTAAATTTTATGTACCTATATTATATTGAATCGCATTGTTACATAGCACTAAGAATATATACTACGAGTGTGTTCATTTAGAATCTCAAGTCTTTTTTAACCAATAAAATCAACTATCGGTATATCTTTGGTATAAGTACTATGGTCACCCAGTGAATGCTACTTGCAATTAATTAACTGTAGTAGAAGTCGTCGCTATTCATGAACTGCACTCCAGCTTACCATCAGGCGGGGTCTGTCAGGTCGGGCCACAATAAAAAAAATGCTTTTAAAACAATAAATAACTTATTTTTGGGACCTTCTTGTAAAAGGTTTTACTTATTTCAGGAATTTATGAATATTTTACGGCTACAATTTTTGAAAACCTCTACACGCAGCGCCATAGTCACGCTAACCAAGACCGCGGGTTCAAATCCATTTGCCATTACCGATGTATCTTTGCTATATACTTTGGTTGTCTTGTTTCTGTGATATAAGATGCAAGGATTAATATATAAATAATAACAAAACAATTAAATACCTATAACTCAAACAAATATGATATAGAAATTATTAACTATGCTGTATATAAAACTATGGCACGTGCTGTTTATCCAATGGCTAAAGAGAACTTTGCATAACACACCCATGTATTTAATTGAAACGTAAAAAGAGCAACGCCATTAGTGCTGGCTTCGTGTGAATAAAAATTCTATTAAAGCATTAACGCGAACACTAAAAGCTTCTTTATTGATAACTCCCAAGCTTTCACGGTCGATATCACTCTTATCTATTTTACTACCAAGCGGCGATTGGCTTCGTTCAATGGGTTTTCCATAAAAATGCGCTCGATGACCGACAACTCTTTTGTTATTGGTACTTCCAAACAACAATTCAGTACTTCTATTTCGAGTTATTGTAGTAACTGCTTCAAAATCAGGGTAGTAAACCTTACGTATAAATAGAGTTTACTTTTGTTTGATATTCTCTATCTTTATTCTTCTATATTTGTCATTTTGTCTAATACTGTTTTAGTCAATAATACTTGTAGTAATGAATGAATTTTTAATTACTAATTCATTAAGCATAGGTTTGAAATGTTGTGCCAGTTAGTTCTTAAAGAAATATAAAATTTACTAGTCAGATTTGCCTTTATAATTCATATTATTATGTTTTAAATTTCTTTATTTATTATTAATTTAATCAATAAGGCGACTGTGGTGTAGAGTAGATAAAAAGTTTCGTAAACAGAGAGCTTCCAGTTCAAAACAACATCGGTTCCAAATCTTTGATATATGTTCTTCGGTCGTCCTATTTCTTTGATACAAGCATGTTTAGTAGCTATACTAATAGGAATGTAAAAAACATTCAATTGGGTAGTAAAGGATCTTTGAACAATATCAACTTTTAGCAATTTTCTATAAAAATAAAATATAATTAAAGCCTTTTACCAAAGTCTTAGACATTGTTTTGTTTTAAACATTGTTTTACTCGGTTGACTTGTGGGAAAATTTATTCTTCGATAATGGCAGCGCGTAACAACAAATAGATGGTAACAACTTCCCAAATTAGTTTTAATCGCTCAAAGTTTTATTAAGTTTTTAATTGAAACCTTGAAGAACAACAAAACTTAAAACCTTAGTCACTTAATTTGTTATTTAACCATTACTAAGTCAAATTTAATATAATAATTTAAAAGAAGTTATAAACATTTTTATAACAGCAGTTTTGGGGTGGTAGAAGGGACCGTGGTAATATTATTTATTTACAATAACTTAGGGCCTAAGGTCGTTTATTATAGAAACACATTTCATATAATTCGTCTTTTCTAACTATAACAAACCTAATATTTTCTTAGATTTTGCCCGATTATTTATTAATGAATTAAACAAATTTTATGCGGCTTACAATCGCGTCGCTCCGTAATCACAATGGCTGCAAAGCTCTCGAAACGTCGAAATGATAAAATAAAATAAAATTGTAAAATCAAAACCAAAATAAACGCTATAGTAAGCCGCATAAAATTTGTTTAATTCATTACTCATATTCTAATAATTTAAAAATGTATTGTAAAATTATATTAAAATTATTGTAGAGTTTGTTCTCATTATACATATTTTGTGTTTGGAATTAGGAAATTACAAGATTTTTTATTGTTCGAAAGCCTGTAAGATGAAAATTTTGCTCCTTTCCAATCATGCAAGAATTCAGAGAATGGTTGAAGGAATTTTTCGATTAAGCCGGCCTTTCTCAGGAGGTAGTTGCCTCGTAATGCCTTTCTATTAAACATGACTTGACAATATACACGTTTCACATTACCTTATAGCAAAAAAATGATAATGTTTGAAATAAAAGCGGTTAGGGTAAATTAATTCATTAAAAGGATCCTATTTTTATTACTTTTACCGCTTACTATGCTGTAAGCTAAGGTGTTTTCGTCGTCGGCACTCCTGTACTTCCCTTTGCTTTGCATCAGGCAAGTCTAAGTCATTTTATTTTATTAATCGGACGTTTCTAGAGCTTTGCAGCCATCGTGGTCACGGAGAGACGCAATAGTAAGCCGCATAAAATTTATTTAATTTAAGGCGACCGTGGTGTAGTGGCAGTGAAATGGCTACGTAAGCCGAGTGGCACGGGTTCGAAACCACTTACCGGTACCAATGTATCTTTGATATATGTAATTTGGTTGTCCTGTTTTTATGATACAAGCACTTTAGTAGCTTAGTATAGAAATGTATAATAATAAAATAAAAAAATAATTATTATAAAAAAGCTTTTTAGTCAGCTTATTATTTTAGCTTATTATTGGCTGCAGTGCCAATAACTTGCTTGTATGAAAAGATTTGTGGGTGAAAAGAAAACACGAGAATAGTCTCAGGAACGTGGAAAGTACTGCTCTTTTTTGTATACCTATCTGTGTGGCAATGAAAGCGTGACGATTAGATTTTTTCAATTTGGTAACTTTTAGATAATACAATTAAGGAAGTAAGGAAGGAAGTAACATAAGACCACAAAAAGATCATTAATTTCGTGGAATCTCTAGCATTGTTAGAGATTGTCTATGTCCATACCTATGGTATTTTTTTATTTTAGCTCCTATATTCTATTCTCTTAATTGTCATTGCAATCTCTCTGTTGCTTAACTCCAAAATAGCGCCGAGTCTTGGAGTAGAATGGTCTAGAGTAGAGGCAAAGACAAAGAGTCGGTGGCAACAACAGTGTTTAATTATATTTAAATATTTAAAGTTATAGTTAAAAAAACACAAAATTGTAATAATTCATAAAAATTAAATACTTTTGTTCAATATATAAAACGGTAAATTCGAGATTTCGTAACAGACTCATTAAAATTTCCACAGATATTCTCTTGTTCCGCTGGGAATGTGCCAAATGAGAGCTCCACGCAAAATTTAATACCTAAATAAGTGTTTTAAGGTGTTTGCTTCATTAAAATGTATTTATCCAAGGCTTATTTACAATTTCATATGATTTCAAAAAGAGAGTTGTCAATTTCGGTTCATAATTTTCTTTATCAAAAGCTTGGTTTTAAAAATATATATAAATTTCCTATATTAAATTGAAGAATTTTTTGTGACTCGACATTAGAGCTTGACCTGCCTGGTTAGCAAGGGGATGTCCAGGAGCGCCTACACACGGTTGGCTCAGCCGCCTTCACCATACCGGCTTCTTAAGGAATTCAAGGTTAAAGGATAAGGATTCTTATTATTATAATGAAAATAATACAAGCCCCTGAAAAATGACCACATAACCATTGCCTTTTATTAAACAAGGTTTTTTATTTGGAGTTGTTTCAGGAGCGTGGCAAGTGACGCTCCATTGTATCTACCTATACCCGTAAGAAAAGGCGTGACAACTTGATTGATTGAGTGTGTGTTTATACAAATGTGTTAACCTTTATAGGTCTACTTGCCCCTAGTAGAAACATATTTATTCCATCTTTTATTGCCACAAACAGATACGAAACATTCAAATCATGTTCGAATCAAGATACGAAGCAAACTGCAAAAGGTGAATTCCCGATAAACGTGTATGTATTAAAACCACTGAAGCGCGAGTAATGCCGTACATTGGCAGGTCTTTGTAAACTTTAGCCCGTTCGTACACAAAGAAACCATTTAGGATTGGTGGCTGATTTGTACAACATCTTTCCCTACTAAAGGCACATCAATCTACTGAATCGTTATCAATCACCTAAGTATAGTCTGTTTAAGCCGAATTGACGCGCCCCTCCACCGCATTCGCGCACACGAGAAAACATAAAATATGAATGCAACACACCGAAAATGCAATTGTTATTGGCCATTTAGTTGCTGGTTGGATACAAAAGAATACTACTATACTGATAAAGTATAGTAGTATAGTTAGAAAACTAATAAAGTGGCCCCTCCAGTGGCTTCATTTATAGTTAGACAAGCTATAGTAAACGAATGATTTTCCCTGTGGACGTAAACCCGATTTACTCTCAATGCAAGCATGGACTACTTTACGATACAACTTTGTAATTAGAACTCTGTGTAATTTCACTAACGATAGATTTTGCTCATCAATGGAAAATAGCTTAGGATTTTGCATGGATCACGCTTAAGTGTTGTTTTACTCACCTTTTTTTTTTATTTATTCGTTTGAAGTGATTCTTTATGTGTTGTATGATTGATGATCATCATATGATGTATGATGAATTGTGATTAGGGATTGCAATCCCGCACTGTTTCCAGTCCCGCAGGATTTTTGCTAAATTGACTTCGTGAATTGCACCGGTTGATGCTTGCGGATTCGCATTGCTGATCCTGCGCAATCCTGAAGATATTGCGGGATCCCGCAGAGCCTAAAATTGAGCTGCATCCTGCTGGATCGCCGGATCCCACTTTGCTGGATTGCAATTCCTAATTGTGATAAAAGTTTTACCGGTACCTAGGTATTTTACATAAATACGTCTGGGTTTATAATTTAAGACTTAGGAGTTTTATAAATGTGAAAATTGATTTACAGTCTCATAGTTTCTGAATGTAAATGTTCTTTTGGCATTTCCTCTATGCGTAAGAAATACTAGTTTTCTTAGGTGTCAAGATTACAATGATCGGAAACTTCTAAATCTTCAACTTGGGAATAATAAATTGTTAAACGAGAGGTCAGGAGCTTGTTATTGAGGGTGGAGACTCATAAAACTCGTAGACCCTGACTCCGTGATCTGAGATACGAAGTAAATGTGGTCCTAAGGGAGGCGCTCTGCTTCTGACAAGTATCATAATGCCCAACTTTGGACTCGTAAACACCCGTTAATAAAACATTAAAGGGAAAAGGCTTCTCTTTTCAGTTGTCCCTGAAAGCTATTGTGTGCGGCTTTTTTATATTTAACAGGTGTTTAATTAAAGTTTTAAATTAAACAAGGTTTATTCAAGCGCAAACATTGTTTATTAAATAAAAGAAATTTGAGGCTCATTACTTTATTATTTTAATCCGACTTTTCAAAAGCTTTACTTACAAGTATCGTGTATCCCCATAACTATTGAAACATCAGATTAAATTATTCAAAATAAACGTGACAATAAACTGCAAAATGATTTAATCAATCTATTAAATTGTCACGCCTTTTTCCCACAGGTATAGGAATAGATAGTTATTTTTCTCTGCCTAAAAGGATTTCGCTTCTTAAAAATAGTGTGTGAAATTACTCATTTTAAAAGTGTGAAATTAATTAATTAAGTAATGAAATTACAGAAATTAATAGTGTGTGAAAATAGTGCCTCAACATATTGTTCTAAATTGTTATACCTGTAGGTTTAAATTTAGGTCGTCATAAATCCTTGAAAATATACCCCTATAATCTTATACCCTAAAGTTGCACAGTTCTTACTAATTACCAAAATATCCTAAGCAGAGCAAATTGTAATAGTACCCTTACTACGATTAATATTTTTAGGTTACTTCTTTAAATTGATACTAATTTTAGTTTTTACAGTGCATTTTTTGCGCAATTTGTTTATTATAATTTAAACCTATATGAACTATATTCAAAGTTGAATGCTCCTAGACATTCCTTGCCACTTAAGGTGGATAAGGTGCAAAATAATAAGAATAAAATATAAGGAATAGATTGGCACAGTATTGCACACCAATCTGTTACGCGTAAAGTCCCGGGTTCATTTCCCGGTCGGAGAATAGATTTATTTTATAGCTTTATTTGTAACAATTAATAATCGAATTTAATACTCGTACTATATATATTTATTAATAAAAAAACAAATATATATGACTTACTCGCGTTTCGGGATCAGTTGTTCCATATAGGTCGATATAGAGGATGCGACTGCCACTTGCAGTTATTTAATTGTTGTAACTGTCGCCTCCATTGATGGACCGCACTCTAGCTTAACTTTAGGCAGGGTAAAGTCATATGTCACGCTACAATAAAAAAAGTACATAAATGAATAGCACACAATGATAAATACATAAAAACTACAAATATTAGAATGCATAAATGAATATTAATAGAACAATAAGAATACAAGCTTCAAGCTTCTTAAAGATTTTTGTATTTGGTACGACTATATTTGTTGCGACTATTCTAAAAACTTATCACACATAAATAACCTAATTAATGAATCAATCAAATTCCTACGCCTTTTTTTTTCATGAGGAAAAAGCAGAAACATAGGAGCGCCGTTTACCACGATCCTGACACAACTCCCTCGCTTCCTCACAAGCACTGGCCCAGCTTTCTTGAGGATGTCTGATTCGGTCTAATAACACCCTTCTGGGCCTGCCTTATTTAACGCATCCATGTACATCAGATTTATAAAATCCTTATGTCAATTTTCAATTAAATTTATTAAACAATGCAATATCTAAATTATATTATAAATTATTATACAAAATAAATAATTATTTAATTATTTATTAAATAATTATTTATTTTGTATAATAATAAAAAAATTATATATTATATTATATAAAAATACAAACATTAAAATATATAACAGAAAACCAAAAGCTTTAAATTTTAGCAAAGATTTAGTGCAATAAAATATTTTAACTGTTCAGTGAAATCGCAGTTTATTCAGCATGAACGTCGTGCGACGTCTTACCACTTAGATTTGGGATCTGCGCCAATTTCAAGAGCTAATGCTATAGAGGTGGCATGCAGTTTCGATCAAGAAATATGTCTTTTAAACCTATAAGAGTTTAAATCGTTGTATGTGAAAATATTTTATTATCTGTCCTATATTGATAGAATAATATATTTAAGATTGTATTAGCTTATTAAATAAATATACCTATATTTATTTGATAAGCTATATATACTAATTTTATAAGTCCTCCAGTGTACCTGCGCAGAAGTCTTATTTTTAAATGAAGCAAAACTATTACGGTCAATCAAAAAACGGCATAAGTACGCGCGATGCCTGTCCGTCCGCTATAAGTAATTTCTTGGATGCCATGTTCGGAGTCCGCGTCTAGGCAGTCGGCAGTAATTGGTTGTATTCATTCATGTTTGGTTTTAGCGCAAACGAATATTGGCGCTGCTACACGTACTTTTTTTTGAGACTCGATATCTGGCCTTGACTGACCTAATGATATTCAAGGGGAGGTCCAAGAGCGCTGACAACCGAAAAAAAACGATTTAATTCACTATTTTTAAGCATTCAGCCTTCTGTTATCCGAACCCTTCCTTTATCATGTAAATTAGCTGAGATTTACTAGGATATGGTTAAGTTAAAGATTAATTGTCGATTCTGTTTGGTATCGTAATCTGTTATCTGAACCGCAAATCGCATAAATCTTAGATATAACAATACAAACATATTTGAATAAATTTAACGATTTATAGTCCAAGTTGCTTTGTAAAACTAAAATTATGGTTGGATAGAAATGCTCAAATTACTTTTAAAAATCTCTAAATATAGTACCCACTCTCCTCCATTTATAATATCAATCAATCAAGTAGTCACGCCTTGATTTCGTCAAGTAAAGGTTGAGTAACGGAGCGCAATCTTCCACGATTCTGCCACATTCGCTTCCTTTACGTCTACAATTTTCTTCTAAATACATTATATTATTTTTATCTTGTTTCTATTACATCGTCTGCTCCCATATAATTTTCTAATAAGTACTAAAACATACTCGTATATTATTTACAAAGGACATTGAACATGAAAGGATTTTCTTCAATAATTCAGTTGAACTAATATTGTTACGAATTTGAATAAATTGACGACATTGGCGAACGCCAAACAATACCAACCCGAAACACAAATGATTTACTAATGGAAATAGATACTATTTCTATAATAAGTAATTCTAATATAAGTTAGGTGGAATATAAATTGTGTTACTAATTTAAATTTGACGAAATTAAATTTTACTCGTACTTGAAAAAACGCTATATTGTTTTTTTTTATATTACAATTTTTAAACTAAGCTACAAAACGTGCTAGAATCATAGAATCAGAACAACCAAAGTATTTAAATCAAATTAAAGAAAATTAAATTAAAACGCGCACTACGTAAGTGCTGGGTAGCTTAGTAATCAGAGCCTACGATTAAATAAGCTGTCGCGAGTTAAGCAACAGAAACTAGGTTCGGTCCCCGGTTGCAGTCGACCGATGTGCACGCGCGAATATTTTCTATTCATATTTTATTAATAATTCGTACAGTAATAATAGATAATGAACGCATTCAAAATAGCATTTGAATATGCAAAATATATATATATATATTTTAATAATTGTTTAATTAAAGTTCTTTTTTAATTATTTCTACATAATTTAAATTTATTTATTATACATTTCTATACTAAGCTACTAAAGTGCTTGTATCATAGAAACAGGGCATACAAAGTACATATATCAAAGATACATTGGTACTCGGCTTACGTAGCCATTGCACTGCCACTACACCGCGGTCGCCTTATAAAGTGATAAGAATAATGTTGCTGTGCCTCTAATGTAAACGACATTGCTGTTAATGCTAATCTATTCAACGCGGTTGCATTCCGAAAAAGACATTACAAACATGTTAATGATTAATTAACATGTTATCGTAAAGTAATATGTTGGCCGGCATAGAGTCGACGACTAAGGTAACCGTAAACTAAACGGTTATTTCGCTCGTCGACGTACTTGAACTTTTCATTGCTTACCACCAATCAAGGTGAGGGGTAGAGTCTCTAAAAAAATAAGATACGTCATAAACTTTAAATACCTATTCTTAATATCCATAGGCGTATCATATTTTACCACTTATTGTTACTAACAAAGACTAATATATCATATTGTATTTATGAACTTTTTGTTTGAATTAAACGTTTTATTATATTATATTACTATATATCACCGACAATCAATCAATCAAATTGTTACCCTTTCTTTCCAGAGGAATAGACAGAGACAATATTACCACTCTTGCTTATCATCAGACGGGTCGAGTTCAAATGTCGTGTCACAATAAAAAAAAATCCAACCATACCATTACTATGTTTGTAAAAGTAATTGATATGTAAAAAACAATTATTAATTGTTCTTAGTTCATTTAAAATTTTAGTTAAAATCGATTGCTTTACTTTTATTTTTTTACAACATATAATAGCTATAAAGTGTCAAATAAAAAAATAAAGTCACTTCAGTCATCAAAAAAACATATTCAGCTCACGGCTACCTCAGTCGCCGTCACTATGCCAAACAAATTAAATAAAACACTAAGTCAAATTCTCTTTTTACAGATAACCTAATACATATAGAGTAGATACTACTTCAGATGAAGATTGCATAACACTAGGTAAGTGTAATTCTTATTTATTTTCATCAGGATTGTACGATACTACAAAATTAACAATCGTTATAACATAAATTACACTGATACTTAGTTACTGACGGAACCTTAATTACGAACCCACTTCAAATGTTCTTAGAAATGTCTAAATCAAATTACCAAAAATAATTAAAACATTTTGAAATGTGTCATTACAATAAGTAGATATCTACTTAACTAATTTTGTTAAACGAAAATATATCATATTATCAAAAACAAAAAGTGCAAAGCATTTGTAAAAAGACAAAATCTGAATATTTGCTTGTATTTGCTTCTATAGGTTTGGATTTCAAATTGTCACCACTGTCTTTGGTGATTGTCAATTTGACAGGTGGTTAGTACGTTTTGCCATTTTACTATATTTATGTTGTTCTGAAGTAAACCTATTTAGGTTTACTTCAGAACAACAGCCAGAATGTTACCGTCAATGGAGAGCGCTATAGAGCCATGTTTGCCGATTTTTTTGTTCCTCAGTTTAAATGGTTTAGATGTGGAATATCATGGTGCAACATGCCACACAGTGCGCGATACCATCAATTTATTGCGGAAAACATTCCATGAGCGTATAATTTCGCGTATTGGACCTGTGAGCTGGCCTCCACGATCGTGTGATCTCACGCCTATGGATTACTTTCTTTGGATATGTGAAGTCCCACGTCTACGCAGATCAAATATAGACGTTGGACTAGCATTCGCCGCGTTATTGTCGATATCCGGCCTCATTGGTTGAAAAAGTGGGACTTCCCGATTACGCCTTATTTGAGCCAGCCGTGGCGCCCACATGCCCGAAATCATTTTTAAGCACAAATGGCATAAGAATATCATATAAATAAAACCAATACCATGATAATGAAATTTGTTTGAACATGTTTTATTTCGTCGTTAAAACGGTATACCCCTAAGAAAACACCTGATACTTGTATTTTACTTCAATAATATGTAAAATTGTATATAATTTTAAACAGTTTAAGAGTAGTAGGCAGTGGTGCCCAGTCTGCGAATCCGAAGAAGTACCGCCACTTTACAAGTATACAGACCGTGAAGTGACTTAGTCGCGTCTCAGGATGGATGTGACTACTACTTGCAGTTATTTAACTGTGGTAGCAATCTCCTCCGTTCATGAACCGCAGTTTAACTTAACATCAGGCAGGGTGCTATCATATATCGAGCTCCAATATAATAAATATAACGCTTACACATATGGTCGACTAAATTGTAAGTTTTTGTTAAAACCCTTTTGCATGCACTGATAGTATAGTTTATATTGAAGGTCGTGTAGATATATTTAGAAGATGAAGATCCCTGTGAAATATTCACTCAGGTACGCTTCATTGAATACGTTCCACGCCACTCACAGCTGTCTTAGATGGAAAATCGTAAATGTAACAACTTATGCATATTTTATTACTAAACGAGACGTTATTTGATAACGAAAGTAAATAACAGCGCGTTCTCTTGCGAGAAATTATCTTATTTTTGTTCTGTTTTATTTGTTTTAATTATTGGATATATAATTTATTAACTAACTAGGGAAAGTAGAACAGAAAAATTCATCAAGCAACAATACAGTTTTAATATATACATATTTTATATATATATATTAATTTACTTAATAATATATTTATTAAACAATTCAATAATTAACAATTATTTATTATACAAGCTCTATGGTTATGGGCACTAAACAACCTAGCTTTGTTGAGGATGTCTCCGAACTTGTATGAAGAGATTTGTGAATGTGAAGGAAGCGAGGGAGTTGTGTCAGGATCGTGGCAAGTGGCGCTTCATTGGCTCTACCTATCCCTGTGGGAAAAAGGCGTGACAATTTGTATGGTTGATAATTATTATATTTATATGTATATCTCAAATATAAATTTATGTAAGAGAAAAAGTATATAGATATCTTATAATGCCGAAAAAAAATTAATGTGTAATTTAATGCGATGCAAGGAGAAAAGCCAACATCTCAGTCCTGAGAAATCTCTAAGAAAACAGAGAGAACTTCCTCTACGTGTTTTCCTTCAAACAATCGTCTTAACTTGTGAATATTTGGATTGCAGATGCAACTATGTTAATAGTAAGTTTAAATTTTCAATGTGCTGTTTGAAATGTACACAAAATTTATACGTGAATTCTCGAACTTAATGAATACTGTAAATAGCACATGTACAGTGACATTGTTTACTATATGCATTTACTGTTGCTAACAAAGGCTTCTGTTATTCCAGTTATCATTATCAATATCACAATTATAATTTACAGTGAGAATTAATTGATTAATAATTTTATTTTGGTTAGTCTCCGTGACCACGATGGCTGCAAAGCTCTCGAAACGTCGGAATAATGAAATAAAATTGTATAATAATATCTAAACCAAAATAAACGCGATAGTAAGCCGCATAAAATTTATTTAATTCATTCATCAATGTTTGCGCAAAATTTAAGAAAATACTATGATTAATAATTCATCTTCAAGTTAAAAATGTTTAGGTGTAATACCTAAAAGCGTTTAATCTTTTAATACACGTTGTTTTAGTGAGAGTTTATATGTATAATATTTTTCCATTAAGGACTTGGTAGTTTACCAATTAGGGGACTTTGCTCGACAATGCGCAGCGAACTTTCAGTGCTATTTGTTGCTATTTTCAGACAATGTAATAACCTAACAACCAGTGTCTCCCAACAATACAATCAAACAAATTATTAAAAAATTAAATAATGTAATTTTTACTTTATAAGAAATTATCTTATAATTTCTTTGATTTTGCGCGAACATTAATTAATGAATTAAACAAATTATGAATTATGCGGCTTGCTATCGCGTATATTTTGGTTTTGATTTCACAATTTTTTATTATTCCGACGTTTTGAGAGGTATATATACGCGATAGTAGGCCGCATAAATGATTAATATATGTTTACTACTAATAAACTTAAACTACTACTGTTAATGGCTCGTGCATACAATGAACTCAGCGCTGACCATAAACAGCTAGACATATTTAATGACAGGTTCACTATATTCAAGAGGGCGGTTTCTGTTATATTCAAATCATCGTAGTTTTTCTTATATATTTTTTTCTTTTTAATTTTATCTTATTTTGCATGATTTTTTAATTATTATTATTACTATTTTGAATTAGTTTTAATTATTTGATTTTATTTAATTGTAATAAGTAATTTGCATGAAATTTTTTATTTTAATTTTTATATCTTTTTTAATTTACTTGTGTGTATACACTTTGGATTGCTGACTAGAATTTTCTACTGCTTTCTAAATGTTCCATGTTTTGTCTGCAATGTGTTGTATATACCAATTCATAAATAAATAACTAAATCCTTAGGTACACCTAGTGTATGCAATAAAAAATATATACAAATATATTAAGGTATATTAATTATTAAACAAATATATTTAATGTATATAATTAATAATGTTGAGAAACTGTGACTTAAAGTAGTAAAGTCGGTGCTTTAAAGGCATATTTAGTGCATGTTGCTGGACCATTAATGTTTGTATTTCACAATTAAAAGCGCCTCTGGGATTATAAATCAAATGAAAACGGAGTTGCTATTTATCTATATGGTTAAGTTTTTAAAATAATTAGAGTAGTCAGTCGTACTTAGAGAAATCCTAATCCTAATAATAGTCGATTTATCGTAGTCATTTAAAAAAAAACATCAATTGAAAGATGTTTTATATTATATACCATTTTATTATTTACCTTATTTATAAGGTTTGGTGTTAAAAAAACAAATGTAAATATCTGTCCGCTGAAAATAGAGTAGTCGTACTGATAGTCCTAATTTATTATTTAAATATTTAAGGTTGTTTGGAACAGGTCGGGGAAAGCATCGACACTCAAAAGATTTGGCGTTTCGTTTCTTTGAAGAACAATCGACAAGTGGAACGTTTTACCAAGCCAACTCGGGTACTCTTCATCTTATACTTTTGGATTTTTCAAGCGAAGCGTGAATAAGCACCGTTGACCAGTATAGTAACGACGACAAGAGCAAATTTAGTTGAGACGGTTTTTTCAGTTGCCGGCGCTCTTGGGCTTCCCTTTGCTTACATTTTATGTCGCGTCTAAAACATTATTTATAAGATGTCGATAATCATTAGAACTAATATCTGCCACATAATAGCTACTTCGTACAAAATCACTTTCTCTGTGGTTTTAATTATATTTACAAAAATAAGACAAGTAATATCTCCTCATTTATGACGAATTTAATGTGAATATTTTAAACGAAAAATATATTACAACGTTTATTGGTCTATCAGATAGATTCTTTAACAAATTGCTATTTCTAAATATACTATGTTGAACTGGGTCATTCGATTTTATGGATCAGATTTATATTCCTTAATGTTGCGTTATGTGGTTTTGATAAATTTGAATATAGTTATGATAGAAGACTCATAATTTAATTGTAATTTATTTAAATTATTATTTATTACCTAACACCACACATTTACACTTGTACGTTGTACAATTTAGACATGTTTGTACAATGCACAAAAATTTATAAAACATTCAAATTACGTTGTCCAAAAATAAATTAAAAACTAAGTAATTAATAATAAATAAGGCGAATGTCTTAGGTTACCTTTTTTCCTTGTGACTCGACATATCACCCCGCTTGATGTTAAGCCAAAGTGTAGTCCATGAATGAATGTCACTGCTAATACAATTCAATAACTGTGAGTAGCAATCACATCCACTATGCCGGCCTAGATGGAACCGGCAACTTACAAGCTGATCCCGAAACGGGACCAAATCACTTTACGGTCTGTATACTTGTAAGTGGTGGTACTACCCCGGATCTGCAGACTGGGTACCACTGCCTACCACCTATGAGCAAAAGGCAACCCAGCTTTCCATCTATATAAACCTACCTAATTATTATTACATCTATTGATTTAATATATTTGAATACATATTTAAATAAATAATAAACATAATTATTGCAAATTGCGCCTCACTGGTGTATTCAATTCTATTGCAGTTCAAATGTAGTGTTAAGATACTCTTACGGAGCTGTATCTAAGTACTAACGACGCTGTTTGAAGATAACAAACGCATCAGAGACTCGTAACCGCTGTTACCATATTGATGTCAAAGGATATTTGCTCAAATAAAAATACATTAACTATACATTAACTTTAATATGAATATTAAAAATAGTAAATAATAAATATCTTTCCGTTTCAAAAACCTGAAAAGATAGGTACACGCTACGATTCCACGACAGAATTTACTATGAAAGGAAATCATTTACTTACTATTGAAAGTTTTAAATCGTTTGCATTTTAATATTTTAAAGCAACTGTCATTAAGGTATTTTTATAAGTAAAATTAAAACATTAATTAATTATTATTACATTATTTAAACCGAATATATCAAATTATTAATATAACGGAGAAGCACATTACGCCAGCGCATCGGTTTTTTAGTCGTCGGCGCTCTTTGTTTTCCCCCTGCTTACCATTAGACAAGTCGCGTCACAATAAAAAAAATACTAGGCAGTGTCTATGATATAAACATAAACATTAGTTACTTAATTATTCGTACATAAAGTAAGAAACGATTTTTTTTAAATTTTGTTGTGACATCTGACCTCCACTTGCATGATGGTCCAAAAGTGTCGACGACAGAGGTGCCGAAATTTGAATTAATTTTTAAAATATTTCTAATAAATTAATTAATCTTATACTGTAATAATCTGTTACGTAGGTAGTTATTTGATATTAATAATGGCTTGTAGTCACTTAACCAATTAGGGAAATTTCTGCGGGAAACAACAAATTAGGTAGACGTAAACTGATTTTAATTACTACTCCAACTATCTATTCACTATCAACTAACAATTAAAGCAATAAGTTATTTAGTTATTACTCAAACTTACACCGTTATTAACATATTTCTTTTAATAATTTCAATATGAAAGTGATTATATTCATTTATTTTATTATTATAATTAATGTGAACTTAGTTTTATCCTATTCGATTTATAGACAGTTTTATTTTGAGCCTAGTTTAGAAAGTGGTTATAAGGAAGATAAATATGTGTTTATTAGTAATGGTGGAACGGTTTATACGAGCATAGAGATGCCAATAATTGATTTTGGAAGTGTAAATTATTGGTCCTTACATTTACGCCATATTCCACAACTTTATTTCGACAATATTCATCGAGTTCACCATAGTTCAAGCCATAACTATGTGTTATCGCCGATTGACCACAACCCTAATCTTCCAAGTGATCTAAATGAAGAACTTAACAATACAAAGAAAGACTGTCAAAAACAACCAACAGATTTTATATTTCCAACATCGCTGGAACCAAATACGAATAAAAGATTACCGAAAATTGACGTGCGATTCGGAGAAGAAAATTAAACATCATTTTGAATTTATTTTATTGAGTGTTTGTGAGCATTAAAATCTTATTTTAATTAAACCAATTTTAGTTTTCTTGTCGTTTCGAATCTTGAAGTCAGAAGATAGAAATATATTTACTAAAAGCATACATACTCGTATATTTTTATTTTTGAATCGTCAATGATTAAACCGTATCCAGTTAGTTAATAAGAAATAATAGTCAACTGTGTAAAAATAAAGAAGATAAATGTATTACGAATGAAATCCTTTTTATTTAATGTATTGTTCACTAAAAAGCTTAGTGCGATAAGGGTTTGTATGCAATCTATGTTCCCGTATACGTGCCGTATGCTGAGAAATTGTGTGATAACGGTGCTCAAAATGACTGGAGTACTATACTGCATTGTGGACTCAGCACTCAATCTAATAGCTTTGTCCAGAATCCTAGCGTCTCGGAGTTCTAATTAGAACTGTGAAATCTATTCAATTTTGATAGAGATGTTCCTTAGAATTTGCTCATGAAGATGATGAATAATTCAATCGCATACTGGCTCGACATTTGTGTTAGAATATTAATTATAATTAGTTTTATAGGTCTTTATTCCTGACTATCTAATTGAGTAAATTAACTTATAAATAACCTGTTTTTAATACCATACGATTTCACAGTAAAATACTAACTTATATAAAGTTGATTAAAATGAACACAAAATTAAAACCATTATGGTTGCTGTGAAAAAATATAAGAAATGATAAATAGTCGCCTCAACTGTTAAAGAAAAGTACATTTTTATATACATCATATTTCTGAGAAGCGGGAGCTGTCAGAGTCAACCCCCTTGTGTATATGGGGTACGAACATTGGACACAGCAGTCATCTTTTGTTGTCTCTGGATGTTGTCATGACACACAATTAGTATGGTTTTTCTTTTATCGTTTATTTCTTCGAGTGAAATAGCCACTTTTATATTTATTTTCCTCGTTTTATTTTTTTACGAAATGCCTATCAAAGCAAAAATAATTCAACCCAACATTACGTATTTCCCGTTTCAGTCATGCCGCATTGATATCTCGGATTATTTTTTTGTTAAGGATAAAATACACACATTTGGAGTTAATCTAAATTCCGAACTCGTTTACATTTCATAAGCGAATGTAAACGTATTTCTATATTACATCCAGCTTTCACATTGATTTGTTTGACCGAAATCGTGGAGAATATTCGCTGACGGAATCTTCGGCAATATTTACACACCTGCTGAACATGGGCGGTTTGTTTTACGACTATCTATCCAATATTGAATGTACGAGTATGTGAACACGACTTTCTGTATAAAGCTAAGGCTATCTCATGTTTAAATGCAACCGTGTTATAGTGGTAGTGAAAAACAACCCGTTTTTACTTATCCACTTTCAACGATCCTGACACAACCTTTGTGCTTTCAATTCACTACCCTCGCTTAGGTAATATTTATATTCTGTGTTTTATCTACTATATCAGGGGTTTTCAAAGTGGGGGGCGCGCCACCCAAGGGGGGCGCAGAGATCCGCAAAGGGGGGCGTGGGCCACTAGTATGGCTAAGGACCTTATTTATACATTACCCGCGTTTACGCCTTACTTACAGTGTACGTCGACACGTAAAGCGTAAATACATTGACGATTATATTAAATACGGTTTTGTTTGCATTACCAAAAATGATAGTGACCATCCACAGTGCGCTATTTGTTGCGAAGTGTTGATGATGCCTTGAGACCGACTCGTCTGGAGCGACATTTGTTAACTAAATCCAGTAATTTTAAAAGACAAACCAAAATACTCGTAGTTCTTTGCCAAACATGAGCTCTTGTGGGAAAAGAGCGTCTGATTGAATTGATAGGCGTCTGCACAGATGGCGCTCCAGCAATGCTTGGATCTCGCTCGGGATTTATACAACTAGTCAAGGAAAAAATCCCAATAGTGTATCGCTTTTTCGCACGGGGAAAAATTCGTGACAATTTGATTGATTGATAAAATTAGTTTGATTTTAAAGCGTTATTTTTTTCTGTCTTTAGATTCTGATAGTAACCTAAAATGATTATTATAATACTGTGGGCAATAAATAGTAAGACTTTGTTCATAATTTTAAAATTCTTTATTTATTCTTTCAAATCTATTTCGTCCCCCTCAAAGTAATTCCCCCCGGCCACAATATACTTGCGCCAACGTTTTTTCCAAACTTCGAAACAGTTGTTAAAGTCAATTTCCGGAATAGCCTTCAATGCGCGTAGCGATTCGCGTTTGTCTGTCTTCAATTGACTCAAAACGATTTCCCCGGAGCGGTCGTTTGGGTTTGCTGAACAGCCAAAATTCACACGGAGCTAAATCAGGCGAATACGGTGGTTGTGGAACGATATTGGTTGAATTTTTGGCGAAAAATTCACGAAGAATTAATGCCGTATGCGACGGTGCATTATCGTGGTGCAAAAACCAAGAGTTGTCGGTCCATAAATCCGGCTTCTTTTTACGAATAGCTTCGCGCAAACGACGCATAACACTAAAATAGTATTCCTTGTTGTTGGTAGGAATTCGGAGTGCACCACACCTCGATAATCGAAAAAAACTGTCAACGTAACCTTGATTTTTGACTTGCTTTAATGAGGTTTTATCGGTTTCGACTCACCTTTGGCACGATCATCTGTTTCTGGGTCGTATACATAGATACAAGACTCATCGCCAGGTATAATACGTTTCATGAAATCCTGGTAGTCGGAAAGCATTGTTTCACAGACGTCAACGCGACGCTGTTTTTTAAGAAAATTGAGTGATTTCGGAAACAATCGTGCTTTTACTTTTCTCAGGCCCAAATTATCTTTTAAAATGGTTTTCACTAATCTTTCCGATATTCCAACGATGCCAGTAAGGTCTCTGACTGTAATTGTAGATTCTCAAGCACCAATTCCTTGATTTTATTGACGTGTTGATCATCAGTTGATGTTCATGGCCGCCCGGGACGTGGTTCGTCGTCAACGCGTTCTCGACCCTCTTTGAACAGTTTGTACCAATTAAAAACACTTGCTCGCGGCATACAATTATCACCGAAGTACTTTTGCAACATTCAGAACGTTTCGGCACCAGAAATTTGATTCCACACACAAAATTTAATGGAACTTCTTCGTTGAATGATTTCACTCATTGTAAAAATCGACGAATACACTTTTTGTACTCCAGAAAGACAAGTATATACTAAAAACTAACGATTATTTTGATGGGACGTTTGGCACAGACGTCCGCATGGATTTCCGCGCGAAATTGAAATTGAAAAGTTTTACCATTTATTGGCCACAGTAGTATGTATAATTGGACAAGGGGGGCGCGGAAAATTTCGTTTTTAAAAAAGGGGGCGCGTAATAAATTAGTTAGGGAACCCCTGTACTATATATTATAGAATAACATAATTTAGCACAGTGAAATACATTTTCAAGTATTTATTTAAAAGAATTATTACATTCTGTATTTATATATCAAAGCAAGGATAAAGCGTCATACAAGTTTCCTAACTTGTATGACAATAATTATGGATGTGATTCATTCAAGAGAGTTCAGGATCGTGGCAAGTGGCGCTCTCTTGTCTCTGCCTATCCCTGTGGAAATTGAGGCGAGACAAATTTATGACTGATTGATAGAAGTTTTGAAGTATTTCAATAATAACAAAACTTATGCAATGTTAATAATAAAATAAAATCTATAAAATGGATTATATTATTATTTATAACTTTTTTGTTAGTATTGCCAAAAATGTTTACAATATTTACTTAACCCATTACAGCATAAAGTTTGTTACAGTAATTATTAAGGTTTTTTTGTAATATAAGGGCTTATTAGGGGTCATATAAAAAGTTCAATCAGTAAAAATTCTGCATATATACATAGTTACCATTCAATGACCCGTCCGATATATCGGACGTTATACATCAGGGAACCTTATATTATGTTGGTATGGTATAAAATGAAATGAATAAAAGTTGTGTTTTCTCTTTTTTTATTTCAATTGTAAACAAATAAAAGTCCACAAAACATTTAGGATGTAGGCCCACATCACATTTGTGGCACTTGAACTTGGATTTCCCTTCACATTGACTAGCACAGCAGTGTTCCGTGCTGATGGGTACAATCCAATGCTCTTTGCCATCATACCGTGTGGTGGACAGTGGTTTAGCTGGTTTTTGGCCTTGGTGGAGTTCCATGGGTGGTAAGCAAGCTTCGAGCAAACAAAGATGACGTCTCATTATTGCAACCGTTTTTTCTTGCAAGTAACCAGCTGTTCACCACCGAAACATCTAAAAAGTAGGCAAATATCGGCCACCACCATTTTCTAATACGCAACCTTGTGCGTAGACTGGCGACAGCTTGATCGCACTTGTCAACACCGCCCATATGCTTGTTGTAGCTGGCAATTTTCGCTTTCTTTCCATTCGACCAACGCGTGGCAGATGCCCAATTTTCGAAGTTGGTGGCAACAGTGACTAAATTGTTGTCCTTCCAGCGACACACGAATACATCGTCGGACACTGTAATCGCCGTGGCCACGTTCTTCTCGCTTGAACTGAGTGATGTCTTTTAGCGGGAAGTTTTTAACGCGATTGGCCCGTATGCATAAAAGTCCAACTCTCGTAGATGTCTCATCAATGACAAAATATATTTTTATGCCGCTTCTGGGTGGCAATTTTCCGAGCTTGATAAGGTTGAGAACTACATCCCCACCTAACCTAAAATCTTTCTTTTCTTTTGCTGGCACACAAAGCCCAATTTTTGAATCCAAATCTTAGCTGTTTCTGGCCGTATCCTGCCATTTTCAAGATTGATAGATGACAAGTGTTTTATAATAATCAACGGTTACAAACAGGGTAAATAATGCAAAAAAAATATTGTATTTTCGTTCAGGAACATAAACTACTAATTTGTTTTATTATTTCTATACAATTTTCACAATTTTCTTGCGTCCGATTTATCGGACGTTATGCTGTAATGGGTTAATGGAGGACAACTAAGTATAATTTGGGATCAGAGCCAATTTTGTGATCTGTTTCTATAGAGCCCGGAGATAGTGGTGCCGTCAATTAGATAAAATCTCTCTGAAGCCTCCATGAAACAGTGGGACGGTCGAGAACAATAAAGAACTAATCTCAGTGTCTACAAACTTTCTCCTCTTACATGTTAACTACTATATTTCTATAATAGATCACAGCATAACTGTATATATGTATTTTTAAATGTTTATAATGTATACTAAGATAAGTAACTCGTTAAAGTGGTTGTATCATTACGCTGGTCGATCAAATATGCACGTTTTAAAGAATTAATAAACTTAGATTTTATTTTTTGTTTTGATACATATTAAATCTGCTTATATATATAAGTTTATTATACTAAAATTCACCTTAATGAGAATTACATCCCAACCTTTTTTTTCACCATAGATTTTTGCATAATGAAAAGCAAAACTACATGAAAATTCGTGTATGTTTCTAAGTTTTATTTTTTTATTTAAAACTTTATTGTTTTTTTTTTATAAAAGGCGGACTTCATGCCTCATGGCATTCTCTATCAGCCATACCTTCAGATATGGCTATTTTAGATTATCAACATTAAAATGATGGTGGGTTTATTGACATTCTATTTATTTAATCTAAGTTATATTTTCTATTAATCTAGAAAGTATTTTATTGATTTATTTTTATTCACATTTCTATACTAAGCTACTAAAGTGCTTTCTGGTATCACAGAAACAGGACAACCAAAGTAAATATATCAAAGATACATTGGTACCGGCAAGTGGTTTTGAACCCGTACTCTTGGTTTGCGTAACCATTGCACTACCACTACACCACGTTCGCAAGTATCTATCTATACTAATATAATAAAGCGGAAAAGTTTGTTTGATTGTTTGTTTGTTTGTTTGTTTGTTTAAACGCGCTAATCTCAGGAACTACTGGTTCGACTTGAAAAATTCTTTTTGTGTTGGATAGATCAATTATCGAGGAAGGCTTTAGGCTATAAAACATCACGTTGCGACTTATATAAGCAAAGAAACAGTCAAAAATGTGGAAAAAACGGGGAATATTATTCGTCTTTGAGGGTTTCCGTTGCGTGCGCTGCGAAAACCGTTCGAGATACCCAAAAAATATGTATGAAAGAATTATTCCTCTTTAAATTATCTAAAAAAATGTCCGCGACCGTATATGGCTATCTTTTAAGATTAACTCACAATAACCGTTTTTATGATAGTCAAATTTGGTCTAAATTAATGCATTATTACAAATTATTTGTCAGAGTTGTATTAACATAATAATATTATTCTTTATCGAAATAAATGTGTTATTAATTAAGAGTATTTAACTGTGAAAAAATTGTCATTGACATCACCTAAATTCAATAAACATCTTAGATAATACAATTTTAAAATAACTCTGAAACAAAATTCACACGCGTCGCATGATGAGCGCTAACCGGCGGGCGAGGAGAGGCGATGCTTGCGGGCGCGGCGGAGGGGGGTGTAGCTCTACGAGGTATAGTCTGTCTAAGCCGAAATGACGCGCCCCTCTACTGCATTTACGCATACGAGCAAATATAAAATATGGATAAAACACACCGAAAATGCAGTAATTGGTTATTCCGTTGCTGGTTAGACACAAAGGAGGAACGAACGTGATGAAGTTTAATAGTATAGTTAGTAATATTTGCATTCACACATTTAAATAAACTAATAAAGTGTAGGGGCGCGTCATTTATAGACAGACAAGCATACTATGCGGTCGGCTCCCTACTGATCGGTTGAATGCAGCGTTAATTTGTTTTTACGATATAATATCATCGTGCAAAATCCTTTTTTATACAATTTCATTTTGTAGTAGTTTTCTCTATAGTAGGTAGTGTTTGTTTTAAGTATAGTACTTTGTTTCTAATATTTTCACAATAACACTTTTTTGTTTTGTTGTAAATAATACCTGTAGGTGTCATCTATATTCTTTCAAGGTTAGGTTTTACAATTCTTATTAGTTTAGGTTTTAGTTTAAGCATACAGTTAGTTTGGTTAAGTTTCCATTTCCTTCGTTATTTCTTCGTCACTGTAATGCCTAGAAAAAGGACTCAGCGTTCTCGGCAGACTGCTGCTGCAAAGCGGCTGCGAGGTTTGCGCACAAAAAAATAAAACTGAAAATATAATTTACGCAGAAGTACTTTAAAATATATTCTTTTTAAAACTACTTTAAAATATATTATATTAGTTACGTAATTTAATCGTCTAAAATAAGTCGCGGGTAACAGCTATATGTAATTTATTATAAAGCTGAGCAGGTAGGTAAACATAAAATTAATATGATTCCCAAAATAACTATTCCACGCGGACGCAGTCGCGGGCACAGCTAGTATTTAATATTGGTTCACCTATTGCATGATCAAAAAAGTGTTAAAATAAAATAAAGAAAGCCTTGTAGATCTACGAAATATGTAACATATGAGATTTTGTATAAAAAATAATATTTAACCTACTTTTTATACCTATACCAATATATTCGGCGGGAAAATATTTTCTTTATCACGGTTGTCTTAAAGGGATTGTTCAGATTTCGTAAGGGTAAAATAATATTTCCGCAGCCTCTAAATTTACCCTCACTTACCTTTTTAATACAAAAACATGTAACATAATATTAAATTTTTTATTTGAGAAAAATTGTTATGTTAAAGAAACCTCTTTTCGGATAAATTTAATATTTATTTATTTTCTATTATGAAGAATTTGGTAAACGTTCTGATATAATTTCTGTTATTTTAATATTTTAATTGTTCTGTTATTTGTTAATGCAAAAAAAATAAAGGCAGGAAATAATATAACAATAATATAAAACTATAGTCTATATCCCACTATGTGGGTATTGATTTTTATCAAATAGGTACTTAAGACTGACAACACTCGACGGATTTAAGTTTTACTACCTAGTGCTTATTATTAGGTTTGGTAAACACCGATATTCTTCCACCAGCTAAAAAATATAGGTATTTTAATCTTAGATAAAAACAAAAGGAGAAGATACGGCATGCGATTTATTGTTCACTACAAAATGTGGAACCGATATCCCACTACACGCAAAGTCACATCCATAGTTGCATCTCCGATTTCGTTAAGGAGAAAATTAACGAAAGAGATAGAAAAGTTTGTAACAGTGGGACGCGAGCGACGCAGAATGCATGGGAGTAGGTATGCTCTAACGGCAGTAAGTCGTGCTTTGGATTCAAGTGCGTTAATTAGACGTAGTTTACCAGTTCCACGCGTATTGTGTTCGTACTTTTGTAAAATCTTAACTATTGTTTAAGTAGTACACGGGTAGTACACGTTTTTAGATAGTTTTTGTTTCATTTCTGTACTCAGCTATTAGCTTAAACAGAAACGTGATTGTATCAAAGAAACAAGACAAAGTACATGTATATAAAAAAACATATATAAAACATATATGTACCGGCATGTGCTTTTGAATCGGGGGCTTCAAGTTTGCGTGACTATTTTACAACCACTATAGGCCATGGTCGCTTTTAAGGTATACTTGAGTTTAGTGTGTACATCGACCGCTTAGTTACATGGACACGGAGCGGGCGGGCGTGAGGCGTGATTAATTAAAGGGAACGCTTGCATGATGACGGAACAAGGGTTAATGAATGCCCCGAGACAATCAGTACATTGTGTTGGAAGCCACATTATATAAATGTACAAGATGACGCCTATAACAATTAATAAAAGTGTTAGATTTAAGAAGAGGCAAACTAGGTAGTACGTTAAAAAAAGTAAAAGGGTTAAAAATGTGGAGGAATTCGGGAAGTTTTCGAATGTTGTAATTTGGTTCTGTATTTAAAAAAGATGATATTATTATTTAAACTTGCGTGAGTTAAATCTTAAAAATTTTAAGTTTTTAATTATATAAAAGTTGCAACCCATACTTATATTTTTGAAATTATATTTTTACTTTTATTAAACCCATATAAATACCACTGCATATAACACTTTGTTTACGAGTTGTGAGAAAATAAAACAATGGCAATTCTAGTTAATAAAGTTGAGAAAATCTACTTTATCCTTTTCTATATACGCGTACCGTACTTCTTTAGTTTCTATGAGGTTTCTTTTTCAAACTGTACTTTACGAGTGTGTAAGGCGATAAACTTACATACTAAAAAACTTACCAACTCTTTTTTTTGGAATACAAATAAAATACGAGTACGTCATTATCACTTTATCCGCCATTGTGAGTGAAGGCGCTCTTGGACATCTTCATGCGTTCTTCGTGCTTATGTCAAGTCTCATTAAAAAACAACGAAAAAAAATATTTCGTTTATTCATAATTTTACCTATCGACCTTTTTTTATTGACAATTACATCGAAAGTTTTAAATGGTTAAAAAGTACATACGATACTAAAGCAAATATAATTATTGTATTTTCTATTACCGCATATGCATAGGCCGCCTTATTTTTTACAAAAAGTTAAATCTCTATTATTAGTATTAATTAGTAGTAAATAAATCCAAAGCATTCACCACTAAATAGTTTATAATATATCCACCATAAATATTTACCTAATTAAGCGAAAACAAGAAAATTAAATTAATTCGAATAAAACTTAAACAGGTTTATGATAAAGTCTGGAAAACAAATCCCTTAATAACCCTTTTTATATTTATTTAGGACTGTGTTGTTATTGCTGTTTTAATTACAGTAAACTTAGTTCAAGACAAATGAAATAATTAATAATTTATCTTATGTTATACTACGAAATACTATATAATAGGTATTATTTTAGTATGATAATTTAAATATCTTTACCCTCTTATTAATTTACCCTTATATTACAGCATGAAGAAACTAAAATAAATCAGGAAAGTTCGACATAAGCGCTGACCACTCATAAAATAAAAAATATGTTTATAACAGGCGTCACTATGCCGGTCTAAGTAATAAAGCAAGTTCAATAGCAATTTCCGATAACCATTATTTATTCGTGGCAGTTAATCTTTCGATCCAATATCGCGACAGATTATATTGATTTCTCATAACTACGTAGAAATGTTTTATAAATGTTACCATTCATGAAGATGTTTTTTCCTTTCAATGCTATGCGTATCATTTAAACTGTTAATTTTTAGTTAAGTTAGATAAGTTACACGTATCATCATTGGTACTGGCAAGTGGTTTTGGTTCGGGAATTCTTGGTTCGCTATCATTTGACCACGGTAGCCTTATTTTGGTTCAAATAAGTAATTTATTTATTTATAAATTCATACAAATTATAATCTATTACTGAAAATATAAGTTAGAGAATTTGATCAAATATAGTAAGTAGTTCCTAATTATACTACATGCTAGATTAATGATAGTAAAAACCTTCAATACTATTTTTAGGTAAACTTTTTGTTATTAAAAAAAATCAATATTATTAACTTTTACGAGTAGCACCCTTTGACAAACCTTAGGCAACCTTTAGGCATGTTCCACCAGTTCCTCTTTGGAAGGTAATTAATAAAAAAGTTCTATATACATTTTACAACAACCATGATCACGTATATTATTTACTTAACTGTATAATATTATACGCAATTTAAAACTTCAATTTTATCCATAAATCGATCATCCACCCACCCGCTTCAATTCCCTCAACGATAGAATATTTTATAAAACGCATTTACACCTAAAAATAGACTTAAATTCATTTTGTCTTTAGAAAAATAACATTTTTTCAGAGGTTTCAGTCAGGATACAGCTTTGAACTTTACATGGAAAGACTTTCAAAAGGTCGTGCTTTTAATAGGACGAATACGTTTTACCCGGATAAGCATCTGGCTGAATTCTACGAATAAATTCCCAATGTTTCCCTTTTCAGTTCCTAGATAACTTATTCTAATGTAAAGAAGGAATAAAACTTATTACAACTCCATGAATAGGATACAATTTGAATATAAAATGTTATGTATGTACACAAATATAAACTATACCTCGTATATTTCTGTAGACAAGCAATCAATAAATTAATTAATAATCCCAAATTTAATTTAATTAGTTTAAATAATTTATAACAATAAAAATTATATCATTGTTACGTATTTATTCCTTTATTGAAATAATATCTAAAGCCGTAGTCAACTTCTGGGTTGTGCAGAGAGCAAAATATGGTACATGAAGAAAGGCGCATATAATAAATAAATATTGTACATAATGTGGAAGATATAGATATTATACTAGTACCTAAATAGTAAACAAATATTAATACACTAAAAATATAATTTTAAACAATTACAACTATTAACATGTTTCTTGAAGGGAATTTTAAAGAATCCATGTGTAGAGGCTTTTCCGATTTTATATGTATTGATAATAAAACTTTTATACTACATATATTTATATTTTGCTCCTCAAGATACAAGTAATCAATCCCAGCTTGAAGAGCAGAGATCCGAATATCTTTTGATTGTAAATATTATTATCAAATTATTATTCACATTGTAACGAATATACTAGTAAAATTACAACTTCCTATCAATATATCAATGTTTTTTCCAGTTGCCTAGTGTCTGTGATACACGTTATTCTAAACTACATATACGTTATGAAAAGTGTGAAGAAAGAACGTTTTAAGGCAACAGTAGTTCATGAACGTTATTGGAAAACTATGATGACAAATCCAGCAATATCGGACGACCATGTGTCCATGACAAATATCTTTTTGAACTAATATAAAATCATTATTCACTTTGTTTTATCCGATAAAGGTTCCTGAATTATACAGACTCATCAATCTTCGTTTGTCTCTGACAATATTTAATGGATCTTCGATTATCCTATGGAACTCTTTTTTTCGATAACTCGTTATTGTCTTTTCGGTCTTTTTATTTTTAGTAACTTATGATTTCATTCGCTTTTAATCAAATTAGTTACAGATTGTTTATATCATTTCTTTGCTAAGCTACGAAACGTGCTTGTATCATAAAAACTTAATCTTAGAACTAATCGAATGTCACGTCCTGGCGTCCTACGAGTAGTTCTCAATTCTATATGAATCCTTGGAAATCAACTCTATTTTCTGTTATGCGGGCTTTCATTATAATAGTGGTATTCATTTAAAGAGTGGTAGGCAGTGGTACCCAGTCTGCCGATCCGGGGTAGTACCACCACTTACAAGTATACAGACCGTGAAGTGATTTGGTCACGTTTCGGGATCAGCTTGTAAGTTGCCGGTTCCAACTAGGCCGGCATAGTGGATGTGATTGCTACTCACAGTTATTGAATTGTAGTAGCAGTGACATTCATTCATGGACCACACTTTGGCTTAACATCAAGCGGGGTGCTGTCATATGTCGAGTCACAATAAAAAATAAAAAAAAGTCCATCTCAATCTCATCTCATCTCCTCTGCACTCACGTCGAAATTCTTTTATCCTATTTTTTATCGTGTAGTTCTTTTAACAGTTGGGTCCATATATACTTAGTTTACGGTTGCCTCCGCTGTCTTTACTATACCGGCCAAAGCTTTTTTATGCTCCACTTTAAGGTTAATATTGTGTTTTTTAATTGGCAAAATCCAGTTAGTTAACTGAGTTTCGAGATAATGAAAGTGTTTGAGTTAGGAAATCAACTTTGGACCAGATATCAAATGCAAATTTATCTTAGTTCCCTTTCTATAATGTCAGACAAGGAGTTGATAAGTTCTCAAACAAATTTACGAGCGCTTAAGTCAGGAGTGTATTTATAATTTAATCATGTTTAGATCAATACTTGATATTTGTTACAATTTTAACAATTTATCACTGTGTTCTAATATTGCCTATGTATTATTGGAATAACAATAATCAAAAGGTTGGTTATTATAATGTTTTTTAAATTGTGACTCAAAATATGACAACAGCACCCTGCTTGATGTTAGGCTGGAGTGCGATCCATAAATAGAGGTGACTGTTTAAACCTGTAATAAACTTAAATCTAATATGATATGCACAAACCCACAAACAAATAGGTACAATATAATACTCATATTATGTGACATTTAAGGATAGATAAGTAATAGGTAGGTAAGTATCGTTTTATATAAACATTCCCAAAGTTTTAATTTAAGTTCTATATGGCCTAATGATTTATTATTGTCTAATTTGTAAATAGAATTTTATTTTTATCTCAAAAACTGGTAAAGAATAAATTATAAAATCCGATATTATCAATTCGTTTATCCTACAACTAATTAACCGTAATTTAATCCGTATTAATTCACGGTAATGCGTTCCAAGTAACATTTGGTTAGGGAATGCGCATAGTTCTGGGAACTGGTGCGGCCAACTGTTAGTGAAGTAATGTTATAGCCGCATCATTTAACACTAAAGTAATGGTAGGAACTTTTTATTTGTTAAGTGAACATTTGACTAAACATAGATTTATACCTAACACTATAAAAATATGTTTTACTTGTATCATAAATAATTATAAATGTAACTTTATTTAATAATTATGATATTGTTCATATTATCGTTAAATTATTTAATTTTTATTGTGACACAACATTTGACCTCGACCCGCCTGATGATAAGCAAGAGGAGGTCCAAGAGTGACGACGACTGAAAAAACCTAGTAAGTTCATATCTGCCTTAGTCACCGTCACTACGCCGGCCAAAAATACCTTATAACCCAAAGATTGCCTGGAAGAAATCCACCCTGGAAGAGATTTCCATTAATAAGGTCACTTATATTTAAGTTACATTTAAATTTATTATGTTGCACAATAAATAATTAAATATCGTTGAGAAAATCTCAGAGATTAATTTCCACGAGAATTACACGACTGGAAAAATCTAAAACCTTTGAAGATTTGTATTTTGTTGTTAAGTTTAAATTACTTTGACGTGAAAAGGATTAAATTATGGTGTGATTTGTTATCCAGCGTCAGATCGGGGTGTCTCAGCTGTGAATGTCACAAAGTTTGGAAAAGCTCTTGTCTCTTTATTGCTAACTCCCTTTAAGGCGACCTCTTGACGACTGCGGCTCGTAACCAAGTTTAAAGTGCACTTTGTAGCAAATGTTACACTTCTCTTTGGAATGTTCTTAGAAAAAAGACTTGCTTTCTCAAGTATATTTATAGCCTCATTTTTTATCTTTATATCCTTTTTATTCTTACATCTAAAGTGTCATGAAAATTTATGACTACTGATAAAAATGTAAATATTCACAAGACTAATTGAAAATTTGTCTATCAGCGGTAGGCAGTGTACTCCAGGAGTTGTACTTACTAGTGTACATACTGTTATGTGACTTAGTCGCGTTTCGAAATCAGCTTGTAAGTTACCGGTTCCAACTAGGTCGACATAGTGGAAGCTACTGCTACTTAAACTTATTTAACTGTAGTAGCGGTCGCCTCCATTATACTTATTTAATTAACCCCCGCCTCAAAAAGAGGGATGTTATAAGTTTAGCGTGTCTGTGTATCTGTCTGTGTGTCTGTGGAGCTATGACTAAAGTGGTTTCAGCTATTTCCGGGGTTTCCTAAACATTTTAATTTTGATTTTTATTTAAAACAACCAACTAGAGTATGACAACGATAATAAGACATTACAACTAAGTTCTCTCTTGGTTTTTTTTAGTATACGCACTAAAAAAACTAGCTGTAAATACAAAAAATACTCGTATTTTTTATATATATATTTGAAACAAAAAGAAAAAAAGAGATAATATAAATATGTATTCAATACCGATATCAATAAATGTAAGATAACTATAAATGACTAATTAAAAGCAACTACATTTCAGTATCATACCTAAAGAATAAGCTGGCATAGTAATATTGGGTCAAAGTTGTAGGCAGTCAGTCAGTGGTCATCCAGAGCAGTACCGATTTAACTTAGTTGCATTTTAAGTAGCACTGGATGCAACTGGTACTTGCAGTTATTTAACTGTAGGAGCAGTTACTTCCAATCATGGGCTGCACCCTAGCTTAACATCAACAGAATGCAGTCACATATCGAGCCACGAAACAAATTATTAAAATGTTTACAATTTTAAATTCATATACCTACTTCTATTATACATAGTATATTATTAAAATTACGTTATTAAAAAACCAAGCGACTGCAATTTTAATAATCAATCAATCTCTCTGTGATATGTAGTGACAAACCTATAAACTTGATTCTTTTTCAGTGACCTATCACGAATAGGTATAACACAGGGCACAGTAAAAACCTAAAGAAACTGTTATATTTTAATAAATTATAATGAAAAAGTGAAATTCATAAAGATTAATTGAATTATTCATAGAATCTTTTTGATTTACATTTTGGCCTGCTTGACGCCATCACTGTCGCTGAAAGCCATTTACATTTTATATACTATAACCAATTTCACAAAAATGGGAATACTATTCATAATTTTATAAAAAAGGGCCATTTAAAAACTCATTATTTAAATTATAGATACATGATATATAAAATATAAATGAATTAAACGAGGCAGGCCGAGGTGGGTGTTTGCCGACCAAATCAGAGACATTCTCAAGGAAGCTAGGTTGCATAAAGCCCATAACCATAAAGCTTGTATGAAGAGAATTGTGAATAAGAGATTATAGTAAGAGATTATGAATAGAGGCCTTAATTAAACCTACTTTCCGGTTGCAAGTCCGGAACGCTTCCTCCACTTGTCTGCCATAAGATGTTGAATCTATGGATGCTAACACTGAGTAATTATGCTATGGTATACGTATACGAGTATTATGTAGTATGGCAATGATATTTTAAGAAAAGAAAGAGGTATTCCGTATTCCGTATTCCGTATTTACGTATTCCGAAAGAGGTACGTTAAATCTATTCTACTTAGTGTCGCGATGCAAAGCAACATATATTTGTCTCTTTTACGCTCTCAATAATTACAGTTACAGTTATTTGCGTGAATAAAATGAGTTATATTTATGACTTCTGTCCTAAAACTAGTGTATATAACGTATCTACCTCATTTTTTTTATTGGGACACGACATTTGACCTCGACCCGCCTGATGATAAGCAAGAGGAGGTCCAAGAGTGACGACGACTGAAAAAACCGAGTTAGTTCCCGGCTGCCTCAGTCGCCGTCATTATGACGGCCTAAGGTGCTTCTTTATGCATCGCTTGAAGGATCCAAGGTCATAGGATGGAGTGAACATATGGGCTGGCAAAGCATTCCACTCGTCGATTATTTTACATGGAAAAGTCGCACCGAACTTTTTAGTTCGACTGCCGATTCGGTCGATAGAATGCGGATGCTTTCCCTGACTTCTGTCTTTTTAATTAATATCATTGTAGTGTTGTATAAAAATAGAGGCTAAGTACAATAATAATAACACAATATTCCTGAATACCACACAGAGTGTTTACACAAATGAGGTTTCTGTTGATTGAGCTACTTATGCAGATTAAGCCCTCGGCGACGAAAAACCTTTCTCCTTTCATGTCTACGGATTAAATTGGACAACCATTTGCAATTAGGTCAAATGAAAAACCTTTGGAGACATAGAGGACTAGAAGGGTAGGAAAGGACTAGAAACATTTGTTGTAATTTATTTGCATACTTATCAGGTATTTAAAGAAATTACAATTATCTTCATACTCCGTAAATACTTAACTATTATAAATAACACCTAAAAATATTTTATATGTAATATATACCAGTATATATAGTACGAGTATATGTATATAAGGTAAATCTCTTTTGATTT
Organism: Tinea trinotella; assembly: GCA_905220615.1. Lineage (NCBI taxonomy): Eukaryota > Metazoa > Arthropoda > Insecta > Lepidoptera > Tineidae > Tinea > Tinea trinotella. Next base: position 7,114,731 of record HG992310.1, read on the forward strand.
CATAATATTAAGTGTGTTTAAAAATAACAGAAGCAAATTCTGTTACAAAATTTATGTCTATAATAAAAAAAACATCTGATTTTAAGTAGCATTTTATGTCCGCCATAGTGACGGTGACTGAGGCAGCCGTGAGCTGAATCGATGTTTTCCAGTCGTCGGCGCTCTCTCAGATGTCGAGTTACAATATAAAATACCTTTTATATAAGCATGTACATGTATACTTGTATAGTAATTATCCTTCGTGAAAGTCCACTATGTTTTTGTAATACCTATTTGTTCTAACCGCAAATGAATCCCATGTCAGCCTTGGTCAACATGTTTAAATAAAACCACATATTTATAAACATATTTATTTACTACCCATTAGAACATTGGGAATTTCTAATGGGTAGTAGCATAGACTCTCTACATTTACCGTAGAGCTTCTATAAGAAGAATTATGGATGTGTGGGAATCGAGAGAGTTGTGTCGGGATCATGGCAAGTGGCGCTCCATTGTCTCTGCCTAAGGCGGGAAAAAGGCGTGACAATTTGATTAATTGATTGATTAGAACATTTACTTGCAATACAAAAAATATTACTAATATTTTGCTGTAGTCAATCACTTCACAGTCTGTACACATGTACCTGTAAGTGGTGGTACTACCCCGGGTCGACAGACTGGACAACCAGACCCAGAGCAACTATTATAATAAACAAAGAAGATACCCTGACTCAATAAAATATATTACAAAATAGACAATAAAAGTATAAAACCATATAGGATTGTAATATAAACGGGTCCAGAGCTCTTATCGATTCTCGAGGGACTCTTGAGTGCTCTTGACCCTTTACTTTAATCGCAATAGACAATATTGATTACTTCTAAGATTCTCGATTGTGAATTCACAGGGAAAAATGGCTCAATTAGTTTCTTATCTACTTTTTTCTTAATACATTTTCGAGAACAAATTCAATACATTTATTTTCATATTGCCTAATGCCCATAATCGTAGAGTTTCCATGAAGGATGTGAGGGATGTGGGGATGTGAGGGGAATGTGGGGGATGATGGGAGATGTGGGGGATGTGGATGTGAGGGAAGCGAGGGAGTTGTGTCAAGATCGTGACTAGACTCCATTGTATCTTCTTATCTCTATGAGAAAAAGGCGTGACAATTTGATTTAATTGAAATTATTTTTATATTGGTCCGTGATTAAATGTCCAATGTTGATTCATAAGTCCGCCACACTGCACGCACACTGCTTGTATGGGTGCAATACTGGTGTGCTCACTACCGCTAGCTAGTGTGCTATTCATAAGCTAGGTTATGCAGACCCCAATTTTTTTACATTGTTATTCTAAGCCTCAAAGTGTTTGTATCATGGAACCAGGACAACTAAGGTACATACATATATCAAAAATACATTGGTAACGACAAGCTCTTGGTTTGCGTGACCACTGCACTACCCATAAACCATGGTCGTCTTAAAGACGAGTTCAAAACTATATAAACTATATGCCGATACCAATGCATGTTTGATTGTCCTGTTTCTATGATACAAGCGCTTTGTAAGCTTAATATAGAAACGTACATAAAAATGTAAAATCATTAATAAGTTAGTGACTTACAAATACATTATGTTTTACCCACTTCATTCATTCATTCACTTCAGTTATTTAACGTATTATGAATATTGCATTTTCTTCTGCTCTTGCAAGTCATATAAAACGAAAGATGAATTGCAAAATTCCCTCACCGTTAAGGTGATATGAATTTGAGGCACTTATTGCATAAATGCGTGTATTATAATGTTATAAACTTGTAGATTTATAATATTTAATATTTAAAGAGATTGTAATAGTTGTATTCAATTAAATAAAATAGTTATTTGTATTTTGTTTCCTTTGCTTTAATTTTAAATATTAATATACTGTATTATACAAGTGTTTTATATGTATAAATTGTCATGTGAAAACGCCTCGCCTGAGCTAAAGCACGGTAGAATAGTGAACTCGATAGCTGCTACGGACATAGAGGTCTTGAAAGGGTAAAGATTATTATAGAACATAAGAAACACGTGTTTAGGAAGGTAGAAAATAATATTGACAGGAAAGTGGATATAATATTTATGTTGTTTTTATAAATATAATTTTAAATTAAATGTCACATGAAGATAATAATTAAACAATGTCTGCATATGCGTAATAACTCTGAATAATAAAAACTTGAAACTTGGCACGACATTTTATGTGAAGAGCCTTGAACGATGCGCTGCGGGCACAGTATAAGGATAATGTCAGTCGAGATTTAGTACGGTTAAGTGAAAATCTCGCGTCAGCCATTTTAAATTCGCACGGAGGATCCATTTAATTAGATCTTGTGTGAACGTAAGGATTTGTGAAAACCCCTTTTACCGCTTATTTGTAACTTTCTTTTTCACCAAACAACAAAAAAGGTGTCCTGAAAACATAAACCCTTTCCACAGTGAGAGCCACAATTTAATTTGTAAAGTATATTTAGTCCGAGGAGTTAATGAAAAATGTGAAAATATGAGCGTACCTGAGGTGAAAATAAATAAATTTCAGCAAAGTTACCTCGAATATTTTCCATGTTAAATGCGAATTTGTGATTAATTAAACTGAGGGTTAGAGATTTAAAACGCAACCTGTTTCGCCTTGGGAATATTGCGGAGTTATTTACCAAATTATTATACTAACATAATAATAATAACGGAATTCCTATTAATATTTAAAATTGTTTATTAGCAGCATTTAAAAATAATTTTACTTTAAAATCTAAGAAAATTCTTACAGTTTCTTATAAAAAAGTTTAGGAAAAAGGTTACCAGTTTTTGTAAAACCTTAACTAAGTAGACAAATCCATCGGAAATTTTTACATTTCTAACTACCTCAAGAAAGCTGGGTTGCCTAGTGCCTATAACCATAGAGCTTATGAAGAAAATTGTGGATGTAAGGAAACCGAGGGAGTTGTGTCAGGATCGCTCCGTTGTCTCTGTCAATTCCTGTAGGAAATAGGCGTGACAATTTGATTGATTTTTTTCACCATTGTCGAAGTTTTACTGTAAAATACACTGTAAAGATGTAATTTAGTTTAACAGTACAAAGTGCTTTTAAAGAGATTGTTGTCTTCCAGTTGGTTTCTTCAAGAAGGGCATCGGTAAACTGCCACTGCGCTGGCCAAGATGCTGCGATTCCATGGGTGAAGATTACTATTATTAATAGAAAAAAATCTTTAATTTATTCGTACAAAACAGCAATTTCATATGTAAAAACCTTTTATTATAAATAAAAACTGGATGAAAGAATTCACACATGTACATAGGTTGACTGAAACCAGGAATCGAACCCGGCGTGTATCGCCTACCCTTGATAACATTTTTAAATACAACCGTGTCGAGTTATGGGTATAAACTTTAAATTTTCAAGCAAAGCGTTGGTTTAATGGCCCATTAGTCTGTCCTAACCTTACTTGGAACTTGAGCTCAACACTTTGCATGTTTGCCGTCTATTAAAAACATTTTTTAGTATTTGCTTATTATTTGGTGGCATATTCTAATGCTATTATTACTGTATAAATTTGTATTGAAAATTGGATAGAATATATTGTTTTACGCGAGCAATTAATAAAGATAAAAATCCTAATAAAGTACGTTAATTTGCAAACGATCTCAACTTAAACCCGGCAATATAAGACGTGAACCCAGCAGTTGGAAGTGCTACATGAAGAACGCATAGATGCTGTAGCTTGGTGGTCAGAGCTGTCGGATTCGATCACAGGTCGCAGTTGCCGAACGCGTGAATCCTATCAAAATTTCATTACAACCTTTTTTTACATAACTTTTTGGGATATTTTATTCATAAGACATTTAAATATGTCAGAAAGAATAATAATGTGTATAATTGTCACATTTCTATTCACATCCAGCGCCGGATCCATTAATCCTTTCCTGTGTTATTATAACTTTTGGACCCAAAATAAAATAAAACCTTCTTTGTGGAATAAATAACGGCTCCTAACCGGAAAAATCGCAAAGGCATTTAAATAAAAATGTTCCGCACGCCATTATGAGACCAAATGTTAGCGAGGAGAAACCGACAATCCCAATTTATCGTTTTAATTCCCTCCCCAGTAAGAAAAGTCGAAATGCTTAAATAACTTCTCTAAGAAATGTCTCGTAATTTTAAGAAAATCTCTTAATATTAATATGACTAGTAATATTATTAGATAATAATCAAAACTACAAGTTCAAACTGATTAATTTACAATACGGTGCTTGTTTCTACATTAATTTACAAAAGTAGGATTAGACTGTAAAAATGCGGTTTTAAGGAGTGTATGTATTGCAGATAGAGTAAATAATACGTGATAATTATGCTTTAAAAGATGGTGTAGTATTGAATTGAAGAAGGTATGCTGCATCGGTTTGGGCACAATGAGAGTATGAATGAAAGGGTGATTGAAAAAAGAGATTTATAAATTGGTGATATAAGTGAAAGGCCAAAACAGGGACAACATTAGAATGCAGAAAAATAAGTGGCGCTCTATTTTTGCTGCCTATTACTGTAATAATTGAGGCGTGACAATTTGATTGATGGAAATTCAAACTTTTTATATCAACAATGTCGTAAAACAATTATAAAACGAATTTATAGCCCTATATATCTAGAAGCGGCTCAATTCCACAGTAATTATAGAGGAATTAGTATAGAAGTTTTTATGACAGAGGACCGCCGCCTGACGTCGATAAACCCAAAGGGAGTCTTATAGCTGTGTAGTAACTAGATACTGTAAAATTTAATTTAAAATTAATGATGTAGTAACTCTTCTTTACAACTTATTTACTTAATTGTCTGGAAGATTGATGTAAATAAGTAAGCAATTTCCAAAAGTGTCAAAACTTTAAAAAGTAATCTCCAACTTTTGGCTTCTTAATCTACAAAAAAGGAAAATCACTTTACATCTTAAAAGTTAATCGTCGTATTCGCTGAAGCGGAAGTGAATTAAATGAAACTTTTATATTAGCTTTTATTGTTAAATGGCTTTGTGTCAATGTCACGATGAGTGATGTTGTGAAACCCTGAAAATCCTCTAGAGCCAACTGGGAACGACAGTAACAAAACCGCAATATTTCACATTTGGTAGGCAGACAGTTGGTAGTCATTTGCCGATTCTGCCATCCGGGGTAGTACCACCACCAAGTGTACAGACCAAGAAGTGACATAGTCGCGTTTCGGAATCGGCTTGACTTGATTATTTATAAACATGTTAATTGTTAAACCAACTAGTTCCCCCCATACCTCACATTCATTGACTCTATATTATTTTTCCAATTGGTCCACCCGTTAATCGTTCTGAAATGTCCAATTGAAAAACTTACAGCGATTCTTCTCACAAAAAAAAAGTTTTAAGCAACGATGTTTTCAAGAAGTTTTATTCTTACAGCCACCCTTAACTCCTAACTATTTATAAGCTACTTAGAGTTTTCGAAAACAAAATATATAACAAAGTAAATATTTTAACACTTAAAAAGAAATTAAAATTATTGTAAAATAAAAAATATATTCGTGAATTTCTCAGAAATGAGAGCTAAAGACTTAATAAGTCTACAAGAAAATGTTATTTATTTTTAGCAAAATCTTCTATTAATTTGACTATGCTTTATCTGTTAAGCAACCTTGTATATTTTTGTCATTGGGAACGACTATTCACTTTAAATTGTATTATTAAAAGAACACTAAGAGATTGTCAGATTGTTGAAGATCATTTGCCCAGTCTTCCTTTCTGAGTGGTGATAACTTTCAAGTGTACAGCCCGGGAAGTGACACGTAATCATCTTTCTATGCATTCTGTCTGTGCTTATAGGTAGAGGATTGTTTAATGGAAAATCAAATATAGTAGATTCAAATATAGTATAAAATGTAACAGGTGTCTTTCGCTAAATTACACTGTCCTATTGTGTGTCGCTTTGAAATGTCACAGGAAAGGTTTGTTATCAGCGAAGGACGATTCTTGAAATACAGTTAAATTCGTAAACGTTTAAGATATGATTTTATTATCTTCGTTTGTTGGTGTTTCTTTAAGGCTGCTTTCGAACGAGCGTCTGCGTTCCGTTTGTTAAAACAAAAAGGTTACTGGTGTATGCTCAGTGCATAATCTAAACTTGTAGTCGGATCAATAAGTAGCAATAAAGTAAGGCTTGCGGTCCCTTCACAAGCTTAAATTAAAATAAATAAATTGTGGTCTCTTTTACCATAACTTAAATTGGCCTGTGAAACTAACAATTTATCATGTGAAAATTTAGAACTGTGAAGCTGTATTTTTTGTGACGCTACTCTTGCCTGATGGTGAGCAAGGAAGGGTTTAGGAAGGACTGACTGTGAAAAGACAGCACTTGAGCTTAGCTTCAGGAGGGGTGATGTCATGTGTCAAGCCACATTAAAAAATATATATTAATTCGCCCTTTGTTGCGTCAGTCGACGTCACTATGCCAGCCAGAGGTGTATCTTGCTAGAAGAATTCAAAGTTATTTAAGAAATAAACACACATGATCTGGTAAATAATTACTTGTTGATTTTTTTGACAAATAAACGACACGCCGAAATGTTAAGTTTGACTGTCAACTCGGTCGATTTAATCAATTTGGAAGATTATTAGAAATAAAAATGCGATTTGAAATCCAGAATATCCCTCTGCAGATGTCCGTGTGACATGCCGCTTGGGCTTCTGTCAGTCTACCAACAATATCTCACACAATCCCAACAATTTTAAAACAAAGGAAAATATATTTTTCATATTATTTTGTTTCACTAGTTTATTATCCATATTTTCTTTTTAGCTGCTTTTAAAAACTGCGCTCATAATTTGAAAACGTTTTAGGTGACCCCTTGCACTCACATGGTCCATTATCACGTAGTCCAGTCTTCATTACGATATTAGCTAAGATAAAGACTCGTCAAAGCATTTCTCATAAAGCATAATAAAGCAATTTCTCGTCATCCTAAAGGTTAGTTGTTAGAGAATGCCTGATAGGCATTAAACTCGCTCATGTACCTATTTTGAAGTTTATTTTGGTGCAATAAAGGATTTAAATAAAAATAAATAAAGCATCTTCAGTGCTCTTACTGATCTGAATTGTTCTATCATCAGGTACTCCACTTCCACTTATGATATCTAAGTAAGTAACTCCATCTTATGCTATAAAATACCAACTACGATTGCTACGATGGCAAGGGAACTTTAAATTACTCGTATCTGATAATAACTAAATCTAATTATAGGTACAGCCGGCAAAGTAAAAACAGATTTGGAAAATCTTCTTATTAAATTAATTTATTCATTTTTAAAAATATACAAAAGTGAACGTAAGGTTACGTATAAGGATTTTTCTGTCAGTTAACCTACAGGTTGTGCAGAGAGAACATATTATAAATATTGTAAATACAGGACATGGAAGATAATATGAATAAAGAAAATATATATAACTAGTATGTATTAAAATGGTAAATAAATATACAAGTAATTTAATAAAAACATTATTAAAAACTTTTACAATGATTAAGAGGCGAATATTTGCTTCGGGTTTGGTTATTAAAGAGTGGTAGGCAGTGATACCCAGTCTGCCGATCCGGGGTAAACAGATCGTGAAGCGACTCAGTCGCGTTTCGGTATCAACTTGTAAGTTGCCGGTTCCCACTAGGCCGGCATAGCGGATGTGACTGCTACGTACAGTTATTGAATTGTAGTAGCGGTGACATCCATTCATAGATCAGACTCCAACTTAACATAAAACTGGGTGCTGTAATATGTCGAGTCACAATAAAAAACAATTTGATTGACAATGATTATTAACCCAAAAGGTATTTCTTGAGGACAATCTAACCGTGGAGGCTTTTCGAATTTCCTCCACGGTTGGATCATTCCAGATTAGTATTTGTCCGTTGATTTATCTAAGTTAGGTCTTATTGTTTTACAACGTACGAGATCATATTTTTGTAAATGTAGAATGTGTCTAAGCCGAAATGACGCGCCCCTCCACTGCATTTAAGCACACGTGCGAATATATAATATGAATGCTACACACTGAAAACGCAATTGTAATTGGCATTCAGTTGCTGGTTAGACACAAAAGGAGGAGCACGTTAATAAAGTATAATTGTAATATTTGCATTCACACATTTAAACAAACTAATAAAGTGGAGGGGCGTGTCATTTATAGTTAGACATACTATACTTGTGTACCTATGTATCATAGGTATATATGTACTCGTTAAGTATAAGATTGTTTCCCTTCTAAACGGTTGCCATTTAAAGATAATACCGGGTTTTGAGTGGAAGAACCTTATGCAGATGCCGCAACAATGCCCTTCATTGGAATCTAAATTACACTCATAATATTCACTCATTTAGTAAGCATTATGGTTTCTGTAGCAATTAATCTCCATAATAAATTTAATTGTGTTTGATATTAAGTTAAATCGATACAAAATGTTTTTAATCAAAGATAAAGTTAAGAAAACACAAACTACTATTTAATATTATTTAAATTATATTTAATGAACGTATTATAAAATTTCATTAGGTAAGTACTTAGATATCTTTCTTTATTAATAAGTTTTATTGGGCAAATAAATTTTAATTTAGAAAACATAAAGTGTAGTTTACAAAGACAAAGAAATGTATAGTGTAAAATATCAATGAAATTAAAAAAATAAATCTTAGTGTTAGCCTGACGACAGGCGTGGACGAACGGTTTAGCGATTGGTTTGTTGCACGCAAAGTCCCGGGTTCGATTCCCGGTCAGAGCAAATATTTGTTTCATAGCTTTTATTTGTAATATTTAATAACATTAAATATTGCAAATATTTGTTAATAAAAAAAGAGATGGATATTTGCTTCGGGTCTGGTTATCAAAGAGTGGTAGGCATTGGTACCCAGTCTGCCGATCCGGGGTAGTACCACCACTTACAAGTATACAGACCGTGAAGTGATTTTGTCACGTTTCGGGATCAGCTTGTAAGTTGCCGGTTCCATCTAGGCCGGCATAGTGGATGTGATTGCTACTCACAATTATTGAGTTGTAGTAGCAGTGACATTCATTCATGGACCACACTTCAGATTAACATCAAGGGGGTGCCGTCATATGTCGAGTAACAATAAAAATAAAAGGAAACTAGGTCCTGCTAAACAATTGTGATAATACTCTCCATCTTATATCATTAACCAATCACAATGAAGTTACCAGCCCATGTCTTCTCCACTTCCTATAACCTTAGATCGTGTAAGCGAGACGTGACAATAGTGGTCCAACCTTACCCCGCATAGTGACCGCGTCTGAGACGACCGCAAACTGAATTGATCGTTTCAGTCGCGGCAATCTTGGACCTTGGCAAACCTATTAGGCGAGTCAGGTCAAAAAAAAGTGGCATAATAAATTGTGGGATCTCTACTATTCAAAGCTCTCTTGCTTCATTCATATTGACAATTTTATAAAATCTTTTGATACCTACATAACTTAGTTTAAATTAAGCATCTATAAAAAAATTAAATGTTTTAAAAATCTCCATTCTGCAACGGAATTATAGAAAACGAATATCTGGGTCAACAACTAAAAGCAATATTACGATAAATCGGATTGTTTAATGCTAAGGTGAACTTAAATTGGAACCACGTTGTTTGCGTTTAGTGTTCAAGCAAAGTTTGCTCATCGTTATGTGCTTTACTTCAAAGATTTCACAAGCACTAACGTTATTATAAGTATCTACTTAAACAGCTTCCAACTTGGTTACTTAGGTGCCATCTTCTACCTAGCTATCATTACCTTACGAACTACACGTAGGATATATAGAATTTGAACGTTTAACTTTCAAACGTCTACCATTAACAAAACACGGATTATTGATTTCTATTTGTTTTTAAATAATACTACAATTTTGCTACATTTAGTTAGGCAAAGTTTATTATTAAAGACATCGTGGTGTAGTACATGGAAACCAAAGGTCTTCGATCAAAACCATTTGCGGGACTAATGTATCTTTGATATACTTATGTATCCTATTTCTATTACTTAGACTCTCTCTGTAGTTTAGTATAGAAATGTAAGTGAAAATTAAAATATTTGTGCCGCAAGTGTTATTGTACTTTTATTGGGCTATAAAGAACTACCCTACTAAACTTGTAGAAAATATATTTTTGATCAAACTACAATCGACTTGGTAGGTAGCTCGTAAATTTCCTGTTTTTTACTATGTTTATTTTCTCCCCCAATTTTTACGCGCAGTAAAAATAGTATGTTGTGCTTGATTGCACAATAGAACTTGTTATAATGTATAATGTAGCTATAGATCATTCTCATCAGGAAATCTCTGTGCGGTAACGATCTCCAACATCGTTAAATGCTGCATGGTTGACTGATGACTTGGAGTAGCTGGCTGCTGGTCAGTGATGATCTCAAATATTAAGTTATAATACGGATTATTTTTTAAGAAGACAGTGAAGTCCATTAGGTTAAAAGTGATAAATAAATACAATTATATTTATTATAACCCATAAATGTTTTATTAGCATGAATTGGAACGTAACATGAAATTGTACAGCGCCATCTGTGTTTTACTCGCATAACTACTACGTATTCTTTATTTTAAGTTCTCAACGCGTATAGTGTGATTGGATGATAAACATGCGCAATAAATTTCAACCAACCACAATGCGAGACTAATGCTCTTGATATCGAACTGGCAACCTAAACTTGTTCTCCGTAAACTGTCAATCAGATGATATAGGAATCAATTCTCAGTAATTTTTGTGTCTAATAAACGACGTAAAAGTAAGTAAATAACCATTTTTACTAAAAAATAACTACTCAATTTTGTGTTTACTAGAATTCATTGTTAGATTTGTAAAAAGTCGTATATTTATCGTGGCAAAGTTGTTTCGAAATTGACGTCATTCATTTTTAAGCCCAAATATGTTAAATATTTAACGTGTTTATTTTAATAGCATACCTTATAACTTGTTTTTCACAACGGAAACCATGGAATTCCTTGGGTTACATAATATAATCCAAGGCAAATACTGTTTTAACAGATAATCTTACCTTATCATTTCCTACCTTTGTTTATAACTTTTTGTCTTTACTAGCATACATATATTTCTAAGTTAATTCCAATTTAAATAAAGCATAGTAAAGGATTTTTTTATTTTTCTTTATGCATTCTAAATACACATTTATGTATACTTTGTAATTGGTCTAATTTATTAATTAGGGTTGTTTATTACGAAAATGTGTCATCATCAGCAGTGAGCGCCGCCCTAATTACTTGAATGGTTTATTTCATAACTGACTTGCTCATTGCATACACACATTCATAATGCTGTACATTATTTTATCATTGTGCTTGTCAATACCAAGATAGCATTGATAAGATAGAGCACCTCCGCATTATATATATTAATTATAATATGTGTACAAGTTAATTTACTGGCTGAAATTGTTTTAGGTTGTAGGGTCACAGAATGGGGACCCAAGTCCAAGCCTTATATGACTTCACCGGAGAACCGGGTACAACAGAAATGTCAATAACATGTGGAGAAATTTTAACACTTGTGAATACAGATATTGGTGAAGGATGGTGGGAAGGCAGAAATGCAAAAGGTGAAACTGGCCTATTCCCTGCAGCTTATGTTAAGAAAGTTAGTTCAGATGATGCACCCACACTTCATCCGCCACCACCTCCAAGATATGATGAGGCAGCTGATGACTGGGGCACCAGTCAGTTTAATCCACCTGATAATAATTGTCAAAGATCTAATTCACATGATGATGGATGGGACGATGACTGGGATGACGATACATATTCAGAAATAGCTACAGTCCCACAAAATAAAACTTCGTACAAAGAACAGCCATTGGCTCCGTTACCAGGAATGCCAATAGCATATGCTGATGGCCATGGGGCAGATGATGCTACGTCACATGCAGGATCACAAGTTGGAACAGTTAGAAAAACAAAGTTTGCTGCTTCTACTAAGTTTAGCGGAGAAAGTTATCTTTTAGGCACATTGAATGTTGAGGTTCCCGATGAAGATAAAGTGTATATAGTTCAGGAGCAAGATGGGTTTGTTTGGGCACCAATATCACAGCCATATCATGTCACAGTTGCATCTCCAAAGAAAGAATCCAAATTCAAAGGCATAAAAAGTTTTATAGCTTACCAGTTAACTCCATCATTTAATAACATCCAAGTATCTAGAAGATACAAGCACTTTGATTGGCTACATGAAAGGTTACAAGAAAAATTCACACTTATACCCATTCCGCCATTGCCTGACAAACAAATATCAGGCAGATATGATGAACAATTAATTGAACGTAGAAGGGTGCAACTGCAAGAGTTTGTTGACTGGATGTGCAAACACCCTGTACTTTCAAAATCTGAAGTATGGCAACACTTTTTAACATGCACTGATGAAAAGAGATGGAAGGCTGGCAAAAGACAAGCAGAAAGAGATAATTTGTTAGGTTTAAATTACTGTATATCTTTAGTAGTACCTGAAAAGGCATTATTGCCATTAAAAGTGGACCCTGTTATTGAACAGTGTCATATATTCATTAATAGTATGGATGTTTCTGTTAAATCAGTGACAGCTATGTGTGTCGCACAAACAAAGAGATATCAAGGACCATATAAGATGGACTGTCAGAAGATAGGTGAAGCATTCTATAGTCTTGGTAATGCACTAGGGCTTGATGAAGGTTCCATCGTTTCCACCTCCAAACTGACGTCAGCTATAAAAATGACTGGAGGAGCTTACATAGAAATTGGTAGAATGTTTGAGGACCAACCCAAATATGACTGGGACCCTCTTGGTGATAAATTTCATCTTTACAAAGGTATTGTTAATGGATTTCCAGATGCATTGAGCCATCACAAAGGAGCTATACAGAAAAAGAAGGATTGTGAAAGAATGACAAGTGAACATAAGATGGAAATAAATCAATTTAATGAAGTTTGCAGACGAACTGATGTGGTATCGTATGCTTTACTTGCCGAAATTAATCATTTTAAGTCAGAGAGAACAGTTGATCTTAAGGCAACAATGCAAAAGTTCTTAAAACAACAAATACAATTTTATAAAAGAGTTGTTGAGAAGTTAGAAGTTACATTACATCATTATGATGATTAGTGTCGCATTTTGAATAATGTTTGACTAAATATTTGGCTTATGCGGCGTAGAAAACAAAGTGGGGGAAAGACTATCAATATTCATTGACTCCTTATTACAAAAAAGGTTATCCTGCCTAATAACTGTTTTTACTAAGCTTCTACTATACTGTGTTACTATACTATGCTACAAAGATTAATTTAAAATAAAATCAATCTTAGATAACAGAGTGTAGACTAGGGTTGTCAACCATCCTCTTTTCCCAGGATGTATCCTGAATAGATTTTGAGGAACATCCTGGTGTTTTTATTGGAAATAATATTTTTTATTATTATTATTTAACTATTAAAAACTGATTGTAACTATTGAGCTATACTGCTCTTATATGGCGTCCTGGTTTTAAATAAAAACGTCCTGATATTTATGTCTGCAAATATTGATTTTCAAAATATGAAGATGGCAACCCTAGTGTAGACAGACAGTTGGTTGGTTATTGCCACAATCTGCTGATCCAGGGACTACCCTGTACTAACACTTGGTACAGACTGTTAAATAATACAGCTAACATTTCAGGATCAGATTGAAAATTAGGCTAGGCTGGCATATTAGATGTAAGTGTTACTTACAGTTGTTTTTTTACTACAGTAGCGGTCGTCTCAACTCATGGACTAAATTCCAGTTTAATATCATTTGGGGTACTGTCATATGTAGAGCCACATTAACACAGGCATAATCAAACCAATTATGGTCAGTATAGTGACTACGACTAAGGACTTTCTCTTGCTTACCATCAAGCTGGTTAAGTTCAGATTTCGCGTTTTGACAAAAGAAAACAGTATTTTCTAAAGGATAAACATTTTTATGAAATAAGAGATTTTTGCTAATTATCGCGTTTGTTTTGGTTATTTATTTTCCAGCCAATAAATTTGGCTGGATTAAAATATGAAATATAAATAAACGCGATAGTAATCCTTGTAGCAAAATAGTAAAAAATCTTTTGATTGAGGAAATTAAAAATCAAAGTTTTTTCTTTGTAACTAGTTTTCTACGCATAGGCCCAAATTTATTTATAGAATTATAATTGTTAATAAGTATCAGATATTATAATAAATCAATTGATTATCACAAATACTTTTATATAATTATAATTCTTATAATGTGATGTAATTAGGACTGAATACTATATCAACAATATGGATCAGTCCACTTGGTCCCTGCGTTATTTTTATTCCTTATATGGTTTACATAAAGTCTAAAATACTTCCAAACATAACGCAGGACAAAAATTCATTGACCAGATGGACTAATCCACAAAATTAACTTTAAAATCATGTAAATATCACACTTATGAAATATGTATTTTATATCTTTTTACAATTATTTTTAACGAACTTTATATACGCTAAATTATTTTATATTACGGACATTCTTTCTAATTGTAATATTCCAATTAGCAATTGTATTATTTCTTATTATTTAAGTGTACTTTTTTTGTAAAACAAATTATACAATGTTTTGTTATATCTCTTGTAATCAATCAATGAAATGCATTTATGTATATATTTGGATAAAATTATCCCTTTTCTATATTTTAATCAACTTAAGTAATACAAATAAAGTATATTTGTTTAACTATACTTAATGCATCTTTTATTTATCCTAAGTTATACATTTTACTTTCTAAAGGAGTCTACAGTTCCCATAACCATAGAGCCCGTATGACGTGAGTTGTGGGTGTGAAGGTAGCGAGAGAATTGTGTCAGGATCGTGGAAAGTGGCGCTCTGTTGTACCTGTGAGTATTGAGGACATTCTCATAAAGTCGCATTATATTAAAACACTAGATTTAATTTGCCACATGGATATTAAAGCGAGAGAGTTGCATCAGGATCGTGGAAAGTGGCACATTGTTCTCTGCCTATCCCTATGAATATTGATGAATAAATATTGTGCAATTTTTATAGTCAACTACTGGGTTGATAGAAATGACCTAGACCTGTGACTCAAGTTGATAGATATCTACTAAATGATAAAATGACTCATCCAAATACTAAATATACTTCCTCAACATTGTACGTGTCTGAATAAAGTTTTATCTTTAATTGAATATTACTTTTTAATACTAAAATAAACTATTGTAATATTTGTGAATAATTTTAGATAGAATCTTATGTTTAGCATTGAATACAAATTATATTGTGTTCAGTAATATGAATATCGTACTTACTGATAATTTAGTTTATGCGTATTTTAAGCATAATTACATAATACGTAGATATATTTGAATACACCTATAACATGGAGAATGTTCCGAGGAGCTCTTTTTAACCTTGTTACTACCTCGTCTTCTTACACCCGTAAAACTCCTACAGGTCGGGGGAAGCATCCGCATTCTGACGCCGAATAAGCAGTCGAACTAAAAGGTTCGGTGCATCGTTTCGTTTCTTTGTAGAACAATCGACAAGTGGAATGCTTGGCCAGCCCATGTGTTTTCTCCATCCTATAACCTTGGATCCTTCAAGCGATGCGTGAAGAAGCACCTTTAGCCGGCATTGACAGCGACTGAGGCAGTCATGAACTGACTCTTATCATCAGTATGGTCGAGGACAGATGTCGTGTCACAAAAAAAGATAACATTTGGTTAGATCAAATACTTTATCGCTATCTATAGCGGTAAATGCCGCTGTACATTATGTTTTAATTAGTAATGATAACTAAACAGATTTTTTATACCGAACTTGAATCTTAGAAATAATTTAACCTGAAAAGGCAAGCTTGCAAGTGGTATTGACCCGGCAATATTGCCGGTACCAATGTATCTTTGGTCGTCCAGTTGCTGTGATACAACCACGTTAAATAGCCGGGTATAAATAGGAATGTAAATAATATGTCGTGGGCCCAGCATTTGAAAGGATAGCACGATGAAAAATAGAATAGAAGAATTTGTAGCTCAGTGGTCAGAGCAGTCGCGCGGTAACCGCGTTAATAATTCAATTTCCGACTGCAGCCGACCGTTGTGCGCGTATGATTTTCATTACTTATTTCGAAGGTAATATAAGGATGTTTGTAATAATCCTTGTTTTGTATATGATTTATTCAAGTTTTACATTAAGAAATACTGTTAAACAAAATTCATTAACATATAGATAAAGTAAGCATCTAAATATAATATGTACCAAGCAGATATGGTGTTTACACAGTTGTAGTTAGGTTGATAAAAAAACTAACACTTTTTCGTCGAATTTATTTTAAACTATTACTTTGTTTCAACATTGTGTAACCTTTGTTACTAAAACTTTTCAACTGTTATCAACTCCTTTAGTTACGCTAGGCAATCGGCACGACTACAATTAGAAAACCTTGCCAATCGGTTCATTTTACAGAAATAAAAAATAATGTTTATTGAATAAGAAAGAAGTCGGAGGTGAGTGGAATGATAAAACGGGGACGAGTCAGAATATTAATCCTTGATAAAGATGATGTGAAGGAATGAGTTGTGTCAAGAAGTGGTGTTCCATGGTCTCTGTCTAACCATGTGGGAATTAGGCCATGACAGTTGAATATGATCGTAATGAATAAAAGATTATATTTTTGTTTACCATAATATGTAATTACGATGAACTAGCACCATTATGCCAACCTCAAGGAAACTTTAAAACCTATTTTAATATATTTGTACGTATCCTTTTGTTTCAGTAACAAATGTTTCGGAAATTCAATGTAAAAGGTATGTAAAATAGACCATCGAAATGGCCGAGGGGAAGAAAGAAGGTGGTACGCTGCTGTCCAAAAAAGAAAAGATGAAACCTAGGAAATCTAGGGATGCTGACTGTTGCAGTGTTAATTTCCTCAAATGTGTTCTTCATATCTTCAATGTAGTTTTCTTGGTAAGTTAAACTATACCTTAACATCTACTCTGCCGTCCTTAGACTAATATGCCGTTATATTTCTAAAAAAAAAGGTCGCTAAATAAACTTTAGCTGCTTTTTAGTGTTTGGTTTTTATTCAATTTATAAGCATTCAAAGATACTGAAAAGCCCTTGTTATTTCTCAGCCGAGCTATTCCAACCTACTAATTTACTTTTAACCATGTGTTAGGTAATACTAACACTTCATTGCAAAATTTTATTTATTGGTTTCTCTAAAGATTTTTATTAAAATTATATTTGTCAAGTCGCAATGGAAAGCAAAACATCTTGTGACCAAAAACGTACAAGTCAGTCGAATAACCGCAATCGCCTAGCGAGGTCGTCCAGCATTTGACATCCGCCACCCGCTTTTCAAAATTTGAAACGTCGCCGTCGTACTGGTATTTGCATTACTACAAGCATATCGCTTTACTTTACTTTAGGTTCTGCGTGGAACAACGTGGGTGGGGTTTTAGGAAATAATGGTACGGTACCACAATGATTTTACTGGACTAATAAGTGTCAACAAATAATGGGAAAATATGAGCTCAAAGAATTTTTTTGCCTAAAATTTTCTTTCTTTAGTTTGCAGCTCTCGGAGTATTGGCTGTTGGGTGCTGGACTGTGGTCGCAAAACATAGATACGTGGCTCTATTACCAACACCGACATACCCAGCCATAGCGTATTTACTGATATTTGGTGGAGCTCTAGGAGTACCCATGTGTGCTCTCGGCTGTTGCGGATTAAAGACTGAAAATAGAACTAGTCTTCTTTGTGTAAGTACTTTTCCAATTATTTATTATTATTTTATTGTGACACGACATCTGACCTCATCCCGCCTGATGATAAGCAAGAGGAGGTTCAAGAGTGATGACGACTGAGAAAACCGAGCTTGTTCACGGCTGCCTCAGTCGCCAACACTACACCGTCACGATGCGTGAAGAAAAGTGCTTCTTCACGCATCGCTTGAAGGATCCAAGGTCATAGGATGGAGAGAACACATGGGCAGGCAAAGCATTCCATTTGTCGATTGGATGAATGGAGGTGACTACTACTACAGTAAAATAATTGCGCTACCGACTTAAAATGGTAGTATTACTAGCAGTGGTTGGTCATTTATCGAATTTACGGACTTGAGATAGTGATTTACTAAAGAAGTAACTCTTGACGATTGAGTTGCCAGAGTTTTGCTCATCCACGCCATAGTGGATGCGACTGCAGCTTTCAGACATTTGTTTAAATATATTTACTCATATTTGATTACAGTACACTTACTTCCTTCTTCTATCATTCATTCTGGAAGCTGGAGCAGGTGGTTTGGCTTATTACTACGAGGTGGCTGTAGAGACTGAACTGCAAGCCGGACTAAACAAAACTTTCTTACAAAATTATGCCTTGGATACTGAAATTACTGACGCTGTCGACAGAATGCAGGCAGAGGTGAGTTTCTATTAAAATTTTATATAATTTTGTATTTTACTATAAATCATTAACGCCTGAAATTTTATACCTAGACACGAAAAAGAAATTAAGGCGATCGTTGTCTTGTAGAAATTAAATGTTTTTTCAAATCAGGAGTCCATCGTTTTAGGGCGCCATAGTGGCGGCGGCTGGGGCAGCCGGGAACTGACTCGGTTATTCCTTCCAGTCGTCGTCACTCTTGGACCTCCTCTTGCTTATCATCAGGCGGGTCGAGGTCAGATGTCGTGTCACAATAAAATAAAATATATTTATTACAGTTCAAATGTTGTGGTGCGGAGAAATTCGAAGAGTGGAGGCGGAGTACATGGCATGAATATGACCCAAGAATGCTGGTGCCTGACTCTTGCTGTAAAACAATAACTAGTAGATGTGGAGTGAGAGATCATCCTTCCAATATTTATTATAATGTAAGTTAATTAAAGTTTTGCACTTTATTTATAAACGAAATACAGTCGATATTTGCGTGCTTTATTGACAGTAGCGTGTATTAAGACGCACAAAACGCCCAGAGGGCTTTAAGTCCGATTCAGAATAAGGAGTGAGCTAAGCATCGGTTGATTGTTTATATCTTTTAATTGAAATATAGGCGTTCGGCATGTTGTCGATACGGAACGACACTGCATATATCGATAAAAACGACCTACAAATTAGCAACCCGTAACGCCCCTGTATCAGCAATAATAAACTGCAAACAACTTTATAGTCATAAAATTTGTTTAGCTTTAATAACGAGATCAGGCCCTCGATTCTCTTAATACTTTGTGACGGCGAAAAATCAGTGAACTTTCGTTGCACTGATGTTTGATATCTTCGTAACCAATCAGCGTATAACAAATCAATATGTAAACTACGTTGATTGGTCACTTGCAACCGCGGTGCAATATCACTGTTCATAATCTCAACATCTGATGTCGACTTGCCTGATGGTAAGAAAGGGATGTCAGAAAGTGCTGACGACTGAAAAAACTTACAGTTGCCTCAGTCGTTGTCAATATGTCGGTCGAACGATTTAATTTTTTAGATGGGAAGAACAAATTAATGCGGTTTAATCGTATATAAAGCGATCAATCAATAATAAAGTCGTATCTTGTATTTTCAGGGTTGCATACGTCATTTCACGAACCACATACGGGACCATCTCATCATATTAGCAGCAGTTGGTGTCGGAATGTCTGTCATCCCAATCTTTGGCTTCCTATTCTCCTGTTGCCTTTACGTTAAAATAAAACACGTGATCGACTGACCTCGGCCTAAAGCTGCTCCGAAAACAAATACGAGGAAAGTGTTTGATAAAACACCTACCTCCGATTTGACGAAAGGGCAGACTATAAGAACTTCTCAGAGAAATAGAAGTTTAAATAAGTCAATAGATTCCTTGCATAGTAACAGGAGAAGTTTAAAAAGGGCACCATGCCCTTTACATCCGAGTGGTGAGAAAAACAATACTCCAATATCTACAATTAGTGATAATGTTAGCATCTAGTTCGTGAATTTATCACTTAAACCATACATAATAGAATTTATTATTACGAGATGTTTACACGAGCTATTTTAGAAGTCATGTAATGTAAGAAAATGGGTTTTGAATTAGGGTTAATCGTTTACAAATGTAATAAGTATCGACACATCGCTATTAAATAATTATATAGATACTTTTAATATAATAATTAGTGACTTTTATCACACATTCAAACACTAATTGATATGATTTTTGTGTGTAAAAATTGATAATATTTTGTAAAATAGCTATTATATAAATGATTGTTTAACATTATCAAAATTATCTCAATTTCAATTTGTAGTTCGCACTTGCAGCTATACGCTCGTGCTGATGAAGTGTCTGATCAATCAATCAATCAAATAATGACTCTATAATTTTAAAGGGCAGAGACTACGGAGATCCACTTCTCACGATTCTGACACAACTTTCTGGCTTTCCTTACAATCGTTATACAAGCTCTATGATAATTAAAGGCACTGTTTTCTCTGAATAATTTGTAAATCTACTGAGAGTCGTTGAAGAAGGGTTTTACTATCGAATGTCAGAATCGATTGACAAAACCGACCTTTAGCCTATATGGAATTAAAAAGGGGTAGTTATAAATCTAGTATTCGATAATTATTTTAAATATATATTCTAAAAGAATCTGAAGGTTAATCGTAGATAAGATTTAAATTAGGACAATTTTATTTTGTTATAAAATAAATGTAAGAATAATATTGTAATATGGTGCTATATTTTTATTACCATAAAAATGTTTTTAATATCAATGACCAAAATGTAATTTTAGTTGTGTGGAATTGTAATGGAATTGTTAAAGGTCATTATTATAGTTTATTTTAACATTACTTAACCAAAGATTAAAATAAGTTTAGATATGTGTGTGTATGTTAATAACTTATTAAAATAAATCTGTAAATAAATAAATATTAAATACATAAGATCCCCCACTCCCCTGTATCTCTAAATAAATTTAATTTATTATTAAAGTTACTTTCAAAATTTAAGCAATTAAAGTTTCATTTACATACATCTAACGTCATATCTTCTATATTTCATGTTGTATTGTAACACTTTGAATACCTATAAAATCTTTTTTTGCCCCGTCAATCGACCGCGCAGACCACCGCTTTGCAATTGTAAGGTTGCTGTTATCAGCGAACGGCATAGTGGATGCAGTCAGTGCCGTTTTTAACCTATTGGGCACATTAGGATAATGGGGCCCCCTATGTGCTTGACATCAAGGTTCTAAATTTATTCTTTTTTTACAGTAATCCGCATAAGTAACTTTTTTATGCATTCACAGATTAAAATAATGATATATTTTTGTTTAACAATTCGAAAATCAAAATCCCCCTGTCGATCGCGGGGCCCAGCGTGCCCAGTGGGAAAGAAGGGCCTTTCTTGCAGTATAGCAGTCAATTAGTGAACCGACCTCTAACTTAACATCAGACGGGGTTAACATTATGTTGAGGAGCCACAATAAACAAAATAACAATAACAGGTGTTATTTTGTTTCTACTAAAACTGCTTACGATTATCAATGTTTTTTTTAATTTTTAAACTTTATAAATAAGTATCACCTGGACATTAATTTTAACCATAATTTGTTTGTAATTGTAATATTATTCATACATAATACTATATGAATTATTATAAAAAATATATAAATACATTTGTCGTATTCTTTGTACTAGTAAAATCAAGATGTGCCTTATACGTGTATTATGTTTAAGTAGTATTTTTTATTAATTGTTAGCATATTTCAATGCTAGTATTATTATTGTTTAAATTAGTAATAAAGATTGAATACTAATATTAAGGCACTGGTATTTGCAACGATTTTAACTGCAAAGTGAAGCTCGCATGAATTGCATGTGGTATTAACCCAGCGAACCCAGCAGTTAGATTCTAACTAACTGCTGGGTACGCACGTTGAAAAGACACGCGGGCCCATGGTTGCAGTATAGCTCAGTGGTCTAAGCAGTTGCGACAGACGCCGGTTTTGATCCACGGACGCAGTTCCCCAGTGTGCACGCGTGGGTTTGATTTTCATTACTAATTTATACAGCAATTAATTATTGTTTAGCGAATCATTTGTGCTTGTTATTTGTTGACTAATAATAATCGTTGCCAACATATCAAAGCTTTAATATTGTACATATAAAATGCACATTAAGTATATAATAAAAACAAGATTTATTCTAGCTGATATTCATTGTTCCCAAATATCAGTAAGGCCGTCATAGTGGATGCGACTGCTACTTGCAAAACATTCGTGTGCAGTCGCCATCGCTCATGAATTGGACCCCAGCTGAATATCACGCAGTTTCGCGGTAATGTAAAATGGTTTTAAAATACAATAACAATAATTACTGGTGATTAGGAATTGTCGTAAAGTCACCGTGAAGTAACTCAGTTGCGTTTCGGGATCAGCTTGCAAGTTACCAGTTCCAACTAGGCCAGCATACTAGCAGTTATTAAAAACCACTCTCCAGCTCAATATGAGGCAAGCTGCTAGCATATGTTAAGCCACAATAAAAAATAAATCATGAGTCGTGTCGTTAAATTATACATTTAATTTAATATACCAATGAGATTAAGCTGCTTCCACACGAACGTCTGGCTCCGTTTGCGTTCAAGTAAGGCATACGCAACGTACATCTTGCGTTTTTACCACGAATCAATAAACGCAACAAAACCGTGCAGCGACGCAACGTCGGCGCAACGCTCACTGGTGTGGTTCAGATTGTAACTGTTAGTAGTGAATCAAAAACTGGACTTGTTGTAAAAAGTGGATGTATTCAAAGACGCTGATATCTACGCTGTTGTTTTCGATTATTTTATCCTAACAAATGAATCAAAAGCAACGCATCTTAATCTGAACTGCATTTCACGTCCACCTTTTACCATGAACAGTTACAAACTATCTAATTTGCTTTTTGTGAGAACGCAAAGAGATCGTACGACTAGCGTACGACGCAACGTTTATTTTACGTTTATTGAATCGTTGTAGAAACGCAACGTGTACGTTGCGTCAACGTCGCGTATGCGCGCGCTACATGAACGCAAACGGAGAGCAGACGCTCGTGTAAAGGTAGCCTAAAAGTTGTCTGAGACTAAAGCTGTTGGCGACTAATGTATAAAAGTTTTATTATTAATTTATTTATATTTAATAACTGTTAATTATTTTTTACTAAAAAATAATATAATGAAAGAATAATATGTAAAAATAAAAGTTATTCATTCTACTTGTGTTTTTTTTTTCTTAACCAAACTTGTTCTGGGTCTGGCTGTTAACAGTGGTAGGCATAGAATTGGTGGTCGTTCGCCCAGTCTGCCGATCCACGATAGATCCACAACTTTTCAGTGTACAAACCGTGATGCCACTGTTCTTGCACTTGTCGTTCACCTCCATCTACACTCCAGGGGTGTTGTCATAATATCGAACTACGTTTAAAAAAATAATGTCACATGCAGCTTGGTCGGCACCACGTCTATAGAGAAGGTGCTGTCAACACAATTACCTCTTGCCATGTAATAATTCAGAATTGAAAATTGATGAGTGAAAAAAAATGGCTGGTCGCAGAGTGATATGGCTTGTTATCACTAGCGTTTTGAGCAAATACGTCTGAAAACTTTAAAGCGCCGCATCCAGAAATCTAAACCCAGACCATATTTTTTTATAATTAAGCAATATTTCAACAAACAAAATGACCATACGGTCATGAATACTCATGCTCAAAGCTCTAAGGATGTTTCCCAATTAGTACAACGTGGGCATTATCCGATTTCAGTGAGGTTTGGAAGGGTGTTAGGTATGAAGGAGTGACCAGCCAATTTTTTGTGAAAAAGGTATAAAAACATCGGCACAATCAATCAATCAATCAAATTGTCACGTCTTATTCCCACAGGGATAGGAAGAGACAATGGAGCGCCAATCCACGATCCTTACACAACTTGCTTGCTTCCTTCACATCCACAATTCTCCTCATACAGGCCCTATGGTTATATGCCTATACGCTTCCATACACATCGGCACAAGTGTATCAAGATACCATTCTTGTTAAGCCCCTTAACGACACCATGTTCATTAACCAAGAATGGTCCTTTCAGCAAGACTCGGCGCCGGGTCATAACCGGATCCACCCAACCTTGGTTAGAAACCATGGTTCTGGACTTCTTCAGAGCTGAAGACTGGCCATCTTCTAGTCCCGATCTAGTCACGGGACTATGATTTATGGTTAGTTTTAGCTTGCTCTAAAAGCCATGATAATTTAGAGTCCCTAAAACAATCCATACGATTGGCAGTGAAGAATTTTCCCATGGAATTTTCCAATGCGTGCTTCTATTGATAACTGGCCTTAACGTTTTAACGACTGTATTGCAGCCATCGATGTATTAGCAGCCAATAGGGACCACTTTGAATAAGCTTTATATATTTTTAATGGTTTGTAATAGTTATAAATGTTACGTGCAATAGAAAAAATGTTTTTTTTTTCTTCTTTGTAACAATAATAATAATAGTATAAGACTAAATAGGTAATCGTTTATTTCCGTACATTCTCGGCTGATTTTGGTAAAATGAAAAAAAAAGTAATCAAATAGCTACGGTATCATCAAGGTTTCCTATGAGGAAAATCATAATTCGTGACTTGAAATCACGACTTGATGACTCAAAATTATAAATGGTTGAATTTAATAACGATCGTTAATGCAATGTACGTAAATATGTACAATACATCAATCACATATTAAAAAAAAGTAAATGCACATGTTTTTTATATATTAATTAATTTATTTGTTTTTTATATACATTTCTATACTAAGCTACTAAAGTGCTTCTATCATAGTAAAAGGACAACCAAAGTACATATATCAAAGATACATTGGTGATACATTCCCACAGGCAGTATCCCTGTGGGAAAATAGCGTGACAATTTTATTGATTGATTGATTGATAAAAGTATACTCCTAAATAGTTATAGCTTATTAGTCAGAACTCAAAACAGTAAATTATAAATTTTGATTTACCTAAAATAAACGTAACACCACACATTTTAATTTATTTATTAGAATTACAATAACCCATTAAAATAATTATGGATATTTCCATGCGAATTATTTTACTATTGTTTCCTCTAATTCATATTAAACAAAATAAATTAATTGTTATTTGTTCAATTATAATTTACTTAATAATCAATAATAAGGCAGACATAACGCCCTAATGTGAATATTATTGTGAATATTAGGTTAGCGGGAAAATGAATTTATTAACATGGGCAATGGGCATTTTCTTAGCATGCATTTTCTTATCATTAGATTCTACGATGGTATGGCTTCGGAGAGGCAGAATCAAAAGGGAGAAAGTTCAATAAAGAGTAATAACAAAACTAAAAATTCCCTTTCCTATAATCTTAAATCCTTAAAGCAAAGCGTGAAAAAGCCAGGTTAGTAACTGCGAGTAAAACAACCGTTTAGTTAATCGTTTTTTTTTTTCAGTCGTCACTGCTCTTGGAATTCCCCTTGCTTACCATCGGGCAAGTAGAGGTCAGATGTCGGGTTACAAAATAAGAAAGAAAAACAAGTAATATAACTGAGATTAAAATTACATAAGATAAATACAAATTATTGCATAAATGTACCTGCCTAAACTATGTAAACAGATCCAATGTTTGTTCATTGTAAACAAAAACACGACTTTATAAATTATTCAAGATGTAAAATCCAACTAAAATTCGTGACTACATAAGATTAATGTTAATAAAAAGTATTTTCTAATAAATCCGGACGTAATGTTCATGCGGATTTTCCAAAGTTTGTTTATAAATGTAACTAATGACCTGGTTAGTTCATTACTTTTTGTAGAGCAATAATTTTTATATATTTTTTTTACATTCCTATAATTCCTATATTAAAGGTTCATTGGTACCGGCAAGTGGTTTTGAACAAGATCTCTCGGTTTGCTTGACCATCGCACTACCACTACACCACGGTTGCCTTATTTATTTAATATTCCAGATAAATAAATTAGAAATGAGCTAGAAGACGTTAAGAAAAAAAGGGGGGTTCTGTTATAAACGCAAACATGTTTGCCAAGAGAGGTCATTTTAAATCACCAATCAAACGCGTTTATTAGAACTGGTTTCAATAACAAAGCCGAGGATGGACTACAACTTAATTTAGTGCAAAGTCAGTCGAGTAAACTCGTATGTACAAATCCAAAACGTGTCGTGCGAACACAAAATGAGGTTGTCTGTATATATTTTAGTGTTATGTTCTGTGATATTACAATCAAATTGTCATTTGAGTAAACTTCAAGATGTGTTTATTAATACAGGAACACGTGTTCATGGCGGAGTACATAAACTTGCATCAGTATTAACGGGAGGACTTACTAATTCTTTTCAATTTGGATTTGGTGGTCAAATTGGAGCTAATCATGACGTAGGCGCAGCGGACGAAGATATAACAGTAGTTAATGTGGAATACCAGCAACCGGGGCCATTTAATCCAAATAATAGACCACCCAACGGACCTCCTCAAGGCCCACCACATAGACCTCCTCATGGCCCACCACATGGACCTCCTCATGGCCCACCACATGGCCCTCCGCCAGGCCCACCACATGGCCCTCCTCATGGTCATCAACATGGTCCTCCTCACGGACATAGCTACGGGCACAGCCAAGGACATGGTTATGTAAATGGATATGGCAGTGGCCAAGGCAATGGACAAGGAAATGGATATGAAAATGGTTACGGTGACAGCAACAGCCAAGGTAATGGATATGGTAATAGTCAAGGCAATAGTTACGGCAACGGCTATGGAAATGGGCAAGGTAATGGTTACGGCAGTGGTCAAGGGCAGGGCCAGGGCAATGGTGAAGAAAACAGGCCTGGGTATGGTTACGGGAATGGGCATGGCCATGGTCAGGGCCATTACGGCAAACCAAATAACAATTATGGGGAACCATCTCCGAACCCGAATTATAGACCTGTCGACAATTCTATGATGTTTTATAATATTCCGCCACATCGACCAGGATATGATCCGAATCAAGGAAATACTCAAAACAGTTATAATGAACAACCTTCAAGGCCTCAAACACCACCGCCAGAACAATATAATAATGGTAATCAAAATGCTAATATACCTAATAATCTTCCAAACACAAACCAGAATGGTTTTATTCAACCAAAACCAATGGACAATGGAGGTACCATAAATAGTGGAACAAGCTCTAAACCGATAATTAATAAAGAAACAACAAAAAAACCCGAAGACATTGAAGATTTATTTGTGCCTCTTGAAAAGGAGAAAAACCACAAACAAGAAACGGAGGATGATGAGGAATTCGGAATTGATGTTAGGATAAAAGATTGATTAATTAATTACAATATAGAATTAATTTATTACTATTTATATGAAATTTTGATTATATTTATGTAGATTTTATAAAAGAATAATTAAAATAATTTAATAATTAGCAAATGTGTTTAATTAAAAGAAATATAAACTAGTGATAAATTAAACCTTAGGTAACTTGCTCTACCTCGAAACTACTGTCGGGTGGAACATCAACCCAATAATTACCTAAACCGTTCTATTATTATTATTATGCCATTATATTCATCTCGGTAGGAACATTATTTATATTAAATTCTTAAGGCAAAGAAATATAAATATTATATTGTATTTTTAAATTTATATTATATTTTACACATTTCTTTACTAAGAGTGTTTGTATCATAGAAACAGGATGACATACATCAATAAATATTAATACCGACAAGTGGTTTTGAGCCGGGGACTCTTAGTTTGCGTAACCATTTCACTACCACTACACAACGGTCGCCTATTGTTTTATTTTTGCTTGATTACGTTGCTCTCTCAGATATAATCATGTCTAAAAAGACGAATAAAAAGGATATTATATTATTTTCAATCAAATATTCAAAGTACTTAAGTAATCAGGAAAAGTTTATCATTAACCCAGCCATGACTACCCAAGCATAAATACAAATATAAGTATTTATAGTAATAATGTATTATACATACAACAATAACTCCCATAACACCAAGATAATTGCTATTATTAATGTTTATGTCTTTAAGTTCAAAGTACGAATATCGCCTTAACAAGTTGTCCGAGGCTGGCGAACCGTCCGCCGAGCAAATTCTGGCCTTTTATTTTACGTTCAGCACTTTAGAAACAAACATCTACTTAAACGGTATTAAAATATTAAAACAAGGTGGTTAGTGAATTAGGTGTTTCAATTGTGATGTATGGGATAATTGCACTCATATTTGTGTTAATCACACAAGGAAAAACTGAAGAACTGAGTCAGAACAAACAGTTGTACATTTCCAGAGTTATTATTACAAATGTTAAACCAAAGGGATCAGTTGACAGTCACAGTGGTGAAGCACCGGTCTTCTTGTCATACAGGCCTACAATAATGTATCCAAGAGTAAAAGAAAACCGGACGGGCTACGTCAATAAGGTGCAGCCGGTCGTAAACACTCCGTCTCAAGGATATTCGCGGAATAGAAATACAGCGAAAGTTGAAGATCCAGAATTTAGACAAACGGAGAGTTCTAGAAGTAAGCTAAAAACAAACGTGTATATAGTTAACTCAACAAACGTGCCAGTTAAAGATATTGATAGAATTATCTTTGAAGATGGCTTAGACAAGGGTGTAAAAGATCGAGAGCGTTTTAACGATACCGCTATAACAACCTTGAACTCTATTGACGAGATTGCGATTAATAATGAAACAACAACAGAAGTGGCTCTAGGTGAAAGAGCTTCGTTTGATGGTGATAAGTGTGCAACAGGGTATGCTAGAGTGAATGGAAAATGTGTTCCACAAGAATAATATCATAATTGAACTAATAAATACATATTCAGGAATCTTGTGTTGTATTTAAAATATGTGTGTAAATAAATACTAAGTCGACAGAATTATTGTATTTTAATTACAATATAAGTTATGCCTAAGGACTTCGATTGACGTAGTGATTGAAATAATTATTGTTTACCTGTGTTAATACTACCTATTGAAAGTTTAATATTGCAAGCCTTGTTTTTCTAATTGATTTGCTGCCTTTAAATAAGAAAACAATATTATTAAATATAACATAGCTGCTTGTTCTTACCTGCAATACCCTTTATATTGAGGCTGCTATATTTAGCCTAATATACTAATCTAAAAATAAAAGATATGACGTTACAGATTATGAATTTAAAAATAGATGAAATTAAACCGTGAACAAGGTCAGCTATATAAATAATTATAAGTACTGTAAAAGATCAAATACTTATGATAACACATATAATACAATAACAAGTCTAACGAATGTAAAAAAATATTGTTTCAAATGTAATCTTACGATTAGCAATAAGCATATTGTCATATAAATAATAAAGTTATTATTAGTTTATTGAAATCACAATTAAAATACAAGCTTAGTAACAAATTCATAGTTATGAATTTTACCGCGCTTCATCTATGAGTTGCGTTCATTTTCGATAATAAAATTGCGCGAAATTGTTTGAAAACTTAAGCTAAAAACTCCTTAAGCATTTTTATTATTGGCAACACCAGACCATGCAGGCATTGCACGCGATTGACGGCATTGCAGGATCACGCGAGCGAGAAAAAATAAAATGGCGGATTTGTAGTGTGGGCCTATTGTATATCGATAATCCTAAACACAAATTTTATATAAATTACTTATTATCTAAAATTTAGATACATGAAATTAATAATACATGATGGCCCTATTATGATTTTTGAATTATATAGTATGTAAAATACAAATATAACCCAACCATTTACTTTACTTTTTTTATATAGTATATGCCTATTTGTTAAGTTTTATATGTACAAGCAATAGACGAGTTCCTTGTGGCCTTTTTCTTGTCATACGCATTTTTAAAGGCATGGTGGGGTCTGAGGATGAGCATGCTAAGCCCATGTCCATGCTAATAAATTACTTTTATTTCATGTGACGTTAACCTCTGCCATTTCCCAAAGGGAATAGGCAGAGACAATAGAGCGTTGCTTAATTACTATGCCTGAAAATAACTCTAAAGAAATTGTATTAAAAAATAAAATACGATCCAAATCACTACTACTAATTACTCAGATACTAATTAATCAGATACTAATTAAATTAGTAAACAAACTAAAAACTCAGCATAAAAAAACAACTGTTTCGAAATTATCAGACACTGTCATTTGTTTTGTGGTTTAGGCTGTATTTTGTGAATAATTCACGATCAATTTATTAAAGTAGTTTTTAAGATGTTGTGCACATAATACCATTACGAAATAATTGTGTTTTTCACATATAAAAATTTTTCAATAAGTAAAAATAAAACTAACTTTCCAATTTTGGATTGGAATCATCATCGTGGTATATGCATAAATCTTTCTGAATAACTGCAACGAGTCTTTGTGAGGTAAGCGCATTATCAGGAGTATCAGACGAGTAAAAATGACTAATGCCAAGCCGATCGGTTTAATTTCTTATCTTCACAACAAGCGAATCTGTCGTTCACGCAACGCATCTTAATGGAATAAGTAATTGTATTCTTCAATATAATAAGCATGAATGAAATTGAAATATATGCGCATATTGATACGAAAGGCGACCTTATCCAAACAACCTTTGGGTGACAAGAAAGCTGATATTAATTAAGACTATAAGCACAGAGCATAGTACGCTCTGAATGTATAATTATTAAATATACTTAAATGTATCATTATTATTATTAATATAGAACTACCCCTTATATCTTCATACACCTGTCAGAGATTGTTGTTTAGTATTAAGGTCGCCCTTTGTGTCACTATGTTCATACATTTAGATTTGATTTAAGTTTAATATATTCCACAAAAAAATATTTATTTTTAATAGGTCGATCGATATCTACTTTGAATTCACTAAACCTAATTCGCACATGAAAATCTAATCATAATATGGCGGACGGACTCCATGGGATATGCATGAGAAGTAGGGGTTAGGCGTCTCCTTGGTTCTTGTTTAATACTCATTACCGACATGACTTAAAGTGAAGTGCTACCAACTATTCCGGTTTAATCTATATTGGGAATTATTTTGAGAATTTGGAGCGTCCAAATTCGCAACTTTCGTATGCAATTTAAAACGAGTATAAAACAAAGTGAAAATATAAATTAGATCACAAAAATGTATGTCAACTGTTGTGTACGTTAAATTTTAATTTGTCACAGAATTTAGCGTTCGGAGCGCAGACCATAAGCACTTTTAGAACGTTTCGGAATGCAGGATTATTGTTGAAAAAATGGCGACATTAGTTAAATTTGATTTTTGATTTTTTCTTTGATTTTGCACCTGATTTTTACCAAATCTGTTATTTTCTGCGCTGATGAATATTAATACTTTTACTTTATTTGCATTAAGTTATACCTTATTGTGTAAAATATACCTTAGTGTTATTGAGATAATTATTCATTTTTAATGACTTTATGGTGTTGAAGAAGTGACTCATTTAAGACTCTATTTTAGTGTTAACTAGTAATTAGCATACTATCTTTAGTCTTGAAAAGAAAGTTGGATTTAATTTTAAAAAATAATGTTTTATAAAAAGTCTTTTTTATGTGCTCACCTAATCAGATTTTTTGATAAGTAAGGTCCACTTTCACCAACATCTTAAATACGTCAAATATTTTTTGTTATATTATTATAAATATTATACTTATTTAAGATGTGAAAGTTTACCCAATATGTTAACAAATACGGAATATTAACCTGACCATTATAAAATTGCCACCAATTTTAGTTCGCGTGCTACTCTATCGTGGCGTCGCTACATGACACTTTTGATTATGGCAGTTGAGCTTCTTCTCTTGAGCATAATGTTCCTTGATTATCCAAGCTGCGTTTTCGCGCCGGTTGATTTTGACACTTATTTCCCGTTATTATTGGAAAATCAATAAAATAATCATTTTATGTATGTTTACAAACAATTAGTATTCATTAATGTAATTAGTAGTTAAAATGTCTCAAACAGAAGAAGTAGTAGAGGCGGCAGACGTGGGCGAGGGTGAGAATTCGGTAAGTATTTTATGTTGAAAGAAACACGCTTTAGATTTATTTTATTTTGTTATAATATTGTATTTATACCATTGTAATGTAATTTCAGAATGGTTCTTCGAGCGATACCACTTCCTCTAGAGGTAAAGAGGGTATTGATTTCGAGAGTAAAATTGAAACGGATAGGTCGAAGAGATTTGACTTTCTCTTGAAACAAACTGAAATTTTCTCACATTTTATGTCTAACACCCCGAAGAGTGGGTCTAGCCCTCCAAAAGCTAAGCCTGGTAGACCGAAAAAGATCAAAGAACCTGAATCTAAAGAAGCTATTGAGTGAGTATTCCTATATAAGGAAACTATAAGATAAAATGTACTTAAGATTTAACAAATGATATTTTCATTATATTATATTATAGTAAACCTAATTTTTTCTCCAAAATAGTCATCGTCATCGGAAAACGGAGCAGGAGGAAGATGAGGAGCTTCTTGCAGAGACTAATCTTAAACAAAAAGCCATTTTCCGCTTTGAATCTTCTCCGCATTACATCAAGGGTGGGGAGATGAGGGATTACCAAGTCAGAGGTCTGAATTGGATGATATCTTTGTATGAAAATGGTATTAATGGTATATTAGCTGATGAGATGGGTCTCGGAAAAACTTTACAGACCATATCGCTGCTTGGTTATATGAAAAATTTCAAGTAAGTTACTATATATTGTTATAAATTAATATACCCTTTTTTATCTAGTATACTAATTATGGATAGGCAGGAAATATTTATTTGTAATGAACGCTAGTCAGAATGGACAATACATAAAATACAGTATAGCTGGGCACAAAGTAGGTGAAAGAACTTATTATTTTGACAGTACCTGTGCAAAGTCACATGCAGCTAACTTTTTGCAAGTGGTGCTCCATTGTCTGCCTATCCCTGTGGGAAAAAGGCGTGGTACTTGATTGATTGATTGGACCCCTGCTTTTAATATGTTAAACATTTTTTGTTCTATTATTTTTAGAAATGTCCCAGGCCCTCATATTGTTATTGTACCTAAGTCTACACTTACCAATTGGATGAATGAATTTAAGAAATGGTGTCCATCTATAAGAGCTGTGTGCCTTATTGGAGATCAGGAGACAAGGGTGAGTTTAATAATTAACACTTATTAGTTTTGGTTTTTATTTGACGACAGGCGTGGACGAATGGTTTAGCGACTGGTTTGTTGCGCGTAAAGTCCTGGGTTCGATCCCTGGTCGGAGCAAATATTTGTTTCATAGCTTTTATTTGTAATATTTAATAGTATTAAATATTGCAAATATTTGTTAATAAAAAAAAAGAGATGGATATTTGCTTCGGTTATGGTTATCAAAGAGTGGTAGGCAGTGGTACCCAGTCTGCCAATCCGGGGTAGTACCACCACTTACAAGTATACAGACCGTGAAGTGATTTGGTCACGTTTCGGGATCAGCTTGTAAGTTGCCGGTTCCATCTAGGCCGGCATAGTGGATGTGATTGTAGTAGCAGTGACATTCATTCATGGACCACACTTTGGCTTAACATCAAACGAGGTGCTGTCATATGTCGAGTCACAATAAAAAAAAAATGTGTAGTATACTAAAAAGTTGTAGTATACTATAAAGCTACTAAAAAGTTAAATAAATATTTAAGTAAAATTGGATTACAGCAGCCTCCACACTAGGCAACCTTGTATAGTGATGACCTAGAACAAAAAAGGTCTAAAAATCTCTTGCCCGAATACAAATTATTATAATATTAATAACCCATTTAATTGTCCCTCTACTGGGCAAAGGCCTTCCTCTCTCTTTTCCACAACTCTAGACAATAGCAGTATATAAATAACTATGTGGCCATACAAGATTCTTTTTGTTCAATTAAAGGCAAAGGAATCATAGTCCATACAGTCTTCAGTTAAATAAGTGGATGTGTGATAAACATGAAACATGCTAGTGTTTGATTCAATACACAAGGGTGAGGATGATGAAGGTTTTAGTGAAGCAGCAGCTAAAACTTACAATGGAGTCCTGGAGGGAATACGAAACATTAATCAAATCAAATTGTCACGCCTTTTTCCCACAGGGATAGGCAGAGACAATGAAGCGCTACTTACCGCGATCCTTACACAACTCCCTTGCTTCCTTCACATCCACAATTCTCTTCATACAGGATCTGTGGTTATGGGCACTAGGCAACCTAGCTTTTTTGAGGATGTCTCTGATTGGTCTCCTGTTTATTAAATCTATAAATTTTTGGGTAGCATTGTGACACGATGAAAGCAACTAAAATGAATGGGCTTTTGTAGTCATCGGCATTCTTGGGCCTCCCCTTGCTTTTCATTTACATAAAGAAATAATTTTCAGAATACATTCATAAGGGAGACATTGATGCCGGGAAACTGGGACGCATGTATCACATCCTATGAAATGATTATACGAGAGAAATCAGTGTTTAAGAAGTTTAATTGGCGCTACATGGTTATTGATGAGGCTCACCGTATTAAGAATGAGAAGTCAAAACTTTCTGAGTTGCTTCGAGAATTTAAGAGCCAGAACAGATTGTTGTTGACGGGAACACCTTTGCAAAATAATCTTCATGAGCTGTGGGCGTTGCTTAATTTCTTACTACCTGATGTCTTTAACAGTTCCGATGTGAGTTTCATATTTTTTATTTTGCAAGACTTTTATTCATTTATTACTTCATACTTTGCCTGATGTTATGCTGCAGTGTGGTTCATTAATGGAGGCGACTGCTACTACAGTTAAATAATTGCATGAAGCAGGTGCGTCCACTATACTGGCAACCTACAAGCTGATCCTGGAACGTGACTAAGTCATTTAATGGTCTGTACGCACCCATACACCACTGGGTAAATGATACTTTTTACCCAGTGAAATCCTGTGACCAGTCTTGTAGTCTTGTAGTCTTTAGCGGGCTCGTTTCCGCACTTGAAGTCCTCTTCGGTATCTTCCTGTGACCAGTTTTAAATAACCAGTTTACCCAGTGACTGTAGTATTTTTTTTTTTGCATTTTTCAACGCCTAGTAGTGAAAATATAATTTAATACAAAGAAATTAGTAGTGTACTAATTTTGACGACAGGCTTGGACGAACGGTTTAGCGACTGGTTTGTTGCGCGTAAAGTCCCGGGTTCGATCCCCGGTCGGAGCAAATATTTGTTTCATAGCTTTTATTTGTAATATTAAATATTGCAAATATTTGTTAATAAAAAAAAAGAGATGGATATTTGCTTCGGGTCTGGTTATCAAAGAGTGGTAGGCAGTGGTACCCAATCTGCCGATCTGGGGTAGTACCACTACTTACAAGTATACAGACCGTGAAGTGATTTGGTCACGTTTCGGGATCAGCTTGTAAGTTGCCGGTTCCATCTAGGCCGGCATAGTGGATGTGCTTGCTACTCACAGTTATTGAATTGTATTAGCAGTGACATTCATTCATGGACCACACTTTGGCTTAACATTAAGCGGGGTGCTGTGATATGTCGAGTCACAGTCACTATAAAAAAAAAAGTACATCTCAGTAGGCTGCGACCGGAAATCGGACCCAGCACCTGCCGCTTGATTGATATTTAGTGAATATCTGTTAATTATTTTCATTATTTTATTTTGCGTTTCTTTGCGTTAAAGTGCTGGTATCATAGAAACAGGACAAACAAAGTACATATATCAAAGATACATTGGTATGGGCAAGTAGTTTTGAACGCCTATGGTTATAGATTATTCATTTTTTTAAAGTTATGTATTAATTAATGAATCTTTTTAATACAGGATTTTGACTCATGGTTCAATACAAATGCGGCGCTTGGTGACAATCAGCTGGTGTCTCGTTTGCATGCAGTACTTAGGCCCTTTTTGCTTCGTCGTCTCAAATCTGAGGTGGAGAAAAAGCTGAAGCCAAAGAAGGAAGTAAAAGTATATGTTGGATTGAGTAAAATGCAAAGAGATTGGTATACTAAAGTACTTATGAAGGACATTGATATTGGTAAGTTAAAATGGTTCCATTGTGTTTTATTAGATGTTTTTGTTCATTTCTATATGCTAAGCTGCTAAAAGGTTGTAAGAAAAACCATGTAAATTGACAATGTATTAAAAATACATTGTTTAGATTTTGCGCGAACATTGATTATCGCTGCCACAATGGCTGCAAAGCTATCATAACTTTAGAATAATAAAAAAATGTAAAATCAATAACCTAAAATATATGTGATAGTAAGCCGTATAAAATTTGTTTAATACATTATTGAAAATAAATAAATGTTGCATGTATTTTGGCCAACTGCAACTGATCGAGGATAAACTTTACGCGTGATTTGTCTTAATTTTCATTAATTTGTACCTGTATTAGGTCACTTGTATCTTATCCTAAAAAAAAATTTTAACTATTGGATAGGTTGGTTGAGGAAATGGATCGCCACTCTTTACGATCCTTTTTTTTAATTGTAAATCGACATCTGACCTGAACCAAATAAGTTCACGGTTGCCCCAGTCGCTATCCCTATGTCGCCCAAAACACAACTGACAACTGTCTCAAGTATGCTTTATTTAATATTTCAGTTAATGGAGCTGGTAAGGTGGAGAAGATGCGACTCCAAAACATTCTTATGCAATTACGTAAATGTTGCAACCACCCTTACCTGTTTGATGGGGCCGAACCTGGCCCACCATACACCACTGATGAACATCTCGTCTACAATTGTGGTAAAATGGTGATCCTCGATAAATTACTACCAAAATTAAAAGAACAAGGCTCTAGAGTACTGATTTTCTCACAAATGACAAGGATGTTGGATATTCTGGAAGATTTCTGTCATTGGAAACAGTATAAGGTAAGACTATGGAATTGTATGCACTTTACCGTTACAAAAATAGACTTTAAGTCATAGTATTTTCTTAGATTTTGCGCGAACATTGATTATTGATTAACAAAATTAAACAAAACAAAATAAGCATCAACCAATAGGACGACCAACACCTTAGTCTCTCCGTGACCACGATGGCTGCAAAGCTCTCGAAATGTCGGAATAATAAAAAATTCTAAGACTTTAAGTCACTCGTAATAAGGGTGATAGTATGAAGTAATTTAGCTGTTATCTAAGTAGCTCACACCTGAAAGTATTTACGCTAAAATAATTTCATGAAATGAAAATGAATTAATTTGAGTTTGAAAAGGGGTACACCCTTTTCAAACTCAAATTAATGCGTAGCAATTTGTAATGACGATTAATTGACACATTAATGACACTTTGTATTCCAATATAGACTATTATCCAGAAAAATCTTCCAACCACTTCCCTGAATCAGCTGATCACAAAACGCGACTGAGGCACTTTATTGTCTTTACACTTTAAAGGATATCATTAATTTTGTATGGGGACTTGGGTTAAATTGTATTAACAGTTGCATATACATTTATAATTGTTAAATGTACAAAAATAACAGTGTAATTGGAAAATATTCTTTATTTTGCTTAGTTTAGGTGTACGAAATGATCACACTATAATTATGTTGGTTCAAAACAGAACTGTTGATATGGTGTGTCTTGGTGATTGAGAAACAATACAAACATCCATATCTTATTTTCCAAATAACTCAATTGCACAGCAATTAAAAGTCAAATTGTTATTAGTTTTATCAATACAATATCAAAATTACCATTTATATAATTTTTCTACAATGGGCCTTACAAAAATAGCTCAAAATGAATGATGCCCTTTATAATTGATTGTGACAC
The DNA here is from genome assembly GCA_905220615.1 of Tinea trinotella. Taxonomy (NCBI): domain Eukaryota; kingdom Metazoa; phylum Arthropoda; class Insecta; order Lepidoptera; family Tineidae; genus Tinea; species Tinea trinotella. Next base: position 7,152,636 of record HG992310.1, read on the forward strand.
ATTTTTCACAGTACTGTCGCCTAGATGGTCAGACTCCCCACGAGGATCGTAATCGTCAAATTGAAGAATACAATGCTGAGGGCAGTGAGAAGTTCGTCTTCATGTTGTCAACTAGGGCTGGTGGTCTTGGTATCAACTTGACAAGCGCTGATGTAGTCATTATATACGATTCCGATTGGAATCCACAAATGGATTTGCAAGCTATGGATCGTGCTCATCGTATTGGACAAATGAAACAGGTATATATATATTTTTTATTGTGACACGACATCTTACCTCGACCCGCCTTATAATAAGCAAGAGGAGGTCCAAGAGTGACGACGACTGAGAAAACTGAGTTTGTGCACAGAATGGTATATTTGTTGTTATTATTAATATTAAAGTATTTTGAAATATATATTTTTATTATGGCTAGAGATATGACAGCACCCCTGATGTTAAGCTAGAGTGTGGTCCATTAAGGCGACTGCTACTACAATTTAATAGCTGCAAGTAGCTATCACATTCACTATGCGGCCTGTCTCCCACAACGCACCTTCATCGTTTTTAAAAACTAGTAATATACAATTTCATTATTATAAATAATAAAGCTGGGGGATCTAGTGCCTATAACCATAGAGCTTGTATGAAGAGAATTGTGGACGTGATGAGGGAATTGTGTCAGAATCGTGGCAAATAGCTCTCCTTTGTCCCTGTGGGAAAAAAGACGTGACAATATAATTGATAATATTATGTCTAGACACTGATGTTACGCTAGAGTGTGGTCTATTAAGTCGACTGCTACTACATAAAATAACTGTGAGTAAAAATAACATTCACAATGCAGCCTAGTTGGAACAAACTGGGTCCAACTAGTTGATTCCAAGTCATTTTACAGTCTTTTCACTTGAAAGTGGTATTACAACCAGTTGGATTAAAAATTGGGCTTGTGGATGTGAGGTAATCTAGGGGGTTATGTCAGGACCGTGGTAAATGGCGCTCATTGTCTTTACCTATACTTGTGGGTATAAAGCTGTGACAATTTAATTAATTGATTAAATTAAAACCTTACGAGTTTTCTTTTATTTCAAAAATACTTATTTTAAATTCAGGTTCGAGTATTCAGACTTATCACTGACAACACAGTTGAAGAGAAGATCGTCGAGCGTGCAGAGGTCAAGTTGCGTTTGGACAAACTTGTTATTCAGCAGGGCCGATTGGTTGATCAGAAGAATCATCTTAACAAAGACGAAATGTTGAATATGATCCGACATGGTGCCAATCATGTGTTTTCGTCAAAGGATTCCGCTATAACTGATGAAGATATTGATTCTATTCTCGCTAAAGGTGAACATAAGGTAAGATCTTGGTGCATTTAAACTAAGACGGTCACAATTGCTCAAACATATTTATTTTTCACGTTTTCGGGATGGGAAGGCTAATAGTTTCTAACATATGGCATCAACTAGCTTGATAGTAAGCAAGGGGAGAAACAAGAGTGCCAGCGACTGAAAAAACTGCCTCGGTTCACCGTTGTTTCAGTTGCCACCAATAAGTTTCTGAAGTTAGGCACATAGCTCATAGAACAGATGGCCGTTGGGTCCTACAAGTTCTCGAATAAAGCGAACGCAATGTGGGATGTCCACACATAAGATGGACTGGCGACGGTAGCAAGAAACGGCTGGACGCAAGCTGCTGCTGCTATGGCAGTTATTTGGCGCGGGTTGGCGTGTTGGTTAGCATCCAATACGCCAAGTTCGTTACGCACAGAGTCCGAAGTTAAATATTTGTTTCATAGCTTTTATTATTTTATTGTTAAATTAATAAAAATTGGTTAGACTGGTAGGCAGTGGTGTCCAGTCTGCCGATTCGGAGTTAGGTTGCGGCTTATAGCATTTATTTATTTTAATCGTATGTTTCGAGCTGTACGGTATCTCATTTGTCATTTTTGTACACAATTCCATAGCTACTACACTCAATGTTAAATTGTTCAATGATTAAATTTTTTTTAAAAGCAAATATGAATATGCAACTTAAATTGTTAAATCAATAACAATAAATAAATGCGACAGTAACTAAGAAAATACTAAAAGCCAATATATTTTTTAATATAAATATAGCGTTTATTCTGAACTTCCATTTGCAGACTGAGGAATTAAAACAGAAGTTGGAAAGTCTTGGCGAGTCATCATTGCGTGCTTTCTCCATGGACACACCAGGAGCAACCACAGATTCTGTTTATCAGTTTGAAGGTAACAAATTATATCACAATAAGTCAATGAAATTGTTTTCACAAAAGGTTTAATTTCTTATTATGAATGTTTATACCTACATTCTTTGATGACTACAATTCTAGTTGTAGTGTATGAGGGATACACACGTATATGTGTATCGCTATTACGAGATGTGCGTGTCATAGTCTAGAGCGTATCGGCAGTACACGACTGCCTGTCGACTAGGGTAGACGCATGCCATAATACGTTGGCGAGTCTGTGATCAGAGTAATCCTTAGTTATCAGTGTTCCTACTGCATGGAGGTACTATACAAACACCACACTAGTTAACGTGTTTCTTTAGTCGTCCACGTTCTTGGTCTTTTCCTTGTTAATGGTCCCCTTGAAGATGGTCACTGCAGATCTTTAAAAATACTATAAATTATCACTTTTTACCACTTATGTAATCTGCTATATCTAATTGACGACAGGCGTAACGACATTGGTTAACACACCAATTCGGTACGCGTACAGTCACGGGTTCTATTCCCATTCGGAGCTATAATTTTTTACACTACCCATAATTTGCTTTAAAATTTATTAGTGTTTTCCTGGAAGAGATCGCCATATTGGTGATAAGGTTATCATTTGTTTATTGTACCTACTAATGTATAGTTTTAAAGCTACGCTTCGTATAAAGTTTATCTGTCAATTCTTTATTTTTTTATTGTGACAACATTTGACCTCGACCCGCCTGATAAGCAAGAGGAGGTTCCCGGCTACCTCAGCCGCCTTAATTATGCCGGCCTAAGGTGCTTCTTTACGCATCGCTTGAAGGATTCAAGGTCATAGGATAGAGAGAACACATGGGCTGGCAAAGCATTCCACTTGTCAATTGTTCTACAAAAAAAAGACGCACCGAACTTTTTAATTCGACTGCCGATCGGTCGATAGAATGCGGATGCTTTCCCCGACCTGTGCGGGTATTACGGGTGCTTACTTATTAATTAATTACTTAATTATTGTCATAATAGGAGAGGATTACAGAGAGAAACAAAAAATTCTACCATTGGGCAGTTGGATTGAGCCTCCAAAACGTGAACGTAAAGCAAATTATGCCGTCGACGCATACTTTAGGGAAGCACTGCGGGTATCAGAGCCTAAAGCGCCGAAGGTACAGGTAAATACGTGTAAAGAGCTAATTTTATTTAAATATTTATAATTGGTTAAATTATATAGCTTATATTTAGAATTATTTGAAAAGTTATCGTGGTGCAATAGTTTTTTTCTCTCTATAAGTAGCTTTGCGCTTCGTCCAAATATTTCTAGTGAATTTATCAAGTTGTAGTTTTTTTTTAAATTAAAAATGTAGAATAAGAGTCGAGTACAATGAGGTCGTGAATGTTTTTGACTTCATTTCAATGAGCCGGACGTAATGACAGGCAGCTGATAACAGAATGGTTTTTTCAGTCTTGTCTTACACCTCTTCTTGCTTATCACCAGGCAAGTCAATGTAGGTTGCCTTTTAACAATAAAAAAAACTGCTGTATAACAGAATTTAATCTTAATAAAAGTTTGTTATAATAGGTACTGCTTATTATATTAGCTCTTTATACTGGTTTGGCATTGTTTCGTGTGTATGAATAACTATAAAATAACACAATATTTCAATAACAAATTGCATGGTTTTGTCTAAATCGAACCGGGTTAACACCAGTTTAACTGATTCCTCAGTTTTGTGAACATGTCCCAAATATCATATCCACATTGCGTAACCTTCAAATCACTCGACCTACCGTCTTTATCTTTTGTCATAGAGATTTTTCAACTACCCTGCCTACCAGCTAAAAGTGGTAAGAACAAGAAGTGGACGGACGGACAGTACTGTATCTCAATGCTTCTTAGTTCTGTCTAGAATATTTAACAAGCTATAATTTTAGTAACGCCTAACCAGTTTCTTAATTACACTAACGTTTATTAATAATTCTGCTGACATATTGAAGTAAGCTGATACGGTTTTCATATGCTAATAATACCGGTTCCAATTAGGTTGGCATAGAAATGCGACTGCTACTTACAGTTATTTTACTGCAGTCGCATTTTTATGGATCGCAGCTGTCGTTATTTTGAACCACAATAAACAAAAATATATACAAAGGACATCATTCATTTTGTATGGGGACTTGGGCTAAATTGTATTAACAGTTGCATATACATTTCAAAATAGTTTAATGTGCGAAGATTACAGTTTAATTAGAAAATATCCTTTAATTTCCTAAGTTTGCAGTAGATAGATAATAAACTAAAATTATGACAGATCAAAGCAGAACTGTTAATATGGCGTGTCTTCGTTATTGAGAGATGATACAAAATCCATTTCTTATTGTCCAAATAACTCAATTGCACAGCAATTGAAAGCAAAACTGTCGTTAGTTTTAATAGATGTTTTCTTCATTTGGCATTGCAAAAATATCCCAAAATGGATGATGTCCATTTTTTACATTTCTATACTAAGTTACTAAAGTTCTTGTATCATAGAAACAGGACAACCAAAGTACATATATCAAAGATACATTGGTACCGGTGGGTGGTTTCGAACTCATGCTCTCCGGTTTTTGTAACTAGTGCACTGCCACTACACCACGGTCGCCTTTACTAATCATTAGGCCATAGTGTAATTTCAGAAAAAATATATTAAAAATTTTGACTTGACAGGCTCCAAGACCACCGAAACAACCCATAGTACAAGACTTCCAATTTTTCCCACCAAGACTATTTGAACTGCTTGATCAAGAAATATATCACTATCGTAAAACTTTAGGGTGAGTAAAAGATTACATTTATATTATTACATACTAATTTTTTGATGCACTGATCTGTCTTCTTTTATTAGGAAACTTTTTTTTTTATTTTTTTATTGTGACCCAACAATGATGACGACTGAAACACCAAGTTAGTTCATGGCCCAAAGGTGCTTCTTCACGAATCGCTTGAAGGATCCAAACTCAAACTAACTAAACCTCTATCAAGAGAACTATTAAACTCTACAATGACAGTAGGCTGTGCTATACATTTCCTAGGCTGACATTGTGGATGTTTTTTAATGTGACTCGACATATGATGTTAAGCCGAAGTGTGGTCCATGAATTAATGTCACTGCTAATACAATTCAATAACTGTGAGTAGCAATCACATCCACGATGCCGGCCTAGATGGAACCGGCAACTTACAAGCTGATCCCGAAACGTGACTAAATCACTTCACGGTCTGTATACTTGTAAGTGGTGGTACTACCCCGGATCGGCAGACTGGGTACCACTCTTTGATAACCAGACCCGAAGCAAATATCCATCTTTTTTTTATTATCAAATATTTGTAATATTTAATATTACAAATAAACTTGCAGTTATTGAACTGTAGTAGCAGTCGCCTCCATTTATGGACCGCACTCCAGCTTGACATCAGGCGGGGTGCTGTCATTGTCGAGAAACTAAAAAAATAAAATAAAAAGTATGCAGGCCCTAAAAATCCATAGTGCAGTCGATAAAATTAGCCAAAATCATTAGAAAACAAACTGTCAAATCTGTTAAGATTTGTATATAAAGTAGAATATAAAGTTCATTATAAAATAGAACTCAAGGCATTTCTTTGATTATTTACAGTTACAAAGTCCCTCGCAATCCTGAGTTGGGACCTGAGGCGAGTAAAGTGCAAAGAGAGGAGCAGCGCAAAATTGATGATGCCGAACCTCTTACGGAGGAGGAGGCTCAGGAGAAGGATCTCCTACTTACACAAGGTATTATTTTAATAGAACTTCCTAAACACTATTATTATGATCATAAAATATTAGTCATCTAGGCCGGCATAGTGGATGTGATTGCTACTCACAGTTATTTAATTGTAGTAGAAGTGACATTCATTCATGGACTACACTTCGGCTTGACATCAAGCGGGGTGCGGTCATATGTCGAGTCACAATAAAAAAATAAAGTCATTTATTAAGCTAGGAATAGGATAAAAATCGATCCTTTTATGCCAATCCTAAGCCCATCCCTATGAAAATAAGTTCAAGTTATTCAAATGAGGCAGAGATAATGGAGCGTCACTTTTTGAGATCCTTACACAACACCATCATTTTTCTCACATGGACAATTTCATCCATGCTTTCAATGTGCCCAAAATAAAACACCATACCCTTCTCAATTCTTATCTCAATACATCTATCCCAAAATATAAACTTTATCCGCAAACGTTACCTTACATCAAATCAAATTGTAACGCACAGTGATAGGCAGAGACAATGGAGCGCCACTTGCCTCATTCGAGAGATATGCCGGCATCTATCTACTTTCATATCCAGCATGCGCTTCCATACATTAATGTAACAATGTAGGAACAAGCACCACATTATGAAAAGCCTTTATTGACATAACAAATTAATAAAGTACTAAAAATTATTGTTATTTATGTGAAATTTGTAATATTTTGTTTTACTAGGTTTTACAAATTGGACAAAGCGTGATTTCAACCAATTCATCAAAGCTAATGAAAAGTATGGCAGAGATGATATTGAAAATATTGCAAAAGATGTTGAGGGGAAGACACCAGAAGAGGTATGTATCATTCATTATATTATCATGTTTCATATTAAATTTTAATTGATAAGGCTGGTAACCCCAGATCAATGATATGTTCAGAGGTAAGCACAGTGAACTGTAAGGGCTGAAATAAATTTAAAACAAAAGACAAATTTTATAAAATTTTAACAGATTATCACACTTCAATTCTATCAGGAATAGACAGAGACAATGGAGCGCTACTTTTTACGACCCTAATAAATCTAAAAAGGCAGGTTTTTAAATAATTTAATTGGTGGTACTACCCTGGATTGGCAGACTAAGCACCACTGTCTACAACTCTTAGTAGAATTCTTTGGACAACAGGAGGCGTGGCGTAATGGTGTGCTACCTGTCCGTTACGCGGGTGTCCTGGGTTCGATTCCCGGTCAAAGCAAACATTTTTTTTTCATAGCTTTTATTTGTAATATTTAATAGTATGAATAAATTTATAAATATATTTTAATAAAAAAAGTGCCCAGTCTGTCTATCCATGTTTATTAGTATATAGACCGTGAAGAGACTTAGGCGCGTTTCGGGATCAGCTTGTAAGTTGCCGGTTTCAATTAATTGTACAGGTCATGGAGTATTCAGCTGTGTTTTGGGAGCGTTGCCATGAATTGCAAGACATTGATCGTATTATGAGCCAAATTGAGAGGGGAGAGGCCAAGATCCAGAGGCGTGCGTCTATCAAAAAGGCACTAGATGCTAAAATGGCACGCTACAGAGCGCCATTCCATCAACTAAGAATAGCTTATGGTACAAATAAGGGGAAGAATTATATTGAGGATGAAGATAGGTAAAGCGTAAAAAATAATTTATTTATTTACATTTCTATACCATGCTACTAAAGTGCTTGTATTATAGAAACAGGACAAACAAAGTACATATATCAAAGATACATTGGTACCGTCAAGTGCTCTTGAACCCGTGCTCTCGGTTTGACTAACCATTGCACTACCACTACACCACGGTCACCTTTTGATCACGTTTGCTCCGGGTCTTAGTTATCCTCTGAAGTGCTACACAGTTGGTAGACCTCTTTTTCAACTTTTACGGACTGTGAAGTGGCACATACAATGATATTTTTAATAATAAATGACGTAGATATGTTGTACGATCTCCGAAAGTGGTACGTTATAACTATGCTAATAAGCAAACCCGAACTCAGTGTCTCGGTGCCTAACAACATATATCTGTCTCTTTTTCGCTTTCAATAACTATCATTCGTCGTGGTTGCCGTTGAAACTCGTGCCATTTGCAAATATTAAATCAATCAATAAATCAAATTGTCACGTTTTTCCCACAGGGATAGGCAATGGAGCGCCACTTGCCACGATCCTGACACAACTCCCTCGCTTCCTTCACATTCACAATTCTCTTCATACAAGCTCTATGGTTATGGGCACTAGTCAATCTAGCTTTTTTGAGGACGTCTCCGATTTGTTCGGCAAAGACCCTCCTGGGCCTGCCTCGTTAAACGCATTCATTCACATGAGATTTATAAATTGCTTTCTTCAATCTACTTTCACTCATCCTTTCCATGTGCCCAAACCATCGAAGCATTCTTTTGTCACTACATCCTCTAAATCTGGTGTATATTAACGTGTCTACCTCATTTGGTATATAGGTAACATTTAAATATTTTTTCCAGGTTCCTAGTATGCATGCTTCATAAGCTTGGTTTTGATAAGGAGAATGTATACGAAGAGTTGCGTGCGGCAATACATGGCTCTGCACATTTCCGCTTCGACTGGTTCCTTAAATCTCGCACTGCTCTTGAACTACAACGAAGGTAAAGTATAAATTTAGTTTATCTTCTACTAATCTTATTTTATAATTTTTAGAAGTAAATTGAATGTGCAAGCCCTCGCATGGTTATTTTATTATTAAATTTTATATATTTATTGACATTTCTATATTAAGCCACTAAACCGGTTGTTTGAACGGTGGTTTTGAACCCGTGCTCTCAGTTTGCGTGACCATTGCATTGCCACTACACCACGGTTGTACCAGTGTGATTGTATGTTTGATATATTATTTATGCAATTGTATATCGATTAACCATTTTTAAATAATTAAATTATTATTTGCATCTGGTCAATTATTATTGTTCACAATAACAAAGGTTTAGTAGTAAATAAATGCCTAAGCCATTAAGATCGCATATGTACACGTCTTTATCTTCAAGTCAATCAATCAAATTATTACGCCTTTGTCCCACATAAATAGGCAGAGACAATGGAGCTCCAGTTGCCGCGATCCTGACAAAACCCCCTCGCTTCCCTCACATAAATTCTTTTATGCCTAGTGCCCACCAGTTATGGGCACTAGGCACAACTTAGTTATCTTAAGGATGTCTCAGATTAAAGTTTTGTGCAATAAAGATTTTAAATAAATAAATATACTATATTTCAGATGCAACACCCTCATAACGTTGATAGAACGAGAGAACCAGGAATTGGAAGAGAAGGAGCGTGCTGAAAAGAAAAAGAAGTCTGGCGTTGCAAACAGTACTCCTGGTAGCGCTTCCTCTGGCAAGAACACCGCTGCTGGGAAACGCAAGGCGGAAGCTAACGCAGACAATCAAGCCAAGCAGAAGAAAAAGAAGAAGTGATTGCCACTGGGACCCTCCAGAAAGGGTCCAAGAACATTTACAAGAAGCCAAGTGTAAAGTGGACATAATAACGTTATTCCAGTTATATTGTTAGAATTCAATTTTAGAAGAACTTTAGTTTTTGTATTTTTTCTACATAAAATTTAATAGTGATTATTTGCCGAGTCTGCCAGATCGGCTGCGATTACTGTTTGTAGTGATTTAACTGCTATTTGTAGTGATTCGAGTGGTAGGCAGTGGTACCCAGCTGCGGATCCGGGGTAGTACCACCACTTACAAGTATACAGACCGTGAAGTGACTTAGTCGCGATTCGGAATTAGCTTGTAAGTTGCCGGTTTTCCACTAGGCCGGCATAGTGGATGTGATAGTACTTGCAGTTATTGAACTGTAATAGCAGTCACCTTCATTCATGGACCGCACTCCAGCTTAACATCAAGCGGGTGTAGTCATATGACCAGTTATTAAAATAAAAAATAATTGAATTCGTCAAATTCTGTAATAACTCCTGAAGAATCAAATTCTAAACCTTATAATAAAATATCACAGTGATTGGTCTTACCCTGTCCGGGGGTTTGACAAATGTCTGAAATCAACGAACAATGACTAATTTAAATAATAAATGTGTAGATTTTATTGTTTTTTTTTTGTTGTTGTTAATTTGTGATTGTAACTAGTATTTTGTGTATGCTTGGAATTTTCACGTGAGATCTGGTAAACTTAAGAATGCATGTCGGAATTTATGGAAATTACCGGATATAATCCCTAATTGGCCTCATCTTAAGCCGGCATAGTGTCGGCGGCTGAGGTAAATCTATTTAAAATCAGATCAGTATCGTGTGTCCATTGAAACTTCGTGCTGTCACACCAATTCTAGTACAGTCAGCAGCAGATATATCTGAACACGTAATGTAATCAAAAGTGTCTATACATTTAGGGTTATCATAAGTATCTACACACCATTAGTTGTCATATTAATGTGAACATTCAATGCGTCAAAAATATATTTTTATACACTCACTTATAATATGTATTATTTTAAAACAAATTTACTGAATGCATCCTTATATCTTATTTTTACTAATTATACGAGGGCGGTTCAATAAGTACCCGTGTTAGAAATGAAGACACGATTTTTAAAAAAAAAATGCTTTTTATTTTTCAACATAGTCCCCTTTTAGTAAGATACACTTCTCCCAACGTTCCGGCCATTTTTTTAACCCCTCCAAAAAATAGGATTTGTCGAACTCTTCGAAATACGCCTCTGTCCCGGCGATGACTTCCTCGTTTGAGCTAAATTTTTTTCCCGCGAGCCATTTTTTCATGTTAGGGAACAAGAAAAAGTCGCAGGGAGCCAGATCGGGTGAATACGGGGGGTGCGGCAGCGATTCATAACGCAATTCATGCAGTTTGGTCGCGACAACACCAGATGAATGTGCTGGTGCGTTATCGTGATGAAACAACACCTTTTTTTTCGCCAAATGTGGCCGTGTCTCCTTTAATTTTTTGTCGAAGCGGTCTAATAACTCACTGTAGTATAGTCCAGTGATCGTTCTTCCTTTTTCTAAAAAATCCATGAGGATGACGCCCTTCGCATCCCAAAAAATCGTCGCCATGACCTTACCGGCCGATGGGACGGTCTTCGCCTTCTTTGGTGCAGATTCACCGGGAGAAATCCATTGTTTTGATTGTTGTTTAGTTTCTGGTGTGTAATGATGAATCCAGGTTTCATCAACGGTGACAACTCGACGCAAAAAGTCCTTAGGATCTCGCTTAAATTGCCTTAAACACTGCTCTGAAGTTAACAGCCGCATCCGCTTGTTGTCCAGCGTGAGCAATCGCGGCACCCATTGGGCCGACAATTTTTTCATCTCAAACTTATCATGCAAAATATTAATTGCCGTTCCGGTCGACACACCTACGGCCTTAGCTACTTCGCGGACTTTCGTTCGTCGATCAGCGAGAATCATGTCGTGGACTTTTTCAATGATTTCCTCGGTAACCACGTCTGCCGGGCGTCCTGGTCGCTCCTCATCAAAAACGGATGTTCGCCCACGTTTAAATTCGTTAAACCAATATCTAACTGTGGTCATAGATGGCGACGTGTCTCCATAAACAGCATCCAACTTTGCTTTTATCTCCTCGCACTTTCTCCCATCCAAAAACATAAAGCGAATTACCGAACGATACTGCTCTTTTTCCATCTTAACGAAAATCACGAAACACGACTGACTCGAATGGCTGCCAAATCGAAACTAACCTATCAATCAGTCTGAATTTTATATTAGCGCCGTCTGATAGATGGCAGCACACGATGATAACACTAACTTCACTCAGGAACGCCCTCTGTCTTCAAACACGGGTACTTAATGAACCGCCCTCGTATATTGCTTACATGATTGTCAAAATAAATAAAAAATTTTGACAAGTGAGTGTGTAGATATTTTTGACCATTTGAGTGTAGATATTATTGACGCATTGCATGTTTACATTAATATGACAGTTAAAGGTGTGAAGATACTTATGATAACCCTGAATGTATAGATACTTTTGATCACATTGCAGCATGCTCAAATATATCTGCTGCTGACTGTACCAAATAAAATGCAGGCAAATCGTGAATCGATGACTCGTATCAAATACAATAATGAAACTAAGAGCCATCAGAGTATTTCGCTCTGCCTCTGTCTTAAACGCGCCTCACCTTACTCCATGTCTGCTGATGCTCTTTCCTCCCTTCTGTCTGTATTGTGCGTCGCGAGGTTAAGAGGGAGGCATATGTTCAGTAGTGGACGTCTTCTGGCTGATGAGGTTGAATTGGCATGGCCACTTTAAGTCATTGGGGTTTACGCAGCTTGATTTGTAGTGTGACAGCATTTATATATAGTAGTGACAATTTGATTGGTTAAATTTAGACAATTACTGTGTGCATGACATAAATAATCTACAATTTAATTTATTTACAATTACATGTAATTTATTTTAATAAAGTATTTCTGCCTAATAACTAGTTTTTAATCTGTTTTTTTACATTCCTTGACTCCTCCAATAAGTAGATTTGATATGACTTGGATCCGCATAATAAAATTAATTATAGACAATTGATTTTTTTTAATAACTATGTGGATTGTGGGAAAATGATAAGGGGATCTCCGCCACACGCATGACGCGACGATGCTGGCTGGTATACCTATATACAACAATCTATCAAAACATCGTTTTGCGAGATATTGGAGGCTCAACGCCATTGGTTGTTTGTATTGTCTGTCGTGTGGTGACATGCCTGCGCCATTGCGTGGTTGTATGTGGCGACGGTTTTTTTTATCTTTTCCACCAGCTGGCAGTGGATGTTATTTTTAAGAAGAGAATAGAAAAAACATTATTTATCAATAGCTGTAATAAGGCGCTATAATAGCCTTCCAACCCAATAGGCGACTGTGGTCAAGTGGATTTGATATCTCGCGAAATAAAGAACGTTTCAACCACACAATAAAGAACGTTTACAACCTACCTTTTGAAGAAACTTTGCATCTTCAACTTGTTTTAAATACTTTCCTTTCTAGTGGCGATACAATGTAAGTAATATGACGGCACTCGCCTAATGATAAGCTTGAGTTCTGTCCATGAACAACGGCATAATTGGAACACGCAACTTTCCAGCTGATCTCGAAAAGCCACTGAGTCACTTAAAAAAGGTGGAAGACTGGGCAAATAACCACCAACTGTCTACATACAGTGGCGTAGCGTGGAAGTCAGCCGTCCGGGACGGAAATCGGCCTTTATTTAGGAGTTTCAATCATAGGTACAACAAAAATATGAATTTTAGGTTCAAACTTTAACAATTTATTTCTGTTTTTATAAATTTTGCCGCCCCCTAAATGTGCCGCCCGGGGCGGGCCGCCCCCGCCACGCTACGCCACTGTCTACATACCACTCTGAACAAGAGCAATTTTTTTAAAGCGGGTTATGTTATCAAACCAGATAAAATAAAACTACAATTTTGTACAAAGACCCAGAACAATGTTTGGGTTGTCAGTTTATTGAAAACCAAGGTGTTAAACAAGGTACAGATAGTTCTAGATGACAGACTCGGCTACCGTTCTAAAATTTGATAGGTAAATGGCCTATAAGGATGTTTTTTTCTTGCTTAATCGTTAGCTCTCAAATTTTAGAACTAAATGTAAATATAGTAAGTCACCAACTAAAGTTTGCTTCCATTGAAGCGAAGTGAGACATTTTTACCAATAGAAATATAGACAAAAGTTTTTTCTATTTGGTAAAAAGTCCTCTAGTCTTTGCTTAATATTGACATTTGCACTTTGATGAATAGCCACAAGGGGACTATCCTAATAAGCCAATGTTCACCACTATTGCTTGGTTATGCCTTTGTGTGAAACAGTTCATAGCCTTATGAGATAGCCCCAGAGTTTTTAAGGGAATTATTAGCAGAATAGTCTAATACCCCAGAAGCATAGCCAGTTTATGCCCTACGCAATGAAAGTCTCAGGGCCCCTCTTCCCTTATTTTTTTTATTGTGACTCGACATATGACAGCACCCCGCTTGATGTCAAGCCGAAGTGTGGTTCATGAATGGACGTCACTGCTACTACAATTCAATAACTGTGAGTAACAATCACATCCATTATGCCGGCCTAGATGGAACCGGCAACTTATAAGCTGATCCAGAAACGTGACCAAATCACTTCACGGTCTGTATACTTGTAAGTGGTGGTACTACCCCGGATCGGCAGACTGGGTTCCACTGCCTACCACTCTTTGATAACCAGACCCGAATCAAATATCCATCTCTTTTTTTATTATTATCAAATATTTGCAATATTTTATTAAATATTACAAATAAAAGCTATGAAACAAATATTTACTCCGACCGGGAATCGAACCCGGGACATTACGCGCAACAAACCAATCGCTAAACCGTTCCTCCACGCCTGTCGTCAAATTAGGTAGTATTTTAATGGTTTTACTTAGTAGAGGGGCCCTTGAGTTGCGTTGGGCCTATATTAGTCTCTATGGATAGATCTCGGACTGCCCAAAAGACAATTAATGTACAAATTGGAAGTACACTACCACGTAGATCTGTAAACCACCATATTACATAAATAAATGTTTACTTTCATTTATAAGACGTTAACACAAAAACGAACATAAAAATATGTTAAACGCCCATTATCTGAGTCTAGCATTAGTGATTTCGTACTTAATTACACTATATTATAAAATTACAAAAATGATTATACAGTATTATGCACTTTAAATGCATTAACATAAAGTCCTATATTATTATTTGATTTTACAATATAATGCACGATTATGTTGATTATTACAATAAACTAAGATTTGAATACTTCATTACCACAATTCGTGTAATTTTGATGCACTGATTTCGTCTTATATAGTCAATATTTTGCAAATCATTACAATTTTGACACAAGTATCACAAAAGAATATTACATAATTATACGAAACTTATTTTTTTTTAAACATAACCGTTAGCTAAAATCACATACTTCTTAACTCCCTTTTACTTGTCAAATCAACTTTTTTATAGTAAACCTCTGAACGCATCCAAACACTTTAAAAAAAGTTACAATTTAAGTGAGTTTATTTTCGGCGCGTAAAGACTCGTATTGCTGTGATCGTATGCATTGTCAACGAACGCGCTACACCCTCTGTCTCGTTTCGTCCTCAGCCTACGTTATTATATTTAACTCATTCTTGTTGTTCTATTTAACTAGTCTCCGTCTTTCCCTATGGGAAAAAAGTGTGACAATTTGATCTGATATTCAACAAGCTGAGTAACCCAGTATCTTCGTCGTAGTCGTCGATATTTTCTTTTTATTAGTGATGCAAAAAGTAGTCCAAGTTGCTACTGTCTAACATAATACACGCGCATATGCTTGTGTACGCACTTGTATATATCCTGCAGATAAAAAGAGCGCTGGCAATTAAGCTACGCAGTAACTTGTTTTGTTAACTACTTACTATTCGTTTGACGAATGTGTATATAATTTAAAATCTTATTAATGATGTGCACGCATGTATAAATATGCGGATTATCTCCAACCGCCTATCCTTATATTGCGCGGCTCAAAAACTAGCACCCTTTTTATCCGGCAGGGTCTATAGACTTGCATATAAACGAGCTTACCGATGTGTAAACGAACTAAAATGTAAAAAAATAGAGAACTCATAGCTCCAGACAAGCATTCACAACCATGGTTAAGTTTTTTATTGCCTGTAAAATTTGTTGAATAGAGTTAAAAAGTATGCGTCGTGCTTATAACAAAATTACATATGAAAAGCGTGTAATTGTCCAAATGATTGTGGTACTTAATTTACGTAACAGATTATTTTTTACGTAAAGCTTTAATGCACGACTCGAAATTATTGATGTACAATTCACTTATCGAGGCGAAAATGTTCCGCAGTGAGGTGAGGCTAGGCAGGCCAGCCCCGTTGGCTGCGGCTCAGGAGGAGTTACCATTTTCACCGTTCTCCTGGAAATTGGCGGTGTTCACGAGGAAAGGTGCTCCAAGTCCATATAGGTGACCGCTTGAACTTTCAATGTTGTCGTCGAAAAATATCTGTTGAATAATATTTATTTCTTAATATTTTCAAATTTAAAGCCAATTTAGCTTTTGTTCTATCCTAATAATCTATATTTATATAGTAGTATATAATTACCTGATTTTAGACATATGACAACACCCATGATACGGTCCATATAGGGAGACGATTGAGTTAAGTGACTTAGTCGCGTTACGGGATCAGCTTGTAAGTTGCCGATTCCAACTAGACCTGCATAGTGGATGTGACTACTACTTACAGTCATTGAATTGTAGTAGCAGTGACATCTATACATGAACCACACTCCAGCTTAACATCAGGCAGGGTGCTGTTATATGTCGAGTCACAATAAAAATAAAATCTCTATGATGATAGCTGGGTGAGGTTGATCTATACCCTATGAGGTATAGATTAAATTCTCACTCCGATCTTAACTATCTTGCTTCTGTCACATCCACAAGCTTATTGGTTATGGTTCTGCTTTTTAAATATGACAATGTCATACAAAGTAAAATGTGTATTAGTATGTCTTACATCTTTGATCTTGAAGAAAGCCATTCCTGTGAGGAGTGAATCAGAGCCAGCCTGATGTTGGGGACCAACTCGTCGTAATTCCAACTGTTCTGCAACTTCTTGTAAACCACCCTTAAGGTTTTTGCAGAGCTTCATCAAATACTGCAATGTTAACATTTATTATTTTAGATACTGTACGTAGTATTTTTTATTATTGTGACTCGACATATGAAAGCATCCTGCTTGATGTTAAGCTGGAGTGTGGTCCATGAATGGATGCCACTGCTACTACAATTCAATAACTGAAAGTAGCAATCACATCCACTATGCTGGCCCAGTTGGAACCGCCAACTTTCAAGCTTATCCCGAAACGCGACCAAATCACTTCACAGTCTGTATACTTGTAAGTGGTGATACTACCCCAGATTGGCAGACTTTTTACCACTGCCTACCACAGTATAATGTCCACCCACAAGATAGAATGATTTGCGAAAGATAGAAAATCGCTTTCAGCAGGCCACTGAGTTTCTCAAAAGCTAATTCTATCATAATATTGTTGGCAATTCTATATATTTTTTTACATTTTTATACTAAGCAGCGACAGGGTTGGCGACTTGGTTAGCACAATAGTTCGTTTGCATCCAGATCCAGGGTTTGCATCCACAATGCCGGCTTCCGTAACTCTGGCAATTGTCTAGCTAATGCCCAAAGCAAACAGAGTCAATACTCATATTTATCACATAAACTCATATTTATCACTTTATCACCCATACTTATCACTTTATCACTTATATTTATCACTTCATTTATATTTAAGCATTATACAATATGTATGTGTAGGTATTTGCTTGTATGAGGAGAATTGTGAATGTGAAGGAAGCAAGGGAGTTGTCTCAGGATCGTGGCAAGTGGCGCTCCATTGTCTCTGCCTATCCCCGTGGGAAAGAGGCGTGACAATTTGATTGCTTGATATGTGTAGGTATTTTGTTAGTTAGTTAAAAATGTGCTTATTGACTTTTTTACTTAATCTCTGCACCCACGTAATTATAACATTCCTTTTATCTTCAAAGTAGACTGGCAGAGAATGCTCAAGGGAGTGTTGCATAAAAAATACTTTAAAAATAAAAGGTACCTAAGGCTCAAGTAAGATTATTTACCTTTACATCATAGATGGTTGGGAAATAAAGCCGCAGCTGTTCAAAGAACTCATTCTCGTCTTGAGGTAGGTTGTGATCAGTTAGGAGTTTCAGCAGATATCCAAAGTCATAGCCAGCGTGGAAACTCAACCATTTGGTACTGTCAAGTAGAACAACACCTAGAACCAAAAGCACAAATCAAATTTTATAAAAGTAGGATGCAGAGGCGCCCATTCTGTGATCTGAGGTAGTACCACCACTTACAAGTCTATGTAACATAAAGTTCACTTTATCGCGTTTCGGAACAGCTTGTAAATTTCCAGTTCCAATTAGGCCGGCATAGTGGATGCGACTGCTACTTGCAGTTATTGTTCGCACAAACAGATGATTACCCGCCTTCTATCCCACCATATCATTCCATTGTATCGTCTTTCCAGTTGAAATTATGGTTTTGATTTCAAATACTTTACTATACTAGAATGATAGTGTCGTTCAAGGAAAATCCACATGGGCTATGTATCTACATAACACTGTACATATACAGCTACAGAGGAAAACACATGGTTGTCGAATGTGATTGTAGCAACCTCCTACAGTCTTCTTGTGGCAATTGGCCGATTCATCAAGGTAAATTATTAAAATATACTTAATACCGCGTTAGAATCTATTGCATAAATTAAAAAGAATAAACTTACCAGATGTCATGAGTAGTTCTGCAAATTCCAGTGGCTCAATACCATCTTCCTCATGCTTTCTGAACTGCAGACCAGAGTTTTGCAGAAGGTCAATAGAATCTTGGGCATACATGTCCTCCCTGAAAATTGTCATATGATTAATATCAGCAGAAGATCTAGGGAAGTTGATCTAAGAATACACTGAGAGATTAATTGGATGTATTCAATATGGATAAGGAGGAAGCGATAAAGGTGTATCAGATCATGGAAAGAGGCACACCACTGCCTATCCCTGTTTAAGGGCATCAGCTACACTATGGATACTTTTAACCACATACAAGTATACAGACCAACTTACAAGTATACAGACTGTGAAGTGATTAGATCATGTTTCGGGATCAGCTTGTAAGTTGCCGGTTCCATCTAGGCCAGCATAGTGGATGTGATTGCTACTCACAGTTATTGAATTGTAGTAGCAGTGACATTTATTCATGGACACACTTCGGCTTAACATCAAGCGGGGTGCTGTCATATGTCGAGACACAATATTAAAAAAAAGTAAGTTAAGTGTACATACTGCAGATTAAACTTAAAGTTGAACTGCCAAGTTGTATATCCCGGAGGTGTTTTACCATTCTCATCCATGAACGTGAGTCCCAGTTGAATAATTCTTAGCAAATCAACATTGCATCTGCAATTTAACAATAATGTTATTAGTACATGCATTTCTATAGCATTATGTAAAAGTAAGTTTTTACATAATGCTATAGAAATAAACTTGCAATAGTTCTAAGGAAATATTTACAACTATATTGTATTGTAATAATATATTTGGGGACAAGCGTAGCATATTGGTTAGCATCCCAGTCAGTTACACATGAAGTCCGGGTTCGATTCCCGGAAAGTCAATATGTGTTTTTTAGCTTTTATTTGTAATATTTAAAAATTAGAATAAATATTACAAATATGGGTTAATTAAAATAAAAAAGGCAGATATTGGCTACGGGTCTTGTTGTCAAAGAGTGGTAGGCAGCGGCACCTGATTTGCGATCTTGGGTAGTATCACCACTAACAAGTATACAGACTGTGAAGTGACTTAGTCATGTTTCAAGATAAGCTTGTAAGTTGCTAGGTTCCAACTAGCTCCAAATGTACAAATTTTAATATTTTATACAATCTAATTGAATATGTTTTTTCTTTTTAAAATATCCTTATTAAGGTCTCAATACTCACTTGAGAAGTTGGTATTGGTATTCCGATGTTGATCTGAACTCTCCAATAGGTCTTGCCACTACTCCTGGGAATTCTGTATCCATTGCCACCCATTGGTACTTTGTAACAACCTAAAATAATGGTTGTTGTAAAATCAATTTATTAAATATAGTACTAAAATTTGGTCTTCTTTATGAGCCTTTGTCACTCAGTGAACTATGATGAGAGATATGTTAGGTGTTTATGTGAAGGCGACTGAGGCAGAGCAATTCAAAACGACAGAGCAAACCAAGAGCAAGGGTTCAAAACCACTTGCCGGTACCAATGTATCTTTGATATATGTGCTTTGGTTGTCCTGTTTCAATGATACAAGCACTTTAGTGTGCAAATGTAAATAAATAAAAATATGTCTATATGACCAGGAACTAAAGTGTTTACCTATCCAATAAGAAAGCTGAAGTGGCATTGGGCAGGCCAGGGAACATAGCTTGTTTTGGATGTCTAGTAGTAGTGAAATGGTTGCACGCCAATAGCTCCTGGTTTAATAACCCCTTGTCGGTACTGATGTGTCTTTGATATAAGTTCTTTGGTCACCCAGTTTGTATGATACATGTTTAATAGCTTATAGAACAATGTAGAAAAGTAAATAAAATCCTAAATCCAGTATACAGAAAAAAACCTTTAGTTTAAACCATTCTAAATTAATTCCGTTTATAATCATTTTACTTTCTTTGCATCACATTACCCTGTTACTCAATAGTACTTTATAATGTTAATTCTCTTATTTTTTTATTTGTTTTAAATTTAACTAAATATGTATTACCTGTCTTATTACTCTGAATTCTGCATGCAGGTTATGACTCCATACATCTTTTATGCCACAATCTTCATTTGCGGGAATCGCCGCAACATTCCCAAAATTTGGCGCACTCATCTGAAATACCATGCCGTTTTGTTAAATTCCATGATGCACAATTTCAAATTGTATAAATTTAATTTTTACCACCTCACCTTCATTTATTAGCGAGTAGTAGTTTTCACTGCACAATAAAATGAGCAAACGTAAAATTATATTAGGATCTTGTAAATAGGAATCTTAATTTTAAGAAGCAAGTAAATTCAAGATTGTAGGTTATGTCGTAAACTTCTTCTTTGTTTTGATCTGCACAATCTAACTCACAAACTATAAATAAATAATAAGTACGAACGCTAGCCACTACGTAAACAAATTAGCAATGTGGTTAAAAAGAATGAGCGCGAAAATACATGAGGTTACGTCTCGGTTATCTTTTTGCACAATAATTAAAACATTGGGTACAATCAAATGACGCGTTATATTATTTGTAAACACTTTAGTTGTCTAACAGTTATTCGGAAATAGTAAAAGTAAAAATATAAACTACTTCCATTCCTACTACCCACTTTCCACGATTGATTTTTTACAACAGCCAAGTTTGTTGGCTGTCAAAGTTTTTTTTTTGGCCTCGCCTCTGGTTAAAGGTCATATTATCACCGTACTTGCCATTGTAAAAAATGTTATTATCTAGTTAACCGTTTATCTATATTAAATATAAAATATATTACAGAATGAATAATTTTATATTGAAAAAATATTGTAGTATGTAATAACACAAACCATCACATTTTGTAACGATTCAAAAAGACACGTGAATAAACGTGGCAAATTTAAATTTTATATTGCAATAAATTCTTCATCGTATTTTGTGACTCGGCATCTGATCTTGACTTGTGTAATGCAATGAGAGATCCAACGACTGGAAAAAAACTCGGTTCACGATTTTTTTTCGCAGTCACTGTGCGGGCCAAAGGTGCTTTTAATTTTCTGAAGGATCAAAGGTTGTTGATTGTTCGATAAAAAAAACGTGCCTAACCATTTTATTGCACTGTCGATTTGTTTAATAGGTTAAAGAAAATAGGTTCGATTGACAAGTGACTGCTGAGTAACAAAGTTACTTTAAAGGAAATTGATGTTTTGTTAAGGTAGTTAGAAAGAAATTGAAGGCAAGGAGGAAATTTTTTTTTTTTTTTTTTTTTTTTTTTTTTTTATTGTGACTCGACATTTGACATCGACCTGCCTGATGATAAGCAAGAGGAGATCCAAAAGTGCAGACGATTGAGACAACCGAGTTTGTTCACGGCTGTCTCAGCCGCCGTCACTATGCCGGCCAAAGGTGCTTCTTCACGCATCGCTTGAAGGATCCAAGGTTATAGGAGGGAGAGAACACATGGGCTGGCAAAGCATTCCACTTGTCGATTGTTCTACAAAGAAAAGATGCACCGAACTTTTTAGTTCGACTACCGATTCTGTCGACAAAATGTGAATGCTTCCCCCGACCAGTGCGGGTGTTACGGGTGTGAAAAGACGAGATAGGAACAAGGTTAAAGAGCTCCTCGGAACATTCTCCGTGGTATAGGCGATAGAGGACGCACAGAGCCGCCATGTCTCTGCGTAATTGCAGAGGCTCCAGAGTTCGCGTAACCTCTACATCTCCTATGATTCGGACAGCTCGGCGCTGCAATGAATCCAGGGCATTGAGAAGATACTTGGCAGAGCCGTCCCAAAGATGCGAACAGTACTCCGCGCAAGAGCGAATTTGAGCCTTGTATAAAAGCAGGCGAAGCTCTGGCGCGAAGAACCGCCGCACCTTGTTCAGGATGCCAAGTTTGCGGGAGGTGGTCTTAATAGCCCGCTCAACGTGATCCCTGTGATTCAGGTCGCTGCGAAGGGACATCCCTAAGATATCCAGTCTGTCCGAAGTACCAAGGGGAATGTTACGAAGAGAAGGAAGGGGGATAAACGGGGATTTTTTCGTCGAGAACGCGCATACCTGAGTCTTGTCTGCATTGAACTGAACCAGGTTCTCGTCGCCCCAATGGGTAATACAATCAAGAACCCGGTTCAGCCCCGCTACAACAGACTCTCTCATATCGGCTATCTCCTGTTTTCCGGCTGCGGGGCGGGCAGTGTAGCGTCCATGCACCGTGCTGTCGTCTGCATAGCAATGAATGCTGGATCCAAGGTCCAGCATGTCATTGATATGCAGTAGGAACAAGGTCGGCGACAGCACAGAGCCCTGAGGAACGCCAGCATTCACCGACACCCTACGTGACGCGCTGCCATCCACAACAACGCGTATGGAGCGGCCACGCAGGAAGTCGGCTATCCAGCCACGCAGACGGTCAGGTAAACCGTATGCCTCGAGCTTGGAAAGAAGGGCCTTGTGCCAGACCCTGTCAAACGCTTTGGAGATGTCCAAGCCGATGGCAAGGGCCTCTCCATTACCATCCAACGCTTCCCCCCAGACGTGCGTGGTGTACGCCAGAAGATCACCAGTTGACCGTTTCGGCCTGAAGCCATATTGACGGTCATTGATCAGCTGATGACCCTCCAGATAGGCCATGAGGCGGACATTTATAATCCGCTCCATGACCTTGCACAAAACTGAGGTTACAGCTATCGGACGGTAGTTTGCAGGGTCTGAACGGTCGCCTTTCTTAGGGACCGGTTGCACATTGGCCCCCTTCCAAGCCCGAGGCACACAGCCCGACGAGTATGAGAGCCGGTATAGCCTCGTCAAGACGGGAGTCAATTCCGCTGCACACGTTTTAAGCACAATCGCTGGGATAGCGTCAGGGCCACTGGACTTTCGGATATCGAGCGATCGTAGCTCCATGCGGACATCGCGTTGTCTGATACGTATATCAGGCATCGTATGTCCGCATGGACGCAAGGTGGGTGGCTCTGCACCACGATCGTCGATCCGTGAATTAACGGCAAAGAGCTCAGCCAAGAGGTCAGCCTTCGCTTTTGCCGTATGCGCCAGTGAGCCATCAGGCTGTCTCAGCGGTGGCAGTGAGGAACGACAGAAGTTAGATTCCACAGTTTTGGCGAGACTCCAAAAGCTGCGACTACCCGTTGGGTGCGCTAATAGACTCTCGCCAATCCTGGAAACGCGCTGTGCCTCCGCTCTTCTAAAGACTTTCTTACAAGACTTGGTGGCACGATTAAAAGCTGCTTTCAACTCATCCACGCGAGGGTCATGATTTCTTCGACCCTTGACCCAGGCACTGTGAGCCGCGTTTTTTGCTGAAACAGCAACCGCGCACTCACCATTGTACCAAGGCCTGCTCCGGTCGTTGCGAGATGCACGGTTGGATGGAATGTAATATTCCATCCCCAGTGCGATCTCATCAACAACGGCCGAGGCACACGTAGATAGGTCCTCGGAGCTGAAGCAGCGCTGCCACCAAGGGAGCGAAGCGAAATAATTTCGCATTCCCTCCCAATCTGCCGACCGGTAGTGCCACAGACGACGCACCTCCTTCCTGGCAGGAGGAGGCACGGCGCGCGGCACTGTCGTCTCGACCAGGCAGTGGTCAGAAGTCCCTAAAGGGGCCTTGACCGAAATTTTATACCCGGTCGGACGATTAGTCAGCAGAAGGTCCAGAAGAGAGGGGGCATGACCGACAATATCTGGCACCCGGGTGGGCTGGGTCACCAACTGAGTCAGGTCATGCAGAAGAGCGAAAGCATGAGCAGCCCTTCCTGCGTGGTCAGTCCTTGGGGACCCCAACCACACGTCGTTGTGTGCGTTGAAGTCCCCCAAGACTATAACCTCCGCGGTCGGAAACCGCTCCAGCGCTTCATCTGTCGCCCGGCTTAGAAATTCGAAGAGCCGGGTTGTCTCCGAATCCCCGTGGTGGGAGCGGTAAAGGCACCCGTAGACCCTGGCTTGAGAGCCAAGGTCTACGTGTACCCATAGGAGGGACAGGGAAGGATCCTCCAAGTAAAGCAGACGGCGACAACAGATATCGGACCGGATGTACACGCATACCCCGGCTTTCGCTAAGAACCTTGTCTCAAGCGTGTAGCCGGGGTAATGTAGGTATGAGGTGTCCACCGGGTCCTTTATCTGTGTCTCCGTCAGAAACATCAATGCAGGCCGTGCCGTCTCAAGGTGGTGGTGGACGGCACTGAGATTGGCGTGGATTCCACGAATATTCGTGAAATCCACTCCAAGCTCATTAGTGATGGGGTTTTTAATGGCCGCTGGGTAAACTATTTTTTTTAATTTTACTTTCATATTGGAGGGGGTGGGGGGTGGGGCGTGAAGATGTTGGGGGTTGTTTATTCGGTAGGGACGAAAAGTGTAGCTATCCGCTTCGCCACATGTATCCCGGTGGTGTGAGTCCGCTGATCCGTCGGACGGAAGGGCCCCCGTACCCTCCCGGAAGTGATCGCCTGGACCCCATATCCGATCACCATTCGGCTAGACGACTCACCCCGGGATTATGCGCCGCATGGTGGGGCAGCCTCCCTCCGTGGTTAGCGGTGGGCTCAGGCCCCTGTACTGTACGGCGGGCGGCCAGCGGTTAGCCGTTGCTACGGGTCTCCCTGGCCGACGGGTCAGCAAACTCTCACCGGAATACAGCAGGTCAGCTGGAAGCCACTGTCCCTAACCGCATCCACAACCCCCAACGCAACTGGTGCTACACAAACTAGTCCCCGAACGCGACGTGGTCACTATGGGGGGATTTGCATCTGTGTAGGGTGGTAATTGCAACCAGCTGAGAACACTTAATAAAACGGAAGTGTCCTCTCCCACTCGGGATAAAACGGAAGTGTCCTCTCCCACTCGGGATTGATAAGGAAGAAATAAAATCTTAATTTTTTAAAGTCTAAGTACTTTTTAGTCTAAAAACGTGGTGCATTGGTCAACAAACAATCTGCTACGCGTAAGTCCAGGCTCGCTTCCCGGTCGAAGCATACATTTTTTTCATAGCATTTATTTGTAATATTTAATAATTAGATTGGATATTGCAAATATTTGTTAATAAAAAAATGAGGCAAATATTTTCCCTGTGTGTTAAAAAGTGGTATGTAGACAGTTGGTGGTCATTTGCCCAGTCTGTCAATCCAAGGTCGACCATCACCTTAAAACAATATTACTATAAGCAGGGCCGTCTTAAGCATATTCAGCGCCGGGGTGCGAAAGTCAAGGCTCCGCTCGCGTGGTCTCAGTGTAGTAGGTACCTATCGAAATTTATGGCGGTCGAAATGCGCCCCCTAGGGCTCTGCGGCCGGGTGCACCGCACCCCGTGAACCACCGGGTAAAGACGGCCCTGACTATAAGCCTGGAGCCACTGCAACTACGCAGAGACATGGCGGCTTTGTGCGTCCTCTATCGCCTATACCACGTAGAATGTTCTGAGGAGCTCTTTAACCTTGTTGCTACCTCGTCTTTTCACTTCCGTAATACCCGCACAGGTAGGGTAAAGCATCCGTATTCTGTTGACCGAATCGGCAGTCAAACCAAAAAGTTCGGTGCGTCGTTTCTTCGCAGAACAAATGGAATGCTTTACCAGCCCATGTGTTCTCTCCATCCTATAGTCTTGGATCCTTCAAGCGATGCGTGAACCTTTCGCCGGCATAGTGGCGGCGACGGGGATAGCCGTGAAGACTCAGTTTATGCAGTCATCGGCACTATTGCATCTCTTCTTGCTTACTATCAGGCGGGTCGACAGATGTCAGTCACAATAAAAAAAGAAAAAAAATACTATGCAATTTCGCACCACTTTTCGTACAAAAGTAGATAAGCTTATTTTGAATAATATTGCTTTCTTAAAGTTGGTGGTAATCACATAGACCGTAAAATTTGGTTGAGGGTCAGGATTTGTTTAAAAATTGCCGGTTCCAACTAGGCCGGCATAGTGGATGCGAATGTTACTTGCAGTTATATGTGATCTGTCAAGCCACAATAAAAACAACTGTTAATAGATTACCTACATTATAAATAAGTGTAATTTGATTAATATTGCATGCTTACTGTACAGGTGTATTTCTAAAATAAACCTTGTGGGTGTGAAAACCTTTTATTTATACTTTTTAGGATAATAGTCATGAAAGGTTATATTATGACGTATTTAACTTTCCACCAACGTCATCAACAATTGTCATGTCTCAATTCCCACAGGGATATTGGTTTGTTGCGCGTACAGTCCCGGGTTCGATCCCCGGTCGGAGCAAATATTTGTTTCATAGCTTTTATTTGTAATATTTAATAACATTAAATATTACAAATATTTGTTAATAAAAAAAAAAGAGATGGATATTTGCTTCGGGTCTGGTTATCAAAGAGTGGTAGGCAGTGGTACCCAGTCTGCCGATCCGGGGTAGTACCACCACATACAAGTATACAGACCGTGAAGTGATTTGGTCACGTTTCGGGATCAGCTTGTAAGTTGCCGGTTCCATCTAGGCCGGCATAGTGGATGTGATTGCTACTCACAGTTATAGAATTGTATTAGCAGTGACATTCATTCATGGACCACACTTCGGCTTAACATCAAGCGGGGTGCTGTCATATGTCGAGTCACAATAAAAAAAAAACACACACTTTCGCTACCTTTCAGTTTCACCAACTTCTAAACATACAAGAGCATTGTTATATTTTTAGTAAAAGAAAATTATTTATTGTATGAATTAAACAAATTTTATGCGGCTTACTATCGCGTTTATTTTGTTTTGATTTAACATTTTTTTATTAATTGGAAACAATCAATCAATCAAATTGTCACGCCTTTTTCCCACAGGGATAGGCAGAGACAATGGAGCGCCACTTACCACGATCCTTACACAACTCCCTTGCTTCCTTCACATGCACAATTCTCCTCATACAGGCCCTGTGGTTATGGGCACTAGGCAACCTAGCTTTCTTAAGGATGTCTCCGATTTGGTCGGAAAACACTCTCCTGGGCCTGCCTTGTTTAACGCATCCATTCACATCCGATTTATAAATTCTTTTCGTCAATCTATAATACTTTTGGAATGCTGTAATTGGAAACAATAACAGCATTAACCAATAGGTTGACCAACACCTCAGTCTCTCCGTGACCACGATGGCTACAAAGCTCTCAGAATGTCAGAAGAATAAAAAAAAATGAAAAATAAAAACCAAAATCAACGTTGGTTTGTTTAATTCATTTATCAATGTTCGCGCAAAATCCAAAAAAATAATATTTATTGTATTGCTTATATGTAAGTTTTTAATATTTTCTTTTATAAAAAATATATACAATCTACTACAGTCGAAAACTAGTTTGCCAAAGTTTTCTTTAAATTGTCTAAAAGTCTACCAGAAGATAGCCAGAGTGGCAATTGTGCCCAGTCTGCTGATCCATAGTAGTAACACCACTAAGAAGTGTTCAGAGCGTGATGTGAATGTCGCGTTCCGGGATTAGTTGCCGGTTCCATCCAGGCTGGCATAGTGGATTACTTGCTGTAGCCTCCAAGGATCGAAGTCCAGGTTAAAATTTAACATTAATCGATCCATAAAATACAATAAAAATCTCATTCGAAATTGAAATATTTCGTGTAATAAATTAATGACACATTAAAATATATAGTTTTTAGTAACATTTTTAACTAGTAGGTATCTACTTACAAACGTCTAATAAAAGCAAACTTCACTTTCATGAAGTTTTTAAGCTCGCTCCAAAAGCAAGCAATTTTCAGTCGTTCGTTTTAACTCGGTGAGGTTGCACGCGCGGTCGACCGCTAGCTTTACGCCGATACGGGAGTTTATTTCGAGATATATTACAAAACTTTTTCGTTCACATCTTTTATTGTTTTTTTTTTGGTTTTTATATTTTTTCATTACTTTTTTTTGTTTCGTTTTTAGCTGGGAATCATATAAGGTAAGTTTAGTTTTTTTTTATTTTACCAAAAGTTAAAATTATACCTAATTTAATAGATATTTTATAATTATTATAATATAATAAAAAGCAGGGGTCTGCAGTGCCTATAATTATAGAGCTAGTGTAAAGATTGTGGATGGAAGCGAGAGAGTTATGTCGGGATCGTGGAGGGTGTTGCTCTGTTGTCTCTGCCTATCTCTATATGAGTTTGTGACAGTTTGATCGATTGAAAGATCAATTATTTCTGATTTCAGACTTATTGGTTATCTACATACTTATTGGTATTTTATTGGATTAGTTTTATAAGATTAAATATAAATATTTATTAATAAAAAGAAGTAATGTCTATTTGCTCTGAGTCTGGTTATCAAAGAGTGGTAGGCAGTGGTACCCAGTCTGCCGATCCGGGGTAGTACCACCACTTATAAGTATACAGACAGTCAAGTGACTTAGTCGAGTTTCGGGATCAGCTTAAGTTGACGGTTTCAACTAGGCCATTATTTATTATTTCACCTAGGGTTATTTAACTACATTCATGGACCGCACTCCATACTTAATATCATTGCAATTCAAGGTCAAATGTCGCGTCTCAATAAAATCATAATTTGATATGAAGTTCTTTTTGCTACTTAAGTACTTGTATCATAGAAACAGGAGAACCAAAGTACATAGTACCATGAAAGAACCATGGTACCGGTGGGTGGTCTCGAACTCGTGCTCTCCGGTTTGTGTAACCATTGCACTGCCACTACACCACGGTCGCCTTTTAACACGTTTAGACCATTTGCTTCATGGCAATTTCATGTATCATTAGTTTATTTAATAACTACCATTGTTGATAACAGAACAGAAGTTTACAAAAATGTAGGTTTTCAGAAAGTGGCCCCAGAAAGAGCTTGCCATAATAAGTGCCATTACCTGAAGTGCCATTTGCTCTCAGCTCAACTTCCGTTCTTAACAAAAATCACTCACCCGAGTCACTTAAAAACGCCTTCACTGGCAGCAAATACGTCGTTGTAAAGACAAATACATAGGAATACCAATATAAAGAAAATGTTTTTTAGGCAGCATGGTAGCAATGACTGAACCGTAAACTAACATAACCATGTAGTAACTTGCATAAGCAATTGTAAACGTAGTGGGATTGGCAGGGCCGTCTTTACCCGGGGGTTCAAGGGGTGCGGTGCACGGCCCTGAGGATTGGACTACTACTTGCAGCAATTTAATTTAACATTATACTTTAAATTTAAAGAGTAGGCAGTGATGCCCAGTCTGCCGATCCATGGTAGCATCGCCACTATAAAGTATACAGACCGTGATGTGACTTCGAGTTTCGGAAAAAGTTTCCGGTTTTAACTAAGCCGGGATGGTCAATGCGACTGCTATTTTCTGCTGCATTTCTATTCTCACTGCACTCCACTTCAGTTCAACATCAGAAGGGGTGCTGTCATATGTCGAGCCATATTTAAAAAAATTGCAAGATTAAAATAATATTTATGGCCTTATGCTAGGTTGTAAAAATAGTGCTCACATGAAATGAAAATTTTATACGAGCCTTAAACATACATTTCTGAAATGATAACCCTTAAAAATATATCCATATGGGTTTAATAGAACTTTGCGGAATCTTTGATTATACTCGTAATTATATTCTTGAAGGCGACAGAAATAATCTTGACTAGAAGCGATGCATGCAAAGTAAGCATTGTTCTTTACGCACTAATTGATAGGTATTGATTAGATTAGAACAATAGAGAGATTAAGCTAATGAAAAGTCACTATAAACATAGGTTTCTATTCTACTTTGGAATATGGAGACCATGCATTTTTTTTGCTACTATAAATTCTTCAATTGAAGCGTGAAGAAGCACGTCTGGCCAACATAGTGAGAGTATTTTTGTCATCGGTACTATTAATTCTCCCCTTTCTTACGTTCAGAAAAGTCGAGAGTAGATGGCAAAGATTTTTGATTTTGTATTTTTTACCCTGCTTTTACCCAAATAAAAGCAAAGTAAGTAAAGTCCCTTGTCAATTGATAATTAACATTCGAAATCAAGATGCGGATTGCAAAATTGACTTCGGCTTGACTTTGAATTCAATTCCATTTGAATTTCAAAGGTTATTGGTATGGTTTGATCCAAACAAGATTCGGTTAAAGCTGCTCTTTGAAGACAAGTATGGCTAGTAGTCAATATCATTTCATAAATCAAACAGTTTATACAGTTTAAACAAAGTATATGTAACTGAATAATATTCTTTTTTTTAATAATTTCCAAAATTAAATATTTAATGCTAAATAGAATATGTACTTATATTATTAGTCTTGTAAGAAAATCGTCTAGAGTCTAGAATCTAGATTGTAGATTTTGATAATGCATATGTGGTGACGATATGTAATTGAAAGAATTAAATTTTTATCCATGTAAAAGTTTTTAAAATATTGTTTTTTTTATTGACAATTTAAATAAATAAATTAATAAGGTTCCTAAAATCTTGAAATGTTTAATTTTGAGCCATGATTACAAATAGGTATACCTTCTTGAATATTATATACAAATTCGTGGAGAGAGAAATGAAATTGCAAAAATCAACATTTTGCTGACAAAGCAAGGAATATTTGAGTCGGTGTCTGAATGGAATGGTAATTTTCGTAACAAACCTCCGACCTTTAAGGTAGCTACCGTAATACAATTTCAGTAAAGCCAGTTATCTTTTATACCCTTACATGCAGGACTCATATTCTTTAGGAAGAAAAATTAGTCCCTTGCTCGTTTACATGTATTCAGAAAATGTTCGTCAACGAAAAACAACTAATATTTTTTTTTATTGTGACTCGACATATGACAGCACCCCGCTTGATGTTAAACCGAAGTGTGGTCCATGAATAAATGTCACTGCTACTACAATTCAATAACTGTGAGTAGCAATCACATCCACTATGCCGGCCTAGATGGAACCGGCAACTTACAAGCTGATCCCGAAACGTGACCAAATCACTTCACGGTCTGTATACTTGTAAGTGGTGGTACTATCCCGGATCGGCAGACTGGGTACCACTGCCTACCACTCTTTAAATTATTCTACATAACAGTATATATAATATTATATCTAATTAGTTTACGCAGTTGTGTTCACGCATCTAATCTCTAATATAAATTTTATTGTTACGCGACATCTGGCCTTGCCGCATTATTTTGCCCTTGCTTACCAGGGGCAACTGAAAAACCTGTTTTTACGGCTGCATCAGTCGCTGTCACTATGGCGGCTAGTGATGCTTTTTCACGCTCTGCTTGTAAGATCCAACGTTATTGAATAGTGGGATAACATGAACGTGTAAAGAATTCCACTTGTCGATTGTTCGGGAAATTTAGATACATTGATATGCAGAAGGAACAATGGGGGAGACAGCTCGGAGCTTTTAAATTTATAGGAATAAAAATAAAGCAAAAAGTTGCAAAACTTTTTTTTACTTTGACCCTGGAGTGCGTTTCATGTTTGGAGGTGACTGCTATTACAGTTCAATAACTGTAACTAGCAGTCACATAACATCCACTATGCCGGCCTAGTCGGAATCGGCAATTTACAAGCTGACCCCGAAACGCGACTAATTTACTTCAAGGTCTCTCTATCCATTCATACTTATAAGTGATGGTGGTGGTATTACAGCGAATCGGCAGACTGGACACCACAGTCTAGCACTCTTTGATAACCAGACCCGGAGAATATATCCGCCACTTTTTTTAATAACAAATATTTGTAATATGTATATAATAAAAATTAAATATTACAAATAAAAACTATCTAACAAATATTTGCCTTGACCGGGAAACGAACCCGAGACTCTACGTGTAACAAACTGGTGTGCTAACCAATACGCCACGCCTGTCAAACTTTAAGAGTATCCAATATTGTTAAGTCCAATTTAAATCCAATTCTATAGAATGGACTTCAAAGACGTTCTATTGAAAAATCCTATTTCGAAATCGTGTAATAATTCAGCGGAATACGCCCTTTAAAGGTGTATCTAGGCGTTAAAGGCGATAGAAATCTAGTTGCCAGTATTGAAGACAACTTGTACTTTACGTAGGTAATTGCCAACGAATATGATTCTTATTTTTATCGTCATTGAGGTACTTGTTGTGTAACCTACCATTATACTACATTGTGTAAATTACATTTTGTTGGTAGGTCGAAGCTTCAAAGCACAAAACAGCGAAAACCTCATCAGCATCCGTTCAGCGGTTTTGGAGATTACGAGCGTTGTCACGGCCAAATGGAAACATTTCCACAATTTATCAAACAGCCTTGAAATTTTGATGACGGTAGTAAACCACAATTTTGATGAAATCATGTTTTTCACGTAGGTTTTGGTTGACGTTTATCACATAATTGGGATTGTATTTTTAATTAAATATAAATCATTGTCATTTTTATTTAACTCACCTTGTTAGTATGGGTCAAATTATGCAACTGAATTTTAAACATTCTCAACAGATTGAGCTGAAATTTTGTATGTATACACACGTGTAAGTTATACAATATGTATAATATATATAATATGTATAATATACCTAATTAACACGTTTAGTTTCGATGGCAATGCATGATAAGTGACGCTAAGGGAGCTAAGTAATAAAGCGGACTACCAAATATGGCGGACCAGTTATCTTTTATGAACTCTCATGATAAGTTTATTCAATAAAACAGTTTGCTAATAAATATACGAAAAATAAAATAATATTTTCTAAATTCAATATGGCGGACACGCCCCAAGGTGGCAGACAATATTTTCTTATTTATGTATTTATAAAAAGGTAACTTCTACTTATAAGTAGAGTTATTTTTGTTTTGTTGTGTTGAAAGCTGAGTATAAAAAGTTCTAATTAAAAATACTTAATAAGGAAAGCTAAAGAAAATTATGGAAAAACATTCCTCTCCGCACGCAAGGCCTAAATTATGTAAAAATATAATAAATCCGGTTTGGTGCGATGTGACTTAAATATAAATTCTGTTGGTGTGTGCAAATGAATTAAAGCTGCTGCATATTTGAGATGAACGCTCGGGAATTCTGTGGTTTTGTTCCCTGGTCCTTAATATTTAGTTAGTCCACCCACATTTATGTAGATAGAGATCCCCCTTCAACCCAATGAAAATTCTCAAAGATACATCTACTATAACATCAACATTATTTTATTTGTTTATTCAAGTATATTTATTTTAATTTAAATACAAAATTGTTCAATTATGCGAGCAAATAGTCAATTGAATAAAGTTACGATTCGACTGGGGTAAGAAAAAGATTTAATTTTCCAAGGGAATGCTGAAGAAAAATAAACTAACTTTTTTCCTTAACTAATTGCCTCTTTCTATTTAATATGTTATTTTGGATTTTTATTTTAGCAAATTCAATTCAAATAAACTAAAAAAATCTACATTTGGCCAGCATAATGACTGCGGCTGAGACAACAGTGAATTAAGTCGTTTTTTTTTTCAGCATTTGACGCTCTTGGACCTCACCTTGCTCGTGGCAATTCGAGGTTAGATGTCGAGTCACAATAAAACAATCTGTACCATAATGACTCAATATAACACTTACGAAATTAAATCTGCAGACATAAAATTATGTAACATTGTATTTTCGGGACATTTCCTATAATGTCCGCAGTGCCATGTTTAAATATATTTTAAGGAGAACGCTCGTGAGTTATGTCAGGGTCATGAAAAGTGGCGTTGCATATCCTTGCGAAAATTAAGGCATAACAATGCGATTAATTTATTGATTAGGCTTCTGTGGCCAAGTAGTAATTAACTAACAAACTTATTGAGCTTTGGGGGCGTTACTTTGATACACAATAATCTTGGTAGCCCGATTTCTATGATATTTAAAAGCCTTAGTATTGTGTAAAAAGAAAAATGGTTTAAATCAAATATAGCTTGTTAACAGTTTAAAATGCAGTAAAGTTGTCAGTTTTACGAAGCGTTTAGATATTTTTAGTCATGATGCACAAAAAGAGAAGTCATTCAAACACGCTCATGTTACTACTGGCAGCTGTCTTTAAATTGAATTAGCTGCCATCACCAAGGCCACGATAATAAATGAACGCCTTAA
Source organism: Tinea trinotella (assembly GCA_905220615.1). Classification (NCBI taxonomy): domain Eukaryota; kingdom Metazoa; phylum Arthropoda; class Insecta; order Lepidoptera; family Tineidae; genus Tinea; species Tinea trinotella. The sequence continues at coordinate 7,187,009 of HG992310.1, forward strand.
GAAAAAAACGATGCCGTTAAATTAAGTTTAGATGAAAATCGTTAATCGTTCGCCGACGGATTTGTAGAGTTTTAATATTCAGAATGTTTTTGTTGATATTTTCAATTATCTACTATGAACAATAACAGAATAACAAACTCGTTACCAACTAACGACTTTGTCTCTTATAATTATATTTGAATGACGATAAACATTTCCATTACAACTCGGAATATCTTAATTGCTATGGCGTTCTCTAATTGGATTACATTCTAAAGCAGGCACATTGCGACGAAGAAATAACAAAATTAGAATGAGCAAATTAATTGCGCCACAATTCCAATGTGACCATAATTACTTAGCGCCCAATTTGTCTTAATTTGGGAGAATTTTGAGGCCATGAAAGGAAATTAGGTAATGAGGAGGGAAAGTCTTCGCAATGTTAGTGGTTCTTTGTCACTTCATGAGGGTAGTAAAGTTTGACGATCTTATGAGGCAGATGAAAAGGCTTTATGACATACTTAAGCAATATCAATCAATATGATAGCTTAATTAAGATATATCAGCGCATGCGATTCTTTAAATATCTTGCAATAAGTATTTCTATATTGTTAAATTAAAAAAGGCTACAGGCATAGCCTAAAGATAGATGCGAGAGAAAATTAGACTGAGAATGATCATTCCAATGAACTCATAATTGTGTGCAACGGTTGTTCATCTCCTCCTATGAACTTGTGACATAATGTAGATCCTATTTATAGAATTATGAGGCTTGAACATAGTGCCTTAAATATAAAGATATAAAATGATTAATAGATGTCATTCGTAAATCTTGGTTTTGTTATGCAATAGGTACCATATTGGGATTGCAATGCATTTAAATTACCTTCGTTGTATTCCATGGAATATTGTCGCGTTCACAGTATAATATAGTTTATTTTCAGTTTCTGCAGAGAACGTTGACTCAATGAAAGATTTCGATTTAAATATAGTAAGGGGCGGACTGCCAAATCATTCTCATTGGGAAATGTCCGGCGTGCTACGAACAATTGTAATCATTATCTGATTATTTCTAGTTAAAACCAAACAATTAAGTTCAAAACATTAAATAATAACAATAGAACATTTACTTCTTTTAGAAAAATTAATAAACTATAATACTTAATACAAGAAAGAAAATTGTGAAAAAGTAATCATTGTGGGTGAGCGTTGTTACCAATAAGAGAAAGAACCTAATAAAGAGAAATATAGCAAAGCAGCTGTGTTTTTTTCTTTTGTTCTATAAAAAATATTATTAATAAAGTTTAAGGTTGGTGATATTGTTCGTGACAATATAGGTATATGTATTTTATATACATATAACAATAAAACAGAGCTTTGTATGCATGAAAATGTTTGCTCGATCTTGTTTTGTGATTACATTGTATTCTGAACTTAATTTTATGATTTTGTTACGGATGCAAATTTGTAAACAATTCGGTTTTGCTAACGATCTCGTTTATTTAATGTTTTAATAAACATCAATTTAATAACTTGATTATACCTAAATAAATGCTGATGAGTTATGTTTTTAAAATTAACTAAAATGTAGAATGCTTTATAAGCCCATGTGTTCTCCCCATCCTATAAACTTCTTTTTTTTTATATTTTCGATTCGTTTATATTTTTTTCTTAAAAATATAATCGGATCTTTTCTTATCCGACAATCGAAGTCAGATGTCGCTTCTCAATAATAATAAAAAATGTAACTAAGCATTTACTTATAAGGCCTTTGCCCATGAAACTGCCGTTTTGCAGTTTCAGGACATTTAAAAATACAACAGACGGTTTCGAAGCAGACGGTTGAAAGCTCTCCGTCATCCCCCGTACTTACCAGACTTTGAGCCTACTAATTTAAACTTTTTCCAGATTTGGTTTTTAGCGGGAAAATAAAATCAATATTTGGGTGGCAGTACAAAATACTTTTGAATAGTTTGTTGCCTCCCAGCTGATCTCTTCAAGATACATTTTGGCAAAGATGCATTCCTTGGGTGATTAGGTACTTTGATTCTTTAATACGTCGAGTCACAAAAAAAAATATTTATAACTATAATTAATATTCTATTGCACCATATTTATTTATGGTTAAATAGCAGAAAATAATATTATGTTATAATTTTAAATTTCATAACGATAGGCAGGTCAGGACTACGATATTTGATATAATAGAATGTGTGTAGCTAAAAATAGCAGGGTCAAGCCGAACGTTTTCAAAATGAGTGATCAGGCGGTGACCAGAGGAGATCTTTATTCTGCACCATTGGCCAGGTCCACGCAACATAGGACATGTTGGAAATAGAGCATGAAAATTCATAAAATACCCTCACTACCATTTACTTTGATGTTTAACTGTTAACTAATAAAACAATTTTTAGTTGATTTTAGCGTAAGCGTTACCGCTTTAACATCGACATACAGTTTAAGGCGGCCGTGATGTAATAGTAGCTTTGTGCACAGCAAGAGCCCCTGTTTGCACATGCCGTTACTAATGTATCTTTGATATTGTGGATGTAAGGGAAGCCAGGGGGTTATTTCAGTATCGTGGCAAGTGGCTCTCCATTGTTTCTGCCTATCCCTGTGGAAAAATACGTGATATTTTAATTGATTGGTCGTCCTGTTTCTATGATACAAGCACGTTTAATAGCTTATTATAAAAAGTTAATATATACTAGCTTTATTTCTTCTTTAAGATCCTTCAAATTATTACTTCCGGCACCAGCGCTGATGGACATCCACTATTTCCTAAAAAATACGCAAAGAATTTGTAGCTCAGAATTGGAATTATTTAAATTGCTGAGCGTTTGATAGCTGAAGTATGCTTTCCTAATAGCAATTGTTTTATGCAAATCGTTATACGATTTCAGAGTACTTGGAAGTTAAATGTGATACGATTTCTTTTGCACTCTGTTTTTGTTGGAAATATTGAAAATATTCATGAGTTAAGAATTATATTAAAATCCTATCTCCCTTTAATAATTTAACCTTTTAAATTTTAAATGAAAGGGACAATTTTTTAAGAATAACTTTCTCATCTTTTCTTAATTGTTTTTAAAATCACTTTTAAAGCCAAGATTTGTTTCTACAATATGAATAATGTTCTGAGAAGCGTGTATCCTTCAAGCGAAGAGTGAAATATCACTTTTGACGGCCACATAGTGACAATGACTGAGGCAATCCTAACCTGAATCATTTTAGTCATTGGTGCCCCTGGACTCGACCATCAGGCAAGTCCATGTCGCGCCTTAATAAAAAGATTACTAATGAATACAAGCTGCCTTACAGTTATGACTGATATTGTAAAATAAAATAAATGAACAAATAAATTATTTGGTGCACTACAATGTTTACAGTTCTACATTGATGGAAAGTAATCATATTATTTTCAAAGGATACAATTTAATTATTAAGTAGTTTAAAAATTAAATTGTATAATTTAAGACGATTTAAAGTGTAAATGAAGCAAAGTGACATTTACTAGCTTGTTCAATAAGTTTTGCGGTTCGATAAGAAAAACACAATTTTATGTTTTAACTTTATTATTTAACTATAGTTATAGTTATTTAACTATAGTTCCAGTCGTCTCCATTCATTACGCCTCCATTCACTTCAGGCGTGGTACTATTATATGACGATACTGTACTTTCCATTCGTATTTCCCAAAAGAAGAACACTCTATATAAATATTTATGATGTATATTAACACTGTCAAAACTTAAATTAAAGTTTTTTATGTCTACTCGTCAACTTAATAATCCTTTTGGGAAACTTAATTAAAAACCGTAACGCGTACAGACCCTTGTAATAAAAAGTTTTTTTTTTATATTGACTCCAATATGTTAATTAAAATAGCTGTTCTTTACCCTTGATGGCATGACTGAATTGTAAAGTAAGTTTAAAGAAATTGGCAAAGTTTCCGACCTTTTAAAGACTGAGATAAGGCCATAAATTAACAAACTTTTCTTATAAGGACAGGTGCCCATTATATTCGGATGAGCGACTCATTTCCTTACATGGAATAGTTAAACTGGTTTTTATTTTATTAGGATGCAATATCTGACTTCGACTTTGGTAAGCTAGGGAAAGTCCAAGAGCAATTTAAAAATCAATTTAGTTTACGGTTGTCTCAGTCATCGTCACTATGTCTGCCAAAGATACACTTCGCTAGGATAGGGAGAACACTTACAGCCGGTTGTACCAAAAAAGTTTCAATTTACCAATTTAGTTTTACTTTATACTTATTCTATTACGTTTCCTATTACAAAATCGTGAATTGGGTTGTTGTGGTATTCAATTCAATGGGTATTCAATTTTTCCACTATCGGAACTTGAGAACCTTGTTAAAGACATCGCGCATAGAATGAATGACAAAAATGAGAGATTTAACTTAACACTTTTATAAAATATCCGTGAAACGTTAATGTAAATTGTAAAGTTAAAGAGTGGTGCAACTCATTTTTCCTTTTTTCTTTTACTTATACGTTACTTTTTACAAATTCGTAAATAAAAATTTTTGGTTCAACCGGCTGATAGTCTAGGAAACCATTTCACTTGTTAATTCACTGCCTATTCGGCCGACATTCTGTCCTGGGTGGAGATCACGGGAGTAAAAATACGAGAAAGCTCCTTAGAACATTCTCTGTGGTAAATGCGATGAAGGTTTTCAATTATTGCTCATAAAAAATAAGTTGACTAATTGTTTATTTTCCCGCTTTTATATAGTTTGGTTGAATCATTCTAGTCTTTATTCCTCTAATGGGCAGAAGCTTCTTCATGAATTAGGTAGACCATTCTTAGGAGTGTCATAAGGATAAATAATAGTGGTAATGTAAAGTGTTGACAAGTTGCAACCTCATAGGCCATCAGAACAGTTATTAATAAGAGGATCATTTTAATTTTTTTGTAAGAGTTTAAATTAATATAGATATCAAAATCAAATTGTTACGCCATTTTCCGCAAGGCATAGGCCTCTGCATTTGGGAAAATTTGTCTCTACAATGAAGCGCCAATTTCCACGATCCTTTTTTTATCTGACACGATATCTGACCTCGACTCGCCTGATAAGCAAGAGAAGGTCCAAGAGTGACGACGACTAAAAAAACGAGTTAGTTCACGGCTGCCTCAGCCGCCGTCACTATGCTGGCCAAAGGTGCTTCTTCACGCATCGCTTGAAGGATCCAAGGTTATTGGATGGAGAGAACACATGGGCTGGCAAAGCATTCCACTTGTCGATTGTTCCTCCCTCGCTTCTCTCACATCCACACGTCTCTTCATACAAGCTGAACGGTTATAAAAATTCACGCGTGAAAATTCCGAGAATCGAACCGGGCGTCTTTCGCGACCGCTCTATTCACTGAGTTACACACCACCCACGTACTCGTGTCAAATTATTACTAGGTTAATACCACATGCAATACTAGCGAGCTTCACATTGCAGATGAGATCGTAACAAATTACCATAAAGCATATTATATTGCAATTTTTTTGGCATATTCCAAAAGATAGATTAAAAGCATACGTACATATTGGTCGGCTGTGAACGGAAAACAAATCGGCATCTATGGCTTCACGCGCCACATCTCTGACTAATGTGAGTTGAGTTGTGAGTTATTTTAATCTTTTATGATCTGTGTTGTATTATAATTATATTTTTATACTATGTGATAACTTTAAGAAATATGTATAACATAATAAAACTATTCAAAAACTATTTGTAATAATTTAATTTTATAGTGTCCAAGAATAAACTGAGTCATCTTAGTCTCTAAATGTTCTATTTTATGGTTACACGCGTCAATGACGTATGCAGAAGGAAGACATTAGTGCGCTTGCACCTGTTTATTTACGCTTTACTTTCATGTATGGCTTTTCTTTTATAAATAAATAAGTTTTTAAATAAATAATTTCTCCTCTCCTTATGATAAGCAAGAGGAGGACGATGACTAAAAAATACAACACGTTAGTCCACGGGCGCCTCAGTCGCCATCACTAGGCCGGTCAAAGGTGCCTTCACGCATCGCTTGAAGGATCCAAGGTCATAGGATGGAGAGAACACATGGGCTGGCAAAGCATTCCACTTATTTGTCCTTTGATATAAATGCTGGCTAAAGACCGCAAATGTCAAGAATTCCTCCAGGCTTGGGGTGTTTTAGGATTTCTTGGCGTTTGTTGGGAGAGCATAGTGACAATATTACATCTATACACAAAATATTGTCCTATGACGAATTAGTGGCCAATTTAACTCAAAAATTCGCATCTTCTTAAAATAAATAATATTAACGAACAATTAAATAGTGTTTAGCCCTTTCACGTTTTAGACATAGTTTCGTTAACCAAGAGAAACGTCATAAATAATATTTCATAATATGTACGGGTATTACGTCAGTAAACGTAATACCATCGTAATTAAGCGTTGTTTAAATAGACTTTAAACCATTTTTAAAAAAGTGCAAAATAACGTCTTTAAATTAATCCAAAAATGTTGTCCAATTATGGCTAAAACTAAAAAAACAGTTAATTATGGGTAATATCACTGAATTATAAATTGAGATATACAGGATGCGATTGGCAAGCGAGCAAATATTTTTATAATAAATACTAAAAGAAAATTAAGTAACTATGTATTTTTTATTTTAATACCACTCAGTACTAAAATCTTAAGTAACGGAGCAGAGAAGTTTTCCTGAAAATGTCGACGATCATTGTGAGCCTAAACTACGTTCGCGCGAATGTTGAATGAATGACTTAAGAAATTTGAGCCTGTATTTGTTTCTCTCTATTTCGTAGGAAGTCTCGGGGGTGTGAGCGAGATAGAAAAAGCCGCGCTCGATGCATATGGCTTCTCATCTAGCTTTATGTGTTAGAAAGAGATACATTATACAACTATTGTTTTGTTTCACACAAGAAATAAAATTAACAAAACTAAAAGTCAAATTAAATTAAATAATACCTAAAAAAATAATAATACAAATCTGTTATCAAAAAGTAAAAGCTTTTAATTATTTATCAGAAATTACTTACCATTATAACTCAGTAGTACTTCAGTAAATGTTCAAATTGTACTCCATTTTTCTCTAAGCAGAGTTTTGCACGCTTTTGACAATTGTTTTTTATTTTATTTAAAACTACCGTATCGCTTTTTAGTTCATTAAACGCGCGTTTTATTAGCGTTTTTAAGTGATCTCGGTTTTGGGCTTCCTCAACATAAACTCTGCGCTTTATTTCGCCCCACATAAAAAAGTCACATGGTGTGAGATCTGGTGAACGTGGTGGCCATGGAACAGGACCCCCACGACCGATCCAGCGGTCACCATATTCCCTATTTAAGTAGGCGCGGACAGCGGAAGCGAAATGAGGAGGAGCCCCATCCTGCTGGAAATACAAATTCCTATGGAACGCGAGCGGCAATTCGTCCATAAATTCTGATATCACTGTTTGAAGCATTGTAAGGTACGTGCCTCCCGTTAATCTCCCCTCGATAAAATATGGCCCCAAAAGTTTATTTCCCACTATTCCAGCCCACACATTAACACTGAAGCGTACTTGGTGATGCGTTTCCCTAATCATGTGCGGGTTACGAAACGACCACCAATGTTCGTTATGTTGGTTGTATAGACCCACTCGCGTAAATAAGGCTTCATCGGTCCACAGAATGTTCGAATCTCCGTGTGCGATTAACCACTCACAAAATTGTCTACGGGGAGCGGCATCAGCGTCATTTAGAGCTTGTACTTTCTGGAAACGGTATGGGTATAACCCAGAGCTATTTAAAAGTTGCCAAACTTTAAAGCTGCTAACGCCAAACCGTCGCGCCGCATCTCGGGTGCTGGTTCTGGGCTCTCTCTCAAAATAATTAAAAATCTCTTCGTCTATTTCAATATTGCCTCCTGGTCCACCATGTCCTCGAGCATGCGAAGGCAATGAAAATTGGCCATGGTCCAGAAGTCTTTGCACCGTTACCACAATCGTACGGGGTGTTGGTACACGAGGGTGTAATATGCCCTGATTTTGCAACCGAGGAACAGTTTCTGCTGCGTACATCCTCTGGGCTGCGAGTGCAGACTCGCCACATAAATGATAACATCGTACCATTTCATAGCACTCTCGAGATGAATAAGACATTTTTAAGTATCAATGCGGGCGGACACGTGCGATCGTTCGCGGGCGCCGTTAGCTACTGACTGGCTACTAAAGGAAGCGGGGTGACCTTGACACACTTCTATCACGTTTCGTGTATAGGCCGCCGGACGTGGCGGCGCGCGCGCCGTTTATTTACCATGCAGTAGTGTTTTACTATCAGGACAATTTTTATTATCTTGAAAAAAAAAAATCCTTTTTTATTTCAAAAATGGGTTCTAATACTAACACCTGAAGCCTAAAAAAAATATTTGCTCGCTTGCCAATCGCATCCTGTATATTTCTTTATGTTATTATTATGTATTAATGTGGTACTTATAAGTTATTATATACTTTTCATACAGATATTCAAACGATTTAAATTTGAAAATATTGGAACTTCATGTCTTGTTTTAAAAATATTTTGTTCCATTTAATTATTTTTTTAGTCAACATGTGAGTGCATAAAAACTATATTATTATTAAGTACTTAGATTTCTAGAGACCAAAGTGTTATTTTGTTTCGGATGAGTAAATATTTTGCAAATTATTTCATATATTATTTGGAATAAAACCGTCATACAGTTTTGTTTATTATAAAAGTGAGACTAAAATTAATAACGCTTGCGTAATTCCTGCGTGACTGATGTTGTCATAGCCGCAGTTCACTCGCAGAACACTGGAATTCTCGTTGAAATGTGTAAAAATATGTATTTTCTCGACTTGCCCGTCGTTCATCACTGCAATTATAAAGCTTATAATATAATATATATTTTTTGGAATAATAAAGTCTAATAATGAATGACATAATTTTATATTACTACTCTATTACTCTATCTAGTTATTCCAATTAAAAGTTGTATTTTTATAATTGAATTTTTTATTAGGATTTCAATGTGTTTGTGTTTTTTTCTCATTTCCACTAATAAAAATAAGTATAATATTGTAAATATGTATAAAAAAAAGTACGCGATACATATATATTTGAATTGTATGTAGGTTGTATGTAGGTATTGTGTGTAGGTTTGTACATTGTAGGTTTATTTGTATAATTGAAAATCGATTTCTATAATCCCTGATTATACAATGACTACAAAGCTTTCCAAACGTGACGGATTTAACAAATTATTAATTGTCACGCTTTAATTCCCACAAGGATAAACAAAGACAAATAAATAAATAAACTCGCGATAAAAGCGCAAAAGAGACACATAATTTAATATACATAATTAATTGACTTTTACGAAACAGGAAGCATGGAACATACTCTGTAGACACTGTTAACGAGTTTAGAATTCAATCTGCAACTGACGTATTACTACTAAATTAAATTTATGCTTGCAAAACTGTTGCTTATGCAATTTAAAAGATGGAGCTTTTTAAGCAAGAGCTTTTAAAAGATGAATTCGTCGAATTAATTTTTAATTTTAGGATTTTCAATATTTGGCTTTTAGCTAGTGCAGATTAGTAGTGTATGATAGAAATGATGTAATAAAAATAAAAATGCGAAAAATTTAAATTTTATAAATTGTTGCCTTAAAAATTAAAATGTAGGCGTCTCATTTCATTATTTACAGTTTTTAGAAATAGTATTAAATTAAAATATTGTAAGTAAATATTTTACATTCCTTTTAAATTTTATTTTAACACTCATCTTTTATTCCTTAGTATTTAATGTAAAAACCAGTAAGATAATAACGGTCGCATATAAAAAGAGGTGTAAATCATGTGCAGTACGTCCTAGTATGTGAAAAAGGTGCGCCGCCACCACAGATTACATATTATTATACTACTCTTCAATAAAAAATGTATAAAACATAATTATACTCGATGAAACTAAACTTTCATTCAAAAAGTTCAAAGTATATCTTAAGCCGGCATAGTGACGGCGACTGAGGTAGCCGGGAACTAACTCGATATTTTCAGTCGTCGTCACTCTTGGACCTCCTTTTGTTTATCATCAGGGGGGTTAAGGTCAAATGTCGTGTCATAATTAAACGTTAAAATTAGTATAAATAAGTACAGTATAATCAATTTTACAACCTTCTTTACTGCACCTATGATCGTTTGGACTCAACTAGCATGTTGCGATTGCTTTAGGTTGCAGCGAACTTCGGATGAAATAAAAAAAACACATTATTAAGCCAAAATAGGCGAAAAAGGTCAACTCGCATTGAAGTCCTATTTGCGGTATCTATATCTATGTAATCTACAACTCGTGCTAGCGCAACGGAGTGGTTGCATTAAGTACGTACACGGTAAGCCAATTTACTGTCGTGCCGTCGTCGTGCTGTTTTGTGTGCATTTGTAGTAGGCTCGAGGCATGCGTATAATTTTAGATCCGAGGACGTTTTATACTATAGTTCTATTTATCATAACATTAGCTCACGTTACGCAATACTCTGAACAAAACGTTATTCTCTGGATATTGACAATTGTTTAATAATAACACTTGACGTTTATGAATTACACTTAGTTAATTATTCAATGTTTTTTTTAAGTCGGAAACTGTTCCTGTAGGATTATGCCCTCGAGAAGTTTACGTTCATTTTTTGGCCTTCAATTACCAATAAGACGGACGTTCCATTTATTATTTTTGCCATAATAAATGGAAAAATTATTTATTTAACCATTCATTAGGCACAGCTGATCTTACAGGAATAGAAATAATATTTTTGTTTTATTTTACTTTTGTTTTTTTGTTGGATTTAATTGAAAAATCCAGTCTTTCAGAACATTCCAATAAAGACGTTCATTTTACCTTGAAATTAGGATAATGTCAAATACACTGCGCTCGATTTAAGGATTTTTCCGAAGGGCGGTAAACGGAGGGTTAATTTGTTTTATTGTGACTCGACATCTGACTTAGACTTGCCAGATGGGTAGCAAGGGGAGGTCCAAGAGCGCCAATGACTGAGAAAAAGACGTCTTTAAAATTATAAAATAAAGAAAGTTATTTAAATAATAATAATGATTTTTAATGCCCTACTGGAAAAAAATGTAATAATTAAAATCATGGCAATATTTGTCTATGTAAGTATATAATAAAGTGCGTTAAATGCTAAAGAATTAATAGAATTCTATACTTCGAATAGATAATCTGTAAGAAGTATAAAGATGAGTGTGTTTGTTAAGATTTTCAAATGTAAAAGTATTTTGTTCCGGAAAAGAAGGCAAAGCAAAACATACTTCAAACATTGTTAAATGATTAATTCAATTTATAAATCCCTAGCGCACTTCACATCCAATTTAATGTGCGTCCTTAATGTTAGGAACCAAATTAAATTTTGTATTTCGCGTGTGGGTTTTATTATTTAATTTTATTTTAGCTAAGGAATTCTAACCTTTACTCGCTTGATTGCAGGTACTTTGTCAAATATTGCAAAAGTGGTTTTAGATATCAGTCTGTACCACGTATGAATAAAATTATGACTTCAATCAATCAGATTGTCACGCCTTTTCCCACAGGGATAGGCAGACAATGGAGCGCCACTCACTTCGATCCAGACACAACTTTCTTGCTTCCTTCACATCCACAATTAAGTTTATATGCAGATATAGTGATCCACGCAAAGGACTTAACTACAGGTTAATTTAATTGTAACAATTTCTCTCATAAAGATGAAACATTAGTAATTAATAGCCATTGTTTAGTGTAAGCTATAAACGTCTATAAATATTTAGTGTACCTTATATATAATCATATACCTGATATGTAATCAATCTATTATTTTAAATTATGCCTTAAATATTTAATGCCTAAGGCTCGCCTATGTACATACTTAGCTTTGTGCAAAAATGATTTTAACTATCAATTAATCAAATTGTCACTTTTTCCCCACATGGATAGGCAGAGGCAATGGAGCGTCACTTGCCACGATCCTGGCACAACTCCCTCGTTTCCTTTTATCCACAATTCCTTTCAGACAAGCTCTACGAATATGAATAATAAATAAATAAAAATCATCATCATCATCAGCCAGAAGGCGTCCACTGCTGAACTTAGGCCTCCCCCTTATAATAAAATCATATATTCTTTGAATTGTGTTCTTTACAGAATACGTTAGTTAAAGTTTTTAAATTGTCTGTTATGTTATTTATAACTCAAATTTGGCGCATGTCGAGACAGTGAAAGCTAAATGTTTATGTAATTTTAGAATGCGTTAGGATATGCGGAATGAGTTTAATTTACAACAGAATAAAAAAATATTTAATCAAAAAAGTACAATATTGCAATAATTATTTGGTCAGCATAGCGTGTACAATATATGTAGTCGTAGTCGCTTTTGCTCATGGATCGTACTCCACCTTAATATTAAGCGGATGAATAACATATTTTATTGGACGAAATCTTGGAAAATGGAGATTCTTTTTAATATACTCGTATTTCTTATGGCTAATTATTTTATTACCGACATAGTAGCTTTTACTATGACGGCCAAAGAAGATAACGCCTTTCAACATAACATAACATTCAAAAACGCCACCTTTTTCGAATAAACGCAACTCATTTTGGTAACGATAAAAGCTAAATCTACAAAGAACAAAGTAATTGAACATTTGCTCATATACTGAAACATTCTTTGTGTTATTACGAACATGATAAAAAAAATGCATTCACGCATAAAGTGACAAGGATACGGAAAGGAAAGGGAAAGAAAAAGGAAAGTCACGATGAGGGATTTTGGGACACGAATTGTAAAGCTTCCATTCGAAATAACTTCGCGGAACAATTGTATTAGATAAGCACACGATCTACTGAGCATCTAGAAGGGAGTGTGTTTGAAAGTAGGACTTTAAATTAGTTTAAATGAGAGTGTTTTTGTGTATATTTGGTTAAACGTTTAAGCGATTTATCTGTCGTTGACAGTCCATTCATTTTTACAGTAAAATCATTCTTAATAAGAGAGCATTAAATGCTTCTTTTCTATACTAGCGACTCCAGCGCTCCTGTGCGGTTACTCTTACATTATTCTTGACATTAGTCAATATTTATTGAAATTATACAAATCATGCTATTTGCCACCATTACTGCCTTCGACATACGATCTAAAAATGTACATACGGCTAGAATTGGGAGGCCAAGATTTTTTAAAAGAGCTGGGGTATAAAGTGTCGTCATTTGTGTAAAACTAAATAGGTCACTAAAGTTACAGAGCTGCAAATCAAATCCTCAGTAATTTTTCAATGTTCTACTTTCTAATATACACTACAATTTCCTCCGCATCATAATAACGTCGACATTTACTAGTAATAGTTGCAAATAACAGTTTACATAACTTCTTGAAGGAACTTTAATTAGAAAAGTTTGCCTTAAAATCATTGAATTACTGTTACTGTCAACGGATAACAAAAGGCAACTCTTAAGATTAATTACTATGGTAACTTTCAGATTTATAAAAAAAACGAGTTTGTGAGAAGCGAGGAAGATTCTGGTCTTATATAATAATGAGAGAAAATAAAAAAACCTTATTAATTTATTAAAACTTTTTATTTACTCGTAATATATGATTTTTTTAAATATTTATATATATCGCCTAATGAAAACATTATTGCTTTAGTTTCATTTAATTGTTTAACTATTATTAGTCTATATAACTATTAATGTAGTGTGTGTATATAATATCTATTTATTTTTCATTTTCATAATTATTTTTCTTTTCTTCCTGACTTGTAAACTTTTGTAGTTAATTATGTTTATTAAAGAATTCTATTATAATAATAATATAATAATAGTAATATATTTGTACAATTAATAAATGATTAATGATTTATATATTTATTTATTTAGACATAGCCACGCAAATAAACAGCTGTCTAATATTTTAGGTTCTGTAGATCATAATTCTTAATTTTACAACTAAAACAAAAATAGAAAACATCCATCAACAAAAGTCGTGAATCAGTTTATGACGGTCGGGATTGTACTTACTATTCTTAGGATAATCACAGCCAACTGTTGGTTAAAAACAAGCGTAGGGTCTTTTTTAATATCAGTAAAATTGTATCAACATCGTTCATGTTTTCACATTAATTACTACAACGTGTGGCGCGTGTAAATTTTAGCCTTAATCTAATAAATACAAATCAAATCAGAAAACATCTTCAAGAACGCTGGGTCGCCTAGTACCAATAATAGTAGAGCTTGTATGAAAAGAATTGTGGATTTGAGGAAAACGAGAGAGTTGTGCCACGATACAAGTGGCGCTCCATTGGCTCTGCCTATCCCTGTGGGGAAAAGGCGTGACAATTCAATAGATTGGTTGAAAATATACTTTAAATTCCGATTTAATTACACTAGATAAAATAAAAATGCGTCTGGAACTAATAAAATTAACGAATAAGTCTACATAACATATAGTGGCTTTTTTATTTGTTTTCATATATTAATTATTTTAATATTGTCAACATAGTGAAACATTTTGCGACTGATTTACTTAATTGTAGTAACAAAAATGCACCTCCATTAATGGACCCCACTTTAGCTTAACATCAGCGGGGTTAGGTTGGGCGCATAAAACGACAATCGTTTCGCGTCGACGATAGTCAAAGCTAGGTTGGAGCTACTAAAACGAGACGAACGTTCGTTCGGACGAGAGTCGTCGAAGGATGACAGCTGCGAACGTTATACTTCATATAAAACTCATTTATTTGGTAGGTTGGCGCATAATCGTCTGTCGTCGGACGAGAGAAGAAATGTCAATTGTCGACGATAGTGAAATTTGCGTGTTTGTATTTGATAATATTTTTTATTTATCCTAATCTTAATTTGGCGCTAATATTTATATATTTTATGTGCCAACGTTGTGTATGTATATTTATAGCAATTATAATTATAATTTTAAAGTTATATTTAATATAGTAATTTAAAGTTGTATTGTATTGTATATAAATTAAAATTTATATACAATCAATCAACCAATCAAAATGTCACGCCTTTTACCACAGGGATAGGCACAGACAATGGAGCGCCACTTTGCACGATCCTGACACAGCTCGCTCGCTTCCTTCACATTCACAATTCTCTTCATACAAGCTCTACGGTTATAGGCACTAGGCAACCTAGCTTTCTTAAGGATGTCTCCGATTTGATCGGCCAAATTCGGCCGGCTCCTTATTTTATTATTTATTTTCGTCACTTCACATACACTCCTTAACAACCGCATTTCTACAGCGTTAATTCTACTCACATGCTTATTCTGCCACACCCAACATTCACTTCCATACATTAATGTAGGAACAAGCACCGCATTATGAACAATAATAGTAACCATTTCATGTTACTCATACGCCTAAGATGCAAGGATTACTTGATCGTCGGCGTACAAGAGATATTTGATCACCAAGACATTCATTCTCAAACCATACTCCCTTTCGCGCAACTCTTTTAGACATTTATATACTAAGCTACTAAAGTGCTTGTATCATAGAAACAGGACAATCAAAGTACATATATCAAAGGTAACGGCAAGTGGTTAAGAACCCGTGCTCTCGGTTTGCGTAACCATTGGATTGTCGCCTTTCAATCTCGGGTTCGATTCCCAGTCAGAGCAAATATTTGTTTCATACTTTTATTTGTAATATTTTATTGTGACTCGACATATGACAGCACCTCGCTTGATGTTAAGCTGGAGTGTGTTCCATTAATGGATGTCACTGCCACTACAATTCAATAACTGTGAGTAGCAATCACGTCCACTATGCCGGCCTAGTTGGAACCGTCAACTTACAACCCGATCCCAAAACGCGACCAAATCACTTCACGGTCTGTATACTTGTAAGTGGTGGTACTTACCCCGGATCAGTACACTGGGTACCACTGCCTACCACTCTTTGATAACCAGACCCGAAGCAAATATCCACCTCTTTTTTATTAACAAATATTTGCAATATTAATAAATATTACAAACAAATATTTGTTCCGACCGGGAATTGAACCCGTGACTTTACAAACCAAGCAACAAACCAATCGCTAACCGTTGGTTCACGCCTGTCGTCAATATTTGTATATTGTTTCTTATATATCCTCTTTTTATTTGTTTATTGTGATCTACATCTGAACTCGACCCGCCTGATGATAAGGGAGAGGAGGTCCACGAGTGCTGACGACTGTAAAAACCGAGTCTTCATGCTGGCCAAAGGTGCTTCTTTACGCACGCATCACTCGAAGTATCCAAGGTTATAGGATGGATAAAACACATGCAGTGGCGTAGTGTGGCGGGGGCGGCAAAATTTATAAAAAACTAAAATATCGCTAAAATTTGAACCTGAACTTCATATTTTTGTTGTACCTATGATTGAAACTTCTAAATAAGAGGGCGGCAAATTGTTTTTCCGCCCCGGGCGGCTGACTTCCACACTGAACACATGGACTGGTAAAGCATTCCACTTACCGATTGTTCTACAAAGAAAAGACGCACCGAACTTTTTAGTTCGACTGCCGATTCGGTCGACAAAATGCGGCAGACTGGGTACCATTGCCTGTTACTCTTTGATAACTAGACCCGAAGCAAATATCCATCTCTTTTTTATTAACAAATATTTGCAATATTTAATATTACAAATAAAAGCTATGAAACAAATATTTGCTCCGACCAGGGATAAACCCCGGGACTTTACGCGCAACGAACCAATCGCTAACCGTTCGTCCACGCCTGTCGTCATGTTGTTCGTCACCTTGATCAGGATGCCAAGATTCACTTGTCAGTTTCTCAGAATCAACTTGTTGGTTCCTCTAGGTGACTGCTACTTGCAGTTATTTAGTAGCAGTCGCATCCATTTACGGACCGCACCAGCTTAACATCGAGCCACAATAGAAATATATATATAGACCAGGTTTTGAAATAAAAGCACATTGATTAATTCATAATTCTATACAGTTTTTATTTACTTCGAGTTACTATGTTATTTTATTTGCATATCACAATTACTTGTATAATACTAGCTGTTCTCCATGTTTATAAACTGTGACTCGTAACTTTAGTACATTACAGGACCCCTTGTATTCTCATGTATGTAGGCATGGGGGAATATTCTCCTCATTTTCCACCTCCATCTCTTTCTGATTATCTGAAAAAATAAAAACAATTTACATAATGTATAGGTTTATATATGCTGACTGTTCTTGCCTAAAACAAGTTTAGTAGAAGCGGTATACATCCTGGCAGATGTTGGCAAAAAGAGTGCTGACTGTTGACTCAGACTCTTTGTATCAGCCGAGTGTAAGGATCGGCTCTGGATGACTGTGGTGGGGCAAGTCTGCTTATCTATACAGACATCCACATAATTATTGATATAGTAAGTAGTAACAAATGAAGTTACTTTAATGGCAGCACTCTTTTTATCTCCAGTATATCCATCTTCGACTAAATTTTCAACCTGGAACAATACTCAATTTTAATTGGCTAAAATTCTAATCAAACAAAATTGTTATGCCTCAATTCTCACAGAGATAGGCAGACACAACGGAGTGCTACAATTGTTTGACCAAGATTATTTTCATATAATTGTTATTCATATAAGATTATTAATTATATAATTGTTGAATATCATTGTTAAAATTAAATATTCAGTTATTAATGTAATGTAATTATATAATAAATATAATCATTATATTGTGATAACATATAATAACAGCATGCAACACATAAAAATGGCCAATATTATAATTAATAGTCCAAGAATTAAGTAACATCACAATCAAGCCTTATAATAGCAAATTTATCAATCTATCACACCTTAATGTTTACAGGTATATGCACACTGTGAACTTGAACTTTCAGGTGAGCATGTTACTATTAACATTTATTGGACATCAAAGTTAATTTATTTGTTGTTTTCTTACATTATAATTGCCAGCCTCTTGCACACTGCTTTCTCACCAATTATTAATTAAAATTGATTTTTTTATCTTCAACAATTCTACCAACAACAATGTACCATCGATGCTATGTACCAATTGGAGTGACCTCATACGGTACTTTGTACAATATTTAATATCACTCCAAATCTTGTTACGATTCCTTTAAAAAGATGATATAATTAATATTAAATACCTTGCCATTTTAAACCTATTTTTCATCGCCCCAGCACGCGTTGCAGACAATTGTACAGCAAGTTTCTTCCACAGTTTATTTCCATCGATGTTAATATTTCTCCTTAATTCACCTTGAGGTTGCGGTGTCCTTAATATTGCTTATATCACCATGCCTTAAAAAATATTTTAAATTGTAAAATTATAACAGTATGCCGAAACTAGCTATAATGTTTAAGCGATTATAAATTATTTTTAAGGATATTCTTCACATGTTGTTTATTCACATAACCCAATTAAGTAAATTTAAATAATTTTAGAACAATGTTAATGTTAACTTACTTCTGCATAAATTCCACGATGAATCTCATCTGCTACTATGTAGTTATTGTATGTTTTCTTTCTCCAAACCAAACAAATCTTATATTAGGTTATAAACAACCGTTTAATATTTTATGTTGAGCTGAAGTTTGACAATAATGACAGGCGGCCTTATTATGTATCATTAGCAGATATTTTGCAGACAGCGACAATCGCGCAGCTGTCGCGCAATCGATTGCTAATCGCTTTAAAAGTTCGTATTATGTATGGCTATTGCTGGGCAATCGTCTGCTAGTTGTCAAATGCACTTTTTAGCTCTAACACTACCGCCACTAGCAATCGAGTAGCAACAGGTGGAACTAATACAGAAATGTCAAGTGTTTTGTTTATAATGGTGTTCGTTGAAACTTAAGCGTTTATTTAATAAAAAATGAGAGAAATCGTTTATTAAGTGGCTTTCGAAAGGCATATGAAACAAAATACAACATTCAAAATGCAGTCATTCGTTTGTAACTATCGATGTTGTAACAGACAAAGTATGTAAGTATTTAAAGATATTTATATTTTTGTTTTATAGATTACTATGTTCTAATAAGAATCTGTTGTAATACTATTTAATACTAATTGTCCCTGTTTTTAGTTTACAATGAAGCACCGTGTGTCACAACTGCAGCTCGAAGAACTTCTAGATTACTTGGCTACTCATCCAGCCCTAACCAAGCGTGTTGGTCTTGGTGCAAGGTCCAAAGAAAATACTCCAGACAATTTAAATGTGGTGAGAATGCTGCCTGGAGTACAATGTGGTAACAATCATTCAAAAAGTTATATTGACACAAGATTCATTAGAAAAATAAATCAAAATAATCAAATTGTCACGCCTTTTTCCCACAGGGATAGGCAGAGACAATGAGGCGCCACTTGCCACAACTCCCTCGCTTCCTTCACATTTACAATTCTCATTATACAACCATCATATGGTTAGAAGAATTGTGTCTATATAAAATTGTATAACAAGAGAAAGCAATCTAATCCTGGAATTATTTTACATTTTAGATACTGGTAGTCCTGCAAAATGCTCTAGACCCAAACTAAAGAGATCACTTTGTTTTGATGAGTCTACTAAGAAGAGTAAAACAAGTTAGTATTTCATTTATTATTATAAATTATTATGATAGTTTAGGATTGTGCTACCCCACACATTCAAAATGTGGGATTATCAAAAATGTAAAGCGCCAGACAGTTCTACTAATTACCTGTCGGTCTAAAGTTTGGTCCAGTTGTAGGGCAAATCACTCTGCCACAATTTCAATTCAAAACATTTTTTATTGCAATTATTTAATAAAACAGTGATTAAAATCTATTTTATCCTTACTACTTGTATATATGTTATAGGTAATAAGTCAAAAGTGCTGGGTTATGAATATGGAAGAAAGGCGGATTGCAGCTAAGGAGAAATTGGCCAATGCAGCAATGATCATGGTGGAAGCTGCCAATATAAACTCCGAATGTACCAGAATGCACTGAAATAATGCTCAAGTTGATAGATAATTTAAATAAATAATTTAGTTTTTGAATTTAAACATTATATTACTTTTATTTTTTCATAATGCAACCTTTTGCATAATGCAAAGTTAAGTAAAACAATTTGTTTACTTAAGAAGTATGTTTACAAGGGATGGGAAGTGTGATGAAGAGTGCATTGAGAGAGGAGTGCAAAAGGGTAACAGTGCCATCCATAGATAGTATAATGAACAGCCAAATAATGTCCCAAAAGTCACGGATGGCTGTTCATAATACGGTGCTTGTTTCCACATTAATGTATGGAAGTGAATGTTGGGTGTGGCAGAAAAAGCATGAGAGTAGAATTAACGCTGTAGAAATGCGGTCGTTAAGGGGTGTATCTGGAGTGATGATAGCGGATAGAATAAGGATTAGCAGAGTGCACGATAGGTGTGTTTGAATAAGGATGTAGTGACAAGGATTGACAAAGGAATGCTTCGATGGTTTGGGCACATGGAAAGGATGAGTGAAAGTGGATTGATGAAAGGAATTTATAAATCTCATGTGAACGGAAACAAGGCAGTCCCAGGAGACATCCTTAAGAAAGCTAGGTTACCTAGTGCCCATAACCGTAGAGCTTGTATGAGGAAAATTGTGGATGTGAAGGAAGCGAGGGAGGTGTCAGTTTCGTGGCAAGTGGCGTTCCATAGTCTCTGCCTATCCCTGTTGGAGAAAGGCGTGACAATTTGATTGATTTTAAAAAAATATAAAATAAAACGACATATAAACAATTATGATTTAATATACCTATACATAATTCCAATAAATAATATTTAATTTAATTTGCCATTTACATAGAGATTGTGTTAACAATTTATTTTTGTTAAAATTGAGTTGTTCCAGCTTACATGATGCAAGTCTTTTGAATGTTGATGCAGAGGCATGAAATATATAGATTTCATTAAAGAATGTATTGTATGTGTGGACAAAACGATGCTAACAAAGTTTTATGACAATTATAAAGGAAAAATAAACATAAAACACTTAAATATGTCATATATTTATATATTCCTCTATAAAAGTTGGACAATAATTTGCCTCTGTTGCCTGCCATGTTTAAGCTCTTGATTTTCCTCATAATTGTCTGGCTACCCGAATGTCTGCTTCTCCTTGAGCATCGTCCACTGCTAATTCAGGCACTGGGAGCTTGTGCCTGTTGGCAATGTTGTGCAGCACAGCGCACACATTTATAATCTTTGCCACAACATGGTGAATATAATGCAGCACTCTATGTGACAGCAGACACCGCCAATGGGATTTTAGCACCTCTATTCACCGCTCAACAGTGTTTCTTGCTCTGCAATGAACATCTGTATAAAGTTCTTCTGCACTTCTCGGGTCAGCATGAATTATCGGTGTCAGAAACCATGGCCTCAATGGGTCCCCAGAATCTCCTGAAAATAATTGTAAATAATAGATTATTATTAGGCGGTACAACTATACTGTGGTAATTAGTAATGTTTATATAATTATACATTACTAATTATGACCTCAGTGGATGAAAAATTTGACAAATGGATTCCTATGCATTAGATTCTACAGTAGTTCAAAGTAAACTGATATTACACACTGAGAAACCAGCACTTTCACCATTTTGATGGAGCTGCTGCATATGACTATTAATTTCTGACTTTTTCCAAATGTAAGCATCATGGTACTCTGGTACTCTAAAAAAACGTTACGAGACGTTATATTTGATCGAAGTACACTTGTTAACAATTTCATATCATTTATCAAAACATTACTCACTTTATATGTTGTCGAAAAGAGTTATATTAAACCTTCATACGATATCAATCTACGTAAACAACAAGGGCATGGGTTGTTGCTATTTGACAGATCAAATTGCTTAGTGTCTGCTGTCGCGTTGCTGTCGCGTTGCTGTCGCAACTCATACATAATACCAATTTTGACGTATAACAAGAGCGTTGATGCAGTTTTAGTTCCCCGATCGCACAGCAGAGGGATCACAATCGATTGTCGCCTGTCGTGTTGCTATTGCTGATATGTAATACGAAAATGATGTTTGACAGCAACTATTGTGCAATTCACGCCTGTCGCGTTGCTTCTGCAAGATACATAATAAGCCCGCCGCGGCCTTATTATGTATCATTAGCAGATATTTTGCAGACAGCGACAATCGCGCAGCTGTCGCGCAATCGATTGCTAATCGCTTTAAAAGTTCGTATTATGTATGGCTATTGCTGGGCAATCGTCTGCTAGTTGTCAAATGCACTTTTTAGCTCTAACACTAGCGCCACTAGCAATCGATTAGCAACAGGTGGAACTAATACAGAAATGTCAAGTGTTTTGTTTATAATGGTGTTCGTTGAAACTTAAGCGTTTATTTAATAAAAAATGAGAGAAATCGTTTATTAAGTGGCTTTCAAAAGGTATATGAAACAAAATACAACATTCAAAATGCAGTCGTTCGTTTGTAACTATCGATGTTGTAACAGACAAAGTATGTAAGTATTTAAAGATATTTATATTTTTGTTTTATAGATTACTATGTTCTAATGAGAATCTGTTGTAATACTATTTAAAACTAATTGTCACTGTTTTTAGTTTACAATGGAGCACCGTGTGTCGCAACTGCAGCTCGAAGAACTTTTGGATTACTTGGCTACTCATCCAGCCCTAACCAAGCGTGTTGGTCTTGGTGCAAGGTCCAAAGAAAATACTCCAGACAATTCAAATGTGGTGAGAATGCTGCCTGGAATACAATGTGGTAACAATCATTCAAAAAGTTATATTGACACAAGATTCATTAGAAAAATAAATCAAAATAATCTAATTGTCACGCCTTTTTCCCACAGGGATAGGCAGAGACAATGAGGTGCCACTTGCCACAACTCCCTCGCTTCCTTCACATTTACAATTCTCATTATACAACCATCATATGGTTAGAAGAATAGTGTCTATATAAAATTGTATAACAAGAGAAAGCAATCTAATCCTGGAATTATTATACATTTTAGATACTGGTAGTCCTGCAAAATGCTCTAGACCCAAACTAAAGAGATCACTTTGTTTTGATGAGTCTACTAAGAAGAGTAAAACAAGTTAGTATTTCATTTATTATTATAAATCATTATAAGATTATTATAAATCATTTGATAGTTTAGGATTGTGCTGCCCCACACATTCAAAATGTGGGATTATCAAAAATGTAAAGCGCCAGACAGTTCTACTAATTACCTGTCAGTCTAAAGTTTGGTCCAGTTGTAGGGCAAATCACTCTGCCACAATTTCAATTCAAAACATTTTTTATTGCAATTATTTAATAAAACAGTGATTAAAATCTATTTTATCCTTACTACTTGTATATATGTTATAGGTAATAAGTCAAAAGTGCGCCACACCTGGGTTATGAATATGGAAGAAAGGCGGATTGCAGCTAAGAAGAAATTGGCCAATGCAGCAATGATCATGGTGGAAGCTGCCAATATAAACTCCGAATGTACCAGAATGCACTGAAATAATGCTCAAGTTGATAGATAATTTAAATAAATAATTTAGTTTTTGAATTTAAATGTTATATTACTTTTATTTTTTCATAATGCAACCTTTTGCATAATGCAAAGTTAAGTAAAACAATTTGTTTACTTAAGAAGTATGTTTACAAGGGATGGGAAGTGTGATGAAGAGTGCATTGAGAGAGGAGTGCAAAAGGGTAACAGTGCCATCCATAGATAGTATAATGAACAGCCAAATAATGTCCCAAAAGTCACGGGTGGCTGTTCATAATATGGTGCTTGTTTCCACATTAATGTATGGAAGTGAATGTTGGGTGTGGCAGAAAAAGCATGAGAGTAGAAATAATGCTGTAGAAATGCGGTCGTTAAGGGGTGTATCTGGAGTGACGATAGCGGATAGAATAAGGATTAGCAGAGTGCACGATAGGTGTGTTTGAATAAGGATGTAGTGACAAGGATTGACAAAGGAATGCTTCGATGGTTTGGGCACATGGAAAGGATGAGTGAAAGTGGATTGATGAAAGGAATTTATAAATCTCATGTGAACGGAAACAAGGCAGGCCCAGGAGACATCATTAAGAAAGCTAGGTTGCCTAGTGCCCATAACCGTAGAGCTTGTATGAGAAAAATTGTGGATGTGAAGGAAGCGAGGGAGGTGTCAGTTTCGTGGCAAGTGGCGTTCCATTGTCTCTGCCTATCCCTGTTGGAGAAAGGCGTGACAATTTGATTGATTTTAAAAAAACATAAAATAAAACGACATATAAACAATTATGATTTAATATACCTATACATAATTCCAATAAATTTTATTTAATTTAATTTGCCATTTACATAGAGATTGTGTTAACAATTTATTTTTGTTAAAATTGAGTTGTTCCAACTTACATGATGCAAGTCTTTTGAATGTTGATGCAGAGGCATGAAATATATAGATTTTATTAAAGAATGTATTGTATGTGTGGACAAAACGATGCTAACAAAGTTTTATGACAATTATAAAGGAAAAATAAACATAAAACACCTAAATATGTCATATATTTATATATTCCTCTACAAAAGTTGGACAATAATTTGCCTCTGTTGCCTGCCATGTTCAAGCTCTTGATTTTCCTCATAATTGTCTGGCTACCCGAATGTCTGCTTCTCTTTGAGCATCGTCCACTGCTAATTCAGGCACTGGGAGCCTGTGCCTGTTGGCAATGTTGTGCAGCACAGCGCACACATTTATAATCTTTGCCACAACATGGTGAATATAACGCAGCACTCTATGTGACAGCAGACACCGCCAATGGGATTTTAGCACCTCTATTCACCGCTCAACAATGTCTCAGGCTCTGCAATGAACATCTGTATAAAGTTCTTCTGCACTTCTCGGGTCATCATGAATTATCGGTGTCAGAAACCACAGCCTCAATGGGTCCCCAGAATCTCCTGAAAATAATTGTAAATAATAGATTATTATTAGGCGGTACAACTATACTGTGGTAATTAATAATGTTTATATAATTATACATTACTAATTATGACCTCAGTGGATGAAAAATTTGACAAATGGATTCCTATGCATTAGAATCTACAGTAGTTCAAAGTAAACTGATATTACACACTGAGAAACCAGCACTTTCACCATTTTGATGGAGCTGCTGCATATGACTATTAATTTCTGATTTTTTCCAAATGTAAGCATCATGAGTAGCATTTATTACTTTGAACCATGTAATACTTAAATTTAGTACAAGATTTGCATTGAATATTAATATTATTAGTCTTTTTGCAATATGTATGGATAAAATAAGTAACGTACTTTGCATTCTACATACGCTCTTGTTCCCCTGCGTGATTGAGGCAATAGTAGCGCAAGTTCAGTGCACAATTTAGCGAACAATTCTTTTGTCAATCTGTATTGGTCACTGAAGTTAGAAAGCTCCATAGATCTGGCGTTGTTTCTCAAGCTGCGTCGTAAACTTCTATGCTGATTTCAATGCCTCCATAATCAGAAAAGCAGAAGCCATAGCGAAAGTCTTGGTACTCTAAAAAAACGTTACGAGACGTTATATTTGATCGAAGTACACTTGTTAACAATTTCATATCATTTATCAAAACATTACTCACTTTATATGTTGTCGAAAAGAGTTATATTAAACCTTTATACGATATCAATCTACGTAAACAACAAGGGCATGGGTTGTTGCTATTTGACAGATCAAATTGCTTAGTGTCTGCTGTCGCGTTGCTGTCGCAACTCATACATAATACCAATTTTGACGTATAACAAGAGCGTTGATGCAGTTTTAGTTCCCCGATCGCACAGCAGAGGGATCACAATCGATTGTCGCCTGTCGTGTTGCTATTGCTGATATGTAATACGAAAATGATGTTTGACAGCAACTATTGTGCAATTCACGCCTGTCGCGTTGCTTCTGCAAGATACATAATAAGCCCGCCGATTTGCTTCGTCTGCCATAGACAAAATTAAGTATAAAAACGTTAGTAATTGACATTTGGGCGATGGACGAGAGTGCTGTACCAACCTAGCTACTATCGTTCGCGCGAGAGAAGCTATCGTCTGGACGAGAGTGCTAAACGATAGTGCTTCAACCTAACCCCCCAGGCGGGGTGCAGTAAATTTGATTCACATTACTCGGAAAAAATAACCTAATTTAAAAAAGCGGCCAAGTGCGAGTCGGACACGCCCTTAAGGGTTTCGTAGCACCAAGTAACATAATATAAAAGTTCTTGTAGTTCGTTGATCGATTTTTATATTTGAGTTGATTGGTGGTGAATGAAAGGTAAATTGGGTTTTCGTTTTATGACGTCATAAAAAAAAACTACTTACTAGATCTTCTTCGAACCAATTTTCGTTGGAAGTTTGCATGGTAATGTACGTCATATATATTTTTTTTGTTTTATCAATTTCTTATTTTAGAAGTTATGGACGGAGAGCCAGCCCCTAAAAAACTGTTTGAATTTACTAAGGCAAATTTTTTTATAGTTCATTAGAATGGTTGCGTACACAAACATACTGCGGTCAGTCAAGCGAATCTGAGAACAGGTGACTTAGGTGCGCTATCAAAGGTGTCGTACCTGCGGGGTAATAAAATGAATTTACTAAGGCTGAAAATTGTTATACTACTTTTATATTGCATATAAATAAAAGTTGTAATGGTCAGTCAGCAGAATATGGGGACAGAGCTGGTCAGTCAGCCGCAATGTATGCGCAAAAAATAAATAATGTGCAATTCATTTACTACACTTCAAATTTTTTTTAGTAGTAATAAATATTATTTTAATCATAAAAAAAATAGTCAGTCATCTGTTTAACGGGACAAGGCCCGTCAGTCAGCAAAAATAGAAATTAAAATTTAGCGCGCGCGCTCGGCATCGCAGGTAACGGCTTGCTTCTTTTTTATTATAATCGATATTTATTGCCTTTAACAGACTAGATTGAATAAAAAAAATTAATAATAATTCAATAATATTATAACTTTATTATGTACAAAATATACAAAAATAAAATGAATGCTGTAATGAAACATTAAATATCGAATTCTTCCTCCGACTCATTAAATTCATTGATTTCATCGTAATCGGAAACGTCAATGTCGGTTGTTTCCGATTGAGTTTCTGATCGAGAATCTGAAAAATTAAAATAACTGATGTAATTATATATAATAAATATTTATTTTTTACTTTGCCAACTATTACTCACAAACGCATGCATTTATTCTATACTAGCGGCCCGTCCCGACTTCGCACGGGTGGACATAAGATTTTTTTTATATTTTTAGCTTTTATTTTTATACATTTTTTGTATTATTTTTATCTATTCTATCTATTTATACTTACAATCCGAATTTGTATATCGTTTTTGACGTGACAACGCCTTATAATTCGATGGAGTCGGCTGAACGCACGAAAAAACATGACTCATGCGGCGTTACCTCACGCGTTCCATTTAAGGCTTGAAGTGCAAGCGAGAGCGCGGAATGAGCGACAAAGAGGCACAATCGGCCTCCGCGTGCGGCAGCTTTCGACATCTGTCTCTCTCCTACTTGAGTGAGCGATGCGTACTATTAATAGTATTAATATACATTACTAATATTAATACTATTAATATTTTATTATACAATTTCCATTTACCTCCTTCTCTATATCCATACAAAATATCTATCAAACAAATAAAATTAAATTTTCTTTTGAAAATGCAACCATTCCATCAGTATTTTCTTATGACGTTGTCACGTTCAACTATCGTCAGTAAACCGACTTTACACACAACCGATTTTTATTTAATTTAAATAACGTATTTAATCTTAAGTGAGAGAGATTACTCAGTATTTTGTTTTATTTACATTTTTACAAAATTTTACACGCTCCTGCTAAAGTTTTCTAAAAGTAATCTACATGTATCGAAACAATTTTGAATATAATGTATTCGGATAAGGATATAAACAAAAGTATGAATGGTGTGGTCTAATTTTGGTCGTTACTTCTATCAACTTTTAAAATGTAAAAAGTGGTTTTTTGACATAACGATAATAGTTGGACATATGGTATCGCGAAGTTTTTTTATAGATATTGATATGTTTTTTAATATTGTAGAACATACTTTTGTTCTGTCATCATAGTTTCTGCAACGCATGCGACGAAAGACGTTTTGGGGCACACCTTGGGTTAGTAAGGATCCCTAATTTTTTCTAGCAATAAATATAGCCCATGTCACTCAGGGTAAATTTAGCTTTTCAATGGTTGAAATCTTGAAATCGGCACAGTAGTTTTAGAGTTTATTCATTACAAACATACACACACACACACACACACACACAAAAATACAAATCTTCTAAATATTATAATATTAGTATAGATGTCGCAAGTGTCAGTTAGGTCATTCAGAACAAATGCGTCTTTATGTCATTGTAATAAATCCCATAATTCTATAGCAAGTTATACATTTTACAATTCAATCAACTCATAATTCGATCTTTACAACAATAATACATTCGATCACCTATTCAATAGGTCGTGATCGACCCGTGTTTCAACAAAGCAACGATCGACTCAGGTCTATTACTAATGCCATTAAGCAGAAAAGCCGTTATATTTTGAAGCAGCAGAGGATTCGGTGGTGGGGACAAAAGTCTATCTATATAGTACGAGTATAGACTATAGTCGAACCATTACAAACGTGCGAACTGAGTCATAAATCTTTTTTTATCAGACCACTCTCTCACACTTATAGGCTCATCGGAACTCTCGCTCGAACTTCTAGTGCTGTATATGACAACAAATAAGGGATTTGTCGATAGTCAGTAGCAAAGGGAAAGATTAAGGAAATAGTTCTAACACAATGTCATACGTTTTAATAAATTATTTTTACATACACCTATATAATTACAAATTTTACCTAACTGCATTAGTCATAAGCGCTTATTACCTGTTCAAATCGCTTCGCCGCCGATTTAGCGCCGAGCGCGCGCGCTAAATTTTAATTTCTATTTTTGCTGACTGACGGGCCTTGTCCCGTTAAACAGATGACTGACTATTTTTTTTATGATTAAAATAATATTTAATACTACTAAAAAAATTTTGAGGTGTAGTAAATGAATTGCACATTATTTATTTTTTGCGCATACATTGCGGCTGACTGACCAGCTCTGTCCCCATATTCTGCTGACTGACCATTACAACTTTTATTTATATGCAATATAAAAGTAGTATAACAATTTTCAGCCTTAGTAAATTCATTTTATTACCCCGCAGGTACGACACCTTTGATAGCGCACCTAAGTCACCTGTTCTCAGATTCGCTTGACTGACCGCAGTATGTTTATGTACGCAACCATTCTAATGAACTATAAAAAAATTAGCCTTAGTAAATTCAAACAGTTTTTTGGGGGCTGGCTCTTGGACTATTACAGGAGGGGACCAACTTTTTACCACTTAGGAAGTGTCTCTCGCGCAAACTATTCAGTTTAAAAAAATATATTAGAAACCTCAATATCATTTTTGAAGACCTATCTATAGATACCCCACACGCATGTGTTTGATGAAAAAAAATTGAGTTTCAGCTCTAAGTATGGGGAACCACAATTTTTTTTTATTATTTTTTATTTTTGCGTAAAAATCCTAATGCGGTTCACAGAATACATCTATTTACCAAGTTTCAACAGTATGGATCTTATAGTTTCGGAAAAAAGTGGCTGTGACATACGGACGGACGGACAGAAATCTTCAAGGGTTCCGTTTTTTACTACGTAACCCTAAAAATGTATGGGTTTAAACCCACTACCAACACTGATTAAAATGTATCCATATAGCATGGTAGGTACTACGTATGTGTGTAAATAATATTCTTTTAGTATCAAGACAATAAGCTACTTATAGTTATTAAATACGTGACCTTTAGTTTTACCCTATAAGGTCAACCCCTTAGTAATATAGAGATTATCCATATTATATGAATATACATGAGTTTGTGTAAATACGCGTTATTTTTCCAAGCTTTCTTTTCAAGGCGAAACACGTGACAATAATTTAATGCGAGCTTCATCTGTCTCTTAGTTCAAATGCCTTCTACGCAATCTCGCACGTTTTTGCAAAAGGGGCTCAGCAAATGTTTATTTAGTGAGCATACCTGTAGGAGATATATTGCTGTACACTGAAGATAGATGGGACTGTCTCAACAATAAAAACATTGTTGATCATATTGTAATAATGAATAATATTCGAATTCACTAATCTTACAGAAACATACACAACATATCTTTTATCATTATCATCAGGCAGAAGGCGTCCACTGCTGAACATAGGCCTCCTCCTTAGAACGCCACTTCGAACGACAAAATGCCAGTTTCATCACGCCAGGTTATTCGTTACTTTCGCTATGTAGTCAGTCCACCTACTAGGAATGCTACCTACGCTGCGTTTACCTCCACTCTAGGACCTTTCTTCCCCATCGGTTGTCTGTTTTTCAAGCGATGTAAAGTATAAGATATGACGCGCCAAATCTTAAAGCTCATCTGCCGATTTGGTCGACAAAATGTTATAAATGTGGATACTGTATCATGGACCTGTAACCCGGCGGATATCACGAAAATAAAATAAAATCATGAAGAAAAATGAGCTCCTCAGAAAATTCTCCGTGGTACAGGCGATAAAGGTTAAAAAAGTTGAAAGACTGATTCCGGGCAGACATCAGAAATACATATTTTTAGTTATTATTTAGGTAATTTACATATTTTTCTTGACATTTTATTTTGATTTTGCATAAACCTGTTAATTGCCTTATTGATGTATTTATATTTTTTTATTTAAGTAATTAAATACTTGTGTATGCTGTTGCATTATCTGAATAAATAAATGAATTTAAATATTAAACCGTAAACAATTAAATATAATAATATAATTAACTCTTCATGATTGTGGATGTGAGGGAAGCGAGGGAGTAATGTCAGGATCGTGGCAAATGGTGCTCCATTGTCACTGCCTATCCCTGCGGCAAAAAGACGTAGTAATTTGATAGGTTTATTGATCAACTCTTTAAATCTTTTCCTATCAAAAATATAGAATACTTTCTAGTTCTGTTGATATTGCCAATAAACGGTTGCATGACGACGTTCGCGGAGCTATTTACCTGAATAATGCATGGACAGAATTAAATACCTCGGACGGTTCTCGATAGATAGTTGTGGTGGAATTATTTTCAACTATTTTCTATTTTATTTCGATTTGATTTATAACTCCTATATAGTTATTTATATTTTATACAGATCGTTATGGAAAGTGGACTATAGTTAACAAATAAAAATGTGTAGTTTACTTTTTAATATGAGATGCTAAAAACTCGACTATAAAACTGTAACTGACCGTATACTAAGTCGGTTTTTTCAGTCAAAGGCGCTTTGGACTAAGATAAAAAGTGTGATTTGCCATCCATCAGTAGCTCGCTCTAGACTGATGAGATTTTTTTGTTTTGTTTTATTTTACATTTCTATACTAAGCTACAAAAGTGCTTGTATCATAGAAGAAGTACATATATCAAAGATACAATGGTACCGGCTCTCGGTTTGTGTAACCATTGCACAACCACTACACCACGCCTTAATTTTAATAAAAATATTAATATATTCGTATATACTCGTATATTTTTTGAGTTATAAAAGTCTAATCTATATAAATAAGAAACAATCTGCATATTCTTTACCCCTAAACAATATCCAAATTTTGCTACAAGCCACGGAAAGTTGCTTTCTCATTCTTCCTATACAAAAGTTCTTAACATCCATTCTTAGGCCGTGACTAGAATATACATTGTTGGAACTTCTTTGAATTATCCTTAGACATTTCCACCCAATGAGGATCAACAAAGGTTTCCCGTTTTTGCCCTGATTAACAAAATTGTGTGGGAAGTATTTCTACTATGCGTATGTAACATATGTGATTCTCATTTATATGGATACTACATCATTATCATTCTTAAACCAACTTTTTGCTTCTGCTCTTTTTCTTTCGTACTCGTATATTTTATTAAAGAATTCGCGTCTTGTATTTGATTTCACTTCACATTTTTTCAACATCAGTATCGTGACAAGTGGCGCTTCATTGTCTTTGCCTATCCCTTTGGGAAAAAGGCGTGACAATTTGATTGATTGATTATTTCAACATTTATTATTCAATCAATCAAATTGTCACGCCTTTTTCCCACAGCGATAGGCAGAGACAATGGAGCGCCACTTGCCACGATTCTGACACAACTTGCTCGCTTCCTTCACATTTACAATTCTCTTCATACAAGCTCTATGGTTATGGCTCCATTCCCACAGGGATATGCAGTGATAATAAAGAGCCACTACAACTCTTTCGCTTCCTCCACTTCTACAATTTATTTTATTGTGACCGACAGCTACTACTGTTACTTATGCTGCAAAACTAGTTTCATCCATTATGCCGGCCTAGTTGGAAATGGAAACTTTTAAGATGTTCCATTACTTCACACTCTGTACGTTGGTAGTTCTACCCGGGATTCTGACTGGGCGAATCACCACCTACATATCTACCTATCAAAGTCCGTCACACAATTTTCTCATTATTATACACATTAAAAGTTGACTATAAAAATAAAAACATCTGAATGTCGTTTATTATAAGCGATAAAAACTATTTTCATGATATCCAAATAACAATAAATTCTATAGAGACAGACAGTACGGTATAAAGACAAATATAAAAGTAAGAAATCTGAGAAAAACAATTGGTACCGTTTTTGGTTTGTTTTACAGGGATCAGTTTGTGTATTTACTTTCTATTGTAAATATTTATTGGAATAGGAATTTCCAAAATCAATTACTGAACTGTCTAAAACATCGATAGTCTTTTTATTTTCGGACTTCGAATTAAAAATTTAACAAGAATTTAGGTTTAAATACTTTAATGGTAATTATAATTATAAGAAACATTATCTAATTATAAATAATTGAAAAAGAAATTTCGAGCTTGATTGATTCCATTATAATCACATTTTTTCGCAAACTTTAATCTAAAAATAAGATAATTGTTTTAACGACCCGCATACAGAGTTGGTAATACACCAGTCCATAATGCGCAAGTCCCGGGTTCGATTCCCTGTCGAAGTAATGATTTGTTTCATATCGACTGTGGTATAGTGGCAGTGCAATGGTTACACAAACCGAGAGCACGAATTCGAAACCACCCACCAGTACCAATGTATCTTTAATATATGTACTTTGGTTGTCCTGTTTCTATGATACAAGCACTTTAGTAGCTTAGTATAGAAATGTGAATAAAAAAAAAATTAAATATATTTTTGTACAGCACAAATATCCAAATATACAAATAATAAATCTAATAAATATCGAATAAAAAAACGGTTTTTTCAGTCGTGGTCACTCTTGGACCTCCTCTTGCTTATCATCAGGCGGGTCGAGGTCATAAATCGTGTTACAATAATAATAATAAAAAATAGGCAGATATTATATGCTCTGGGTCTGCGCGTTAAGTAGTTATTTGCCCAGTAGGTATGCAGACCGTGAAGTAACTCAGTCGCGTTTTGGGCCTAGCTTAAAATTAAATTGTTTTATTAAATTTATTTGAACAACAAACAGTAATCAACAAACAAGTAAGTATTTTACAATATGAATACCAGATAGTGCCAAAAAGTGTATATTGAAAACTAATAGTTGTATTGTAAAAGTAATAGTTGATATTAAAAACTAGTCATACAATCTAAAACCTATGTACTCGTAAACAAAATAAATAATAAGATGTAAACTAGAATTCTGTGCTTATAAAGAACTTAAGGGAACAAGAAAGTTTTTTTAATTCTGCATGATGATATTGAACACAAATTTCCAATTGAAACGGGCTTTTCAACTAGGCCAGAATAGTGGATGCGACTACTTCTTATAGTTATTTACTGTAGTGGCTTAGGTCGAAGGGTCGAAGGGGACTTATGAAGATCCACGATTAAATAAAAAATATTTATATATTTTTTAAGTATTGAGGTTAAACGATTTTCCCGCGAAAAGCTGAAGTATCATTTCGACAAATTCTAATCTACGTTTCGTTACACAAGCCGAAGGAAAGTTTAGGCCTATCATTATACCTACTTGTAGCAAGAGTGATTAATAGTCGTTCCGGTTGGATTAACTTTAGCCTCACCTGTAAAGGGCTCATCCTTTCAGAAATTGCCCTTTAAATTGTTCTCAAACATAATTAGACGGAAATGGCAAAATGTCAAACACCGATGATGGGGTTTGATAATGTAGTTAAAACTATCAAAAGTTTATGTTTACGTCAATTAAATTTTGGACAGGTGAAGTTTTGAACACTGATGATGTGCAGTGTGCAGTGTTGTGTATTGATAAACAAACTTGCATGTTTACTATATAAATTCTAAATTGCCTTGGCGACTTGTATCACATATCACGCCTTTTGAGTGACCTTTTTATTAACATTTTTACATTGTGCTACTAAAAGTGGTATCATAGAAACAGAACAACTAAAGTACATATTTTTATCATACATTTCTATACTAAGCTACTAAAGTGCTTGTATCATAGAAGCAAGACAACAAAAGTACATATATCAAAGATAAATTGGTACCGGTGAGTGGTTTCAAACCCGTGCCACTCGGCTTGCGTAGCCATGGCACTGCCACTACACCACGGTCGCTTTTGCGATTTCAAAGATACAGCGGGTTTGAACCGGGGGCTCTCTGTTTACGTGACCATTACACCACCATAGTTATAAATTGTCAAACCATATTTGAATAATTTACCAATATGTTTTTTTTATACATATGTATACTTCATATTTATTTACAATTGTTCTTTGACCCATATCATAAATAAAGCGTGAACGTAATGCAATTTGTACGCGTATAGGAGACAGACAGCTTTATCAAGAGATGTCAGACTAAGATGTAGGTTTCTCATTCTGTCAACCACCTACGACCAATCACCAAGTCATTGATTGATATGCGTTGTCGGATCACGGCTTCTAAAACCTCTATCTCAATTTGACTTCCTTATTTCGCAGATTTTTCTTTATCTTTATTTCGAAAGTCTTTACTGTGTTGTAGTATTTCTTCTATTTTCTTACCAATAAAGGATTTTATTATTAATAAAAATGGACCATTTAAAATATACCTTTGAAATGCTTGTTGTGTAACAGTAATTTAAAAAAAAAATGAGAAATATTTTCTTAACAATACTTATCAATTTATATTCTAAATTATTGTTGTCGTTTTCATGACCTTACCCTCTTTATAACTACTTAAATTTCGATGCTTCCATGGATTGAATAGGTTATTTATCACGTTGAAAATAAAGATTTTATATTCGCTATAAAGATTGAATAACGTTCGAAAAGTTTACCTAGAATTTGTTATTTGTTACCTTTGTGGGTCACCCACTTAA
The DNA here is from genome assembly GCA_905220615.1 of Tinea trinotella. Lineage (NCBI taxonomy): Eukaryota > Metazoa > Arthropoda > Insecta > Lepidoptera > Tineidae > Tinea > Tinea trinotella. The sequence continues at coordinate 7,222,468 of HG992310.1, forward strand.
GAAAAATAACACTACGTGATTTTTCTAACACACTTTGTGCAGGAAAGGGAAAAAACCTTGAAAAACAAACTTGTGTGATAATACCACGTTTTATCAACATGAACGTGATATTTCTTCAGGAAATGGTTTATAAACTTTTCATATAAAATAAAGGGAAATAAGCAAGCTTTTAATTTATCACCTCGTTAATGACTTTAATTTAAGTTGTGTTGAGTTTCAACTCTGAACTCTAGCATAGTAATGTGCCTCAATTTTTACTGTAAAGCTTTCAGGGAGTTGGCATCGAATGTTAGAGAAAAGGGGTTTTTAAGAGCTTTTCTAAATAAAAGAGGAAAACACTCGTTAGTGAAAGTCTGTTTGTAAAATATTTACACGAATGCAGGCCATGAAAGCTACGATTTATATGTCAACTCGAAATTCAATTTGTTACAACTTTGTGCAATAAATTTTCGGTTCGAGTTACGTAGTTCTCTGTTCCTATTTTAGTGCTTTGTTACGATTCAAATGGAATGTTCTCGTAGGAATTTTGATTAAATGTGCAATTAAAAACAATCTTTATTTTAATAATCTTTTGTATATGTATATTTTAGGAGGATATGCAAAAGTTTCTTTATTATAACCTTAGAGTATACCTCAGTATACATACGGCTAATGTAAACTCTAAGGCCACACCACTGAGCTTGTATGAAGAGAATTGTGGATGTGCCAGGATCGTGGAAAGTGGCCCTTTATTGTATCTAACTATCCTTGTAGAAATAGAATAGGTGACTTTTTATTTGATATGTTTTAAACCCACCGAGTTACTTTTCATTATCTGTTTATATTGTTTTTCGTAATCGTTTCTAATCCTACTCATGTGGTGTTGGAAAGTTGCCATTGTCGTTCCGGATGTCGCATCGAACAAACCGTCTGGATCAGTTTACTATTCAGTGTTCATATTCAACGTTTGCGGCAAAGATAAATTGTTTGACTATAAATTGTTTAAAGACAGAGTAGAGTAGATGCATTTCTTCTAGAGATGATTTTATGGGTCGTTTGATAATAGTATTGATAAATAAAACTGTAATAAGCAGTCTATGCCGACTTAGTTGGAACTGGCAGCTTACAAGCTAATCCCGAAACGTGACTTAGTTCTCTATATTTTTAAGTAGTTATACGAATACTATTTCGGATCGGCAGACTAAGCAATACTGCCTACTATTCTTTATTATAAAGATGTATACACAGGGCCGTCTTTACCCGGGGGTTCAAGGGGTGCAGTGCACCCGGGCGCAGAGTCCTAGGGGGCGCATGCCGACCGCCATCAATTTATTTTTTATTTTTTATTGTGACTCGACATATGACAGCACCCCGCTTGATGTTAAGCCAAAGTGTGGTCCATGAATGAATGTCACTGCTACTACAATTTAATAACTGTGAGTAGCAATCACATCCACTATGCCGGCCTAGTGGATTTTCGATAGGTACCTACTATACTGAGACCACGCGAGCGGAGCCTTGACTTTCGCACCCCAGCGCTGAATATGCTTAAGACGGCCCTGTATATACATACCTACCTACAGCACAGCAAGTGCTCATTACGATAAAAATAATGTCGAACAAACAAAACGCCTTCCAAGGCCATGACGTATTTGTTATAATATTTTTTTGTAATATTATCATAATTTTTAGTAATATTTTCGTACTCGTAGACGTCAATAAATTCAGACAAGCATCGTTACTTTCAAACAGCACAATAGTTCTCTCGGTTAAAATAACCTTTATTGTACGTGTTTCTCGAGATGTTTCACAAAATAAAAAGGAGAAAAAGGAATTTATTTTCACCTAAGGCATTTGTACGAAAAATGGGTTCGTTTGACTCAACAAAGGAGTCGGTCGTGGCGGCTTTCCTATCTTGTGGCTAAGGACACTTATACACAGGCCGCTGTCTTACTTAATCGTATACAGGCTCGACAATATAAAGGATTATAAATAACTCTTTCTAGAAAATTCGAAACGTCATTTTTCTCATTCTCCCGGGGCGGATCGCAGACATGAATAAATGTCATCCACTTATTTATGTAATATCTACTTTTTTGTGTAATAAGATATAATCATAAGCGAAACAAAATCTGCACCATTGTTGTTTTGCCGAATAATATTGGAATATTAAGCTCAAGACTTAAGGCTAATAAATAAGTTTTTATTATTATTTAATTTTATTGTCCTTCTGCTAGGCAAATGTCACCTAGGAAAAGAAGTAGTCATTGTAAAACACGTTAGTTAGTTATCAACCCGGCAATATACAACGTGGTGCCATCAGTTGGAAAAACTGCACGAGACGAAAAGATAGAATTAAATAATTTCAAATAGACACAAGAATACATATGTACTGACCATGTTTTTATTGATAACATGATAGCGATAGCTATAATGTAAAAAGTTGATGATTTACCGTATAGATAAGCAATTGGTCATCACTTTAAAAGTAAACTTTGGCAAGAAATACGACCGGATGTCCGAAAAAAAATATCTTGGCTTATTCAGAGAGAGGTTGATAACATTTGGCACAGAGTTATAACGGGTAATGAATGAATGTTTAATGTAAACATATTTTGTTTATTTGTAGATGATAACTAATAACTCTAGAATAAATGGATAATTGTATTGAAAGGATTTAAATACTTTGATTGTTCTTTTATGGATATAGTTCAAATTTTGGGTATAGCAAAACCAAATTATCAGTAAAAATATTCTGAAAATAAGTCAGTGTGTAAATATGAAAATATATTTAGAAATGTATTCGTAGAATTGTACCTAAATTAAGTTTAGAAGGGATTAGGAGCTCTTTATTTATTTCTAAACACGTAGAGCCCATTTTGTGCCGAGGCGTGTGAAATTACGAAATTACAATTAGCGAAATTGCTCCGCCTAAAGCAAATATTTCATTTCTGATATTACAAATAACCATTATAACATTTTCAAACATTGGTTTGCTGGCTTAATTTGTAGACATTAAGCTCCTATTTCAAATTATCTAATATAATACAAATTTATTGCCATCGTTATCTGTTATCCTTTATTTTAATAATAATATTGATTCGTACAGTTTTAAAACTCTATGTGTAAATAAAACAATGGGTAATTTGATTATGTGTACTACAATTTGAAATTTAAAAGTACCTATTATGACAAATTAAACCAAATAAAACTAACCGGGGGTACAAACTATGAACTATTAAGTTAATTTATAATATAGATATAACTTTTATTTTAAATACAATAAATGTGAATATTAGTGGTTTGTTTTTAATATCAATTAGAATACAGATTATTTATTGTAAAAGGTGACTTGCCTTTTGTTTCATAAATTATTTAATTATAAGTAATGAATATATTAATCAGGGACTAGTATGATCATCAATTTGCTAGCCACCCGAAAGAAGTAAATTTTATAGGATTGGAGGCCAGCCAAAAATACAATAACATATTAAATGAACAACATAATATAGTCTATCTGTATAAGTTATTGTAGTAATGAAAATTGGATGGAAAATTTCATGCATTGAGCGACAAACGCCGCCAACGCCGGTTTTGATCTCTATCCGCTGCTAACCGATGTGCACGCGTTATTTTATTCTATCCTATTTTCCTTACTTTGTATAATAATAGACGACATATGCGGGGCTTGATGTTAGGCTGGAGTGTAGTCCATGAATGGATGCCACTGCTACTACAATTCAATAACTATGAGTAGCAATCACGTGCACTATGTCGGCCTAGATGGAGCCGGCAACTTACAAGCTGATCCTGAAACGTGACCAAATCACTACACGGTCTGTATACTTGTAAGTGGTGGTACTACCCCGGATCTGGGCAGACTGGGTACCACTGCCTACCACTCTTTGATAACCAGACCCAAAGCAAATATCCATCTCTTTTTTTTTATTAAAAAATATTTGCAATATTTAATATTATTAAATATTACAAATAAAAGCTATGAAACAAATATTTGTTCCGACCGGGGATCGAACCCGGGACTTTACGCGCAACAAACCAATCGCTTAACCGTTCGTCCACGCCTGTCGTCATATGTAACTAAAAAGGTAAGGCGATAAATCCTTTACTAACATACGTATACAGCTTAAGGGCAGCTCAACGTATATTAGTAGATAAAACATTAACTGTGAGAGTTTACATGCAATAGTCCATTAAATGTGATATACGAAGCGTATATAATAGGTACTCCTTCCTAGTTTTACCCATTTCAGTTAATTACAGCCTTAAATAACTCTAAATTATCACACTAACATGAGTATACGCTTGATTGTACATTTTCAAAACAATTTTGTTTGTAACACACTGTTGTTTACTTATTTAGTAATTACCTATACAAATTTTATTTGTATAATTAACTCTTTTCTATTTAATTAGGACTGGAGACGGAAAGGCTGGCACTTATTTCTGCTAACGTATTAGCCTCACTATCTCGTACAAAGGGGAAATGTTGCCAGTCTCCTTGAGGACTACCTCTGATGTGACGGCATTAGATTATATTTTTTATTTATAGTTTAATTATAGTTAATAAACTTTTGATTTTATCTGTTGTTCAATAAAGGTTTATTTTTTGTTTAATTAAATTCAACGAGAGAGGGTTTCTAAAGAGAAAATATAAAGAATATAAATAAAACTAAAATTTGTTTCATCCAACTTAAAAATACATATTTTCCTTCCACAAACTCTTCACAGAACTGCCGCAAATCTAACACAAAACAATCACTTACTCATAAATTGCATCACAAATATATTATACTATAAATAGGCTATTGCATAGCGAAAAAACTTTGTATAAAAAACAATTAATATATTGTTAACATTAACAGTTATTTGTACCAAAAATTGTAATTTACAAATTCGTAAAAAGTTACGAATAAGTAGAATGTATGTATGTTGTGTGTGTCGTGTATGTTATCTGAAAACACAAAATTTTATTATTATATGCAAAATGTAAACTTAGCATTAGTCTTAAGTAAATAAATGTTTAATATAAATCGTTATAATATTTTATTAGATTTTATGCGAACATTGATTAATGAATTAAACAACCACGACCCTGACCACGATAGCTGCAAATCTCTCGAAACGTCGGAATAATAAAATAAAATTGTAAAATCAAAACCAAAATAAACGCGATAGTAAGCCGCATAAAATTTGTTTAATTCATAAATCGTTATGAAATGGCACGTATCAGACTCTAAGATGGAACCCTACACAAGAGCTTGAAAATAACAAAACCGAAATACAAAACGCGAAACAGTTCCCATGAGGGCCAACCAACGTAACCATGCGTGACAAAAACAATTAATGAAATATTCAGCCGTCGCGTCGCATCTCTTATAGGCCTTGATAATTAAGCGCTTTTTTATTGTAGTGGGTGTGACTGCTACTTACAGTTATTTAACTGTGGCAACAGTCATCTCCATTCATAGACCGCACTCCAGCTTCACATCAGGTGGGGCACAGTCAGATGTCGAGTTACAATAAAAAAATATGAGTTGACATCTGACCTCGATTGGCCAGATGATGATTGGAAGATCTTACACAATCGCCCGGACTCATGTTCAATCTCATCGCAATGATAATGGGCTTGAAATTCATTGTCATTGTCATTAGAGTTAGGCGGTCGCCCCCTGATCCCGAGTGACATAACCAGCCTTGACTATTGATTAAATTCAAGTGTTCTTCGAGGGTATTTAATTTTGATTTTTTATTGTGACTCGTCACATGACAGCATCCCGCTTGATGTTAAGCCTAATTGTGGTCCATGAATGAATGTCACTGTTACTACAATTCAATAACTGTGAGTAGCAATCACATCCACTATGCCGGCCTAGATGGACCGGCAACTTACAAGCTGATTCCGAAACGTGACCAAATCACTTCACAGTGTATATACTTGTAAGTGGTGGTACTACTCCGGATCGGCAGACTGGGTACCACTGCCTACCACTGTTTGATAACCAGACCCGAAGCAAATATCCTGCTCTCTTTTTTTTTTATTAACAAATATTTGCAATAATTAATGTTATTAAATATTACAAATAAAAGCTATAAAACAAATATTTGCTCCGACCGGGAATCGAACCCGGGACTTTACGCGCAACAAACCAATCGCTAAACCGTTCGTCCACGCCTGTCGTCAATATAGTAGGTAATATGGTGTTTATATTGTCATCTTAACAAATATAACAATCCTAACAAATATAAATACCATAAAGGTTTGCGCGACCTTTCAGTTACTTTATTACACCAACTTGCAACTTCAGTTACAACTTGTGCAGAAGGTCGCACAGTGCCATAGGGATTTCGTATCTTTATTATCTTAATACTTCACATGGTTAACTTAAGGGTAATAAAATGTAACCAAAGGGTACAGCGTTCCCATATCTTTCCTGAAGATATATTTTTTATATGTTTAAGTCCTAAGTTATTATGTTTTTATGGGTAAGTATCTAAAAATAAATTTTATGCGCACGCTGGATTGCCAGAAGTACGATGTATTAATACAAATTGTCTCAGAATTGTGGAAAGTGGCGTCGTTCCTTCATTTCAACCTAATCCTGTGGGAATAAGGGCGTGGGAATTGTTGAAAGATTTACTCATTTTTGTTTTATTTAGGATTCTTTATTAGAAGGTCTCCTTTACCATAGTGCCTGGTAAAAGTGCCTGTGCGAAGTACGAAGTGCCTTCTAAGTTCTCTGGCTATTTAGTTTGTTATTTTTTCATTTGTCTAATGACGCAATAAAATAACTTATATATCGATTGAAAGTCGATTTAGAACCAGTTAAAATCGAATACTTGATATGAGTGGTAACAGTGGTGCCAGTCTGCCGATCCTAGGCCGGCAAAGTAGATGTGACTGCTATTTACAGTTATTTAACAGTAGCAGCAGTCATCTCTATTAATGGACCGCACTTCAGCCTAACATCAGGCGAGTTGCTGTGATATGACGAGTCACAATAATAAATAAAAACTTCCAAATACAAACGATGTCAATATCATATTTATATTTGTCATGTCAACCAATTCTCGACCCTTACAAGACATATCCTAACCTGCTGGTTTCCTGCAACGTATCACAGGTCGTCAGTCCATCTTGTGGGTGGATGTCTTACCCACATTTTCCCGTACGTGGTTTCTATTCGAGGACTTTATTACCCCAACGGCCATCTGTTCTACGAGCTATGTGCTAAATATTTTAATTATTAAAATGTGTAAGTAGTGGGTTATTTTTTTGTGTTTTACATTTCTATACTAAGCTGTTAAATATACATGTATCATAGAAAGTAGCAAGAGGTTTTTGAACCGGAAGCTCTTGGTTTGCGAGACCATATTTACCACCAAACCACGGTCGCCGTAGGTTTAGGTATTTTGCAAATTTTACCAGATTCAAAGATGATTCATAATATGAAATAATTACAATATGAATGAATACCTGAATATATTTACACTTTTCCCTTTGCGTTATTTCTTTGTCTCTATAGCATATATTTTTTTATTTTCTTATTATTTTTTTTTTATTTACATTTCTATACTAAGCTACTAAAGTGCTTGTATCATAGAAACAGGACAACCAAAGTACATAATATATCAAAGATAAATTGGTACCGGTGGGTGGTCTCGAACGCACGAGTTTGTGTAACCATTGATTGCACTGCCACACCACCACGGTCGCCTTTACATAAAATTACATAAAACGGTCTTATATTTCTTATAAAAAAGAGCAGAGGTTTGCAGGGCCCATAACTGTAGAGTCTATATTATGAGAAGTATGTACGTAAGGAAAGCATGAGAGTTATGTCATAATCGTGGAAAATGGTGCAACCTTGTTGCCTCTCCTATACATAGCGAAATTAAGTCGTGACAATTGATAATGATAAATAAGTATATATAATTTATTTATGATGTACTTATGTGTAGTTAAATGTAGTTTTAAGGTATATTTATTATCTATTTGTTGTTTTAGTCTTATGACATGTCATTGCACCTACTTACCATTGATACTGGTTTTAATGTCCTCAAGGTTTGGCTGTCAGAGAATGTCTAACGGCATAAAGTCTGCCTTTGTACATAGTGCAATTAAGTTTAAAACAAATAAATAAATGATTAAATTTCTCTTCAAACATATTTTTTATTAATTTGTGGCATATTCTTTTTATATGATTTTTTAATTCCATTTTTATTACTAATTTATGTTTTCTTTTTATTGTAACTCAACATTAGACCTCGACCTGCCTGATGGTAAGCACGATGGAGGTCCAAAGTGACGATAACCGAAAAAATCGTCTCAGTTCACGGCTGCCTCAGTCGCCGTCACTATGCCTGCTATAATAATTTTTCCCCCAATTTATATTTTATGTATTGTTTATTCGGCGAAATTGTTGTGTTAATATTATACGAAGTGCTACTTCCAAGTACAATAAAACTCAAAACGTGGAGGATTTTTTAAGTACCATTCTCGTGAAATCGTTGTTACGTATTTCGTGAGAAGTCTGAAGCATCACAATGATCTCAGTTTTACGATCTATGTAAAACGATTCCTTTTTATAGAAGAAAATGAGTGTTTCTTCACAAACAACGATTAGATAAACATAAGAGTATAGAACAGTGAAATATATAGAGAAATAGGAAGAGTCACCGGAGTGCTATCCTGACGCAACTCTCTCGCTTTCTTCACCACCACAATTATTTTCATACAGGCTCTATGGTTACGCTGGAGTGCTATTCGTAGGTGGAGGCAAGGCATCTACACATGTCTGGAAAAGGCAGTAGTATCCGCTATGCTAGCCTAGTCAAAAACTATCCACTTGGCGACAGGCGTATTGGTTACCACAACCAGTCCGTTACGCAAAAAGTCTCGTTTTCGATTCCCGGCCGAAGCAAATATTCATAGCTATAATTTGAATAAATTTAAAAATATTCCTTAATAAAAAAAGCGGATATTTGCTCCGGGATATTTGCTAGTTGTGAAAGAGTGGTAGGCAGCGGTGCAAGTATACAGACCGTGAAATGACTTAGTCACGTTTCAGGATCAGCTTGCAAGCTGGTTATAGTAGATAAGACTGCTGCTATAGTTATTTAACTTCCAATCACTTTCATTCAATGACCGCACTTCAGCTTAAAATCAGGCGGGGTGCTGTCATATGTCGAGCCACAATAATAAAGCTGACCCCGAAGTATAAATTTTATAAATAACTAGCTGCGTAACCTGGCGTTGCCCAGGTCAATCATCAGTTTTTTTTATCAATTTTTAAATAATCAGTATTTTGTAACATGAAAAAGTAGTATAGTGAATAAACTATTATAGTTGTATATATGCCATCGCAGACTTTTTTGTAGAGTTTAATGTGTTCTTTAAAATTGTAGAACATTATTTTGTTCTATCGTCAATAATTTTCGCAGGGTACGCGATGTAAAGAATTTTATGAGTAATTTTTTTACACCTTAGGTTACATTATTCGAGATTTCGTACGGCACCCTAAACTTTTTGAAAATCCAATATAGCCTATGTTACTTACAACACACGTTTTATTCATTACAAACATATACACACACAAAAATACAAATCTTTCCTTTTTATAATATTAGTATAGAAGACGTTTAATAAACTTAGTGTGGTATGCAGATAATTAGTAGTCATTGGCTTAGTCTACCGATCCGGGACTGCACACTATAAAAGTGTACAGAGCTTTTAGTGACTCATTAGCGTTTCGGGACCATCGTAAAAGTAACTAATTTCAACAAGGGCGGCATAGAGGAAGCTGCTTGCAATTATTTAACTGTAGATTCCGCGCTCCAGCTTAACATCAAGCGAGTGCTGTTTCACCACAAATATATCTTTAAAATATATTTGTTATACAAAATCTTATATTTGCAATAAAGTTTCTAATTCAATTATTAATTTATTTATCAAGTAAACCAAAAACAATATTATTCCATATATTATAAAAATATTCGGAAGAAAATATTATTTACTTTTGATATCATAAAATTGTCAGAACTTTTAATATGTATGATTGCACAAAGTGTATTTGCGCATACATTTGCAGCCTTTTTGATGACATTCATGGTTGACCTATTTTAGATATATTTATGAAATTCTATATCTGAAATTGTTTATTCGTCAATTCAGGTTGTTTATGTGCTTTTATAGTCGTATTTTCATATATTTTAATTTTAATAATTTGTTTATTAAGCATACACAAACGTAAATATACGAGTAGCATACCTAAAACTATGGTACATCTCCTTTAAATACTTATACACTTATACTCCTTTGAATATTTATACTCAATACTCAGATATTATAAAAGTCATATATTTTAATTTTAATAATTTGTTTATTAAGCATACACAAACGTAAATATACGAGTAGCATACCTAAAACTATGGTACATCTCCTTTAAATACTTATACACTTATACTCCTTTAAATATTTATACTCAATACTCAGATATTATAAAAGTTTTCAACAATAATCTTCATTTGACAGAATTAACAAATCACAAAAATAGTTAAAAACTAATTAAAAACTAAATATTAATAAATAAAATTACGACTATTCGATGGGCGTAGTGTGCCGAGGACCATCGCCGCGTTCCCCCGTTGAACAGCGAGGCTGACCCTTTGAACGAGATATTCTCTACTCAAAGGGTCGCCCGTCGCCAAGTAGAGTTTCTCGCCAAGCTCGCGGGAGAACACAAGAGCCTCCTCGGACCACGGGCCCATCGTTTCAACTGCAAATGGAATGAAATGGTGATTGATGATGATCTCCGCGTACTTGTTGCGCTTAAGGCGTGCGGCTGATTCTTCAGCGGCCCCAGGTTTCTTATGGCTGGATGTCACATGTGACTGACAGAGTGTGTCAAAAAAAAGTTATAAAAGTTGCATTTGAGTAGGTACATTAATAAAAATACACTTAAACCCTAATAACTTTAGAATAATTGAGTGTAATAAATATAAAGGATTATCTAATAAAATGTACAACTCAAACAATATTTGACAATAAACCTTAGATCTATGAAGTACATATATGTACAAAAATGTTCTCTTATTTACATTACATATAAAGACATAAAAGTGGATTCGTAAGGTTGGAAGGTTAGTCGTAAAATGAGGGAAGGGAGCGAGTTATCTCACGATCCCAAGATTTGAAGTAGAATGTTTAAGGTTTACATGAATTTGAGGATTTAACCCTTTCAACTTGACCAGAAATGTAAAGAACCAATTTATATTATAAGTTTCTATGATCTTGACCTTTAGATACGCTTCACTTGGTATGGTATAGTATTTTATAAAAAGTCGTATTTGATGTCTTGAATGTTTTTTTTATCTTAAGGGCAGTTCAAGTATTTATTTATTTAGATCCTTTATTGCATCAAAATAAACTTAAAGATATATACTAAAGCGAGTTTAATGCCTATTAGGCATTCTCTAACAACTAAACTTTGGGATGATGAGTATTGACTACTCAGTCGCGTTTCGAAATCAGCTTGAAAATTGCCATTACTATGCCAGCATAGTGGTTGCTAATGCTATTTGCAGTTATGTATCTGTAGTAGCAATCGCCTCTATTCATCGGACTCCAGCTTAACATCAAGTGAGGGTGCTGTCAAATAAATCTTTTCATTAGCCTGCATTGTGACAGCGTCATAGGCAACCGTAAAACCATTAATATGTCGAGTCTCAATAAAAATGCTATGATGCTTAAAGAATACCAATTGCCTGTAATAAATATTATCTGTAGATATGAATTCACGTTTTCCACATTGAGTATTATATTACAAGTAATGGTTCTCGAGGCAACGCGAAAACCAGAATTTATGCCACGTTGTTCCTACACTCATGAATTTATAATTCCGAACTAAGCAGAGTTTTCAAGTTTGGTTTTATTAACTTATGCAAATGGTAACAGCATATTTATACTATAGCACATTTTAACGGTTCTTTTATTAGAGATTTGTTTTATGTATTGTGTGTGGCGCGACATATGACAACTCCCTGGTAGATGTTAAGCTGAAGTGCAGTCAATTAATGAAGAAGACTACAGTTAAATCGAATATGCCGGCCTAGTTGAAACCGAAAGTGATAGTAACCCAGATCGGTAGACTGGGCAAATGATTGCCAACTGTCTTGAATGATGTGATTACTACTCTTGCAGAACAGAGACAAAGAAAGTTGGGTTGCCTAGTGCCCATAACCGTAGAGCTTGTGTGCCATAAAAGAATTGTGGATGTCAGGGAAGCGAGGGAGTTGTGCCAGGGTCGTGGTAAGTGACTTCTTTGTCTCTGCCTATCCCTGTGGGAAAAAGGTATGAATATTTGATTGATTATTTGATTTGAAAGAACTGAGCCCGAATCATATATTTATTTCTTTTAATATTTTAAATATTACCATAAAATGCTATAAAATAATTCTTTGCTCCGACCGGGAATCGAACCGAGGACTTACTCGTAGCAGACTTGTGTAGCGTAATCAATGCGCCACTCGATTCGTTAGAATTAAGGGCGAAAAGATTTTTAATAGAAGCGTATAAGTCATTATAATAGCGAGATCTTTTCACTTAAGTCAATTCGTGTCACAGTAATTTGTGACCCGAGATAGCGAGATCATTGTATTATCTTTCCCTCGTACAAAAGCACTCGGGTACATATTTAATTTCCCCGGAAGATAGAGCAGGTCACTTATCCGGGACACGAGAAAATTCGTGAACCATTCCAGAAGATGTAGGTTTATTGCGTAGGACGTGTACTTACCTACTGGTATTACAAAGTAACACGAGAGGATTTCTTTTCTTTCCTTTTGTTAAAGTGTACATTCTTTCTAAAAAGAAATCGTCTCCGAGCACATTTTACAAATTGCGGTTTGACATGGAATAATGTAGGGAAATGTTACTATGCTTTAGAAAATATTTTATACACTATGTTTAAAGGCATTGCCGCTAGACGTTAACAAAATAATAATAGGAATAAATACACTCCAATAAACGTTAAATGTATAGAAAATATATACTTACATAAATTGAAAGCTCATAATATATTTTTTTTATTGTGACACGACATCTGACCTCGTCCCGCCTAAAAGTATTATACAAATACTAAATATTATAAAAATGTATGAAGGTAAAATGTAGATATTAATACAACGAACACAACTATTATTCTTTACCAAATATATAATTATAAAATATTTACGAGATTTATATTTAAAATAAAATAGTAAAAAAGAGTTTTTGTGAATTCTTTGCAGAAATTGTGAATTTCCATGAAATCATCACAGCTTTGTGAATAGAAATCACAGTTTATTTTTATTTAAGCTTTTTTTTTATTTAAGCTTTATTTATATTTCATTCTAAACATTGTAATAATATAAAAATAAATCGGAATATCGATATTAATGTCTGAATGGAGTCTATTTCGCGACAAAGGTAACATATAGACTTGGTTGAGCAAAATGTTGCACACTGGGGAAATAACGAAATCGAGTTTACGATAGACCACTTCAAACCAATTCAAACTGGCTTCTCAAATAATGAAACAGTCAACGATAAAAATAAGTATATGCCGAGGACTTTGCCACTGTTACAAGAATGCTGTCATGATACAATTTTCACTATTTACAATTCTAAATTACATCTATTAAATTTTACAGCGCTCAATCCTTTTTTATCATATTTTTTACATTTCTTTACTAAGCTACTAAGCGTCTTTGTAAATTATAAAAACTGGACTATTATAAAAATACTTTTATATAGGTATAGGTGTATATATATTTTATCTAACCTAGACTGGTCTGATGGTAAACAAGAGGAAGCTCAAGAGCGCCGACGACAAAAACAACCGCTTCAGTATACGAATGCACCAGTCGTCGTATTCGTTTCGAAGCACTGGACCGTGGACATCTAATTAATCTCATCACTTTGATTTATAAATAAGTATATTACATATTTACGTAAACAGCAGATGTGATTACACATTATTCTTCTTCTTTTTTATTAATCATTTCTCTACTAAGCTACTAAAGTGCTTGTATTATAGAAACTGGACAACCTAAGTACATATATCAAAGATACATTGGTTTCGAACCCGTGCTCTCGGTTTGCATAACCATTGCACTGCCACTACACCAACGTCGCCTTATTATTTCAAATTCAAATTATTTAAGTAGGCTGAATTCAGCACTTTTGAACGTCATAATATTACAGCTGTATATAAATTTAATTACTAAATTATTTAACTAGGTAAATTAATTAATAAGTAGCAGCTGTAAAGAGGCATTGTCAACTTAAAATTATTAAATGAGAAGCTGCTGTAAAAGGCATTGTCAACTTATTTAACATCAAATTTTACATTACGAGTATAAATCTGTGAATTAAAGGTCTGCGTAAGACACTGTGTTTCATGACAACCCCGTCTTTCCCTCACTCATACAGCATTCTATATGTATCTAAAAAAAGTACAAAAGGAAAAAATAACAAAACAGGAAATAAAAATATTATGCAATATTCGTTAGTAAAAATATCAGTATGTTGTTTTATTAGGGTAATCCAAAATCATTTTATTAAAATTTATGATACAATTTTGTGAATCCCGCATTAACTGAATTGCTTTCAAAGGTCGTACGTAAAATTATATGGGGCTGAGGGTGAAAGGTAAACAGGACATAATAGCAATAACCAAATTACATACGAATAGAATTAAATTTCTATTTGCGTTTGCTGAACATGAGTTATTAGGAAAATTAAATAAATAGTTTTTTAGGTCGTGCGTTTATTTAACAACTAAAAATTGAATTTTTATTGTGGCTTTACGGCACACCGTCAATAAATGAAGGCGACTATTCTACAGATAGATAGCTGCAAGCAGCAGTCCAATTTACTACGCTGCTCTACTTGGAACTACTACCAAAACGCGACCAAGTCATTTTACGGTCTCAACATTTGAAAGCTGCTAAAATGACTACCACTTTTTGAAGGCTATATTAAGTATATACATTATAAATCTGTGAATTAAAGGTCCTTGTACTAGGTCTGCGTAAGACATACAGCATTCTATATGTATTTTAAAAAAAAGAAAATTCCTAAACAAATTCTTTGCGGCTTACTATCGCGTTTATTTTTTATTAATGATTACCTTAGGTATTAATTACCGTTTGAACGACGGCGACAGAACTCAGTTTACGGTTGTCTTAGTTGCTTTCAATATGCCAGCCACAATTATTTTTTCCCGCTTAAAAGTTCTAAATTTATAGTACTCGTAACAGTACTTAAGAGAGAATGTATACATATATTTGTATACATATACAGAATTAGTGTAATACCTAGTTTATATGTTTTGTATACCTACTATAAATGAATAAATAGTGGCATCAGTGAACAAATTTAAATTGCAAAAACAAACGTTATATATTTCCTCATTTGGAATTCCTCAGTCGAATATTATAATACATCTGAGTTCAACAATTAATTGTTAGACATCCGCGACATTTCACTCTCAAATATTAGCACTTTGGGAAATTGGTATCGTGATCTCAAGTGGAATGAAGATTAATAATTTGATTTCACGTTTGAAATCAGGTAGGTACAAGTTATTATTGAGACAAATTGAGATCTAAAATAACTTACTTTCACGCTTCCATCCCACAGGGATAAATCCTCATTCCTAAAAAAGCTCTTCGGGTTATAAGCACAACAGATCTAAGCTTCTGATCTAAATTTGTAAATACTTAGCTAAAGGTTGAGTTGAAGATGAAATTTTATCTCTCAAATAAAAACCTTTTAAGCACGAAGTCGCTTTCACGCTATAATATGAGATTATCTAGATTATATAAATTGACTGGAGCTACAAATCGTGTTTATTCGTAAGCGCTTTTAATAGGAACTATATTTTATATTAACTTTTGCCAACCACATTTAAACTAGGTTTTGGGTTAATATATTGCAGTCATTGCAAGAAGAATAAAAAAGCAGTCAGTTTGTAGTTAGTTTAAAACAACATTATATATACTTAGAACAATTTCGAGAACATTTCTGAACATTCAATATCCATCCAGAATATTTCAGAATGTTCTAGGACGTTTTGGCTCGTTCTATAAATGAACAAACCAAATAATTTAGAATGAACGATCTGAAAAGCTCCAAAATGTATTAACTTTTTTAAAATATTTTTTTATTTTTTATTGTGACTCGACATATGACAGCACCCCGCTTCATGTTAAGCCGAAGTGAGCTCCATGAATGAATATCACTGCTACTACAATTTAATAACTGTGAGTAGCAATCACATCCACTATGCCGGCCTAGTTGGAACCGGCAACTTACAAGCTGATCCCGAAACGTGACCAAATCACTTTACGGTATGTATACTTGTAAGTGGTGGTACTACCCCGGATCGGCAGACTGGGTACCACTGCCTACCACTCTTAAAAATAATTTTATTAGGCCTAGAATATCTTAGAATGTTACGAGAATTTTAGGAATGTTTAAAAAATATATTTAGATGTTTTTTAAAATTATTTAAAACCAATTCTAATCGGATTATTCTAAAGAGAGTCCGGCTATTCTAGAAAATTTTCTAAAAAAATACTATAAACTGAATACTAGTATTTGAATATGAATATGTTATGATCTGCAAACAGTCGATTTCTACATAGTTTTTTCGCAATGAGAATACATGAAGTGTAGGTCATCTTTACTATACATAAAATGTTAATTTAATTTACATCATTTAAGACGCAAACATAATTCATAACTCTACACTGGGGTGAATACTAATAAAGTTACAAACTTCCAAATAATATCATAACTTTGCGCGTAATTCAATTTAAGGAAGCCTGAGTGATTTAAATTTCCCTCCAGTACCTGCATGCACATTATTAAGTAATTTTACTATAACAGGCTTTTTAAATTGTTACAGATATAATTAGAATCTGGGTGATGCAGAATTGTTGTTACAAGCTTTCTCTTACTTATCACCATTCCGAAAAATCGCCAAAAGACGCCAAGATGTACTCGGAAACCGAGAGATAAATATAGGAAGAAAAAGAGTCCACCTGGCATGATGTTCTCTTTAGGCGACGGGTGTGGGTGCGTGAGCTTCAGGGGAGGACGTCGAACTCGATCTTTAGGAGATGATTCCTCATCATGCAGGAGTTCGGAGATCGAGCAAGAAGTTCCGAAGAAGCTAGGAAAGAAAGTCTTGAACAGAGAATGCACTATTAAAGCACTCGCACCTTTCTTTAAGTTCTGGAGGCGAGATGACGTCAGCATGACTAAGGCTGAAAGAAGTAAGTAATAAAATTCTTAAGTAATTAATACAGCTTAAGCTTTAATTGGTTCAAAGGTAAAAAATGCTGTAAATGAACCATTAAGTAGATTATTGAGAGAGGGCTCAAAATTAAAACGAAAATAATTGATCCTTAGTGATTGATTTAATTAAAACTTTTGATTTCTCGTATTTAATGATGTAATATTGAAATTCGATATGTTATATCACATTTCAAACAAAGTTTGTGCTCAACTTAATCTACCACACTGAGAAGAGAAATTCACATTCGAATAGGATTTATATAAGCTTAGAATTGGCGCTGTGAAATTTTGAACAAGCTCAGCTATTCAATCAGGAAACTACGTATGATTTGTCACTATAGTTAAATTGTGTGTGCATTTACTTATCTCTTTAGAATATGTTTCCCTAAATTAATGAAAATAACTCAATCAATTCCCAATCTATCCAATAATATCTACCATATCCAAAATATTGTGTTTTCTTAATATGGGTTGTATTATTTCGGAGTATCCTAACTGGATTATTCAGAATGACTAGAAAAGATCTATATAACCCCATTTTTTTATTTCAAACCTAAATAAGTCGATATAACATCTTTGTAAGCTATATATAAAACTATTATTGTATCAGCATAAACAGAAACTACTAATTCATATTTACCTCAATAATAACTTAGAAAACTTAATTAATGTTCCTTACAGAGAAGGTAAGGAAAATAATCATACTAGCATACATGTTAATAATCATACATGTTAAGATGAAATCAAAACTCATTAGTACAAAAATAAATTCAAATATAGAAGGCGGGTTTCATTTTGAATTACTTAACTTTGCCACGAGTAAATCTCGCATGTTTTTTTTTTAATAAATGTGTGTATTTTCCTTGCACTCCAATTTAAATTTTACAAAAGTTTGTTTCAATTAGTTTCTGTCCGGAACAGGCAGTTTGTTATTGTTATAGTTGTATACTTAATTAATAAAACATGTTTTATTATACAATGTTCGACTTTTGTCACTCAGGCTGCCAATGTTTGTATTCTAAACGTTTAAAGCTTTTGTTATTATTATTGTGGCTCGTCGTATGACAGAACCCCACCTGATGTTAAACTGGGTTGCGGCCCAAAACGGAGGTGACTGCTTCAACAGTTTAATAATCGCAATTAGCAGTCGATGAAACCAGCAACTTAAAAGCGGATCCCGAAACGCCGCTAAATCATTTCTGTACACTTGTACTACCCGGGATCGACAAACTGGGTAAATGACCACCCAAAAATATAACTAAACAACTGTCATTTAGAATCTATTTAAATATAACAAACAAATACTTAAAACAAATCTTTACTCCGACCGGGAATCGAACACGGGACTTTACGCGCAGCGGGATGGTGTGTTACCAAATGCGCAAACCGTTTCAATTGTCAACGTTGTTTTGTGACGTTTTAAGGAACTCCAAATGAAAGTGTGGAACTAAAAATGCTTTGAATAATGTCTGAATATCTAAAGCTTCTTTGTTTTAAAGACACTTTAGATATTCAGGCTTTCGATCATTTTGACATTTTCATGAGGCATTACTGATGACTTAATATTAGAAATGAAAAATAAATAAACATTGACCTAGTTATTATATTGGTTTTCTATAAAAACTTCCCAATAAGAGATAAAATAAAGATAAAAATTATCTATCTTTCGTATTTGTATTAAGGTTTGTAAAAGATTCTTCCAAATTGGATTTATCTTGGGAAATACTGACTCCAACTCTTTATATGTATACTATAAGTTTCATCTGTGTAGGTGGACAAGGAGATAGGCCTTTGATCTATTGAACTACTTTGCATTATGTTCCTTTTAATATAATATAATAAATAAAAGTTCTTTACTTTATTTAATATTTCAATCAATCATCATCTTTCAAAACACATCTATCGCGAACTGCGCTAATCCTCATTCTATCCGCTATCGTCACTTCACGCACACTCCTTAATGACCGCATTTCTACAGCGTTTAAACATTTTTATTATTATCAAAGCTACAATGCGCATCTAAAAATTACATATAGTTGACGAGCTTTCTACTGGTCACCATTTTCCATTTGTTATGTATGATTTGACATATTACAGCACTCCGTCTGATGTTAAGCTGGAGTGCGGTCTATGAATAAAGGCGAGTGCTACTACACTTAAATAACTGAAACTATACAGGTCTAGTTGGAACTGGCAACTTACAAGCTGATCCCGAAACACTACTAAGTAACTTTACGGTCCATACCTTTAAAGTTCTATCCCGGATCGGCAGACTGGTTACTTGTCTTAGAAAAATGAAAAATTTACTATACTAATTATTATTATACCTTTTTATATATGTTTACTATAATAATCACTACATTTTCTTCAGCATAAAACCAAACACAATTCCCTTACAAATTAATGTGAGCACTAACCGACTAACAGGGTTTTTGTGTGATAACTCGATAACACATTATACTGAAGTTATGTTTGCGGCGTGCATAGAATAGCAAAACAATTCATGTTAATGTCTGTACAAACAATAGTTTCATAGCTTGATTATATTATTTCCCTTTTACGAGTGCTCGACACAGTGATAAATTGAGACAAGTGCTAAATGGCCGTGGAAATTACATAGCTGTGTGGGATTGACTGATAAGCCCCGCGGGATATTTGAAGAGGATAGTGCCAAGAAAAAATATTTGGAAAGAGACATTACTTTTTATAACTGAAAAGAATGTTAGTGTCTAGTATCACTTAATTTACTTTTTTGTTTGTTTTCAACTTCGTAGAATGGCACGAGGCGACCGTGGTGTAGTGGTAGTGCAATGATCACGCAAATCGCGAGCACAGGTTTAAAACCACTTTCCAGCTTAGTTGTTTCAACTAGCCGCTACTAAGATACTTTACGGTCTGTGTACTTGTAAGTGGTTGTACTACCCCGGATCAGAAAACCACCTAGATCCAGAACCAGATCCGGAGCAATAATAATAATTAACTTTATTATTAAATAAGTATTACAAATAAAAGCTAGGAAACAAATATTTGCTGCGACCGGAAATCAAAATTTACGTGTCAAGAACTGGTGAGCTAACCAATGTGCCATGCCTGTTATCAAAATTTGCGATTTGAAATTGAAAATTGAAATTTATTAACAGAGAAAAAATATTAACAGAAAGATGAAATTCCTTTTTATATTTAAAAAGGGTGTTTCATAGTTAGCATCACTTTATATGCTAGTTTTAGTTTTAAATTTCATGGAAAGAAATGTGACTGTGAGATTTTCCACTATGTTCGAAAGGCGACCGTGGTGCAATGGTTACGCAAACCAAGAGCATGGGTTCAAAACTTCAAAATCTCTCGCCGGTACCAATGTTTCTTTGATATAATATACTTTGGTTGTCCTGTTTCTATGATACAAGCACTTTAGTAGCTTGGTATAAATATGTAAATAAAAAATATAATAAAAAAAACTAATAACTCGCAAATACCAAGTGGTATATAGATATATCTTTATCAAGTGGTCGTAGCGTGCATTTTATTTGTTGATTGTCGGTTTACTTTTATTGCAAATTCGGTGCCAGGCGATCCGAAATGATCCGAGCGAGATCAATAAAACATAAAATCAACTTTCTGATTTTTCTGCCCGACACAGTGGCGACCATTTATTAGGCGACCGTGGTGTAGTGGCAGTGCAATGGTTACGCAAGCCGAGAGTACGGGTTCGAAACTACTCCTGATACCAATGTATCTCTGATATTATGTACTTCGGTTGTCCAGTCACTTTAGTGGCTTAGTATAGAAATGTAAATAAATAAAAAATAAACCTAGAATATTATTTTTTAAAGGTTAAAGAGGGCCTATCTCTTCAGAACACGCTCTAAATACCTTTAATGGAATTAAGGTTGTGTGTAACTCTACATATGTGTAGTTACAGTGACTTTGAAGGTAGATTTAATCACACAGCACTTAAGACATGACTTATATTTTACATTACTGCACTTAATTACAAAAGGTGGGAGTAGTTACCCTTACTAAGTAATATAATTATAAACTTGGAGACCATTTGCACTACACCTATTCCAAGCAAGGGTATCATTTATACTCCCTCGTATATGTTATGTTAACATACAGAATGATTATTGAATTAAACAAATTTTATGCCGTGACCACAATGGCTGCAAAGCTCTCGAAACGTCGGAATAATAAAAAAAAATTAAAATCAATACCAAAATAAACGCGATAGTAAGCCGCATAAAATTTGTTTAATTCAATACAGAATGTAGTCCAAAGTAGATTGACGAAAGGAATTTATAAATCTGTTGTAGGTGCAAGGCAGACCCAGGAGGATGTTCTCCAACCGAATTGGAGACGTCCTCAAGAAAGCTGGGTTGCCAAGTGCCCATAACCGTAGAACTTGTTTTAAGAAAATTATGAATGCGAGGAAAGCAAAGGAGTTATGTTATCTTGGCAAGTGGCGCTCCATTTTCTCTGCCTATCCCTGTAGAAAAAAGGCGTGGAAATTTGATTGATTCATTAATGTAGTCGGACATTGAAGCCTGGGGATTATTCCGTATAATATGATATAGATATATTTGTTATTATTATATTATTATTAATACATTAGTAAACTAAGCTGTATCTTAAAAAGAACGTGCTATATTCTTTATAATATCTTGATAATATAAAGAAACAAGTGGTTTTGAACCGAGATCCACTGGTTTGCAAGATCAAGTCTGACGGCGATTAAGGCAGCCGTGAACTAAAGCGGTTGTTTCAGTCGTCGAATCTACAGGCCACACTATTCGACTACACTCTATACCATAGTCTAAAGTTTAAAAAAATGGTACCTACCTGGTTTAATTATATTTTACCTACCTGGTGTAAAGTAATAGGTTGCGAGGTAAAATAGTTTATTTTTATTTTTAATTTGTCGAGAGTGGTGTGGCTGGCGTTTAATAATTTCTAGAGGTGCACATTACTCTCGTAATGTACTTGCTAAACTGTGGAGGCCTCCTCGCCTCCACTGGGATAGGCAGAGACATTAAGTGATCGCCACATTTTACTTTCCCTAGTAATATATTATTTTATAAAGCATAAGTCCAACCCAATGCCGTTAGACATTCTCAAGCAGGTAACCTTCTAGGGACTTAACAGAAATGAGAGGGCGAGGTGCAAAATAACTTACTAAAAAGATAATTTATAGTATAGGCTTACAAATTAAATTCTATTAACATTATATTAAAATACACAATACACTAATACTTACTTTTATATAATAATACGAGTATGTGTATTAAAGTAAGTATATCCCTTAGCGTTCTAAGGGGGAGGCTAATGCTCAGCAGTGGACGTCTTCTGGCTGATAATGATGATGTATTAAAGTATGTATTTTTATACATACAGTGAAGATACATACATAGAGAACAAAAACATACTTATAATAACATACTTATATAAACATACTTTATAATAAAACATACATATAATAAGTAGATATACAATAAATCAATACAATCATTGCCACTCAGTTGGATTGAATAAAATACTTTATAGTAAATATATTTTTTTTTATTAAGATTAATATTGCAACCCCATTTGAATTAAAGTAATATACATTCTGATTTTTTCTAAGAACAGAAGGAAAACCAATAAGAGTCAGCTGTGTAGGATATTTATACGAATTTCCAGGAGAAAGAACAAATTTCCCACGCCACCGAGTGCTTAAGGCTGTATCACACTGTTTCCATTTAAAGTAGTGTTTTACTGCTTTTTTATAAATACTGTCACATAAAATACCGTCAAGCTATAGTAAACTAATTACTATAACTTGACGGTATCAGTCTAAAGTCTAATATGAATTATAAACGGTTTTGGTTTCTAGTGTAGTAGGTATTGTCATACCTTAGAATAATTTATAATATTCATTTATTATTATATAGCAGTCGTGCACCCATGGACTTAACATCAAGCGCGCGGGGGGGGGGGTATTCATTTATACATTAGAAAAAAACAACCTGATACTAGCGAGGTCAATCCTTTTTCGACATATTTATGTGTGGTAGGCAGACCATTGCAATTGCATTGGTTTTGCATTGCATTGGCAATTGCAATGGCAATGCATTGGTGGTAAATTGTCAGTCTTCTGACCCGGGGTAGTGCCACCACTTTTAAGTGAACAGACCATTATAAAACTAAGTCGCGTTTCGGGATGAGCTTGAAAGTTTCCACTTCCAACTAGGCTGCATAGTGGATGCGACCGATACTTGCAGATATATAACTGCAATAGCAGCCAGGCGGCCATGGAGGCCCATTCATGGACCGCACTCCAGTATTACATCGGGCAGGATACTATCAAATATCGAGTCTTAATATAAAAAAATACACCGGCTGGTATTACATTTATGTTTACTAATACAAACTTAATAATAGGAGTAAAAAAATGTGTAGTATTTTCTGTTGTTTTTTTAGTATATATTTCTTTATTAAGCTACTAAAAGTGCCTAGATAATACATACAGGTTCCAAAGTCCAAAGTACATATATATAGAAACATATACATGGGTACCGGCAAGTGGTTTTGACCTGGGGACTCTCAGTTCGCGTGACTATTTCACTACCACTGCATCACGGTCGCTTTGTTTGTTCTAGACTTGTGTAATTTGCGCAAACGATTTACTCGTGTGTAGTCGCTGTGTGTAAGTTGGCCTTCATCGAGTATCATGCGACTCCCAACATAAATTGTAGGCTCCCAACCACGCACTATACAAGTAAATTTATTGAAGATCTTCCTCAAAATTATTGAGTACATTTTGGTTCAACGAAGGAATAGCATGAATTTCCTTTTATAAATGATTTATGTATTTATATTTATATATGAATGAATATAATAAAAAAATAGCTAGTGTAATGCATAGTGACGGTTGCTTAAACCGTAAGTTAAATGTCAAGTCTTAACAAATAGAAAAAAAAAACAATAAAAAACAAACTCAACTTCAAATGAGGCTTAGCTATCATTTGAAGTTCACGTCTTTTATAATAAACTACGAAAGTGCCTGTATCATAGAAACAGGACATCCAAGGTTCATATATAAAAGATACATTGGTATCGGCAAGTGGTTTTGAACCTTTTTTTTTTATTGTGACTCGACATATGACAGCACCCCGCTTGATGTTAAGCCAAAGTGTGGTCCATGAATGAATGTCACTGCTACTACAATTCAATAACTGTGAGTAGCAATCACATCCACTATGCCGGCCTAGATGGAACCGGCAACTTACAAGCTGATCCCGAAACGTGACCAAATCACTTCACGGTCTGTATACTTGTAAGTGGTGGTACTACCCCGGATCGGCAGACTGGGTACCACTGCCTACCACTCTTTGATAACCAGACCCGAAGCAAATATCCATCTCTTTTTTTTATTAACAAATTAACAAATATATTTAATACTAATAAATATTACAAATAAAAGCTATGAAACAAATATTTGCTCCGACCGGGGATCGAACCCGGGACTTTACGCGCAACAAACCAGTCGCTAAACCGTTCGTCCACGCCTGTCGTCAAAAACCTGTGCACACGATTGTGTGTTCATTAAACTACGGTCCCCTAATAAATGCTAAGATTTTTTTTTCACATATAAGTTTCACATATAATCTTGATGGCGTCTTAAAGGCAATTTTATTTTCAAGACTCTACGGCAATATACAACTTCCAATCAATATCAATTAAGGTTAACCACTTCCTGTGCTTAGCGAGCTTCGTAACACGTGTCTTACAATAGAGTATTACTTCCTTTACCAAGTTACCTTCTAGATTTTAATCTAATTTAAGCGTAATTTATAGTGGGTATTTATAATGTCTCAGATTAATATTAAAACAGGTAAATGAGCACCTCTGAGCACTGGCAAAGTAATGGAGACTGAGGCAATCGTAAACTGTTTTTGTCAATTTTTTGTCAATTTTAAGATTATTAGTATCACAATGCGATTGTAAACTGCCGATTGTTCGCGATAGAGAGCGCACCGTCAAAACGACTAAATAAAACTACAATTCTCATATAAAATTTTCTCTGAAAATGCCACTGAATTGGCATTGTTGTTGTGTTCCCGGTAGTAAAAAAATATGAATAGTCTGTATGTCCAAATACCTTTATTTCACTCTGTTCCTTGCTCAATAAAATTACACTTCGAATACAATTTTAATGAAAACCCCTAACGTTTATTTAAAGCAAATAATATTGAAAAAAAACAGGACGATAATAGAGATCTGACATGCGTCGTGTCGCCGGTGGTGACATCTACAAAGGCTGTGCGTTTGGTTCTCAATTGCGAATGTAATCATTTAATAACTTTAATGTTTTGTTCATGTAGTCTACTATTTCTCGCAGTCATAGATGTAATACCATCTAGTTAATTAAATAGCGTGTTAATAAACACGCTTATAAACTACATACTTGTAAAAAAATTCAATTACGAGTACTTAGTTAATAAATAATTGAGATAATTACATATTTTTCAGTCTCAAGAGTAATATCGTTCGCATACTTACTAATGTTATTAAAAACCTTTAGTATATAGACATTACGTAATCTGAAAAATAAGGGTTAGGCAGGGACGAAAAATCTCGTCTTGCAGTTATTTGACAATAGTAGCAGTGCGTCCATTCATGCGTCCGTTTAATATAGACGGACTCCAGCTTAACAACAGACGGGCAGCTGTGATATCACAAAAAATAATACAAAATTTAATTATATTTAACCAAAAACTAGCCCCTGGTATATTCTTAAGATATACCTGGTATATCTTTCAAGTATTTTTAATTTACATTTTTCTTACTTTTTAGCTATGAAGGCAGCGATCCTAATTCAACAATGGTACCGAAGATATCTAGCACGAATGGAGGTTCGACGTCGTTACACCTGGACGATCTTTCAGAGCATCGAATATGCTGGAGAACAAGATCAAGTCAAGGTAAGAAATCACGTGACCATTTCGCTCCGGTCCGAAATTAGCAACAGCGAAGTTCATGATCCTTTTTGGTTGACAAATAGCCAAAATGCCGAAACCTTGTTCCTACCTCGTCTTTTCACTCCAATCATACCTACCACTTTCAGTATACAGACAGTAAAGTGAGTCAGGCTGGCATATTCATTTATTGTATAATCACTTGCTATTTAAATGACAAACGATGTAATATCATAATAATGATATTACATCGTTGTAATACCCACTTTACTCTACGGCGCAGAAACCTGGTGCTGTTATAGAGGTGATATCAAGCAGTTGGACATTTTTCACCTAAAATGCTTGCGGTCTATTCTGCGCGTAAAGTGGCAGGACCGCGTCACAAACACAGATATCTTGAGACGCGCGGAAATTCCCGGAGTGGAGGCGCTCATCATGAAACACCAGTTGAGATGGAGTGGACACGTCGTGCGTATGGATGACACTAGGTTGCCGAAAGCTGTTTTCTACTCAGAACTTTTACATGGCAAGAGAAAGCAGGGCGGACAGTATCTTCGCTATAAGGACGTCCTCAAACGGCACCTAGCTGCTAGTGAAATTCGTAGTGATGGATGGGAGGAAATGGCTGGTCACAGAACGGAATGGCGGAATGTTGTTTCCACTAGCGTAAATACTTTTGAGCAAACTCGACTAAAAACGTTAGAGGAAAAGCGCCATGTTCAAAAATCTAGACCCAAACGTAGCTATCATTACACTTATAGCGCTAATGGACAACTCTTTTGTGAACCCTGCAACCGCACATTTAAAACTAAAGTTGGTTTTGCGAGTCACATTAGAGCACATCATAGTACTGACTAAGGAGTCGCTGTTGCCGGACACGGCAAGGAGATCATCATCATCAAATGACAAATAAATAAATAGTAGAAATGATAGCTACTTGCAGTCTCCATTAATGTTCAAATTGTCGCTTTACATGTTTATTATCGCTGTGTTTAATTGTAGTTATATTGCATTTCATTTAGAAACTCTTTGTGCAATATTCCTCGTACAATGTCACTATTAAAATATGCGATGCGTAAAATTTTATTGTTTTTTTTTACATCACTTTTAGTACAATATTTTTATTTTATTGTTTTACATATAAAGTACAGCTCAAAAGCAGTTAGTTAGTAGTTCTTTGGCCGGTCTGTCGTTTACCACACACTATTTTCAGGTGTAGAAACCGATAATCGGTCGCGTTTGTATCAGCTTAAGCTAATGCCGGCTTAATCTGATCCCGTAAATGAAACGCGAATGCTGCATGTAGAATTTATCCAACTCTACATCTGGCGGTGTGAATATAACGTTATTTCAATATAAACAAAAATGAAACATGAGAAAGGTAATTTGCGATAGTTTGGGCACATTAATAGAATAAAACTGAGCAGATTTACTAGTATAACCGAGACAGTTGTGTCAGGGTCGTGAAAAATGGCGCTCCGTTGTCTCTGTTATATTAAGGAGTGACAATTAGATTGTTTACAAACAAAAAAACAATAACAAAGAGCAATTAATTATATAAATGGTTATTTTTTGTTTTAAAATTATAAGTACAATACAAAAAAATTACAGTCATTATTACTTCAAACTTGGTTTGCAAACTTCTCGAGATTATTATATCGCGTTTATAGGTATAATAGTACGTATATACCTACAACTACAACTTTTAAGAGTAGTAGCCAGTGGCGCCCATTCTAATGATCCAAGGTAAGTTACCTAGTCGCGTCAATTTGTACAATTCCAAAGTAACGATAGGTATACTTATTGTCAATAATAAATGCAGCCGTAAAATGTTATTTTAGAACAATAACATATATTTTGTAAATAACAATTTGAATTTGACACAAATTTAACGACAAAAAGGCGTTCACAGTTTGCCGCGCCGGTATCTGTCGTATAGTTATATTGTGCAATGTTAATTTTATGTCACGTTTATGTCATCCCTTGTCAATATTCAGCCCAACAGGCAGCAGGCTTACTCCTAACGCTTATAATACGAATTGACATTAAATCTCTCACTTCATTTATTAATGTTTTAGATTTTTTTAAATTTTACATTTCTGAACTAAGCTACTAAAGTGCTTGTATCATTGAAACATGACGACCAAAATACATATATCAAAGATACATTGGTACCGACAAGTGGTTTTGAACCCGTAATCTTTTCTGTTAAAAATACTTTTTTTAGCTAACTAAACAATCATTGATTGAAAATAAAACATGTCAATACTATTCCGTATAACATTTTTGAGCTGTGTTTTATATGTTAAATAATAAAATAAAAATATTAGATTAGATATCCTTCTTTATTGAGAAACAGATAAAATTAAAAGTATAATAACTATAAATAAAAAATATCATCTAATGACGTCGCATCAGAGATAATCCCAAGAAGGCTGGTATAGCAAGGCTAATACGTTGGCAGAAATAATAGCCAGCCTTCCTGTCTCCAGACTTCTCCGTCAGCCGCTTGGACAACTCCTTGGACAGGCTCTTAGCTGAAGGTTCCCAAGGGTCAATCGTCCATCGTATTTGCACAACTTGAGGTTCTCAGCAGAAATCACTGTACGCGCAATATCAGTGGGTTCTAAAATATAGCAGGCAACAGTGATTATCCTTTATTATTATTTTGTATTCACACTGGTAATTCTAAATAGAATTGGAGGTAAAATAAAATTTGTTCTATTCTATTCTGTTTAATATTAATGGCGCTTAATAATTTTTATTCTATTTTATTCTGTTTAATATTAAGGGCGCTTAGTAATATTTGTTCTATTCTATTCTCTTTAATAATATTGGCGCCTAATAATATTTATTCTATTTTATTCTGTTTAATAATATTGGCGCTTAATAATATTTATTCTATTTTATTCTGTTTAATATTAAGGGCGCTTAGTAATATTCGTTCTATTCTATTCTGTGTAATATTATGGGCGCCTAATAATATTTTTTTTTATTCTATTCTGTTTAATATTAATGGTGCTTACAAATATTTGTTCTAATCCATTCTATTTAATATTAATGGCGCTTAATAATATTTGTTCTATTCTATTCTGTTTAATATTAATGGCGCCTATAAATATTCGTTTTAATCCATTATATTTAATATTATTGGCGCTTAATAATATATATTTTTTTAATAATATTTATTTGTGCTGCAAGACTAATAATATTTGTCTTGCAGCACAAGATAATATTTTTCTTATAATTTCAAATAAATAACTATATCGCATCACTATATCAGTCTTGTGGCGAGTAAAACTCGCAACTCTTGAGTGTACAGACCAAAACGCGACTGAGACACTTTTCGGTGTGTTCACATTACCACTTACAGTCTGACTGTACTAAAAGAGAGAATTGAACGAGATTTATTCAGAATCGGGCGCCAGGTCACTAGTATATACTACGTTAAGCATAATGTGATAATAATGTAGGTATTTAGAACAACATTATTTTCTCGTAAACACATTTATAACGTGGTCAAAAGAAATTATGTTTTTTTCCTTTAATGTTTTTTTTTCTTTAACTTTTTATTAGACTAACGGATTTTTTTGTTGTGGCTCAACGACAACACCATGTGATGATAAAAGACATTCATTTTGTATGGGGATTTGGCCTTAATAGTATTAACAGTTTCATATTATATCTACATTTTAAAATAGTTTAATGTTAGGAGATTACAATGTAATTGGAAAATATCCCTTATTTTTCATAGTTTAGGTGTGCAAATTGATCAAACTATAATTATGACAGTTCAAAGCTGAACTATTAATATGTCTATAGTGTCTTTGTGATTGACAGACGATATAAAATCCAATATCTTATTTTCCAAACAACTCAATTCCACAGTGATTAAAAGCAAAATTGTTGTCAGCTATATCAATACAAGTATCGAAACTACCATTTATATATTTTTTCATCATTGGACATTACAAAAGTGGTACTTTAAAGCCCAAAATGAATTATGTCCTTTGAGTACAGTCCAAAAATGGGGGCGCCTGCTACTACCGTTAAACAACAGCAAGAAGAAGTCGTGTCGCCGGCCTCGCAACTAATCCCGAAATGCGACTAAGTCACTTTAAACGGTCTTTACACTTGCCTCAGTTTCCGTAACTATGCCGGTCAGAGGTGATTCTTGATGCTTTGCTTGAAGGATCCAGGGTTAGAGAATGGGAAACACACATGGGCTGGTAATAGATTCCACTCGACGATTATTCAACAGAGAAATGGTGCGTTGTATAGTTTAACTGTCTGTCCGATCGAATAAAAAAGTTTATTCGACTGGAAATTATTGTTTTAATTTACACGAATAATTTACTAAATATCTTATAGCGTTATGTAATCAATACTGAATATCAATTTATTGTTATTATTATTGTCTTTGGCCGGCATAGTGACGGCGACTGCGTTAACATAAGATAAATGAGACGGTTTTTTTTTTCAGTCGTCGACGCTCTTGGACCTCCCTTACTATTAAATAAGGCGAGTCCAAACATCGCGTCTGGATAAAAATTGTATTTTGGATAACAAATAGATTTACACTATAGGAGTCGATGTTTGCCGTGCGATTGATCGATAGTCTCACAAAGCCGCATTGCTGCACCATTTACACGGTTAAATTGAAAGTCCAAGTGCTTTAATTTTATTTATGTGACTTACATCTACTTGAATTTCAATTAAATATCCGAGAAACAGAACATCTTTGAGCTAATTACAAGTCACTACAATAATCATAGTTACATTTGAATGTTATTACTGTATAAAGAGAATTGTGGATGTGAGGGAAGCGAGGGAGTAGTCAGGATCGTGGTAAATAGCGCACCATTATCTCTGCCTATCCCTGTGGAAAAAAAGGCGAGATAATTTGATTGATTGATTGTTCGTTTGCGACTATAAAATACTGTTCTGATTTATTAACCGATCGGACGAGACTGAAGTCCATTGAGAGTTTAATTTGGTCGAACTCTCATTGTATTCTCAATGGACGTGACGTGTTGTATTGCATTGACATTGTTTGTATATGAAAATTACAATTTACAATTTAAACAAGAATTACAAAAATATAATTTACAAGAGTCGGACAATAGGCGTGGCCGATCGTCTAGCGATTGGTTTGTTGCGCGTAAAGTCCCGGGCTCGATTCCCGGTCAGTGCAAATATTTGTTTCATAGCTTATATTTGTAATATTAATAAATATGGATTAAACAAATTTTATGCGGCTTACTATCACCTTTATTTTGGTTTTGATTTTTTTTTATTACCCCGACGTGGTCGGCGTAATACAAATTTACTGCATATCTAAGAATAAAAAAGAACTATTAATAAGTATTTATACCTCCCTTCTCTGTTTGAACTGTCTTAGGCCGGCATAGTAGTGGCGGCTGGGGCAGCCGGGAACTGACTCGGTTATTCCAGTCGTTGTCACTCTTGGACCTCCTCTTGCTTATCATCAGGCGGGTCGAGGTCAGATGTCGTGTCACAATAAAAAAAAAGGTAAATTACTATGATGAACAGGAGTGACGACACATTGATTTCGTCGTAGATATCTGTACGAAGGCTTCACTAGAGGTGAATTACGAATACGGCGCCCTTAGTTACTAACAGACTATCATTTTCCTTAATACGTGTATTTGATATACTGTTATTATTTTAACACATTTCCTAATTAGAATACATATTAATTTAAACAGGGTTGGCTTTCATGTTATTAATTACTGTCATATAGTTTGTGGTTTATATCCCGTATGTATAATTACGTCTACAATATAATAATTCAAAATTGGAATTTCATGTTAAATTATAGCAATATCTAGTCTATTAATTACTTATCTATACATGTATATTATAATAAGCAGTAATGTGGAAAACATCCGTGTACATCTTTTGATCGGCAAAGTGACAACGACCGAGACAAGTGTAAAATAGGTTAGTCATCAGTGCTCTTAAAACTCCTCTTGCACACTAGGAAAGTCGAAGTCAGATTTTGTGTCACAATAAAAAAAATTCAAGATTTTTCATAAAAGTAGTTAGACTATATTTATTGTGTGTTTGTATGTTTATTTTTCACTTAAAAAATATTATACACATACCTATTGATGATATTTGGTAAATTGAGAAGTTTTTTTTATTGTGACACGACATCTGACCTCGTCCCGCCTGATGATAAGCAAGAGGAGGTCCAAGAGTGACGAGGACTGAGAAAGCCGAGCTTGTTCATCAAAGACGTACTTTCACGGCAAAAAAAAACTTTCACAAAAATGTTCACATCTGATAAAACCGCAGGCCACACCTAGTTTCGATGTAGCATAACTAACCACGCATAAATCTAACTGCTGACAATTTTCCAAGACATTTTTAAGTGAAATATTATATTTTAAACTAATAAATCGAGTCTAAACATCCGTGCTATTATTACAATAATCAAATAAATCAGAGGTAAGTAAACTGATAAAACTCGGACGACCTAGATAATTGTGGATGTGAAGGAAGCGAGAGCGTTATGTCAGGATCGTAGAAAATGCCAAGCCATTGTTTGCCCACATATCTTTGTGGGAATTGAGGCGTAGGTGTTCGATTGACTAAGCTCTGTTTAGAAAATAAAATGCATAGATATGGAATTTAAATATATTTCAAGCGCAAGGCTTAAACTTTTATATGCATAAACTTGTCTTCCATAATCCTACAACGTGATAGTGAACTGCTCCATCGCCGTACAACAAATCCGAGGCTTTGTTGAGAACTGAGTTTATAATTTTCAGAACAAAATGCATAAAGAAAATATGTTAATACTTTTATGTAAAGGTTTTAGTTTTGTATTTATTTAGTTAAATAAATATCCTATCCTTCAAGTGAAACGTGCCAAGTTCACCGCGACTGAGGCAGCCGTAAATTGAGTCGTTCTTTTCAGTCCTAGGGACTCTTGGATCTCTCCTTACTTAGCTTACCATTAGGCAAGTCGATGACAGAAATTAGGGCGAAGTTTTGTAGTGTGAAAGAATCTAATTTCGTCGAAGTTATAACAGAATAATATTGTTACAGCTGTACAACTTCTTTAATGCTCTTCTGAGTCACATGAGGGACACGAGCGGGCGAACTTCTTCAGAAAGGACATCTAGAACAACTTCAGTCTGTAAGTTAACTTCGCAAATTTTATATCGTTTCAACATGTCGCACAAAATAAGTTTCAAATAATAGTTTCATTGCAATATAAATAAATGCTATAAAACATGACTTGCTCGGACCGAGAATCGAACCTGGGATTGAGTAGCGGACAGCCATTCTAATGACGTGACAAGTCTATCGTTAATAAGATGAGAAATTCAACGAACTTATCTAAAAATGATATTATTTGTATGGGAATGTCAACTCGATTGAGTTGTCGTGTTATCATTAGACTTTCAATCGATTTTCTATTTTCTTTACAACTTCCGGTCTATTTTTTATTGGGGCTCAACATATGACAACACCCCTTCTATGTTAAGCTAGAGTGCAGTCCATGTATAGAGGCGACTTAGTATCTTCATTCACTGAGTGATATGTTAGTTTTATTTTTGATAACATCCTTGGGGGAAATTAAAATTGTCATAAATTCAACATTAACAATAAAACCTTATTTTAACGAATAAAGAATATTTTATTTCATATCTCATTCTCTTGTTTGGGCACATTGTTTTGTTCATATTCGCGATATGCCAAGGACACATGATTTATATATCGAGTTTCGGTTGGTAACCGATGTCATTAACAAAAAGCTAATCCCCTGAATGGATCGCAAACAATAATAACTACCAATATAAATCACAATAAATTATACTTTATTACAAACCACATTTTTATGTTTATGTACACACTATTTGGTAATTTGATTTAAAAATATTGAATACCTTAACCTAAAATCTCACGCCTTTACGGAATAGGTTAAGGCAATAAATATCGTAGCTATTTACCAAGATCCCAATGTCGTTTCCTTCACATTCACATTCCTTATACAAACTGTGGTTGTAAGAAGTGCGCCAAATAATTAGAGAATTAAACACAGTTAATTTAAACCTCAAATTATTGTATACTTTAATATACTTGTGTATAAAATATATACAGAGATGGCTTTACTAGTAAGTGCTGGACTATTATGACATAACCAATACGTTATGAACCAAGCTTAGACATATGACTAAACATAAGACTTGGCCTCACGTTGCCAAACCCGTTAAAACCTACTTAGAAACGCTTAAATGAGAAGCCATATTCCCCAGATATTGCGCCGTTCGATTATTAGGTACTTGTTCATAGCAGTTCCGCTCATTTGAAGACATCTCAAAATGGCTTGATTCGTGGATAGCCTCGAAAGACGAACACTTCTATCGTGATGGTATTTGAGCACTGCCAGAAAGATGGGAGAAAATTGTCGCTAGCGATGGGAAAATTGAAATTTGAATTTGAATTTATATTAAATTTAAATTAAATTTGAAAAAAAATTGTTTACAAACGAATCGTTTTTTTCACAATAAAGTGTCATTTTCATCAAAAAAAGCGAGAACTTAGTTGCGCACCTAATAAAGTAATACAAAATCAAATAAATTCCTTGATCCTGAGTTTGTACGTGATACCTACGTATAGCTTTTAAGATTTTTTTAATAACGCATTTTTAAAAGCTTATAAAAGACAGAGAAGTCATATTATTGAATTTAGTATCGTTAAAACATCAACATAAAAAGTAATCTAGAGAGAGATCTAATAGCTTGAATTTAAGTGTTGTTTGATGCATAAAGATTACGTTTGATACCTGGAAAATAAAGTAGTAGAAAACAAAGGAAAAAGTGGAACACAAAGCAATAAATAAAGGATCGCGTGGAAAAGTATTTTCACTCCAATATGATAGCTGAAGACCAAACACGCTATTAGTGGTAGAAAATGCATTGAAAATCTAAGTTATTACATGTTTTTGTGCTCAGCTGTCTATGAACTGAAAAATTGTGGAGCTGTCTATCCACAATTTTTAATAAATATTTAATAAATGAAGTTAATGGTTTTTAAGGTTTGTGTTTTGTGATTTTGATATTAAAATTACAATGCTCTTTATGATAATGCCGCCTATTACGATTAAATGATAGTTTAATAGATATTTAATTTATAGTTAATAATTTGTAATACTATGTAGTTTTTTATTATTGTTTGCAGTGTGTGCATTATTTTTGAATTGTAATCTAGGTTGAAGTTGACAATGTATTTTTATGCCAAACCAAATTATCAAAAATATTTCATTAAAGTTTAACTGAATATACAAATACATTGTTCTGTATAAATATAATACATAAATACATGTTTAAATTATGATATGATACGATGATAAATTATGATTGTCTCTGCCCACAGAAATAGGCAGAGACAATATGTACTCTTTTTTTTTATTGGGGTTTGATATTTGACCGTGACATTACCCCGTCTGATGTTAAGCTGGAGTGCGGTCTATGAATGGAGGGGACTGTGACTACAGTTGAATAACTGCAAGTAACAGTCACATCCACTATGCCACCCTAGTTAAAACCGGCAACCTTCAAGTCGGTACACTTGTAGGTGGTGATATTACCCCGGATCGACAGACTGGGCACCGCTGCAAAAATATTTAAAATATTTAACTTCTTGGCAAATTAGCTTTTGTGTAGGTTGTTAATTGAATGTTAACTGCATCGTAAGTTCTTTATTTCATGTCACTAAGCTAGTCTTTTCCTGTGTTCTATTTTCTCCTGCTTTTTTTATGGGGACTAAACACGCAATACACTGCACCAGTCCCATATAACGTGGACTAATGTGGTTTAAACTGCAATAACCTTTCTGTAATTATTCATGCCTTATTTACTTTTAATATTTGACCGTAACGATAAACCGTAACATAAAACAGAAATATAGATCCTAAAATAAGGTTGAATAATATTTTTCGTTATTAAATGCTATTTATAAACTTTGTTTCGTTGGATTACGAAGTGGGGTTTCTGAATTCAGAGAAAGGCGTTGAATTTTTGACGATAAGCGCAACCGTGGTTTATTTTAAAAGATTGAAAGAGCTTTGTTTCTTTGACGGTACAAAAGTTTCTTTTAAAAGGTTTAAAGGTTTAGGACGAGTTCTGCAATAATAACGGACTGTTGCGAAAATTATTTTAACTTTTTATATTAATATGAATTATGATTACAGTGGATCAAGTTTTCTCGGAAGAGTCCGATGAAGGCGGAGGTGTCGACGAGACAGCTAAACCATCTCGTGGGCCGGATATTGAGTTTCCACTGCAAAGAAAAGATATTGATCTTCTCATTGAAGCGTTCCGAAAGAAAAAGGTAACGCTGTTAAAGTAATTCATTTAAATAAATCACAGTGAAGAAATGGCATATTTTAATTAAATTTTGATAAATAAATGTATTCTTACTAAAATATATAAAGTACATTTTTATTATAGAAATAAGAACGATATAAACTTTATTAATGCTTTCAAAGCTAGCAATAATACTCGCCTTGCCTGTTTTCCATTTTTTACAGATTATTTTATTCTTTTGATATACTCAAAAGAATATAAGGGTCTTTTAAAGACAAAGCTAAAGTGGTTTAGATTCGATATATTGCTCAAGACAATGAAGACTCACTATAGAATGACTTCTTAAAATAGTAGTTACTTGAGTGGTTTTCATATTATATGAAGTATGTGGTCCTTCCATTACAGACTCGTATAGTAGAAATGAAATTTCATTTTATGAAATGTCAAGCAGATAAATGAAATGTCAGCTATTTTCAGCATCGTCTACACCCGAAGCACGTGGCTCAGATCTTGAAGGAAGCGACGCAAATATTGAAAAGGCTTCCTAACATAAACGTGGCCACAACATCTATATCAAGCCAGATAACTGTGTGCGGCGATCTGCATGGAAAATTGGATGATCTTTTGGTTATATTTCATAAGGTACCTGTGCATATTTTTAATACCAATGCTAATGAAATTACTATTATTAACATCTTTAACTCCTATAATTTTGTATCCTTCAAGCTAAGGAAAAAGCACCGTTGGCCGGCATAATGACGGCGTAAATGAAACGGTTTTTCAGTCGTCATGTCAGCTTTCTTGGACCTCCCCTTGCATCAGGCATGTCGAGGTCAGATATCGCATCATTATAATAACAAAATAATGTATAAAAAATAAACAACTCATAAATAGGTCTCATTTACAAAGTAATATTTAGGGCTACATTGTTAGCCCAATATATTGGCAAATATTTATCGTGTCAAGTATGAAGTATGCGAACGTAATCAGGAAAATGAAGTAAATTATCTTTAGGGGCGTTAGATGTCCATTCCTCATTAAGGCCTCAGTTTTGACGTCAAGTGCGTAACACTCGGTGCAAACAATTACGAAGGGAGCGGCCGGCGCACGGCCTCCAATTTACGTTCAGCAATTTGATTGAAAGACGCCGGATGACCTCGTTAATTTGTCAATGTTGTTATCCTGCTTTCGTTTCTTTTACTCGTAAAAATGCTTGTGCTATTTCTTGTTATTTAATTACTTTGTTTTCAATGTAATGGAATTAATTCCATTGGATAAATATTTGCGTTATAAAGGATTACATAGTTGCGACTGTTATTTAAATTAAATGTAATTGCGTTTGTAAATTGATGTCAAAAAGTACATACAAGTCAAAAGTACATACAAAGTAATAGATGAGATGCAATATGAATAACCAATATGTAATGCTTGTATGACAGAAACTGGGCGACAAAAGTACATACATTAATACCCGGTGGTCTCTTGTTTTGTGAGATTATTTTATTACCACTATACCACGACGACTTTATTTTAATTATATTTTTAATTATTTTAATTTTAATTATTTATATACACTAAGCTACTAAAGTGCTTTTATCTTAGAAACAGGACAACCAAAGTACATTTTCAAGGCGTATCGTAGTTATAATACACATTTCAAAGAACTTGTATATACTTTTTAAAACTTATGTATGCCTAATTAAAGAAATAATTAGCACTCGTATAAATTTTATCAAAAGCAATTTCCAACCGAGGAAGACAGCGGAATAGTTGTTAAAACAAAAGTTAGTAGCATCATTGTATTCACAAGTACGTGCTTGAGCAACTTTTCGTATTTCGTTGTCACAAAATCCAAGCCAATTTTGTCCCTTTTTTCTTTTATTATTGTACTTGATATTGAACAAATGTTTTATTACAATCTGATAATGACTTTACTAGATGTCAATCAATCAAATCAATCAAATTGTCACGCCTATTTCCCACGGAGATAGGCAGAGACAACGGAGCGCAACTTGCCACGATCCTGATACAACTCCACAATTCTCCTCATATATGCTCTACGGTTATGGGCACTAGGCAACCCAGCTTTCTTTAGAATGTCTTCGATTTGATCGTAAAACACCTTCCTCGGCCTGCCTTGAGCCGCATCCATCTACATCAGATTTATAAATTGCTTTCGTCAATCTACTTTCACTCACCCTTTCTATGTGCCCAAACCATCGTAGCATCCCTTTGTCAATCCTTGTCACTACATCCTGCTTTAGTTTCTTTTTTACTCGTAAAAATACTTGTGCTATTCCTTGTTTTATCCGTTATCGTTACTCCACATACACTTCCTAATGACCACATTTCTACATTGCCACACCCAACATTCACTTCCATACGTCAATGTAGGAACAAGTACCAAACATGTGTAAGTAAAATACTTTACAAAATACAGAGGTTTATTTATTGTAGTTAGTTTATTATCTAGTAGGTAAACAACTTCATCCGGTTTTCATCCGGTTCTCATTGACAAAAGGTAACAAAATAGAAAAGCGTAAATACAGAAAAAATATAAACAAATGAAATACTTATTGCTTTTAATTATTGAAAATCTTTGGGTACCTTTTTTATTAATATGAAAAATGCACGTATACTAGTTATATGGTGTAGTAGAGTTTTACTATATTAGATTATATATAAGTGGCGCATTGGTTAGCATGCCAGTTCGTTGCGCCCAAAATCCTGGGTTTATTCCCGGTCAGAGCAAATATTTGTTTCATAGCTTTTATTTGTAATATTTATTAATTAAATTGAATATTTTAAATATTTGGTAATTTAAAAAAAGACGCGGATGTTTGCTTCAGCTGTGGTTGTCAAATCTGCCCATCCGGGGTAGTACTACCACTTACAAGTATATAGACTAGAGTTATAGACCGTGAAGTGACTGATCAACTACGCCGGCATAGTGGACGTAACTGCTACTTACAGGTACCGTAGTAGCAGTCACCTCTATTCATGAACTGCACTCCAGTTTAACATCAGGCGAGGTGCTACCATATGAATGTTTTTAAATTGTAATAAAATATCCAATATGAATTGTCTATTTCTGAATGGGCTTATGTCGTTGGTACATATTGTGAATCCACAATAAACACAGGATTTTTCGAAGCATTTCTCTGGAGTATTACGTTACGCAATACGATACGATTATCTGCTTATTGATTCCTTTCAGTAGTGCGTAGTTTGCGGTTACATGTTAGGATTCCCAATTCTATTACAAATTATTTAGTACTAGCTCACCCGTAACTGTACGGACAAAGAGTGCGTGTAAAAACTACGTAGTTCAGTTTTATTTCTTTTTAAGTGGCTAAAACTAACCGTATAAGCAAGCGATGCGTGGTAGCCTTTGGCCGGCATAGTGACGACGAATGAGGCAACCGTTGACTCGGCTTTTCAGCCGTTGGCACTATTGAATCTTATCTTGCTTACCATCTGCCTGATGAGGTCAAATGTCGTGTCTGTCGTAAATGTCAAATGATTAAATTTGAAAATTATATAATTACTATTTAAATATAAACATTATTTACATGCATAAATTATCACGTTAAAATAGCTATAGTATTCACTATTTTGTGATTTTTACAGGGTTAAACAGGAGGGTGTATTCCGATCAAATCGGAGACATCCTCATGAAAGCTAGGTTGCCTAGTGCCCATAACCGTAGAACTTATATAAGGAGAATTGTAGATGTGAATGAAGCGAGAGAGTTGTGTCAGCATCGTGGCAAGTGGCGCTCCATTGTCACTGCCTATTCTCACTTTTTTTTTTATAGGGTTAAACAGGAGGGTGTTTTCCGATCAAATCGGAAACATCCTTAAGAAAGCTAGGTTACCTAGTGCCCATAACCGTAGAACTTGTATGAGGAGAAATGTGGATGTGAAAGAAGCGAGGGAGTTGTGTCAGGATCGTGGCAAGTGCCGCTCTTTTCAAATTTGATTTGAAAAGATAAACTTGTATTAGAATAATGTAAATTTAAAAATATATATATATACACATTTATTACATATCTATTACAAGAAGAAATGTATATTAATTTAATATTATAATAGGA
Source organism: Tinea trinotella (assembly GCA_905220615.1). NCBI lineage: Eukaryota > Metazoa > Arthropoda > Insecta > Lepidoptera > Tineidae > Tinea > Tinea trinotella. Next base: position 7,263,202 of record HG992310.1, read on the forward strand.
TTATTATTTCGCTTTAAATACCATTTACGTCAACATAAATGTAAGATTAAATGCCTTGCTTAAAATAAATACATCGAAGTACGCTTACAATGTCGTTATTTACATAATTTTTATGCATAATATTTCTTTTGAGAGGACAAACTTCGAGTTCTTGAAAGTTTTAAGCAATAATCAAATTTTTTAGATCAGTATCAATAACAAATACATTTTTGCATTTTTTTTGTTATTACGATTCGAAATCTGACCTCGACAAAAGTCCAAGAGTGCCGAAGACTGAAAAAACCGACTTTGTTCACTGTTGGTTTAGTCACCTTTACTATGCCAGCCCAACAATCAATCAAACAATTTTCAAGCAAATAATGTTTTTATATTTAACTTTTATTAATATGCGACATCTGACTCCGACTTGGCTGATGGTAAGCAAAGGGAGGTCCAAGAGCGTCAAAGACTGTAAAACCGTTTCAAAAAAATTCATCCAATAGTTACTTAACGTGTTATTTAATGTATCCTATTCAAGTACTCGATGTTTCGGCTCTGTTAAAAAGTATTCTCATGAATTCAGCCTTTGTAGTTGATAAATAAAATATGTTTATTGACGCATCAATACCTATATTTCTTTATTCTAATTATGAATTAATGTTAAAAATAGTTTCTCCTTGGATAGTTAAAATTATCTCTGTGCAAATAAATCCTGAAACATGACGAAATTAACGTTTTGATTGCTATAAACAAGGGCCATAGTCAACTTGTTTAGAAACAAAAACATGTTATAATAAAACAAAAAATAAAATCGTGAGATAGTTTTAATGGAATAAATTAAAAACGCGCGACAAATTCTGATAAAAATAGTTTTAAAAAATATTTATTCATCGTTCTCATAGTTAGTTTTGAAAAACTGGTTGAACTTTTTTTTTTGGTCGTAGGTGATTTTACTCGTAGAAATACTAGTTATCAAAGTTGATAATCGCTTCGAGTAGTCTCTCAACTCTGAATAATCGATTTAAAATGAATTTGACTTATTCGTTTGCACTTGGGACACCAAATTACAATAACACGAGAACACTGAAAACATACTATTAGAAAATTAGTATATTAGTAAACAAGGGGAGGTCTAAAAGTGCCGGCGACTGAAAAACAAACCGTTTCATTACCTATATGGTTGTACTTAAAACGTCCCACAAACTTTAAAAGAAAAAAATGCCGCTATCGTATGATACTTTTTATGTACAGAATGGTTTACCGTCGCCGGAGAATCCGTACATATTCAACGGTGACTTTGTTGATCGAGGCAAAAAAGGGTTGGAAGTACTGCTACTGTTGTTGGCGTGTATGCTCGCGTTTCCTGGAGGTGTTTACCTGAATAGAGGAAATCATGAAGATCTCATTATGAATACAAGGTATATTTAATTAAATTTATTATTATGTTATTTTCTTTCCTACATTATTAAAATAACTTTTCTAACCTAAGCTACAAGTGCTTGTACCATAGAAACAGGAAAACCAAAGTACATATTATATCAACGATACATTGGTACTGCCAAGTAGTATGCGGTATGTGTGACCATACATTACCAACTACCATGGTCGCCTTAAAATATTAATATTATACATAGTGTATAACATATATAAAGGCGACCGTGGTGTAGTGGCAGTGAAATGGCTACGTGAGCCGAGTGGCACAGGTTCAAAACCACTCACTGGTACCAATGTATCTTTGATATATGTACCTACTTTGGTTGTCCTGTTTCTATGATACAAGCACTTTGGTAGCTTAGTATAGAAATGTATATTCATAAAAAATATCCCTATGATATTATAACATAAAATAAGAGAGAATAAATACTGTTAATAAATTGTTAAAATTTCCCTCATATTTCTGTACCTAACTCTTTTCTATAAAGAGTTAGGTACAGATAGAGTTATTCAAACTCTTTCTCTTCTCTAATTCTGCAATATAAGTGGCACGATATACGAGGCTCGTAAGACTGCATATCGCTTGGTGTTGAGTTGGAGTACGGTACGATCCATAAGTGATTGCTGTCACAGATAAACGTCTGCAAGTAACGGTCGCATTTGCTATAATGGCCTTACTAGACTATTATTTTTAATTTTTTATTATTGTTTCATAAATAATTTTACATTATATGATATTTTTGCAGATATGGTTTCATAAAGGAGGTGCACATGAAGTATAGAGTAAGTTTAAAATCAAATATTTATTTCAATTGTACTCGTAGGTGGTATGGTTATTGCAAATAAAGTTATATTGTTTCATTAATAAAAGTTTATTTTATTAAGTGTGTAAATAGGATTTATGACAATTATTAATTTTTTATCTAAAGTTTTATTATTATTTCAACTTTTTTTATTTATATTTTTATTGTGACTCGACACCTTACCTGATGGTAAGCAAAGGTGCCATCGACTAAAAAACCGACTTAGATCACGGTAGTTTCAATTACCGCTTTTACGCTGGCGAAATAATATATACCAGTATTATTATTATTCATATAATTCAGTAATAAATAAGAACTTAAATAGGATTTATGGGCTTGGAAGCTTTGTTTTAGAGGACATTTAAAGTAGGAGCTCTTGCAAGAAAACCGAAATCCTCTTGTCTACGCTATCGCTAACTAATAAATTTCGTAACATGGCACAAGGGGCTCTAGTTAAGCTATTTGGAAAGACATTGGGGATTTTTATTTCTACAATAAGATATAGGTACCAATATAATAAAAAAATATCTGTGCAGTATTTCATTTATTGATTTATTTTTTCATTTGTATTAAAATTTACATTTCAATTTTGTATTGATGCTTTTAAATATATATGTTTTTATTATTTTTAGCTCGATATATGACAGCACTCCGCTAACGCTAGGCTGGAGTGCGGTCCATGAATTGAGGTAACTGCTACAGTTTTATAGCAGTCGTATCCACTATGCCGGCAACTGTTCTAGTTGGAAGCAGCAACTGTGTGCCTACCACTCTAAATGAATTTGTATAGGTTTTATTTGAATAGTATATGTGAATAGCAGAATACGTAAAAGCAGAATATTAATTGATACCTTGGTAAGAATGATGCGTGACTATTTAACCATAAAAAATACATCTTTATAGAAAAATGTTAGACATTTGTTCATATTTTATTCCATAAATAATAAAAGAAGATATTAATGGTCATGCTATTGTTGCCTAAAATAGAAACGCAAGTAATTATATACTTTTTTATTTTATTGAAATAACAGACACAAAAGAAAGAAGCCGATTCTAATTGGGTACTTGAGGATTTGCTAAAGAAAATATCGGCGATATTTTCTTTCAATATCCGAATGCAGGAGACACAGAATCTAAGAGGGATTCCTACACAAGGCCGACCAATTACGGATTTAAAATAAATGTTATAGGACAGCCGAAGTTTTCTCTTCACAAAAATAATAAAAATAGCTAAAGCTTGGATTGATACTAATAGCCGGTTGTACTAAAAATTACAATTTTAAATGTTAAAAAAATTATAATGTACTAAAAAAGTTTCAATTTACGAATTTGGTTTTACTTTATACTTATTCTATTACGTTTACTATTACGAAATCGTGAATTGGGTTGTTAATAATTTTATATCAAAACTACCTTTTACGAGTATATATGTTTTTATCATTAGAAATAACAAAAGTAGTCCATAGAAACCCAAAATTAATGATGTCTTTTAGCTCTGTATAAAATATCCGTTAATCGTAAATGTAAACTGTGAAGTTAAAGAGTGGTGCAACCCATTTATCTTTTTTTCTTTACGATACTTTTTACAAATTCGTAAATTATAATTTTTGGTACAACCGGCTGTTTATATTTGCTCGTGTCCGTAAATGCAATAGAGGGGCGCGTCATTTCGGCTTAGACAGACTCTACTTAGGCATTACTTACAACGGTATCTCTTATATTAAACAAAACAAAAAACAAATTGTCACGCCTTTCACCGGGCAGAAATAATAGAGCGCCACTTGCCACGATCCTGACACAATTCCCTCGCTTCCCTCACATCCATAATTCTTCATATACGCTCTACGGTTATGGACACTAGGCAACTCTTTTCTTGAAATAAATACTATATTGATTTAATTTGCCCTTTTCTTTACCTAACAGCACAACGCAGAAAGACTATTGAAGTTAATCGAAGGCGTCTATCGTTGGTTACCACTGGGAACAATTATCAATAATCGTATCTTCGTAGTACATGGTGGGATATCAGACACTACAGATCTAGATATGATACGGAGTCTAGACAGAGATAAAGTAAGTAATCAAAGTAATAGTTGTATTTAATTAAAAGCAACAGACAAACTGCTAAACCTAAATAACTCTTTTCTTTATTGAATAGAAGATACACTTCTAACAAATATACATAGAAATAGGAGATTTTTAAAGCTGATGTTAAGCTGGAGTGCGGTCCATAAATGAAAGCGACTGCTGTTAAATAACTGCACATAGCAGTCGCATCCCTAAACACGACTAAGCCACTTCACGGTGTGTACACTTATTGTAGGTAACTTCCATCTCAGACCGCACTCCAGCTTAACATTAGGCGATATGTTGTTATAAATTAATACTCGTATATCTACTTAATAATTAATTCCTATATCAATCAATCAAACTGTTACGCCTTTTTCCCGCAGGGATAGGCAGAGACAATGGAGCACCACTTGCAACAATCCTTACACAACTCCCTCGCTTCCTTCACATTCACAATTCTCTTTATACAAACTCTATTGTTATGGGCACTAGGCAACCTAGCTTTCTTGAGGATGTCGGACACCCTTCTGGGCCTACCTTGTTAATTCTTATTAGTAAAGTAAAATCCCTAGACAACCTTTTTACTTATAAAATACAAGATTTACACTACAAATTAACAATCTCAAGCGAGAAATTAAATAGACGGATCTACTAAGATTAAGTTAGTCTGAGTGTTAAGATGACTAATTTAGCTCGAAGGTTTTCTTATTTCTTAGATTAAATTAGTCAAAATCGTCTTAATCCCGTGTCTTCATTATACTAACTTTATTGTTCCTATTAACGGCACCGCGTCCTAATTTAATAAGGGTACTCCTATTTGTATGCAAATGTAAATAATAACCCAAACGATATTACATCTAGATATATAGGAAACCACTTGGAACTTGGTAAATTGGATTATATTAAATACAATGTGCTTTTGTTTGTTTGGGTATTTTATATCAACTAACTATAATTAACATCAACTGCTATCACATTTTGATTCAAAAAAAATTATAAAGTATTTTATTAGATTTTACGCGAACATTGATTATTGAATTAAACAAATTTTATGCGGCCTACTATCGCGTTTATTTTTGTTTTGATTTTACATTTTGTTCTTATTCCGACGTTGTGAGAGCTTTGCAGCCATCGTGGTCACGGAGAGCTACGTCCGCATATAAATTTGTTTTATTCAAAAATAAATAAAGTTATTAAATAGACATTATTAGTTATTTTAAGCATTGCTATTTCTTGTTTTGTATTGGTTATTAAAGGGTATTTATTTTCTATTTATATTTTATTTTTATTGTGACTCGACATTTCACAGCACCCCGCTTGATGTTAAGCTGGAGTGTGGTCCATGAATGGATTTCACTGCTACTACAATTCAATAACTGTAAGTAGCAATCACATCCACTATGCCGGCCTAGTTGGAACTGGCAACTTACAAACTAATTCCTAAACGCAACCAAGTCACTTCACGGGCTGTATACTTGTACTGCTGCCCACCACTCACTAATCATGTTTAAAGCGATTCTGCTAAAGATAATTCATTAAAAATAAATTTGATCTTTTGTTTCTAATACTTATCGTAAGTTACCAAAAACCGGCACCTTTCAAGCTGATCCTGAAACGACTCAATCACTTTACGGTTACTACACTTGCAAGTGGTCTGGCTACCTCTCTTACCACAAGAAAGCTAGACTTTCCACGATCCTGAAACGACACCTCCGCTCCTATGGATATAGGCAAGGCGGATTATTAGACCCCTGCTTGTATGTTCCAGAATTCCCCCTGCTAAAATGTCCCCGATTTGATCGAGAAACAATCTTATTATAATCTCTTATAATATATGGGAAAAAGGCGTCACAATTTGATTGATTAAAGTATAATAATATATTATGTATATATTAAATTAAAAATACATTTAATACCTCTCATACCTTATTACCAAATGCGCCACTAGTGTTGTCAAGTTGTTTCTGTTGACTCTGCCTATTCCTGTGGGTATAAATTGGCGTGAAATTGTTGATAAAGTGCAAAAAATGTCATCTGTTTTTATTTAGGCAATTTCAGTTAGCGTTTTTTGTTTTTTGATAGGTCAATTGTTAAATGGACAATAACTTAATATTTATCTTTCAGTACGTGTCCTTGCTGCGTCCTCCAGTTACAGACAGTTCCATACCTGGTGCGGAGGTGATCGATAAAGTTGAATGGAAACAGGTAAAGTAACACAATATTTGATTTTTATTGTGACGAGTAATGGTGTAGTTGTCTAAGTAAAGGTCTAAAAGGACCGATGACTGAAAAAAACGACTTTCTTACTGTTTCTTAAGTCGCAGTCACTATGCCGGTCAGGGTTTTTTTTACACTTTACTTGAAGGATTCAATGTTAAGTTCATGACGGTAAGTAATCAGTTTGCAAGTTGTCGGTTCCAACTAGGACGGCACAATGGATGTGACTGCTACTTGAAGTTATTTAACTTGAGTAACCTACATTCATAGACCGCAGTCCAGCTTAACATCAGGCGGGGTGCTGTCATATGTCGAGTCACAATATAAAAGAGGTAATTTATTAATATTAAGAAAAGAAAAGTAAATAAAATTCATAAGTGACATATAAGTATAATTTAATACCATTCTACATTTTTGCTACACTGCACCGCAGAGAACTTTAGTCACCAACTTTAACCAAGAATGTGACCTATGAATTTTATTTACTTTCCTTTTTCCAACTTTCGTACAACTATTTTTAACTAGAGCAAACAGAACTATTTACTTAACCCTTGAAAAGCTTTAAGTTATAAGTATTTACCTAAGTTTAAAATATCATTGAAGCACCGAAATATATATTTAATGAAGCAGCTGAATATTATTTAATGAGGTATATGTAGTATTTCGTAAATTAAAGTTGTATAAGTTATTATTATTATTATTTTTTAACATTTCCATACTAAAGTGCTTATATCATAGAAACAACCAAAGTACATAGTACCAGTGGGTGGTTTCGAAATCGTGCTCTCGGTTTGTGTAACCATTGCACTGCTACTTCACCACGGTCACCCTAATAATGAATTTAAAGTAACCATACATACATGTTTGGCAAAATAACTTTTTTATTTCTAAGCTCGTAATAGAACATTATTTACCATACCTTATGTTTTATATCTCCTTTTTAAGCTTTTAAAACGGCAGATTACATTATCAAAAAAAAAGGAAACAAAAAACCACAAATAACCAAAAAAAACAAAAAATTGGGTAGGAGATCACAAGTTTTTATAAGGAAATAATAGTACTACGAGTATGTAAACCAAGGATTCAAGTAACGTTATCTGCAGCCAATAAAAGCCACACTAAAGACTGCAAATAACGATCTGTCATTGTAGCCATGTGTAAACGGTAGATCCAAAATGTTAATCTCACGAGTGCGTGTGAGTAGCACGAGTTAGTACACATAGGCTTAGCTCGACAACTTTCTAAGCTCGATTATCACGTTATTAACAGAGCCTTTGCTCGTAGAGTACGTTTATTTGTGTTCACGTTCCGTGAGCCGAATATGACGGCGTCGTAACAAATAATCATAAAGTATTTATACTAGTTATAGAAATACTAATTAGAATCAAATGCAACCTGATGAAATAATTCATAAACAAAAAACATATTTATGAAATAAAAAAATATAATTATATTTATGGCGACTGAGGTAACCTGAGTCGGTTTTGTTCAGTCGCCGGTGCTCTTCCCTTTCATCTGACAAGTCGAGGTCAGACATCGCCTTTCAATAAATAAAAAATACAAATTATAATACCAAACCACCAGTTGTATAATATTCTTTTCGTCAAAGAAAGTAGTTTGACGAAAATAATATTTAAATCTGATGTGGGTAGATGCGTTAAATGAGGCATACCCAGGAGGATGTTTTGGACCAAATCGGAGACATCCTCAATAAAACTTAACCGTAGAGCTTGTATGCAGAGAATTGTGGATATGAGGGATGCGAGTGATTTGTGTCAAGATCGTGGCAAGTGGCACTCTTTTATCTCTGCCTATCCCTGTGGGAAAAAAGCGTGACAAATATATTAATTGATTAATTATCAAATAAAAATAACGCGAAACTATGAGCCATGTTTTAAATTTAAATATATTAACCATACAATGGTGTCAATTCTCTTGGCACACGATTATCCTAAAATCCTTCTAAAAATAATTTAGACCTGTCAAAGGACTTTCGCTATTCTGGTTGTCCCATATTAGTCTTAATTTAGAGCTGTCAAAGCTTTGACAGGCTTAAATGTCAGTTTAGTTACTTAACTTAACATTTTAGGCAGTTTTCCTATTCTGTTGTACCAATTATAGGTGTAAAATTAGAAACGTCAAACTAAATTTGTTTAAGATTAGACGACACCATTTTAGGTCCCGCTTAACCTAAAAATTTTAATTCTTAATAAGAAATATGAGTAATTATGTGGTTAATGCTCTAACTGAATATGCCGAAAGGTAAAATAAGTTGATTTATGTATTTTTATTTATAGTAGCTCGCCATACGACATCATTCAATGTGATATTAAACTGGAGTGCGATCTATGGATGGGGGCGACTGCTACTACTTTTAAATAACTGAAAGTGGCAGTCGAATCCACGGCAACTTGAATTATTTCGATTTTCAAGTTTATCTGAAGAAGTCTGGGAGGGAACATAAAAAAACACGTATCACAGCATTAGATTACTTGTCATTATACTGTATAACATTTACTTAATAACAATTTTATCATCATTATACAATTATATTCATGAAACACAAGTATTACAAATAATTAAAATCTGTCTCCTGTAATTACCGCCAAAACTCATCTATCCAACAAGATGCGTTCGGAAATTAATTGTGTTACTATTACAAAAGTACAAAGTTTTTTCTATTTTTATTAACGTGAAATCAAGTTTTTATTTACTCAAACCATTACAACATTCTATATGGTACATTATTACTTATTTATTACCATTAATTATATGACTTTCTTATTACTTCATATTATTTTTCGAAAATATAAATTTTACGTTGGCAATAATTTAGGCGTGTCATCCTAAAATATAGACATTTCTTATGTTTAATTCATTTTCGACAACAGAATTGCGATTTCTCTAAAAAAAACTTAAAATTGACAAGCTTAAAATTTAGGATAAGTTAGTGAATGTGCCAAGAGAATCGACACCACTATAATATCAAAAAGGTTTTTAAACTCCAAACTTAGTTGGGTTGCAACCACCAGTATCTTCACAGGGTTAAAAGTGGAAATATTATTTATTCAATGTTTGCACCGTCCTACGCGAGGCAACTATCATTTATCATTGAAAGTGTAATGAACCAAATACCGTTGACTCAATAGTACCGGCATATTAATAATACGTGTGAGCTTCCAAATAGAAAATCGATGTCATTGTCCCTATTACATTATTTATAATTTTGTAATAAAAAAATTCGAAGGCTTGACCAGCTATCGTGACCCTGGTGGTATTACTTTTGTTTTTATTATGACTCAACATCTTACCTCGACCTGCAAGAAGATGTATACACCTCCAAGAGTGCCGCCATGATGCCGTCTACTAACAATGTTCGCGACAGGCGAGGACAAACGGTTTAGCGACTGGTTTGTTGAGCGTAAAGTCCCGGGTTCGATCCCCGGTCGGAGCAAATATTTGTTTCATAGCTTTTATTTGTAATATTTAATAATATTAAATATTGCAAATATTTGTTAATAAAAAAAAAGAGATGGATATTTGCTTCGGGTCTGGTTATCAAAGAGTGGTAGGCAGTGGTACCCAGTCTGCCGATCCAGGGTAGTAACACCACTTACGAGTATACAGACCGTGAAGTGATTTGGTCACGTTTCGGGATCAGCTTGTAAGTTGCCGGTTCCATCTAGGCCGGCATAGTGGATGTGATTGCTACTCACAGTTATTGAATTGTAGTAGCAGTGACATTCATTCATGGACCACACTTTGGCTTAACATCAGAGCGCTGTCATATGTCGAGTCACAATAAAAAAAATTAAAAAAAAACACTTTAATTCATTATTGTTTACCGTAGAGCTTGTACGAAGAGAATTGTGGATGTAAGGGAAGCGAGAGAGTTGAGTCAGGATCGTTGCAAGTGGCGTTTTGTTGTCTCTGCCTATCCTCGTGGGAAAAAGGCGTGACAATTTGATTGATTGATTAATTTATCTTTTCTTAGATTTTGAGCGAACAATGATTAATGAATTAAACAAACTTTATGCGGCTTACTATACATAGTATAGCATAGTAAGCCGAAAAAAAATTGTTTAAATCATTGATTGATAGATAGTTTAAGATAAAAACTATTGCAATCAGATATATTGATTTAGTACTTATTATGAGATAAAAGTTCATGCAGTAATGAATCTTATGTAAGCATAGCTATTTGCACTGCCTAAACAGGACCAATTCATATAAAATTTTCAACAAACACGCGTTCATCACTCCCCTATTGCTAGTTTAATTAAACTTGACAGATAAATTAATTTGCTGACTCGATAAATAATACCCTTACCGCACTTAGTTCATTACTGAATCAAGAATTCAATTTATGAATGAATTCAATTATGTACTTTGAAAAGATTTGTTTGTGGTTTCCTTGTTTACGGAAATCATTACCAATAGCGACAGACAAAAAAAGATGGCTACATTCCTTTGGCCGGCATAGTGATGGCAACTTAGGTAACCGGGAACTAAACCGCATTTTTCAGTCGCCGGCGCCCTTGGACTTCCCCTTGCAAGTCATGTCAGATGTCGAGTCTTAATACAAAAAAAAACAATGTAGATTTTTCATATGCACATTTTTTGGACGGTTAATTCCAATCATATTGTGAACATTGCAAAAAGAATTGAACACGATGGCTACAAAGCTCTCGAAACGACGGAATAAAAATGTAAAATGAAGACTCAAAATAAACGCGATAGTAAGCCGCATAAAATATGTTTAATTCGTTAGTTTTGTAGCTTATACCTAATACAAATATTTTTTTTTTCTTATAATGCTAACGTTACAAAAGTCGATCTAAGTTTTTTCGATACCTATAAATCGATGACATGGAGCGTCAATAAAGACAGTCTTTATTAATCCTATAAAAAAAGTGATGAAAATTTACAATGTTATATGTGAGTGTCTTTCATTTCATTGTGAAGGTTACGATCTCAATTTTAGGTTGTATGCCCACAGGGAAACCGAATCGTCCGCAAAATGTCATTTTAGGAGATTGGAGGCTTACACACAGTATACATATATAAGCGTATCTATCTATGTATCGATTTCAAGGACTATAAGAAAAGCTAACTAACCTTAAATTAACTGCACACAATTCTCCTTCTTTCCATCCTTTTATTAAAAGTACTTTTAAAAGGATTTAGGAGATGATTCGATATAAATTGAAGTTTTATTTTTTAAATTGTGACGCGATAAGTCGAAGTGAGCAAAGGGAAGCCCAAGAACGCCGACGACTGAAAAAACAATGTTTGAAGTGGATTTTTAGTTCATTTTTTTTTATTATTTTTAACTATTTTATACTAAGCTACTAAAGTGCTTATATCGTAGAAACAGGACAACCAAAGTACATATATCAAAGATACATTGGTACTGGTGGGTGGTTTCGAACTCGTGCTCTCGGTTTGGGTAACCATTGCACTGCCACTACACCACGGTTGCCCCAAATGTCGCGACATTTTACCTCGACTTAACCCGGTTCAAGAGCACAGTAAAGTAAAAAAAAGTTTTTGTGATGAAAGTTGTTTTTAATATAAACTAATCTTTTTAATTTTGTTAAATTATAGCATAAAACAAACAGCCTTTAATAAATATCCTAATATCGTAGCTGTGTACATTAAGCCTTAGGGTGAACTTATCTTCGTGGTTATTACATTTTTATCTTATTTGTTCTCAATTGAAACAATTTCAACATCTGATACTAAAGTTATAATGTAATATTGTTTGTAAGACACCCGCTGTTTGTCGTCTGATGTTATAGTAGCAATTCATGGAACCTTTGATCATTTTTATTACAAGTTTTTATTAAGGTTAGACAAATGACAGCACCACTCCGATGTTAAACTGAAGTGCGGTTCTTGTATGCTACTGCTACCAACGCCGGCCTCACCAATAAAAATCCTATAATTTTTCATACATATTTTATACGTTTAAATTAGATTATACACGAGTGGAGTCTGTCCAAGCCGAAAAGACGCGCCCCTCCATTGCATTTAAGCACACGTGCGACTATAAAATATGGACGCAACATACCGAAAATGCAATTGTAATTGGTCATTCAGTTGCTGGTTTGACACAAAAGGAGGAGCACGATGATAAAGTATAGTAATATAGTTAGTAATATTTGTATTCACACATTTAAATCAACTAATAAAGTGGAGGGGCGCGTCATTTATAGTTAGACAAGCTATACGTAATATCTACTAAAGGTTAAAAGATATTAAATGTAAATAATAAAGGGTGCTGGAGTAATGCGAATATAGTTAAACTAAGCTTATAGGCTTACATAATTTAAAATGCATTAAGTTTTATGGTGAATATAATAATAGTGCTTTTGTTTTGAAAAGGTCACACTAAAATAGGTTCACATAATTAAATATAGTTTAATTAAACTCGGTAACAAGAGCAATAAATTTATTGTCATATTTTTTTTAAGAGTCGTAGGCAGTGGTACCCAGTTTGCCGAACCACAACTTACGAGTATACAGACCGCGAAGTGTCTTAGTGGCGTTTCAGGATCAGCTTGAAAGTTGCCGGTTCCAACAAGGCCGGCATAGTGGATGCGACTGCCACTTGCATTTATTTAACAGTAGTTTTATTTGTTTTCCGACCAAATCAGAGACATTTTTCAGAAAGTCATAACCATACAGTTTCTATGGAGAGAATTGTAGATGTGAGCGAAGCGATATTTTGGCGGCGTGACGGCGACTGAAGCAGCCGTGAACTACTCGGTGAACTACCTGCTTATCTTATTTGATCCGACGTGTCATTCCCTATGCCAATGTTATAGAATGGATATCCTATATCAATAAAATTGTCACGCCTTTTTCGCACAGGGATAGGCAGAGACAATGGAGCGCCACTTGCCACCATCCTGACACAACTCCCTCGCTTCCTTCATATTCACAATTCTCTTCATACAAGCTCTATGCTATATCATTGGATCCTTAAATCGAGGCGTACGAAAGTTCGACTAAAGCAACCGTAACTAAATCGTATTTTTTAGTCGTTCGCGCTGGACTTGCTTTATTTTTTTTTATATATTGTTTTTTTATTGTGACTTGACATATGACAGCTTGATGTTAAGCCAAAGTGTGGTCCATGAATGAATATCACTGCTAATACAATTCAATAACTGTGAGTAGCAATCACATCCACTATGCCGGCCTAGATAGAACCGGCAACTTACAAGCTGATCCCGAAACGTGACCAAATCACTTCACGGTCTGTATACTTGTAAGTGGTGATACTACCCCGGATCGGCAGACTGGGTACCACTGCCTACCACTCTTAAATTAAATTAGCTTACCATCAGGCAAAGTGAGGTCAGATAGTGCGTGGTATTAAAAAAAACCTATTTAGATATAGGTTAGTCATAATTAAATATTGAAGTACTACGAGTAATATGGTTTTGTGTGCTCCAGGAACTCATTATAGTTTAATAGGCTACTATCACAGTTTGTGGTAAGGCTTCCTCGCTTACTACATTTAATTTAATATAAGTCTTTCAAGGAGATAACATCTAGGGATTGTTGATTAGTTTCTTTTGTATCTAGTCTTTTATATTAGAAGTACACTTATATGGCTTTGTTCGTACGCTGCACATAAGTTAAACTTCATGATTATAGTATTTTCTTAGACTTTGCGCGAACATTGATTAATAAATTAAATCGGAATAATAAAAATTGTAAAATCAAAACCAAAATAAACGCGATAGTAAGCCGCATTAAATTTGTTTAATTCATGATTATAGTTTTTAATTTTCTATATATCTTATTTTGTTTTGTTGTTACTTTTTTTTTATTGTGACACGACATCTAACCTCGATCCGCCTGATGATCAGCAAGAGGAGGTCCAAGAGTGACGGCAACTAAAAAAACCAGTAAGTTCACGGGTGCCTCAGTCGCCGTCACTATGCCGGCCAAATGTGCTTCTTCACGCCTCGATTGAAGGATCCAAGGTCATAGGATGAAGAGAATACATGGGCTGGCAAAGCATTCCACTTGTCGATTAAAGACGCACCGAACTTTTTTTCGACTGCCGATTCGGTCGATAGAATGCGGATGCTTTCCCTGACTTGGTGAGAAATGTGTATAAGGTTAATTTTTGGTGGTGGTCATTTTTGTTTGTTAATTCGGCCGATCCGGGTTAGTACTCGTAGCACCACTTTTAAGACCATAGAGTTAGACCGTGAAATCGCATTTTGGGATCAGGTCTAAAGTTGCCGGTATCCAACTAGTTTGGCATATGGAATGCGACTACTACTTGAAACTATATTTACCTGTACTAGCAGCCTTTATTATGGAGCGTACTGTAGCTTAACATCAGGCGGGGTGGTTTTTATATTTCTACACTTCTACTAAAGTTTATTTTATCTTATAATTGAAACAGAAATAAAACATATTGATAAAAAAAAAAAATTAACTAAAATACATTATTAAAAGGAGTCCCTTTAGGCAAGGTTCCGAAGATACTGGCAGCGTTCATTCATTTATTCATTAGACATTTATTCTACTAAAGTGCTGTTATATAGAAACGTGAAACAAGTGGTTTCGAACCTGTGCTATCGACTTGCGTTTCTATTGCACCACCACTACAGCTCAGTTGTCTTCATTATCCTAACTAGGTATTTATTAACATTAATAAATGCTGATCTAATTTTAAGATTATAAAAGTTTAATTTAAAAACATATAACTTTTGTTATCACCAACATCAGGTCATGTCGTCGCCTGACAAAAACACCCATGTCATCTACACGACAGTATCTGAACCCTAATAATTTACGAGAAATTCAATGACGTGCAATTAGACGAAACAAATAAATTTAATTTGTTAATTTAATTAGTAATTAGGATAAACAAGATTTACATGAAAAGGTGTATTTATTTTCTGACCTTAATTAATTTGTAATCGAAGTTGATTATAATACTAGCAGCTGGTTGTACCAAAAATTTTAATTTATGAATTCGTAAAAAGTTACGTATAAGTAGAAGAAAAAAGGAAAAATGGGTTGCGACACTCTCTCGTGTATGTTGTCTAAAAACACACACACAACATACACGAGATACACTTATATATTTTTAAGAGACGTGACTTCAGACCTCGTCTTCCTTGATGATAAGCAAAGGGAAGTCCAAGAGCCCCGACGATTGCAAAAATGTGCAATTTTACGGCTACCTCAGTCGCCGTTACTGTGGTGGCAAATATTTTAAAATTATACTTTAAAATATAATATTTTAACCAAATAGTGACGATGACTGATAAAACAAGTCAGGTGCTTCTTCACGCATTGCTTGAAGGATCCAAGGTTATAGGATGGGGTGATATGCGCTAGTAAACGTTTTTCGCGAAGAAGATAAAGATTAAAGAAGGCATAAAGCTCTGAGAAGGTGCAGGGGCTACAGAGTTGGCAAGACCTCTGCATCTTAAATTACACGGATAACTCGGCGCTGCAAGTTGTTGATGATGATGATTAAACACTTTTAATAACTATTTATGATACATATGAAATTAAATTAAATGAAATAAAATAAAATAAAAATAATTTATCAGCATGGGCAAGAGCTTAGCCTTCACTTACTCATCGTCTGCACTTACTCATTCCACCATAACTAGAAAAAGCTTCAAGGTTGAAGAGCTCCTCGGAACATTTTCCGTGGTTTAGGCGATAAAGGACGCTTAAAGCCGCTTTGTCCCTGAGAAGTTGCAGGGGGTGCAGAGTTCGCTTGACCTCTGCATCTCCTTTAACACGGATAACTTGGCGCTGCAGTGAAGTTGATAATGATGATAATGAAACATCTTTAATTACTATTTATAATGATTATGAAATTACTTTAAATGAAACAAAATGAAATTAATTTAAATTATCTAAGCTTACAGTATTATATATACATCTTAAATCATAGAATCATTCACAAAATCTCTGTGTTGTTATAGGTATTCGATATACTGTGGTCCGATCCTCAAGGATCCAGTGGATGTGTAGCCAACGCTCTGCGCGGCGCCGGCACTTACTTCGGCCCGGATGTCACATCCTCTTTTCTTCAACGGAACAAATTATCTTGTCTAGTCCGCAGTCATGAATGCAAGCCTGGCGGGTATGAACTTTTACATAATGGAAATGTAAGTTTTTGTGACATTTTATTTTCTACCTAAGACATACATACGAAATGCGTTTTTCAAAGAGCCAGATAAAATTGTTTTTTTCTCTTTTTTTTTTATTGTGACTCGACATATGACAGCACCCTGCCTGATGTTAAGCTGGAACGGTCCATGAATAGCGTGGTAGGTGGTCACTTGCCCAGTCTGCCGAGACCATGAAGTAACTTAGTTGCGTTTCGGGATCAACTTGTATATGTACTTGTATGAACCGCAATCCAGTTTAACATCAGGCGGGTGCTGTCATATGTCTAGCCACAATAACAGTAAAAACAAATGCGATCGTTTGTGTACAGCTCGGTGTGGTTTTCTTTAAATTGAAAATTTCACGAAATTATTTGTTATTTAAATTATCGCAATATGATTTATTTTAAAAGATGGGAATTAAAATTGTACCACAGGGCTTTAATGAACATTTGTGAATATAAAGGAAGCTAAAGTTTTGTGTTAGATTATGAAACTGAAAAGTGGCCGGCATCGTGATAGCAACTGATGTAACCGTAAATTTAATCGTTTTTTTTTCAGTCTTCGGCACTCAGGGCTCTCCCCTTGCTTACCATTAGGCAAAACGAGGGCATGTCGAGTCGCAATACAAAAAAATCCGTTCTTTTGAGATTTAAGTTCACATGACTGTACTAGCATTAATGTTTAAGTAGTTTAAAAGGACCTTGCAATAAAACTTTTTGCAGAAATTATGACTGGTTTTATGTCATCTGTACTATTGTAACGACTCGTAATATTAATGACACAAATCAAATCGTCACTCCTTTTTCCCACAGGGATAAGCAGAGACAAATGAGCGCCTGACATAACTCCCTCACTTCATCCTCAGTATCTTTTCCACAAATTTTTACTAGCTCATCGATTTTATGGGCACTAGGCAACACAGCATTCTTAAGTATATTTTTAATTAGATAACATGAAAAGTTGTAAATCAATCAATCAAATTGTCACGCCATTTTCCCACAGGGATAGGCAGAGACAATAGAGCGCCACTTGCCACGATCCTGACACAACTTTCTCGCTTCCTTCACATTCACAATTCTCTTCATACAAGCTCTAAATAAATATATATATAGTTGTAAATATTAATTAAAATTATAAATTGTCTATAGGTAATAACAATTTTCTCTGCATCAAACTACTACGAATTGGGGTCGAATAAAGGGGCATATTTGAAATTATGTGGTAACTCGTTGGAGCGACAATTTGTTCAGTACACAGCCGCAGTTTCGCGCACACGTCGTCTTACCTTCCGTCAACGCGTAGGACTGGTGGAATCATCAGCTATGAGAGAGTTATATCATCATATACAGATGGCTAGGCGACCACTTGAAGCCACGTTCAGACATTTGGATCATGATCGTAGTGGTAAGAGATTATATTTTTTTATAAAAAAATTTTTTGTTACATTAAAATACTAAGCTATCAAAGTGCTTGTATCATAGAAACAGGACAACCAAAATACATATATCAAAGACATTGGTACCGGCAAGTGGTCTTAAACCCGGTTTGCAATAGTCTCGGTTTGTGTAACCATTGCACTACTACTACACCACGGCCGCCTTTGTTCATTAACACTCTGGTTTATACAATAGGTCAACATAATTATTCGCTAGACTAATCCAAGGTAGGCAAATCCAAGGTACAAAATGTATATATATGTAGGTACAAAGATTTAAAAAAGTCTAATTAAACTATTTAATTGTATCTGTTTAAATCCTACTAGAGATTCATGGCTTTTGCGCCTTTAAATTAGACCAGCTTGTTAGGCAGCGCTGGTATCCCGGGTATAATAAACCTAGGTATAAACAATCACATACCATACACTTAGGTATATTTATAAACTACTTCATCATCATCAGCCAGAAGGCGTCTACTTCTGAACATAGGTCTCCCCCTTAGAACGCCATTCCGAACGACAAGATGCCAGTTCCATTCAATGGTTACCCGTGACTTTCACTATGTCGTCAGTCCACCTAGGCCTACTTACGCTGCGTAAACTAACTACTTAAAAACTACTTACTTTTATTTATATTGTATTCTACTCAGTAATAAAAACATACAGTATACATATACCTACTTAAATACATGGATATGTAACACAACTATAATGTTATATAAAATATATTGTTATATTCAAACAAAAATATATTTTTTTACATGAAAATAATTTACTAAGCTTCTAAAAGTGCTTTCTGTGAAACAGAACGACTGACATTATAATAAAGATACATTCTAAATATTATATACAAATTAATGTTGTTAATAAACTTAATAAATCTTCTTACAATTCTTCCATTTTTTAGCTACATTCTGTATGTGAATAAATTATCAATCCACGTCCTCTCTCGTTAGAGGAATTATTAGTTAAGCTAAAAGCCCTCAACGAATATAACTCAATTACTTATTACAAATGGTTTTAGGTTCGTATAAATTGAAATAAGTGATGCGCGAAGTAATGAAAACTTGTTCTTTCACGGTTTTTAAACCGAATTTATGATGTAATAAATAAACCGCTAAATTTAAAATTACATTTTAAAAGTAAAGCTTTAAAACTCTATCTTTAAGTGCCAATTACTTTTATTAGATTCCTTAATGACTAACTGATAATAAATCTACTAATATTTGCCAAGCAATAAACATCTCTATGTTTTAAAAGATAAATATCACATTCCAATACATTTGATTTATTTCAGGCTATATTTCTATAACTGATTGGTGTAACGCGATGGAGGATACGACACATCTTGGCTTGCCATGGCGAATGTTGAAAGATAAACTTGTTCGTACTGATTTTGAAACCAGACGCGTCAGATATATGGATACTTTCGATCTTAATGTAAATGTAAGAATATATTATTTATTTTATTATGTATATTATATTATAATATTATTATTAAATATATTTTATTATAAGAATATATTATGTAATATTTTCTTAGATTATGCGCGAACATTAATAATGAATTAAACAAATTTTATGCGGCTTACTATCGCGTCTCTCCGTGACCACGATGGCTGCAAAGCTCTCGAAACGGAATAATAAAATAAAATTGTAAAATCAAAACCAAAATAAACGCGACAGTAAGCCGCATAAAATATGTTTAATTCAAGATATTATGTATTTTGTATATATTTCTCATTTCAGTCTGTTTCCTCAAAATACATGAATTTCTTGCTATTTTATTGATATAAGACAGCACCCCGGCTAATATTAAGCTGAAGATTATATAGAGATTATATAAATCCAGATAAAAATACATAACATAAATATAATTATTGAAACTTGCAACAGTAGTGTGAACAGACAGCCAGTTTTGTTGAAATTCATTTATCTTGTCCACAGAAGAACGGTAGAAAAACAGATGCTTCAACGGTCGTAGAGACTCTTTACAAAAATAAAACCAGCTTGGAAGCCATATTTAAAATCTTAGACAAAGATAACTCAGGTACTTGAAAAAAATTGTCATAGTATTTTAATAATAAAAATGATTCATTTAATTGTCATAGGTAAACAAATGTACAAAACGGTATAACTAATAAATAGTTTTCTTTGCCATATAGGTTATATTACACTCGAAGAGTTTTCGGAAGCGTGTCAGCTCCTACGAAAGTACATGCCCAACCCAATGACGCAAGAACAACTTGTAGACATTTGCCGATTGATGGATATCAATAAAGATGGATTGGTTGATTTGAACGAGTTTCTTGAGAGCTTCCGACTTGCCGAAAAAAGTTTTCAGGACGATGACTTCGGTGACCTACAAGCCACTTGACATGAGAGTGACCGCCTTTGTAGTAAGGCGGTCGATAAACAAGAAACAGGTGTTGAAATCGAGATTCTCAAAATCGATGATGATAAAATATGTAATAACGAAACGGTTAAGAAAAATGGGGCTGCTTATTTATTGGGAGAAGATGTCAGGAGCGCTTCGAGGCCCGGTGAAGAAGAGATTCAATTGATTGATTGTGACGAAACACCAAAAAGGCCGGGCTTACTGGAAAGCGAACTTTAAAATACATTACTGCCATGAATTTCATTACCTATATCGACGAATCATAAATCAACTTTATTAAAGATTTATAACGCTTTCCTAGTCAATATTGTATTACATATATAAAATATAATTATTATTGTGTGTTTTTAATGTCTCTTATTATATTAGATGTTTATACAATTACTCGTTTTCTATGTTCAACGACAGATGTGTCATTTATTTCATAATTGATGAAATTGTTCATTATCTAATCTGGTATCCATGGATTAACATGGCACAATCTGTTAATTTTAGTATTTAATCTACATTGGTGTTCCTTGTATCTAAATGGAGCCTAAATTTATATAGCTCTGACGTGTTATATTGCATTTTCTTGTATCTCTCAATGTAATTAATGTCTTTTATTAGAAATAAAATTAAAGTGACATTTTACTATTTAACCTATTTTAGAAATAGGCTTTATTGTAGTTAACCCTAATGTTCCATTTTAAGCATAGCTTAATATTTTTATAACTATCGCTTGATATGTCTAAATTGTTCACAAAATTTGTGCCAATTTAATTAATGGTCTTATGTAAATTTCGTATTCAAGTATAGATAGTAATTTTATTTTTTATATATTTTTGAGGGGATGTTCACGACAAACTTATTGTTAGCCGCTGAGTGTTGACAGTTATACACATATTCAATTTTTTGTTCCCGTGTATATTTAGAGTGGTACGTAGACATTTAGTGGTAATTTGTTCAGTCTGTAGCGCTACCTACCACTTTCAAGTGTACAGACAGTCGCGTTTCAGGATCAGCTTGAAAGTTGCCAGCTCCAACTAGGCTGCTGATGGATACGACTGCTACTTTCAGTTATTTAACTAAAGTAGCAATCCTCTCGTTGATGGACCCTATGCCAGCTTAACCGTGTTAACAATTGAAGGCGACCGTGGTGTAGTTGCAGTGCAATTAGTTACGCAAACCTAGAGCACGAGTTCGAGCCCACCCACCGGTATCAATGTATCTTTGATATATGTACACTTTGGTTGTCCTGTATCTATGATACAAACACTTTAGTAGCTTAGTATAAAAAATCCGCCGGGTGCTATCATAATACCATAATAACCGAACCATAATAAAATAAAATAAAAATTGCGTATTTTTTGGGCGTTGTAAGTACTTTTAGTAACTTTTTTACCACTTTCGTACTAAGTGCTCGCAGTGAAAGAATTTAAATGAGGCCGATAATAAGTTTGTTGTGAACGCCACTTAAAATAGAAAATAGTTATCGAAGGGGAACAATGATATTGAATTATGCAATTATTTCATTTTATTATATTTGTAGATGATAAATATTATCTAAACTATTTTTTATATTGAGTAATTGCATTTTAATAATTATTCTAAAAGCTATAACATATTTTTATAAAAGCTAATGTGAGGAAGACCGCCTACTTTACTTCTATGTGTACTAGTAAAATGGTTCACTGCTTCTCTGTCAATTAAGTCAAATACAAATTGTAGACGGACTTATATCGTAGACAGTCTTCCCCAAATTAAACTTTTCCTATTAAGTAGATGTGTGTTTTTAAAATCTATAATATTTCTAGATCGCTTTATGATATTTTAGATATAAAATTATCTCTATTACATTTATAAACATATCTTTCTCTATTTATATACGCATTCCATTACAGTCTCGCAAGGTAATGCATTATTCATAATCATATATTATTATATCTAAGGATAACTTAGAACGTATAACTCTAAATTATTAGTCACAGTGAGTGACATCTATTGAGAGAAACCATGTGATTCAATTGAATACCATCAGAGTCATTGTCATTAAGCCCACTAATAGATAGGACAATTATTGCCTTCTCTTTTATTTATAATACATTAAAGCTCAAATCATTTATTTAACAATTATGTGTAGTTTTACAGATTTTTGTTTTTAATTGCCATATTATTAATTAGGCGACAATAGATTCTTCTTGTAGAATCTTGATTATCAATCTGTCCACAGCTGAATGTATATTCAATCTTCCAATTTCCTCTGTTGTGGGTCAGCCTACTTTATAGTCCAGCAGTAACTATAACATCCCAGATCTTTCCAACTTTTTCTTTCTTGTTTGTGGTGTCTACTTTTGAACTCGGTTGCTTCATCTTTCTTCCTTCTATCGACAGGGGCCCAAAACGGCCCAAAATCCCACTTTAGTTTAGCGATCTAAGGCGATCTATGTCTGTCACTTTAGTCAACTGGAGAATAGTTTTATTACTGTCCGAGTATGTACATAAACAGTAACGATCAAAGCTAATATGCACTCGTAAAAATGATCTGAAGTGGACAGGCAGTAATTTCCCTGATAGTACTGATCTATAAAAGCTGGTATAATGATAGTGACACAGTGACTATTGATTACTTTCGACAGTTAGTTTCAGATGTGTCACGCTGAAGATTTATAAAATGGGGTCACATGGTTTAATTTTTCCTTAACCTCTAGTTTCTTGAGTGGTTAAAAAATATCTATAAATAATATAATTTAATAACTACGTTATTTTAGCTCTTATGTGAGTAAACATATTACTAATATTGCTTACATTGTGGCACAACATTTGACAGTTTCCCGCCTGATGTTCAGATGGAGTGGTGTCCATGAATGGAGGCAACTGCTACTACAGGTAAATATCTACTAATATATAGCAGCCGCATCCACAAAGACTAGTTGAAACTGACAACTCTTAAGCCGGTTTTGAAACTCAACTCAGAAGACTAGTTAAAAGACCACCAAAAGTCTACTACGTTATCATTTGAATCATCGCTGAAGGAACTGGACGTCAAGTACTTTTAAGCTTTTTAAATAGTGTTTATAATCTTGTACTAGCAATTATATTTATAACTGTTTTACCGGTGGTCCCGGTGGGTCTTTTCATTTATCTGACAATAGGGATTCAATTCAATTAATGTAATGACTACCTTTTTTTTCAGCTATTTTGTTTGTAACTGTGTGTATTATTGTTTCTTTTTTATCTATTGTCATAGATCTATAACAGGTAAATATGACCCTCACAGCCGGTTGTACCAAAAAAGTTTCAATTTACGAATTTAGTTTTACTTTATACTTATTCTATTACGTTTACTATTACGAAATCGTGAATCGGGTCGTTAATAATTTTATATCGAAACTACGATTCGTATATGTTTTTATCATTAGAAATAACAAAAGTTGTACATAGAAACCCAAAACTAATGATGTCCTT
This sequence comes from Tinea trinotella, assembly GCA_905220615.1. NCBI lineage: Eukaryota > Metazoa > Arthropoda > Insecta > Lepidoptera > Tineidae > Tinea > Tinea trinotella. Next base: position 7,287,151 of record HG992310.1, read on the forward strand.
TAGCTCTGTATAAAATATCCGTTAAAAGTAAATGTAAAATGTGAAGTTAAAAAGTGGTGTAACCCATTTTTCTTTTACTTATACGATACTTTTTAATAATTCGTAAATTATAATTTTTGGTACAACCGGCTGTTAGACTCGTCAATGGTTCAACCCACTGGTACCACGGATAAAAGTTATTATCTTCTCAACTTCTATCTTTCATCTCATAAAATAGATTTTAAATATTTTTCTTATAATAAACTTTTGACTTCTAGCATTGTATTGATATTGTCCAATAAATTGTGATACTCAGTTTGGTTTTTCTTTTATTCCTATACCATACTTTACTGAGGGCACTTTTGGACCGGCTATTGCTTGCTACAAACCCCATAATCCCATACACCCATTGATCGCAATCTAGTTTGACATAAGGCGGTCATAATGCTGTAGCAGCAATTATAAAATACTCCATCCTACAATTTCGGATCCCTTAAGCGATGTGCCTTAGGCCGGCATATTGACGACGAATGAAGCAACCGTAAAATGAAACGCTCTTTGACCACCTTGCATACCATCAGGCAAGTCGAGACATTTTTTTGGCACAATTTCACACAATTTCACAATTTCCTCGCTTCCTTCACATCAACAATTTTTTTTCATACAAGCTCTATGGTTATGGGCTTGTGCCTAGTGGCCTAGTGACAACCCAGCTTACTTGAGGATGTCTCCGTTTTGTCGGAAAACACCTTTCTGGGCCTGCCTTGTTTAACGCTGGATGCGTTGCGCGTAAAGTCCCGGGTTCGATCCCCGGTCGAAGCAAATATTTGTTTTATAGCTTTTATTTGTAATATTTAATAATATTAAATATTGCAAATATTTGTTAATAAAAAAAAAGAGATGGATATTTGATTCGGGTCTGTTTATCAAAGAGTAGTAGGCAGTGGTACCCAGTCTGCCGATCCGGGGTAGTACCACCACTTACAAGTATACAGACCGTGAAGTGATTTGGTCACGTTTCGGAATCAGCTTGTAAGTTGCCGGTTCCATCTAGGTCGGCATAGTGGATTTGATTGCTACTCACAGTTATTGAATTGTAGTAATTGTGACATTCATTCATGGACCACACTTCGGCTTAACACAAGCGGGGTGCTGTTATAAGTCGAGTCACAATAAAAAAAACAAATCAGGTCTCAGTGGATTGCATTAACAAAGTTTTCAGTAAGTTTTTGAATCTGCTTTATTCGATCTAAGGGTGGGTAACTTAGTACTACTACCTGTCTGTTCGTTGGAGAGACACCGTCAGTTAACTTTCTAGGTAACGTGCAACAAAAGTTTTTTGCTTACAACTTTGTATACAACACAAAGTTAAGTAGGTAAGTAAACTATAAAGGAATTTAATTATAATTTAATTCCTTTGTATACTTCTGAGGAACTAACTTTTAGGTTTTTTATTATTTTTCATTTTTAAAGGATTGCCATTTAATGCTTCAAAGGTTTAGGCACTTGAAAAGGATAAGTGAAAGTAGATTGACGAAAGAAATTTATAAATCTGATGGATAGATGCGTTAAACAAGACAGGCCCAGAAAGGTGTTTTCCGACTAAATCAAGCTCCTTAAGTAAGCTGGGTTGTCACTAGGCCACTGTACCAAAGATGGCACCAGCAAGTGGTTTTGAACCGGGAGCTCTTGGTATGCGAGACGTTTTACCACTACACTCGGTTGCTTTGATGATTGAACTTGTATGATTTAAATACATTATTAGAATAGATTAAAATAAGTATGTTTGAAGGGAAAGATAAGAGCGCGGACGACTGAAAAAAAGTGACTCACTTCACAGTTGCCTCAGTCGCTGTCACTGTGTCCGCAACACATGCTTTTTCACACTTCCCTTTCAAGGATTCAAAATTATAGGATTGGAAAAACACCTGGGTTGGTAAAGCATTCTACTTCTGAATAGGTTGACGAAGAATGAAACTCTAAACCATTTAGTTCGACTGCCGATTCGATCGACAAGAAGCGAATGCTATGCGGGTATATCGCGGGACTACAAAGACGAGGTTAGAAAATAGTTTAAGAGCTCCTCAGAACATACTTTGTAGCATAAGCAATAAAAGACACATACAACCGTCATGTCTACGAAATTGCAGAGATCTTTCTTCATAGTTTCTACACTATAGTAGGAATATATAAATAGACATATAAATAATATTATATATGTGTAATAATATGTAAAAAAAAATTAAAAATTCTTTATTAACATCAAATTTTACATTATAAATCTGTGAATTGAAGGTCCCTGTACAAGGTCTGCGTTACAGGACAACCCCGTCTTTCCCTGACTCACTCAGTAAGCTATGAGATGTATAAAAGGAAAAAAAATACAAAATCAGGAAACAACAAAAATAAAAATAAAAAGATACATGCAATTGTGTATCAATATAAACTCGTACTTCGCGAACTCTCGACACGGGCTTTCTTAGTATAGTAGGTGCTGCTGTGTTGCAAACCAACTAAAAAAATATAATTTATTTTTATTATAGGAAATAATGTGATTAAGAAAAGTTTCTAGGTTATTTGGTGAAAATATACAATAAAAACGTTATTATTTATTGCATATTTGCATGCAAAGGAAATAAGCATTATTTGTATATATCGTCGCCTACTTTCATATGGTCATTAATTAATCAAGCAGTCGATTGTTAAGTTTACTTAATTATTTCTAAACATGGTAGGCCACCACTGCCGATCCGGGGTAGTATAACTTACAAGTATACAGACCATGAGCAGTGGTGTCCCGTATGCCGATCCGGGGTAGTATAACTTACAAGTATACAGACCATGAGCAGTGGTGTCCCGTATGCCGATCCGGGGTAGTATAACTTACAAGTATACAGACCATGAGCAGTGGTGTCCCGTATGCCGATCCGGGGTAGTATAACTTACAAGTATACAGACCATGAGCAGTGGTGTCCCGTATGCCGATCCGGGGTAGTATAACTTACAAGTATACAGACCATGAGCAGTGGTGTCCCGTATGCCGATCCGGGGTAGTATAACTTACAAGTATACAGACCATGAGCAGTGGTGTCCCGTATGCCGATCCGGGGTAGTATAACTTACAAGTATACAGACCATGAGCAGTGGTGTCCCGTATGCCGATCCGGGGTAGTATAACTTACAAGTACACAGACCATGAGCAGTGGTGTCCCGTATGCCGATCCGGGGTAGTATAACTTACAAGTATACAGACCATGAGCAGTGGTGTCCCGTATGCCGATCCGGGGTAGTATAACTTACAAGTATACAGACCATGAAGTGATTAGGTCGCATTTCGGCATAAGCTTGCACTACTCTTGCAGTAATTTAACTGTAGTAGCAGTCGCCACCATTCGTGGACTATATAATTATGATGTTTGTTACTTAATCTCGCCACAACGGCTTAATGGATCTACATGAAAGGTATAGAGAAAGATTATAGTCTGAAATAGATTATACCAACGCTGATACGACATTAAGGATCTAAAGCAGTGTTTCCCAACGGGGGCATAAAATTTTTTGAAATGTTACGGTGGCATTAGAAATGCATGCCTAAAAAAGGTTGGGAAACACTGATCTAAAGGATGGACATGATCGTATGATGGACCACGAGGATACAAGGGGTTCTGTCATGTAGTCACATCACAGCGGGGAACAGCTAGTTTTTTTATTAAAAAAATATATATTATGAGTAAACAATTGATGTAGTCGCACAGTTCTGTGTCTTGCATCCTCCACGGACTCATCTATTGATATTAAAGTTTTGATGAAATTCAAAGTTACTATAAATAGAAAATATTATTTAATCGTCGCATCAGAGGAAGTCACAAGGAGACTGGCAACATTTCCCCTTCGTATGCTATACAAAGGGGAGGCTAACGTTAACAATTTGAAATCAGTTGTCTGAAATCCCACACCTACTAAAATATTCTCGTATTCTGCCACAATACTACATTAAAATGTCAAAAAAATAACTATTATTGTGCGATTGCAACATTGTCACTATACTAGAATAAATTTATTTTAAGATAACCCCACATCTGTCGCAATGCGGAATACCAAATTAACACTTTATTGTATAAAAAATCAGAAACATTTCATATTAAAACTGAATACAACAGCAAATAACAGCAACCTAAATAACTTATGAAATATTTTTATGGGGTGCCTCGATGGTTTGGGCATATGGAAAGAATGAGTGAAAGTAGATTGACGGAAAGAATTTATAAATCTGAAGTGGATGGATGCGTTAAACAAGGCAGACCCAGAGACCCTCCTTTTGATACAAGCTCTTCATACAAGCTATTTAATTGGAAATTTCGATCTAATCGGAGACATCCTCAAGAAAGCTAGGTTGCCTAGTGCTCATAACCTTAGAGCTTGTATGAAGAGAATTGTGGATATTAAGGAAGCGAAGGAGTTGTGTCAGGGTCTTGGCAAATGGCGCTCCATTGTCTCTGCCTATCCCCCATGAGAAAACGGCGTAACAATTTGATTTGATTTAAATATTTTTTGCATTGATTACTAAGCTACTAAACGTGTTAACCGGAATACCAATCTAAATATATCAATAAATATACGTTGGTAACGGCCGATGTTTTTTTGAGCCGGGAACTCTTAGTCGCTTGTAAGTTTTCAGTTTCAACCAGGCCGGAATAGTGGATGCGATTGCTACAAGTACTTGCAGTTATTTCTATATGAGTACTGTAGTAGCAGTCGCCTCTATTCATGAACCGCACTCGAGCTTAACATCATGACCACAAAAAAATCATAAAGCTAAATAAATAATAATATATACTTAGTTGTAATTTTATATACATATACTCTACAATATCATATCCTTCGTCTAATGTATACTCTAAGTAAATTTTCCTTGGTTTTAAACAAAGTACATATAATAACTAAAATGAAATATTAAATTCAATTAAAATTGGTAACACCGACCCTTATTAATTTAACCCTAACAGAACACGAATGTTTAAATCGATCCGATAGCCCTAATCTAAAGTTAGCTACAACTATAGGTTTTACTATTGACCAGATATAAACTGAATAAGGTCACTGGCTCATTAATTAGGTCGGTGGGAATATCGTCGCTCGGCTTCGTCCCAACTAGTTCGGCTGACAGATACACCAAATGGTAAATGAATAGGCGACACTTTTGTGCTACACGTGAACAAAAATAAATTAAAAAAATAGAGATGTTTCGTAAAAATGTTATAAAAGCTTATTTATCATCATACTTGACAGGACGCAAAAAGTAGCTATAATGTCACTTTTGTTCACATTTGTTTTTCAGAGATCTATTTTAGGGCCCTTTACATTTTAAATCTATATTAATGCTCTGCCGTATTACATTATTAGAGTCTGTCTAAGCCGTAATGACGCGCCCTTCCACTGCACGTGTGAATATAAATGCACTAAAAATGCAATTGTAATTGGTTAGACACAAAAGGAGGAGCACGTTAACAAAGTATAATAGTATTTTCTTAGATTTTGCGCGAACGTTGATTATTGAATTTAACAAATTTTATGCGGCTTACTACCACGTTTATTTTCGTTAGAATAATAAAAAAAATGTAAATCAAAACCAAAATAAACGCGATAGTAAGCCGCATTAAATTTGTTTAATTCATTATACATAATATAATAGTATAGTTAGTAATATTTGTATTCACACATTTATTATAAATAAACTAATAAAGTGGAGGGGCGCGTCATTTATAGTTAGACAAGCTATACAAGTTAAGTGTTTTGTAATAATAGTCGCGTTTTAGGATCAGTTTGTAAGTCGCCGGTTTTACCTGGCCGGCATAGTGGATGTGACTGCTACTAACTGTAATTTAACTACTACAGCAGCCCTCCTATCACAGTTATTTAACTGTAGTAGGAGGGTTTCACCTCCATTATGGATGGCACTCCAGCCTGACATCAGGCTGAATAATATTTTCGTAGATTTTACGCGATAATTGATTAATGAATTAATCAAATTTTATGCGACTCAAAACCAATATAAACGCGATAGTAAGCCGCATAAAATTTGTTTTATTCATCAGGCTGGAGTCATCCTTTTGTCAAATGACGAGTCACAATATAAAAAATAATGAAAAATTAAACAGATAGTGCTCGACAAAACACGCTTCTATTAGCTCTATATATAAGTAAGTTTCATTATTATTTTGTTGTTACAAATTGTAATATTTATAGAATACGGATATCCTTGTGTTGTCTTTTCGTGTTTCGCTTACAAGTAGGTTAGTTCTTGCGTCGGGTTGTAACACAAGGAAAATAAACAAGCTGGGGAGTGGAGTGGGAATTTCCGGGTAACAAAACTATCCACTAGTTTAAGCGCGTCATCAGCGTTGTATCGCGATATCACGAGGGCCTGTGACGTCACATACTCGGTCAATGTGCTGGCGGCTTATTAATTTTGAAGTGAAAAACTTCTTTAGCATCGTTCAGAATTGAAATTTGATTAAAATAAAGTTAATCGGAACTTCTTCAACACATAAATCTATAGGATTTAATTATGTATGATGATAATGAGACTCGGCATCTGACCTCAACTTGGACAACAATGGACATCCGCGTGCAAGTTTTTTTTAATTTTTATTGTGACGCGACATATGACAGCACCCCGCTTGATGTTAAGCTGAAGTGTTAACCCGAACTCTCGGTTTGTGTAACCATTGCACTACCATTACACCACAGTCATCCTGTTTCTATGATACCAGCATTTTAGTAGCCTAATATAGTTCAAATAACATTAAAAAAAGTAAGTGTACGGTAAAGCGACCATGGTCTAGTGGTAGTGGTTCAAACCAAGAACTCCTGGTTTAAAACCCCTTGCTGGTACCAATGTAACTGATAATAATTGATAATATGTATCTTTAATAATAGTTTCTATGATATAAGCACGTTTAGAAGCTTAGTATAGAAATGTAAATTAAAATAATAATTATGAAAATTATAATTTCTGGTTCTGATACTTCCAAAACACTATTGTGTTTATTTAATTATCTCAGAAGTAAACTAGCCCCTGAATTGACGGAAAACTACCCATGAATAATAGGATAATATTTTGCAAAAATAATTCATTGGTATTTGTACTCAAAGGAAACATTTCCCAATAAAAAAAAGGTAAGTATATCTGCCACTACACTACCTGGAAATGTAACATTAAAAAAATTATTGACACCAATAATAAGAATCAAATCTCTCTAGTAAACGTTGTAAATTGAACTACAAGAAGACTATGAAATCTAACTAATATTTAATAAGAAAACACGTAGATGTTATACGAGCTCCGAAAGAGGCACTTTAAAACTATACTAATAAGCAAACCTGAACTTAGTGGCGCGATGAAGATCAACATATCGACGGTTTCCGGGCTATTTGTTTTAAGCGACATTTTTAAAACTTTACAGGAGAGCGATTTAAAGTTTTGATTTCGAGAAAAAAATTCATAACTTTTTGAAACCTGGTTTATTTTCAAAAAAGTAAAGTTTTTCTATTTTCATATTATATCCCCCATAATTTGATTAAGATACTTCTTTTAAAAAGGCGCTATTAGCAGATATATGTGTCGCTTAATACAAGACGCCCATACTTAATCAATTTGTAGAATCAGGCTAAATGATTTAAGCACCAAATGTTGCAAGTAATAGATTCAAGCAAAACGCTTTAAGTATAACTTTTGTATTTTTTTAGAGCAAGGCTAATTGCATCAATTACAACTTGATGAATAAAACAGAAAAAGGCAAATTAGTTTATACGACTAGTAAAACACAGCTGAGGTACAGGATAAATGACTAAAGAGACGAATAGTATTTAAAAAGTAATTGTTTGAAATGACAATAAATTCGTAAATTTCAGAAAAAAAGTCGGTTAAAACATAATAATACTTTGGTTAAAAGGGAAATAACTCTTTGTTGTTTTAATAATAAAATTAAAACTAATAAAACAAAACTATTAATAATTACCATTTTTTATTTATTAACATAATGTTACTTAAATATCGTGTTGTACTCAATAAAAATCACTGGCATATAATGTGTCCCAATATTCAGCGATAAAACTGCAACAGATGGTAGCCCTGGACATGACTAGTCAAGAAAAAAAATAATTGAAAAATATCCATTGTTTTTTTTAAGTGACGAAAAAAAATATATTTTTTTTTAAATTTGTTTACTTGGAAAGTATGTTTACTAGGGATGGGAAGTGTGATGAAGATATTGAAAGAAGAGTGCAAAAGGGTAACGTAGTGAATGGTGCCATCCATAGTATCATGAACAGCAAAATAATGTCCCAAAAGTCACGGATGGCTGTTCCAAATGCGGTGCTTGTTTCTACATTAATGTATAGAAGTGAAGGTTGGATATGAGAAGAAGCATGAGAGTAGAATTAACGCTGTTGAAATGCGGTCGTTAAGGAGTGTATGTGGATAGATACTGCGTGATAGATGTGGTTTGAAAGAAGATGTAGTGACAAGGATTGACAAAGGAATGCTTCGATGGTTTGGGCACATGGAAAGGATGAGTGAAAGTAGATTGATGAAAGGAATTTATAAATCTGATGTGGGTGGATGCGTTAAACAAGGCAGCCCCAGGAGAGTGTTTTCCGACCAAATCGGAGACATCCTCAAGAAAGCTAGGGTGCCTAGTGCCCATAACCACAGAGCCTGTATGAAGAGAATTGTGGATGTGAGGGAAGCAAGTGAGTTGTATAAGGATCGTGGTAAGTGGCGCTCCATTGTCTCTGCCTATCCCTGTGGAAAAAGGGCGTGACAATTTGATTGATTTTTTGCTTAAAATGTTGAAAGATTTTTACTTTCAGTATTTCACTCATCGTGGTGTAAAAAAAAGTATGAATACTACTATGACAAGTTTTATCAAAAAATGACGCTACTAATCAAGATTCTAAAATGGTATAATACTCTAGAAAAACTAGCCACATAAAAAAATACGAGTGGTATTTCTAAACAAGAATCAAATTTCATAAAATTGTTTAAATTAATAACTTTTACTATGGGATCAAAACAGGTTTTTGTTAGTCAATATCATTTTAAAAGTAGAGAGAGAGAGATTTTACCTTAGAGCGAGATAGACAGATGTTAATTTTTGAATATTATAGTAATTACCTACTTTTACTTTGTATCCAAAATGGGTTTATGGATATAAAATGAAATAAAACAACTAGTTTAAACAATAAAACATTTAATTTTTTATTGAATTTAATTACAATAAATGTTCGAATTGTTTGCCACCAGCATTAATACAAGCACGACATCGCCTTAAAAATGATCGTTTTATTCGTCTTGCATAACTTCCAGCATTTATGTGATCCGCAGCCTGAGTGATTTTTTGGCGAAGTTCGTCCAATGTTGTAATGGGTTTTGAGTAGACCCTGTCTTTGAGACAACCCCAATAGAAGAAATCCAGGGGTTATAGGTCAGGTGAACGGGGTGGCCATGAAATAGGACCAAGTCGCCCAATCCAACGCCCTGGAAACTCATTGTTCAAGTAATCTCGCACAGGACGGGCATAGTGAGCCATACCATAAGTATCGTAAATCACTTACAGGCACGTCTTCTAATAATTCTGACATGTTATTTTGTAAGAAGTTCAAATAACTATTGCCATCTAAGTTTCCGTGTAACTCAAAAGGCTCACTTTTCCATTTAATATGCCCGTCCAAAGGTTAAGGTTGAATTGGTATTGGGATTTATCTTGTCTCACCAGGTGTGGATTTTTATAATTCCAGCTATGTAGATTGTGAAGATTTAAATAGCCATGTTTCTTGCAGGTTGATTCATTCGACCATAAAACTTTATCTAAGAATTGAGAATCTTCCCTGTGCTTTTGTAGCGGCGGTAATAGCGTCTGCACACGTCTGTAATTATATGGGCAAAGCCTGTGATATTTTAAAATACGATGAGCAGAACTTCTTGGTATTCCCGTAGCTGCTTCCGAAGTAGTTGAATCCATTTCTATTTCATGCAGAACTTCTTCATCTCGATCCGATCTTGGTCTTCCAGCGTTTCTCCTATTAGATGGTAAACGATCCTCCGAAAACGCTTGATGTACATTTATAAATACTCTAAAATCTTTGAGCATTTGGGTACTTTCCCGATACAATCTGCTAGCAGAGTTTGCATTGCTTCGGCATTCACCATAAATTAAGTGCATATTAGCGTATTCCCATGGTGTGTATGGTAGCGGCATGATAAATACAAAACAGTCCACTAGGTCAAAAGTCCAATTCACAAAACTCACAATCACAGTCCAAAATAATGCCAGGTCAGTCCAGTTTGCAGATCACTTAATCGAGTCCAAAAGCCAACCCAAAAGTCGTCAGTACGAGAGCCAATTTAATGCGGAACGGCGCACAGTAAACAAAGGAACAGAGCATACTGACTGATAACAGCAACTTCTCTACTTGCCCTATTGTTATATTCAAAAATTAACATCTGTCTATCTCGCTCTAACGTAAAATCTCTCTTTCTCTAGTTTTAAAATAATATTGACTAACAAAAACCTGTTTTGATCCCATTGTAAAAGTGATTAATTTAAACAACAATTTTATGAAATTTGGTTCTTGTTTAGAAATACCACTCGTATTTTTTTATTTGGCTAGTTTTCCTAGAGTATTATACCATTTTAGAATCTTGATTAGTTGCGTCATTTTTTGATAAAACTTGCCATAGTAGTATTCATACTTTTTTACACCACGATGAGTGAAAGTGTACTAAAAGTATTTTTTTTAACATTTTAAGCAAAAAATGTAATATAAATAATTTTTATGTAAAAACTATATGTTTTCTGGGGTTTTCAAGGATTGTGATAAATAGCAGATATATTCAGCTTACTGATACAAAAAATTTTTTTTTTTTTAAAAATACATTTTTTTCGTAACTTAAAAAAAACAATTTTTTAATTTCTTTTCTCGTCTAGTCATGACCAGGACCACCCTCTGTTGCAGTTTTATCGTTGAATTTTGGGACACATTGTACATGGCACGATGTGGTGTAGACTGAAGCGCCCGTTCAGGGGGATATAGTATAAAAACTTGCTTGTTTTATGGACGCGAGCGGCGAAAATGTTTTGTTTTAACCGATATTTGGTACAACGATTCATACAAAATTTGCAGTGTCTGAATGTCAAGTTTTCGATGTAATCGGTATAGGAAAAATGAATGAAGTTATAGTACTTGTAGATTTAATTTGTTTGAAGCGACCAATCAAAAATTAACCGATTTAGGAATAAAGGTTGATTTGCCATTTAAAGACTGTTTCAACTACAGGGCAAAATGTTTTAATAGCCTTTTTTTACTAAAAACAGATGCAAGCGAAATGATTTAAGCGACATTGCATACCAATTTGGGATTCAGGCTAAATGTTTTAAGCGACATGACTTTATCTTTTTTGGGGAAGGTGTAATGCTTTAACAAACATCACCTATAGAATGTAACTTCAGGAAAAACGCTTTAAATGACCCGTTTGGATGATTTGTGTGTAAGGCAAAAACGCTTAAGTAAATAAGCAATAAAAACTTTTGTGGCTCAAGTACACTTTCTATATAAAAGGACATATTTCGCGTCGGTTCATACAATGAAATTTCGGATCGCCCCAAAAAATGGCATTGTTTGAAGCGCCAAAAAAGTACTCTGATCGTCACCAAAGTCGACTCAGTCGACGCAAAAAAAATCGCTGATTCCGAATATGTATATAAGTCAATATCGGTCAAAATGTCGCTTAAAACAAATAGCCCGGAAACCGTCGATATATTTGTCTCTATAGTGTTTGTATAGTACCTCATGCAGTAGTAACACTGATAACTAAGGATACATTTATATTTACGAGTATGTGTGTACCCTCATACACTACAGCCTCTTTTTCGCTTTCCAAGATTTTAGGGTAAGGAAAACACATGGGCTAATATAGCACACCACTTGTCGACTGCACTACACAGAAACGACGCATCGAACCTTTTAGTTCGATTGCTATAGAGGTCGACGGAATTCGGTTGTTTCCCCTGACCAACGCCCCGATTCTCTTAATTTATTATGCTATCGAAAAAGCAGTGAAATTGTGTCGCACTAATATTATGGACATCTTTGTAACCAATCAGGGTCTGGTTGTTAAAGAGTGGTGGCCAGTCTGCCGTTCTGGGGTGGTACCACCAATTACAAATGCAGACTGCAAAGTGACTTAGTCGCGTTTCAGGATGTGCTTTTCATGGACGGCAGATTTTAGAGGAAACGCACTCGATTTCAGAGTATAAAATTATTATTTTGGATACATGGTTCCAAAATAAGGTACATGGGGCGGCGGAAATAAAGTGGCCTATAGCTTGTCTAACTATAAATGACGCGCCCCTCCACTTTATTAGTTTATTAAAATGTATGAATACAAATATTTCCAACTATACAACTATACTTTATCAGCGTGCTCCTCGTTTTGTGTCCAACCAGCAACTGAATGGGCAATTACAATTGCATTTTCGGTGTGTTGCATTCATATTTGATGTTTTCTCGTGTGCGCAAATGCGGTGGAGGGGCGCGCCACAGACTATACACTCATGAAAAATATAAATCCGCCGCCACATAAAGCACACATAAAGCAGCCACCTCCATTCACGGACTGCACTTCAGCTTAACATCAGGCAGGATGATGTCGAATCACAATAATAAAAAAGAACTATACTAGATTAATTTTTAAATGATTACTGAATACCAAATCCAGTATTATTATACATTAATAAATCAGAAACAAATATTCCCATAATTTAAAATTCACGGTCCTTTTACTGGCAGTTAAATTGTACCACAGTTGAATTTATAAAATCAAGGAGCGCCATCTATATTGCTTAGTGTGAACTACTTGGTAAAATTATGATAAGCGCCACCTGAGTTTATCTTCTCTTTTAATGTTTTGTTTACGTAACTCATTAAGAAGCCGATAGATGGCACTAATCATTCTTTTAATAATGGAAGTTGTGTCAGAATCGTGGCAAGTGGCGTTCCATTGTCTCTGTCTATCCCCTTGGGAAAAAGGCGTGACAGTTTGATTGATTAATTGTGGAAAGGCCAACAGTATATTGGACGTATTATAATGTAATTCGAAGGTGCTATTCTCTTGTTTAAAAAGAGAACCTTTAGAAATAAGTGTTTAGAAAGAACCAAAATTAGTGAAACGACGCAATTCACCCACGCCTCGAATTTTTAAATTCAATTAAAGACAAAGAGTCCTAAGTCCTACAGCCTAGTTTATCAGTTAAATAATTATCATTTATCATGATTTAGTAGATGAATGATGAAGATAAAACACGCTTATGTTTCATCCATACAAGAAGATGATGATAATTTTAGTAAAGCGGCGGAAAATAATTCTGACAGAGTTTTGGAGAGAAAACGATAACGTATTTCACAGTGATTTAAATTACTTGTCTGTACTTAATTTGTTACAATTCTACCTATATTACATATACCTAAATATTAAAAGAATCATAAGTTCTACAAAAAACAATTGAACCGGTAAGAACCGGTCACTAGCATATACCCACCAAAAAATATTTTTATAGTTTATAAAAGGCAAAGGAATAGTAATCCGAACATTGTTCTTCACAGTTAATTAAATAAATATATAATTATCGTGAAGAAGATGAAACAAGTCAGCGTTTCATCTCAGAATACAAAACATTTTTTTTGTATTCTGGCTGTACTGACTGTATTATTCAATATATATGACAGTAAGGGTGGTAATGGTTTTTATAAAAAGACGGAAAAACTATACTAATATAATTCCGTTATATTAGTAGCATATAACAACGGCATATTAACGGCGACTGAGGCAACCCCGTGAACTGACTCGCTTTTTTCAGTCGACGGCATTCTGAACCTTACCATCAGGCGGGTCGAACTCAGATGTCGAGTCACAATAAAAAAGTACACTTTCTACTGTGAGGCAGCTGTGGGGTATCGATGATGTGGGGGGACAGGGACAGGGCCAAGTGACGCCCAACTACCGCCTATTTTTTTTAGGAGCAACGTGGCCATACTGCCTATGAAAAAGATTGACGCGTCAGACTCTGATTACTACTTACTTAATTATACTCTGATTAAGTATTCCGGTACTCATTAAATACGGTCAACAAAATGTAACCATCAGTGCGACCATCTGTAAAATCTTTATATTATTTAAATAAATATTATTTATATTATATTTAAAAAAAAGTGTATAATATTTAAAAATTATTATACACTTTTTAGTTCACTTTTCTTGTCTCTGTGGGAAAGAAGCGTGACAATTTGATGATGATAGTTCGTTCACATTGTCATATAAGCGTGTTAGTATTTTTTAACTTAGTATAGTTTTATTTTATAATAATTTTCTGCATTAAATCAAAGAATTTGGACTTTGGACAAAGAACTGGAGAAACAGAAGGAGCCCTAAAATAGCGACAAAATACAACCGTTTATACTATTTTCACTTATGGCATTAAAAATAAGTCAAAAGAGGATGAATATAAATTTTTACATTCGTAATTTAGAAGGTTGTCATTAGTTTTGATATTCATATGACAGAATAACAAATGACATTAAAATACTTCAAAAAATGATGACGGAACAATTATGCCGCTACTCTTGCTACACTACAACGCGACTTTCAACTAAGCAGTATTAAAAGTCAACCACAAAAACAAGTGGTTGTATTTGCAAAAAAGTAGTGCCAACCTTTTAAATAAAGGAAATGAAGTACAAGTAGTTGTCTCTTTCAGTTACACGTGGTATAAACATAATATAAATGAGACAAATAACAATGAGTTAGTTCTTATTTTAGCACAGATTTTATTCTTTCCAAATTCTTTGCATTAAATAAACTTTTAGTCGGACAAAGTAAAGTTGGACACACACGGACGAGCCGGAGCCATTTGTCTCCGGTCCTCGTTTCAAATTAGAGGAACACATACGAACGATCCACCGAGCCACGCTTTATCACTAGCAAATGACCGGTTGTGCATTTGTGAAAAGTAACCTTTGTTTACATATTATTATTAACTTTAATTATTACTATGGAATAATAATAACAATGGTTATGTCCCCTATGTTACGGCACTTGTTTAATAATATACTGTATTGTATAGAGTAAATATACTCTAATTATATAAAACAAAATTTAATCTTTAAAAATAATAATAAGCTGAACTCGATATTGTGTTGGACAACACAGAAAACTCCCGGCTTAAAAATCAATTGTCGGTACGAATGTACTTATTATTTTGGTCACACAGTTTCTCTTATACAACCACATTTAATATTTGTATAAAATGCCATTAGTATAAGCAGGGCCGCCTTAAACCAATCGGAGGCCCTAGGCATATTAAAATAATAGGGCCCCTGTGAGATTGACAGAACACTAATTTGTTAGATAATAGAAAGAAAGTAAATAAGCAAGGTTTAATATTATCTAGATTTCATGGTAAGCTCCTTAAACTGCGCCCACACACTGCCGAACTATCGGGCCGTAAGGCCCCGCACCGAGCAAAAGTCACCGGCGTGTGTGGGAAAACTCAGATGGCTCTTAATTATACTCAAGAGTCTATCCCATCTTTCCCATATAGCACGTGCGATCGATAGGAACCGGTCACTTGCTAGTGATAAACCACTCGTGGCTCGGTAGATCGTTCGTATGTGTTCCTCTAATTTGAAACGAGGACCGGATACAAATGGCTCCGGCTCGTCCGTGTGTGTCCAACTTTACTTTGTCCGACTAAAAGTTATTTAATGCAACTTAAAAAAGACTAACACGCTTATTCCACGTGGAACCTTATTGTATCGAGAATTTGAGAACATAATCAAATGGAGGTTTTTCGACATACGGCCCTTTTCTATTTCTTTAATGTTGGATCTTGGAAAATATATAAATGGTCTGTTTTGCAACCAGAAACAGCACAGCGTGTCAGTTTTGAAGAAAATGAAAACAAATACGACAATAGTCTTCTACTTAACAGTCGAAATCTTTTCGAAAATTTGTATTAATTGAAATAAAACACTATAAAGTTGGTCCGTACCTAGACAGAGCCCACCACTTAATGTAAATCCGTTTGCGAGCGGGACCAATCATTAATCTAAGGGTGGTAAACATCGATGGTGGTAATACTGATAATTTAATATTTATATTCATGTTCTGTTTTTTAAAACATATTGATAAATTTTGTAATTCGCTTACAGATCCAACCAAGTCATAAACACAGACAGAGGTTTACAAAGGTTTAATGGCTACTCTATATCTTAGATAATTTAACTGTTAAATTATCTAAGCTCTATATTTCCGTCTGTATCTAACGAAAAGGTACATAATTTATTTCGTAGGTAAATTATGTGAATTATTGCACGAAATTAAAATAAATGTAATTTAATCATTTCCACAATAATGTAGCTTTGATAAAAACTTACATAATACATTAAAATATAAACGTTATTTTAAAAGTGGGAAGGTTCTAGTTGCTGTGCACAATATTATTATTCAATTGGCGGTAAATTCAAAATTTTAAAATTTATATAGACATGTGCAAAGTTACTAGGACTGTTGAGAAAATTCATCAAGCTGATAGGGGGCCGTTATTAGATGTTAACATAATGATTATTAGGATTATAAAATAAATTAAATCCCAGTTATGGGTATGGGTACGCCACTGATCAGTCACGTGACGTACCGCCGCCATATTGCGACCGAGCAGTGGAGAGGGAGCATGTCGGGCTGTCTCTGAGAATTAATTTAACGTGAGTTTTAATAAAATGTGTTTATTTTTCAAGTGATATGCAGTGATTTTAAATAGTGAATTATATTTTTTTATTTTATAATTTATGTAGTGCGTACAAACTATAAGTATTGAAGCATTCTGGTTTTCATCATTGAAATAACCAAGTCGAGTCGCAGTGTGCGATCACCAGATAGGTTCAGCGAAAGCGCACGGAAGCCTGGCTTGGTAAAGTGTTTAAAAGAAATATTTTTTAATATTAAAATAGATGGCAGAATAAATTCTTTTTAAATTCAGTGCTAGGTTTAAGAATATTTAAACGCCGGTATCGTGTGTTTACGTTAAAAACATAAAAAATAACATATTAAGTTCGTTGTCACGGTTTGATTAGTTAAACTTTTTGAATGTATGTTATTTTTTTGTTGTTATTTATTTGTATTTGGTGTACTTTCACGTAGCATGTAATTTATTTTGTTTAAATGTTGTTATATTTACGAGTTGCACTCAACTTTGTTTGTAGTTTAGCGAAAGTTTTAGTTGTTTTATGAGAGGTCCTATTGGTTTTTTCCTACATTGGTATTTGCTATGAATCTCTTTTGAATTTTAACCTCATTTGGTGCGGTTACTTTTGAATCCAAAGCTTACGTACACGTAGCTGAACCATGGAACTGCCATTTTGATTGCTAGCAGTTCGACTGAGGGTGGAGGGGCGGAGGTAGCGGGGCGCGAGAGGGGGACGGTGTTTTCAATAAAAAAAATGTGACGCTCACCTTCCTCTGGTATTATTCATGCTGATCATGGATAATGACAATTATAACCTAATTAATTGTTTGTTTTTGTTTAGGTGTCACATGGAGTGTATTTAGATACCAATATGAATGGGGAACTGAATGGTACAATGGATGAGCCTATGGACACCAGTTCTCCACCAAGTTCTCCCACAGAGAAGAAGCCCATGTTATATCATAGCAAGTCTGATAACACCCATCACAAGGACCAAAAACTTGATTTACTCAATAATTGTATGAACAGAAAAACTAATTCTGCTAATTGTTTATCTCCAAACACTTCTGAGGGCAATCATAATAATGGGAACAATCATGAGATAAATAATGATAATAGTAATGATAGGTATAATAGCAATAATACTGAAATGCGTCCCAAGACATGTATGGAGTCTGATATAAAAAAATTACCTGGTTATGCTGTGAGTGAGGATTTAATTAAGGAAGAAGACATAATAAATGATGGAGAGGTAGTTATTAATGATATACAAATGCAAGATGACGAGGAACTGTCCAGAGATACTATCCAAAACGAAGAGGATTCCTTAGACAATAATGAGAAAAAAAATATGATCGGGATAAATGACAAAAAATCAAATAAAAGAAACATAAAAGATTCATTGGTCAGAACTGGAGTTAGAGAAGCATCTAATGATAGTGAAGAGGATGTATTTGGGGACTGTGAAACGGAAACTAATGATGCCGATCAATTAGAAGAAGATGGTTCAACGGGAATAGGTGATGATGAGTTATCTAAAGATAGTAAAGATAACTCACAGGACATAGAAATTATAAGTAAGAGTAATACACAAGAAGATAGTATAGAGGACATATCCCAGGACAATATATTAATAAATGAATTTGAGATTTCTCAAATGCAGAATGTTACTAATAACGATGTAAAAATTGTTAAGGATAGCAACAAAACTGGAGCTAGTAGATATCACAAAACAAATAATGTGAGTTTTTAATTTTTTATTATTATACATTTCTATACTAAGCTACCAAAGTGCTTGTATCATAGAAACAGGACAACCAAAGATTGATACATCGGTACTGGCCATTGCACTGCCACTACACCACGGTTGCCTTTATTGAGGCATAACATATGACAGCACCCTGCCTGATGTTACGCTCGAGTGCAGTGGACGCGTTTGATTATTACCAAAAATTTAAAAAAATACTTTTAAAATGTACTAGCTGGCATAGTGGAATAGATAGGATGATAAATGAGTATTCTGTTAATAACTGCAACTCATTTATCATCCTATCTATTCCACTATGCCAGCTAGTACATTTTTAAATAATTTTTTCTTGCAACTTAATATATTACAGCAACCTGCCTGACATTAAGCTGAAGTGCAGTCTATAAATTGACTGCTACTACAGTTAAATAACTGTAAGTAGCAGTCACATCTAGGGTTGGAAACTTTTTTGACAAAAAAAAACGTATACCATTGTTTGAATAGGATAAAAATAAAGTATTTGGAAGAAAAATAAAGTATTTTTCAAATTTTATGCCTTAAAAACGTATTTTGTGCGCTTTTAAAATGCTAACAATTTTTTGCTATTTTTAAATATTTCATAGGACATCATTCATTTTGAGCTTCTATGTACTACTTTTGTAATGTCCGATAATGAAAAAATATACATAATGATAATGAAAATAGTATATTCGATACTTGTATTGATAAAACTAATAACAATTTTGCTTTTAATTGCTGTGCAATTGAGTTATTTGGAAAATAAGATATATATTTTGCATCATCTGTCAATCAACGCTACATTTGTTTTGCTTTGATCTGTCATAATTATAGTTAGATGATTTTGCACACCCAAACTATGCAAAAAAAGGATATATTCCAACTACATTGTAATCTTCGTACATCAAATTAATTTAAAATGCAACTGTTAATACATTTAAGCCCAAGACCCATACAAAATGAATGATGTCCTTTATATACTTAAATTAGCAATTCGTTTGCTACGCAATCAAAATAAAGTATTTCCACATACTTTATTTGTATGCAAAAGTATAAGGTATAATTACCAAAAATAATGTAAGATACGTTATTATAAAGTATGGTTGGCAACCCTAGTCTCATCCACTATGCCAGCTTAGTGAGAACTGGCAACTTACAAGCTGATCCTAAAACGTGACTAAGTCACTTCACAGTCTATATACTTGTAAGTGGTGGTACTACTCCAGATTGGCAGACCAATGCATACCAAATTTTTGAATTTAATAAGTTATTTTCTTTATTTTTTGTAACAATGAACTCTGGTATGGTCATCATACCATACCAGTGATGAGTGATAAGATTATATCAATTTTTTGTACCAAAATTGATAAGTATTATTGTGTAATTTTTATTATTGTGGCTCAATATATATGTTAAGCTGGAGTGTGGTACATAATTGGAGGTGACTGTTACATAACTGCAAGTTACAGTCACCTCTGCTGAGTTGGCCTAGTTGGAATTTACACTGATAATTTACAACCTGAACCACATGTGTACGAAGTACAATTACTTGTAAGTGGTGTTACTACCCCGCTTCAGCAGAATAGGCAAATAGGCCAATAACTGTCTGTCTACCACTTTTTTTTAAAGCTAATGATAATGACAATATAAATAATAAAAATTCTTTACTGCACTGTAAAAACACAATACAATGGGCAAGCTTAATGCTAAGCATTTTCTGCCTTCTATTTAACAATTTTAAATACATTTAAAATTTAGTCTGTGCCTATTATTTGGATGACCATTATATTTTTTCTGCCAAATTGACTTAAATATTGGTTATGATAATCATAATTTTTTATTAAGGTCATTATTAAAAATGTACAAATTGTCTTGTATGCAATAATTGTATTTTGTACTTTATTTAGGTGCATAAAATGTAATGAAAATAGAATCATTACTTAGCACTACAACTTAATGTGCTTGTAGGTGTATATTTAATTATTATTGTACGTTTTTTATATTTTTTAGAGCTCTGATGAGGAAGGCGATTCCGAAGAAGTCTCTTCTGAAGAAGGTTCTGGGGAACAACAAGTTGAGGACACTGTGAGTATTGATAGCAATGACGAAGACTCGTCTGAGTCTAAAGCCAAAAACAATGATGTTGTCATTCTTGACAATGGAGATAATGAGGTTCATGAAATAATTAGCGACAATGAAGACAATGATGATTGTATAATACAACCTGGAAATAAACCTAAAGCATTGCCAACACAGACTACTGACTTAAGACGTAGTAGTAGAACAATTAAAAGAAGGAGGTATATTGATGAGGAAGAGGAATCTGATATTGAGTTGGTCACTATGGAAGATCCTCTACTAAATCAATATAATAAAAGTAAATCTATTACTATCAATGATACTAAGAATTTAGTTGAAATGGCATCGAAGCAAAAGTCCAATCAAGCATCTAATGACAAAAAGGAACCCACTCTTGTTATTATTGATACAAATTCGATTTTATCAGGCAAAGTCCCTCTGCATGGCAAAAACTCAGCTGTGTCCAGTTCTATAAGTTCACAGCAAAGTGCTCAGGAGTTATATCAAAGCATTGCAGCACGAGGCACCACTGTTACACCCATAAACACTAAGAATCTCATCAGCACTTCAACACAGAGTTCATCTCAGCCACACATATTACCTTCATTGACTGATGACATGTTTGTTGTGGAGGCCCCATCATTCATAGTACCTTATGTATATGAAAAGCCTTCAATAAAACCTTTTAGAGAATTTGTTGATATACTTGGTAAAGAGCTTGATGAATTGCGTTCTAAAGAGGAAGTAGACGAACCAGATAAAGAAAAGGATTCTGTCAATGATGATGCTGAAGAAAAATCCAATGAAGATGAAGACATGGAAGTGGATACAGAAGCCGAAAAGCCTTCTAAATCACCTGTTGAAGAGACGGAAGAGGTGGAAACGCCTAAGAAGAAGAGAAATAGGAGAGGTAAGTTTAAATTCATCATTAGCATTATCAATTTTAGCCCTATGTTCCCACAGGGATAGGAAGAGACAACAAAGCGCCACTTTCCTGACAATTACTCCTTTGCTTTCTTCACAACCACAATTCTTTATATGCGTGCTCCTCCTTTATTAAGAATCCCTTATTTGATCAAGGAACCATTTCCAAGGTCATATCTTACCACTTTTAGCTTCTGTTTATAAAGATTTTTTTAGATTTTTCGCGAACAACGATTAATGAAATAAACAAATTTTATGCAGGTTGCTATCTTGTTTTTTTTTTGTTAATAATTGTACAATTTATATTCTGACGTTTCGAAAGCTTTGCAGCCATCGTGGTCACAGAAAGATTATTTATAAATCTTTTTCATCAATGTTAAAATGTTTCGTTCAAATCACGTACATGCACAACTTTATTTTTTATTATCTGCACTCTTTAAGGACTTGACATGTTACTACAGCATTCATCCTATTTTTTGCTTTTTATGATATACCCAGCATTAATCAATCATCAAGTTGTCACGACTTTTTCTTACAGGGATAGGCAGATACATTTGAGTGCCACTTGCCATTATCCAGACACAATATACCCATTAATGCAGGAATGAGCACAAACACATTTTAATAGCCATGTTTGCCTTTTTTTTAACATAATTTAGCTGCTTTTTATACTATGAATTCCAACTGCCATTCACTACATTACCCTTTTGCACTCACTTTGCAAGACACCTTTCAATGTCTATATTTATCTTTTGTACACATAGTAAAAGAGATGTTTCATTTGTTTAGAGTTAATTATATTATTATTTTTTAATTGTAGATCGGAAGCACGACGATGATGACGCTTCCTGGGATGGGGAGTCTGAAGATTCAGATGATGAAGCAATTAGTGATGATGATGAGAAGACAGTTGTCATCAAAGAAAAGGATGATTCTTTGCATGACATTAAAGACACAATCTCCGACTTAAGCACAGAAAAAGCTCCTGGATTCAAACCCGATAATTATTTTGAATGCTCACTGGGCAAATTTTTCATCAATATTGGCATAAATCTAGTGCAGGAATATGTTCAAAATGATTTACTTAAGCTACAAAATAGAAAACTGTATAGGGAAAAGAAAACTGGCGTTAATACTAAAGGCACAGAGTCTGCTATTTCTTCACTAAAGAAGAATTTGCAGTTTAGTAAAGAGAATAATGCTCCATATTCTTTCCCTCAACATAAGTGCAGCTTTTGTAGTTTTAAGTCTGAGTCTATGCTGGCAATGTCACACCACTTAGAAACGCCACATATGAAAAATAATGTTTACAAATGTAATTTTTGCTCCTTTGAAATTCGAAGTCCGCATGACATTCTTTATCACATGGAGGCTGAGCATAATATCAGAGGCCGCTTAGAGAGAGCACCTGCGTATCATCAATGTGCTAATTGTCCATTTGAGGACAATGGTAAGGGAAAACTAGCACGACATCTCATCCCTTGTGCTAAGAAATTCAAGCCTGAACTGAACCTAGCTGCACCAGTGGAATGGGAACCTCCAGCCAAAATACCAAAGGTGATGGTTTTTTATATTATATTTTTTTAGTAAACGTAAAAAAGTTATTAAAGGTATGTAAGGTTTTTAAGTTGTGGGCACTCTTGGACTTCCTCGTGCTTACCATGAGGCTGGTTGAGATGTCAAGTCACATTAAAAAAATATATTTTATGTTGCGCCTACAAGATATACAAAATCATAATAATTGATTGATACTGCCAAAATAATTGACCTCGACCTGCTTAATGGTAAACAAGAGGAGGTCCAAGAGTGCTGATAACTGAAAAAACTGAATCACGGTTACCACAGTCTCCGTTACTATCAAAGAGGCTTCTTCACGCATCGCTTGAAAGATCCAAGGTTATAAGATGGAGAGCACACATGGGCAGGCCAAGCATTTCACTTGTCGACTCCACTTGTTCTATAAGGAAACGACGAACCGAACCTGTTAGGGGTACCTGATCAGGTTTCCCACACTAAAAAGGTTCTATTATTATTTTTATATTGGAATGACAAGATTACATACTGTCCTGATGTTAAGTCGCTTGTCGATGTCGCTTGAGTGCGACCTATAAATTGGGGTGATTGTTGCCACAAGCAACAGTCGCATCCCAGTGTCGCAGCCAGTGCTAACACTAGGTAAACTTTGTAAATATCCTCTATACTAAAAAAGTGGATAATGTGTTTTTTTTTCTTACCACAGATCACGCGAGCGCGGAACAACATACTGACCTCCTACCAAGCGAGCTTCAATAGAAGTGCACTTGGCGTAAACAACCTCGTACGCTCACCAATGCCGACCAACAATGTGCTGCCGGGCGGAATAAACAACTTCAGACCACGGAATCGACCACCCATACCAGTGACGACTCGTGCCATGCCTTCACACGGCACCCCGATGATGCGCGGAGGCGTCATGGTACGACATAATGCTCCCGCTTTCCCCGCTAATAATTATCCTGTAATGGTGAGTGGTTATAGAACTACTAATAAATAGGGTTGCCAACATAGTTGATAATTAATCCAGAAGGTGAAAAAAAATAAATAAAAAAATCCTACAATAAACTATCCGTCGTCGGTAACAGTAGCTATTCGTTGTTCACTTAACAATTCACTGACGTTTAAAAAATCAATCAATCAATCAAATTCTCACGCCTTTTTCCCACAAGAATAGGCAGAGACAATGGAGGGCCACTTGCCACGATCCTGATACAACTCCCTGGTTTACTCTTTTTCATACTTTATGCTAGTAGTTGTCGGTAACTTGACTTACGAGGGGTATCTTATAAGAACGGTTTTGACCTACGGCTGGTTCATAATTTAATTGTTTGTATCAAAAACGATCCGTTTAACAGATATAGGAACCGGTCGTTAAATTTGTTTTTTTACACTACGAGCAGCTTGTTATACCTTTGGATTACAAACGATATAATTATTAAATTGTTTACATGTGTAATGTGTAATCATTGCAATTTGTGCACACTTGTATTTAGACTACATGTATTTCAGACTTTTTTCCGGGATAATCTCGGAATTCCTGGAGGGTTGGCAACCTAGTTGTTCCATTAGCATTAAGGTGTGATTCCGCCGCGACTGCAGATCACAGACTTCACTACTGTTTTGTATGAGATTGATTCCGTGCAAGGGCCACTATTGCGACAATCAGCATTTATAATTTTATAAAAATTTTTCATTATACATTTCTATACTAAGCTACTAGAGTATACTACTTTGCTAAGACATAGATTATAAATATTTTATTATTAACTCCCTCACATCTACAATTCTTTTCATACGTGTTCTACGATTATGGGCACTAGGCAACACAGCTTTCTTGAGGATGTCTTCGATTTGATCGGAAAACAGCCTCCTGGGTCTATAACATTGATTAATGAATTAATGAGAACAAATTTTATGCGGCTTTAGAGTCTCTACGTGACCACGGTGGCTGCAAAACTCTCGAAACGTCGGAATAATAAAAAAAATGTTAATTCAATAACCAAACATAAACGCATAAAGCCGCATAAAATTTGTTTAATTCATCAGAAGTAGGGAATTTTATTCTTAAGTATAGTTTTTTAATATAATGATTGTTGCAGAACAACCAGAACAAAAATTCATCGGGAGTCCCTAAGATGCTCCAGCATCAACCATCAATATCGATTACGCCTTTGCCCAGGCCACCACAGCCCGCCCTCAAACAGCCTACGCCGCAAAATAAAGGATCATTCGTTATATGTGAAATATGTGATGGATATATAAAGGATTTAGAACAATTAAGAAATCATATGCAATGGATTCATAAAGTGAAGATCCATCCTAAAATGATTTACAATAGGCCGCCGCTTAATTGCCAAAAATGCCAATTTAGGTATGTTTTTTTTAAATTATATTTTTAAGAAAGAAAAGAACAAATATATTATTTCAACATTATTCCTTCGTTTTGGGGAAGCAGAACTGTTAAAAATAGTTTAATGTTGGTAATATTTATTATTGTATTTGAATCTTCGGTTGCAGTTAAACGATGTGCATGCTTGAAATCTAATTTTCATTAATAAATAATTTATACAGAAATAATAATTAACTTAGAGAAGGCTTAACTACAAAAAGACTAGTTTAATAATGTACTAATCAAGAATCAGCATTTTCATTCATTTGCGTCCACGACCTATATGCACGTGCGAATTTCCTATGCAATTTGTATTATTAAGTAAAAAATACCAACTATGCCACATTATAATAAAAAATTGAAGAATTAACTTATTAAGAGCAACTTGAAAATTTTTACTTACTGAATCAACTAATGAAATGCAGAGTACATAAACTTATCCTCTACAAGATTCCGCGCTTCTTTTCCCCAGATCATCGCTATGTTTACTATACAAGGCATGATTTCTCATTTGTCTGCTGTCACAGACGAATAGCGAATAGACTACTTTCACACATCTAGGACGGCTCTGCCAAGTATCTTCTTGACACCTTAGATTCATTAAGAATCTAGTTATTTAATCGTACTAGCGACTGTTACTATCCATTATACCGGCCTAGTTAAGGTGTTGTCATGAGAATAGCGCGAAATATTTTATTACATTATTATTTGTATAATGTGTGTTATGGAATTATTTTAGTGTGCGTCTAATAGAAATATTATAACATTTAAATATGTGTAACTCGTTTCTTTAAATATGTAAAGGAGTAGAAGTTTTGCTGCTGTAGAATGACTTGTAAAAATTATGATATTTATGTATACAAACAGCAAATTATATTATTCAAACAAATACAGTTAAACAAAATCTAAAATACTTTCTGGTCTTCCTTCAAAAATGGCATAAAATATGTTCAGTAAATTGTTGTCTTGCTATCTTTATATGGTCATATGATTAATAATCAACAAAAATTTATATTATTTGTTACATTAAATATTTTTGTAAAACAATTGATTACAGGTTTTTCACTGATCAAGGTTTAGAAAGGCACTTGCTAGGATCTCATGGCTTGGTAACTAGTTCAATGCAAGAAGCAGCAAATAAAGGCAAAGATGCTGGCAGATGTCCTGTTTGCGGAAGAGTAAGTTTCACTTAAGTATTATTATCAGAAGTTACAAAATTAAACTGAACTCTGCTTCAGCAAAATATCAAGCCTGGTTAAAATCCAATGCTTAAAAAAGCATTGGATTGATGCAGTGGCGTAGCGTGGCGGAAGGGGCAGCCCGCCCCGGACGGCACATTTAAAAAACTTAAAATAAATCGTTAAAATTTGAACCTGAAGTTCATATTTTTGTTGTGCCTATGATTGAAATTCCTAAGTAAGGGGGCGACAAGTTTCTTTCCGCCCCGGGCGGCTGATTTCCACGCTATGCCACTGGATTGGTGTATTTATACACAGCTAGATAATAACTAGGATGACTGAATTATTACATTGGATGTGAAATAATCTAAAATTAGTGCCTTATTAAGACGCCCTTTCGGTAGCTTGTAAGTTGCCGATTTCAACCAAGCCGGCATAGTAGATGCGACTGCTACTTACAGTTTTTTAACTTGCTTAATATAATATAAACAAAAGAGGTCCAAGAGCTTCGTCGACTGAAAAAAAAACTGTCTCATCTAACGGTTTAGTTCTTTTCTTTTTTTTAATAAGAATTGTAATGACTGGAATACTCATAAAATAATTTATTGCAGGTATATCAATGGAAACTATTAAATCACGTTGCGAGGGACCATAATGTAACATTGAAACCTGCTCACCTATCATACAAATGCACAGTGTGCACAGCAACATTTGGAATGTACAAACAGTTCGAGAACCACGTTTATTCGGCGCACAGTGTTGTTGCGAAGCGTGCTATAGACAAAACTAAGACATCGTCACCAAAACCAGATGATTCCTCTGCAATGAAACCACTGAAAATTAATGATGAGATTACTATCATTCCCCAACCAGCGAAACCTGCAGGGGATAGTTCAAAAGGTAAATAAGGTAATGCATGCTTATGTAGTTGGCTCGTAAAGGAACTAACTGTATTATTACCAGATGTATATGAACGAATTTGTATTCCTAAATGTTACTTATCAAAGATATGTTATAAATAATTTTATATAAAACATTAATAATTAGACATATAAATATGAGCGAGAAAAGAATTTAACTATTACAATTAAAGTCTACAAAACCATATAATCCATTGAACACAATAATTTCTTCGCAAATGTGGGTAAATGTTTAGCGGATGATACTACATCAAATACAAATAATAACAAACCAAAATCAGATGAATAATAAACAGCTCAATAGGAATATAAGATGGTGATTACGAAGAAATACAATGCTTAGTTATGGACTGCTGAAGCCACATTAGAAGCAGCACTAACTTGTTAAACCAGCAATAAATGCTTAGTTATGGACTGCTGAAGCCACATTAGAAGCAGCACTAACTTGTTAAACCAGCAATAAATGCTTAGTTATGGACTGCTGAAGCCACATTAGAAGCAGCACTAACTTGATAAACCAGCAATAAATGCTTAGTTATGGACTGCTGAAGCCACATTAGAAGCAGCACTAACTTGATAAACCAGCAATAAATGCTTGGTTATGGACTGCTGAAGCCACATTAGAAGCAGCACTAACTTGATAAACCAGCAATAAATGCTTAGTTATGGACTGCTGAAGCCACATTAGCAGCAGCACTAACTTGATAAACCAGCAATAAATGCTTAGTTATGGACTGCTGAAGCCACATTAGAAGCAGCGCTAACTTGTTAAACCAGCAATAAATGCTTAGTTATGGACTGCTGAAGCCACATTAGAAGCAGCACTAACTTGATAAACCAGCAATAAATGCTTAGTTATGGACTGCTGAAGCCACATTAGAAGCAGCACTAACTTGTTAAACCAGCAATAAATGCTTAGTTATGGACTGCTGAAGCCACATTAGAAGCAGCACTAACTTGATAAACCAGCAATAAATGCTTAGTTATGGACTGCTGAAGCCACATTAGAAGCAGCACTAACTTGATAAACCAGCAATAAATGCTTAGTTATGGACTGCTGACGCCACATTAAAAGCAGCACTAACTTCATAAACCAGCAATAAATGCTTTAAATATGGAATATTCTCAAACAAGCTAAAAATAACATTAAGTATCTATTACACAAGTGTGGTGTTACTTAAAATATAAATAACTAGGCTTATCTCCAAACTACACTCAACCTCCAAAATAGTGAAAAGGCAATAATTAATCTAGAAACATTCTACAATCTAACCTACAGTTTAGCTTTAGAAGAGAAATTAGTACCGAAGATACAGGTAATTGACCATTCAATTATCGAGTCACTTGATAATAAAGAAAGGTGTATTGGATTTATTCTTAGATTTAAAAAGGTTATCCTGATAGACCAATTGAAGAATATAGGAATAGGAATGTATTGTAAAATTTGGTAATAAGTTATCTGCAAAACAGGATGCATATTGGGAAACTAGATAATGTATCGATTACAGATAATGCCTAGAAAGCGAAATTATGGATTTATGTTATTCACAGTTATGGTTTTCCACAATGAAGTGTTTTGGGACCAACCTTACTTTTAGTTTATATAACTAACTTAATTTATATTACAACAAAATAAAGGCAAGAATAATTCATACGTAAATGATATTGCTATAGTACTTAATGGCAAAACATGGAGCTTTTAGAACTACAGAAGAAGAATTAACCAAAGAAAGCAAATAGTTATGACAAAATTTAATTAGCTCGTTTACATTTTTACATTACATTACTTTTTCTATACTAAATTTAATGCAGCCCTTACATGAAAACATGTCACAATAAACATCTATCATGGCATGCTGAAATAAAGGCACATAAACTATAAACTCGCATTCGGAAACTCACAAACTCGTAGATATTGAAACATTAAAGACATGTCTTTTTTTATTGTGACTCGACATATGACAGCACCCCGCTTGATATTAAGCCAAAGTGAATGAATGTCACTGCTACTACAATTCAATAACTGTGAGTAGCAATCACATTCACTATGCCGGCCTAGATAGAACCGGCAACTTACAAGCTGATTCCGAAACGTGACCAAATCACTTCACGGTCTGTATACTTGTAAGTGGTGGTACTACCCCGGATTGGCAGACCGGGTACCACTGACTACCACTCTTTGAAAATTTGATAAAGTCTGATTTGATAACTGTCACTACCTGGACTTTCACCAGTTTCACAAGTCTTAATGTTTATTAACGGGACACGCTGTATACAAATATAACAAAAACAGAGTTCGCTTTGTGAATTGGTCTAAAACACTGGAATATGATGACCAAGTAATAGGTACATTACATTTTTAAAAACATTTGTCTATTTCCTATTTGTAATAACTATTGTATACAATATGTGTGTATGTATGTAAATTTAAATACCACTGCATATGTTGTATTTTTTTTAAATTGTATTTTCTAACTTTAGCTATAACGAACGACAAAAGTAAGGTAAATTAAGCAATTTCCAATAAATAGGTAATTCTTAAATACTAGTTAGGGTAAATATTATTAAAGGATTCTTAATGTTGTTATGTTGGTTTTCGATTAAATATGTATGTAATAAACATAATATATTCAACTTTGTATATACATACTATCGTTTGCTTGCTTTTAAAAAAACTGCTATACACATATTTAATGATTTTAAGAAAGGTTTGGAAACTGGCAAATCATTACTATAAAAGTTTATAAAACACATAAGTTTTGTATTAGATTTATGTTTTTCAATACATATCCTTCAATATCAATTTAAATAATGTCATATTGAATTTGAAATGTGAGCGTTATTCACTTAACTGGTGTTTGGTAAATACAGGAAATTCCTTAATACTCAATAAATGATGAAAATAATGTGTTATTCTTTAGTATGATTTCAGATTTAAAGAATATTTATAAACCTAAAAAAACTGTACCTGTTGAAATAATAATTAATTTATACTTCTTATATGTACAAATAAAACTATATGTGGCAA
The DNA here is from genome assembly GCA_905220615.1 of Tinea trinotella. Lineage (NCBI taxonomy): Eukaryota > Metazoa > Arthropoda > Insecta > Lepidoptera > Tineidae > Tinea > Tinea trinotella. The sequence continues at coordinate 7,317,751 of HG992310.1, forward strand.
TGTATTTTGTATGATTTTATTTCGAGTTATATTTTATTTTATTTCGAGATATAAAGAAAAACTTTTTTATTGGATCTTTAGTATAGAGTTCTTAAATTTATTAGGTTGTGGTAGTCCTTTACTATTCCATACCTCTTTACAAACTTTTATCACAAACTATTTTATTGCCTCACTCATGGATAAATGCGACGAATAAAGTTGTTCAAAGTTGCTAACTTAGCTGTTCCATTTATTTTAATTAATCGTGACAAACTCGACTTGTCTAATAGTGAGCAAAAATGAGTTTCAAGAGCAACAATGACTGATTCAGTTTACGGTTGCCTGAGTCGCCGTCACTGTGTCGAAGGCTAGCTGATCTTTCCCTTCCCCGCGATCGATAGGGGCCTCCCTAGTTCCTGCCGCATTGCATTTTTTTTTGAATGTGATATATTTAGAAACAGATTTTGAAGAATTAATTAACTATTTTCCCATCTCAAAATAGTACTCTTCAATTAACATAGATTTTTAACAGTAAAGAAATAATAATAAATGCAGAACCTTGCTTTTCTATTTTATTTTATCTAACAAAATAGTGCTCTGTTAATCTCACAGGGGCCCCATTATTCTAATGTGTTCAGGGCCTCCAATAGGTTGAAGACGGCCCTGGTCTGAGGTGTAGAGCATCTATAATTAATATACTTTAAAGTCTGTTAAATTGTAATTAAAATAAATTCTATTAGGTTCATCTTTTACGTTCATCGCATAATTATAATCCACTTTAGTACGTTTTTGTCCAATTCATAAAATTATTTTATTTTGTATGGTTCCTGAATCGTTTATATCAACTATATTTGGTAGAGGCTTTCGCACGTTGAGGAGAAGATAAATAGCCTGACATTAAGAAAGTTGACGTATTTAATTTCAAGGCCGAATGTCGAGTCACAATAAAAAAAAACTATTGTTTGACATTACTGTTTTTTTAAATAGGCAGGCCATATAATAGTATGTGCACGTTGGATGTTATAAATAAAAGTATGGATTTCGCTACTGCGACTATTATTTAATATTAGAATTTAATTGGAAATTATTGGAAAATAATAATACATTTTAATTGTAACTAATATAGTTTTTAGTAATATATAAAAATATAGGACATCACTTAAAAGTGAGTGTACCTAATACGAGCTTAATGCTTTGGCATTATGTACTAGCTAACCTTTGTTATAGTGAACTATGATTAGCTTGTTGTAAATAATAATTTAGGAAATATTTCTAGAATTCAGCCATAGAATATATAACGAAACATGATCGTACCTGCGCGGATCATATACATTTCTAATACAGGAGATAAGGAGACGATCTGGTTAGTTGATATTTTCGTACTGATCAGAAATCTAGTACCCAACTACAGATCACAAGCCATGTTTAGGCCAAGATTATTGATGAACAGAATGGAAGCGGGGTATACCATTGAAAATTAACAGAGACAAAGAATTCGAGTCCACTTTTCCAACATGTACCTTGTACCCGTGAACTGCGTCTTTCCGAACGTGAATAGATTCAAGGTCTATAATTAACAGAGCCTTATCAACACTGTTAAACGACAGCCAGTTCAGCAAGTTCTTACAAAACTGAAGTTAACAGAAACTAATGACTAGAATTTGGGTATTCATTAACTTGGAAAAAGGAATGGAAAGAGCATGCCACACGGCACACCTGTGTTCATTGGGCGCCAATCTGAAATACGTCCGCGAAAATCATGTTTCAATTTTAATATCTGTCAAATATTAAAGAAAGTGTGGAGAATCGCCATAAATATATCACATGACCAACACAGTGGTTTTAGGTAAATGGGCTATGTGGCCATCGGAAGATAATAAAAAAAGAAGAATAGATATAGAGCGAAAATGACTAAAATCAGTAGAAATAGGTTTTTAGGCTTACATGTCAGGAAAAGTGCCAGAAAGGAAATTTATTAGGTGGGTAATAAGGGGAAGTAATAACTTAGGAATAAGGAGTACCCTGCTTACAATAAGGTTTACGTTCCTACACATCTGGTTCACATGGTTCCTTACTCATTTGTAACTCTCCTACTCTAATTGCTACAGTACTTTTTATACTTAAGCTTCAAATAACCCATGGCCTGTCCAATTTCATCTTCGAGCCATGGTCTTTTAATACACACAAACCGTGTCGGGAGCTTACGCATCGTATAATTTTATTACTAATTCTTTCGATATTACCTATATTCCTTATGCAAGATTATGTTGAGGTAAACTTTATGTTTGACTTAAAGACGTTTTTATTTTGTAGGACGCATGTATTAAATCATGGTGAGAGAAGCCAGGAGCCGAAAAATGTCTATGGGGAAAATTCTATCAGGATTGGAAGGAAGAATTAAATCATAAAATCTAGAAGAGTTATTTTCCTGGAAATAGTGTTTAAAGGGGAGAAGAGAAGCATTAAAAGAAGATGTGATTTAGGTTTTTTATTTGAACGTGCCTCATTCTTGGTATCGAATAGAAGTCTCCCATTATCAGATTATCTTTATATAGAGGCAGAGATGGCTCAAGCTGAAGTTTGAAAGTTCAGCACTTAATACCAGGCAATGAATACGCAACGCAGAGTAAAAAAAAATCGCGGCAATAAGTTCAGAGGAAGAGGAGTAGGCAGTGGATGGAAGGAGATTGCGATAATATTTTGTTTTTATGAATACTCGAACATAAATAAATATAGCTTTTCCACCACAACCTCTGGCAGCACAGCCATTCCGCAATTGGACAAAACCGTAGAAGGCATAGGAATAAGAAGGGAGAGGGGGCTTGAGAAAAGTTTTAGAGGCCAGAAAGGCGTGAATAGCAAAAATTAAGAACTAGTGGCATTAATATAACATACATTAGGATTCATTGGAAATGCACAAATGTACCTCAGTTGGTCGTCTAGATGTGGATTGTCAACACTAACATAAGCTGCGTCTAAAGAGATACAAAAAAACGATATCAGATCTGGATGTATGTATGCATGAATGCTGCGATGTATATATAGAAGTATATGTAATGTAACAATAAAATGTAAACAGTTACTAAATTTAAGTTTAAATTATTGTCTATGATATAAGTAATTTAATACAAATTGTTATTTGAATAAGATAAATTGATAAAAAATATATACGGTCTTTAATTAATAAATATAAGGGTCTTTATAGCTACAAGAATGTGCAACACAAAATTGTAGGTTATATTAGGTTTGCAAATAAAATAACACACAAGTAAGACATTTTTTTACTTATTTCTGTACAAATATCTTAAAAATGGTACGCAGATAAAAGAAAACGAAACAAATTTAAGACAAACCGGATAAAGTTACCATCTATATATTAAAAAGAGTAAATAGAATTGATTTAACATGAATATTCTAGGCCGGCATAGTGGAGGCGACTGCTACTTACAGTTAAGTAAATGTACTAGCTGTCTCCTCCACTCATGGACCAGCTTAACAATAGGCAAGGTGCTGCCATAATCGTGCCTCAATAAAAAAATCACACAAAAAATTAAACCTAAAATAATTATGTACTGCAAATATTAGCATTGTAAGAGTTAAAACAAGTAATGTTTATGAGAATACAAAATGGTAAGTAATAATAAACGTAAATTATACATAAAATAAGATATTGTTTATTTCTTTCTTCACCCTGTAATCCTCACCATTGAATTGGTAAATATGACAATTGTCAATAATCTCCGCCGCCGCCGCCGCCGCTGTACCTAATTTCGAAAACGTTAAGATACCTCAGTAAGGCTTGCATGCAGCATGAGGCTCACCTTTAGACTCATCGCAAGATCTTAACAATGGCATAGTACGAGTATGGTTTCGTTTGAAATTGGTTTCAATTAGTAGTGACGAAAGAAAAACAAAAGAATATTACCGCAAATGCGATAAAATTCTTTTACATTATTAGTACATCAATCAATTTGTCACACCTTATTCCCACAGGGATAGGCAGAGAAAATGGAGCATCACTTGTCATGATCCTGACTAATCCCTCGCTTCCTGTATGTTATTAGTACATACAGTACATTATTATTATTAGTTCTATTTCGTTTCGTTATTCTACTTATAAAGTTTGTCGTCAATAAATAACACCACATATTCTTTTCTTTTTCATTCACGTAGTTAATGTTACATGCTTTTTGTATTTGGGTGACGAACAATACCCCGTGTTCGAAAGGACGGTTTTAGCTAACATTTGTCTTGTCATCTTTCTGGCTTCCTCTTGCCAGGGAAGAGGTAATGTGTGTCTGGTACTATAGGTGAGCGGATCGGGATTATTTCTTTATATCGGCAGCACTCCTAACTCCGACGATCCGTCCACGTGTGCCTTAGTCCGGGACTCCACCAAAGCGGTGAGATGTTTTTTAAACAACCAATAGAATTGTGTTATTGACACATCTGTTCGCTCAGCTTCAGTGGAGATCGCTGTGCGGAGATGTGTAATATTTGTATGGCGCGGTAGAAGCGGAGCTGTGCGCAGGATGTCACATCTAATCAGTAAGCAATCTCTATAATCGATTGAAAGAAAAGCTACTCTTTTACTTTTTTTATTTTTAGCAGCTTTCAAAATTATTTGGAAACTAAAAACTTTGATCGTTGGTTTGTCAAATGTCCAAAATTTAAAAGGTCACATTATCTGACCTGGCACCAATGACGTCATACCTATCAGCGTTTTGATGCGACGTGAACAATCTGAGGACAGTATCTCACTTTAACAAATTATTAAATTATGTCCTTGAAGCAAATAAATGTTTTAGAATAATCGATTTATTCAATCAATCAATCAAATTGTCACGCCTTTTTCCCACAGGGATAGGCAGAGACAATGGAGCGCCACTTACCACGATCCTTACATAACTCCCTTGCTTCCTTCACATCCACAATTCTCTTCATACAGGCTCTGTGGTTATGGGCACTAGGCAACCTGGCTTTCTTAAATTATATAAATCGAAAACAAAAATATAGTAAAATAATCGAGAAGCCCCATCTATATTCTTTCACACTAATTACTTGGTTAATAAAATAATTGCGCCATCTATGTTAAACTTTCTAAACTATGTAAACAATTAAGTTACGTGCTCAATGCAGCCGGTAGATGACACTAATAATTATATTTATAGGATTTATGATTTTTAAACAAAACGTTGAAAATGTTTAACTGATATTTGATATTAATGTTTATTGATAAAGTTTAATTATTATAATATATTTCAAATAGATTTTTTTATTCACTTAATAATCCTATTTTTTAGGTGGATAAAAAATTGATATTTTCGCTCTGTGCAAAGTGCTTGATGGGGAAGTGCTGAGTGGTACCCAGTCCACCACTTACAAGTAGGTACACAGACCGTGAAGTGTTTTTGTCGCGTTTCAGGATCAGCTTGTAAGTAGGCCAGCATAGTAGATGTGACTGCTACTTCCAGTTATTTAATTGTAGTAACAATGACATCTATTCATGGATAACACTCCAGCTTAACATCAAGCGGGGTGCTGTCATATGTCGAGTCACAATAATAAAAAAAAATAAAGGAAACAAAAATCTAAAAACACGTCATGAACATACAAATGGGGAGTAACGGCATTATAGGAGTGACATGTTTTGTATGTGGACTGCCTGACACTGCAGCAAGTGGCCCACACTTAGGATTGACGGAATAAGAAGAATATAATTTTAATTTTCTATTTATTTTACAGCTAATAAAGTGCTCATAGAAACAGTACAACCAACCAAGACATAATTAGAAAAACATTTACCGGTGGGTGGTTTCGAACCCGTGCTTTTGGTTTGTGTAACCATTGCACTGCCACTACACCACGGTCGCTTGGTGGTCATATAACCATAATAGTTGAATTTCATGTGTGTGTGTGAGTGGATTTTCTTTCTTACATAAATAAAGAAATAAATCAGACTGTATTTTGTTTTAAACAATCGTTTACAGTTATTTTTTCAATAATAGGTAGCCCAAATAGTTTACGTGTCGGCCAAAATAGATTTTTTTTGTTCCTAACAAATAGAGGGTTACAATAATATTTTTGCCTAATTTAAATTGAGGTCTAGACTAAACGAGATATTTAATTTTAGCGCAACTTTTATAATTATGTTTTTATCAAAATTACAGTTTAGCATGAACCGTAATAATTTGCGGTTCATATCACGAATGGGTAGCTAATATTCGTAATATTGGGATATAGGAATGACCCACCTCAGTCAGTTACCATTTTTAAAATGCGGACGACACAAAAAAAGCATTTTTGTAAACCAATCGTGAACAACAAAGCAATCGAAGCCCCGAGTAATTCTATGGAACGGCGCACATGAGTTAATCACAGTTTACAGTTATTAGGATAATTTATAGCCGTTTAATATTGAACTAATCGACGGATTCTTGATTATTCTTGGTATTTTTTTGTATTAAAAGTTGCTCAGGATCGCGTGTCGCGTGCTCCGGACGACTTTTTATACAGCTCGGTCGGTTACGGGGGTGCAATACAAAAAATATAACTTAACTACCGGGTGACTACCGGAATATAATTTTTGATAATTTAATAAATTATACAGACTGCCCAAAGCTATGTTAGTCGGGTTTTATTGTTGTCACAGAACTGGTAGATATGTTCCAATTAGATTTTTTTGAACGTCCTTAGTGCTATGCCGGACCTTCTTTTGATCGCCTACCTATAATTTGTGTATTTTGATATCTTTAATTTATTGTTTATAAATTGGCGCCTGTTAAAATAACGATGAATAGTAAATAATTAGTAGGTAAGTATTGTTCGTTTTTGGCCGGATAGTGATGGTGACTGACGCAACCGTAAATTTCGTAAATTCAATCGGTTTATTATCAGAGTCGTTCTTGGAGTTTAACTTGCTTACTATCAGGCAGTCATCAGATGTAGATTTAGATGTAGATAAATATATTTTTTGGTGTAAAACATGAAACATATATTTCGACATATTTCGCTTTGAATTTATTTATTTATAGATAGATGCCAAACATTTAATGCACTTTTCTCGTCGTTGCAACTTATTTCTTTTAATACCAACATACTGTTATAATTTATAATAATTATTTTTTTGTGATTTTATTAATAATACCATAAGAGACATTTAATAAAATCATAATAAAGACATTGTGGTCGCAAGACGACACCTTGCGTGTTAATCGATGAAGAGATGTTCGGTTGCAAGGAAATTGCGCGGTCACGGCTCTGTTTGCCACCGCGAAATATGAGATTGTTTCTGGCTTCATTTCTAAACTTGTATTTCTGCTACCAAATCGTGATCATTTGATTTTATAGTAGAATTGATTTATCGATTGATACTATGATCATTGCCTATTTGTTTACTGGCCTTAAGAATAATCGGAACATAGATTTTTTTAAATTGTATTGTATTATTTCTGCTGAGAGTTATTGTTATATTTTTCCTTTAATACGAGTAAAACTCTAAATAATATCATGCAGTAAGTACCTAATAAAAACATACATTTTTATTTCTATATTTGGAAAAAAAAATATTGAGAAGGAAATGTTTTTATATTGTGGCCCGCCTGATGTCAAGAAGGAGTGCATATCATAAATAAATCTGAAATCCGCAGTCGCATCCACTATAGCGACCTTGTTGGCACCGGTAACTTTTAAACTGATCCCGAAACATGACCAAGTCACTTTACGGTCTGCGCACTAGAAGTGGTAGGTACTACCCCGGATCGGAAGACTGAGAAAAAGCCACCAACAACTGTCTTCCTACTACTCCTTAACATACAGACCTGCAGCAAATATCTGATCCATTTTTTATTTACAAATATATAATATCTAACGTAGTTATCAAGTAATACAAATAAATGAACAAGCACCTTAGGCTGGCATAATGACGGCGACTGAGGCAGCCGGGGACTTACTTGTTTTTTCAGTCGTCGTCACTCTTGCTTATCATCAGGCGGATCGAGGTTAGATGTCGTGTCACAAAAATAAAAAGAAATGCTATGACCGGGAATTGAAGCCGTGTTAGGCGAAGGGTATTACGCGTAGCTGACTGTTGTATTACCACCAATGCGTAACATTTTTTATTCATGTAAAATATTTTACCAGCGCTGTCTTATGTTTTGGTTGTCTATCGTGTTACCAGCCTCGAGCATCCAGTAGCGATGCCCATGTCAAGTGTTTTTTGTTTCAATTCTGACAGATCGAATTAAAATAAACGTCTGATACGGACTTGTATTTGGTTACGTGAGCGACTGGCGTGCTGGAAACATTAAGTAAGGACGCAGTATGAAATTGCTTTTAAATATTATTAAGTATAGTTTTATAGTCTATTTTAATTCATTTATTTTTATTTCTTATGCAATAATGAATAAACGTGAATAAAGGTCATGAAGTGAATTAGTCGCGTTGCGCTCGCAGCAAGCGCCAATATCATTTTTGGATTTAAGATATTAATTATAAAAATGTGATTTTTTTAAATTTGAATTTAACATTAAATTTCCTGCTGATTTGCCTAGATATTTTTATTATTTTACATATCATCAAATCAAATTGTCACGCCTTTTTCCACAGGGATAGGCAAAGACAATGGAGCGCCACCTGCTACGATCCTGACACAACTCTCTCGCTTTCCTCACATCAACAATTCTCTTCATACAAGCTCTACGAATATGGGCACCAGTCCAGCTTTCTTGAGGATAACTACGATTTGGTTGGAAAAAACTTTCTTGGGTCTGCCTCCTTGAACGCATCCATCCACTTCACATTTATAAATTCCTTTCGTCAATCTACTTTCCATTTTAATAACATAGTTATTAATAAAAAACAAAACAAAATTTGATCGGTTGAAAATGTAAAGCTACCGAATTGAAAAAAGTTTTTCTGTTGAGCCCTCTGTTGTCGAAATTGCCACATGTTCATATTTTTTATTCCCTGCTATTAATTGTGGTTGACAGTTAAGTATTGTGGCACATCATAATATATTTTTTGCTAACTATCGTCCATTGTGAAAGAAGTTAAACGGTTTTAATTTACGAATACTTTTTCATAAATATCTACTTTCACTAATTATTTTCCAACAAAATTTAAAGCAAGAATTAAATATTCATTTATCCACCATTATGCCATTCATCCACCAACCAATATGAATGTTGACATATGGTGCTGAAACGTGAGCTTTATGAACAAACACATTCACCCAAGGAGATATTGAGAGAGCTGTATTAGAAGTTTCTCTACGTGATCGATTCAGAAATGAGAATAGAAAGTAGCTAATATGGCCCACCAAATAAGCAACCTAAAATTTTGATGGGCAGGGCACACAGCATGTAGAACCAGATAGCCGTTGGGGACAAAAATGCTAATTCACGTACGTCTACCCACTAGATGGACCGAAACTTTTTTTATTGTTACTCGACATATTGCAGCACCCTGCCTAATGTCAAGTTGCAGTGCGGTCCATGAATAGAGAGACTGCTACTACAATCCAATAACTGTAAGTAGCAGTCACATCCATTGTGCCGGCCTAGTTGGAACCGGCAACTTACAAGCTGATTCCGAAACGTGACTAAATCACTTTACGGTCTGTATACTTGTAAAGTAGCGGTGTTACAGTTCTACCCCAGATCAGCAGACTGGGCACCACTGCCTACCACTTTTTGAATGCAGGTCATCCCTGGGGGACTATAATCTGACTACTTAAATCTAGCATCTTTACATTCTTAAAAAATAATGATATTTACTTAGTAATTTTTATTTCATATCACAAAAAGAACTTTCTTAATTTATGATAAAAAAGTAACAATAAATTTATAAAAACAAAACTACAATTTTCATCTTAATCTTACCGAATACGTGGAGTTAAGGCAGCACGATATCCAACCTATCAGGTTACCTAGGCTACTGGGCATTAACTAATCACAATTTATAACGTAACAAATGGAAAACAATTCACAAGAAATTAAACCTTATTAGTAAACGATAAGTTATTAAGTTGAGTATTTAAATAATGGTACTTATGACAAAAGCTAAGGGAAACAAAATAGACGGTTGGATGATTTTATTGAAACATGATATTGTGAAGTTAGTCTCTCCTTAAAAAAAAGTAAAGAAAGAGTTGACCGAAATTGTTTTAATCGCTGTTACCTGGACTAAAACGAACAATTGTTTACTTTTAATATATTTACATTTACGCTATCAATCAATCAAATTGTCACGCCTCTTTCCCACGGTGACAATGGCAGAGACAATGGAGCGCTATTTGCCACGATTCTGACACAACTCCCTCGCTTCCTTCACATCCACAATTCTCCTTATACAATTTACGGTTATCGGCACTAGGCAACCCAGCTTTCTTGAGGATGTCTTCGATTTAATCGGAAAACACCCTCCTGGGCCTGCCTTTTTTAACGCATCCATCCACATCAGATTTATAAATTGCTTTCGTCAATCTACTTTCATTGATCCTTTCTATGTGCCCAAACCATCGCAGCATCCCTTTGTCAATCCTTGTCACTACATCTTCTTTAAAACCACATCTATCACGCTATCATAAAGTTTTAATATAAGTAAGTATTTTGACGACAGTCGTGGCGCATTAATTAGCATAAAGTTCGGTACAAATTCGTCGATTCTCGTCGTAAAAGTCCTGGGACGATTTACGATTTTTTATTTGTAATATTTATAAATAGATTAAATATTATAAATATTTGTTATTAAAAAAGAGTCTATTACCTATTTGCTTTGGGTCTGGTTGTCAAAGAGTGGTGGACAATTAGGCCAGTTCCGAATTAGGCCTAAATAGTGGATGCACTTGCTACTTCAAAATATTTAAGTGTAGCTTTAACTGCAATTTTACATCAAATAAATAAATATTAATTTTTACTTTGTAGTTCTGAGCGGTTCGACGAGTATACGACATAAAATAGAGTAACAATTAACAATTTTTATTCTAAACTATACTTTGACTTACATTGATTAACTTACTAGTAAGAACTAAAATACAAGATAAAATAGATAAAAATATTAAATATAAGTGACATTTCAATTATCAAAACTCTCTCTACAAAATAATGCCGCATGAGTCATGACAATCGACATGCTAGACTTTGTAACGACTTGATGGTCTTTGATGCGGAAACAATGATGTGATATTAAGAGACACCGTACGATTTGTTTGAACTAACTTGCGCATGAAAATCGTTCTGCGGCAGCTACCGATGGTTCGCTGGCCTACCTACCGCGGTTACTATATGACATAAAAAAACATGATGAACTCTGTCTTACTTTGAATTCCTTTGAGGCAAATACGTGTGTTTAATCGTACGTAACAATTTATTTCATTGGGTGCGTATTAACAGATTGATCCGGGTTACAAAAGAAGTTTATCGTTATCGTGTAGCTAGCTAGCTATTGTTTATAGAATATGCATACCTACTTACGTGTATATAATTAAAAAAAAAAGTATTTTATTTAAGGATAGTATAGTACCTAACAGTATAAATTTATGTTGGCACGTTTTCCAAACATTGGTAGGGAGTGGTACTTAGTCTGTCGATCTGGGGTAGCACCACCACTTACAAGTATACACACCGTGAAGTGATTTTGTCGCGTTTCGGTTTCAACTAGGCCGGCATAGTGGATGTGGCTACTTACAGTTATTTAACTGTAGTTGCAGTCAACTCATTAATCGACCGCACTTCATTTTAACATCAGGTGGGGTGCGGTCAATGTTGAGTTACAATTATAATAAAATATATTGTTTATGGCTAAAAAGTCATAGTTTTAAAACAGTGTTTGAATTTAGGACAAAATTGTGTGAAAAGAAATGTGCATGTGAGGGAAACTCACTTCAAAAACTCACTCACTTCAAAAATATTAATAGCATAGACGCCATGGTACATTTTTGCTTACTTTTTCCTATAAATTACTATGAAAATCTTATTATTATTATTAGGGGACAACATTTCTCATTTGTGAATTCACCGTTTGCATATAAATGCTTTTTGATAAAATAATGTCCATAAATGTGTATTATTTAATAACTTTGGTGCATTTGTCACATTGTGTATGTTTATTCTATAGAATAAAACAGTTTCCTTAGTTAAAGAGCATGGGAAATGGTGATTTTCATGATTGTGCCAAGTAATGAAAAACACAGTACTATACTATTAGAATAAGAATAGGACGAGCTGTTGACTAACATCACTTGACTGATTCAAAGGTGTCTTTTTCTAAAGTGTAGTTGGAGAGTTGGACGTCACAAAATGGCGCCGATTTCAACCTATTTTTATTTTAATCGCATTATAACACATGTGGTTGTCACATACTACGTAGCATCTGCAAGCACAATAATGGGATTGGGGCCCTCTCTCCAACAATAAATGAAATTGTCATTGTCAGAGAAATACTTTTATGTTTCTTAAGAGACATTTATATGTATTCAATAAGGCCTCTTATTAAAGTAATTTGTGAAAGTGCCCTAAAATTAGGTAAGTACCCTTTGAATTTCTGATAAAGGTAGTTTGTATTATGTCGTTTTAATGGGTAATTTTCTTTATGATAAAAGTGAAATAGTATGTACTTAAACATGTAGTTTTAGCGAATTTATTTATACTGGTAGGTATATATTGAGCGTTTAATAATACTGCTAAAATATTTTTAACTGCTCAAATTCTATACATGCATACACAATCAGATCAATTTATAAATTTATTAAAAAAAAAAATTAACGAAGAACAAAAAGTGGTGAAATTGTAGCTTTAAAATTCACAATTAGTAACCGCAAAACTAATTTAAAAATAAAATCAATAGGTTATTGTTTTTTTCTAATCATAAATGTTATAGGTAATATTTATCGTTATTTCTATATTAGTCACTATAATTATCATAAGTCACTAAATGTATTTAAAATAGATACGTAGGTATTATATTTCACCTATAGCTTTAGGTAATAATTAAAATCGTCAGCTAATTAATACATAATTATTTTATTTACTACGATAAATCTATCATGTTTTCAACCATCAGTTTCGGATTGTATGACAAAATGATTGTAAATCAACCTCTAAGTAATTTATTAACTCATAAACTCACCACCTAACCAGCCAATAATGAGGTTTCATTATCTGGCCTTTTGTAGATTTTTATAACGCTACAACCTCCCAAATTACACGTTCTGGTCACACATTTACGCTGCAGGTACCGGTAACAAATTAAAATGGCAAAGATTACCAAGATCAGATAAACCTACATTACATAAACATAAACAAATAATAAATTAAATAATGTAGTTAACCGTTGTGCACGCGTTTTTTTTTCTATTTAGTTTTTATTACTAATTTATGCAGCAAAAATACTAAACAATATTGTTTTTTGTGAAGTAAGTATAATCAAATGTATTTTGATCTGTCTCGAATTTCTCGTCAATTTACTTTATTTATTTAAAGCTGATTTATCCATTTATATGCATAGAAAATGACACAACACATCTGGTGGTATACATACCGGTAGATAAAAAGAGCGCTGACTTTTGAGCTGCGCAGTATAAGGATCGGCAAATTAGAAGAGCTTTGAACGACTGCAGTAGGAGCAAGTCCGCCTATCCATACAGTCGTGCACATATTTAATAATAGTTTCAAATTTCATACACATTCATGAAACGAAAAGTAAGTAGGTACAAAACAAGTTATTGCGCAGCTTTATTTTCAGCGCCGGGTCTACGCAAAAAAGTAAATCCTCTATAAACAACTATAATGTAGCATGCAAGTATGCACCACTTTACTATCTATACCTGATTTTTTTATTTTTTATTGTGACTCGACATTTGACAGCACCCCGCTTGATGTTATGCTGAAGTGTGGTCCATGAATGAATGTCACTGCTACTACAATTCAAATAACTGTGAGTAGCAATCACATCCACTATGCCGGCCTAGATGGAACCGGCAACTAACAAGCTGATCCCGAAACGTGACTAAATCACTTCACGGTCTGTATACTTGTAAGTGGTGGTACTACCCCGGATCGGCAGACTGGGTACCACTGCCTACCACTCTTTGATAACCAGACCCGAAGCAAATATCTCTTTTTTTTATTAACAAATATTTGCAATATTTAATATTATTAAATATTACAAATAAAAGCTATGAAACAAATATTTGCTCCGACCGGGGATCGAACCCGGGACTATACGCGCAACAAACCAATCGCTAAACCGTTCGTCCACGCCTGTCGTCAATTTTTATTTATTATTCTTTTACAATTTATATATTATTATTATTCAATATTTATTATTCTTTGACAGCATTGTTTGTATCACGGGTGTATTACGTGGGGGTAGCGCCGCATATTCGGCGTTGGCGCACCTGCGTCCGATTGTTATCCACCGCAGCTATTGGACGCAGTAAAATGCTAACTCTTTATGATCGATGGAGCGGACGCTTAACAGTTCGCTCGTAAAATTATACGTTTCGGCCACTGTATTAAACTCGCATTTGAATTCTGTTAAATAAACAATAAGGACTACTAAAGGTGTTTTGCGTTTGAGGATATACGGGAATGAGAATGTATTCAAATGTTTGCTAATAAAAAGTTTTTAAAATTAAATAATAACAACTCACATTTCTTTAGTTAAAATATTTTTTTTATTATGACTCGGCACAACTCCCTCGCTTCCCTCTCACCCATTCCTTCTCATCTATCCCTTCTTACATCGACATATCTCTTCATACTAGCTTTACGGTTATGGGCACCAGGCAACCCAGCTTTCTTGAGGATTACTTCGATCTAGTCAGAAAATACCATTATGGGTCTGCCTCGTCTAAATATTCAAGTATAAAAATTTTATATTATATTTAAAAAAACCTCCATAAAGTGGAAGTTGTACTTAATATATTCGTAAGTAATTTACTAATAAATAATAACATCACTACCAATTTCGCATAATATTATTATAATATCAATTATGCAAGCTGTTTACATTCAACTGTTATAACAGATCATATTAGACATGACATAATTTTGAAATTAGCAAGTGTGAAATGACGTGACGAGATCATTAACTTGTTCTAAACGGATCGGTAATATTTTTCGTTTATCTATATTGTACATCTATTATATGTACAATATTAGTATATGTATTTTTATTTATTGTGACACAACATTTGACATCGATCTGCCTGATAATAAGCAAGATCCAAAAGTGCCGACGACTGAAACAACCGAGTTAATACACGGCTGTCTCAACCGCCGTCTCTATGCCGGCCAAAGGTGCTTCTTTACGCATTGCTCAAAGGATCCAAGGTTATAGGAGGGAGAGAACACATGGGCTGGCAAAGCATTCCACTTGCATAAGCATAATCCATATTAAGAATAATAAATCTGTTATTCTCAATATGGCAGATTTATTAAGACACGACATTTGACCTCGATTTGCTTGATTGATGGTAAACAAAGAAAGGTCCAATGGCGTCGAAGACTGAAAAGATGGTTCCGGTTTACGGTTGCCTCAGTTGCTGTCACTATGCCGGCGACAGCAACTGAGTAAAAAGGTTAGTTCAGATTAATATAAAGCTCAAAGTAAAATCTATTTGTAAAATGATTTTTTGAGATAATCTGTTAAGTTTAATCTTCGAGGAATAAATGGTCGAGTGGTCGACCGATGCATCAAATGCGCACCGCGAGGGTCCGGCGCTGCTGTCACACAAGCAGCGATGGACGGCAGAGGAGCATGTCTGACAGTAGCACGGATTTCATCCCAACTTTCGAGAGCTTTAATAGTCATGTTCAATTATTGTTATCGATAAATTATTTAAGTTTTAAAGAGGATTATAAAGAGAAGTAAAATAAAAATGGTTTGACCAATTCTTTTTTTTAAATTGTGACTTGAAATATGACCACACCCCGCCTAAAGCTGGAGTGCACTCCATGTCGCGCTTCACGGTTCGTACCTACACTGTTTGTAAGTGGAGGTACTACCCCGGACCAGCAGGGAAATGATAACCAGGCTACTACTTTTAAAATGCCTTTTTTGTGTTATTAATATTAAAAACAACTGATCAAATTGAAATTTTATTGAACAATATAATATGAATAAAGAATTAAACATATAATTTGGTTGGTAACAACATTGATGGATGTTGCATGCCGATAGAGTTGTCGATGTTGGCGGTATTTCGGAGAAGCTTCGGCTTCGCCTGTCACATTCTCTTGGTCTTTATGTGCGTTACCTTTTACCTCATGTTCAATGCTGACGCATGCGCAAAACAGCCGCCGACACGAACTCGATCTAAGATAAGACTACTTATGACATGAACCAATGCTTTTTATTCCAGCAAATTGATTTTGAATAAGAAGATATGCACGCACTTATCATTAAATCAAATCTACGCATAATATAGAGTAGTTAATCACTTAGTTTATTCTTTAATTAATATATTTACATACCGACTGATGTTTAGATGGAGTAAATTCCATGATTGGAGACAATTATTGCCGCAAATAATAAGTCCGCAGCCAGCATTCCTAACTCGGCCTAGCTGAAATCTGCCAATTCTCAATCTGATCTCGAAACACATGACTTGATTGTTTTAACATCTTAAAGTGGTACTGCTAAAGTGGCAGACTGGCAAAATGGTCTACCAACTGCTGGACATAAGCCTCCTCCAACAAACACCCTGCTGGAATCGGCCTGTATCTGCAGATGTTTCCAGCTATTAGCACGTCACCAGTCCATCTTCTTACGCTGTTTTGTCTAGCACACTATCTACCACTATTTTATTGTTTGTTAAATTAATCTGATTATGTTCTAGAAATAATATGCTTAATTAAATATAGGTAGGGAACCTAAGTATACTCGTAAGTTTTAGCCTTTCACATTTGAGTACCAGTTTCTAAATTATTCTAGTAAAATGAGACCGAATTGTGTCGGATATCGGCAATTAGAAACGACACTGTTATTAAGAAACACATCAATTCTTTTGAAAGTGGGAATTCGGTCGAACGTGTCTACCAATTATTATGCTAGGCGATCCGAAAATCAAGATAACTGATTATTAATCGCCGCTAATTACTGCTGGTGTTAGTTCGACCTTTATCTGGACACCATTTACCTACAACTGTTATGAAAAAAACGTAACAAAAACTGTGTAGAAAGAACCAGGTCCGTTCCGCTCATCCTCGTTTCACCTGTTCTTTGTTTTCAATAGAGACCGTTCCAACAAAAGGGTTCAAATATCACAGTTAAAAAAAAACTACTCCTATAAATCTTTTTCGATAATGTTCGTGTTTGTTGTGATTATTGTTAAGGCTTTCAATGATTTACTTTCGTTTTATTTTGTGTCATAATAAGATAATTGTTAATAATTTTTGTATGAAAGGAAACGATAGTTACTAATAATAAAATTGATAGCTCTTTTTTGTTTATTATTCTCTAGAAAAAATATTATGGAGAAATTATAGCAAATACTTTGTATGGATGATTTAATTACATAATTAATTTATGATTATATCCTGGGAACCAAAGTTAAGTGAACGCTACCTAATGATAACCAAGCTTTTAAGGAATCAGATATACTAAAACTATTTCATGTTTAAGTATGTGTTACAATAAGAAAACACAAAAATCAACGCAAAAATCAAGCTAATACATTAATTGAAAACGTTAAAGATTTTCCATTTAAGTTATTGGTTAAAGTTGAAAGTGTAGATAATGGTTGTAAAATTCACATTAAGCAGAAACCTCCCACGTTAAGAGGTAAGCAAAACGGATGTAAATGTCTGGACGGTTTGGCTCGGTAATAAATTCAAAGTTCGCCGGCAGCTCAGGTTTTGGAAGCAATCAATCATCTACCAGCAGAACCGCCGCCGCTGGATACCGACATAGTTCACTCTAATATCACAGAGAGTGCTCACTCTGTCTAGTATTTTATCATAAAGCTTATAATAGTTGACACCTGTCTATAAATTTTATATCAATGTTTGTTTTATTAATTTAAAATTTATCAATAATCGATGTTGACTTTTTTTTATCCATTTATCTTTTTTGCATTTATAATAAATTATAATGCATATTATTAACAAAATAGTAAAACTAAATTATAATTTAGAAATAGAAGAAAATTTATCCAAAGTATAGGTATATCCACTAAAATTAATATATTTAAATTAACCCATATTACACAATAACTTATATTATGAATGTAGAATTATAATAATTATTGTTGAATGGCTTATGTTAAATGAAAATAAATCCTAGGATGATATATTACTCTATGTTCGATATCTGCGAGTCCTTATTAAAAACTAACCCGTAACTGAAGATGTCAGAGTCCGCCTGTGATACATGATAACTAGCGGCGACGCACACTAAATCAGGTTGCACGCATTTACTCGCAATAATACTTAATTTCACTTACCTCTCCAAATTGGCGTAATAACATTTTATTAAGGTATATAAACATTTTTCAAATACACAATCATGATTAATGGTTCAAGAGCGGTTCTCATGACAAACTGGTGCCGCGGTGTGGAGAATATTTGCTACCATATTAAATAAGTGCAAGATAATTCATTGATATTATTGAATTTTTTGTTTATTACTTTTAAAACACACCGGAGATATTTGTTTATTATAATTATTATAGCTATAAAATAACCGCACTAGTGTCTAACTATAACCTATCTGGTATAAGTGTTATAAAACTTATAATAGCAAGGACTTTAACACTAAAAACGAATACAACAAACGAGGTGGGCAACAAAAGGCTTGGCAATAATCATTAAGGGCAACAAAATGATGTATAAAGAGTGCTATTTGTATGCTCGCGTCAGTAATAACAACGGCACATTTGGCGTGTGCTTTTGATTGATCTTCGCGTAATTTTTGCCTAAAGGACGTAGATTAGAAACTTTTAGGGACCAATCAAAAGTAAATCTTAACAGCTATATAAAAAGGTTACAATTTCAAATGAATAGATTTCTCCCGCGCTAATGAGAGATGTGTTTTAAGCATTTGATACGAACACAATTTCAACCTAAATGTTATTGGAAAGAAGGTTTATTTTTGTGCAGCAATATTTGTGACATTGATGTTGATCATAGTGGTTGATGGTGGCAGTAGATCAGGAGAGTGTGAAATCAGAGGGGCAGCTGAAACTTTAGCTGCAGGCTAGCGATTAGGGAGTGGAAGCTATTCTAGTCATTGTAGACTTAAAATTGTATTAGACTGTTCATAATTATCAACATTAATAATTATATCTTAATATATAATCTAATTTTAGCTACTGTAAATAAAAAATATTTTTTGTGATTAGTTTTATACTATTTATTTTAATTGTATAAGAAAGTGTAAAGCTCTTTTGATTTGTCTAAATATTTTGTAGTCTATATTAATGTGGCACTTTATGGTTGCGAAGAAATTTGTTCTTTTGTCCTACAGGCAGTTATTAGAGGCTCTTTGGCGGTAAAATTTCTACCTCAGGTTATGAGTGTTGGTATTGCACTTTATCATCATAAATTAAAGAAGAAACCTGAAATAAACTAAATTACTCGTTCATACAAAGCATTAAAAAAATCACTTATCTTATACTTGTCTGTAGAATACTTCCTTTTTTATTAAAGCAAGATCTGGTTACGTTTATTGGGTATAAGTAACATAATTTATTGCAGCTTTCCGCGGAGCCTGATATTACAAAATAGAAAATGACTCACTTGGCTTTTGAACTCCACCGAGTAAGCCTTCATCATACTAACATTCCGAGGTTCTTAACTTGCTTTCATGAAGGTATTTTTTGAAATAACATTAACATTGCTTTAACAAATTGAAGATCAACTTAATTAAAGATCAAGTATGTGCTATTAACATGAATGCGAGTATTTATATGATTCTCGTCCTCCTTATTTGCATTCGGCATAAATCCAGTCGCTTCAATTGAATAACTAAGACATAGGTTTTGCCATAAGTATCGATTTAATTGCTCCATCTATATCTGTTTAACGATAAGATCGGCGACTATAAAGTCTTTGTTAGATAATGACGCGATTAATAACATAGCTGTTCTAAAGCAAACTGCTATAGAAGGTGAGGCCTCATATAAATCGAGTACGCGATCGAGAGGTCGGCTGCCATTATCCTGTCGATACACCCATTCGATTCGTGTTCACGAACATCGGTGAATTACACCACTATTTACTGTCAAACTTAATTTCTTTCTCGTGTCGTTGTGAAAGTTTGCTACTTTCCCATAACAGTGTTTATATGTGTGCTCATTTACACGTTTCAAACGGTCACTTTACCTCATCACAAATTGTATGAAGTCTGTCCTATGAACTTTATCTCATCCTAAACTCTATTGCATTAAAACTAAATTTAATTGTCTGCTTAGGAGTTATAATCTTACGACCTATAAGCATCTACAACTTAATTTCTAAGGTTATACAACTTATTACGCTTGGTCAAAATTATTAAGAATCTACTCCTCGATTACCAAACTCTTTTGAAACCTACAAGTAAGTCTAAAAGTTGAAGGAGATAAAATGAATCGCTCAATTCTTAGCGTTGTATTTGCCCTGCAGTGATTACTCTTGTATCGGTTTAAGAAATGATTATTTATTTGCCTGATATATATTAGGATCAGCGTCAGTGAGATGTCGGTACTAACTGCTTGTTAGGCTCACTTGTTATGCTTGCTCGCGCTCACTCTAAGCCAGATTATAGCTTACATTGTATGGAGGTGATTTCCAGTATTATAATAGATATATTTCACACGTTAGCTTTTAAATTGTTTAATTTGACAAGTATTTTTACTATATTACTGTAAATTTAACATTTCTTTTACAACTTAATGGTAATTGGATAGATCAAATCACGTTCACTTAGTCGGCTGAATTCAACCAGTCCTTACTCTTGGACATGCCAAAGTTTAATAGAAATAATCATTTCATTACCTTACATTTCTCTGTATTTCAAGAGTGTAAAGATATTGTAATGGCTAGATTTTACAATGATTAATAATTATTATAAATAAGAAATATGCTCTTAAACTTAGAACTTTTAATTCTATTGCTGTAAAAGAAAATCCTTTTCCACAAAACATTAACGTAGACATTAACATATAGCTGGCCATTTATTTACATTAGCATCATTTCTTTATCATCGATTGTCTCGAGGAAGTCTTTATTGATGGATGTACTATTTCTTTTGATAAATAACAGATGACTAAATGTAAATACGATTGGTCTTTTGTCCAGCACCAAAAGTATGCTGCAGTCGTGAGTTTGTTTGACCACGAACGCAATTGATACCTTTATATATGAATGTTTTCTTGACAAGCCATATTATTAAGGTTATTAATTACATTATATATATTATTTATTTTATAACAAGATACGTTCTAATGCTATAATAATTTCGCTCCAATTAACGTAATTTTATTGTTAATTCAAAATGAAAACATTTAATTCGCATAGGCCTTCCGGCTCTTGCGCATCGATTCTGCCATGATTTCGGAAAGGCATATGACAAGAAAAATCACAAGAAACTCGTCAAATTATGGTCTATAACAAATAATTAAATAAAATTAAATGATTAATAAAGGTACAAGAATAAATTTTTATATGACAGTTCACGTGATTATAAAAGTTACGGTCCTCAAATTTTCATACCTTCATTTGTTAAAATAGTTAATAGAACTAACTCTTTCAAATTGCCTTTGTGGGTCATTCTGTCACTGGATGTAATCCCAAAAAAGTCATTCAATTGATTCGCCTGGGGTCCACAGGCGACCATTGTTAAAAAGGCCTTATTAACTGCTGAGGCAGTTCATATTATATTTTATTCATTTAAGATGTCATTGAAAGGAACACCTTTTGTTAATGTGACTTATTAGTAGGCTTTTGGTTTCTGAATTGTTACACCGACCTTCTTAACGCAGCATTCTCTACATTGTATTTCTATATTTTGACACATTGCGTAGTATTGTTTATGATTTTTATGATCCTAAATCATTTTTGTATGTCTTTCGAGTTAGTTGACGAAGGGTTACTTTTTAAAGTTTTATTATATATTTAACATTGATTTATGGATTCCGTAACGTTCTGTTAACGATGTAGGTGGGAATTTGTGGTATTAGGTCAAGATTTTTTATCGTGTAAAGAATTCATTATACCAAAAGTATTTTTTTATATATTGGGGTTCGCATCTGACAGCACCCCGTCTGATGTTAGGCTGGAGTGTGGTCTATGAATGGAGGTTAAATAACTGCAAGTTGCGGTCGCATCTACTATGTCGGTCTAGTTAGAACTGGATATTTACAAGCTGATCCCGACTACGAATACGAATACCAAGTCACTTCACGGCCTGTACACTTGTAAGTGGTGGTACAACCCCGGATCGGCAGACTGGGCAAATGACTACCAACTGTCTGCCTTACACTCTTGAACAACCAGACCCTGAGACCTATCTGCCTCTTTTAATTCATTAACAATTATTTGTAATATCCAATCTAATTAATAAATATTACAAATATTTATTAATAGATTATTAATATTTTGTTATATTTGTATTAGTTTAATCTTCGGCACTATAAGGTCTTCATTTAGCATATTATTATATAAGTTCTTCTTTTGTATGACTGTTTGTTGCCTTAATAAATAAATGAGAACAAAATGAAAAACATCGACGGGAAATCGAACCCGGGACTTTACGGACTAGTGTACTGACCAATACGCCAATGATTTAAAAACAATGTAGTAAAACGTAGTAAATTAGTCTAAACAACTTGTTAGTTGGACGTCTATACATAGATGGTTAGATGTTATAAAGAGAACAAAGCAGTCGCGGCACCTCTATTCAATGGGACCGCGACAAACATGCTCTGATCATAACCAATTGACAACTATAGATTTACAATGGACTCGCACAGTAGCGGGCTTCCGTGTCGCGCAACGTAGACCTAATCGAAGTTAGAGTAGACATCTTTAAAATAATTTTAAAGCATCTTTTACATCTTGATAAGATTTATAGATTACTGCTCATCGCCATAATGTATTAATAGAATCGGAGCTCAGAGAATATTGTGCTACTGCAAGAATGGTTTTGGTACGTGCTGTGGATGCCTAAATTCAGAATTGCAATGTTTGTTAGCTTGTGGCCAATATAATGGCCTTGCCTATCTCAACGCTTAATCGTATCAACATAATCTCTATAAAGAAATTGCATAATTCTTTTCATTTTCTTTTTTTCTAAGTTTTTCTCAAAAACGGTTAAACGTATAAAAGAGTGGTTAAGACAATTTTTTGTGTAAATAAGTAAAAGTTTTGTACTTTTGAGACAGAGGAAGCGAGATATTTCCTGATTTTCAAGGAATCTTTGGCAATGAATCTAGGGACGCTCACGCGTGACCTCATGAGACTTTTGAGACAACATTTACAGTCGGTTGTACCAAAAATTATAATTTACGAATTTGTAAAAAGTATCGCATAGGTAAAAGAAAACAAGAAAAATGGGTTGCACCACTCTTTAACTTCGCATTTTACATCATTTCAACATCATTCATTTTGGGTTTCTATGTACTACCTACTTTTGTTATTTCTAATGATAAAAACTTTTTGAAACTTTCTAATTGAAACTTTTTTGGTACAACCGGCTGTTAGTATGCCAAATATTTTCAGCTCATTTCATTCACTCCGAGGTGAAAACCTAACATGACTGAACTAACAGTGCAAGAATAGTGAAATGTGGCGCTCAATTGTCCATTGTGGGAATTGAGGCATGACATTCTGATTGATTAAGAACAGTGAAAAAATACATTCATTAATTGTGACGCCTTAATTCACATCGCTATAGTTAGACTATATAAGTTCATTAACTGTAATACTAAATATGTATACTTTTTTATATGTATATGTTTTTTTGTGGCTCGACATATGACAAAACCCTGCCTGATGTTAAGCTATGAATAGAGGCGACTGCTACTTTAGGTAAATAACTGCTTGTACATCCACTGTGCCGGCCTAGTTGAACCGAAAAATTTAAAGCTGATTCCGAAACGCAACTAGATCACTTCACAGTCTGTATTCTTGTGATGACTTTAAGAATACAGACCGTGAAGTGACCTAGTTACGTTTCGGAATTAGCTTTAAATTTTTGAGTTCAACTAGGCCGGCATAGTGGATGTACATACAACAACACCATAGACACACAAATAACAACGCATAATAAAATAAGAGAGGCGCATATTTGCTTTCGGTCTGGTTGTTTTCTGATCGTGATGAGCAGTCTTGTGATCCAAGGTAATATTATTTTGTTATTCGTTATTATTATTTGTGTGTCTATGGTGTGGTTGTGTTGTCGGCAAAGTCACTCTCAGAGGCGCACATATTCCACGGTAAACAATTACCATATTATTAAAAAGCCTCCTTTGAAACAAACCGCCTAAGTCCAGTTGCTATTGTTTATGACAGCGTATTTGTTACAAATAGGCGAAAATAAGAAACACAATTTGCATATTAGTTTTCTTTTAATCTCTATCTATGCAAGAGAAAGAGGTGTCGTGGTGTGTCATGTAATATTTTTGTTTATCACATTTCTATACTAGAATTTATAAATCTCATGTGAATGGATGCGTTAAACGAGGCAGGCCCAGGAGAGTGTTTGCCGACCAAATCGGAAACATTCTCAAGAAAGCTGGGTTGCCTAGTGCCTATAAATAAAGAGCTTGTATGAAGTATCTCTGCCTATCCCTGTGGGGAGAAGGCGTGACAATTTGATTGATTGATTGATTCTATACTAAGCTACTAAAGTGCTTGTATTATAGAAACAGGACAACCAAAGTATATAATATCTAAGATATATTGGTACTGGTGGGTGGTTTCGAACTCGTGCTCTCGGTTTGTGTAACCATTGCACTGCCACTATACCACGGTCGCCTTGACTTCAAATAATGAGTTCTACATTAAAAAAAAATATTGCGGCTTGAAATATGACAGCGGCCCGCCTAATGTTAAGCTGGAGGCGACCGCTACTATGTTTAAACAACTGCGAGTAGAAGTCGCATTCACTATGCGGACCTAGTTAGAACCGGAAAGCCTTTAGGGATGTACACTTGTAAGAAGAGGTGATACTACCTTGGATACCACTCGTAGACAACCAGATCAAGAGCTAAAATCTCTACTCTATTTAATCAACATATATTTAAAATATTCAAATTAATATTAAAATATTTAAAAAAAAGCTATAAAACAAAATTTTGCTCTGACCGGGATTCGATCTCAGGATTTTACGCGTAACAAACGTCTGTCAAGTTTTCAAGTTTTTTTCGGTTGTTTTTTTATTGAAAACAAACATTAATTAGTATAATTTGGAATGTTAAAAAAGTAAAATCTCACGTATAAATTATGCTTTACTTTTATTTCGCTTATTTAACCCAGTAAAAATCAGAATCATATATGGCTCACTACGCCCGGCTAGTCACTGCAATGAATGCGACTGCTATTTGCTGCCGGTAAACAGTAGTAGCAGTCGCATCTATTTATAGCCTTTCATATATCGAGCCACAATAATAATAATTAAACAAATTTTATGCGGCTTACTATCGCGTTTAATTTGGTTTTGATTTTACAACTATATTTTGTTATTCCGACGTTTCGAGAGCTTTGCAGCCATCGTGGTCACGGAGAGATTTGTTAAATTCATTAATCAATGTTCATTCTAAATCTAAGAAAATATTATAATAAATAAGATTAATGTTAAAAACTTTATCTTGGCTTAAAATTACATTTACGGAATAATCATTACATTTACGTTCCTTCTTAAATTTTGATTTATTCTTTATAAGTACTCTGTACTGTCTACCTATAGGACTACCACCAACTTTAAAAAAGTGATATTACATAAAATAAGTTTACTTTTGTACAAAAAAGAAGTGGTAAATGGCAAGGTAAGATTATAATAATCTTACGCTAAGAGATGATAGTAGGAAAGCCCTCTGCATTATAGTCAAAAGGTTTACGTGTAATAAAACCTCTCCCCAACTAACCATTTATATACGTACCTACATAATGCAGTATCCGCAGTAAACACTTTGAAATAACAACCTTTATGTATTGGCTTCCCCTCGTTAATGCTCACTCATTGGTAAGCATTTCCCCCTCAACAAAGCAATTAGTATTTTATTAAAGCCCTCATTGGTGTGCTTGCAACAAAAGGTTAGAACATACATTATAAAGAATATATAAAGACGAATTCTCATAAAAAAAGTAGCGATATGTAAATAATTATTGTAAAAATGCGTATTTTTTTTTTATTGTGACTCGACATATGACAGCACCCCGCTTGGTGTTAGGCTGGTGTGTGGTCCATGAATTGATATCACTGCTAGTACAATTCAATAACTGTGGTACCAATCACATCCACTATGCCGGCCTAGTTGGAACCGGCAACTTACAAGCTGATCCCGAAACGCGACCAAGTCACTTCTCTGTTTACTTGTAAGTGGTGGTACTACCCCGGATCGGCAGACTGGGTACCACTGCCTACCACTCTTTGATATGACATTATTAAGTAACAACTATACAACACAATATCCATAATAGGTAATAATAATAAATATTCATTACACAAATATTTACATTTGGCGCCGAAAAGCAGCACTGATGTTTGACATCTTTGTAACCAATCAGCGTATAAGAAAACAATAAGTTTATGTTGACTGGTCACTTGCGAGCGCGACGCAGTTTTTTGCGAAATATGTAAGCGAACATATTTCAGCACAAAATAAATAAATTCACTAACCCATTTTTGCACATTTCGACACTAAGTTACTAAAAGTACTTATATCTAGCACGACAGAATTACATAATACTATATATCAAGGGGACATTGCTACTGGCAAGTAGATTTTAAACTGGAGGCTCTTGGTTTGCGTGACCACAACACCACGGTCGTCTTTCAATATTTTTTACATTTCTAATTAGAGCTATTAAACGTGCTTGTATTGTAGAAACAATAAAACCACAGTACATAATATATAAAGATAACCAAAACTAAAATAAACGCGATAAAAAAATAAGTAAAAAATCTAAAATAAAAAATTGAAATTACAAAAGGTTTTAGATTATTTAAACTGACAATTCAATATGGAACGTTATGCACCTGATCCAAAGCAAATATTAAATTTTTATTGTCGATAAAACAATCGTCTAATTAGCCTGTTTAATTTGAAAAAAAAAAACTGTTAAAGCATCGTCATGCCGAAAAAAATTAGACGTTACGTTCACATAGCATGTTCAAACAATGGCTACTGGCTGTTACCTTACTTATCAGTTTCCATCGCTAAATGCCTTTCTCAGGAACGCCCGCTGTATAATCAGTCCATACATTCATACGTACATACAGTTTTAATTACCATCGAGTCGTAAAAGTACCCAAATTATGCATACCGAGTTACGACTCGATGGTTACACATATTCACGAATCTTTACCTCTTCAAAATCTACCTTAGGCGGTTCACATAGATTTCAAATTTCCATATTAATAATTGTCATAAAACAATTTTCATTGTTTTTACGTACATGTGTTAGATATGGTTGGAGATCGTTACGGGATGGACACACGTTTTAAATTCGAAGACGGTTTGATGAGGTTTTAATTGCAGGGAGGTAAACACTCCGCCCTTGTCCGGGTGCCAAGTCATTAAGGCCTTTCGCTATATTTTTAATATACCTAATTACCTATATACAGAGCATACGACATCTTTCAGTTTGTACATGAGTTTTTTTTATCATTTTCCCTTTTCACTTCAAGAACTTCTAATTTAATATTTTATGCACTGTAACTTAACCGAAATGTGAATGTAATTTAAAATATCTCTACTATAATACATTTATTAGGCATGTAAGCCAAAAACTTTTGATTCTAAACAACTTGTCAAATTTCTATAATACAAGCTCGTTTAGTTTATTTTTAACTTTTTAGTTGCTCATTATAGCAATTTCAAAAAATAAGGGAATGTATATAAATTAGTAATTAATATTGGATTAAAAAAAATTCACGCAAGCACATCGGTCGGTTGCGACCGGGAAACAAACCCGGTGACTATCATAGGTTTTTGGCCTAATGAATATTGAATTTAAAATATTTAGAATCTCATTACTACGCCTTATTTCTAATGACAACCGAGCGCCACGATCCTGACACAACTCTCTTATTTCCTACAAATCCACAACTATCTTCATACAAGCTCTACGATTAAAATTATTTATTACCTAAATATTATTACCAATTTCAACAATTATCGTAACAAATAAAAAACCCTTTGGTTATCTCGTATTTTAATCGGCCATAATAAAAATAATAGCCAAAATTCAAACAAAACTTTTCAAATCGTTATACATCAGTCGACGTCGCAAGGTGTTTGAATTTGATTAGCAGCTCGTCAAATGTTATTTAAATCTACTTCTAATATATTCAAATTTAATAAGCAAAGGGTTAACACAACTCATAAATTTTAATGCACTTAAGTAATAAGGATGATGCCCAAAGGATTTCCGTTCTTGATACCAATTTTTTGGTTAGTAATTAATACACCAAGTTTGAACGTAGAGGAAAAACCTCGTTATTCTAAAGTAATACTCGTACACTTTTAAATATGCTTGGCGTTTAGTGATGTATCTAGTATTATACATATGCGTATTTTGTTATTAAACATTATAAGCTATCTCCACAATAGGCTGCTGGATGCTACCAGAATCGCTCTTGTGGCAATCTTGTGAATCTTGTGGATGGACGTTCTTTGCTGCGTTTTCCTGTACGCGGTCTCCATTCGAAAACTTTTCTATGAGCTATGTATTCATTATTAGAAAGTTTTGTATTCAAGTTCAGTTTCAGTTTTTTAAAGCTAGGCACTGCAGTGTTCCGGGGTTAGCTAGCTCTGGGATAAGGACTATAAATTTAATGGACTTGCAAGCCTTGTATTTGTAATCGTAAATGTATAAATATGTTTTTTATTTGTTGTGACTCGACATATGACCTGATTGATAGCACCCCGTCTGATTTTAAGCTGGAGTGCGGTCCATTAATGGAGGTGACTTCAACTACAGTTAAATAACAGCAAGTAGCAGTTACACCAACCATGCCGATTTAGTTGAAACTGGCAATATACAAACTGATCCAGAAATGCGACTAAGTCACTTCACATACTCGTATACCGTTCCAGAGTAGTGGTGGTACTACCCTTTGATAACCAGACTCGGACCAAACATCCAGCTCTATTTTTATTAACAAATATATGTAATACTTTTAATAGATTGTGTTTACTTTTATTAAAATTAACTAAAAAATACATGGCATAATTATTTTATACATTGTTGTATCTATATCAATAAGTTGTAGATCATTGATCAAGATTGTGATCCCTTTCTTAAACGACTACAAATGTCGGATGATACGCAAGGGGGTGCTAAATCGTCCGGTCAACAAATTAACATATTGGTATAACATTGTTTTGCATAATTACCTTCTTCTGTCATAACGAGCTCATTTAAGGCAAGCGTACAGCTTTTATTTAAATATATTACAGTAGCTTAACTTAAATACGATTCTTTATTTTAAATAATAACACATTTTATCATAACTAGGCGACTGAGACAACTGTAAAGACTCGGTTTTTACAGTCGTCGGCACTCTTGAACCTCCTCCTGCTTAACATCAGGCGGGTCAGATATCGAGTCACAATAAAAAAATATATATTTTTATATTTATATATCGTGGCCTATTATAAGACAATCTTGCTTGATGTTAGGCTGGGTGTTAAGATGTTTTCCACGAAAAGGGCTTGACAGGATCTTGACACAACTTTCTCGCTTAATTAAATATCACAAATAAATAAAAGCTATGAAACAAATCTTTAGTCCGACTGGGAATAGAATCCGGGACTAACCACGCCTGTCGCCAATCTAACGGCCACCACATTGATTTCACCACATTCTAATCCGACAAGCACTTAAGTATCCTGCAAAGTCAGATAACACCAACCTTTGTTTATTTTCTTCAATTTTAAACCGACTGCTTAATAATGGGTGGCGAAGTTAGAAGAGGTTGGTGTCGCGTATGCAAAACCAACTTGATTTTATATAATTTGAATGTCACACCATGTCACTGTTATGGATATTATGATGTTATTACAGGTTGCGATGTCGGACTGCCTCCTCGTGTCTGTCTGTCTTCTTGACATATAGCTTTGATGATACAATATCATTTATACGGTGCATCCTGGGAATCAGTCAATAACTTATTTTAAGGGAGTTCTTATGGCTAAAAGTGTGACGTGTGGCGCTGCTCCAAACGTTTTTTCGGCATTTTGGTCCATACTTGACATTGGCAGAGTCATTATTGTTTTGTTTCAATACAAACAACACAGACGCCATTAAATAAAAGAAGAAGAGGGTGATGTTATTATTGAATGCTACAGGTTTATTAACTTACATAGCGTGGTGTGATATTTGACGTATGGTAGGCAGAATTAAAAACAGATAGTAGTAGTTATGAAACCTGTCTACTGTGTATTTTTATAATAAATTTGAAATTTTGTCTTAAAGACTATATGGACGCCACGCCACTGCATAGTTTTTATACTTATACTCATAAATTCATAACATTGTGATGTTTTTTTTATTATGACTCGACATCTGATCTTGACTTGGTAAGTATGGTATGGTAAGTAAGGTAAGCAAGGAGAGGTCCAAGAGTGCCGACGATTGAAAAAACCGACTTAGTTTACGGTTGCCTATGTCAGCCAAGTAATATTAAAAATTATTTTCTATATTATTGAAAATAATTTAATTCAATAACAATATTGTTTTTCTTTCTTCTATTATTTTTTCCATTACTATAATACTAATTGTAGCTATTAAATTATGAAACTGTTAGCGTGTTCATTTGACACTGAAAGATCAGATAGTGCGCACAGTCAATTGGCGAGAGTGCACTTTGTTGTAGTCAGTCGTTCTGTGTGACAATTTTGAACAATAATTATCTGCAACATGACAGAACATTCATGTCGAGCCTCCCCTTCATGTTGATTCAGATAACCGCCTATTACCCGACATCGATTTTATGATTGAAGGTATATTTTTTATATTTACGCGCTCTATTATCATCGTTTCATGTTCAAAGTAAAACCAATTTTCTACTTTTAAATTAGAGGAATATTTTTATTTTAATAGTATTATTCTTTATTCGTTTAATTTTTATTGTGGCTCGATATATGACAGCACCCCGCTTGATCTTAATCTGGAATGCGGTCTATATAAGAAGGCGGCTGCTTGTAGTTAAATATATAAAAATCAGCAAAACATCAAGATTAACGCGATCAAGTCTTTTACGGTAGCGTAAGAAAAGTAGACTCCCGTATCGGCTAAGTGGGCAAATGACCAGCAACTATCTGCCTACCACTCTTTATTAAATATTAAAATTATGATTAATGGAATTGTTTTATCAAATGACATCTAACTTATTTAACAGCGATCATTTAGCATTGTCATTGCCAAACACTAAATGCAAATGTGTTTCCTTCATTCGAATACAAAAAGCTCGATGCGGTGGCCGCGAGTAAAACAATCGATCAACGCCGGATATAGCCGTAGAATACATCTTCATTGTGTTCATTAGTGTCGTCGCCGATGACTCGGGGCTGCCGGCCGACGCGAACGGTTTAATACACCTGCCTAGAGAATGTCAAGCATTCGCCAAAAAAGCGTACGAAATTACAAAAAATGTTTCGTTTATTATCTGATTTATGCAAGTTGTTCCTACTTATTTTAAATCAGACACATGGTCATTTGCACAGTCTGCTGATCCGGAGTAGTGCAACCAGTTTCTAGTGCAGGCGATTCGAGATCAACTGAAAAGTTACAAGTAGATCGGTATAGTAGATGCGACTGCTACTTCTCATTATTTACCTATAGTAGCAGACGCCTATATTCACGGACTGCAGCCCAGCTTAACACAGGCGAGGTCCTGTCATATGTCATGCTACAAAAAAATAAAAAAAATAATGTATTAAAGTGTAACTGTCCTATTTATAAATTAAAATTAAAGAGTATTCCCCCTTTAAATTGTTTTATTAAATGGCCGTTTAAGTATTTGTAAAAACAATAGTAAAACACGCAATATTTCTTTCTTTAGTCTGTTACAAAAACACAGAGTTGGTTATATAAAAAAATCGATCGAACCGTTAAATAGCCCATTATATTATTAAACACCCTAATTACAGATCAAATGTTACAACCACAAAGGCTTCATCTTGCGCCACTTTTTACTTTTGTGTCGCTGTGCGGTAGCTAATGTTTAGCGGTTTTAAAATTGCTTGCGGGTTCCGCTTAACGCCAGCATACAACAATAGTTCGAAATCTTTCATTAAAAAAGCGTAACGTCTTCGCCGGATTCGTAAATTACATACAGAGCATACTTATTAAATTAATGTATGCAATTATTATTAATTTCATTTGACAAACCTTTTTAATATGCAGAGAAAAAAGCTGTGCTTATTATCTATTGAATAATTGCATCTATCTGAATTAGTCTACAAGAACAAGGAGATGTCGTCCAATGATCATACTGTCACTGTCGAGGCGATTCAAATCTAATTCTATGAAAATCTTTTTAAGTGGATAGCAACAGCCTACTACAGTCGGAATTCAAACAGAGGACTCAAGTAGGCTCCTCTTTTCGCGAAGACGACCAAACTTTAAGACATTAGCCTTCATTCAGCGTGTTTTACTGGTAAATAATGAAGATACATACAGCGGCGCCGAAATGTATACATAGACGGTATGCCTCGTCCTCAAAAGGATGCTTCTTGGAAGCTGCCGAGATATTTGTGCTGCCTTTATCATATCTGGCATCAAGCAAGGGTATGTGGTTACTAAAGATGGTATTATTGCATACATTATTGAGTATTCTTTGCACCACATGTTCAATCATTATTTTTTACTTGTTTATATTAATTTTAGAAAAAGGTAAACTTTTGAAGCGTTCTTACTCTTTTTTTCACAGTTGATCCTGCCTAAACGGCCTCAGTCAAAGTTATCAAGAAACACTCCGACACTTGGTCATACATGACCTACCTAAATATCTGTAAAATTTATGAGCAGTAATGAAACCAAAATAAAGGCTAGAGTAAGCCGTATAAAATTTGTTTAATTCATTAATCAATGTTCGCACAAAATCTAAGAAAATATAATGAGTGTTTTTTTTATTGTAGCTCGACATAAGACAGCAACTCGCCTGATGTTCAGCAGGATTGCAGTCCATGATCGCATTCACTATACCGGTCTACTTTGAACTGGAAACTTTTAAACTGATCCCGAAACACCTCTGTTAATTCATAATCTATAATTTTAAAAGGGGTGGTACTACCACGAGATTGTAGTCAATGAATGGAAGCGACTGCTACTACAAGTAAATAACTGCTAGTGACACTGGCAACATACAAGCTAATAGCGGAGTGAGTCAAAATAAAAATAAATAGGTGTAAAAAACAGTAATGCTGCTGTTAATGAAGAATAAAATTTGCAAACAGAACAAATATTTGACCTTTTCTTTTGTAGTTTTCTTTTGAATACATATAAAAAGGTAACCGCACGGACTTTATTGTGATTTGTATACATTGTATAGAACAATGTATGGGTAATTGTACAATTTTGTTGTTTTTTTTTTAAGAAAAAGATATGCCAAAAATTCTCCTCTCCCAATTGAATGGTTCTGTAGTCTATAACACTGCATTTTTAAATAATTAAATGATGTAAGTGGCATTTACGCAATCACAAAATACTTTATGATTGTTAAAATGTTCTTTTATTCTAAAAGACACACGGGCAAAAATTATACTATGTTGCAAAAATATTATTAGGAGAATAATTTCGAAGACACGCGTGGAGCATTGGTTAGAACGAAACTACCCGCACTCGATTGCCAGTCGGAGCAAAGATTTGTATTATAGCTTTTATTTGTATTAGATTTGTTATTTAATATTTGTAAAAAAAGGAGGCGGATTATACGGGTCTGGTTATCAAAGAGTGGTTGGTGCCCAGTCTGCGGATCTGGGGTAGTACCACCACAGAAGTATACAGACCGTAAAGGGACTTAGTCGCGTTTAAGGATGTAACTGTAAGTAAAAAAAAATTGAGCTCCAATATATATGGGTTTTAAGATGATATTGAGCGATCGTCTTGCATATGTCTTTCAAATTATTGTTAAAATGTTGTTCCCACGGTCTCTTTTTTTTAAGATGTGAGCAGTTCACCAATACTGAGGTCAACATCAATGTTGCAGATAATAGCCATTCATTGTAACCACCAACTACATACTGGAGCATTGTGTCTGTCAGCCATTCATTCATTCATCCTTCAAGTAAATATTTTATTAAGGAGACTGTGGTGTAGTGGCAGTGCAATAGTTACACAAACCGAAAGTATGGGTTTAAAACCACCCGGTACCAATGTATCTTTGATATATGTACTTTGGTTGTCCTGTTTCTATGATACAAGCAATTTAGTAGCTTAGTATAGAAATGTAAATAAAAAAATTATAATTTAATTTTTTATTGTGACTCGACATTTGTTCTCGACCCATATGATGAATAGTGACGACGACTGAAAAAAAACGAGTTAGTTTACGGCTGCCCCAGTCGCCGATATTATGCCGGCCTAAGGTGCTTCTTCACACATCGCTTGAAGGATCCAAGGTTATAGGATGGAGAGAACACATGGGCTGGCAAAGCATTCCACTTGTAGATTATTAGTTGAACTTAAATGTTTATATAAACATTTTACTTATTTATTTATTTATTACAATTCGTAAAGATATTATTTTCAGACGAATATTGAATATTTATATGAGGAGACTTTAGCAATCAATCAATCAATCAAACTTTCACGCATTTTTCCCACGAGGATAGGCAGAGATAATAGAGCGCCACTTGCCACGATCCTGACACAACTGCCTCGTTTCATTCACATCCAGAATTCTCTTCATACAAGCTCTAAGGTTATGGGCACTGGGCAACCTAGCTTTTTTTGAGGATTTCTCCGACTTGAGTATTTCGCAATTTAAAAAAACAAATTTGGCATATTCCAATTCTGATTTACTGTAGAAATTGCAATAAAAATTCAATATATAGAAAAATCTCGTAAATAATATAAACCTGTGACCAGAGATCGATCCCGATGTCTGTCGCACATATATTTATACAGTAATACTAATTTTGCAGTAAGGAGATTTTAGTTAAATATAATAAACATTCTAGTATTATGTCAATTATTCATCCTGAAATTAGATGTAAATAGTGAAAAACCACCTTAAAGTACTTTAAAAATAATACGTTAACTATATTGTGATTTTCAGTAAATGGGTTTTACTAGTAAACGTAGGTAACCGTTCGTTTTCCCGCTATCGTGGCGGTCTGCCTTCATTAGCATAACGACACGGGCGCCCCTTAACGCCGCAAGCTTGGTCACGCCGAGCCGCGACGCTCGCAATTTCCACCCTACGGTTTTTCACGTCATAGCGCTTTCGGACTGTGGGTAACATAATCGGAAATTTGGTTATAGCATACCTAAATTTAATTTCTCATTATTTAACTTTATGTAGATACCCCGTAGGCTGCGTATCGGCGCTGCTGTCGGGATGTCACCAACTTTGATTTGCTAAACAATTGACAACAGTACTTTTTTTTACCTACGTAGAAAGAATAGAACAATTATAAGTTACCGGCCATACTTTCACCATAAAAGATTTGCAAGAACATGAAGAATTAAATAATTTAGACATAAAGATCACAGTGAGATATGGATGACTTAACCGTAGATTCGTTAAAGGTAATCATGGAGTCACAAAATTAAAATATGTTAAAAAAATATATTTAAATTTTGCGTCCTGTGCTTTTTCGGACAGGACAACGTCTGCCGGATCCGCTAGTATTGCTATATACATATACCTTTCATGTTATTATTTTATTATACATAAAATGCCCTTTTTTAATTTCCTAACTCGCAAAGAAAGCTTCACGGCTTTAAGTACGTCTTTTGTATTTTTTCACAATAAAAACAAATTTAATAAAGACAACTGATAACATACTAAAATAAGCTTGATACATACTGACGAATAATAGTACCTTTATATTTATAGATAGTCTATAAGCAATTTAATAGTTATATCAACTTCGCATTAATATTTCACAAGCGTTTTATGTTCGTAACATAATTAAAGTACGTTTACCTATACTTTGAGGTACAATTCCACGTAAATCTAATTTGTGCAGGTCATTCGAAAGGGCGACTCGTGGCGGGCTGTAATTATTCACGTGTTATGACATCTCATTTGCATATAATCGGAGACGGTGTGCCTCGATGCGTGAGGCAAGAGACCGGCCATTCACACGCGTAGAATGTCCTATCTTGATTTAAGCTGACCTATGAAAAAGCGACTACTAATTAAAAAATAAATTACCCAAGATTGACGGTGAATTACCTCCGACTCAGTAATAGCTAAATTAATATTTATGACGAGGTTTTAAATACTTTCCAAGGCTACCTACCATAAGCGCTTGTCGCGTGTTATTTTTTTGTAGTAATCAACCCAAATACGTTTTAATGTTTACTTGAAACTGAAATTGATGGTAGACTGCTTACGTTTATTAACGTAGACCGTTACTAATAATACTTAAAGCTAGAATAGTAGTAGCGTGCCTTGGCGGGGCCCCGTATAAAAATTTGTTCGAGGGCCCTTAGTAAGGGTAGATTTCTCACAAAAGAAAAAATGTTTCTTATTAATTTTTGCTTAAGCACGTTGGGGGCCCAGTATAATTGATGCGGCACTTACGGCGGTAGCTACGCCCCTGCTTAAAGCGCTAAAATTAAAGGCCTTTATATTTCTACGTAGGTAAACCTAATTATGTAGTATCTTGAATAAACCGTTTTGATTAGCTAAGAGGTACACAGAAATCTTAAAGTATGCTTGACCTGCTACATGTGAACAAAGCCCTAGTAGCCATACATTTGCATGCGGTGCAACTACTTAGAATGCATATCTTTGCATATCACAATTCCGAAATCCATTGTGCCTAGCGCAGACCGCGGAGCGAGCAAAATCACCTCCTGTTCACTTAGGGAACGATAGAAAAATAATCAGGTCAAGCTTTTCATTCTGTTTTCATTTGATACGTTTTCTTTTGGTTATTGCATTTTTTATAACCGTAGAGCTTGTATGAAAAAAAATGTGAATGTGAGGAAAGCAAAGGAGTTGTGTCAGGACCATGGCAAGTCTCCGACTGCCCTGACGACTCGGCGCAGCATACCCTGGAGGACTGCCCTGCCTGGGCTACAGTGAGGGAGACGCTCCGCAGCGTGGTGGGGGCGGATTTGTCCCTGCCGGCCGTCGTCGCTGCCATGGTAGACAGCAGAGAGTGGGCGGCGGTGGTCTCCTTTTGCGAGCACGTTATGCTTGTAAAGGAGACCACTGAACGCGAAAGAGAGAGGGCGGACCCAAGAAGACGAGGGGTCCGCCGACGCGGTGGCAGAGTGGCTGCCGTGTCCAACCCGTAGCCCACATATCATCCCGTGGGCTACGATGCCCTGGGGTCGTGGGGAGTGTACGCGTAGGGGCGCTGCACACCCAGCCGAGGCAGGGTGACCATAGCGCTGCCGTAAAAAGAGAAGGGTGGAGGGGGATCCATAGAAGGCCCTCCGGGTATTTCCAGACCCCCTCCGTGTTTGCCGCTGAGATGGTCACCGCAGGAGTTTAGTGTGCACCACATAACCCCGTCACTCCCCTTAAGTGGCGGGGTATCCGAAAGGATTCTCCTGCGATAACAAAAAAAAGGACCATGGCAAGTGGCACTCCATTGTCTTTGCCTATCCCTATCCCTGTGGGAAAAAGGCGTGACAATTTGATTGATTCATTTATTTTCATGACAATTCTTTGTTGGTGTGAGGTATTATACTGGGCTGGGGCTGGAACCTTGTCATACTAATGTTTTGCTTTGCTGATGGCATTGGCCAGTGACAGTACAGTGCTACATTACTATCCCGCAGTGTGACGTCACGATCCAAGCGCATTAGCTACTGCTTAAAAAGAGTACTTACGAGTACTTACTCTTACTGATAGGTGCTAATACCAATAGTTCCAGAAGTAATACTTGTAAATAAATTGAGTTCATTTCTTTCATGTAGGTACTCCAACTATTCATAACAACCGCAGTGTAGGGTTGTTATGAGTAGTTTAACCTACTTATATAAAACCAAGTATTCAAAGGTCGAGGTTATAATTTTTGGTTAAATTGTTCCAGTTTTTCTCAGCAAATCCTTTGTGTATGGTTTTTAATTTTAATAACGTAATTATGCCTCAAGTTTATATTATATTATAAATTGTATAGTTTTATTCATCACCTTATATTGATTGGTTCTTTGCCTGTGGGGGTGACCTTTAAGGCTTGAATTCAATAATTGATGGTGCCATGTATTTTGTGAATGAACAACAATTGCTGTAAAGATACCTTTCGTATTATTTTCATAATGGGATTGCCTGAAACCATATATTCTCGTATAATTATATAATTGTCATATTTTTCCAAAGATATCTTAACAACAATTATTATCTTTGTTTACAAAATAAATGGCACCATACATTATTTAATAAAACCTGAGTGGTTGCGTATTCATACTTAAATATAGTTTTGGGATCATGCAAACATTTAGAAACAAACTTTTGCAGTATCTTTTTACATAACGAAATTAATAAAAGGACTATAAATAAAATAAATAATGGAAATTATCTATGTTACAATACAAAGCTCAAAATCGCTTTTGCGTGGAGTTCGCACTTCTGGGACAGCTCTAACAAATATTTTTTCGATGCCCTAGCTTCATTACAGTGTCCGGGGAGCTGTCCGGGTAATAAGTGACGCTGTGGTCAAGAGAACTCGAGAGCTTATGAAATTTCTCTGAGACATAGTAGGACTATGCGTCCTTTATGGCCTATACCACACAGTATAGGCCTATACCACTCGTGGTCTTTTGTCGATAAGATGCCAAAAGGCAATAATAGATAGATATGGTCGCATGATCATAAAATAAAGGAATAGTGATAGATATTTATACCTATATTGTACAAATTGTAAACTTAAAACTATACTTAAGTAGGTGCAACACTCAAATGGCGGCCTTATTGCGACCAATTTCAGGCAACCGATAGAGAACAATTTTTAATGAATTATACGAAATTATGGATGTTCAAAAAATATAATGAACTCAGAATTTTAAGATTAGATTAGGATGAAAAAGAGAGAAAGTGTTTGTTCTTTTAATATATTTTAAAGTACCTACGCTTAATCTTAGATCAATCAGAACTATAGGTAAAAAAGATCAGCATTTCTACTTTTGAAAAGGATTTTGAAACACTAACCTAATCCGTTCTGTTTTTGCAGACCGTATCAAAATTATAAACAACGGTAAGATAGAATAGGTATCTACTTTCAATTTAGACATACGTCAAGTAGAGCGAACGTCAGTAGCCTCTATGTATGTGAAATGACGATTAAGAACGGTTGTAAGTAGTCTTTGTTCGATGTACTGGAGATAAGAATAATAGCTGCATTATATGTATCCAAGTTACCACTCTCCTTGCAAACTTGCAGTATGGCAAAATGGAGTATTTAATTTTGAATTGAATGAATTAACACAGCCAGTTAGTTATCAGTAAACTTTGTCACTTAAGAAAATAACACGTTACAGTTGGCAGAATGGATATTAATTAAAATGACAGCACGCTAAAAAAACGGAAAAAATTTTGTTTGTCAATTTACAATTTAGGTGATCTTGAAATTTAAATTTGTTCCTCCGAAAGTAAGTACATAATAAATATTTTCGTATATTTATTAAATTTAAAAATGAGGCAGGTATTAACTTTCTTTTCGGGGTGTTCAGAAATGGTCGGTGGGTTATTTGCAGTCTAACGATCCAGGTTAGTGCGACTGCAAAAAAAATACTGTAGTAGTAGTCGCCTATATTCTTGGACTGCACTCCATTTTTTGACAGTTTAACATTAGACAGGGCATATATTATATTATTATATATGTACTATTATATGTCCAGCCACAATAAAAAGAATTCAGGAACATATTATTAATTTTTATTTTTAAATGAGATTTGACATCTAAACTTGTCTTGATTGGTACTTGGCAGAAGAAAAGTCCTAGAGAGCTGACAACTCAGAAAAATAACGATTATTTAATTAAATTAAGTAACGTAATTTATAGTTACATATTGTATAAACCATCTTAAATTTCTAGTTCATTTTGCTTTTACACGACAGGTGGTTAAACAATGAGTTTCTCCATGGAAATCTGTGCGTAGTTTCACAAATGGAACATTATTCTTTCAATGTTATTATTTAAGTCATTTAATGTAACCTGTTACTTTTG
The DNA here is from genome assembly GCA_905220615.1 of Tinea trinotella. Taxonomy (NCBI): domain Eukaryota; kingdom Metazoa; phylum Arthropoda; class Insecta; order Lepidoptera; family Tineidae; genus Tinea; species Tinea trinotella. The sequence continues at coordinate 7,358,237 of HG992310.1, forward strand.
GTCCATTGTTGGTTTTTAGTTCACACCGTTAGTTTTTTTAATTACGAACATTTAATTAGAATTGAATTGATAATTTTCTGTAGATAAATCTCTACAAGCAATATTTGCATCCTTTATGTCGTTCTAACTGAATTTCGGCAACATTTAAGCTGATATCGAAACGACTGAGTCACTTAATGGTCTTAACACTTGAAAGTGATATTACTATGGCAAAAGATGCAAATGACTTTTTTTTATTGCTAAAATACACAATTTAAATACTATAGAAAATTATTGAATTATTTAACTCCCTAAATTCAAGCGATTAAATTGTTCTTACTAGCATTAAATGTTATAATAAATGTATATTTATAATTGATGATAATTTTTACACAATGATATGTAGGTATTTTATTAGTGTCAATCAGGGGCAGGGATAGGGCAGGATTTTGATGTTACACTAGAATAACTAATTTTAATTATGGGGATTTTTGCTGTGTATTTATATCATTTTTTAAAGTTGTTTTTTTATTTATTGTAATTGTAAACAAGCTTTAATTGCTTAATTGCAAATGCTCACTCCCCTCTACTATATGTCTACTAACAATATGTCAGACCATACCAATACAGTCTTCAAGGTTTGGCTCAAAATATCTGGTAATAAAACTGACGTTTGATAATTAACCGAAAATTCTGTAAATATTATTGTAAATAATAATCTTAATAAATAAATAAACGTGTCCACTATACTAAACTACACTACAAACATATACTAACTAACATATACTATACTAAATTACAAACAATTAACTATTAAATGAAGGAATCGTTTGATACAAATCACAACTCTTTCTTTAAATAATGAAATTAAATTGGATTACACAGAATTATTAAACGGACACAGTTCAGTTTTCAATTGTTATAAATTAAATTAACTGCGTAATTGTAGCTTAAAAGTCCTTGATATAAACAAGGTTTTAAACTATCTAAATAAAGCACAAATCGATTTTTAATTAAGAACTTTACTAAATGTAAGACATTTGTTAAAGAGTTAATATTTAAATTGTTTTTTTTTTGGATTGGGCACATTGAAAGGATTATTATAAATCTGACGATATTTTAAATGAGTAAGATTTATAAATTAGAAGTGGGTGGCTAGATAAAAATTAGACGACAGCCGTGGCGTATTAGTTAACCAGTCTGTTACGCGAAAAGTCCCGGGTTCGATTCCCGGTTGGAGCAAATATTTGTTTCATAGCTTTAATAAGAAGATTTAAAATATTTGTTATTAAAAAATAAGAGGCGCTCAGTGGTTGTCAAAGAGTAAATGTAGTGTTTATTATACTTACTTTTCCCTGCGACCCAACGTCTACAATACTACTAAAGGCTTCTCTAGTAGATAATGCCTAGTGGCATTAAGTCGGCCTTTTGTAATTATAGTACAATAAAGTTTTAAACAAATAAATAAATAATCCTTTATTACTGTACACGTAGGGTGAAGCCATTCTCGTGTGTATTTTACCCACGAGTACATGAAGGTGGGTTACAATGTGACCACGTCAGTTGGGCGAGTTTTTTTCCTAATAATATATTTAAATGGGAAACAATTACGCGAGTTAAAACACGGGGTAGGCAGTCTAGGCAAGAGTGCCTCGCGCCCCTTTCACATGCCACCATATGTTAGGGGGCGGGCGGTTTTTACTCACACGAACTTTATACTATGTTAGGCAGACTTATAAAGTTTTATGCGCCATTTATATATAAGTAAGTATTATTACCTTTTGTAATAAAAATATTTGTTTCTTATCAGGTTATTTAACCTACCTACAGCACCTAAGTACCTACTTAAACTAACTTAATAGCAACAATTATTGCATTATCCTAAATATACTTTCAGTGCAAATTTTTTCGAAAAATATATTTTACATTACATACATTTTTTATTTTTCTTTCATCGAGGCAGTTAGCTGCCTGATGTTAAGCTGGAAGTTTGAAAAAGCACCACTGACAGAGATAGTGACGGGCGACTGAGACAACCGTTAAATGAAACAGTTTTGTAAGTCGTCGGTTTGCATAACGGACAATACGGACCTGAAAAAAACAAAACGGTTTTACGAGACCAGTTTCTCCGTGACCACGATGGCTGCAAAGCTCTCGAAACGTCGGAATAATAGAAAAATGTAAAATCAAAACCAAAATAAACGCGATAGTGAGCCGCATGAAATTTGTTTAATTCATTCCAGTCCATGAAATTAAAGTTTTTATACTAAGTATAGGTATTAATAATTTCATGTGAACAGATCCTTACATTTAAACATTTGCGTGTTTAAATCAAGATTTCCTTTGTAAACTTTTTCTTACAGTTTCCATGTGTGAGTGTAACGGAAATGGTGGAGCCATTGGGGGCAACACTGAGGCCGACTTATGTTGGATTGTGCCAAAAGGAAATTATTTCCGCGTTGCCTACCACAGCTTAACATTAATAAAGCAGTTACTTATATTTTTATTCATTGTTGGTTATGGGCACTAGGCAACCTAGCTTTCTTGAGGATGTCTCCGATTTGGTCGGCAAACAAATAGAGCTTGTATAAAGAGAATTGTGAATGTGAAGGAAGCGAGGGAGTTGTGTCAGGATCGTGGCATGTGGCGCTCCATTGTCTCTGCTTATCCCTGTTAGAAAAAGGCGTGACAATTTAATTGATTGATTGATTTTGAGCAAAGGGAGAAAAGCCTGGACGACAAAATAAAACGGTTTTTCTCTTACTCATTTCTAATTCATAAATAAACTATTTTTGTTATCAATCCATTGTTAAAAAAACCCAACAATTCTAACGATGTCCCCCTAACTTACAAAGAGTATAATTTAATAAAGCAGGGTCACGCATTCTATTCTAATAAGAAAAGATCAATAATTACCTTATTAAATATTCGCCCGAGTAAGGAGAATCGAGTGCGAGCGGGTTAAGAACACGCAGGCGCGCTCATTGTACGAGCTTCGAAGGCGGAGTCAGGGCCAGGCCACGCCTATGGTTAATGCTCGCTACCGTTGCATTGGACACGTCTAATTCAATGGCACTAGATGAAAAGATTTTACAGTTTTGTTAAAGTTCCTATTTACGTTACGGCTTAGCTATGTTGTATACGCTATTGAATAGAAAATACCTAATTGTACAACGCTTGATGTTCCTTATTTGTACATTATTATAATAACAAATTTATATATATATATATATTTAGTTTTATACCTAGTCATTGGAAGATCCAAGAGCGCGTATGACTGACAAAATCGTTTCATTTTACGGTTGCCTGAGTCACTGTCACTATGCCGGCTAAAGGTTTCTTCTTCACCCATATTGGATTTAAGGTTATAAATAGAATGGGGAGAACACAAGGGCTGGTAAATCATTCTACATGTCGATTGTTCTACAAAAAAAAACGAGTTCCCGACCTGTACGGGTGTGAAAAGACGAGGTGAGAAAAAGGTTAAGGAGCTCCTCAGATAGTAAATTTTGAAGTACCCAACATTTTTAAACTAATGGTCGTCGGGGCTGCAAGTCCATAACAAAATAGACAGACGACCTGTTAAAAGGTGAGAAGCCACTGTAGAGATCGCTGGGAAAGGCAGTAACGACTTATAATTGACATGATAATTGTACTTTTTAAACATCATGTTATTTTTAAAAGAAAAAATAATATTTTTTTAACAATATCAAGGGATATTTTTTTAACAATAAATCTTTAAATAATAAAATATTTCAGTATTATCTTTTTATAAATAAATAAAACCGAGGATTTTTTTTTATTGATACACGTTATCTGACCTCTACCTGCCTGAAGGTAAGCAAGGAGAGGTCCAAGAGCGCCGACTATTAAAAAACGTCCACATTCCACGGGTCTCTGTCGCCGTCATATGCCTTTACCTACATATGAATTTGAATGAACGCAATCAAGTTTATTGAAGCGACACCCGCGGTCTAAATAATAATAGGATATGTGTGTTGTTCTATCAGGTAGCTGTCAGATCATGTGTCGCATACGAAACACATCTATGTGGGTGGGCCATTACTTTATATCACAAATATTTAAACATATTATTATGGAAATGTGCGGAGTGTGCGGCCGCGGTTCCATTGTCATTTGCTAGGCCACGACTAATTGTGTACGACTGTCGTCCACATGGAAACTCAATCGCTCACAAACTGAATATTTTGGTTAATTGGTGGCTGTTTCCAAAATATTTTTTTCTCTATAAAAAACTAGGTAGCGTTCTAAGGGGAAGGCCTATGTTCAGCAGTGGACGCGTTCTGGCTGATGATGATGATGATGAAAAACTAGGTTATCAACAGAAACGTAAGAATATCGCTAAGACCCGTAACAAACCTATACCTAAGATGGAGCCCCTTCCTTAACGTTAAGAAGCTCAGTTGTAGTTTCTGTTTAATAGATCACTACGTAAAGTTAAGCACAAAACGATATTCTAAAGAACATATTCTAGTAACTCCTAATAAAGTCTATAAAAGTGGCGAGGATTTTAGGACTACGTTCCAGACGCATTCTAAAATTGGCCGATTTCGTTTTCTTACATTTTTTTAAAGGGCTGATTCAACTGACATATTGTCGTTTGGAATGGCGTTCTAAGAGGGAGACCAATGTTCAGCAGTGGACGTCTTCTGGCCCATGACGATGTAATTTTTTGTTGTTATTTGGTAGGCAACTTAAATTAATTAAAAACAAAACTGTTTTATAACTAAAAAAAATAGATCGGGCTCTTCTCTGGCGTATTGAAGGCCCGTGACACATAGCCCCCTATGCAACCAGATTGTCAGACAAATCAGCCATTGAATACCCAAACGTGAGTCAGTAGACGATTTTAGAGAACTGTGGACGCAAAGGTTAAGTGTTCATTTAGCGACCGCTATATGGTTCTGATTGTAAAGCTTTTCAAATGTGGGTGAACTAACTTAAGGTGCCATTGTTTGATGAGTTGACAACTTATATGTTATTGTTCTCTTACAAATACATTGTATGACATTTATTTGGGTTATTTATGGGCGGCTAAACTATTTTTAAATGCTTTTATGAATTCGTTGCTTTTATGAATGATAATGTGCGTCAAAAATGCTACCTTTTTATTAAAAACAAAACGTAGTTAGTAGTATTAGTTCGTGTATTACCTACCTAAGCAGGATTTAAGTCATCCTTAAACCCTCTTCCTCTTGTCAGCAAAAGTAAGCAATACTTACCAATAATTCTTGCTCTTATGTAATACTTGAACGGTTCCTTAAATTTAAAACTTTATTTTAACTACTTAAATAGTCATCATTAATCGTCAGGCAGGGATAGACAGGCAGAGGAGACAACGGAACGCCACTCTCCGCGATTCTGATAAATCTCTCGTTTTATTTACATTTCTGATACCATTTATGCAGAATTTATGGTTATATGCACTTTTTTAATAATGTCCCCGATTTGATCAACGAACAACCTTTCGAGTAAATTTTTTTAATAATAAAAAATACCTATAAAACTGTAATAGTTAAGTAGCTATAGATACTTATGTTAAAAGAAGCTGTGTGGAGAAGTTGAGAGGGCCGGCCGGCCGCGGCGGCTAGTGTCTTGATCCGATAACCAGAGGACAAGGTGCCGGCGTATAAATAAATATATTCATTAGGCGACACCCACGCGCCATCGCTTCACTAAATCCTGCGTGTATCGCCTCTGCTCGTCCCTGATGGCGTCTGTACGGTACACCCTCTAAGATTATTGGATTTTATTTTAGGTACATTATTTTTAATAATTTACTTTTCTATACCAAGCTACTTAAGTGCTCGTATCATAGAAACAGCACTACCAAAGTCTGATGTATTTTATAGGTGTATGTAAGGTTAGTGCAATGGTCACGCAAACCGAGAACGACCGGTACAAAACCACTTGCCGGTACCAATGTATCTCAGATATATTTAGACCTTGGTCGCATTTTGTCTAATAAATGTTTTTCGTTATTAGATGGGGATTTATAAAATAAATTAGACACAGAAGGCAATCAATAACGGGTATCTTTAATACAGGTACGAGCACTTTAGGTAGCTTAGTATAGAAATAACAAAATCATCTCTACGAGAAATGCTAATATTAGAATGCGTCGATGAACGATATTTTCGTATCAAGAGCTCATCAAAAGCTCATCTAGACGAGGTTTTCCTTGACTCTACCTAGTATAACAGTTGCAAGTTTAAAGTGTACACAGACAAACGGATAGCGCTGTGTCATAATCTAAAATACAATACTTTATTCAATTTTAATTAAATGAAGTTAAAAAATCTTTCCCTCTTTTTGATTATTTTTATCTAAAACGACACGTTTTAAAGGCCATCGCGGTCTTGAGGAGACGGCATTAACCAATCAAAACGACTGATTAAAAATTATACTTATAAAAAAAGGAAGGTTTTTTCCCAGCAGTGGGAGAATTAAATGGGCTAATATCTAAAACATAAAATTTAGGCATTTTTATTATAAATATTTTGTACACAATAAAATATGTTTATAATAATTGTCAAACAATTTGAACATATTTTCCATGGCAATAATTTTGTCTCTGGCTGTACCAGTGTTACGTTTTACAGGATTGTGGTTCTCAAAGAGGCGCCCGCTGTACAATGTCGAGTCGCAGAGGCACGCCACTCGACACACTTGAAGTTCAGCCCATAAATTACAAGCACATAAACGTAATTTAGAACCATTTAACTATCTATATAAACATAGGATGGAACTCTGCTTTGATATTTTGTTTTCATAGTTTTAAAATGAGTTGTCTTTTAATGTAAGTTCTATTAAGGTTTTTTAATTTTTATAATATAAATATTTAGGTTAGGAAACCGTCCAATAATGTAATTATAAATTTTGTTTTTGTATTACTAATAATTTAACTTTAATAATTTTACAGTCTATATTTGCGAATTTATTTATAGGTCCCTTTACAGGTCTTCGTACGATATTGTGTTTATTAACTTATATTTTAGGCTGCTAAAGTGCTTGTATTATAGAAACTAGAAACAGGACGATCAAAGTACATAATATAAGTATCAAAGATACATTGGTGTCGGCAATATATATATTCGTATAGAACCTACCTACTCAATTATAGGTATAAGATTTATCTACAATAATTATAATATATCATCATAGTTTAAATAGATAGTTATTATTTTTGTTAACAAACTTATCTACAATGATAATTGCTGTGACAATAAATTGTAATTAAAGATGACAAATATACATTTTTATCGACAACCGCCTTACTGGTAACAAAGTATCTTTGATATAAGAACGCCCAAAGTCCCTCTATTGTCTGATAAACCTCGTACTTAGGTAAGTATGTTATGTTATTTGTAATTGTAAAATCCAATCAAATTAATAAATATTACAATGAATTGCTAAGAAACAAATCTTCGCACAGGCTGGGAATCGACCCCGGGACTTGTTATCATAGCAACAATTATTTCCTATCAATAATTGCAGATTATTTTAAAATATTAAAACGCTATTAAATTGCAAAATTGAAACCGATTAAAGAAATTTATAAATGAAATTATGTTTACAAAAGACTTTATAAATACTTCACGCCAGTTGCTTTCCGTACGAGGCCTTCTGGCGGTTTCTCTTCATTATTTCCCCATAATTAGAATTGAAAGGCTTAAAATGAACATAATGGAGGTTGATCAAAAGACTTTAATGTACCCTACGTTCTAGTAAGTAATTACTATTGAAGCAATTAGCGTTGCTCGATAATTATTTCCCTGATTTCTGCATATGAATATAAAATCACTTTGCACGCCATATGCTGCTTTATTCAAAGAAAAATTAGCCAATAATTATCCAATTAAAAAGTTGGATTTTCTACTTTTATTTTGCTGAAATTATTTGTATGCATATATATCTATTTCTACTTTAATTGGCCTTTTCCTTGTTTTATAATTCATAAGTGCTAAAAACAAGTGTATAAAAAGTAACATTTTTTACATGTGCAAGTAAAAAATACTTCTTAATTATTATTGTAATGTATTTGTGGGTAAGTCTATAAACGACGCACCATTGTAAAGGCGTACGTAAGGGACAGGCGTCAGTCGATTGCAAACCATTAAAGAAGTAAAAGCCAATACAGTATTTTATTATGTGTTCCCATCTAATACATAACAATTTGGCGACACAATTATGTAATTATTTAACAAATCAAACGATCACAAATCATTTAGAAATGGGCAGAGACAATGGAGCGCCATTTTTAACGTTCCTAGGTAGTACAACTTTCTCGCTCCTTTACATTCAAAAGTCTTCACACATGCTCTATTGTCACCATAAAGACACCTGCTTTTTAATTTGATTAAGAAATAATCTTTTAAGTAGTCTCGCTTTCCCTTACACTTGTTTTTGTTGTATCCGTTTTATCCTTGCTTTTTCTATATTTTATATTAAATTAATAAATTGTCGTACTCCGGATAGTACGGCGATTTATTAATCGGACTTAATGCTAGTTAGTATTCTCTACCAGCCAACATTTGGAACAATATAAGCTAGTCTAAAATTATCCAGTTTATTAATAAGAAAATAATTAGATAAATAATAAAAGTGTAAAACATAGGTATAGGTAAGTGACTGGTTAAGCACAAGCAATTAAAACTAGGCGCACTGATGAAGCAACTAGTTAAACGGAAGCTTACAATACTTAGCTATAAATGAACAAATTATATTACTAACTATATAGCTTACTGTTGATTCACTGTCTCCAATTACATAAACAAAAGTGGTTTAGACTGAGAGGGACAACTATATTTCAACTGGTTAGTGCTATGGTTAAAGATCACCTATGCTCACTACCGTAACACTGACTCTATTGCCCATACGACTGTCTCTTTCATTCATTTTAAAAGCTTAGGCCGAAGCGAACGAGTGCGAGTAGGAGTAGTTCCAATGTTCTACATTACTGAAATGATTTAACTTCATTCAATTGTATACGATTACGAACTTAATTGTAAGTGCATAAAGTTTAAAGTTGTAAACGATTTGTGTTGAACATATAAGGAAAAACAATCCTGAGGTTGGTTGAGTTTAGTTGGAATTGAACGCCGTTGTAGTTTTAACGCGTTTGGAAATCGAATTAAAGTGTTAGAAAGAGAGGTGTATGGAGGCTCGATGGATGGAGGTCGCTATGGTAGCAAAACATAGCGGCGATGATTTTTCCCAAGGCGTGCAAAAGGGAGTGGGCGATGAGTGGGCGCGTCGCATCGGCAAGCGCGCTCTTCAGTGTACTAGATGAGCTTCAACCGTGCGCGTGTTCGCCGAACATCTCTGTGCCTTGCGTTTGTTTAATATTATCATCACGCAGGTGACAGTTTTGAAAATCGCGTTATTCGAATTTGTTGAGGACTAGTCTCGCATGTGTTTACCGGCGTCACCTGTTAATAGTAGTAAGGTAGTACCATGTTGATATCGGCCGGTGGTGGCCATACGCCTGAATTCTCCCCAACGTCGTGCTGTGCTCCCTGGAAGATGGAGCCTGCGCCACCCCCAGCAGCCCTATCGCAATCACTCAACATATCACCCAATGGTAAGCATTTTCATCAAGAATTGCTATTTGACACAAGAAGAGCTTATTTGTTTACACTTTTATTTGTTGCTTATTTTTTAGCAACAAATAATTTATTTGTCCTATATTTATAAGTATAACTTATTATTACAAACAATATTGTTTTTTTATTTATTATTATTTTGATGCCGTTACTAAACAATCCGGTATAATGACGGCAATTGGGGCAACCGAAAAATTATACGGATTTTTCAGCTGTCGGCTCTCTTGTTTCTCTCCTTGTAGGTATACAATCAGGCAAGTCGACTTAGATGTCGAGTTTCAATAAAAAGAAATCTAACGTAAAGTTTTATTTATTTAATACATTTTAATAAATTAAACTTTATATAGAATATAAAAGTGAAACCTAAATACAATAGACAATAAAATTGTTTAATAATTTATATAGATAGTTAATAAAGTTGTTACAATTAAACCTAAAAGAAATAATAATTACATTTGATATATTTTGCAAAAGGAACATTTTTTTAATTAGGAAATTAAAAGTTTCAATGATCTACTCAATTTACGCTTTTAATGCTTATCTCATTAAAATTAAGATTAATCTGCGTTATACAAGATTTAATTTTTTTAAGAATCTATATGAGTAAACATACCGTTTTCACAACACTGTCCGTGAAGTTCGGGATCAGTTTGTAAGTTGCCGGTTCCAACTAGGTCAGCATAATAGATGTGATTGCTACTTACAGTTATAGAATTGTAGTAGCAGTGACATCCATTCATGGACCACACTTCAAATTAACATCAAGCGGGGTGCTGTCATATGTCGAGTCACAATAAAATATAAACGTAATAGTATTCTGTAGTATTATATTTATTATATATAAAATATGGTTTTCCTTGTGTAATAAATATAAATTTTATTAGTAAATGTTTACATTTAAAATAATTAATTTACAGTTGATATGACTACTGAATAAATGCTAAAACAATAATATAAAAACTATATTAATACAATAATAAAATTCATTATTACACAAAACTTAAAATGAGTCTTAGCTGAGTGAGCTTTCTACCAGCTAACCTTTGTTGAAAGCCACGAATAACCGGTGGCTTATTTATATAATTACCGAGCTATATAAGTATACAAATATTATAGGTATCGTATGTAGATACTTAACACATATAAATAAAATCATAAAAGTGTATTAGTTAAATCAGAAAAAATACACGTAACAAAATACGATATAATTACGTATTATTCTAAGGATTATTACAAATAATAATAATAAAAATACTTTAACATTTTTCTCGACATCTCCGTCGACATCTGAACTCGACGGTGTGGTCCAAGAGCACCGACGACTGACAAAACCGTTTCATTTAACGCCATCATTCGCCATCACTATGCCGCCAAAATCCAATTCATTCTGTTAAATATTATTAAAAAATAATATATATTTCAAATATCTAAACTAATAAAATAATAATAAATTAATATCATGGCAAGTGGCGCTTGATTGTCTCTGTTTGTCCTGTGGGAAAACAGGCATGACACTTTGATTGATTGATTGAATAAAAATATAATATCACATTAAATGCTATGGAACAAATCTTTGCTCCGACAGTAAATTGAATCCAAACATAACATATATTTACGTTACAAATGTTATTCATGGAAATACCTATAAAATACTTTTTTTCCTATTTTGTAACGTAGTTATAAAATAGTTGTATTCATAGTGATAAACCAATTTAATATGCACGACATATTAAAAGATACTTCTAAATAAAAGCCAGAACCTAAAGCCATTTGGAATCTTTCTTTTTGTAATTCGTATGAAACAGTAGCAGCTGCCAGTTCTACGATGAGTGAGCAAATTTGTGACAAGAGTATTTATTATGTTTGTAGTAGATTGGTTACTATCCGGTCCAAGTCTCATTTGGACAATTTAGTTGTACGATTTTTATATATTGACTTTACAAAGTTACTGCACATCGCCTGATGTTAAACTGGGAAATAGCTGGTAATACAAAATTTTAGTTGAACTTTAAAAGCTTTAATGGTTATCCCGCTAGATACGCGGCGAAATTGGACCAGTCATGGTCCGCAGACTGAGCAAATGACAACCAACAGCTCTTAATAAATATACATCTTACTATCTAACTTTAGAAGTGGTAGACGGGCATAGTGACGGCGACTGAGGCAGCCGTGAACTGGCACGGTTTTTTTAGTCGTCGTCACTCTTGGACCTCCTCTTGCTTATCATCAGGCAGGTCGAGGTCAAATGTCGTGTCGCAATAAAAAAAGACAGTTGTTGCGGTAGTCATATACCATCACTTTAGAATGTACAGACTGCAATGTGTCTTAGTCGCTACTGGATTAGCTTGAAAGTTGCCGATCCCAAACAGGCCATAATTGATAAGACTGCTACTTGCAGTTATTTAACTCTACTAGCAGTCGCATCTATTTATGATTCGTACTCCAGCTTAACATCAGGCGGGGTGCTACTATAAATATATTTAAGTGTATTATTTATATATGACTTAGTATACAGTGGCACTCCATTGTCTCTGCCTATCCCTGTGGAAAAAAGACGTGATAATTTGATTGATTGATTAATTATATAGACAAAACTAGTGTTGTACTAAATAATATCAAAGCATGTACCACAAGTACAGGACATTGTCTGCATTGTACAGCCGGATCAGACTAATTAATCGATAGATCGGCAGTTAGATTGCTACTGCCACTTCCGGTGAAGGTTGCTCAATATACTCTTTGCTAACATATTATAAATAATCGAGTGTACTGTTTGTTAGTTAGTTTGTAAGCTTTGATAAATTATTAGTTGGTGATTTTAATTATCTAATATAACAAACCTCTTCCGAAACGGCATGACTGATTCTTCTAAAATTTTGTGTGTATATTCTATTCAGTTGGTCTGAGAATAGGACGTAAATAAGTTTTTTATACCCCTTAGTGATACAATGGTCCACTCATTTCTTTTTTATTCTAATATTTGTATAATTCGGCATTAAAACATACATACAGCCAAAAAATTACACCCTTCTCCCACTAAATCCTATTTTTAATAGCGATATTAGTATTTTAATAATTTCCTACTTTGGTCGGTCGATAATTAATCAGTAACCTATATAAGTTTGTTTATAAAATTGTAAATATGCAATAAAATATAGGTTAATAATAAATCACTTTATATACACTATATATAAAAACATACGTTGAATGGAAAGTATTAATGGAAAGATTGTGTTTACATATACATATTAATCTAAGAAAAACTGAACATTTAACCATTAAGCGGGTATACGGAGCTAGTATATTTATAATATTAGGTCGTTACCTATGATATGATGTTTGTTTGGTATATAATATTTTGTTGAGGCTTTCGCAAATGTAATCAATGTAGATTAATTGCATTTTTAATCATGTATTGATTTTAAATGGAATATTTTGAAGGATTTTCAGCTGTAGGTTCGTGGCACAAAATTATTGACTTTAGAAAAGTTTGAAGTTTATTAAGTAAAGTTCTCGACAGTTTGCGCGTTATGGAATATTTTTAAATTCTAATTTATAAGTTTAAAAAAATGCTGTTATTTACTAAAATGTCTCGGCCTAATTTTAATACTTTTTTAAATACCTTAAACTTGACTAAAAGTTGTGTGTAGCCTAATAAAAAAGCTTTAAAAATTAATAATTAATCATATATGCTAATAAAAGCATATGATAATAGGAACAACAAATAAAATTAACTCAGAAGTTTAAAGGAGAAAAATCAGCGGCCGACGGCATTCGGATTTTATGTTCTATCTAGAATCAGCTCAATGTTACTTAAAGATTTTAATATTTAAATTAATTTATGATTAGATTTAGTTAGAAGTTAGAAGAAAAAGTTAGATATAAAATGACATACCTAGTTATTTTGCTAAATAAGTTACGATGGGTCTGACCGGTCTGACCTAACTAAATTCACCAAATATTAATTTTGAAAAATAATCCTATGCAAACATAATATTCCTTAACAATTCATCCTTATTCTATCCAGACGCAATACATCCTTCTATATAAACATAATCATGTGTCATATTGCATTACATAAAGGAAGAAAGTGACTTGAGTAAGTAATTTCCACAGCACTGTGGGAATTAAGGCGTAAAATTGATAATGATATTGCGTTACATTTTTTTTAAATTGTGACTCGACATATGACAGCACCCCGCTTGATGTTAAGCCAAAGTGTGGTCCATGAATGAATGTCACTGCTAATACAATTCAATAACTGTGAGTAGCAATCACATCCACTATGCCGGCCTAGATGGAACCGGCAACTTACAAGCTGATCCCGAAACGTGACCAAATCACTTCACGGTCTGTATACTTGTAAGTGGTGGTACTACCCTGGATCGGCAGACTGGGTACCACTGCCTACCACTCTTCGATAACCAGACCCGAAGCAAATATCCATCTCTTTTTTTTATTAACAATTTTTTGCAATATTTAATATTATTAAATATTACAAATAAAAGCTATGAAACAAATATTTGCTCCGACCGGGGATCGAACCCGGGACTTTACGCGCAACAAACCAGTCACTAAACCGTTTGTCCACGCCTGTCGTCATACCAAAAAGACAATGTAAAGCGGCAATGTAAAACACAGCAGTGATCTTAATGTTTTTAACATAACTCGTAGTTTATTCAGCTGCACTAATAAATCTAATTAACATTTAAATGGTGATCAGGCATAATAATCAGGTGGTTATGCAAAGTGAGACTCCGTTCTTAATTAATAGACAATTGCTTCATCGTGTTTAATAAGCCAATGAAAACACTAGTTTTAGCAGCTAAGTAACTCAATGAATATTAACACTTGTACATACAAACTCTGTCCTGACGCAAGTTATCGCTAACAATTGAATATAATATACATAATTAATATATAGGAATTTATTAGTTTAATTTCTTTAATATTCTTTTAATAAGCTCTATTAATTATTCCTACATGTTATGCGGTGTAATGTTGATTTATTTTTATTATCTTACTATTATTTGATAAGGTGAGTGTAGTGGTAGTAGAATGGTCTCACACAACTGACATCCCCCTGGAACAAAACCACTTGCCAATACCCATGTATCCTTGATATCCTGTATATCATGATATATATAAAGGCGACCGTGGTGTAGTGGCAGTGCCAATGGTTACGCAAAACCACTCACCGGTACCAATAACAATGTTTCTTTGATATATGTACTTTGGTTGTCCTGTTTCTACGATACGAGCACGTTTAGGTGGTAGAAACATTTTATACATAGCAACATATTAAACAACATATCGGTTTATTAAAAAATATCATTTATTGAACCTTAATGATATATATCTTTGGCCGGCGATTGAGGCAACCGTAAACTGAATCGTTTTTTTTCAGTCGTCGGCGCAATTGGTCTTTCCCTTGATATCCATCAGGCAAGTCGAGATCAGATATTAAGTCTCTATATTTAAAAAATAAAGCAATTAATTAATAAAGAAAAAATTGAAATATAATTAATGTAAACTATTTTCTTGGAATATATTCATTGGCGTAACTAGGGTATGGCAGGTAGGGCAGGTACCCTGGGTGTCATCCTAACGGGGCGCTATTTGTAAATAAGAAAATAACAATAAACCAAGAAAAAATCAGTTCTAGTTAGAGATTTTTCCTGTTTTTTTCCAAATATGTCCAAAGGGCAGTGGAAGCTTAGTTAAAGAATATATGTATCTTAATAAAGATCTAATTTGTTTTATTAATTGTAGGGATATGTATATTTTACATTTAGGTAACTTACAAAGGGGCGCATCCTTGATGCTTGCCCTGGGCGCAGTATTCGATTGGTATGCCACTGAATATATTGTAATAACGCTATTGAAATCATCAATGAAAATAATAAAAACAATTGCTCGTAAATGTGTACAACACTTTATAATTAACCGCAGTAGGTACATAATATTTATATTAATTAGCTTTTGTTATGAAAAATGGTTACAGTTGTTTAAATAAAGCCAACGACGAAACCTTCAGCTTTGTTAATTATTAAATGATAATTTCGATATACTTTTATAGTCATCTACAATTGTCTAAGGTTTTTTTATTTTTTTATTGTGACTCGACATATGACAGCACCCCGCTTGATGTTAAGCCGAAGTGTGGTCCATGAATGAATGTCACTGCTACTACAATTCAATAACTGCGAGTAGCAATCACATCCACTATGCCGGCCTAGTTGGAACCGGCAACTTACAAGCTAATCCCGAAACGTGACTAGCTTGAAACTTTTTTCTATTAACAAATATTTGCAATATTTAATATTATTAAATATTACAAATAAAAGCTATGAAACAAATATTTGCTCCGACCGGGGATCGAACCCGGGACTTTAAGCGCAACAAACCAATCGCTAAACCGTTCGTCCACGCCTGTCGTTATCTCAAAATTTTCCCATATTCAGAAAAGTTTATTTGTTACAGTTTTGTTTTATTTAATACCCTAAACTTGGGAATCTAAGCCCCGCGCTGGCTTAATCCGGCATTGTATACACCCTAAGTTTATTCTTAGGCAAGTAACGTCTAATGGCTGAACTCTAATAGCAAAACTAAATTTTGAAGCTCAGCAAGTCTACTTTTTGTCGTCTAATTGTAAATTATGTTTTTAGTACTCACAAAAACATAATTTGAAAAAAAAAAGTGTTTTCTCACGCGGACAATGCGAAGCGTGGAAGCAAGCACCATCGATTGATAGGCCACAAAATAACTGAACACAATCGATCAATTTACAATTTAATCCGACGAAAATTGTTGTGAAATAGTTACAAAGAATAAATTTACGTTTTTGTATACAGTCTTATAAAAAACTGCGAGATGTCTAATTTTTTTGAACTCTACGTTTTATAGATCTACTCAAACTAATTGTGAAAAGTTTTTTTTAATAAGCTAGAGTGCGGTCCATAAATGGAGGCGAATGCTACAATTAGACAACTGCAGTAGCAGTCGCATCCACTATGCCGGCTTAGTTGGTACCGGCTTCCTAGCTGATCCCGAAACGGGATAGAGTCACGTAACGGTTTTCTAATAATTTGATGTGACATCTGACCTCGACTTGTGCAATAGTGCAAGAAAAGGTTTAAGAGCGCCGACGACTAAAAGAAGCCGGATCAGTTTACGGTTGCCTCAGTCGCAGTTCCTATGCCGGCCAGGGCGCTTTTTGATATTGGCTTAAAGTATCCAAGTGTAAAGTATAGGGTTAACACATGGGCTGATGAAGCATTCCACTTATTGCGCGTTTAAAAAAAAAACAACGCTCCAAACCGTTTAGTTCGACTGCCGATTCAGTCGACAGAATGCGAATATTTTTTCAACCTGTGTTTTAGTAGTGGTAGAACAAGGAGACCAAAAAGAATCAAGGATTTTTAAACTAGTATAAAAATATAATTATTTAAAATTAATTAAAAACTAAAAGTTTCACACCTTAATTTTCGTAAGGATAGGTAGAAATAAAAGACACACATCCTGCTTCCTCTACATTCATAAATTATTTAAGTATAACAACCATCATCATCATATTGTATATTTCACATCCAAATTCCTACAGGGTTAGGCAGAGAGAAAGGATCGCCACTTTCCACGATCCTCACACAACTCTCTATCTTCTTTTACATCCACAATTCTTAGTACAGATTTTATGGTTATGGGCACTACATACTCCTGATTTTTTAATAATATTTTTAATTTGATCTGGGAACAATCATTTGGGTCATGTAAATAATTAAATACTTACCTAAGTACCTAGATGCAATTTTTTATTGCGACATATTGACAGCTGGAGTGCGGTCTATAAATAAAGGTGACAGCTACTACAGTTAAATAAATATAAGTAGCATCCACTATGCCGGTTAAGTTAGAACCGGTAACTTACAAGCTGATCCCAAAACATGACTAAGTACTATATACTACCTACTACTACCTTGTACTACCTATACTTGTAACAGTAAAACTTGTAACTGTAACTATTGGGGTGGTGGTACTACCCCGGATCGGCAGACTGGGCACTACTTCCTACCACTCTCTGATAACCAGACCCGGATCAAACATCCGTCTTTTTTAATAATATACATTTTTATAACAGACATTTTAATGTATTTGTAATATTTAGTAAAATTATTAAATATTACAAATAAAAGCAATGAAACAAATATTTGCTCCGACTGAGAATCGAACCCGGGTCTTTTTACGTAACGGATTAGTATGCTAACTAATACGCCACGCCTGTCGTCGATTCGCCACAAATAATCTATTAATAATGTAATGTAATAAATACCGAGGCAATAAAATGCGAAATGAACGTTTTTCTGCACCTCACCTACTTATGCATGCAGCGTTAATTATTTAATCGAGCTATAAGTTGTTATTAAAAACAAATAATGAAATTATAATTGAATCCATTGCTTTTTGCTTGGCCGATCGCAGGATACGCATTTAATTGATACACGCAGAAACATACGTTCATTATCATATTGTTGAACAAAAACAACCATCGCTGTAGGTAGACAAGACTTAGCATGTTCATTTGGTTTATTTATTAAAAGCTCACTTCCGTTCTCCGCTACCTCACTTCCATACTATACGCCTGTCAGTAGCCATCTACTAAATCTTCGGAGTACGTCCACGATCGTATTGAATATGCAACGAGCTTAAACTTCACTCTGACGCGACATTATATTTATACTAACGAGTTTTTACAATTTTTAGTTTACATTGAACGCGCGGTTCTGATAATATTTAATTCATTTTATTGTGTCCCGACATCTGACCTCGTCTTGCCTGTAGTAAGCAAGAGACGTCCAAGTGTGTCAACGATTGAAAAAACTGTTTCAGTTCACGGTTACCTAAGTCGCCGTAAACTGAGTATGCCGGACACAAGCCATAACTAGTAAAAAAGAATTTCTTTTTTGTACCAATTTTAATTACTAATTTATGAAGTAATATTACTAGCGTTGTAATGTACCAATAATAATAAAAACACACAATAAGACACGTTATATAGCAACGGTCTCAACTGTAGAGGAAGTTGCATACAGTAACACGGCTATATGCGATGTAGACTCAACAATTAAAAGAAATTCACAATAAAATATTCGATAAATTAATATTAGATTACACGTGAATTTTCGCGGCATAGTGCCGCGAATGTCACCATGCTTACCATAATAGAGTTCTGATTGCATTGAAAGATAGAATTAGAATATGCTAAAAATTAATAAAACATTAGTGTAAAAGAAGTAATGTAAATATGTGTTAATAAAGTAATGTAAATATCTGTATTTTCAAAGTTAGTCATATAACACAATATCTTACCTGGTTTAATGTTGACTTTTATATCGTTCGGTTCAAAGAATTTGGACTTAAAAAATAGAAGGAACTCTAAAATAGCTACAAAATACAACCGTTTTTACTATTTTTACTTATGGCATTAAAAATAAGTCAGAAGGAGATGAATATGTATATACATTCGTAATTTAGAAAGTTGTCACTAGTTTTGATGATCATCTGACAACTTAATTTGACAGAATAACAAATGACATTAAAATACTTTAAAAAAGGATGACGGAACAATTATGCCGCTACTCTTACTACCACGTGACTTTTAATTAAGCAGTATTAAAAGTCAACCAAGTGGTTGTAATTGCAAAAAGTAGTGACAACCTTTAAAAGAAAAGAATTGAAGTACAAGTAGTTGTCTCTTTCAGTCACACGTGGTATAAATATAATATGAATGAGACAAATAACAATGAATTAGTTCATATTTTAGCACAGCTTCTATTCTTCTCCATATTCTTAGGTTCGGTTATTACGAATGTTAACATCCACTCTCATAAAGTTATTCCACGTCAATGACTTGATTGACTTTATTCATGCCCAAGTTAAATTAACATAAAATATTATCTTAAATGTGTAAATTTATAATTATTTATAATGTTTATTAAACATATTTTATATCCACACTATCTAAGGCAATAAAACAAAGCTATAAAAATATCAATAAAGTATAAAACTAACATATATTAATATCTGAGTGAGATGTTTACCGTTTAAATTTATAATCACGATACAATAAAATTAGCGAAAGCTTAGAAAGTTAGTGTCAAATATTTTATGTTATTTTATTATGGGAAATTGCGATATGACGCTCTAAATCTTCGTTTGCATAATTCATGAGTATTAAAAAAGCAGATCAAAACCTTTCCATCGCAATATTTAAAGTAATTCTTAGCAATCATAACAGAGCGTAAGCGGGTTCACTTTCGATTGCATATCGAAATTTACATGAAAGGTGGTAATTTTCCGGCTGCATGATGACATTAATAGTGGCAAGAAGCGAACGTAAAACAATATTCTTTTTGCATAAAAACTGTTTTACATTTGGTTGGAGTTGTAGCGGTTGTGAACAACGCACTCCCCTATGCATTATTTTGCATGTTATAAAGAGGCGCCCGCGCAACACGAAGCAATGCGCTCCCGTTTACTTAAATATATTAGCAAAAATAGAACATTAAATTATTTATAAATAACTCTATTCACCTTTTTTATTGTGTCTTGACATGATGTTAGGTTGGAGAGCGGTCCATGAATGGAGGCGACTTTTTCTACAGTTAGATAAGTAAGTAGTAGTCGCATCCAAGACCTAGTTGAAACCGGCAACTTATAAGCTGATTCTAAAACACGACCAAGTCTGTGCCTACCACTCTTCGACAACCAGACGCGCAGCAAATATCCTCACTTCTTTTTTTATTAACAAATATTTGTAATGTTCAAATAAATAATATTTTTCAAATAAGAGTTATAAAACAAATCTTAGCCCCGACCGGGAATCGAAACGAAAGCCACACCTGTCGTCAAAACATAAATATATTTTAACCTATAACATAATAAAAACATTAGTAAGAAAATGCGGCCTACTATTGAGTTTATTTTGGTTTTGATTTTACAATTTTATTTTATTATTCCGACGAAAATTGTAAAATCAAAACTTAAATAAACGCGATAGTAAGCCGCATAAAATTTGTTTAATTTATTAATAAATGTTCGCGCAAAATCTAAGAAAATATTATTAGTAAGAAATTTAAAATATACAAAAACATGATTGACAAATAAAAATGGCGCACTAACAGTTAGTGAGTGATAAATTGAAAAAGCAACCATGAAAAGGAGTAACTACATTTTAATCAGTGATTTATTGCTCTTAATCCTGAGCTCAGCAGAAATAAGCTATCTTGCCTACTTAATGTTATATCACGCCAGGCGTGAAACTCCCGCGCAGCACTAAGTGGTCCTTCCAGTTTCCACTCGAAATATTTTAATAAGGTCTCACGCACCCAAATAAAAATACACACGCACACAACCTCCGTCTCCTTTATGCCCGCTTGTAACCGAGTACAGTTTATTTATAATAGTAGCGACAGTAAGAATCTACATTTCGCTCTAAACGGTGTTAATTTATTGACCGTGGGCAGATAATATCACTTTTTTCTTCCATTATTAAAGCGATTACACGAGAAATTATACATCGAAGTCCAGTTCTGAGTGCTCGCACCGTATGTCTACCATTCCAAAAACAACTTTATTTTATAGTGAAAAAGATCATTTTTTAATAACAAAAGTTGTTGTGTCGATACAGCTTTCTTCGACAAAATCGACTCGTGGACTTGCTAATAAAAAGTGTTAAGTTATGGACAAGTTATGCCACTTGCATTAATTTCGATGCTTAACCTGATAAACAAATTATGGTATATTAAGTTAATAGCTTAATTTATAATTGAATGTGTTAGTGTGTTTATAAGAATGCATTGCTTTTTGTAATGAAACTTGTTTACTTCAAATTGTTTTCCTTTTATGAGTAGCTATTTTAAACAAAGCAATCTATTGTGCTTTGAACAGGTGAAATTTTTAAAATGCGTCAACGTTTAGCTTACGGTACATAATATTTAGGTGGTACTACGCAGACTAGATACATTTTTTAATAAATATAAAATGAAATAAAATAAATAAAAAACAAATTGTCATGCTTTTTTCCCACGGGGATAGACAGAGACAAAGGAGCGCTACTTACAACGACCCTGACACAACTCCCTCGCTTCCCTTACATCCAAAATTCTCTTCATACAAGCTTTACGGTATAATATAATATGAATTTCATTTTATTTTCAAAGTAATGTATATATATATTTTATCTTACCAGCGTATTTAAAACCTTAATTATCATCAGTCCTAAATTATCTAGAGTCCTAAATATCTGGGTAGACGGTTTGCCGATCCGGGGTAGTGCCACGACTTTTAAGCTATACAATTCAACTTGAAAATTAAATTTGCCAATTCTTATTAGGCAGGCATAGCGTATGCAACTGTAACTGGCAGTTTATTATCTGTAATAGCAGTCGCCTTCATTAATAGACCGTCTCCACCTTACCATCAAGCCTTTTTCTCAAAGGAATAGGCAGAGACAATGGATCGCCATTTGCTATGGTCCTAACACAACTCCCTCGTTAATACAAAAACAATAATTATAACTTTACGATTTCAGTGCCCGTGTCTCCATCATCATCGGGGGGTGGGAGCGTTGGTGGTTCAGGTCCAGGATCAGGGACAGCACTATATCCTGGAGCTGCATCCCATCCACTTTCTTCATTGTTAACTCAACAACGTTTGTTAGAGTTTTCAAGACTACGGCATTATGACATAGCACATCATGTCCTGTCACAACAAGGAGCTGTTAGCAAATTACTTGGTAAGATAACGGCTACATATTTTTATCTAGTTTTTATTTGTTTATTGTGTCTCGACATATGACAGCACCTATAGGTACTGAAGTCAAGCTGAAGTGCGGTTTATGAATGGAGGTAACTGCTCAGTGACGTAACTATACCATCGGGGGCCCGTGGCAAATTCTTTTAATATATACTTTTCAAGTAAAATAAAATACTCAGGTACAATGTTAAAAAATATTTCTGAGCTCGCGGCCTCTTGGGCCGGGGCCTTCTTGAGTCAGGGGCCCGTGTCATTTGGCCAGCCCTGCCACTCTTTAGTTACGCCACTGTAACTCCTACTACAGTTAAATAATTGTAAGAAGCAGTCACATCCATTTTGCCGGACTAGTACTGATAACAGCTGATCCCAAAACGCGACTAAGTTGCTTAATAATTGATTTGTATAAGTATGAGTTTTGGTTCTAACAAGGATCAGCAGATTGGGTGAATATCTGTCTCATTTTTTTATTCACATACTTTACTTTACTTGTAATGTTAAATCTTTATCATAAATATTACAAAAAAATTAAACGAGGCAGTAGAGTTTTAAGGACAAAATCAGAGACATCCTCAATAGTAGAGCTTGTATGGAAAGTATTGTGGAATACTTTCCATGCTAAAAAGTATTCTTGTGGGAAAAAGGCATGACAATTTAATTGATTGATATAAAAAATCCTCATTATCAGCCAGAAGCCGTCCACTGCTGAACATAGAAGGCAGGGTGGCCTTAAACGCACATAAGAGATTCACAAAATACTAGGAACACAAAAAATACTAGTACATTATATAGGAAGCAAATCTTTCCTCCGACAGGATTCGAATCTCAAACTTACGCGTGGTAGACTGGCGTGTTAACCATTGTACCACGCTGGTCTTCAAAGTTATGTTTTTTTTTTTTTTTTTTTTTTTTTTTTTTTATTTTTTTATTGTGACTCGACATATGACAGCACCCCGCTTGATGTTAGGCCAAAGTGTGGTCCATGAATGAATGTCACTGCCACTACAATTCAATAACTGTGAGTAGCAATCACATCCACTATGCCGGCCTAGATGGAACCGGCAACTTACAAGCTGATCCCGAAACGTGACCAAATCACTTCACGGTCTGTATACTTGTAAGTGGTGGTACTACCCCGGATCGGCAGACTGGGTACCACTGCCTACCACTCTTTGAAAACCAGACCCGAAGCAAATATCCATCTCTTTTTTTATTTTTTATTAACAAATATTTGCAATATTTAATACTATTAAATATTACAAATAAAAGCTATGAAACAAATATTTGCTCCGACCGGGGATCGAACCCGGGACTTTACGCGCAACAAACCAGTCGCTAAACCGTTCGTCCACGCCTGTCGTCAAAAGACCGAACTAAATGATTTGGCGCATTATTTTAGTTCATTTGTTTTTCCCATCCTGTAACTTTAAATTCTTTAAGTAGAGCGAAGCGAGAAAAAGCACCTCTGGCCGGCATAGTAAAGGCGACCAAGGCAACGCTTTTGGATTTCCCCTTGTTCACCATCAGGCAAGTCGAGGTCGAGTTACAATAATAATTTAAAAAGAAACAGTTAATATTGAGCCTTTATAGAGATCTACGAGTACATAAGCAATGAGAATTAATAATAACAATTTAAGTATTGGAAGTATGGTAGTTTGTAGTTTAAATAAGTGATGGGAAAGAAAATTACGCAAAGATAATAATCAATTGGAAAAAATGACGCTTCAACGTAAATAATTAATAACGCGAACTTCTGCCTACTGGGTATAGTTTCCACTGCAATTAGTGCATGTATTATTTATAGAGAGGTTGTCGATGTATTGATTTATACAACCGCTCTTTAGAGAATTGCCTCACGGCACCGTTATCGCTGTACTCAAGTTATTTGTGATAATTACTTCACTACTACTTCGGCTTGAATGATCAATAGGATGCTAATCTCGTATCGTTCGTCCAATTTTATTATTAATTCTGCGGCGTAAGGTTATGAAATGAAAACAAATATCGTCTTTCGCCGGCGAATGTCGATATAACTTGACTGGACTAAAAATCAAAACAATACGGAGAATGTTCTGAGGAGCTCTTAAATATTGTTCCTACCTCGTCCTTTTACAGCCGTAATACCCGCACAGGTCAGGGAAAGCATTCTATCGATCGAATCGGCAGTCGAACTAAAAAGTTCGGTGCGCCTTTTTTTTTGTAGAACAATCGACAAGTGGAATGCTTCGCCAGCCCATGAGTTCTCTCCATCCTATGACCTTGAGTTCTTCAAGCGATGCGTAAAGAAGCACCTTTGGCCGGCATAGTGACGGCGACTGAGGCAGCCGTGAACTAACTCAGTTTTTCAGTCGTTGTCACTTTTGGACCTCCTCTTGCTTATAATCAGGCGGGTCGAGGTCAGATGTCGGTCCCAATAAAAAATAAAATTAACCTTGACTGGGCTTCTTGAGACTTTTTGTCTATTGTAGCTAAATATGTTATATCAGCATGATGTTTAGCTGAAGTGCGTTCTATAAATGCCCCCATAAAGGCAACTGCTACTACAGTTAAATAACTACTACAGCTAGAAGCAGTCAAATCCACTACTGCGGCCAAGTTGGAACCGGCAACTTTTAGGCGTATCCTAAAACAATACTAAGTACACTTAAAAGTAGTGGTATTTACATCGATTTTTAACCAGCTTTCTGCATCATCATGATTATCATTATCATCATGAGCCAGAAGGCGTCCACTGCTGAACATAGGCCTTCCCTTTAGAACGCCATTTCGAACGCCATTCTTAACACCTATTGGATATTTAAAACAACTAACACTTGTTTGTTGAATTATACATATATTGAAACCGCATCTCCGCCTTTGAACAAGCCAAACCGATTATTAACGCATATAATAAAAAGGCAGCAATGACACAAGAGCAATTTGTCGAAAGCAAAGCAGCCAGCATCTGTGTTTAACTCGATTCTAATAATACGTTAGTGGCGAAAATCTCTATCGCAATTAATCATCGATAAGGCATCGCCGGCGCGGAGTTTGCCGCGACGAAAGCTGCCATTGACGAAAGCTTAGATCCTAATCGATTCATAAAACTTGCAGCGTGTTAATTATAAGCCACTGGGTTGAGATCGTATGAGCTGCGACGCCGCGAGCATTTTTTGACTGGTGATATGCCGATGGGAGAACCATCTCCGTAAGCACGTCTGTGCTTCTTTATTGATTGTAACGATTGTATTGTTTTCCTTTATAACACCTGCCTTTAATATTAAAATATACTCGTATCTATTATATATAAAGTCAAATCATATAAAGTGAATTCTGTGCCTAAAAAGTTATATTTGTGTATCAAATCAAATCAAAAATAAAAATGTCACGCCCGTTCCCACAGAGATAAGAAGAGACAATGCAGCGCCACTTGCCACAATCCTGACACAACTCCCTCGCTTCCCTCACATCCACAATTCTCTTCATATAAGCTCTACAGTTATAGGCACTAGGCAACCAAGCTTTATTTAGTGAGAATATAACAGTTTTTTACCTATTACTTTGTTTATATTTCACACCAAGCGACATAGAGACGGCGACATGAGGTAAGCATGAACTCAAACGGTTTTATTTTAGTCGTTGGTGCTCTTGGAAATACGTCTACCACCGAGCTCAGTGTTTAAAAATTTAAACTAAACATTAATACGTATTCTGTATAGGCATGAGTATGCCTGTAAGTCCTGTAATCACTGTGATAGTTAAGGCATGAGAACTGATGATGATAACGAGTATGTAAAAAATGATAAATAATATTTACATGCAAGCTTTATGGTTATGGGCACTAGGCAACCTAGCTTTCTTGAGGATCTCTCCGATTTGATCAGAAAACCCCCTTCTGGGCCTGCCTTGTTTAACGTATTCATCCACATGAGATTTATAAATTTCTTTCGTCAATCTACTTTCACTTATCCTTTCCATGTGCTCAAACCATCGAAGCATTCCTTTGTCAATCCTTGTCACTACATCGTCTTTCAAACCACATCTATCGCGCACTGTGCTATTCATTATTCTATCAGCTATCCTCACTCCACATACACTCCTTAACGACCGCTTTTCTACAGCGTTAATTCTACTCTCATGTTTCTTTTGCCACACCCAACATTCACTTCTATACATTAATGACATTAATGTAGGAACAAGCGCCGCATTATGACTTTTGTGACATTATTTGGCTATTCATTATTATATACTATGGACGGCACTATTAACTACATTAAAACATTTTTTAAATACCTAAGTAATTTCAATAAAGTAAATATTATTTAGAACTATTAAGTTAATTCAATTGTCTTTTTCATACATCGTATAATTACATTGGTAAAAAAAAAGCAACTTTGTTTCTATTGTTGGTTACAAAGGAAGCAGGCTTAGGTAAACACGTACCAACTAATTATTGGGCTACATCAATTATTAAATCGCAATTCTTATGCCTTTAGTACAAAAAGGAATGAACGCCTAACATATAATTATTCGGATTACAATGACAATAATCTCAGTGATAATTAGGCACTCAATTGTAACGCATCGCAAAAGACATGCGTTGATTTAGTTTTAAGTTTAAATTAACTCATGGTGACCACTTATAATTAACAATGCATTAGTATTATACAGTCATGTTTTAACTTCGGATCCACCTATGGTTATTTTACTATTATTATAAATGTGAATTTGAGTTTGTTTGTTACGTTTTCACGCAACAACTACTTAACCGTAGATTGACGAAAGGGATTTATAAAACTGATGGATACGTTAAATGTTTTTCGACCAAATATTCTCGTCATATGCCTTTACGAAGCCATGATAGAATCTGATCTTGAGCAAGTGCATGTTAATCTCATGCCCATGCTAATAAAATGAATTGAAAGATTTCTTTGATGATTTATTTATTTGCTCGAAATAATAAATTAATTAACCTTTTATTTTATTTCGATATGACAAATTACAAATTATTCTTCCTTTCACACGTATAGTTAACGAATAATAACCAAATGACAAAGTATTTTAACAATATTTAAACAGTATCATTTATTAGGGTAGAGTAGTGGTAGGCAGTGCTAATGCAAACCGAGAATCTCCGGTTCCATCCGGTTTAGTCGTCCTGTTTCTGTGATACAAGAACGTTTAGTAACTTAGTATAAAAATGTGATTCCTGGTCCTCATGTTTGTTGAAGGGATAAAATGGCCTATTAACCCTTATGGTTTGAAAGCCTGAAGAATTAAAATACTTTATTAAAACAATCTGAATTCGTTCGCACGCATTAAGTCATTTCGCCGAACCTCGGCATTTTTCAAGCGCTGAAGGACTGATGCCGAACGCTTACTATAAAAGAACATTAGTAAAGTATATATCTTAGCTTTGTGGGTAGTTCTAGTTGGTTACATAAATGATTTTCCTATTCAAAGAGGTGAGTGTCAATCAGTTTTCGCCCGTGGTGTTTCGACTAGTCACATGTTAGTTTCCCACGGAAGGTTGGCCCGCCCGCCCTGGGCCGTCATGTCCCTCCACTTACGTATTTAACATATATAGGCTTATCACGGCTCAAGCTTATTATTGCCTGTAAGCCCAAATAGTTTTCATTTTGACGGCTCAGAAAACTTTAACCGTATTTATAAAAATATAATTCAAGTGTAATTATAATAATAAGAATTATAGTTTATTTATGTACAGTCGAAAGTTTTAATTTCGAACCCATCTAAGTTTGAAAATTCAATAGAAAATTCAACACGTAAAGGCCATTTTTTATATTTCTATACTAAGTAGTCTGCTAAGAGTGTTTGTATCATAAAAACAGAATGATGAACATTTATACCAAAGATACTTTGGTATCGGCAAGTGGTTTTGAACCGGGGTCTCTTAGATCCGCAGACTGACTAAACTCCTATAAAAATGCATGCAACCATTTTCTGAAATCACAATTAGATCACAACCATATAGGTAATTTTAAAAATGCATTCATAAACATACAAAGTAACAATCAGTACGTGAAGTTTAACAAATAATTGTCAAATCATTTGTCAACTACAACTTATTTGTAACAAAGTAAACCAAAATCACGAAGCGAGTAATTTCATATTAAACCAGTCATTTTATTTCGATGTAAATTTCGTAGGAAGCTAATGATACCTACTCAAGATGATTGTCCGCGGATCGTCGCTGTCAGTAATGAAGCTGTATTTAAACTTTGGTCCTATAATCAAAATTGAATTACCAGAGTTGACATTCTTGCCTCAAGACCGGACTTTTTTTATTTTTCCGCTCCAATTCTCAAAAGTTCATTGTATTTTTAAATTGACGGAACCTATTCGAAATTCATTTTTTGTGATTATAGTAGTACTCTATGCCGATGTTTATAAACTAATAATAGGTGTAATTCAACAGTAGACTACGATACTACTGTTTACAAGATTTTGTGAATATTTTTTTATTGTGACTTGACATATGACAGCACCCCGTCTGATGATTAAGCTGGAGTGCGGTCAATGAATGGAGGTCACTGCGCGACAACTGACCTCGTTTGCCTGACGATAAAAACACCGATTACTGAAAAGAAATGACTTAGTTTACGGTTGCTTCAGTCCGCGTCACTACGCAGACTTATTAAAAGGTTATTTTTCTTAATACTTGTCGATTGGTCGACAAAGAAACGACGCGCCAAACCGTTTAGTTTAAATATCGATACAGGGGATTACGGGATATTAGCATTTCAGGGATATAGACGACATAGAGCCTCCATTACACACACAAAGAGAAAGAAAGGATTGTATCAGAATCGTAAAAAGTAGCATCTCTACCAACATCTGTGGAAATTAAGGTTTAACAAACTGATTGATTGATTGATTCAATTTGTACTTGTATTAAATTTATAAAAGCTTGTTTGTAAGAAATTAATTAGTAACAAAATCAATTGTTATTAACATACATCGGTTAGCTGACGCCAAGTTCAATAAATCAGAACTAACCGCATTGAGTTCGTTTAAAATGATTTTGATCTATTAACATCATGACTTGGCAGTAAGTGGTCGCGGGTAAGCGCCGGTTAATAGAAAGAGCCACTTTTTAATACAAATTTAATTAACTAGATATAGCCCCTTTCTATGGCGTTTACAAAGATCTCCTCACTTATTGTGGGGACTCCGTGTAAATGACTTTAAAAGATCACAAATCATTCTTTATATGTAGGTTATTTATTTACTAATTTATAAGCTGGTGTGAAATATTAGGGAACACTGTTTCTTTACACGTCGATTATGATTAATGATACATTATTATGCTTCTTCGAAAAATAGTGAAAACATTAAAAAATTAAACTAGGAATTTATTATTATTTATTTAATTTAGTTTCATTATTTCATGGCCACAAATAGTTAACGTAAAATAGATTTTACAATATGGAGGAAAGAAAATTTTACAGTTGGTAGTAGATAGACAGTATCCAACTCATACAAACAAAATATAAACACGACAAAAAAATCGTCCCCACTTGAAAATAAATAAGTTAGACTTAAAAAAAAAAACCTTTTATTTATATTAATTTGCAATTTTCAGCATTTAAAATAATATTATTAGATACATAGTTTCATTTAGAGGTTGAAGACACACATTGGTACCTGTAACTTCAATCCTTAATTTCCACAAGGATAAGCAGAGACAATAGAGGGCTACTTTTCACGGTCTTCATAAAACTCTCGTTTTTCTCACATCCATAATTCTCTTCATGCAAGCTCTATGGTTATAGGCATCTGTAACTTAAACGTTGTAAAAACAATACAATATAATACGGGTATAATAATTCGCCAAGCCACAGTACAATGTGAGATGATAATTTAACATTATATATATTATATGTAGAAGTATGTGCAAGCTGATCACTTAATGATCACTTTTTACACTCGTCAGTACTGAATACGCAAGAGCGCGCCGGGAGCATGCGCGTGCGTTTCGAGCAAATAATAGACATTTCACAACAATTTCAGTGGAAACCTCACACGATTCGCCTGTGCCTAGGCAACTGCTCGTAATTGGCCCCGGTCATGCGATTACGTTCCTAGTCCATTTAATTATCGCGAAATGATCAGTACGCCGGCCTATAGCAATTTAGCCATCAATCAAACACAGCGGCTCAGTTATTGAGTGCTTTGAGTGGTCGTGTTATATATTCAATCGCTGCAAAATGCAGTGAAAGGTGGACAGCGGCGAATCTGAAACACGTAAACGCCAGAGGCGCATAACAAATTCTGCAATTACTTTTAATTTACTGTAATACTAGACTGTGTGATGCTATTCACTTAACAGTTTGATAGTAATGTGTGTGTATATAAATACTTATCATAAATATTTATAATAGCTATGTAATTATTTATGAGTTATTGAAATTAAATGCGTGTTCATAATACTTGTGGGTGTTTTCTAAAATGAAATTAGTTTCCCTGTTCCCGATTTCACGATGCTATTTTATTTTTTGCATTGCCTATTTATTATTATGTTACAAGTATAATGCGGATATGTGAGTTAAAGTACTTATCTATTATTTTATATATTATTATAAAATTCAATATAGTTATCAAAATTTACAGCGACCATGGTCTAGTATATATATATACGTTTTACACCAGTATATTTTATTTTAAAAACTGATGTGGTTTTTACTGTTTAATCATTTTTTTAATTACAGTCCTGTACTAAGCTACTAAACTGCTTGTATCATAGAAACAGGACGACCAAAGTACATATATCAAGATACATTAGTATCAGCAAGTGGTTGTTAATCCCTATTGAACTACCACTACGGTCGCCTAAATGATGCCTGATTAGTACAACAAATCTGGCACATACCACACAAGAGAGGTAGACAGACAGTTGGTGATTATTTTCCTACTCTGATCCGGTGTGGTACCGCAATTTTTAGGAGCACGGACCATGAAGTGACTCTGTCTCGAAGTTGACGGTTCCAACTAGGCTGGCATATTGATGCAACTGCCAGTTGTAGTTGTTTAATAACAACCGCACTTCAGCTTAACATCAAGCAGAGTGAGAATTAAAAAAGAATTAAAATCGTATTCTAAGTTCCCTAACCTAATTGTACCATTGTTTTACCATTCATTTGTTTTCAATTGTCTTAATAAATAAGATTGTTTGCCTCAGTGAATGCAACCAAAGAGAAATTATCGTATTTAACTTTACCCTTAAAATAAATATTTAAGGGCAAAGTGAGTTTTATTTACTAATCCTTTTATAATCCATAATCCTAATAATTAACCTAGATATGTTAATCATGAATATAAGATTTTATGCATCACCCTTTTTTTATTTAATAAATATTGGAGACTATATAGGGGTAGATAAATGGTCTCGCAATCCAAAAGCTTCTAGTTCTAGTTGGCCGGCATAGTGACGGCGACTGAGACAACAGTGAACTAACTCGGTTTTTTAGTCGTCGTCACTCTTGGACCTCCTCTTGTTTATCGGGTCGAGGTCAGATGTCGTGTCACAATAAAATAAAATAAAGTTTAAAAACTTTGATATATATGTAATTTGGTCGCCCTGTTTCTATGTCGCCGGTTATTAGCAATTTTTTCATTGTGACTCGACATTTGACAGTACCCCGCTTGATGTTAAGCCGAAGTGTGGTCCATGAATGAATGTAACTGCTACTACAATTTAATAACTGTGAGTAGCAATCACATCTACTATGCCGGCCTAGATGGAACCGGCAACTTACAAGCTGATCCCGAAACATGACCAAATCACTTCACGGTCTGTATACTTAGTATAGAAAAGTAAAAAAATATTGTAGAGATTAATTTATTCGTAGTCAGAACCATAAACTACTATGCTATATTTGTATATGACTTTATAAAAAGTACTAAGGCAGAGAATAGTTGAACTTGATCAGGAATGTTTGGAGCAAGAAAGGTGTTGAGAGACATACATATTATTGTTATGCTATTATTGTGCCAGTAATTCAGCCATAGGCTTCACTTTTATCAAGACATAAACACTTGGTTAAATTTATCGGCAGAGGATCTATATAAAAAAGTGAATATAAATAATGTATTGAATTATTCAGCGTCATAATATCGGTATGGACGGGTGAGTGTGCGCGGGCGCAGGGTAAAAACATCGCGCGGCCGCCGCGGTCAGGAATGTCAGCCAACGATGGCTTTTTGTATAATTGTCCGAGAGCACGCACTCATCCATTATCTAACTGATTTAGGCATTGCACATTGTTCTTCTTTTTACTATCGCACAGAATCGAATAGTCCATTTTGATGAAAATATGTGTATTTTAAATAAAACACACAAAAAACATTAAGAGAATTATAGTATAGTATTTCACATTTTTTACAAAAAAATTATAAGACCTAAATGAAGAGAGGGTTTATATAACTAAACTAAAGAAACCGAACATAGATAGATAGTTAAATTCTTTGTTGCACAGAAAATAAAAACACATTTAACATGTAGGCAAACGTAATTTCTAGTTCATTTCTACCAGCCAACCATAGGGATAGTGAGCAGGGAAACATTACAATAATATAGTGCGAAACATTATAAATAAAAATAAATTATAAATTCCGTTTGTGCATCAACAGCCTTATTCGGTTCGTGTCAATGGTTCCGTAATTGATACTAATTGAAGTTTTCATTATTATTCCTTCTCATTGTCTGCAATAATCGAGTTTTTCGTCAATGTCCACCTTCCCTGTTCGTAGTAATCGATTCGAATCGACGAACGTCCGGCGTTAACTCACGTTTGACGCTGGATCGAATCGCTTTAATCGTTAACGTGTTGTCATCATAGGTATTTCATTCGATTGTTTTGGCTTTACTTTTTCTTATAAAACATGTGCTATTATTTTGATCTTGATTCATAAACAATTTGTATTGTGTATTGTTTTGATCCATTCAATTTATGTACAAATTATAATTATTAATTAATGAATGATATTTACTTTTAGGTACTCTGCGGCCGCCCGGTCTAATAGGAGGCAGTAAGCCAAAAGTAGCAACACCAGCTGTTGTTTCCAAAATAGAGCAGTATAAGAGAGAGAATCCTACTATTTTTGCATGGGAGATTCGAGAGAGACTAATTTCTGAAGGTAATGTTATGTTTTTTTAATTATTTGTAAATACCCGAACCTTTAATTATTATTATCCAATTTTGATTACTTATTTATAGGTAGGTGATATACTTTTATTTACGTTTGTATTGCGTAGACAAAGCAAGCCTGAAACTATCTTAACTAAAAATATAATATAATATAATATAATATAATATAATATAATATAATATAATATAATATAATATAATATAATATAATATAATATAATATAATATAATATAATATAATATAATATAATATAATATAATATAATATAATATAATATAATATAATATAATATAATATAATATAATATAATATAATATAATATAATATATCACATTATTCTGATTTCTCTGCCTGTTCTTGTGGGAATTGAGGCGAGACAATTTGTTTGATCGATAAGTAACACAGAAAAATAACACTTTATCTCCCGTGATCACAATACTTTCGCAACGCTTATTTATTCTATTAAAGTTATTTGCAAGCAGCAAAAATTCCTATATTTCATTATAAATATAATATATTTATTCCTGCTTATAATGTCAAAGTGTCGCAATAATTGTGTTGGCATGACCTAATAGTAACCTTCCATAGCTTACAGCCTCAAGCAGTCGCCTCTTCCTAGAATGCGTAATGGAGCGTTTTGTAGGCAGAAGCTAATAATATTTCGCGTAATTCGTATAATAATGACTGCTCACGGCGATCACGAGTGACCAAGTTGTTTACATCACGCAACTTACTTGTACATAGAGCTTGCGAATATGAATGCATCTACCTACGACTAGTCGTCTAGTTGATGTCCTTTTAAAGAAACTTTTTACTTAAATTATTTCTACAGTTAAGTAAATTTATGGTTATTACAAGATGCCTTCGTCCATGTATACCTACAATTGATTATTCTGCAGTACGCCTAGTATTTATTTAAATTAAATCATAAAATTCCTTTAAACATTTTTTTATTATGTATATTGACGACAGGCGTGGACGAACGGTTTAGCGATTGGTTTGTTGCGCGTAAAGTCCCGGGTTCGATTCCCGGTCGGAGCAAATATTTATTTCATAGCTTTTATTTGTAATATTTAATAATTATATTAAAATATTGCAAATATTTGTTAATTAAAAAAAAAGAGATGGATATTTGCTTCGGGTCTGGTTATCAAAGAGTGGTAGGCAGTGGTACCCAGTCTGCCGATATAGTCACCACTTACAAGTAAACAGACCGTGAAGTATACAGCCGGTTCCAACTAGGCCGGCAAAGTGGATGTGATTGCTACTGACAGTTATTGAATTGTAGTAGCAGTGACATTCATTCATGGACCACACTTCGGCTTAACATCAAGCAGGGTGCTGTTAAATGTCGAGTCATATTAAAAAAAAAACGACATCGCACCTCGATTTGCCTGATGGTAAGTAAGGGAGCCAAGAGTGCCAACGATGAAAAATACCAAGACATTTCACGATTGCCTCAGTCGTTGTCATAGTGACTTGCCAAAACTATTTTTTTATTACCTTATTTTTATAATAGGTTATTTGCTAACTTTGTAAAAACTTAAATACGTTTCATATGATATTGGAGACGACCCAGTATATTGCTCCTTGATCCAATAAGGAACATTCTTTAAAAAGTCCACCAAGGAGTCCACAGTGCCCATAACCAAGGAGTCCGTATGAAGAGAATTATTGTGGATGTCAGAAATCGAGAGAGTTGTGTTAGGATCGTAGAGAGTGTCACTGCGTTGTCTCTGCTTATCTGTGAATTAAGCTGTGACAATTGATAATGCTGTTGTTGATAGCCGGAAAATGTGTTGAGCTTAAGTTACATAAGCTACCTTTAAACTTATGTTACCGATGACATTAGATATCACATCACAAATGCTCGCCCCGGAGGCGCTTTCTTTACTCAGTAGGAGCCAAAATGAAGGCAGTTATTATAAAGGTTGAGAGAGCTGTGTTTAACGCGAGCGCACCGCGTAATACCGGTACGCGTCGACTCACGTTTCAAATTCTGAGTTGCGTGTCGAGGGAGCCAGTTGACTCGATCCGATCATGAGGAATTAAGTAATTATTTTAATCTAGGTAATAATACAAAAATATAATAAAACAATTACAAAAACTTACTGAATTAATTTTAAACACAGATTCAATGTTTTTTAAAAACAATTCTAAAATAATGTTTTCGTTCATATCTACGGTTCAAGTGACCTATTTATGTTTAGACATTTTTATTCTGAGCTAGTAAAAATGTCGTGTCATAGAAACATAACCAAAGTACATGTATCAAAGATATTGGTACCAGCAAGTGGTTTCGAAGCGAAGGCTCATCGTTTGCAAGGCTATTCCACAAGCACTACACCACGGTCGCCTTAATTGGAATGAGAATTGATCCGAATCCTTTGAAGTGTTACCAAAATTGATCAAACCTATGTATTCTATTATAGTAGGTGCGAGTATACAACGGAAGTTTTGTAATTCGATGTTATATTGTAACAACCTTTTTATCCCTTATTCCGTATTTTGACGACAGGCGTGGCGTACTGGTTAGCACACGATTCCGTTATGTGGAAAGTCCCGGATTCGATTCTCGGTCGGAGCCAGTATTTGTTTCATTGCTTTTTCGTATTATTTAATAATTTGAATATGACAAACATTTGTTAATTAAAAAAACAGGATATTTGCTCCGGGTCTGGTTATCAAGCGTGGGTAGGCAGTGGTGCCCAGTCTGCCGATCTGGCACCACTTACAAGTATACAGACCGTGAAGTGACTTAGTCGCGTTTCGGGATCAACTTGATCAAGTTTTCGGTTATAATTAGGTCTACATATTGGATGTGACTGCTACTTACAGTTATTTAACTGAAGTAGCAGTCACCTCCATTCATGTTCCACACTCCAGCCTAACATCAGGTGGGGTGCTGTCATATGTCGAGTCAAAATAAAAAAAATATATAATAATATAAAAATGTAGCGTATAAAAATAGTTTTTAGGATTTTACAAACAACTCAATTCCTCGACTTATAAAAAAGAATTTACGAACAATAACATATAATATTTTAAAATTAAATTGCACAAACGCTGCTTATTACGTAGGTGGATACTTGTCTATAATGGCTAACCACAATTTAAACTACATGCTCTATAACTCGAATGCTCCTGTACACTAACATCTACAACATACCTACCTATACATAAACAGTTGTAACTATTCGATGGGCGTCTTGCTCGGAGGCCGACGAGCCAATTGCGATAATTGCACCAACGACACCTCTCGTGCACATGCGTGACGTTAACCACTACCATCTTAATACTAAAACAATTCAACCACCATATCACTTGCTGAACAATTCTCAACCGAATTACTTTACAATAACTCTCACATTACATCTTGTCCTGTGTAATGCATTACTTATTTAAAGTTCGCGTTTGCATTTTCTCTATTGAACGTTGGAGTGCGTGCGATCGCCTGTGAAAC
Organism: Tinea trinotella; assembly: GCA_905220615.1. Classification (NCBI taxonomy): domain Eukaryota; kingdom Metazoa; phylum Arthropoda; class Insecta; order Lepidoptera; family Tineidae; genus Tinea; species Tinea trinotella. Next base: position 7,395,266 of record HG992310.1, read on the forward strand.
TCGTTTCATGTTACATGTCCACTTCTGGTTTACGATATCACTTGGACCGGATTAGAAGACGATATCATTCTCGATTGGAGACATAGCGTTAAATTGATGCACCTTTGCGAACATTCCTACGGCACCCAGGGCAATGAATTTCATAATATTTTTTTTATTTTTATTTTGACTCGACATATGACAGCACCCCGCTTGATGTTAAGGCGAAGTGTGGTCCATGAATGAATGTCACTGCTACTACAATTCAATAACTGTGAGTAGCAATCACAAATCCACTATGCCGGTCTAGATGGAACCGGCAACTTACAAGCTGATCCCGAAACGTGACCAAATCACTTCACGGTCTGTATACTTGTAAGTGGTGGTACTACCCCTGATCGGCTGACTGGGTACCACTGCCTACTTTGATAACCAGACCCGAAGCAAATATCCATCTCTTTTTTTTATTAACAAATTTTATTATTAAATATTACAAATAAAAGCTATGAAACAAATATTTGCTTCGACCGGGAATCGAACCCGGGACTTTACGTGCAACAAACCAATCGCTAAACCGTTCATCCACGCCTGTCGTCAACCTTAGTTGCGTGCACGTTTGCTAAATATTAACCAATAATTATGTAAACAACATTCGGCCAATACTCGGAAAAGTTAACGGTCCCAACTAATATTTAAGAATGAAATGATGTCATCGCACCAATACTGACCCTTCCGCAGAACCACAATATTTTGGAAGGAGTTTTATTGTGAATTTATTATGTTTGTGTACTTACGAATATTTAATGATGACAGTTTATGAACTTTAATTTTTTTGAATAGTTAATTTAAAATTTTATATAAAGTAATTTATATTTTATTGTATAAAGTTATGTAAAATTTATACAAATTGCAAGCAAATTATTATTTATAAGTTTTTTTATAAATATAACATAAGTTAGGCATTTAGGTAGGTATGTATAATTTGCTTTTAAGTGCTTTATTATGATTAATTAATGTCTATGGATTTTATTATTTCGTGTTCAAAAGTAGGTTAGACTAAGTCGTGTGACACGGGTCTCGCCATTTTGGGGTCAGTCCTAACCCATGGATCGCGTTGCACCAAAGAACCCCCATAACTCCACGACCATCGTTTGCATGTAATTTGTTAACATTCCTCATTTAAAATCTTGGTCAACCAAAAAGTTAAGTATTTCCGTTATTTTGTTATTGTGCCGTAAATATTTTTCTTTTTTTTATCTTGAATATTGCCTGACATTATCGTCATTTGTTGAAATGTATTTAAAATAATTGTGCGCGTTGTGCGCCCATGGCTGCGGTGCCCCTGCCTCACATCGCACGCAATCTCGCGTCGCCACAGTAGTTTGCGTGAAAGCTCACATATTTACAGTAAATGCCACAGTGAGCACCACGTTTAAACGGCCACCCTTTGTACACGTATGGCAGCTTCTGAATTCTTAAAGCTAATTTAGTTTTTTCCATTGCATAATTGCTACCTTTCACATTTGCTTAACTGTCCGAGTTCTTGTTTTCAAAATTTTATTAATTTTACTTATTCTTATTACCTTTGTTTTACAAAGCTACGAAACGTGCTTGTATCATAGACAACCAAAGTATACATCGGAATATACATTATTGTATCTAAGTTGTATTGTAACATCAAGTAATTATTTTAATTCGTCATTTCGATACTCATAAAATATTTATACCAAGACTAAAAAGTTTAGGTTTTCGTCTCAATTCAATTAATTAATTCCAGCGGATCCTTAAAGTAAAGGTTGAATCCGGAACTCTTTTAATTTTTTAACCTTGTGTGCAACAATTCTCATATTATTTGATTCGAAGTTATGATTGATTCTATTAAACTCGACACTGGTTTCGGTGTATCAAAGCGTGTTCATCGTAATAGACCACCTACTGATGTTAAGTGCAATTGGAATTATTCTTGTAAGACTATTATAAAAAATAAACGGATTAGGTCAGATATTTTACATTTTTATTTATTGTGGCTCCAAATGTGGCTGCAACCTGCCTGATCAGGGCCGTCTTTACCCGGGGGTTCAACGGGGTGCGGTGCACCCGGGCGCAGAGTCCTAGGGGTAGGTACCTACTATATATAGGTACCTATACTATAGATAGGTATCTACTACACTGAGAACACGCGAGCAGAGCCTTGACTTTTGCACCCCAGCGCTGAATATGCTTAAGACGGCCCTGTGCCTGATGTTCAGCTGGAGGTGACTCATTACAGTTACATAATAACAAGTAGGAGTTGCGTTCACTATGCCGGCCTAATTTGAACTGGAAACTTTCAATCTTATCCCTAAACTCGACCTCTCCACTCTTATCCACTTCACTTGAAAGTGATGGTAAGTAGGTAGTACCCCGAATCGAGAATAAATGTGTGCCAACCATTCTTAAATTTTTGTATATTAATTTGTTGTAGTTTTCGTAGTTCATTTAGTATTAAATATAAAAACATTCAAGACACCCAACAATATTTATTAACCCAAAAAAGAAACTGTTATTTCTTAAAATTAAACCCTCGTACAAAAAAAATGAACCGATAAAGCGCTTAAAACTTTATAGGCTCTAAAACCTCTGAATGTTACAATCGGTGAATCCAATTTACTCAAATATTTACAAATCCGTGTGCACAATGCACGGTCGGCCGAAAATGTGATAAACTTTAAAGTTAAGGGTGTTGTTATCAAAACAGTGTTTCATTTCAAGCGTACAATTTTTAATAAGGTATCTACTGCTCGCTTTTGTGTACGATGACGTTGCAGTTTCAAACAATAGCTTGCACAAGTTATTGACTAAATCGATATCGGTTTACGAGGCGTTACGGGCGGCTCTTGCTACTGACCACCATTTGATTAATTGCATTCTTAAGACCATAATGTAGTATGTTATTAGAGAAATCTTATTGACTGGCGCCGATTAATTATCTCGTGAAAAGGGATAGGTGTTAAGTTTTTTGTTGTTGCAATTTTATATATACCTATATATTATATACTATGTTATTATATTAAGTAGTTTTGTGAATAATAAAATGTTGCTTTGCAATTGCATTAAAATGATAGGTTGGTATATTGGATTGATTTTTTCTTGGTATTTTAAAGATATGTTCATTTGATTATTATTATTTTTATTGAATATTTGGCTATAAATAACAAGTTTCTAGAAATTTCTTTTAGTCATATTAATGCCTTTCCGATATTATGGTAAAGTCCAACAATGCCCAAGCGCCGGCGGAAGGCCTATGAGAAATAGACATTTTTAAAATTATTTGGTATCATAAGGGTTAAATAATCAAGCAACCAAATTAAAGAGTGGCACGACAAAGACCTTTGGCAAAGACAAGGCGCCGCTTTTACTCTCTCGCTTACCTCACATCCGCAATTTTCATCATCAAGCATTATAATAAACATCGATGTTATAAGGTCAATAATTTGTACCTGAAATTATTAACAGTACAGAAATTTCCATAATTTTATTAAATTATTTTTATTTATGCGTTATAAAACAAGTTTACATTTGCATAGGGAATTGTAAAGGTCTACTTCTGATTTAGGACAAGAGGACTAGTTGCCTCATAAGGCTGAGCCTTTTCACGACTTTTTTTGACATTTACTAACAAGGTCTCGCCTCGTTCTCCTCCATTGTGCAGCCGAAATAAATCAAATCGATCGCTACAGAGCTTCCAATAAACCGATACATTTATTGATTTGTTACAGTATTAAATTGGTTCCCAGCAGTTGATCGCACGTCTTACATAGTTGCTCCGAACTTGTCAGGGTTACGACCGTGCTTTAGTGGAATACTTTCATAAGTATTATAAGCCCATTCTTTATTTTATGACCCTATTTAATGAACAATTCAAATACCAACCACTTCGTTATATTGTTATCATTAAATAGTAAAACTATCTAATAGAAAATGTCTTAATATTAGGCTGTTAAAGATTAGTGATCCATCCAAAACTACAAGGGAACTAAGTAATCCAATCTGTCATTGATATCAATGTAATAACTAATACGTGAGAAAATTGGTCGCGATCGTCACTTACTTTCTTTTTGAATATTTTATAAGCACTAATTGAAACTTGTAGAAAAGTTGTGTTCGGTAGGCGTTTAGCGAGAGTCGGTCGGGTGGCCCCCCGCCCGGCTGGACACCTTCTTAGCCAGGCCACGCCGCGGGTGACGGTTGATTGCCTCCGATCTCATCGTTTTATGTTCCCCATAAAGCCAACAATAATTCATTTAGACGACGTGACGCCACTCACTCGTTAACTGGTTCCACTTGTCCATCGTCGACGTGATTTTGGTCCGTTCACGTCAATACAGTTCCGGGAGCGATCACAGAATACAAGATTTTAAACGAATAACACGAAGAAAACGGTGACTGGGACGTGTCACACAATGAAACTGCTAAGGTTTAGGAGTACGCATCTTTTCAAATGTTACTGCCGAAAGTGGTACGTACCAAGGCATAGTAATGTTGAATTATCTATAATGAGATTTTAGTTTCTAGGTGACTGAGTTTAAATCGATATAAACGTGTGATTCCTAATAGCTAGGTATCATCAAAAACCGGTACCCATAAGTAAAACAAACAAACAAATTCATTCCGAACCATTAGGCACGAGATTAGACTGTTAATGTCTCAATTTAGAAACGGGCGTAAATCTTCAAAGGCGTGACAATTACTGTTACTTCCCGGCAATACAAACAAAAAGGCTTTCCGTCAATTATCGATAAATTAAACCGATTAAGCAGTCTGTAACTGGCGGCGACGGTGGATAGTCTTATCTCTGGACATGCCACGCTTTTAGGCAGGTAATGATCCTGTGTTAGCGTTTTAACCAATTTGCCTTTTATTAGGGCTATAAATGAATTTTGTTACATCTATCCACATATATGATATTCTCTAAATTGTTAAGATAACTCACCTACCAAATTAGGTATATTTTAATCTATCCTAAGAAAATATTTAATTTAATTTACTTTACTATTGGGTATTGATAAACTGTATGGGCAATAATAAATGTTTGATCAATTTTTATCATCATTAAAAATATCTCAAAGTTAGACATATTCAATTATGGAGCAACGAAAAATCTACCAAATAGCTACATCGTAACGAACGATGTACTAAAACATAACAAGAGAACCTACTCAAGTATCTAAGGCCATTAATGGGAGCGGGCCGCATTGTGGCTAATCATGATTAAACGACTTTAGACAAATTGCATGACCATGACTAGGCATATAGGAACCGGGCTTCGATCCCAAATCATTAAAAGAACAATTATAGATATCGCATTCTTCACCTGCAACCTGTTGACGGATAATGATCTCTTTAAACAAATAGTAAATGGTCGCCCTTGCTTCGAGGTACGATTCATATTATAATCGCAATTAATGCGTCCATCAAATACTAAAGCTTTTTATAACTTCTATTTGCAACATTGTTACGCACGGCTTAATAGTATGATTATAAACGTTATCTGTTTTGAAATAGAAAATAATTGGATCATTAAAGTTTGACGCTCTTTTGCAATGTTTTTAAAACGCACGTTTACTAAATTTGTCTCTCGTGACTCCGGTTGTCGGGATACTAAACTTGTTTACCTTTGTTAAGAATTACATCGTCATTAAATTACATATTTTGATAATTTTATTATAATATAATACTCAGAAACATAATTTGAACATAATTAGACTTAATCTAACACATTAACTACAATCATGAGCAATAATAAATTATTTCCAGCTACGGCGTCATTGTCACAACAAAAAATCATCTCATTAGGAAACAAAAAACTAGATAAGTGTTCAGTTATAGATCATAGAGCTTTTTGTACATTGAACAAAATCAAACTCGACGCGCCTTTAAGCTCCCATAAAACCTTTACAAAATTTCTACACTTTTATTTCTTTTTTTAAACGATGCTCCCGACATAATTAAAGATCTCAGCCGGTTAGTGATGACTGGTCACCATTACGTTTATTCTTAGGCATATCAAGCTTTTGACGGGGTGTCTAATACAGAAGGCGTTCCGATCACTGCGTCATTTTAACTCGGCGATTACGAACTTTACAAAATGGTGAGCCACCTTTTTGTTATGTCGACGTGCTAACAATGGGTGAAGCCGCGCAACTGATCATTACCATTATACTATGTAAGGCTTTGTGTTTTGAGTAAATTATAACAGTTCATGTTGGGCTTGATGACGCTGATGCACTGACAGATCAGATCAAACACATTAACCCCGCCTACAATGGAGTATCATTATGAACAGTGACCACTATAATCGGTGCGAGAACTATTTAAATTTATCACCAACATAATTAAAATGTGTAAACGATTGATTTTGATGACGCGTGGCGTCCGTTATGCGAAGTTCCGGGTTTTATTCGCGGCCGAAGCTAATATTTGTTTTATTGCTTTTATTTGTATTACCTATTTAAAAATTAAAGAGCATCATTCATTTTGTTTGGGGACTTGGGCTTAATTGTTTTAAAAGTTTAATATGCATTTTAAAATAGTTTGATGTACGAAGATTACAATGTAATTGGAATATATCCTTTATTTTGCGTAGGTGTGCAAAATGATCAAACTATAATTATGACAGTTCAAAGCAGAACAAATATGGCGTTGATTGACAGACGATACAAAATCCATATCTTATTTTCCAAATAACTCAATTGCACAACAATTAAAAGCAAAACTGTTATTAGTTTTATCAATGCAAGTATCGAAACTACCATTTATATATTTTTTCAATTTGGCATTACAAAAGTAGTGCATAGAAGCCCAAAATGAATGATGTCCTTTGATTTTATAAATATATGTTTATAAAAATATAAAAAAGAGGCAAATATTTGCTCTGGGTCTCGTTGTCTAAGATTGAGTCTACTGACCCAGGGATAGTACGTCACTTACAAGTGTACAGACTGTAAAGTCACTTAGTCGCGTTTTGGGATCAGATTGTAAGTTACCGGTTTTAACTAGGACGGCATAGTGGATGTGACTGCTATTTCCAGCTTTACATCAGGCTGTCAACAGTCGAGGCCCAATAAATTAATAGATTATATGCAGTTATATTTAGATAGAACTTAGAACTAATTAAGCAATTATTTAGAATTATAGTTCTGGTTAATGGTTTGATTTAAATGACACCGGTAACAACAATGAATAAGCGGAATCGATATATTTAATATGTAGCTGCCAGTGTAGAAACATTTAAATAATACACAGTAAGGAATATATAAGTTTAAACGTAATTATTCAGGTAATAATTATTCAAGTTAAAGTGATTATTATTATTATTATAAATGCTGTTAAATTCGATACAAATGACCCATTCCTACATGCGGAAAATTGAACATATTTGCACGCATACCTAGGTAGGAAAACGCAGAGTGGATTGCAATTCAATTAAATGTATTTAATTTTTCTAATTGGAAACTTACTGGAAATATTGCCTTTATTTATTTTATTGTTTTCCAATACAATCGATTATTAATATAATTATAGTTTAATATTTTTCTCATCCATTATAATCTAATTGCACTGAGCAATGGCAGAGCAGTTAGAGTTAGTCAATAGCATGTTTACCGTGGGCATCGCTTGCGCAGTAGCTCTATAACAAATTCTACAACAATTACATTCAGACAGCCTATGATTAAATTATGGCACTTACCCAGAGTGTTTCCTGCAAATTACACGGGATGGCTCTCGAGTGCAAGGCTACAGCGACACGCGATCAACCTGCACGCATTAAACAATAACAGTGACCAGTTTTAAATGCGACCAATGACGCATCGGTGTTAACGTTTTGTACGAATTTTAAAATTTAAAATGCTTATACGAAACGAAATGAAACAATTTCTTATCATCCATGGATTCTCCAACGCGTCGCAGGCGGCAAAATGAAGGTTCCGAACTTGTGACCGAAACGTAGGTTTCAAAGCTTTTTGTGACATGCCAACACTCACCTTCCCTGCCCTTACTATCCCCTCTACCCAACCAAATAAGATTATGATAATATAACTCGTAATAACCACCGTTGTCTAGTGGAAGTGCTAAGATGTAAAACCACTTGCCGGTACAAATGTATCTTTGTTATATATAATTTTTGCGATTCAACATTTGACCTTTTGGCCTTTTGGCAAGCAAGGCGAGGCCCAATTGTATCAACGACTGAAAAAACCGACTCAGTGCACGGTTGTCTGTTCTTATCACTATGCCCTCTAAAGATACTTGGTAAGTCCAATTTCCATGATACCTACAAACACGTTTAGTAGCCTAGTATAGAAATAATAAAAATGCGTGCCTTTATCATAGAAACTGGGCAACCAAAGTATATCAAAGATACATTGGTACCGACAAGTGGTTTTGACCCTTGAATATTAAAATTGCAATATGACAGCACCCTGCCTAATGGTAAAATGGAGTGCGGTCTATAAAAAGTAGCTGTCACATCCACTATGCCGGCTTAGTTGAAACTGAAAACTTACAAGCTGATTCCAATGTTATACATGGTGATTATGCTTAAAGTATTCAGTACCAGATTGAAGCTAAGAAGTAATATTTATATTTGTTTGTTAACAGGTGTTTGCACAAATGCAACAGCTCCGAGTGTTTCATCAATTAATAGAATACTAAGAAATCGTGCTGCGGAAAGAGCTGCCGCCGAATTCGCTCGTGCTGCGGGCTACGGATTATACGCAGCGCCACCTCCGTATGGGGCTTTCCCCTGGGGAGGCGGTGGTGGTGTGTGGCCTCCAGGTGCACTACAACTACCACCAGGAGTACCAGGGCCTCCTACTAGCTCTCTATCCCATCACGATTCAGTACAACAAGGCTTTCTCACGTCTCCGGGCCGTGGATTAATAGGTGAGAAAAATAAAGCGGCTTTATTTGACGATAGCGGATAGAATGAGGCATAGCACAGTGCGCGATAGATATGGTTTCAAAGAAGTTGTAGTGATAAGGATTGACAAAGGAATGCTTCCATGGTTTGGGCACATGGGATGAGTGAAAGTAGATTGACGAAAGAAATTTATAAATCAGATGTGGATGGAGTCGTTAAATGAGGTAGACCCAGGAGGGTATTTTCTGACCAAATCAGAGACATTCTCAAGAAAGCTGGGTTGCCTAGTGCTCATAATCGTGGAGCTTGTAAAAGAGAATTGTGGATGTGAAGGAAGCGAGGGAATTGTGTCAGGATTGTAGCATGTCGAGGTCCATTGTCTCTACCTATCCCTGTGGGAAAAAGGCATGACAATTTTATTTGATTTATTTTTGAGGTAGGCAGTGGTGCCCATTCTGCCGGTGGTACGTGAAGTGACTTAATCGCGTTTCTCAGGCATAGATTGAAAGTTGCTATGCTGTGCGAATGTGACTGCTACTTATTTAACTGTAGCACTTGCCTCCATTCATAGACCGTACTCTAGCTTAACATCAGTTGTCATATTATGTCGAAAATCAAAAAACTAGTTAGTTAACTAATTAATTAATTAATACACAGTTATTTTCAATAAGTGTACATCGTTTTTTTAAATTGTTTAGATGTTGATGGTGATGACTCTGGCTCACTTGATGGTGAACAACCAAAGTTTAGAAGAAATAGGACAACATTTAGCCCCGACCAGTTGGAGGAGTTGGAAAAAGAATTTGAGAAATCTCACTACCCATGTGTCTCCACACGGGAACGTCTCGCTTCAAAAACGTCGTTATCTGAAGCACGGGTTCAGGTAAATTAATTAATTATTTATGTTTTGCATATTAAGCATGCTCAACTTATAAAATTTCACACTCGATTAATGCCAATTTTGCAAAAGATATATATACTGTTAGCGTGTTCCGGTGATTTGCTAACATTATAATATCTTAACTACCCAATAGTAAAATCAATTTATATCTCTATTAGTAAACTTAAAAGCAGGTTATTTCGAATTAATCCAATTTAATTTTATGATGTTTGCTCATTCATATTCATGATTTTTGTGTTAACCTGTAATATTTACTGTCAGCATACTAATCGTGTTATTTCCCGTTACTGACAGGTTTGGTTTTCCAACAGACGAGCAAAGTGGAGACGACATCAGCGTATGAATCTCCTGAAGCGCGGCGGTGGTTCCCCTCCGCACCGCCTGCCCCATTCCCCCTCCCGCTCGCGCTCATCGTCCCCCGTGCGTGCTGTCTACCCTACCGCTCCACAGATGGGTGGAGAAAATAGCGCATTCAAGGCATTATCACACCAAGCGGCGATAGAATCTAAATCATTAAAAGCGCTCTCACATCAAACACACTTTGATTCTAGCGCATTGAAAGCTTTACAACAATCTAACTACGAGGGAGGTGCCTTTAAGCCCCACCCAGCTCTTGACAGCAGCGCCTTTAAGAGCCTGGTTCCGCATTCAGCGGCAGCAGCGTTACTAGCAGCTCAATCATTACAACTTGCAAGAGGTTATGATTCCCATTCTGATTCAGATGAAGAGATTAATGTTCATGAAGAGTCAGATGATGAAGTTGATAGACATAAATCAAGAGGAAGATCTCGATCACGAAGTCCTGTGTCCATGCAATTACAACGACCTACACCATGTACTGATTTACCTTTGCAATTAACAAAACACGATCGTTGACATTAAGAAAAACAATTAGTGAATGAGATTACCAAATTTTAGTGTACGTAATATTGATGTTTAAATCACGATTCTGAGTATTTTTTAAATAATTATTATATTGTAAATAAAGATATAATTATAGTGCTTTAATTGTGTTCATGAAATCAATACATGAACTAGTTAATTTATTATTATTCCAATGCGCAATAAAATAATTACCAAAGCGTAAATGAGCAAAATTAATTATCAATTTAATTATTAAATACAACTCACAATATGTTTTATAAACAAGACTAGATACCTAATTTTTATTTTACAAGATATTTAAATGTAGTAGTTTATGTTGCCAATCAAGGGCCTGTTTAGGAGTTTCTCTTTATTCAACACTTTTTACTCAAAATTTACAATATGTAATACCCACAAACATCAATTCAGATCTATATAAGGATATTGTGTTCATACATATAAGAGTTCTGTAAATTCTTACAAATGTGTTAGAAACTTTTTGGTTGTGTTACTATTTAAAACAAATATTAAACTAGCTTATAGATATGATCAAGACTTAACTACTCGCACAACTTTAATCAACAATAAACGCACTAATCCTAGTTAATTCATAATTGTTACCTGCTTTGAGTATACATTAGGGAATAATGTTTACTCAATGTATACCTAATGTATACTAATGTACATATAATGTATATTTCCTTATGTATACTCAAAGATTACCAGTTATTTATTTGTCGATGACCGAAGTGATTAATACGGTCACATAAATATATAGTTCAGTTCATCTTGTTGAATCCTTTATAACAAAAAATAATAATTTAGGTTCAAGCATGTTTTAATGAAGTTTTGGGATATCTCATTGCCGCGTACTATGCGCAAAGAGTGGTAGGCAGTGGTACCCAGTCTGCCGATCCGGGGTAGTACCACAACTTACAAGTAGACGGACCGTGAAGTGAGGTCGCGTTTCGGGATCAGCTTGTAAGTTGCCGGTTCCAACTAGGCCTGCATAGTGGATGTGATTGCTACTCACAGTTATTGAATTGTATTTAACGCACTCATCTATAGGTTTTGTACGTAATTTTCATTATTTTAATTGGAATATTACGAATCTTTAATCATATAATACAGATATCTAACATAGTACTGGTGTTGCGTAAAGTTCCTAATTTTAAAAATATTTACGCATATTATTTGCGTAAATATGGTGCTGATTTAATTGTACTTACATCATATTTTGTTACTAATTAATACAAGTATTATACTTTTATTTCCAAATACATATCTATTATAAGGAACTGATATTTAAATATAAATAAAATTGTATATACAGTTATAAGTTAGTTGCGAGAAAATTGTTAATTATTTATTATTTGTAAATATAAAAATAATTTATGTAAATATGAATTAGTAATAAATATATTAAATATTCAAAATAATACATGTTCTTCATTTCAAATGATTTTATTAACATCTATTTCTGCGTTTTTTTACTCATGACGCGACACCAGATCTCAACTTGCCTGATGGTAAGCAAGAGAAGGGTCAAGAGTGCTGACGACTGAGAAAGGTGCCTTTTGCCGCTTAGTATGAAATATCTAATAAAGTGGGAGAACACATGGGCTAGTAAAGTATTTCACTTGCCAATTGTTGGATAAAGAAACGTCTTAACAAACTGTTTAATCTGACAATCGATTCAGTCGACATAATGCTTGATTAGCGTAATGGGACGATGTACCTACCAATATTTCATATATATCTAACAATATTTTTAGGAAAAGGAATTATATATAATAATATACAAGTATATATAACTAGATAAGATAACTAACTACGTACTTATGATTTTTTCACGACATCGCCTAGCCAACAGCAAGCAAATGAAAGACTAAAAACCATTTCAGTTCACGGTTGCCTCAGTCTTCGTCACTATGCCGGCCAAATATATAAAAAAAGGTATATTATATAACAATACAACAAACGTGGAAAGTCAAATTGCCATCCCTTTTTCCCACTGGGATAGGCAGAGACAATAGAGCGCCACTTACCACGATCTTGACCAACTCCCTCGCTTCCTTCACATCCACAATTCTCTTCATACAAACTCTATGGTTATGGGCACTAGGCAACCTAGCTTTCTTAAGGGTGTCTCCAATTTGGTCGGAAAAAACTCTCCTGGCCTGCTTCGTTAATCTAATTTCACTCAACTTTTCCATGTGCTCAAATCATCGAAGCATTCCTTTGTCAATCCAAAAATAAACAAATAAAAGTTAAAAAGTGTTAGGGCGTTTTCACACAAGGCGTATTTTAGCCGCGTACTATTTTTTCTACGATCATATGAATTACCAACGAATTACAAGTATATTACAACCACTTAAAAATAAGCTTATACGGCTGATGTGAATTTTTTTATTATTGTGACTCGACATATGACAGCACCCCGCTTGATGTTAAGCTTGAGTGTGGTCCATGAATAAATGCCACTGCTACTACTTATCCAATAACTGTAAGTAAAAATCACATCCACTATGCCGACCTAGTTGGAACCTGCAACTTGCAAGCTGATCCCAGAACGCGACCAAATCACTTTACGGTCTGTATACTTGTAACTGGTTGTACTACCCCGGACTGTGTAACACCACTGCCTACCACTCTTTAATAACCAGACTCGAACCAAATATCCACCTCTTTTTTGCATTTGCATAATTATTATTTAATATAATATAATAATAAATAATATTTAATAATATAATTATTAAATATTACAAATAAAAGCTATAAAACAAATATTTGCTCTGGCCGGAAACCGAACCCGGGACTTCACTAAGCAATCACTAACCGTTCGGCTACGCCTATCGTCAAAATTATCACTTAGTTACAAATCAGAGCGAGTTGCATTAAAGAAAAATGTCACTGAACAAAACGTTGTTGAGTTTAAAATGTATCTGCTAATGAGGCTTTGTTCCCGAATAGTTTTTTGTGCACATACGTTTTGGCTTTCACCACCATGATTGTCGATATCCGGGAAGGACCGAATCAGTATTTCATTTTAATAACAATCAGGAAAAAACAGTAATCGTCGTGCATGATATGACTGTAAAAGAGTTGAAAAAATTATGAGGTTCCTTACTATAACCTTGTCGGGTGAAAGGGCTAATTGCAGGACTTCATACGCATTTTTTTGTATACAACTGATCTTCTGTTATAAATAATAATATGTAATTACTTTTTCATTTATACTTTATGCATTTATTCAGAAGGAATTAACTATCTCAAATGGACATCTTCAATGGACATGCGGTGGCATTGCAAAACAATACTATGTTAAACAATGTTATTGAACGACAGGCGGGACGCATTGGTTAGAAAACCAGTGTGTTACGCGTAAAGTAATGGGTTCGATTACCGGTCGGAGCCAAGATTTAGTTTCATAGCTTTTATATGTAAATAGTATTTTTAAATTACAAATATTTCTAAACAAAAAGAGGCGGATATTTGCTCCGGAACTAGTTGTCAGAGTGGTAGGCAGTGCCCAGTCTGTACGGGGTACTACCACCACTTACAAGTAAACAGACCGTTAAGTGAGTTAGACTGCTACTAAAATTAAATAACTGTAAGTAGCAGTCACATCCACTATGCTGGCCTAGTGGGAACCGGAAACTTACAAGCTGATTCTGAAACGCGTCTAAGTCAGTTCACGGTACTACCCCGTACAGACTGGGCACTCTGAAACTAGCCCCGGAACAAATATCCGCCTCCTTTTTAACACGCTTTTATTAGCTTGACTTGTATGTGTGTAACGGAATCTTTCGAATTAATTTTCACCCATTTCTAGAGGTCTGAATAATTTGAAAATGTGTACACGTATTGAAAACCGATGACAATACAATAATTTCATTAAATATTATTTGGACAGCATAGTGACGGTGACTGAGGCAACCGTGAGCTGATTCGGCTTACCATCAGGCGGGTCGAGGGCGGATGTCGAATCGTAATAAAAAAGTACACTCTACCTTTTTAGTCACATAAGCGTGTTTTATTTACTATAGTTTTATTTATTTAGAAATATTTGTAAATAAAAATAGGTAATTATGTATAAAATAAAATAGGTATGGAACTATGGTGACAGATACGACCATCATTAACAAATTGCCAATGGAGATGTGTCCGGTAAAGCATGTAAGAGAAAGGTGTTATTCTGATCTATTACTTTTTCAACCCGTTTATCCTTGTCATCGATTTTACTTTTTAATTCGAATTATTATATTGGATATTAATAACCTAATTATAAATAAATATAAAATAATAAAGTAGATTTATTAATCTTCAAGTGAAGCGCAGTTAAATAACTTTAAGTAGCTAGTCAAAATTGAGTCAGTTTTTTTTATGTACTCGTAAGTGATCAATCGATTAAATAAATAAAGCAAATATCAAATAAGTTATTAAATAAAATCGACCATGCTGTAGTGGTAGTGCAAATGGTCACGCAAACCAAAAGCACGGTTTCAAAACCACTTACTGGTACCAGTAGGTATATTTACTTCGTCCAGTTTCTATAATTGTCGTCTTGTCACGTCTTTTTGTCTCAGGGATAGGCACAATACATCGCCACATAAATTACAATTGAAATACATTTGGTTTGTAACAAACAATAAATTTATCTATAATAGTATAAGCCTAAAATGTTTAATGACGACAGGCGTGGACGAACGGTTTAGCGACTGGTTTGTTGCGCGTAAAGTCCCGGGTTCGATCCCCGGTCGGAGCAAATATTTGTTTCATAGCTTTTATTTGTAATATTTAATAGTATTAAATATTGCAAATATATGTTAATAAAAAAAAAGAGATGGATATTTGCTTCGGGTCTGGTTATCAAAGAGTGGTAGGCATTGGTACCCAGTCTGCCGATCCGGGGTAGTACCACCACTTACAAGTATACAGACCGTGAAGTGATTTGGTCACGTTTCGGGATCAGCTTGTAAGTAGCCGGTTCCATCTAGGCCGGCATAGTGGATGTGATTGCTACTCACAGTTATTGAATTGTAGTAGCAGTGACATTCATTCATGGACCACACTTTGGCTTAACATCAAGCGGGGTGCTGTCATATGTCGAGTCACAATAAAAAAAATAAAAAAATAAAAAATCTCTCCATTCTGAAATCATTATGTCATATAAGACGAGGCTGATAAATAATTTATTGCTTGTGCAAGAAAAAAAAATAGAAACATGTTTAAAGACAAATGGCACCGGAATAGACCTCTGCACCGATAAACTTGTAGTGTCGTGATAGCCGTGGAGTAAGGATGCATGTTGCGAGCCGACCCAATAACAATAAATTTTGTGCGACGTTTGAGCGGTGCCGAGTGGGCACCGGTACCGCTCCTGTCACAGTGGAACTTCTGAAGAGCCGATGGAGACATCATTGTGGGAACCAAGGCGAAAGCACTGCCTTATATCTCACCTTTGTGATAACGTGACACGACACAAGACAAAGCGAAGTAGCTTTTTAATGTTATCGCGAAATAATAAATATGGTGTTAAGGTCGGCCTCATAAGGTCGACTAATAGAGCTGTAAAGTTGTGATATAAACATGTATAAATGTATACGTGTATATAATACCTATTTCCAGTGTTGAACATGTCTCAATTTGTTCATATTTACTGTTCGTTCATAACTTTCACACATTTAAAAAAGATATGCCAAAATTGTTTGACTTTATTCACACATAAAATTCACATATTATTTATATGCAAATCACCTGAGCAATCATAACATAAATTCTTTAACATAATCTGAATGACATTACGCGGAGACAACATGTTTGGGGTCATAACAAATTGTATCACATTCTTTCAATGTTGTCGTACAACTTACATATTTCTTCACATCCCAATTACTACGCTTTATTGAAATGTTTCGAAAAAAATACTGTTGATTTTTTTATAGAAGGGAAGTTGTATCAGGATCGTGGAAAGTAACGCTCAGCTGTCTCTGCCTATCCATGTGGGAATTAGGGCGAAACTGTTAATTATAATGATGATTGAAGAAATTATTTATTAATTAAAATATTGTCTAATAATTAAAAAAATGACAATATACGACCTTTAGTTATCTTCTAATAATGTTATTGATAGACAAAAAGAAAACAAAAAGATGGTAAAAGAGTCGTAGAAACCCATAAAATCATGAGCTGATTCGAAATGTAACCACATTAAGTTATCTCAGAATTATCTGAGTGTGTGTTACAATATTTATTTGTTTCTCACTCGGCGCAGTCTCCGAGAGATTGTGGGCAGAGTGTTCCTCCCAATTAGGTGGTTATTGAGGCTTTACTGTTATCGGGTTAATCTTAAAGCTACCTTCCAATTCTATAGACGAGACAATCGTCATGTATATTATTTTAACAATATCGTTATGATTTATGTTGTTTATTATAGGTACTATGTAAATAAATGTATTAATTTATTCAGAACCGTTATGAGACCTAGAAGGTTGGACCTATATAAAAAAATATTATGCCTTTTGCTTTCTGTAATAACGCCTGGAACATAGAAAATTGAAGATCTCGACAATATCCTAACTCTACATTTTTTGTCTGTCAATACCTAATTTGCAGATATAAAACAATCTGCAAATGTTAGGGTTGCAGATTGTAAACACTGTATAATAAAAAATGTTAGGGTTAAAACCCTATGCGAGATTCTATTAATGCTTATACACTACCCTAATATATAAAATAAAAATGTTACGATATATATTTATATTTTTAAAACTTTATGCACTATGCACGTACTACGAACATAGGCCAGACTATTCTCTGCCAGTCAACCTTAAGGAGCATATATCAACTATTTGGTGCTTGGCGATTAGAGGAGGGAATACTGTGTTTTGCAAAGAAAAAAAAACTGCGTAACTTTTCCAAACTGGTGGTCAATATCTTTTGAATAACTGGATCTACGGTTTTAAAACTTACCAAAGAAAATGTTTTGTTCGATCAATTTCATAAGGTCCAGCCTATAGATACGAAGTGACATCAACCGAGCCCAAAATCGACATTTATTCGAAAAAGGGAAGCTGTTAATAGAGCCATTCAACGTTACCGGCCGAATTATCTACAAAGAGAACCATCGGTGTCAGTCGGAAATATAAATTTATTTGTGGATGTCGAATCGACACGGGCGCCCGCACCTCACTATCTCGACGCGTAATCTTGAACATTGGCGTTAAAGAATTTAAATTATACGCCGATACAAATGAACGGACGTCTTATTTATTAACTTAATCCAAATTATATTGACTTGGTTTTCCAAATTATACCATCATTGTAAGATGATTTGTCCAGTTTAGTCGTCATTATCAACACCGGTTTTATGGATTCATATTACACTTCAATAGAAGTTGATTCACATCGAAATGTTGCTAGATCGTGACGATGTCATCTAATTTATTTGTCAATGACTGTTATGTTCTAACACTTACAAGTAGCATACTTTATTTGAATACTCTGAACACCACCAGCAGAAAATATCTTTTCTAGGTTTTAAGCAAACATTGTTTAATAAATAATAAATAAAATATTGTTGCGGTTTAATCCATTAATAAATCAAATTGTCCCGCCTTTTTCCCACGATCCTTACACAACTCTCTTGCTTCCTTCACATCTACAATTCTCTTCATACAGGCTGTGTGGTTATGGTCACTAGGCCTAGCTTTCTTGAGGATGTCTCCGATTTGGTCGGAAATCACCCTCCTGGGCCTGCCTTGTTTAATCAGATTTATAAATTCCTTTCGTTAATCTGGCGATGACTTTGATTGTCTTAATTTGACATTACAAACACAGCCATCGCGGTTCCGGGGAGAATAAACGTAATAATAAGACTTAAAAATATTTTGTTATACAAAAGTATTTTGTTGACATAATGAAATAGTTAATTTGTAGAGCAATTGAAAAATACAATGCTTGGTTTCACGTGGGTTCTCCTCATGTTATAACCTTGGATCCTTTAAGGAGAGTGCGTGATAGTATATTCGTACCTCTGGCTGCTATAGTGACGACGACTAAGGCAACCGTAAACTTAGTTGGAATTTTCGTTCGTCGATGCTTTTGGTCCTCTTCTTGCTTTATTATCAGGCAAGTCGCGATTAAAATAATAAAACAAATAAACTTATTTCGGACCATTTAAACTCTGTGAGTGACTGCTCGTTTCTTAGTATCGGAGTCTTTCACTAAGTTACAGGATGCTGTTTACAAGTGTTGATTGTACATAAAATGTGATCATGGCTTCCAACCGTGTTCGTATGAAGTCATCGCACTGCCTTATATCACCCGGAGTGTCAAGTTTGTACCATAAATTCCAATTACTAATATTTCAATACACTTTGCCGTGCACTAATTAACCACGGCAACCAATTCACGCATGCGCATCGATCTGCATGCGCCTGGAGACACCATTACTCTGCCCACTTCAATCTTTTCATATTACAAAGTACACTTACGAATCCTAAGAATTGTCTTATTATATTAAACATACAAATTACTTCAGTTTTTAAAGACGATGTAGTGACAAGGATTGACAAAGGAATGATCCGATGATTTGGGCACATGCAAAGGATGAGTGAAAGTAGATTGACGAAAGAAATTTAAAAATCTAATGTGGATAGATGCGTTAAACAAGCCAAATGGGTATTTTCCGACTATATCGGAAACATTCTCAGGAAAGGGTTGCCTAGTGCCCATAACAGTAGAGCTTGTATGAAGAGAATTGTGGATGTGAGAGGAGCGAGGAAGTTTGGCGGAAGGATCATGGCACGTGGCGCTCCTTCTCTCTGCCTATCCCTGTGGGAAAAAGGCGTGACATTGATTGATTGAGTTCATTTTAGTTGTCTGACATACTTATGTGATTTGACTACTGTCAGGAGAAATTTACAAGTGGCAGCAATAAATTGTATTCACACATAGATCATGCTTCAGTTTACCATCAGGCGGTATTTAATAATATAATGACATGCCAAAATCTAAAATAAAGCTTAAATGAATATTATTGACAGAATCTAACATATTTCAAAATGTACATAGTTTAACTTTTTTATTAGTGCGCGTAATAATATGACAGCACGTCACCTGATGTTGAGCTGAAGTGTGGTCCGTGAGTGGAGGTGACTACTACTACTGTTTGCAGTACTAATAAATGCATTCGCATCTACTATGACGGCCAACTAGGCAACTTATAAGCTAATCCTGAAACGCGACTAAGTCACTTCACCGGATCGGCAGACTGGGCAAATGACCTCCAACATGACTGCCTACATCTAACTACTTTGTTTTAGTATGATATTGATATAAGTCCACTCTAAAAGTTTTTACATCAATAGCAGATTGGAGATTTATTACAAGACATCTTCATTTCAAAGCCTATATGCTAATACGTTATGAACGGAGCAATCAGGTTTATTAAGGCAATGGCCTTAGGTTCCATTGAAATAGTCCTACCTGTTATTAGGTTACTGAATTGCATAATAACTATTTCGCATTAATAACTTATATGTAATAATAGTTATAATGATACGACTAAAGTTTTAACCTTAATTATCTTTATTGCAAAAATAACATCACGATGTTAGTCTTTGTTTACGTTTTTCATTTAAAATATTTTGCAAATTTTGAATTTCGTCCGAGACCTTTTCTCCTTGAGCGGGTTTTGTTGTCATACGCTCTTTATTAAGTTTTCGTAGCTCTGCTTTTTCAAACAAATAAGTTATATTCTCAACATTCTTCTCCTCAATGGTCTTTTTATTATTTTGAATTTCTTCTTTTATCAATTTTTGCTTAGTTTCTAATTCTTCTTTCAAATCTATTTTCATAGCATTTAATTTTTCCCGCACCTCCGCCATTGACATTTCACATAACAAACCAAAGCCAGAAGTTTCTGTTAGGTCAATTATTTTTGGAACTCTGGATTTTTTTGCAATCAGTGCTAAAATTTTCATTTCTTTTATCATATTCAGTTTTTCTTCCATCTCTTCATTTCTTTCTTTCTCAATTTGACACCGAAGACGATCAGATTCTTGTTTAATAGAATCTGCGTCTTCTTTCTTTTTCATAAGAATATCATTTTTGGCTTTAATTAAATTTAATTCTTGTACAGACAACATTTCAACAGTTATTCTGTTTTTTTCTATCTGGCTTTGTCGCCATTCTTTTATTTGTTTATTCCACCCCTCTCTTTCTTTTAGAAACTTTTCATATTTTTTCTGGTTTTCTATCTCTAAATGTTTTTTTGCTAGCACTGCTTCTTCAAATGATATTTGACCTAAAAGGCGTTTCTTTTGCACATCCAGTACTCTTTCTTTCTCCCTTTCTTTTTTGGCATTTTCTTCAAGTATGCTGATATTAGTTGTGTTAGTACATCTTTGTAAAATGTTTTCTAACCATTTCACTTCGTTTTGCTCCACGTCATGAACATGTTGATTGAGTCTTTTTATAGATGACACAGTATGTGCAACGTGTACTGGTTCAGATGTGATTTTTTTAATAGTTTTAGTCAAAGGCTTTAAACAACTATTGCGTTCTTCCTGAATACTTTGCATAGTTTTGAAATATTTAGTAGATTTTCCTTGTGCATAGTGATAGTTTTGAGTTTTTACTTCGTTTAATAAACGATTAGCTTTGTCTTTATTTTCATTCTTTTTCTTATTTATACGATGATCTATTTCAGTTTTAGTTAACATTTTATAACGTGATTTTATATTCTTCTCCGGAGATACCAATGAAGAATCTTTGCTATTAGTTATTTGAAGGGATAGTTCCTGACTATCTGAGGGTTTGATCTGAGGTTTTCTAACTAAAAGCTTAGGACCAATAGGTACTGTAGGTTGCTTTATATTACGATTATTCTTCTTCTTGTTATATTCACCATAATTTTGTACCATTTCACTGATGTACGGCTGCCATTCGAAAAGTGGCGCTATGATTCTGTCTGTTATGTAAGTAGCGTCATAACTTTCTTCGGCAAGTTGCGATATCACGTTCAAATTTTCATTATTACTCAGAAAATTTATAAAATGTCGAAGCACATTTTTATTTAAATTGAACATGCTTTTATACAAGGAATTGTGGGTTTCGGTTTTCAAATAAAATATAATAGCGTGAAAATATATCATAAAGTAATCTTGCTCTTCTTCTAATAATTCATTAGAAAAATATGAAGAAATAGAATTAAGAAAAGACATTTGTTTATTAATACTTATAAAAATTTCCACAAGCCATTGTAGTTTTATAGTATTTGTCTCATCTGGATATTTTTCAATATAGAATTCTAAGTATTCATGGGGTGAAATATTTTTTATTGAATTATAAGCCATAAACATCTTACGTACCATTTTAACATTTTCAGATGTATGATAAAACACCATTTTTAATATAAAAAATCACAATAAAACAATAATCTAAATTGACGTATTTGGATGACAATTAGACAAAATGAATTGTTTTTTTTTTCTTTTATTTGGCAATGTTTATTAATTTGCAAGTAAGTGATGTCACGAGGAAATAGCGCCAAATTTAAATATAAAATCCCAGGGCCGACATACGTCAATTATTTTCTGATGAACAAAATGTAGTCGGGTAGTGTTAGTGTTTGTTACCAAGTTACTACCCCAGATAACTAAATCGGCAAAATGAATGAAGGCGACTGGACACCTTACCACCACTTTTTAATTACCAGACCCAGAGAATACATCCACCTCTTGGTCGTCGGTTGTGTGTCGTCTATATACACCGTTATCATTACTATCATATAACAAAATCACTTATTTACTTATTTAGTAATATCTTTATTACTTGTGGAGTTACGATTGTAGATGGAGTGGACAATAGGGGAGAGGCGGGTAAGATCATCATCATAGAAGATCCTGTTTCTATGAATAAGCGATTTGACGACAGGCTTGGCCGATTGTGCAACGATTGGTTTGTTGCGCATAAAGTCCCGGGTTCGATTCCCGGTCGGAGCAAATTTTATAGTTTCAATTTATAATATTTAATAATATTAATTAATGTGAATATTTGTTAATTAAAAAAAAAGACGTGGATATTTGCTTCAGGGTCTGGTTATCAAAGAGTGGTAGGCAGTTTTACCCAGTCTGCCGATCCGGGGTAGTACCACCACTTACAAGTATACAAACCGTGAAGTGATTTGGTCGCGTTTTGGGATCAGCTTGTAAGTTGCCGGTTTCAACTAGGCCGGTATAGTGGATGTGAATGCTACTCACAGTTATTGAATTGCTGTAGTAGTGACATCCATTCATGGACCACACTCCAGCTTAACATCAAGCGGGGTGCTGTCATATGTCGAGTCACAATAAAAAAAAGCAAAAAGAGTCACAAAAGCAAAAACACTTTAGTAGTATATAGAGAGTTGTGTTAGGATCGTGGCAAGTGGGGTTCCATTGTCTTTACCTATCCCTGTGGGGAAAAAACGTGACAATTTGATTGATTAAAATAATAATAAGGATGGTCTAACTTTTGGTTGTAAAAAATAAATAAATTTGTATCTTAAATCTTTTATTTAATTTTATTATATTTTAAGCGATAATTAAAAGTTTAAAACCAAGTTCTTCAATTACGAGTATTATATGGTCAAAAATTAGTTACGTCTCGTTAGGTAAAACCTTTCCATGGAAATTTTATAAAGGCAAAAGGATATATATAGAATAATGAGTATTCAATATATTCTGTCATTTTCTTTATCAGTACACAGCTTTTTTGCCAATGCCCATTTACAACACGACGGATTCTGTAGGTGATTCCTATATGAAGGCTGATTTGCATTTTCATTGTAGGAAGATAATAGTGGAAGTGAAGGAAGTGAGAGAGTTGTGTTAGGTTTGTGGATAGTGACGCTGATCATTACGATGAAGTAATAATTGGTTATAGATTTAATTTTATAATTAATTGGTGGTATATTTAATTACAAAATTAGGTAGCACGTTTTCAAGGTGCCTGTCATTAATCAATCACCCATAATAGAGGATATTTATTCGATACTTTTGGGCGTGGCTCATTTCACGAATACGCAAGTCATAGGAGACCTCTTAAAATATAATAATCGTGTTAAACGCAACCATAAAAGCCATATTCGATAAGAAGAATTTTAAATGGGTTCTCGCCTTGTTATCTCGGCTGCTTTGTATTTTAGTAACTAGCTGTCATGTCATGTGAGTGTGATTTTTGTACCAACACCGCCTTTCAATATTAGTTTGTAGTTGCAAGCGGTAGTTGCTTGAATAAAAAATAATTGTTTTTAACACAACCTAGAAACTAGTCTCATTTCCTTAGTATAAGATTATAAAGAGTATTTTGTTTAATTTTTTGTAATATATTTTTTGTGAATTTAGACTCGACATCTAACCACGACTTGATTGATCATAAGCAAATGGAAGTTTAGGAGTGGCGTCGACTGTAAAATTGATTCAGGGTTGCTATGGCTATGACTATGCTATGCTATTCACTATGACGGATAATTTTAAACCAACAGTAAAATAGGGTTGTAAGAAAGAAGTATTGCGGATGTGAAGAAAGTTATCACGTCGTGGTTATATCAGATAGTGGCGCTCCATTATCTCTGCCTATCCACGTGGACTGTAAAATGTAATAATTCGATTAATTTTTTTTTACTTAAATAAAATGGTATTGGTACTGGGGTATAATATTACAACTTTACCGTTGCTCTATCTTTGAAAAAATAGGACCTGAAAAGCATTATAAACCTGAAAATTCTGTAGGTGAATACGCTATTATATCTCTAAAACTGCAAAACGAGTTACTTAAATATTTGTTACTACATTGCTCAAAGCTTAGAGAGCAAACAATTAAAGCAGTTTTGTAATTTTTTTATAATATAAATATTTTTTATTGATTTTTTTATTAGGTTTATATTTACATACGTCAATAAGTTTTGAAATACAATACTTAAGTTAAATTTAATGATTAAACTACCAATATGTTTTATTACTTTTAACACTTAATAATTATGATCACTACAATCGACAGCTTTGTTATTACTTGTTATATCAATATTCATACATATTTCATTGGATTTAGGATTCATTTTCCAATGCAGCTGTTAGTACGTTTGTGATTATTTAAAAATGAATAAGTAAACTTTCAACACATTGTATTCTTGAGAGTGAGAAAGCGGTGGCTTATTGACTCTGTCACAATTAATTCAACTTTTAAAACACAAATCAATTTCAATATAATATTAGCTGTCAGAGTATGTCAAATTAACGACGATAATGACCCTACCATAAATTTCTTTCACACGTTTAATTAAATGTATAATAATTTTTTCGAAGGCTTTTGTTATCAATTGTATTAAATTTTTGGCTTTTTTTTATAGATAATTACAGTGATAGTTTTCAAGTTCCTTTTTATTCGAGTTGATTATAAAATACATGAGTATTTAACGTCAATTAAATATTACAAATAAAACTTATTATCATCTTCGTTAAGTTACATACTTATGTCATTGTCATAATTAAAGTAGTAGAAGATCTTGCAAGAGTTTCTTTTAAGAATTTAAATTACTTTTGTGTTTTAAAAATTGTGTAAGGATCGTGTGCATCATCGTGGGATCAAGTGGCATTTCATTGATTTCGCCTGTCCTCCCAGGAAATTGATTTTTGACGAAGTTGCGATTAGATAGGAAAAACTTACATCTCTATTGCATTTATGTGTTCGTTTTTAAAGAACAGTCTCGTTTAACAAATCGTGTTTCGCTGACAGCAGTTGTTTGATTTCTGAACCAAACCCTAGGCAACGGAAGGGCAAAGGCAAAGTTAAAGCAGGACTCAACAAAACGTTTTGCAAAAAAAAAAACAATGATAAATATGAAGATCGGTAGAACAATATTTTCTGAAATCGTTTAGTGTGTCGGAAACAATTAGCAAGCTGAGAGTGTAAATAGCAACGTCGATTTTCCGTTGATTGTAGACACACCTTGCTGACACCTGCAGTGCGCTACTAAAGATTTTAAAAACTTCTTAAATACTTTTTTATTATAATTGCATATTTTTTTACTGTGACACGACGTCTGACTTCGACCCGCCTTATGATAATCAAGAGGAGGTCCAAGAGTGACGACAACTGAAAAAACCGAGTTAGTTCACGGATGCCTCAGCCGGCCCCGTCACTATGTCGGCCAAAGATGCTTCTTCACGCATCGCTTGAAGGATGCAAGGTCATAGGATGGAGAAAACACATGGGCTGGCAAAGCATTCCACTTGTCGATTGTTCTACAAAGAAAAGACGCACTGAACTTTTTAGTTCGACTGCCGATTCGGTCGATATATGAAATATGATTTACATATGTCATCAAACCCGGGATGAGAGTTAAAGTAATTTCACAATAATTTTAACGAGTCGAATGAAAAAATTAACATTAAATATTTACTTATACGACATCCTTTCGCGTATTGATATGCATCTTAATTGATTCCTCAACACATTAGGAAAGATTACTTTTAATTACGAACACGCAGGTTGATATCCTTTACGTATTCGCAAAAGCTTCGATGAGATAAAAAAAATCAAGGAGTATAAATTCTAAGTGGAAGGTTCGTTGAAGGCAGTTACGCTCGTCACGAAAGGTTATAGCTTGGTTATTTATTGGCCCAATGGCTCACGATTCTTAAGCACCCAATGTTGTTACACTCTTTATTATCTCTGTATTATTACACTTTTTGTTGTTGTGGCTTCACATGTGACAGCATCCCGCCTGATGTTAAGCTGGAGTGCGGTCCATGAGTTATAGCAGTCGCATCCACTATGACGGCCAAGTTGAATCCAGTAGCTTAAAAGCTGATTCTAAAGCGACTAAGTCATTTCACGGTCTGTATACTTATATACTATGCTGTTAAAATAAGAATAGGACGGGCTGTTGACTAACTTCACTTAACCAATTCAAAGGTGTCATTTTCTTGACGGTCCGCAAAGATAAAGATACCATACTAAAGTAAAGTTGGTTGGAGAATTAGACGTCACAAAATGGCGCCGATTCCGTCCTATTCTTATTTTAATCGCATTATATACTCGAAGTAGCACATATTACTCTGA
Organism: Tinea trinotella; assembly: GCA_905220615.1. Lineage (NCBI taxonomy): Eukaryota > Metazoa > Arthropoda > Insecta > Lepidoptera > Tineidae > Tinea > Tinea trinotella. The sequence continues at coordinate 7,422,025 of HG992310.1, forward strand.
ATGTGCTACTGTTATATCAGACTGGGCACCACTGCCTACAGGTGTTTTGATTTGCAGCCTACCAATTGATCATGATACATATTGTACAATTCTTCTTATTATTATGAATTTTTCATTATTTTTTACCTACGTAGCAATAAAACTAATCTTATGCAAAGCGTAGCGACAGGCGATACAGGCGTGGACGAACGGTTTAGCGATTGGTTTGTTGCGCGTAAAGTCCCGGGTTCGATCCCCGGTCGGAACAAATATTTGTTTCATAGCTTTTATTTGTAATATTTAATAATATTAAATATTGCAAATATTTGTTAATAAAAAAAGAGATGGATATTTGCTTCGGGTTTGGTAATCAAAGAGTGGTAGGCAGTGGTACCCAGTCTGCCGATCCGGGATAGTACCACCACTTACAAGTATACAGACCGTGAAGTGATTTGGTCACGTTTCGGGATCAGCTTGTAAGTTGCCGGTTCCATCTAGGCCGGCATAGTGGATGTGATTGCTACTCACAATTATTGAATTGTAGTAGCAGTGACATTCATTCATGGACCACACTTCGGCTTAAGATCAAGCGGGGTGCTGTCATATGACGAGTCACAATAAAAAAAAAAAAGTTGTGTAGGTATGTATGCAGAATCGTAGCGTGCCTTGACGGGGCCCCGTATAAAAAATTGTTTCGGGGCCCTTAGGGAGGGTAGATTTCTCACAAAAGAAAAAACAAGCCCTTGTATCTATGTCTATTTCTGTCTTGATGTACGAAATTACATGGTAAGATTGGAATACAATATTTCTTCAAGACATAGTGGTGCGCCCTCTGATATATAAATATTAATTTAAGTACACTACCGCGATTAACTACTGTTTCTTTAACTTGTTTGTTGATCAACCGAACTATGCAACAACTAATCTTATTGAAAGAAGTTAAATATAATGTTGAGATGATGTAATATGTTATAGCTTGAGGGTTTGTTTTAAAAAAATACATTAATAAACGAATTAAATTATCACACTAAAATTCATACTCAATTTTCTGATTTCCCGGCACAACTCACTTGCCTTCCTTACACCCTTCCTTTCATAACCTTTATGAAAATGGGACTGCTGACACCTACATCTACCAATTCACCAACTTATTCGTAAGTACTAGATATTATAAGGCGTATTACATTCATATCTGTCTGATTATCAGATACAAAAGTAATTTCAATTTGACTTCTCATCCGTATTACGAAATACGATAATAACGATTCTAATTAATTACATTTATTACTATTAGTAACCAATGTATGGACGCTTCTCGTAAGGTTATTGAAATCAATCTCCGCATTAGTTGAAAGCATAACTTGTGAGCACGTCTGTCTCATCTTTCTTTGATTGAATCTTATTAAACGCAGCCCACCTAAGGAGATTGTCCATCAATCACGGCAGCCAGTTAAAAAGGATCTTAACAAAGAATTATGACTCTCGATGCAAGCGCGCTACTATGTAGTAGAATTATTACTTCGATTTAATGATCGCACAGTGATTAGAGATTGCCCCCTTCTTACCTCTATTGCTTTATTACATGAAACTTAAAGAGGGAATATGGCCAATAATGTCTTAAGCCGTATTCTCTGAACATTTTCTTTTTAATATGATAGTTACCGCCAATTTGCCAACTTTCACAAGTTACCGCCATTATAGAAAACACATGGGTGCTAATGTAACACAGAAAAGAATGGAGTAGCAAAATCTATTATAATCTTAATTATGAAAGTTAATTCTACTGTACACTTAATACGTCTGTACACTTGTGGTACTAACCCGGATCGGCAGACTGGGCACCACTGTCTCCTACTCTTAAATAATGACAAACACAAAAGACTATACAACTCACGGTGCCTACACTGCAACAAAAAATTTAGTAGTAGAACAAATAATATAATAGTAAGGAAAACATTATTATAATAAGATTTTAAACGTTTCTAGCGTTAGACGCGTCTTCTGACTTCGACTTGCCTAAAAATCAAGGGGACGAGAAGAGCGCTGACGACTGAAAAACCCATCTCATTTTACGGTTGCTTTAGTCGCCGTCACTATACCGGCCACTATTGAATTTTGTTAATAATATTTACTATGTAGGTATGTGTCTGTAAGTTTGTGCGCGAACATTAGAACATTACCTCATTTATAATTTATAAACAGTAATTTTTGCAATTCACTAAACATAGTTTTTTGGTTAATTTAATCTGCACATTTTCAAAAGATTTGCAGCAACCGTAATAGAAGACTGATGTTTCTACTTATTCTATTATTTATTATAATTAATTATTCAACTTAGAATTGAACTTATGATTTGTATCGCCATTTGCGTCATTAAACAATTTGCGTGCGTCGTATTTAAAATTTCTCAAATACACTTGAAATTAATTAATCAAACGCGAGTTCTCTTAGATTGTGCGCGAACATTGAAAAATGAATTAAACCAATTTTATGCGTTTATTTTGGTTTTGGTTTTAAAATTTAATTTTATAATTCCGACGTTTCGAGAGCTTTGCAGCCATCGTGGTCACAAAATAAAATAAAATTGTAAAATCATAAAATTGTTATTACAATTTGTATAAACAAATTGTATAAAGCATAAAATTTGTTTAATTAATTAAACGCGAGTTCGTTATAAAATGATGTACAAAGTGGCAGAATATATAAATTGGTTAATGTTATTTATTTGTTTAGTAATTTATATAAGGTTAGTTACTGTTTTATTGGTATATTAAATCAGTCCCCAATAAGGCAGCCATTCATGTTTATTTTTACGAAGTTTCTGCTTGGAATGCTCAATAAATTACTTACTTGGTCACTTTTATCACGGCCACGGTTGTATTTATCGATCGTTAGTAGAAATATGGATATTATATTTCTTTCATTTTATAATCACTACATTTTACTATTTTACTAGGTATTTACATTATTTTCCATGTCGATAATATCGTGGCATAAATAATAAAAAACAGAGACAATTATTTTGTTATAGTAAATAAATATATGTCAGAATTGGATTTCTAAAATACTGTTTAGATAGTATTTTCTTAAATTTTGCGCGAACATTGATTATTGATTTAAACAAATTTTATGCGGCTTACTATTGCGTTTATTTTGGTTATTGATTATAGAAATTTTTTAGTCTCTCCGTGACCAAGATGGCTGCAAAGCTTTCGAAACGTCGGAATAATAAAATAAATGTAAAAACTAAACTAAAATAAACGCGATAGTAAGCCGCATACAAATTGTTTAATTCAATACTGTTTATATTCTTGGACACAGAATTGGACTTTTAAGAGTAGTAAGCAGACAGTTGGTAGTCTTTTGTCCAGTCTGCCAATCCGGGGTAGCGCCATCATTTTAAAGTGCACAGACTATTCGTATAAAGTGACTCTACGTTTCGGGATTTAGTTTGAAAGTTACCGTTCAATCTAGGCCAGCATAGAGGGTGCGACTGCTTCTTTTAGTTATTTAATTGTAGTAGCAGTCGCCTCTCCTTAACACTTATAATTATTAACACTTATAATTATTAACACTTTTTTATTATTGTGACACCACATCTGACCTCGACCTGCCTGATGATAAGCAAGAGGAGGCGCAAGAGTGACGATGACTGAAAAAGCCGAGTCAGTTCACGGATACAAAGAAAAGACGCACTGAACTTCTTAGTTCGACAAAAAATAGTTCGGTTTTTTATTTGACGTGCTAAAAAGTAAATAATAAATATAAACTAACTGTGCCTTATTATTCTAACAAAAATGGTTTCAAAAGGGTGACTTTTTAATGGTGGTTTGAATATATTTTTCTATTTTAATATCTATTATAATTTTAAAGTATAAGTTTTAAATAGCACATAAAAGTACAACAGAAACAGATCGATCAAAGTACAAACTGGTATGTCAAAGATACATTGTTAGCGGGAGCATTAGGTTTGAACTATTTCTACCTAGTGGTATAGTAACCATGGTCGCCTTATAGTAAAATTTTAACAACAAATTATGCAGCACCGTGTATAGTACACGGCGCTACAATTCCCCCACAACCTCAGAAAATTTTCACAAAGAGAAAATTTTGAGGTTATAGGCAACATCTCTTCTCTTTCACATGTTAATCACACATCATTCTATACTGAAGTTCCGCCATCTCATATAAGGAAAACCTAAATTTATAATTTAATTAACAATATTAAATATATCTACAACATTCTTTCACACAATCACAAAGTGGCCAGACTTGATTCGAGTTTATTGATTGACAATCGCAAGGTTCGATTAGTTTAGTTGTGATTAAAAACTCGCGATTCGATATAGGCATTAACTTTACACGGGCACTAAAAGTAAAACCAACGTCAATTAACTAACGTTTGTTAGTTATAAATAATTTTAATTTATAATATACTTATAATGTAAATTAAGAGTTTAAATTATAAAAAAGATAATAAGGGTTTTTTTCATCTTTATTTTGTATGGACAACGCACTGTTTAATTTTTCTTAGTATTTTACCTAATGTTTATAATATAATATTATATCAACCAATGCCACGCCTTTTTTCTTACAGGGATAGGCAGAGACAATGGAGCGCCAGTTGCCTCTATCCAATATAATAACAATAAATATTAGATATTGTTATTTATTGTTAATAATATTATGTTGGATCGTGGCAATTATATTATTTTATTATACTTATAAAATTACTTTTCATTTTTATTAAGAGACTATTATACCACTTCCAACTTTTTGTAACAGATCCCTCAGTACCGCGAATACCTGGGATTCTTAGGATATCCCTTCGCAGCGACTTAAACCTCAGGGATCTCATCAAGCGGACCATTAAGACTCGCATCCCATTAAGACTTCACAAACCTGGCATCCTGACGATTTTTCGCATTGTTACTTCTTACTAATTCGCTCTCACGCGAAGTGCTATTTACTCTTCAGATATTGCCAAGAATAATCTGAATGCCCTGGATTTTCACAACAACGAGCTGTCCGAGTAATACATAGGAGATGCTAAGGTTAGGAAACTCTCTGGGGCAGCCGGGAACTGACTCGGTTAATCCAGTCGTCGTCACTCTTGGACTTCCTCTTGCTTATCATCAGGCGAGTCGAGGTCAGATGTCGTGTCAAAATAAAAATAAAAAAATCTTTAATTTCGCAAAGACATGGCATTCATCGCCTATACTCGGATAAATCATCGGATAACTCTTTGACTTTTTACTATCGTGACTCCCACAGGTCGAGAGAAGTTAACAATTCAGCGCGTCTTAAACGGCCGAATTAAACTTTTCTTTGTCTAATAATCGACAAGTGCAATAGTACTACCGGCCGGCGTAGTGACAACAACTTACTAACTGGTAAGTAGATGTTACAGGTCGCTTCACAATAAAAAAAATGATTGATCTTTATTTACATACCCATAATGTAGTACTAGTTACTATCTTATTTTCATGCAACTTGGATTGTTTACAAATACAAACCAAACCTACTTTGGTGAATTTTAAAATATTAAGACAAAGGATTCAAATTTATTGTACTTTTAAAAGCAGCATGGAAAAAAGTAACCTTAATCTAATTGATATGTTGATATTGTGATGAATGTGAAGCGACATGAGCCAGCTGCACTTTCATAGCCACGGAATAAATCTCAGTAACTTTTTTATTGAGGTCCAAAAAATTTTGATCAAGACGAACCATTCATGTATAATTGGGTTCAGTGCCTCACTTTAATATATGAGTCCCCGGACCAGAGAGTTTTTATAGAGAACATAAACAGTTTTTTTACGATGTTTTTGTACACATCCTTTGAAGGTTAAATACCATTTGTAGATAAGCAATGTTATATCAATAAATACATTGGATTCATTTAATTTAAACAAATTATTTATTAGGAGTATATGTTTAAAATAGACCTGCCTAACTATGGAAGTACCTACTACTACTTAATTATTAGTTTTTTATTGAAGGAAGCAAGGGAGTTGTGTAAGGATCGTGGTAAGTGGCGCTCCATTGTATCTGCCTATCCCTGTGGGAAAAAGGCGTGACAGTTTGATTGATTGATTATTGGGAGTCGACATCTGACCTTGACCTGCCTGATAATGGATAATCAAAGTTCAAAAAGGCCGACGACTAAAAAACCGTCTCTGTTGATGGCTGCCTCAGTCGCAGTCACTATGCCGGACATAGTTGCTACTACAGTTATCAATCAATTGATTAAATTGTCACGACTTTTTCCTGGAAGGATAGGCAGTTAGTGCAATAGGATATGCGAGTCTAGTTGGAATCGGCAACATTTAAGTTTATCCCGAAACGCGACTGAGTCACGACTTGGACTGTACATTTGAAAGTGGTCATTCGCCTAGTAGCAGACTAGGCAAATGACCACCAATAGTCTAACTATTTAAAAGTCGACCGGCGTAAAAATCTTTCAATTGTGATTATGTTATTATTGAAACTCAGGAATTTTGACTTTGACGAAGTTATCTTTTTTAATATTGGGGATAGAGTCTCTACCCGTAACTTAATATTAGCTAGTTGTCTAGTTAAGGAGGCAATAATAAAACCCAGCTACCATAACCATCTAAAACCTTTAAAGGCATATTCTTAAGTATGGCAATTAAAATATAATAATTACGAACGGTTAAGTGCGAAAACCCATAATCAATAGGCAACCGCTTGCAATACCTAAACCAGGAAATTATTACTTTAATAAGCCAATTTATAATAGTTAACTGCACCAAGGCAATAAGTAGATAGTGGAAGATTTTATTGTCTACAAATACATAAAATGAGATGTAGATGTAGAGGATGTAGTGACAAGGATTGATGAAGGAATGTTTCGAGGGTTTGGGCACATGGAAACGATGAGTGAAAGTAGATTGACGAAAAGAATTTATAAATCTCATGTGAATGGATGCGTTAAACGAGGCAGGCCGACCAAATCGGAGACATCCTGAAGAAAGCTAGGTTGCCTAGTGTCCATAACTATAGAGCTTGTATGAAAATAATTGTGAATGTGAAGGAAGCGAGGGAGTGGTGTCAGGATCGTGGCAAGTGGCGCTCCATTGTCTCTGCCTATCCCTGTGGGAAATAGGCGTGACAATTTGATTGATTGATTGATTGAAATACATCAAATTTTGCGTCATACTAATTAGTTAAAATATACTCGAAACGACCTCTTCGTTGGGACGATATGGTTGATCGTTATTTTGGGAATGGTAAAAAAGTTTATTGTACCTGAATAATTAAAATAATCTGTTAGAAAACCTTATTGGAGCTGCCTAATTAAAGGAGTGTTATTACTATCCGAGGTATTGATCGCTACTTTAAAATTTATATTTCATTTGAAATGAATAGAGTAGCTATTTATTTAAAAATATTAACTAGGCATAGCGCCTAACCGAATATGTTCCTGTAGGTTAGTTTAGCCTACTGTACCATAGTTTTAGTATGTTCTTCTTTGTTATTAAATATTAATAGATCACCAGATCAGCAATTAATCATTCATAGACCGCCCCAGGGATCTTCACAGTTAAGTGGCCTTCTGAAGGCGACCTGCACTGCATCCGTCAGTTTCCTGCTACCTTTTGAAAGAGATTTATAAATGAGAGGCGAGTAAAAGTTTTTTTTTTCATTGTGACTCGACATATGACAGCACCCCGCTTGATGTTTAGTTGGAGTATGGTCCATGAATGAATGTCGTTGCTACTTCAATTCAATAACTGTAAGCAGCAATCACATCCACTATGCCGGCCTAGTTGGAACCGGAAACTCATAAGATGATCCCGAAACCCGACTAAGTCACTTCACGGTCTGTATACTTGACATAAAAAGATAATTCCAGAACCATAAGAGCCCGTAACCAAAGAGCAAGTATAAAAAGATAATATGAATGTAAAGGAAGCGAGAGAGATATGTCGTGGTAGTGGAAAATAGTGCTTTATTGACTCTCTCTCTTCCTCTAGAGGCGTGCAATTTTGAATAAATAAATTAAAAATGTATTTAATTTGTCATTTAAAGCCAAACCATTTTTTTAAGATTAATATATCGATACCTATATTTACAGATGTTTTCCTTTCCATGTTTTTCAGAGACATCCTCAAGAAAGCTAGGTTGCCCAGTGCCCATAATCATAGAGCTTGTATGAAGAGAATTGTGATTGTAAAGGAAGCGAGGGAGTTGTGTCAGAATCATGGCAAGTGGCGCTTCATTGTCTCCGCCTATCCCTGTGGGAAAAAGGCGTGACAATTTGATTTGATGTGATTCCTTAGCCGTCGGTTTTAGATTTATACTACTTAAGAATTATTTATTAATTTTATTTTTACAATTAAAAATACCATCTCCATACATGTCTGTGTCCTTATGAAATTGTATCATAATATCGAAAAGCAGTCTTTTTAACGCGTGCTAATGTATCGATAAGGCTTTGTGAGGCTTCGTTTTCATTTCAGCATACAATTAGCAAAGGCGTGAATAAACCAGTTGACGTAATTACACGAATTCTTAATAGCTACTTTAGTACACTACAAAATGTTTTTATTCCTCTATTGAAAGCAATTTTGCCATTCCAACGAATTGAAAACATTTTGCACTAATTTGTCTCCTTGTTATCAATAGTAATTAACGCCAGAATGTCATTTTATCAAACATTAGCGCGGCTTTTAATGTAACGTGTCTAAATGTTCAATAAATTTCGCTTTAATGCCAATCTGACAAATTCTTTAAGTGTGGCTAAGTGTTAATGTATTCTAATAATAATTAATATGCATAACAATAATATCTAATAAAATAGATATATAAACCAGAGGTGAGAGGAAGGGTAACGCGGGGTCGAATCAGAAGATGTCTTTTCTGATCAAATCGGGTGCATTCTTAAAAAAGAAGATGTTCGCACTGTCGACCTTGCGACAATTTTATATTTAAAAAAAATGTGGATTTGTTAAAAGCAGAGAGTTCAGAGTCGTTAAAAGTAGCGCACAATTATTTATTTATTAAGACTTAACTGATCTAAAGCCAAAGCAAGTCTAAGATCGCCGTCAACTGAAAAACCTATACAGGCGCCGTCAATAGCCTATACGTGTTGTATAATTATTTTAATTTTATTTGAATTAGAGTGGCAGAAGACATGTAATAATATGTATGAACTAATATCAATGAGTTGTGTCAGAATCGTGGCAAGTGGCGCTCCATTGTCTCTGATTATTTCTGTAGGAAAAGGGCTTCATGTTGGTGTGTATGTTTTTGTATTCATTAGTGAATAGTATATAGATATAATAGTATAAAGTTATTATGGTTATTATTTTTTAAATTAATATTTGCATTATTAAAAAACAAAAGATGGTATATAATGTAGATAGTGAACATGAATGTTGCGCTTTAGAAAGTGTGTTCCGCTCCTGTTCGTATATAAAGCATAATTGCAATTCGAGTGCAAGACAAAGGCTTTCAACAGCCTACAAAAATGCTATTCAAAATTTTCCAAACGGGTTCCACTTGAAGTGAAGTTCATTAAAGCATAAAATTACATTGTCTCCCAGACATTGTCGGGTGGCAATGAACTACACTTTGACATAAAATCGCTTTGGATGTTATAAATCCATTTCATTACCTTAATAAAGGATGACTCAGGTATTTCGATTGGAGCATCTCTTTCTCATCGCCTCACATTTAAGTGTGATAAGCTATTATTATATTATTAGCGTAAGCTATGATTAAACCATTTAAAGTGATATATGGATATGGTTTATTTATTTTTAGATTTTTGTCACTACATTTAAATCAGCTTTTATTACGTAAGTTGTGCACGACGCCTCACATGTAAATATAGTTTATTAATTAATACGACATTGCATTTTGTATATAGATAGGGTTTAATCCAAATAGTCAAATAGTTCGCAAAGTAGGATCGAGTAGGAGTGCCCCGTAGCGGCCTACCGTACGATAGAAGCGACACCGCGCGCTTATAAATAGGACGCACGGAGCGCGACCGGTCAATGCGCCGCCCGCACCCGTTGAGAGAGGACGTCGTCGCTGTGCCCATCGTCGCTACGCCCACGCCATAGAAGAACAAAGGACCCTTGAACGCCATAGAAGATCAAAGGACCCTTGAAGGATATCTTGAAGGCTTCACGTCGCGTCAAGAAAGAAACTGGGCACAGCATTCCTCTCTCACAAACAGCTCTTTTCAGAGCTACTACGCCTTATACGGGTGCTAAAACAGCTCTTTTCAGAGCTATCGACAGGACGGCGCATTTCTTCGGTTTCTGCTCTTGACGTCACTTCAAGTTTCTCTGCTCTGGTTGTCAATGTAGATAGATAGTCGCAATGTCATAGGTAGGCGTTTAGTTATAAGCAGTCGTACGTTAATAGGTAGGCGTTTAGTTATAAGCAGTCGTACGTTAATAGGTAGGCGTCCTAGAGATAAGTCGTCTTACGTTAATAGGTAGGCGTCCTAGAGATAAGTCGTCTTATAGTAATAGATATGTCGTTTAGTTATAAGCCGTCATATAATTAAATAGGCGTTTTAGATATAAGTCGTCTAGTTATAAGTCGGTTAAAAACATAGTTAATAAGACATATCTCACATAGTTATAAGTAGACGTCTAGACTTAAGTCGCGTCACGTTTAACCTAATAATCACACATAGTTATCACATACTAGATTAGCATAATATGATAGTGTCAATAGATAATAATATAGCTCGCCACAAACACTAAATGTTCGTAAGATAGATTTCGCCTGCTTCAGGGAAATATAATAGTTAGGGCTTAAATTATTGAGTTCGGTTCTTTCTAGAACAAATAGTTTATCTACCAGGGTCGATAAACGTACCGAATCACATAGATGTGTGATTTGGTAGCATAGTTTATCAAATCATGTTATAACAAAGAATAGAATACATGGATATGTGATTTTGATCACATATTTATGTTTATAGAACAGGAAAACCTGCAATGGCCGTTTTCTAGTACAGCGTGGTATTTTACAATAGAAATAGAAATAGCCAATAGAAAAATACCACGCTAAGGTGCAATAACGGCGCGCTGCTTTCACGCCATTGGCGGATAATGCAAGCGCTGCCATTGGTCGGCACAATAGACTAGAAACTTTGCCATTGCAGTACCAATAGTTCTTATCGTATTACCTATTATTTTATGTGGAATAGCATAGTTTTAATATAGAATGATAGACGAAGTCTCATTTTATGTAAGTACACTAAAATAAAGGTAATAATATATCATAGTCAGCGTTAAGCTTGCTAGTATGTTCGGGCCTAATTATAGAGTTTTCTACTTTAGGTCATAGTATTTAGATAGATTATAGCTCCTACTACACTTATAGATAGATAAATTGGTAAAAGTAACCAATGTAAAGTGTATAGAGCTACTTAAGCATATAGGATTATTCGGACGCGATTTAAGGCTAGGAATAGAGTTTATAGACATTGTAAATAGGAAAATAGTATAGATTTAAGCTCTTGGCATATAGGTAAGCACTTAGTTAATTATATTGTGTAATAATAAGCTTAGAGCTTAAAATAGTTATATAGGATAGTTAGTTCGATATTACTAGATTTAAATATAAAATAGATTGTTTAATAGTTTTAGATCTAGTAATAAGTGTAAATAGTGTAAGAAAATTGTAATTATTATAAATAAATAGCATTTCGTGCAATTTTCTTATCCCCATTCTTGGTTGATCGGCGAATACTCGACGCTCATTGGCTCTCGCGTCGCGGCATGCGAGAGTCACCGAGCGCCGGGAGAGGTGGCGTATAAATATAGGCGGCCTAGCACGCAAAAATCAGTTCGAAGATCGCCACCGCCGCACACGCCACCTCACCGCCATCCGACCAAGACTGGGGACTATAGAAGAGGAACGAAGCCTGAACTCTCAAGATCTGGTGTTTCATTTCATCGCTTCACCACCCATCGTGCACCCCGGCATTTCTTCGGTGCATCGGACCGTTCGTCGGCAAGCCCAAACTCACCGGTACTCTCCAGCTCTAGGCTAACTTACGTTGGTCCTCTGGAGAGACCACTGGTGAGCGCGGGAGTCAGCCTGCCGTAGAATTGGAAACCCGTAGATCGACTTTCGTCGTCACGGCTGAGCTCGTCTTTCGACGGCCGCGTTTCCAAGTTCTGCGGAGGTTCGATTTAGTCGACCCGGTCCCGCACATTTTGGTCCTTCGAGCCGGATCCGTGCACGATGCCGATCACCAGATCGAAGAGGGGGAGGGACCAAGACGAGGCTTCACACGCAGAGTCATTCGACATCCCGTCGTCGCGAGACTATCGCCCTGTCAGACGCACGCCACCGATGACCCCTGCACCGCTCGCGCCGCGCGCTACATCGCCGATGCCACAAGCAACCTCGTCAGCGCCGCGCAAGACCTCGTCAGCGCCGCGCAAGGCCTCGCCAGCGTCGCACAAGACCTCGCCTGCGCCGCGCACAACCTCGCCAGAGCTGCGCACAACCTCGCCAGAGCAGCGCACAACCTCGCCTACGATACGTACAAGCTCACCGACGCCACATGTTTCAACACACGAAATCACATCTCAACACGAGCTACGTGTCGCACCTACATCGTTTGAACACTACGCATCTACGCCAACCGCCTCAATACCTGCGCCGTCAGCCTCAACTTATGACATGGCCGCGCCGCAACATAGAAAGAAGAGATCATCAAAAGAGGGACGAGACGAAAATCGCCGACTCGCCCAAGCGCTAGAAGATATAGCTCTAGCTCAACTCAAGCTGTGCGAACTCCGAGCACATAGATTACAACTCGAGGCCTCCGAGTCAGAAGAATATAGCTCCAACGAGTCACAGCAAGAAGACGATATCTCTCAACACTCTGTCAACAAGTCTTGGTCGGATGGCAGAGTCACGGCGGAAGCAAATAGAAGAAGCACCTCACACTCACGAAAAGAAGTGAAATCGCTTATTAAGGAAGAAAGGGACAAATGCAAATATAAGGCATCGCAACCGAAGTCGGAAGAGCTGAAGCCGACCGAACAACCTCCTACGAACCCTCACGGATCTTCGCAAGGACTCACAGACTTAGCTATGGCAATTACACAAGCTTGCCGTATCAGTCAACCCACGCAAAATGTCACAAGATATACAATGGACCTCCCACCATTCAACGGTTCATATACACAATGGTTGACGTTTAAAGCAGCATTCGATGAGTCAGTCGAACACTTGTCAAAGGTCGAGAACACGGCCCGTTTAAGAAGAGCCCTGAGAGGAAGAGCGAAGGAAACAGTGCAGCCCCTATTAATAGCGAATGCCGACGCTCGAGAAATCATGATAGAATTAGAAGAGAGTTTCGGACGTGCAGACGCCATCGCAAAGGCGGAGATGGCTAAACTACGTGGCATTGGGAGAACTACTGACTCACCCAGAGATATATGTCTTTTCGCAAGCAAGATTAGAAACAGCGTAGCTACACTTAAAATATTAAAGAAATCGCGCTACCTGTATAACCCGGAGATAATTCAAGACATAGTGGACAAATTGACGCCTGCTCTACGATACCGCTGGATCGATTTTTCAAGTAATAGAGCCGAAGACGAGCCAGACCTTGTTCAATTCGAAGAATTTATCAAAAGGGAAGCGAAGATGTGTGGAAGATTCGCCCCACCAGAAGTCATAACAGACGAAACTCTTATATCAAATAGAAGGTTTCAGCGGTCGAATTACATCGAAGAACAAACAACTGTGAAACAACAAAAGAAAATTGAGAATAGCGACAACAATAGGCATAGAGGACCCATAAAGTCATCAAGTTGTTCTCTTTGCAAGAAGCAAAACCACGCAGAACACGACTGCGAGATATTTAAGAAAGCGGACTCAAAGACAAGGTGGGAATTGGCAAGGAAGAATAGAATGTGTTATCGCTGCCTGCAATATAAAGCAGCCAAGCACACTTGTCCCAAGAAGAGGTGCGAGAAAGACGGGTGTCTCAGAACTCATCATTCTCTTCTACATTTCGACCCACCTAGCACAGAGAAGAACGAAGTAGTGGCTTCTACTTATTCCCGTACTTACACATATTTGAAAATAGTTCCGATCAAGTTAACGGGACCCAAAGGATCCGTCGACACCTTTGCACTGCTTGACGATGGATCAACGGTCACCCTCATAGATGAACGCATAGCTCAGCGTATCGGCGCAAAGGGACCAATCGACCCCTTAAATATAGAAGCCGTCGCCGGGAAACAAACAAAGGCGACGCGCTCTCGACGAGTCTCTATCAATATTAGCGGTCAAAAGAAGAGTTTCGAGTTGAAGGCTCGCACGATCCAGGGACTCAAGCTGTCGCCGCAAACAATAAAACTTGAAGATATAAGAGGATGTCGTCATCTTAAAGAAGTGGAGAGTTACTTGCACCATGGGAAAGCAACGCCTACGTTGCTGATAGGCCAAGATAATTGGCACCTGTTAATGGCCCAGCAGACGAAGACAGGACCGCTTAACCAACCCGTAGCCTCCTTAACAGAACTGGGTTGGGTTCTGCACGGAGCAACGACTCGACAGCTGGGACATAGATTAAATTACGTGGTCGAACGAGTATACACTCAGAACTCAGATGAAGATATCAACGAAGAGATAAAAAAGTATTTCGCCATAGATGGATTGGGGATAACGGCCCGCCAAACACGCGCGGATCCCGAGAAACGCGCTATAGAGTTGCTGAACAAAGAGACCGTGAGGTTACCGTCAGGTTGCTACGAAACTTCGCTATTATGGAAAGAAAAGGAGTCTCGACTGCCGAACAACTTCGATAATTCTCTAAAACGACTCTACACGATAGAGAAGAAATTAGACAAAGAACCCAACATGAAGATCGAATACAACAAACAAATAGAAAACCTGTTAGCAAAGGGTTACGCCGAACCCGCCACCGCTGTTCCTACACCGGGAAAGACATGGTACCTGCCTCACTTCGCGGTTACTCACCCAGCAAAGCCAGGAAAAGTACGTGTTGTATTCGACGCGGCCGCACGCACAGGAGGGACGACCCTTAATGAGCACCTCCTTACTGGCCCTGATTTATTGCAATCGTTACCTGGAGTTCTAATGAGATTCAGACAACATAAGATAGCTGTAGCCGCCGACATAGAAGAAATGTTTCTGAGAATTGGAATAAAAGAGACCGACAGAGACGTCCTTAGATTCCTTTGGCGCGCTGACCGGCGGGAGGGCCCACCCAACGAATATAGAATGCGGTCAGTTATCTTCGGTGCGGCGTGTTCCCCCAGCATCGCACTATACATAAAAAACACGCACGCTGAAAAATATAGAGAAGAGTACCCGCTAGCTGTAGAAGCAATAATATCCAACCACTACATGGATGATTATCTACACAGTTTTAGAAGCATTGGCGAAGCCATCGAAATATCTAAACAAGTAAAGAAAATACATAGCGAGGCGAATTTCAACTTAAGAGGTTGGACCTCTAATAGCGACGAAGTTGTGGCGGAGTTTCAAGAAGTTACAGAAAGCCAAATAACAGATCGTCATCTAGAAGACGGAAATAGAATAGAGAAAATATTAGGCCTTATATGGCGGCCTAAATTGGATACCTTAGGGTTTAACCTGAACTTTGCTAGGGTACCCAAGGAGATCACCGATGACTTAAAGGTCCCAACAAAGAGGGAAGCTTTGAAGACAATCATGTCGGTAGTCGACCCACTGGGCCTAGTTTCACCTATAACAGTCCAGGCGAAGCACATTATTCAAGAGACCTGGCGAATAGGAACCGGCTGGGTCAAATGGACGAATCATTTCTGGTCGCGATGGCTCAGAGAATATCTGCCCGACCTGCAAAATCGGCGGGAGCCAAGGAGCAAGGGAGCGGCGTTAAAATTAGGAGACGTCGTCCTGATCTGCGATAATACCTTGCCCCGCAATACATGGCCAAGGGGTAAGGTAGTGGCAACATATCCGGGCAAGGACAACATTGTACGAGCCGTGGACGTGCAAACTAAGGGTGGAGTTCTAAGGCGTCCCACAAAGAAGCTCATCGTCCTGCCAACCGACTACAAGCCAGACGTCGTGACACCGGTAGCAGAGGATGCAGCGCCATAGTCAACCAACAGCAGCCTACGACACTGCACGGCGGGAGTATGTGCACGACGCCTCACATGTAAATATAGTTTATTAATTAATACGACATTGCATTTTGTATATAGATAGGGTTTAATCCAAATAGTCAAATAGTTCGCAAAGTAGGATCGAGTAGGAGTGCCCCGTAGCGGCCTACCGTACGATAGAAGCGACACCGCGCGCTTATAAATAGGACGCACGGAGCGCGACCGGTCAATGCGCCGCCCGCACCCGTTGAGAGAGGACGTCGTCGCTGTGCCCATCGTCGCTACGCCCACGCCATAGAAGAACAAAGGACCCTTGAACGCCATAGAAGATCAAAGGACCCTTGAAGGATATCTTGAAGGCTTCACGTCGCGTCAAGAAAGAAACTGGGCACAGCATTCCTCTCTCACAAACAGCTCTTTTCAGAGCTACTACGCCTTATACGGGTGCTAAAACAGCTCTTTTCAGAGCTATCGACAGGACGGCGCATTTCTTCGGTTTCTGCTCTTGACGTCACTTCAAGTTTCTCTGCTCTGGTTGTCAATGTAGATAGATAGTCGCAATGTCATAGGTAGGCGTTTAGTTATAAGCAGTCGTACGTTAATAGGTAGGCGTTTAGTTATAAGCAGTCGTACGTTAATAGGTAGGCGTCCTAGAGATAAGTCGTCTTACGTTAATAGGTAGGCGTCCTAGAGATAAGTCGTCTTATAGTAATAGATATGTCGTTTAGTTATAAGCCGTCATATAATTAAATAGGCGTTTTAGATATAAGTCGTCTAGTTATAAGTCGGTTAAAAACATAGTTAATAAGACATATCTCACATAGTTATAAGTAGACGTCTAGACTTAAGTCGCGTCACGTTTAACCTAATAATCACACATAGTTATCACATACTAGATTAGCATAATATGATAGTGTCAATAGATAATAATATAGCTCGCCACAAACACTAAATGTTCGTAAGATAGATTTCGCCTGCTTCAGGGAAATATAATAGTTAGGGCTTAAATTATTGAGTTCGGTTCTTTCTAGAACAAATAGTTTATCTACCAGGGTCGATAAACGTACCGAATCACATAGATGTGTGATTTGGTAGCATAGTTTATCAAATCATGTTATAACAAAGAATAGAATACATGGATATGTGATTTTGATCACATATTTATGTTTATAGAACAGGAAAACCTGCAATGGCCGTTTTCTAGTACAGCGTGGTATTTTACAATAGAAATAGAAATAGCCAATAGAAAAATACCACGCTAAGGTGCAATAACGGCGCGCTGCTTTCACGCCATTGGCGGATAATGCAAGCGCTGCCATTGGTCGGCACAATAGACTAGAAACTTTGCCATTGCAGTACCAATAGTTCTTATCGTATTACCTATTATTTTATGTGGAATAGCATAGTTTTAATATAGAATGATAGACGAAGTCTCATTTTATGTAAGTACACTAAAATAAAGGTAATAATATATCATAGTCAGCGTTAAGCTTGCTAGTATGTTCGGGCCTAATTATAGAGTTTTCTACTTTAGGTCATAGTATTTAGATAGATTATAGCTCCTACTACACTTATAGATAGATAAATTGGTAAAAGTAACCAATGTAAAGTGTATAGAGCTACTTAAGCATATAGGATTATTCGGACGCGATTTAAGGCTAGGAATAGAGTTTATAGACATTGTAAATAGGAAAATAGTATAGATTTAAGCTCTTGGCATATAGGTAAGCACTTAGTTAATTATATTGTGTAATAATAAGCTTAGAGCTTAAAATAGTTATATAGGATAGTTAGTTCGATATTACTAGATTTAAATATAAAATAGATTGTTTAATAGTTTTAGATCTAGTAATAAGTGTAAATAGTGTAAGAAAATTGTAATTATTATAAATAAATAGCATTTCGTGCAATTTTCTTATCCCCATTCTTGGTTGATCGGCGAATACTCGACGCTCATTGGCTCTCGCGTCGCGGCATGCGAGAGTCACCGAGCGCCGGGAGAGGTGGCGTATAAATATAGGCGGCCTAGCACGCAAAAATCAGTTCGAAGATCGCCACCGCCGCACACGCCACCTCACCGCCATCCGACCAAGACTGGGGACTATAGAAGAGGAACGAAGCCTGAACTCTCAAGATCTGGTGTTTCATTTCATCGCTTCACCACCCATCGTGCACCCCGGCATTTCTTCGGTGCATCGGACCGTTCGTCGGCAAGCCCAAACTCACCGGTACTCTCCAGCTCTAGGCTAACTTACGTTGGTCCTCTGGAGAGACCACTGGTGAGCGCGGGAGTCAGCCTGCCGTAGAATTGGAAACCCGTAGATCGACTTTCGTCGTCACGGCTGAGCTCGTCTTTCGACGGCCGCGTTTCCAAGTTCTGCGGAGGTTCGATTTAGTCGACCCGGTCCCGCACATAAGTGATTACGAATAAATTTTGAAAGATGTTCTTTAAATAATTTTAATAATACAAAAAAATGCCCTTGTACAATTTCATAATAGTAAGTTTTAGTATTTTAATATTATTTTGGTGAAGGTATCATGTATTATACAATATGTGTATTTAATATATTCGTATAGGTATGTATTTTATAAGTAGTAATTTTGTTTGTGTATTTTTTAATGTATAATAGTTTACATTTATGCAATTATTTCATTGTATGCATTTTTTATATACCTACAATAAAATAATTGGATTGGATTTAGTATTTTATCCTAATTTTTTGACACTGAAAAGTTGGATAATGCCTAGCTAGTCTGTCTTTTATGATAATAGTTCAATAAATGTGAATTAAATATATCTACTTATTGTATCTAAAACGAGACGTCTGTTTATTCCTAAAAAATCAGCATTAAACATCAAATAGCTCTTAAAGTAAAAAGGTGCAATATTCAAATCAGTAACCGTGTTTACTGACTGCAAATACATATTATAGACACGGGTTGTTAATTCGCCACTTTGAGTGCGTTAACAAAACGCTTCAAATCGTTTCGAACTCTCATCGTTTTAAAAGATTGCTAACGAGCTCTAACAAGGTGAAATAATTAGCTACCAACATCCATGGACTCGGAAACAAATTGTGCAGACTTGTTTGTTCTCTTTAAGCCTTAGCGACTTCTTTTGTTGTACTGACTGCATTACCTTTGTCAATCAAAGATGGTTAAGCCAATGTTTTGTGGTTAAAATAATAACCCTCGTTAACTTCTACAAAGAGTTGGGATATATGTAAATTTGTGAAAGGATTCGACCACAAAAAATCAGAGCGCATGCGTGTAACAGGTGCTCGGCTTATATCTAATAGTGGTTATTCAAAGCATACAAAGGGCAAATGTGAATCATAATTATATTTATCACAATAAAAAAATCCTTTTACTCTTTATAATATTTACTTTCATATCCTTTCTAGATCATGCAACCTTTTTTTAATGACACGATATAAATGAAAGTTTTGTTTTATTGTAACGCGACATCTGACCGCAACTTGGACTGGCAAGTAAAGGGGTGCATAAAAGCACCTTAGACTGAAAAAAAATCGTCTCAATTTACTGTTGCTCCAGTCGCAGTTATTATGCCGGCCGGCTACGAGCTTTTTCACGTCTCAAATGAAGGATGCATGTTTATAGGATGGAAATAACACGCCGATTGTTCGATTGTTCGACTAAGAAAAGACTACAGTTAAGTTTGTTAATAATAAAATATACTTAATTTCTATTATTATGTGGAAATATATGGTAACAGATACAACGCAATCTTTACTATTATGAATGCTATCAGAGTGGTGCTTCTGCGGAAGGCGATGCGTGGGCGCAAACGCAGCGGGAAGCCGATTTATGTGCTATTTATCCTCTTCGCACCTATAGAGCAAACGGAGAAAGAATTATGGTTTATTATGTAAGAAACAATCTCGAGCACTTTCTGCTTCTAATCTAGACGATAATGAAACTTATGGATATGTGAATAACCTTCATTATTAAAAAAATATATAATAAAATTTAAGGCGACCGTGGTGTAGTGGCAGTGCAATGGTTACGCAAATCGAGGGCACGGGTTCAAAACCACTTGGCGGTACTAATGTATCTTTGATATATGAACTTTGGTTGTTTAAGCAATTTTCTAGCTTAGTATAGAATAGTAAATAAAAAAATCTATACTAAACTAATAATAGTTTCTTAGATCATAGTAATTGAATGACCAAAGTTACATTTAATTATACATTGGTACCGGCAAGTGGTTTAGAACCGGAGACTCTTTTTTTTCTCAGTTTGGGTGATCTTTATAAATGTTTGGTAAACAAAAGACACGAGTTTTACCCATATTTTGTACATTTCATCCTAATTTACGAGTACAAAAATATATAGGAATGTTACACTTACTACTAAGCAAATACGAGCAAGAATTCAAAGAATTATATTTACAATAAGAACTAACTCCATAATAACTAAATCAGTGGTGCGCCTATGCAATAATTTTCATTTATTTTCTCACGCAATAAAGCTCAGTTTGATTGCAGTGTATTGTTGGGCGAACGCTGCGTACAGCAGTAGCTGAATCGCAATTCATTTCGCTACCATTTAATCGAATGCAAGTAAGCGGATTGCAGGCGACACCAGACCTATAATTTATTTTCCTATGATAGATTTATTCATTTATTCGATTAAAGATTAAACCAATTATAATGGTTTGTAAAATGCATTGAATACAGGTACAATCACGAATCACGATATAGATATTAATAAATAAAACAAAATGTCTGACTTAGTTTTGAAAACCAGCAGGATAAACTGGCAGATTTTATGCATAGTAAAATAAGCTTTATTGACAAGCTGTTTCTATAAATCCATTGCTTAAATTAGGTTGCAGTTTCTTCCGTATTACAAAGACATTGATTGAGACATAGTATTCTCTCTTGTGGGGTCGCGAACAAACTTGGGAGTCAAGATACATGTCGCGACACGGTCGTCGGTCGCCCTGCCCGTGACGAGGAGGATTGATGGATGATTGCGTCTTCATCGTTGCTACCCCGGCGACATCTGCGCTTTGCCACAACTATATTTCAGAATATAAGAAAGTTAAATTGTTTTGATACTTAAAGGACATCATTCATTTTGTATGGGCTAAATTGTATTAACAGTTGCATATACATTTTATAATTATTTAATGTACAAAGATTACAATGTAATTGGGAAATATCCTTTATTTTGCATATTTTAGGTGTGCAAAATGATCAAACTTTAATTATGCAGTTCAAAGCAGAACTGTTCATGTGTCTTTGTGATTCGGCAACTATACAAAATCCATATTTTATTTACCAAATAACTTAATTACACAGCAAAATTGTTACACAGCAAAATTGTTACACAGCAAAGTTTTATCAATACAAGTATTGATATACTTGTATTGATAAATATATATTTTCATAATGGAATTCAATAAGGAAATATTTCTAGGTGGTTTTGAACCTGGGACTCTCGATTTGTGTGACCATTTCACTGCCACTAACACCTTGGTCGCCTTAATGTTAATTTTGACATTATAAAGAAAGAAACCTAAATAGTTTAAATATGTGACATTTTGGCTTTTAGAAATAACGGATCTATCTATGTATACGATGTACAAAAGATAAGGATCAATAATTGTTGTTCACTCAACATCCCCTTTTACTTTTTACCTGTGTCATTCACCGCGGCGTTGCAGGTTGCTTTCTGGAGTAGAAAAAAATCCTTTCAAATGGAAATGAGTGTACACCGACAAAGCAAATTGTCACAAATAAACACCGATACATTTAACATGTTTTTTCTAAGACATCAAAAAATGAATATATACAATTGGACTACTGAAGGGTCTGATTTGACTAATCAATCTCTTGATAAAAATATCTATCTAATTTAATATTTTGTTGGGAATATAAGAAATTGAGTATAAAAAGTAGCATTTTTTTTTCATTCCTTTTTAACATCATTCCTCTAAAATACCCGTTTAGTCCCTTTACTTACTCTTCAGAATGACTAGCGGCATTAGGTTTGCCTTTGTTCATAGTGCATAAAGTCATTAATTAGGTAAATAAATAAAAAATAACTTCGTAACACCATCCTCTATATCTCAGACAGACTTTTTTAATAATGTGGGTCGACATACAATACACACCCCGCCTGATGTTAAGCTAGAGTGCAGTCCATGGAGGCGACTGCTACTACAGGTAAATAACTGCAAGTAGCAGTAGCATTAACTATGCCGGACTAGGTTGGAACCGGCAACTTACAAGCTGATCCCTAAGCGACTATACCATACTTTGACCACCAGACCCAAGGCATATATCCACCTTTTTTTATTAACAAATATTTGTAATATTTATAGTAATTATTAAATATGAATTAAACAAATTTTATGCGGCTTACTATCGCGTTTATTTTGGTTTTGATTTTACAATTTTTTATTATTCCGACGTTTCGAGAGCTTTGCAGCCATCGTGGTCACGGAGAGACTGAGGTCTTGGTCGTCCTATTGGTTGATGCTGTTATTGTTTCCAAAACTACCCCGTTTCAATCCCGTTTGCTGGACTTGGGACTTGAGTTTGTGAATTATGGGGTCCCAGGTGTTAGATAATCGCCAACCACCTTCTCTATTGAAATTAGGATGCTTTTTAATCTCAATAGCCTAGCAATTATTAAATATTACAAATAAAAGCTATAAAACAAATATTTGCTCCGACCGGGATTGAACCTGGGAATTTACGCGTAACGAACTGATGTGCTAACTAATGCGCCACGCCTGTCCACAAACTTGACATCTTGAATGACTAAAATGTGGCGGCGTTTCGTGCGGGAGCTGCACCTATTAGTCTATACAGGGCATAAATTCGTTCTTGCGCGGAGTACTGTTCGCAGAGGTCGGCTCAGCCAAATATCTTCTCGATGCTCTGGATTCATTGAAGAGCCGACCTTATAATAAGACCGATCTAGATAATGCTAAGATCACGAAACCTCGTGAGCCCTGTAATTTCGCAGAGAAAATCTCTCTATGAGCTCTTTATCGCCTACACCACGAAAAATGTTCCGATGAGCTGTTTATTACTGTCTAAAATCTTAATACTATTTATTTTAACCCAACTCTCTATTTAAGATTATGCACCCTAAAATTATTAGGTATTACAAAAAAATGAAAGACAATAAATTTGAATATCTTAGTCCAAATATTGATTTAACCCTATCAACGACGGAAGCAGGTGCGTCTGCGCACGCGTCCTCTACGTCAAAATCAATAAGCGTTTCGTAACTATGAAATTAAATGATTATCAGAGACTTTTTCTTATTTATACAAAGAGCTTAAGTACATTTTGGTAGAAATACAGACGTTGCAAACCTTTGGACAATTTATTCAATAAGAATTCATTAATTTCTAATTATAATTTTTTATTTAAAGATAAATATTATTAAATTAGTAAAACTGATATATATAATATTTCAAGTGTAAAAACCGTGAATTAACCAGTTTTCAGCTTCAAAGTTTTTGGGAATTCCGCTAGGCTGTCATAGCGGATGCAAATGCTACTAGCTAACATTTGTTAAGATTCGCTTCCATTTATAGATCGCACTGTGCATAAAATAAATGATTTTCTATTTTCAAACTCTAAATAAGTATTCTATCGACCCAAACAGTTAAACTCCGTTGCTCAGCGTGTCGTTTTTTTGTCGAAGAATAGACAAGTGGAATGCTTTGCCAGCCCATGTGTTATACTGATCTTTAACATTGTAAACTAAGTCGTTACAAGTTGCTTACAAATTGATTTCAGATGTCGAGAAACTATTGAAAAATGTAATAAATAATTTGTTCAGTACATCCTCCAATATTTTGTGGTTGACAACTCCTGTATTAAGACAGAGCCATTATTCATTTTAACGGTTTGCCGGCACCTTAGAGAGGGTTGAGACCGTCACGCTCCAAGTTGATATTCTAACATAGATAGGTGAACAAGCCCGTACTTTTTCTATATATGGCAGATGTACTCATAATTGGTCCGTATCAAAACATTAGTGACGACGAATGTAAAACTTTTAGGTCAGTTGTAATTACAGCTACTACAAATTATAACCATGGTTTTTGAACAAGTTATATAACAAGGGTATATTTTAGACCAAATCAGAGACATTTTCACAAAAGTAGTGATGAGCAAAGCGAGACCGAGACTCGAACAGTCTTGGTCTCGCTTATTCGGTCTTGGTATTGGTCTTGTTCTTGTTCATTTAGTCTTGGTCTTGGTCTTGCTAGTCTAAGGATGGTCTTGGTCTTGGGGAAAAGCCAGACCAAGACCAAGACTGCAAGACCAAGACCAATTTTGCTCATCACTACGAAAAAGCTAGGTTGCCTAGTTAGTGCCCATTACCATAGAGCTTTTATGAAGAGAATTGTGAATGTGAGGCCTTAATTTAAAAAGATTAATAATTGGAAATGCAAGTCTCCGCAGAAGATAAGATATAATATTAAAAATATTCGCATCTGTTAACAAACTAATACTCGTGTAAGGTTAAATCTAAAGAAAACACAAATCCGATAACCCGAAGTAAGAATCCCTATCATTTTGCGTAGATCTTAAAATAATGGGGTAATTTTTCACATGGCAACACATTTTGCATATGAACTAACGTATTCAGCTGCGGGTTAAATGGCTTGTGATAGGGCGATTGATGGATCTGCACCACACGTCTTTGTTAGACGCTACCTTAATAACAATGAGACATTTCACATCCCTAAAATGTAATCGTGTGCGAGTTAGGAATAATCAAATAGTAATAAATAGGTATTATTTTTTTATTAATGGTTAACTTACTATACAGCTAACAGTAGAATATAAACAAGATACCTTAAGATTATTATGGGCCATTTATCAGTACAAATTGTCATGCCTTTTTCCCACAGGGATAGACAGAGACAATGGAGCGTTACTTGCCACGATCCTGACACAGCTCCCTCGCTTCCTTCACATTCACAATTTTCTTCATACAAGCTTTATGGTTATAGGCACTAGGCAACCTAGCTTTCTTGAAAGTGTCTCAGATTTGGTCGGCAAACATCCACACTGGTCCTGCCTTGTTTAACGCATCCATTTACATGAGATTTATAAATAACTGATGTAAATTATACATAGTATGTATAAATATAAATATATATTATATCAGTATATATATTAATATTTATTTATTTATTTATTTATTTAGGTATAACAACAAATTACAAGTTAAACTTATACTAGAAATTTAGGTTTTACATTAATAATCATAAACTTGTAATCCTATTACAGTTATACACCACCATTAGTAAGAAAAAAAAACATAAAACATTTAAAGATAAAAGCATAAAATAAAATAAAAACTTAAAACACATGATTAAAAATTAAAACATAAAATGAATAATTAAAAAATAGTCACAATTTAGAAAATTTATTGTTCATAACTAAATTTTTTATGGCCCGACGACTCTGCGTGAAAATATCACAGTTGTCAGAAATATTATTGTAGTGCGAACACATACGATGTAATGGGTTATTACCTGAGACATTATTAGATGTAAAAGGAATGTGAAATAGTCGGTTTTGGCGCTGAGAGCGATGTGGAATATGAAAATTGATTTTGTTTAGAACATTATGTCCAAAGACGCCATTTACAATTAATTGCAGTGTACATAGATCTGCAGCTAATCGTCTCTGATCAAGCCTTTTCAGTCCGAATTTGTCCGAATATATAGGTATATATATTTTTTTTATTGTTACTCGACATATGTAAGCACCCCGCCTAATGTTAGGCTGGAAGTGCGGTCCATTAATGGAGGTAACTGCTAATACATTTAAATAACTGGAAGTAGTAGTCACATCCACTATGCGGGCCTAGTTGAAACCGGCAACTTACAAGCTAATCCCGTGACTTCACGGTCTGTATACTTGTAAGTTGTGGTACTACCTCGGATCGGTAAACTGGGTACCACTGTCTACCACTCTTTGACAACCAGACCCGGAGCAAAAACAACCTATTTTAAATTTATTTGCAAATACTTGTAAATTTAGTCAAATTTTAAAATATCGCTATATAACAAATATTTGCTCCGACCGGGAATCGAATCCGGGACTTCCGCAAAACGGACTGGTATGCTAATCACTACGCCATGCTTGTCAGTAAAGGCAGAATCCATTCCAGACTATGTACGAAAAAACGCAGCATGGGAACTGGATTGACTGACAACCAGCTAAAAATGGCAGGATGCAGAAAAACTTTGGATGTAGACCGCTTTCACCAGGCCACTGTCTAGGTTGGGGTGGCCCAGTAGTCTCTCCATCAGTGGACGACTACTGAGAGAGTATTGGTAGAATCAATGGGTAATAACTAGGTCACCTAAATATTATAAAAAAAGGGAATAAGACTAATTTCTCATACCTTTTTTTAAAGTGTAATCAGGTCCGTAATATCCCTAATTCCCGCACAGGTCGCATTCTATCGACCGAATCGGCAGTCGAACTAAAAAGTTCGGTGCGTAGAACGATTGACAAGTGGAATGCTTTACCAGTCCATGTGTTCTCTCCATCCTATGTCCTTCAAGCGATGCGTGAAGAAGCACCGTTGGCCGGCATAGTGACGGCGACTGAGGCAGCCGTGAACAATATGTTTTTTTTCAGTCTTCGTCACTCTTGGACCTCTTCTTGCTTATCATCAGGCGGGTCGAGGTCAGATGTCGTCACAAAAAAAAGATTAACTTCAATATTATTGGAGTTTAGGTAAGGTAGGCCAGCATAGCGGCACGTGACTGTTGTTTGTAGAATTTTATATATGGCGACGTTCACTTGCATTTTATGGATAACATTCGGGCAGTGTGCAGAGACAGTGTCGTTTGCCATATCAAAGAGAAGTAGGCGATTTAATGAGGTATCAAAAATAGATGCAACTTAATAATTTCAATGTAACCAACTTAATTAAAAAAAAAAATTATACTACAAATATAATAATATATACTATATTTATATTAAAAAAGACCATAGATAGGTATCTACTAAAAGTGTAACAGTTACCGGTTTCAAATATACCGCCACCTAGGTATTGAAATATTTTCATTAGGTTATATTTTTTAATCAATTACAATGAAGATTAAATACTTTTAATTTGCATTTATAATAAACTTTGCGTGTTCGAAATTGTAAATCAACTTGACCAAATTTTACAAGCAGCGACATCTATATATTTTTAACTAAACTATTACATTAGCTTTGCGGCGCCATCTATCAAAGAAAAAAGGTACTACTTCCTGTGTTTGTAGAGCTAATGAACATAAAGTTTTCCAGGTTATTGTGTAGGTGTCGCTAATTTTATTACGTTGTTCAAATTATCTTTTTACCGCCAACTTTGATCTTTCTGGAGATTTTTAATTTCTTTAGATGAAAGATATTAACTTTTATATAAACTAATATCTAAAGTAACCATACCTTGCATAAAAGCGGCAGGGACTACTAAGTAGCTGGTATTAAATTATAAAAACGACTTCCAGAAAAGTGAATTTTAAAAAGCATGCCATATGAAACGATTAAAATATTTGGGTAAGCACTTAAAGCAATCTGTTTTTTATAGAAACGCGCCATCTGACCTCGACTTGCCTGAAGGTAGTCCAAGTCAGGTAAGCAAAGGAAAGTCCAAAAGCGTCGATGACTGAAGAAGCCGTTTTAGTTTACAGTTGCCTCAGTCGCCGCCGCTATGCCGCCAAAAGTGCTTCTTCACGCTTTGCTTGTAGGAAGGATCCAAGATTAGAAGATGGGTACATGGGCTCGTAATGCTATTTAGTTCGACTGCCGATCTGGTCGACAAAATGCGAATACTTCCCCTGATCTGTGAAAAGAAGAGGTATGATTCTCCATGGTATATACAATTAAGGAAACATAGTGCCGCCATTTCTCTTGCAGGAAAATGGCGAAATTGCAGGGACTCCAGGATTGTAACCTTGGCATCTCCTATAACTCGGACAGCTCGATGTGGATGTAAGGATCTCGGCACGACACAGGTTTAGGTTGTGTCAGGATCGTGGCAAGTGGATCTGCATCTATTGTATCAAAAATAATTATTTGATAATAATTATTTATCTTTATTATTTAATTAGCTGTTTATGTCTCTGCCTATCCCTGAGGGAAAAAGGCGTGACAATTTGATTGATTGATTGACTGTTTATGTGTTAAAAGGAAACAAACAGATTAAGATACAGGAAAAATTAAAGACGTGTTTTCGTAAATCCTGTGTAAGATTGCCGGGAGGAGCAAAAATTTGTTTCTTAACATTTTTCTTTCATTAATCTGGGTCTGAGTAAAAGACAAACTTTTGTATATCATATATTTGCAGATCCGGAGTAGTACCACCACCATAAATGTACAGACCGCGAAATGACTTAGTTGCGTTTCGGGATCACATTGTATGTTGCCGGTTTTAGCTACGCCTGTATAGGCTGTACGCCTGTATCCAATACGACTGCTACTCTTTTCATTGCGACTCAACATCTGACCTCGATCCGCCTAATGGTAAGCAAGAGGTGGTCCAAGAGTGCCGACGACTGAAAAAACAAAGTTAGTTCATGGTTGCCCCAGTCGCCGTCACTATGCCGTCCAAAAACCCGGGCTATCAAACAAATCTCTTCCTTTTTACTCCACATACGAGAGGACACTCGTTAATGGCGGATTTTCTCATGTTCTTATTTACACAATTTAAATATCTTTGTGTTTGAAAATCAGTAGCTAATCGTGTCTCCTGAGGGTGCATTTCAAGCCCGATAAAGAGAGCCTTTCTCTTAGAATTCTCACCCGCAACCGTAGATCTCGGAAACCGAATGCCGCTGTCGATTAAACGATGTCTTGAATACATAATCGCAGTTGAAAACGACTCGAGAGCACTCTAAAATACTCGCTCTCAATTCTAATCGTTGCGTAATGGCAAAATGTAGTTTTTTCATTGTTGCTTGACATAATATGAGTTGTTATGCTGTTAGGCCTGTTGTTAGGCTGGAGTGCGGTCCATAAATGAATAGACAGTCTACACAAGAAGAATCTACTTATTATATTTTTAATGTTTTTTTTTAAATTGTGACCACATCTGACCTCGATTTGCCCGATTTTTAAGCAAGGAGAGGTTTAACAATGCCAACGACTGTAAAAAAACGACTGTAAAAAGTTCACAGTTCCCTCAGTCGCCGTCACTATGCCGGCCTCTATGCTTTCATTACAGTTTTTTTTATTGTGACTCGACATATGACAGCACCCCGCCGTGTTATGTTAAGCCGAAGTGTGGTCCATGAATGAATGTCACAGCTACTACAATTGAATAACTGTGAGTAGCAATCACATCTACTATGTCGGCCTAGTTGGAACCGGCAACTTACAAGCTAATCCTTAAACGTGACCAAATCACTTCACGGTCTAACTTGTAAGTGGTGGTACTACCCCGGATCGGCAGACTGGGTACCACTGCCTACCACTCTTTGATAACCAGACCCGAAGCAAATACCCAACTCTTTTTTTTTATTAACAAATATTTGCAATATTTAATATAATTATTAAATATTACAAATAAAAGCTATGAAACTAATATTTGCTCCGACCGGGAATACAACCCGAGACTTTACGCGCAACAAACCAATCGCTAAACCGTTCGTCTACGCCTGTCGTGGGTAAGTCTGTTTAGGTAGGTTATTTTTGGATTTTAAGCTAGCTATAATTATCAGGCATTTGTACAACAACATAGGTACACTAGTAATGTATGATAGGTCATTCAATCAATCAAATTGTCACGCCTTATTCCCACAGGGATAGGCAGAGACAATGGACGCTACTTACTACGATCCTTACACAACTCCCTTACTTCCTTCACATCCACAATTCTCTTCATACAAACCCTTATCATCCATCAATTTACATACCTCATCTAACTTTCTCTCCATTCCTCCACATACATTCAATGTGGCAAAACGACTCTCCGCTGCCCGCTTTTCGCCCCGTGGGAACATTTGGCGTGACTTCTGGCGCGGAAGTCACGAAGTCAATTTATATATTTATATTTTTCATTTTTATTCCCTCGAATAGCAAGGGAAATAAAGTTCCACTCCGACAGAGCCCTGCATGCCGGAGTGGGGCAATGAATTAGTACCCGGTGGGCGCCAAACACCGGGACGGGCACGCTCGAGACTAGGCTCGCCCCTAGCCATGCATCCTTGGGCACGGCAGACCACGGATTGGCATAGGATCTAGAGGATAGGAGTTTGGGGATTGGGTAGGTATAAGTAGAGTTGGACACCATTACTATAGAAGTAAAAGGATATAGTAAATGGTAGCTCGAGGTGTTCAGGTTCGCGTACCCGTATTCGTCCTATAAACACAGGTATTTAAAGAACGAACCCTCTGAATGTGTATGATAGGTACCTATTTATTACTATCAAATCAAATTGTCATGCCTCAATTCCCACAAGGATCAACACAGACAATTAAACACCACATTCCACGAACTTAAAATTATTTTATTGTCCCCACGATTCTTGTTATAAAACTGTATAGCTACTGCAAAAACATCATTTTTTAGGAGTGTCTTTGTATTGATTAAGAATTTATCTTCTTGGTAGTCCTTGTTCTAGCCAAAACGATAGGTAACCAGAGAGTTATTATATATAATGTTTAAATTAAATAAGGCGACCGTAGTGGCAGTGCAATGGTTACATAAACCGAGAACAGGAGTTCGAAACCACCTACCGGTACCAATGTATCTTTAATAGTACGTACCTGTTTCTATGTTACAAGCACTTTAGTAGCTTAGTATAAAAAGTAAATTAATTTAAACAAAATGAATATGTAGATACCTTTACGGCAAATGCATTTTGCCATAATAGTGCGGGCAGGTTGCGCATAAATTAACGGTGCGAGCACACAATTCGGAAATTCCGCAAAAACTCCAATCGTAGGGGAAAGTTTGGCGATTAAGCCGTAAGGCGTGGTTCTGGCCTGGCCTGCTCCTGACAGTTAGTGCCGCCACTTGTTATAATCCGTTAAACTTTGGACCCTTGTCAAGGTAGCCTGCCTGAATTAATGGATATGATTTCTTTTTCAGATTTATAACTGAGTTCAGGCCTGCTTTTGCGGCCGCGACCGCAGTCGTCGGTTTAACAACTCATTTTCTGTGCATCTCATTTTAATAATTTAACTTTAATTTAGATTATTTAGTGAGCTCTTAATGTTTGATGATATCTGGTTTATTTAACCTTATCATAAAAGCGATATACATAATGATATATAATTTATTATAGTAGATTGAATTTATAATTTAGGAATTTATAAATCTGATGTGGATGGATGAGTTAAACGAGGAAGACACAGGAGGGATTTTTCCAACCAAATCCGAGACATCCACAAGAAGATAGGGTAGGCAACCTTATAATAGTAGAGCTTGTATAAAAAGTATAAAGGCTGTAAGGGAAGCGAGGTAGTTGTGCCAGGATCGTGGCAAGTGGCGCATCATTGTCTGTATATCCCTGTGGAAAAATAGCGTAACAATTGGATTTATAGATAAATATAAAGATAAAAAGCAACAAAATGTGTGTTACTCGTGATTAAATAATAGATTTAGTAAAAAATCCTTTAAGAAAATGTGTGAAACGTAAAGGTAGAAAGGTAGGAGCTGCTAAAAAGCTGGCTTCAGCCAACGCTTATGAAATTACGTCAGCACATACAGCTCTCATCTTAATAGAATTAATTTGCATCGCCCTGTATGCAAAAGCCTCTCAACAAGTTTGCATAAAAAATACAGAATGATTTTAAAAACCTTCTAGATTTAATGAATGCTAATTATTTTGGCAAGTGCACTACGGTGCTATAAACTTTACAAAGCATTTCACAAATAAACCTAATTCTCATTTACACTAATTACTACATGATATTAATATTATTGTTTTATATTTGAATTGAAGAGAATTTTGGATGTGAAGAAAGCAAGGAAGTTGTGGAAGAAAGGCGTGACAATTTGATTGCTTGATTGATATTAGAATTGTTTTAAGAGTAGTACGCAGCCTGTTAATGCTCTTTGAACTAGGATTCCGATCCGGGGTAGTTCTATCAGTTTCAAGTGATTTAGTCGCGTTTTGGAATTAGCTTGAAAGTGGCCCTTTTTAACTATGACGGCATAGTAGACGCGAGATCTACTTCCTGTTATGTAACTCTAAAGGCAGTCACGTCTATTCGTACCGCACTTCCGCCTAATATTAACTACAAACAATTTGAAATAATGAAATATTATGTAGGTACGAGTAGTCTATAAAGTTTGGAGAAAAAGAACAACTTTTAAGATAGATATTCATGTAACTCATACTATTATTCGCTTTGGAAGATATAGGAAGAAATATGTTTACTCCCTCCACACCTTCGAAGTAAAGGTGTTTTAAGAAAGATGCCTAGAGTCGGCGAAGGAAAATAAATAACGGTTGCAACTAGCGCGGCTAAAAGCCTGCCAACTCTGAAATAACTGTTTCTACGTAAACTGTTCATCCGTATCTATACCTTCGGAGTATGTGAAGGCAATTTTAGCTTTTAAAAACATTTTATGAAGAAACATGGTTACGAGGAAAATAAAGAAAATACTTCATTATTTTAAAAAATCAAGCCAAATATATAACAGTTTTATAAGTATTTAGGGGTCAATCAGATAGATTTTGGTATTTATAGATTTGGTAAATGACGCGCCTCTTTATTAGTTTATTTAAATGTGTGAATGCATATATTACTGACAATACTAACTCTACTTCATCAGCGTGCTTCTCCTTTTGTCTAACCAGCAACTGAATGACCAATTACAATTGCATTTTCGGTGTGTTGCATCCATATTTTATATTTGCTCGTGTGCGTAAATACAGTGGAGGGGCGTCATTTGTAAGCCCTTCATAAACGGGTTTACAATAAAATAACAAAGGTCTTTAATAAAAGACCCTGGTTCATAACCATTTACCGGTACCAATGTATCTTTGATAAATGTAGGTACCTCGGTCATTAGTTTCTGTGATATAAGTACATTTAGTAGATTAGTATAATGAACTTAATAGAAATGTAAAAATAGAGAACAAGTATGACAATTGAACGTTAAGAATAAGAAAGAAAACAAATGCTTTAAAAGCTATTCTTAGAGTTTGCAGTACTGTAATTAATGAACGATCCTTGAAGTATATCCAACTTAATCCAGTTTTAACAAGTGTTGATCCTTGGTATCGTATAGTACAACTATCTAAACTTGTTGGAGTTTCAAGTAGAACTTAGCGCCGAGGATGTATTTACTTTTCAAACTCTGATTCAGACAAGAGCTACTAATTAGTAACAAATCTATGAGCCTTTTTATAAAAATATTTATTTTATTTTCATTTCTATACTAAACTACTAAAGTGCTTGTATTAAAGAAACAAGCCGACCAAAGTACATTATATCAAAGATACCTGCAAGTGGTTTTGGACCCGTGCTCTCGGTATGCGTAACCATTGCACTACCACTACACCACGATCGCCTTAATTTTCACTGTTAAAAGTTATGATTGCATTTTTATTACCAACCTAACCATAATATTCATCTCGATGCTCCTTACACTGTAGTCCATTGTAGGCAGAACCGGATAGATAAATAACAAAATAAATGTTTCATTTATTGAGCAGTAGTTTGCAGTGCCCGTGACTATAGAGTATGTATAAAGAAAATTGTGGATGTGAAGGAAGCGAGAGAGTTGTTTGTGTCAGGGTCATGGTAACTCTGTTGTCTCTGCTTATCGCTGTGGGAATTCAGGCGTGGTAATTGTAGACGAGGTAACATCCTAAAATGGCTAGAAAAATCTAGACAAGATAATATTATGCGCCCGTGCGTAACGTTGCATAACATTACAAGTATACAGACCGTGAAGTGATTTGGTCACGTTTCGGGATCAGCTTGTAAGTTGCCGGTTCCATCTAGGCCGGCATAGTGGATGTGATTGCTACTCACAGTTATTGAATTGTATTAGCGGTGACATTCATTTATGGACCACACTTTGGCTTAACATCAAGCGGGGTGCTGTCATATGTCGAGTCACAATAAAAAAAAAACATTTTATTTCTATACATTTTTATTAATTATAAAATTAGTAAAATGTACGTATTTATATATTAACCTATTAAAGCGCTTGTATAATAGAAACAGGACAATTATTACATATATAAAAACATTGTTACCGGAGAGTGGTTTTGAACCCGTCCTCGTGACCTTTGCACTACCACTACACCACGTCGCCTATATACAGTGCAGCGCATCGTTGGTTTAATTTAGTAAATAATTTGTCTAATATTTTATTTTCATGGGATTAACATGAATGAGTAACTTCAAAGGTAAATATGGCAATGTGAATTAACTGCTTTATGCGTAAACTTAATATGAAAATATATGTAACAAAATTATTTCCGCAAACAATTACCTTACACAAACAAAATCACAATAAACTTACACGGCAGGTTACAAGGAAAGGGAATTCCCAAAGACGATAACAGAAAGGATAGGAACAGGGCAACGTAAACCGAGGGCAATAAAGACTCGCTACAATTTATTTATATGACGCATCGGGGAGAAGTTATCCACAGATCCGGTGAAAAGAATGAGCCAAAATCAAGTTGATGTGTACTGAAACACGAACGAGAAAATAGGATGGCCAAAACTACCCGACTCTTAATCACGCCAAACATTGTTGCTGACGCTGTAATATCACTTCGATGTTTAATAAGAATTGTTCAAGTAAGCTGTTTGGTAAATACGAGTGCTTAGATATGTAAGTACTAAATATGTAAGTACTTATTTAGGGATTTTCATTGTGAAAGGAAATTTATTAAGTTAAAAATTTAAAGCACAATAGTACAAAGGCGGACTATTGCCATAAGCTTTCTATAACTGCCAAACTTTTATAATGTTGATGACAATTAATACAGACATACATACCATAATAATTACACAGAAATATCATTACAATACACTTTTTTATACACAAATAAAATAATAAAGTGTCTGTGTATAATTTTTGTTATTATATATTTTTATAGTGATGTTTTTATTGCCAGCACCCCACTTGATGTTAAGCTGCAGTGCGGTTCATAAATGGATGTCACTGCTACTACAATTCAATTGAAAGCTGATCCCGAAACGCGACTAAATCACTTCACGGTCTGTATACCGTATACTTGTAATACGGATCGGCAGTATATCGGGTATCTTAAAGTATATACACATACTATATTTTACACGTGCCAACTCTATCAACTACCTATGGGAATATTCGCGTGGGTTTCAATGAGATAAAACTCATCGGAAGTAAATAACTAATATATTTAACTAGCGGACCCGACAGACGTTGTCCTATCTGAAAGTAAAATAAACTAATTGTAGCGCCACCTCGGTGGTTCAATTGTGAATCTAAGGTTTAGTGTGTTTAAGTTGATGGCTTAGATTCTAACACACACAACAATTTTCACTATATTCAGTCCAGCCATTTAGAAGGAGTTCAATCACATATACACAGACAAAAGAAATAGAAAATGTTTACTATATAACAAATTATAATATTAAATTATAATAACAAATTAAAATTGAGATGTATAATATTATTAATAGAATAATAATCCCACATTTCACAAGTATGATATGCATTGTTTACTCTCGCCGTAATGGGATTTAATGGATTTAATAATCAAACTGCAAATACTACAGGCTTTAGCATTCGTGAATAGACATCAACATCTGTCAGCACTAACATACGGATTTGTGGGGGATTGGATGGATATTAAACACGGTGGCTTTTATGTGGACATCGCAATGGCTCGTGGCAGCTCATCACAACAATTCCACAGCGTTTTAATCGATGTTTATTACTTCAATCCGCCACCACTAAAATTATGAAACAAATTAAATTGTAGTTTATATCATGGAGATTTCGGTATAATTTAGTAATGAAACTTAAAAATAATAATATTCGTGTGTGACGCCTTTTTCCTACAGAGTTAGGCAGAGACAATAGAGCGCCACGATCAAGACACAAACAGCTCCCTCGCTTCTCTAACATCCACAATTCTCTTTATACGCTCTACGGTTATGGGCATTAAGTAATCTAACTTTCTTGAGGATGTCTCAGATTTAGTCGGATCATCCATCCACATCAGATAAAATAAGATTGTATATTTATGCGTATACGTCGGTCAACGAGGATCGAACCCAGTTTCCTCTTGTCGCTTAACATGCGCCCGCTCTGACCTCTAAGCTATCTCGTGCAAATAACTGCGGGGTTGACGTAGTAGCTGAAAGAAGTGCAATACGAAACAAATAGAGTGTAAAATTATCGACGTGCGACGGGCGCTGTGAAGTTTAGTGGTTAGTGGTCATACCGGGTTCGACACTGGGTCGCAGTTGACCGAATTGCACGGGTGAATATTTTCTATCCTAATTGTCATTACTAATGTATTAAATCAGTTCTAGATGACGTCCAACATATGATGATGGTGTGCTCTAAGAGCAAGAAGGGGAGGGAAGCGCTGGTGAAGGAATTTAAACTGAATGTAGTTAATGTTGGTTTAGCGCAGAGTATTTTATCTGAACCGGCATCAGAGATATGTTATAAATTTTGCAAAATTATTTCTTTCCTTTAGCGGCGACTTCCTCCCAAATAGACTTATGATGAATTTGATGTTATGTTTTAGGCGCTATGGAGCTGACATGTCTTAATAGACAAAAGCTCCCAGTAAATATAGATTTCAAAAAAATGTATTAAATAGAATTGTGACGCCCTTTTCCCACAGGGATAGGCAAAGACAATGGAGCGTCACTTGTCACTTACCTACCTACAGTTAATTTTTTTTTGTGACTCTACATATATCAGCTCTCCGCCTGATGCTTAGCTAGAATGCTGTCCATGAATGAAGGTGACTGCTATTACAATTAACTGTAAATAGCAGTTTATATCTTTTTTTGTTTTAGAAATAAGTACTTACAGTCTAAATTGCAATTTTCACTACACTAAATGAATTTAGCTGCCATTCCAGCAGAAACATAGTTTCATGCTCTCATTTAATCCGGAGTGAAACCCAGTTTAGAAAATCCGAATGCACACAAGAATGGTTAAAAGAAAAAATAATGTTGCCATAAAACAGCAACGAAACACTGCACGGCACGTGGAGCCGAGAAACAAACGGGCCATGAAATTAAGAATCTGTTACTAGGAGAGTAGAAGGAGGGTAGACCACAGACAGACAGTTAGCAAATAGGGACTATTTGTTTCGAAACATATCAGTAAGCGTTCTGTCGTTCAGGCTCCTATGTTTTATTATAACTTTTCATAATTATTTTGTTTTTATGAATCAATAATTTTTTTATCATGACCTATGATTGTCGACACGCGTGGCGCTTTGGTTAGTACACAAGTCTAACGGACTTGTAAAGGTCCCGGTCAGAGCAAAAATTTGTTAAATAGCTTTTATTTGTAACGTTTATTAATTAGATTGAATATTATAAATATTTGTAAATAATAAAAAGGCAGATACTCGTATTTGCTCCGGATCTGGTTGGTGGTTGCCAAGTCTGCCGATCCGGGGTAGTACCACCACTTACAAGTGAAGAGACTGGAAAGTGTCTTAGTCGCATAGTGGATGCGACTGCCACTATCTTTTACTGTAGTAGCAGCCGCATCCATTTATCGGTCGCACGTCAGCTTGTCATTAGGCGGATGTATTTTTTTTTAATGAGGCTCGACTTACGAGTATGTGCCTCGTCTGATAATAGCTGGAGTGCCGTCCATGAATAGAGGCGAATGCTACTACTGAAACCGTCGCATGTTGTATCTACTTTGGTAGTTCAGTTTTTATGATACAAGCACTTTTAGTAGCTTAGTATAGAAATCCCAGCGCCGAGCTGTCCGAATTATAGGAGATGCAGAGGTTACACGAACTCTAGAGCCCCTGCAACTACGCAGAGACATGTCGGCTTTGTGCGTCCTCTATCGCCTATGCCACGGAGAATGTTCCGAGGAGCTCTTTAACCTTGTTCCTACCTCGTCTTTTCACACTCGTAATATCGTCCCGGACCGCACTGGTCCATCCTATAACCTTCGATCCTTCAAGCGATGCGTGAAGAAGCACCTTTGGCCGGCATAGTGACGGCGACTGAGACAGCCGTGAACTAACTCGTTTTTTTTTCAGTCGTCGTCACTCTAGGACCGCCTCTTGCTTATCATCAGGCGGGTCGAGGTCAGATGTCGTGTCACAATAAAAAATAAATAACTACTAAACGTGTTTGTATCATAAAAACTGAACTACCAAAGTACATACACTATTGGTAAACGGTTTTGACCCGGTGACTCTCGGTTTGCGTGACTATTATGTTAACACTACACCACGGTCGCCTTTATTCAATTTCCACATTCGTGTCCAAAACAATTACCATTAAATACAAGTGGGGATGTTAATAAAATTCTCCAAATGGTGCTAAAAAGAACTTTAAAGGAATAGTATGGAATTGGAAGTAATGCAATGTTGCATGCTTGCATCTCTCCAAGGCACCTATCCCATCAGATATGAAACTCCAAGTATTATTGCTTGCGATCGTCCATCGCGCTCTGTAGTAAAAATAAAAAATAACTAAGATTTAATTTTAAATATAAACAGGAATATATATACATTTAAGGCGACCGTGGTGTAGTGGCAGTGCATAGTTACACAAACCGAGAGCACGAGTTCGAGATCACCCATCGGTACCAATGTATCTTTGATATATTATGTACTTTGGTTGTGCTGTTTCTATGATACAAGCACTTCAGTATGGAAACGTAAATTAAAAAAAAATAATAATACTTAGGCGACGACTGAGGCAAACTTATTCGGTTTATTCGGTCGTACACTCGTATATCAAAGAATTGAAAGTAAAAAAGTATAACAAGGAATCGCATTTTTAAAACCGATGTTACGAATCAATCAAATTGTCGAATAGAGACATAGGTGTCAATTGTCTTGGCACACGATTATCCTAAAATCCTTCTAAAAATAATTTAGACCTGTCAAAGGACTTTCGCTATTCTGGTTGTCCCATATTAGTCTTAATTTAGAGCTGTCAAAGCTTTGACAGGCTTAAATGTCAGTTTAGTTACTTAACTTAATATTTTAGGCAGTTTTCCTATTCTGTTGTACCAATTATAGGTGTAAAATTAGAAACGTCAAACTAAATTTGTTTAAGATTAGACGACACCATTTTAGGTCCCGCTTAACCTAAAAATTTTAATTCTTAATAAGAAATATGAGTAATTATGTGGTTAATGCTCTAACTGAATATGCCGAAAGGTAAAATAAGGTGATTTATGTATTTTTATTTATAGTAGCTCGCCATACGACATCATGCAATGTGATATTAAACTGGAGTGCGATCTATGGATGGGGGCGACTGCTACTACTTTTAAATAACTGAAAGTGGCAGTCGAATCCACTATGCCGGCCTAGTTGAAACCGGCAACTTGAATTATTTCGATTTTCAAATTTATCTGAAGAAGTCTGGGAGGGAACATAAAAAAACACGTATCACAGCATTAGATTACTTGTCATTATACTGTATAACATTTACTTAATAACAATTTTATCATCATTATACAATTATATTCATAAAACATAAGTATTACAAATAATTAAAATCTGTCTCCTGTAATTACCGCCAAAACTCATCTATCCAACAAGATGCGTTCGGAAATTAATTGTGTTACTATTACAAAAGTACAAAGTTTTTTCTATTTTTATTAACGTGAAATCAAGTTTTTATTTACTCAAACCATTACAACATTCTATATGGTACATTATTACTTATTTATTAACATTAATTATATGACTTTCTTATTACTTCATATTATTTTTCAAAAATATAAATTTTACGTTGGCAATAATTTAGGCGTGTCATCCTAAAATATAGACATTTCTT
Organism: Tinea trinotella; assembly: GCA_905220615.1. NCBI lineage: Eukaryota > Metazoa > Arthropoda > Insecta > Lepidoptera > Tineidae > Tinea > Tinea trinotella. Next base: position 7,462,130 of record HG992310.1, read on the forward strand.
ATGTTTAATTCATTTTCGACAACAGAATTGCGATTTCTCTAAAAAAACTTAAAATTGACAAGCTTAAAATTTAGGATAAGTTAGTGAATGTGCCAAGAGAATCGACACCATAGACGTATTAAAATTTACAGAAAGTGATATAAACAGAGGATCTGTATTTATTTCTGCATAAGAGTTCAGATGTCCACGCCCTCTTTTATGATAAATACGAGTATCAAAATATCCAAATGTTTTATCCTTATGTCAGTAATTAAGTCTTATCGTTTTCTAGTATTTTCTCATATTGGAAATGTGAGATATTATCCCGTGGGAAATTGACATCTCGATTTAGTTAATTACTAAGCGTCAGAAGAAATAAGTTTCAAAAGGTAGGATAACCTATTTCAGGTATTTGTTACATAATTATTTTTCTTGTATACCTTATTTATTATATGTAGTTTATCTTATATTATTATATTGTTTATCTTCTATTAATGAAAGAATATTAAGTTGCGGTTACTTTTGCTCACAATGTAAATTAAAACATAGGTACGCAAAAATAAAATATTTAAATAAAAATATAATAATTTTATTTTTATTTAGTATATTTAATTACTTATATAAGTATAAATATCAATTGTCAAGCTTTAATTTTTACATGGGTAGGCAGACAAATATATTCTTACCCTATTATATAAAATTACGCTCTTCTAAATTTATAGTTTTGTTATAATAAACATAAAATAAAAAGTTTGTTATTTAAATATATAATAAATAAATATAAAATATAATAACCTTTTATAATACACTTTTACCGTTTCTAATTTAGAACTTATATAATTATATTTATAATTATTATATTTAATACTCAAATATTGTTTCTTTTAATTAAGTATTTGTATAATTTATGGATATTTTAAATTTTAAAACCTAAATGGAAATCTATTTACTCGGCTTTACAGCTAGATGACGATGAATGTGGCAAGTTAAATAAAAAGTAATGTACATCCAGCTGTAAATTGCAACTGAAAAATATATTTCGTTGCTTTTATGTGTTATTTTTAAACTACTGATAAATAATAAAGTGAACTATTAATAAATAAGTATCTTGATATAAGTTATAACAAGACTTTTTAACCCCATTTGCTCTACATAATGTATGACAGCACCCCGTCTGATGTAAAGATGAATAAATAGAGGTGTCTGCCACTACAGTTTAATAACTCCAAGTTGCCTTTTTTAAACGGCATCATAGTGACAGCGTCGGAATCAACCCGTGAACGGAGTCGGTTTCTTGGACCTCCTCTTGCTTACCACTAGATGTCAAAGTCAGATGTCGTCATAATAAAATAAAAAGCGCATGTACTATGTCAGTCTAGTTGATTCTAGTATCCACTTGCAACTTTCAAGCTTTTCATGGTCTGTACACTTGAAAGTGGAAATAAATTTATAAAATAAATATATTATGAAAACAGTAGATAAATAATTGAAAAATTAAAATACTAATAATAGTTGTTTTTAATAAATGCAACTAGCAACGAATGAATCTTACGAATTGCCACGGATAATGAAAATTTTGCCGGCGACTGAACATTTATTTTTAGTCGTCGGTGCTCTTGGACTTTCCTTTTTTGAATCAGAAAGTAGAGTTCATCAAGATGTTCGTTTCAATATTAAAAAAATACCGCTGATCTCAAAATAGTTATTTTACTATTTTGTTGTATTAAAACTTTGGTAAGAATGCACGTTTTTTTCTAAAACTAAATTGTAAAACGAGTCACTTTGTGGGTTTGGATTTCGTTTATTCTAACCACGTATGCTCTTTGCTTGATCTGTTTACCAACACTTAATGTATTTTAAATTCGATTCCTAAATAAATTCTAAGAAAAATCCAACACTTTTAGGGTATTCGGGTTAGTTTTAGTGTTTGATACAGACAAGACTTACAACTATGTTTTTTATTTATTTATTTAGTATCTACTTTCTTTCTGTACCTATAAGTAAATGCATCGTAATGTATAGATTATTATTAGTAACAAAGATATTACATTTTTACCGGCATAGTGACGGCGACTGGGGCAACCATGAATTAACACGGTTTTTTCAGTCATCGGCTCTCCTGGACCTCTTCTTGCTTACCATCAGGCGGGTCGAGGTCGGATGTCGAGTCACAATAAAGATAAAATTGTAGTCACGAATATACCACTGCTGTTATATCATAGGCGGATCAAAGGTAACTATGGTCTCGTGGTAGTTAAACAGGCACGCAAACCAAGTACGGTACCAGTGTAGTCAGTGTCTTTGATATTTTGATATATTATGTCTGTTTCTATGATAAGTTTAAGAGGCTCGTATGGAAATGTAAAAATGCGAATCGTTGCAGTAATTTGTAATTAGGATACAAAATCGTACATTTGTATAATTTTATTTTAAAACAATGTATTTAGTATCCTAATGTATAAAAAAGATGAAAAAAGTAAAAGAAACACGTTCTTTTGATTTACCGCCTTTGGACAAGTAGTGTTATTTACCAACTATTAGTTAAATAATGAGTTTTGTTAGTACCCCAGCATGTCACAATGACAACAACTGGACACGCGAGGCTTTCCAAAGTGGTAGCATCCCTAAGGGACTCGACGGTCACGTATAAATTACACTGCGGGGAATGCCATTTTCCTTTTGTTGTCTGGACAAACTTACTTTCTTCTGAGGCTTAAATCCTGACTTGAATTACGAGCGGAACAGTTTAAAGAACACTTTCTTGGGAACCTTTATATACGTCGGATAGTGCTGCCTGCGGTTTAAGAGAAACGTAACTTTGCAACTATTGGTGGAACCTTATTTATACTATGTATTATTCTCTCGATATTACAACCACTATTGGATAACTGTTTAGAATATATTTTTTGTGTTTGTATAGCTCGTAGACAGATTATTTTTTAATAGTTTAATTTCATATTACTTTTATCAAAAGAATTTGTTAGGCCCTTAGGGAATTAATGTAAATTATGTAGACAAGTGGAATAATTTACCAACTTATTAGTTTTCCCTATCCTATTTATAAATGGCTTTCTAAGAGGAAGGCCTATGTTTAGCAGTGGACGCCTTCTGGCTGATGATTATATAGATCATCTTACCTTGATATACCGGAATCCTACCTTGGATTCTGCAAGCGAAAAGTAAAAAAGCAACTTTAAATTGCACAGTGACGGCTACTGAGGCCTGTAACTTTGTTTGTGAACCCTTTTTTAAGGGTTCGGAGCTCTGAAGTTTTCCTCATTTACCACCAGGCATGTCTATATGGAGGTCAGGTCGAGTCTATATACATAAAAAAATCTTGACATATTTTTTAAAATAATAATACACTTAACATTATACACATGATATGTATGTAGTACAATACTTGATACGTGACTGCAAGCTGTTGCTCAGCGGTAATGCTCCAAGAATGAAATGTATCTTTTGTTTTAATAAGTACTTGACATAACAATTAGGCTGAATGTTAAAAAAGCTATAATTAATGAGGTTACATGAGCCTAATTAGTCGTGGATGTTATGAAAGCGATACATCAGCACCATCACCCCACCTCCCTTGTCAGAACACATTCATCAGCGCAGTTAATTTGAGAACAGAATCAGATGGGCCTGTGACGTCATCATCGCTCATTTTACCCCTCATGTCTAGCAAACGTCGGGTACACTTGACGCTGTCTATGAAACTTATATGCTCCCCGCATAGAAATTATCTTATCTAGGACGTGTTATATTTTATCATGAAATATTTAAGTCGTGACAGTTAATGTTTAGCTTTTTTTTAATTATTAGTGAAATACAAACAATTACTAGTTTTAAAACTTTGCCAACTTGAATGGATGGATGAAAGAAGATTCAGGGTTAAGTCATAGACAAGTTCAAGGTTAAAACAAGTAATAAAGCTGGGGTTATTAGTCAATGAGAGCTTAAGAGAATTGTGGATGTAAGGGAAGGAAGAGGATTGCTCCATTGTGTCCGTCTATCCCTGTAAAATTTGTTCTATGTTTGATAAAATAGTTATTTAAAATACTGTATATTTCAGCATTAAAAGTATACAATGTTTGTGTAGGCTTTAACGGAGTTGAGGCAACAAATAACCCATATGTGTGTATTAAACATAAACAATGAAGTTTTGAAGACCAAAGCCTAGAGGCCGTTTTGATATAACTTGTAGTTAGCATACTAAGTAATAAATGTTGAGTTACCGCAAATTATTATTTGTATAGGTATTACAAATTTTATATTTATATTTGTAAAAAATAAAGAACTTACAAATATACGTGTATTTAAAATAAATACAACTGCGATTTTCCAATATTACTACTATTTTAAAACCTTCTTTATTGGACTTAGGAACCTCATTAATTTTCACTAGTTCGTCCCAAGTGGCGATGTGGCGTTTCGTGCGTCCCTAACATAAATTCCAAGATAACTTCGAGCTGGGCAAACTAGCTGAAGTCCAAATAAGTATAACCCTTTAAATGCGTCCCTTGAGATGTCTCTTTTATATATACTATTCCTATAAATAATTACGAAGCCTTGCGTGGGGGAATTTTGACCTCGCATTTATATTTTAAGCAACATTTTTCCATTTACACGAATAAAATCATAAATATTACTAATGGTCCTTACATTTGGTTTAATGAATTAAAAAGTAATTAACACATCTCCTTAGCAATTCACGGAAACACTATTTTCTCTAAACGAACTCATTTCGTAAGGCGGTCTACATCGGCGTCGGTCGGTTCATTTAAAGTTTTAATCGCTTTCGAGCCGTGATAAACAAATTTTAATTAAGTTTTAATATCACCGCGTAATTGCTGAGGCGGGCGGCTATCACAATATCGCTGTTTATGAATATTTAGCTACGTTTGAGTTTCAACTCGTCGGATTAAATGGGGCCGTTTGTTTGCAGATTTGATAATTATCTTGTTGATCCACGAATTATCTAGCGGTTCGCCGTAATCAACTCTGTTTACTTCGTTAGTTTCGCGTAACAATGTTTAGAGGTATCCATGCTAATAATTGAAGAATATTTAGTTTACTATAAAATTAATAATTAAAATAAGTTAGAAGTTGCAAAACAAAGATCAGGCATTCATTTTGATAACCATGTGTACTTTGGAATTAATTTATGTTCGAAAAAGACAAACAATTAGATTTAATTAAAGTGAATTGTTTTAGAGTGAAAAATTAAAACAAAATTCTTGGGTGAAGTTTCCATTTCTCTAACGTCCGATTGCTTCTTTATTCTTCTGAATGAAACTATCCCGAGGGTATGAATTTAATCTCAGTCTTGTGAGTGTCAGACTCATAAAAGATATCACTTTTTAGATTTACTACACTGAAATGATAATTTGAAAAAATAAATTGGTTTTTCAAAACACATTTTATTACAGACACTACATAGAAACAAGATTGTTATTTATTTATATTTAATAGTTATAATTTAATAGTGTTTACATGTTTGTATAACTTTAACTTTAAATCTGTTTTAACATTTACACATTTTAATGAATAAAACAAATTTTATACGGCTTACTATTTTGGTTTTGATTTTACAATTTTTATTATTCCAACGTTTCGAGAGCTTTGCAGCCATCGTGGTCAACGTCGGAATATTAAAAATTTGTAAAATCAAAACCAAAATAAACGCGATAGTAAGCCGCATAAAATTAGTTGAATTGTGAATATATTACTAATTACTAACACTTTTATTAGATATTATTTTCAAGTCATATATTATAGTTACTTCTTGGCGGAGTCTTTCGAACACCATAGTAGTTGTAGAATCATTCAACAATGTAAAAGAGCCCAAGAAGGCCTATTTATAATAAATGCGTTTCGGTGTTAGCTTGAAAGCCAGCTAGGCCGGCTACTATCGGTTATTTCACTGAGTCACAAATAAAAAAATAATAAATTTTGTTGTCATATAATAAATAAGATGATGATATAGATATTTTATTTATACTCGTTTTATTAAGTTGCTATCTAACGTGGAGAGCAGGACGATATCAAGGTGTAGAAATGAACACCGTAAATTAGTTTTCTTATGAAAGCTATGAGCATTGCACGTCTTCTGACATCCCACAGGGAACACCACCGCTCGTAAATATATCTTGGAACGTATTATACTACTTAGAACGTGTTTCTAAGAAATATTCTAAAAATAAATACAAGAAGGTTGTATTAAAAGTATTTGTATCATTCTATTTATAAAATACTTTTTAATTTTATTAAAAAAGAAGAATTTTATATTAATTGATTCTTGGGGGACAGGAGCTAGTGTTGTACCTCAGTTAATAATATACTCGTTATTAAATTATTTCTCGGTGACTTTATCTATCACTCCTTCAAACAGAATATATTGTAGAATATATGGTAAAATATGATTTCCAGTTCCTTACTGAGTTTATCTATAGTCTTAATAATTGAATATGAAAATATTGGTATAATATTTAAGACACCTTCTAAAGTTTGTTTTCTTAACGAAGCACCTCGAAGCAAAGAGTAAGAGCCGCTCGGATAATGCATTTATGATTAATCACTTTAATCCAATGTTCAAATATTTAAATAAACCTCTATTGGATAAAAATATATTATAATATTCACTATATATTTTACATAATAATACATAGTAAATAACATTTTATTGGTAAAACTCTTCTTATACTGTTGGTTTGTTGTTTAGGTAGTTTGCTTTACGAGGCGACCACCACTTTCAAGTCTAACTTACAATAATCTCCTGTAACTAACATAACTTTAAAGATTAACTTATAATTGTATTCATAATGTGTATTATGTATGTACATAACATATATAATTATGTACATACGTGTTATGTATGTATAATACAAAATTATATATATTATGTATATTGACATTTTAGATGCAAGGATTCATTATCTCTAGAGAATTAAAAGTTTTCGACATACAACATTTCGATTTTAAAATCAAAATATTCCAGTTAATTTTAGAATTGTAAAGTCGAGAGCTTCGGCTGAAGCGAGAGCTCGTTAATGAATGCAAGCGGGATTACCGCCTGAACAAGAAGTACATTTATATGGAGTAGACATTTTTTACATTTCTATATCAACCTACTTAACGTGCTTGTCTGTATCACGTCAAATGGGCGACCAAAGTATCAAAGATACTTAGGTAAGTGGTTTTTATACCCGTGGGACCAGTGAACCAGTGACCAGGTTTCATACTTATGATTTTCATGACTATTTCACTAAAACTAGACCACGGTTTCCAATCTTTATTAAAAATAACAATTTAAAAAAATTATTAATGATTCTGTCTACATACAAGTAAATATAACTATATAAATCTCTGTCAGAAGAAAAATACGAGATGAAGTTGCGCGAATATTGTATTCTGATTTTACTCTGTTTTTACAAACTATTTTCTTATGTTAAACTGAAAGGTCAAAAATAGATTTTTATTTACATTTTTATACTAAACAACTAAACGTGCCTGTAGTTGTATTATTGCAATTTGTTGGACACAACTGCGTCCTACTCTATTGCGTCGTTATTATCGCAGCAGTGTGTAACTTCGTAGTCGTCCTAATACACATTGTACTCAAAACAGATAACGCAATGACGCATCCGGTATTACCGACCGATAATAACGCGCCTGTGTGGTAGAGGCATCATAAAGTATTAAACTTTAAAATGATGTCTTCTCCATTTTTGGTTTCAGTGACACCGCGTAGCCAATTACATAAAAGTTGTCTGACATGGGGAATCCCGCACGATACATTATTCGACATTTAGCAAAGTAACTACTTTAGTACTATTGGAATTTATATTTTAAAATAGTTTATTACTTTTTTACAACAGTTTGTTCCAATTTAACCAAGAACTTTGCAATTGAAAGTTACCAATAGTCGGAGAACTGCATTTCGCTTTAATATCAGACGAAGCAATACCAACTACAATAGATCATTATTAAGTTACAAACTTTTAGTTCAATGTTTAACATTTCAATGTAAATTTTAGTACAAGCACTTCTGCAGTAATCAAACAGTTAGAAGTTGGTTTTAATAAATCAAAATATTGTTATGAAATGTGTCGGAGTTGGTCTGCAAACTCGACGTTAACGGGCGGCTGGGGTTCTGCGAGGGCGACCTCTAATGGGCCTCGGTGGCACGTTCATTGTGGTGACAGCGGCGATTTGCTCTCATTAACGCTGAAATTAAGAAGTCACGTCTCTGTTTGTCGACATTAATTGAATAACATTTTCTACAAAAAAAGTGTCGTGTAATTTTCTCTGTAAGCATATTACAATATATTTATATTACCTACATATTTCATTATTTATATATTTTAGTTTGTAAAAAGTTGTTCTAAATTTGGTAATTTAAATCCATTGGTTAATTTATAATATAATGAATTAAAATATTGTTTAGAAACAGGCAAAACACATTGCACAATCGTAACTATCCATCAGTTACCATTAATAAAAACTGTTTACTAAAAATACTGAAAATTTAATTCCCTTGTGCAAAAGCGAACGTTCCAAGCTGACTGTCCCGGTAGAAATAACGGGCCGTAAAAGCTTTTCCCGTCGACATTTTTATATTGCACACATCCGCCGAAGCGCAGAACGGGACCACCGGCATCCATGTCCTATATAAATATTATGTTACATTTTTTTACGCAATTTTTCATTTATATTTACCATGCGTTTCTAGACGTTCAGATTTTTGATAACTTTTTTCATTACATAGTAAAAATATTAATGTCTATTTTTATTCATAAAATACAAACATGTAGAATCAATAATAATTTTGTCATAAAATAATATTATTATAGACATGACTTATACTTTACAAATATTTTCTATAAGAGTTTATTGGGGATGAATAACACAAGTGTCAGCACTCGACAAGAAAAGGTATTTCTGCTTCAGTTGAGCAAAATATTATTTTGTAGGAAAGCAGTCGCCACGCTTCTGAAGACGAGATCAAATATTAGCTTTAACACTTTATGACGTTCACAGATTGGCTTACAACAATATGATTTCGTTTGTTACCCTTCCACCCCGGGGAGGGCTGTAAACGTTTCATTGTGTTTCATATTTATTTACACTAGCAAATAACTTTTTTGTGCTTTTGTTTTTATTTATACATGTGAAGCGCTTTTAGGTAACTAAAAACATATTAACATATATGTTAAAACTGTTCTCTTAAAAACATCGATTTTTTCTTTTCGTATTTACGAAATGTACTTAGTTTTATTACTTATTATAATTAATGTAATAATATTAATTTATAATAAATTTAAAGTTTTACGTCTGAATACTCACAGGGAAATGCAGAGACAATATATCTGTAGTGATGTTCCACTACGATCCTTCTCTACTTTTTCGCTTCATTTTATCTTATTCAATCATAGTTTATTTTAATTGTATTGATAGTACAATTATTTTTAGATACGGTTACCAAAATCAAATAAAAGGAACAGGTTTTAAGAAAAAATCTATTTACTCGCAAACGAGTAAACTAAGAACACTATTATGTAATTTTGATAGTAACAATAAAAATAAAGTTTACAGAAACAAATAATATTAAACACTACCTAATTAAAAGTCATAACAAAAATTGCTTTTAAAAGTAATATGCCGATCCGGGTAGCCACACTGGTAGTGATTGCTACTTGCAGTTATTTAGTTGCAAACTATCATTTTTAGTATTTAAAAAAGGTAATAATAATTCCTATAGAAACCTAAGGAATGTAGAGGAAACGGTTAAGCGCGATATTCTTGAAGCAAATCCCAACTACGTGCCGCCGTGTAATCAGATGGATATAGTAGACGTGCTCACCCTATCTCTAACCATTTTGATAACATTTAATTTATTCTTATTCTATTTAGTATGATTGTTTATATTTTTGTGAATTATTCTACCAGTTTGTAATTTTTGTTTAGAGATTTTAATTTTAGTGTTATAAAATATAAGTAGGTACTTAATTTTATGTAGGAATAGGAAATTAAATATTGAGAAAGTTATATTTAATCAAAAAGAGGCCTTTTAAGAGTACCAAATTTTCTTGGATTTAGCGCGAACATTGATTAATGAACTGTTATTTAATATATCAAGTCATTAAATATGTCATTAAATGTATTTATATTACACAATACAAGAATAAAAACCAACTAGTATTTTTTCTGATATGTAAGCCTGTAGGCGCCACAGCATTGACTAAAATAAGACATGAACATAAATTAAGGTAAGGTAATCTTAAATATAAAATCAAAATTAAAATTTTAAAGGAACCCCCGAAATGCCTGAAATCACTTTAGTCATATCACCAGCTTTATAGTATTAGACAACATTAGTCATGGCTTAATAGTTATATCCTTTCAATATCCCTTGGATCCCCATGGTGCATCATCAGATAACTACTCCAGGTCTTCAATTTGATAACGGTCCAGCTAATGACTCATAGTAAGTAACAATTTTAGTTAAAGCACAATGATATTATCTGTTGTTGATTTGCTGATCTGAGAGGATTCATGATAGTGCATGATCAGATACTCCCGATCTTCAATTTGATAACGGCCCAGCTAAAGGCTTTAGGGAAAGCACTATAGTTCTATCTCTTGTTAATTTGCTGATCTAAGAGGATTTATAATGGTGCATCATCAGATACTCCCGGTCTTCAATTTGATAACAGTCCAGCCAATGGCTCATAGTGAGTAACAATTTTAGTTAAAGCACTATAGTTCTATCTCTTGGTGATTTGCTGATCTGAGAGGATTCATGATGGTGCATCATCAGATACTCCAGGTCATAAATTTGAAACCGTTCCAGCTAAAGGCTCATAGTAAGTAACAATTTTAGTTAAAGCACTATAGGTCCATTTCTTGTTAATTTGCTGATCTGAGAGGATCCATGATCAGATTTTTTAGATTCAGAATGTTTTATTTCATCGCACTAACTTTTTTACACTTAGTTTCCTACAGTCAAGATGAATCTAATGCGTTCAAACTTAGTAAACCTATTAAGTTGAAAGCCATCCAGGATTTTGTCTCCTACCTTCGAGTTCCATCATCAGAGTAGCTCAGTGGTACCAGTTAAAACACACATGTATTTGTATACGTTTTTGTTTCAAATGTTAAGTCACAGATATGTTTAAAAGTAAAGTAAATACCTATTGTGCGTCTAAGATCGCTACCGCAGCTAACAAAAGGAGCTGATGACCTTGAAACCCCTGATCAGATCTTCATCAATTATAGCTAAGAACCATCTCGATCACGTAAGCTTTCAAATGAAAAAAACCGCATTGTAATCGGTCCATTCGTTTAGGAGCTACGATGCCACAGACAGACACACAGATACACAGACAAGTCAAACTTATAACACCCCTCTTTTTGAGTCGGGGGTTAAAAATATGTAGCTACGTTGCCCACTGCTCATAAAGCTAATCTAATAAATATTATCAGACACAGAGAAAGAAGCTGCGAAGGGCTTTAGTACAAGTCCGTACATAACAATACCAAAGATTAATACAAAGTTATATTATATAATACTTATATTATTTTATTGTAAAGTTACACGCAAATGTATTGAATCCTATGTTTCCCCCTTTACCCACATTACATTCAGTGATCGCTCGCTATCGGGTTTTCTCTTGCCGAGTGCGGAAATTGCCACGTTATGTCTCAATGGGATCAGAGGCGATGACATCATCTGTTGCTTCAGAAGGATGTATGTATCAAAACATATTTTAGGTCTGTACTAACGTTCGTATTTCTTGATTTATTAATACTAGCGACTTTGTAAACGCAGATCGGCAAATCTGTTGATTTTTATCCCAATCATCATGTCTATATCCTGCATTTGATACATCACCTAATAATAAATTTTAATGCACTAGTTCTCGCGGGCAGAGACAACGGAGTCGCCTGCCCTATGCTTAGCAAGCGACATGGGGATCGCAGTATAATCACCGCACGTTAAGAGGACGCTGCTGCCAATCCTCCAGTGAGACTAGTCGAGTTTAGGACATCCCGGGTCTATTTTTTATTTGTGACTCGATATCTAACCTCGACTAAAGGGTAAAGGGGAATTTCAAGAGTGAATAACTGAAAAAAAAAAATCGACTTCTTAAGGCTGCTCCAGTCGCCGTCACTATGGCGGTCAGAGGTGCTTTTCACGCCTCGCTTAAAAGATTCAAGATTATAGGCTCGGCTGGAAAGCATTCAACTTGTCGATTGTTAGATAAAGCAACGACACACTAACATTTGATTCGGCCTTTGCGACTAAATTACGAATATATAAAGGAAAAATAAAAGTACAGAATAATCAATCAATCAATCAAATTGTTACGCCTTTTTCCCACAGGGATATACTGCGATCCCCATGTCGCTTGCTAAGCATAGGGCATAGAATAGGCAGAAACAATGGAGCGCCACTTGCCACGATTCTGACACAACTCCCTCACATTCACAATTCTCTTCACACAACCTCTATGGTTATGAAAAATACAAAATCATCATCATCGTCATCAGCCAGAAGGCGTTCACTGCTGAACATAGGCCTCCCCCTTAATACAAATAAAAATATCATACAAAATAAAAATATCAATTTAGTTTTATTTGCTCATTGTTATAATAATTTGGGTTTAAATATATTTTAAGAAAACAACCGAACCCACATTATTACTTAATAGTATAGAAAATGGTATACATTAATTCATTAGTGTTCTGAAATTAGGGTTTCGCCATTCGTACCCTCATCAAACCTTTGCAAACTGTTAAATGGAACTATTCACATAAACATTCCAAAAGACTCGGATGTAATTATAAAACAGACACATTCACACAAGTCATTCTCTTGCCACTCATTGTAAAGGAAAATGAATTATAACTCAATTGTTCTCTGCTTTATAATATAAATAAGGCTGAGTGGTAGGTAGTGTGGAGAAGTGGTAGTGAAATGGTCACGCAAATCTAGAGCACAGGTTCAAAACCACTTGTCGGTAGTACCAATGAATTAATATGTCTACTTTAATTGTAATGTTTCTATGATGTTTATTCGACCAAGATCATCCTCCAATCTTTTTAAAAAGACGGTTAAAGAAATAAATAATATAACACGATCGTGGTGTAGTGGTAGTGCAATGGTTACTCAAACCGAGAGTACGGGTTCAAAACCAACTTTGGTTGACCTGTTTCAATTATACAAGCACTTTAGTAGCTTAGTATATAAATGTTAATATTAATAAAAAAAAATAGTTTTGAAAATTTTTTTATCGAAAAAAAAATGTAACGACGCCGTCACTATCCCGACCAGAGTATTTGAATGCTTTAATGACATTTGTTTATGTTCCAATTATTACCCTATAAAAAGATAAATAGCCTTAAAGAGATCCAAAAAACATCTAATGTGGAAGTAATACAAAAATATATTTTCCACAAATAGAAATTGATTTTAACTGGGACCACAGGAGACAATGAAAGAAAATGTGTTCTCAAAGAGCTGACACAGAAAAAAGTCTCACACTAACACTAATGTTCATTGTAAAGGCAACAAATAACCTACAATCAAACTAACGCCCGACCGTAATTTGTCTTGAGTAAAGAAATATTGAGCTCTGAGAAGTGAGTGTGGAGTCCTGAAATAGAGAAAAACCTTTGGGAAACAAGACAAAAAGTTTACAAATACTAAACTGGGCGAGAGGCACGGAAATGACCGCGTAATTTATGACTTTCGTACTCTTTGGACCAAAGTGTTTTTTTTTCAAAAGCACACGTTTATTTTCTAAATAATGATGCAATTCGGTTTTAAGACGTAAATCCATGCATTACGCGTAACACATACATCGCACACATGTGAACCCTTACACAGTAGCTTGTACCTTTCCAGTTTACGCTCAGCCGAAGCGAGTTAATTTTCACAAAACCATTTTTCGGGTTTCCTCACTTTCAGTAACGTTTTATTTCACCCGGAGGTATCATCTAAGGGAAATTGTTTTCACGAATTTTTATATGCTTTTTGTCGCATCAGTTTCGGACATTTTTATTATACTTATTAACACTGTCTATTTAATAGACCGTGAAGTGATTTAGTTGCGTTTCGGGATCAGCTTGTAAGTTGCCGGTTCCAACTACACCGGCATAGTGTATGTAATTGCTGCTTACAGTTATTGAATCGTAGTAGCAGTGACATACATTCATGGACCACACTCCAGCTTAACATCAAGCTGGAGTGTGTCGTCACGTCACAATAAAAAAAAAGTTTATTTAAATAAGCCTATCTTAATTGTATTGAAAAAGATGCTTGTCATTGTCAGGATGTTTTCCGTCAACAAATTAAACGAATGTTCTATTCAAAAACGTGACGCGAGATGTCATTTATACGCCTAAAATGTCTTTGTGCTTTTCGAGAGCGCCAGTTGTACAAAGTTAGAGCTTGGAACCGCTTTGTTAACGGTATCGTCTGTAGAATCAAATATACGCAACAAATGGCCGGGGTTGTTCCACAGATAGCAGCTCGTAGCGAGCGAAATCATTTCCGTTATGTCAATCACACGTCCTGTTGTCCGTCCGACAGTTGGCTCGCTAATGAGTTCGCGTACTTCTCAGTACACGTTGCTTAAATTTAGAATGACCTTTGTCATTAATTAGGAAATGTGCGCGAAAAGTACGAAAGCTGTCATTCATTGTAACAAGAATATACAACGGACGTTACTTAGTTAATATTTCAATTTTGCACGAATATCACTGGATCAATAGAAATATCAGTCCTTTATAATATAAAGTATGATTTAAGAAGTAATTCTATATGTATATTTATATTTTAACCATTTAATTCTCTTTATATAAATATATAATGTTTTAAAGCAATATCTATTATGCAATATCAGAGCAAATTGTGAATATTCACATTTTTTGTTATTTTGGCGCGGTCGCCTCCATTCTTGAACAATGGAGCTAGATCCTTCAACTTTCAAGCTAATCCTAAAACACGACTAGGTCTTTTCACGGTCTGTACACTTTAACTATCTTGCATCAGCATACTGTGTTTATTCATCACTCTTTAAATTTATAAAAATTGTATTTAAAAAACATTACAAGAAATACATAAATTAATAAAAATAATAAATTAAAACATAAAAGTATTATATCAAAAATGTTTTATAACACAAGTTGTTGTCACTTTAACTCACAATTTGAAAGCAATTGCGACCTTTCTTCACACAGATTTCATTTCATTTCATCTATCCTGTAGAAAATCACAAGACAAAAATTTTACGCTGAAAACTTTTGGAGGGAATATGGCTCGAAGTCTGTTTCAATTTCACGGAGCGTTTGTTGGGCGGCGTGAAGATGCCCCAAGGTGTCATTTTACTGAAAGCGACCCAGACTTATGAGATTTTCTGAAAAAAGAAGAAAAATGAAAATATTTTTAGGGTTCTAACGTGCTTCATTTTACTATAGGGGAACCTCTTAAGTATATAAACGAGCTTTTTAGCCACTTCTGTGATACTATTGCGGAAAGTAAAGGCTTTAGTAGTCAAACTTAACAAATAAAAATATTTTTATTTTCATCACATTTAACAAAAAGTATAACACTTCCAGTTTAAATTTAAAATAAATATACTTTTAAAGAATACATAATGTACAAAAACAAAAATGTTGTTAGGGATTTTGTAAAGACGATTTAGTAAGCTTTAAGTGTGAAAGAATGTGAAATATAAGGCCTACAAAATTCGCCTCCCTAGCACACTGTCTGAGTGCAAAGGCGTGTCGATGTGCCGGACGGCGAAGCTGCCCTCTGTGAAAATTCCGCAGCTCTCTCCGGAAAATATGGCGACTGATGGAACCTTAATGTTTCCGAGTTGGCCGGGGCCACTTGCGGTCAAAGTAACACCACACTTTGGAGAGTGTTACACTAAGTTATAAACTGCATGTACATGGGGTTTGTGGGTTAAATAACAATATTGGGTCAAAGTTCAAAAGTTGAAGATATTTATAGTCGTAGATTGTATTAGAGTCATTGTACTCTTAAGAGTGATCGGTAGATAGTTGGTCAATTGCTTAGTCTATTGTTCCGCGGTGGTATCACCACTTTCAAGTGTACGGTCTGTATCGTGAAGTGACTCATTCGGATTTAGCTTAAAAGTTACCTAACCTAGGCCGGTATAGTTGAATGCGGCTCCTTACTACATTATCGTCTCTATCGATGGGCTGCAAACCAGCTTTACAAATGAAACAATTCAGTTAAATCGTAATGAATATGTTCGTGATATATCAGAATTATAAGACCCTTTTCCTGTCATTCGTATGATCGATGTCCGGAAATGAAGACGATCTTTTTCTAAGAGCGTTCAATGTGTGCTCTTGTGAGGTCGGCACTTCATCATTGCGGAGTGCCAGCTAATATGACATACTTGGGGAAAGCCGTGTTTTTATCACAGGATTATGATTTTTACTATCTTATATTTGTTTTATGATTTTCTTTTATTGTTGCTCGACATTTGACGGTACCCGGTTGAAGGTGAAGTGCGGTCCATAAATGGAAGTGACTGCTACTACAGGTAAATATCTAAAAGTATCAGTCGCATCTACTATGTCGGCCCAGTTTGAACTGGCAACTTACACGCTTATTCTGAAACGCGACTGAGTCACTTTACGGTCTGTACACTTGAAAGCGGTGGACCATCAACTGTCAACTGCCTTTAAATGAAAATCTTAAAAAAATATTATACATAGGCGAGCTTAATGCTTTAGGCATTATCTATCAAACCTTTATACGATGATTGGCTTGGTGCAAATGATAATTTTATACATTTATTTAATTTTTCAGATACTTTTTAAATTATCATTAATCTGGAGGCATAATATTTAATGTGTTCTTATTTGAAGACCAATAAATATTGTAATTTATTTGCCTATCCAATTCAGTAACCAAAGGTAATTTTCCTTATGATCGAATCACGATTATTGTGGCTCGACATTAACCGGCACCTCGCCTTGCTTAAGTGCGGTCTATAAATGGGAGCGGCTGCTATATAACTGTAAGTAGCAGTCACATACACTCTGCCGTCCTAGCTGGAACCGGCTGCTTACAAGCTTTACCAAAAACGACTAAGTCACTTCATGGTCTGTACACGTGTATTGTGAAGTACAAGCGATGGTACTCGTACTACCCCGGATCGGCAGACTGGGTAAGTGACTTCCAGCTGCCTGCCTACCACTTCTAAAACCAGCTAGTATTTTAAAATAAACTTATATTATGTAAGCTCAAAATAATATTTTTACATACGATACATTAAACTGTTACATAAATTACGGAGGTTTCTTTAACCATTACATATTCAGAACATTGGTTTTCTCCCACGATAATTTATTACTGAAAGGAATTTAAATACACACTCATGACATTCAGGATAATATTTTTTTCAGTATAATGTGAGAAGAATATCATTTGTTCATATTCATACATTATTTTTGTATAATGCATTTTTTTTTTCAGACATATGAGTATTTTATTAAATATTTATTTATACTCATTTACCGGAGAGCGGAGTAGGGTAACTACTACTACAGATAAATAAATGTAAGTAGCAGTCTTATCCACTTACAAGCTAATCCCAGAAACTTACAAGCTGATTCCGAAACGCGACTAAGTCACTTCATGGTCTGCATAATTTGTAGGTGGTGTTTTTTTAGTGTCTTCTGATTATAAAACCAAGTAGTTTTGTAATTAGAGTATTAATAAAACACCATTATTTTCTTTCTCTATAATTATAATAGAACATAATTATATAAAAAAGATAGAACAATTATTGTTTGAAAGAGCTATAATATACCGTTGTATAAACTCGTTTATTGACTTTGCTTTCGTCGCGATCTCGCCCGCTTTCTAGTCTGTTAGGGATCGTTCACAACCACGCTCACTTCCCAATAGTATTTGCAGAATGCTCTACCGCTCATGTCGATTGCCAATCGCAGGAAATTCATTCCCGCTATTAAACTCCACTGTGTAATGATTGTGCAAGGGAATCTTATAAAACAGTTCGTATTATTAAAATATTTGCTTTGTTAAGTAGTATGGAATTTAAGTTAAGTATTACTAAATTAAGTTTTGAGTATATTTATAATTCGAAATATTCAATCGAGAAATTGTTATTTTTTCAATTATGATATTATTATTTATTTTATATTATAGGTGGTAACTTGTTATTGGCCTTTTTTCCTGTCTAAAACTTATCTATTTATATATATATATATCTAGTTAGCTGTAAGTTATCCTCAAAGAAATAAAAATAAAATATAAATTTCAAATATGATTGTTTATATGAGGTAAACAGTTCCTCTCCAATTTACAATTAATCAACATTTAAGAATGTGGGAACAAATCTTACTTAATATTTCGATAGATAAGATTAATAAAATCTATTTTATTTTAGGCATCTACCTCAATCCCTGTCCTGTCCATATACATTGTTACATTGTTTTTCTAATACCTGTAATATTTCTTTAAATCTTTTAAAAAAATGCACACAATATTATTTTTAAAGTACCTAAACGCTTAGTATACCAAAATAATCATTAAAGTACGATTATTGGGAATGGTAGTGCATATAATCGAAGTGCTTATTGAAGAGGATTGTGGGGGTAAGGAAAACAAGAGAGTTGCATACCTGTAGAAATTAAGAAATTAAGATTAGAACTATATAAAAGAACCTTTATAATCTCAATTTATTACATTGATTTATAAGAAAATCTATATTTTATAATACCATATATTATAAGCGTATTTTTTTGTTATAAATGTAATTAAAATGCCTGAAGATGTTTCCAGCAAGGTGCTTTGTTACACTTAATGTGACTCATGTCGAGGAAATCATCTTATGGTGCTTTATCATTAACCTAGACTTTTAATCTACGAAGTGGTTTTGCTATAATCTCTGATGGTGTATTATATTTATAAACTGTGGTAAGGTAATTTTTTAATGGCTTTCTCATTTGATTTTATAAATATATTTTAAAATTTTATTTTGTTGCTGCGGCTAGACATGTTACAAAACTTCGCCTGATGTTAAGCTGAAGCGCAACCTATGAATAAAGGTGACTGCTACTACAGTAAAAGTACCAAAACGAAACTAACTTCACAAAACTCATGAAAGTAGTGGTAGTACCCTAGATAAGCAAATCGGATTGTCATATTAATATTTATTTATTGAATCTTAATTTAAATTAGTTTTATATACAAACGGGTTAGATGTTTTAGTATACAGATTGATTTTTTTAAAATTACTAAAAAACTATTATGATTTCTATAAAAATATTTTTTTTAAGGCTACAGTAGCGATATGGTATCCAATATCTGCATTTGGTCAACATGGTTTACCAACCATTTCGAATCGCAACGAAATAAGGGTTGACCAATGAAACCAATTTCATTTCGTTATTCTACACGTTATATTTAAATATGGTTCGAGTACATTCTCATATAAAGTAAAACCAGTTAAGCGTTGGTTCTAATTCTTTTCTAACTTGAACAGATCAGTAGTAGTTAAGTTTTTCAAAGCAATTTATTAAAACCGGGTTATAAAATATAAACTTTCAAAATTAGTTGTTAATGTATAAATGCAATATCGTATGCAATTGCATGTGAATGATTCTGATGACAGCGCTACGAGTTGAGGTAAATTGAATAGTTAAAATATTTATACTTCTATTTCACTCTGCCATTAGTCCCTGGAAAATAATATATAAACTTTTTTCATTATTGTGGCTCGTCATATGACAGCGCCCCGACCCATGTTAAGCTACAGTGCGGACTACTACTACTGATAAATAACTGCAAGTAGCAGTCGCATCCACTATGCTGGCCTAGTTAGAACTGCTAACTTACAAGTTGATCCAAAAACGTGACTAAGTCGCTTCACGGTCTGTATACATATATATATATAACTACACCGGATCAGCAGACTGGGCACCACTGCCTATCACGTTTAGACAACCAAATCTGGAGTAAATATCGGCCTCTTTTTTTAATAACAAATATTTGTTAAATTCAATTTAATTTTAAAATATTACAAATAAAAGCTATGAAACAAATCTTTGCTTCGACCGGGAATCGAACCCAGGACTTTACTCGTGACGGACTGGTGTGCTAACCAATGCGCTTATCAGTATTGACAATATGACAAAACCATGATAGTACATTAGAATGCATATTACGAGTTTTGAACCCGTGCTCTCGGTTTGCGTGACCATTGCACTACCACTACACCACGGTGGCCTTTTTGTTTTCATTTATTCATTTTTATTTAAATATAATAGAAATACTCGTTGTTACTTTATTTCTTGTTGTAGGTACAGATATCTGGAATTATTCTGGCGCGATACTAAGCTATCCCTACTCTCAATGAGAATAGAGGGTATGCGTTACATTGCAATTTAGAAAGCTCCCACTGTTATTTCCAGATAGTACAATTGCCCTCTACTATTAGCAGTGTACCTATACTGTATGCCAAGTTGACATGATGACCCGTACTTTTGGATCTCTTGTTTAAAATTAAACTTTGGTGTAGTAGAATTAAGGTGCAGATTATAAGTTGATGTTGAATTGTGTATTTGGAATTGTGATTGGACATACAAATAGAGCGCCAGTACGGAGTTGACACAACTCTTCATTCGCCATGTAGCGAATGCACTCGTTCAATGATGACGTCGACTTTCTTCATAAATCTGCTTTTATTTGAAATGTTTTTATTATTTATTTTCTACTTGAACTACCTGTGAGAGAAGTAATTAATTATAGTTATATTTACTCCAACTTTATTTTTAAATTAACGTCTAGTTTAGTTAGTTTATTTTAGGGTATAATGATAGTTTATTATACATTAAGGAATGTGATCGTGGTGTAGTGGTAGTGCTATCGTCACGCAAACCGAAAATCCCGAGAACCCGAGATGTGCCTTTGATATGTACTTTGATCGTCCTGTTTCTATGATACAAGCACGTTTAGTAGCTTATTATTTGCTACTAAACGTACTAACGTTTAGTAGCAAATAATAAGCATGTTTTTTTTTATTATTTCTATATAGATAGTACTAACTTTATGTCCTGAACTTTCTAGCAACCTCTGTATTTAATCTGGATGTCTTTACACATGGCAGGTCGCCATTTATGGTCTGTTTTTTTTGTAGCTTATATTATAACTGTACTATCTTGTTTTAATAAAGTTCCCTTTCAATTTACAAAATAAAGATATGCGCTGAAATAAATTATGTGTAAATAAACTGTGTGCTATCATGATCTATTCATGACACA
Source organism: Tinea trinotella (assembly GCA_905220615.1). NCBI lineage: Eukaryota > Metazoa > Arthropoda > Insecta > Lepidoptera > Tineidae > Tinea > Tinea trinotella. Next base: position 7,483,445 of record HG992310.1, read on the forward strand.
TTAATATTTATCTGACGTACAATTTATCGATACAAAATTCAATTTACCCGATGACAGTCGAACGCCCTTTATCTATGCACAGAAGGTCTTTTTATTTGATGGCCTCTTTGGAGATACTCTTGTCCCGCACAAGTATAGTTAACAAAAACATGGATATTTCTTTACATTTGTTATTGTAAAATATTCAATATTGTTCTTGCCTATGTTTTTTTCCAGTCCTTCATACAATCTTGGCTTGGATCCTTCAAGTGAAGGTCGAAAACAACTTTAGCCGGCATAGTGACGACGACTGAGGCAACCATAAACTAAACCAGTCGTGGGAATTCTTGGACCTCCCTTTGCTTACTAGGCAAGTAGAGGTCAGATGCCAGGCATAAGTGCTTTTTCACGCTTCAACATTTTCTTTTTTTCCATACTATATTTTTTCTATATATTATTTTTATTACTATATTTTTTAAAACAAAAACACAAAATTTTAAGAATATAACTTTTGAATACATTGTTATTCTAATAATATTAACATAATTATGTGTTTTTTTAAATAAAATTATAATAAGTATGTTTGCAGACGTGCTCAATAAAATATTTACTTAAGCAAATTTATATTTAATATTTTAATGATATTCAAATAATTTAACTTTGGCGTATCTTTCTCTGACCATCGTCTCAAATATTCATCACATTTAGATAGAGCGGGCGATAGACCCACATCAGAAAAACATCAAAAATGCATCAAGCGGAAATATCTGACTATATTGTAAGAATGTTACAACTCACGCGTTTCTTGTCATTATTATTTGTGGAAATTCAATAACGTTTGATTTATTACATATACGGTACTTTATTAAAGACAATACGACTATTTTTTTCATGTTAACTTTAATAGTACTATCGTATCTCGTCGGATTTTAGATTTTAGATAGTCCTGTCCCAACGCGTTTTGCTCAATTTTTCCTCCAGCTCAACTATCTTCTCGTCAGTCCGTCCGTATCTGCGTGCGGACGTTGTGCGTTGCCAGGGCTAAGTGTCAGCGGGGGTGGTAGCGAGACATCTGCCGCGGTTAAATACGAGTAGACACATTACCTACTCGTATTTATGATAAATGATACAAAAGTTTTTCTTATATTTTTATACTAAGCACTAAAAGTGCATTTCTTAAGTACGAGACGACTAGTACATATACTCGTTTTGCGTATGTTACCACCACTATACCACGGTTGCCTTAATTAATTATTGAAATTATTCCGCCTCGATTTCCACAGTAGATGCATTTTTCTAAGATCCTAACACTACTCTCCCGCTTCCCTCATATCCACAATTATCTTTAGCTCTACGGTTATGGGCACTCTGCGATGCCTATGTTTGTTTTAGGATACAATCTTTTGGATCATGCCAGTCTCTGAACTCATCCGAGTCAACAATCTCTGGCCCGCACAGTGATGGCGACCAAGGCGTCGGGGCTCTCGGACCTAACCTTGTTTACAGGTCGTCGGTCGAAGTGAGATTTCGCGCCATAAAATTTAAACACGTAGGCTATAAAAACATATACGAGTATTTATCAGAAAAATATTCGTTAAAATATTTTATACTTATTAGGATTTTTTTCGACAAAAAATCAGAAGCAATAAGCTTGTTGTTGATTTTTTTTACTTTTTCAATATTTGTAAGATAGCATGCAATATCGTCTCCGGTTATTTCAGAAGCCGCATGTATTTCTTAGTTCTATATTGGAACATGTGTGCATGCTTCAATGATTATTACGTCTTTTCCAATATCAATATGCTGTTTTTGTTTCAATATAGTTGTTAGTTGGGTGGTTCCGATCTTGAATCGCAAAATTCGTTATTAGACTCATTTCACTTCGAATCGTTACCGATTTATTTCACTACATTAAACTCATACTATTTTTATTGTGGCTCAACATATACTCGTCTAATGCTAAGTTAAAATGCGGCTTATGAATGGAAGCAGTCGCTTTTAGACTGCTAGGACAGTTAAATAACTGCGAGTAGCAGATCTATCCAATATATCGGCCAAGCGTTCGAACTGGAAACTTTCGAGACAATTCTGAAACGTGACTAAGTCTCTTCACGGTTTATAGACTTGAAAGTCGTGGTACTATTTCGGGTCGGCAGCCTTGGTCACCAACCGGAGCAAATATTTTTAAATGTACGTAAGTAATCAAAAATAAATATTAGTAATGAATGTTATGAAGCAAATTTTGCTCTGACCTGGAGTCGAACCCGGTACTTTACGCGCAGCGGACTGATATATTACCAATGCGCCACATAGGTCGCCATTTTAATAAAGGTATTAGTTATTTCAAACATTATACGTTTGCAATATTAATCATGTTATTACTTCTGTTGCGATGCGATCAGAGTCTCACTTAACGATACTTCAGATATTAGATCCAAATTATTAACCAGTTAAGTAATTGCATTGGAAAATTCCATTAGCAATTATGATATAACCTACATAAACAATCAATATAAGATAACAATAACTTACGAAGCGAATTAAATTATTGGATTCATGAATAATGCGCGATTTAGGGATAATAAACTAATATTGACTAGCAGGTATCACAAAACCGCAACTTCATGAAAATTTGCTTTATTAAACCCGAGATGTAGCCTTCAGCATTTATGGGGTAACTTCGATGTTTATGCCACACAAATTATTTATTATTGTTTGCGTTAGTTACAATTTGGTAAACTAACGACGCCTTGTTCATAAATAAATTAATTAAATAGTTTATATGTAGGCGGCGCGTCTGTCCGTTTTGTGCTTGCAGTCCAGTTAGTCCTGGGGACCTACCACTATCTTTTATTTGCAATTTTGTTTTATTCCTTAAAATTGATGCCTACATTCGCATAGATTTTACGTTCAGAAACGTATTGCTGCTGCATATTAAATATTAAAACCTAATATTATCTTTTGTAATAGCCGCGGTGGTACGCTTTGGATTGAATATTGATGTTACAAAACTACCAATAGTAATTTTATTCAAATAAGCATGTTTGACGTACGAATTGACATTAGACGATTAGAACGATAATACTATAAGAAATGGTGGTACGCCCGCTGTTATACTTCGTCTTCAAGAAGGAATGGGGAGAATCTGAAAAGGCTACTTGTATTATAAAAATCTACGAGAGAGAAAATCTACATGCTTATTGGACCAAGTAGTCCACATCTTTAAATAAGGCAATTCACACGGTAGTAGATAGGGTTACGTTAAAGATAATATCAACGAGATTCACATTCAACGAGACATTGCAACTGTACGCATCCAGTGACTTATATAATTACTGCTAATATTAATAATAATAATAAAAAAAATGGTTAAATACGAAATTTATTGATGGTGATTGAATTTCGTCCATAGAGCCATATTATAATTATTTAGAAATTCGAAACTGTTCTAAACTCAGTCAAATATTAGTTATTGAATTTGGGTTTTGGTAATTACCTACATTTAGTATCGAATATGCAAAGAGGAATTATGTAATTTGCAACCCAATATAATTTGAATATTATTCTACTGTAGAAAATTTATAATTACAAATTTCAATTATAAAGTTAGATAGACGAAAAATACAAGAATAAAACTTCATTTTGTTAATTAAAGCAAGTCAAATTGTTGTACGTCTATTCTCACAGGGATAGGTAGATGGAGTTCGAAGAGATCGACCACTTTATAAAATTATGGACACTGACCCCTGTTTCTTTGGTAATGTCCCTGATTTAATTGAAAATCATTATTACTCGACATCTGACCTTTACTTGCTTGGTAGGCAAGGTAAGCATGGGGAGATCAAAGAGTGTTAAAGATTCAGTTCACAGTTTCCTCAGACGCCGTCACTATACGGGCCAATTGTGAGTCATCACCGTTTTACCTTTCACTAGCCTCCAATGATTCCACTCCACCTTTCGTCATCCCTAATTAATCAACCTTGCTATTTTAATTTAACCAATAAATAAGGCGACCGTGGTATAGTGCAATGGTTACGCAAACCGAGAGCACGGGTTCAAAACCACGCGCCGGTACCAATGTATCTTTGATATATCTACTTTACTATAGTCGTCCCGTTTCTATGATACAAGCACTTAAGTAGCTCAATATAGATGTTTTATTAAAAAAAAAAATTCATATAATTAAGTTTATTTATACCTATTTGTTGAATATCTTTTGACTGTCATAGGCCTTTCTGAAGCCATGGTAGAATCAGACGAGAACGAGAAGCATTCAAATAAATTATTTTCACTACATTTCAAGTTAGAAAGTATATTAAAATCAAGTAAGTTCTGTATTATTAATGTGACAGTTTTGTCTATTGTGAAACGTTCGCCTTTACGCAGAGTACGGGAAGCGGAAGAAGTTTCTCGAGTCGTCGGAAGATATGAGGAAGTACTTGTACACGTACACTTTTTTAAGTGTAACGTTTATATCTTTAGAAAGTTTAACAACAAAAACAATTATTTATTGCTATTGTATTTACATATGAAATATTTTATTTTTGTTTTTTTTTACATTTCTATATTAAGCTACAAAAGTTATTGTATCAGAGAATCAAGAACAACTAGTACATATATCAAAGTTACCATTGATACCGGCAAGTGGTTTTAAACCGCATAGTAGCCGGCATAGTGTCGTCGTCTCTCTTGGACCTCCTCTTGCTTATCATCAGGTGGGTCGAGGACAGATGTCGTGTCACAATAAAAAATAAATAAAAAACACTTGGTGTGCGTAACCCTTGAACCACCACTACACCACGGTTGCCTTAATATGTCTAGCCAGGTTTCAATAGAAATGAGCAATTTTACCACAATTATCATCATTATTTCTATACTTGTATATAGCATATTCAAATTTGACAACGAACAAAATTTGTTTGTACGTAGTTGTTTGCGTATAAAGTTATTAAAGTTACATTTCCGAGAACATTGTTCGCGCTTGAGATGATTATTATGTTGTTATCGGTCAACGCGGATTGTTTGTGAGCGAGTTGCAAGAGTTATGGATACAAAACAACCAGAATTATTACCAACACTTGTTTCGCTTATGAAAATTACCTCCGAAATAATTTGAGCAAAATCTATTATGGCTCCACATAATAATAGCTGGATATGTTAGGCTAGACTACAAACCTACTTATAAGCTGATTCCGAAAAGCAAATGAGTTAATTCATGGACTTTACTTACTAATAGTAGTATATTTTTTATTGTGACTCAACATCTGACCTCGACCTGCCTGATAGTAAGCATAGAGGTCCAAATGTGCCGAAGACTGAAAAAAAACGAGTCAGTTAACGGCTGCCACAGTTGCCGTCACTATACCGTCATTAATGTGCTACTCTACGCATCGAAGATGTACTTACCTGGGATTGGTAGACTGGGCAAACGACCACTAACTATCTTAGCAGACTTAGGCGTAGCAAACAGATGTGTTAACCAATGTTTCACGCTGTTCGTTAAAAAATAAGAGTTGTAGGCAGAAAATTGGTAAACCATTAAGCCCATACTACCGATCCGGGATAGTACAACTACTTTCAAGTAGTTACCCAAATAATAACTTTTTTTTTAAGTTAAGTGACCCAGTCGCTTTTCGGGATTCGGTAAAGTTAATGCAAATGCTACATTGATATTTCTCTTCGCCAACAGTCCCACAAGGAGAAGAAGATAAGGGAGCGCCATTTTTCACGACCCTAACAAACCTGTCTTGCCTCGTTCACACGTACTTAAAAATTATTTAGTGATACTATATATTTTTTTTACATTTCCTAAATATTTTTATTGTAATTTCTATATTAAGCTATTAAAGTGCTTGTATCATAGAAACAGAACAACCAAACCAAAGTACATATATCAAAGATATATTGGTACCGGCATGCATGTATGTAATATGTACGGTTACTCGTATATGCACTTAATTAAAAATACTCTTGTGGTTAGGTATTTAAATGTAATTATCAGTTGTGTAATAACGTTTTTAAAATCAGAATTTAAAGGAAGAGAAGAAGAACAAAGTAATATTAAATTTACGACAGTGAGAGTGCAGCGTTAAACTCGTAAAAGTGTCTCATATGTCAATACCTTTTGAAATACGGTAATGGAAATGCGAAATAAAACAGAAAGCAAAGTATGATTAGTTAGTGTCGTTTGTCCCATTGTCGTACGTTATTACCACACCGTCATCTGTAGCACTTTTTTCGCCCATAATTTCATTATTAAAAGTACATTATTAAAATCGCATAATTTAGAATTTTAACAAAATATTTTTTTAACTTTAACATTATATCTAGCACAAAATTACAACTTATTTGGTTCTCAAAACATTAAAATAATTGTCACTTTTTATGACTCTATACTAAGCTTATAAATGTGCAACTAAGCGTACGAATCTATACCAAGCTACTGATTACGTGTAACAAAAAAAGTTCACGAGCAAAATACTTATATCAATGATTCATTATTTTTAATGGATCACCAGCTTTGATTTTCAAAATATTTTTAAAATAGACTTCAGCAATAATTCAGGTGGGTACAATATTTTATCTAAACTTCCAGTAGCTTACCGAAACCTTTCTCTTATAACAAATAAAATTCTTTAATTTTTGAATAATACTCAGCGGTCCACCCTCTAGATGGACTAACAACCTGCAAAAGTGGATGCAGCCCACTGTGAAGATAAAGAGAGGCTAATGTTGAGTAGTAGTTGACCTAAAGCTAACATGGTGACTGGGCTAAATATAACAATAAAAAAAAAATATTAATATATCTATAAAGACTCTGGACTTTTATACATAAGACGTGGATGTCCAATGCAATCTGCTTAGGATAGAATTGTCTGAACTGAGACGGTGAATTTCAATTTTTGAGAATATTGAATGTCGTTGCTTTTCTTTGTATTGAAAATAGCAATGCAAGTATTGTAAAATACATTGTTTTCTCCTATTTTCTGTTTAAAATCAACTTCTCTCCATAAATAAAAATAGGAAATAATACCTGTAATAATAATTAACTTTAATATCCTAAATTCAATAAATCAATCAAAGTATCACGCTCTTTTCTCACAGGGATAGGCAGAGACAATGTAGCGCCACTTACCAAGACCCTAGCACAACTTCCTCGCTTTCTTCATATTCACAATTTTCTTTATGCAAGCTTTATGGCACAAAGAATATTTCTAATAAATTTTCATAGTACATTGCTTTATTTTCTATTATATATATATATATATATATATATATATATATATATATATATATATATATATATATATATATATATGGTTCACGAGCAAAATACTTGTGAATATATATATATTTATTAACTCAACACGAAGGCGACTTCTTGATTGTCATGACATTCATGTGCCAATATAAATTAATTTAAAAATTAATTTAAAAATATTAAATAAAAAAAATACTACACATTATTCCTAAACACGTTTTCAATTAAAAATGAAGACTCTATCGTGGTTCGAGTACGGTTTAGTTATTATGAAGTACAGTAAGATTAAAAATGAATAGTTGATTCTATGCACGCGTATGCAGTGTAGCAGACGGCATGGCAGTCTGTGTTCGTTTTGATTAATACTCCAACGTATTCACGGACAAATAAACGTTGTGTACACGCGAGGAAATATTGCTGTAATATCAGGTTCAGTATTCATTTGTCCGAGATCAGAAGCGAGTGAATCTTTGTAGTGGTTTTGTTGCGAATATCTGTAGATATGTATTTTATATGACTTGTATGGCGCGATGTAACTCATTTCTGATATTAAATAATAAAAATTATACTAATTTACGTAAAAGTATCAGGAAAATAAATCCAACAAAATTATTATTGTTTATTGGGTGTTTTCCGGCCAAATCGGGGACTTCCTCAAGAAAGCTATGTTGCCTAGTGCCCATAACCGTAGAGCTTGTATGAAGGGAATTGTGGATGTGAGGGAAGGGAGGTTGTTGTGTCAGGATTGTGACAAAGGACGTACCATTGTCTCTGCCTATCCCTGTGAGAAAAGGCGTGTTAATTTGATTGATTATTGTATGAGTGAACTTCAGTCTCTCCTTTAAAAGTAATAATAATATTCTTAAACAGAGATGGTGAGACGGGATAGAATCCTGCAAGAGTTCGTGGCGAGAAATAAAATTATAAAGTGTCGTAAGGAGAGAGGTCTTAGTCCAGCAATGAGACAATAAAAAGTGCTAGTGATAAAAATAAAATATGTTGTTCCCGTGTGACAAAGACATAATTATTAGCATAATAAAATAACATATACCGTCTTACTAAGGTTTCATGACGTATTATTGTTGTTATATATGGATTCGCTTACTAATATAAAAATAAATTGAAAATAAAAGTTAAGGAAATTCCTTTTACCATTTATTAGTCGTGAATATATTTATTATGCGAAAAATATAACAGGTAGATAATAAACAACTTCGGCCTCGCAAAATTATGTTTAAAACATAAAGGAATCCAAGAATACACTTAATGAATACAATGAAATCTAGTGTTTCATAAGGAGTGTTCTCAAGGCGACTGAAGATTTATCGCAGAGGCTCGACCACTAACGACGACCGCGGCCGCCCGCCCACTGACTGATGTTCTACATTTGTTTCAACTGATTTACTTGGAACATTCTCGCACATACAATCGACAAAACAATTTATGTGATTTTTGTTAGCTCCTTAAATCACTGACAATTTTTCTTTATTACTATCCGTTTCTAAAACTTACTCTCAAGTCTTTAGATTTTAACTAAAGCGTCTCAGAGCTTTGTACAAAAGCTGCATTTACAACTTTTGAAAAGTTTCCCGTTTTCATATTCCTGCTCTTGCTTATTAAATAGAATTTAAATATAAACAGACCTATAAGCGGGAATCGTATGAATTCAATGCCCCAGACAAAGTTTTCATTAGCAGTGGTGGTGGGTAGAAGTTTGCGGGTAAGTGCGCGAGAGGCAAACGTTTGGCACAGCGCTGATAACACAACAAACAACTTGTTACAAACGTGTTTAGTTTTAGTTATTGCTCCAAATTCGACGGTTTAACTCATTGGTAATTAATGAAGAGGGAAGTCGCTAACTATAATTAAGAAGATTTGTGGAATTAATACAATTTTGATTGTTTTTTTATTCTTCTTCAGCTTTATACATGCCAACCTCACCAATCTTCTTCCAGTTGTTATTGTAGTTAACAATGTGACTTGATATTTGACAGCACTCTACCTAATGTTAGGCTGGATTACGGTCAATTAATTAATGCGTCTGCTGCTACAGGTAAATATCTGCAGGTAACAGTCACGTTCACTTATGTCCAGTTATGGGATAGCCTTATCCAAAATGGTCCGTAAATAGCTTTTATGTCAGTACCTACATTTGTATAACAAATTAAACAAAAGAAATTATAGGTTAAAGTCGAAACCACTGTCGCTAGAATGAACCACTGCATTCAAGAGTGTATAGCGTGGAAAGAAAGGAAAAGTAATCTGCTGGCAGATATATGTACACGCATATGTAAATAGATATATATAAATGCAATTAATTTGTCGGTAAAATCTATAAAATATTTCGTTTCCAACCAACAATCTAGTATATGTATATCACGTAATTTGAAGAGTACATCTAGTTGTTTTGTTTTTTCTTCAGCAACGGTCTGTTCGTATTTTTGCTGTAATTTCAAAATAGAACTGTGTCGAACTTTCCGGATGTATGTATCAAAGAGACGATAGATATATCGAATTACGTGTGAGCCGCGGTATGTCAATCCTACTTTTTCGTCATTTTGTCAATGTTCGCCACTGTACCGTTTGTAAACCTGAAATCCAATCCAAATCTGGCCGTCGTTCTTCAAATATCCGATCACATTTTTTATACTTTTTGTAATGCTCCTATATCTTATATTCCTCAATACAAGAAATTATTTTAAAATTTGAATCGCATCTCTTAGCTGTAAAATAAAAATTCCTTTACTAAATAGCACAGTTATGTATTTCACGACAGGTGTGGCGCTTCGGTTATAGAGAGTGAGTGGTGGCCAGTCCGATCCGAGGTAGTACCACCACTTACAAGTATATAGACCTTCAAGCGTTTCGAGATCAGCTTGTAAGTTGCCGGGTTCAACATAGGCCGTTGTAGTCGACGTGACTGCTACTTACAGTTAAACAACTTTACACAGTTGTTTAACTGTAAGTAGCAGTCACTTTCATTTATGGACCGCACTCCAGCTTAACAACAGGCGGGGTGCTGTCATAATATTATCTCGAGTCACAATATTGCGTTTTTTTATCTATATCCGTGTTTTATATCTATATAATTTATATATAAATTGGATTAAGAAGACATTTACGTTGATATCTAATAGTAAGTCTTTGTGGTGACTCGGTTACACGACGTAGGCAAAAGGGCAGGAAAAGGAAGCGGTTTATCTCAGGACAGGAAGCAAGGAAGACTCAGGCCCCACTTTCATGCTCTGACATCGCCACAATATTCCCTAAGGCCTTTTGCATGAATAAATTTTACTACCAAAACTATTTTACATAATATTTTCAAATATTTGTTATCGGACCAAACTTTTATTATTATCTAATAGCTACTATATTGTAACACTTTCAATATACATCCTTTGTTATAGAAATATACTTTATTGTGTAATTTATAATTACAATCAATCAATCAATAAATAAAATTGTCACGCCTTTTCCCCACAGGGTAGGGCGAGGCAAAGGAGTGCCACTTGCCACGATCCTGACACAACTACCTCGTTTCTCTCACACCCACAATTCTCTACATACAAGCTCTAGGGTTATGGGTACTAGGCAACCCAACTTTCTTGAAGATGTCACAGATTTGGTCGGAAAACACCAACTTTTGCCTTGTTTAATGCGTCCCTTAACATCAGATTTATGCCTCGACGTATTCCTTTGTCAATCCTCGTCACTACATCTTCTTTCAAACCACATCTATCGCGCACTTTGCTATTTCTTATTCTATCTGCTATCGTCACTCCACATACACTCCTTTATAATTACAAATTTGTTATAATTAAAAATCCTTAATAATTGAAATAATAATAATACAAAATAAATAAAATTAAACATACAATGAAACTGCACTGCAGTGGTTGCTAAAGGAAATAGCGTCATTAGCTTTTCTCGTAATTCTTAGCAGTAGACATTTACGCGCACCTTGTAAGAGTTGCGGCCCATTCTCTTCTTTTTCCTTTTTCTTAGCAAGTTTTCATAATACTCGTATTATCCCCTCTCTCCTATTTTGGATTGAGATTTGCCATTAATATTATTATTTTAAATAAATTTTAATACACCTCTGGTCAGCATAGTAGCAACGACTGAGGCAACCGTAAAAAGAGGTTATTTTCTGTGACCCCGGCGCTCTTTTCGCTCGCTCGCAAAAACAGTAACGAATTTCAGAACGTTACAAAAGATTCAAAGCAGCGTCTTTATCAGCCTTTTGACTAGCGGTGCTTTAGATTTTTTTAAAAGCTTGTTGAAAATTTCTTTTGCAATACTAACAGAGGTATTGATACAAAACATAGAAATAATATTCTTTTAAAAATCGTTCCTTAAAGGTAAACAGAGAGCCTGACGTAAATTCTTTGTTGTGCGCAAGGGAACAAAGCCAGGAAAACATTTCCCAAAGATAAAGTAAAAAGGCATAAATCAAAATTGTATTTAAATAATATTTTCTATTTGTTTCCAAATGAGATGCCGTGAACGAACTGTTTAAAACTACTCTACGATACAAATAGATACTTACAAATAGTACACTTATTCTAATATATTTTGGTATATTAGTGTTTATGATACACTTATATTAGTTATTTGGTATCAAGCATGTCAATATATAAAATTAATAATAATTGAATTCGTTCACCAAAATAAAGTATAATATTTGTTACGATATATGAAGGCAATATCTTTGACCTCATGAAAATGTACAGGACGTGAGTCGGCAGCTGAATATATAACATGATTTACAAAAAGTCTGGTAAAAATTGTATAACTAACACCATTGATCATCATCTATTATAAAGTCTCAATCCCACAGACATACGCAAATACAACGGAGTGCCCCACTCTGCGCGATCCTTACACAACTATTTCGCTTCCTTCATATCCACAATTCTCTTTATACAGTGTCTATTCTTGTGGGCACGCTTGCGTTGCATTTTTGCCTTTTTTGTAATAAAATTTTAAAGTGTATTTCTTCATTCGATTCGCTCATTTTAACAAAAAAAAAAACAAATGAAAAATAGCGGGAAGCAAAATTTTCCTTTAATTTGATTCTTTTTTTGAAATGTCACCTTTTTAATGTCATGAAAACCAGCCACCTTAACTGTACAAATAGTACAGTTAAGGTATTTTATTACAAGTTTATACATATGTACCTATTTTAAGTTTATTTTGGTGCTATAAATAATTAAAATAAATAAATACTATATGCGAAAAGACTTTTTCCCCGACCCAATATCTTTAGCGTTCCATTGCTTCTGTCTATCCCTGTGTATATGATGTACGACAATTAGATTGATTAAACAGTTCTATCAATATAGTTATTACATACATGTGTTATTACATATTAATCCTGTATTTTAATTTTGGGCATCCGGAGTGTATGACAAAATAGGTATTATTATTTATTCAAGCGACAGAAATTTACTTTCGTTGTCAGAATGATGCATATAGGACGACCCACGTCAAATTGTACCGTTCAGGTGCAATATTATATTCCGTAATTTATTTATATTACAGTATCTTGTTTTTTTTTTAAATTGTAATACAAAGATCAGCAAAAATGAGCAAGAGTTTCATGTACCTCAATTTTTTATGTTCGTGGTTGCTAATTTTTGTTTAGGATTCATAGTTCGCTTATAAATGTAAACCTATTTTGGTCATCATTCTTATTATGTCAGCTATTTTTTTTTACTAATGGACAATATTATTTAGTGGATTCCATAGTAGCCTGCTGGAAGCGGCCTGTACCCTGTACGTGGTATTTTCGGCCCATCAGTTCTACGAGCTATGCGCCATGCCACTTTAGCTAGTATATCTGGTTGACCATGTCCGTCAATTAGTTCTTTTACCTCATTTCTTATTCGATCACCTAAAGAAACCAAATATAGCGTTTTCAATACAATACGTATACAAAAAACAAAAATAGTATGAATATATTACTATATTAAGGTATACTATATATACCTACACTCTTTATTCTTCTACACAATACTATGCTACTTGCTGAGAAGCAAATTCGGCGTGTAAGTCCATTAGTTTGCAATTTATATCTCCTACTCATAGGATTATTAGGGTCAATCTTAACTTTTATATATTTCTATACTAAGCTTCTAAATGTGCTTGTATCATAGAAATCGAAAGACAAAAGTAAACATAAGATACCAACCCATGGTACCAACCCGTGGTTTTTAAACCGAGAACTTTTGGGAGTGATCATTTTACTACCAGTAGACCACGATCCCCAAGATCAATTAGGAAGTGAAGAAAAGTGGTTAGAAAAATATGACATGACTAAAATCCCGACTAAGGAGTTTAGTGGATTCGTTTACACTTCAAAAATATATATTTTTAATTCTTGAAGTGAGCATTTTGTTGGTAAACAAAGGGCCTAGTTGTGAACAAAGACGTTTAGCTGAGACTCAGTTTTAATATATTAGGTGTGAGCACGCGACTCTGCAATAAGTTAACCGCGCCCACTTTACTACCAGATAACAATGAAATTATAAATCTCACTAATACTTCTTACTGTCCACACTGAGGACTTGCTTTAAATTCTATTTAGATTTTTTTAATTATCTTGGCTCGACATGCGCACAAAATTGGAGACATCGTCAAGAAAAGTGAGTTGCTTAGTGCCCATAACCATAAAGCTTGTATGAAGATAATTCGTGGATTTGAGAGAAGCGAGAGAGTTGTGTCAGGACCATGGCAAGTGGCGCCTATCCCATGGTCTCTGCCTATCCCTGTGGGAAAAAGGCGTGACAATTTGATTGATTGACATCAGCACCCCACCTGATGTCAAGCTAGAGTGCAGTCCATGAATGAAGTCAAGTGTTAAATAACTGCAAGTAGCAGTTGAATCCACTATGTTGACGAGTTGTGACCACAAACTTTTAGAATGAGCCCGAAACGCGACTATGTCACTCCACGGTCTGCAGACTTGGAAGTGGTGATACTATCCCGGGTCTGATGGGCAAATGACCACCAACTGTCTGCCTATTTCTCTTAGAATACAAATAATTTAAAAAGCGGTAATATTTTAATACAATGTAAGAGATTGGTGAAAAATGTTCAACTTAAAACATTAAGAATATTTATTATTTAAAATATTAAGTTAATATAAGTTAAAGTAATATTAAAATGCATTTATTTGTCATAAAGTTGCACGTAAGACATTAAGCTTGCAAACACAATTTCACAATAAACCACGATATAAAATATTTGTATAAAAAGGAGTATAATATTGCGGAATATTTGCGACCGGCTCTGTGGACACGACATCATAAAGGCATCAAGAAACCATCAGAGACAGTAACAGGTTGTCCTTACAAACGAGCATGTTTATATTTTTAAACGTTTGTAAGAAAAGGATAAGAGGGGACGCAAAATGTATATTGATTTATACAATACACTGTTGCTTATTTTTATGTATTTATAAATCTAATGTGCATGGATGCGTTAATCAAGGCAGGCCCATGAGGGTGATTTCCGACGAAATCGGCGACATCCTCAAAAAAGTTGGGTTGCTTAGTGCCCATAATCGTAGAGCTTATATGAAGATAATTGTGGATGTAAGAGAAGCGAGGGAGTTGTGCCAGGATCGTAGCAAGTGGCGCTTCATTGTCTCTGCCTATCAATGTGGGAAAAGGCGTGACAATTTGATTGATTGATTTATTTAAGTAATACACTGAAATTCACATAAAATACCTAATAGAGTTACTTAAAACTCAAGTTATAATTTTCGCGATTTGTCTGTGAGAGGAATCGAAACCGGCCTCTGTCCATGCTCTGGCCACTGAGTTACACAGCGCCTTGCGTCGAATGTCTTCTACTCGTATTCTATATTTTCATCGAGCAATTCTTTCCACTTTTTCAATATTATCTTAAGTTCATAAATTTATTTTTCCTTTTACTTTGGTTATGTTTGCATGTAAAATCAATAATAACTAAAATTGTACTTCAAGTAAAATATTGTATATAATCTAAATAAAAAATCAAAAGAACAAAGTTTTTTGCGTTTAAACATAGGCTTATCATACAAATATAAAAATACGATGATAAAATAAACGTTAAGCAAAACGTAATAAATTGTTTGTATATTACAATAGAATTGTATAGAATATAGTGAGATTTGTGAAAATATTGTGTCATGGAGAAGTTCAGTAAAGGAGCATCGGAAGTGTTGGAACGATTCGATGACTCGCCCGTCCCGGGAGAGGGTGCATTTTCAGCATTTCTCGCTTCAACTCGATGTTTATATCAGTTTTAAAGTCGACTTCACCGTTCTGAATGCTTCCTCCACAAAAGAGTAAGGAAATTGTCAAGAAATAGCGAATGCATCTGAATAGAAGATAGTTAAATTTCACTTTCGAGTTCAAACCCATATCTATGTCATAATAATTTCTAGGAAGGGTGATGTCACAATTCTATGTAGAGGTTGTTAAGTTTTAGTTAAATTATAGGCATTAGTAAAGAATGTTGGCCCTCGGTTCGTATTATTCACAATGGCAATGTTCCAAGAAAATACATTTCTTTTTACTTAAACGTTTTTACGTCGCTGTAAATCTCTAAAGAAAGATAGCTCTTTTTATTTAGGAACGTTTGGAATGTCGAGAATATTGAAAAATGTTTTGATTACAACAAAACAAAAATGCCGTTTATAACATAGACTTAAATTGAATTAAAATAAAATTAGGAAAAAACTCTTTTTTAAGATAAACAAGGGATATCAAGAGATAAAAATAGAAAATAATGGAATTTTAAAATTTAATAGGATATGACATATTTAAGAGCTATTATTGAGCTATTATTATTATATTACATTGGATGTCTTTTAACTCGACATCCAATGTCTAGGAAGTGGGAGAGTGCCGCCGCCCTGTTAAAAATACCGATGAATGAGAAAAGACATGGACGAGGGGTAAAGCACACACATTAACATCGATTTACTAATTAAAATGTCTAGTCACATTAAAAATAAATGAAGTTTTTTATAACAACAAAAATTTATATGACAAAGTATAACCTGGCAAATTCTCTAAATCCACTTAGGATTCCATTATTGTATCCACCGTAGTTGTTATTCACCATATTAATAAGAGCGATTTTAATTTATTTTATAAAAGTTATATAATAAAAGTTTAATAATATAAAATATTGAAAGTTTACTTATTAAAAATAAACTAAATTAAAAAATATATATTAATCCTAAAATAGACGTCAAACGAAATTTTAAGTGCATTAGTGAAAAGAGAGCACATAAAATTAATGATACTGCTTCAAAAATCTTGCCGATGGCGGCTTCTGTATAAAGAGTGGCCATTATAAAAAGGGCTGCCAGTTTTGGGTTTTTGTTGAAAATTCACCTTCTATAATAATAAAGCACTCTACTACGCCGACCCCACTTCAAATCGTATGTAAGATAAACGACGGCACTGATCTTGCTAAGCTTCTTTTCCATGCAAACAGACAATCCATTCAGCGACAAAAGAAAGTTACATTATTCAAACTATATAAAAAAAACTAGGCTGGTTTATTCTGTTCTTTTTGACGCTATTGTGACGCGATATCTGGCCTGAAATTGCCTGATAGTAATCAAGAGAATATTCAAAAGCGCCTACGACTAAAAGACGACTTAGTTTACGGCTGCTTCAGTCGCCCTCATTATACAGGCCAGATGTGAGAATCTTCAAAATCTAAAATTTTGTGAAAAAGTGAAATATCTTATTAGCCATTATTTTATTAGCCAAAAATAAACACGTAACTGTAAAAGTATTTAACTGTATATATCAGGATAAAAGCTATATTTAATTATTTCTCTCCTCTCCTATACTCAGGTATGTATGTATATCCTATAGGTACATTTCTAGTTCTTTTTTCCAATAAAAGTAATAAAAGTAATCAGTAATATGTTAACTAAGAAGTAAGCGATATAAGTTAAAAAAAGAATGAAACCAATATTGAATTATTTATAAACAGACGCTCATACTTATGAATAGAAGTTGAGAAGTGTTTAGACACCCGCTATTGACAGGATACTTACGACTTCTGAGCGATGATGGTTCCCTTTTGTAAAGAAGAAACCTTTTGTGATTTCTTATAAATGAAACGTATCATTTTGAATAAATTTTCTCTTTCAATTCATCTGCAATCTATGGGCCTTAAAGGGCTTCAAATCAATCAGTTAATATTACGATGTAAAAGTGAGCCATTGAAAAAACATATCAGTTATTCTATAGAAACTAATATCATTTTCGTAATTGATACAATGAAAAAATAAATTGTTTCGTGGAACTTTTATTAAAAATAGATTCTCAGGCCACGTATCAAGTTAATACTAGGCGATCACATCTTGGTAGGCGACATGCCAATAAATTCGAATAT
Source organism: Tinea trinotella (assembly GCA_905220615.1). NCBI lineage: Eukaryota > Metazoa > Arthropoda > Insecta > Lepidoptera > Tineidae > Tinea > Tinea trinotella. The sequence continues at coordinate 7,501,095 of HG992310.1, forward strand.
AAATCAACATTCCTTATGACCAGTATCCACTAAGCACCACTACGAGTCAGGTCTCCTAACAGCTCTAATAAAAGGTAATTATTTAAGAAATATTTACAGCTATCGCCCTTAACTAAGTAAGTTCCAGCAGTAGTAGAACGGTGCGGTTAGGGTGACATGTGCACCGCTCCACTACCGCAGGAACTTCTACAGTTAAGCGCTACTAATACAATGATAATTATTATTAAATAATTTTTTGAGAGTGGTAGGAGGACAGCAGTTGGTGGTGATTTGCGCAGCCTGCCAAACCGGGGTTGTACCATCACTTTTTGATTAACCTGAGAACTGCCTGTTGTAACTAGGCCAGCATAGTGGATGCGATTGTTACTTGCATATAGTGAACTGTAGAACTATTCCTCTCCATTAATTTATTATGTTTTTATTTAAATTTTTGGCATATTCCTATATTAACATTGTCCTAATACACTCTTATTAGAAAAAAATACATCTCAATAGATACTTAGAGTAACAAACAAAAAAAAAACATACGGCCGAATTGTATACCTCCTCCTTTTTGGGAATTCGGTCAAAAATAGATACGAGCTCGTAGCTTTCATGTTTCAATAATCTAAAATACAATAGAAATTTTGCTTTTGATGAAATTAGGAAAGTTAATGAAGAAATCTAATTTTCCTATATTACTTTCATTTTCTCCCATAACTACAGGAATATCGGATCAACTCCTAAAAACAGCTGTTAGATTTTTTTATAAACTTAAGCCCATTATTAACCCATATCAACTTTTTTAATGAGAATATATATGGATAAGAGAGATAGGTACTCTATTGTCTTTGCACTATGGGGAAAAAGGTATGAAAATATTTTATATAAAACTGATATTACTATGTAAAATGTAAAAAATATTCAATTTAGGACTAACATACTGTGGTTAAGAATCGTAAAAGGTTTGTTCGAAATGAAATATTTATAGATTAAGGAAGCTTAATGTTTTTCTACATCTTTTCTCTGTTTTCCTTCCACTATAAAAGAAGATTAGGTTAGCTACTTTGTACATTGTAACAACCCTTTTGCATCTTTTAATAGTGGAAAGGTCCTATGATAGTTTTAATAAATTCTTCCGAATTCTAAATCATTTACTGATAAAATATATAAATATCTTATGAGAGAAAGTAGATTGATGAATAATTTTTATAAATCTGATGTGGATGGATGCTTTAAATGTGGCAGACCCAGGAGAGTGTTTTGCGACCAAATCGGAGACATCCTCAATAAAGTTGGGTTGCCCATAACTAATTGTAGATGTAAGGGAAGCGAGAGAGTTGTGTTAGAATCGTGGAAAGTGGCGCTCCAGTGTCTCTGCTTACACTTGGCGTGACACTTTGATTAATTGATTGATATGTTACATAAACTGTTTAAGTATCTTGTACATATTAATTTTTAATCAGAAGAAATGTATAATAAAATATTTATTGCCAGTGGCAACAACTCACAAGCTTATTCCTTTACCAATATATTGAATCCCTGAAAATTTCCTCCCGATGTATCCCTTTATCTCATGAGCGACCATTATGTTATAAAAATACAAGCTGTTAGCTGGTATGAAGAGAATTGTGGATGGGAGGGAAGCGAGGAAGTTGTGTCAGGATCGTGGCAAGTGGCACTCATGCGTCTGTGGGAGGTCTCTGCGTAACCCTGTGGGAGAAAGGCTTGACAATTCGATTGATTGACTATTTACACTATTTAATTTTTGACCGTCACAATGACGGCAATTAGGGTGACTTGTAAAATGCAACGAATTTGTTATTCTTCGATGCTCTTGGATCTTACCATGGTAAGTCGAGGCATGTCGCATTTCTATATAAAAATTATAGTGGCCCGAATCACACAAATGAACTTCAAAACCGACATGAACCTTCTTATGTTGGTAAAAACCTTCTTACTTAAAAATAAAAGGATCAGTTTAACGATAATTTTCTCCTTAAAACAATCCATCTTTCAACCGCATTTTAACGTGAAAAACCATTTCTTCCCAAATACGAAAGCAATCTAGCGAGAGCGTGTGAACTAAATCAGGTGTTGATCCATATTTTTTCTATAGTCCTTCGAGCCGAATGCTGTTCTCGCCCTGAGGCGGCTTTAAATGTGTTTCACTCATCCCACTTTAAGTGTATGTATATTGAACAATGCATGAGAGCTACGACGCTGATTCTTTTGTATTTTATTTTTAAATCCTATAACTTTAATGAATCTTTTTGTTTTAAAATGTATAGTACTTCTAATAATAAACGTTCATTTTATGACTCCAACATACGTATAATACTCGTAAGACTTCATGATAATGTCATTATTTTCATTCATCAATGAAGAAAAACTTGACATTCCGCCAGATGTAGCTGATCTTTGCGAGCGCCATTTAGATCTTCTCAACTTGACACCCAAGTTAAGCGAGTCGACTTAGTAAATGCAATGAAAATACGTACTCGTACGTGATATCTCTCTCCGCGTCTGCTTTACGGCTGTATCTAAGAGAATTCATACTTCACTCCTGACACTTTGTTGTTATTATCTAGTACTAGTTTTAAATTTTGAATTTATATGCTAACTCTCTTTCAACTCATATTTAATGGTTACACTTTGAAAATATTTATTTTTACCAACTTTTTACTGTTTTTGAGTAGAGTTTGTGTTTGTAAAACCCACTACAAATTCAAAAGTAAAAGATAAATACCCCAACAGGATTAAAAGCCAATATATTTAATTTGAAATGCAGTCAGTAAATTAAAAAGCAGACAACTCAATCTAGTCCCATAGGTCTATTCAAACAAATCCAGCAAGCAATCCCGTTCCTTCATGATCGAACAGACCGCAAAATTCAATTACCTGGCAGACAGAATAAAAACGTCGCATGGCTGTATCGTTCGCCTGTGTCGTTGATTTGTTTTCGTTCCGTCGCCTTCCCACTGGTTACCGCGATGGTCAGGCCATCTGGACTTTGTTTAAATACTCAGGGAGATGGCGAACTTTCTACGAGTATATTGAATGTAGGTATCTCATTTAACAAAATGTAAAATTAAAATCGCTCACTCTGTATTCGCACTACTAGGAATAGCTAGACTATCTATACAACTAATCTGACAAGTCACATTTAGTAATTGAAAAAATAGGTCCTCACGACACAGGCTTGCCTAGTGTGGGGGCCGCTGTGTATCACATTATTTCTTTACGATGTTTCTCCGTAATTCACTTATGTTGTGAATAACAAAAGATTATATTGTATTACTTATTTAACCTTACTATTGGCCTTATAAACAAGCTCAGAGTTTCTCGGCTCTACGGTTAGAAATAAAGAGTGGCAACGTAACTACAGTGACTGGCATAGCCCAACTAAACAAATAAGCAAACTGAAGAGGCGATGGGCAAGACTCATACCTTATGGAGATTGCTAGGGGTGCCTATGTCCCAGTGAAAGATATATGGCTGACGTATAATATTACGATGATATGATGTTTATATAAACGTGTAAATAAATAAATAAATAGTAAACAATCATTTATTGAACCAATTGAACGAAATCCTACTCACTACCTAATCATATCTTATGTCTTTTAACAATTATACCAATAAAAATATAAGTAAATAGGTTTACATATTGAAAATGTAGCATCTGCACCGACATCATAGAGTGCTTCTAAAGAACATGAAATGCGACAACACTGAAAATGCAATAATCATTTTAGAATAAATATGTTACCTCCATCTCCTAAACTAAAATAAGAGCACTCTAACTTGTGATACTTCAGTTCTGTATACATTTCATGCAATGTGATTAAGTGTTCTTTTAGCGACCATTTTTGATTGGATACGGACTATGGAATGTTTCGTTTTATTAAAATGTTCTTACATTTTTGATTCATATAAATGTATATATAGTGTTAACAAATAATGTTAGATGCTCAATTTATATTTTAGAAATAGATTTTTCGAATTTTTGTACTAATCTACTAAACCACATACCATAAAAAAGGCGACCAAAGAATAACGATGATACATTAGTACCCCTAAGTGGTTTAGAACCGGGGTTTTTTGGTTTGCTAGACCATTTAATTTGTTAAAAATTTAAAGTTGCTTGAAGGTTAATAACGACTACAAAACATAACATCCATGACATCTTACAGTGGAATTTAGTAGTTTTACTAAATTTGATCAATTACTTTGTCGAATAGAGATAGATATAAATTAATTTAAAAAAACAATCACAATATTATATTTTTCTTTAATAATAACAATAACTACTATAAATAATCGTTATCGCAAATATATCTTAAAAAAATTAAATATTATTATAAAAATGAAAAGCTAGTAGAGAATCTATTTAGAATTTGTATCGAAAATTGAAATCAATTTCTTCAAAGAACAAGCGATGTGAAAACAAAGCTCGTAAAACTGTCTTCTCCTGGTTGCAAGTTCAGTTTTGTAGGGATAAAACATTCTTACGATGTTCCACCATTGTGAAATATGTCAAGAAAATAATCGCGCAAAACATTCGTAGGAAGAAACCGGCTGTATGGTGAGATAATGTCTCGAGATGAACGTTAGAATTGCTACCGTGACGGACGCGTATGTAGTGCACGTGGCGCTAGTGCTGTTATCCGACGTGCTTCCATTACACATTATAATGTCTGCATTTCAACCAAAAACAATTTGTTGAAGATTTAAAAAAATATTACCATTACGAGTATAAGAGTAGTAGACAGACAACAGACACTAGGTGGTAATTTTCTCAGTTTGCCGATCCGGGGTAGTATAGTGAGTCTTAGACTGTGGAGTGACTCAGTCGTGTTGGGGGATTATCTTGAAATTGTGGATACGACTGTTACTAGCAGTTATTTTGTTATACTAGCAGGCGCCTCTATTTATGAACACACACCGCCTGATGTTAAGCTGGGGTTTTAGAGGCATTCGTATATTCATTAATGCAAAATAATGAGTTTTTTTTTATTGTGACACGACATCTGACCTCGACCCGCCTGATGATAAGCAAGAGGAGGTCCGAAAGTGGCGACAACTGAAAAAAACCGAGTTTATATTATAATAAAAAAAGTAGCGTAAATTAGACACCATATTAAAACTAAAACTATAAACTTGTTCATAACATAACATTTAAAAAGTTATTTAAATAGCTTAATTCTATTTTACACAAGGGTGCACTAAAAGAAGATCTGCTTTCTTACAGTAAGAGAAACACCCCGTGAAATTAACTCCTGGATTCAGCCCTCACCGGAGTTTACCGGACGCGAGTCAGGTACAAAAGATAAATGGGTACAAGCTATCGGAATACTTACACCTTGCAAGAATAAATCTGTAGGAAAACGAAAGACCTGTAATTCCTATTAGTGATCGACATTTCTCTTTTAAATAAAATTATTAGGTCTTTCTTTAAAATCTTCTATAAATTTTAAGATAATAAAAATAACTGATTTATTTAAATAAGTAACAGTTCATGTTAGGCTGCCCCCCTAGCACAGCAACCCAAGAAGCAATCCAAGACCTAGAAAGAACATAATTGCAACTAATTTAAAATAACTTAACAGGCTGGTAAATTAAAATGTTTTAAATATTGATTAAAGTTTTTTACGTTGTTTTGTGTGAAGTTTTATTAAAGCTTTATATATATATTTTTGAACATTCTGTTCTGGTTATTTAAATGAGTTGCAATGATGTTCTTTGGGGCGCTCTTAGGGGTGCTGGAGTGTAGTCAATGCCTAGTTTGAACCGGCTACTTTCAAGCGTATTCCGAAACGCAACTTCCAGTAACTTTTTGCCTATCACTCTTTATCACACAGACTCGGATCCTGTCTCATTATCATACTACATTTAAATTATTTTATATTAAATCTGTTAAAATTGAAGCACTTCCTAACTACATTGTAGACGTGTTCCCAAACCCAAGTCCGAATTAATTCTAATAGGTATGAGCATAATTTTGAGTGCATTGCGTAGCTGGTGGTAATGCAATAAAGGTAATTCAGTTTTATAATGAAATCGTGAGCTGAGTATGATAAAGGCAAAAGGTAAGCTATGCCCTCAACGTGACTTAAGAACTAAGCCTTGCTCTTCGCGTGAATACTTTACGTTGTCGGAGCCTTCATAAAAAAGACAATTTCCCTTATTGCAGCAATCTGTTACACATGTTCCGCCAGAGCGGGGGTTATGTCTGCGGGCGCCCTCATAAACGACAAAGTAAACCATAATTTATTGCACAAATTTAGGGTCAAACACAAGAGTCATAAATTGCTTCTGAATATTCTAGGTTTAACGCGCGACAGAACTTGTGCATCTCGCGGCTTATAAACCTAAATTTATTACTATAAACAAGCTCTGATTGAGCAAAACTTTAAATGTTCGGCCTTAATTTCTGTTTTAGTTCATTAAGACATAAAACGTGATCGTGCGAGTGAATTATTATACTTTCTAATTATTATATATGTATTTAATAAAACTTGATAATAAATTTATTGATAGAAAAACAAGGAGTCTTAGATCGCCGATGACGGAATAAACCGACTTAGTATTGTTTTAAGTGAAACGCGACATCTATCCTTAACTTATTTGGTGTTAAGTAAGGAGAAGCCTAAGAGTGTCGCCGATTATAAAACCCGATTCAGTTAACGGTTGCGTCAGTCGCCGTCACGATGCCGTTCAAAAACAGTTGTCTCATTTCACGGTTGCCTCAGTTGTCGTTTTTGTGCTAGACTCTACGCTTAAAGGATCCAAGGTTTTATACTCGTAGGATGAAGAGAACACATAGGCTAGTATAGCATTCCACTTGTCAATTTTACGACAAATAGAGGACAAACCAACATGTTTGGACTCGTATAATTTGTATTATACAATACCGGGACGTACTTAGTACTAGAAATACATACATAACTAATAGAAAAATATTTAAGGAAACAATCTATATTATAAATAAAATTAAAAAAGAATAACCAACCATAACTTGCCACGATTCTGATAAAAGTATCTTGCTTTTCGCATCCACAATTAGGTAATATAAAATAGTTACAATAAATTCTTAATAAAATAGTCACAAAAATAGTTACAATAATATCTTGTAGTACATTATAAAATGTTACTAAAAGAATTTATTTGTAGCATTATATTGTATGTACCTAGTTTCATTTCTTACAGAAAAGTAAGGAGTAAATATAAAATCAGACTGATAACAAACAAAGGCATTAAAGAAAGTTAAGAAGCACATGTTAGTCTTTGAAAAATTCAACTTAAACTTTTGAAAGTCTGAAACATCGCTATTCTTTTATTCATGTTCTGACATGTGGCGTACTCTGCGTTGTACAGGCTTTCTTCCACAATAAAATAAACAACATTTATTCGAGTTAGGTCCTTTGAGAGGTTGCATATACTGATGTTTTATGAATGAGTCAAGTTATGCAGTTGGTACGAGTACAAGATTAGTAACATACAGCTAAAAGATTTGTTTCAAACTTATGCGATTTTCATATGTAATTATAACAAATTATAACGAATATATTTTTTTGTTTTTTTTATTGTGTCTCTGACAAGAGGTAAGCAAAAGGAGGTCCAAGAGTACCGACGACTGTAAAAAACGGAGTATTCACGGTTGTCACATCGCATCGCTTGAAGGATCCAAGATTATAGGATGGAGAGAACACATAAGCATTCCACTTGTCGATTTTATTATATTGTTATTTTATTTTGTTGTTATTGTGTATATTATGTTGTTTAGTTATTTACTACAACGTTATAGCCCTGTTGCAATGGCCGTGGTCACGAGAAGACTGCTGATGCGTCCCGAACGTTTTATCAATAGAACAATTATTCACGCCTTAATTTTAACTTAGGATAGGCAGAAGCAATAGAGCAGTATTTTGCTCGATTCTGATATAACTCTCTCGCTTTCCTTTCATCCACAATTCTTCTACAAGCTCTGTTTTATTTTATTCTCATTATGAAGATTATATATATCTACCAGTATCATCACGATTTCTTATTATAAACTTTTTTGTAATTTTGATGAAAGAAATCAATAAGATAAATATTGATATAAAATAATAAACATTTAATATGACAAGATTATTGATGTTTATACTTAGTAACCTATATTTACATTGAGGAAAATAATTCGAATCATCTACCAATTTATCGTTTTTGGGTTATTGGTGGCAATTTTTTACGCTGTTTAACATAGGTCTTTACATAGTTCAAACTATAGATTAAACTCTGATTGGACAATGAAGATCGTACAATAAAATTAAATGTGGAATATTTTTAGACGTCCACCAATCACTCAAAAATGTTGTGATGCAATTGTTAGTAATAATAATAATAGTTAAGAACATCATTGCACTTAATGATCACTCCCTTCTGGAAAAGATAATCTGAGTTCCAGAAGGAATATGTATATGTAAATAAAAAACCGCATGCGAAAAAAAAACAATATTGATATTACCATTTTTTAATAAAAGTATACACAATTGCAACAGCATAAAAAGTAAGAAACAATTTAAGGTTATCCCCTCCACTAAAGTTCCGTAGGCTGTACCCTTGTAAATGTAGAAATCGTAGCTGTCTCTGTCACACCAGGAAAATTCTCGCCGCTTTAAAATATACCAGGTAGTTTTCCTAATCTTTCAATCAAATCTTTTAGAACTCAATTTCTTTAGTCAATAAAGCTCAGAATCAATTCAATCCTGACAGCGCTCTTACTTCACTTCCAAAATACGATACTCAAATTCCACAATATCAGAAAATATATGAGCATAACACGTAGCAAAAAAATTAACTATTGATTCAAATGAACAGTGAAAACGGTTCAAAATACTACGTTAACATTTTGTCGTACGACGTTTTAGTTCTAGCAGTGTTACTGGAAACTTCATAGGTAGGCAAGCCAAAATATACCGGCCGAGTGAGAAATGCTTTCAGTTGCTCCGTGCACATGCCGGCGTAAGGACGGGGGTGCCAGCTATGTCGAAAATGGAGCGAAGTTTCCGCTGAATTACGTGTTTGAATACGAACACGAATAGACGTTATTTTTGTGAATGTAAAAATTGTTTTATAATGATTATTTAGTTACAATAAGGTGAAATAAGTGGAACCTGTTAATTGTCAATATCAATCTAATTGTCACGCCTCAATTCCCATTGGGATAAGGCAGAGACAACGGAGCGCCACTTTGCAAAGTCAATCTGTATGTAATATTTTCAATATATTTTTTTATATCACCTTATTTTTTTGCACTATTCCTAAAATAATAGGATTTATACACATATTTTATATATATTATACATACGTTTATCTAATCAAATAACTATAATAAATATTTAATTTAATGTAAAAATAATATATTCAAACATTATTTGAAAAAATACGTATGTAGGAATTAAATTAATCAAAATCAAATCGTCATGCCTTTTTCCCACTGGGATAGGCAGAGACAAGGGAGCGCCACTTGCCACGAATTAAATTATTACTAACCAATTAGCATAAATTAAATTAAATATTACAATTATAGTTTTTATAAATTATTTTTTTATACGGCTCATATTAATACGCTATAACAAGCTATTAAACAAATAAATTCCCAAATTAACAAATCCCGAAATATGGACTGCATGAAATAACAGAACACCGGCCAAACATTATTTATTGAAACTTCGCGTTTATGCATACCCAGCATGAATTTTAATTAAACTATTTTCTCATCCGGAATGTAATATTCAACACTAATAAAATTTAAAGATAAAAGTTATGTAATGTATAAAAAATATTTTCTAAATAATATTTCCAAGTCATTAAGTTTGCAGTAAAGAATATCTTTTCAAATATATTTCAACAAATGAAAATTCCAACCGTTGAATTTCAGATTGCAACGCTGCACAGAGCCTTTAATTCCCTTGACTGTTGCGAATCGGCGCATGTTTTTTCATTAAAACGCATTCAATAGGACTCCGTCGTTCGCTTTCAAAGAGATTTTAAAAATATTTTTTCTGACATTTCAAGCTATCATTGCATCCACCATACAACCATAACATTTTTGTATTCAATCATTCAATCTTTTATTTCATCTTTCATCATTAGTGTAAAAAAAATATTACTAATTTTTTACTTATGACTTATTTATGGAATTAATAAAAAGTTAGGACTATTAATTTTAAAATAAACCTTATACATGATCAGATAGGGTCATATGTCGAGCTACAATATAAATAAATTTAGGTATTTTTTCATAAATATTTAATTTACAATCAAGAAATTTGGTCCTTTAAAAAAAATTTTCTAAGCATAGCCAATGCTACGAGAAAAATTGATTATAAAAAATCACGGCTGCATCTAATTCTATAATTTTTTTTCATTACTAATTTTAAGAAACAGTACTATATAAGTAATTATATAATTTTCTTTCTTTTTTTTATGTAAAAAAAATATTTTGCAGTCATAAATAAAATTAAACAATCTGAATTAATTTTCTTTAAGAATCATATTTTGCATTTTGCCGTCGGAAAATGTATGAGATTTGAAAAGTAATTAATGTCCAATCGGCTTAACATGATTCTCGTATATCCTTTGAAATTAGACGTATGTGAGATAGATCGCCTTTTGGATTAACCGACGCGACGGAATAAATTTTAGGCAGTCTCGTTGTCTTCGCGTTTTCATACAAGTCCGTTTCACCAATCAATTAAATTGTCACGCCTTTTTCAACGAAGGATAGGCAGAAAAAATGGAGCGACACTTACCACGATCCTGACAAAACTCTTTCGCTTCCCACACATCCAAAATTCTCTTCATACAAGCTTTATGGTTATTTTCTTTCTTGAGGATGTCTCCGATTTGGTCGGAGAACATCCTCTTGGGTATGCTTCGTTTAACGCATCTATTTACATCATATTTACAAATTCCTTTCTACTTTCTACTTTCCAATCTACTTTCACTCATCCTTTCCATGTGCCCACACCATCAAAACATTCCTTTGTCAATCCTTGTCACTACATCTTCTTTCAAACCACACAAATCATATAAATACACTCAATATTATATTTTAGAATATCTTATTTTTTGTAAGTGATTAATCTAATAATCAAGTTTACATTGTTCATCATAAACTTTTTTAATTAGACACATGTTGAGCTGAAATAGTGATGGGGGCGACTGCTACTACTATCAACTATGCTGACCTAGTTCACAACCGCAACTTATAAGCTGATTTAAAAGAGCGAAAGAGTCACTTCCATGTCCAAACTGTTCTCTGCACATACCAAAGTTTGACTGGTAAAGAAATCTTAACTGCTTTAAGTCCGCCTTATGTATATATATTTTAAATAAAGGAATAAATAAACAGTACTTTCTTTTATACTCGTAATATAGTTAAAATTGAACGTCTTTAATTACATTTAACTATCTAGTTACCTACGTTGCTAAATTAAGTTGCCTCAGAAGCGAAGTTTAATAATAGCAATACGTTAAATTTACGAGCGCGTTATCAGTTTGGTCGAGATCGCCAATGCTTAATTACCATTCTAGCCGACACCTCGGCCATGGATACTTCACCTATATAGTGTGGGTACCTAAGTGGTGCCGCTGACACCCTTGCCCTGTCCATTAGCACTCCGTGAAGCACTGCTAACGACCAGTTCGCGTGCCCTACCCCAACTTTACGCTTATTTATACTACGAGGATAGCCAACTTGTACCTTACATACAAATTTTGTACGCCCGCGACATATCAAACTATCATTACCTGTAAATATTGCCACTACCAACAGTGGGATTATTATTTTTTAATACACGCCAACTGATATCGATTAAGATAAGTATGACAACATAAGAATGTCATCATCACTGATGTTAACATTTTAAATTACTATATTTATGACACGCTTGCCGCATTAACAGTCCGCTATGCGTAAAGTCCGGTTTCGATTCCTGTTCCAAGATAATAATTATTTCATAGTTTTTATTTGCAATTGAAATGGCGTTTTAAGGGAAAGGCTTTTGTAATATCATCATTAGCCAGTGGACGTCTTCTGGCTGATGATGATGATGATATTACAAAAGCAAGATATTTACTCTGTGTATTGTGGTTTAAGTATGGAAGGTATACAGTTGATGGTCATTTGGTCAGTCTGCCCGTTCTGGGTTGTATCACTACTTTCAAGTGTACAAACCGTGAAAAGACTGAGTCGCGAAAAGACTAGGCCGACATAGTGGAGTGGGTTATTTAGCTGTCGTAGCAGTCGCCTCCATTCATGGACCGCGCTCTAGCTTAATATCAGGCCACAATAAAAAATGCTACCTTTTGTTGTTCAAAATAAAGTCACATAAAACTTAGATATTATTTGTATGCTTGTTTAGCATTTTGGGTGTAAAAATTTGCATACAAAATCTAGTTAACGTAAATTGTTTCTATCAAAAGCGGACGCTAGAATACAAGCAGTTCTACCTACATTCATGCAAACTTAAGGTTGGAGATTGTTGTGCAACAGAATAGCGTCTTGCTTCTAATCATATCATATGTACTTTTTACCTATATTACCTAACATATACATACATGTTAAGAAAGTATATGATCATGAACTAATAGATTTTTTTACATAAATTTAAAACAAGGTACACACCCTAATGCTGGCACAAATACAAATATGTATTTAAAATTTAGGGTAGAAAATTAGTATTACCTAGTTTACATTCTTAAATTATATATGTTTTTTTTATTGTGACACAACATTTGACCTCGCCTGATAATAAGCAAGAGGAGGTCCAAAAGTGACGATGACTGAAAAAACCGAGTTAGTTTACGGCTGCCACAGTCGCCGTCATTATGCCGGCCTAGGGTGCTTCTTCACGCATCGCTTGAAGGATCCAAGGTCATAGAATGGAGAGAACACATGGGCTGGCAAAGCATTCCTCTTGTCAATTGTTCTAATACTTAATATATTGACGACGCGTCAATATGCGACGTGGACTGCACAATGAAAAAATAGAATAAAAGTATTTCAACGCGAAGACGCTGGCTTTAAAACCAGGTCGCAACTGATATGCAATATATAATAACTTTTTTCTATTATAATAAATAATACAAAAAAACTAATTAATTTCTCTTCATTATATTTTTTTTATTGTAATACCGACATCTGACCTCGACTTGACTGGTAGTAAGCAAGGGGCGGTTCCTAGAGCGCTGATGACTGAAAAAAAAACGACTAAAGCCATGGTTGCCTCAGTTACAGTCACAACGCCGGTCAAAGGTTTTTTTAATGTACATACATTTTCATACTATATTATTATAAGGATGATAGAATAATAAAAGATATATTTAATAATTATGGGCACAAGGCAACCCAACTTATTGTAGAGCTTGTATGAAGTGAATTCTGAATATGAGAGAAGCGAGGGAGTTGTATCAGGATCGTGGCAAGTGGCGCTGCATTGTCTCTGCCTATCCCTGTGAGAAAAAGGCGTGACAATTTGTTGGGCCGGCAAAGTGGCGGCGGCTGGGGCAGCCGGGAACTGACTCGGTTATTCCAGTCGTCGTGTCACAATAAAAAAAAATTGATTGATTGATGATTATTAAATAATTATCATTATTAATTTCATGCCTTTATTTACAAAGGAATAGTCAGGGACAACAAAGCGCTACTTTCCATGATACAAACACAACTCTCTTGGATCCTTCACATACAAAATCCCTTTCATACATTATTTTTATTATCGACATATTTATTTATTTATTTGGGTCACAAACAAATCGATGCACATAACACGATCATTTGCACATTCAATTATTATAGACATGTGCACGACTTAAAATAGGAAACCACAGCATGCACTAATTCTTAACTAATAAACATACAGCAAATTATTACAACTTTACAAATTACAGATTAATAACAAAATAATAAATTACAAAATAATAAAAAATCAATTTGGAAATCTAATGTCAAAAACACAAACATACAAAATATAACTAATTAAAAAAACCCATCACCAAAAATAATAATAATAACAGAGATAAAAGATATAAAAACAGAGATATGACCTGCCATTACGAAAAAATCTAGTGCAATTTCATTTGCTTGATTTGTATTTTGGTTGCGTATATTACATCAAAATTTTCGACTTCATCACACATTCGCATCATCCTGTTAATCGGTGCATGGCTGCCAATTAATGTACGGCACCAAGACAAGGAGAAGAGGGTTTTCTTCGTGGTCGACCTTTCCTTTAACCTAGGAACTCTGAAATTTATATTATGCAGGAGTTCTGTGCAGTCATTTGAGCCATTAATAAGTTTATGTAGGAATAGTATGTCTGTACGTGTCCGTCTATCTGCCAATGATTCGATCTAATGGTCCGACATTTACCTTCTTTATAAGTTAGATGGTATAGAAATCTTTTTTGTACTTGTTCTAATCTATTGCTGTGATTAGCAAATACAGGATTCCAGGCTGAGCTACAGTACTCCAGCATATTACGAACATATGCGTTATACAGGACTTGAATTGTGTGAGAGCTACGAAATATTTTGGCTTTACGAATTACAAATCCAAGAGATCTGTTGGCCTTTTTGATATTATCTATATGCGAAACAAACTTAACCGACCGATTGGTCCATCTCAACACCGAGATCACGAACTGTATCGACTTCATCCAGGCGTTCACCATTCATGGTATAATTGTATAAAATAGGTGATAGTTTTCGAGTGAAGTTTATATAATGGCATTTGGATATGACAGCTACCTGTCTGATGTTAACTTGGACTGTGGTCCATGAATGGAGGTGACACTAATACTGTTAAATAACAAAGTAGCAGTCACATTCACTTTGCCGGCATAGTTGGAACCAGCAACTTACAAGCTCCGAGACACTTCACGGTCTGTGCTCATGTAAATGGTGTTACTACACCGAATCTGCAGTCTGGGCACCAACCACTGCTTACCACTCTCTAAATTTAATATATTAATTTTAATTTATATTTTGTTTCAGTTAAAAGAAGTGGCATGAAATGAAGACTGTAACACATATCGATCTGTTAAGTAAAAAGTTCCATTAACAAAATTATAAAATGAAAATAAAAAAATATTCTTTTCTAATGAATAGATCGATTTAATTGTCTCAAATGTTGTTTATAAAGGAGGTTTGGTAGACCATGTACAATTTTGTTCGTATTGTTACGACGTCGGCATTGCTACAACTTCTAATTTGTTCAGGTTTGTCATTTTAATTATTTTGAATGGTATAAATCATTTTTAGCATTTTTAGCTGTTTATAAGCTGTTTATAAGGTCATTTAAAAGCATTACCGCTATATATTCGTAACAAGGTTAAGTATATACGCAGAATATAGGCTTGCAAGTCAATTTTTCTTTTATGCTGACACGACATCTGACTTCGACCCGTCTGATGATAAGCAAGAGGAGGTCCAAGAGTGACGACAACTGAGAAAACCGATATACTAGTAGCCGCATTTTTTTATTGTGGCACACATATAACTGTACCTTGCCTGATTTAGGCTGGAGTGCTGTCCATGAATAAAGGCGACTGCAAGTAGCAAATCATTCACCATGCCAACCTAGTTGAAACCAGCAAATTTACAGTTTATTCTAAAACGTGATTGTGTGACATCACGGTTACTTAAAAGTGGGTTCTCAGACCTCTCTCAAATACTCAGACCTGAAGCATAATCTGAAACATTTACTAACGAATATTTGTATATATTATCTAATCTAATAAATAAAAATTTCATGTAAAATCTTTGCCCCTATTGGTGAACACACCAGTACGCGTAAGTGCCGCTTCCGGGCCGGTTCCGGGCAAAGATTTGTTCGGGGCGAGGTCGTATGGCATGTGAATTTACAATAGATATACGAGTACTAGCAGACTACGTATTGAGGCATATGATTTAATATGTACTTAATTATTTCTTTGGTACATGTGGCAATTTTTTTTATACTAACTTGACTTGCATGTTAGTATACAAGAGCGCCGAAGACAAAAAACGACGATTGGGCTTATGGCTGTCCCATTGCTGCACTATGGCGGCCAGAGATGACCAGAAATAGCATGCAATTAAATTCCGTATCACATTAATAAATGAATGTAATCCACAAGTACAACCGGGAAACTTTGCTTTCGGAGAAATACCTTAATTACTTATTTTTTCTTCCGAAATCGTAAATAGTAATTATAATCTCGTTTATTGCCCCAGGTAGATTTGAAATAAAAGTTTTTCAACTTTTATTTTAGTTTAAAATTATAAGTTATAACTTAATGTTATTCCTTATAACTGAAATATTTGAAAGTAGAACAAAAAAAATTGGTTTAGTTATGACTGCCCACCAGTGATCACATCAAGGAAGAATGAAAACTGAAGAAAACCTACTTAGTTTACGATTGCCTCTGTCTCCGTTGTTATGCCGGGCACCTTTATTTAAATGATACAAGGTGTAGGAAAAGGAAAATAGAATAATTATTAACTTTACTTAAAATGTTACGAATACAAAATTCGTATGAACTTATCGTATACACGTTTCTAGTCATACTATGAACGAAAAGTATATGTAGTTGGATTAGCAAATTGTTCTTTCTTTTCTCTTTTGAAAACCGTAACATAAAGTGATTGTAACAAAAGGCCTTTTGCAATGTTGTTAGAAATTCGTGTACGTCAGTGACCTGCTGGACACGACAGGGTTGCACTCTGTTTCAGTCGATAAAAAAATATTTTTTTCTAAGCTTTGTGTCTGAAATGCAAAATTATATTTCTCTATTAAAGCCTTCGTAATATTTTTTTTCTAACTGAAAAAAATTCCAGTTTTCTATTTATAATTATAATAATCAACATGTAAGATACACGGAATAATTGCTTTAATTCGTGTTATAAACTTCCAACAAACCGCTAAAACTGTAACTTTTTATTGTTATTTTGAGACAAAACCAAGTTCCAAAACAGCAATTCTCGTAAACATGTGTAGAGAGAAACAAAAACGAGTTGAAATGCAACTTTGTAATTAGTATTTTTATCGCAGTTACGACCTATCCCCCTTGTTGTTCTACCCGCACTTGAAAAACGGCTTCATTGTTCATGCCATTATAAGCCCTGCTTCTATTCTCTTTGAGCCCAGTTTTCCTTGCATAAATGTAGATATTTCTTTTGTTAAATGGTACAGTTACTGCTACATTAAGGTAATTGCATATCATATTGAAACAAAATAACCAAAATAAATTTTCACTTTTCTGTTAGCAATATTTGGCTAGAATTTAAATATTTTTTATGCTAATTGGTAAAACGCATGACATACATTGTCACGTGTTTATACATTGATAATTAAAATAATTATTTTTCTATACGTACTTGATATTTAATTTATAACCCAAATCGATTTTTATGTGATTCAGACTTCTCCTGAGGCAGTGTTTCAGACTAAGTAAAGACAAAGACACGGGCAGGCATCGAACGTGCACAGGAAGCAGCTGTGTCGTTCGCGTGTTGTTTGCCAATTTATCACTAAGCTGATTATTTATAGGCGGGTTCCCGTAACGCCACTCGCCACTGTCACGTGCTTTATGCCCTTGTTTGCTCTTCCACCATTGTCTTTGCGCTCCTTTCTTTTCAAACCTTTTAATAGGACCAACGATGCTAACATTTTTTCATCTCAATGTTACGCCCAACATTGCCGTGCTTATTGTTTTTATCAATCGAGGAAAAATGGCTGCAAACATTTCCTTGAATGTTTTCCCGACGTAAGCACTGAACCGAAGGCCATGAGACATCGTAAAACAACATGCAAAAGATAAGTCCCACAAATTGTATTTTCAGTGGTGGCTACAATACAGTGCGCAGGTGGTGACTCTGCAATGGAGGCACCCTTAAGCCGCTGCACGGGGCCTGGCTCTAAATCCGTATACGACTTTAATTTAACTTTGCTTCACTGAATATTGTCCTTCTACCCAAATTGTAAATACGAACATTATGAAAGTGGACTTATGTTACTTGTATTAAAACGTTTAAATTTATTCCATAAATAATGATAATGTATGTATTTATTTAAAAAAACCTAATTAACAATGTACACATTTGGAATTAAAAGTTTAAGCATATTAATTCTCTGTCAGTTAAACTTTGGGCCGTCGAGATCTGATATAAAATTGTAGTAAGATGCAAGAAAAAAACATAAACAAATATTATTATGGTAAATATACAAAAGGCATGTGTTTGTGAAAGTTATATGTGTATTGAAAAACAATAACAAATCATTATACCCACATATAAATGATATTATAATAAAATAAAGAAATCATAAAGTTTAATTTAAAATAAAATTAATAAAATAGGAGAATTAACCACATACAAATTTAAACTTTGGTTGTCCTGTTTCTATGATACAAGCACCTTTGTAGCTTAGAATAGAAATGTAAATAAAAATAATAAAAAAACACTCAAAGTAAACAAAATCATTTTAGTGAGCGTTAATACATTTCCTAATAAATGTGTAAGAACACGATTGTAATGATGAGACATATATTATTGAAAATTGAATGCGAAGAAAACCATCTGAATGCAAATGAAATAAGTATTCGAATAGCGGAAATTAAGGATGGTTAGAAATATAAGTCTTTCCTACCCTTAATGAAAGTAATTAGCATGTCCATTGGGGGTTCGGACACGGGGCAGTCGCAAACAATAGCGTAGCCCATTCGCTTCACACGAAATGTATACCTCTGGAATTATTCATTGAGTAAGAACAAGGAAATGGCATTGTACTTGTATGTACGAGTCATCCATCCGTTGCTACTTGACTCACACTAATGCAATAGTAAAATTTGCATAGAATACCAACAGAGCGCGATATGGTTTTGAATACATAAAGCTACGGCATCAACCCGACCTTTGTTGTTTTTCACTCAAAAGAGCTATGTATGAATTATTTTATTATTCTATTCTAAAAAAAATCACCAATTAAACAAACAATAGAAGTGCATATTTTTAAAATTGTATTTGTAACTGGTTATGAGTACTTTTCATGGCTCTAAAAAAACATTTTTTTTATTGTTACTCGATATCTGACTTCGACTTGATTGATCTTATCCAAGAATGCGAAGGTCCAAGAGTGCCGACGACTAAAAAATACGACTAAGTTTATTGCTGCCCCGGTCGCTATTGCTACGCCGACCAGAAATGCATTTTCACGCATTACTTAAAGGATCCACAGTTATAGGATAGGGTATACACCTGAGCTGGCAAGGCATTCTATTTGTCTAATGGTCAACAAAGAAACGAGCGAACTCCTTGGTGAATTGGTTAGCCCAAGTTTGTTACGCGTAAGCCGGTTCGATTCCTGGTTAGAGCAAATATTTTCTTCGTAGCTTTTATTTGTAATATTTGATAATTTTATCAAATATTTGATAATAAAAAAGAGGCGTATATTTGCTCCGGGTTATTAAAGAGTTGTTAGCAGTGGTACCCAGTCTGCCGATTTAGGATAGTACCATTTACAAGTATACAGACCGTGAAGTAACTTAGTCACGTATCGGGTTTAGCTTGTAAGTTGCTGGTTCCTACTGGGCCGGCATAGTAGCTGTGACTGTTACTTACAATTATTGAATTGTAGTAGCAGTTACCTCCATATGGACCGCACAATGGACTGCTGTCAAATAAAACATCTAAGTTTTAATACGTGGACAATGTTCAGAGAAATCTTCGTAAAGGTGTTAAGTGTGTTTATATTATATTTTGATAGTAGAGCGTAAAATGGAGGTCTCGATAAAATTATCCGCGTCACCGACGCCTTTGTTAGGCTCGGCAGCCGATGCCGGTTGCGCTATAGCTTTGCACACGCGTCGCAAAGAACCGCCAATGCACCGTGAAATTGCCCATTTTCCACGTGAATTTATTTATTTATTTTATACTGCGATGACATTTTCATTCGGCTCATCTCTGTTCACCATATTGGAAAATCGTTGTCTATTCAACCAAATGAACGCTATTGCTCAATTACGACACTGTTTACTATACTTAATTATTTCAATTAAGCATAGTAAATTCAATTATTTTATGGAAATTGACAGTTTTAAAATGATGATTAAAAGCAAAGAATTTGGATAGAATAGAATCTGTGCTAAAATAAGAACTAAGTCATTGTTATTTGTCTCATTTATATTATGTTTATACCACGTGTGACTGAAAGAGAGAACTACTTGTACTTTAATTCCTTTATTTCAAAGGTTGGCACTACTTTTTTTTGCAAATACAACCACTTTTAATTGTGGTTGACTTTTAATACTGCTTAATTAAAAGTCACATGGTAGTAAGAGTAGCGGCATAATTGTTACGTCATCCTTTTTTGAAATATTTTAATGTCTTTTGTTATTCTGTCAAATTAGGTTGTCAAACGATCATCAAAACTAGTGATAATCTAAATTACGAATGTAAAAATGTATGTTCATTCCCTTCTGACTTCTTTTTAAGTGAAAATATTTGATTAGAAGGCTTTAATTAGTCGAATGAAAATAAATTAATACAATAAGCCGTAACACGCTAAAAAACACATAAGTTTTAATAAATAAATTGTTATTCATTGCTACAACGGCTATGTTTCATAAATTGATATTAAGTCGTTTATGCATACAGGGAAAGGGACTGCACTACCTGGTTCTACTCAATGATCAACGTCTGTGAAAGTAGATTTAGTTAATCCATTACAAACTTTAGTGAAACCAAAATAAGAGTTTAATTCAAATAACACCAAATATCAGTTATACCTTCTGGTTCACTCGAAACGGATACTGATTCATTTCCGATGCATGGGTGAATCTCTTTGTGAAGTTCGTCGGCTGCGAATTGCTCACGTTTTCAACATTTGATTGCGACATCAATACTATGAAAATTTACCTCTGCAGCATTAATTACTAGTATAAGCATTAACACACTATGATTTTAATTAACAACGTAGATACGTGATTTTTATTTTATTTTTGACATTCTCACACCTGGAATTATGGCATTTACTGCGACTAAACTCAGTTGATGTCGCTTAACGCACAAAAATAATACGTACAACTTTTATTACTAATAAAATTAATTCCAACTTTTTTTTATTGTGACTCGACATATGACAGCACCCCGCTTGATGTTAAGCCGAAGTGTGGTCCATGAATGAATGTCACTGCTTCTATGATTCTATAACTGTGAGTAGTAATCACATCCACTATGCCGGCCTCTTACAACCAGCAACCTACAAGCTGATCCCGAAACGCGACCAATTCACTTCACTTATACTTGTAAGTGGTGATAATACCCCGGATTGGCAGACTGGGTACCACTGCCTACCGTTCTTTGATAACCAGACTCGATTTAAATTTCCATCCCCTTTTTGTTTGATAAAAAAATATTTGCGCCGACTGGGAATTGAACCCAAGACTTCTCGCGCAACAAACCAATCGCCGTTCACGCCTGTCGTCATTACTCTATGCAAAGTTGAGCTTGCATGTATCGCATACGGTATTTAGCCGGCAATATGCGACGTGGCACCAGCAGTTGGAAGAACTACACGATGAAAAGATGTAAAATGCGTGCACATTAAGCTTACCGTATGCAATTGATATATTTTTCTACCAAATCAAACCAAACCAAAATATTTTTGGTTCTATATATTGGTTTATAAACCAATTTATTACAATAACTTTGTTATTGTTATTATTTTTTATATAAGCATTAAAATACGAGTGAATTATATTAATTAGTAATAGATCAAATTTTATTCTGACTCGACATCTAACCTCGACCTGGCCGAGTCGGTTCACGGCTCCAAGAGTCCTTCTTCACGCATCGCTTAAAGGATCCATGGTTAGGGGAAGGGGAAAACATATAGGCATATAAATATTATTATCTTCATATCGTAATAACAAATAAGGCGCGTAACAATTTATGGATATTTAGATTAAAAGGCGACCGTGGTGTAGTGGCAGTGCAATGGCTACGTAAGCCGAGTGGCACGGGTTCGGAATCACTCACCGGTACCAATGTATTTTAGATATATGTACTTTGGTTGTCCTGTTTCTATGATACAAACACATTAGTAGCTTAGTATAGAAATATATAATAAAAGAAAAATAAAAAAGCTAATAAATAACCTAGTCAGTAAATATATAATAATACAATTATGTATGTGCACAATTTCACAAAATAACAAAAAACATTAGTAGCCAACCGTACAAGTGCGATTACTGCTACGGATCTCGTAGACTGGTAATTCCCAAGTGAACACTTTATACTGGTTTTTGGGTTTTTGTTTTACAATCTAATAACTGGACTTATACATATACATTAGAACATATTATTATTTGTAGGATAATTTACTATAATAATTTAGATTTACCTTGTTTTTACTCCCGTGATATTTGCACAGGTCGGCAGTAATACTTAAAGGTTCGGCCCGCCGCGTCGCGGAGTTTCTTTGACGAGTGGACGATAGGCGTGGACGAACGGTTTAGCGATTGGTTTGTTGCGCGTAAAGTCCCGGGTTCGATTCCCGGTCGGAGCAAATATTTGTTTCATAGCCTTTATTTGTAATATTTGATAATTATATTAAATATTGCAAATATTTGTTAATAGAAAAAAGAGATGGATATTTGCTTCGGGTCTGGTTATCAAAGAGTGGTAGGCAGTGGCCTAACCTTGAATCCTTAAACGCTTTTAGATTTTTTCCTACTTACCATCAGGCAAGTCGAGGTCAGATGTCGAGTCATAATGTAAACAAAAAAAGCACTATCGTAAATATTATTCAATTGAAATCTGTATCGAACCAAACAGTTCGACTGTCGATTTAACTGGAAAACGGTTCAAGTGAAATACTACGCCAGCATATGTGTTCTCCCTATGTAATAACCCTGAAACCTTTAAGCGGGACATATAAAAGTACCTGTGGCTGACATAGACTCTCTTGGACTTCCCCTTGCTTGTCATTAAGTAAGTTAAAGTCAGGATATTTGTAAATTATTACCTTAGAGCTTGTATGAAGAGAATGGTGGATGTGAGGGAGGCGAAGGAGTTGTGTCGGGATCGTGGCAAGTGGCGCTCCATTATCTCTGCCTATCCTCATAGGAAAGAGGCGTGACAATTTGATTGATTGATTGATAATTGTAATTTTAATTTAACCTAATAGTAAAATAGAAATAAATAATACATAGATTTATATTCAGTACAATAAGGGATATTTATTATCAAATCCCGTTTTCATTGTAGTGGCGATTAATGACATTGTCTAGCCTTATGTCGTACAAAGTAATTCATAATAATACCCTCCACGTACAATGTGTGTCGTTGCCTCAGGTGTTGTTTTCACCGGTAAAGTTGCTTTAAGCCGGCACTGAACTGTACTTAATGTACATACTACCATCTGAATAAAGCTCGTTTCGTAATAATCCCTTGTTAGTGAACTTGTAGACAAAATAATTGTCCCTCCCTTTGTTTTTATTGCTTAAAACACCAATATTAATAATTTTAAGAGCGGTAGACAGACGGTTTGGTTATTTGCCTAGTCTTCCGATCTGGGGTAGTACCATCACTTTTAAGTGTACAGACAGTGAAGTATCTCAGTCGCTTTTCGGGATCACCTTGACTGTTACAGGTTCCAACTAGGCCAGTATAGATGAGACTGATACTTACAATTATAGTAGCAGAATAGTAGTAGTCACCTTCTAATGGACTACACTTCAGCTTAATTAATATAAGTCGTGGTGCAGTCATATGACTAGCCGCATTTAAAAAAACTTACAGTTTATACAATAAAGTATAGGTCAACTGCTATCAGTCTAAATAATGATGCAAAGTGCTAACAGACAGAAACATCACGGCCGGTTGATGTGTCTATTCGATTCCCGATTGCAATTAATTGACAATGTATTTTTTTTTAATAATTCTAAGATATTTTCATTATACTTAATACTAGGCCGGCATAATAAATGTGTCTGCTACTTATAGTTATTTAACTGTAGTCGGAGTCACCTCCATTTGACCAAACTTCAACTTAATATCGGGCGAAGTGGTGTCCGATATGCCGAGTCACAATAAAATAAAATAAAACTAATAATTTATACCATATAGATAAAACACATTTAGGTAAGTACTTCCTATTAAAATTTCTTAAACATAAATTGTTTTTAGTTCTATGAATATTGAATAACCCTTTTATTATCTTTCTATCCATGCATTCCCTATCCAAATATCATAATTAAAGTAACAATTATATCTCAAAATGTTTCAGTAAACTTTTAAAGCAGCACTTCTAAACAAACTTTATTTAATATCTAAATTGATTCTAGTACCAATATTGTTATTCACAAACATAACGTTCCAATAAGTAGTGCCTCCATTTCATTTCAAGCAGCAGTTGGGAGAGAGTTTGTTCAATAGCATTAAAAGATTAAAAGTCACCGTAGCTGTATCGAGTGAAACTCGAAAAGCGATCTGGCTGCAACTCTACTCCATTCGAAACGACATATATTTGCAATGCAGGCGGCGCGTCCGCGGCAAACTTCGCCAGGCGAATGCAAAAATTTAAATTAAAAGCATAAATCAGCCGTGTATCGGGTAAGTTTGGAGAGATCGGTATATGTTACTACTGCGCCTCGGGCACTGTTACCTACTCGTTCGTTTAGTGTTTGTTTCCGGAGTTATGACAGCTCTTTGATTAAAATTTTACTCGATACTCCAATTTCTACAAATGTTTTCACAATAAGATATGGTGCAATAAGTTTAAATCAAACGACTTTTGGGACGAAATAAGTTTTTACTCAAGATTTGTGCTTAATATTTTTTGGCATATATCACGGTATAAGTCATATTATTAATGTATATATTATATGTTAGTATATAGCGCAACCGCGCTCTGACCACTAAGCTTTATAACGACTTATATCGAGCCTAGTTGGAACCGGCAACTTACAAGTTGTCGGTCTATATCCGAATCGGCAGACTGGGTACCACTGCCTACCACTCTTTGAAAACCAGACCCGAAGCAAATATCTACCTCTTTTTTTAATACCAAATATTTGCAATATTTAATATAATTATTTAATATTACAAATAAAAGCTATAAAACAACCATTTGCTCCGACCGGGAATCCAACCCGGGACTTTACGCGCAACAAACCAATTGCTAACCGTTCGTCCACGTCTGTCGTCAATCGTCTTTTGCAAGCATTTATTTTTTCCCAACTTTATTTACTATTTCATGCGATAACTATAATTGATTCATGTACCTCTAATTAAATTGTTTAAAGAAACGTATGAGAGCTCTGAATAGCTCTTTATAAGTATAATTTATAAGTATAGAACCATTTATAGGTATAATTTTATTATTCTGTTTCATTCTAATGACACCGGAAAAGAATACCTTTTCAACAATAATAAAACTTGATTCACGGTTAATTACGACATAAGAATTGCGACTAATTATTTTAGAATTAATTGCTTTGAAATATTATGAGTATCATAATCTCATAATCTTAATTAAGAGAACTTCAGAAAGCTTAAATTAGAAATTTTAATCCGGCGAAAATCCTGTCCCGCCGTGAGATGGGCCGACCGGGAAGTCTTCTAAATTTGTGGTTTAAAAGTGAAAATATTTTAATTCTTTTATAAAATCGTCTTAAATAATTATACCATAGCTTCTATTTTTCCTAAAGTGCTAAATTTTAACTGATTTAAAATTTAAATTAAATCTTTCTTTGGTAGGTACGCAAAACTAATTATGACAATAGAACAATGTAAAAAATAGCTAAATAAATTATTTTTGAAACACGACGTTATGACAGACAATAAATACGATGGAGATAAAAGGCAGACGTCAAGAAAAATGTTTGGTTTCAAAAGAAAAAATGCTTTTCCATTTGAGTAGCATACTTATTTCATTTCATTGATTCAGTAAAGGAGCAATGTCGCGCCAAATAAAATAAAAAAGTAAATAGCTTTTGTTGGATTTTGTATCAAATGAACGATATTAACCGACATTTTATTTCTTTGACATTTCCATTGTGCCTTTTGTTACAATTTATGTTTAAAAGATTGTGTCAAAAGTTAATTCATTCAAATAGTGTAAATTTAATTAGACTGCTTTCTCTGATTGCAGCCGTGTGCGGCGTCAGCTGGGAGGAATGGTGGACCTACGACGGCATCTCAGGTAAGACCATCTCTTACAAATTGCTTATCTACCTTAATTACAAGTAGAAAATATGCAACCACGAAAAATAAATATTTATTTGTAAATAGTATTAAAAAGAAACTATTTAAACAAACGAAACTTATCCTATTTTAGTTACGTTAATATAATATTATATTTCGTAACAAACACTGCGGTTGTAAATATCATAAATATTTAGTATACTACTAAAATATTTGGTTTGTGACAGGTATCAATTTCTCTCGAGTGATAGATAACTTTTTTTACGTGTACGTGCGACATAAAATTTATACGAGCGATTTATCTCGTATTCATATCATGTTACTGACAAAATTGGAAGGCGTTATCACCACAAAAGTCGAAGAATTCCTATCTAGTACTTCATGTGTAAATAATTTATACAATACTACACGACTAATTTAGCAAAATATGTATTAAAGCACATATTGTATATTTAGCCGAAAATAACACACTTTTATTTAACTAATACTCGTAGTATCTTAACACATTCTGTAGCACGCTATTTTGGTTCGTTAAAAATTAATAGTAACACACATGTATATTGGTTAGATTCGGCTAAGTTTGACCAAACCCGTAAAGTTGCCCAAACCTCTAACCGCGGCACTCTCAGCCTTCTGCAATATTCACAGCTATAAGTTATCGAACCAAGTGAGAAGCCAATCCATGGTCTAATTTATTTCGGAATTAAATCCGGCCCGTGGAGTTTTCAGTTGCTATAGATACCTTCCCGAACGGATGAACTTAGCGTAGGTACAATGTTCAGGCAAAAATAAATTTAGAATTTCAGTTACGCCTGCCTAAAGTTTCTAAATTTTAAAGCTACCTTTTTTCATATTTAATGAGTTAAATCTTTTATATAATTTTGAAGGCGTAAATAAAAGAATAATTAAAACCGAGTCTTCACGGCTGCCCCAGTCGCCGTCACTATACCGGCTAAACGTGTTCCTTCACGCATCGCTTGAAGGATCCAAGGTTACAGGATAGAGAGAACACATGGGCTGCCAATGCCCATGTGTTCTACAAAGAAACGACTTGTCGATTTTTCTACAAAGAAACGACAAACCAATGGAAATAAAACTAAAATTCATTGGTTTTATCAACTGGTTCAAATGACAAAAGTTACTAAAAGAATTCATTTTGCAAGTTCGTATATTACTTAAAATACCGGCTAATACAAAAATGTTTATTTCTGTAGTGCATAATTCGTATGAATAAAGGGAACCACAAGCGCTCCAGCTGACTGGCTCCCTCGCGTAATATTCCAGATTGTAAATAATAAAAGCGTACACGATCCAAACCACTGCATCCACTATCTCGACAAAATAACACAATTTTTCGCTAACCGTAAAAATATCTTTTAGATAAATTTAATTCTAGTTCTGAATTTAAAAATTGTTTTAATAGCTTAATTAATTTTGTGGCTTTTAATTTCCGTTCCTATTTATTTTAGGAAGGATTTTATTATAAAACTCTACAAATATTACATTTATGGTTGTAGCTTCTAAACAACTAAAATTATAAGTTTACCCTCCGAAAGTTTAAATCGCGTAAGACTGTGTAAATCTGTAGTGTATGTGTACCTTATATTTATACATATGAAAATATATAGATGTATAGTAAATAGATAATAATACAATAATTTCTATATGAATCGATTCGGTTATAGGTCCGGCGTTTTGGGGCCTCATCAACCCAGAATGGTCTCTATGCAACAAAGGTCGCCGGCAGTCCCCGGTCAATTTAGAGCCGGAAAAATTACTATTCGACCCCAACCTCCGTTTTTTACACATAGATAAGCATAGGGTAAGTTAACTATTATAATAGCATTTACATTTTAGTTTAACTAGATAATGTATTTTATATAATATTATTTTCTTTTATTATCAGGTATAAACGTTCATTTTATTTAAGTTTACCAAAATTAGTATTTTCTTAGATTTTGCGCGAACATTGATTAATAAATTAAACAAATTTTATGCGGCTTACTATCGCGTTTATTTCATAATAAATAATATAAAATTGTAAAATCAAAACTAAATAAACGCGATAGTAAGCCGCATAAAATTTGTTTAATTCATTTACCAAAATTAATTTATATTTAAAATGTACATTTAAATCTTTTTTAGATATAAATAGATAGCAATAATTACAATTAAACTGTTTTACTTATCCTATAAGAGTTGTAGGCAGAGAGATCCACCATCACAATCTGACGATCTGGGGTGGACTTCCAAGTGCGCA
This sequence comes from Tinea trinotella, assembly GCA_905220615.1. Classification (NCBI taxonomy): domain Eukaryota; kingdom Metazoa; phylum Arthropoda; class Insecta; order Lepidoptera; family Tineidae; genus Tinea; species Tinea trinotella. Next base: position 7,529,575 of record HG992310.1, read on the forward strand.
GAGCGTCAAATGACTCAGTCACGTCTCGGGATCAACCTAAATGTAGCAGGTTCTAACTAGGACAGAATAGTGAATGCGACCGTTACTTGCAATTATTCAATTATAGTAGCAGTGGCACTTTAGCTTAAGGACCTTGATTCTCTTAATGCACAACAGCAAATAACTTGTCAACGAACTTGCATTAACGTGACTATTGTTCTAAATCATAATGTTAATGGCGACGATACTTTGTGATATTGCGTTGATATTTATATTTCTCCTAGGTAACCAATCCACTTTGATTGGTTGCACATGACAAGTTCGTAGACAAGTAATTTCGCTGCTCTCCATTAAGAGAATAGGAAGGTGTGTTGTCATATATTATAACAATTAAAAAATAAAGTCTTTGGCCGGCATAGTGACGGCGACTGAGGCAGCTGTGAACAAACTCGGTTTTCTCAGTCGTCGTCACTCTTGGACCTCGTCTTGCTTATAATCAGGCGGGTCGAGGTAAGATGTCGTGTCACAAAAAAAAAAATACTATGTCATAAAAACAGAGCGAATGTATTTTTTTTTCTTTTGAGGGTGACACTATTTTATGTTGTTTCAGATAAATGGGTTAATAAGTAACACTGGACATTCAGTAATATTTACAGTGGAAAATGAGACTCGACATCATATCAATATAACTGGTGGACCATTGTCCTATAAATACCAGTTTCATGAAATCCACATTCACTATGGATTACATGACCAGTTCGGATCCGAGCATGCCATTAATGGTTACGCTTTCCCCGCCGAGGTATTTATTATTTAATACTTGCGAAATATTCATCGAAAACCACAAATGTTATATTTAATATTGGTTTAAAATTCCAATGCTTTAAAGTTTTTTTTATTGAAAGGCGACTGACAAAATTGATTTATTTTAGGGTTGCCTAAATTCGCCATCACTATTCCAGCCAAACGTGCTTTTAATTCTTATTATTATACTGTATAAATTCACGCGCGCCGGTCTACGGCGGCTGGAAAGTCAAGAATTTAGGTATCAGATTCGCGGCCCGTCGATCTTCATGCGTGACAAGTTATTTTGTCCAACTTTACTTGTTCATAAGTTTACTATCAGTTATATAATAGTTTCCTAACTGAAATTGTCTTTTATATTGTTAGCCCAAGTAGATCCATTACCAATAAATGTTTAAATTTCCATTTATAAAAATAACTATAACTATTGAGGAACAAATATTTGACTTTACTTGGAACGTGATTTCGTGTAAACATTTTTCTGTGTACAAATTGTGAGCACGTCTTTACTTTCTTTGATTCTGTATCGGGGAGACGTTTTGAATCATAGCGAGCGTAACAGATGTTTTTACACGCACCACTCGACTTAGCACTTCGTTGAAGGCAGCCAAATCCCAAATGTAATCTCAACGAACGAGTGTGAACTCTACTCGAGCGTACCCTCTGTTTATTTACGTGACAAATTCCTAGCAGTCAAGTTAAAGCTGTATTCATATGCTTATCTTCGCGTTTTATCTTCATTTTGTACATTTGAATATGACGTCATTATGTTGAATCTTAATTTTAAATGCGTTATTAAGTTACCTACAGACCGCATGAATTGTTAAAAATAAAAGTTATTTCTTCGTACCTAAAATTCCTATTTTAACAAATTACAAATTATAGCTAATACTGATCACAAAATATACTCTATTCTCTATTTTTAAACTCTATATTCAAAATAAATATAATTAACGGGTTTATATTTCATCAATTTGTAAACATTATGTAGGAAAAGCACTCGATTAATTAATTTACATTTTCCTTTTGTTTCAGATTCAAATATTTGGTTTCAATTCTCAGTTGTATTCGAACTTCTCGGAAGCTTTGCACAAAGCTCAGGGCATCGTTTCTATTTCTTTACTCCTACAGGTGAGTATTATTTTCTTATAATGCTACCAAATAATGTCGTTTACTTCTATCAATATTTATAACCGTTCGTTTTGATTTTAATACTTGTTGATACAATTATGTCGTCTAAGTTAATTTCTAATTAACCTTATTGCGCTTATAATAAGAAATCTTATATCGAATTTAACGTGGAAGCGCCGTACCTTTTTGCAGTTTAAAAAATAATTAATATACGAGGGTGTTAAGTTTGTTAACATTGTTGTCTCAGTGTCGTTAAAATATCAATTTAGTAGATCAGTTAAAGCAATTGGCTCATGCTGTTATCAACCTCGGCCGCACCTATTCATAGCTTTCAGGCAAACCAAACGCGGTTAATTAAGGAAATTGGAATTTTCTGTGCGCCATTGGATTAGCTACAAAAGCTATTAGTTCAAATTAAGAGCTGTCTAACTGTAGGTGTGAGTGAGGTCAACATTGGGATAATACATCCACTAATAATCATTTTAATTGATTTGTCGTAACATTTTTTTTTCTTTTTAAAAACTTTACATTTTCTTTTTGACATTGAAACAGGACTATCAAAGTACATTATCGTCGTTGTCAAACCAATATCTGCTATGTAAGAAAAGCTATGTCCAGAATATATTTTTTACATTTCTATATTGAGTCTTGTATCATAGAAACAGGACGACCAAAGTACATACATCAAAGATACATTGTTAGCGGCAAGTGGTTGTGATCTTGTGATCTCGGTTTGCGTGACTATTGCACAACCACTATACCACAGTCACTTTTAATAATGTTCTGGCTGTTGCTGATTCACTCAATACCTCACTTATACTTTTGACAAAAAAATAATTATATCAAAGATACATTATTTGCTGCATGTGGTTTTGAACCCGAGACTCTGGATTTGCGAGGTCATTTTACAACCACTACACCACGGTGGCCTTAATTGAATGATTAAATGTAAATGGGCGTCTGGAATTTTCTTTCTCAGAAGTAATTAATCTAACAACATTAAAGACCATTTTATGTCATCTTAATCTCTGTTGAAATGCCCTCCCTTTGTTGTCCTAAACGTAAAATATTTACTCTCCTTCAGAAACTCTTTATTATGTCTAAGGTTTAACTTGTGTCCATATTTACAACGGAACTTAATTAGCATTAGATTTTTATAGAATTGTTTGCCTTTTTTATTTTAATTAATTCGGATTTGTGAGTTCATTAAACCTGTTTGTTGTTTTCTAATTTATTTTCGTCTTTGGAATTGATTGAAGATTTATTTTTCAGCTCGGTGATTTATCCAATCCTGAATTAAGAGTATTAACTGAAGAATTAGAAAATATAAAATATGGAGGTGGGTTTACTTTAGCCTGACCATCTCGATTACATCATTATCATTTGTTACGGCTCAATTTACCCAAATGAAGGCAAATACAACATAGTACCACTTTCCACGATCCTGACACAACTCACGTTTCTTCAACTGTGATTCTAGTCTTCTAGCGGCTTCTATACGCTGAGTTGCTTTTTCAATCGCTGGCGCTGGATATCTCCTTGTTAGAAGTTGAATCACAATAACAAAAAAACTACATTGTAAAATTAAGCTATCAAAGTGTCACGCCTTTTTTTCCACAGGGATAGGACGAGACAATGGAGCGCCACATGCCACGATCCTGACACAACTCCATCGCTTCCTTCACATCCACAGTTCTCTTCAAGTTCTACGGTTATTGTAATATGCATTTTAAAATAACAGTAATTTTATATTCAAATTATTCAATTATTTGTTTCACTTTATTGCAAATATACATTTTGCCAATTGTACAAACAGGTGCCGAGATGCCTGTAAACAAATTGTCAGTGAGAGGTTTGTTACCGGACACTGAATACTACATGACGTACGACGGATCAACAACGGCACCAGCCTGCTTCGAAACTGTCACGTGGGTTGTTATTAACAAGCCTATTTATATTACGAAGCAACAGGTACGTTAACTATACGAATTTCATAATAATGAAATAAAATAAACAAAATTAATTAGATTTTATCGTAAAACTATTTTTATTTACGATAAATCTTTAGGTATAAACCAAGTTAAGATGTTAGCCAATTCGCAGAAATTTAATTCCTTTATTCTTTTCGAACCTAATTGCTTAAAAAATGTTTCCACCTCGTAACAAATCCTTTCAATCAACCAATTAAATTGTCACGCCTCTTTCCCACGGGGATAGGCAGAGACAATGGAGCGCCACTTGCCACGACCCTGACACAACTCCCTCGCTTCCTTCACAATTCACATACAAGCTCTACGGTTATGGGCACTAGGCAATCCTTTCATTCCTCTAACAATCTCACACTTCCAATTCTTCTTATTACACTGCTGCTCTCTTTACTAATTTCTCTGCTACAAGCCTTCAGCTTGGGGAATGATCTTTCTCGGCATAATAATGAAGCTCCTAACAGGATCTTCTTTAAAATAAAAACTACTGTTCTTTAAATGTACTAAAATAACTTTATGTTATGTAGGTCTTTATTTGTGTATGTATACATTAATATATATATTATTATAGAAGGTATGTATTTATCTATCTGTCTTGTTTCTCTATTTGACGTTCTTCCTCTTTCTCATATTTTTGACTTGCTTCTATTGTCCCAAAGGTTGGCTGGTAAAGAATGCTAACCAGCATTAAGTCCGTCTGCGTCTACCATAGTACGGCAAGTTATAAAAAAATAACGGTACAGTAGAAATATGGAAATGTTCACAAAATATATTTAACAACTGTTAATATTCAAAGTCAAACAGTAGTACTTTATTCAAGTTTTCATTAGGGCATTAATTAAATTCATGACTGTAGTAATTAGCGTTCATGGACACGCTACTTTGTGTTGTTGCGTTGTTTGTTGGCCGCGTGTGGGATAGGTGGTAGAGTCCACCAAGTTTGTCGTTTCCCGCCGTCAGCTCTTCCTTTTCCCCTTGAACACACTTGCTAGTGAGGGCTACTGTAATAACATTTTCATTTGTGCTCACGCTACAATAAACAACTCACGTCCCTCGCCTCTAGACAAAGACTCCACCGTGAATTATGTACGTGTTAAAAGTAAACTGAAAGTGCCGCGTTGTGTGGCTGTTATTATAAATCATTGTTTATGTTTTCCGTTTGTGTTGGTGAAAAATTAAGTGCTAGTGGAAACTGCTAGCACTCTCACTGGGAGTCGGGCGGACGCCGTGTGGGCTCCTTTGGTATGACGCCAGGGAACACGTGTGTGCACTTATGTATAAGTATACGTGGTTACCGCAAACATATTGTAAGCTCTGCATTATCTTCGTTTGCAAACATTGTCTAACCAGAGAGAAACTCATACTTGCATTTATGTCGAAAATACCAAAATTAAACAATGTCTATCTACACAACTAGTTAGTTAGATCATAATTACATATAAGCACAGAGTGAATAGTACAGTTTGTGAAATTCATAAAGACATATGGAAATCAAATACTTGGAATATCGCAATTAATCCACTAATACACATTCTAATCCCTAGAAAAGACAATTATCAATGACAAGGGTTCGTTTTGTAATTATATTGTGCTGATACTAAATACAATATTATTACATAACGCAATAAATCTCTACTAATATCCCAATGGAGCGGCACAGAAGCAATTACTATATGTTCCCAGTAAGCAAAATATCTCGTTACTAGTATTAGTACCGATAAAAGTTATTACATGGGCTCTATAATCAAAATCAAATTGTTTAATACACCGTAAACAGCGATTTAGGCGAGATAGCAGCCAGGGTCGCGTGTGCAACACCAGTTAATCCCCTCGACGCGGACGGACGGCTCCCTCCATTCTATACCACACTCCGCTAACATATAAAAGGAAGAAATTTCAATTTACCTGAAACCTTATGCCTCTGCGAAGTCCCTACTTGTTACATGTTAGTTGGCAATTTTATCTGATACCTTTATAATGATTAAAACTTTTATGTTGATATTTGTATGGGGGCAAAATATTTAGCGCCTTTATTTAAAATTCAATTAATAAGACTAAATCATTATATTACTTTAATTTACACCATACTTATATTTAACAAGAAATATTATATCCCACATGTATTCATAAGCAAGGATCGTGGTAAGTGGGGCTCCATTGTCTCTGCCTATCCCTGTGGGAAAAAGGCGTGATAATTTGATTGATTGATGGATGTATTCATGACTTGCCAGTTTTAAATTAGGCAGAGACAATGGAGCGCCACTTGCCACTTGATCCTGATATAACTCCCCGCTTCCCTCACATCCATAATCCTTTTCATACATTAATATAAATAACAATAGTATTTCATTACAATGAAATTTAATCACTTACTTTTTACAAATCAGTCATTTTTGGAAAAATAATGTAATTATTTAATACTTATATATGTATAAAGCTGCACGCTCTACGTCGGCTGATGCAAGGTGATGCTCGGCACCCCAAGGCCCCACTCGGAAATAACTTCAGGCCACCACAACCCCTACATCATCGAGCGGTTAGGACTAACATTGACTTCGATTTAAGCAAGGTAATTCAATTTCTACCTGTTATTTTTTGTTCTTTTTATTCCTATTTTGTGATTTCAAAGCAATTTTCGGTAAGACATAAAATAAATCAAATAAAGATTTCAACTTAATTTTTTTTTTAATTCTCAAACATTATTTTGTCTCCTTCTCTCTCTCTCTCTTAGTTGTCCATTGCTGGACATAGACCTCCCTCAGTAGTCTAGTGAAAGCAATCTGCATTTAACGGTTTAAATTTGCCACTGTATTAGGTCATCAGACCATCTTGTAGATGGACATTACAAATTGCACCGCACGCCCAACGGCAATCTGTTCTACGAGCTATGTTATGTATTTAAGCAAACTACAAAATAAACAAAACGTTAATTTAAACACACGTTGAATACAACTAAATTGAAACTAATAATTTTGTTACAGTATCCAGGAAAAACATGCCCAAGCATGCATAGAGATATGCGTTATAAAGGTAAATTAATATTTGTTAATATTTATCAACTATTTTTAGACTTATATTTATTTTTTATTATTAAAAGTTTACTATCTATCTATAAAAATCATAAACCAATTTATTATTTACCTTTAATTTATTAATGTCCGAGTCTGATTACTTTTATCATTATTGTCGCGCCAGGATTTAATTTAAATCTTTTACTCAATCAGAACATCCTTTAATTAGTTTTTTTTACAACTTTTTTTCTATCTGTAATATAAATATTATTTATTTTTCAGCCAAAACCTGGACCCAATATTAAGGAGTTCAGAAACAAAGTAGTCATTCTAATAAATTGTATAAACATAGTTTAGCAAAACTGTATAATACTGATGTAAATAATGTTACATAGTATCGCTTATTATATAAAATAACCAATTATTATAATATAAGCCTAATTTATTTTCATAATAGTCTCTAGTCTTGTAAAAACATAACATACAAAAATATACGTTTGATTAAAACTAGGAAAATATTTTCTGATAGATTATTTCAATCATTTATTATGTAAAGTTTATAATCTGTTATTAAATTGTCGAAAGTGAATTAAGGGATTATAACGGTTTAGATATCGACAGCCACACATTATGTATTCATATCTGGTTATTGTAGAACAATTATTATGAATTATTATTCTATAATTTACGAATTTAAATAAAATATAAAGTATTATAATTTTAGAACGAATTACTCGATCGGGCTTTAATTATAACTAACGTTAACTTGACCATACTATGACAGTAACAATACCGATTTTTTTATAATTAAATATGTCATTTATCGGTGTTATTTTTTTTCTTTATTCTAACCAGACATCTGATTTTGACTTACCTGATTGTATGCAAAGGAGAGGTGGAACATCGTTGAAATCTAAAAAATCCAACACATATTACGGATCCGACCAATATCAGTCGTTGTCACTATGCCGGCTACATGTGGATTCCTAGATTATAAGATGGAGAGCATACATGATTCGGTTTTTTCGGTCATTGGCACTCTGACCTTCATCATGCTCAGTTTCAAGCAGGTCGAGGCTAGGTGTCGAGTCTCAATAAAAAAATGGTTTATTACATATTTTTTTTGTATTCAGTGTCATAGTATAGACTCGGTCTTTTAAACCTACGGACATAACTGCCATTTTACAGTTTGTTATAGTAGGTGGTGTAATTTAAAGTTATTGTAATTGCTGTTATTTCATTTAATGATAATAACAAACCATAAAACTTAAATCTAACGGCTTCCCATTAATTCGTAGTAAAATTACATATCCTTCATGTAAAAATGTATAATTGTTAAGCTTTTCTATTTTAGTAACAAAACAGATAACGACGTTTAAAAGGTAGAGTAGTTTAAGCCACTTTATTGAGAAATTATTTTATACTTAACTATACATATTACAGATATATTATAGGTTTATCTATTTGCATTTGGGAAGATCATGAATACTTTTGTCGAGAATAATACTTTTGTTTAGGAACTAAGGTGTGCCGGACTTGTACTGTTTACCCCACGGTATCCATCACAACTGCTAGAGATTAGGACTATAGTTGAACCTAGCATAGGAGACAGTCATTTAACATGTCTATATTGTATATAAGTTTGTGTTGAATTTGCCACCAATATTTTTCGGGTATTTTTAGCTCGGTCATCATAGTGGATGAAAATGCTGCTTGTAGTTATTTATTAGTAGCTGCAGCTATTTAACTGTATCAAAAGTAATAAACAAACTTTCGGCATATTGACGGATTAACGATAAAAAAAAACAATTACTACTGAAGCGAATCAATATGAATTCATAAAAATATCTATGAATTACTGTGAAAATGTTTTTTTTTAAATTATTATCATTATCGGGGCTAAACATTTGTCTTTTTAAATTTAACGTTTCCATATAAATGGTTTTTGATAAAAAAAAATATGTATTCGGGTGTGTGATTTTAATAACTTTTGTGCATTTGTTACATTGTATGTGTATGTTTATTCTATAGAATAAAACAGTAGTAAACAGTTTCCTGAGAGAAAGGGCACGGGAAGTGGTTATTTTCATGTTTGTTTACTACTTGTGCCAAGTAAGAAAAAACACAGATAGCAGCAGTGTATGCGACATATAAAAAAATATATACGATCTTTTATCTTTTTATCTTTTAAACGTCGATAGTAACTATAATTTATTTAGGTTGTTATTTGTTGTAGTATATATTGAAAGTAACAAGCTTTAATATTAGTATAGTATAGTTAAATTGTATTTATGACTCTTTTTAACAATTGGTCAGAACTATATTGTATTGCTTTGTATGACATAATGTGACGAAATGCAATTTTAAATAAATTACATGAGATATTATTTCAACGTGGCATTTTAATTTACTGTCCTTCAATTACCCTTCAATTGAAATGTTTTAGCTTTTTAAAAACTGCGTCGCGTAACGTGACTATACATACCACCAACTTTAAAAAACAAGCATGTTTCAAGACAATACTATTTGATGTATACAACAATATTACTTAATTTCGTATCACCATCTCTTATTTGCAATTTTGTTTTATTCCTTTAAATTCATTCTTACATTTGCGTAGATTTTACGTTCAGAAATGTATTGCTGCTGCATTTGAATATTAAAACATATTCTTTTTTATAATTACCGCGGTGGTACGCTTTGGAGAAATGAATATTGATGTGATATCACAAAACTACCAATAGTAATTTTATTCAAATAAGCATATTTGACGTACGAATTGACATTTGACGATTAAAACAGTAATGCTATAAGGAATGGGAGTATGCCCGCAGGCCTTTAATAAAATGTAGCCTATGTTTCCATTGTTTGTCCCAATCCGTCCATTCGTGTTTAAAATATTAGTAGGGTTTAATCACGATACTGACTAAATGATTACAGGTAGATATTGATGTGTACAAAATTAATATTTCACAAAGTTAGAAAATAAATAAATTAGTTAAAAGTTGATTCAAATCTTAAAATAACCAACGAAGGCAAATAAATACTTGAAGTAATGCAAGTCAACGATCACAACTTAAATTTTAAGTACGTGCTTACCTCCTATGCAATGAAGTAGAACCATCCGTTTTAGTGTTTCCTCCATTTTCTGACTTTGAATAAAAAGCTCATTTGGATTCCATGAGAATCGAAATTGCTCTCTTTTTCGCTATACTAACTTAATTTAATCGAGTTTTAGTCGCGAAATGTCTCTTACCTTTGAAAATAAGGAAAATGTACATAGGTACATTAACCGGTTCACATCTTCTGAATCAAAAGATTATTTTTAGATAACGCCTTACGTTCAGACGATACGATTCAATTTATTTAATCTACACTGAATCTCTTAGATGTTTAACGTAGTATGATAGCGAATTATGTTGTATACTCTCCCATGTTTAAATAAGCATTTATTTTAATAACAATATGTCAAGTTCCGTCCGAGCATAGACAAACAGACTGTGATATACTCATATGTCGCATACCACACACGACATATGAGCGACTATGTCGGTAATTTGCCTACTGCCTATTACCGTTAAGCTTGTAATTTATAAGAATTGTGGATATAAGGGAAATGAGGGAGTTGTGTCAGGGTCGTGGCAATAGGCGCTCCATTGTCTCTGTCTTTCCCTGTGACAATTTGATTGAGTGATTGAGAATAGAGCTGGATGAAACTGCTACTTGCATTTACTAACCTGCATACATGAACCGCACACCAGCTTAACATCAGGGCATCAACAACATGGTCGACCCCCAATATAATGTGCATTTAAACATAATAATCTAAATGGAATAATCTAAAAAGGAGTGACCATTTTATTGATTGATAGTTTATAATAGACTCGACAAGTACCTAGGATTTCCAATAACGACGATTCCTTTTTTGTTGTAGTGTTTTGGGCCAAGTTTCAGATTAACTTGTTAGGTATTAAATAAATACAAGCTTTAAATTTGAAGGCTATGAAAAGATTTTTTTTTCGCAACCTTCTTAAGTATATTGATAATTATGATAAATCGATGAGTTAGTATAAGCCTTTAATACCATAAAGGATTCGGTTTTACTGAAATAAATCGACGGATTTCCTCTACAGGGAACACGAACCGGCGTTATTGGAAAACTTCTGTGCGACTCTCGTTAATAGACTTATACAATTGAGTTCATTACAAAATAATATCAACGTTTAAACCAGCATTTAAGTCATTTTCGATTAGTAATCAATTAAATCCCATATTTATGCAAACAAGGTTCTTGATGCATATATGTATATATGCATATTTTAGGGAAAATCTTAGCCAGTTACAGGAAACTTGTTATTTTTATTATAATATTATAAATTAACTTCAAAATCAAATAAGTCGCGTATTGAGCTACAGACACATAATAAAATATAGTAGGTAATTGTTTTTTTATCATTAATATTGGCAGGGCAGGTCATCTCTGTCGCATGCCCGATGCATTATGGACATGTGAGTGGACTACTACTGAGCTACTCCACTACTTGTGAGTGGACTCCAGATTACAGAAGACTTCGCGGCAGGCCCAAACGGAGATGGCGAGATGAGATAGACTCCTACAATGAGATGGATCCTCTCGTGGCGAGAGATCGCCAAATGAGTCATGGAAAAAAGAGAGGGAGGGCTTTGCCCAGCAGTGGGACAAATAAATCGGCTAATAATAATAATATTGTTTTTTGTATTATTTTAATAACAACTAGTAAGATTGCCAATGTAAATGCGACATTGTTTTCATTAATTTTTAACTTATCCCAAATTGCGTAGGTTTATTACTAAAAGCACGTAGCAAAGAAGTTGCGAGGCGTATCGAATGACAGCTGTGTGGGTGGTAATCGTAATTTGGATTGGACACATAAAAACTTTAATGTAACAAAATGCTAATTTAGTCAAAGAGAAATAAAAACAAGTTTTAACTAATTAAGCTGTTTCTGTAATTGTAGCAGTTTTCAAGCTAATCGGATTAATATTAATTTCATTTATTATTTATATATTAGTGTTAGGAATGATAAATTATGCTTCGTACTATTTGTTCTTTTAACTTTTACAACAGCTTTGACATGATATCGATACATTATACCTATACGTATATGATACATCTAGACTAATTATAAGTATATATCGTTTTCCGCACCAAACGATTCGACGCAACGTTTGTTTGCCGAACATGCGACCAGTGGAGAAAACACGTTCTTCCTATCCTAGGCATATCTGACCGACATAGTGATAGCGACTGAAGCAGCCGTGACTTGAGTAGGTTGATTTTTCGTTGTCACTTTTGAATTTTCCATGCTTACCATCAGTCAATACGAGATCAGTCTATTACGAGTCCTAATAAGCAAATACTTACAAGTAGACATTCAATTAACTCTTTAATTCGCAATGTTAAGTGTACTTAACATCCCAAACAAAAAAAATTCCCGCGTAATTAACGTTATTATAAATTAACTGGCAACCTAGTATTAATCTTACTACTTGAATAAATGCTCTTTCGAGTAGTAAGATTAATACTAGGCTGCCAGTTATAAATACGCGTTTTTTTTTTTGTTTGGGATGTTAAGTACACTTAACATTGCGAAATAAAGGGTTAAAGAAATATACGAGTGATGTAAATATGATCATTTAATTAAAATGATATTTCGAATACGATAAAAATATTCACACATATTTATATTATGTGAACAAGTACACGGTACAGAGACCGTGAAGTGACTTAGTCGCGTTTCGGTATGTAAGTTGCCGGTTCCAACTAGAAGTAGGTGACTGGTACTTGCAGTTATTTAACTTTAGATTAACATGAGGCGGGGTGCTATCATATGTAGAGCCACAATAAAACACAACCTAATAAAATAAAGAATTTATTTTCCTATTTTTATCGACTTTAATATACAAGCTTCTACAGAATATTTTACATATTTAAAACACACGTTCTTTGTTATCTAAGCAGAAATCGTTGCTTCTAACAACTCCCCAGTTACGAGTTCAAACAAAACTAAACAACTGCTCAGCTACATGAGTTTGTAACAAGCCAATTCGAATATTACTAACAGTGCAACAGCGTGTTAGGAATAATTGAGACGTTTTATTATATTGCTCTTACTCTGCTTTGTTATTTAGAATAAGAAATTAGTAAAATGCGGGCCGACCGCGTAACTCAATGACAATGAGAATAAGTTTCGTTTGTGGTGACAGGTGACAGTTGAACTCCGTTATCAATAAAATTAAGAATCGAAGTTCATTTCCATTAACACGACATGTGACGTGGCGTGGGCGTGGACGAACGGTTTAGCGATTGGTTTGTTGCGCGTAAAGTCCCGGGTTCGATTCCCGGTCGGAGCAAATATTTGTTTCATAGCTTTTATTTGTAATATTTAATAATTACATTAAATATTGCAAATATTTATTATAAAAAAAGAGATGGATATTTGCTTCGGGTCTGGTTAACAAAGAGTGGTAGGCAGTGGTACCCAGTCTGCCGATCCGGGGTAGTACCACCACTTACAGACCGTAAAGTGATTTGGTCACGTTTCGGGATCAGCTTGTAAGTTGCCGCTTCCATCTAGGCCGGCATAGTGGATGTGATTGCTACTCACAGTTATTGAATTGTAGTAGCAGGATGTCCATTAATTCATGGACCCCATTTCGGCTTAACATCAAGCGGGGTGCTGTCATATGTCGAGTCACAATAATAATAAAAAAACAGTTCAAGCTAATTGAAACTCATTGTCCGAATAAATAAAAGTTGTTTTTGACACTAATAGCGACCACGTAACTTTTTGACAAATTGGAATGAATTTTATTGACATTCCTATTGAATTGGCGCGGTCAGCCCTCTGCATACATGGACCGCACTCTAGATTAAAAACAGGGCGGTCGCATGTCGATCTGCAATATAAAAAGGTATTAATTTATAATTGGTCCACCATCTATTGAAATGTAAATCCATTTTCAATACGCAATACATGCGGAATGAAAAGAGATCTCAGGATTCAAAAATAATTTATAATCCTCTACATTCGCATTCATAGAAATAACTTGTATACACTGCTGCTACACGACTAAATGAATTAACATGAGTTGTAGGCAGACAATCAATCAATCAAACTGTCCCAAAGGGATAGACAGAGACAATGGAGCACCACTTGCCACTATCCTGACATAATGCAGACAGTTGGTTGTTATTTGCCCAGTCTGCCAGGTACAAGTGTATAAACCGTGAAGGGTCTTAGTTGTGTTTTGATATCACTTTCAACTAGGCCGGCATAGTGGATGCGACTGCTGTCTAAATGTAGTAACAAATGATGGACGGGCAAATTTTCACCAACTGTCTGCCTTCCGCCTGACATCAAGCCAGGTGCTGTGATGTATCGAACCAATATAAAAAATGAATGGCAAAGGCGTTTTTGTCACTACTTGTATGCATAATCCTGATAGTCATACAAGTAGTGACAAAAACGTCGACATTCATTGGTTCAACGCAAACCGTTGCATGTTTTTATAGCATATTAATCTAATAGACCAGGAGCTGTGAGCCAATTTTAAGTAGGCGTTTGAAGCATCATTCTAGTCAAAACGATGCCGTTATTTGACCTCGACTTGCCTGATGCTAAGCAAGGAGAGGTCCAAGAGTGCCGACTTCTAAAAAAAATGTTTCATTATACGGTTTTCATTTTTGATTATTATTTTAATTTTAAATGCCTCTTGGTAAATTTATCAACTACTAAAAACGCATAGGTTGGTAGTGCTTCACCGTCCAGTGCTTCACGGTCTACTGTTAGTGCCACAACGAATTTTCTGCAGAGTTCTCTCTACCCTGCATCGCTCGTATTTCACTAGAGCAGGTGCAAACATGCACTATTGCAGTCTTTCACATTGGCGACAAAGGTGGCGCATTAGTTAGTACACCAGTTCATCGCGTAAAGTGCGGTGTTCTATTCCCTGTCGGAGTAAAGATTTATATTAATAGCTTTTATTTTTAATATTTTTTTATTAGGACAAATATAAAGACCTATTTCCGGGTCTGGTCGTCAAAGAATGGCATGCAGTGGTGCCCAGTCTGCCCTTCAGGAACATCACCACGCATACAAGTACGAGTGTACAGACAGTAAAGTTTTGGGATCTGCAGTCCGACCGCGTAACTCAATGACAATAAGCTTCGTTTTGACAGTTGAACCCCACAGCTTGTAAGTTCTGGTTCCGAATAGGCCAGCTTGCAGTTATTTATCTGTAATAGCAGACACCTCCATTCATGGACCGCATTCCATTCCGGTGGAATGCGGCATCTTGTCGTTCGAAATTGCGTTCAAAGGGGGAGGCATATGTTCAGCAGTGGTTTCTTCTGGCCAATGATGATGATGACTTAAGCTTAACATCAGGCGGGCTGAATACTCTACTCATAGACTACACTTAAAATCCCTACCATAGCTTATGCATATATACAAATCAATTAAATTGTCACACCTTTATCCCACAGGGATAGGCAGAGACAATGGAGCGCCACTTACCACGATCCTTACACAGCACCCTTGCTTCCTTCACATCCACAATTCTCTTCATACAGGCTCTATGGTTATGGGCACTAGGCAACCTAGCTTTCTTGAGGATGTCTCCGATTTGGTCGGAAAACACTCTCCTGGGCCTGCCTTGTTTATATATACGTACAATGCAAATTATATTCTACTTACACCGTCGCGTCTGTCTATTGTTTTTGTGATAGTTACACCGAGAAAAGCAAGACCTATGAAAGCAATTAATAATGACCCAAATTGATATGTTTTGTCTTGAATTTCCAATCTAATACGAGTAAAGAAAGCACTTATTGACAACATCAGGTTGTTTGATAAATGTATTTTTTAATCAACGAGACACATTTAATAATAGACACGATAAACACATTTAAAATGATATCGAAGTAAATAACTGGGTTGTTGATTTTTCAAGTTTTTAATAGCTTTAATAGCTTTTGATTTTTAATAGCTTTTTTAATTCGATATTAATATATATTATATACTTTGAGTTATAATAAACGAATGTGGTGTAGTAGTATTAATATCGTCATTAAAACCAAGAATGTAAGTTGCCGGCTCTAACTAGGCCGGCATAGTGGATAGTGACATAATGACTGCTACTTGCAGTTATTGAATTGTAGTAACTGTAACATCCATTTATGGACCACGTTCCAGCTTAACGTCAAGCTGGGTGCTACCATATGTCGAGTCACATTAAAAAAATAACTTCCAAACCGAAACCACTTGCCTGTACTATTGTATGTTTAAAATGAAGTGAAAAGAAAATATGTTATTAGCTAGTCAACTGATCCTACTATGGCTTCGAAAAAGCCATGACAAGACAAATAGCACAAGAAACTCGGCAATTACAGCCTGTGCATATAATACCTAATAAATAAGGCGACCGTGGATATAGTGGCAGTGCAATGGTTACGCAAACCGAGAGTACGAGTTCGAAACCACCCACCGGTACCAATGTATCTTTGATGTATGTACTTTGGTTGTCCTGTTTCTATGATACAAGTAGCTTTAGTAGCTTTAGTACACTTTAGTAGCTTAGTATAGAAATATATATAAAAAAAATGAAATAATAGGTATACGACTTTGGTCGCCCAGTTTAAATGATTCTATTTTTTTTTATTTGTGACTCGACATCTGACTTCGACCCGCCTGATAAGCAAGAAGAGATCCAAGAGAGCCGACAACTGCGAAAACCGAGTCTTCACGGCTACCCCAGTCGCTGTCACTATGCCGTCCAAAAGTGCTTCTTCACGCATCGCTTAAAGGATCCAAGGCTATAGGATGGAGAGAACACATGGGCTGGCAAAGCATTCCATTTGTCGATTGTTTTACAAAGAAATGACGCTTCAAACGTTTAAGTATTAGCTTTAAACCGAAATGTTTGAATAAAAATAATATAAATGAATAAATAGGATATAGGTATTGTTTGATGGAATTTCTATGTTTCTAATTTAGGTGTCTTTGAAACTCTTCACAACTTTAAGTCGAATCGTCAGCAAAAATTAAATATTAAATAGAAATATAACAATCTAAATCTCTCTCATATATTTTTCAGGTTCTTTCATAAAGTTATATTGTATTTATGAAGTTGAGAACTTTCTTAACTGAACCAAATTCTACTACACAAGTGAACTTATCTGGGTAATAGAAAGATTATTTTCGAACTTAGACTTTGAGTAACTTGACCGGTATTATCTAAAGTGTAAATAAATAATACGAAGAACTTTACGAAGAGGTATTTTATAGAATAATGAGCATTGAACTAACATCAGCTAGTAAATATTTAAATGCAATTTTCGTTATATGGTATTTTTTTTTTCGTTTTTTTTATTGTGACTTGGCATCTGACCTTGACCCGCCTATTGGTAAACAAGAGAGGTCCAAGAGTTCCGACGACTGCAAAAACCGAGTCTTCACGGCTGCCCCAGTCGCCCTCACTATACCGGCCAAATATGCTTTGTCGCGCATCGCTTGAAGGTTCCAAGGCTATAGGATGGAAAGAACACATGGGCTGGTAAAGCATTCCACTTGTCCACGACTGCCGATTCGGTCGACAGAATGCGGCTGCTTGTCCCGACCTGTATTAAGGGAGTAAAACGACGAGGTAGGAACAAGATTAAAGAGCTCCTCAGAACATCCTCCGTGGTAAAACAGTCTCTAGCTTGGCCAATAGGTTGCGATAAGTATTATATTCTAGCCCCCTTAATTCCCAATAGCCGTATCAAGTATTGCATTTGACACAAGTGCATTGTCATATCCTGCTCACAAAATATATTTTCACTAAAATAATCGATTTTATTATAATGAAAGAAAGTGTTATTATTTTGCAAAATAATGAAGTGACTTCTTCGAATAGATTATCTAAAATTCCACACATGCTCAGTGTATGTGTAGGCCTAAACAATAACCTTTTGTTCGCAAATAATTCCAACTTCTGTATTTTCATTGACTTGTTCTCCACAGCCTGATCCCTTGGGGGCAAGAAGTTAAAAACAGCTTTCACCGTCGGACGCGTTTGAGTAAGTTTCAGTGAAGTTTTATTGAAGTTGCAGGCTTCGGGTTGGGGTCTGATATATGTAACACATCTGTAGCGAACAGGGTGTCGTGGACAAAGTTTGCGTAGTCGTAAATTATTCAACCCTTATGTACATATCTACTTACGTTCGAAGTCAACTGAAAAAAGAAAATAAATTTGACGTTTATAAACTTGAGATTAAGAACGCATTTTACTTCATTTATTATTTTTGTTTAAAAATAACAAGAATATTAGTTTTCAAACAAAACAGTGTATCTCTAATATACATCACAATATATATATATATATATTGTGAAATTATGTTATGCCCCAAAACGTGTTGTGTTGAAAGGTGTAATAGAATTGCATGCAAGAGCCCTCCGTGGGAGTGCGACCACATGGAGTGGAGCATCTTGGCAATATTAACACGATGCTACATAATTTTATCCAGTGTTGGCTATAAATACTTTGCCAACGCCATTATTGTGACAAGGAACAGCACTAAAACAAACTGCACGAATGAAAAATATAATGTGCCTCTTCAGGAAAAGAACAAGTAGATAGCGACATGTTATGTTATACAAGTCTTTTGAACACAATATTTAAAATTTATTACGGCGGTTCAAAAAATATATATTATAGACGATTTAATAAAAGATGAGTTGATATTTTAAATAATGTTTTTTTTTTAATTAGTTGCAGTTGCAATTATATTTAGGTGAGAGGGATTAAACTTGACCACAGTTTTTTCATCTTATATTAAAACATTAAGTTATAATAATGATTATAATAACGCGGGTTAAACGTAGTTCAGGATGCTGTGAACAAAGGTGATCTTGATTTAAAATGAGATCACAAATGTCGCGTGCGCTGGTTCTCACAATGCTGCTTACCGCAGACATGCGACGGTTATTAAGCTCCGCACATTGAGTTTTTGTTACCTGCTGAGAGATTTATTACTTTTAATTATTTTTCATTGTTCGACGATACCGTTATTCGTCGGAGAAGTATCGCATTAAATTAGGTGCCCATAACAAGAGAATGATTTATAATTCGATCCCTAAATAGTAAAAAATGGAAATTATTCAGGCTTTTCATGTTTAAGTGGATAATTTTTTCAACAAAGAATACTGCGTACAATACTAAGAATATATTTTTCTAATTTTCAAATGCACGTTGTCCAGCGTTACGCTTCATTTTCTTTGCTTTGAAGAATAGGTTACAGAATTGCTACTCGACGTTTACTGCACTTGTCCTCGGAGGGTATTTTTATATATAAATATGACATGTAAAGAGTCAGAACAGAAAATAAATATTCCTTTAAGATACATACTAAACATATATTACAAATTTTTGAAAACGTCATGTTTTAATATAGAGATACATGTTATTATATCTTTATGTGTTTTAACCTTTAAATTTGGTTATTTATATGTATTTTATTACATAAATATCTACTACAAATAGAATCGACAAAAGAGTAACTTGATTCTTTATTTTCTAACAATTTAACGACAATATTGTAAGGATATATTAGTATTCTTAACAGTATATTCAGAGAAACAGAAACAATATTAAAGATTTTATCAAATAAATCATAAAATAAACAAAATACTGTTATTGATTTACCAAACTAAAGTAGGTAATAATAAAATGTTCAGCCCTCAGCCGAACATCTGCTCAACTAGTTGTTCATCGGCATTCATCGTCGTCGTAGTTAGCTTCATTAAAATGCGACGAACATTAAACAAGGTTGTCTCTCGGGACCTTTTGTGGAGACCTGTAGTTTTCAACTTGTCTCAATCCCATCACTGTTATTAAATTAAAATCAATTTCGTTTTGTATTTCAATATGTACGTATATATTTTATTGAGACTCGGCATATGACAGCACCCCGCCTGATATTAAGGAGTGCGGTCCATGAATAAAGGTGACTGCTACTACGTTTCAAGAACTGTAATTAGCAGTCACATTCATTATGCCGGCCTAGTTGATACTTACAAGCTGATTCCGAAACGCGACTATGTCACTTCACGGTCTGTATACTTCTAATTTTGTATATTGTCATTTTATGCTACTCATTTTCTTGCTATTAAGGATTTTTAGTTCTAAATTTGATACCAAATATGCTTTTATCACAGACACGGACCGCTTATTTAAACTTTGAACAGCTCAATGTTTGATATCAGCACGAAGGAGGTTTTTTCAGCTCGATTGTCAGTATGGTTTAAACACCTTCAAATAAAAACTAAAAACTAAGAATTCAACATTAAAGGATAAAGCAATCTTTAAGGATGTTATATTTTAACCGTTAGTCTAGGCCATGTTCAGGTTGAATTAGTGGACTAATTTATATTTCTCGAGCGCAAAGCTGCATAGCCTGGCGACGCCCATGCGCTGTTCCCTATATCTACGAGTGTGAGACCCGCCCAGCGAAAATTTCCATATGCAATTTATTAAAGAAAACCTCGAATTATAATATTGATGGAGACTTGAGTTTAACTCCAAATACATTTTTTAAAGAAAATGTATGCATTATTTAATCTCATACTGTAGATATTTATTAGAAATTTAGATAAGTCTACTACGATTATATTTTACTCGTATTCTTATAGGTTTTATTTCTATATGCAATTTATTAAAGAAAACCTCGAATTATAATATTGATGGAGACTTAAGTTCAACTCCAACTACAATTTTTAAAGAAAAGGTATGCATGCTTTAATCTAATACTGTAAATATTTATCAGAAATTTCGATAAGTCTGTTACAATTATATTTTACTCGTATGCTTATAGGTTTTATACACATGGGAACTTACACAAATAACGGACAGCACTTGAAGCGATCCTGCCAAAATTTATCTATTCCTTAATATCCTTATTTCTTTTCATAAGCTGGCTAATGATTATTTACAAATAAATTAATACATATCACAAACTATTCTACATTACTACAATAAGTAATTAATTGTAGGGTATTTAAATAGATAAGCGAAAATTCGTACAAAATTGTTATTGATCTCTGTAACAAATTGGTAATAACAATTTCATGAATTATGAACGGAGCGAGCGATATTGTATCTTTTGATCGCTACCTGTACTGTTAACCTTTATTACAATGAAATAAATAATTAATAAATTATATGGAATTGCTAAAAAATGCTTCGTTGCTTTTAAATAATATCAATGAATTAATAAATATTTTTTATTTTTATTTTATCTACAATATATTAAGCTACTAAACGTGTTTGTATCATAGAAACACGACGACCTTATAAATACCTTATAATTGTTTATATCAAATATATATTGGTACCGGCAATTTAAATAAGAGAATTTCCTTAGTTATCATGTTTGACATTATTGGGGTAAAAAAGACAAAGTACTGTTTAATGATATGCTCAAACAAGTACAATTTACTTAATACAAGTACAAGCTGAGCTAGTAAATGTAATAAGTACTTATATGGTACTAAAAACTATTCATAGGGGTACTATATTTTTTATTGATAGGGAAGTGAAGTCGCATTTTGAAATCAACTTGTAAGTTGCCAGTTCTAACTAGACTAGTAGAGTGAATTTGACTGCTACTCGCAGTTATTTAATTGTAATAGCAGTCACCTCTATTCATGAACTGATCTCCAGCCTAACATTAGACGAGGTCGAGTCATATGACGAGCTACAAATAAAATTATAAGGAACTCTACATTTT
The DNA here is from genome assembly GCA_905220615.1 of Tinea trinotella. Taxonomy (NCBI): domain Eukaryota; kingdom Metazoa; phylum Arthropoda; class Insecta; order Lepidoptera; family Tineidae; genus Tinea; species Tinea trinotella. The sequence goes on from HG992310.1 coordinate 7,551,294, forward strand.
TATTATCAAAAATGTTGGTAAGAGTAATATTTATGTTGAATTTTATGGTATAAAATAAAGAGGTTGGTTAGTTGGATATATTGACAGTAATGTTAGATGAGGCACCTAACATGGACCATTGAAAAGGTGCCTTGCGGAAGGATACGGGCCGTAAAATAGGATTTCATGCATGCGTTGGTTTGTGTGAACAAATCTGTACGGATGACAACGCACGACCTTTGCCAATAATCTTACTCCATCATAAGTTTTCATTTTTTATTTTCAACTTTCAAAGTCAACCTATAATAATAGCTGAATATAAGTCAATTGAGAATTGGGTACAAAACCCATCTATATGCAGTGCAAAAGAAACATATTTATAACTAATGTTTATTTGTGTGATACGCGTTTCCTTAATATTAATTAATGAGATCATGTGAAAATACAGTAACATAAATAAATATAGACAGTTACATAAATACATAATAGGAAGAGCCTTGAACATATTAACATTGTGTTACTTGGTTATTGATTTACGAATATATTCTAGGTATCGGGGACATTCCTAAAAAGCACGGATCCGCAATGCCATATACAATAAACATAGGATAGCATTATCTCATCATCATCATGCTGATGATGCCATGCTGAACATGGCCTTAGAACGCTATTCCGAAAGACAAGATGCCAGTTGCATCCACTTGGTACCCGTGACTTTCACTATATAGTCAGTCTACCTACGCTGAGTCTTCCGGTTCGTGGTCTCCACTCCAGAACCTTTCTTCCCCATCGATTGTCGATGTTGTCGATGTGGTATATATGGAGAGAATTTTGGATGTAAAGGAAGCGAGAGTATTAAGTCGGGATCGTGAAAAGTGGTGCTTATCCCAGTGGAATTAAGCCATGACAATGGATGATGAATATAATGATATTGCATTATTTAATAAATTAATTAGTATTTTTTTATTGTGACGCGACGTCTGACCCTGACTTGCCTGACGGTAAGCATGCGGAGAGCAATGACGACTGAAAATCCGACTCAGTTAACGGTTGCCTCAGTTATCGTCGGTATGTCGGACGAAATCCTATCAAACCGGCAAAGACAAAAGGGACACATCTTTACAAAAGAACCCCTTCTAAAAATCCTTATTAATATAAAACAATTAAATAATTTAAAGATATAATAGAGAAAACCTCTCTAAGATCTCTCAATACAAAGAGCAATTTAAAATTTAAATCCACTAGTGTTAATCTTCTTGAAGTTAAAATGAGTCAGATAACATTGAAATTTAAAGATTTACAACTTTAGAGATGAACTTTATAATTAAACTTTTATAACTAAGAGTGCATAGCAGTCAGTTGGTGGTCAATTGCCTAGTCTGCCGATCCGAAGTAGTATGGTAGGCTTAAATTAAGCTTAGATTAGAATATTTCTAAATAAATATTTTCAACCGATCACGGTCTTCTCTGTGAATCATCGTAAGAATTCAGAAAACTTGAATATCAATAAAAATAATAGATAAATAAAATTGTTGTTTATTTTATTCAAAGAAAACAATTCTAGTGTGTTTACTTCTGTATTTTCTTAGTTAAAGAATAAGTTGATAGTTTCGCGGCGGAGTACAATTGGCACATACGAGAGTCTGCAAGTCCCAAGCGGGCGATAGCACATGGAGTCGTTTTGAATATTGCATTTACAAAGCTACCTATACAAAGACAACACACTTGAAGGCGTTCTGCGATCACTGACCCTAAAATCAATGAAGATAACATTTACATTTTTTGTACATTTTTATATTTTAATATACACATATTCAATGTTTCTTCAAAGGCCAATTATAAATAAAAATTATACAATAATGAGTCGTAGGCAGTGATACCCAGTCTGCCGATCCGGGGTAGTACCACCACTTACCAGTATACAGACCGTGAAGTGATTTGGTCGCGTTTCGGGATCAGCTTGTAAGTTGCCGGTACCAACTAGGTCGGCATAGTGGATGTGATTGCTTCTCACAGTTATTGAATTGTAGTAGCAGTGACATCCATTTATGGACCACACTCCAGCTTAACATCAAGCGGGGTGCTGTCATATGTCGGGTCACAATAAAAAATTAAAAAAAAGAATATGTGACAATCGTAGCGCAAGGGTTAGCTTTTATTAATAATATTTAATAATTAATATAAATAAAAAAGGGGAAAACACATTTGCTCCTGGTCTGGTTGTAGTGATGCCTAGTCTGCCGATCCTTAAATTTATAAGTATGCAGACCGTAAAGTGACTTAGTCGCTTTTCGGGATCAGCTTGATGTTGCCGGTTTTACTAGGCCGACATAGTGGCTGCGACTGCTACTTATTTACTTAACTGTGGTAGCAGTTACCTCCGTTCATGGACCGCACTCCAGATAAACATCAGGCGGGGTGCTGTCATATGTCGACCCAAAATAAAAATAAATAACAATAATTATATATTTCAAAATCGTCATATGTACTGAAAATTTCTAGTTGATGTGTAATTTTATTTATTTATTTAATAATCAAAATAAATATTTAATCATAAAAGTTAATTGTCTAGATAAAGTTATATTGGTATAAGATTTCTATCATCATAATTACTTACGAACAAGCGGCCAGTTGAGCGTCAATCTTGGGTAGTTTCAATTTGCCTTTTGGTTGTCAGCGAATTCATTGTTTGCAATAGAAATTCTAACTTGCAGCAGCGATCTAAGTTACTGTTAGATTTCTGAGTAACTTACTACTATGAAGTAAGTACCTAATGCAGTGTGGACGATTATTGATCTTTGTGAAAACAAGCGAGTGTTTCTCCGTAGAGCATACTTATATGTTACCTTACTTACGTGACTTTCGTTCGTTTGCGGGCGGTATTCGGTTTTAGAAAGTTTGCTTTTAAGGGATTAGAAGCACACATGCTAACCTTGTTGTGTAAGTAAAACAATATTTTAAAGCGCTTGTTAGTTCATAGTGAAACTTTTAATTCACACAACATTGTTGTATTACCAACTTTGAAGTATTAGGAGCTTAGCAGGTGACACCGCGAGTGCTAACATAACTGCATTTTTCCTTAATTATTTTTACTTAAGTGTTGACAAAAGAATGCGTCGATGGAAAGGATGAGTGAAAATAGATTGACAAAAGAAATTTATAAATCCGACCAAATCGGAGACAGAAATCTGTGGGGCCTAGTGCCCATAACCGTAGAGCTTGTATAAAAGGGAAGCGAGGGAGTTGTGTCAGGATCGTGTCAAGTGGTGCTTCATCGTCTCTGCCTATCCCTGTAGGAAAAATGTTGTGATAATTTGATTTGATATGAAATGAGATATTGCACTTAGTGCCAGTATTTTAGTACACAACTCTATACTAACCCACTAAATGTTTTGGTCGACATAGTGACAACGACTGTATCAGTTTTTTCAGACATTGGCGTTCTTGGACTTCCTAATCAGGTATGTCGAGGTCAAATATTGAGTCTTCATAAAAAATCATACTACTGTATCTTAGACCCTAAAAGCCAAAAGTTCTTATGTGAACCATTAAACCTGCACACGAAAATGAACCAATTGTGTTTTTTTTTATTGTGACTCGACATCAGAGCTCTACTGGCCTAATGGTAAGGGAATGTCTAAGAGTGCCAACGACTGAAAAATATTCGAATCTTTATTACTAACACAGTTTTAATTCATTATTAATATTTAATGAATTTTATATACAAGTACCTATCTAAGAAAATAACTTCAAAATAAAAATATATACTAACTACACATTATGTCTGAGTATATAAAAAATAATCCTATTATAAACATTTCACAGAGTATATTTTTCTCGCATCGTTCAGCATATGTTTCCATAGAGAATTAAAAGTTGGAATCTTTCTGACGTGCAAAGTGTGAAGTTTAAGTTAAAATGCTTCGACGTCGTTCGAAGTGAAGGATTAGTGAATACTACGAGAACATGTTCGACATTGTCACCGTTGGCTCCCGAGGATGCACTTCGAAAACTTGCTGCTTCCCGTAAACTTGAGAAACTTTTAGTCTTTTCAATATTTGCTTCAAGAAAAATACATTTTAAAGTTTATTATAAAGGTTGCTTTTATTAGATCGTACACAAATTTAATGTTATTTAGTTATTTAATTGCTTATCTCGTTTAAAGTTTTTATTTTACATGAAAAAAAAACGTATTTGTCTTTTACAAACACCAAAAGTAATTTTATGTAAAAAAAATGTAGACCTTGACGTCTAGCCTGATGGACTAGCCTGATGGATAGTCTCCGTCAATATGCCGGCCAAATTATGTTATTTCACGCTTTATTTAAAGGATCGAAGCTTATAGGATGGGGTAAAACAGAACCGTTTAGTTCACTAGGTCAAAATATTAAAGTCATATATGTAAAGAAAAAAAAAAGAAAGTAAAAAGACGAGGTAAGAACTCGTTTTATTCCGCTAATTATTAAAAATTCTATCGACCGAATCGGCAGTCGAACTAAAAAGTTCGGTGCGTCTTTTCTTTGTAGATCAATCGACAAGTGGACTGCTTTGCCTGCCGATGCGCGAAGAAGCACCTTTGGCTGGCATAGTGACGGCGACTGAGGCAGCCATAAAAAACTTGGTTTTCTTAGTCGTCGTCACTCATGGACCTCTTCTTGCTTATCATCAGGCGGGACGAGGTCAGATGTCGTGTCACCATCAAAAAAAAAGTCAGCTTCGAGCAGGAACTTCATTCATAGACTTCATTCGACAATTCTAGTCACAATAAAAAATACTTAGCGTTAAATGACAAGCACCGGGTTCGGTCTTAGCTGACGATGTGCTATAATAATATTATTTTTCGATCCAATTATTATACCAAAATCATTTCCCGAATCATTGTCTACAGATTCTTGAATTTCATGCCTTAAGGGTGTGAAATACCTCTTGACTACGAGGCGTCTGGACAGACAAATTGAGTTGCCAAATTCTAACCCTTTACTTGCCGCAAATGTTTGTTTTAACTATTTACGAGTATGTACATTTGACATTAGATTAGGTAATATTTATTTTATTAGAGAATAAACTAAGACACAATAAAATATTTTTTGTTTAACAATGTTTATACTTGTTATATAAATAATAATTATGTAAGTAATTTGTTGACTTTAAACTAATGTGGGTGCAAGTTAAACAAAGCCTACTTACTCCGCCATTGATTACAATTAAGTTACCATTGCCGACAGGTAGCACGTCTATTTACTTTCAACAAGACAAACAAGCGTTTGTGATTAACTATAATTACACTACGATATTGTATTTACTAAGCTATCAAGCGTGCAATGCAAATATTTCTGCGTAATAATAATAAAAAGTAAATCCACTAAAGTAATATTAAGGCGTCCGTGGTGTAGTGGCAGTGCAATGGTTACGCAAACCGAGAGCACGGGTTCAAAACTATTTGCCCGTACCAATGTACCTTTGATATGTACTTTAGTTGTTAAATCAATCAATTAAACGGTCATTCCTTCTTCCCACAGGGATAGGCAGAGACAATGGAGCGCCACTTGCCACGATCCGGACACAACTCCCTCGATTCCTTCACATTCACAATTCTCTTCATACAAGCTCAACTTCAGTAGTTCTGTTTCTATAATATAAGTACTTTAGTAGCTTAGAATAGATGTGTAAAAAAAATTAAGAGTGGTTAGCATTTAAGAGTTGTTGGCAGACAGCTGATGATCATTTGCCCAGTATGACGATCCGGGTTAATACCAGGGTAGACCTTGACATAACTTGCTGGTTCTAACTAAGCCGGCATAGTGGATGCGACTGCTCCTGAGTAAACAATGTGTACAACTAGTTTAGATTAAACCGTTATAAAGTAAAATTATAATAAAAAAATGAACATAGCATAAAGGTAAGTTTCAAAGTGAAATTTCTTATAACATCAAAGTGCAGTATTGAACACAAGCAAGGAGATTTCATTACGCGTAGTGGCCAGTATCGTCTTTATAGTGTCATAAAAGAAGAAATAACATTAAAGAGGGACATAAAAACACCGACCTGTGGCATTGGAATCTTGTGCTATTTTCAATATGGTTTCGACGGAAACACTCTTTTGCGTTGCACTTTTATACGTAACTAAAAATAGGTAATATCTTGATATTGCCAAGGTAATATCAAAATATAAGTTAAAAAACGGCATTTTCAAATAAAATCCAATCAAATAATCACGCCTTTTTCCCATAGGGATAGACAGAGATAATGGAGCGCCACTTTGACGACAGGCGTGGACGAACGGTTTAGCGACTGGTTTGTTGCGCGTAAAGTCCCGGGTTCGATCCCCGGTCGGAGCAAATATTTGTTTCATAGCTTTTATTTGTAATATTTAATAATATTAAATATTGCAAATATTTGTTAATAAAAAAAAAAGAGATGGATATTTGCTTCGGGTCTGGTTATCAAAGAGTGGTAGGCAGTGGTACCCAGTCTGCCGATCCGGGGTAGTACCACCACTTACAAGTATACAGACCGTGAAGTGATTTGGTCACGGTTCCATCTAGGCCGGCATAGTGGATGTGATTGCTACTCACAGTTATTGAATTGTAGTAGCAGTGACATTCATTCATGGACCACACTTTGGCTTAACATCAAGCGGGGTGCTGTCATATGTCGAGTCACAATAAAAAAAAAACTTGCCACGATCCTGACACAGTTCTCTCGCTTCCCTCACATCCACAATTATCCTCATACCATCTCTACAGTTATGGCCACTAAGCAACAACCCTAAGCTTTCTTATGCTTTTAATAAATAAAAATTTTAGTATTTAAATTCTCCTAATGTGTTCTTTCCATTCTCCATTCTATAATATTCGATCCTTATCCAGGAAAAAGTACCATTGGTCGCAATTGTCGCATTATCACTGCAATTAAGGCTACCGTAAACTGCATCCGGGTTTTTCAGTCGTTGCCGCTCTTGGACTTCCCCTTGCTTACCATCAGGCAAATCGAGCTTAGGGTCTATATAATGTTAAAAAGTACATATTCAGAAGTGTATATTGTTTTATACTTTCCTCCCTTTCTACTCTTTGTAACAACTCCCTCCTGTGATACCCGAATAGTTCAAGCGAGAAGCATCCGCATTCTATCGAATCGGCAGTCGAACTAAAAGGTTCGGTGCGTCGTTTTTTTGTAGAACAATCGAGAAGTGTGATGATTTGCTTGTCAGTGTGTTCCCTCCATTCTACAGCCTTGGATCCTTCAAGCGATGCGTGACAGCGACTGAGGTAGCCGTGAACTGAGGATGCTTCTTTTAGTCACTTAGACCTCCATCATACTTACCAATTTACCAACAGGCAGATTGAGGTCAGATGACGAGCCACGATATAAAAAAAATCAATCAATCAAATTGTCACGCCTTTTTCCCACAGGGATACGCAGAGACAATGGAGCGCCACTTGCCACGATCCTGACACAGCTCTCTCGCTTATTTCACATTAACAATTCTCTTCATACAAGCTCTATGGTTATAGCTTATAAAAAAAATATATAAATAATTGCTACGCAATGGTATATCTTTCAATATATTTTATTGTAATATATTATTCCTATACTTAGACTTGAAAATACCTGTTATATATTGGGTCTACTATATATATTATACATATAGTAGTAACCTGTAATTATAATAATACTTACACATCGATAAATTAGAAGAATAAACCGCTCGCTTTTGCATTGTGGATTTGTGTATATTTGAATACCACTATAAATACAATGCCAAAATATTGAATTAAATTTATAGTGGAATTTCGAAATAATAATAACCTTTATCGGTTTTGATATGACCAAATTGAATGATTGTCTGGTTGAGCAAAAACAAATCCAAACATTGAAGCTTGCTCGTAAGGTTAACCACAGGCATGCATTAATATTAACATGTCACTTAATTGATGTAAACAACAAGCAGCCTAATGGAAGTAAGGTATCACTCAATTTAATGGCTCGTACATATGCTGAGGTTACCGGTTAATTGGAACTAATTATGTTAACAGGGGCGTACTCAAACTACAAAGGTACCGAAATTACAAGCTTTGCTATACAATACACCGCAGCAAGTTTACTGGCCGTTTTAATTTTTGGTAATATAAATCTTAAATCAAAGGATTAGGACGCATATTCATTTAGATATTTGATCTGGTTAAATTTTGTATTTTAACGGAAAGATAAGCTCGTCAATTGTTAGTGTTGATAGGTCTAAAAAAAATTGTTATCCAATTGTTATTTTTTCATTGCGCATCACTGTGTGTGTGTGAGCGTGAGTGTATGCGTGTGTTTGTGTGTGTGTGTTAGTATATGTGTGTGTGTTTGTGTGTGTGTGTTTGTGTGTGTGTGTTAGTATATGTGTGTGTATATTTTTTAATATGCACTAATAAGAAGGTCTCAGAAAATAACACGTAAATAATTATTTGTTACTAGCTGTGGCCGCGGTTTCACCCGCCTAAAATTTGGTTTATCACACAGTCGTAACAAAGAAGGAGCCTTTTTTTGTATATAACTTATATAAAAATGACAGACGGAAATAAAAATAAAAATATAAAAATTCCAAACAGCTGAAACTATAGTCAATTGGGAACTATAGTAAAAAAATGTTAATAAAAGTAACCTATGTTACTTCTAGTACCTCCAAAAATATGTGTACAAAGTTTCATGATGATCAGTTAAGTAGTTGTTTTGTGAAAACGTAACAACTACTTAACTGATCCTTTATATAGTGATTATAAATATATATATTTATATCTATTATTTTTATTTTTTTAGAATATGCATATAGTGACATATAACAAAATGAATAAATCATAATAAAAATGAAGTATCTTTTTGTACGTGTAATTCTTAACCAAAAAAAACCTGCCAATAACTAACCTTAGGCCTATATTACTTTAAGTACAATGCGTTTTTAACAAATCGCTTGAAAATTCTCAAAACGGACACAACCGTCAATGACGTCTGCCCTCACGCGTCTGCCTGCCCGCGTTCCGACTTCTACCCCCACCTCACCCGCCGTGCGTAGGATTTACGCTACACTATTTTGGCTATAACGGCTTACACATAATATAATACACATAATATATATATTATTGTATATTGTATACATTATATATATATTGTTATATGTCACTATATGCATATATATATATATATATATATATATATATATATATATATATATATATATATATATATATATATATACTGTCGCAGGCTTCTTTGTAGGTCTATTTAAGATACACATTTTCATCATACATTACATATGTGTAACTCTAGCGGTTTTGGCAGCGCACGCCAGAATAGCTCGCAGATGGTAGATTTTTATCCTACTTATTTGACACTTATCGTCATGTTTTGGACAATTCAAACAATATCTTGATAAATTGTAGCCTATGTGTTATTCTGATGTATTAGCTATATTATTGTAAAGTTTCATTAAAATCCATTCAGTAGTTTTGGCGTGAAAGAGTAACAAACATCCATCCATCCATCCATCTATCCATCCATACTCACAAACTTTCGCGTTTATAATATAAGTAAGGATGTAGAAGGAAAATGTTTATTGATACTCGTACCTTATGTTAAACTAGACTACCTAAATAGACTCTGTATAAATACTAGTTTTTATCAGTTAAATATGAAATTCAATAATATGCAATAAGAAAGTGTACCAAAATATATATATATATATTGTATATTATAAATTATAATATTGTATATTGTTTGGGAAGTTTATTAGTACATAGATTTCATAACAATCTCTACTGGATTGTGTAATATGGATAGCTGATGATATTGCATAAGTTTGCGGTATTATTGATAGAGTTGCCAAACTAATTTCGATAGACTAATAATCCATCGGTGGACTCTTCAGACATCATATAAAATATCTCCTAAATTAACTACTTCTATTTATGATTTCATCGAAAGTAGTTTTGTTTTTCACGTTCTGAAATATTCAATTTAAGGATATTCAGTAATTTATTTACCGGCATAAAACTGGTATGAATGAAAGATTGTTTTATAGGGGTACGATATATGAACTCGACTTACAGTTAAGCAAAAAACTGTGTCGGTTCACACTTTTCCAGCTAGAGATGTGCTTTATTCGCTTAGTTTGAAACATCCTAGGTTAATGAGCCCAATAGTAAAGGAGGTATAGTTTATGATACAGTTCGCAGTTCTCCAAACAGCAATGCTTTAGTTAGGTGTTCGCAAGCAGATGAAGCTTTATTTTATACACAAACCTTAATTACCTTGATAAATCTTAGCGTTCATAATAACCTAGGTACAGGAACTAAAACGGAGAGGGAGCAAACACAGTCCCGTTGCAAGGCTGCGAGCCGGACTTTATATGGCGGTTATAAATCTTTAGCTAAACACACTTGCTGACTAAGCATGTTATTAAGGCCTAAACAACAGTCTTATGAACTGCCGGTTCTATACTTAGGCAAAATATTTCATCAACGAAGTCTTAAATATGTCTAACAATATTTGAATAGTAGTGCAAGCAAGCAATGAGAACGAAGAGTCGTTCCGCGTCAAGTATAATTTGCAGCTGTAATCGCCTTGAAGTAAATGGCTTCGGTGCATTGCGTCGGTCGTTCCAAAGATTTTCTCTTTTTAATATGAGCATCGATTCCAATTACAAAAGATCAAAGAATCGCCGCGCGGCCCACTTCGTCTTTGTTCAAACGAAAGATGAATTATTCAGAGAGCTGGAAACGTTTCAATTGGCCGGCTATAAAAAAGAAATCGGTTCGTTGCTTTTTCCACTAAATTAAAATTTTCTTTATTTACATTCAGATTATAACAGATTCCTTCAACAAAGTTATTTTAATCGTCGACAACATGAAATGACTTTATATTTTAAAGAAGTTGTTTCTTATTTTACTTATGCAGATAACTTTTGCAACTTTTACAGTCTGAATCGTTTTAGATGTTGCGAAAACCCATCTACGGCTCTGAAGGTGAAAAACTTTATCAACAATAGTCGCAATCACTTTATTTTTTTAATAACATTGTGTGTTAAACTTTTTCATTTATTTAAATATGAATGTAATTATTTTAAATGTAAAAAATACGTCTAAAAATAGCTTTCTATTTTTTATTTCTTTTTCTTTTAGAACACGACATCTGGCTTCGAAAGTGATAATCAAGAGGAGGTCCAAGAGCGCTGACGACTGAAAGAAGCTAACTTAGTTGTCTCAGTTGCCGTCACTATACCGGCCGGATAATTAATTAATTAAATAATGGTGGTAAATGAACTGTAATAATGTCCTTTTAGTAATTTTTAAAAACTGCTGATTTATTGCGGCGACACCTGGCAGCGTTGTACGGGACCAATGATTGAGCGGGCTTGGGCCGTACGCGAAATTATTAAAGCGTAATTTATGCTCGCAATTTGTACGTAACTTGAATTCGTTCCTTGTATCATTCATCATGACCTGCCTTCTATGACAATTAATTTTAACAAGCCCTGTGTTGAAATACCCGTAAATCTCATATGATGTAAATATAAAATTGTCTTGCTTTGACATATGGTAACATATATTAATATCATATGAAATAGTCACATATGTCTGACAGATACAAGTATACACAAGATTTATATAATGACAGTGAACAAGAAAATAAAACAAAACAATTATCTTTTAAATATAACTAACTATAAATACCTACTATAGTAAGAAAAAAAAAGGGAATCAAAGAAAAAATAATATTTAATATAAAAATTTACAGTGGCTATCAAATATCATACTTCAAATTTTTCAAATTGTTTCAGCAGTTTAACTCCTAAAATATTTGAGGAGTCATTAATTATATCTAAATCGAGATTGAAGTCATTAACTTTTTTATAAGTGGAACAGACACGTATATTTTTTTATTACTTGACTAACTTACTTTATTAATTAAATCTCTTTTATTAAGTGCTTAGATATAGTGTATTTCCGAAGATATCGCGCAAATATTGATTGATTAAATAATTAAATAAATTTAATGCAGCTTACTATCGCGTTTATTTTTGTTTATTGATTTTACAATTTTATGTTATTCCGACGTGTAGAGAGCTTTGCAGCCATCTCCGTGACCACAATGTGCTTATAGTTTAGCTAAGTTAGTACCATGCACATTTATTTAATAATATCAAATAAATAATTTTCATTCGTAATCCAAAATTCCATTGCACCTGTAGATCATATCAGGCAGGTAAAGAGCCACTGCTGGTTTGTATAAATGATTTTATTATTTACGAGGTGGCCGGATGGCGGGGCCACAGCTGTGTCGCTCTGAATTTCACCTATTAGTCACAAGTGTGCGACTGTATTCACAGGTTCACAATTCCTGTGGGAAAAGTGGCGTCCACTAACAATATATCATTAAACCTACGTCAGATCTATTGTAATTATATGAGGGTATTATGGTAATACCATTTAGTTTCAATTAAATTCTGTACACTATTTATTTGATTTGAAACTAATATATTGTTTAAAACCACAGCTGTCTATTAAGCTAATGTGGTAAAATGAATAGATATTAAATTAAATTATTGCTTGATAAAATAATACTAATACATAATTAATTTTCACCTAAAATATTTTTTGATTTCAATTTGATATTTACCTACACAGTCATTGAAATTGAAAGTTACAATGTAAAAGAGCAACTTATCGTCACAACATAAGTAAGCCCCTGGGAAATTGCCCGTGACAGAAAAGTTTATTAAGATTTCGAATTAGATATTTGGAAGTTCCCCGCCAGTAGCGTCGCGTCCGCTTCCTGGCGAATGCCTTCCGCAGGAAAAGCGTGCCGTTAATTTTATTTTAACTTCTACGGGTAGTACGCGGAGACGATGCTCTCAGCACTTGGTATCAGTTGTATTTGAGTTTATGCGCGATTAGTAGTCCAACTGCAACTCCCACGATTGTTAACTTTAGCTTCAATGTTAAGCATACAAACTCTAAATATGTATATCTATAAAATAAGTATGTATATACTTTATTTAGCCTTCATATTTTTTTATATATCATTTACAATATTTAAATGAAATGACTTTTGTAAGTTTACTTTTGTCCGCCAATGTTTTTGCTTAATTGTTATTCAAACAGAGAGCCCCTTTATACTTGAAAAGACTACGTAATAAAAATTAAATTATACTGAATTTATTATCTTCTACCGCGAGCCCATAACTCTGTAAAAATATTCATGAGGAAACTTTTTAGGTATTTATATGATTTTTAAAAATTATAAAAATACGGTACTGTACTAATTGATAGGAGCTGCGTGGTGAAGTATATTGCATGCATCTTTAACATAAACAAGTTTTTTTTGTCTAAACTTAAGTTTTTTTTTATATTTTAGGATTTCTTAGAAACGGGAGAAAAATACCGGCCCTTTTGTTAAAAAAATATTTATCTAGTCCGCCCAATTCGGTTAAGATTCGCATAGAAATTCAAGGTTCGATTAACACCAAAACTGTTGAAAATTTTCCAATCAGCCCCTGTAAATTGGAAAACTTTTATATGCTTTCAAAAGTCCAGGTGTATTTCTATCGGTGTTTTGGAGGGTCGAAGAAAGTTTTTGTTCAGAAGGAGCAGAAAAAACGTTTTAATTAGCGGCAATTGAAAAATTCTTTTCTCGAAAATTCGTATCATTAATTAGCCTAACTTTTTGTTGCGGTGAAGAATAACTAGTAATGATGTCGTATTATCTTAGATTTTGCGCGAACATTGATTAATGAATAAAACAAATTTGATGCGGCTTACTATCGCGTTTATTTTGGTTTTGATATTACATTTTTTATTACTTCGACGTTTCGAGAGCTTTACAGGTATCATGCTCACAGAGAGACTGATAAACGCGATAGAAAGCCGCATGAACTTTGTTTAATTCATTAGTAAGGATTTGCTAAAGTGAATGGTGCTGCCCATAACCATACAGCTTGTATGAAGAGAAATAAGAAAGAAGCAAGGTAGTTGTGTCAGGATCGTGGCAAGTGGTGCTCCATTGGCGTGACAATTTGATTCTTTATTTAAATTAGCCCTAAATAATAATTTGTAGATAATTTTGTAAATCAGTGCAAATTGGTTTTTGGCTCGATACCGACAGATGCCCGTTGTTTCGCGGTCATTAGCAATTTTGGCAAAGCAACATCGAGCTGCGCCTAAGTTATGACTTTATGTAGCCCGCTATGAAAATTGAATGTATTTAATATAATAATATTGTGGTACCACCACTTACAAGTATACGGACCGTGGAGTGATTTAGTCGCATTTCGGGATCAGCTTGTAACTAGGTCGGCATAGTGGATGTGACCGCTACTTACAGTTATTGAATTGTAGTGGCAGAAACATCAATTCATAGACCAAACTCCAGCTTAACAACAATCTGGGTGCTATCATATGACAGACACTATAAAAAAAATTAAAACAATATTTGTTATTCAGCTTACTATGTCATTATTTCTACCTATTGTGCAAAACTTATAATATAAAGTGATTTCTAAATAAAATAAATAAGTCATTATCGTAAAGTAACAAATTGTAATTTATAATAGTTTAGTTAAACAAATTAAAAACCCACTAAAGTAACGAAAGAATTTTGAAATTAGGATCAATTAAATTGTTTCCAAAGTTTTAAGGTTAATTGATTTTATAAAGATTAATTAGTGAAAGTATTACGTTACGTGCTATTAAAATTATGAAATACGAACTTTACCGAAAAACATCTGTTGTTTATCATAAGGCCAGTAGATACCTGCACTGAATTATAAATAATACTTTTATTATTCATAATTCACAAGTTATTTATATATTATAAAGTATATGAATATTTAACAATAATAAATTATTTTGTGTAAAATAACCGATGGCAATTGTGAAAAGTGAATCGCACACAAATAAAAGGTTTATAATCTTAATGTGAAATAACACGTTTATATTTATATATTTTTTAAATAATAAATAGTAATTTTAATAATAATAGACTTATTTTCTAATAATGTTACATAATTAAAATAATGTAATATTTATTAGTATCAAATTAAATCAAATTATCACGCCTTTTTCCCACATGGATAGACAGAGACAATGGAGCGCCTCTTGTCACGATCCTGACACCACTTCACTTGATCGCTTCCTCCACATTCACAATTCTCTTCATACAAGCCTTATGGTTATGGGCACCAGGCAACTTAGCTTTCTTGAGGATGTCTTCGATTTGGTATAGTATAGTCGTGTATATTA
The DNA here is from genome assembly GCA_905220615.1 of Tinea trinotella. NCBI lineage: Eukaryota > Metazoa > Arthropoda > Insecta > Lepidoptera > Tineidae > Tinea > Tinea trinotella. Next base: position 7,566,551 of record HG992310.1, read on the forward strand.
AGATATATTATAATACTGTTTATTTTGTTGTTCAACTTCATTATTAAACAAATAAAATTTAAATTAGTGTTGTCGTGAATAGCTTTTGAACATGAACAAGTAGAATTTTCTGAAAATAAATTACAGACACAACTGAATACCGACAGTCTTGTTTACTGATGTTCGCCTATTTAAACAATAAACACTAATGAAGAGAAGCTGTGTTTGCATTCGTCTGTTTTACTTGCATCTTTTGCATTTTGTGAAATATCAATGAAGAACATTGTAAGTAATTCATTATAATAATTGAGAACCTGAATTAAATTATAAAATATTGAAAAAAAAAATTTTAAATACATGTTTATAGCTTCGAATTTTCGAATTTCGAAGATAATTTTATACTTCACTTTTTGAAGTTTGTCATATGCATCATCATCAGCCAGAAGGCGTCCACTGCTGAACATAAGACTCATCCTTAGAACGCAATTTGCATGATAATATATAATATCAGTTTTTTCTTGCCTTAAAACTGTCACGCCTTTTTTCCACAGGAATAGGCAGACAAAGAAGCGCCAATTGCCACGATACTGATACAACTCTCTCGTTTCCCTCACATCCACAATTCTCTTCATACAAGCTTTACGGTTATGGGCACTAGGTAACCCAGCTTTCTGTATAAAAAACAAAAATAAATACATTAAGTTAATTGCAATTCCACAAAGTTTAATTCAGCAGATTTAGAGCGGGCAATATTATAAATTCGGGATATAAGTGCTCTTATTCAATGTGAAGTGTAACACTCGAGAAAATTACAGCAAGACGCGGGCCATCTCCTTGAACCACCATTTTCAAGGTACCCTCACTCTCAAATTATTATCAACGAAGACTTTTTAAATTAATATCAAAAATCATTTAACTATGCACTTATGTTTTTCTAATTAAATTAACTTTATTATAAAATCGTTTTTTAAGACTTTAAATATTATAGTAAATATCAATCAATCAATTTAATGCTCACGCCTTTTTGCCAAAGGGATAAGCAGAGACAATGAAGCGCTACTTGCCACGATTCTGACACATCTCCCTCGCTTCCCTCACATTTATTATTCTCTTCGTACAAGCTCTACAGTTATGGGCACTAGGCGATCCAGCTTTCTTGGGGATGTCTCCGATTTGGTCGGAAAAAAACATCCTGGGTCTGCCTCGTTTAACATTTATATACACGTAGTAAATAAAAATTACTAATATGAAAACATACTCCAGGGTTACACATTTACTTTTGTGCGAATAACTAACTTGTAGATATTAGAAGCATCATAACTTATTTCTATACAACACACACGTTTTTATTTCAAATAAATGTGGATGGCAAAAACGCTTTAATTGATTAAAAATGCCATAAGTATCGATTTAAGGGACGATATAATAACGAGAATAACGACAAAATGCTGTACAGAGAAAAAAAGTAAAATAAAAGCATTTCTTCGCGCCCAATAAAAAATTCGTTAATTGATATAACTTGGTTTTAATTACAAGCATTATCTTTTGAAAACGAAACCCCAGCTAAAATTTAGTAAAACACCAAAGAATTTCTGATAAATATTATTTAAATTAACTTGCTTTATATTTTTTGCCGCGAATTATAATAAAAAATTAATTTAGCGTAATTTAATTCTTATCTTCCGCGGCAAGAGCATATCTCAGAAGAAATTTCGTAAATTATTCATGAGGAAAGTTTTAACAGGGACATGATTTTTAAACCGACATTTGTAAGCCTTGGTTCGCAATAACTTTGCCTACTTTATCCATATTAATTCCATAAAGGGTTGTTCTATGTAATATAACCAACTTTATATTCAATAAAACTTCTAAACACGTCATGTAAGGTACTCTAAAATCAATAATATATTTATACATATTTATATAGAAATTATTTTTATATAATAGTAATATGAATTTATAAATCTGATGTGGTAAACAAGACGGACTCAGGAGGGTGTTTTCTGACCAAATCAGAAACATCCCAAAGATAAGCTGCCCATATCCGTAGGCTTGTATGAAGAACAATGTGGATGTGAGTGACAAATGACGCTCCATTGTCTCTGCTTACCCCTGTGCCGTGACAGTTTGATTATTTAATTGATTTTCTTCCAATTAATTATTGCACGAATACGTTGTTTTTGAAACCGTGTTTCTCTAGTCTAAGTAAAAAGAGCAAGACCTGTTTTGCCTTTTCAAACATTGTAAACACGTAAGCCTTGAGCAAATGATCAAAACAACAGCAATTGTTTAAAATCGAATTTAAACAAACAAAAGTGGAGTAAAGAAGCAAACAGGCTGTCAGGAGTACCAGTCATCGTTTACGTTAGACGAACGTTGTTAGGTAAACATACTGCTTGAAAATGCTTCAAATACGCTTACAGCATGCACCAAGTTGAAAAGTTGTTCCTCGAGTGAAGCTTATTTAGCTTTTGTTTGCCAGACTTGTACGGGATGCCCAAACGAAACTGCTTCCTTGTCGAATCGTTCTTAAAACAATAAGTCAGCGAGACCCAGTTAACTCCTTAACTATTGTTTATCGTGTGCAATATAATTAACTATTTAATATGATATGCTTATTGTAGTAAAGTTATTATAAGTTTATAACTTTACAAAAATAGACTTAGATTCATTTTAAAATCTCTCCACACACCTCAATTTCCATATTACACGAGCTTCACAAGAGAGACTAATAGAGTAGCAAGCGGCTTCAATAGAAGACTAATTTGTGCGGAGCAATCAAATTTCTGTTAATTACGAGAACGTAATGATACGTAAATTGTATGGAGTACGAAATATCAATGATACAGAAGGAGGGAAATAGCGCATGAAATTCGGTAAAGCGATGATACAAAGTTAATTATTATTTTAATAATAATCTTGTTCATTTGATGTTTGAATTTCTGTTTTAGAACGCTTAATTTTGATAATTGTTTCTGACATGACTCGGATAATATTTTTCATATAATCATATTTGTACTAGTATATTAAGTATAGTAAGATAGATTAAATAATCATTTTTAGAAAAGTGTATATACTCGTATATAAAGAGAGATGGCTGTATCGTGGAATGAATGGTTTACCAACCTTGTGGTGTAAATTATGTGCCTGATAAGGAGGATGAATGTAAGCTCCGTGTTGGGATTCGTTGCGGCTAGCCTCACGACACAACCAGAAGTCAGATGTTATTTATTGTAGCTGTGCCGGAGACACCTGTAACGCCACTAACCACACCGCACTCTTAAGCTTTTGCGTACATTGGGGATTAAACAAATGTGTCATACGCGCTAAGAGATACATTTCAGTCCTTTGTAGGATTTATATTTGCAACTATCAAAAATCTTGTTAGTACGTAATTTGACGCACTTGTCACGCGAAAATTCCCGGGTTCAATTTCCGGTTAGAAAAAATTATTTCATGGCATTAATGTAATATTTAATTATTACATTAGATGTTACAAAAATATGTTAAAAAGGATAGCAGATATTTGCTCCGGGTCTGGTATGTTTAGACGTGGTGGCATACTGTTGATTGTCATTTCCCGATACGGGGTACCACCACTTACAAGTATAAAGAAACGTTGAGTGACACAGTCGCGTTTTGGGATCAGCTTGTAAGTTGCCGGTTCTAACTAGGACGGCAGTCACCTATAGTAACAGTCGCCTTTATTCATTGACTGATTCCAGGCTGCTGTCGCATGTAGAGCCTCAATAAAATAAAAAAGTCACTTTATATTATTTAAAAATATTTTATATGCAAATAGAACTTACGTTCGAAATATAAAAATGTTATGATGATTAAACAGATAAGTTTGTTTATTCAATTGAAAGCCACGAGCAGAAGGAATGGTTTTACAACTACAGAAGTAGTAAACGGATGATTGGATTTGAAACAAAGCTAACGAACCGAAGAATCATGTAAACAGGGGCAAGAAGACCGTCTTGTTTACGTTGAGAGCCTTTGCTTCATTAGGATCCAATTTACTGTCTACAAATTTATTCCTATTCGATAGACGATCTATTGTAATGTATTTTAGTTATACCTTAAATAATTAAAACCGGTCTCTCCGTGACCACGATGGCTGCAAAGCTCTCGAAACGTCGGAATAATAAAAAATTGTAAAATCTAAACCAAAATAAACGCGATAGTAAGCCGCATAAATTTTTTTTAATTCAAAAACTGGTCAGTTAAAAAATTATCGTCATTATTGTTACGTTTTAATTCTCCCAAAGGATAGGTAGAGACAACGGAGCACCACTTTTCAAGATCCTGGCACAACTCTCCCGCTTCTTTCACATCGACAATTATTTTCATACTCGTATAGACTCAATGTTTGCAGACTTAAAATATCCACGATTTGATAATTCAATGAGCTCAAACCATACCTTTTTCAACAATAGTTATGAATTTGCAAAGTGAAAGCGAACTAAAGGGTTTAATGAATCCTAGTTTACAAATCCTAGTTTAAATATTACTAAAGGGTACTTAATTTATATTTTAGTATGGATTTTATTATAGACTAACAATAAAGTTTACACAAGTCTATAAATAGATTGATTTAAATTTAATGGAATATACCTAGTTAATTTAAAAACAATATATATATTTTCAATTATATGTACAGGTACATTTCTATCATTATAGTGGCGTTCTTTGCAAACATTTTTCCTTTTATTTTCAATACAAAGCCAATATAAAGGAAATCATTGAATAAGCAAGTTCAGGGAAGTAAACGACCAAGAAGAGCACAATACATCAAAAACGAAGAACGGCTCTATTGTTGAATTTAAATTAATTGCTCTCTTTAGAATGCGACTTCTTTGAATATTTACGATTACAGCTTAACAAGGATTCATAATTATTACAACATATACATCTATATATCATAATAAAATGGTAGGTAGCAGAATTATGAAATGCGTTCCATATAAATGTACAGCCTACCAAACAATGTCACATTTTTTTTCGAAATATATACAAGAAGAGAATGACGCCTCTGATGAAAAATCGTAATTATGATATTCAACGTAATTATGAGTTGGATCTCTTGTGACGCGGCGATCCACGTCATTCGTAGTACGATAGTACTCATGACCTTTGCATCTGAATCACAAATGTCCGGTTTAACTTATGAGAGATACTAGTACATATTATTAAAAAAAAGGTAAGCATAGTAACAGTAACTAGGGCATAAGGCAATCGTAAACAGAATCTGTTTTTGTTTTCATTCATCGGCGCTTCTGGACTTCTTGGACTGGACTTGGATCATTAGACAGGGCGAGGCCAGATTCGCCTTTCAAAAAAAAGTTATAGACATTAAGAAGTTTGTTTATTGGGGGATTAGATAATAAAGAATAAAAATCCCTATTTCCATATAAATTGTACATCCCAATAAGTCGGATTAAGTTGAACTTATCGCACATTTGCAAGTAATCTACGATTCAATAAGTGTCTACTTTCGTGAGAAGTAAAAATGTTTGGAATAAAATAACAACAATCTATTGAGTATGTTTTAGACAATTTAATTCGAATAACTATACATGATAAAGGAAACAAAAAACCTATTATTATTAAATCAACAAAAGTAATAATGACATTAGCTTTTATTCACGCTTTATTCTAAAGAAAGGGATGGCAGAACTACTAGATAACAATTTCAGTACAAGTAGATACAAGTGACAAAATGCTTATGACATTAAAATACTTAATTTACATACATTTTGTGTAAATTAATTACTTAATTTACACAAAATTATGTAAATAAGTGTACCAATGGTTTTGAACCCGTTCTCTCTGTTTGAACTACCACTACACCACGGTCGCCATTATGTCCAATATTATTTATGTCTCCTTATGTCTATAGTATATCTTAAATAAAGTAGCTCTCTATCTCTAATGATTTGTGTTTATATTAGAAATTTCCTCGTACTTCGTACTTGAACGCAATTTACGGTTGTTATCAATTAATCTGCGAATTAACCCGCATAGTGCAGAACACACGCTATCTCGACAGCTATATCACGGACTAATGCACTTCATTGAACTATGCGCTCATATGGGTATCTACCCTTATTAAAACATTCCTTATACATAATACACATTGCAACCGCATTTAAATTACACTAATTATTCTGAATAACAATACTGTTAATGGGAATGGTTAATAAACATACCTAATTAAATTTATTGTTTAGGTAAAAGCATCATATTGACTAGCTCCTCACTCACGTTGTCTTCGAAGTCCGACTTCACTTTACCTTAGTTTCACGCCATCAATACTCTCTATGAGAATGGTTAATAAACATACAGAATTAAATGTATTGTGTAGTATTTTGATTTAAACTAAGTATGTAATATATTTTTTCAATTTAATTTTCAATCAACAAAATTATCTAATGGTTTATTTTTATTATTAATAAATAACATTTTATTTTTATTTTTACTCGACATATGAGGTAGAACTCTATTAAAAATTAAATAAATTTAGTTTAAAATGCCCATAACCATTCTTATATGAAGATAATTGTGAATGTGAAGGAAGCGAGGGAGTTGTGTCAGGATCGTGGCAAGTGGCGCTCCATTGTCTCTGCCTATCCCTGTAGGAAAAAGGCGTGACAATTTGATTGATTGATTGATAATTCAAAAATATCCACCTAACAAATATTAAGTAATTTGTTATAAACTATTAAGTTGGCAGCTTTTCGTTGAAACTCAATATAAACATTGACAATACTAGATCAAATTTCGTAATTAAAATTGAACACAAAAGTTTGAAACACAATGCTTTTAAACTTTTCATATGAAAGTAATATAAGCCACAATGCAAAATGTTAATATTATAATATGAAATGAATATGGTTCAAGTGCGCATCTCAGTGTTTACAATAGGAGTTAGTTGGGAACCGCAAACGTTCGGTGACATTGCCCAAATTAAATTAAAATACATTCCAACAAACAAACGAACTTGTAGTACCTGCAACAAATTGCAATTAGGCAAACTGTAGTTTCTCGTTATCAAGTTGGAGTAGTGTTGAGGGGAACCGCACAACTTCAAGTGCTTCTTTAACCTAAAGGAACTTTCAAAACCATTACGATGTCTATAATGAATATTGTCTCATATTTTGTATTGTTAAATAAGAATGTTCCCTCGATTCTCCATTTAACTATCTAGAATCCATTAAAAATATATATTTTTTACTTAATTTAACGATTTTTACTTTTCTTAATTCAAACTTTTGTAGAGTGGGAGAGGACACTTCCGGTGCATTAAGTGTTCTCAGCTGGTTGAAATTACCACCCTACACAGATGCAAATCCCCCCATAGTGACCACGTCGCGTTCGGGGACTAGTTTGTGTAGCACCAGTTGCGTTGGGGGTTGTGGATTCGGTTAGGGACAGTGGCATCCTGCTGACCTGCAGTATCCCGGTGAGAGTTTGTTGACCCGTCGGCCAGGGAGACCCGTAGCAACGGTTGACCGCTGGCCGCCCGCCGCACAGTACAGGGGCCTGAGCCCACCGCTAACCACGGAGGGAGGCTGCCCCACCATGCGGCGCATAATCTCGGGGTGATTCGTCTTGCCGATTGGTGATCGGATATGGGGTCCAGGCGATCACTTCCGGGAGGGTACGGGGGCCCTTCCGTCCGACGGATCAGCAAACTCACACCGCCGGGATGCATGTGGCTAAGCGGATAGCTGCACTTTTCGTCCCTTTCGAAGAAACAACCCCCAACATTTTCACGCACCCCCCCACCCCCTCCATATGCAAGCACACAATAAAAGAAATAGAGTTTTTCCAGCGGCAACTCAAACCCCCATTTCAAATGAGCTTGGCGTGGATTTCACGAATATACGTGGAATCCACGCCAATCTCAGTGCCGTCCATCACCATCTTGAGACGGCAAAGCCCGCTCTGCTCTTCTTGACGGAGACGCAGATAAAGGCACCGGCTGACACCTCGTACCTCCAATACCCCGGCTACTCGCTTGAGGAAAGATTCCTCGCGAAAGCCGGGGTATGTGTGTACATCCGGTCCGATATCTGTTGTCTCCGTCTGCTTTGCTTGGAGGATCCTTCCCTGTCCATCCTCTGGGTACACGTAGACCTTGGTTCCCAAGCCAGGATCTACGGGTGCCTTTATCGTTCCCACCACGGGGATTCGGAGACAACCCGGCTCTTCGATTCTCTGAGCCGGGCGACAGACGAAGCGCTGGAGCGGTTCCCGACCGCGGAGGTCGTGGTCTTGGGGGACTTCAACGCACACAATGAGGTGTGGTTGGGGTCCCAAAGGACCGACCACGCGGGAAGGGCTGCTCATGCTTACGCCCTTTTGCATGACCTGACACAGCTGGTGACCCAATCCACCCGGGTACCAGACATTGTCGGTCATGCTCCCTCTCTGCTGGACCTTCTACTGACTACTCGTCCGACCGGGTATAAAATTTCGGTCAAAGCTCCTCTTGGGACTTCAGACCACTGCCTGGTCGAGACGATAGTGCCGCGCGTCGTGCCTCCTCCCGCCAGGAACGAGGTGCGACGTTTATGGCACTACAAGTCAGCGGATTGGGAGGGAATGCGAAATTATTTCGCTTCCCTCCCTTGGTGGCAGCGCTGCTTCAACTCCGAGGATCCATCCACGTGTGCCTCGGCCGTTGCTGATGAGATAGCACTGGGGATGGAATATTACGTTCCATCCAACTGTGCATCTCGTAACGACCGGAGCAGGCCCTGGTACAACAGTGACTGCGCGGCTGCTGTTTCAGCAAAAAACGCAGCTCACAGTGCATGGGTCAGGGGTCGAAAACATCATGACCCTCACGTGGATGAGTTGAAAGCAGCCTACAATCGTGCCACCAAGTCTTGCAGAAAGGTCTTTAAAAGGGCGGAGGCACAGCGCGTTTCCAGGATTGGCGAGAGTCTATTAGCGCACCCAACGGGTAGTCGCAGCTTTTGGAGTCTCGCCAAGACTGTAGAATCTAACTTCTGTCGTTCTGTACTGCCACCGCTGAGACAGCCTGATGGCTCACTGGCGCATACGGCGAAGGCGAAGGCCGATCTACTGGCCGAAGTCTTTGCCTCAAATTCGCATATTGACGATCGTGGTGCAGGGCCACCCACCCTGCGTCCATGCGGACATACGATGCCTGAGATTCATATCAGACAACGCGATGTCCGCATGGAGCTACGATCGCTTGATATCCGGAAGTCCAGTGGTCCCGATGGTGTCCCAGCGCTTGTGCTTAAAACTTGTGCAGCGGAGTTGACTCCCGTCTTGACGAGGCTATACCGGCTCTCGTACGCATCGGGCTGCGTGCCTCGGGCTTGGAAGGGGGCCAATGTGCAACCGGTCCCAAAGAAGGGCGACCGCTCGGACCCGGCAAACTACCGTCCAATAGCTGTAACCTCAGTACTGTGCAAGGTTATGGAGCGAATAATTAATATTCGCCTCATGGCCTACCTGGAGGGTCACCAGCTGATCAATGACCGTCAATATGGCTTCAGGCCGAAACGGTCAACTGGTGATCTTCTAGCGTACACCACGCACGTCTGGGGTGAAGCGTTGGATGGTAATGGAGAAGCCCTTGCTGTTGGCTTGGACATCTCCAAAGCGTTTGACAGGGTCTGGCACAGGGGCCTTTTATCCAAGCTTGAGGCATACGGTTTACCTGACCGTCTGCGGGGCTGGATAGCTGACTTCCTGCGTGGCCGCTCCATACGCGTCGTTGTGGATGGAAGCGCGTCGCGCAGGATGTCGGTGAATGCCGGTGTCCCTCAGGGCTCCGTGCTGTCGCCGACTTTGTTCCTTCTGCATATCAATGACATGCTGGACCTCGGATCCGGCATTCATTGCTATGCAGACGACAGCACGGTGCATGGACGCTACACTGCCCGCCCCGCAGCCGGCAAACAGGAGATAGCCGATATGAGAGAGTCTGTTGTAGCGGGACTGAACCGGGTTCTTGATCGTATTACCCACTGGGGCGACAAGAACCTGGTTCAGTTCAACGCAGACAAGACTCAGGTATGCGCGTTCTCGACGAAAAAATCCCCGTTTACTCCCCTTCCCTCTCTTTGTAACATCTCCCTCAGTGCTTCGGACAGACTGGACATTCTTGGAATGTCCCTTCGCTGCGACCTGAATCACAGGGACCACATTGAGCGGGCCATTAAGACCACCTCCCGCAAACTTGGCATCCTGAACAAGGTGCGGCGGTTCTTCGCGCCAGAGCTTCGCCTGCTACTTTACAAGGCACAGATTCGCTCTTGCGCGGAGTACTGTTCGCACCTCTGGGACGGCTCTGCCAAGTATCTTCTTAATGCCCTGGATTCATTGCAGCGCCGAGCTGTCCGGATCATAGGTGATGCAGAGGTCACGCGAACTCTGGAGCCCCTACAACTACGAAGAGACATGGCGGCTCTGTGCGTCCTCTATCGCCTATACCACGGGGAATGTTCCGAAGAGCTCTTTAACCTTGTTCCTACCTCATCTTTTCACTCCCGTAATACCCGCACAGGTCGGGGAAAGCATCCGCATTTTATCGACCGAATCGGCAGTCGAACTAAAAAGTTCGGTGCGTCTTTTCTTTGTAGATCAATTGACAAGTGGAATGCTTTGCCTGCCCATGTGTTCTCTCCATCCTATGACCTTGGATCCTTCAAGCGATGCGTGAAGAAGCACCTTTGGCCGGCATAGTGACGGCGACTGGGGCAGCCGTGAACAAACCCGGTTTTCTCAGTCGTCGTCACTCTTGGACATCCTCTTGCTTATCATCAGGCGGGACGACGTCAGATGTCGTGTCACAATAAAAAAAAAAAAAAAAAAAAAAAAAAAAAAAAAAAAAAAACGTATTCCTTGTGTAATCGAGAATTTTTCTAAAAACATTGGTTTAAAATTCAGTAGGAACTTTTTCAGTTTTATATTTTAAAATGAAGTTTTTGTTTTATATTCTATAACACAAGCAATATTAGCTTAATATCGAAATGCAAATAAAAAATTATTTATAAAAGACTAACATGTTTAAATGCAAATAATAATACTATACATAAGTGTGTACATTTTATTATAACAAACTATAAAATATTATAGGTATTCTTTTTTTATTATTATTATAGGTATAAGTACCTATAATTGTATTTATTTATTTTGATTACTTCATATAAGCACAGATGTTTCCTGCAACAGTTCAGTTGAGAGATAAAATAAAAGCGAATCTTTTCTCGTAAATCTGTCAGCAAAACAATTCGTACCCTTTCACGAGCAATAAAATGCTACCAAGAACTGAAGAAAACGAAAAAAAGAATCATAAATATTACATTCATTTATATTCGTTCATTCAGACACTTAGGCCGCGCCATAACCTCAAGAGGCGAGCAAATACATTGTCAACATTTTCTCCAAGATTTTTTAACATAAATTTTAAAGACTAGTTTTATTTGTTGTTAGTTGTTATCAACTACCTCTTGATGAATTTAATGCTTTTTAACTTTTTTTAGTATTTTTAACTATTTTAAGTAAACCGTAATGCATTACTATTGGGTTTCTGAACCGTGTTTGGGAAAGAATGATCGATTGTATTTTTCCAGAAGTACAGGTATATTTGTCATTAGCTAATCCCAACTACCACTAAATAGATAGATATCTATTATTTTTTCTAGACTACCCTATAACCTAGACCAAGTTTTATAACACCCTTAGATATCAAAAATATTATTTAGGAAAAATCACGAACAAAAATTAATAATTACAATAATAAAAAATACCTAAATCGTGTTTTAGGATTAAGATAATTAGTATATTTTTAGCGTATTAGGTATATGAACAAATTATAATAGTAGAATGAAGGAGATTTAATTATATAATATAAAAAAGCGAAAATTCAGCGTTTATTCAGCTAATGATTTCAAATTACGTAGCCAAGAGTTTTGGCCGAAACGAGGAATGAAAAAGAAAACTTTAAAGCATTTAACAAAAACCCGATACCCTTTTTGTTGAAAGGCAATTGAAATGTTCCAGCTCTGTGAATTATTGATTTAATGCCCTTTGATCTAATCTAAATTAAATAACGAATATAAAACAATACCAATTCAAGAATCTTTATTTTATTTTAATCAAAATTCTCATTGTTATTTAGCGCGTTATAATTTATTTTGGAGGATTTCTTTACTGTAGGCCGTATATTCAATGCTTCTTAAAATAATTACAGGAACCAAATTCATTTAAAAATACATTTTGTTTAATATACACTTTGAATGATTAAATGTATTGTATATAAAGCAAATATTTTTAGACAATAACTAAATTAAATCACAAATTATATTTGTTAGAAATATTACTTATATTGTAATTGAGTTACAATTAAATTTAAAGAGTGGTAGGCAGTGGTACCTAGTCTGCCGATCCGGGGTAGTACCACTACTTACAAGTATACAGACCGTGAAGTGATTTGGTCACGTTTCGGGATCAGCTTGTAAGTTTCCGGTTCTATCTAGGCCGGCATAGTGGATGTGATTGCTACTCACAGTTATTGAACTGTAGTAGCAGTGACATTCATTCATGGACCACACTTCGGCTTAACATCAAGCGGGGTGCTGTCATATGTCGAGTCACAAGAAAAAAAAATGCATCAGCGAGAAGGCGTCCACTGCTGAACATAGGTCTCTTCCTTAGGACGAAATTTCGAACGATGCAATGCATAAGTTAAATAAATATGGCCGTGCACCTTGCTCACCAGAATGATGGGAGATAGAGCAACTACGTTGTTGAAGAATGCGAATAGAAAAAGAAACATAGAAAGATCTACTGCCAGTTTGGCTATTTTGAAGCATTATGAAGCTGAATTACCCATGACACAGAAAATTGGAGGACCACGCCCTCAAGAGTAGACAGATTGATGCTGTGAATCATATAAATAAACAGTAATTTACGATAAATGGTATTTTAAATAAAGTTGTAGCGCATAAGAAAAAAAATTGCAGGCGTCTTTACGCTTGTATCTTTTAGGATTTACCTGCTCTATTGATACTTACCAACTCCCTATACTCTATATTCCTATATTCCTATACTAAGTATTGGGACATTATTTTGGTGAATGTGCACAGAAGTTTACTCTCCTAAATACATTTTCCACTTGAGTACAATTTAAAGTTTTCTCAGAAGAAAAACGTGCGAATAAACGCAAATAATCTAAGGTGCTTAAAGCGATGCTACTAGATTTATGACCATGCAATTTAAAGCTGCTTTGCAAAATGGAAAAAAGAAACCAAAATATTTAAATAGGGTTTACCTGTTTTAATTTTTATACCATACTGAAAGAGTAGTTTATATTGTGATACAAGATCGTGAAAAATGGCGCTCCAAGTGTGATCCTGTACATCCATCTTTGTTCCTATACATTTTTTTGGCCGGCATAGAAATAGTGATAGGGGCAACCGTAAACTGACTCGTTTTTTTCAGTCATTGGCACCTTTGGATACCCTCTTGCTTACCATTAGGCAAGTCGAGGTCACGATGTCGAGATGAGATGTCGAGATGTCGAGTCACAATAGGCATGAAAATATGATTGATACTGTAAAATATTTCTAATGGCCAATTTTCTAATATGTTTCATTGTGGCCCATATACTCGTACGAGTATAGGCTTGGCTTGACACAGGTCTTATATCAATCAATCAATCAAATTGTCACAACTTTTTCCCACAGGGATAGGCAGAGACAATGGAGCGCCACTTACCATAATCCTTACATAGTTCCCTTGCTTCCTTCACATCCACAATTCTCTTCATACAGGCTTTGTGGTTATGGACATCAGGCAACCTGGCTTACAGGTCTTATAATACTTTCTAATAGGTAATATTGTACTTTCTAAGTCTTGCTCAAACATATTTACATAAGATAAAGTATTTTTGCGGCTTACTATCGCGTTAATTTTAATTACATATGAAAACCCAACGTATATAAGTTTACAGCCATCGCGAGAGGGTCTCGCGATAACAATAACTTACGAAACGTTAGCAATTATCTTGTATCTAATAGGTAATCGAGTAAATAATGATGTAATAGGCCGGCATAGTGGATGTGATTGCTACTCACAGTTATTGAATTGTAGTAGCAGTGGCATTCATTTATGGACCACACTTCGGCTTAACATCAAGCGGGGGTGTCATTTGCAAAGAACACAGACGTTATGTTAGTTTTTGTGCTTAAGTGATTAATAAAGATACAAAATAAAAGAGTTATTAAATTATTACTGTAACAGAAATATGCAACTTGAACAAGTTCATATTGCAAGCTTTCGTCTCTGTACGAGTTAATTTTTATTGAAGCACTTTACCTTTTTTTTATAAAATAAATGAATAGGTTGAAATACTCGATTTATATCGAATCGCTTCATTTCAGTACGTTCAAATTGTTCAGAATTTATAGCTCTCACATTTTTAAATTTAGTTCTTTAATTTAATTTTATATTTTACCTATGAATTAACTTGACTTTTACTGAAATAAATTATTTTAAAACACATCATTTAATCAAATAATTGTCATTTCCTTGGTTAATTGCGAAGACATTGTAGTCAAAGTCGCCTGTATTCATAAACCGCACTCCAGCCTAACATCAGGCAGGGTGCTGTCATATTACGAAATAAATTTTAAAACAATAGTCCTCAGTAGTCGGCTACGAATTATTTAATTAATACCTCCGAAGGTATGAGTAGTAGTCACCCTCCAGTACCCCTAAAATAATAATAATAGAAATAAACTAGTAGTCAAGATATAGTAATATAAATTAAAACATATGATTTTTTATTTACCTTTTAAATAATTGAATCCGTCTATGATCTGAAATTCTGTGTGTAAAAGAATTTTACCTGTTTTAGAATAAAGTAGAACACTATCTAAATCTTGGCTAATAAGTTCTATATGGAATAAAAAGTTCGGTTCAACTTTATACGAGGTGCTAAAAGCTGTTTTCAACTTACAACCCGAACGCTTTCTTTGAAACGAAAAAAAGCAATGAACTTTTAAAAAAACAGGAAGCCAACACTTTTGCGAAGTTAAGTGGAAAGTTAGTGGTCTTACAATATTTTATTTTATTTATTAACCACTAAGTCATTTAATTTTATTATAATATTACAACATTTTAAAGTTATTAAATTTATATTTTATTACTTTTTAAAACAATATCTTGTATTTTATAACTATTTATTATTTATATTAAAACACTACAAACTAATGGGTACTTATTTTTCAGGTATCTATTTAAGCTGTCTATAAACGCTAATTAAGCAAGTACTTGTGAGCTTTTCTCCTTTAAGATACCTCCAGACCTCCATATAGCCTAAAATCAATACTCATCTTAAGTCTAGTTGCCAATGAAGCAGTAAAGTAAGTCAGAGAAACAAAAGGTAAATTGGTACATCATCATAGTTCGAAACCGCTGGCAAAACTATTTCGTGGAACGATCGCTTAACGCAGGCGTGAATTTTTTTCAATCCAATTTTCTTCATTTATTTCAGTACAGTCATAACAAAAACATTAGAATGTGCTAAATATAAAATACTTCTTTCTATAAGCGCACTAAAAATTCGATAGAAAATCTTCAAAAAATATAGGTTATACAAACACAAAGTTTTAATAAAAGCGAGCGAACACGTTTTATCGGTAACCATACTAGCAGATGATAATGGTCGCTCATAAAGAATAAGAACGGGCCGGAGCGATAGATTCCAAAAGTTACGAACTTTTCGGCAACGTCATTAGTGGAATACTAATGTTGATACTTCCCAACCCGCTCCCCAATATATAATGTTACTAGGCAATGATTTAATGATTGTCCAAATGATAATGATAATATTTATTTGTATTGTAAAACAAGGTTAATTTTCAATGGTGAATAAAAGTTGTTTTTATTATTCTTTTATATATTTACGACGTTATTATTATTTATTTTGACATTAATAATTTTATTTTTAAATATTTTTACATCAACATTCCTAAGTACTATATTGAATAAGTTATTTTAGGCGCAACATAGAGACTCTATTTTTTATCCACCATTCATGTTTTTTGATTTTAATAATAATACAAATATTTCAATACTATTTTATTTTTTTATATTTTAAGCTAGAGTTCCGCCCATTAATGGAGGCGACTGCTAGTACTGTTAAATAACTACAAGTAATAGTCGCATCCACTATTGATCTACAAGAGCTCGAACCGGCAAATTTTCGATTCTGAAACGCGACTAAGCTAATTCACGTTCTGTACACCTAGAAAGTAGTGGTAATACCCCGGATCGGCAGACTGGGCAAATGACCATCAACTGTGTAATAATTCTATTTAGATGTACGAGTCTTCAATATAAAAAGCTATATCGAGAATCTATACATCGGTAAACTAAAATGCATTAGAAAAATAGAATGCTAAAGGTTTAAGGTTTATTCAAATTTCCGTTTTACAACACGTAAAGAACATCCGCCTGCTTTCATTCTTTGGACGTATTAGCATCGGATTTGAATAGAACAAACAAAGGGATTGCTCAAGACAGTATGCTTTCGTAGGCGATTGTAAATTCAGCGTATCGTAAAAATCCTCTCAGTAGAGTCGGTCGTGGACGAATTGTTTTTTGCTTTGTATCTAAATCTAACATTAGTTTGTAAAGATTTCAATTGTATTGTAGGAGTTCTCTGCCATCGTAGTTTCTATTTTATTGTGCTATTTCCTAGTTTGCTTTGTCATGATTTATGTTGCTTGCTAAAGTAAGAATACATAGTCTAAGAACTAATCACAATTTGATCCACTTTCACCAACATATTTTAATTTACACTCAAGCTAGATTTGCCCAGAGCCTAGCACCGTAGAGCTTGTGTAAAGTGAATTGTGAATGTGAGGGAAGCGATTGAGCTATGTCAGGATCGTGGCAGTTGACGCTCGATTGTCTCAGCCTATCCCTGTGGGAAAAAGACGTGACAATTTGATTGATTGATTTTTTAAACTAAAAGTGTTTAGAATATCTGGAAGTATATGCAGTAAACTAAAATTTATATTACTTTTTAACCTTGTCTTTTTACACCCGTGATACCCCGCACAGGTCGAGGAAAGCAACTGGCAGTCGAGATAAAAGGTTCATTGCGTAGTTTCTTTGTAGGACAATCGTCAACTGGAATGCTTTGCCAGACCATGTGTTTTTCCCATTCTGTAACCTTGATGCTTCTTCAAGCGATGCGTGAAGAAGCACCTTTAGCCGGCATAGTGACATAGCGACTGAGACAACCGTGAACCAAGTCGTTTCTTTATAAGTATATTCTTTATTTCGGGGTCAGACATCGCATCACTCTGTTAAAAACTAACTAAATCAATAGTTTTAAATGTTAGATGTTAAGGTCGCAGTACTAAATTGATACAACAACGCTAGAATAAGACGGTCTTGTCAGATTTGCCTTCCAAGAGGTTAAATTTAATTACCCACATTTTCGAATCTGATCTAGATTTAAATTTGATAATATACACATTCGACAAGTTAAAAAATATTTGATGTTATTTCTTTTTATTTTGACTCGACGTCAGCGAGTCAATGAATGGAGGTGACTGCTACTACAGTTAAATTATTGTAAATCGCAGAACAGAATTAATTTGTGTTTTTTTTAACTTATTATTTAACTGTAATAAAGATGGTATAATCGGTTGATCCCAAAAATGTTCTAGTTTTTAAGGGATAACACCCTAAGTGCATTTACGCAAAATACGCCTTACCAGGCGTATTTTTGGCGCGTATAGGCTCGTTTTTATATTTCTATAATAAGCTGCTAAACCTACTTGTATCATAGAAACAGATCAACCTAAGTACATATATTAAAGATACCAAGCGGTTTTGACCCAGGGCGAGACTATTGCTCTACCACTAAACCACAGACGCCTTTAATAAGAATAAACATTCAGTTTTTTTTAGTCGTTGGCACTTTTGAACCTCGATCATGCTTATCATCGAGCAGATTAAATTAAAAGAAATAATAATAGAAATTTTAAAATAACAAGAATATGCCTCGAACTCAACTTATCTCACAGCGAAGGCGAAAGCATCGCAACCCATATTGGTAAATCCGCACAATCGTCCTGGCTTTGTGAATTGCAGCCTGCCCATATGCACTTTGTACTCGATCTCCTGTCAAGGGATTATCGTTTCTATTTCAGTATTATTAGGTAATTTATTTTCTATAGTTTTGTAGAAACGTTATGAATTTCTATTTGTTTTATAATAATTAAAATAGGTTAAACTACTCTTATGTTTTTTTTTTAACATTATTATTAAACTAAAAATATATATCACGAACAGTTTTTTTTATTGTAGCTGGTCACAATGTCAGCGGCCAGCCTGATGTTAAGCTCAAATGCAGTCCTAATGGTCCACGAAGGCGACTGCTACTATAGTTAAATAATCGCAACTGGCAATCGATCCCCTATTCCAGCGTAGTTGGAACTGGTAACTCTTAAACTGATCCCGAAACGCGACATTCTGTACACTCTAAAATGATGATACTGCCTGGCAAGACTGGGCCTACAGACAGAGGTAATACTTAGTTTAGGTTCTAATATTTTCTTAGTTAATTTAAACTAAGAAAATTTTAATTTGCTAATATATTTACATAAATTATCAAAATATCACTTTATCATATAGCTATCATATACCATAACCTTAGAGCTTGTATGAAGAGAATCGTGGATGTGAAGGAAGCGAGGGAGTTGTGTCAGGATCGTGGCAAGTGGCGCTCCATTGGCTCTGCCTATCCCTGTGGGGAAAAGGCGTGACAATTTGATCGATTGATTGACCCTATAGTGTTACATTATAGTGTTAATTTTTTAAATAAGTTTACAAAATTAGTACAAACACCTGAGGCTTAAGTAAGGCATCGTGTCGTATTTACTTTTCCTTCTGTGCTACAAGAAGTCAATAGGGAGTTTGTCAAAAGTGTCACGTCTAAATGAAACGATCGTTTGGTCACACGCCCCCTCACCTTGTGTAACGCCTCTTGAGAGATTCGAGCATGAAAATTGATCCCTTTTGTGTTCATGAGACAAATGTTAACTTTAAAAAGAACGCAATTTATTTCTTCTTTTTCACAAAAGTTTATCTACATGAATTCGCTATATTGACGCGAACATTTAATAACACAAAGGGAGTTGCACAAAAATTTAGGAGTGCTAGGCAATGGTGCCCAATCTGCCAATCCTGGTAGTACCATCAATTTCAAATGTGTGACTAAGTCGCTCTTCGGTGTCAGCTTGGGGTGCCTGTTCCAAATAGGCCGACATAGTAGATACGACTGCTTCTAACAGATATTAAATTGTAGTAGCAATCGCCTCTATTAATGGACTGCACTCTAGCTTCACATTAAGCGAAACGCTGTCATATGCCGAGCAACAATAATAAAAAAAAAACCAGTAAAAATAAAAAAAAAAAGAATCTTGAAATAGAATCATATTGTAATTGACAGGTCTCTTACTATACTCTATAATTAACTTGACCATATGTCAAAAAAGAAATATTTCCTTTGCAGAAAATATCATTGTAAATGTGAAGGAAGCGAAAGGAGTTGTGTCTGGATCGTGGCAAGTGGCGCTCTATTGTCTCTGCCTATCCCTGTGGGAAAAACACGTTACAATTTGGTTGATTTGATTGACAAAATATCATTAGATCCCAGTGACATTTAGTTCAGTACGCAAAAAAAGTTCTTGTGCAAGCTTGTCAAATTAATATTATTTATTGGATGTTAAAATTAACTACAGTTTTCTGCAACTAATTGTTAATTATTATGAACTGGTATTATTGACAAAATGGTTATTCAATTTTTTTTAATATATTATATATTCCATAATAATATATTTTTTATATTAATAATATAATATAACATTATATAGTGTATGAAATAAATAGTAATATTGACTGTACTATCCTAACTGATTCGGTTTTGGACTGCAGACGTTACCTATAATCCTCACTCACATCCTCACAGTATATCCCAGTTTAGGCTACTATAGAATTTGCACGCTAAACGATCACTTACGATCCGAGGCTTCAAAGGAAACTAGTGAAATATAAAGTTACTCAATTACGAGTAAGACTATGACTTGTCTTAACTCTGGCTACTATTAACTAAGTCTATTTATTTATTTTTAAAACTTTATTGCACCATTTACAAAGATGAAGTGCCGTTAGACATTCAGCCAGTTAACCTTCTTTGTGGCTCAAGCTATGACTAAACC
Source organism: Tinea trinotella (assembly GCA_905220615.1). Lineage (NCBI taxonomy): Eukaryota > Metazoa > Arthropoda > Insecta > Lepidoptera > Tineidae > Tinea > Tinea trinotella. The sequence continues at coordinate 7,586,821 of HG992310.1, forward strand.
GCGTCTGATATTAAGCAGGAGTGCGGACTGTTAGTAAAAGACGCATCCACTATTCCAGCATATTTGGAACCAGCCACTTATAAGCTTATCCCACGAGTAAGTCACTTTACGGTCCTTACTTGTAAGTGGTGGTACTACCCCGGATCGACAGACTGGGTAGCACTACTTACCACTCTGCAGTGGTAAGTAGTGCCACTGTTGAATATCCATTGATCGAATTGTCACACCTTGTCGCGCCACTTGCTACGATCTTGCCATAACTCCCTCGCTTTCCTCACATTCACAATCCTCTATATACAAACTTTACGGTTATTAAATTAATATCGTAAAAAAATATTTTTTATGAACTTACTTGTTTTTTTTTAAGAATCCACTATATCAGATATTAATGTTAGTAACTATGTTAGTAACTATAATACCTATAAAATATAATATAAATTATATTTGGTTAATAAAAAAGTTATAGATAAAACTATAAGTACTGTATAAAGAAATTCTACAATCCGCTAAAAATCCAAAGCAATTTTACAAAAAGTGTAGCAACCTAAAGTCTTATAAATTTCACATATAAAATTGTGGTGTAATATGAAAGCCACATTCGTGTTTGTGTTCGTGTGGACATAAAGCTTCTTAATGTGACTAAGAACTGTCCAACTAAAACCATTCAACTTCTTTTAGATCTCGCCTCTTTCTTTCTAAATTAGTTTTGTTCAAATTTCTTTCGATTATTTAGGTTTCTAAAGGAATGTTTTAAAATAGATATAAAAAGCAGATAAAAAGCCTTGTTTATTGTGACGTGACATATGGCCTCGTCTTGCCTGATGGTAATCAAAGGCGACTCGAAGAGCGCTAACAACTGACAAAAATAGCTTAGTTTACGCTTACCTTAGTTGCCTTCACTAGGCCAGCTTTCGAGGTGCTTTTCACGCAGAACATGTGAACAAGTAGTAATAAAAATGTCCTCTTCTATTAAGACGCAATACTTGACCTCGACTTACCTGATGATAAGCGAGGGAAGGTCGAAGAGCGCCGACGACTGAAAAAAAATGACTAAGTTTACGCTTACCTCAGTCGACTTCAACATTGCCGGCCAGATATGTTTATTCCTCGATTCTAAAGTATTAACCACCACTTACAAGTATACAGACCGTGAAGTGACCTAGTCGCATTTCGGGATCAACTTCAAGTTGTCAGTTTTAACTAGGCCGGTATAGTGAATGTAACTGTTATTTGCTATATAAACTGACTGTAGCCTCTATACATGAACTGCACTCCAGCTTAACATCAGGCGGGGTGCTGTCATTTTTATTTTATTTACATTTCTTTACTAGCCTAGAGTAAAGTGCTTGTATCATAGAAACAAGACAACCAAAGTACATATATCAAAGATACATTGGTACCGGTGGGTGGACTCGAACTCGTGCTTTCGGTTATAACGGGTCACAATAAAATAAAATAGTGATTAATATAATTACTAATAAATCAGTTAACCTTATAATAACTAAATGTCACGGATGTTTGACAAATAGTCTGAGGCGTTCGTAACATTGTTTGAATGCGTTGATTAGGGTCGGAAACCGCATCGTAACACCGACAGACGAGGCCGCGGCATCATATCAAATACAAATACAAACCTAAATTATTTGTGGCATTTGTTTTAGTGACGATATTACCACGAAAATGAATTTTTGAGATTAGTCTGCTCTAGAGATGTAATTACTCGATTTTTAACCCGTGTTAAACCGAGTCAAGGCCTTAACCGAGTTGGGCCGTTAATATCTACAATAAACCGGTGTGAACTATCATATATATATTTAGATCAGACACCTAATTTAATTTAAATTAGGCAATTTTGATTGTCGGACCGAATTTTCAACTCGGTTTGTAAACCTGTTTGAATCGAATTCATCAATTCGGTTTGCGAATCGAGTTATCCATATTTTTAAATCTAACCTAACTCGGTTCGAAAAAAATTGAGATCGTCTCATCTTTAGTCTGCTTTATGAGATTTTTAGTTTATGAGATATTTAATAGACACTCATGAGAATTTCTTAGAATGTCGAATATTATAATAGTAGTTCTCGATAACTACTGATTGCTAAAATTTAGACGGTTTAATTTATAAACTATTCGTATTTTGTGGCTATCATACAATACGTATGATAGTACTCCGCCAGATGTAAAAAAGCTGGAGTTTTTACGGTATTTTTGGAGTACCATGAATGTATCTGCTACTAAAGGTAAATAATTGCACGTAATAGCCGCATACCCTATACCGGTCTAGTTGGGAACGCTGATCTTAAAACGTGACACTTCATGGTCTGTATGGCCTGTCGGTTCAAGGTTGAAAGTCGTAGTACTACCCTGGATACGCCTACCACTATTCAACCCCCAGACAATGTGCAAATTAACCAGTTGATGCTCTGATTTTAGTGTCGAGTTGTTTTCTCTTGGGCCATATTTTATCAATAAGAGTTATTTTGAATTAACATTAGATCCTTCAAGCGATGCGTGAAGAAGCACCTTTGGCCAGCATAATGACGGCGGCTGGTGCAGGCGTAAATTAAATCGTTTTTTTTTCAGTCGTCGGCACTCTTGGACCTCCTCTTGCTTACCACCAGGCAAAACGAGTTCAGATATCGAGTCGTAAATAAAAAAAATAAAAAAAACTGTGTTAAAAAGAAAAGTGTGTCACATTTTTATGTATCCACATAAATATATTTATTAATTATATTTTCTAAGAATACTCGTAAATGTATGTTGTATTCGTTAGATTGATACAATAGTATTATTGAATCAACCTTCAATGTTGCTAGAGAAAATATGAAACATCAAATACAATTTGTTTCAATTCAACCTATCCCCTTCAGAGGCAACCTAGAATACATAATGTGATTCACGTTGTATCAAGACATATCATATTAGGCTCGTCACACATGTTGCAACAATATTATGGTAATATAAATTATCACAATATATTATACATTAAAAGGAATATTTCCAACAAATATATATTTATTATTATTTATTTATTAATATCAATCAAATTGTCATGCCTTTTTCCCACAGGACTACAAAGGCTACTTGCCACGATCCTGACACAACTCCTGATAATTTAAATGTATTTTATTATTATTATTATACATTTCTATACTAAGCTACTAAAGTGCAACCAAGCTAATAAAGGACAACCAAAGTACATATACGAGTATCAAAGATACATTGGTACCGGTGAGTGGTTTCAAACCCGTGCCTCTCGGCTTACGTAGACATTGCACTGCCACTACACCACGTTCGCCTGGTGGTTAAATTTGATTAGATAATTGATGTTTATTAATATAATTAAAAATATACTTATGTATGTCTGCCAGTTTTCTGCCAGTTGTCTGCCATTCGCATTGTTTATCTAGGTAGTGATCAAGACAAAACATAAATCCTTTGAATATAACTAACAAAAAAAACATGAAAAGTAAATAAATTCTATAAAAATGTAAAAAAATAGAAATTGTTAAAGTGTTTCAGCAAATAGTATATAATCCTAAATACAAAATTATATAGTATAAGATTATAAGCTTTTTAGGATTATAAACTAGTTTATAATATTTATAAGCTTATAATCTTAAGTGACGGAACATTTGTCATTGCAGGTTATACTCGTACATTTTAGTTATCAAATTGGAATAACACGTTAAAGCGCATAAATAATACTATAGTTATAATATATATATGATGACATCGTGGTCGCGGGTAGTCTTTGGATTAGATCGCCTCATGTTATATTTATGAAAAAACACTCCAATGAAGTTTTGAAAACTTTCACAAATATAATAAATGAAATAACCAACACCTTAAACTCCTGCGATGGCTGCATCCAAACGATGGGCGAAATAAACTTATGAAAAAAATGAAAATAAACTTGATACTAAGCAACAAAAATCCCTATATAATAGCTACTTCTACGGACGGGCTTTGTATTTATATGTATAATAAATATGTCAGTAGATCACGAATCTCGCGGGGATGAGCATACGTTAATGGCGTTGTAATTTGCATAAACACATTTGCTTAGAATTTGACATGCTTCATTCACTCGACATTTGAAATTGTGACACGAATATTTAATAAAAATAAAACATGTTACTATTAAAATGTGACCGAAGGTATTATAGTACGAAATAGCCACGCAAACCAAGATCATTGGTTCAAAACATTTATATATGTACTTTAGTTGCTCAGTTTCTATGATACAAGCACATTTAATTGCTTAGTGAAGAAATTTTAATAAAAAAAATATATGTATTTAATTTGTACAGTGAACCCCTTTCAGAGTAATTACGAACAATTAATAACCTTACACATATTGTATTTTTTTAAATCTATACTAGTTGTCTTTTATTACGAGTAATATAAACATTCAATTTAATTGAGATTGTTACGGTTGATTTCCACAGGATAGACAGAGAAATAGAGCACTTTCCACGATCCGGAGACAACTCTCTCGCTTTGTTTACATCCACAAATCTCTTAACACAGGCTCTAGTTTTAACTGTTTTAAGGGAATGGTTAAAATTTTGCAAATAAATTTTACAAAAATAAAATTGGTGTTAGTTATGCACCAATTACCAAAATCCATAAAACATAAAAGACTTTATTAATCCAATAGTCATATTTATTATTAACTACGTATGTTTAAACCAAAAATACCTTCTTATTGAAAACATCGTTTTATCTTCAAATTTTAATACTACTTCCTCAAAGTAACTATATGGACTGAATTATTTTCTAATTTCTATATGATTACATTGTAATAATATGAATACAATTTAGTAATATTGTTAAAATAAATGAGTTGTGTATAGACAATCCAAGGGACGACTTCATTAGCAAAGTTTGCTACTCTGAAACTGTAAGCCTCGAGCCGGGTCAGTCTGTATTAATAAAGTTTTGTTACGGAGCAGTGGGAAAAGAAATGTGTTAATTATCCCAACTCTAACCACCATCTGTCACGGCAGCCACTGATCTGCAGAGAACGTTGTAATTAAACTTCCAAACTTTCTAATCTTGAAGAAAGAGCTACCCTCTCCGTACAGTAGTACTAACGCATCCTCGTAGCGACACTCCAAAGAAAAAGAAAAAAACGAGAAAGCAGAACTATCTAACTTCTATTGTCTAATTAAAGTATTTTTTCACTATTGCTCGACATAGCCCGCCTCTTGTTAAGCTCAAGTGTGATCCGTGAATGAAGCAGCGGCTAGTACAACTTAACTAAATAACTGTCACTATGCCGGCCTAGTTAAAACGGGCATTTGTCAAGATGATACTGAAACTCGACTCTTGACCCTCCCAACCAATAAACAATACAAGTTAACAAGTAAATGTATTTAAAATAAACTAATATAAATTATACAAAACAAATTATTGAGAATGTGAGAGACTGTATTAACGCTTCGGAAATAAAGAGTGATTAAGTATACTGGGGTGCTTCGCTCCTTGAGCCTGTAGCCTTCAGTAGGCCCCATACGGAGGTGAAATATATCATTGTTAATGCCGGTGCGCTAAAAATGAAACAATTTGTTTTGTTGACAAGAGGAGATGAAAATACATTATTTAAAAACTTTATTAAATAGCGACTCAAAAGACAATAGACGTCATAATAAACGATGCCAATTTAATAAAACTCAAGTTGTTTTCATAAACAATTTATAATTCAATAGACTTAATCGATGGCTTTAACAGGCAATTTAAATTCAAGCGACAAGATTAAACGCGAAAGGGTTACATATAAAATAACAGTTTTGATTCAAAATATAATTAATTTACTAATCGACAGACAAACTAAACGATTTGGTACATCGTTTCTTTTTCGAGCAAACGAAAAGTGTTTCAAATATTGTTTCCTATAATGTTGGATCCTCTAAGCAAAGCGTTAAGAAGCACCCCTAATTGGCACAAAAACGGTAACTAAGACAGCCACAAAACGGAGTTTTTTTTTCAGTCGTCGGCGCTATTGGATATTCCTTTGCTTCAGGTAATTCGAACATAAAAAACATTGAAAGTTACCTTTTTTCCTAAATGCATATAATACGAGTATTATTAATAAGTTCATGTCTGAGTTTTTTTTATTTATTGAAAATCGAGTCGAATCGAGAAGTCAAGGCATAAACTATTTGTTTCCTACATCACTAAAGAAATAAGTGTTTTTTTTTTATAATTAGTGGGCCCTGATTAGCCCTAAATATGCCGGCCAAAAATAATAATGCTAAATAATAAATTATTTATATTTGTGAGAGAATATATTAAGCAATGAGCTGCCAAAACGATTCTGTTATATTAATTTATTTTCTACATTTAAGAGTGAATGTGCTAATTTAGTGATCGCCCTCCATCCACCTGAGCCGCAGTTCTGAGCAGCCGGTGCACTGATGGCTGTAATCAAAGAAACACGCTAATTAAGTTTGCCCCTTCAAATATTTCTTTCTCTGCCACCTCAGGCAAAACTTATTCGTCTGCTTTTATGGTATAATTTAACTTTTGATTAGTTATTATTAGATTTGTAATTTATAGAAGGTAAAAATTCATTTAATTCTGGTAAAGAAAAAATATTTTATTTCATAAAAACTTTATAATTTTATTTTTAATAGTGATAGGTAGACATTTGATGGTCATTTGTCGACCCGGGGTAGTACCACCACTTCAAGTGAAGTAATTTAGTCCCGTTTCCGTATCACAGGAACGGAATACGAAATAGTTTGGCCAGCATAGTGACTGAGGCAGCCGTGAACTAACTCGGTTTTTTCAGTCGACGTCACTCTTGGACCTCCTCTTGCTTATCATCATCAAGCGGGTTAAAGTCAGATATCGAGTCACAATAAAAAGAAACCTTTAAGGTTGCCGGTTTCAACTAGGCTGGCATAGTGAATACGACTGCTACTTGCAGTAATTCAACTATAATAACAGTCGTCTTCATTATTGGACCACATTCCAGTTTAACATCAAGCAGGGGTAATATATCAAGCCATTATATGAAAAAATGTATAAAACTTGTTAGCATTAACACCAAAGAAATGTTTTAAATGTATAGAAAGATTTTCCATTTGATTTACATCGATTTCCGTGATAAAATGCGGGCGGGCTGCCTTACGTTGTCGCTTCGAGGGAGTGTTTGCTCTCAAATCAGATGGTTAAATAAATCCATGTTTCGTTTTTTTTCTGTCTGCCAGTAAATTTAATTCTTTCCTCTCTTGGATATATATCCTTTTAACACCTGTCCATTTTTAATGGAATTAAAAGTGGTTAAACTTTAATACCGCTTTCATATACGTATTCATTCTTGTTTTAATAAAATTTTACCAATCGGAATAAAATTATTAAAACACTGATTATAATCATTTAATTTAATAATTATTAATTATTTATTTTTAATTAATTTATTTATAGAATATTTGGTCTCCTAACGTATTTTAATAAGATCTGATATCTAGAGAATCTTGTGAGCTTGCATTCGCAGTTAGGTCTGGTGAAGGTCTAGTGAAGTGGTTGGTACACTTGCCGTTACCAATGTATCTTTAATATGTGTACTTTGGCCGCCTAGAGCACATTTAGTAGCTTAGTATAAAAATGTAGTTTTAAAATAATAATAATAATCAAAAATTGCCTTTTTGTCCTCTATAAATAATAAAAAATACACTTATAATAGTTTAACGTAGAGCTTGTATGATGATAGGTTGTATAAGTAAGGGAAGCGAGGCCGTGGCTAGTGGCGCTTCATTAATTCTACTTATTCCTGTGGAAATTTGACAAATGGCGTGACAATTTGATTGATTGATTGATTTTTCACTAGACTTCTTGGCTACTGATTTTGATGTGTTAATTAAAGTAAATACTACTAGAAATTAGGACAGCTATTCCAGTATAAAGTAAAAACTAAAAACGATCTAAAACTTTTAGATTTACCAGGTGTCCTGCGTGAGAAACGAAGCGACACGATACATAGCAGCACGACGCGATGCAATACTACACAAAAAACATAGGCTGTTGTAAACATAGATTTAGAATGCACGTTTACGTATTCTAGGTCTGTCGTTGTAAATAGATTGAACGCGTCTGTTACGTCGCTAATAATTATCATATCTTCTTAACACACATAATAATGATGTCACATTAAATACGTCGTCACTTACGTTTTACATTGGATTAGGCAGCATTAATCCTTCGAACATTCTTAAGCTACTAATTTACAAAGACAACATTAATCCTGTTAAGATGGGGATCAGAAACGTTTTACTGATTAACTCGGCATTCATTAAGTCAAATTATCTATAATAATACACCTATTTACTATATATAATACGTTTAGAATATAGTAGAACACATTTACTTGAACTAGAACAAATAGTTATGCGAGCGTTCATTTTATCACGTTGTTTGTTAAATAACAATTTTATTTTATTCCCCGTAAATGTGTGTTGTAGCAATAAAGAGTTTAATATCAATAAAAAAGCTAAACAACTAAAAACAGAAATATGCTTACAGTAAAATTAGAAAAGAAAGCGTATCAATCGCCAAACTAATTTCGCCCTAATAATCGTGATAAAGCAACAAATAGCAATTTGCCCAACCATAAAAATAATTGAGTTGAAACTGCGTAGGGGCAATAAAAAGCGTGAAAGCAAGCCCAATAACCTTTCTGTTAACGTACCACCGAGCGGGTTCGATGTGGGAAAATAACCACCTGCAAGCAAGAACGACTATTAGTACTACCCGCTCAACTCATGTAACTACTCAATTTCAGCGATGTTACAAGTTTTTCATTAGGCCATCACATGTAGAAGTGAATTAGGAAAATTTAACGACTTTTGACGACAGGCGTGGCCGATTCTCCAACGATTCGTTTGTTGCGCGTAAAGTCCCGGGTTCGATTCCCGGTCGGAACAAATATTTGTTTCATAGCTTTTTTGTAATATTTTATAATTTTTATTTTAAATATTGTAGATATTTGTTAATTAAAAATAGAGGCGGATATTTGCTTCGGGTCTGGTTATCAAAGAGTGGTAGGCAGCGGTACCCAGTCTGCCGATCCGTGGGAGTCCCATCACTTACAAGTTTACAGACCGTGAAGTGATTTAGTCGCGTTTCCGGAAACTTACAAGGTCCCCTTGTAAGTTTCCGGTTCCAACTAGGTCAGCATAGTGAATGTGACTGCTACTTACAGTTATTGAACAGCAGTCACCTCCATTCATGGACCACACTCCAGCTTAACATTAAGCGGGGTGAGTCACAGTAAAAATAAAATAAACGCTGCTTAGAAGATGTTTAGAGTTTAAATTTATTATTATTTACACGATGAGTTTCTAATGACTTGTGACAGAATTAAGAGCAGACAGGTTAAGGGGTTCCGCGCGTGTCTAGACAAATTATTTCTGAACAAGACGCTTCACATTAAATACATTGGATGTAATTTAGATTAAACACCTAACCTTTAGAAATATATAGGTACAGTAGGATTCTTTAAACATTGATCCTAAAAACTTTTGGAGTTTTTTTGAACTTTTAGGGCGATAGCACGCCGCCTGGCAACTGCTACTACAGTTATATATATTATAATCAATCAATCAATCATTAAAATTGTCAAGCCAAAGGAAAAACCCATAAGGATAGGCAGAGACAGAAAAGCGCCACTTGCCACGATCCTGACACAACTTCCTCCCTTCCTTAAAATTATAAGTAAAAATATGAAAATACAGATATTAAAATATTCGCCGGGGTCTTTTAGTTCAAATGCTAATTCCGTTGACAGAATGCGGGAATAATGTTAAGAGCTCTGTGGTACAGGCGATAAATGACGCACAACTAGAGACACCATATCTTTGCAAAAATGCAGTGAAATCATAGAAGTCAGAATTTTGGTAACTACTCGTAAATGCTTTTTAGACATTTCAACTAATGCCTTACTAGTTCGCTTAGCATTAGTTAAAATCTGCCAGCCAACACACTATTGGCAAATGAACCGCGTATAACGTAGTCCATTCCTAGTAATGTATAAAAGAAATCTACTCAAAAGTATTCTAATAAAACTTTAGCACACTCTCGTGGTTGTTCGTATATTTTTTGTAACACGTATATAGTGAAAGTAGAAAATGAGGAGTGGTGTTAAAGGCGACCTTACAGCGCTCAGGGGACTTTGCTAACTAAGAAATATGACGGCTTTTCTTATACCCTCATGAGGAAATACACCGCTTTTGCACGCAGACACTACTCGTTTTGTTATAGTTTATTTTTCGTTGCAAAAGTTACTTAAGTTTTATCGTATGTAGTGTAGAATATGTAGATATGTGCGATCGTTTTGTTTGTGAGCCTTTAATAAAAATCTAGTTATTTGTACATTACTTTTTTAAATATACTCGTAGTTTTAATAAAAAATCTTGTGCGCAGATTTTTCCTTTTTTGGTTAAGATACAAATAGATGAAAAAGTTTAATTATTTAACATTTATCTATCTATACTAATTTATACTAATATTATAAAGAGGAAAGATTTGTATTTTTGTGTGTATGTCTGTAATGAATAAACTCAAAAACTCATGTGTTAGGCGGTATGCAATTCGCCGGTTCAGCTAGTTTATTAATAAATTTGTTATATATTACAACTGTGGTGTAGTGGTAGTGTAATGGTCACATCAACCGAGAGTCCCTGGTTCAAAACCAATGTATCTTAAATATATGTGCTTTGGTCGTCCTTATAAACAAAACGAACAACTCAAAGGTTTACCACGGTCTAGTTGTAGTGGAATGGTCTTGCAAACCGGGAACTACCAGTTAAAAACCAGTTGCCGGTACTAATCTTTGATAAAATACTTTGGTTGACCAGTTGACACAAGCACGATTAATAAATAAATAGTAAAAACATTTAAAAAATGTGTAATAAAAATTGGATATTTCTTATGACTTTTTTAAAATGCACAAAAATATGCCAAAAACTTTATACAAAATTGGGTGACGTATTTTGCAGTAATATCGAATTTAAAAAAATCCTTACGATGCCTTTGAGCTTGTTATTGTTATTTTGCTTCATATTAAACACATATAAATATTGGCTCCTGTGGTTTAAACTTGCGAAGAACGTGAAACTAAAGTCCATACCTTCCGTCAGGCAGGTAGCGGTCAGATATCGAGTCACAATCAAAAAATATAAACAACACCGACGCCATTAATTAAAAGAATAAGATGCTATTTAAAAAAACTGACTTTGTACAACTGACAAAGTATTAAGCTCGAGTGCAATCCATGAATGGAGGCGACATAGTACAGTTAAATGACTGAAAGCAGTAGTCGCATTTACTATGCAGACCTAGTTGGTACCGGCAACTTTTAAACTGAACCCGAAACGCTACTAAGTCGCTTCACGGTCTATACATTTGAAAGTAGTGGTACTACGACTCTTATACAACCGGACTTAAGTACAGACTAACTCCTAAAACCTAATATCTGTCTTATTTTATGATTTTTATTAACAAATAATTGTAACAAAATTAATAAATAAATGCTACAAAACCAATGTTTGCTCTGACCGGGAATCAAACCCGGGACTTTGCGCGTAGTGGACTGGCAGCGTGTCGTCAATTTCATAATTCTACATGTCAACCACACTTTAATGACGATTAACACAACAATAGCCATTATCGATGACAGCAAGATTCACGAACGTTATGATCTATATAGCCTTTGGTGATTTGGTCATCAGGGGGTAGAATGTCCGAATCGCTCAATGATCTAATATTCATCGTGGGCAGCACCGGCCCGTGTGTCTACATGGTAAAGCATAATACGTAATTAGATACGGCAAATGCTCCCAGGGCCGGGGGCCAGCCAACATGCATTATTCACGAATCTAAATTGAATGTGCAGTTAGGTGCGTGGATTAAAGCAGTGCACGTGTGTGCCGCCTCAATTTAACTTATTCAAGAAAAAATATATTAATAAATTATGAGAACTTAATACAGAATAAATAGTGCATGGTTAAGGCGGCCGTGGTGTAGGGGTTGTAGAATGCCCTCTGGTTTAAAACCTCTTACTGGTACCAATGTATCTTTGATGTATGTACTATGGTAGCCCAGTTTCTATGATACAAGCACGTTTAGTCATAAATAGACGACACGAGTGATCCGCTACGCATAAACTTCCGGGTTCAAATACCAGGAGCAAAGTTTGTGCCATATCATTAATTTGTAATATTTAACAAGGCAGGCCGAGGTGGGTGTTTTCCGACCATATCAGACACATCCTCAAGAAAGCTAGGTTGCCTAGTGCCTATAATCTTAGAGCTTGTATGAAGAGAATTGTGAATGTCAGGATCGTGGCAAGTGGCCATTGACTCTACCTATCCCTGTGGGAAAAAAGCGTGAAAATTTGATTAATTTGTTGTTCATTAATCATTACTATTGAGTAAAGTAGGCTACGGCACGCAAAATATGTTTTAAACACTTTGTATTAAAATATATTTTGTATATTTTTCTATAGAGTTTCGCTAAGCATTGAAGCCGATGTTAATGTTGGCTTCAAATTAGGTTTCAATATAAGGGGATCAAGTCAAAGAGTATAAAAATTCAATAACATGTAAATTTTTGTTCCCTGTGTTTGAGCAAAACTTTTAAACGAAAGTTCTTGACAGAGCAAATGATTGGGAAGCTCCAGAGCTTTGGCACGGGAAGCGATCGGCTAATGAACGGGCAAAAGAAAAGTTGTGTTCACATACATTTACATTTATAAAGTTCTAAAAGTATTTTAAACCAATTTTATAGATTTTATATAGAAATTCTGATCCTCACTAATAAAATGATGCATATTTTTAATAAATAAAATGTTAATAACTTACATTATAACAATTCGATACCTTTGTAAATAATGCAATAAAGAAGACAGCTTTGGCGTAGATTATAGGGAGGTGGAAATTAAGAGTTGTGCTCGGTTCGCTGGGGACCGCTCGGGCGCCTCGGGGGCAGCTAAGCGTAACTTATGACAGCGATGCGAAGCGCTTTGCGAGAAAACAAGGCGCTTGCTGTAATCAGGATCGACTAAACAAACTTAACGCGCCTTTAATGTTGGATATACTATATAGTTACGTAGTTAATGCCAATAATATTCAATTAAGTCCAAATTTAAATTTAAAAATGGTCTAATTTTTATTACATAAGATTCAACTATATGTATATAATAATTAAATATTTAGAAAAAACAAGTGTACGTAAGTTCGTTAATTCGCAACGAGCATGTTAGAGGAGCTTTGGAGTTGCAAAAATAAGGAATAAAATGAAAGAGTCCAGCCCCCCTAGCACGGCAAGATAAAGATAAACTGCAAGGAATATTATTGTAACTCATTTTAAATAACGTATTAGGCCGGCACATCAACATGATAAAAATAATATTTATTAAAGTATTCAAAGTTGTTTTGTGTAAAGTTTTACAGAACGTTTAAATATATATTTTGCCTTACTGTTCTATTAAGTTATTTAAAATGAGTTGAAATGATATTCCGTACAAGTCTTTATCTTGCTTCTTGGATTGCCGTGCTAGAGGGGCAGGCTCAGATGGTTCGGTCATGTATTGCGACGACCAGATGTCCATGTCGTGAGGAAGTACCTAGCCATGGCTACAAAAAACAGGGTTAGAGGACGACCTCAAACTAACTGGATGACGGTCGTCCGAAAAGATATGACGGATCTCCTTGACGACGAAGATGCAGAGTAGAGAAACAAGTGGCGCCGTATGATTGCGAAAGCCGACCCGCGTAACGGGATAAGGCGAGGCCAAAGAAGAGAGGAGAAGAAGAAGTTTACGTAAGTGTCAACGTATGTGTAACACATATAGGCAAATTATAATATTAGGACTGTTAGAGTAATGTAATTTTAACTTATATTGTTATTTTCACAAAACTATCTTTCATAAATCTTCATTACACTAAACAACAAAAGAATTATAGTGTCTAAGGACATGTGTGTAACATAGAACGTTCTATGAACACGGTATTTTCTCATAGAGTAAGATTGAGGTGGGATAAAGCCTTCATAATTCACACTTAGTCGCGCCTCGGCGTGTAATCTCAGTAAGCTTGGACGCCAACAATAATCCCAGACGTCCATTTCTATAACGAAAACTTACAGCATTTGTCTCCCTTTCGTCTTGTCCATACATTCATTTGTCGCAATTTCATGTGTTCATAATATAATTTATCTTTATTCATAGTTACATGTGCACGTGCAATATTTACCATAGATATTGATTTTGAAACTAAAGCAACATGGTTGGAATTTATTTTCCAATTCAAAGTTCATTCAGAATTAAGTTCGTTGCGAGAGAGAGCAGCCGCCCTGCAGCCAAATGGAATTGCTTTAACTCTACACCCCACAGACTTAGCAATGGCTTAAAGAATATCAGATTGCTTCTTTACATCAAGAATTTAATTAGTCTGTGGTTTATAATGGTAATTTTATCCTTCTTAATATAAAGTTGATGAACAACACATGTTATAAAGTAAAACGAACTTTTACGGCAGACTGGAGTTAATAGTTACTTATATTTACAAGTTGTCAGCTCTAGGTGTTCCTAACGTCTGCCAAGCTAAGAGGATGAGTACAAGAAGCTTATTATTAAACTATGGCAAGTTTGAGAGAGACTCAACTTTCTGAGGAACATATGTGCTTCGCAACTTGGATAGAATAGGTACTGGACAAATTCAGAATTAGGAAATTTAGTTCACTTTTATTTCTTTCAGGTTCTCAGAGTAATCATAGATTAAGCTATTTTAATATATTTTTAAATATTCTAATATTTGTCTAGCTCATCGTAGTCACGTATGTCTATAACTGAGGTTTTTATTAAACAATTTTTTATTTATTTATTTAAAGTCGCTCTAACAACAAGGTCCTTTGTGAATACAGTACATATTTAAACTATTATTAATAAATGAATTTATTAAACTTATGTCTTAAAGTATGTTAACACGAAAAAAAATGTGGCATAGGGTAACCGATTTTCTCGCTCGTCTCGTTAGTGCAGTTAAAAGTCGAGGCTGGCGCGATGCTCGCTTTATTATGCTAACAGGCGTTGTAATATTTTGAGTATGTCACCGGTGGTGACACGTTGCATATTTAAACAAAGCTGGCGTGAGCTCCGCGGAAAATTGTTGCACCATTACTGCGACACTTCAAATAAAAGTGTTTCGCGTACCAGCGCCAACGAAGCGGCGGTAACTTTAAACTTTCTATTCTTACTCAAATTACTCATAAATTTTATGAATACACCTTATGGATTTTTGATCGCTGAGAAAGAAATATTGACAATATGCCGTCTTTATATTACACCAGATTAAGAGTCCTTTACATAATATGAAATTTTTTTAAAAATAATTTGTAATAAATTATTCAACTCGTAGATTTTGCCCTTATCTTGTATTTAAAGGGCCATTGTAAAAATGTGGGGGTAAAGATCAATTCAAGATCGCCAGATGCTTTTGACAGTCGGGACACATCTCGACCTGAACGATTTACATATTACGTGACACTTTTCCCGAGTTCGCCATTGACTCCGACCTGATGGACTGAGACATCGACAACGTTATTGTTTTTCCAATGTAGCCTGCCGTTTCGCGAGGGTTCATCGATGTGGATGTTTTTATAGGTAACGTTGAAAATTCTATGAGCGATTTCGGATGACAGGAATATTCTCTTTTTTTTTTCAATAAAAAATATTTTCCTTGGATTTTTTTTTTACTAAAAAGGTTTTATGATTCGATAAGGTTAAGATACATTTGCAATTTATTATTTAATAAAATAAATCAGTAAAATTCTTATTAGCCTGTTTAATTGTCTCACTGCCATGGCTTCTTTATTTCATGAATCACGACTCTTTGCGGTCTCTTACAACGAACTATCGTAATAGGTATTAATTTCACCTTATTATCTCCGTTTAGGTCTACTAGCGACTTTTGCAATCTGGAGTCCACTCACGAGTAGTGTCAGTAGTGAACTTTGCGCATAATGCATTAGACATGCGACAGGCGTGGTGTATTGGTTAGCACTTTTTTACGCATATAGTCCGGGTTCGATTCCCGGTGGGGTCTAATATTTGTTCCATAGTGTCAAAGAGTGATGGATAGGGTAGGGAGTGCTGCCCAGTCTGCCAGTCCGGGGTAGTACCACTACTTACAAATATACAGACCGTGAAATGCCTTAGTCAAAACACGACTAAGGTACTTCACGGATCAGCCTGTAATTTGCCGATAACCTCTAGGCCGTCTTATTAAGTGTTATTATAATATTACGTTTCATTATTAAATTATGAATCAAAAAATATACGTATTCAATTTTTTTTGAGACTGATATCTGACCTTGATCCGCCTGATGGTAAGCAAGAGGAGAACGCAGTTTTAGAAAGAGTAGGTACCTTTAATTTCTGACTTTTGAGTAAGATAACGTTGTCAAGTAGTCAAGATTAAATATGTAAGTAAACGACAGAATGATTAAATTATTTACTGAATGTGTTGTAAAATCTCTTTGATACGGCAATGTTAAATGTTCAAAGATTTCTGTTCATGATGTCTCGGAAGAACATTTGCAAATTACTTTGTACTCGTTTGAAGATGCAGGTGAGGGTGGCAACATTGTGAATAGCAAAACTAATTACTTAACGACACATCGAGATTACGTTAACGCAATACCCCGTTATCTGGAAAGACATCTCTTTATGCGCGACGTCTGAGACGTCTACATAAATTATCTTTAGTAGTAAGTTCTTAGAAATAAATTGTAGATTACATCTGTTTGACATACGAAATATAAAATGTTGTTTTGAATACTAAAAAATATTGTTTATTAGAAATAATAATCTTATTTATATAGTAATACGTATTTATAATAATAGTTGAGCTTAGTTGAAACTGGCAACCTACAAGCTGATCCTAAAACTAAGTCACTTCTCGGTCTGTGTATTTGTGATGGTACTTCCGCGGATTGGCAGAGTGGGTACGGTTACATATTACTCTTTGATAACCAGACCCGGAGCAAATATCCGCCTCTTTTTTTATTCAATTATTTTAAATATTATTTATTATTAATAATTACAATTAAAACCTATCAAACAAATATTTGCTTTGACCGGGAATCGAACTTTTACGTCTTTAATGGTAAAAGTTCGGTTTTTATTTTACTGAAATACCGAATTGTGTAAAAATGTCACTTTGACAAATCAGTGGCGGGCAAATCAGTTCTTTGGCATTAGCAAGTGGAATTCTTCTGCCTTCCCATGTATTCTCCCTATCTCATCCCGTCTGGCCGGTATATTAAAGGCGACTGGGGCAACCATGAGTTGGTTATTTTTCAGCATCACCTGATCACCTTACCGCATCACCTTACCTAAGTGAAGGGTCAGATGTCGAGTAACACAGGGAAGGGCAAAGTTACTAAGTTTAAAGAGGCAGGCAGTTATCTGTGGCCGCACGGGCCTTCGCTCATGGATCGCATTTCAGCTTAACATCAGGCGGTAAGCGGTAAGACCTTCAAAGAACAGTATTGTTTCTCCAATTTATATTTAATTCGGCGAAATATTCGTAGAAATAATATAATTCTTAGTTTTAGTTAAAGTGTACACATGTAAGAAAGTTTCAGTAATTAGGTCCTGGCATCCACCCACGTTGTTGTACAACTTGAAACTTTTGAATACCATTGTTTGTTTCAAAAGCCACTGTGCATTTCTACACTTATTTTCTGTACCTTTCAAATATATTTATTTAGCATTATTTACATGTCAGACTTTAAAGACTACAGTTAAAGACAGGAATATACAATATATATTGTAGTAATAATGATGTCAAAGTTTACCTCCAATAGTTTTTTTTATTTTTTTAGTTTGGAACTAGAATACGGAAAAGAATTGTGCGATATTTCCTTAGATTTTATGCGAACAATGATAAATTAAACTTTTATGCGGTTTTTTTTTTATTTTTTTATTTATTGTGACACGACATCTGACCTCGACCCGCCTGATGATAAGCAAGAGGAGGTCCAAGAGTGACGACATAATAAATTCGCGTTTATTAACATAACCGACGTTTCGAGAGCTTTGCAGCCATTGTGGTCTCTCCGTGAGGTCGAAGGTCGAAATAATAAAATAAAATTGTAAAACCAAAACAAAAATAAACGCGATAGAATTGTGTGAGTTAATATAACAATAACTTTTTTTTACATTATTTTTAAAGTTATGTTAATAAACGCGAATTTATTATATTGTTGCTTTACATGCGACAGTACCCCTCCTTACGTTACTATTGGAATGGGCAACTTATCTTATCAGTCTCAACTTAACTTATGAAACGCAACAGGATCGGCTGAAATAAAGGGTGAAATTTTATTGCGTCGTTATAATTAATTTAGCCATATTATTTTTAATCTACCCTTAATGTCCGCGTGGAACTACGATCGCTCGATATCCGGAAGTCCAGTGGGCCTGATGGTATCCCAGCGCTTGTTCTTAAAATGTGTGCAGCGGAATTGACTCCCGTCTTGACGAGGCTGTACCGGCTCTCATACTCGGCGGGCTGTGTGCCTCGGGCTTGGAAGGGGGCCAATGTGCAACCGGTCCCAAAGAAAGGTGACCGTTCAGACCCGGCAAACTATCGTCCAATAGCTGTAACCTCAGTACTGTGCAAGGTCATGGAGCGAATAATTAATGTTCGCCTCATGGCCTACCTGGAGGGTCACCAGCTGATCAATGACCGTCAATATGGCTTTAGGCCGAAACGGTCAACTGGTGATCTTCTGGCGTACACCACGCACGTCTGGGGTGAAGCGTTGGATGGTAATGGAGAAGCCCTTGCCGTAGGCTTGGACATCTCCAAAGCATTCGACAGGGTCTGGCACAAGGGCCTTTTATCCAAGCTCGAGGCATACGGTTTACCTGACCGTCTGCGGGGTTGGATAGCTGACTTCCTGCGCGACCGCTCCATACGCGTCGTTGTGGATGGAAGCGCATCGCGCAGGATATCGGTGAATGCCGGCGTCCCTCAGGGCTCCGTGCTGTCGCCGACATTGTTCCTACTGCATATCAATGACTTGTTGGACCTTAGATCCAACATTCATTGCTATGCAGACGACAGCACGGTGCATGGACGCTACACTGCCCGCCACGCAGCCGGAAAACAGGAAATAGCCGATATGAGAGAGTCTGTTGTAGCGGGGCTGAACCGGGTTCTTGATTGTATTACCCTTTGGGGCGACGAGAACCTGGTTCAGTTCAACGCAGACAAGACTCAGGTATGCGCGTTCTCGACGAAAAAATCCCCGTTTATCCCCCTTCCTTCTCTTCGTAACATTTCCCTTGGTACTTCGGACAGACTGGATATCTTAGGGATGTCCCTTCGCAGCGACCTGAATCACAGGGATCACATTGAGCGGGCTATTAAGACCACGTCCCGCAAACTTGGCATCCTGAACAAGGTGCGGCGGTTCTTCGCGCCAGAGCTTCGCCTGCTTTTATACAAGGCTCAAATTCGCTCTTGCGCGGAGTTTTGTTCGCATCTTTGGGACGGCTCTGCCAAGTATCTTCTCAATCCAGGGGATTCATTGCAGCGCCGAGCTGTCCGAATCATAGGAGATGTAGAGGTTACGCGAACTCTGGAGCCTTTGCAATTACGCAGAGACATGGCGACTCTATGCGTCCTCTATCGCCTATACCACGGGGAATGTTCCGAGGAGCTCTTTAACCTTGTTCCTATCTCGTCTTTTCACACCCGTAACACCCGCACTGGTCGGGGGAAGCATTCACATTTTGTCGACAGAATCGGTAGTCGGACCAAAAAGTTTGGTGCATCTTTTCTCTGTAGAACAATCGACAAGTGGAATGCTTTGCCAGCCCATGTGTTCTCTCCCTCCTATAACCTTGGATCCTTCAAGCGATGCGTGAAGAAGCACCTTTGGCCGGCATAGTGACGGCGGCTGAGACAGCCGTGTACAGGCTTAGTTGTTTCAGTCGTCGGCACTTTTGGATCTCCTCTTGCTTATCATCAGGCGGATCGATGTCAGATGTCGTGTCACAATAAAAAATTAAAAAATTAAAAAAAATTAAAGGGGTGTAATGGGTTTAATTTATCTATCTACTATTTGTTATTATATCAGTAAAAGTACTTGGAGAATATAGAACATTCTAGATCTGATGATGGATCCTCTCAGATCAGCAAAACCATAAGAGCTATAACTATGGTGCTTTAACTAAAATTGTTCCTTACTATGAGCCTTTAGCTGGGCCGTTGTCCAATTGAAGTGCTGGAGACCTTGATGATGGACCTTCAGGATGTAAGGGATATGTAAGAGATATAACCATGGTGCTATGGCTAAAGTTGTTTGTTGATATAAGGCATTAGCTAGGCTGTTATCAATTTGAAGACCTGGAGTACCAGTAGATGGACCAAGAGGATGCAACGGATATGTATATACAATATGATATTTTTTTAGATTTTGCGCGAACTTTGATTTATGAATTTAACATATTTTATGCGGCTTACTATCGCGTTTATTTTGGTTTTGATTTTGTTTTTAATATTTTAACGTTTCGAGAGCTTTGCAGCCATCGTGGTTACGGAGAGCAATACCTAGTGTAAGACGACCAGTACACATTGTTATTGAAAAACTTTTTTTAGTAAAGTTTTTAAATTGTATTAGCAACTTGAATATAATATATTTAATAAATCTGAAATAGTTTAAATGCTAATTGTAAGTGATATTGCGTAGATAGCATAAAGACAATTGTAGCTTTCAAACGACAGGCATCGTGCCCTGAGACATCTCGTTAACTAGTCCGCGTCTCTGTGTGACAAATGGCAATTAGTTGCGAATTAATTAAGACAACTCCTAAAAAATTAACATTTGGCAATATAACAATAATATTGCTAAAAGTTATACATTCATATTTTATTAATATTAGTATTTATAAATTATGAAACATTTTGAGATCTATAAATCTCACGTGGATAGATGCGTTAAACAAGACAGGTCCAGGAGGTTGTATTCCGACCAAATCGAAGACATCCTCAAGAAAGCTAGGTTGCCTAGTACTCATAACCATAGAGCCTTTATGAAGAGAATTGTGAATGTGAAGGAAGCGAGGGAGGTGTGTCAGGATCGTGGCAAATGGCGCTCCATTGGCGTTTCTCTGTGGAAAAAAAGGCGTGATAATTTGATTGATTAAATGTGATAGCCGAGGGATTTATGTGGTAAATTTTATGATTTTTAAGTTTTCTTACATTCAATTCCTTCTTCTTATTGCTAGCGCCGCCGTCAGTTTCTTATGAGTATCAAAACAGAATAGCTGATTAACAGAAGTGAGAACTTTCCGCTTGTTTATAACGAACATCGGTCATCGTTATATACTAAATTCTGTATCAAATCCGGTCCAACTTATATACTATTTTTTTAATAATTGTAATATCAATTTCATACCTATTTATTTTAGTAGTTTTCTGAAACTGAAAGCCCTCTGTTCCATTATTTATACTTTGTTTCTGACAAAACAAATTTGCCTTAAAACTGTTTATTGATTCCATAGTATAATATCATTTTAAATATGCACGTATTTAAACATTTATTATAATCTAAATTACATTACTGTAAATTGGATATCACTTAGTGTACTTAAAAGCATTTCTATTGATCCACGTTGAAGTAAAATACAAGTATTTGCTTTTACTCCTACTATTATTCTCTAAGGCAAATAACATAATACTAAGACGTCTAATATCTAATTCTAACATTAATGGTAAATAGGGACGAATAGTTAGTTGCTAGTAACTATCACGCTTTAGTTTTGACAAAGAATTGCCACGGTCCTGACACAACTGCCTCGCTTTCCTCGCGTCTACAATTCTGTTTTATACAAGCTCTACGGTATGGGCACTACGCAACCCAGCATTGCAACAAAGCCTAAACGTTAAAATATTCTTAATAACGCGTTAAGACCCGTTTTATTCTAAATAATTATTTAACTATTTAATTAAAAAGTAAGTATTTTAAGGTACACCAGCATCGACATATCACAGCATACCGCCTGATGATAAGCTGGAGTGCGATCCATGAATCGAGACGACTGCTGGCCTAGTTAGAACCGCCAACTTTTGAGCCGATCCCGATAGTGGTGTACACTATAGAGTGATGACCCCGTATTGGCAGACTGGGCAGACCAACAACTGTTCTCCTACCACTCTTACATTAAGGTTTCCTACAAATAATGTTGATTTTTCATATACTACGAATCGTAATAATCGTGTGTCGACTTTTTTCAAGTTCGCACTAAAATTCATAACAAATCATTTTTATTAAAAAAAAAATATTGTCATTTCAACACATAAGAACTAACAGTCAAGTGATAGTGAAATGGTTATGTCCAAAAAAAATGAACAGTCTTCTTTATCTTCTTTATGATTTCAACTTGAGCGTTTCATTTGTCACATCATTGACAACGTAGCGTCAAAATCGTACGAATATACGATTTATACAAATGATATTTGATCGTTTATCAATGATTGAGATTAACATTTAAAAAGTTGCATAAAAATCCAGCTGGTGTATGGCACAGTACGCAGGCAATTTAGGACGTGACATTGTAGTCTACGTGTGTGAATGGATGACTCCCCTATTTGTTGTCAGAGCCATGTTCCGCATCCGTTTAATTGAGCTATTTGTGCAAGTCCGCCCTGACAACGCCGCAACGTAACTTTATATCGAGCCATTGTTTACGTTTGATATATGTCGGTGCTATCAATGACCATATACACACAAAGAAATGTACAATAATTACATATGTAACATAGTTAGATAGGTATATATATGTAAAGAGTGGTAAGCAGTGGTGCCCGGTCTGCCGATCCGGGACTTAGACGCGTTTAGGAGCTTGAAAGTTGCCGGTTCTAACTAGGCTGGCATAGTGGATATGAATGCTACATACAGTGGTTGAACTGTAGTGTAGTAGAATTCACCTCTATTCATACCGTACCGTACCTCTATTCTATCCGTACCGCACACGAGTTTAACATTAGGCAGGGTGTTGTCACATGTCGAGTCACAATAAAAAAAGGTATACACAATATGTGTTTGTACAAAGGAGTACACTTACCACGATCATTATATAACTTTTTATTTTAGCTTCTTTATCAATAACTTAAGGTAAAAGTCAACAAAAACAGTAATTTCCTCTTGAATTGTAGAAGCCAACTATAATGAACTAGTTATAGTTACAACAATAAATAAAATAAAACAATAATCTCGCTCTTTAACATGCTAAACATGCGTTTAACTAATTGTAACACTAGTTTAACTTTAGATGTAACTTACGCTTTAATCTATCAATTCAAACTGTCACGCCTCCCACAGAGATAGGAATAGAAGACGAAGCACCACTTTCCACGATCACCATTTTTTATTGTGACTCGACATATGACATCACCCCGCTTGATGATAAGCTGGAGTGTGGTCCATGAATGCATGTCACTGCTACTACAATTCAATAACTGTAAGTAGCAATCACATCCACTATGCCGGCCTAGTTGGAGCCGGCAAACTTACAAGCTGATCCCGAAACGCGACAAAATGACTTCACGGTCTGTATACTTGTAAGAGGTTGTACTAAGTCGGATCTACAGACTGGGTTCCACTAGATATTAGACGTCTCACCACTCTTTGAATAAACCAAATATGTTAATTTAAGATACTTTTTTATATTGTGTGGTATAATTGGTAATATTCTATGATAAAGGTTATTTATACGAGTATTAGTGATGTAAGTGCATTAGCCACGTCTATAACTGCTCAACCCATAGTCAAAGATTGAGCCTCCCAGAGAAAAATAAATCATTCGTTATATATTGTATAAACATAAACAATCAATCAAATTGTCACGTCTCTTTCCCACAGGGATAGACAGTGACAATGGAGCGCCACTTGCCACGATCCTGACACAACTTCCTCGCTTCCTTCACATACACAATTCTCCTCATACAAGCTCTACGGTTATGGCCACTAGGCAACCCAGCTTTCAAATACAATCTATATACACTCGTAATCATATTAAATAATAATGAAAAAAACTGTAATTCAATTAATATTCTTACTAAGCCCTACCCACTCACTGGCATTTTACTAAGTTACTTAAAATATTCCGTTAACAAAAGAAGGTTATATAATGAGATTGTTCGAATATTGTCGTTAAATGGCAACTGTCAAGTAATAACAAATGATTGAGATGGATCGAGGAACGTTGCGGAGGCGTCTGTTCGGCTTCTGAGGAATCTTAGGCATGTAAAATACGACACGATAAATGCTTAGAGATATTGCCGCTGAATCTGTTGACACAATTTGACTATTAGAATTTAGGTAAAATCAGCTAAGGAAATTCCTTAACAATTTCTGTTTTGATAACTGAAAATTCCATTGTAAATACCAGTCTTCCATTTAATCTTGGTTTAACATTTTTTGGCGAAAAATAAAGATATTGTATTGGGTTGTCTTTTGGGCTTACAACGGGGCGCCATATAATTCGAAAGCTTTACAAACAAAAAAGATAACACACGAATTTCCTCAGAACAAGCCACTCTTTACAAGATATATTTTTTATTTATTATGGCTCAACATTTGAAACAAACTACCTGCGCTGGAGTGCGAATACTACAGTAGCATTCATTCATGGACCACACTTCGGCTTAACATCAAGCGGGGTGCTGTCAAATGTCGAGACACAATAAAAAAAAGGAGCAGTCGTACAAGAGCAGTCGCAGTCTAGTTGATCAGTAACTTTTGAACTGATACCAAACTGAATACCTACTAAAAACTTAATGAAGGTAAATAAAATATTATTATTGTTACCCTGTGTATATTATTTATTATTTAATGGAACGTTCTTTGTTTACATGATTTAAGAGCAAGGTTTTACAGTAACCTATAACCATAGATCCTGTATGAATAGAATTGTAAATGTGAAGGAAGCGAAAAAGTTGTGTCATGATTTAGAAAGTGGCATTCCATCGTCTCTGCGTTTCCCTTTGGAAAAAAAGTATCAACTTGATTGATTGATTATTTCCTGTCCTGTAAGTAAGACTGTTATTTTGTTCTTAAAGAAATATTGTCAAAGTAAAAGGTGTATCATCAGTGCATATAACGAACAAGTCATTGACGAGTGAATTAATTTTAGCATTTTGAGGCTTTGCCCGCTAAGATATCAGAGTTATTGGCAGTTCGAATCTTCTAGGTGTTGAACACATTGAAATAAGTTCAGTCGACCGTTGCTTACCAAAGGTGTCTGACGAGTCATCTGGAATAGTCGACAGGCAAGTAAAGTCGACCTAGTGTATACGGGCCATTTATACTAATTTAATTATAATATTTTCTTTAATAAAATCAAAATTGGTTTAGAAATTCCGACCAATTTTCAGGACCCCAGAACGTAGCATTTGAAAACTTATACAAACTTCAATAAGTTTGTATTAATTTGAACTTGTTCCTTTGACTCAAAGCGATCAAGACATACAACAGACTTGGTAACTAACAATTTGACAATTTACCATTAACTGCATATTGCTAATTTAATTTAACAGTGTGCATTCCATTAGGTAACAATATTAGGCGACCGTGGTGTAGTGGCAGTGCAATGGTTAAGCAAACCGAGAGCACGGGTTCGAAACCACTCACCGGTACTAATGTATCCTTGATATATGTTTGATACTTTGGTTGTCCTGTTTTACTTTGATTTGATTGTAGATTGATTGATACTTTGATTGTAGAACCCTTCGTTCAACTTGATTAGTAACTTAATTAGTAATAGAATTAATACGTACGTATGTCACGGGACATAACAGAAGACAGGTGTCCCGTACACAGCCACAATAAATAGCTATTCACCAGAGTTGCGGAGACCGGGTTGAGACCGCCCTCGCCGCCGGAAGGTGTTCTCAATTTGTCGCCGGAATGAGATTGTCGCCGCTTTTAGTATTAAGAGGCATTTACATTTCACTTTACGAAAGGCAACTTTACAACTTACTATGTCATTCCAAACGAGGGTTAATTCTGAAATAGTATCTAATTAAATAACTACGTATATATATATTGTGTTATATGCAAATACTAAGCAAACATTAATTGACGGAAAACATAGTACTCATTTTTTATAACACCAGTCCATTCATTTCACTCTCGCAATTTACAAAATCTTCTCACGAATTGACATACAAGGTTTGGCCCGTTATTTACCAGTTCATCTGTTCTCCCCATCCCATAACCTTCGATCCTTCAAGCGAAACATGAAAATGTTTTACTGACTTCGGTTTAGTGACAGCGACTAAGGTAACCGCAAATTGGGTTTATTTAGTCGTCAGCGCTCTTGGATCTTCTTGCTTACCTACAGGCAAGTCAGAGTCGTCATCATAGTTTAAAAAAATAGCAAGCGTCTGGAGTCTTCGTGATTCAATAGTGACTTTTCAAGTCACTGGAAAGTTAACAATGACTTTAATTTAAACAACAACAAAAAATATCGTTACGTCGCTGGTATCCGTCTATTTTTCCGGTGACAATTTCTTTGTCCCAATTTTTTCATTGTGGCTCTCGACGAAATAAGCTTAGTCAATAAGATTAAGACGGTAGGCGTGGTAGCATGATCTTTAACCCACGCATATTTTTATAAATAATTGTTTATGTTGTTACTTTTAAAGGGAGCTGATAAAAACAAATATATACTACCAGTATATTAATTAGATTTTAATAATGTACGTACTTTTAAAAAATGTTTTACTTCTACTATTACAAGTTAGTTATCATGTTACCTTACCTCGAATATATTCAAGGGCCCATCGTCTCGACCCCAAACGGCGCAAATTCGTAACCAGTACCGAGCTTAGCGTATTTGCACAGCTTGAGGTTCTCAGCCGTTTAGTTAATTTAACTTATAATATTTTTTGGACTTGGTTATAGTTAGCTTAATTAATAAAGAAATGGTATCAAATGGTAATAATAAAATTGAAAAAGAATACGAACCTGAGTCATCTCAAATCGAGGAACATAGGTTGCCTACTCCACCGGTCTACCTACTTGCCTACAAGAACATATTTTTCAAGTGATACCTGTTACACCGCTTATCATCAGGCAAATTAGAAATAGATGTTGCGTCTCAATGAAAAACAAGAATCAAACAAATACTTTAGTATTTAAAACAAGTATATATTATTCATTTAAATGTCAAAAGGTAGGTTTACACCTTCCATCAGCTGTACGTCTATATCCAGTCAAACATCCACCATCGAAATTTTCCCTGCCATCGGTAACTACCTTTATATCATTACTGGTAGTGCTTGTTAATATGTATTTTGTTGTTATTTCCTTCCTAACTTCTTTATTATCACTAACAGTATCTGATCCAGATCCCGCATATTTTTTATCCTCGGTAAGTTTTTTGTCACTATCTTCAAAGTGTATTTGACCTTCAGATTCATTATCTTCTTGATTTTTATTATTATGTAGAAAAGTATTCCTCACATCTTCGCCTTTTTTATGAATTTTTTCGAACAAGCCTTTAACCAAACCACTATTAACTACATTGTTATTTAAAATTAATACAGAAAGTAATATACTAATTAATATTAGTTTCATTGTATGATTATATAATATGTCTTGAATATGTTGCAGACTTTCTGCTACTGTACTAAAATAAATATTTATGCCTTTAGTAATCTTGATAATAAGCTCATGTAGGTCACAGTCAGAGTTCAATTTATAAGAATTCATTTTCTTATCAATCTTATATTAAGTAGGTAAAATACTTTTAAAAACATATATTTATAGCCATATTATTCGTCCCAGATAAACAATTTATTTTACATTTATTTTCCTTATTCCCGTTATTTTCTCTTAATTTATTTATATTGTCTTTTAATTGGGATGCGTCATTTGACTGACTTTTCAAGGGGAAGTCCAAGAGGACTGCGGCTGAAAAAACTATATTCAAACTTAGAATTTATTTTTAACCTCTTTAATATACTTTAAATAAGTTCTTATTTTTCTCTTTAAAAATCTTTTTTTTCTCGTTAAGCGCAGGAGGTGCGGCGAATTCGGCTGAGAACCTCAATCTGCGCAAATACGCTAAACCTGGTTATGAATTTGCGCCGTTTGGCGTCGAGACGATGGGCCCTTAAGCACCTTCAGCAAAGCGCCTGGCCAAGGAGTTGTCCAAGCGGCTGACGGAGAAGTCTGAAGACAGGAAGGCTGACAATTATTTCTGTCTACGTATTAGCCTTGCTATACAAAGAGGAAATGTTGCCATTCTCCTTGGGACTATCTCTGATGCGACGTCATTAGATGATATTTTTTATTTATAGTTTAATTATAGTTAATATACTTTTAATTGAATATTTTTAAGTGTGACGCAATATAAACGCAACATTATAGTTGAAGTGAAAATTCCATCATTATTGCTCATTAGAGTCGCAATTCAAGCTCGCTTCAAAAGACTTGGAATAAACGCGAACTCAACATTTTCCATGTAAAATGAAGTGTTGCTCTTGCCTGCGTAAGTTACAACTTTAGTTCCATTAATTTATTTAATTTTAATTAACTCATTCAAGATAAAAAATAAAAAATATTTTTATTAGATATTTGATGCTAATGGGTAGTTCAGCTTAAATCAATCAAATGGCTTTTTCTTTTGATTGATTTGATTTGAACATATTACACAGTTTACATTATGAAATAATTTTATCAATATTAGTACTATTATAATACTAATATAGTCTGTCTAAGGCGAATTGACGCCCGCTCCACCGCATTTGCGCATACGAGAAAACACAAAATATTAATTCAACACACCGAAATGCAATTGTAATTGGTCATTCAGTTGCTGGTTGGACACAAAAGGAGGAGCACGCTGATGAAGTATAATAGTCAATCAATCAATCAATCATATTGTCACGCCTTTTTCCCACAGGGATAGGCAGAGACAATAATAGTATAGTTAGAAATATTTGCATTCACACATTTAAATAAACTAATAAAGTGGAGGGGCGCGTCATTTATAGTTAGACTAGCTATACCATTATATGCCCATACTACGAATATGGTTCATAGCATTTAGTATGTAATACGAGTATAGTATTTTCATTTTCCTATTATCTAATTTTAAATCCAAGAAAGACATTCCGAACGCCTAAATTATTTAATAAATCTTTACAATCACAATGTGCATCTGTATGCATCAGGGTACAATGCAAATAATTTTGTATATTTTTTGACTATAATAAAATAGCCCTCGGTTTATGTTAGTTGAGAGATTCGTTATTATGTCCCGCAATACAAACTCGCTTCGGTGATTCCGCTTGCCAAGGACCTAACTTTCAGATGCATAATTGACCGATTCAGTTATAAAAAAAAACTAAGTAAGTTATATAAGTAAGTTTATATTTCAAATTTTAATTATGTTTTGTTGTAGTACTAATCTACTACTAGAGTGTGTCATTAGACGTGCATTGGGTCAGTCCCTTGACTTTTTATTTTTAACACGCTTTTATTGGCTTGACTTGTACGTAACTATGTAACGGAATCTATCAAATTAATTTACACCCACTTTCAGAGGTTTGAAATTTAAAATTAATTTGAAAATTTGTACACGCATTAAAAACCAATGACAATACAATAATTTTATTATTATTATTTTGCCCGGCATAGTGTCGGTGACTGAGGCAACCGTGAACTGACTCGGTTTTTTCAGTCGGCAGCATTCTTGGACCTCCTCTTGCTTATTTATTTTACTTTTTAGTTCACATTGTAATATAAGCGTGCCATTAAGTTTTTTTTTATTGTTTTATTTTCAACATGTACAAAAGGCAGTCTTAAAAGTCGTAAAGCTTTCTCTGCCCGTCGACCTTAAGGTAGTGCAGAAAGTGTCTCTGTGCCGATTGAGATTTTGTGGGTTATCTTGTGAAAAACTTTTCAAAACCAAGATTCACATTACCAAATGTACAAATCTAAGAAGATATGTATTATTATTGTATTTTTAGACCTAATATATAAACATCAAAACATTCAAACAACATTACTTAAAGCATCCTTTGATCTCGCTTCGAACTGCCGAGCTAAAAATGCCAACACAACGCGGGTTCGAGCAAGGCATTTTCTGATTAAAATACCTCTTACAGTGATATTTTAATTACATAACATGTGTTTACATTTTTAAATATTTAATTTAGGCCTGTTCCTTTTACAATTAAAAGAATATTTCATTTACTTGTAAAAAAAATACAGCCTGAATGCTTTGCCCCATGTGTTACTCCCATCCTATATCCAAGAACCTATATACGATAATCTCGTTTTTTTTTCAAAACTTTAAAACTTGGATGCACCTCTGTCTGAGCGACTGTAAAATGAAACTGTGTTTTCTGTCGCCAGGACTCTTGGAAAAGTCCAAGAGTGCTGGCGAGTGGAAAGTCCCTAGCTCACCATCAGACAAGTCTAAGTCAAAAGTCGCGTCGCAATAAAAAATAAAAATAATAAAAATCATTTATATTGCCTTTTGCATGATAAAAAATCTTTATTTTGAGGATGAGCTTTGGGGATAAGCTCAAACGTTGCTGGCTCAAGTCAGCCCAACGTTTCTACAAATCCTTTACAATCGGTCGAATGCGGCTATTAATTATTCGACATGTCAGATGTCTTAAAATAGTGCCAACGACTAAAAAACCCGACTCATTCACGGTTGCCTCAGTCGCCGTTACTATACCGGCTAAAGATGAATCGTTTAAGAAGCTCCACTTGTCGATTGTTCTACAAAGGTACGATGCACCGAACCTTTTAGTTCGACTGCCGATTCTATCCGAGCTTGTAAAATTTCAACATGGGTTTTTTTTTTACACTAATTGCAAAAAGAGTATACTTAATAAAATTATACCATTCGAAAGCGTAGAATATGTAGGGTCGAGCTTAAATTGAAAATGCAATAAAATTAAATGGATGACATCGATGCGGTAATGAGGTTGATTTACCGTTTAATTAACTCATGTTTTCGTGATAAACTAAAAAATTAAAAAGGAATTCAACTTTTTACTTTATATATGATATAAATGATATATACGATAAATAAAAATGCATATATCATATCATATTGATATAAAGTAGTAGAACATTTAGAAACTGTGGTGTAGCGGCAGTGTTATAGTTACGCAAGCCGAGAGCACAGGTTCCAAACCACTGGCCGGTACCAATGTATCTTTGATATATGTACTTTGGTTGTCTTCTTTCTATGATACAAGCACTTAAGTAGCTTAGTATAGAAAGCACTTTAGTAGCTTAGTATATTATGCTCAGTCTACCGATCCGGGGTACGAGTTTACAGTTACATGTTTACAGACCGTGAAGTGACTCAATCGCGTTTCAAGATCAGCTCGTGTATTACCAGTTCTAACTAGGCCGGTATAGTGGACGTCACTACTATGTGCAGTTAATTAACTGTTGAAGCAGTCGCTTAATTAATGGACCGCATTCCATCCAGCATAAACATAAGCCAGGGTGCTGTCCCAATATATCGAGCAAGTTTTTTCTTATTGAGACCGCACGCCGCATCTACTATGCCGGCATGTTGGATTTTTTTTATTGGGGCACGACACATATCCTAGACCTGCCTGATGATAAGTAAGAGTCCAAGAGTGACGACAACTGAGAAAACCGAGTTTTTCACAGGTGCCTCAGTCGCCGTCACTAATAAATAATAAAGGTTTTTTATGGTGTTTCCAGATATTGTTTTGCAATACATGTAGGAGGTTAAAAATAAATATAAGATATTCTCTCGGCCATATGGTTTTTATTAATTAAATAAATTTAATTATTTTCCCTTTGTTGTGTTATCATCATCATCTGATTCGATGACATTCTGCTGATGTTGCTGGCTCTTCCTGTAGTAGAACCCTGAAGTTTTGCGACGGCTGTTATGTTTACTATGGTTGTCGTTATCATCATCGGTATCATCGTCTGAGCGTCTGCTGCTATGTCTTCTACCTTTGTCATCGTCATCTGAGTCGTCATCATCTCTGTGCTTGTTTCTTCTCCTCTGTAATAGAGATTATTTTTGAATAATAATATTTTTAAAAGAGAGCATTGTAGGTTCTTTTTTATTGTGACTCGACATATGACATATGACAGCACCTCGCTTGATGTTAAGCCGAAGTATGGTCCATGAATGAATGTCACTGCTAATACAATTCAATAACTGTGAGTAGCAATCACATCCACTATGCCGGCCTAGATTACATATACATAGATTACATAGATTACTTTAGATACGGCAACTTACAAGCTAAACCCGAAACGTAACCAAATCACTTCACGGTCTGTATACTTGTAAGTGGTGGTACTACCCCGGATCGGCAGTGGTACCCTGCCTACCACTCTTTGATAACCAGACCCGAAGCAAATATCCATCTCTTTTTTTTAATAACAAATATATGCAATATTTATTATTAATAAATATTACAAATAAAAGCTATGAAACAAATATTTGCTCCGACCGGGGATCGAACCCGGGACTTTACGCGCAACAAACCAATCGGTAAACCGTTCGTGCACGCCTGTCGTTAAGGTTCTTGGAACTCGACTATTCTCACACACTATTTCAACGCATTATGAAACAATAATGGATAATAACGACTTAAACGAGATAAGATATAATATTGTTTTAGCCAGCATGGTGACGGCAACTGCGGCAACCATGAACTGAGTCGACATTTTCAGTCATCGACGCACTTGGACCTCCTCTTGCTTATTATCAGACGAGTAATAATAATAAAATAACGTTTACAAAACAATAAACTTAATACAACAGTTTATTTCTGACACCATTTTCCACCATATTTATATATTTCCACCACCAAGTACAGTTTATTTCTGTACTTGGTTACGTCAACCAAGTACAGGTGTGTTAAGTATACAGGTGTATAACGGGTGTTAGTGCTCTTTCAAAGTGTGTAAATTACAAGTACCAGAGTTGTTCTAGTTGGATCTAGTTCTGCAGATCTAGTTGGAACTGGCAACTTTGAAGCTGATCCCAAAACGCGATTAAGTCACTTCACGATTTGTACACTTGAAAGTGGTGATACTTCCCTACCAAGTGGCTGCCTATCACTCTTAAACAACCAGACCCGGAGCAAATATCTGCCTGGTTTTTTTTATATTGTCTACTTACATGTTTATTATCTTCTTCGGATGAAGATGAAGAAGATGATGATGACGATGATGAAGAGGAGCAATCCTTCTTTTTCTTATGTCTGATTTCGCGGCTGTCATCATCGTCGGTCTGAAAATGAAATAAATATATATATATATATAACAACTCTTATTATTTTAACGTTTTCGCTTTATTAAGACACTACATCTGACCTCGACTTACAAGATTAAACTTAGCAAGAGGAAGTCCAAAAGTGCCGACGACTAAAAAGCAGAGTCAGTGTACAATTGCCGTTGTCGCAGTCACTATGGCTGATTTATTTATTCACTATCAATTATTTACCCTATTTGCGAAGTATATACTCTACTTTAGATCACTACTATATGTCCTTAGTATTTTTAAGGTTGTGTAGTGAAATCGGTGACGAATTAGGCACCGAGGAAAAGTACACGACGTAGAAAGTTTGAAGTGGAGGCATCCGTATTGTACAAAAGAACATAATTTTATACATCGTAATATATTTTAGAATTAATGGACCAGTTCTTATTCTATATTTTGATATATCTGTTCTGTTGGTCCCATAGGTTAACTGGCAGAGAATATCTAGGCATACAGTCTTTGTACATAGTGCCTAAAGTAATAAATAAATATTATAATGAATAAATAATAACTATTAATAATTACATGCGTTGATAAAATTAAATCGTAATTAGGAATTTGGGACACAACAATAATAATGCATTATAACCTCTGAACTAACCTAATTAGCTATCAGTGCATTGAGTTTGTAACCAATTTTACGCACATAAGAGGCGAACAAACCAAATTATTAGTTGCCTGTATACTCGTAAGTTGTAGATAAGAGTTTGGTAGTAGTAGTAGTTGGAGTAGGTCATTATGCCATCCATTAGTCGTCCACTACTAGATGTAGGCCACTCCCAGCGATCTTCATAGTAGCTTGCTGGAAGCGTCCTGCAACCAGTTTACCTTTAGTAGACGTCCTATACTGCGTTTTAAGAATATTAATAATTATGTGAATATAGAGACATCCAGAGTAACCGTTCTTATAATAGACTGGTAAGAAACTGGGCCTCGATTCCTACAATACAACAAACATGCGAAAGACAAACTTGCACATCTTCAAAATGTATATTTAACATCTGCGCAACCCATCAACGAAGAACAAATCAATAGGTAAACTATCTTGATTGGTCATTTGAGACCGCGGCACAATTTCAATGCTTTTTCGTCGCCATAGTGTATTTAGAAAATCGGCGCCCTGTTATTTTTTTATTGCGACACGACATTTGACCTCGACCAGCCTGATGATAAACAAGAGGAGGTCCAAGAGTGACGACAACGAAGCTGTATTAGTAAAACCTATTGCCCATAACAATTGAACATTATACACATGCCATTCTTTAAAAATAAATGAAATTTTCAAATCCATATTAATACATTACGTACATCGTCGTTGCGTGTGTGATGGCGGGATTTCGACGACTCGTATCTGAAAATATTCACAATTTAAACAAAAATTATTATTTAAAGTTATTTTATTATTACTTTAAGAGTGGTAGGCAGTGGTACCCAGTCTGCCGATCCGGGGTAGTACCACCACTTACAAGTATACAGACCGTGAAGTGATTGGGTCACGTTTCGGGATCAGCTTGTAAGTTGCCGGTTCCGTCTAGGCCGGCATAGTGGATGTGATTGCTACTCACAGTTATTGAATCGTAGTAGCAGTGACAATCATTCTTGGACCACACTTCGGCTTAACATCAAACGGGGTGCTTTCATTAGTCGAGTCATAATAAAAAATATAAAAAAACTTGTAACTATGCAAATAACCACTACCACAGTTTGGTCTAATGTTTAATCTTAAAGATCATTAACATCAACAATATCATCAAGCATAATGAATAAAACATATTGTGTGCTTCAATGAATTTAGGTATTAATAGGAATGGAAATAGTAAACCAGCATATTGACGACGACTGGGGAAACTGTAAACTGAGTGGGTTTCTTCAGTTGTCGACGCTTTTGAGATGACCCTTGCTTACCGTCAGGAAAGTCGAGGTAGGTGTTGAGTCACAATAAAAAATAATACAAGAATATAGAAATTACTAAAAAAAATAGGATAACAATAGACAATCATACAAATATTGCTTCATTCCTTCAGGAATAGATGGAGACAACAACACCTTCCAAAATTCTGACATAACTCTCTTGCTTCCTTAACATCCACAATTATATTATGCTATAAGCTCTATAATTTGTTCCCCTTATTTTTTAAAGATCTCCTCCTCACAGGAACTTATAAATATATTATTTATCAAATACTCACCGGTATCTATAGGTTTTGCCTTCGACGATCGCCAGCACCGCGGTCACGATGAGCATAAAAAGTATAACTTTATTCATTGTAACTGAAAAACGACATAGAAACTGTAATGTACATAATGCTATATTATACGTGTAATTGCAATATCCTAAGTGCTAACGGCGATAACGTTTTATGCTGTTATCAAGTAACTTCTAGTGTATTTATATTTCTTCTATTTATTTATATATCTTTTATATATCTTTATTTCTTTAGTGTTTATATTTTTAATTCTATACTTACGTCTCTTGTGCTGATTTTATAATGTAATCAAATCTAGTGTGGTTTAAGGCGACTGTGTAGTGGTAATGCATAAACCTAAAATCCTCTGATCAAAACCACTTGCCAGTACCCATGTTTTTTTTTATATTATAACTCGAAATCCGATCTCTACCTGCCTGCTGGTAAGCATGATGGATGTCCAAGGGGGCGATCGACTGGGACGACCCGTGACGGCTGCCTAAATCGCCGTCACTCTGCCGGGTATCTTTAATAATTAATATGTACTTTGGTTGCCCGGTTTCTATGATAAAAGCATTTTCTACTGAAGTATAGAAAAAAATCACAAAAAATTGTCATGCCTTTTTTCCGCAGGGATAGGCTGAGACATAGGTGCGCTACTTGTCACGATCCTGACACCACTCCCACCCTTCCTTTGAACAGTAAAAAAATGAAAAAATCTAACCAGCACTTTTCGGCATACAGACTGTAATGTCGCGTTTCAGGATCAACTTTTTGCTCTTTAACCTTGTTCCTACCTCGTCTTTTCACTCCCGTAATACCCGCACTGGTCGGGGAAAGTATCCGCATTTTATTGACCAAATCAGTAGTCGAGCTAAAAAGTTCGGTGCGTCTTTTCTTTGTAGATCAGTTGACAAGTGGAATGCTTTGTGTGCCCATGTGTTCTCTCCATCCTATGACCTTGGATCCTTCAAGCGATGCGTGAAGAAGCACCTTTGGCCGACATAGTGACGGCGACTGAGGTAGCCGTGAACAAACTCGGTTTTCTCAGTCGTCGTTATTCTTGGACCTCCTCTTGCTTATCATCAGACGGGACGAAGTCAAATGTCGCGTTACAATAAAAAATAAAAAAACTTATAAGTTGCCGGTACCAACTAGGCCGGCGGGCGTAGTTTACTACTTGCAGTTACTTAACTGTAGTAGCAGTCGCCTCCTTTCATTGACTCCACTCCAGCTTAATATCCAGCCATCATTTAGTTATGGTATTATCTATATATAGTTTAACTTATATGTACTTTATAACTTACCTTTCTTATTTTCTATGTTGCACAAAATCTGTCTTTCTAGGACCAAAATGAAATATGCACTGAATTAAATTTAGTTTCGTTGTTTATCTGGCTTCTTAGATACTTATATAACAAAGAGTTCAGGGCTTCGACGGGTCAATTTGATAACAATAAAGATTCATAACAAATATTATATTTGCACACATCACTAGCAAAGCGTCTTAATTATGTTTAAGGCGAGGGAGATTCGGGCTATATTACGCGGAATCTTCATTAGAAGAGTCTACAATACAAGTTAAATGCAATATTTATCCCAACTGAATCTTGACATACGGTCTTCCATTATGAGGAACAGCAAGCTATACCAATATCTTGATTATATTAAGAGTCCAAAACGCCTCTAAGGGATGCTGCTAACTGAACTTGGTTTATAAAAAACGATGGGCTGCATAATCATTTGCAAATGTTTTTTCTTTATTATTATGACTCGACATATGACAACACCCCGCCTGATGTTAAGCTGGAGTGCGGTCCATGAATAAATGTTCCTGCTACTGCAATTCAATAACTGTAAGTAGCAATCACATGCACTATGCCGGCCTAGTTGGAACTGGCAACTTACAAGCTGTTCCCAAAACGCGTCTAAATTACTTCACGGTCTGTTTAGCTGTAAGTGGTGGGACTACCCTGGATCGGCAGACTGGGCACTACTACTACTCTTAAAATTCGTTACGCCGACTCGCTATGTAAAGTAGGGCTTCCACTACCTATTCCTTATATGTCACGTGGCGCATCGACCGTACTAACTTGGAGCACTTGTTTTATTTATTGTGACTCGACATATGACCGCAACCCGCTTAATGGTAAGCAGAAGTTTGGTCAATGAAAGCAGGCGAGTGCTACTACAGTTAAAAAAGTAGCAGTCACATCCACTATTCTGAATAAGGCGCGTTTCAACTGTTTATATAAAATATACATTCTACTTTTCATTTTTTATTGTGAAACCACATATTACAACATTATGTTAATCTAAAGTGAGGTTCATGAATAATGGTTAATTAAATGCAGCTATCCGTCTACCACTCTTGAAACTCCTTTGTGGCCGTACTTTTTTGAGACTCGACATTTGACCTCGGCTTGCAAAAGGAATATTAGGAGCGCCAACGACTGATAAAACTGATTCAGTTTACGGTTGGCTCAGTTGCCGTTACTATGCCAGGCAAAGGTATTTTTTCACACTTCGCTCGAAGGATCCGATGTTTTAGAATAAGGAGAACACATATGATGGCAATGCTTTCTACTTGTCGATTGTTTTACAATGAAACGACGTGCCAAACATAGTACGGCTACGAATTCGGTCAACAGAATGCCGATGCTTCCCCCGGCCTATGCGAGATTAAAAAAGATGAGGAAAGAACAAGGTTTAGGATGAGGGTTCAATGCATTACATCAAAATTTAAGGCGACCGTGGTGTGTTCGTGTTCGTGCTCTCCACAAACTGGAGAGCACGAGTTCGAGCCCACCCACCGGTACCAATGTATCTTTGATATATGTACTTTGGTTGTACTGTTTCTATGATACAAGCACTTTAGTAGCTTAGTATAGAAATGTAAATAAAAAAATATATATATAAAAATGCTTAAAATATCCAGTGAATGTCTTTAGCGCCTTAATTATTATTAACATACACTTATATAACATTTTACATACACTTATATCTAATATAAAATTTAAAGGCACTCGTACAATTTCTTATTATTTTAGCAGACGAAGTAATAGATTTGTTTAATAAATTAGTCAGCCCCTTATCGTCGTAGAAAAAAAGAAGCATCTACCAAATGGAAAGAAAATTTTAATATCTTTAAGTAGTGATGATACAGCCTCTCTTCTGTTGTATAGACTTGCAAAGTAATCTTGGGAAGCCGCACAGATATCTTACAAATCTTGCTTTGGTCATCGTATCCCTTTCTTGCAAATAGAAATATTTTCTTTAGCAGTAAAAGTTCGAATGCAAAATTTGTATACGTTCGCCCTTATTTGCATTGTATACTTACAAACTCACCAAATATTTTTGATAATTTATTAATATTATAGAACATCTAAATGATTATGAAGGAGGTAAGTCACCTAGCTCGTATAACGGATGGCCGAAAAATTGTTGGGGCCGAAAACCAACAAATGCAAACACAGCGTAGACTGTTTGATGTAGATCGCATTTAACGGACCACTGTGTGGAGATCGCTGGGGGAGGAGAGGCTATGTCCAGCAGTTGTGAATTTGATGTAATGTGATGTGAATTTTCATATTCAATTTTTATTACGTTACTATTATATACATAGTTTTATTTTTATATACATATATTTTATATTATTGTGGCTCAACATATGACAGCACCTAGTCTGATGTTAGGCTGGAGCACGGGCCATGAATGGAGGTAACTGCCAATACAATAAATAACTGTTAGCAGTCACATCCACTATGCCTGGTTACTTACGAGCTGATCTTGTAAGTGGTACCTCGTATCTCTTTAAAATTGCATATTCCATGGATAATAATTATTTATTTATTTTAATTTACATTTCAATACTAAGCTACTAAAGTGCTTGTATCATAGAAACAGGACAACCAATATATATCTCAGATACACTGGTACCGGCAAGTGGTTTTGAACCCGTTCTCTCAGTTTGCGTAACCATTGCACGCCACTACACTACACCACACCATGCATTGGAATATTCCAAAAAAGCAAATCAAACTTTATTGTAAATATAACACTATCGCTTAAATTTTCTGCTCAAAAGTTATCAGGTGAAATACATTACAAATAAATAAAAGTAAGTCAAAACATTTTTTTAACAAACATTTATTGACTCATGAGATGATTGATAACTTCTTGGTGAACTTCTGCGAAAAGGAGATCAATGTTGATGGTCCTGCAATTAAAGAATACAAAATAAAATTAAAAATATCTAGGAATAGGAACAGTTTATAGATTTGTTTTGTTGTGATGCGACTTCCGACCTCGACTTGCCTGATGGTAAGTCGAGGTAAGCAAAACCGACTTAGTTCACGGTTGCCTCAGCACCATCGCTATGCCACGGTTGCCTGGCCATCGGCCAGAGATGCTCTTTCTTCGCTTGAAGAATCAAAGAAGAAATATAGTCCATGGACGGACATACAGGTAAAATACTTCATTGGATCAAAAAATCTACAATTGTGTCGATGTGGAAAACCAATGGATTCTCGGACACCACGGGCTAATGACGGTAATGACTATTGGGCCGTGGAAACTTGGCAGGTCTCTGGTGTGCGTATAACTTGGGATGCGACATGTGTAGACGCATCTCACATCCAGGCGACCTCGTTATACGCGGGAAGTGCGGCGATTTCTGCTAAGAACCTCAAGCTGCGCAAATAAGCCAACCTCAGTATAAGGTACGAGTTTGCGCCGTTTGGTTTATTAACGATGGGCCCTTGGTGACCCAGACGGAGCTAGACGGAGAAGTCTGGAGACAGGAAGCCTGGCAAAAATATATATCAACGTATTAGCCTCCGTATACAAAGAGGAAATGTTGCCAGTCTTCTTGGGACTATCTCTAGAAGATTTTCCTTTTATTAATAATTTTTAATTATTCTTAATTTAATTAAGTTATTTAAGTTTAATTATTCTACTTTTTGTGTATAAGCTACGAAATTATAAATTGAAATATGTAGGTAATAAATTTGGTATTTTCTTATTCTAAATCACAAAATTGATTTGCCAATTTTAATACAATTCTAACCTTATCCAGCATGATGTTCAAGATGTTCTTGATCATACTTGCCATGTGCTTCATGCGCATGATCATGGCCCGCGAGTGAGTGGTCATTGTGAAGTAAAAACTTTCCGTCATTGGCGGGTGAAAACTTTTCGTCATTGGCGGGTGAAAACTTTTCGTCATTGGCGGGTAAAAACTTTTTGTCATTGTCGAGTGAAAACTTAGCGTGTCCATCGGCTTGGTGTTCATGATCATCAGAGCGGCGACGGCGATGCTGTAATTTATTTATTCATTAAGATTCGTTAAATGGATTAAAATCTGTAGGAAAACCATAACATTTTAATTAATCTAAACTAGAAAATACTGGATTTATCTCATGTAAAAAGACAAATATTTGAAAGATTAGGATTGGATCTTAGAAGACCTAGTTTATTATAATGACCTAATGACTAATGTTAACAAATAAGAATTACCTGGTGTCCGGCTTCGTGTCCGTGTTCATCATGTTCGTGACCATCATGATCATGGTGACCTTCTTCATGACCGTGTTTATCATGTTTATGGCCATCATGATCGTGGTGACCTTCTTCGTGTCCATGCTCATCATGTTTGTGTCCATCATGGTCGTGGTGACCCTCTTCGTGTCCATGCTCGTCATGTTTGTGACCGTCATGGTCATGGAAACCAAGTCCTTCGTGGCCCTGATATTTAAAAAAAAATTAAAAAAAAATGATGATGTTAAAAAGAACATGGAATGACAATGAAATAAGTTCGTTTAAAAAAAAGTAGTAAAAAATACTTACAGGTTCTGTCGGCGCTCTGAAATGAAAAAGAAACAAAATTTAAATAAAGTTGTAACAATATTACACATTAGTTTCAAGTCTCTATTCTCATCATGGGTGTGCAGAACTACTAAAAATATATAAAAAATATTACTTTTGCGACAGTAAAAAGGTGAAGCTTAGCTATCATATGTATAGAATTTGACGACAGGCGTGGCCGATTGGTTAGCGATTAGTTTGTTGTGCGTAAAGTACCGGGTTCGATTCCCAGTCGGAGAAAAAATTGTTTTATAGCTTTTATTTGTAATATTTATTAAACATAGTAAATATTGCAAATACTTGTTTAAAAACGGACGGATATTTGTTTCGGGTTATCAAAGAATGGTATGCAGTGCTACCTAGTCTGCCAATCCGGGGTAGCACCACTACTTATTACAGACCGTGAAGTGATTTAGTCGCGGGATCAGCTTGTAAGTTGCTGGTTCAACCAGGCTGACATAGTAGGTGTCACTGACATAGTAGGTGTCTCTGCTTATACCTGTGACACTTTGATTTAATTGATTCATTAAATAAAAAATTTAATATTGTGGAAAGTATAAAAAATGTATATTATTGAATAAAGAGATACTTACGAATACGCCATAACAGCCAAGGCCGAAATTAGGGCCACAACTAAAAACGACTTCATATTCTGAAATAAATTTAAAATACTTTGAATAAACTTTTTAGTACAAAAAAAAAACAAATCTAATAGATTATAAAATAGAGCCAACAATAGAATAATAATTTATTTAAATATAAATTCCTACATAATTTATTTTAATATTAAATAATAATAAAATTACTAACAATAAATACGGTAATACGTTCACAAGAAAACTTTACAAATCGCACCTCAATGTCGTTTCCACCGTATTTATAATGACAGCATGAACCTCAAATGAACCTCGTCACAACATTTTAAATTTCTTTATCAGACCAGTTCGATGACATTTGACCTTTTTTGTTGTATAATATTTAATAATGAAATCATAACAACAAACAACTCCATTTAACAGGATCAGTTGATCCATTTAATTATTAACAATTTCCGTAATGTACCTACTCTTATAATAGTTTAGTTCATTTGTTAATACGAAAACACATTAAAGATGTTTCTTTAAATATAATAAATAGCTAATTTTAGATTATTTAAATGTGCATTAGTTACCATGACAATCTTAATATTGCTTTTATTCTTATTGATAAATTTTAATACGTCGTTGTGTATAGTATTTTATGTCAATAGCTAAACAAAATCTTAGTCAACATGGCTGCAATCGTTTAAAAGTACTGAAACGTGTACTGCCAATTGAAATTGTTAAAAAAAACTAGACGTTCATCTCATTCGCCGTTGAACTTGACTTCCTTTTATACTCGAAAGTCTAATTTAAGTTATTTTATTCATACAGTTTGCGAACGTAGTAAAAGTTTGTAATAAAGGGCTGAGATGTTATTAGAAATTTTTATTCAATTTCCTCAAGATTCGAGTCGAGCGTATTACTTGTAAATAGAATTGCGGACCGATTTAAAAGTTTCTGATGAAGTGGACTTCGAAAATAGCATTATAAATTCAGCACTTTACAATCACAGCAAGTTTGCTGAGGCGTAAGAAAAAAACGTTACCTGCGAGCTCATTCTAACTTTTCCTATTTTTCTGCGTTAATTTTCCCTGAAACCACTTACACTTTACAACAATTCTTACTGGGTACAATTCTGCTCGGATCTTAGAGTTGTATTTTATATTACTTTTCTTATCTAGGTTGTATGCATTAAGTCACAATCATAAAGCAATGGATTGAGGGTCGTCTCTGAATGGCAGGATTTTAAAAACAAATTCATTTAATAAAAATCACGATAAGAGTTGAGCTGGTGCTTTAAATGCTGAATCGTGTATTATTTAACTTATTCATTTTAAATTTAAATAGGAAAAAAGGTAACGGAGAAACTTAAGTGCAGAAGTAGTAACAAAGTTCAGCAATGAAATGTTAAGGATGAATAAGTTAATTGGCCCCTGGAGCGTATCGGGCCGGGGCCTCCTGTGGCACAGAGGAATGCATTTAAATTGGATTTTAAGAGTAGAAATCACCAGAGGCGCGCTCCGCCTCTCTCAGCCTTGTTAGAGCCAATCTCAAAGTTTACGTAAACGAATAAACCTCCACGGTGAAACTGAATTATTGGTATCAACTCTTGAATAAATCGAATGCTATTTTTCTTTTCACTAAAGGATTTTTATTTATTGTTTATTTAATTAACTATATATATTTAAATATTATGTATTATTGTCTACTGAATTTATAATTAGATACCAATATTTACTCTAGATCCTTTAGACACAGGCTTGTGAGGGGGCTGTGTGCTGTCCAATTTTGTTTAAATAAATAAAACTATTTAAACAAAATTGGATTACACAGCGGTCAGTCCCTTATTACTCGTATGATTTTTTAACTGCATTTATACTATTTATTCATACAAAATAATAAACTGATTATATTAAATTAGGGTGTTTTCCGACCAAATGGGTCCTCAAGAAAGCTAAGTAGCCTAGTCCCCATAACCACAGAACCTGTATAAAGAGAATTGTGCATGTGAAGGGAGTTGTGTAAGGATCGTGGTAAGTGGCGCTCGATTGTATCTGCCTATCCCTGAGGGAAAAAGGCGTGACAATTTGATTGATTTGATTACATTAAATTAATATTAAATGTGTTGTATAAATTGTATTTTAGTTTGCTTATAAACATTCAAAATTCTATACATATAATTTTAATCAATGACCCTTGTAAAAGTGGAAATTAATTTAGCAAAAAGGACGAAATCAAATCTCATTAACTTTCCCCCCTTGTTTGTTCAATGAAAAAGTCAGAAAATTATTTGAACGCTACCAAACTTTTTCATAAGCAATTTTTACATTAATAATTAATTTTTATAACATATTTTTTTAAATTAAAATATTAATAAGCATTACTTACTTATATCCGTACAAATTTATTAAATTAACATAAATAAAATTTTATTAATTTTGGGAGATTTATTAACAAGAGAAAATATTTGACTTTTCGTTGATTTATTCTTATACTCGTAATAATGAAAATAAACGCTGATGTAGAGTATTAATTACATAATAGATTCTCATTAGGAGCTTAATGATAGGATCATTTACAGAAGGCACGTGGGTCATCTTTCAAGTCAGCAGCGCATTACCTACTGTTAATGGGGATGAGGCGCCCATTGCTTTGAAGGCACCAACGTATGAAATTAAAACTTAGGATCAAAATTCATATACAAAGTTATATATTCGTATACGGTTCTTAAAGCAGTGTTTCTCGTGAATACGCCGTTGTAAATAAAATAAAATCCCGGTTTTCTCAGTCGTCGTCACTCTTGGACCTCCTCTTGCTTATCATCAGGCGGGACGAGGCCAGATGTCGTGTCACAATAAAAAAAAATGTA
This sequence comes from Tinea trinotella, assembly GCA_905220615.1. NCBI lineage: Eukaryota > Metazoa > Arthropoda > Insecta > Lepidoptera > Tineidae > Tinea > Tinea trinotella. The sequence continues at coordinate 7,631,701 of HG992310.1, forward strand.
CAGATTTGACTGATATTAATAACAACAAATATTTTACTGAACTATTTACTAAACTGTATTACAGATGTTATTTATTTATCAATCTGTCAAATTGTCACGCCTTTCACAGGGCTAGACAGAGACAATGAGGCGTCACTTGCCACGATCCTGATACAACTTCCTCGCGCCCCTCACATCCACAGCTCTCTTTATGCAAGGATGTCTGGTTTGGTCAAAAAACACCCTCCTGGGTCTGTTTCGTTAAACTCATCCATCCACAACAGATTTTTATAATCCTTTCGTCAATCTACTTTCACCCATTCTTTCCATGTGGCCAAACCATCCAAACATAATATAAATAAATATTTATTTACATATTGATTTGTACAAAATACACCAAAGGTCGTTTTAAAAGTCTGCTTTGAAGTCTAAAGGCTTTCTCTGCCAGTCTACCAGTTGAGTTATGCAGAGAGAGAAGTGCATAATATAAATAAATATAAAACATGGAATATAAAAATATGAATACACATATAGTACTCGTATTAAATAGAAATAAATGAATGCCAGCCCTACTTGTAGGAAACTCAATGACTTCACATTTAGTGTAATAAAGATGGACAACGATACCCAGAAAACTTGCAGGATGTAGGTTTTTCTTTGTTACGCATTAATATATGCCCTACTAGGATTTATTCGGGTCATTGGAGACTTCTCCCAATGTTTACAAACGTCCACTAAGATTCTAGTACATATTATAATTTACATTTACATTTCAATACTTAGCTAATAAACGACCTTGTATCATAAAAAAGGGACGCTAGAAGTATATATCAAAAACACATTGGTATCACATTTGAACTGGGAGTTCATGAATTGCAAGTGCTTTTATCGACCACTAGACCACGGTCGCCTACGTTTTGTTTCATAGGTTTAGGTTGTTTTATAAAATATTAGACATTAGTTGGGTATTCAGCTTTTTTAATCAATCAATCAAATTGTCATGCCTTCTTGTCACATGGATAGGCAGAGAAAATAGAGCGCCACTTGCCACGATCCTTACACAACTCCCTCGCTTCCTTCACATTCATAATTCTCTTCATACAAGCTCTAAGCTTTTTTTAATTATTGGTATAATTCTCGATTAAGGATTCGACGTAGAGGAACTACTGTGTCGTTCTTTGTTTGTACAAAACCATTTATATTTTATAAAACATGAAAAAAATTACAAATTATAAATTGATTTTGGTCTGTTTGCTTTTGTGAGAATGTATTACTAACTTACCACAGACGCCCATAACTAAAAATGTGCAATCTCATGGTACCTATATATGTGCAAGTAAGTATCTATATATAAACCACATCCTCACAATAAAATATAAAAATTGAAAATAAAATGCGGATAAAAGCGATCAAGTACCGTGAAACCATATTTTCAAGCGCTTGTCTCGTGAGAAATACAAGTACAATGGAATTGTTGAATTGTTGTGAGAGGTGACACGATGCACCCGCGACACCGCCCGTTCACATCTACGGATACATCTCCAGACAGCTTGGGGATCTAGTGGCCTTCCTTCCTTATCTCCTATACAACCAGACGAGAGATTAAGCCAATCTAGAGCACAAGGTTCCTCTAAAACTCATGAATTATAAACAAGTTTGGAACTCAAAAGTTTTCGCTATTATTAGTTAATATTTTAGAGTAGTTCCTTTTGTTTATCTTAATATGTATAAGTTTTCTGTAAGTGTGTTCGTCGCCTTAATCTTCCTAAACGGCTAGATCGATATGGATGAAATTTTGTGTGTATATTTCAATGGATTCCTGGATAGTTTGATAACACAACTGGACATGGTAATCGGCGGGTCGACTGTGGGTTTGTCACTAAATTTGATTTGCTGACCAATTGTCAACATTATATAGTTTTGGGCGGGACTTTTTATTGCCTAGCTATATAGAATAAAAGTTATCGGCCTTTCATCTATGATAAAAGACTTGGAAGAAAATAAGAATTAAATAATTTAGACATGAAGACCATAGTAAACAGTGAGGTATACAAAAATGATGACTCAACCGTAGATTCGTTAGAAGTAATGATTGAAAAGCAAAATTTAAAAAAAATGTTAATTATAAAATATCATATGTTATGTGGCGCTGTTTTACCGAGCAGGACGACGTCTGCCGGATCCGCTAGTTTATTATAAGTGTAAATTAAATTCACTTTTCCATATAACTATGGAAAAGTTTTGTTATAGTTAAATGAGGAGTTACATTAGACACTCGTATAAGGAAATATTAACGCGAATAAAATTTCCAGCACGTATTGACGTCAAGTAGTAATTACTATTTTATCACTTAATTGGTAATTTCTTTACAAAATTATTCCTCTACTTACACATTTAAAATATTCCTCTGAAGACCCATAAAATAATAATTTGTATTATTATCTACTTAAACACAGCCGAAATGTGAATTTAATAAAGATAATTAAGAAATAAGTTGTTTACTCAAACAGGTACGAATAAAAAAAACAAATGTGGAAATTTATTTTATAACATTACTATATTATTTATTAAGTGGTAGGCAGACAGTTATGTGTCAAGAATAAGGTCATTGGCCTAGTCTGCAGATCTGGGTTAGTATCGCAAGTGTACAGACCGTGAAGTGTCTTAGACGCGTTTGAGAATGAGCCTAAAAGTTTCCGGTTCCAACTGGGCTCACATAGCAAATGCGATTGCTACTTGCAGTTGTTTAAATATTAACAGTCATAAACCTCACTCCAGCTTAACATCAAGTAGGTTGCCGTCATATTTTGAGCCACAATAAAAAATAAAATCTCTTGAATATGAAGTAACAGACAAACCGTTGTGATTTTTTGTTACCCATCCACTAACTTGACCCAACTCTGTCCACTTAACTTGAATAATGATGTGCGAAGAAAAAGGATATGTGAGGTGAACCGGTAAAATTCCAGCGACCCGCGCAACTTGCTCACATACACAACATATGACGTGAATATACAACTTTTATTTTTTGACATTTCTAAACTAAGCAGTGATAACATTTGGCACTAAGACGAGGTTCTTAGCTGTTGGTTTTTTGAAAAGCTCATAGTCGCTCAGTGGGCAATGGAGAGAGCTATGCTTGGAGTATCTTTGCATGATAGAATCCGAAACGAGGATATTCGTCGAAGAACCAAAATTACTGACATAGCTCGTAGGATTTGCAAGCTGAAGTGGTAATGGGCTGGCCACATCGCTCGAAGAACCTACAAGCGATGGGGAAGAAAGGTTCTTGAGTGGAAAACACAAACCGGAAGAAGCAGCGAAGCTGACGTCATAGTAAAAGTCACAAAAACCCGGTGAATGCAACTGGGGTAATGTCGTTCGAAATGGCGTTCTAGCGCTCCTGTACGAGTATAGCAGCGCCGAGCGGCTAGCGGTCAAGCGTCTCTCTGACCAACAAACTCTCACCAGAATACTGCAGTTCACTTGGATGCTACTATCCCTAACCGCATCCACAACCCCAACACAACTGGTGTTAAACAGCTGAAAACCGGAAGTGTCCTGTCCCACACTCTGCATATCATAGAAACCGGACGATGCAAAGTACATATATCGAAGATACATTGGTACAATGTATTGGGCATTGGTACAATGTAAACATTGGTTTTATTCTCTTTATTGATTATAATTTATAAATATATCTTCAAAGTCATAATAGTGTGTTTATACGTTTATTTTATTTTACTTATTTTTATAATAAAACGTGTTACCTACTATTAAAACGAATTTTGTCGATTTTAATGATTCTGTTTGTGTCTTTATATTTGCACATTATTATTTTTATTTTCAATTTTGTTTTATGGAATTTTCCATAATGAGTGTTATTGTTTAGCGAGTTTGACTATTTGCATGTATACATCACTATGCCGGCCACTGTGTAAATACACACTAATTACATATTGGCCGGCATAGTGATGGTGAATGATGCAGCCGTGAACAAACTCGGTTTTCTCAGTCACTCTTGGACCTCCTCCTGGGTATCATCAGGCGGGTGGAAATCAGATGAGGTGTCACATGAAAAAAAAATTATCGCATACATTTTTAAGTTGCAATTGCTAACCAGCCTAAGTATTAAGTATTTTTTTATTGTGACTCGACATATGACAGCACCCTGCTTTAAATTAAGCTGGAGTGTGGTCCATGAATGTATGTCACTGCTACTACAATTCAGAGTTATTGAATCACATCCACTATGTCGGCCTAGTTGGAACTAGTAACTTACAAGCTGATGCCGAAACACGACCAAATCACTTCACGGTCTGTATACTTATAAATGGTGATACTATCCCGGATCGGCAGACTGGGTAACACTGCCTACCACTCTTTGATAACCAGACCCGAATCAAATATCCGCGCCTTTTTTATTAACAAATATTTGCAATATTCAATAAGATTATTAAATATTGCTGCAACCGGGAATCGACACTAAGACTTTACGCGCAACAACCAAACGCTAACCATTCGGCCACGCTTGTCTGTGACCTGTCGTATATTCTTAATTAAATGAATAATTATAATCTGCTTTTGTTTCATCATCATCATCAGCCAGAAGGCGTCCACTACTGAACATAGGCCTCCCCCTTAGAACGCCATTTCGAACGACAATATGCCAGTTGCATCCACCGGTTATTCGTGACTTTCACCATGTCGTCAGTCCACCTAGTGGGAGGCCTACCTACGCTGCGTCTTCCGGTTCGTGGTCTCCACTCTAGAACCTTTCTTCCCCATCGGTTGTCGGTTCTTTAGGCTTTTGTTTATCTTTCATATAATTAACTAATTATAAGCTGTATAGCTCTTTAAACTAAATAAAGATCCAATAGTAAAGAACACTTTTTTACATATATATTTTATTCAATCAATTAAATTGTCACGTATTTTTTCTACAGGGATACGCAGAGACAATGGAGCGCCATTTACTACGATCCTGACACGACTCCTATCCTCACATCCACATATTTCTTCATACAAGCTCTACGGTTATGAACACTAGACAATCCATCTTTCTTGAGGATGTCTTCGATTTCGTCAGAGAACCCTCCTGAAATATTTGAGGGTAAAAAATAAACCCTTTGTTTACATAAATGTTATGTTTAAAGCGAGTTAAACGCAACAATCACGCTCAAAGCGTGCTCACTGTTTAATCAATTCGATTATAGTTCAAAGGGTTCCATCCTTTACAGTAGAGTCCTTGAATGAAAACATAAATTCCCATTTTAATATAACCGAAACCTTTTTCCTATATAATTACAATGAAAAGAATATTCTAGACAATTTGTGTAAGAGCTGCACTCGTACTATATTAGGCCATTGGTGATGAAGGAAGTTGCACCTGTGCCGTTTCTCATAAACCTGATAATCACTAGAGGCGTTATTGTTACTACCGGGTGGTACGCGAGGGCACCTCTGTAGTTGCGGTGCGTAACACCGTGTAAAGAAAACGGCTTTCTTTACGAGCTATTCCGCTGAGCCAATATTTCTCCGCGACAGTGCGCGCGTTTATAAAATAAAACGAAAAATTCCGACGCTCCTTCCCTGCGGTCATGAAAATCATAAGAGCCTAGATTTTATGACTTATTGGTATGAAGAGCATTCAGTATTGTAGTTAATTTCTAATTAAAGTCGTTACAATTTTGTGTATTAAATACCCAAGTAGCACTTAAAACCTCATTGTTTGGCATAATTATGTATCGAATGAATAAGCTGGTAAGTGGGAGTGCTTGTCGTATGTTCGCTCTCTCGACAAGTGCTTGACAAAATACTCTGCCAATTGTGTCGGAGTACCGCCCTCAATTGTTTTACATGAAAAATGGCCTATACGGGATTGTTTGCGAACAAATGCGTACCGCGCGGTTCATTACGCTTTGTTTTTGGGTAAGTAAGGTAAAAAAGAGTACGAGGAATTTATTCTAAAAATGTTACCGGTACTTTTAAACTAAGTACTCTTATCCGGCATGAAAGTATTGAGTGTATTGTTTTGTGTAGTACAAAAATAAAACTTATACGACTTGAGATAAAACTTGCATTTCTATCTTAAACAAGAAAATATAAAATCCATCGACTCATCTTCTTTTATAGCATCTTTTTAGTGACAATCCGAGAATTCGTGGAATGATACGAATATTTTCCAAGAGCCGGAATAGACGATGGAAATCATAACAGTCGAGATTTTACTGCTCACCATTGGATTGGAAGTGGGTGGCAAAGATTGTTTTCCAGTTTTCCTTCGGATTGAGGCGATAATAACAATGCCGTCATTTCCTCAATCTAACTTCTTCAATATTGCGTACCACTTTGATTCGCAGAGTTTTTTTTTATAATTCAAGTTTATTCTTTGATTTATTGCCTTTTTTTATGTTCCTTATTTTTTTATTGTGGCTCGACATATGACAGCACTCCGCCTGATGTTAGGCTGGAATGCATTCCATGAAACTACTAGTAGTTAAATACTTACGAGTAACAGTCGCATCCACTTTGCCGGTCTAGTTGAAACTGGCAATTTACAAGCTGATCCCTAAATGCGACTAAGTCACTTTACGGTTTGTGTACTGTGGCTACTACCCCAGATCAACAGATTAGGCTACACGGCCTACAACTCTTAAACAAGCATATCTGGAGCAATTAACCGCATTTTTTCATATTCAGTGATATTCTAAATAAAAAAATACATATAATATTAAAAGCTTCAAAACAAATCTTTGCTACGACCGGAAAACGAACCCGGGACTTTTAGCGTAACGGACTGTGCTAACCAATGCGCCAATAAAAAAACAGGTATTTTTAACGACATAATACATTTTATTTTGTACATGCTTCGTTATTTTTCCTGGTAATTTTCCCATTAGCGAATGTTTAATTTTGGTGATAGAGAAGAAAAAATATAATAACAAAAACATGATAAAATTTGATATGGTCAAATAGGTTGCAACAATATCGATAAATAATGTCGAATTTTAATTTAAAATATGCACGAGTATGGAAACAGTATTATCACGTCCTATTTTGTTTTCAAATTTTCCTATTTGTTTATAATAATAAATATGATTGTGTTAGCAATTAGACATGGCTTTATTCGTCACACCACAATCACTAGGTAATATCAATTACAAGTTCAACTTTTACTTTAAGACGATCGCGGAAGGCAATTTTGACGATCCCCGTATTAATCAATCAATCAAACTGTCACGCTTTTTTCACAGGGATAGGCAGAGATAATGGAGGGCCACTTGCCACGGTCCTGATACAACTCTCTCGCTTCCCACAGAGATTCTAACAAATATCTTCATAAAATATCTACGGTTATAGACAGTAGGCAACAGCTTTCTTGAGGATGTCTCCAATTGGTCGGAAAACATTCTTCTAGGTCTGCCTCGTTTAACGCATCCATCCACATCAGATTTATAAATTCCTTTCGTCAATCTACTCTCTGTCATTGTTTTCATGTGCCCAACCATCCAACCCATTCATTTGTCAATTCTTGTCACTACACCTTCTTTAAAGCCACATCTATCGCGACCACCGTATCGGAACAAATATTTGTTTCGTAGTATTTATATATAATATACATATAATAAATAATATTTATGTTCCTAGAATTTAAATTAGGACAGATTTAATTGTCAGTATGTCCTACATTGCCTATTTTGATGTATTCTTAAGAAGGGTTAACTGATAGTTGGTGGTCATTTGCCGATCCAAGGTTTTTAAGTGTCAGACCGTGAAGTGACTCAGTCACGTTTCGGTATAAGCTTTCAAGTTGCCTGTTCTAACTAGATGTGATTGCTACTTGTGACCTGGCTTTTGATCTCGACTTGCCTGATGGTAAGCAAGGGGAGGTCCAAGAGCGCCAACGACTGAAACAACCGACTCACTATGACAACTAAAATGTACTACAATTTTATATAAATACCTAACTGTGTACCTGTGTAACTAAATGTATAAAGTTATTTCAATAGTTGATCAACATTATGATGTCGTGGTTGGATATAGATAGGAACTATCACAAACTTTTTGGCGTAGGTGTGAACGTAACAACAGTGAATATGAAACTTGAAAGCAAATCTGATACAATCATTTAGGTGGGAATAGGGCTGAGTGGCTATTAATTAATTAAAGTCATCCCTTCGCCAAGCCTCGACTCCCCGTGGATACATTACTTAATTAGCATTCCTGATACGGTACTGGCTCGCATTCAATTTGCTAGAGACAGACGCGAGATCGATTACGTGCCGATATATACTCCATATCAATTATTTACAACAGCTAAGGATGAAGATGACACCTTATTTGAGATTCAGCGACAATCTTTAATAAGCAATTATTATTATCAGTATAATTATTATTGTTATATAGTTATTATGAAGTTCGTATTTATCTACTCTCGAACAATAAATAAATAATGAGCAAATAACGGTTTTTAAAACAGATAATATATATTTTTAGTCCATAGTTGAATTTTAGTTGATTGCCCCTGACCCGGAGTAGTACCACTACTCTTGGTACCAGTAGCAGGAGTTGAGCGAGGAATAATGGCATCCCGTGGTCGTCACAGACTATGTCTGTGGCGACAGCAATCACGCGCAGGTGATTTGCTGGAGTTTGCTGGTCTCCCATCGGGCGCGTTCCCGGGTGGCGGATAGGGAGCCGCGACGGTGTACTCCGTCGCGGTATCGGGACCCGGGCGTAGTGCACCCGGGTTCCGACGCGGACCAAAACCAGCGTGTGGGCGCCCCGGCCTAACGGCCAGCGTGGCGCAACCCGAGGGCGGTGAACTTGACACCGCCCTCACCCCGTCCTCTTCCTGTTAGCCTATGGCTACCAGAGGCGCATCGGGAAGAGGACACGAGAGGATTGTCCCAGCTGGGTGCCTGGCGCCTGGCTGGGACGGAGAGCGAGTGCGTCGCCCGGGCAATGACCGAACATTGCCTGAGCGGCGCACTACTAAGAGGTGGCGCTGCCTTGAGCTATTGCTCGGCAGCGCCAAAACTCGGAGCTCCCTCGGGCAGTGCTTTTTAGCATAGCCCGAGGTTGAGCGATTGGAGGATGCCGCAGCCCAAGCCGGGCAGTGGCAGTAAGGGAGAGACGTGCAACCGTTTCCGCACGTCTCTCCCAGAAAGAGGGGCCCGCTCGTCGTGTCAGCAATGTCGCGACTGAGCGGGCCACATTGTTAGTTGGGGCCCGAAAGGGCCAACGTCGGCGGAGTTACGCGGGTTTGCTAACGCGATACCAGTGCTCCGCCGATGACGGTTTGTGGAAACGGCGTGGGAGGTTTTAGCCGGTGAAAGCCCGGCACCTCGGCTGGTAGAGCTTTCCTCCCACGTTAATAAAAAAAAAAAAAAAAAAAGGAATAATGGCATAACGATCATCCCGGTTTTTAGATTTCAAATGTATGCGAGATGTATCATCATTTGTGGCAGAAAAAATTACACGTGACCGGAGATCGAACCCAAACTGTCGCCTAAAGCGCGACGAATCTGTTCTGACGTTATTCTGACATTCTATCTCGCGTTAAAATTCTTATCCAACCAACAACGTGCAGTTCCGTGAACTGCTGGGTCCATGTCGCGTACGGCAATATGTTAAGGCCAGAAGAAATAATCTCCACTTTGCAGTTGATATAGTTGTAAATTAACGTGCCTCAGTTAATTTACAACTATATCTTAGTATTCTTCTTATTAATTTTTAGCATAATCAAATTATTATTATTTCAATACACGGTTATTTGTGTTGAATCCAGTTATATCGCAAAGGCAACTAATAGAAATAGTCGAATATCGTGATGGCGACGAGGCAATGTTCGGTTGAATATTTTCTTTTTGTCGTCGGCGGTTTTGGACTTCCCTTCAATAATAAAAAAATAAATCACGAGTTTAATATTTTCTTAAATTTTGCGCGAAATAGAGTTTAAATAATAAAATAATAATAAATAAAAAAATATTATGTGGCTTACTATCGCGTTTATTTTGCTTTTGAAATTACAATTTTATTTTTTATTCCGACGTTTCGAGAGCTTTGCAGCTATCGTTTCTTCGTGACCACAGGAATTAATACATTGTGCAGATATTGTATGTAAAATCAAAACCAAAATAAACGCGATAGTAAGCCGCATAAAATTTGTTTAATTTAAACGTATAGTTACAACAAATAATTAAAAATAAAACATTGATGTTTTTAGGTCTGACTTGTATTGTTTTGTTTTAACCCAAACGTTGCTATGAACTAACGTGACGTCCCTTGACACATGTTCACTTAAAAACGAACTCAATTACGGTTGATTGGAACATTTGTTTTGTTCATTTTACAGTACACTCCTTAATAAATAACAATGACAAACAATAAAATCAGGTTTAAATCTTTTATTTTGAAACGAAATCCTACTTCGACATTTCTGAGGATAAGAAAAAGGAGGTCCAAAAGCTAAAAACCTACTAAGCTTGCGGTTACTTCAGTCGTCGTCACTATGCCGGCCAGAGCTATTGTACGCTCTGCTTGAAGAGTCCAAGTTAATAGAATGAGTTGACATATAACATATAACCGGATAAAACATTATACTTCATCATGTTCGACATATAAACGTCGCGTCGAACAGATCAATACGGCTATCATTTCTCTTAACAGCATGTTTCCCCTGTAAATAAGGTTATTAATGTAAAAAAATATATAATTATTCTCTAACGAGAACTTGGTATAGTGGTAGAGCCCCCAGTTCAAAACCCACTTACCAATACCAATGTATCTTTGAAAAGGCCTATTTTTTTGGACCCGCTTGATGATCCAAGAGTGCCGATGACAAAAAAAAACTAGGCTGTTCACGGCTACCCCAGTCGCCGTCACTATGCCGGCCACAGGGGATTCTTCACGCATCACGGATTCAAGGTTATAAGATAGAGAAAACACATGTGTTGGCAAAGCATTCCACCAAAGAAACGACGCACTGAATCTTTTTTCGGTCGACAGAATGCGGATGCTTTTCCAAACCTGTGCGGGTATTACGGGTATAAAAAGACAAGGTTAAATAGTTCCTCGGAACATTCTTGGTGGTATAGAGGCGACAGAGGACGAAAAATTTCTACGATACAAGCACTCTTAGTAACTTAGTAAAGAAATGTAAAAATATCATCATCATCAGCCAGAAGGCGTCCACTGCTGAACATAGGCCTCCTCCTTAGAACGCCATTCCGAACGACAAGATGCCAGTTGCATCCACCGGTGACCACATCGCTCGAAGAACCGACAACCGATGGGGAAGAAAGGTTCTAGAGTGGAGACCACGAACCGGAAGACGCAGCGTAGGTAGGCCTCCCACTAGGTGGACTGACGACATAGTAAAAAAATATATAAACTAAATGCGAGTACAATATCAACATAAACGGTAAGAGTAATTTATCTGGGCAATTCTCCAAATCCAATCTTAGTGCTCAATGTTACGAGGTGCAAACTTTTACGCAGGTACTTCCCTTGGAAGGCTCATTACTCGCAGCAGGCTTTACTAATGCATTTTATGGCCGTGAATAATATTTGCGAGGAACAGGTGAGTGTGAAATGAAAGCGAATATACCATCGAGGATTTTTAAGATTCTTTTACGAAAGATTTACAATTGGGGGTTTATAATGCCGTAAATTTTAAGGTTAATATTATTTATGGTCCAAATATCTATACTTATGAGATATAAAACATATTTTAGTCTAAAAGAAATTCTATATTCAAAAAGGTAACAAGTACGATGGTAAACTAGACTGCGATCCATCAATGGAAGCGACTGCTACTACACTTGGATAACTGCAAATATTACGAATAGTCTATTCACTATGCGGGCCTATTTAAACTCAGCAACTTTGCAACTAATCCCGAACCGCGACTGAATAACTTCAAGGTCTGTCCAAGCCGAAATGAAGCGCCCCTCCACAGCATTTAAGCACACGTGCGACTATAAAATATGGATGCAACACACCGAAAATGCAATTGTAATTGGTTATTCAGTTGCTGGTTAGACACAAAATGAGGCACACGATGATAAAGTATAGTAATATTTGTAATCACACATTTAAATAAACTAATAAAGTGGAGGGGCGCGTCATTTATAGTTACACAAGCTATACCCACTTTTGACGTTGTTTACTTAGGCTTTATATCCTAAGTTAAATAACAAATACTATAAATTACTACAACAAAATTGTATTCAAAGCAAAAAAAGCCTACCTATTTTATAATCCGTGTATTAAGAGTTATACCAGCTAAGGGATTTGGAATGTGTTTTTCCTTATTTTCGCCGGGCAGAACGTCCTAGCCTGCTATCCTTAGGGATTGTACCGCGAAAAACCCCCATAAATATTTCTTACAGTATTTGTATCTTCCTTGGAGTGTCGTTAGCTGAATGTTGTATTTCCACGTATTTACAACACTTCCAACAAGACATACACACACTTTTGTCTCTTTAAAATATAATGACTATTAAAACTAATAATAACTATTGTATATGGATTGCCGAATCCAACAGAGTCCTATAATCTGCGGGCCGACCCCGTAACTCAATGCAATGAGAATGGTCTTCATTTTAACAATTGCACTCCATTAATAAGCTTCAAAATTAAAATTGTGACCGCGCAACACCCTAAGACAATTTATTTTTATTGACTGTTCAAGCTCATTGAAACTCATTGTCCAAATGAATAAGAGTTGTTTTTGACATGAACAGCGAGCACGTAACTTTTTGACAATTGGGAATGAATTTCATTATCATTCACATTAAAGTTGCGCGTTCGGCCCCCTGGTGTCAAATACATTAAATGAGTGTATAAAATAACTATCTGAGCAATTCCTCAAATCCAATCCAAAGAGAGTGATGTCTCCTACCAATCATTAGGTCTACACCACATTTTTTTATTGTGACTCGATATTTGACCTCGACTTGCCGACCCAGTTCACCGTTGCCTCAATCGCCATCACAATGTCAGCTAAAAACATATATGCCTCTCCCATCATTTACTAAAGTAGTGGCAGTGCAATGGCTACGTAAGTTAAGTGGCACGGGTTCGAAACCACTTACCGGTACCAATGTTTGATTATGTACTTTGGTTGTCCTGTTTGTCATGAGACAAACATTTTAGTAGCTTAGTATAGAAATGTATAATTAAATAAAATAAAGTTCTTGTTATAAAATTTTATCAATAATTTTATATTAAGAAAGATAGTTATACACTTATATTAGTGGTTGTTAAAAAATATATTCCAAACTAGGGTCGTATCTTGAATTTTAAAAGTAGGGAACGGTGTTCGCCTGATCCCTTGAGGTAAATTGATCTTGGTTGGCTTTTAAAAAATATAAACATAATAATGATAGAATAAATTGACTTTTTTGAGTGGTTATAACAACATCAAGGTAATAGAGGAAATTCCTATCAGTTAACGCTCCTCTGGGTTATACTAATTCCCTTTTTATATTAAGTCATAGAGATCTTTTTAACACAGTTTGCCCTTGAAACGTGTTTAATTAAAATCTATTTGCGAATTTATGTTGTCGGTAACATCTAAATTTTAGATGTTACCAACAACATAAATAAATTATAACTTTACCATATAAGTTTTAAATAATTATTTCATATTATTTATTTATATATGTGCCACGATGTATGACAGCAACTCGCCTGATGTTAAGCTGGAGCTAACTGCATCAAAATCAAATCATATTTATTGCGCATAGGCCGTCCGGCTCTTACGCATTGTCAGATCATGACCAATGTCTTCACCATGATTTCGGAAGAAATCACAATAAATTCGTCAAATAAAGCCTATATGCATTTAACAAATATTAGCAAAATTAAAAATAGTAATTAAAAAAATAACATTTTAAATTGTTTTAAACACACACACAAAAAGGTATTATAAATAACAAAACCACTTTACAACCACACAACTTTGCCTTCACCATTGCTTTCACTTTCAAGCTGATCCCGAAACTTCACTTTATGGTCTGATCACTTGAAAAATTATATCTTCTATCTTATACTGTACAAGTTCTTCTTGCATTGATTTCTCACTGCTGAGGCTTCTGTCCAACGCAAAGTCTACCTTTCTTCAGCCATATGCAACAGCATCACACAGCGGCGTTACAAATATCTCATTGAGTTGATCCCTCAACGGTCACGTCGGAGGTCCTTCAAAATTCACCGCAATTGTAATTACGTTAATATTACGTTAGTTATATTAATTCAGTGAACTAGAATATATATATATATATATATATATATATATATATATATATATATATAGTACAGTAGTTATTGCTTGACTTACGATTTAACCATTTGAAATATATATATATATATATATATATATTTCAAATGGTTAAATCGTAAGTCAAGCAATAACTACTGTAATGGTTGAAAATAGATAGATATAAAAGTTTTAGGTCAAAATGGGTGCTTTATTTCAATTAGTGGCAAAATTCAGAAAGTTTTTGTGCGCAGGAAGCCATGTTATTTGTATTCATTTTCATTCATTGTTTACTTAGACTGTCCCTTCGCAAAATGTGCCTTCTTTAATATATTACTTATTTTCTTGGTAAGGATATATTTTAAAAATCTAAATGAAGTATCTATGTTATAAACTAGGCAACCTAGCTTTCTTGAGGATGTCACCGATAAAAATAGACCCAGCGTATATCTAATCTATTTTTTATATAATTTTTAAATGGATAATAAATAAAAACCACTTTAATTCTTAATATCATTGGGGTCATTATATTTTATCGCTACTTTATATTGTACCAAAAATAAATAGCAGCTATCAAACGGCGATTACACAAACTGTTCACAAGCCCATAAAACCATGGAACATCGCGAAATCTCTGACGCCGAAGAAAAATAAATAGCGAATAAACTTTAACGGCTTGCACGACAATAACATTAAAAGTGGTAGCAACAAAAGGCAGCGAATAAACTGTATTAGTCATTGAAATAAATTATATGAAGCATATAAATGTCCTTCATCTGAGGACATACTCGTAGATGGTCCGGCAATGTGCTACATCGCCATTAAATACATGGCCCATTCGGAACAATATGTCAAAACCTTTCCCTAATAGATATTTGGTGATTTTTGTATTACGTACTAAATAATGTTATTGGAACATTTATAATAAATATAGCATAAATATAAAAAATAGATTATGTATTATTGTTTTATTTATTATATATGTATTATTATGAATGGGTTGTGGGCACTAGGCAACCCAACTTAGTTGAGGATGGTCTCCGATTTGAACCGTAGAGTTCGTATGAATGGAATTGTGGATGTTAGAGAAGCGAGGGAGTTGTGTAAGGATCGTGTCAAGTGACGCTCTGCCTATCCCTGTGGGAAAAGGCGTGACAATTTGATTTGATAATATGAAACCACATTATGAAAGGTTTAATGGTTTCTATTGCGGTTCATAAATAAAGGCAATTGCGGCTATATTTAAATACTGTAAACAGAAGTCGTATCCACTTTTCCGGCCTGGTTGGAATATGCAACTTTTAACTAATCCCAAAACGCGACAATGTCACTTTAGGGTCTGTGCACTTAAAGTGGTGATCACACCCTAGGACAGTTCAATTAAATTATTAAATACTCGTATTACAAATAAATGCTAAGAAACGACTCTTTGCTTCGGAATCGGGATTCACGCGGGTCGTCAAAACAAAATGATTCTCTATTGCTTTGTGTTCTTGTTTACTCATTGTGTTATTTTTATACTGAATCGTAAAAATGACATTACACGGAACCATCTGGTATTAAAAGTGTTACATAAATCCATTTTAGGAAAGGACATGATGATTTTTGTTCGATCCCAAATCAGTATGTGATTACCGTACCTGCATCAAACATTTTACAATCGCGGCAGTTATTGTTCCCACAGTAATAAAGTTTATTGCTTATATTATTTTGGAAGGTATCGAGTTTCGAGTTTAATTTACAGTTCGCGCCGTTTCAGTTTATGTTTGGCAAAAACATCTGGCCTCTTGATTGCTTACGTTTTTATGTGCACTTAGAAATTCAAACTGCCGATGAAGTAAGTTTAGCTGGTGAAAAATTAAGGTGCAATTCTCGTGAGATAGGTACTTGTACTTTGATTTTTATCTTCCCATTTTTCATACACACCGTTGACTTTCAAATGTACTTAAACTAAACAACAACCGTGATAGAATTGAGGATTTAAAGGAAGCGAAAGTGATGTCAGGATTGTGATAAATAGTAATCCGTTATCTCTGTGAATGATTTTTTTTATTATTAAAACGCGACATCTGACTTCGATATATATATTCGCAAGGGAAAGTTCAAGAGCTCCCACGAATTAAATACCCGGATCAGTCTACGGTCGTCTCAGTCGCCGTCACTATGCCGACCAAAGGAAATTAAATGAATGGATCAAAGCGTAAGATTTCAAGTTCTTATTCAACATTAATTTAATGCCCTAATTCTCACAGAATTAAGCTGACAATGCAAAATAGAAATACTTTTCATTTTCTACTTTTTGCAATGGAGTGCGGTCCATTAAGGAGGTGCCATTTATGGACCGCACTCCAGCTTAGCGTCAAGCGGGGTGCTGTCTTATAACGTCAAGTCACAATAAAAAATATTTTTTAAAGTTAAATGTATAGGGTCACTTAGGCCAAATTTCCAATCTATTCTAAACGTTAAAGTTCATCGTATCTCCCTCGTGAAAGGAAAATCGTGTCCAACTGTCCTTTCGGGATTCTCTTGTAACCACATGCGAAGGGTCAAGTGAAAGGTTTGACCATATTACAAGCTAATTCAATTCAATGTGATGCCTAATAATATTGTAGAAATGTTCCACTTCATTGTAATTAACTCTTTTTATTCTATAAATGAAATTATATGAAAAATACAATAATTTTAGAGGTAATATTTAATCAATCAATTAAATTGTCACGCCTTGATTCCCACAGGGTAGCTTTCCATGATCTTATTACAAATCTGTATTGACGTGTGTGAAATATTTTTAAAAATAACAGGTAAATGATTCTATTAAGCTCGAGTCTTTCTGAGTGACATCTAAATCTACCCAAATGACGATACTAATGCACCAGCAACGTACCTCACTATCATCATCATCATCATCGGCCAGAAGGCGTCCACTGCTGAACATAGGCCTCCCCCTTAGAACGCCATTTCGAAAGACAAGATGCCAGTTACATCCACTGGTTATTCGTGACTTTCACTATGTCGTCAGGCCGCGTAGTGGGAGGCCTACCTACGCTGCGTCAGCCTGTTCGTGGTCTCCATTCTTAAACCTTTACCATAAGTATAAGCAATAGCAATGCAATATCGTTAAGAAATTTTGAGATCATTTTTTGCTATTAGCGCCTACCAAAGTTTTAATAGCAATTTTCTAAAATACTTCAAGAGGTCCAGCCGTTTAAGAGAAGTTATGTGACGAACATACATACAGAATAAATATATATATATATATATATATATATATATATATATATATATATATATATATATATATATATATATATATATATATAAGATAGGTTACGTACAATTTTATTTTTCAACGTCAAAACCTGAAATTCGTATAAAACAGCTTAATTTATATTCTAAAAACATTCGTACAGAAACAACACAAAGTTAGTGTAGTTGTGTTTAGTGTACAAAACGCACCTCAAACTGTTAGTTATTCTATCCGCGGCCGCGTGGTCGGCGTCCTCGTAAATCAAACTCACCATTCGCTTATGCATTATACAATTTTATTTGCACGATTTCGCTGAATACGTTACTAAAATTCACAGGTACAATGGTGGTTAAGATATGAATATCTGTTTTATTTAAATTGTTTTGAAGTCGAATAAACTATTCGTTAAAATTTTCATAGAACAAAAAATAATTCAAAATTATAATAATTCGCGGCTCATTTCATATACTAAAGGCACTCAGCACTCACATCATATACTGAGTGCCTTTAGTTAGTATATATTCACTCATAAATATTTAATTTTAATTAATTGCGAGTATTATCCGTACATATAAGTTACGATTATTAGGTAGATGTTACGATTAAAGTCGACCGTGGTGTGTGTGGTAGTGCCAATGGTTATGCAAACCGAGAGCACGGGTTCAAAACCACTTGCCGATAACAATGTAACTTTGATATATGTTTTGGTTGTCCTGTTTCTATGATACAAGCACTTTAGAAGCTTAGTATAGAAATGTAAATAAATATATTTTTTTAAAGTTTATTAGAATGTCTGTTTTAGATGAATCGGTTTAACACTGGGTCGGCAAACCACTTTGACCACTGGTAGACTACCACTTTGATTCACACTACGTTCCTTAATTTTAGAAGTGACAACATTTATTATTTGTAATATTATTAAAACGAAGGCGTTCAGAATGAAAATATTGATTAATATAACGTGTGTAACATCTTAACCTTCTTCATCTTATAGATCATCGAAGCAGAAAATTCAGTCTTGCCTTCCGTCGTCCTCTCGCACACGTGGCTGGCTGCATCTTAAATCTGCCAGCTGTGACGTTAACCCGTTAAACTCTTAATACCTTCAACATTATCGTTCTTCAAGTTAAACTACTTATTTTAATGACATGTGTGGCTTCTCAACTAAATATATGACTAGTATATTTAGTTTGTTTAATATCTAAGTATTTATGATTTAAATGTAATGAACATCGAGTGCGAGACATAAATTAGTAATGCCCGGCTATGGTTCCAGGTTTACACGATTTACTTATTTTAATTAAATTTTGTAACCGCTTGAATGAGTGTTATAAACTATAAACATTTGTACGTGTACATCGATTTAATTGTTTTGTTTGATATCACACGAATACGAATACGAATACGAAGCAAAAGATACAATAAAAAAAACAATAAAAAAGACGCATAAAATCGTTTAGTTTAAGGATTTTTTTACCTTTAATTACCTTGAATGCGCCGTTTAGGGTCTAGACGATGGGCCCTTGGGAAACTTGAGGCAAGAAGTTGTCCAAGCGGCTGACATAGAAGTCTGGAAGACAGGAAGGCTGCTAATTAGTCTTGCTATAGCTATACGAAGGGAAAATGTTGCCAGACTTCTAGGGACTATCTCTAATGGGACGTCCCTAGAGGATTGCTTTTATTTATAGTTTAATTATTATATTTATAAGTTTATTTGTGTAAAATATAAAAAGGTATAATTAAATAATATTAGATTGAATATTTTAAAAATTAAAGGTAAAGAAAGTTATTTCTTTCAGTCCTATTTAAAGTAAATTTGAATGCAATTGTACAACGAAAAAAGAACAGTTTGTCTACTCAGCGATCAAGCAATACAAAAGCATACTCTACTGCTGCTACGATATTTTACAGGCACGTGACTACGAATTTTATACAGTCGGGATACTACAGAATCTGCAACCACGCTATAGCAGGCTTAATCTTAAAACCAATTTGTGGCAGGTCAGGATAATATGTAAAAAGGTACTATATATAATTTAGATTAGGTATCTGCGCTATAGATATCTGCACTTTAATTTTTTCTTTATATTATTATTTTTTAGATAGATAATATAAATAAAAAAGTATATCATGATAGTGAGCAAGGAATAGTCCAAGAGCACCGACAACTGACAAAACTGATTCTGTTTACGGTTGCCTCAGTCGCCGCCACTATGCCGGCTAAAAATTTCACGCTTCGCTTGAAGGATCCAAGGTTAAATGATAGGGAGAACACGTGAGCTGATAAAGTATTACACTTGTCGATTATTATACAAAGAAATTACTGTAGTTAGAAAGAGGATGTAGTGACAAGGATTGATGAAGGAATGCTTCGATGGTTTGGGTGAAAGTAGATTGACGAAAAGAATTTATAAGCCTTATGTGAATGGATGCGTTAAACGAGGAAGGCCCAGGAGGGTGTTTGCCGACCAAATCGGAGACATCCTCAAGAAAGCTAGGTTGCCCAGTGCCCATAACCATAGAGCTTGTATGAAGAGAATTGTGAATGTGAAGGAAGCGAAGGAGTTGTGTCCGAGGCGCTCCATTGTCACTGCCTATCCCTGTGGAAAAAGGCGGGACAATTTCATTGATTGATTGATTGATTTAACGTCTGCCGTTTAGTTTGACTGCCGATTAGGTGGATAGAATTAGGATGCTTCTCCAGATCTGTGCGTTCCTACCTCGATAATGACAGGACATAGAGAAACAAGGGAAAATATCTTCTGAGAACATTGTCCGTGGCATAAGCAATAAAGAACGCATAGAGCCGGCATATATCTGCGAAGATACCTTAGCATCTCCAATTAGTATTATTATTAATAATAGCTTTAATATTATTAATTTTAAATATATTTTCATGACATTTCAACCCTAATCTATATTTATGCAAATGTAACGGCAAGTGAAATCATTGTAATTACGTCGGTCGTTTTTGCAACAATGTTTTGGGTGACTCATCCCTGAAATCACCTGGCATTACTGTTGTGAAAATATTTCCACAAAATGGGCCCATTTGTTGGCGCACTTGGCGTAATAACCTTAGCTATTATGATTACCAAAACTCACATTAAAATTGTAAGCTTCAACAATATTTTAAATTAGCCACTTTAACTTAGACTTACAAATTGTAAAGTGACTTAGTTGCTTTGCGGAAAAATCTTTACATCCAGTACTAGGCCGACCTATTATCTACTAAACCGGCCTAGTAGGATGTGACTGCTACTTACAGTAATTTAACTGTAGTAGCAGTCACCTCCATTCATAGCTCTGGAGCTCTGGAGCTCACCTCTCTCCAGCTTAACATCAGGCGGGATGCTCTCATATGTCGTGTCACAATAACAAAAAGGTATAATTTTAACTTGTTTTTTTTTAGTTTGAGGCGAATCCAACAGTTGGAAGAAATTAATAATGTCGACATTATCTCTTATGTGGAGCCTTAATTTAAAAGTATACCCGTCTGACGTTAAGCAAGTGTCTGGGCCATGAATAGAGGTGACTGCTACTGCATTTAAATAATTTCAAGTAGCAGTCATATCCACTATGCCGGCCGAGTTGGAGCTGGTAACTTTTAAACTGATCCCGTCACTTCACGGTCTGTACACTTAAAAATCCTAAATTTTAAATTGAATAATAATTTTCTGTAAACATTTATTTACTAATATTATAACATATATTCCTATTAACTAAAGTGCAAGCTAGAATTATAAATAAGTAAAACTTAGTTCAAAAATTCATATGAGAGTAGTAAAATTGACCGTGTGTTACTTACCTTGAACTCTTACCTATATCATGTTATATGCATTAGCAATAATGCTAGGTTTAACTTTAAGTCTAGTGGAGAGAGTAGAATTCAGATACGAAAATATGGGTCAGTATTCAGAATCATCTCGAGAGAGCACATCGCGAGTGGCAGGTGGCGCACGCCAGCTTGTTTGCGAGCGGCTCTCCGGAAATACTGGCCAAACGTGACCTGACAAAATTGCATCATTTCACTTAGAGCACTTTAGCTATTGCAGTTTGAAAGTTTAAGTACTTAAACATTATAGTACATTGTCTTCACACAATG
Organism: Tinea trinotella; assembly: GCA_905220615.1. Classification (NCBI taxonomy): domain Eukaryota; kingdom Metazoa; phylum Arthropoda; class Insecta; order Lepidoptera; family Tineidae; genus Tinea; species Tinea trinotella. Next base: position 7,653,301 of record HG992310.1, read on the forward strand.
TTGTTTAAATAATTCATTCTTTTCCCTATCTAGTCTTTTAATCGATGTCTTAAATCCGGCCATTTACGTAGTTTACCTTTACAGTAGCACGCTGGTGGTGTAAATAACACTAATAATTTGCACATTTCTTTTTTTATTGTGATTTGATATACGATTATTACAGCTGATGTTAAGCTAGAGTGTGGTCTATGAATGTAGGCGACTGTTATACTATTACAGTAATACATCAAACAGCGTAAAAACAAATTCTTGTCTACTGCTAACACTATAAGTAATAAATATATAACAGTGCGACACTTTGCCACACTGTTATATATTTATTATATATATATTGCATGTCAATAATTTCTTTAAGATGAAATAATCCGTTTCGCAGGATTAATGGTACAATAATGTAGTTCACATATTATAGAAACAGAGAAGTATTCGCGAAACTCTTGCGTGTAATGGAAATCGTGCCCCGCGACCCTCCGGGGACGACGTGGCTTTCTCAACACAAAAGGCTCGAAAGGTCCCGCCGTCACATGAACATTGTAAAAATCACCCCCGAACTTAGAAGATCTTATACGATCTTGAACCTTCCACACCAAGAAATTAAAGTTTAATTCCTTCTGCACCTCTCTTGTCTTGTAACAGTTTTTCCAATTCGATAATGCGACCTTAGCGTCGGGATCATGGTTTACTACAAATTGTATTAGAGTAGATTTAACTATTTACGCGGCCTTCGGGTTCGGCAACTTGTTTTTTGTGTGATCTTACTAGATTATGAAAGCGAAATGCGCTCACTTGCCTAGTTTACTAATAATACCCTACAACAATGTAAGTAAACAAGTTATGTTATCCCCTGCGTCATCTTAATCTTGTATCAAATCTAGGAATCGCTTAGTACCTATTGTTGTCTTTTGTGTACTTGTGTTCGGGTTCGCATTCGTTTTCCATCGCACACCATTATTCACATTAAGTGGACAGATCTCGGGTCAGATCCAGGCATGAGAAAAGCACAAAAAGTGCCCGCTTTATCCGAGCATGATAAATCTACTTCAAATCCGAGAATAGCGTCTTTTATGAAGGAAATTGAAATAAACCGACCGTGCGGATAACGGCTAAGTAAGAAGATCGAGAACCTTTTAGAATATGTAGGCGGATCATTCCCAAACAGGGCCACGTAATAAATAAATAATATTATCTGCAATGCATCAAGCTATCCTGAAAATAAAAAGAGTTTTACATAAATTATTTATTGGTATTTTTAGAAATTCAAACCGAAAGATATCAATATACTAAAATGGTATTGTTTTATTTGTGTAGGCTGTTTCGTATGTGTCCAATATTTTTCTCGAGAGTGTGCGTGTAAGTGAGAGTGTGCCTTCATAAAATAAAAACGAAAATCCCCACACACATTCCTCTGTGATGAAAATCATAACACTGGAGATTTTATGAGTTATAGAATCGACACGAGGATTGTTTTCTGGTTGCACTACCCCAATCCTTTAGTGGTTTCTATTTCGATACCGGTTATCCATCCTCTAAACTTTTCTCATTGTTCCAATTTTTTTTATCATCTCACGGCGGACAATAGACTCCTACAATAGTTTGAGAGGGAAATAAGAGTTGCCCAGCAGTAGGAAAAATAAATGGCCTAATAATAATACGGCAGACGAATGGACGAACTAATAGCATAAAATAACTAAATTTAGGTATTTTATGCTTTTATGAAAAACTAAAATAGAGTAACTACTACTTACCGCATATCCCAATTAAACAAGAAACCTTGGAATTTTAGATAATAAGCCTCATTTAGTATTCTAAGGACACACACGAAACAGCCTACACGAATAAAACAATACAATTTTAGTATCTTTAGGCTTAATAGACGCTGTGCGTCGTGCGGCGCGTTCAGCAGCGGGCAAGTTGCATATACATTAAAGGGTTGAAAGTCAAATGGATATAAACGAAAAATAGGATACTTATAAGGTGTGTATGTAGGAGGTTGTATATCCTTATCTAATGATTAGTAGTCATTTAAACCCCATTATTATTTTTACAGGTATGAGTCGGTTAAATCACTTTTCGCTGCATACAAAAAATGACAACAATTTAAACAGATTTCTGAAGATTCTTCAATCTTCGGTTTTTAGGGTTACTTTCAGATCTTAAGATTTGTTTACCAAGTCTTGAAATGTAACCCAGTCTGTATTTTTGTTGTAAAGTTCTTTTGTTCGTTCATAGCTAAGTTTGTTTGTCGTTAAAATTATTAGTAAGTTATTCGTGAAACTATCAAGGCAAGACAATATTCTAAAGAATAATCTAGATCATTAGATTCTTTGGATTATAACACTAGTATGTCGGTAAGCAATGTTCATATTCATCGCTTCTTAAGTCGTTTCTCTACCTCTAGTAGTGCTTAGTCTAATAAAGCAGAAAAATAGAATACGGACAAAAATACAAAGTGTGACAAGACACTAAATTCGTTCACACAGGTGTACTTTGGCCCGTATTATTTTATACATCATACAGGTTTATCATATCCCTGAAAGGTCGACTCTGAGATAGTGTCCGCTTCTTAGTATAATCAAAGAAAAAATCAGCGTATTATTATTATTGATTGATTGAGTATTTTATCGTGTGCATCAGGATGGCGGGTGTATTATAACGAATATGCATGCAGTAAGTATAAAAGCAATGTATCAGGAATGTACCTAAATATACCTAGAATTTTATCGCGTAATTTGAAGAGCATGTATCTAATATATAGCTTGTATGAAGAGAATTGTGAATGTGAAGGAAGCGAGGGAGTTGTATCAGGATTGTGGCAAGTGGCGCTCCATTGTCTCTGCCTATCACTGTGCCTATTCAATTTGATTGATTCATGGACGAATAATCACAATTATGATTATTCGTCCATGGATTGATTGAATATATCCAAATACTTAGATAAAAAATTATGTCATTGTGACATAATAATTTGACATGCAATCCAATTGATTAGGTATTTATTTCAAAAATTAATAAATTTTATTATGTGCTCATGTAATAAGGAAATCAATGAAGCTGAAATGCATAACACATTAATGCTAATAGCTAAGGAACTTGAACAGTAAGTACTTAATAGGATTTGTTCTCCTAAAATAAGTCCTACGTAATAACTATGCTTTATTAGAAATGTATGTATCTCCGCTTTATGAATATACAAATACATAGCCTAATGCTATAGCTACACTATGCTGCCGCGAATATTGTCCTAAGGCTAAGAACTCACGGTGCGATTTTGTTTCAGGCCCGCAACGACTGCGGGTGTCGTACAGCTTGCGATCGATTTTATCTATATAACTAATATTATTTATTTTTTAATTGGTCCACTTTGAACTCATTTTAATCATTCATCATTTATTTTAATACATTTTTACATTCTACCGCTGTAACGAGCCTAAACCGCACCGTGATTCCTTAGCCTAACAGCCACACACAGCTCGTTCCAGCTCCGACGATGGAACGACATGGTAACTTTGACTCGCACTAAAAAACCGACAAAAAATGTATAGCCGAACAGGACGAGCAGCATGCCACACTATGTCTCTGCCCATTTCCCTCACTATTTCTCTCGCCCCTCGTTAGGTGTATGGCCGCAAGGTAACAATTTAAGGAGTAAAATAAACGCCTCAACTTAATAATTATTTCTGTCAGTTATTTAATTTACAAAATAATGTTGGTATCTAATAATATATAAATATCGATGTACCTTACCTTAAACTTAGGCACCTACGTACTGTTTTCAGATTTCACACAATTGCGATCACAAAATCTGAAGAATGGAAAGCAAAAGTAAATGGTTTTATTGGTAGCCCAAAAACTAATTCCAAAGACGAGAATTCCGATAAATGTCTACAAACAGAAGAAGAAGAAGAAATTATTTGCGCAAACGAAAAGTTAAAAGTACAAAATGAAGCACTGTCAAAAATAATTAATATTAGTTTTGAAAAGTTAAAGACTATCCGCGGAGAGTCAATAAATAAATTAGATACTTTGGAACAATTAAAAGAACTGGTCGTGTGTTGCGGACAATATTATGCAGACTATAGCAATGAACATAACAAAGCCACACAATTAGAACATAAAAACAATTTCCTTTGTTCTAAAACTGTTTTACTAAAAAACAATATTTTGGGTTTAAATGAAGAGCTGAAAAATATTAAATACCAAAATTCAAGATTAAAATCCGAAGTGGTTCGTTTAAGAAATATTAAAAGACCACAGAAAAGATTTAAATTTACATACGACAAAAACGTAATGCAGAATGTTAGTTACACTGAAAATATTGAAACTCACATGAAATTAATAAAAGAGTTGCTATTCGATCAGGATGATGCTTTAAAAGAATTAAGCAAAGTAGGGATGGATGACATTTCCTAAAATATCAATAATAAACAGAGCAAGTAAGTTCATAAGTCTTTAGGAATAAATTAATTAATAAGCACTAAATATTTATTTATTGTCTCACTTGATAAAGGACCTCATTTATTTTGGGCTTCTTTGTACTACTTTTGTAATGCCTAATGATAAAAAAATATATAAATGGTAGTTTTTATGGGGACTTGGGCTTAATTGAATAAACAGTTGCATATTTTAAAATAGTTTAATATACGAAGATTACAATGTAGATTCAATTGAAATATATGTGCAAAATAATCAAACTATAATTATGACAGTTCAAAGCTATGGCATGTCTTTGTGATTGACAGATCCATATCTTATTTTCCAAATAACTTAATTGCACAGTAATTAAAAGCATAATTGTTATTAGTTTCACAAAATTTCAAAGCTTCATCTAATAATTTTATTTTCCCTAAAAATTTACACGTTAGACCTATGATAATCTAACAACCGCATGCCCGCGCTTTCCGCCCTGAGTACGACTTCTGGCTGCAGAGATACGCGATTCTCCAATAGTAATGAGGGTTTTAATTTACATATTCAGTGCACCTTATCACATTTTTTTCCGTCCATACAATCATCAATCCTAATGTCATGCCTTTTTCTCACAGGGATAGGCATACACAATGGACGCCACTTGCCACAATCCTGACACAATCAAAATAAACTCTAAGAACCTACTAGAACCTACTATACACAAAAATGAAATAAAAACAATACCGGCATCAACGACGTGACAGACATTGCAAATTGAAATTAAATTGCCCGCCAAAAATAAAGCACAGACAAATATAGACATTTGACCACAGATTAAAAAATATCGCTATCGAGGCAGTCTATAAATTATCTGTGGACGTCCGGCGCGGGCGGTGGCGGCTTGGCTTGTATTTGCTTAATCTGTGTTGATTGTTTTCAATTTTCATTCACCCACTTCACCCATGTGCGCGCAGATAACTTAAAACTAAGTTTAAAATACGCAAGTTGTGTCTTTATACACTTTTAGGTATTGTATTTTGTATCGTCAACGAAGTAATATTTCACAGTTATTTTAAAAATACTATTTACACCACAGAAATGTCTTTAGAACAAGCTAAACAAGCGGCGGCATATCGCGCTGTCGACGAATTTGTTACCGATAAATGTATATTTGGTGTTGGTAGCGGTTCCACTGTTGTTTATGCTGTACAACGTTTGGCAGAACGTGTTGAGTGTGAAAATCTAAACGTAATATGCATTCCTACGTCATTTCAAGCGAAGCAACTTATTCTGAAATATAAACTTCAGCTTGGTGAATTAGATACCAGTCCAGAAATTGATATAACCATCGACGGGGCTGATGAGGTAGACAAAGACATGACTCTAATTAAAGGAGGTGGAGGCTGCCTTCTTCAAGAAAAAATTATAGCTTCATGTTCTAAGAAACTTATTGTGATAGCAGACTATACAAAGGACTCCAACAAACTTGGTGATAGGTACAAGAAGGGTATCCCAATAGAAGTGGTTCCAATGGCATATATACCGATTTCCAAGAAAATAACTGATATGTTTGGCGGAACCATAAAGTTAAGAAGTGCTATTGCCAAAGCCGGTCCTGTTGTTACAGACAATGGCAATTTTATCCTCGACTGGATGTTTGGAGACCAAAATTTAGATTGGAATAAAGTAGATATTGCTATAACACTATTACCTGGAGTGGTTGAGACAGGCTTGTTTGTAAATATGTGTCAAAAAGCTTATTTCGGACAACCCAAGGGAAATGTTATTGAAAGATCTAAGTGAAACTAAGTCTCTTTTGCAGGGAAATAACAAATTGTTTTTATTAAAACATATTATCTAATATTTTATATTGTATTCCTAATCAAATTAGGAGCCAGCAGGCCATGACTTTTCTTATCAAAACTATTAAATGTTAGATAAAAACACTATTTTTATAATATTTTAGTTTGTTCAGACTTTTATATCTTTGTTAAGTTAATAAAATTGTAAAAAAAATTAAAAACGGTTTCATTATAATTATATATTTTTATAATAAGGTACATTCAGACAGTGTAATTCAAGCACGCATAAAAATAAAATAATCACTAAAGCAAATTGCACCTTATACCAAATTTTTTGTACATTTTCATACCAACTACAGGCAAGCAAAGAATTAAATCTAGCTAACTATCAGAGTGGTGCCCAGTTTGCCGATCCAGAGTAGTACCACCACTCACAAGTATACAGAACATGAAAAGACTGCAGACTGCACTAATGGTTTGTATGCATGCAAGGCGACACTATTGCGACAATCAGCATTTGCTATGTCATAGATTATAAATATGATGTTTGGAAACAATATGGCAGCTGCAGACTGGTGTCGCCTTGCACGGAATCTCATACAAACAAGTAGAGCAGTCGCCGGCGGAATCACACCTTTAGTCGCGTTTCGGGATCAGCTTATAAGTTTTTAGTGTCAACTAGGCCATTTGATTGCTACTTTCTGTTATTAAACTGTAGTAGCTGTCACCTACATTCTTAGACAGCACTCCAGCTTAACATCAGGCAGGGTGTGGTCATATGATGAGTCACAATAAAAAATACAGATTGTTCCAAAGCCACACTAAATGGAAAGTACCTAAGTGCCATACTAATGAGGCGACCAATTTTCCAATTTAATGTTTTTCTTTTTGAAGAAACTTTGTTAATTTTCATTTTTAAAGTACATCCATACATGTAGCCATAGAACACTTGCACTTTTACTATCCACTTATCATTACAAAATAGTAACAATAGTTTGGTTATTGGAGATCAAATAGAAGATCTAAGAATAAATCACAATGTGTTTGTGCTCAAGGTGCCATCTTTAAGTAACTAGGTAACAATTAACATTTCAATTTGATTATCTATTTTAGTAATTATGTTCTCAGGATTTGCATATAATATTTATAACATAAAAGTTCCTTGCGGGTTACTATTAAGGTGCGAAGGGCTTCAAAGAGTTAAAATAAATGCGATAGTAAGATGCAATAACCTTTTATTTGGTTTAGTAGTTAAAAACATGTGTACACACATAATTCTAAAACAGAATACCATCTTAATCTAAAAAAGGAATGTGTAGGCCTTAATAAAATATGACTAGTGTGTTTGTGCTTATTTATATAAATTGGTAAATGCAGTAGTTCATAAAACAATCCATACTTATTTTAATGGCAATAGTAAAGTGCTTTCCTTTGTTTTTGCGCGAACATCGATTAATGAATTTAAACAAATTTTATGCGGCGATAGTAAGCCATATAAAATTTGTTTAATTCATTAGTAAAGTGCATTATGTATAGTATAAAATAAATTTTATACTCATAAAATACTAAAAATTCGAGATTTAGAGAAAAAGTAATAAATTGACTAGTATTATTTCTAATTGTAATACTTATATTTCAAAGGCATTATAATACTGCTGATATATTAAAGTAGGTAGATATACATCTAATACAATTCAATTGTATAAAATATGAAATGTTAATTTTGTATCATGATTTCTTGATATGATAGTTTAAAAAGATTGTGTAAAGTTCATTATTACATCAGTGCTAAAATAGAATAGAAAAATATAGTGTTTATTCGAGACATGTGCAAGTCTTTTAGTTTAAAAAATGCACAGATGTGCTAAATAGTTTGTGTGAAGAAAATACTTATATTTTTAATGTAAGAGGAGCATCTAAAGTTTTAATTCTTTACAATTTTAAAATATATTTCTTAAATTATTTTTAGCAGTTTTCTTACTTAATTTGGACATAATAATATGTAATCCTAAAGTTTAAATTTTAAGTAAGACATTTAATACTAGAGTTCATGTTCTAGGAAGGAATTTTTGAAGCTGATTAAACCAAAGACTTTATATAGCTTTCCAATTTCATGCAAATTAAGTTCTATCAAATTTAAAGCCTAATACAGGCTTGTTTTCTTCATTATTCTTAGAAATTCTTCTTGGTTGATTTCTCCATCTCCATCCCTGTCTGCCTCATCTATCATCTCATGCAGCTCTTCATCAGTTAATGTCTCTCCCAATTCCTTTGCTACTCTTTTCAGGTTTTTATAAGATATTTTGCCTGTAATAAATAAGGAGAGGATATTTAATTTATTTTTGTTAAAATTAGGCAAAGGAGTCCAGAAAATAATTAACAATTGTTGACTTAATAATTCATTAAATAGTTTTAACCTTAATTATTAATGACGTAAATTACATAACAATAATATGAAACTAAGAAACAACCGTTTTACATAATTTTAAAATCCCAAATCTAGAGCAACATAATACAAATAAAAAACATGAATCAAGTGTGCGAAGATTGAATAAAAGACTGAATTGAGTCACCTTGGGGCTTGAGTCACCTGTTCCAATTATGTTAGCATAGTGAATAGCTACTTACAGTTATTTAAATATAATAAATAAGTAGTTAACATCAGGCAGGGTGCTGTAATAATTCAGACGAATGTACCCCAGCTCCCAATCTCCAGCGTTCGTGATGACGGAGGCCACCATGGGTATTTAACCAGTACGAGTCCTGCATAATCCTGGTTACTACCCCGAGAAACCAGGAGTATCCATAAGGATTTCCCCACGAAAAAAAAGGTTACTGTAATAAGTCAGGCCTTACCTGTTTCATCATCATCAAACAATTTAAATGCTTTCATTATCTCCTCTTTAGTATCCTTCTCTGCCATTTTAACAGTCATAAGATCAAGAAAATCTTCAAAGGACACCTTCCCATCGCCCCTATCTATTTCAGCTATCATCTTTTTTATCTCTTCCTTTTTCGGCTCAAAGCCTAAAGCTCTAATAGCTACTTTCAACTCTTTACTGTCAATTTTGCCAGAATTTTCCGTATCAAACAGATCAAATGCTTCTTTAATGTCTCGTCGTTGTTCCTCTGATAATTCAAACTTAGGCCCAGACTTCTTTCGTGCACCACCAGCTGGTGCAGTTGTGTTGGCGGGTGCCTTCTTTGCAGTGGCAATCTGCAATAGTTAAATGCCATGTTCAACTATAAGTAATATACTCTGCGACGATATGAGTGTTTAAGGGCAAATAAAAACCATAACTGTAAATTAATCCATGACTAGATCCTATTAAAAGCTCACTTTAAATGAGGCTATTTAGTAAATTGTAAATATTAGGTGTACCTAATTTTTAAATGTATAATCGTCTATTTTCTGAAATGTATTAAGTTACTTACCATTTTTTACGTTTTATTCAGAAGTATCAGCGATTATAAGGACTAATTTATTATAAATGTTACAACTAATAAATTCGATCAATAAATAAAAACACAACAAGACAGACCACGGCACTTCACTCACAGAGCAAGGAACATTGTACTCAAGAGAAGAAGCTCGACTGCCATAGACAACACGTGGCAATTAGAGACGCCACGACGGAATCTCACCCGAACTAAAAATGGTGGCAATTTTAAAATGGCCTGGTTGATATTGCGTATTTGTAAACATATTAGGTCCACTTTCACATTCTAAATACGTATAATAATACAACAATGAATATTAGACGTATTTAAGATGTCGGTGAAAGTGAACCTTACTCAGTAGGAAATAATCTAATTAGATCAATAAAACGACTTTTTATAAAACATTATCTTTTTTATTTAATTCCAACTTACTTTTCAAGACAATAGTATCACTAAAAATATGTATGTTAATTACTAGTTAACATCATAATAAAATCACTATCTCAATAAAATAAAACATAATAAAGTCACTTCTTCAACACAATGGGTTTACATGGAATACAATAAAGTCACTATCCTAAGAACAATTTTTACACAATAAGGTATAACTTAATGCAAATAAAACAAAGTATTAATAATAAACTCGATGATTAGCGCAAAAAAAACAACATAATTGGTAAAAATCAGGTGCAAAATCAAAGAACACACTCAACAGCTTTTACTAACGTCGCCATTTTGTTTACAATCGCAGCATTCCGACACGATCTAAAAGTGCTTATGGTCTGCGCTCCGAATTCTAAAACTGACAAATTAAATTTAACATGCATAACAGGAGATAATTTTTTTAAATTTAATTCATACTTTTAATCTATTTTTTACTAGTTTCAAAATGTTTAACGACAGTATTATATTGATGACGTTTGCGATGCCTAAACATTTGGTGCGAAGATCAAACCGGAAGAAACGTGCTCATCGCCATGACCTTGAATGAGAGTCGAGACCCGATGCTCACAGAGTATATTTTATATTAATTAAAAGAGTCTTGATCTAAGGTAAAAATGAGAGACATCTGTATTTTAGGTTTGAAATGTGTCGTCGCCAAATGTGTGTTGAACTGTTAAACTAAAATAAAATTGCTCTAACTTTAACAAATAAAAACCTAAACTATCATGATTTCACTTTATATATAAAATCATATCAGTACAATGTTTATACTTGTATCCTATCGTAAAACCTCAAACTTAAATTGCAGAGGTCGCTACTTGTACAATGTTTTTGCCTATGACATTATTAATTTGTTATTGATATTCACTCCTTCCTTTTTCGCACTTACTCTTTAGGAGTTTTAGCGGGAAACTGCAAGTGACAGGTCGTGCAATATTAATATATTTGTAAAGCATGTGTTTCTTGAATATTAATGTATAATAATGGTGGGATTGTTATCCAGTAATCATTTTTAAGTTGATCGACTATAGACAAGTAATTTAAAGCTATTTCACGTGTCTCTTCTTATTCCTTTCAAAGTTTTAGTAAGGGCTTTCCGCCGCTTTACTAAAACAATCTACTGAAGACATAAAAATGAAATTTTAGGCTATATGGACTAAGTTTCCAACCGACTAAGCAAAACCTTCCCGGAATTGGATAACCAAACTAAAAGAAATACTACTCTTCTTCAGTTCAATTTTCCCTTTTTGGGAAGGCAAAGAAAACTTAGTCCATATTGCCTAGTCTTCCGTAAAATAGTTAAGTCTTTAGTGGATGCAACACTTCAATTCTTAAAAGTGTAGTATTTATTTATGGATTGGTTATTGATTTTTATTCACTGGTTGGGGTGATGTTGGCATCAAAAGAAGTATTATCTTTCGCAAAAAAAAAATTGAGGCAGACAGACAGAGAGGCTATTTGTCACTTTCTAATAGGGTCACAATATATAATTTTTATTCCCAAGGACGTTTTGATTTATTTTTATTGTTTCTCTGTAGAACAATCGACAAATTATAGAAGAAAACACAAATAACCGAATTAGTTCGACTGCTAATTCGGCCGACATAGGACGAGGCTTTTTTAACTGGCAAGATGAAAGAACAAGCCACACCGCCTCCATTCTATCTCTCTCGGCTCGAATTACACGCAAAATAAATAAAACACTATATAAAAAATACATGCATTTTATTGTTAAGCATTACATATAAATATAAACACATTACATTAAAATTATATTTACATTAGAATTTAACTTACAACCTAAATAAATCTATCTAATGACAATTTATTCTATTTGATTCACTATCATAAACTACATTATTATTTAACTTATACCTAAATAAAGTAATAAAATTAGATTTATTTCACTACGTTGGACTAAACAGCAAGGCGGAAGAAAACTGTATGACACCTTATTTTAGGTTGTTTATTTCATTAATTAATTTAAAAAAAATTATTGCGAGCTCAGGGCGAAGAAGGTAACGTAGCTACACCTTTCATAAGATTGTAGCAATGTAACAAACGCGCTCGATGTCCTATTCGCTGTAATGTGGAAGCGGCTTGCGCAAGCATTCCAGCACGTTCACCAGGAGAGGCTAGAACTGCAGATGGTAAATGACGACATGCCATGTAGAGGGCCACAGCTCGTTCGCCTTCCCCGCCTCCGCTTTCTGCACCTTTATCTGTTCAAAACGAAAATAAATTATTAATTCCTCATTGTGGTTCAAAATAGATAATTAATGTTCAAAATAATTGGAGTTTTAATGATTTATGAATAAACTTCGGTATAGTGACGGCGACTAAGGCAATCGTATAATGAAAAGGGAAACTCTACCCTTGCTTACCATTATCAAGCTAAGCAATTCGAGGTAGAAGCATTTGTGCAACGGAAAACGTAATTCTAAACTTACTAATAAATATTTTTATAATTAAAATCAATTTACGCATCTGTGCGTCCTTTCATTGTCAGACAATTAGCAAGTAGAATGTAGAACCAACCTAGTATAGTAGACAGACCGTAAAGTGATTTGGTCGAGTTTCGGGATCAGCTTGTAAGTTGCCGGCTCCAACTAGGCATAGTGGATGTAATTGCTACTTACAGTTATTGAATTGTAGTAGCAATGGCATCCATTCTTGGACCACACTCCAGCTTAACATCAAGCGGGGTGCTGTCAAATGTTACAATAAAAAATAAAAAAGTATGTTTTTTTTTTTATTGTGACTCGACATATGACAGCGCCCCGCTTGATGTTAAGCCAAAGTGTGGTCCATGAATGAATGTCACTGCTAATACAATTCAATAACTGTGAGTAGCAATCACATCCACTATGCTGGCCTAGATGGAACCGGCAACTTACAAGCTGATCCCAAAACGTGACCAAATCACTTTACGGTCCGTATACTTGTAAGTGGTGGTACTACCCCGGATCGGCAGACTGGGTACCACTGCCTACCACTCTTTGATAACCAGACCCGAAGCAAATATCCATCTCTTTTTTTTTGTTCTATCCTTGGAACTTCTCTTGCTTATCCATCAGGCAGATCGAGGTCGGATGACGAGTGTCATTAAAATGCATTAGCGCCTTCGATCACTAAACCATAATAAATTGTCCATACCTTTCCCACAAATTATGGAGTAACCATTGTATCCCTTTCGTACGCTGCCTTCTAGAAGTTGTTGTGTATGCCGAGGAGCTGCTCCGGCCATCATTCGATAAACAGCTGAATTAAGGAATATGCGTGACGTCACCCACTAATAGGAAAAAAGCAATATTAAGTATACCTATGAAAAAAACTTATAGAAAAAGGCAGTGTTCATTTACATGGTGTCAGGCGCTAAATATTTAGTTTATAAGCATTTATTTGTAATATTTAACAGTTGGATTAAGTATCACAAATATTTGTTATTAAAATAAAGAGGCAAATTTTTGCTTCAGGTCTGGTTGTTAAAGTATGGTAAGCACTGGTTGTTAAAGTGACTTAGGCGCGTTTCGGGATCAGCTTGTAAGTCGGGATCACTAGGCCCATTATGCCGGCCTAGTTGTAACGGTTTCAACTAGGCCGGCATAGTGGGCTTGACTGCTACTTACAGTTATGTAACTATAGTAGCAGTCACCTCCACTTATTGACCGCACTTCAGCTTAACATCAGACGGGTGCTGTCACATGTTGAGGCCTCAATAATAAAAATATATAATCTAGTATTTTTTCAATTAACTGTTTGCCTACTTCAATGAGTGGTTCAACAGTTATTTGCCTACCAGGTCATTTGCCCAATCTGCCGACCCGGGATAGTACTACCACTTTCAGGCGTACATATCGTGTAGTGACTCAATCGCGTTTCGGGATCAGTTACCAACTATTGTGGATGCGATTTCATTATTTCAGTTATTTAACTGTAGTATAAGTCGTCTCCATTCGTGAATTGCATTCCAGCTTAACAACAACATCAGGCTATATATGTCGAGAAACAATTGAAAAAAGTTAGATATCAAGGTAAGTACCGGAAGAGTCTGTGAGAGTCGTCTAAGAACATTCAGATCTTGCTGGAACGCTTGCAATTGTTCTGCTGGTGCTGGTTCAGAACTATTGGCTGAATTGGCTTCCCACACACCAACGCGCACTTCTAACAGCCAATCACAGCACAGAACTTGCATTAACTATAAAAAAGGCATATGAATACTATTAAATAAATAAAGCGCTTGTTTTAGAGTTATGCGATTCAAATTTAAGGCGACCGTGGTGTAGTGGCAGTGCAATGGTTACAAAAACCTTGCCGGTACCAATGTATCTACAAGCACTTTAGTAAATGTAAAAAAAAGAATATTCTTTTATCAGATTTGACATCACTATGCCGTCCAAAGGTGCTTCTTCTCGCATGTTAGTGCATACTAGAACGTAAATTATTACTCTAACATTGACTAGTCAAATACTAACCCATAAACAAAAAATCAAAATTAAAATTCTAAAGAAACCTCCGAAACGCCTGAAACCACTTTAGTCACCAGCTTTATAGTAATAAACAACATTAGTCATGGCTCAATAGTTATATCCCTTTAATATCCCTTGGATCCTCATGATGCATCATCAGATAACTACTTCAGGTCTTCAATTTGATAACGGTCCAACTAATGGCTCATAGTGAGTAACAATTTTAGTTAAAGCACTATGATATTATCTCTTGTTAATTTGCTGATCTGAGAGGATTCATAATGGTGCATCATCAGATACTCCCGGTCTTCAATTTGATGACTCTTAGTGAGTAACAATTTTAGTTAAAGAACTATAGTTCTATCTCTTGTTGATTTGCTGATCTGAGAGGATTTATGATGGTGCCTCATCAGATACTCTCGGTGTTTAATTTGATAACGGTCCAGCTAATGGCTCACAGTGAGTAACAATTTTAGTTAAAGCACTATAGGTCCATTTCTTGTTGATTTGCTGATCTGATCATGATTAGTTTTTTTTTGATCCACAATGTTTTATTTCATCGCACTAACTTTTCTACACTTAGTTTCCTACAGTCAAGACGAATCTAATGAGTCCAAACTTAGTAAACCTATTAAGTTTAAACCCATTCAGGATTTCGTCTCCTACCTTCGAGTTCCATCATCAGATTAGCTCAGTGGTACCAAATAAAACACATGTATTTGTATACGTTTTTGTTTCAAATGTTAAGTCACAGATATGTTTAAAAGTAAGGTAAATATCTATTATGCGTCTAAGATCGCTACCGCAGCTAACAAAACGAGCTGATGACCTTGAAACCCCTGATCAGATCTTCATCAATTGTAGCTAAGAACCATCTCGATCACGTCAGCTTTCAAACGAAAAAATCCGCATCGTAATCGGACCATTCGTTTAGGAGCTACGATGCCACAGACAGACACACAGATACACAGACAAGTCAAACTTATAACACTCCTCTTTTTGAGTCGGGGGTTAATAAAAAGAAACATTTGAAAACCAAAAGTTAAATAAATTGTGAGTATATATAAATTGTAATAAAATGTAATCAATCCTTTGTCAGCCATCTTGGTTCTTCTTTTGTTTCCGCAACGACGATAGTAACTAAAGCGAAGTTTGCCTTGTAGAAATATTGCATGAAAATAATAACAAAATGCAATGCAACTACAATGCACACACGCAATAGTTCGACTCTTCAATAAATTCTTCATTCTTCTTCCCACAATATATCCATGTTGAGGTTTAAATATAGCAAAAACAATACTTTTTGTCGATCGTTATAATAAGACCACCTATGAAATATACAATACAATAAAAAAACGCCCATTTTTTCATTTCTTGTATCATAGCAATATGACGTTTGATAATAATACATTTACATTGGTACCAGCAATTTTTTTTATATATGACAGCATCCTACCTGATGTTAAGCTGGAGTGCGGTCCATAAACTGGCAACGCACAAGCTAAACCAATACGCCACGCCTGTCGTCAAGTGGTTTTACACCAGAGTTTTCGGTACTATCACTACACTACGATCGCTTTAAATAAACAACCACGGTTGCTTAAATAAATTTTGAAAGGCTCCTTATATTATCATCACATATCACCACATTGGATATTAAGCTGGAATGGAGGCGACTGCTATGTCTACAAGCCAGCCTAGCTAAAATCTGGTAACTATCAAATAAGGCGACCATGGTGTAGTGGCAGTGCAATGGCTACGTAATGTATCTTTGATATATTAGAAATGTATAAAAAAAAATCATCAAGGTTATCACCGAAATGCGATGAACCACTTCATCAGTGAGTAGACGATGGATCACGATGGTTAAGCTATGTATTGTGCGCTCAGTAGTTGGATGGGTGACCGCTGGAGAAAAACAATATTTCGACCCCATCCGCGTTTCGGATGGCACTGTAAACTACAGGTTCCAGTCGTTCTTACTAAATGGCGGTCGATGAGGTTGTCGACTTCCGACCCGATGGCCGAGGGCTTTTATTCCAAGGGTGGATTATACCACTTGCAGCGATATTCGATTGGAGTGTCGAGTCTCGTGGCCGTCTTTTTCTGTCAATCTCTATGGTAAAAACAATCAAAATATAATAATACTTACACTCATCAATTGAGTAGGTTTCTTGCAACAATAATACGCCATTGAGTCGGCTAACCGTTTTCCCGCAATGTCGCATACCTGTGTGTTAATTTGTATTAAGCATTGACATTATTTTTTATTAAGACGCGACATGTGATGGTATAGACATCGGCAGAAAAACGAGCTATGACTTTTAAGCTGCGCAGTATAAGGATTGGCAGATTAGAAGAACGCTGGACGACTGCAATGGGAGCAAGTCAGGCTGATCTATACGAACTAACGGAATCTCGTATCGGATTAGTGTGTTAACCAATGCGCGAGTATTTAAATTAGAAAAAAAAACTACATCAACATCAATCAATCAATGTAATTGTCACGCCTTTTTTTCCACAGGGATAGGTAGAGACAATGGAGCGCCACTTGCCCCGACCCTGACACATCTCCCTCGCTTCCTTCATATCCACAATTCTCTTCACAGAAGCAACATTCTATTAAAAAAACTACATTAAGAAAATTATATAAGAAAACACTCTTTAAACAAAGGACATCATTCATTTTGTATGGGGACTTGGGCTTAATTGTATTAACAGTTGCATATACATTTTATTAAAATAGTTTAATGTACGAAGATTACAATGTAATTGGAATAGATCCTTTATTTTGCATAGTTTAAGTGTGCAAAATGATCAAACTATAATTATGACAGTTTTAAGCAGAACTAGTAATATGGCGTGTCATTGTGTTTGACAGACGATACAAAATCAATATCTTATTTTCCAAATAACTCAATTGCACAACAATTAAAAGCAAAATTGTTATTAGTTTTATCAACACAAGTATCGCAACTACCATTTATATATTTTTTCATCATTAGACATTACAAAAGTAGTACATAAAAGCCCAAAATGAATGATATTCTTTAGTAAAGCGAAGTTTAAAATTAAAAAAATATTTGATCATACCTTGAGTATAGTATCGGACGTTTTCCGCAGGGCGGCTTCATCTTTGCACTGAGCCAAGCTCCACAGGCCGCGTCGGCTTTTGTATGCGAAATGCAGGGCCCTACACCACAAGGTATGATAGAACAATGTTTATTATACATTAGTTTAAGAACAATGCTATTTACATTAGAACAACTATAAACTACGAATGTATGTTTACAAATAATAACCAGATGTTGATGATATAAGTCTTGTGTTCGTTTGTTGTCGCTATTTTATATATAATATTGATTATTCATTATATATCACTTTAAGTATACGAATTCGGATAAAAAAAATATTAAGTAAGACTTAAGCGATTACGTCTCAAATCCCAAAAGGATACAGGTATTAGATACTAAGGCTTATATACTTACCCAACTAAAGGATCTTCACTTTTCATAAGTTCCTCGGGTAGTATGTTAAGTCTATCACCAATTTGAACAGCTTTCTTTGAATCAGCAAGCAACCAGGTTGCAGCCACGCCTACTATGTTTGTCCACCATTCCATCACAGGATCCCAACAACCTAAAATTGTTTTAACTAATCAATCAAACAAATTGTCAGGGCCGTCTTTACCCGGGGGTTCAAGGGGTGCGGTGCACCCGGGCGCAGAGTCTTAGGGGGCGCATGCCGACTGCCATAAATTTCGACAGGTACCTACTACACTGAGACCACGCGAGCAGATCCTTGACACCCCGGCGCTGAATATGCTTAAGACGGCCCTGCAAATTGTAACGACTTTTTCACACAGGGATAGGCAGAGACAATGAAGCGCCACTTGCCACGATTCTAACACAACTCCCTTGCTTCCTTCACATCCACAATTCTCTTCATACAAGTTCTTCGGTTATAGGCACTAGGCAACCCAGTTTTCTTGAGGATGTCACCGATTTGGTCGGAAAACTCCCAATGTTTGTTTAAACTAAGCTCTAAACCCGGGAGATAAAAAGAGCGCTGACATTCAAGCTACACATTTACTTTTCGTTTTTAAATGTGTATAAAATGTAGGTATATGTATTAGGTATATAACTTATTATAATGTTATGTATGTATATATATATAAGTATGTATATATGAATTGATATATTATTTTTAACCCACCACATGTTTTGTTACCCCTCTCCCAAAGGTTAGCTGGTAGAAAATGCTATTTAGCATTAAGCTCGCCCATTGTATTATTTTTACTGTGCAATAAAGAATTTTATTATAATTATTATAAATTATTTAGATTTATCAATTTTGTGCAAGACTGCAGATGCGTGGACACAGTCGTTTAGCGCTTTTCTTATCTGCCAACCGTTATACTAAACGTGTTAAACGAGAGATTTACAAATATATATATATATATATAATATTTAGCTACTAACGTGCTTGATCATGGCAACAAGATGATCAAAGATACATTGGTACCGGCAAGTGGTTTTAAACCCGCTCTCTTGTTTTACGTGACCATTGTACTACCATTACACCACAGTCGCCCTTATTACTATGAAAAATGAAATTTCTTAGCATCCATGGATTCTCCATGCGGGTGCCGGGTCCATCGCGTGGCAGGCGGGAGAATGAAGGCAGTGTTCCGGACTTGTGACCCAAATATAGGTTTCGAAGCTTTTTGTGACATGTCAACACTCACCTTCCCTGCCTTCACTATCCCCTCTACCCAACCAAATATTGTAAGACCCCACCAATGCCGCCTTCGACATACGATCTAAAAATGTACTTACGGCTAACCTTGGGAGGCTAAGATTCTTTATTGCACAAAAATACTTACCATTACAATGAAGTTCAGTAGTAGAAACATTGTCAGTGATGAGTTGAAGTCTTTCCAGAACAATCCTGGTGCTACCACGCTCGTCTGTACACAATAACATTTGCAGGCTCTCTTGCAATAAATCCATATGAAAAGCCTGTTAAAAATAATAAAATATAATCACAACAGTGTGTTATAAGCAGACAAGCTTTTATTTGTAATATTTAATAATTAGATTCAATTTTACAATTATTTGTTAATAAGAATAGAAGCGGATTTTTGTTCCGGGTCTGGTTACCAAAGAGTGGTAGGCAGTGCCCAGTCTGCTGATCCAGGGTAGTACCACCCCTTCAAGTATACAGACCATAAACTGACTTAGTCGGCATCAGCTTGTAAGTTGTCGGTTCCAACTAGGCCGGCCATAGTGGATGTGAGCCGCAGTCACTTCCATTCATGGAACTCACTCCAGCTTAACATCAGGCGGGGTGCTGTTATATAAATGTCGAGTCACAATAAAAAAACATGTCGGTCTGTATACTTCTGTATGTATAAGTGTTCCCCTGATCGGCAGACAAGGCACCACTGCCTACAAATCTTTACTGCTCTGTGTACAACTATGTAAATATAGTCAAATCTAGAATTAGTTATTAATGAAATTAAATGAGATAGATACGTCATCTACACCAGTTTTAGTGTTCACAAATGGCACCAGTTTGAACGATCAACCAACCGAGGCACACACACAAGTGGAAGAAGTACGAAAGGATAGTTATTGAGAGCGAAA
The DNA here is from genome assembly GCA_905220615.1 of Tinea trinotella. Classification (NCBI taxonomy): domain Eukaryota; kingdom Metazoa; phylum Arthropoda; class Insecta; order Lepidoptera; family Tineidae; genus Tinea; species Tinea trinotella. Next base: position 7,673,512 of record HG992310.1, read on the forward strand.
AAGAGACAAATATATGTTGCTCTGCACTGCGACACTGAGTTTGCTTATTAGCTTAGTTTTAACGTGCTTTCTTTGGAGCGCGTATAACATATCTACATCTCTTTTTTAAGTATCATTATTAATTATGCATTTATTTGCCTTTCTTATTTTCTATTTACCTTTATTCGGTATACTCATACCGACCGCAAGTTATGAAAGCAAAATGAGGAAGAGACTATGACAAATTTATTTTGTCTTATGTAAATTTAAGTTTATTTTTGTGTTATTAAGTTTTTTTTTACTTACTTAAATGATGCATGCTGTGGTTGTCTTAATTAATAACACTTAGTTTTAAGATATTTGTATGTATTACTTTTGTCGACAACCCTTATATAAATAAATAATAAATAAATAAATAATGGTCCATTTATGGCAAGTGATATCTACCTATCCCTGTGAGAATGAATAGCATGAACTTAATTAGTTAATGCTCAAACTTACCCGCATAGCAAAAGCCAAAGGATCTGCGTTTGGTTGTTTCGAGAACAAATTATAATAAGGATTTTTCGTGTCATAATTCCATCTTCGTGTTGTAATGAACTGATAGCCACGTGGTGTTGTCAACCATTTATGGCGCACAGACGGTGGAGTGCTGCCAGATTTCTTTGCTAAGCGAAGGTAGTATCTGTAAATATGTAACCAAGTCCATAAGTAGTTTACCTAATCAAATTGTCACGCCTTCACGGTAAGTGGTAGTAAGTGGTGGTATCTGGTACCACTGCCTACCAATATCTTAATAACTAGACCCGGAGCTCGAATACGGCTCTTTTTTATTAACAAATATTTGCAAATCTTTAATATAATTATTAAATATCACAAATAAAAGCTACGAATACAAATAATTTTCTCCGACCGGGAATCAAACCCGGGACATTAGACGTAACAAACTGGTGTGCTAACCAATCCGTTTCAAAATTAGATAAATATAACTTTTTGAATTTTAAAATTTTGCGAAGTTGTATTAATAACAATAATTATATATATATATATATATATATAATTATATATATATATATATATATATATATATATGTAGGTAAAAATAAACATACACAATTATATTTGGGTAAGGATTGGATATCGGGATTTGAGGTAAGGAGGTGCACATGAATTGTTCAAGATATGTCGAAAAACAATTAAAAAAAATACAAATGAACATACTTGCACAACCACTGTCCCATTTTAGGCATATAATCCCTAACGACCAATGCGAGAGTAATATAGGTATCCGACATTAATTGGCTGTTAGCTGTCACTTCAGCATAGTTCACCGCTTGCAATGCCAAAAATAATCTGTGTGATCCAGCGTTAGAATTGTCCACGAACTCCAACTGCACCAGTCGGTGTGAAGCCGTCGATATTTCGTTAGCCCAGTGTGCTGCAGATCTTCTTGCTGGACTAAAAGTAAAAAAAAACTTAAATATTTGTTTTTCTGTTAATAAATCATAACGAAATCGGAAACATCCTAAAGAAAGATGTGTTGCCTAGTGCCCATAAATCATAGATCTTGTATGATAAGAATTGTGGATGTGAAGGAAGTCATCGCTTAAAGAAGCGACAATCAATCGTGGAGACCACGAACCGGAAGACGCAGCGTAGGTAAGCCTCCCACTAGGTGGACTGACGAAATGAATACCTGGTGGATGCAACTGGCATCTTTTTGTTCAGAATGACAGTAGACGTCTTCTGGCTGATGAAGAGTTATATCTAGATATTATTATGCCTTAAGGCTCAAAGATTTTTTATATCGTGGTTCGACACATGGAGTGCGGTTAATGAATGGGAGCGACTGCTACTATAGTTAAATAAGTGCAAGTAGAAGTCGTATCCACTATTCCGGCCACAACTTTTAAGCTGATTGAATTGTCTCTGCCTCTGCGTGAGTATTTGATTAATTTGATTTGATATTGAACCACCTTTTGCAGCTGAGGGCTTAATCCGGCGCGGCATGCTGTAGATACAGGACGGTACAGGCATAAAATATAGTCATTGTTACAAATATTTTTTAATAATTCTAATAATTTGCCCAGGGACTATATATCCTCAAGAAAGCTGGGTTGCTTAGTGCCCATAACCGAAAAACTTGTATGAAGAGGATTGCGGATGTGAGAAAAGCGTGGGAGTTGCGTCAGCGTCGTGGCAAGCAGCGCTCGATTGTCTCTGCCTATCTCTGTGAGAAAAAGTGCCATATATCTAAAAGTATTTATTTACCTGTCACACCATAGATCACCAGAACGTCGTGCCAGAAATCCACCAAAAGGCAATCTTTGTAGTGTTTGTCTGAAGGCGGCAGAGGCTAATGTAGAAAACCGTCCAACACCAAGTCGTAAACCACGACCGCACGCTTTTAATGCTCGCCTCAGTTCTTTACGGCTATTCGTTATGTCACCCTATGGAAAGAAATATATAGGTGATATTTTTTGACATGGAATTGGATCTAGTATTACTAAATATTAATTTGTAAAGTATTATCCCATCAAAAACAATACTTGTCAAAAAAACCAAGTCTCGCAACTCAGTTGTTCTGCGGTAAAAAGTTGTGAGATCTTTGTAATACCAAGTCGGTTATTAATTTATTCAGTCTCTACTTAAGCAACTTTCTGTCTTAATACGTCCAGTCTCTAAGACCACGATCGTGGTCCATAACAATTGAAAATCAATTGTGTCTGGAATCTCAGTACTCGAAGCATTAAGTTGTTACGTAATAATTAACAGCATCTTATAGTGACGCATATCAATATTAAAATTCTTTAATGTTTTATATAAATATATTGAGACTTGGACATCGCCTGAAAACACATGTAAATTCAATTATTTAGTGCGAATAAATTAATTAGTAGAGACTGAATAAATTAATAACCGACTTGGTATTACAAAGATCTCACAACTTTTTACCGCAGAACAACTGAGTTGCGAGACTTGGTTTTTTTGACAAGTATTGTTTTTGATGGGATCTCATTTCTTTTTGTATTTTGTAGACAGTTCTACTTTTTTCCTTTTCGGTACCTTCTACGTGTCTCCATGCTCGTCACAAGTATACACTTGTAACTCATCCCAATGCGCTACCACATACTCGATTATAGCAAGTTTAATATCATACGACGACTCAATATTATTATACATAGAGAATGACAAAGAATGAAATAAACACGAACCATCACCAGGTATAGGAATAACCCAGTGTGGACAAGGCTGATCATTCACATACAGTATTACTGAATCCATTGCGACTACCTACAAGTTAGATTGCAAAGTTATTTTTATGCAGAAATACGATTAGGTAATAAGAAATTTATAAATACTTAGTTACTTAAAGTATCAATATTTAATTTAAATTATTTATCCGAACAACGTCCAAATTGTAAGCAAATAATATCAGTAAACCAATGAGAGTAGCCTTTAGTCGTCAAACTAATATAGCAATCGAAATTATCAATGAAAATCGCAAACTTATAGGTAAGAATTCTGGGCACATCCGAACGGCATTGGGTCGCTCGCGCGTATGAGCGCGGCTGCTGCTCGCTCGGCGACATTCACCTTTCCGCGCGCCCCGCCACTGTCCCCGCCCCGCGCCCTCGCGCTAGCAATAATAATAATTGCCGTAAAATAAATAAAATCTTAAAACATCGTTACGAATAAAGCCAATATTGAAAAATTTAACTGAAGACTTGGCTGTATGGGCTTAATTTTTTTTGCTAATAATAAAAAAAAAAAATTTTTTGGTCTTTTCTAGATTTTTTAGTTTTTCCTTGATTCATACACCAAACACTACTTATATTCCAAATTTGAAGCTTCTAGGTCTGCTAGAAGTGCCTTAGAGTTTTGATGATCAGTGAGTCAGTGAGTGACAAAATTTAAGAAATTTGACCCGTTATAATTCTTAAAATACTGGTTCAAATTGAATAAAATTTGAAATATACGTGTCTTTACAATGCCTGCATGTGGTTACTGAAAATTTCAGTCTTCTAGTTTTATCCACAACGAAGTTACAGGGGGTCGAAAATGGTCTGAATTGCTTCGAGAAAAGGATGGTACGGCCGTGACGCTTTGCTCGACTTGGTCGGGGCACGGCCGTGCCCCCAGAACCAAAGTTAATACTTTACAAATTAATAATTAAATTGCATAGAAAAAAATCACGCGTGTACATCGGGGAATCGAACCCGACGATTGTAGCTTGACGCGCGTTCGCCCTGATCACCGAGCTACACCCGCGTCGAAATTTTTTTTTTGCACTTCTATGTTAAGCTACGAAAATGCTATTTTATTTTTCAATTATTTACATTTCTATACTAAGCTAAAGTGCTTATATCATATCAATAGGACAACCAATGTATCAAAGATACATTGGTACTGGTGGGTAATTTTGAACCCGTTCTCCCGTGCCCGTGCCGGAAAGAAAAAGACACCATACTAAAGTGAAGTTGGTTGGAGAGTTAGACGTAACAAAATAGCGCCGATTCCGTCCTATTCTTATTTTAATCGCATTATACGCGCTATGTACGCGTTAAAGAGAATTGTGGATGTAAAGAGAGTGGTGTTAGGATCGTGGCAAGTGGCGGCAAGTCTCTACCTATCCTTATGAGAATTGAAGTGCGTCAATTTGATTTGAACTTATTTTTATCTTGAACGAGTATACTCGAGTATACTCGTAATATGGAACGGAAAATAGCGCCCTCAATATTCGACTAGTATAACAAATAAGATTTAATGTTGACATTAAAAACTATTAAGGTAAAAATAACTTTGGTCGGCATACGACTGAGGCAACCATAAACTAAAAATGCTTTTTCAGTCGCCGGTGCTCTCAACCTACCCTTGTTTACCACTAGGCAAGTCAAGGTAACAAAATGATAATTACCTTCTTTAATGAAGCATTAAATTGTCGTTTGTATCGATAAAATAATCCAGCTTCCTCAGATTCAGGCATAGAATCACCATAAACCAAGAGCTTTACGAAACAACCAGCAATAATTACAATTCGCATTAAAAAAAGGAAGAATGCGCTGAAGAACCAAGAAGTCCAAGCAATATCATCTAAAATATAAAAAATATTCAATAACATTTGACGGCAGGTGGGGACGAACGGTTAGCGATTGGTTTGTTGCGCGTAAAGTCCCGGGTTTTATTTCCGGTCGGAGCAAATATTTGTTTCAGAGCTTTATTTGTAATATTTTATAATTATATTAATTATTGCAAATATTTATTAATAAAAATAGAGGTGGATATTTGCTTCGGGTCTGGTTATCAAAGAGTGGTGGTAGTGGTACCCAGTCCGCCGATTTAGGGTAGGACCACCATTTACAACAGTAAGACATTGAAGTGACTTAGTCGCGTTTCGGGATCAGTTTGTATGTTACCAGTTCCAACTGGGCCGGCATAGTGGATGTGACGGCTACTTACAGTTATTGAATTGTAAGTAGCACTGACCTCTACTTATGGACTGCACTCCAGCCTAACATCAGGCAGGGTGCTGTCATATGTAGAGTCACAAAAAAACTTCTCACTTATGACAACAAATACAAATAATATACTTACTGTGACCTTCATCAACAAGTATCCGTCTTTGTTCAACTCTAGCTGTATAATCTGAGCCATAGGAATCCGAGCCAAATGTTCCATGGAGTAAATTCAATGGATTAAATGCTAACAATCCAACCATAAATGCACCCAATACTAATCTGGATGTGTCTCCAATACCAATACCAAATTTATAATCATCGTCCGCCTAGGAAAAATATTCAAAAAATCATTAAATAAAATATTTTTATTATTATTGTGACTCTGTATCTAATTAAATTTTTTTTAATAGCTAGTCAGATGTCGAGTCACAATAAATAATAAAAACCACCCTTGGCCGGCATAGTGACGGCGACCGAGGCAGTCGTGAACTGAATCGGTTTTTTCAGTCGTCGTCACTCTTGGACCACCTCTTGCTTATCCTGAGGCGTGTCTGGGTCAGATGTCGAGTCACAATATAAAAATGATATAGCTTGTCTAACTATAAATGACGCGCCCCTCCACTTTATTAGTCTATTTAAATGTGTGAATACAAATATTTCTAAGTATACTACTATACTTTATTAACGTGCTCCTCCTTTTGTGTCTAACCAGCAACTGAAAGACCAATTACCTTTGCATTTTCGGTGTGTTGCACGTGTGCTTAAATGCAGTGGACAGGCGCGTCATATTGGCTTAGACAGACTTTACTAATAAAATGAATTTACCTTATAATCAGGGGAGGATGGTGAATCGCTGTCAGTATTTTGTGGTGAATGGTATGGTGATGAGACGTCACTGTGTGGAGGTGTATAAGCAGCATCAACAACAGGCTCCTTAACACCAGACTTTTGACATGCCAACTTCAATTGCATGTTCTCCTGCTTTAGTCTGCTATTTTGATTTTGTAAATATCTTATGTATTCTATTGTTTTTCTTAAAATAGCTGATTTGTTTAACTGTAATGTTGGAAATATTAAAATTAACTTCTACTATTATTTTATATATTTTATTAACATTCTGTACTGTAGCTACTAAAGTGTTTGTATCATACAAACAGGACAACCAAAGTACATATTGTATATCAAAGATACATTGGTATAGGCAAGTGGTTTTAAGCCCATGCTCTTGGTTTGTGTACCACTACACCACGGTTGCACTATAACATTTAACTTCTACAAGGCATTCTAGATAACCATTACATAATGAATTGAGTCTCTCCGTGACCACGATGGCTGCAAAGCTCTTGAAACGTCGGAATAATAAAAAATTGTAAAATCAAAACCAAAATAAACGTGATAGTAAGCCGCATAAAATTTGTTTAATTCATTAATCAATGTTCGTGCAAAATCTAAGAAAATACTAACCATTACATAAGGCAGATTTTTTATTCATCATTACTCTTGAACCTTTCTTTGCTTACCAACAGACAAGTATGACCAGAGGCCAAATGTTGTGTCTTAGTAAAAAAACATGATATCTTCTACAAGAAGACAATAGTCTAAGAATGGATGCCAATTCTAACCAGGACAGCATAGTGGATGGAAGGCTTGCAACAGTAGCCCCCATTCATGGACTACGACTCCAGCTGGGTGGGGTGCTGTCATATAATAATTCATAAAACTTAAATTATTTTATAAAATAATTTAATATAAAGTATTATATCCTATTAAAATGTTAAAAATTTCTTTAAATAGTTTATAACCTGTGCTAAAACCAATTTGTAAAATGCTGGCACAAATAATGTTAATTTACATTGGCTTGATGCCAAAATTTAATTTAATTTTGGAATGGTAAATAAAATACAAATAGAAACTATTATAAATAGTCATAGCTGCATTCATTATGTCGGCCTAGTTGGAACCAGCAACTAAAGTTGATCCCGAAACGTGATTAAGCCGCTTCACAGTCTGTACACTTGTAACTGGTGGTAACACCCTCAGATTGGCAGTCTGGCCAAACATACACAAACTAACTGCTTATTACTTTAAAAATATCTTATTGGATTCACTTAAGTTCCTATAGGAATTACTATTAGCTTTCTTAAGCAAAAAAGTATAAAATTCATATTATGCTCATATCTACTAGAATAAGCATAATTATACTATAGAAGCCATTGAATTGTATAGCTTGTAAGAAGAACATTTTGGATGTGAGGGAAGCGAGGGGGGTTGTGTCAGGGGTTATGACAACTCCATTGTCTCTGCCTGTGAGATAGAGACAATTAAATAATTTGATTTGATTATGAAGCTATTATGCCACTATAAACTATGGTAAATCTATTATATTTAGCTTTAATCTAGAACATTTTAGAAGTTTTCTCACCTTAGCCTCTTCACCAACTAACATATTCTTAAGTTCTACTATTCTATCATTAATGCTTGTTCTGTATCGTCTCTCTATAGCATTGTGGGCACTCCTTTTAACCTCCTTTACTTTAGGTTGGGGCTGACCAGGGGTTCTTGCCAATGCTATTTTGTCCCCATCCAAAACTACTGGAATCCCTGTAGTTAGTAATGTTGGACCATTACTACTGGTTAGGAGTGTGTGGAGTGATCTATTGTCAGTATTGCTTTGGGTGTTTGTTATTATACCCTGAGTTGCACCTGGTGAAGTATTGACATAAATTTTAGTTATTTTCGACATAGTCTCGACATGGGACAGCACCCTGCCTGATGTTAAGCTGGACCACAGTCCATGAATGGAGGTGACCACTAGTACAGTCACATCCCCTATGCCGTCCCAGAAACACGACTATAGATAAGTCACTTCTTGGTCTGTAAACTTCAAAGTGGTGGTACTACCCAGACCAAGTCTGCCTTTCACTTGAAATTTGTTTTTAAATGGTTAAAAATTGTGTGTTGTATAAAATGTTTATAAAAGTTCTGTTCTGGATCAGTTGTAATTTTATTGTGATTTAGGAATTAATTTTTTTTTTGTTCTTAGTAACACTTTATAGAAGGTAACTAAAGTAGACTTTAAAAAAATAAACACTAACCTTGTACACTAGTATACATTAAAGTCTGTGTATCAGAATTTAATAAATTAGATTGTAAGATAACTGGTGAAAAATTTGCATCATGACCTTTTAGGAAGACTGGAGTTACACCTTTATTATTATTTTGAATAATTAACTGTTGGTTTGATGTCACATTTTTGGTGCCATTATTCACTCGGGTTACCCCTTCAACCTGCATTAGTGAGGCTCGTCCATCAGGAAGCCTGTGTAAACTTCCCGGGGCTAAATTAACATAAAGCGGACTCTGGACAACTTGTTGCAACACCATCGGTGACTGAGAAGCCTGTCCATGTTGAGTCACATCAGGTAAAGGGACTCCTTCAGGTGCTGCCTGTAATTTGTACTCCTCCTCTCTTTTGTAAACTCCTTGTTGTGCATTTTGTTTGGGGGATGTGTGAGCTGTCTTTGTAAGCCGTGATTGTTGCGAAACTAAAGGATTCCCAGACATATTGTAATATGGTGAAACTTGTGGAGATGTTATAAGATTAGATTTTAATTCCGTATCTATATTCAAAAGCCCCGAATCATTATTCACAACGGTCAATTCGTCTTCTAATTTTTTCATAAAATCACCGTCGCAATCATTAAAAAAATCTGAAAAACCGCGCGAATAATATTTAATATAACTTTCGGTACCGTGTTGAATAGAAGTTAATTTATTTAATAAAAGGTAATTAAACTTGCCTTCTATTTCTGCAATTTCTTGCACGTTGAAAAGATCAGAATCCATAAATGATTCTGTCAGATCCATGATGTTATTTATATTATAATACAAAAAGTAAAATAATATAAATTCCCGTTCTGTTTACGTTCATGACCAAATGACATCTGACCACCTCAATTTGACCAATAGGAGAACAGTATGATAGTCGCGCGATTTGACGTCATAAACAAAGCGTTCATTATAAAAATATTTTTTAAATTAATAATAACAATTATTACACCTAGAATTAATATATTACATTATAGTAACTATGCCAACTGAAAAATATAAAAAAATCATATAGTTATTGTTTATTAATCCTTTCCTTAAAACATCCTGAACACAAATAAAGAATTGTCCTTTTACATGCGCCATCTAGTGCAATATTTCCAAACTATTAAGACGTTTGCAGTTTAAATGTATATAACTTTAAGGGTAACAAATAGATGTCACTGTCTCTAATTTCAAAACAAATCGTAAGAGTGGTTTTTATATAATTTATATATATCGCAACATCGAACCTCAAAACCGGCAACTTACAAGCTGATCCCTATATTTGTAATACTTGTCTGTATACTTGTAATGGTGGATCGGCAGATTGGGCACCACTGCATACCACTCTTTGATAGTAAACCCAACATAAAACTGTAATTACACTCTAGTTGAGTATGCTAGGTTGCCTAGTGCCCATAATCATAGAGCGAAGAGAATTGTGAATGTGAAGGAAGCGACTCGCGAGAGAGGGAAGTGTGTCAGGACCGTGGAAATTGGCGCTCCATTGTCTGTGTCTATCTCTATGAGAAGAAAACGTGACAATTTGATTGATTGATTGAGTAAGCGACAGGTCTTTCATTATATAAGTATAGAATTAATTGCTTATCGTTATTATTTTTCTTATTAGAAATGATATTGTAGTTTATGGCCACCAAATTTATTTTATTTTATTAATATATAGGTAGCTGGCTATATATTAATAAATACTCAATACCTTATTATAAATAATATTGTCAAAGTTAAACTACGCATAGTCTCCGATAAGTCTCAGATGAAGGTATTTATGCCTTGACCAAATAAGTATTGCTGTCCGAAATAATAAGCTCTGCTGCCTACAGACCTAGAATACGTATATAAATCGTAGAATACGTAAATAAAAAAAAGTGATGCCGAGAAAAATAAGCATTTACTAGAAAAATAATACTCTAGCCACTCCTCGCACCTTGCAGGCCTAGCTCCCTTTCAGAACCAAAAGCACCACTGCCTGGCTGCATAAAGAAAAATATAAGTAAAAGCAATATTATTAAAATTTAATTTATTTATATTTATAACATTATATTATTTGTAAATAGAAAGTTCTTAATAATATAAGAGATAAACAAACTCAATCTAATATGATATCTATTTTATAATAATCATCTACATTGTAGGTACACTACGAATTTACATCTTATGTTTTGATTTCAAACTCAGGCACAAAGGTATAATATGATCTACATATGTTAATGCAACAAAACAACGTTTTTACTACAATAATTACGGAATTATTCTTCCATTTAGGTACATATGAGATACCTAGACTTAATGGAATGTCCTAACATACAACAAACAAAGGCACAACACAGTGAGGCCTTCCAAATAGGCACTACACACTAAAACACGTGATTCAATACGTGCTAAATAAAGTAGGTTCGGTTTACTTAATTCACATGGGAGAAGCGCCTAACGATGCTCTAAAATAGGTTAAAAATACGTTGAACATTTGAGTAATTGACTTTTGACAACCAATTGAATCTTCACGTATTCTCAACCGTCTCCATAATCGCTTCATTAGGGTCTCTGGTTGCATTATTTCTACTAAACCAAAAAGTTTTTTAAAGAAAAAGAAATGTAAGGTCTTTATAATTATAAACTCTATGGCATTCTCAAACTAGACTAAAGTAACAAATCAGTCTTCAAATATTTAATTAAAATTAATAAAATTGTACATAACATAACATCTAACTGTATAAAAACGCTACCCTAGGTTTTGACATCAGATATCTTATAAGGAAAGTAGTGCTTATTCATCTAATAGGTACATATCGAAGTCTAAACCTAAACTAACGATTTTATAATATAACATAGAAGATAATAATTGATTATTTAATTTGAAAACAATTAACGGTTGTATATTGTTGCTTTGCTAAATTGTGGACATGTATAACAGTAATATCTATAAATCGAAGGTGCTATTGTACAATCGTGAGCCACACTTCATTAAAATTAATATAATACAACAATGTTTATACTATTCTTACAATTGCTACATACTAATTAGTACTCAAATAAATACATAGATAAATCTGAACAACTATAGATATATCGAGAGAATTGCGACGTGATAACATTGGTACTTAACACATTGAGCATTTCTTAAATTAAACAAATAGTTTTATAACTTAATTAATACGATGTGAGCTACAATATAACATGCATATATTCTATTATGGCATTCTAATAATGATAGAGGTAGGTAAATCTACAAAACATGCGAAAACACAACGTCACGCACACACGTGCAACAATGTGGCTCATTTATTACTTACTACGCTCAACGTGGTGGCACACACGGTTGCAAATAAATAGTGCGGTGACGCGACGGACTAGAGGTGTGTTGCTTCGTGAGGTAGTGGCGGCATATCAGTCTATAAACATCACAGTCGCTGACAACAAATTGCACAATAACTCGTCCAGGCGGTCTCAACACCTGCCCTATCTGGTTACATAGAAAGTCAAACCCTATTACTTCTTATATACTAATTAAAGCTAACCTACATCCTGAATGTTAACAAAGATATATAAACGTTATAAAACAAAAAAACGAGTGAAGATATAAACAAAAATAAAAATCACAAGTTCCATCGCATCCCATTTAACGGAAATTTTATTTCGTTAAATGAAACACGATGGCAAGAAAATAAATAAAAAAAGAGGTAGTTTAGATGTGGCCAAGGAGCCAATTGCAATAGCCCGGCCGGGGTGCCCGGTCAGCACATCAGGCGCGCGACCTGACCTGCTATAAAGACTTATCCTATTCTATATCTTTGTACGACTAAGTCAGTCTTATTGAATGTAAGCAGCGTAGAGAATGTTAATCCCTCTCGCTGCAATCGAGTGCATAATTTCTCGGTGGCACTATAACACCCGAAGGAGGCTCCGGATCTCGCTTCCTTGATATAGATAGATCTTCAACGTGATCCTCTTCTGGCGGAGGTGAGGGTGGGGAGTGTGATGAGTCACGCACTGGTGAACGAGGGGCTAAGGCGGCATGGGCTGCAGCAGCCAACGCCATAGCGTGCAGAGCCTCACGACCGCCATCTCTACTCGCCCCTTCTAATGCCTGTTGTAGGAAAGATGCATCCATAAGGGGGCCTGTATTACTAACATCTTCTACTCCACCTGTCCCACTAAGTCCATATGGAAATGCAGCGCCGTTGGATTCTCTTTTAACTCCCCTGCTCATGGGTCGACTTGTAGTGATGCCTAGTTTCTTTACTTTGTCATACAAAGTACGCGATGGAACACCGTACTTCCGAGACGCTTGTAGAGCACTCATGCCATTGCGGACACATTCGATAGCAGACATGATATCAGATCGTGTGTATTGTTTATATCGTTTCCATTCAGGTTTTTGTTGAGGTGGTACATAAGGTGCGAGACCTGCTCGGACATCTTGTTGGAAATTTGGCGGAGGTGGTGATGGATGAAAAGTGCGTGAGGAATCGTCTTCAAAGGAACGTTCAGTGTATGGTGAATGAGCATCTTCCGATCTGTCTGAGCGATGATAATGAGGAGATGAAGCACGAGAGGAAAGACGACGAGGACGATAATCAAAATTGCGGTGTGGACTTGCAGCGCGATCAATGTCATGGCCTAATCCGTTGGTTTCGATACGTGAAGGTGGGTGCTGTGGAACAGGATGACAGACCAGTGATACAGGCTGAGAGGAGTCCGGGGGTGTGGGTTGCGCTAATACGTTTCTTAGTATTGGTGTATCTCGAGATGCCAGCATACTAGACAACTTTTTTCGTTTAAGTGGATTCATATCGGTAGAGTCGTAGGCGGCTGAAAGGGCGATCGGCTGAGGCGGCCATCGCGGTGGTGGCGCTGGGGCGGGCGGTGACACGCTGGATGGTGCGGCTGGCACAACTCGCGGTGGAGAGGAAGCAGGTGTACGCTCATCTCCAGGCCGACGACGTAAGTCACTCATATCAAAGAGGCCCTTTACTTCTAATTGTTCAGCAACCTTCATGATACGTGGTATATGTGCTTGAGTCACATTTACTTCTCCAGTATACATGTACTCAAGAAGTGCACGCATCTCGAAGTCCTTGACTCCAGGGAAAAGGATGCTGCAGTGGTCCATAGGGACATCAGCCAAAATGGACTGAAAGTAGGGCGAGTTGGCTGCTAACACAACCCTGTGGGCTTTGAAAGTGACTTGGTCGTCGACTACCAAAGTGCAGTCGACATAGGTTTCTACTTTGATAAGGGCTTCGAGGATTTCTACCAAGTTGGCCTTGTGGTGATTCCATTTCAGACAGAAAGTCTGTTGTCCTTCACTACTCCCCATCTTTCTGAATTGATATTCTGAAAAGAAGAAAGCAAATATTGACTACTTTTTCAAACATGTAACTCTTAACTTAACTAATTTTTAATTATAAAGACGCGACATCTAACCTAGACACTCGACTTGCCTGGTGGAAGTCCAATAGCGCTGACAACTGATAAAACCGATTTAGTTTACGGTTGCCTCAGTCGCCGTCACTATGCCAGGCAATGTTAACCGAACAAAATTAACTAACCAAATAAAGATTTAATTATTTATTTTAATCTAATAACGCCACTATCTATTTACAAATAAAATATTATAATTAAGTGAAGTCATTACCATTTGACGCCTCTATTCTCACAGGGATAGGCAGAGACAACGGAGCAACATTTTGCACGATCTTGACACAACTATCTAGCTTATTTCACTTTCACAATTCGTTTTATACGAGTACATTCTCTTTGGCTATGGAACCCTGCTTTTTAAAGAATGGCGCCCCGACTTGGTCAACTATATTAAGTCTACATAAATATTATAAATAATACATGTTACATTTTAAAAAATATATTATATTATATGTACTAATACTTATGATATTAAGAAAAGTTATTGCTGAAACTATGTATCATGTGAATGGATACGTTAAACAAGACAGGCCCAGGAGGGTGTTAGCAAATTGGAGATATCCTCAAGAAAGCTAGGTTGCCTAATGCCCATAACCATAGAGCTTGTATGAAGAGAATTGTGAATGTGAAGGAAGCGAGGGAGTTGTGTCAGGATCGTGACAAGTGGCGCTCCATTGTCTCTGCCTATAGCTGTGATTAATTGCTGAAACTAGGAGCCAAGCAGGAGAAACTAGGAGCCAAGCAGGAGAAACTAGGGATTGACAGACTAAAGATCCGCACTACAAAAAAAAAACTTCAAACTAAACGTCTTATAACTAAACGAACCTGGTATGAAATGGTCACTAGTAGACCCCGGGAACATTGTGGATTACTTATTAATACGAACTAATACTAAAACTTTTTACGCACGTAAAACTGACCACAGAGCAACATACGTGCGACGCACATGAACACCACTGCTCGACTGCACCGCCCTTGCCTATTTACATACACCGAATAATGATGGCCCTTCCTCACTGCCAAATTGACTTTTACATTTTACTCGACAGGTAAATCGAAGTTAGGGGACCCACAGAACTGCGACTCAGACAATCCCTTCTAACAGGTTATTCAAGAACTTCGTGTTATTATTTATGTCTTCGGGTTTAATAATCAGATAATAGCAATGAAATTTTAATGTTTATATTCAAAGAAAAAACACCGGCTACAGCGCTCCGTAGCATACTACGAACGCTACGAAAGTTGCAAAAAAAAATAGAATTCAGTAATTAATTACCAACTCACCTCAGTTAATTATGAATCCAGTGTCGCAGTATTTTCCTATGTTGCTGAAAGAAGAATGGTGGTGTCGTATCGTCACTGCACTTGCACGAGCGCGAATAGTTCGAACACTGAGGGTTGTCGCCGTGGGGGCGGCTTGCCCTGGCGGGTGTCTGACGGTGACTGTTGCTAGCGTACAGCCAGAACGCGGCCGTCCTCCAACGAGTGGCACCCCGCCCGCTACCCGCCCGCACACTCTGCGTGCGCTTTTTACGCACGCAGCGCGAGTGCAGTGCAATTGCGTACGGGCGGAGGACGTCGAGGCGCGGGGAGGGCCGCACCGTCGACGAATTGCAGCGCGGCGGAGGGCGCGAGACGTTCGTGTGCGTGAGCCGTGCGCCCGCGCATACGTCGAGATGCCGCTGTGCGCGTGGACGTCGTCGTCGAGACGATACTATACATGATAAAAAACTTAAAAAAACACACTCGCCCCGGCCCTTTGTATGCTAACGTTGAGCTTTGTGTCACCGACTATAGCAAGAATTTTGTTAGTTCTTGTTGCTAATTATCATAAAAATCTAATTAATATGCTTGCTTGCGTTTTCATTAGTTAGGTGATGATTATGCATCTAGTGGCATTGTTTTCTATCAGGTGTTATTCTAATTGTCACTTATATTTACAAAAATGTTACTGCAATAACATTGGCTGAATAAAGCATCGTGAATTAATTGAATTGGAGCACTGACCTCTATTTAAATTAGAAATTTACATTATCTAACAAGCAAATAACAATAAACAAACATAATAAGTAGAAATATAATGCAAAAATATTGCAATAAAGAGCAGTAAATGTATCAATTAGCTTTAGGTAAAGAGAGTTGGTAATTAATTCCAATTTACGTGAGCTAACTTTCCATTTGCAGTAAATGCTGCGTAGGTATACGCCCTAAAATTCCCAAAACTGCGTGAACAAATGGTTGTAGAACGAGGTCATTGACATTCTCTACGTGTAGGGAACGCCAAAATAGCGCGAAATGCACACAAAAATAGAACAAGCTGTGTGCAATATTTTTTGTACGATTTCCGTTGAAGTTTGAACATGAGATCCGAACATCTCATATGACGAAATGTACAAATGAAAGTAACATTTCACAATAAAAATAGCTAAGAGTAATAAAGGATCAGTTTCGATGCAAAAATCTGTCTATTTGGTTTCTTATATGACTAAGCTAATTCTGATTGGTAGATAACAATAATAAAAACAACAAGGAGAATAAATAACCCTAACTTAGTACCTATATTGTAAAAGACCAAGGAAATATTTTAAAACTGAATACCTAGGCATAATCAATCAATCAATCAAATTGTCACGCCTTTTTCCCACGGGGATAGGCGTTGGATGGAGCGCCACTTACAACGATCCTTACACAACTCCCTTGCTTCCTTCACATCTATAATTCTCTTCATACAGGCTCTGTGGTTATGGGCACTAGGCAACCTAGCTTTCTTGAGGATGCTCCGATTTGGTCGGAAAACACTCTTCTGGGCCTGCCTTGTTTAACGCATCCATCCACATCAGATTTATATATTCCGTTCATCAATCTACTTTCACTCATCTTTTCCTAGGCACAAGTTTTTCGTTTTATTGTGTATCGACATGTGACTGCACTCCGACTGATGTTAAGCTGAAGTGCAGTCAAGGAAAGAGGTCACTGCTACAGTTAAAAAACTGCAAGCAGTCTCATCTATTTATTACGCCGGCCTAGATGGAATAAAAAATTAAAAAATCAAAACCAAAATAATCGCGATAGTAAGCCGCATAAAATTTGTTTAATTCACTGTTCATATTAAATTTTCAGAGCTCTATCTATATTTTACATGTTAAATATTTACATAAGTTTATTTTATGTGCAAGGTCCGCTTGTTTCCAACAATGGGGTGGCAGACTGGAAATAGATTGATACCCGAATACAGACCTATCTATTCCCTGTAGTCACATTTAGCAAGCGTTTTGTAAAACTGTAAGAAGATGCATCGTCTAACAATATAACACTTCGAATCTGTACAAAATTAGTAAAAATATTCAATATATTATAAAAAAATATACAAATATTTTCTAATATGTTTAGAAATATTGTAGTCAAAATGATGTATGTCGTGCCCTTGTCATGCCTCTTTTATAGGATAATAAAAGACTGCTCATTGGCCATATAATGATATGATTTGGCCGGCATAGTGACGGCGACTGAGGCAGCCGTGAACTAACTCGGTTTTTCCAGTCGTTTTCACTTTCGGACCTCCTCTTGCTTATCATCAGGCGGGTCGAGGTCAGATGTCATGTCATGCAACACACAGAAAATGCAATTGTAATTGGTCATTCAATTGCTGTTTGGACACAAAATGAGGAGCACGCTGATAAAGTATAGTAATATAGTTGGAAATATTTGCATTCACACATTTAAATAAACTAATATAGTGAAGGGGCGCGTCATTTATAGTTAGACAAGCTATAACATAACTCTCTCGCAATCGCAATCCACGATTCCTTTCATCCAATCTCTATGGTTATGAACACTCTGCTTTTTTAACCGATTTGGCCAACCTTACGTTTTGTCTTTCCTCATCTCTTAAATTTTATTTTCTCATTCGCCAATTTTGTTCGTCCATTCTTTCAGTGTGCCTTAACTAAATTCTTAAACTTTGACAAAACTTGAGGCTCCACATGACAAGACCCCGCCTGTACTACAGTTAAATAACTGCAGGTAGCAGTCGAAAACACTGCCGGTCTAGTTGGAACCGGCAACTTACAAGCTGATCCCAAAATGCGACTAAGTCACTTCACTCTTTGTACACTTGTAAGTGGTGGTACTACCCTGAATCGACAGACTAGGCAAATGACTAATAAATGACTGCCTACCACTCTTAAACAACCAGACCCAGAACAAATATCTGGGTCTTATGCGACCTTTTTTTTCATTACCAAATATTGTAATACCTATACCAATATCTTTTTTAAAAATATTACAAATAAATGCTATGAAACAAATCTTTGCTCTGACTGGGAATCGAACCCCGGACTTTAAGCGTAGCGGACTGGTGTGTCACGAAATGCGTCACTCGTGTCATGTGTGTCGTGTGTATCTATTTGAATGACATTTTGCATTGTAATGTCACTTTATCAAATCCATTATAGACGATTTATTATACATTAATCGTGTGAAATTAAGTAATATTAAAGGATGGCCCCTATGTTTGAATGAAGATTGACAATGCATCGCAACAATGTAGTTCCAACTATTGGCTGAATATCGATCAGAACCTCTTGACACGATTATTATATAAGTACCTACTGTTTTCACTGTGCGAGAACTATTTAGAAATTAACTACTGTTAATTATATTGTTTATTTTGTATCCTTAATCCATACTCGTATATCCTTTTGTATGCTTAATTTTGATGTAAGTATAGGTATAAGTTTCAGAATTGGAAAAAGAGATGGATATTTGCTTCGGGTCTGGTTATCAAAGAGTGGTAGGCAGTGGTACCCAGTCTGCCGATCCGGGGTAGTACCACCATTTACAAGTATACAGACCGTGAAGTGATTTGGTCACGTTTCGGAATCAGCTTGTAAGTTGCCGGTTCCATCTAGGCCGGCATAGTGGATGTGATTGCTACTCACAGTTATTGAATTGTAGTAGCAGTGACATTCATTCATGAACCACACTTTGGCTTAACATCAAGCGGGGTGCTGTCATATGTCGAGTCACAATAAAAAATAAATAAAAAAACATAAAAAAATATTTAATTAAAAAATATACCTACTTATATAAATTACTTGCTTAAACATTATTTTAGTTGCCGGCACTCAAGCAATTTTAAGCAATCGAACCCGTGACTTTATGCGTAACGGAGTGGTGTGCCAACCAATGCGCCACGCCTGTCGTCATTTGTCATAATTTGACGGCCCTAATGACGAAAATTAGTTTTAATTGATATATGGTTTAAAAAAGTTCAACAGGCCTTTTTGCAACCTATTTATTTCCCCCACTCTCTCCTAGATTGCAATTTAGATACGTTAAATATTTATTTATAGTAATAATACCAACAAAAAGCTGAACATAACTTTTTTTGTAATTCTAATCACGTCATTCATTAGTTTTGTTAGTCATTTAAGATAACAAATGAAATTCCAAAGATAAATTGCAAATTATTTCCTGCTAAGTCATTGCAATGTCATTCCAGTGCATGCAAAAATTGATTTGTTATTTAAAAATCATAGACCATACAACTTTGTCTTTACCTAGTGCTTCATCCATTACTAAAAAAATAGTGTCTCGACGCATAACTGCACCCTGGATTGCTGTCTATGAATGGAGGCAACTCCTTGCAGTTATTTAGATGTTACTATAATTTAAAAACTGCAAGGAGCAGGCACATCCACTATGCCAGCCAAAATAAACCGGCAACTTATAAACTAATTCCGAAACACGAGTTCATGGTCTGTTGAAGCCCGACGTTATGAGTTAAGCCGCCCGGCGGCGTTAAACTGGAGGGCAGTCCATGAATGGAGGCAACTGCATTCACATCCACTATGCCGGCCTAAAATAAAATTTCAATGGCCCGCTAATATTTTATAATGACATTAAGATATTACGTTCAAATATTTATGTATTTCATGTTTAATAATAAACAAATACATAATATTGCTTTGTAGAAGTAAATTAGGTCTACAACATTTAATGACATTTCTGGCCGGCATTGTGGCGACGACTCAATTATTAAGGTAATTTAAAAAAAATAGGTTTATTATTCATCGGCGCTTTTAGATCATCTTTTCAAAGACAGATAGCGTGTCCCAATAAAAAATATATTTAAAGAAATCTTTGTTGGACAATAAGCGACATACATGTATGTAAATATAAAATTGATTAAATAAATATATATAATTTATATCGTAGAACTCTAGATACTCTTGTGAACTCCTATCTATAGGTAATATTATTAAGAGGTAGTATTGGCTTCAGGGCTTAGCTTTAGAGATTGACATCTGCGCTTGTTTTTTTGTTATTTAAGCACAAAACAAGAGGATAGCTTAATCTGTCTGTCAAAGAGGCTGTCAAATACGAACACCCGAATTAGGCAAAGTCTCGTTTAGTAGTTGAATAATTGACTGTTAGGGGCAGAAAAATATATCTCGACTTGTTTTTCAGATGGCAAGGTAAACTGCAGGTTAAGGTCGTCCAGAAGTCGGCATGTGTTAAAAATTATCGCACTCCAATCCGGATTGGCAAGCATGAGGGAGCAGGCAAATCCTGTCTGGATAATAACGATCTGGACAAAGGCCTAGTAGTGGGAAATAAACAGGCTGATGACGCAGATGCTCGTAGTGTGTAGGTACCTATTGGAAATCAATAGAAAATTGCATCAGATAAAACATATATAGGTACAATTAAATAACCAAGGGTAATTGAAAGAGCACTTAGCTTGAAAGTAATTTACGAATCGATCAATAGTTCTATATATTCATGACATATTTCGAGAAAATTCTCACGGAATTGGATTGTTGTTTCATACATTTTTATTAGAGTAAACCAAAGCTGCAAATGTAAGTATGTACTTGAGTCTAACACACTTAAAAAGCCCTTAACTCCCCTATCATTTGCATATCGATATCGTTTTAGTGGTAAGCCCAAATTTATACTACGTTTGAGTGGTATTAAATTTAAGCAGTATTTGTAGTTCAAAACGGTTTTGTTTGTATGAAGTCTAACAAGAAAACAATATCTACTAAACTAAAATATTTAAAAAAACGACGTAGTTTATTACATATACCTACATCAACTGAAAAGCTAAATACAAGCTATAAAATCTATTATTGAGACTCGACATTTGATCTCATCTTGCCTGCTGGTATTGAAGAACGTTTTTAAAAAGTTAGGTCAAAACATAATAAATAGGTATATATTTTACTTATAT
The DNA here is from genome assembly GCA_905220615.1 of Tinea trinotella. Taxonomy (NCBI): domain Eukaryota; kingdom Metazoa; phylum Arthropoda; class Insecta; order Lepidoptera; family Tineidae; genus Tinea; species Tinea trinotella. Next base: position 7,694,719 of record HG992310.1, read on the forward strand.
GTCACTTGGACTTTTAGGTTCACCCTGCCTGAAATACATACTTTCCTTTACTGCAGCACTGTACGTAGCCTTTTCCAACATAAACGTAAGTTCTAACGTTTTATAGGTTTAGATATTAATACATATTTAAATCTATGCTATATATAGAGCTTCTTTTTACTTTTTAATAGATATTTATAACGCCGTCGTATTTTATTTTTTAATAATTTAGATTTTGTAAATACTCGTAAGTTCTAGTTAAGTATTTTTTTGTTCTACTGCAAAGTTAGATAGAGGTTGAATAAAACAGTCGATATTTATTTTATCGCGGACACCACATTAAAAATGTATAAGTACTATATTGTATACTAAAAATGTACCAAACGTAACACACACATTAATGAAGAATTGAATGAACAACTCATATCTTTAAAATCTGTCAATCCGCTTAGAAATAAATATACTGGAAAACTAATATTAGGAAAACACTTCTTTTTGGCAGTCTGATAAATTATTTAGCATTGCGATAGTCTAATTTTTTTTAAATATGACTTAAAGACACATCGCGAAATAATTCAATAAAAGAAAAGATTAACACATTATAATGCAAATTTATTAGGTGTAAAAAATGTATAGACTAATCTGTTTTATATTGTATTCAGCATTAAGAAATGCAGCGACAATTGCCAAACAAAGCATCGCATTATGCTAATACCAGCATAATGCGTATGCCACGACCTATCCCACGAACGCGACGCATGCACTTCTCGTTTACAAAAACTGCAAAACAGGGGTTAAAAAAATGTCTAATAAAAAAGCAATAACGCCCCGCATGCCGGTTGTTGATCAAATTGACAAGCTCGATGAAGCGTATGTGCTCTTGCGGGACAATTGGTGAAGATCGTCAATAACATTGTTAGGTATTGAGCAACAGAGAACAATCTTTCATAGGACAATATTATTTGTTTTACTATGTAAGCGATTATTGAACAACGGAATCACGATAATAAATTCCTTAGGTAAAAGTGTGCATTTGGAATTGTATAGAAATTAAAATTCTACATTATTTACGTTTAAATATTTGCATTAATGTATAGGCACGTACATTAATGAAATCAACATTAATAAGTAATGAAAATGGCTAGAAAAAATCACGCGTGTGCATCGGTTAACTGCAACCGGGGATCGAACCTGGTGTCTGTTAATTACTACTGTATTAATTAGCAATTACTAATTAATACAGTAGTAATAGTAGAATTCAAATATGCCAAAAATAAAAGCATTCTGGTTTTATTTGTGGTGTTTATGGAGCCAAATCCACACCTAACGCCAAAACTTTGCGAAAATTATTTTTGCAAAATCAATATTTATTTATTTTTAACATTTCTATACTAATCTCCTAATACTAATCATAGAAACAGGACGACCTTTTTAAAACACGCTATAATAAATTACTATCTAATTATAAAAGTTAAGTTTTTAGTAGTTTCAAATCCTAACTTCCATGCTAAAAATAATCATACAATTAATAAAAACTGTAATTTAGCATAATTAAGGGAAGGGTAACACGCCGGCATAAAGAGATAATGTAAATTTCACGGGTGTACTTGTTCATTTGTCACCAGCATCCTGGGCACGCGTTACCACAAATTTATTATATTATTTTATCCCCGTTAATAGGGTGACCTCACCCTATGTGGCTTTATCTCCAATATTAACTAGCAACAGACAATTAAATAATAGTCAACCTCACCCCCTTACTTTGTTCAATGCATAAACTTAATGGAGGGTGTATGTATCCCACTTGTATTTACTGCTACTCAGAGATGGTAATTTGCAACGAGTATGCACACATGAATCACTTCAAACAAACACTTTAATTTCGCATTAATTTGTTATTACCTAATTGTTAGGTCTTCCATTTAATTTGTTTGTTTTACATTAGCACTAGATTTTAAACTAGGTTTATGTTTTTAAAGATTTATTATTACTTTGTTATAAGTATTATTAAATATTTTACCTGATATTATAATTTAAGAGGAAATTTCCTACGCTATTAAAGTAGTTACCAGAGTTAGTGATCGTTTGCCCAGTTTGATTGTCAGAATAAAATTGTTCTATGGGCTAAAATTAGATACTCACGAAATTAGGTACTTGTATATTCTGTGAAAAGACACAAAGACTCAGTCGCGTATGGACATCAGTTTGTAAGTTGCGAGAGTTCAAAGAAGTCCGAAAAGCTTGCAGATATTTTGTCTATGCCAATCTCAGATCAATCAAGAAGAAACAGGCCGGGTGTTGAACCGGGGTCTCTTGGTTTGCGAGACCGAGATCTATCATCTACTACCAAAACACCACGGTCGTCACATATCGCATGTCGTTCTTCAATAAAATAATAGAATATACAAAGATAGTAAACAGCATAGTGGAAATGCACAATCGCTAATATATTCAAATGAAGGGCGACCACACCCGCAGGAAGTGGTTCATTGTAGCAAAACTCCCTCACCCATCAACCATTGAAACAATAGACACTCTTCCTCTCATTGTCTACTATTTAACCAAAATATTACATTACGCAAAATCATTTCTAATAAACAATTTACTTTTATTAATATTATTAATTAAAAGTATTAATAATAATATTACTAGTGTTTTCTTATTTGCCGCTGGCCGCCAGCAGCCAGCGGGGTGTCGTTCTGTTTCTTTTATAACAATATTATTAATATATTATTTACGAATATTAGGCTGGAGTGAGGTACATGAATGGAGGCGACAGTTATATGCATTTAGCAGTCGCAACCAATTTAAGTCATTCAAAACACAAGTAAATGATTTCACGCTTGGTACACTTGAAAGTGGTGACACTACCCCGGATCGGCAGACTAGGCAAATGACCACTAGCTATCTCCCCTACTAAAATATTAGTTCTTACTAGTTCTTAATAAAGTTCGTTAAGATTTTAGGTAGAAAGGACATCATTCATTTTGTATGGGGACTTGGGCTTAATTGTATTAACAGTTTAATATGCATTTTAATATATGTAGTTTGATGTACGAAGATTACAATATAATTGAATTTTCCTTTATTTTGCATAGTTTAGGTGTGCAAAATGATCAAACCATAATTATGGCAGTTCAAAGCAGAACAATTATAGCGTTGATTGAGAGATAATACAAAATCTATATTTTTTTTTTCAAATAACACAATTGCACAGCAATTAAATGCAAAATGGTTATTAGTTTTATCAATACAAGTATCAAACCTACCATACCATTTATATATTTTTTCATCATTGGGAATTACAAAAGTATCATTATAAAAGCCCAAAATTAATGATGTCCTTTCTCTCATTTAGCCTTAAAGATTTAGATCCTTCGTTTAAGGTTTCGTTCGTTTAAGATTTAGATCGTTTCGTTAAGGTGTTGAAAACTTTCGTGACAAAATATTACAACTAATAGCCCAATGAGCAAGCTCGCCTCTTTGTTCTTTTCATGGGCTGCTAATATATTGATATTTATTGCCAATTAGTTTCTAATGTCTCTGTTGTCTTATTGAATTACTCAAAATCGCTCATTGTCGGGATTTAGAGCACAATGACATTTCAATTGGACTTTTGCACCTAATTGTAAATGCATTTATACAATTAAACACTAAATTAAACTCTATTGCAACGTGTTAACTGTCTAATTCGTTCAAATGGAACCACAATGAACAACCAATTTAATAGAATTAATGTCAACAAACGTAGTTATGCTAAAATAATGCAAAATGACTATTGTTATTTATTATTCAGCGAATTCTATTGACAGCAGTACGAACTGAATTTCTTATTTAGTGGTCAATGATCGGACGTCCTAAATAATTAAGTGTTCTAATTCTAACAGAAATGTTCGTTTAAATAAATATTTGTAGAACAATCGACAAGTGGAACGCTATGCGAACCCAAGCGTTCTCCAACCCCATCCTATAACCTAACATTCTTCAAGAGATGTGTGATGAAGCACCTTTGGCCGTTATAGTGACTGATTGAGGCAACCGTGAACTGAGTCGTTTTTTTTTCAGTCGTTAGCACTCTTCGATCTCCTCTTGCGTACTATTAGGCAAGTCGAGATCAGATGTCAAGTAAAAAAAAATTCTTATAAATGATAGATTTAAAATATATATATATATATTTATTTATTAAAATAGTATATTTTATAATTGCTTAATTTAATCCTTAGATAAACTTCAGAAATGACAATAATTTTCATATAATAATGCATTGTCAAAATTTGTTAAGATAACATCGCCGCAACCAAAAATGGGTCAGGAGTGCTTAAAAAATGCAATAAATTTTGAAAAGGCGGTTCTGCTAAGTATCTTTGTCAAAATAAAGGAGTGCACCTGCCTTTCGTAGACAGGGAGGCGCGTTCAACAGTGTGTAACCAAAATTTGATAATTTTGAACAAGGGGACCATTTTGATAATAAATTCAACTAAATTACAAAAACTGCATATAGATACTAAATCTATTTTTATAATTGTGGTTTGACGTACACTGCACTGCCTGATGTTAGGCCGGAGTGCGGTCCATAAATTAAGGCGACTGCTACTACAGGTAATTAACTTTTTTTTTGCACATATTCACCGTGTGGACCGCCAAATGTCTACCAACTATCTGACTACCACTCTTAAAACTATAATCTATAAAAAATATACCTTTTAATAATGGCTTTTTTGATTTTAAATTAAAAAAAAGTAAATGTTAACAATAAAATTGATCAGCAGGAATAAAAATGCTATGATTCGCTCGATCCTATCCGCGGCCATGTTGCATTCACTCAGCCGAAACCTAACAAAATAAAACAACCAAGTGGTTTCTTACTTTTTTTTTACCTTTTTTATGCAGGATCATTTTTCTACCGGACAGGGAATAGTTAGGTGAAGCTTTTATTGGAAAATGGACTGTATGTAGTGTAAATAAGATATATAGAGAGATTTTGGAGGTTGTGTTAGAGTTGACGTCCTTGGGCGGACTCGATCTGCTAGACGCGAGATCGGCCCACCACTGCATCGTCGCATCGTGGTCGTTGCACTATGTAGCGAAGTAAGCATTCGAAAGTTTACAAAAATTCATTGATTCATGTATACAATATTTTATTCTATATTCTCTCAAACACATAAAACAATATAATATTTTTCATATTTCTATACTAAGCTAGTAACAGTATGACTAAAGTACATACGAGTGCTTTGGTATCGGCAAGTGCTTTGAACCGGGGGCTCTCGGTTTGCCTAACCATTAATTGCAATTGCACTAACACTACTGACCACAGACCTAGAATACGTAAACTATGCAATCTTAATCAATGCTACCTATGTTCACCTTAAATAGTACCTATGCTACTTTTTCATACAAAAAAATATGTTTTAAGAAAAAATAAGTTGCATTTTAAGAATTAAGTAACACTTGAGTTATGTTAGTATAAGTATTTCGCCAGTTTTAAACTGTCAAACAATTTTAAAACTGTCACACCCATCTCTAATGAGTGTAAATGTTTTGAGATGTAATTTATGTAGACAAGCCCATATTCGCTAAAGTATGGGAAAACCTGTGATTTTGTAATTAACTTTTACAACATTAAACTGACCCTTGATGTTAAGCGGGGGTGCGGTCCATTATTTAATAAAGGCGACTGTCAAATCAATCAATCAAATTGTCACACCTTTTCCCACAGGAATAGGCAGAGACGATGAAGCGCCACTTGCCATGATCCTGACTCAACTCCTTCACATTCACAATTCTCTTCATACAAGCTCTATGGTTTTGGGCACTAGGCAACTTAGCTTTCTTGGGGATGTCTCCGATTTGGTTGGCAGTTGCATCCACTTGATTTAAATTAAGAAGCAATTAAGAAGTAACAAATTATAGCTTACTAAATACTAATAAAGAAATATAAATTAAAAATAGGTACAAACGTTACTGTCGATACGATTCATCAATATTTCAAATGCAAAAAGCGGTTGCTATTAAAAACCCGTAAACCGGCATGTGTCAAAGCTTCCCTGCAAAAAGTCTTTGTTTATTCAGCAAAATCGATCGCGTACTTTTGTCCTAGAAGGGAGCGTGTATAAGCCGCAATACAAGATCGACATGATATGCAGGTAAGTGAGCTCTAATTACAGGTATCATTTGCAATAAAGTTGTCCACAATGGCAACGTTGTAAGGACATGACTAAAGAACGGTTTCATGCAAGTAGAATTCATTAATTTTTAAATCAAATAGTACTGTATACGTAGGTACTGTTTGACTGGCATGTCTTTAATAATTAATTTCTAGGTAATGACTTGTTTTAATAGACTTGAAGAAGTTGTTTCTTTCTTTTTATTGTGACATTTGACCTCAATTTGCCTGTGCCTGTACAATTTGCCGCATCATGTCGCCCCGGCTTTTAACTTCTAATCTTAACACATTAAATGCAACGATACCCTCTCCGATTTCTCGTGAACACCGTCATTATGCCGATCAGAGAACTACTAAAATTGTACTCTGTACAAATGTTATTAGAGTGAAATATAATTATTAAACATCCACAATTAAAACTGTAATGCTTAAAAACGTATTTTAATTGTAAAACAGATTTTAACATAATATTATTATACTCGTATACACCATACCTGATATTAATCTGCCCCCCTAGCACGGCGAACCAAGAAGCAAAATAAAGACTTGAAAGGAATATCATTGCACCTAATTTTAAATAACTTACTACTAGAACAGTGTATCAAAAAAGATATTTATACGTTCTGTAAAACTGTACACAAAACAACGTTGAATACTTTATTAAACTTTTTTAACATTTTGATGTGCCGGTCTAATACGTTATTTAAAATGAGTTACAATAATATTCCTTGCAGTTCTTTATCTTGCTTCTTGGATTGCTGGAAGGAGTGACCCATGTGTAAAGCAAGAAGCAGTTACATTAACTACGTTGGCCTAGCTAAACAGAACCAAATATATGTACAAAATAATTCTCTGGCCGGCATAGTGGCGGCACAGAGGCAGCTGTAAACTAGGTCAGTTTTTTTAGTCGTTTGTACTCTTAGAGCTCCTCTTGCTATCAGGTAAGTTTAGGTCAGGTATCGAGGCAGAATAAAAAATAATAGTTAACACAAGTAGTTTGTATTATATTAATATTAAGGTAATTTATAGAGTTAAGGCGACCGTGGTGTAGTTGTAGTGCAATGGTCATGCAAACCGAGGGTACGGGTTCACAACCACTTGGCGATATTAATGTATATTTGATATATGTACTTTGATAGCAACCAAGCATTTTACTAGGTTAACATAGAAATGTAAACACATAAATAAAAACTCTTACGAAAAAACATTATTCATTTGAAAATAAACAACATATTTTGCATTGCATTAATCATCCAAGCGAATGACCGTCACGTAGCGTATAGCATATGTCGATACAAAACTCATGATTATGGGTTTATAGCGGGTTTATTCGCAACAACCCTCGCTATTTTACTATGGGGTTGCGGCCGAAATTGTATTTTTATTATAATTGCTGTGTTTTATTGAGAGCCTGCCAGCCAGGGTAAATATTGTAGAGTTAAGTTACACTAGGACCGGATAGAAATGGAGAAGGGTATGGCGTAATTAGTTATGGATAGTATTATTTTGTTAGAAAATATTATTTTAAACCAGTTTAATTGAATATTTGCATGTGTTAGTTTCCCACAAATCGCAATTTAAATTACTAATACAGCTCTACAAAATAATATTTAGTTTGACTAAGACATAAAAGCTACACAGCCTTGACTGCTCTTTCTGATTGTATACATACTGAAACGTTATATTGTATATGAGTTTAATAAACCATAATTTAATAAGTAAGTGGAAAGGTTTTCTTTTCGATTAAATACTTGTTTACTTAAATACTTTAAAAATAAATGTACTAAGAAGAAAATACCTTTCATAAATCTTAAATGTCCTACGTATTCGTGACACCTATTATTTAGTGATTTAAATATTTTTATTGTGGTTCGACATAATATGATAGCAGCCCGCCCGATATTAAGCATAAGTTAAAAAACTGCAAGTAGCCTAGTTGGAACCGGCAACTTACAAGCTGATCTCGAAACGCGACTAAGACTTTACGGTCTGTACACTTGTGAATCAGTGTTGGTACTAAAGACTGGGCACCAATGCCTACAACGTTTAGAAAATTATTTTTATTATTAAAAATATCAGTTTTTTTTTAAATTTTATTGTTACTAGTTAGCGTAAGTATGTATTCTTTGTTCTTTTATCCATTAAGGTAGACTTCAGTTTTCTTTCTCTTTGTCATAATACTAGCGACGTTTGTGCATGGCACTAATTGTTACTAGTGCAATAGACTTGTATTAGATGTAAATAAATTGTATAATTTTGTATAATTGTATAAAATTGAATGTATAATTTTGACGACAGGCGTGGACGAACGGTTTAGTGACTGGTTTGTTGCGCGTAAAGTCCCGGGTTTAATCCCCGGTCGGTGCAAATATTTGTTTCAAAGCTTTTATTTGTAATATTTAATAATATTTAATATTGCAAATATTTATTAATAAAAAAAAGAGATGGATATTTGCTTCGGGTCTGGTTATAAAAGAGTGGTAGGCAGTGGTACCCAGTCCGCCGATCTGGGGTAGTTCCACCACTTACAAGTATACGAGTACAGACCGTGAAGTGATTTGCCACGTTTCGGGATCAGCTTGTAAGTTGCCGGTTCCATCTAGCCGGTATAGTAGATGTGATTGCTACTCACAGTTATTGAATTGTATTAGCAGTGACATTCATTCATGGACCATACTTTGGCTTAACATCAAGCGGGGTGCTGTCATATGTCGAGTCACAATGAAAATAATACTACTGAGTGTCTTTTTATAAATAAATAAAGAATATAATAAGACCTCAATAACCGATTGACCGTAGTAAATTGTAGGAGAGCATTTGAAAAGCAATTCCGTAACAAAGCATTACACATATAAATATCACTTACGTTGTGGGACGCATATTGACACTTTTATTATACAAATAAGAGCAAAAAAAGCCGCCAAATATCATCCCTGTCATGGATAAACTCGACCCGTTTCAAGCGGCTTATCCTTTAACCCTATAAGTATGAAATGTATGGGCAATGCCGATTACTTGCCAAATATGTTTTAGATCACATTTTTTATAGTTTTTATTTTTGGTTATGAATTAAACAAATTTTATGCGGCTTAATATCGCTTTTATTTTGGTTTTAATACGAGATAGTAAGCCGCATAAAATTTGTTTAATTCATAATCAATGTTCGCGCAAAATCTAAGAAAATATTAGTTTTGGTTTCTAAGCAAATAAGCTGTTAATGTTTGAATTTAAAAGAAAAAATAAAATCTTTCCGAATTAAGCGAAAGAACTACTTCGACTAGTAGGTATTTGTTTTATAAAGTTTTTGCATTTGTTTATGAAGGGAGTTCGAAGGGCACCGATGACTAAAAAACCGTTATACGGTTGCTTTCGTCGCTGTCACTATGCCGACCTAAATCTATATTTAGATCGGCATAGTGACGTATATAGACCGTTAAGTTAATTGGTTATTTGATAGATTTTTGCAACATTTTGTAATAAATATACTTATTATTACTATTTATTCTTAAATGCAATTAAACTATTTGGAATGGACTTCCTTATCGGTGCAGTTAATTCCTAGAACAGATTATTTTATCTTCAACATTTGGATTCGCTGGCGTTCTCTTATCTAATTTTAATGATAAATTTACGCTATTTTGTCACGTAAACTATTTTCATTTTATATTTTTAGCACAAAATTTTTGTTTCACTTATATTTATAGAATTAATTGAAGTGAAAACTTATTTAATAATAAATAACTAATAAATTAAATTATTTCATACAGGGATAGACACAGCGGCTACTTTCCACGATCCTCGCATAACTCCTTTGTTTCCTTAACATCCACAATTTTCTTCATACAAGCTCTATGGTTATAGATCCGCAGTGCCCATACATATCCAAAAATATACTAAATGAATAATTATTGTTAAACGGATATAAATTAATATATTGTTCTTTTTTTAAACAATAGACAATCGTTCGAATCGGCAGTCAAACTTTGAGGCTCGGTGCGTTGTTTCTTTGTAGAACAATCGAATGCTTTACCAGTTCATGTGTACCTTGGATATAGCGATACATGAATAGTATAGGCTGGTATAGTAAGCGCGACTACCATGAACTGTCTCCGTTTTATCAATCGACACTCTCAGACCTACCCCTTACCATCAGCAAATCGAAGTCAGATGTCTAGATACAATTTAAAAAAATATATAGTAGGTAATTATGACAAAAAGTGCTATTCTATTATATTATTAAGTCATACAAAAGATGAGTTGCATAGAAAGAGCACCAAATAAAACATTACCTAATTTAAAACCACACGTTTACTAGATTATGAGCTAAAACAAAGCAATTGTTTGCGAAACTATCATCTGTGTAATCATAAATACGTGCGAGAATGAAATGTGTTTATCGTACGCGAAACTACGCACACGCACTCTATGCGTATGCGCGATAACATGCGTTCCTGCGATAACGTTGCGTACGCCCCGCGAGATAACATTTTCTACATAATAGATATTGCACATAATTTAAAATGCCTATTTTCTTTTTATTACGACATAATTAATGTATCTGCCTTTTTCACCTAAAGGTTGGAACAGATTGTTGCGTAGTGATAAGGCACCTTGTGTCAATATGTTTGTATATTTTTAAGTTTCATTTAAAGTATTTCATTTTATTTTATTTATATTTCTATACTAAGCTACTAAAGTGCTTGTATCATAGAAACAGGACAACTAAAGTACATATATTAAAGATATATTGGTACCAGGGGGTGGTCTCGAACTCGTGCTCTCGGTATGTGTAACCATTGCACTGACCCTACACCACGATCGCCATAAATAAATTATTCTATGAGATAATTTTCTTAGCATCCATGGTTTTTCCGAGCGGGTGCCAGGTCCATCGCGGAAGGCAGGAAGGCAGCGTTTCGGACTTGCAACTGGAAAGTAAGTTTAAAGCCTTTGCGACATGTCAACGCTCACCTTTCCTGCGCTCACTTTTTTCTCTACCCAACCAAATATTGTAAGAGCCCTACCAGTGCCGCCTTCGACTTTGAAAGACCAAGATGCAAGATTTTTACTGAAGTTGCTTTCGCACTTTAATTAAAAACACACCGTAATATCTATTAAAATACAATCAATAATAATTAGGTCACTACAAATTATTATTAGTTAATAGTGATTTGCCAAAAACATCTTTGAATTGTGGACTTAAAACATGTTTTCAATGGGTAAGCAAATTTGCACGAAATACCGGTTCGCAAATGAATGAATGGAGTGAGTGAGTGAGAGAAACTATATCAACAATGCAATGTTGCATACTTTTGTTGTGCACTGAGCGTAATAATGACCTTAACAATAAATAACATTTAGTCCACAACAAAGATTGGCGCGTGCTCTCGAAAAAAATTGGGTCTGTTTTTTTTTGAGTCAGAGTTACGCGAATTTCGCACAATTGTATTAGGAATGCAGAAATTTAAGAAGATAACACGTAGCGTTGTTTGCTAAACTACGTATATTGGCAGTACTGGCACAGTCAATATTGCGACGTGAGCGATAATTATCTACTTATAATAAAATACAAAAACAAATGTCTTCTAACATTTATTGTATGAGTATGTAGGTTAAATGCATTATGTAACTATCTGTAGTATGCTAATTAATACAAAACGAATATCGTAATTACCGTTGTACTAGGGAAATCGGTTCTACATAAAATTTTTTGCAAATAACACTCAGGATACTTTGCTAATTTCGCGATATAATACTAGGATAACATAATCACCTTGGAGTAATTCACAACTTGGTCACCATTTAAAGTGTGATTAAAATTCGCACGAATAAAATTGTGAGGCAGAAACTAAAATGTACCAAGTTGGCAAGAGTATCGAGGAGGTAAACGCGGAAAACGTATTACGCACACATTCGCGAATTTGTTTAATTCGTTTTCCTTTTATCTTTGCTACATACTAACCAACCAATAAGAGCCCAGTATAACATAATCACCAGAATCAGCTCACGAGAACGAGGCGTAGTGAATACTTTTGGCAACCGGTTTGCAAATACCTAAAGATACGTCGTACTAGTTATGATACCTACATTTATATAAAGTTTTGTATGATCATTGATAGACTACATTGATAGGTTTTAATCTGTTTTATTCATATTTTTTTTTGTATTTCTATTGTGTTATCTATTTATTGAATTAATAACACATTTGAAATATTAGTTTATATGTAAAAAACTGTTTCCAAAACACGTCGAGGTTAGTAGCTATTGACGAGGTTACGCAGAGATTTTGGGGCCAAGGTTTGCTAGCTAATAGTTATTTATATGATCATTTAGTACTATTTAAAAATATGCAAAGTTTTGGTTGAAACTAATATACCTAATATTGGTTTTTGAAATTCTTACAATCATGAGCTTACTATTATTACTTCTTATTAAAGAGTAGTAGGCAAACACTTGGCGGTCATTTGCCCAGTGTGCCAATTTGGAATAGTACCACCACTTTCAAGTGTATAGACAGTGAAATGAAATGAGTAGTGTTTCGGGATCATCTTTCAAGTTGCCGGATCCAACTAAGTCGGCACAGCGGATGGGACTGCTACTCTCAGTTATTTTAATGTAGTATTAATCGTCTTCAGTTATAGACCGTACTCTAGCTTAACATATAGCCGAACCACAATATACATCTAAATAAAGACTATAAAATGCTTGATAAAAATTTCACGACATTTTTTTATTGTGACTCGACATATGACGGCACCCCGCTTGATATTGAGCTAGAGTGTGGTCCATGAACTACAATTCAATAACTGTAAGTAGCAATCACATCCACTATGCCGGCCTAGTTAGAACCGGTAACTTACAAGCTGATCTCGAAACGCGAAAAAAACACCTTACGGTCTGTAAGTGGTGTTACTACCCCGGATCGACAGACTGGGTACCACTGCCTACCACTCTCATATTATGAATGAGAAGAAACGACGTTATTTAAGACGATTTTAATAGTCATTCGATTAACAAAATCACCCTAGTATCCATTTGAAATTGTTTTAAATATTAATTAGTTGAAAGCATACAAAATAGCTTTACATACAAAATTACAAGTTGGCCGAAAAACTTCCTCATCAACAACGACTTGTGAATTATTGAAGACGACCATCGAAGCGAAAGGTTTTACCAGCCCTCACGCACAACCACCCTAAATGTAAATTAGAAATGGTATTGAAAGTTTTGTATCTCATATTAATTCCTTACTAATTTACTTGTGGAACATAGACCATTTTAAGCGCACGTCTAAATAGTCTGTAATTAAGAGAACAATGGTTTAGTACCGTTTATTTTGAACCGAGAGATCTCGGTTTGCGGAACCATATCACTAGACTTAATGTTACTCCTGTAAGTCTGAAATAGTTATGCAAACGGAGATATCCCAGTTCCAAATCACTTGCTGATACCAATATATATTTTATATAAGTATTTTGGCCGCACAGTTTCTATGATACAAGCACGATTAGGAGATTACTATAGAAATGTAAAAAATCTTATTCATTTGGACTAAAAAGTTTAGCTTTTATTAGCTATTAATTGTCAGCTATTGAGGATTATACAAAATTTTCCATGGTATTAAGAAGACTTGCCTTTCCGATACAATACTATATTCTTTATATTTGAAGAACAATTTGTTTATGCTAGATAGACTAAACTCGTCCGGTTCTGAGGTGTATTATTGGTTTGGTTTTGAAAGTAGTTGTTTAATATTTCGTAAGGCGACCGTGGTATAGTGGCAGTGCAATGGGTACGTAAGCCGAGTGGCACGAGTTCGAAACTACTCACCGGTTCAAATGTATCTTTGATATATGTACTTTGGTTGGCCTGTTTCTATGATACAAGCACTTTAGTTAGAATAGAAATGTATACTTAAAAAAATAAAAAAAGATGAGGAAAAAAAAATAAGAAAAGGGCGAATGTACCCCAGCTCCCAATCTCCAGCGATTGTGATGAAGGAGGTCACAGTGGGGTTTTAGCTGGTACGAGCCGGAAAAGGCACTTACAGAAATTTTGCGAATAACTTTAGCTAATAGTTATCTCAATTAGGTCTTTATCTGATATCTGTTTTTTGTTTTTGTTTTTACAGAGTCAGTCTAGTTATATTAACGCGCTGAATATGTTTTTTTAAATAAAGAAGTATTCCAATATATAATAATTTCATACGATTGTTTGATGACATTAAATTGATTGGACGAGGTCCTTCTAGCGTAATTACAAACAGCTTCGGCCTCGATGGTTCCGCGTAAGTACGTCTATTTGTCTTCTACACGCAAATGTAGAAAGGGAAATTTGTGTGAATAATTGATAGGTGTCATTTGGCAACCCCCACCATCAACCCCCTCGGCCCACGCTGGACATGTTTAGTTGCTCACACGTGCCACTAACACTTTGGAAACTTTTCAATAGCTCTACACCTACATTCGATAATTTGATCTATATACAAATTACAGAGGGTTGGCTGTTCTTGTTTTAAATTTTCATGTGGCTTGGTTTATATGGATTGGTTAAGTTAGTTAGGTCAAGTTTTGATTATAGAAATGAAACAAGTTCATAGCATCCATGGATTGGATGGGTGCCGAGTCCATCGAGGTAAATTTGAAATTTACTTTTTTTGAGATCACTCTATATTTTTTTTTCGAGATGAAACAACTGACTTGTTTAATAGTAGGCAAGGGAAGGTTCAAGAGCGCCGACGACTAAAAAATCGTTCTATATATTTTAGTTTTGTTAGGTTTTGCAACACACAACATAGATTTAGGTTCAGACAAGTTATTAGGAAATACCTAATTAAATTAAAATCCAATTTAGTTATGTGTGTGTCTTACTTAAAATTAAACTAACAAAACAAAGGACATTATTGACTTTTATGAAAAGTAAGGTCAACATGAATAGGTGGTTTTAGTGGCGATGTTAAAGATAATATTTCGGCATGTCCTTCTGCCACCACACGCGTTGGAGGTGGTGGTACTAGGTGATGCCCCACATCGATAAATCGTGCATTATTGAACAGTTGCGTGCTACCTCCCGAATTTCCAATGTTTGGCGATTGATGTGTAGATTGACTTTTGTCATTTACTTCGCCCATGTCAAATAGTGAAATGTTTTTCTATCCATGTATATACACAAATTATAGTGGGCCAAATTGTTGTAATGGAATGACGTACTTTGTGTATTCGAGTTCACGTGTGTCTGATTGGCTCAGTGATGGATGGTTGGGCCTTGTCTCCAAGGGACACATTTGGGGGATCGATTAATATTTCGAATGTTTTTACAAAACGATTACGCTACTGCTTTGTGATCGAAGATAAAATTGTCATTAGAGCACGATTATTACTTATGTCAATATTCGTATCAAACAAAAGGTCATCTATTTCCTATTAAATTAAGTAAGAAAATAAAAGCATTGATGTATTGCGCAGTTATGTTTTATTATATGAATGTCCTTTATTATAGAAAACTTCACCTAACGGATAATGCCGTTATGAAAAATACCGTTAATGTAGATAAAATGTTTCCGAATGTTGTGCAAATCTTTGTGGGTGGTATAAAGTTTGGGCCCTATTGTTGCATTTGTCGGCTTCTTTAGCAAAAGTGATATAAAATGTCGGTACCTTTTTAGAGGCGCCAATGCTATTTAAAGCCTTCATTCGCATTAATATTTAGAAAGTTTTATTTCTCGGAAACAGTTATTGCAGGCTATTCAAGCGCCTTTTTTGCAATTCGATTACATTGTTAAAAAGCAAGCCTTTGTCGGCATTTTAGTTAAAAAACTAATTTTAACCCCAGAGAGTAACTAAATGACCTTAGCATTGTTAAAAACTTTTAAAACACCTAGGTAGGGAAGAGTTTGAATAGAATCTTTCCTCAACTAAAATTAGATAACATTTGTACAGACTAATGAGGCGCCAATTTCGCAATATGGTTGCCAATGTATGCCACGTGTTTGTCTATTTTGTATATTTATCTGTATGGTGTGTACCAATAAAACCAAATTCACACCATACAGGCAGGCATTTTTAAACAACTTGTAAATTTTAGTGCAAAGGTTGCCAATATTTGAATAACTCATCATGATTTACATTTTATTTATGACTCGTTGTGACTCGACATAATATGACGATGTTCAACTTCTACTATTAGACCGACTGATCACCAGTCGCGACAAACGCTGTCGCTTGCTTGTTCACTTGAAAGTCGTGGTACTACTACCCCGGATCGGTAGACCGAACAAATGTCTGCCGATCAATCAATCAATCAAATTATTACGCCTTTTTCCCATACAGATAGCGCCACTTGCCACGATCCTGACAAAACTCCAAACAGTATTTTAAATAGGAAATATAGGAATTTATTATTTTATGTATAGTTAATTTTATTTATATCCATATAATACGAGTATATATTGATATAATTTTATCTTAAGTATTATGTTTAGGCAACAGCATCTGTTATTATTAATGTTTAGATATCTTAAAGGTTTGGCAGAAGGGAATATTAAGAGAAGGTATTTTCGCCTTTTGTGTCAATAAAGAATTAAATACATAGTTTAAATGTTTACCAAAAGATAAACCATTAGTTAGGTCACCAAGTATTATATCTGCATAAATTAGTAATGGAATTGGATAGAAAAACTTTTTCGCGAGCACTTCGGTCGCAGTTGACCGCCGATGTGCACGCGTAAAAGTTATTCTATCCAATTGACTAATTTATACATTAAAACATTCCTTTAGGATAAATGGTTGTACATTTGTAGGATGAATTCACTTATCTATGGAAAGTTGTTCCGTCCCATTTGTTGGACGAGAGAAATTCTATTGAACATAACTTTACCGTTACCCACTGTCTCTATTCGCGGCAAATAAATGAGAAATAAAAGAGAAACCCTAAGTTGCAACCCTTTACTGCACTCCGCACATTTCTGCGGATGAATAGCGCAATTTTTATTATTTTACGACCCAGCTCAAATATTGCAGGACTGGGCAAAGGCGCCGAACTGTGATGCTGCAAACTCTCAATAAAAAGGGTACAATAAAAACAAACGGAAAGGGTTTACACAAATGCGGAAAAATTACGCAATTACAAATTTTATGGCGGTTTAGCAAAATTGCTACAAAAAATGTGCGCAGGTATAAAATGTTTTGTATGAGGAGCGAGGGTTGTTTCGACGCCTCACGCAAAGCACCGATGACGAGGTGCACTGTTGCGAATACAAGTGCCATTCAACTGACACAATAGTACTGTATGCAAATAAATGCAAATCGGTTTACGACGGCCCTTTCATAGATTGACAGCACACTCATTGTTCACCTCATTGCTCACCGCACACAATAATATTTGTAGTAAACTAATTATTATAGATTTCATACAATACGGACTAACCACACATTTTATTATCTTATTTATTTATTTTATCACTTTATTGTTCATCTATATGTAATAGGTGAACTTAATGTCCTTATGTCCCTTGGGGACAAGGGGAAAATGTTATAGATACATAATTATTGCGTACATAAACTTAGAATACATATTATTTATATGTATTGTACATAGATTTATCTCTCACATAGAGATCTATTGGTCTCGCTGACCAATCATTAATTATTAATTAGTTAATCATTAATCTATGGTATTGTACGTATTTTGTATAATAAATACTACATACTCAAAGAGTGGTTGGTAGTGGTGTCCAGAGTACTACCACCATTTAACAGTATATACCGTGAAGTGAATTAGTCGCGTTTCGCTTGTTTCAACTAGGCTGGGCTGGTGTAGCGGATGTGACTGGTACTCTTAGTAATGGACCGCACTTCAGCTTAACATCAAGCGGAGTGCTATCATATGTCGAGTCTTAATAAAAAAACATACCTTCACACCAACATTAAATAGATATCTTAATATCTTATTTGTGGTTTTTAACTGTATTCTAAGGTTATATTAAGATATAATGTTGTTAAAATACCTACAGATTGTCTTTCACTACTTGTAAGTTATAATTTTGGAGATAGAGAGGAGACCCTTTGAACTTGATCTTTTTATCATACGTTTCTTCGAAACTAAATTTATATCAGCGACACTACATTCCGCGCTCGCACACATATGTAGCAATCACATGTGTGAGTCACACCCACACATACAAACACGCGAGCACGTATTAGTAGGTAGGTATATTCACAGACGCAACATTTTAAGTGCGGTAGGCAGACAGTTCTGGAGTGGAGACCACGAACCGGCAGACGCAGCGTAGGTAGGCTAGGCCTCCCACTAGGTAGACTAACGACATGGTGAAAGTCACGAATAACCAGTGGTGCATTCTTTCATTAGGAATGGCGTTCTAAGGGGGAGGCCTATGTTCAGCAGTGGAGTCCTTCTGGCTGATAATGATGATGAGGCAAACAGTTGGTAGCCATTTGTCCAGTTTACAGATCAGGGGATATACCAATACTTTTAAGTGTACTGGGCCCCGATTTTCTTACCACAGTGAAATGACGAATAACGATATTTAACATCTTCGTAACCAATCAGCGAATAACAAATCAATAGGTAAATTACATACGTTGATTGGTCACTTGCGACTTGCAATTTTATTGCTTTTTCGGCGCCATAATGTATTAAGAGAATCGGGACCCTTACCGTAAAGTGACTCAGTAGCGTTTTGGGATTAACTTAAAAGTTGCTGGTTCCAAATAGTGGATGCGACTGCTTCTTGCAGTGTTTTACTTGTAGTAGAAGTCGCCTTCATTCATGGACCGCACTCCAGCTTAAAATCACAATAAAAATAAACAATATTTTCTGTTTTACAATAATTTAGTAACATGATTTTACAATAATTAGTAAAATTCGATAGAAATTGTGAAAATATGTTAAAATTAGTTCTAAAATAAAGACAAATTTAATGTTAAACTTCCAGACTAAGGAAATATAAATAATAATAAAGCTGTAAATTATCCAATAATTTAATTATTTAAAATTGATAGATACAGATTAAGATACATATTAAATTATAATTGAATTGAATTGGCCATTTAATCTGCATTTTATATGCTAGATATTTACAAGGTTGTTCTTACATAATCTGGAAAGATACAAACAACGCACACACACAAATGCAGTCTAATCTATTCTTTGCACACATGCAAACCTAATAACTACCCTGCTAGACTACTACTCACACATACGAAAAACATTTGATCGTAGCCTCCACACATGTATAAAAAGTCAAACTGTTCATACACTGGGAAATCAAATTGTTGCTCAAATGAAGATTTTGGGCGATTGACGGCTATTTTTGAAGTTATTCTAACTTTATAACATTGGTCTGTGTTATAAATCAGCCATCAACTGCCCAAAATTGTCAATTCAAAGACGACTCGAATTCCCTGTGGACATAGGGGCTTAGTTGATATGTGAAAACAGCTCGCGGAGTTGCGCGGGCGCACACACGCACACACAGACAAGAGTCGCGGTCGCGGCACTACACGCACACACGCACGCCGACTAGACACAAATATTGCTCGCTATGCTAATGCAGCGGAGATTGGGCAGGTCGTTGGCCGCGAGTCGCTCCCGGACGTTACAAAGTCATTCGCTAGAACCCGTCACACTACCACCCTCGCCCCCGCAAACGCCCTCATGCATTTTGTTTCAATTTTTCCTTAAGAATAAGTAAAATATCTATGCCTCCATATAATTATCATCTTATTAGATTTACCTTTACTTGCCTTTATGGTAGTTTTATTGATTTGCTTACATATTTTTATTGAGAAGCGAGATCTGATCTTACCTGATGGAAGGCAAGAGGAGGTGCAAGAGCGCAGACGACTGAAAAACCATCATCTTACAGTTGCCTTAGTCGCTGTTACTATGCCGGCCAAACATATTTATATTTTTAATTGCTAAATTTTTTTTCCACATAATCATACCACATGAAATTCATATAAACATATTGTCGATATTCTCCAAATAGAAATTAAATATGTATACAATGCGAATACAATATTTTATTATTCAGCCGTTTCGTAGTTCAATAGTTGCTTAGTAAAAAGTCCCCCTAAGTTTAGCTATGATTGTATGCGACAGGACGCGGACATGGTTCGCTCCACTGGGCAGTGACCTTGAGCGCAGCCCAATGCAGCAGATTAGGCGCGATATTTTGTGACTAAATACATATTTTTAAAATTTATTTTTTATAGTTCTACAGAGAACCATAGAGCCTATCCCTGTGGAAATTGATGCGAAACAATTTAATTGATGGTGCATTTTTGTTTCTCTATGAAAAAATAAATAAATCTAGAACTAAAAATAACGATACTTACCTTATTAATAGGTACGTACTCATTATCAGGTACAAAATATTAGACAAGAAAAATCTTTATTCCTGAAAAACTAAATCAATTTCTAAAATATTTCTTCTAAATCAATTTTTGTGACAATAGTGATTGATACTGAGGCAACCATAGACTTTACCGGTTTATTCAATCGCCGGCGCTCTTGGACCTCCCCTTGCTCATCAGTCAGCAAAATCAATAGTATAGTATCTATACTAGTTGTGTCCCGAAATATAATAAAGCTCACCAAACTGCACACATGGCGATAACTATTGAAATATGTAATTCGTTCAATTGGACACTTCCACACTGACTCATAACTACATACAGAATATCCACTTTTTGGTAACAAGCCCGGGTGAAATCCCAATGCACGATTTTATTTTTTACTGCAAAAAAAGACATATCTAACTCCCAGGGATATACGACTTTTACGAAATTGGATTGTGAATCTACATACTTTTTAATAAGATTTCTACTACTACGCTAGGAAACATTATGAGTTTATGAGATACATTATACGGAGAGACAACAGAACTCAAAATACAATATTAATAGACGACTGTGGTGTAGTGGCAGTGCAATAGTTACACAAACCGGAGAGCACGAGTTCGAGACCACCCACCGGTACCAATGTATCTTTGATATGTGTACTTTACTTGTCCTGTTTCTATGATACAAGCACTTTAGTAGCTTAGTATAGAAATGTAAATAAAAAAACAAATAAATTCAGTTTTATTAAGAAATATGTTCCGTGAGAGATACGCACCGTATCATTATTCTTCCTAGTACATAATAGTTCTATGTAGAATCATAAAAGTACGCATTCTTTAGTTACCTTCTTAAGTAACAAAATATGTGAGCAATTGATTCAGGAAGTTGTTGATCGTCTTCGTTGCCAGAATTCCCAAAGGGTCTATATCGGTTTATTTACGGAGCACGTCGTAACGACCGAGTGCACTTTGACCCTATCTCTGCATACGCCCATTTTCCGTGTGTAGACGTAACACTTTCGATAAAATATTTTGCCCATATAATTTGTAATCATTTTATTGCTCTGTTTTGATAATATTAACATATTATATTTATGTCATTTCGATAGTAACAGTCTAATAGAAAATATCGTTGTATTCGTCAGCTTTTATTCATTTCTTTTCGACAAGAGTTAAAAATCATAGGTTTTAAACACGTGTGTTTTTTTGTTTTTATTTTCCATTCTGAAGAAAACTTACTTCATACAGCCTGGTATTCAGAGGATGAATGTTAAAGATCTAGCTAGAGTGTTCCTCTTTTAAAGGTTAATTTCAAAATTATAAATTTAAAGTTCCACTTTCTGTCACTTGCAGTTACCCGCGAAAACTCCTGAACGCATAAAGTATTGCAATTTTCATTACTCATAGACATTTTATTTCACCTAAAACAAATACATCTTACTCTATAAATTTGTCTTAAAAATTGGGTAGAAAAATTCACGTGTGCACACTGGCCAATTGGTTGAATATGTTGTTGCAGTTACTTGCAGTTTTTTAACTGTGCTAGAAGTCGCCTCTAATCATGAACCACACTCCAACTTAACATCAGGCAAGGTGCTGTAATATATTGAACCTTAAAAAAATAAATAATATTATATGTAAATTAGTTACACTGCAACAAAATGTATTAAACGAAATGAGCCTCGTACCATTTGACACATCTAACGATTAAGCGTTGTGTATATGAGATTTCTAGAAAGAATCCGTGGGCGATGGCTTGGTCCACGTAACCCAATGTCAGCGCATAATGAATGCATCTATTAGTGGTGTGCTACTTTTCGTGAAAGTGCATCGCTGCATCCAGCCAACCTTGGGAGTCGCCTTTCCCTCGTACATCACGCCCTCGCCTCTCTCGCCTGGCCGTCATTATTTTCTATCCGAACATTTTGAGCCGGTCAAATGGTTAAGCCGTAATGTCCGATTGTTATGAAAATATATTATCTATCTTTTCTTAACCAATTGTCATTAAGATGAAAAATAATAGTATAACTTAGTATTTTCTTGATTTTTTTAACTGGTTCGAATTAAAATAAAATGTAAGAGTTTTAAATCTTAAATCTTTATCACGAGCCATCGAATTCAAGTAATGAAAAAGTATTTAGGAAATAAAAACCTAAAATTTAATATCAATAATTCGTTCAAATTGTCACGTCCTCAATTGCAGCTCCGGCATAGTGGATTTATTTACCTCTAAGAAGTAGCACTCGCATCCATTCATGGAATATCAAGCGAGGTGTTGTATTATGTCGAGCGACAATAAAAAAGTAACCTACATATTAGCATTATTTAAAAAAATGTAAGTAACCATTAAGGAGCTGTCCTTTTAGATAGTGTGACAAAATGTTTTCATCAATCAACAAGTAGCCACCAGATGAGTATTAACATTACGAGTAGCTATGAGATAACTACCAATTTACAGTTAGAAAGTATTAGGACATTAATCCTTCGACTTAAAAGTTCAACATTACCATAATGGAGAAGAAGGCATATTATATTTGTAATTATGACTACGTAATTTTTATTCCTCTGTACTTACGATTATAGTGATGTTATGTTTGGATATTAAATAATTTTTCG
Organism: Tinea trinotella; assembly: GCA_905220615.1. NCBI lineage: Eukaryota > Metazoa > Arthropoda > Insecta > Lepidoptera > Tineidae > Tinea > Tinea trinotella. The sequence goes on from HG992310.1 coordinate 7,717,842, forward strand.
TTGGAAAATAAAATGAATTTTTACTGGTATCATAAATATGAACTGTGATGTTTTTTTGTTATTTAATAAGTTTGCTATTTATTTATTTCCGATATTAGTTTTCTAAACGTAGAGTATGATAGAACTTTGGCGATCAAAGTACATCATATCATAATATATAATATACTAATATATAAAAAACATTGATACCGGCAAGTGGTTTGGCACCTAGTGGTTGGGGTACTTGGTTTGCGAAACCATTTCACTAGTTATGAAATCTAGTATGATTTTAAGTAATAATATTTAATTTGAAGATATTTTTCTTTTTATTTATTTAACCACAGAGTCTGTATGAAGAGAATTGTGGATGTGAAGGAAGCAAGGGAGTTGTGTAAGGATCGAGGCAAGTAGCGCTCCATTGTGTCTGCCTATCCCTGTGGGGAAAAGGCGTGACAATTTGATTAATTTAAGATTATTTTTTCTTTTGTAATTTATTATTGACAGGTATTTTTTTCATTATCTGATTTACTTAAACAATAAATACGAGAATATATGTGTTATGCAAATTATTGAAAGTTATTAATAATTAGATGAGAGGGAGTTGTGTCAAAATGACGCTCCATTGTCTCTGTCTATCCCTGTGAGAAAAAGGCGTGACAGAAAGATCCTTTAAGCTAGGCGTGGAGGAGCTTTGGCCGGCATAGTGGCGGCGACTGGGGCAACCGTGAAGACTTGGTTTTTGCAGTCGGCGGCACTCTTGGACCTCCTCTTGCTTGCTATCAGGCGAGTCGAGGTCAGATGTCGAGTCACGATAAAAAAAAACAATTTGATTGTTTGGATTATAAACTATTACAGCTTAGTTTATATTTTGTTCTATACGCATTGTCTGCAATCTGCATGACTAATATTGGATACGCCTGTAGAGGCATATGACACAGAAAAAGAATATTTAAAATTACTTCTAATACCTATTATATAAATACCTACTTAATCGTGATATACTAATGGTGTGACAAATAAATGTTTGTTGTACTAGAATAATAATAATAATGTAAGTGCACGCTATCTTTAACTTATGCACATAATCGTGTACATGTTAGTGTGTGTTGTTTACTTCGAATTCCCTCCCACCAATCGTCAGTGGTGGACTTGCTTATTATGTACTACCACATCCTGAGGGCTGGGGAGGGAGCGGCGAGCGGCCAAGCGGTTATTTCGGTACGCACATTGCAGCTCGGCAGCGCATCGCCGCACTTGCCACTCGAAATAGTCAGGTCAGGGACCGCAGTAACGCCTCGATCCTGCCCCAAGGTCAAGTCGCTGCAGCATAGCCCCCTCCTCTACCCCCCCATACCAACACCCCGCCACTGCTATCTTAACGAGCGACTCCACTAAAAAACTCGGTTACAAGACGATAGTTTAAGCCATTTCTGGAACACCCTTTCGTTCGCTCTATATTTATTGCGTTTGTTTTGTTTTTGAACTCATTTTCTTGTTTATATGTTACATTTGAACTAGCTAGTACAATTGTATCTTTTATGTATGTACTTTGGTCGCCCAGTTTCTATGATACAAGCACGTTTAGTACAGTTTATTTTATTGTGACCCGAATCTAACCTCGACTTGCCTCATCAGGCAAGGACTAACAACAACAAGGACCTCACTCTTGTGCCGACTAATCAAAAACTGTCTCAGTCTCTATCGCCGTCACTATACCAGCGAAAAAATATAATTTATAAAATAGACTTATTTGCCTTATAAATTATGAAATCCCCTACATTTGCATGAAAAAGTAAACAATGTGTTAGACAAAAATCACAGTAACGTAGCGGTAATTAATGTGACCGACATAGCGCCAGTGTTAATTTAATTGATTCTTAATTGCAATTGTTTCTTAATTGCGAATATATGATATGTAACCGCAATCAAGTTGATCTCGTTAACAATAAGTAGGTGCTGTTGAAATTTGTGATAAGACGTTTAGATAAAATAGTTGTTAATTCAAAGAAAATGTTTGCCACTGCCATAGGCAATGTGCTGCCAAGCTCCATGACCCACATCGCTTGTACTCCACCGGAGTAAATGATGCAAAAACTGGTGAATTTCCTCTATTTATATGTAGGTAATATAAAAGGTACTCTTGGTTTTCGCCTATTAAAACGAGATATTAAAGATTGCGGGCACTCTACATATCTGGTTTCATTGAAAAATAAAACAACCTTCCTCCAGGATTCTTCAAGTGCAGTGTGTAACCTCTCACCAAACCATTATACATGTAGCGGTAATAGCTAGGTACTGCCAGCTAAAACCTTTGTGGCAGTAGCCTCTTTCACTCAGAACCGCTGCTTAACATCAGACAGGGCGCGACGACCTAAATAAATATAAATAAAAGAATCCCTAATATAGAGGCGACAAAGGAAAGTGAAGATTTTTCGCTATGGAAAGCAGCGACGTTAGAAGGAAACATCGAAAAGTAGATACTATAAAAATAAACCTAGAATTATAACACAATTATAATATAATATATTTTTCTTAACACAGTAAAAACTGACAATAAATTTTTGGATTGTAAACAGCAGTCGCACTGTTTTGGGTTACAATCTAGGCTTTATTATTTGTTACATTTTTTTGATCATGTTCGGATTGGAACATTGAATTAATATTACTAACGTAATATACGCTAGTAATATTAATTCAATGGATTGGAAGCTTTTTGTGCACATAATAATTTAACGAATTTTAAATTTATATTAAAATTACTTTAACGTAAGTTGATTATAGGTTTGATAGGGCATTGTTTTCTTTATTGAATGGCTTTTAACTTTGCTAATAGCAAGATCTTTTATTTACCAACGGTCTGATCATAACCTGATGACCAGAAAGGTCGAACGATAGTATGGCGGTCTACACAAACTATTCCCCAAAAGCAACTACTCATAAAGAGTTATTTGCATCCTTGTACAATTGTAATTTGTAATCGCCATACTAAAATTTATATTAAAAGTTGTTTTAACCGACACGTCATTTGTTGGTTCGTTTCTGTTCCCGAACGTTCGAGAAGTTTCAATGCATGGCATGGGTGTAATCGACTTTCATCCTTGGTGTATAACTTGTTTGTATTGCGTGTACCGTTAGACGATCCCGTGTCCAAGTCACCTACAAGTTGAAAATTCCAACGAATATGTAGGTCCATAACATGAAAACATTGAGAAAATTGTTGCAATGACAAATTCGCCCCTGTTTTCAACACCATTTGCCGGTACTAGTGAATTTTTGATATATGTGCTTTGGTCATCCTGTTTCTATGATACAAGTACATTTAGTAGCTTACATAAGTACATAAAACCTCTAATTCAAGATACTTACTTAATAAAAAAATATTATTGTATTACTTTATCAGTTAAAGTTCGGTGCGTCTTTTCTTTGTAGAACAATTGACAAGTGGAATGCTTTGCCAGCCCATGTGTTCTCTCCATCCTTTGACCTAGGATTCTTTAAGCGATGCGTGAAGAAGCACCTTAGGCCGGCATAGTGGCGGCGGCTGGGGCAGACGGGAACCGACTCAGTTATTCCAGTCGTCGTCACTCTTGGACCTCCTCTTGCTTATCATCAGGCGGGTCGAGGTCAGATGTCGTGACACAATAATAAAAAAAATACTAAATAGGTTTTTTCAGTCGTCATCGCAATGAGACTTCTTGTTGCATACCTTCAGGCAAGTCAAGATCAGATGTAGTCTAATAAAAAAAAACTAAAGTAATATATATTATCTATATAATATATATAATGAATATATTATATCATAGAGACATCCTCGAGAAAGCTGTGTAGCCTAGTGCCCATAACCGTATGAAGAGAATTGTGAATGTGAGAGAAAAAGCGGAAGTTGTGTCAGGATCGCAGTGGCAAGTGGCGGTCCTTTGTCTCTGCCTATCCCTGTGGAAAAACGGTGTGACAATTTAGTTGATTGATTGATTTAAAAATTTGATTACAATTATGTGTTAATAAGAAATTGAGGCGGATATTTACTTCAGATCTGGGTGTGCAAAGCAGATAGTAGGTTTTCAGGTCATTTTTCCAATCTGCTGATTCGAGAAGGTACTACCACCTTCAAGTGTACAAACCGTAAACTGACTTATCGGGATCAGCTGGTAAGTTACTAGGCCAGCATAGTTGGTCTGACTGCTACATCTAATTATGCAACTGTAGTAGCAGTCGCCTCCATTTATGGACCACACTCTAACTCAGGCTGGGTTCTGTTGAGCCATAATAAAAAACACAGATATTATGCAAAATCCGAGTATAAAACAAGTAAGCTAATTATTATAACGTTCAAAGTGCAAATATAACACTGATATAAATTGCTGATATGAATAAGACCTACATTAACAATTAATTTATTGAAACGACAAAGTTGAATGAACTTGCAAAAATTATTACATTAGAATTATTCTGCATTAAAACATAATCCGTTCATCTTCTACGATGAGTCATAAGTTTACAATAATGATTCATCAAAATTTACGTAGCTACGTATACTTGTATATGATGTAGATAGCTATATGTATGTATAGAGAATGTTCCTTGTCTGTAATAGGATAGGACGACCAAAACCCGCACTTTTAAGGTTTACTAGTTCCTTCCCTAATTTCTATCATTTCTCTTTTGTTTTTTACATTTCTATGCTAAGCTACAAAAAGTCCGTGTATCATAGAAACCGGATGACTAAACCAAATATATATATAAATATACATTAGCACCAGCCAGTGGTATTGAACCAGGGACACTCAGTTTGCGAGACCATCGGTTCGGTTCGGTTCCTTGAAATAATCAAAGGAATTGCGGTAATTTTCCACAGTTTTATATAAAGCACCCACCCATAATGCGCTAAATTTTAGTCGTGTAATATGTATTTTTAAACATATAAATACCAGGAAAACATAGCACCTAAATAGTAAGTTCTGAACCTAGGCAATTAGGTAAAGCTTTTATTCAAAAACAACAATGAAGGAGAGTGCAACCTATTGTAAAATGTATTTACCTATCTAAGGATGCAGCAAAGAATGCTAAAACTCATTTTATTTTTAGATAAACTCCGTCATTGTAATATTTCGTAAATAAGAGTTGAAGGAAGCGCGACGCATCTCTATGGTACGCAGTTAAGTTCGGAGGACATTGCACTTCTTCACACCCCCCTTCGATCCTCCCGTCCCTCTGCTGATGTCTTGGTCCTTCGTAAATTTACCGCGTCCCTCTCCCGTACTTCCTCAGCGCACGATTGTCGCTATCGAATCTAGCGTCACATGAACAATTTTGTGTGGGTTCTTTATTATACGTTTTTATGGTATGATAGGTTTTTTTCGGAATTTAGTTATGAAGAAAGCTTTGTTCCGAAAGCTAAGTTGTGATTGTTTTGGTGGTTGTCTCATCTTAATAGGACCCTGACACAACTTTTTCGCGTTCTTCACATCCACAATTACCTTCGTACCTATAGACTCTATGGTAATGAATATCTATTACTGACCCCGGTTTTTAAGAATGTTCACGACTTCATCAAAGAACAAACTTCTGGGACAAATAATATTTACCCATTAAACCACCTTACCGATTATCGCGCGGCTGACTCAATGCCACAATTAAGACACAAATTTTCCACTATTTCACTATCTTATAGTTATGTGTAATTAACAAAATTGTTTATTTATTAATAATCTAGGAACAGATTTAACTATTACTATTTTTTATACATATCTATCTAATTGCATTACTGATAAAATGTGGTTATAATATACCACGTTTGATTTAGGTACTATTTTTCATTATTTACATTTCTATACTAAGCTACTAAAGTACTTGTATCATAGAAACAAGACAACCAAAGTATATAATATATCAAAGATACATTGGTACCGGTGGGTGGTCTTGAACGCGTGCTCTCGGTTTGCGTAATCATTGCACTGCCGGAACACCACGATGATGATGATCAATTTGTAAATCATGTTAAATTTTTTATTTATTTTGATAACTTAACTACACAGATATAGACAGAATGAACAAAGCGCCACCTTCCACGATTCTTACACAACTCTCCCGCTTCCTTCATTTGCATAATTTTCTTCGCATAGTCTCTATGGTGATGGCCGGCATATTGACAGCGACTGAGGGAATCGTATAACGAAACGTTTTTTTTAAGCTCGTGTACATCATTGCTTACCATTAAGCACCTCAACGTCAAAAGACGCGTCTTAATATTGAATAATACATTGAATATACCCCACAACATAGGGTAAGTATTTTAAATCAAACTCCACTCCGGCAAAATTCCTCTTTGTTCGACAGGCGAAACTGGTAAACTAAAAACAAAAGCATAACAAAATTTCGGGCATTCAATAAAACGTGAATGAATGAATTACCTTGCATTACGAACAGACGCTCACCACTTATTCCCGTTACATCTTTAGGTATTAACGCCATCACTACGCGGTTACATAGACTATGTACTGTGTATATAAGTACAATATGTACGGATAGCAAAAACAAAAAACTATTTTTTTTTTAATGTGAATTATTTAATGAATACGGGCTTGGCACCCTGTTTAGCGTACCACTCGGTACTCGTCATGCTTAAAGTCTCGGGCTCGATTCCCGTTCGGAGCAAATATTTGTTTCATAGCTTTTATTTGTAATATTTATTATTTAAATTGAATATTTCAAATATTAGCTTAAAGTGTGACAGGCAAACAAGGTTCAATTCCTGGTAGTCCGTAGTTAGTCGACGTGGACGCGTAAAAAATACCTATAAAATTTACATTCCAACTAATACAATTATAATATGCTGTAGAATACTAGCATTAGAATATGCTCAAAAATATATAAAAAATACTTTTTGTTCTTATAATTAGATCATATAATTACATAATGTATGAATATAAATAGTATAATAATAAATTTCGTTGGTGTGTATAATACATTTTTTTTATGAATACGCATTATCGCAGAGTTTATTAGTTGAAAACGTCTAGAAAATATAAATATTGTATTAAAACAGGAGGACTAAACTTACCTTAGTGGCGGCGATAGAGGCAACCGTAAACTGAATCGATTTTTTCAGTCCATCAAGGACTGAAAAAACCGATTGACTTACTAATAATAAAAGCAGAATTTCCGAATTTTCATCTAAATCAAATATCGAATATAACATTAAAAAAAGTTTTTTTAATATAGCTAGTTGTTCAGTCTGTACTTGATGGCAAGCGCGGGCGCAGCAGTGTGGTCTAGCCGGCCTGCCTCAACACGAAGCGCATTCACCGCGTACACGTCACTGCCTCGACATCGTTTCCTGACTTAACGCCATTATGACGCCTACTATAAACACTATCATAATAAAATATTCCAACTATGAATCCATGCATCCGTTGACAACATTATGTATGAGAAAAATAATAATGCTTATTACCTATGATGATAAACTGTTAATATTCAAAGTAATTAGATAATAACTCGCTTTAGGAGATTGGTTTTGTTGTTATTCTAAAATAATATCAATCAATCAAATTTTCACGCCTTTTCCTCACAGGGATTGGCAGAGACAATAAAGCGCCACTTGCCACGATCCTGACACAACTCCCTCGCTTCTTTCACATTCACAATTGTCTTCATACAAGCTCTATGGTTATGGGCAATATCTTGTTAACGCATCAAGTTCTGTAATACTTTTAATAAATAAATATAAAGCAATATATTTAGTGCTTCTACTTGCATCGCTTGAAGGCACCAAGGCTATAGGATGGAAAGAACACATGGGCTGGCAAAGCAATCCACCTGTCGATTGTTCCACAAAGAAAAGACGCACCGAACTTGGTAATTGCTTCCTCTTGTTATGTATAAATTTGTACAAATTTAGTAAAATAAATAAACCAATATACTTACAATTGTTAACAAAATTAAAATTTGGACCTCAGACAATGCGCGTTCATGTGTTTCTGGAACAACGATAACACTATCACAAACCTACGCAAATTGTCCTGGTAATGGCCAAATCGCTAATGACACAGCGATATTTACATAAGAGCAATCTTAAACAAATTTGTATTGATAATAAATACTTTTGACTTAATCATTATTAAATGTAATTAGTCGTCAAATTATTTATTATTTCACAAATGCAATAATTGTTATTGTTAGCATTATTCAATATGAATTTTGTTGTGCAAGGTTAGTTAATATCAAGTAAAAACATTATTTATTTTAATAAATATTATTTATGCAAAAAATAAGAACCAATTTGAGATTGAAAGCAGTAACTTCAGTTTTCTGATATTTATGACAAAACAATGCGCTTTTATAGTCTTTTCAGGGCTTGTAGATCTCAACTCAAATCATAATTCGATTGCAATGATATGAGTATATAACATTATAATATTATAAGAGTGGTAGGAAGAGACTAATAATAATTTATTATAGGTGGTCATATGTCCAGTCTGCTGATACCAATTTCAAGTGTGCAAGCATGCATAGCATACACTCAGTCGCGATTCGGAATCAGCTTCAAAGTTGCCGCTTCCAAATAGACCGGCACAGTGGATGCGATAATCCAGTTTATTAATCAGGCAGGGTAATGACATGTGTCATGTCATAATTATAATAAAATTTAAATACGTTGACATTTAACTACAGTTATTTATAAAACACCTTATATTATTTTAAGTAGAATGTGAACGGAAGAAAGTCGACCCGTATTCGACTCAATTATATTTAGCAATCACCCCTGTAATTACAGGAGAGGTTTCCTTAATTAAATGTCCAAATAAAACGACATGGGCTTCCGACTTCCCACGCAACGAGACACAGCGCGCATGCGCGACATGTGCTCGATGATGCTTATTATGGCAAGCAAGAAAATATTATCAAAATATTAAAAGTATAGAGCAATTAATATACAGACAGGTTTTACGTTTAAAGTTATGGCAAAAGTATTATATATACCCTATAAATACTACGGAGAATGTTCTGGTAATCTCTTATAACTTGTTTCAAACTACTCCGAAATACCAGTAATATCCGATTGTCGATTCTCAATTTAAAACAATATTATTCCAAAGATGGTCATCTTAACAAAATTATTATTCAGTATGAGCTTGAGAATATTCTCCTTGCTTGCATCCGTATGATAACACGTTTTTTTAATTTACTTATCAACACAACTACTTGATCCAGCGTTTTTTTTTTATAAAAATGGTGGTCGTTATTTATATCACAAAAAATAATATTGTTTTCGAACTGTTTCAATTTTAGATAACAAAACTTTTAAACGTTATGACATTTTTATTCAAATTATAGTTGTTAGTAAGATATTATAGAAAGATACAACGTGCAATGTCTGAGTCGCGATCCTCAGCAACTAGAAAGGAAAAAATTACTCGTATATAAAGTGCATATGTCAAGCCACAATGATAAAAAAACATCTCTTCATATTGCTAGTATAAAGAGAATTGTGGACGTCAAGGAGGCGAGAAAGTTAAGTCAGGATTGTGGAAATTGGGGCAACATTGTTTTTTATTATCCCTGTGGAAATATAATTTCTTTGTAAAACAATTAAAAACTGGAATGCTTTACCAGCCCATGTGTTCTTCCCATCCTATAACCTTGAATCCTTTACGTGAAAAAGCACCATTGGCCGGTATAGTGATAGCCGGCCAATGGTGATCGTAAACTAAGGCGGTTTTTTCAGTTACTCACACTCTTGGACCTCCAATTGCTTATCATCAGATAATTTGACGTCAGATAAAAAATAAGTCACAATAAAAAATACAAAAATTAGTTCAACCAAATTGGTTATCGTCGATACAATGTAACATCATCATCATCAGCCAGAGGGCGTCCACTGCTGAACAAAGGCCTCCCCTTAGAACGTCATTACAATGTAACAAATAAGATATATGTTGAACATATTAAAATGTCTAACTCTACGTCTTTAGTTAGTCTATGCATTTATAAAGGTAAGTTCATAATATAAAAAGAGGAATAAAGATCCGGTGCATAATGGCTCGACCTCCGACAAGTCACAAGGCGCACTATTTCAGTAAGACCCGCCTGTTTCAGATTAATTCATCACGTGTAAAATTACATGAATTAATTCTATTCATAGAGCGACATTTTACCCTGTGATTCACTCAACCAATATGTGTACACACTGTTTCGAATTACCTCCCTTTATTGACTGTTGATGTAGATTACGTTAATTTTGTATTACCCAAAAGTTGTATTTTTAAATACAAATACTAAATACGTTGTGTTACTGAATTAAAGAAAAAAGTATTAACTGATTTTCAATCTATAGTTATATAAAATGCTATACTTACATCTATACTTATCTAAATACTAGACTAGGGTATCAGCTGTTTGTTATCTGTTTAGAAGGCAGGATATACGCCTTTGCATCCTAGGGAAAGATGACTTAGACTATATAACATTTCTGTATCTGGGGAGAAATCCACTCAGATTCAAAGCTACGAGAAATAGAACTATGGTAAAATTGTATCTTACTATGTAACTTTACCTGGGCAATTATCATATTGTAGACCTAGAGTATCTCATGACCTAGAGTAACCATGAGATCCCGAGGGAAATGTAAGAGATAGAAATATTGTGCTTTACCTACAATCTATGTTTTCGAAATAATAGACCGACCCCTACTGAAATGTATTTCTTAATAAAACAAATGCAATATTTTACGCAATAAAAAGTTTATATACAATTTTTATAAGATTTAAGTAAGTGTCGATAAATAAAGTTTTGCTTACATAAAAGTTAGATACGCAGTTATTTAAAAATAACGTAAGTGAATACTTGATTTATTTACTCACATCTTTCATAGACCCATAAAAGAAATACAACAATAAGGGTTCTTTATTTGAAAGGGTTCGTATTGATGGGTCATAGGTTACTAACGGCTGGACACAGCTTCAAGTGTACTTTGAAGATTTACAACGAGATAACCAACTTACGTAATTAAAATTAATTTCTAGAACTTAAAATAAAACTAATTATAATATTTTTTAAATAGTGAGTATATTTATTATCCTACAAATGAATTGTAAGACATTTCTACGCCATAAAAGTAGTAGGAAACTACTGGATGCTGGGCATGGGAGGCCTATGTTTAGCAGACAACCATAAACAACGACCTATAGTTAACATGATAATGCTTTAATTTAAAAAAGCCGTTATCTTTTTAATAAAATATGCAAATAGATTTAATTTATCTGTTTATTTTCTAGTTGTATATATTTTTTTATTAAAAGTCAAATGAAGTTCAATGTTAAGTCCTGATTCAAGTTTTCTGTCCCATGAGGTGAGAGGTCAGGGAGCAAGGGTGACCAACGGATTGCGAATTTTTTACACATCTAAAAGTGACCGTGGCACTGACCATAGCCATCAACAACCCCTATACACTTGTGAATTTCTAATTCCAAAGCATTGTTGTTTATGGAATGTTACATTTCTTTATTGAGAAACCAATTTCAAGGAAACCATATGCTCTTATAAATACAATGTAAGGGAAGTGTAAAATTAAGTGTCGACTGAATTATGAGCAGAAATATAAATTCACGTCAATTAAAAAAATACTTTTATGTCAAAGAAGATAGTTTAGGCCGGCATAATGACGGCAACTAAGGTAGCCGGGAACTAACTCGGTTTTTTCAGTCGTCGTCACTCTTGAACCTCCTCTTGCTTATCATCAGGCGGGTCGAGGTCAAATGTCGTTTCACAATAAAAAAAAGTTTTATCAGGATCGTGATCGATTTTAATTAATTGATATAACTTTGTTTTATATTGTGGCTCGACATAATAACAGCACTCAGCCTTATAATAAACCAGATACAGTCCCTAAATGGAGGTGACTGTTACTACAGTTAAATGTCTGCAAATAGCAATCACATCCACTATGCCGGCCTAGTTGGTACCAGCAAAAGTCTGAGATAATTATTATACTTGATGCATCTAATTCTAATGGCTAGTTTTTTTTAAAGATCACAAGCAAAAAAGGCGAAAATAAAGCAAACTCTTCCAGAGTTAAAAAATGTTCAAGATAAATGATTTGGCATTGTCCATGCAATTTCTCATGAATTCGGAGGGAACTTTATAGGGTTTAATATTAAAACGGACCGGTCATTTGGACGGCCGTTCGTCACCTCTGACCCGGGTTTGACCATCGGACTAGGGACATCAGGGACGTGACCATGGGACGCTCACGTAACGTCTTTTACAAGCTTTATTAACCTTGAAGGGTTTTTTTTAGAAATCTATTTTAACTTTATTAATTGCTATAATTTTTGTAGAATTATGATTTTTAATTTTTTGTAAACAAATTTGGCGAATATTTTTTTTTACGCGGTTTACTATAATTATTATTTTTAATTAAACAGGTTTCACAATAAATCAAATGAAATTGCCACAGAGATAGGAAACCTAAATTTCGCACAATTCTTTTTATGCAATCTCTCTAGGAAACTGCTGACCGCTGCTTTTTTAATTCAAATGGAGAGCCACTTGCCACGACCCTGACACAACTCTCACATACACAATTCTTTTCATACAAGCTCTAAGCTTATGGCCACTAGGCAACCTAGCTTTCTTAAGGATGTCTGCGAGGATGTCTGCTTTTTTAATTAAATTAAATGAATGCTAATTGTAGGTCATAACAATTAGGTAGATCGTAAAATAACGTATTGTTATTCATAAAACAAACTCATGGAATAAATCGAACATTAGCGTGAAGAATGCGTAATTATAATGTCAGTGAAAATGTCTGCCGACAGAACCTACCTCGACTTTTACGTCTATAGAGTATAGATTATGACGTGTCTGGAATCAGCCAGAAAGTTGCCGGTTCTAACTAGGCCGCCTTCATTCATGGACCGCTCTCCAGGTAAATCTGGAGGGATCGTATATCGGGCCACAATATAAAAATCGTTTTGCAAATATGAAATTCCATTATTTATTTTTATAATATTATTTAAATCCTTTGTAAATATAAAGGGTAATTAATAAGGTCACCATTGTGCGAAAAACATCGCCTCTTTGTTCTATAAAGGGTTCCTTTTTGTAGTTATGTTTTGTTCGGCGAACTATTGTTGCGGCTGGACATATTGTTTAGGTCATTATTAGCACAGCGCCAAACTGACCAGTCATTCGGACATACAAAAAAAGTGACCGTTATTGTGTGAAAGTCATATTGGGCAATGTCCATGATTCGCTTATTTCATTCATGTTTATAACTATATGGTTTAGTTGTTGTTAAAGCATTTGTTCTTTTTTTTTAATAATTTAATCAATTAATCAAGGTTCTAAAGGTTCTAGAGTGGAGACCACGAACCGGAAGACGCAGCGTACTACCTACGCTGCGTCTTCCGGTTCCCCTAGTAATCGAACGGGTAATCGATGCAACTGGCAACTTGTCGTTCGGAATGGCGTTCTAAGGGGGAGGCCTATGTTCAGCAGTGGACGCCGTCTGCCTGATGATGATAATGATGATGAATCAATCAATCAATTTTAGTTAAATTGTTATTGGTACGGTTTAAAATTGCCCGTTGAAAGGCTGACATAGTTGCAGTTATTGTAGTAGCAGTCGTTTTCATAGAACGCACTTCAGCTTAGCATAAAGCGAGGTGTTGTCATATGTCGAATACGTAAAATGATGTCCGTTTTGACGTCTTACAATAAATGTAATATGATAAATGTGAATATATACTTTTTATTATTAAGAAAATCAATTACTCGATCAAATTGTTACCCTTTTGCCCCACAGGGATAGACAGAGACAAAGGAATGCCACTTGCCACGATCCTGACACTACTCCCTCGCTTTCCTCGTATCCACAATTCTCTTCATATTAGCTCTTAGTTTAATAATAATTTCCATTTAACAATAAAGTAACAGCAAAATTTTGACGTAGTAAATTCATATACGTGGGCAAACGACAGGCGTGGATGAACGGTTAGCGATTGGTTTGTTGCACTTGTTGCGATAGTCCGGGTTCGATTCCCGGTCGGAACAAATATTTGTTTCATGGCTTTTATTTGTAATATTTGATTTGAAAAAAAAGAGGTGGATATTTGCGTCGGGTCTGGTTATCAAAGTGTGGTAGGCAGTGGTACTCAGTCGATCCGGGGTAGTACCACCACTTACAAGTATACAGACCGTGTTGCTTGTTCCAACTTGTCCGGCATAGTGGATGTGACTGCTACTCACAGTAATTAAATTGTAGTAGCAGTGACATCCATTCATAACCACACTCCAGCTTAGCATCAAGCGGGGTGCTGTCATATGTCGAGTTACAATAAAAAATTAAAAAATAAAAACAAAACACCAAAATAGTCATCAACGGCGTGCTTGTAGTTATAATCTTCATCCCTAAACTTGTAAGTAATAATGTGCATATCGAGCCTCGATTTATTTGAATTGCAACCCCTCAAACAGGGTTACATGCACCCGAACTGGTCAGTGCAATTCACTCAGCGGCCGCGATGACCTCTGATCTCTGAATTTTTGGAAACGCATCGGTAGCCGTTACGCAATTGTGAAAAGACAGGTTTACAACAACCCATTCTTTTCGATGCGTGTGAATCAATTTGTAATAAAGCATCTTTAATCAAATGTAAAAAAATATTTATTTAGAAAATAACGTTGCAACTAGGCAACCGTGTTAGTGGCGACCGTGGTATAGTGGCAGTGCAATGGTCACGCAAGGGTTCAATCAAACCCACTTGCTGGAACCAATGTATCTTTGACATGTGTACTCTCGTCGTTGTTTCTATGATACATTTTATTAATGATAATACTATAATACCAAAGACGACGGCGACCGTAGTGGCAGTGCAATGGCTACGTAAGCCGAGTGGCACGGGTTCGAAACCACTCACCGGTACCAATGTATCTTTGATATATGTATTTTGGTTGTCCTGTTTCTATGATACAAGCACTTTAGTAGCTTAGTATGGAAATGTATAATAAAAAAATAAAAATACAAAATAACTAAATAATATTTTGTTATTTAAAAAAATCGAGTAACAAAAAAATTCGCACTAAACATTCGCAACAAAACAAAACACTTATCTCTTATGGTTGCCTGGTACAGTGCGAAGAAGTGAATACCCTCACGAACAATATCAAGTGCCAAAATGTGTATGTAGTAGTGCGTGTACATGAATTCGCGATGGCGTGGTTCGCGAATCGTATCATTCGAGAGGACGGAGGATCGCCCTCTCTCAACGCTCAGCCAATGACGAGCCCGTCTAGACAACTATAGGCATTTAGCGTGACGCATGCGGATACATTTTGAATATATTTACTTATGTATTCAACTTAGGACCCATATAAACACTATCATGTTTGTGAGTCATACGAGTTTTTGCCATGTTCTCGTATTAGTGCTGAACGCTGATTGGTTAATTCATTATGTTGATAAAGTAAATAAAGATTATAGAGTTAGGTATAAAAAGTATATGTTTAAGAACTGGTTTGCGTTCGACTCCTTGTGTTCATGTTGCCTTGGTATTGTAAAGCGATTCCTTGTCGTTTTGTCTTGCGTTTTGTACTCTCTGTGCGCTTGATTGAAAACAACGTTTTGCTACCGGAAGTAGAAAAACAAAGTAAAAGGGGGTTATAAAGATTTTTATTAAGAATGCATGCTGCGCAGGATTAGTGATGTTGAGGGTCGTAAATTAGTTTATGTAAGAGGGCCTCTATGTTTAGCGAGTGCGGAAGGTGTGCGACCTGCAACCCTTCCGTGTAAAATATATCAGTTTAAACGTTTAAAGCATGTGTTACTTTGTGTAGGTAACTTTTTGACAATGATATATTTCTGTGCAGACATGAGATATTATTACAATGTCACTGATAGGTTTGGTTACTAACACTGTCTACCCGCAGAAATATAAACCTTTTAAATGTTTATGATTAACCAAAGTACATATATATCAAAGAAACATTGGTACCGGCAAGTGGTTTTAAAACCGCGCTCTCGATAAGCGTAACCATTTCACTACCACTACACCACGGTCGACTTTATAGATATAATAGATTTAGTATTATAGTTTTAAGTAAGGACTTTCTATAGTTCTATAGATTTTTGATTAGTACTCGTACAAAGTAAATGTTGTAGATTATTCTTAGAAAGAATAATATAACATTTTCAATATTAATTTATTATTTTAGAGGTTTATTAAAAGTAATTAAAAGTACTTTAATTGCCTTTTTAAATATTTAATAAACCATCTTCAATATAGCTATTTATAAATAGGGTAGTATAAAACATTAAAGTACCCAAAAATAAATTTAACTACACCCACAAAACTTTTGACATTTATGGGGATTACTGAAATTCTTACAGCTAATTCCGAAATAACCCCTTTGGAAATTAAAAAATCACCCCTTGAAGATTTGACATTAGCTTTACTTGTATCAACTGCTCCGTGGCAAAAACTATCGCAGATGGGCGTATTTCAATTAGCTGTCATTTTGTAAACCCTTCCCCTTGTCACTGTTTTAAACATACGGTTCTCATAATACAACCCTTAAAACAGTCATGGATTTATTTCATATACAAAATTTGTATTCATAAAGCAAAAGATATCAATCAAATCAATATTATTGTGAAAAGTAGCAATGCAATGAATATTTTATATTTTCTCTATGAAGCAAATAAAATGAATGAGCCTCAGACAATTGGAGATCGCTGGTTGAAAGGATTTGTATTTTTAATACTTTCTAATATAATCTAGTTCTTATTGTAATATGAACTAGACGACAGGCGTGGACGAACGCTTTAGCGACTGGTTTGTTGCGCGTAAAGTCCCGGGTTTGATCCCCGGTCGGAGCAAATATTTGTTTCATAGCTTTTATTTGTAATATTTTATAATATTAAATATTTGTTAATAAAAAAAAGAGATGGATATTTGTTTTGGGTCTGGTTATCAAAGAGTGGTAGGCAGTGGTACCCAGTCTGCCGATCCGGGGTAGTACCACCACTTACAAGTATACAGACCGTGAAGTGATTTGGTCACGTTTCGGGATCAGCTGTAAGTTGCCGGTTCCATCTAGGCCGGCATAGTTGATTACAGAGTTATTGTGAGAGTCAGTCAGAGTGGGAGTCACAGTTATTGAATTATATTAGCAGTGACATTCATTCATGGACCACACTTTGGCTTAACATCAAGCGGGGTGCTGTCATATGTCGAGTCACAATAAAAAATAAAATGGAAGGATGATGGATGAAAAGGCTGTGTACATTAGTCATAACACTAAAATGTGGTAGTTAGTGTATACGATGATTATTGATATATTGTGGTGTACGATATTGTCGATCGATGTAAAAACTGCGCATTAAAATATAAAAGATCAATAATAAAGCATTTTATTTAGAAGAACCTATTAATTATATGATCTGAGGATATTCAGATATAAATACGAATACCTAATGTCAAACGTAGGTATTAAATAACTGCACACAAAACTTGCCGTTAATCAAACATTTTGAAATGTAGGGTTAAAAAATCATAAAATCTTAGCTGTAGATTGCGGATATCCTATTAACCCTTTAATGCGAAGGAAGTGTGTAACTAGGTCAAACAATCGTGAACATTGCACATGTTTGTGAAAGCGCCGCAAAAAATACCCTTTTATAAAGCCATTGTTTCCCGAATAGAAAAAAGTTTGATTGTTAAATGCAATTTGTACAGGAATAGAGCCACGATATTTAGAATTGGCTTAAACGCCATAGTAACGGCGACTGAGGTAACCGTAAGCTGAATCGCTTTTTTCAGTCGTCAGTGCTCTCGGACTTCTGCTCTTTGATATCTGACTTTTAATTGGTAACCAAGTAAAAGTCAGATATCGAGTCTCTAACCTAAATTATAATAATATATATATAGTAACTATTAACTTCCCTTTCGAACAATCATTTCTAAATTAAACTAAATTGTAGTAGCAGTTCATGGACCATTCATGGACCGAACTCCAGCTTAATATCAGGAGGTGTGCTGTATGTCAGCTACAATAAAAATAATAAATATATTATCACTTAATATTCTAATATAATTTATATAGCTATATTCTGTTGTTATTATATCTATTTTCACCTCATGGTTATTTTAATAATTATAATTGTCTTGTCTATAACTTAATTCCTACTTGCTATGAACTGCATAACAGAAACAGCACTCAATCAGTATTTTTTACTTGGCAGCAAATACGTGCATGTACCCTTAACCCCTTTCCGCGGGTCGAGCAACAATTCTTTACCTACGACCACTTTTTTGTGACAGTCCCTTTTTTCAAATGGCACATGCAGAGAAGCGTCTTTTTTATGCACACATTTGATCCGATAAAATGCAATATCATCAACCTACCTGGCCCACTCCAATCTCGAAAGCATTTCTCTTAATAGAACCTCACTAATCGATTAATATTTCATAATAACATGCATAAATACACTCCTGAACTATTTTACTGTTTTGTGTTAATATTTAAAGTAGGTAAATATAATAATTTATCATTCAAATTGTCAGGCCATTTTCCCACAGTGATACGCAGAGACAATTAAGCGTCACTTGCCACGATACTGACACAGCTCCTTCGCTTCCCTCAGATCCACAATTTTGTTATTGCCACTAGGCAAGCTACACATTACATTATCAATCGCATATTTTTATAAATTCTCTGAAATTAAATAATACACAAACAATATTGGAAGAACTACAGAATCCAATACGCTGATACGACACGATGTTGAATCGCAAAAAAAAAGTAACAGTATATAAGATGAAGGTAACCTATCAGTTTCCTAAACAAACGATCGTGCAAAATGTTAGATTTGGTGGAATCCAAAAGGTTGGGCAAAAAATCGCAGGTAAAAAGTCATATACCGATATAATTGTCACAAATTAAAGCAAAAAAATCCACTTCCACAAAAGATATCAAAATTCTGCAAGCCACACGAGCAGGTAGACGAGCCTTTATAAATTTAGTTTTTTATTGTACAATTTTGTGCAAAACCGTGGGAGGGGTCCCCGAATAACTGTATTCCGCGACATCAACCTTTTGTTATAAGCACGAAATCACATTAATAACCAAAAGAAAATATGCAGACATGCCTTTTTATTATAACTAATAGGAATCATTTAATATCTTATGAGAAACTTAATCTATATATATTTTTTATTTTTTTCCTAAAGTAGGCAAACAATTGTTGGTCAATTCCAGTTTGCTAATCCGGGGTGGTATCACCACTTTGAAGTGTACAGACCGTGAAGTCGCGATTCGACATCAGCTTGAAAGTTGCCGGGGCCAACAAGAACGGCATAATGAATGCGACTGCTACTCGCAGTTATTTAACTGTAAGTAGCTGTCGACTCATTTAATAGACTAACATCGTGATGTTAATAGCATAACATCAGGGGGTGCAGTCGGAGTATCATGTTAAAAAAAGTTGAAAAGAAACAAACCTATCAAAAACCAGAAAATAGTAAGACCCTCTAAGTAGATTTAAATAAGATTTAGTTATTCTTACAAAAATTTACAATGCAAACAAAAGCGCTATGTCACATTGTAAACATTAATATCGCGAATGCCAGAGATTTAAGTTTTTTTTCTTACATTTCTGTTTACACAAAAAATCTTTCACAAAAACGAAATCCCTCTATTTTTAGTTGCAATATGATAACTTTGTTTTGAAATGGAGACCTGTTTCATCAGCTTACTTTACTCAATTTCTTTAGGCAAGAATTTTATAAATCTAGATTTTATGAAAATACTTTTTAATTATCTGCCTATCAATCTATTGGCTACTTAAATTATACATAGGAAGAGAAAATTCCTAAGTCTCAATATTAAAACTCCCCCATAATGACCTTAGCAATCAGTCTTGTCTGATGTCAGATGGCATCTGAGACCTTATTGTGAACCATGAGCTCCCGGTTCAAAACTACTTGCTGGTACCAATGTATTGATAGTCCTGTTTCTATGATACAACCACGTTTAGTAGCTATATTAATGTACAAAACTAATTGCATACTATTGTCCCATGAAGTGGTATCGCCACGTTACAAATTGTATTTTAAAGCTCTAAAGATAGATATGTAGATAAATTGTCCCAAAATATCCTGTCTTTAATTTTATTTTGCATAATCTATTTCTAACTATATTCTGAACGTATTACGTGAACGTTTACAAGAACATTGAACTTTAGTTTTAGAAAAAAACTCCCCTGCATTTGGTGCAAGCGATTTCAGCGACGACTTTCTCACGGTTGCATCTGATCTTTGACACCAAACATAGTGAGCTTCACCAACTTACTTTATACTCTTTAAGTACGAAAATAACTAAATTAATATTTATTTTACTAAAATGTTTCTTTTAATTTTGTTATTTAGGCCCGACATAATTTATGACAGCACCCTGCTTGATGCCTAAGCTGGAGTGCGGTCCATGAACTTAGTTAAACAACTGCAAGTAGCGGTCACATCCACTATGCCGGCTTAGTTGGAACCGGTGTCACTGCAGCATAATGGATGTGACGGCTACTTGCAGTTGTTTAACTGCAGTCGCCTACATTCATGGACCCCACTCCAGCTTAAGCATCAAGCGGGGTGTGTCATATCTCAAATCAATCAAATTGTTACGCCTTTTTCCACAGGGATAGGCAGAGACAGTGAAGCGCCACTTCTTACATAGCTCCTTTGCTACCTTCACATCTACAATTCTCTTCATACAGGTAGGCTATGTGGTTATGGGCACTAGGCAACCCAGCTTTCTTGAGGATGTTTCCGATTGGGTCTGAAAACACCCTCTATGGCCTGCCTTGTTTAACGTATCCATCCACATCAAATTTATAAATTCCTTTCGTCAATCTACTTTCACTTATCCTTTTCATGTGCCCAAACTATCGAAGCATTACTTTGTCAATCCTTATCACTACATCTTCTTTCAAAACGCACTATGCTATTCCTTATTTATCTCAAGTCCTACTAAAAATATGTGTAGATATATAAATATGAGTACACGACACTGTAAACAACTTAGTAAACATAAATTAATATATTTTATTTAACAAAAATGTAACTGAGTTAAGCTATATAATTATGCATACACATCATAAAATCATATCACAAATTTTGTGCAATAAAATCGTAGTAAACTTTTACACATGGTACAGACCAAACCAATTATGTACTAAAACTTGCACTATCATTCGGTATCATAAAAACAGTCATAAATTGTAAAAAAAAAGCTAATGCATCTGGGCAATTGTGGCGTTAGTAGGCAAACATATGAAATTATTGATAACTTTGCTGTAAAATTTAAACTGGTAACGACTTCGTCTATACAGTTAGGTTCACAAATGTGTCACTAAATAAAACTTAAATATCGATTTCATAACAAGGCTGGGTTATGAAATCGTTTATGAAAGAAAGCCTTATAAAAACAAAGTTAACTTGCTAATAATAATAAAAAAATAGCTTAAATTATTAAGGACATATTGTATGTTCTGTGCGTCCTCTATCGCCTATATCACGGAGAAAGTTCCGAAGAACTCTTGTTCCTCGTCCTTTCACACCCGTAATACCCACACAGGTCGGGGAAAGTATTCGCATTCTATCGACCGAATCGGCAGTCGAACTAAAAAGTTAGGGGCGTTTTTTCAGTCGTCCTCACTCGTGGACCTCCTCTTGCTTATCATTAGGCGGGTCGAGGTCAGATGTCGTGTCACATGGTGTATTCCATTGAAGAGATTGTAACTTGAAATACTTATAAGGCGACCGTAGTGTAATAGTAGATAGATAGATAAATTCTTTATTGCACAGTATAATAAAACACATGTACATAGACGAGCTTAATGTCTAATCACATTTTCTACCATCAATAGTAGAAATAGTAGTGCAATGGTTTCGCAAACTGAGAGCACGGGTTGAAAACCACTTACCGGACCAATGTATCTTTGATATATGTACTTTGGTTGTCCTGTTTCAATGATACAAGCTCTTCGGTAGCTTAATATAGATACATTTTTTCCAATCGACAAGTGGAATGCTTTGCCTGCCCATGTGTTCTCTCCATCCTATGACATTGGATCCTTCAAACGATACGTGAAAAGCACCTTTGGTCGGCATAGTGACAGCGACTGAGGCAGCCGTGAATAAACTCGGTTTTCTCAGTCGTCGTCACTCTTGGACCACCTCTTACTTATCATGTCGTGTCACAAAAAAACATATTTTTTTAAATATTTTTTTGTTTTTAATATCCCTTATTATTTGTATTTAATGGGATCCCTTATTACTTATTAATATGTCATGGTAGCGTCATGTGAGCTCACCGGAAGTGGCATTTCACTGCGAATGTTCTATTTCCGCTTTTTTCTATTTTATCCGCCCCTGCAGCGAAGTGTCATTATTCTTTCAGCAAATAATGTTTTGACTAAACCCATTACCTCTTTCTTTTCTTAACGTCTAAAGATCTCTCGTCTTCCGCTATCATTATCAATCATTAAAGGGTGAACGGCATATGGGATATTAGAAGTGCATTAAGTTTTTTGTTATTAATAAATTATACTTTGATATTTTTTAAACGTATTTGCATTGGATGTCTACTACATCTAATAATAAATAAATAAAGGCATAATAAATGTGTATTGTAAGTAAAATTAATTGATACCATGGGTGTTATTTCTAGAGAAACGGTAGTATTTTTTTTTTAAGGTAAAGATTTTATGTATCAAGTTTACCTTAAAACAATGTTTAATCATTTATTTAACTATTATTTTTTTATATAAATAAAATACATATATCCTTTGATTTGGAAAGGTGAGATTACACTATTATTATTAGGCCATAGTCATTAAATTGTACAGACCGTGAAGTGACTTAGTCGTGTTCTGGAATCAGCTTAAAAGATGCCGATTCAAACCTGGCCGACAATTTAGGACCGCACTCTAGCTTAAGGATGTTGACCATTCAGGATGTTGTCATACGTCGAGCCACAATAATAAAAAAAGTCAATACTTATCATTTGAACAGACCTATTAACTTTATTTTCCTATCTCCTCCTCTTTATAAAAGCCACTTTAATCTGCTTCGCTCTTCTCGGACCACCTAAATTAACGCATCGATCGTCAATCGGTATATTTTTTTAGTTATTCGATTACATGTCTGTTTCAAACAATATTTTTGCAATTAAAAAAAAATCGTAACATTTACCTGCCTCTAATATAAAATAAACTAAAACATATGTCGTTTTATTCCAAGTTGCGATCCTTATGTCATGGGAGAATTCTATCATTGAGATTGGTTTTTACATCTGTTATTATTATAAGTTTTGTTATTGATATCGCATCTCCAAACTAATGTAAGTTCATATTAGAATAACACGTAGATAAAAAAGACTCATTCTTTGCCGCCGTTAACTCATTTCAGCACAAATTTAGAACTTTTGCTAGAAGTAAATTTATCGCGCAAAAAAGAAAAATATTAAAAATAGGAGCTTTTTTAATTTGACATGTGAGAGCTAACTGGGCAAAGAACCACCAACTGTCTGCCTACCACTCTTTAAATAATTAATTATTAAAATAAATAATAAATAAATTACTACAAGTTTTACATAAGATTGTACAAATATGTTCACGACATTGCACACATATTTTTTTATTTAAAGCAAACTGTACTTGCCCATAACGGTAATAAATCTTGATAGGATCGCATTCTAAAGCTGTCATCGCATCGGATTGTGGGAACAAATTATCGCAAACACTTGCCACGCGAAAAAAACGTTTCACAAAACATCACAAGGTAATTTTTATATTAGAAAAAACCTTAGTCTCCCACGCCATCAAAGGGTTGAGCTCTGTGCACCTGACCTACATACGATACGAACAAACTGATCTAAAAAACTCAATGTGTTTTTCTTTCGCATTTTTTGCTTATTATTTTCATTGTGCGTATGAAATGCAATACAAATTTGTAAGGTGACAACACTTTATTGAGCCTACTATGAGAATAATTCCCAAATAAATACATAAAAAACTTATTTAGTCTTATTTATTATCTTTAATAATAATAACAAATTTAATTTACTTTAGTTAGTCTTTAATATATTTGATGTAATATTTATTTCAAATACAATGCATGTCCCATTATTATATAATTCTCTGGTCACCCTAAAGACTCATCGTGGAAGTGTACAATATGCTACGCAATTCAGGTAGAGATTGAAGGGTTATCCGCTTATGCAGAAAAAAATCTCTTCTATCCGATTAACACTTGCACAATAAAACATGTTTTCTATACATTTTAAAGGCAAATTTTTATAGTTTATTATCACGTGAATAATTTGACAGAAAAAAAGGTTTTTTATTAACCGTCAGTGTTAGTATTTTTAAGTACTAGTTAGTATGGTATGGTTGTATGCAATAGTATTGAATAAATAAAATGTGCAAAGCCGTCATGCCAATGTATCGTGCAAACCTTTGAATTATATATCTCGGGTCTTTTCACACATCGGGGGAAGCATCCGCATACTGTCGAATCGGCATTCAAACAAAAACGTTCGGCGCATCGTTTCTTTGTAGAACAAAAGACAATTGGAATGCTTTACCAGCCCATGTTTTCTCCTCATCCTATAACTTTGGATCCTTAAAGCGACGCCTGAAGAAGCACCTTAGGCCGGCTTAGTGACAGCCGTGAACTGACTCGGTTTTTTCAGTGTCGGCACACTTGGATCCCCATCATGCTTACCATCAGGTAGGTCGAGGTCAGATGTCGAGTCATAATAAAAAATATATATATATTCGTTCTAATTAAATATAGTATTCAATTGGCGCGTAAATTGTCAGGTGTGTAAGTAAGTAACATAAAGAAGTGACTATTTAAGTTAAGAAAAATTTCAAAACGCTACTATAAATAAATTAATGGTCCTTACACATGTAGTGAGGTTATGTGTAGTTATATGTGTAGTTTCACGGCCTTTAACGATGTGGGCTTATTACCAATTCATGGGTTAACTTCGCGTGGGCTGTCGACAAGGGTACAAGACACTGAAGGAGCGTGTTGCAAAATGGATAAATAGCGGTGAAAAATAAGGGCAGTTTGCGAGTTGTTGGTTGTACTCCTCAATAATAAATTAGGTTGTAGCGAAACATAGGCCCAATAATAGCCGCGTCGCCGCACGACCTGTCACGCTAATGACACCACCAACAGTCACATCGACAACTTGCCAATATCACCCCCCTATACTTAGCTTCACTGTTAGATGCCACTTAATAGAATCATTAGAGTCACTATGCAAATGTTTGTAGTTGCGGGAAATACAAATTTTCCCTTTGTGAATTCTTTATGTGACTCTTTTGTTTTGTCCTGCGACAGTCTATCGACGGCCAATATAAATAGCTATCTATTTCAACATGAAACGCTTATTTATTCATTTTTCAACCTTCAGTTAAAACCTACGCAGAAAGTGCTGAAATATTTAATATATAAATTCATGGTCTATGCTTATTCTGGTACACAATTACAGTGGTAGGCAGTAGTGGTGCTGCATATCCGGGGTAGTGCCGCTACTTACAAGTGTATAATGCGATTAAAATAAGAATAGGATGAAATCGGCGCCATTTTGTGACGTCTAACTTTCCAACCAACTTCACTTTAGTATGGTGGCGGATCATCAAGAAAAAGACTCCTTTCGAGTGAAGTTAGTTAACAGCCTGTCCTATTCTTATTTTAATAGCATAGTACCAACCGTGAAGTGACTTAGTCGCATTTATTTTTATTTATTCATATGCGCACGCATGCAGCATGCAGCTTACAATAAGCTTGTAAGTTCTGGATAAGCTTATAAGTTGCCGGTGCCAACAACGCCGGGATAGATGCGACTGCTACTTGCAGTTATAAACTGTAGTAACAGTCATAGACCGCTCGCCAGCTTAACATCAGGCTGTCATATGTTGAGTCGCAATAAAAATGTTAAAATAATAAAAGTAAAAAACTGCATCAGAATCTTGTGTCTGTGCAAATGCATAAAAAACGTAGTCGGCGTGCACCATGTGCACTCGCAGGTGCCCTCGGTTCCCACAACCCTTTCAAACCCCACACCCCCCACCACCCCTTTACAGAGATCATCACCCCCGCAATCGAAAACGCCAAGACTTCTTCTACATAGCTTTAAAAAACTTTAAAACATCATAAAGTAATATAAACGTTAACATAAAGAAATAAGGATCAAAATTCCATAATATTTAGAATATCATATAGGATTATTTGATTTAAAAAGTATCATTAGTCCCAGAATCTACCTGTTTCGATTATATTTATAGACCCTGTCGTGTCATTAGATTTATTGTGGATATAATGCAATCCCCTCTAATTTTTTTGCTGAAATAAAGTTTATCTATCTTGACAATTTCGATGTACCATGTCGAAAACTTAGGTATGGCCTTTTATACAATTCAGTTTGCCGTGTGACCACTTTAAATTTTGTGTTTTACTATAAAAAGAACAATAAATTTGCAAAAAATTCAATATGACATTTTTTAAATTTAGTTGTATGTGTACAAATAATTTATAAAACTGAAAGATCTAACTGTTCTAACAAAAGAACGGGTTGTCTCGTGCACATAACCGTAGAGCTTGTATGAAGCTAATTGTGGATGTGAGGGAAGCGAGGGAGTTTTGTCAGGATCGTGGCGAGTGGCGCCCCATTGGGTCTGCCTATCATTGTAGGTAAAAGGCGTGAAAATTTGATTGATTGACTGATTGATAAAATAAAAAAGTTTGAAGGCAAGTTGTTGATGTTTCAAACTTGTCGCATGTGCCCTTTAGAGATGATATAATAACTTGTAACACCCTACTAGTTATCTTATATGAAGTTTTAAGTTGAGGCCAATCTAATCATTAACTTATAGGGATAGAACAACTAAAACAATTAATGAAATGCACCCTAAACGTGGCTTAATACTCACCTGTCTTTTAACTTTGTCTACACGGGGCGTATTTTTTTCAGTGCAACATTTTTCGTAAGTTCAAATGAAGGGCTAGGGTATCTCCTAAATCTGCATCACGTATTCTCATACAAAAAGTTAAAAGCGTTCCGTTATCTCAAATGGTTTTGTGAATGGACTGTGTTTTGTAGCCAATTAAAAAAGCAAAGTCGGCCGCCAGTTGTGTCCGGAATGGCTACCCTGCAATAAATCGCAACCCTCAGATATGTTTCCGTTCAACCCTTAGACCTTCCCTAGTAGAGGTTATTTTATTATCTGCTAGAGAAAGTAACACAAATTTTCATATATTCATGTTTTTGT
This sequence comes from Tinea trinotella, assembly GCA_905220615.1. Lineage (NCBI taxonomy): Eukaryota > Metazoa > Arthropoda > Insecta > Lepidoptera > Tineidae > Tinea > Tinea trinotella. The sequence goes on from HG992310.1 coordinate 7,745,161, forward strand.
TATTTTAATAACCTTTTGTTTTATGCCTCGTTTAATTTTTAACAAATGCAGGTAATTTAATTACATACTCCAAATACTCGTACGTACGAACGTGTAATATTCACTCGTTATGTTGAACCTAAAAATAATGCTAATCTCATTAATAGTATTATTATACAGTAATCAAATGTTCACGAATTCACGACTGCTTCAGACCAAATCGGAGATATCCTTAAGAAAGCTGGGTTGCCTAGTGCCCATAATCGTAGAGCTTGTATGAAGAGAATTCGAGATGTAAAGGAAGCGAGGGAGGTGTATCAGGATCGTCTCAAGTGGCGCTCCATTGTCTTTGCCTATCCCTGTAGAAAAAGGCGTAACAATTTCGCTGATCAATTATACAGATGCAAGTATCTGAGTACCTATTACATCGACCAATATAAAATTGACCGTTCCACCTTATTATTTACCTTAAAAGAATATTAAATCCTTAAATAATGCAAATTTTAAATCATACAAAGAAGTTGAAGAGAATTTGCATATGAAGGATGCAAAAGAGTGTGTCAGATTCGTGAAAAGTGGTGCTTTGTTGATCCTGCCTATCCTTGTGGGAATTAAGGCGAGAAATCAATGATGATAATAAAAAGTTTTCTTTTCTTTTTAAAAAAATATTAGCATACCTAATTTTAATTCAGAATTTGAAACGCATAATCGTAATATTAATTCTTTTATTTTGTATTTTCCAATCTATTTCAACATTCATATTAAATTAAGCTGGAACATTGTTAGAGGCTCGTCATTGGTCGATACTCACAAGCTGCAAAAGTCACCCAACATTCACGTGCAGATCATAATATATGCTATAAATGCATACCTGCCCCTCATTAAAGAAAGTTTTACTTCATTTTACGCATCTGCTGAATAGGAATTGCTTCCAAGTGTTTTTAATAGGAATTTTTATTCCAATTCGAGTGCTAGTAATTCTAATTAATATATTAAGAAAAAATAGTCTTCATTATTTTATTTTTTTACAATTTTATAATAATATATACTAACCTATATCTATATTATACAAATCTACTAAACGTGCTTAGATCATGGAAACTGGACGACCAATATACATATTGGTACGAGTATATCAAAGATACATTGGTGCCGGCAAGTGGTTTTGAACCACTTGGATTCTTTACCGTGTGCTTCACGGTAATGAATCCATTTCATAAAAAAATAGTTTTACATTGTAAAATATATATACATACATTGTAAAAAACCTGTAAATTTGTAAAAGGGTTACATACAATTAAGGCTATTCCAAAATGTATGCCACCCCATTCAAGAATAGATTGACAGATATTTTTTAATAATTAAATATTTGATATTTGACAATGTGGTGTGTTTGTTACGGGGAGTAGTACGTAATCGATATTTCTCATTAAAGCATGTTTGCGTTGCGATAAAAAGCGTGGTTAAGGGTAGCCGGTGTCCGGTGTACTTCAGTTAAAGGGTTCATTTAGTTATCAGGGTTGATGGAAAATGTGTATGAAAGTCGACCGGTAAACAATAGCAGATGGTCTCGTAGTTTCAGTTACATGATCAATACTTAAAACTGAGGTACAGTACAACGACCCTGAATCTTAAAAAGTAACTATTGGATAATAATAATAATAAATGTGATGACGTATAAGGCTTCAATAGCAGGCAGCATCCTTAAACCTATTTTTATTGTGGGCAACATAAATGAGAGCACAACCGATGAATGGAGGAATACTTAACTAAGTGTAAGTAGCAGCCCACTATGCCGGCCTAGTTGGAACCTGCAACCTACAAGCTGATTCCAAAACGCAACTAAGTCAATTCACGGTCTGTATACATGTATAATAAGTGGTGGTGCTAATCCAGATCGGCAGACTGGGTATTACTGTCTGGTAAGAGCTGTTTGCATTTCTTTCCTTACGATTCTGTGACCAATTTGTAAACATTTTTTTAATCCTATAAATGGCATCTGAACAATTTTTGTATTTTTTTATTGTGACACGACATTTAACCTCGACCCACCTGAATAAGCTGATAAATGCAAATTTGAATTATTAAATAAATATTAAAGATGATAGGAACGTAGTTTAGCACTAACGAGTAATAAAGTCCGCCTGTACGCCTGTACAAAGAAATAAATATATATATTATGTTTTGGTCGGCATAGGGACAGCGACTGAAGCTTCGATAAACTGCGAGCCGACCGCGTAACTCAATGAGAATAAGCTTCGTTTTGTCAATTGAACTCCATTAATGAGCTTCAAAATTAAAATTGCGGCCGCTCAAAATACTGAGAATGAATGTTATTTTTCATTAACAGTTGAAGCTCATTGAAACTCATTGTCCGAATGAATAAAAGTTGTTTTTGACACTAGCAGCGACCGCGTAACTTTTTGACAAATGGGTATGAATTTCATTATCATTTCCATTGAAATTGCGCGGTTCGGCCTCCTGACTCGGCTTAGATCGCTATTTAGTGATTAGGCCGCCAATTCTATTTTCATTGTCTTTCTGTTGTATTAATAATAAAAACAATTCCATGAATTATCAATACTCGTGTAACATTTAAATCGTTGTGATAGGCGAACCTGCATTTTAGAATAAAACTAAATAATATCACGTCCATTACTTCTTTGTAAGGTAAATTTTAAAATTACGTATAGAATACGCCGCATTGAATAACGTGGTGTTATTTAAAGTTTATTTTTAAAAGCAATGAGTGCACCAAATCAAATAACGGTGCAACAGCAAGCCAAAGGGAACTGACCTAGGGGCATGCAACGGAGTGCATTGACGTTCCTTCATCGTACTTATCAGCTTTGGTATGCCTCTTGAGAGATAATGCATAATGCGCGCCCTAACCTATCTACATGAATAACACATCTGTTTTCATAGCTGTCATATGAATTAAACAGTTTTAAAATTCTACTTGGATTTTCTCCAGACACTTGGCAGGAAATCCACTCAAAACTATACTTACTTATTAACCCATTATCAGTATTTGTCACTAATAATATATATCTTAAAAAGTATTTATTTATGTTTATATTAATTAATTTTATTCAACAAAGTATTCATTATGTTTATTACCACCATTCTCTGAATTTCTCTGCTAACTTACCAGCCCACGTGTTCTCGCCATTTTAGCCTTGGATCCTTTAAACGAAACATCCGGCATATGACGACACCTGGGCAATCATAAAATATATTTTTTCAGTAGGCGACTTTGGTCAGATGACGCGTCTAACCGATTGTTTTTACAGATACGTCCACCAACAAGATGGGCTGACTGTTACAGGTTGTAGAAAACCGGTGAATGAAAGCCGCTTTCAGTAGGTTATTGTGGATATCACTGGCGCTGGGGGAGGCCTATATCTAGCAATTGACGACTAATAGCTGACATGATGATAATTATATTGTTTACTAATTTTCCATAGTGATTATACTATAGGATCCCATTATCAGTTACAGATATAAATAAAAATGTCTTGAAATAGTCAACTTGACCGTAATTCGTAGGATTGAACCAAGGTCCTGTGGGTTGATAAGACAAGTTGCACAATAGCAGAATTATTGGCGCTCGCAGTTGTTAACAGCCAATATTATCGTTGCCTTGAGATGAACTACATAAACAACTTCTGTCCTAGTGTTGTGCGACGCCGGGCTTCAATTAATATTTATTAGGTACTATCGCACAGAAAATTGTTTTTCAATTTGTAATTTACATAATTAGTACAATTACTTAATACAAACCCCAAAATGTCGAATTTTCCCCATTAGGCACTTCAGTGGGGATAATTAGACTAAAAAGTATCACGTGTCTAATAATCCCCATCAATGGGGACCATACCAGAAAAAGTAGCTTCTGATAGTAATAGTGATGCCGATTTAGGCAACCGTAATCTGAAACGGTATTTTCAGTCGTCGGCTGTCTTCGCTTGCAAAAAACCTAATAATTATGTAAATTTGTTGTCTCCTCTTCTTGTTTGTAGCTCCATTTCTCTGCCTATCTATCTCTGTGAGAAAAAGGCGTGACAAATTAATTTATTGTTACTTTGTTGTGTCTACGAGTTAATTATTCTCCTAACTTAAATATTAACAATTCTTGAAATAAAATAGTTTTAGATGGATAATTATATAATATTATATAATCTAATAAGAAGACGACTTACATTAAATATTAGTTGATCTACTCGCAGAAGACAAATGAATACGTGCAGAAATGATTTCTCTTACATAACTCAGAGTATACGTGACAAATAAGATTTCAGTGGCGGTTGTACCATCTCTAACACATATTCATCATAGGTAGATAGATACTATTGTAAGTAGGTCAATGGCGACGCGTGACGTGGCCCTTTGCGAACCGCCGGCGCACGCGCAGGGCTCGCCTTGAACTGCAATATTTCGTTCCGGCCCAATGCCGCAGATCACGTCAGTTTGCGCTATTTTACCTCAAAATAACAATGATTTATGTAATATTTCTAGAATTTACTGCATTTTAACTTGTTTGCACTTTTTATTTTGAAATTGAAAAAATTCTTAGACTATTTCTTTCAAGTTTTTTTATTGTTAATTTATTTATTGGGATTGTTAACAAAGTGTACACTTAAATATTTACTGATAGTCTTTGCTACCTTTATAAAAAAACAATCACAGCATGGATAGAAATAACAAAATATAATTTTATTAGACAGTTAAAACTAAGTCCAGAATTTGGTTACTTTTACCAACACACTAAACTTCAATTTATTAAAAATATTTAATAAATAAAAACTGAGCAAATTTTAATTAAATATCTAAAACAAATATTGTTTACTATAAATCATAAGAAGCAACTGTGACAATAAATTTGACCTACGCCGTTTCTACGAGAATTAAATGGGTCATAGCGCGCGCGACTACGACTGTTTCGCAATATAAATTGCGTATAATGTGTGTGTGATACTTCGTCAACATGAGATTGGCGAGGCCAACTGGATATTGAGCCCTGTTTGAGAGAGAGGGCACAATGTGGGCCATCTATTTTCATCGAGCAAAGGGACGATGCGACTTTGACACAATTTCGTCCACATATTAAAATACCAGCGCATTCTTATAAGAAGCGTGTAATACGTGTATTGCTTTATCGCATATACCACGGAGAATGTTCCGTGGAGATTTTTAACCTAGTTCTTACCTCGTCTTACAGGTCGGGGTATCACATCATATCGGCATCCACATTCTGTCTACCGAATTAGCAGTCGAACTAAAAGGATCGGCGCATCGTCGAATCGTAGAACAATTATCAGCCAATGTCTTCTGGTAAGCGAAGCGTGAAACAGCGCATAGTGCCCTTTAATCTGCATAGTGATGGCGATAGTGGTATCCATTCGTTGAATTTTCTCTTTGCTTACCAACAGGCAAGTCAATGTCAGATTTCGCGTCTCAATAATAATTAGATTCGTACCAAATGTTACAGACAAAGTAATTTCAAGGTAAACTCAATAAAACAATGTCAATTTATAAGGCAAAATGCAAAACTGCCATTTCAATGTCTAAAATAACTTTCTTTACATTTAAACCTTGTAATTGTAATATAACAAACTATTCCTATGTGCACGTATTTACCAGGAACTCATATTGACACAAGTGATCATCGAAGGTTTATTTACTAAAAAAGTCTACAGCTCAATGTAAGTATTATCCTTAATTTTATTAATGATACAAACAAGTAGATGCCCTTTTTAGGTTAAGATTGTCATTAGAAGGTTGATGATTTGCATTAGGGCCTATTATTATTCTCTTTGCAACGTTGTTCCGCCTATAGTGGAGGGAACGGAACGGAGAAGGTCTCGGTGGCCTTTCCGTCACTACCTACAGCAAAGACCTTTAATTGGCCATTGACCACTTAGCAATTCAGGGGATAGAATACTATGGACATTACTTATAAACATTTCATTCCACAATAACATCAATTTATATACTTATCTCGTGTATTTTAAACTTTTCAGGAAAAGCTTTATATTTATAATGACTTGGATTTTTGCGTATTTAAAAATGTTAGATGTTATTGATATAAAATTATCCATTATATTCTTTCTGTATAATAGCAGCAGACGAAGGGCTTGTACCTACTATTCGCGATCACAGGGCCGTATTGCGCAAGTTTTACACGTGTCGCACACCAACCGCTGCGCTAGAGCCGAGCGACCTCTTCTAAAGCACTTCCGATTCGCACGTAGGTATTTTATTTTGAAAGGCAAACGTGACGTTTGATAAATACGCGGAAACATTGGACTATGAATTTTGATTCATTTACCTTCAATCTTACATGAAAAACATTAATTGGGGAGCTTAATTTTTGTATTAATTGTTAATTTTTTTTTGTCGATTTAGGACAGTACTACACCTGATGTTAAACAGAAGTGCGATACATGAATGCGACTACTAAAATAATTAAATAACTGCAAGTAACAGTCGCATCTACTATGTCGGTCTAGTTGGGTCCGCAAACTTTCCATCCGATCCCGTAGGGCGACTGTGTAACTTCACGGTCTGTAGGTTGAAATTGGTGGTTTTACCACGATCGACGGACTGGCCAAATGACCACAAACTGTCTGCCTACCACTCTTTAAACCTTTGAGGAAATGTATAAATTATATTGAATTCAATGGTCCAGATAAACAAATACATCATGAAGGGTTGAAAGAAACTTGATATCCTTGAATAGGTTTTATATATCGTTCTACAGGAGTAATTTATCTGAATTCTGAGCTAAGTAAAGACTTTTAATTGTCAATGCTCTATTTACTTTCTTGATGAACAAACAAATCGCATTGAATATGTGCAGGTAGTTTGAGTACTCATAGATATGTTAATGAAGGCCGAAATGATAATCATGAGGTTGATATTCATTATCTGTAGTACGGGAACAGCACGTGCAAAGTTTGTCTCTGACCTAAATTCAGTAGAGCGCGCACTCTGCAATATGGCGATTGTTAGTAATGTTCACGCACACAAGCAAAACGTCCAGCAAATGTGCAATAGACATAAAATTACCCACGTGTATACATATATGGTATCATAAAACATTTAGCTATTTAAATGGTTATAAAGAAACATTAGAAAACAAAGAGTGGTAGGCAGTGGTGCCTTATCTACCGATCTCAAAACGCGACTAAGTCACTTCACGGTCTGTATACTTGTAAGTGGTGTTACTACCATGGATCTGCAGACTGGGCATCACTGCCTACCACTCTTTTATAACCAGACCCGAAGCAAATATCTATTTCCTTTTTTTATTAAAAATATTTGCAATATTTATTAAATATTACAAATAAAAGCTTTGAAACAAATATTTGCTCCGACCGGGAATCTCACCCGTAACAAACCAATCTCTGACCGTTCTTCCACCCCTGTCGCTTTCGTCATGTGAAGGAAGCAAGGGAGTTGTGTCAGGATATTGACAAGTGGCGCTCCACTGTCTTGTGGGAATAACGCGTGACAATTTGATGATTTGATTTGAAACCTATATATAAATAGGTAGGCGTATTATTTACCTCTTCTATATGGCTAACTTTTCACAATGGCGGACTTTTATAACTGTTGTTATTTAGTGAACCAAATTCAAGACAGATGCCCACATGTTTATTATCTCCGCACACTTTAACGGTACCAACTTTCGCCATGTCTTGTCTAAAATTTCCGCTAGTCAAACTAGTTTGCGAGCTTGTGCTCTTTAGCGTTGCGTTTTTACGAATCTTGGTTAATAGCAAACTATGATAGCGTTTGTTACCGTTAGTTATGCATTTTACTGTTACTTATTTTATTATTTTAGACATTTCTATCCTAAGCTACTAGAAACCGATGCAATAAAATTAAATAAATACATTCGACTAAATATCGGGCCAAAACGGAAATTGCATTTGTGGGCGAATATTTCAGGGCGAAAACAGATTATTTTGGTACAAGTGTTTTCGAAACCACTTTATTATTGTGACTCGACATACCTGATGGTAAAATTGATTGAGATCCAAGAGATGTGACGACTGAAAAAACCGAGTCAGTTGACGGCTGTCACAGTCGCTGTCACTTTACAGCACAGTCGCCTTATTGATGTTATGTTTACTAAATATTCAAAGATGGCATTAACCAAAGAGCCTGTATATATTAAAAGAATTGTGGATGTGAAAGAAGCAAGAAAGTTGTTGCCTATTGCTATTGAGATTTATTGATATGATTGGTCATTTTATTTGCATTAGGCATTTTGCATTATCTAAGAGTGGTAGGCAGTGGTACCCAGTCTGTCGATCCGGGGTAGTATCACCACTTACAAGTATACAGACTTGAAGTGATTTGGTCACGTTTCGGGATCAGCTTGTAAGTTACCGGTTCCATCTAGGCCGGCATAGTGGATGTGATTGTTACTCACAATTATTGAATTGTAGTAGCAGTGACATTCATTCATGGACCACACTTTGGCTTAACATCAAGCGGGGTGCTGTCATATGTCGTGTCACAATATAAAAAAATATCTAGACTAGAATTATCAAATAGCAAGCGAGGCCAAGATCACGATCGTTGATTCTGTGAAAATAATCATCAGTCGCCTCTTCTGGCAGGTCGCACTCCAGCTTAACATGATGTTTGAATAAACCTAGGCAAAAAAACTGTTTTTATTATTGACTCTTGGACCTCCTTTTGCTTATCATCAGGCGGGTCGAGTTCATATGTCGTGTCACAATAAAAAAAAACTCAAAAACTGAATTCGACTAAATAAGGAAAAAAGGACTGATATAAACTATGCCTCAGTCGCCGTCACCATGCCTGGCTAGAAATTTCCTAGCTATTATATTAGCTTAGAAAGATATTATTATGCTGCACAGCGAATATTGTAAAATCTATCTATGTGCCTAATAATCATCATTAAATATTTAAAATAAACAAAGACATTTAGTTTCAATGCTGCAGCCTAGACGTAAGCAGCGGAATAAGGTTACGCACACAGAGACCGCTATCAGTGCGCTGCGACGACCGACAAGCCGCGTGTTGTTTTGCGTTGAGATTCGCGCGTGAAGTTGCGCAAGCGCAGCGCGCCGAGGCCATTGACACGGTCGACGTGCGTGGCAGCCATGTTGGCCGCATACATTCGGTAATAGAGCGCGAATCTAGCGCTCCCTGTTCTGCGCAGTTTCGTAACATGTTTACAGTTTTGAATGCGGTTTTATGACCACAACAACGGCCCACTGATAAGCAAGGCAATTTGGATTTTTTAGGCGACATCATTTTCCTGCAAAGCATACGTTTACATAAAGGTTTGGCAGGTAGAGAATTCCTAGAGGCATTAAGTCTGCCTATTGTATAATACAATAATGTTTTAAAATTAAAAAATAAATAATGTGGCGACCGTGGTAGTGGCAGTGCAATGGCTACGTAAGCCGCGTGGCACGGGTTTGAAACCACTCACCTGTACCAATGTCTTTGATATATGTACTTTGGTTGTCCTGTTTCTATGATACAAGCACTTTAGTAGCTTAGTATAGAAATGTAGGTATAATAAAAAATAACACAAGAAATCGCATTTGTTTGAACAAATACCTATTTCATTATCATCATCAATTTTACGTCTTAATCCCCACAGGGATGGACAGAGACAACGAAGCGACACTTTCCACGAGCCTAACATAACTTTCTTGTTACCTTGTAGGTAAATTACCTCCAAAATAGATCCATATATTACCTTCACTTACTGAGTCCTTATAGAAGACATATGAGGCCTATAAAGTTATTCTTTTAATATGATATCATTACTTAACCTCTTAAATTTCTCTCTTTTTCACGACTCGATACCGTTTTAAATTTAAAACGAGAGTGAAAATAGGAGTCGCCGGCGCTCTTGAAACTCCTCTTGTTTACAATCAAGCAAGTCGAGGGCAGATGTCGCGTCACAATAATAATGAAAAATAAAACAAAGAAAAGTTAATTAGTCATACTCGTATTTTGGCGTCGATTCTCGATGCGAGGAGATGCGAAATTAAGTAGATGTTACCAACAAATATTTAAATTTAATTTAAAGTTTAATTAAGTTCCCTTTTAATCATATCCGCAGTATCAATACAAAAACAGAAATACTGTAATTGTAGTAGACTGTGAACACCGAAGTATAAATGAAACTACGTCGCGTTACAGTAGGTACATACGAGTATACGTCGCTACTCTATTGACCTAATTTATTACGAATATTCCAGAATATGTCCTTAACAATAATAACAACAAAATTATCTTAAAGGTTATATAAAACAATAATACCTATTAATAACTCATATCTCTAAAATATATAAATATATGTAAGGCGACCGAGGTATGATAGTGCAATGATCACTCAAACCGAGAACACGGGTTCAAATCCACTTGCCGGTATCAATGTGTCTTTGATATACATACTTTTACTATGGTGCAAATAATACTTTAGTATCTTAATATAAAAACGCAATTATAAAATATTATATTAGGTACCTAGTTATTAAATTGAGTATGTATATAATTTGCAGACGTCACCGCGGTCAACCCTAACCCTAGCTTTAACCATTTAAATATTTTAAATGTATTTAGTATGATAATACGTAATTAAACTGTTCAAGGCCTGAAAATATATGTTTGCTGAAAGAATATCATATGTCAACTCAACTCGCCCATTCTACACAAGACATTAATTATTAAAGAAGCCGTGTCATATCGATTTTACTAAAACATTTGTTACCTACTAAAATCCCCCAACACAGCCTTCGGAGTTATTTGTCAATATATAGGTTACATTAATGTGCACAAGTGGCCAAAAATGTTATTATTTCTATTAAAATACGCTCACATTCGGCGCCGTTTAAAATAGATTGCAACAAATTTGTTTAGAATTCTATTTGGCTAATAATAAAGCCGACAATATAATGAGTTTTAATTTAAGAAAGATAATATAGAATGTATATTTTCCATCTTATTATCATTAATCTTTTAAAGACAATCACATTCATGTAATAAAAACATTTTCTCATTGGTGTACATGACGCAATATATTCGCGAACCAGATAGCAGCTACCTCGGCTCCCTCCTCTGTCCTCTCGCAGATTCCGGTCCGCGGTTTTTTCTCCGTCACTCCTACGCGCGTTCTGTATCCATCTCTGTCGCACACAATGACACAGATATTCATTGAGTTGCGAAACACATAACGCGGATTATATGGCAGGTGGATTGGTGCCGCGAACTCACACATAATTTTAAAATACATAAAACACACATACAAGATAAGTATGTAGATATAAATTGTATATGTGTGTATATACCTACTACAGATGCAAACAGGAAAATTAAATGTTTAAAGTTGACACGAGTAAGTAGTCTAGTCGTATTCACCTTCATGCGGCCTTATTTCTGGCCACTAACCATAGTAAGTTAAATCTTTGACCGGCATAGTGACGGGGACTGTGGCAACCGTAAACTGAGATGGTTAGATCAGATGTCGAGTATTCCTTTTTTAAATTTATATATAATACAAACCTAAAAGTGATATACGAGCTACTAAAAGATACTAAACAACCAAAAAATACATAATATGAAAGATACATTGGTACCGATAAATAACTGCAATTAGCAGCCATTTTCTCTATAGCGGCCTATTTGGAACTATGTCGTTTACTGGTTGGAAACGCGACTAAGTCACTTCACGGTCTGTACACTAAAAAGTAGTGGCAGGTACTTCCCCGGTAATCGACCACCAACTGTAAATTTTAACATTGTTCAATTTCAATCAATCAATCAAATTGTCACGCCTTATCCCACGGGGATAGGCACAGACAATGGAGCGCCACTTGGCACGATCCTGACACAACTCCCTCGCTTCCTTCACATTCACAATTGTTCAATTTCATTTCATTAATATGCATTAGCTCATTTACAGTACAATTTCACATTAGTACAAATTGTTTTAAGAGTAGGCAGTTGCGTATTACGCATCAAGTGCCCACCTACTTACTTACATATGATGGCTTGCATAAGAAGTTGCAAATTATGCAATTTCGCGAATAGGCGGAGTTAACAGCTACCAATACGATTGCGTAGTGAACGCATGCGCGATAATAGTCCCTTCAGTGAAGCGATGCGTGAGTTTGATTCCTTATTTTATGCGACCACGGCGCGACACGCCATTGATACCGATAAGATAAGAATAATCGATATTTTAGCGCGATTTAACTGAACAGCAAACGAGCTGGTCGACACGAAAGGTCACATTGCGAAATAATCATCAGTTTATATTAAGATCTTAATAACACGATATCACCGAAGACCCTTCAAATGTTTTTATTTAAAAATAAAAAGTTTTCCAAAGGCATTCTCTACCAGTCAAACCTTTAGGATGTTGATCCGACGATGAAGATTGAGGTTGAGTGCAAAATAAATATAATACATATAAATTAATTCATACATACATACACGCAATAAATATAGGTACTCAAATAAGTCTAATACATAGATAATTAAGTAACGCATACATACCATAATAATACTTGTATAATATTATACACAAAATTCATTTAAATTATTACTAAAGGTGCAAGTAGCCTCTGCATATCCCTGTGGACGCGACAATTTGATTAAATAATAGATTATTACTGAAGATCCTTTATTTATAAAGACTTATAAATTATAATTAAACTATAATTATTCCTTCAGCACAAACGTAGTTATCATAAAGACATGCTTTATTAAAAGTATACAACCTGTTATTATCGATAGCAACTTAGTTGCAACTTATGTCGCAGGATAATCTAGTTTTCTAATTGATATACAGTAATGTCAATTAAGTTGTCACTATTTCAATTCAATTAAAAAGGCAATTCTATGTTAAATAATAATGACGTGTCATATTGAAATATGTTTACAGTGGAAAGTTTAGTCTTAACTAGTAAAAACTCTTCCAATAAACTATTTTATTGTAACTATAAGCTCACGGCATTAAAAACAATAATAAATAAAGATGTTTCCCATAATGTCTTTTTTTTTATTGTGACTTGTCATCTAACCTCGACTTGCCTGATGGCAAGGGAAAGCCAAAGAGTGATAACGACTGAAAAAATCTACTCAGTTTACGGTTGTCTCAGACGCCTTCACTATTAGCTTAAACTATACTTTTTTTATTGTGACTCGACATATAACAGAACTCGCTTGATGTTAAGAATGAGAAAGTGAATGTGAATGAATGAATGTCACTGCTACTACAATTCAATAACTGTGAGTAGCAATCACATCCTCTATGCCGGCCTAGATGGAACCGGCAACTTACAAGCTGATCCCGAAACGTGACCAAATGACTTCACGGTCTGTATACTTGTAAGTGGTGGTACTACCCCGGATCGGCAGACTGGGTAACACTGCCTACCACTCTTAAAATGGTATATACCAATACTTATATTTATAATTTATTACAATAATTTTAAATTTTAACTACAATATGGTCTCACATCAGTTAAAACGTAATCTACGTAATTGGCTACATTTATATAATATAATGAATAAAGAATTAATAAATCTTTCATAATTTTTTTTTACAAAACAACAACAAAAATAAGGACCTAAAGTTTATACGAGTACCTAAATAGAGTCACCCCCTCGACGAATGATGCCACATTTGCAAAATATTAATTTCATTGGAGACACTAGAACTTTGAGGCAAGTCGTGGTCAAATGTCGAATCACAAATAATCAATACATGCAATAACAGGGTCTGAAATTAGTATTTCTTTTTCTATCCAATTTTGGTCAATTAGCTAACTGCGACCGGGGATCGAACCCGTGTCTATCCCTTAACGCAAGACTTTTCTACAGTAATAATATTAGGATTGGAATGTGCTAAAAAAAGTAAAAAATATATTTGAATAAATTATTTGTAAAATAAAAAATATGTCGGTAAAATATTAAAAATTAGTTTTACTTTTAACTTCCCAGGAACAGAAATTTCTTTTTCTAACGCAACAAAATTCCTTAACACATAAAAATTGTATACGCTTTATACTCGTAGAAGTGTAACTCAGTAGTAACAAACTTTTAAATCACGTGATTGATTGTCTGTTTTCCGAGAATGTTTCGCGAAGTTTTTATTTATTTTAAAAATAGGCAATTAGGTGATTAATGAACTAAACCATCCATTAAGTAATCGTTTAGTTGTTGAGTGATGTCCTTGTTTTGCACGTGGCTTGTGGTCCTGATGATGGGTAAACCATTAGGAAATTTTATAAATAAATCGAATGTATTTTAATTATCTTATCATGACCCTCTATCTCAAGTAATTATTTTAAGTAATAACGTTATTAATTAATTATTAATATCATTCTAGTTGCACTTTAAATTTCCTGCGATGACATGACGACTCTATGCGTGCTTTATCGTCTACACCACGAATTGGAATGCTTTACCAATCCACTTGTTCTCTCCATCTTATAAACTTGTACTCTTCAAGCTTCAAGCATAAAAAATCACTTAATAATAACTTAGGCATTCGTAGTAAACCATCGCACAAGTCGAGTTCAATTATCCCAACAAAAAATAATAGTCCATGCATCCTATCATAATCGTGTTTGAGCAAATAATGCAGCACAGCGTGCACGTTGCTTAATGCCGATGATAAATAATAAAACTAATACTATTTATTGTATTTATTGCAATTTCCTCGCTGCCTGTACTCCATTTAATCTCCTTGTACAATAAGACTGTTGGCAAATCAATCAATTAAAAAAATAAAAATAAAACAAAATAAAAAACCCAAATCCTATTAAAACTCAATACATAAACACAAAAGGTATTCTAATTATACATAATTATAAGCCAAAATAATCCCTTTTTATGATGTGTAAAATCATAACATCGTAAACGGGGGCGTATAATTTGTAATCTTCTAAAAGGAGTGCAGTTGTCTCTACACCACACATGTTATCGATAAATATTAATAATTGTAACTTAATATATATAAAACAAAACATATTATTTGTAGTAGTTTTAATACCTACACCGGGCAGGGGTACGAAGTTTTTTGGAAATAAATCACCGACATAATTGGTAGAATAAATCACAAATTATTTAAGTAGCCTGAATTCAGCACTTTTGTATTGTAATATCTCAAAATAATATAAATATGTAATTGATCTAGAAGAATGTAATAAAACTGTTAGATGTTTTGGCTTTATAATACACAAAAAAATATACATAAGTTATATGGAATATTAAATGCATTAACACGTAAACTAAGCAATAAAATAACATAATATTGATAGTTTAAAATGTTCAAAACTTATTAACAAATTATGAGATCTTTAATGTAATGTGCTCTGTAACTCGATTGTTATACAAAGAATAACAAAGAAACTACTCGCCGAATCATTTAGTTCGACTGCCGATTCGTTCTACAGAATACAGATGCTTCCTCGACCTCTGTATCACGGTAGTAAAAATAGTGGTACGCAGCCCAGCATCAGCCTAGTCTGCCGTTCAGGGGTAGTACCACCACTTACAAACTATGAATTGATCGGGTTTCAGAATCAGCTTGTATGTTGCCGATTCCAGCTAACTACATTGATAGTATTGATACCGGTAAGTAGTATTAATACTGTCAATGTATTTACCACTATTGTATTATAAAAATAATCATCTATTTATAAGTAATTCCATAGAAATCATTTGAAAAATAAATAATGTTTTTACCAGGCGTCGAGAAATCTCTCTATTCTGTGTCAAGTTTTTTGCTGCATTTTTTCAGCGTACAGCAGGTTGCTATAACACAGGGACGCACTAAACTTGTTATTTTATTATTTGTTGTTTTATTATATAATTGAATTTCAATTAATATTTATTTAAAAAATGTTATAAGTACTAAAAGCATTTTTATATATGAGTTTCTACAAGTATGACATCTATTAGTAGATAAACAATATGTTTTATCACTTAGCCTCTACCTGCGGGGTTAGGTTAGGCAAGTTAAAACGATTATCGTCTCTCGTCGGCGATTGGCAAAATAATAAAAGCAAGGCTAAATCCACCAAAATGTGACTATTGATGATAATGATAAAACGTGTCGTCGCACAGACGATATTCGTCACAACGATTAATTGTCTCGTTTCATTGGATTTAGCCTAGCTTTTATTATTTTAACAATCGCCGACGAGAGACGATAATCGTTTTAACTTGCCAACCTAACCCCGCTGCAAAAAAGTTTGTACTCGAAATTAGAAACAATTTTCTGGATTTTTAACACAAATAAGAAGACAGTTAAATGTTTTTTAATTGAAAGTTTTTAAGAGTGGTAGGCGGTCAGTTGCTCATTCGCAGTTTGCTGACTTTCGAGTATCAGACTCAGTCGCGTTGTGAAATCAATTTGAAAGTAGCCGAGATTCAGCCAGATCAGCGTAGTAGATGCGCTTCATTTATGGATCGCCAACTTAACAACAGGCGCTGTGTGGTCATATATCGTGGCAGAAAAATAATGAAAACTACCCACAATCTCATATCTGTTAATCTTCAATTACTTAATCCATTATCTAATCCAATAAGTTGCGTTATAATAATTAAACCGCATTATAATTGCTTGTTGTCGGAGTCCGCCCCTAAACTCCGCTGACTTATTTAATAGTGTTTTTTGTCCGCGAGCGGTGGCAGGCGATTGCGCTCCGCCACCCTTGGGGCTGCTAGCGCAAAAAAACTCACAAAGTCAGAATGTTGTTTTGGAGGTGTGCGGGGGGTGAAGTGAGGGCCGCGAGATCGCTATCGCACGCACCCATTGCACGCACTATCCTAGCAACACTTAATTGTTATGTATGCCGTACCCGCGAAGCCTAATAAGAAAAAATTGAACTCCCCCATTAGGTAGTCACCAAATTGAAACAATAACATCACGCGAATGTTATACTCGTTAACATTCACAATTTACGAATAGTACTTCTCTAAGAGCGAAATTAACCTAACTAAAACAATTGGTCGGTTTTGTGCACGATATTTTGCAATTTTTTTTAAATAGTTAATTCACAAGTACCGAATATCGTGCTTTTCCATTAAACGTTGCCGGTTATCTTCCGTTTGCTTTCAATTAAAACCTAAGGACATGACGTTTTTTCGTAACGTTTGTCAATAATGGAAACGCGCTCTTAGGCGCACTACTACAAATGCAAAAACGTCTCCAACCTAATTTGACTGTACTAAATGTGCTTGCTTTGTCGTAGAAACAGGACGATCAGCGTACATATTATATCAAACCACTTGCCGGTACCAATGTTCGTACCGGCACTTGCGACCGGGTTTCGAACCGGGTTTTCTTGGTTTTTAAAATCATTTAATTACCACTACACCACGGCCGCATTATTATTCAGTATTATAGGTATCATTATTATCCTACCATTCGTATAATTACCCATGTCAAGTATAAGACAATTAAATTAAATATGTTACTATAGAACGCGTGAGATTATGGTGAATTTTATATATAGTACAAAAATTATACGACAGACGATCCGACAGGTGGTAAGAGGGCGGTCTCATATTAAAATGACAGCAAAAACTTTTACTAACCCTTTCTCAAAATTATTTACAACCTAATATTAAGAATAGAAATGTATGTTAGGGTAAGATCAACTTATGTCAGAGGTGAATATCATAGAAATATCTAATTAGTAGAAATTTCTTTCAGATTCGCTAGTGCCCATAACCATAGAGCTTGTATGAAGAGAATTGCGCATGTGAAGAAAGCTAAGGATCGTGTCAGGATCGTGGCAAGGATCGCTCCATTGTCTCTGCCTATCCCTGTGGGATTAAGGCGTGACAATTTAATTCAATGATTGGCTTTAACTGTAAATGCTCAGTCCGCCAACCCAGGCTGGACCACCATTAATTGTACTCCAGCTTAACATAAGGCGATGTGTGGTCATATTATTATGTCGTGGTAATATGAAAAGCGTAGGACTTCCACTTACAAGATAGGCTGACGACCTGCTTAAGGTATCAGGACACCACTAGATGCAGGCCGCTTTCAGCAGGCTACTGTAAATATCGCTGGGGTTGGCATCGCATGATCACAGTGGACGACTAAAGGCTAAAACAGAAAACCTATGGTTTAATTCTTTTAAGTTTATTTTTTACATTTTACAAGAGTCCTTGTATCATAGGAACAGGACGACTAAAGTACAACTTAAATCAAAGATACATTGGTACAGGCAAGGGTTCAACCGAGGTCTTTCGGTTTGCGTGACCATTGCACTACCACTACACCACGGTCGCCTTATTTTTGGCATATTTCAATGCTAGGAATATTACTGTATAAATTAGTACTGAAATTTGTAAAGAAACAATCACGTGTGCTGCATCCCCGCTCATCCCCGGTCTCAGCTAACCGAAGTGCAGGCGTCAATTTTTTCGATGCAATTTTTACAGTAACTAATAGAATTAATTTATACATATAATAGACCGAACAAAATTCGTACGTTATCATAATAAAATTAGGAGTCAAGGTGCGAGTAGAAGTGGGCAATCAATAAGTTTGCTTAAAAAACAGCTGCTAGCCGCAAACCACCCTCTAGGTAAGGGTGGACGGACACCGGAACCCTCACCAGTACGGAAGTTCAGCTGGCCGATTAGCTGATCTGCTACAAAATGCTTTTCACGTTATTCCTTTTAAATAGAATCACTCTTTTTAAATAAATATGATGTTCCTAATATTTGTACATACGAGTATATATTTGTAAGAACCTATTAACAATTTAAGTCTCCACTGCAAATTACTGCAAAAAATATCAATTATAAATAGAATTCAACAATATAAATAGAAACCTTTTTTTCGATAAGTGAAATGCTTTACCAGGCCCTGGTACTCCTTATACTATAACCTTGGATATTTGAAAAAAACAACTATTGGAAAAAAGACTGAGGCAACCGTAAACTAACTCGAATTTTTGCCGGGTTTGTTGTGTTTTCTTCTCGTCATGTGCCTTTCTGAAATAATGGTAGAGTCTGAAAATGCGGAATAAATGATTTTATTTTGATCAGTCAAGTCGAGGCAAGTCCTCAACAAACCTCCATCGAAATGATTTACGGAAGCATTAATTTAATGAATAGAAAGTGTAATTATCCACAACTACTTAATGTCTAAATTAACTCTAAAAGCTCCCTGAAGAGAGGAGGGTGTCGCTCAAAAAAAAAATATACATATAAGTTTAATATTCAAAGTAAAATTTTTCCCCGCGACAATATTTAAATGTTTTTTTTTTAAGAATGTATAGAATGAGGATTTTTTTGCCCGTCACCGAAGGGTATATTTGGGGGTAGGGAACAAGGCGGATGCCAAAACGAACTTACTGCATAAAAATGCGTATTTTGTTGCGTGTGCGTGTTGGTGCCAAAGACGGAACAGGGGAAAGCTCATTAAGGTAAAAAGCCGAGTGCAAACGGCAACTAATGGCAAATTACACGAAGGGGAACCATCGCATTCGGCCATACAAAATAGTAGCCAAGCACCACTGGACTCCGATAAACACTACCTCATATAATATTTTTAAGCCACCCATAAATCTAATTGGGAATTTGATTACAGCGTGTTAGCTTAACTACCTGATTCGAACTACATGCCTAAGCAGAAACTATAATTAATTATATACTACATATATATATTTATATATTCACATGAAAGCACTCTGTTAAATTTTAAGCGATGCATGAATGGAGGTGACTGCTACTACAGTGAAATATTTGCAAGTAGCAATCCTATCTACTATTAATCATGATTGCAATTATTATTCAGTTGCTTTAACATAATAAAATAATTAAATACATTTTCTTTATTGACTCCTCATTCACAGCAAGAGTGGAGTCGTTATCTTTTAAAAAGTAGTAGCCAAACAGTTAGTAGACATTTGACCAGTCTGGTATTAGTATTGACCACCAATTTCAAATGTACCTACAGACCGTGAAGTCACTCAGTCGCGTTTCGTGACCAGCTTGATAGTCACCGGTTCCACTAGGCAGACAAAGTGAATGCGACTGCTACTTGCAGTTATTTACCAGTACCAGTCGCTTCCATTCATGGACCACACTCTAACTTAATTAAATTCAGCCGGGGTGCTTTCATAATATGCTTCTTAAAATCGTTCTACTGTAAAAATAAAATAACTGAGATACGTCTCTTCGTCATTTGACCGACGATATGTTGAGCCACATTAATATAAAAATAAAACAATTAGATTTTAGGATTTGTTAAAGTCATATTGTTCTAGCGTTGTCTTTTTAACTAGGTCCACCCTGTGTGGTATATGAGTTTAAATAATTTGTATCTTTAATTTATTCCATATTTATACTAGGTTCATGTGCATTTGAGGTACGAGTACTTCATACAAGTAATAAACTTGTCTTTCGTCCATAAATTATTAATGTAGGTAACATTCAATACTGCAACTTGAAAGTGATCTTTGTTAAAAGAGTTTTATCATAAAATGGTACCTACTTAACACTTATCATATATCTACGTCCATATATCTATATCTACGTATCTATGCATAGAATGCGCATTGAAGGATCCCACAGCACGAAGTGGGTCGGGGGCGGAGGGTTATCAGCATTTCGGCGCGTCCGCTGAGCTCGTCGTGCAGCGCGCCGAATTTGCCCTGCACCCTCCCTCTGCCCTACCCGCACCGCGAACCTCCAAGCGCTCCCCTCTCGCGGTAAGCTAACCTTGAAAATAGTTTTTACCAGGTCGAGGGTATTCACCCCGAACCCAAATTCCCGAACTTCGTTCACACTCCCGGTTTCCTTAACTGCTACCTATGAAACAGTGTAAAAAAAGAGTCCTTGCTACTTTTTCGTCTAGTGTGGTTCTAAGATGTGAGTTTACGCGGACTGCGTCGAAGGCAAAGGATATTTGACTTATGTAAAGTTTTTTAAGCTGTTCGTGATGGCTATGTATGCGCAGGAACTGGGGTCGAGATTTGTTTGTGAAATTGTAAGCGTCTTGCTGCGATGGAATTTTTAATGCGTTATGCAGGCATAGAAAATAAAACAAGGATATTTTAAGATTATACATGCCTTCGTTTTAGCTATAAAGAAACATGTTCTTAACATACAAGATGACTCATTTATTTTAAATAATTATTTATATAATATTTGAATTAAACAAATAAAGTTATATTTCAGTATTGAAATATCATAACTTGCAAGTGCAAAACTTAGTAGCAATTTTAAATTGACTTTATATTATACAAATATAACTATTAACTTGTCACTTAAATACATAACAAAATTACAAAAAAAATACAAAAATACAAAAAAAAATCAAAACTTTACTAACTTTTCAAAATTACGTTACTTTCAATTTCATCGTGCTCATCGCAAAAGAGTTCGATATAATCTTTATGCGTATCAAAATCCCTCCCGGTTCGATTATTTACCTGGAAGTCGTGAGTGTCTACAAAATAAAAAGAACAAAAATACATAAGCAAGAAAGGGTAGAGGGCAGCAAAAAATCAGAAACTCTGTGGGTTGAGATGGTCAGTTGCTATGCACGAAGCACGCTATAAAACTACGAATCTTTCACTCTTTTACTAGTTCAAAATAACAATGTATCGTATAGACATAATCAAGGAGAAACGTTTTATTATTATTAATTTATTGCTTATAACTGCATAAACAGTCGCGTATGAGCTCTTTCCTAATTAAAAAGGTAGTTAAATTGTATTATTTATATCCATAGATTTTAGCTTTATTTTCATTTCGTTTTCAAGTCGTCGAATCGTAAAAATCAATCTCGCGAATTTTGTCTATTTTCAGCCCTAAATCATCGAAAGTTTAATCTATCTCACTTATCATATGCGTTAATGTCGTTTTATTTATTACCATTGAATTAAATGTAATCTTGCGATGCGGGTTGATGCGCTGTTAACGCCCGCCTTGCTATTTGATATCCCTTAATTTCTAAATACGCATTATACGTTATTTAATAGCATTAGATATCTTTTGACATCTTTTAAACTACTCCTGTACTTACTAGGGGATCAGAAATTTGAGTAGGTGAGTATTTATAATTAGAGTTTTGTTTACCTTCTTAAAATTAATCGCATGAAAAATGCCAATCATGTGCGCAACAATTTAAGCCAAATTATATTTGATTGTACCTTGCTTGCATGGTATACGAGTATGGTATATGTAGTATCGACAATCAAAACAATAACCGTCATGAGTCGTCAATTATCTCCAGCGAACCCTAAAAATGTACAAAGCGCATTGATTGGTGGGCAGCTGTCCGTGGAAGTTAAAAAACTTCCTAAATTACTATCGTCTATCTACGATGAATGCACACATTCGCCTTCAGAGATATTAATCGTATACAAAGCTTCCGCATAAAAATACGTTAGAATAGGCGAGCGTTAAGACAATGTTTCCTTTCCCGTATAATTACATATATTTGCGTTGATAAGAAAAGATAATGCAATTTTGTTTTATCCAATTAAAATATATTTTGAACTTCATCGAACTATACTTTGGAATATGCAGAGTAAAACAATTACATGCTCGTATTTCTATACTAAGCTACTAAAGTATCGACAGATATTTTGTCTATTTAAGTTACACACAGATTTATGACACTAATATAGGTTTAAAAAACATTGTTGCTAACAAAATCTACCATGTATTTTGAAATAAGTTAGGGATAATTAACCTAGGCTTGGAAAAAAATGTTATAGTTTTTAATGATAAGTAAGTTGCACTACTCGATCGGTGCATCATAAGGCAGAACCCAAGATAAGCGAGTGTTTACATTGCCTTGAGTCAATGTCCCCTTCCTGCAGTTGAACATGAAAAACTATAGAATCGATCGGAGACCATAGCAATGCTAAAAGATTAAAGGCGACCGTGGTGTAGTGGTAGAGCAATGGTCACGCGAACCGAAACCCCTAGTTTAAAACCACTTGCTGGTACCAATGTATCTTTGATTTATTTCATTGGTTTAGTTGTCCTGTTTCAATAATACAAAAACATTTAGTAGTTATATAGAAACGTAAAAAGAAAATAATTGAACATACCTACTTAATTCTTTTATTGACAAAAGTATTTATTTTGTCACACAACTTATCTGTATGAGATCATTTTATTACTAACTTGATACGTTAATGACTAAATGAATAAATTGACTTAAGTTATAGTTAGAAAACTTTAGTAAAGTTTATAATGTTAATTTTCAGTCAATTTCATATAAATCACTTTTTCGTTAGAAAATACAAGGTTTAATAGATAATTATACCTAAACCAAGATTTAATTCTTTTGAAGCTTTCTTAAAAATCTAAAAGCCTAGGAATGCTAATATTTAAAGCCTAAAACACCCTTAATGCTACGCCGTAGAAACTTAATATACTTAAAATCGTAGACTATATTTAAAAAAAAAACATTTTTATACTAAGCTGTATTGAACCAAAGTACATAATATATCAAAGATACTTTGGTATCGGAAAGTGGTTTTAATAAACCCCGCCTCGTGATTTGTGTAACCATTTCACTAGACCACAGTCTTTATATATGTTTATGTAAAAAATGTTTTTATACTTAAGGAAGTCTCTATTATCTAATTTTGTTCCGTGCCCCTTAAGATGTCTCATAAATAAATTGAAGCAGCATTAGAGGCAATTGTTCGCTATTGACTGTTTGTTGAAGGTGGTATTTCACAAAGCAGAAAACAAAAATTATAATGATTTTATAAATTCAAAATAGTAATATTCTTAGATTTTGCGCGAACATTGATGAGTTAAATAAATTTTATGCGGCTTACTATCGCGTTTATTTTGGTTTTGATATTACATTATTTTATTTTTTCGACGTTTCGAGAGCTTTGCAGCCATCGTGGTCACGGAGAGACTAAAGTGTTGGTCGTCCTATTGGTTGATGCTTAAAACATCAAACGGGGTAGTTTTGGACTGAGGCGACTGCGACTGAGGCAACCGTGAACTGATCGGTTTTTCAGTCGCCGGCATTCTTGGACCTCCTTTTGCTTACCAACAGACGGGTCGACGTCGGGTCACAATAATAAAATCACTTTTTAGTTCACATAACTTAAGCTTAAGGTAGTTTTTTTAAACTATAGGTTTTTTTATTTTAGTTCGCCATAATGGAGTGCGGTCCATTAATGGAGGCGACTACTACTACTAAAGTTAAATAATAGCGAGTAGAAGTCGCTTACGCTTTGCCGGCCTGCTGAAAACAGCAATTCGCAAGCTGATGCCGAAACGCGACTCTGTCACTTCACGATCAGTACACTTGTAAGTGGTGGTACTAACCCTGCATCGGTAGACTGGACAAATGAGCAGTAAATTTTTGGCTGCCATATATTAATCAAAATAACTTATAAACAATCAATCAATCAAATTGTCACGCCTTTTTCCCACAGGGATAGGCAGAGACAATGGAGTGCCACTTACCACGATCCTTACACAACTCCCTTGCTTCCTACACATCCACAATTCTCTTCATACAGGCTCTGTGGTTATGGGTATTAGACAACCTAGCTTACAACCTTGTCCTTTGTAAACAATATAAAAATAATAAAAATGAAATAATACTTAACTGTCAAAATAATATTTTAAAATACACTTAAATAATATACCATGATTAAATTTCGCCACAATTAATGTGTATTATGAATTTAATTTTATAATTCAACGACCTGCGAACGATCGCGTTCGTGAGATAGAGTTACGAACTTCGCATTAAAGCCGTGGTTCCACTACAACGCCGAGAGTTGAATTACTGAGGGTTTTTACGTTATTTGACATTATTTTTGTGATTCGACATATTATGACAGCACCACGCCTGATGTTAGGTGACTGCTACTAAAGTTAAACAACTGCAAGTAGCAGTCGCATCCACTTTTTTATTGTGACTTGACTTCTGACCTCGACCCATCTGATGGTAAGCAAGAAGAGGTCAAAGAGTGTCGACTACTGCAAAATCCGATTAAATCGGTAGAACCGGATTGCTTTTCGTAATTATCTTGTATGTTGCTGGTTTTAATTAGGCCGGCATAGTGAATGTGGCCGCTACTTTTTTTATTGTAACTCGACATATGACAGCATCCCCCTTGATGTGAAGCTGAAGTGTGGTCCATGGATGGATGTCACTGCTACTACAATTTAATAACTGTAAGTAGCAGTCACATTCACTATGCCGGTCTAGTTGGAACCGGCAACTTACAAGCTGATCCCGAAACGCGACTAAATCACTTCACGGTCTGTATACTTGTAAGTGGTGGTACTACCTCGGATCGGCAGACTGCCTACCACTCTTACAGTTATTTACCTGTAGTAGCAGTCGTCTACCATCATTACCTACCAGCGAAGTGCTGTCATATGTCGAGTCACAATAAAAATGGCTACTTTCAACCAACAATAAATGTGCATGCAAATGCGCACCAAGGTATATGTGTGATTAGTTAATATTATGGTGTATTTAAGTATAAGTACGTACCAAGAGCATTGTTTTATAGCTCGGGTTCTAGCTAGTTTTAAGCTTATCGCCGTTGTTGGTTCGCGGCATAATGTTTATATCAATAATCAGCATCCAACACGATATAACGTCAAGTAGCTTTCGTGCCAAATGTCCGTATTAGTAAACTTATCGCAATTCTTTCAGCATATCATTAAAGTGTGTTTATAAACCGAGCTTTGTGAAGTTATTTCTATGAATAATGTTATGCACTAATATTTAATGATGTTACGATAACAATATTTAAGCATATATTGTACGGGGTTTCATAGGCGACCGTGGTGTAGTGGCAGTGCAATGGTTACACAAACCGGAGAGCACGAGTTCGAGACCATCCACCGGTGCCCATGTATCTTTGATATATGTACATTTTGGTTGTCCTGTATCTATGATACAAGCACTTTGGTAGCTTAGTATAGAAATGTAAAAAAAATATGCTTCCAGTAATAAAAGTCAGGTTAAAAGTCATGTAGACTTTATCTTCGATCATATGGTATGCTATTCAAAATCCTGAATACTACATATTATTTTTAATAATTTACATTACTATACTAAGCTACTATAGTGATTGTATCATAGAAATAGGACGACTAAAGTACATTGGTACTGGTGAGTGGTTTTGAACCCGTGCTCTCGGTTTGTGTGACCATTGCACTGCCACTACACCACAGACACCTATGACTGCACATTCTATAACGGAATACTAAGTATCGGGAATTATTCAATAAAACAAAAAATACAAATTATTAATTTAAATATAATTTATCGCCTGCCTGCAACATCTCCACCGCTTCACCCAGTCCTCCATACAGTCTACTTGCGGTATGTCCTTTAGCTCATTCAGCGAAGGTCATCTATCCATCGGGTTGTAGGTGGACGTCCTTTCTACGCAATGTTTTAATATTTTGTAAAATCGAAAAGGATAATTTCCTATGAGTGATTCAAGATGTCAAAACTCGTCTCTTTTAATACTCAAGATTTATATTCCACGGCTCTTTGTAAAATTCTATTTTGACTTTGTTGAAATCCTATAAGCTTTAACGAATGGCTTAAATCACACCCACAAAGTCCATCCACTTTCGGGCCATTGCAAAAAATGGGCAAAAAAACGTAAAAACGTTGATACGCAAGCCATTTAGTTTTTGTACGTCGAATTTTTTTCTTAATAAACAACGGGATCCAAATCTTGGTGTGTAATCTTTTGTTAAATTTCTTTTGTCTTAAAAAAACATTCCCACACTCCTGACTTGGGATTGCAGATTTTCTAATGACTACATATAAAGTGACTTAATTCTTATCACCGAATATTATTTAGGCGTTTAGGACGCAAGAGGCGTTCACAGTGTAAATGACATGTATAAAATGAAATACAGTATGCTTTTAAAAGCGTAGTTTGTACTTGCATAGTACCTCATCATCATCATCAGCCAGAAGGCGTCCACTGCTGAACATAGGACGCAATTTCGAACGACAAGATGCCAGTTACATCCACCGGTTAATCGTGACTTTCACTATGTCGTCAGTCCACCTAGTAGGAGGCCTTACCTACGCTGTGTCTTCCGGTTCGTGGTCATTCCCATCGGTTGTCCGTTCTTCGAGGGTTCTGGCCAGCCCATTGCCACTTCAGCTCGCAAATCCTACGAGCTATGTCAGTAACACCGGTTCTTTGCCGAATATCCTCGTTTCGGATTCTATCGCGCAGAGACACACCAAGCACAGCTCTTTCCGAGCTGAGCGACTCTGAGATTTTACAACAGGCCAACATTTATGGGCCACGTCTCAGTGCCATATATCATTACTGGCAACACACACTGGTACCTACATCGCATAGTACTTACATCGTGAAAATTAATAATAATAAGAAACTCTATGTGGTATGGTAGGCAGTGATGCCCAGTCTGCCAAACCGAGGCAGTACCACTACTTACAAGTATACAAACCGTGAAATAACTCAGTCGCGTTTTGGAATCAGCTTGTAAATGCAGGCATAGTGTTATTGTAATGAGATGAGCTAAAGCTATTCTTGAATGAAAACTCAATAGTTTTGAGACATTTTAATCAAATAAGTTTAAATAAGTCGTCACTCTTGGACCTCCTCTTGCTTATCATCAGGCGGGTCGAGGTCAGATGTCGTGTCACAATAAAAAATAAAAAACAAATAAAAAAAAGTTGAAACTATTAGAAAACAAAAGCTAAGATGAATCTAATCAAATTTTAACAAATGAAGTAGGTGGGTATAGGGGTACCTGCTTATGTATAATGTAACTTTATTCATGAATGCCATTATACTAATGTCTTTAAGTATGATGTATCTAGTGGAAGTATCCTTATAGATTTGGTCCCACGAACGTCGCATAAAGAATGCACAAGTCACGGGGCACCTGTATCAAAATCTACCATAATATCGTATTATAAAAATCACCTGTTTTATTCGCTGTTGCCATCCTATATTAAAAAAAAAAAGCGTTACAAGTATCCCTAGGATAAAATATTTTACTCATCAAATAATAAATTTGCACTTAAATAAAGTGCAATTGATTTTTATTAAATAATGCTTGACATATTATACGCCTAATGTAAAGCTAGTGTAAAAGAACCGGAAAGGCAGCAGAAGTGTCCACTATGAGGTGTCTGGTGAGATGTCTCTTCACGCTATGCTTGAAGAATCCAGCCCCCCTAGCACGGCAATCCAAGAATCAAGATAAAGAACTGCAAGGAATATTATTGTAACTCATTTTAAATAACTTAATAGGCCGGCACATTAAAATGTTTTACAAATAGAATAAAGTTTTCTACATTGTTTTGTGTGAAGTTTTATTGAACCCTTAAATATATTTATTTAGAAATTCTGTTCAAGTAAGTTATTTAAAATGAGTTGCAATGATGTTCTTTGCAGTTCTTTATCTTGCTTCTTGGATTGCCGTGCTAGGGGGGCAGGATATTATGGCAGATGAAAGACTTGTTTGCTATAGTTTTCAATGGAATAGGCAGCATGGTAAAATAGTGCACCAAGCACCTAATCTGATGTGGGCGCAAGGAATATGGGGCAGAAATAAAGGTATGGGACTTTGCAGAATGTTTAATAAATGCAATTGATTATATTTTTTAATGGAATAACTATCTTTAACCATCGACATTATATAGATTTTGTACCTATTTACGAGTATTAGGCAACTGTTTGTCAGACATCGGCCCCTTAAAAAAGGTTTTAATTTTTTAAAGTTATTCTTTAATTTTTTAAGTTATAGTTATTTTCCTTGTAACGCTATTCACCTAAACTAAATAAACTTTATTGGGAAAGTGGGAAAGGTTTGGCACAAAAAAACTATATTATTATGATAGAACGTCCCATGTCGCTGGCATGTTAGAAAAAATAAGAGGACCGACTCATTTGTATTTTTTTACTTTTTGATAGAAGTGTAAAGGGCAGGTAGACGAAGGAACGAACACTTGCAAACTTTAGTTTGAGACTTAAGTCTGCTTTAATTTCTTGTTTACAATTATCATTATGACCCGTTGGCATTCCCTAAGTGCAGTGCAGTCTTATTAGATAGCCTCGTGGAGGAATCTATACTTATTTGCATAATATAAAAAATATAATATTTGAGTTTATTTTTATTTTTTGCTGCGACGCGAAATTTGCCCTTATAATGCGTAATTATAATCAAGATAATACTGCCGACAACTGAAATAACCGACACAGTTGCCTCAGTGGTCGACGCTTATGCCAACCTATAATATTAGGTATTGGATGGGAAGAACACATTGGCGGGTTTGTAATGTAAATTCTAAATAACTTAGCAATATATAAATAACTTAGCAACGTATTTTATATAAGCTTCTTTAAATATACATGTCATGAAACTCTCAAGAAGTTATAAGTTCATAAGAGAGCACTTAAAGTGCACTCTTATAAGTACAATTTTTCAATAATAATATTTTAAACGAGGAAAGGGGAAAATGATGCACTATATTATCTGCTTATACCTTTGGAAACAAATGCGTTTATTTTGAAATGAATTTAATCGATTGATTTATATAGGAATAACTAAGGTGACTATCGATGCCTTGATGAATTTAAAAAAATAAAAGTCAAAAATCTGCCGATTGCACTGTTGCTTTCATCGTCTGTTTCATAATTATTGTATAAGTTTTTCTGTAATTACATACGAAAAATATTAAATAATACATACTTAAACCATGTCTTCCAATAAGGTACGACATTTGTGTTCAAAATTTCAAGTACTTTCTAAGTAGAAGTCGTGTAACCACATTACCGTTCATTTACAGGATTTCCCACCTTTAAAAAACGATAGATTGCTGAAAGCTGCGTTAGGCAAAGAAGTAGATAAAGTTCCAGTATGGGTAATGCGCCAGGCTGGCAGATATCTACCGGAATTTCAAGAAGTTCGAGCCAAACACGACTTCTTCACGGTCTGCCGGACGCCTGAGTTGGCATGTGAAGTGACGCTACAGCCACTCCGACGTTACAAAGATTTGGATGCTTCTATTATATTCAGCGATATATTAGTTATACCTCAAGCCCTGGGTATGACAGTTGAGATGCACCCTGGAAAGGTACTATTTTTCCTACTTCCACGAATAATTAATATTTGTTTTTATGCAGTGTCATAAACCTGTTTAGATTACATGTTATTGCAATAACATGTAATCTAAATAAAACTAGTTTAAACTAAAAATAATTATGAAACAGTTGACCTATTACTAATATCATATGTTTTCAAGTACTCGTAATAGAAGCGCTTTAGTAGCCTAGCATAGAAATGTATATTAAAAAAATAATAAACTTGTACAATGAAGTATTCTGAATATAATGAAGATAATTTTTTCAGAAAATTCTGAGGGATTAAATATGTCTGGGCATTAAAAGCTTGCTACTTGTTACATTCCTTAATTATTATCCCTTATTGAATATGACTACTAATAATAGCTGATATGTTATGTTGTCCAAGTATTTCTTGTTTCTCGTTGATGAATAAGGCATGAGACTTAATTTTAATAATTTATTTACATTTTCGTACATGCTTGTACCCTAGAGACAGGACAACCAAAGTAAATAATACAAAAAAGGTGTTGATTTGCATGGCAATCTCACTACCACTAGACCATAGTTGCCTGTTTATCTTAATAATTTGTTTTATTATAGTTATTTTTTAATTAATAGGGCCCAGTATTTCCAAAACGCCTTATGGATCCATCAGAAATAGATGAACTCCAGGAAGAAGGTGCTGTATCAAGACTACAATATGTTGGAGATGCTATTACGCTCACTCGTCACAAAATAGAGGGACAGGTGCCTTTGATTGGATTTACTGGAGCACCAGTGAGTTAAAACCATCTTAATTACCCATATTTAATTAAGACATATGTGCCATAATGATTGTTAGTATATATATATAGGTCACCATCTTTACTATCAATTCTGTTTACATTCCCAAACAGATTAATGATATGATGACATATTTTTTTTGTTGTGATTTGATATAACAGCACCCTGCCTGATGTCCAGCTGGAGTGGGGTCCATAAATGGAGGTGACTGCTACTACGGTTGAATAACTGAGTAGCAGTCACATCTCGAGTTTTAGGATTAGCTTGTAAGTTGCCGGTTTCAACTATAGACCGAACTCCAGCTTAATATTAGGTGGGGTCTTACAGAATTACTTAATTATATTTTTAATAGGTTGTATGAAGAGAATTGTAAAGGTGAAGGAAGCGAGAGAGTTGTGTCAGGATCGTGGCAAGTGGCGCTCCATTGTCTCTGCTTATCCCTGTGGGCAAAAAGCGTGACAATTTGATTGATTGATATTTTTAATCTCTACTTATTTCAGTTTACATTAATGGGCTACATGTTAGAAGGTGGTGGCAGTAAGACAATGGATAAAACTAAGGAGTGGCTTCAAAATTATACAAAAGATGTGCACAGACTACTGAGTATATTAACCAGAGTTATTTGTGACTATTTGGTTATGCAGGTAAACAATTATTTTGTATTTTTATAAAAGTTTTATTGATAATATCACTTGGGTAGGCAGGATTCCTAACCGATTCTCTGTGCGGGTGCCAGATTTATTTCTGAACACATGAGAAAGTGAAGGTAGTGTTCCTGATTTGTGACTGGAAAGTAGGTTTGAGGTCTCTGCAACATGTCAATGCTCACCTTAACTTCCCCTTTACCCAACCAAACATTGTAAAATCCCACCAACACCTTCCACCTTTTGGTCTTTAATAATATAATTATGTCTAAACTTGTTCTATTATAGGCAAAAAAAATCTATGATACAAGCACGTCTTTTAACTTAGTATAGAAATGTAATGCAAAATATATAATATATGCAAAATTATATGCAAAATGCATTTTTTATAAGAACTTGCAATTACTATAATGATTTTTGTGCTGACATTGATCCCTTCGTTACAACGCCAGCATCATTAAAACGCTTGCTTACACGCAGATATGCTATGGGTTCCCACTCTTAGTCGTAAGTTATTTTTAGATTTATTTATCTTAGTTAGTTTATTAAGTTATTTTTAAACCTAATTAATTATCGGTGGTAACTTGTTATTGGCCTTTATTCCTGTATAAAACTTATCTATTTATATATATAGTTATCCTTAAAGAAATAAAATAAAACATGAAAAAAGATGGTGCAAGGTTTTTGCTGGTATTGCTCTTGCACAGACTTCCACTTTGTAAAAATCTATTGTTGAATACAATATATAGCTTGCAGGTGATGTGAATTGGAATGTGTTTACTACATAGTATAATATTTTCTTAGATTTTGTGCGTACATTGATTAATGAATTAATCAAATTCTATGCGGCTTACTATTGCGTTTATTTTGGTTTTGATTTTACATTTTTTTATTATTCCAACATTTCGAGAGCTTTGCAGCCATCGTGGTCACGATAGTAAGCCGCATAAAATTTGTTTAATTCATTCATGTGTTTACTGTTAGTACAGATACTTTGTCAACCTAAGCAATAATGAATATTGTCAATGTTGAGTTTGTATACTTTTTTTTATTAAATAGGTCGAACATGGTGCACAATTATTGCAAGTATTTGAATCCAGTGCTGAGCATTTGACAAAGGAACAGTTTGAAACATTCTCAGCTTCATACTTGAAGACTATTAGAGACGAAGTGAAAAGGAAACTAAATGAGAAAAACATTCCACAAGTTTGTATGGTTAGTTTCGTATCTTTTTAAATATAATACTAGCTGTGCCCGCGGTTTCACCCGCGTAAAATTTGGTTTATAACAGTCATAAAAAAGGAGGAAGTTCTCAATTCGACTTTTTTGTATTTATAACTCGATAACTTATATAAATATGACAGACGGAAATATAAGTAAATATATATTCCAAACAGTTAAAACTATAGTCAATTTGAAACTATAGTAAAAAATATATTTCTTTTAATTAAAAGTAACCCATGTAACTTCTAGTACCTCCAAAAATAAAAAACGTTACAAACAAACTCACATTCACATTTATAACAATAGGATATGCACAGAAGGAAATAACAATAAAGAAAAATTTTAAACAGCTGAAAGTATAGTCTATGGAAAGTATAGTGTATAGTCTCCATGGTACAGTTGATTGGATTAGATGTTGACGTGACTGTCGGCAATACAGTGCGATGGTATTATGAACCATCGCACTGTATATTTTGCACTAAGTTTGAACCAACAAAATAATAAATCAAATGTTGATTATTATCTCAGCCATTAGCCCATTGTATCCAGCTACCTTTAGCATGTTGCCAGTCCATCTTGTCGTTGGACATCCTACACACTAATGGCTATCTGTTTTATGAGCTATGTGGGAGCGAGCTATGTGCGATACAAGTTTATATTAGATTTTAACTCATATACACACAACAAAATGTGTTTTCAGAAATACTATTTAAATTTTTTCATAGACGATGAGGGCAGACATCTGACCCTAACTTGTCTGATGGTAAATCTAAGAGCGCCGACGACTATAAAACCGATTCAGCTCGCAGCTGCCTATTACGCTTTGCTTTCTTAAATGATGGGAAGAACACATAAGCTGCCTATTGTCTACAAAGAAACGGCGCGCCGAATCTTTTAGTTCGACTGATGCCGATTCGGACGGCAGAATGTGTCTTTGACTAAGCGCAATATATATATTATATTTTTTAAAATTATTTTCAGACTGTATTTGCTAAGGGTGCTGGGGAATCCCTGGATGTTCAATCCAAATTGGGCTATGAAGTTATTGGTTTGGATTGGACAGTAGACCCAATAGAGGCTAGGAAGATAGTAGGCGAAAATATAACATTGCAGGGCAATCTTGATCCCCAAGATTTATATAAAAGTCCTGTAAGTATAATACCATATTTAGTTTACTATTTCAATTCGAATGAGTCGTTTTTTTATTGAGACTCGAGATCTGATTTCGGCTTGCCTGGTGGTAAGCATGTGTCAGTTTATGGTTGCCTCAGTTGCTATCACTATTCCGGCCTAGTTTTGCAATATATTTAGATGTATGTTTTCACTATTAAATAGTTGTAGGCAGTGGAGCCTAGTCTGGAGATTCAGGTGGTACCACCACTTACAAGACTGTGAAGTGCCTAAGTCGCGTTTCGAGATCAGCTTGTGAAATGGCAGTTTCAACTAGGGGCCTGCATTGTAAGCGCGACTGCTACTTACAGTTATTTAACTCTACTTACAGTTATTTAACTCTACTTACAGTTATTTAACTTTAGTAACAGTCGCCTCCATTCATGGACCACACTTCAACTCAACATCAGGCGGGTGCTGTCATATGTCAAACTAAAAAAAAATTAATGCATATAATAGTAACATCCACTAAATTGGCCTTGCTGAACTCTGGTAACTTTCATGCTGATCCTGAGAAGCCATGCTTGTTTAATTTTTATTGTGACTAAGAATGCTGATGACTGTAAAAACAGAGTCTTCACGGTTGCCCCAGTCACCGTCACTATGCCAGCCAAATCATGATCACTAATAATAAAAACACTAATTTCAGGAAGAGATAGAAAAGCTCACTATAGAAATGGTCCAGAAGTTTGGTAAACACAGATACATAGCAAATCTAGGGCATGGAATAACACCACAAACTCCATTAGAGAGTATGACTGCATTCACTGAAGCTGTCCACAAGGCTGTGTGAGGGAATATTAAGTTTTAATAATATTAAATCTTAAGCTATTAGGGTGATAATTGGGTGAAATATTTAAAGTATTATATTATCGTTATGGACTGTTTATTATGAAATTTATATATCTATTCTTTTGTGTTTTATTTAATAATGCGACCCTGTCAATTCTTTTAATTTCTTTTTGACGCGCTGACCGTTTTTTAAAATGACACGACATCTGACCTCGACTGTCAGCCGCAGTCATATTTTTTCAGTGCTACTAAATTTTTCACCTGAGCAGTACGGTGTTTAATGGTAAACAAGAGGAGGTCTAAGAGTGCTGACAACGGAAAGAATCGACTTAGTTCACGGCTGCCTCAGTCCTCGTCAAAAGAATCCAAGGTTAAAGGATGGGGAGAACACATGAGCTGGCAATAGCTTGATTAAAATGTATATGTGGTATGACCTTTAATAAAAGACGGTATATAAAGTATTAATTTATGTTAAAATTACATATTAAAGTAATAAATTGGTAAGCAGGCTTAAGTTTATAAATTATAACTCGATTTCGAGTTCTGTGCGTTGGTTGCGATATCTTCTTCGTGAGTTCCGATAGCTTTCTTTATGTACTGTAACAAAATTTAAGATATTTTGAACAAACATTTTTGTAATAATTTTTTTTCCGACCCTTAGACTGCGCAGCTCAAAAGCATCTGCCTAGTATATACTTTTTCGACATATGTCAGTACCCTCCCTGTCTGGTGTTAAACTGGAGTGCAATCCATGATTAGAGGTGACTGCTACTACAGTTACATAACAGCAAGTAGGAGTCGAATTGACTATGCCGGCCTAGTTGGAATTGGCAACTTACAAGCTGATTCTGAAACGCGACTGAGTTACTTAACGGCCTTTACACATGAAAGTGGTGGTACTACCCCAGATCAGCAGACCGGACAAATGACTAC
This sequence comes from Tinea trinotella, assembly GCA_905220615.1. NCBI lineage: Eukaryota > Metazoa > Arthropoda > Insecta > Lepidoptera > Tineidae > Tinea > Tinea trinotella. Next base: position 7,780,808 of record HG992310.1, read on the forward strand.
CAACAGTGGCGACCGTGATGTAGTGGCAGTGCAATGGTTACACAAACCGGTACCAATGTATCTTTGATATACGTACTTTGGTTGTCCTGTTTCTATAATACAAGCACTTAAGTCAAGCAATCAAATTGTCACGCCACTTTCCCACGGAGATAGGCAGAGACAACCGAGCGCCACTTGCTACGTTCCTGACACAACTCCCTCGCTTCCTTCACATTCACAATTCTCCTTAAGTATAGCTTAGTATAGAAATGTAAATAATAAAAAAATGTCTGCCTACTACTCTAACAGCCATGGCATTTACCTGTGGATTGACTTGAATTTGTTCATCCATCTCTTGAATATATTGATGCAACTTTGTGCATGCCACCATTTGTTGTTCAAGCACACTTAATGTTTCCGGCGACGCATACTTCTCAGGGCTGTCCAAGAACACAACCATGCCATCTTTCTGATTTATCATTGCATAGATTTCGCCTTCCTCTATCTGTTAATATAAAATATCATTTTTAATGCCATTCTGTATAATTTTCAACAATTTATATTAAAAAAATATACAGAAGCCATTATTTTGACTAAGGCAATGCTTAACTAGGCTTGCGACTCAGTACGTATCATGGAACTTTCGTGGGCTCAACTTTATCATTTAATAGGCTTAACAGTTGAACATGAAGAACCAGTTTGCTTGAATTAGTATTATTTAAACAATCCTTTGAAATTACATTGTAGTTTAAACACATTTTATAAAAGAACAAATATATACATATTAGAGTCAAGGAACTCTTTCAATTGTTTCTATCTCGTCTTTTACGAAAAGCACCCGCGTTTTTCGATAGTTGAACCAAATTGTTCAGTGTGACATTTCTTTGTCGGGCACTTGATACGTGAAATGCTTTGCCAGCCCATGTGCTCCGAAAAACACATGGGCTTGCAAAGGATGAAAACTTCCTATAACCTTACATCCTTTAAACGAGACGTGAAAAAGCACCTCTGATGCCTGACGGCGAATGAGGCGATTTTTTTTAGTTGTCGGGCGTACCATCAGGCTCGACGAGTTCAAAACACCGACAACCCCGTTTACCCGATTTAGCGTGACAAATCAGTTTCCTTCACTGCCCAGAAAGTTATTATTATTATTGTGGCTTGACATATGACAGCACCCCGCTTGATGTTAAGCTGAAGTGCGGTCTATGAATGGATGTCACTGCTACTATGATTCAATAACTGTAAGTAGCAGTCACATCCACTATGTCGGCCTAGTTAGAACTGGTAACATACAAGCTGATCCCGAAACGCGACTAAATTATTTAACGGTCTGTATACTTGTAAGTGGTGATACTACCCTGGATCGACAGACTGGGTACCACTGCTTACCACTCTTTATAGTGTACCTAAATAAGTGTTTACTTCAAATATATTTACCATGCTGAGTATGTAAGCTTCAGCCTGTGATGGGCCTGTCAACTGTACACGCGTGGCAACATCACTCAATGACAATGTGAGAAATGTTTTTGTAAGACGTTGAATGCTCTTCTTATACATAGAGTTGATGACCTGCAACACACGAAATCCTTAATTCAGTCAACAAGAATGGAGATATAAACTGGCGATGAGATATAAGGATACAAGACTATCATTCTGTAAGATTTTACATCAAATACAAAATAAGATTCTACATCAAATAACATTTGACGTTTATTTAAAACAGAAAAATGCTTTAAAGAAAGCAGGACAATGATAGAACTTTGACAAAGGTCGTGACATAGGTGGCGGTGGCTCCTACATAAACTTTTTGGGGATGGATTGCCTTTAGTACAAGTTTATACCTGATGTCAGGTATACACGGGACTGTCACTGTACATGATCAAAACTTCGAACTCATATTTATCAACTTTCTCTTACACATCCACAACTCTCTTCATACATGTTTGTATGATTACAAGTACTGCCTACATTTATACAAAAAGACGCAATATGTTCAAAGAACTATCTTCTGTATTGTTTCAATTGTATCTTTATTTATTATAATTTAATTCAAACTTAATGGCGGCTCTGAAGTCAGCCGCAAGTCGATTCGCAACAAGTATTTAGTATAGCTTGGCTTAAAGTAGGTAATAGAGATTATTACTGCGAAAAGTGGCACTCGCGGCTAACTTTGGAGATGCTATTGTACATTTTTATTTACTTGGCAAAAGTAGTAAACAAACATTCGGCAAACGAAGGATTAACAATAAAAAAAAACATTTACTAGCGACGCAATTCAATACGAATATATATAAATATCTATGAATTACTGTGAAAATGTTTATTATTATTGGGTCATTTGTGAATTTAACATTCTCATATAAGTGGTTTTTAATAAAACTTATGTACATATATATGTGTGTGTTATTTTAATAACTTTTATGCATTTGTTAGTGTGTATGTTTTTTTAAAGGATAAAACAGTAGTAAACAGTTTCTTTATATTAAAAGCATAGGAAATTAGTGATTTTCATGTTTGTTTACTACTTGTGCCAAGTAAGAAAAAATACAATATATAAAGTTTGGAACTAATTATACCTGATTCACTAATCCCATGTTCTTGTCGCGTATATAAACTTCCCTGTGTTTAATAGCTGCGTGTTGCACAAATGCCAAATCAAGATATGGTGAAGACAATGGCTTCAAAAAACGGCATACCACTTGAGATGTGTACTTTGGGATTTTAATTACCTAAAAAAATAAAATATAGATTATTCTTGAAATAAATACACTTTAAAAAACTAAATACATTGAAATCAGGGCTAAGTAAGGCTTAAATATAGGGCTATATACTTTTATTAATGAGACGGATCATTTACTTCAAGTTTACTGATAGTAAACAAGGGAGCTAAAAGAGCGCGGACGACTGAAAAACAGATTCAGTTGCTTCAGTCGTCGTTACCATGCCGCCCAAATAAACCCGTAAGTTTATTTAATACAATACAGGGATTAATACAGCGCCACTTCCTACGATACTGAATGCAACTTCGTTACTTTCACATCCACAATAAAAGTATCTTCATAAATAATTTTACTTGTTAATACTTATTGAAAAGAGTTTTGTAAGGATAAAACAACTCAAAAAATTGTTGCACAATAAAATGATGAACATGCTTTAAAAAGCAGTAATCAGCCATAAACACAGAGTATGAAAAGAATTGTGTGATAATTATTTTAGGGTCGTGGGAAGTGGCCTATACATGGGGGAATTCAACTGCAGCATGTTTTTTAGATAAATTAAAATGATTACTCATCTAATCTATCAAACAAATCATTTATTTCGCATAGGCCTTCCAGCATTATGATCTAGGAAAGGCATATGACAAGAAATAACAAAGAATCTCGTCAATTATAGCCTGTAACGAATAAACAATAACAAATCATTAACAAGTCTAAACTGTTATAACTACAAAAAAATATCACACCAATAAATCAAAATTATGTCAAAATCAACACGGCAGTCAGTTTCTAATCTAATAAAATAAATTTGCTTACCTTCCCATGTAGAATCAATGAAACAAGAATATATTTCTTGTATGCCTCCAGCATTATATGAGAGACGGCCATTGCTGGCACAGTTATAACAACTTCAAAGAAATACAATGCCCTGTCAAAATTCTTCAATGCAGCATAGATCATACCTCCATAATAATAATAAAGTAGGAAATGTTTCGAATCATATTGCCCACCCAACTGTAATTTGATGATAATATATTTGTACATTTAAATATGCATTACATACTACTGGACACCTCTGCTGCACGGCAATTGTAACTCATTTTAAATATCGTATTAGGCCAGCACATCACAATGTTTAAACAATATTTATTAAAGTATTCAATGTTGTTTTTAGTAAAGTTTTACAGAACGTTTAAATATCTGTTTGATTCAATTTAAAATGAGTTGGATTGATATTCCTTGCAAGTCTTTATCTTACTTCTTGGATTGCCGTACTAGGGCTACTAGGGGCGCTGACATTCGAGCTGCGCAGTATAAGGATCGGCAGATTAGAAGAGCTTTGGACAACAGCAGTGGAAGCAAGTCTGCCAATCTTTATAGCCGTGCACATTTTTTTAATATTATAAATATTATACACATTTGTAAAACGAAAAGTAAGTAGGTAACAAAACAAGTTACTGTTTATCTTGAATACCAGCGCTGTTTTTCTGCCGCGATCTATACTAGTTGAGCAAAAAGAAAGTTGAATAGCTACTTTATTGTTAAGGACATTTTATCTTTGCCTATCCCTGTGGACAAAAGCGTGACAATTTGATTGATTAATTGATTGATTGACATTTAGACCTCAACTTGTTTGATGGTAAAAAAGAAGAAGTCAGAAATTGCCGATGAATGAAAAACCGATGCAGTTTATGGTTGCTACTATGATCAATACTTTTAGATAGACTACAGATTCAATAGAGAGAATATAGAAGCTTTCCCAATCAAATACCTTTAGATATTTAACTATAGGACTGAACTCCAGCCTAACATTAGGTGGACGTGGAGTGCTATCAAGATGATGAACCACAAAAGTAGATAAATACAAACAATATTCAATATTTCAATGTTGAAAGAGGATGTAGTGACAAGGATTGACAAAGGAATGTTTCAATCAATGGTTTGGGCACATCGAAAGGATGAGTGAAAGTAGATTGATGAAAATAATTTATAAACCTCATGTGAATGGAAACATTAAACAAGGCAGGCCCAGGAGGGTGATTGCCGACTAAATCGGAGACATCCTCAAGAAAGCTAGGTTGCCATAACCATAAAGTTTGTATGAAGAGAATGTGAAGGAAGCAAGGGAGTTGTGTCAGGATCGTGGCAAGTGGCGCTCCATTGTCTCTGCCTATTCCTGTGGGAAAAAGGCGTGACTGATTGATTGATTGATTGTATTTCATAACTAAAAATTGATAGCCGATTGGCCAGTGAATAAGCTACATTCTCTTTTTCATTTAATTGGATCTTTCAAGCAACTTTGTCCGACGAGGTGACTTACCATCAACTAGTCAAGATCAGATGAGTTGGTTTTTGCTGCCTTTTAGCAAAAAAAAATCGGTTGTATGTAAAGTCGTTTTACTGACGATAGTTGAACATGACAACGACACAAGAAAATACTGATGGAATGGTGCATATTTTGCTCCATCGAATTTGCATCCATGCATTGAATGGCTCATTCGAATTATAAGACGTTGTCACGTCAAAATATTGTTAAATTGTTTTGTTTTCATTGTGATATGTTAGCTAAGGGACAAGAGTATCAACCAGAAAAAAGTTCAGTGTGTTTGTGGTATAATATGACTAATGAATATAATAAGATAAACAATATTTAGGTAAAATGAGCATCATACCTCAGAACTAATAGAAGTTATGTCAGTGTCTAGGAATTCTAATGCGGGCTTCACACATTTGGACAATAAGCAGAGCTGACACAAGTCCGCATGTATGGATGTCACTTGAGACTCAATCAATTGTATTTTCCTGATAGCTTTTGACAGAATTAGGATTCCTCTTATTGGCTGCTTGATCTCAATCAAATATTCAGTAAATAAGTGACATAGTTCTGCAACTAAAAAATAAATGAATTTAGAATGCCCCAAGAATAATGGGGATTTTATTTATTTATTAGTTTCAACTAGGACGGCATAGTAGATGTGACTGCTACTTGCAGTTATCATCTGTACTAGCAATCGGCTCCATTCATGAAACCACAACCACCATCTTAAAATGGGTCCTATCATAATATGCCAAGCCTCTTAAAAAAACAATTCATCATGATCATCAATTCCCACAGGGATATATAGAGACAAAGGAAAGCCACTTTCAATGATCCTGACACATATCTATCGCATTAAATAATTTTATTTATTTTTTCAATTTACATTTCTATACTGAGCTACTAAAGTGATTGTATCATAGAAACAGAACATCCAAAGTACATATATCAAAGATACATTGGTACCGGTGAGTGGTCTTGAACTCATGCTCTTGGTTTGCGTAACCATTCCACTGCTACTACACCACAGTCGTCTACTAATTCTAAGCAATCATTTTATAACTCACATAAACTAGGTGATATTCTCACTTGTTCCCCATTGCAGTTATTTATGAAGTCATTAACATGCGCGAACATATTAGTTTTGTCAATGTGCATGTTGTACTGAAAAAAAATCATGAAAAAAAAATTACTAATAATTTTACACTAGAAAGATAATTTTATAGTAAGTTAAAGATAACCATATGTCAATTTGACGTGTATAAATTTTAGTGCACATATTTTGGGTTGTGTATAACATAGTCCCTATCATTATAGAAAAAAACTCCTTGGCAACACGAGGATGCTTCCGGAGGTCTACAGGAGATCAAGTGGCTCCACTGAGAGAGAACCGTTGAAGTGTTGAAACACTTGAGTCCTGCTCTTTAGGTCAATTGAGTTGGCAGGAAGGGTGAGTACAGTAGTGACTTATATAGAGGTGAGTTGTCAATTTTATTTTTAAATTAAATGCATCGATTCAACACAGGATCTTTCCGGGGATAAAATGATTTAATAAATCAGATGCAATTGCATCTAACCAACACTCTTTCAATTATAATAATTATAAAAATGTTATTATAGTTTATAAAATAGTTTAAAATAATACCGATGTTTCAGCATATTTGGCAACTAATACAGCTAAAACACCTAATGAGTGTTGCTGTATATCTAATGTTTCCAGAACATTGTTCAAGTGGTTGTTATTACGCTGCAGAAGCTCCTCCGACTTCAGTAGTATGTCATGTAGCTCTCGGAAGCCTCCTGTATACCAAAAATAAATTGCAATTATTATTTGAACACAACAAAATGTTACTAACTTTGTAATAACAAGTTTAAGTGTTTATTTATTTATTTAAACCTTTATTAATTCAATACGTGAGTGATTTGGTGAAGTTTCGGGATCAGCTTGTAAGTTGCCGGTTCCATCTAGGCCGGCATAGTGGATGTGATTGCTACTCACAGTTATTGAATTGTAGTAGCAGTAACATTCATTCATGGACCACACTTCGGCTTAACATCAAGCGGGGTGCTGTCATATGTCGAGTCACAATAAAAAAAAATAAAAAAATACAAAAGGCAGACTTAATACCAAGTAGCATTAGGTCCGGAAAAGTTGATAATATTGGGTTTGTTGTAATAAATTACTGGATATACAATGAAATTATATATAATACATATATTGAATAAAACGTTAGGAGTTATCAAAATAAATATCTCTATAAAGCCTGCAATATTAAGTTGCTGGTGATTCCTGAGAATCGTTCGTGGTTACAACTGTGGTCGAATTTTTTTACATTGCTAAAATTTATATAAATGCAGCAGGTGATCCACTAAATTTATCTAGGAAATGCTAATCTAGTAGGGTCGAGATGAATAAAACAAATGATATAGGTTACTAACCTGAAGTCGATAATGTTCGTACGTTATTCACAAACTGTTCCAAGGGGGATGCCATAACTTGAAATCAAATAATAATATAAATTAATACAAGTTAATAGTTATAAATTCAAGACACGATGCAATGAGCAACCCGGTATAATACGTCGTGAAGTACTTTATCAAATGCACAAGAATGTTATAAAACAGTTATATTTTTACTTACTTAGAATTGTCTTCCAAAATCTGCGTCTTTAGCCGATATTTATCAAAAATATTCTGAAAGTTACCGAACAAACAGAACTAAAAAATGACAACCACAAATGATTTTTTTTTAAGTTCAATTAAAGGCAAAGTAATCCTAGTCGAAATTGTCTTTAATGAAATAATAATCAAGTTTTCAGTAAATTAAAGATTATAATGAAACATTAGATAACATGGATGGGTAAAGATGTTGGTTAAAGAGTAGCCAAGCTAAAATTTACTAAAACTTTTCTACTGGAGTCTTGATAGAACACGAAACTAATTCACAGAATTTCAATTTGAGTAGTTTAATTGAACATTTATTATATACTATAAATACATCATTATTACACATGAATATTCAACAAAACCAAAAATTATACAATTTACTTCGGCGCAACCAGTCACTTGCAGTTACCCGCCAAAACTACAAATTTGTGACGAGTGTAGTACACAACAACACAACCTTACAAAACCAAGGAAACTAATAACATATACAAAACTAATAACATATACACGACTAAGCAAAAGTTCACACGCTTCATACATAAAACATTTTGTTTTATACATAATAAATTATTTATATTTTATGTTGATTAAATAACTAATAAAACGTATTACAATAAAATTGTCACCTTATTAATTTGTCGTTTCCCTATAAAATTATATTGTTTTGATAACCAATATTTGAGTAGTGCATACTCCTGTTTTTAATTAAAATTTGTTTGAAGGTCTAAATGTTTTCGCGGTTCAGAATTTTCGTGAGTTCCAGATATCTAGATCATAATTTGACAATAAACGGGTAAAAACTTGATAAAGGTAATACGGCATTATCCTTATACTTCGTGGCTAAAATTGGGAAGAATTTAGTTTCGACATGACGGATTCTTCAGGTTCGCAGTTCAAAGAAGACTTGAAAGAATGTTTATCACAACAAGTATCGGAGCTGGAATTACTACAAGCTATGTATCCAAATCCGAAGGAAATCTGTTTTATAGATAACACTATAGTGGATACAGTTTCGAAATTTCTAAGTAAAACTTCTGATATTTTACCACCACAAATAGACTTTGTATTAACAATTCACATCAACAAGGCAATGAAGTTGGAGATATGCGTCAATTTACCGTCTTTATATCCCAACAACGCTCCTGATGTATTGGTACGTTGCAATCAGCTGACTCGCCAACAAGAGACTTTATTCAACAATAAATTGGCTAAGTATGTAAAAGAAATCCCTCGAGGAGAAATGTGTTTATACACTATAGTTACTTGGATCCAAGAGGAAGCATATGTTCTTGAGTCTGAAATTAAAAATAATAATGAAAAGGTCCAGAAAGAAACAAAGAAAGAAAATTTTGCACGATATTGGATTTATTCACATCACATTTATAATAAAAGAAAAAGGGAAAGCATTCTGAGTACTGCTAAGGGGTTGAATTTAAATGGTTTTAGTCTTGCCGGAAAGCCTGGCATTGTTTGCATAGAGGGAGATGAGAGTAATTGCAAGGAATGGTGGGGTATTATCAAATCATTGACATGGCAAAAAATCATAATAAGAAAAACTGAGGTCTTCAGTGCTGCCGAAAAAAGTTCAAAACAGAAATTTCACAAGTTTGAAGAAATAAAATTTGCAAAAGATATGAGCAGCTTTTGCAAATATATGAATGATCTTGGTCTCTCAGACATATTTAATGAACTTTTTGGATTTAAAGAAGATATTGGCTGATGTTAATTTATTCTAAAGTACTTTAGGTATAAACAACACAGCGAGTTGTGGCAAACAACATGAACAAAATTTCCATGTTGATGTATCTGGACATACAGTACTGTAAATGTCATTTCGAGTAGTAGCTAAGAGGCACTTTCCATCTCCCTTCTTTTAATTAAACAAAGTTGCAAGTGTACTTGATTCAAAGTACTGTCAAAATTTGTATCTTTGTATCTAAATGTGTATTCTATATTTTATTATTCATTGGTTTACTTTTTGTTATTCACAATGTAAATAGAACAAAATGTACCATCTGTATGCAATAAATGCACCTGTGCAATTACTATGTTTGCCTCAACTTTTGCTGTACAACCTGTACCTATTAATGGTTATTGCTATTTTTATTCTATTTATTGTATATACGAGTATATAATTTATTTTGTTGTTGATTTTATTGTATAAGATAACTTTCCTTCTGGAATTGACCAAAAAACCTTTTTTGTATGATTTTGTTATATTTTAGAATATAATTATTTATGTTGTTATTAACTTCTTATTTAGAATATAAAAATGAAAAGAGATGTTTAAATAACATATTTAATAAAAGTTTATTGGTCTATCATATTCCTAATAAAATTTTGTTTTTTCATTATTATGCCGCCCATGTCATAAGTAAAAGATTAAAATATTTTACAAGTTTGTAAAGCTACAAATTATTTATAATTCAAATGAGTATTATTACACTCCTAATCCTCAGTTATTCTTAGTCACCTAGTCTGCTTTTGTAGATCTGCTTTTATTTATTTAATTTAGCAGGTCAAAATATTTTAAGTAAAAATGACTGAACATAAAACAATGAGTTTGGTATTGGCGGGAAGACTACTAAAAGTTACGAGGCAGTCTTAGAGGGAAACCTGTTTCATAGCATTTGTCCATACTTGGTGACCTCAGAGGAATAATATACTTAATGGGAACTCTGTGTTGGTGACCTTTTAAATTATTACTGGATGTAATAATATTCAAGAAACACAAGTTATAAAATAATTTTAAAAACTGTCATTTGCGTAGCATTTCCCGCCAAAAAATTACTGTTATATTTTTTATTTTTCCCATTCAGAGAAGGCAAAAGGAACCTTAGCCTAAAATGTTTTTCTTTCTTATGTCTGTAGTCACAGAACAGAGAAGAAGATGGTGGCATAAGCAGATTTCTGTATGGGAACCAATGTCGCCAAATGTTTATGAAAAACAAGCTTTTCAAATAATTTAGAATGCGCGGCCTGTCACTTGCAGTTGCCCTCCAAAACGGTTTGTATAGTGTCAGCGGCGTTTATTTATTAGTGAAACCAGCAAACTGTTAGCATCCAGACTTAGGTCGACTGATTGTTAGAATCTAATATCATTTCTATATTTTAAGAATTGTAAAGAATGATGTTAATTTGAAGTTGTCTAAAGGCTGGTGATTACTGTTAGCATTTCGTTTTACATTTCGCATTACTGGTTTTACAGATAAACGAACGCATCTATGTTTTGGTTTTGCGAGCGTGAACCTTTTAAAACCGTTCACCGGGTGTTTTCACTGTATATTTAATTTGATTTTCTTGAATAAAGATGAACAAAATGGCGAACTGTATTTTGCGGCAAAGAGATGAAAAGAATGTAACAAACATGATCGATTTGATGGTTTGGAGTAATAGGTTGGATTTATTGGCTCTAAGCAATTTTAAAGGTAATAAATAAAATCATTACCTCTCGACCCTAACACGTACCAACTATCTGCTTCATTATTTGTTCCTACTAAACAAATATTTTAAATTTAAATATTACAAATATTTGCTCTGACCGGGAATTGAACTTGTGACTTGCGCGTGTCACATTGCAACCAATGTGTCACGCCGTCGGTCGTTGAAGTAGTTTATTAATATTCGTTAAATGTAGAGCACCTTATAAAACTGAAGTTTATGCCGTTTTTTTTGTTCCAATTTAGGTGAAGTTCAAATTCATAGATTGAGTTGGCAAAAAGTATGGAACTTTCCACCCCCAAAAGAAGGCAGTACTGTAAAGGCAATGGCATGGCGGCCTGATGGCAAGGTATGTTATAGGAATCTCTAAGAGTCTTTTATAACATCCATAATCCTGAAGAATACAAAACTAATTACAGGCCTTGGCTATTGGATACAATTATGGTCTTATTTGTATAATAAACATTGAAGGTAAAGAGGTAATAAAAAAAATCTATATTGATGAAGATTTACTTGAAGATAGCGCTTATGGAAGTAATACTGGAGTTTCATTCCTTACTTGGGTGACAAGAAATGGAACATTGCCAAGCATATCAGATTATAATATTTATGTAAGTTTTATACTATTATAAACATTATTTAAAATGTTTTTATTACATACAGGATAGACGAAATAATATAAACAACATATCACTATATTTATTTATTAAGGCCACCATTTGCAATCCTTCAAAGAGTAGATATGTTGCGCTTCTGAATAGTTTCCAATTGTTTGTTATCATATTGTACCAAAACATCCACCAATTGCTTTAATTTTGTTGGAGATGAAAATGTGCTTTAAAACTCCCCATAAAGCTGTTTTGCTTGCTTCTTTGGCTCTTTGTGTGGGTGCATTATTATCTTGTAATACAGCAGTGTTTGGCAGCAACAATCTAGCCATAGTAAGATTTATTCTTTCTATGATTCATTCACATAGAATCATAGAAACAGGATGATCAAAGTACATATATCATTGATACAGTATGAAACTTTGCTTTTCCAGGATGACAGCTACATCTTTGCACCGAGACTACCACCAACATACAACTACAAAAGCCAACATAATGAAGATGACAACATCCATCATTTCTATGAAATACAGGACCAATTGAATTTGCTTATTTGTGGCTATGGTAATGGACATATTCATATGAGTGTGTTTGGTAAATTTCCATTTTGCACATTAAAACTCCAAGAGATTCTTAATGATGACTATGGGGATTATGAGATATTGAACATTGAGTTATCAGATGACTTCAGTGTTATGCAGGTTTACTACTTAGATAAACCGAGCCAAAATGTCTTTGGTGCCATACTCAACACATCAGTCTTGTCAGCCTATTCGGAAGAGGTCTTCATTGTAGCTTACAGATATGTGCAAATTAACCAGTTGTTAAAAGGACTAGGAGAGACCATGACATCTATTACGGAAGCGTCTGAAAGTATTATTTTGGAAATGGACAGTAAAATGGCTAATTATGCACAATCAGTGCCAGACGGAGCAGTGTCTGCTGACTTCTTGGAGTTACTTATGATAGGTGACTATTTTATTAAGGTATATTAAGGCGATAGAGGTGTAGTGGGAGTGCAATGGCTATGTAAGCCGAGTGGCACGGGTTTGAAACCACTCACTGGTTTCAATGTATCTTTGATATATGTACTTTGGTTGTCCTGTTTCTATGATACAAGGACTTTAGTAGCTTAGTGTGTAGAAATGTATAATAATAAAAAATATATTTTTAACTAAAATTGAGTATTGCATCAGTATGGTGTGCACACACAGCCATGTACATATATGTTGATGTAGTACTTTCAGTCTAAACCTATGATTTTACACCCAATAGGCCTGTAAAGGTGTTTTCCAACCAAATCGGAAACATCTTTAAGAAAGCTAGGTGGCCTAGTGGTCATAGCTGTAGAGCTTGTATGAAGAGAATTATGGATGTGAGAGAAGCGAGGGAGTTGTGTCAGGATCGTGCCAAGTGGCGCTCCTTTGTCTCTGCCTATCCCTGTGGAAAAAAATCGTGACAATTTGATTGATGAATACATCCATATTTGTTTTATGAAACATATTTTATTTATGAAATTTAAATTATTTAAAAGTTTTGAAGTAACATCATTTTTTACATTGCTACTAAATGTGCTTAGATCATAGAAATAGGACTACCAAAGTACATAATATATTAAAGATATATTGGTATTGGTGAGTAGTTTTGAACTAGAAGTTGTTGAATAGCAACACCATTTATCTACCATTAGAACATGGTTGCCATAATCAAATTTGAATAGGAAACTTACTTTTATTAATAGAATACTCCAATGCTAGTATTTTCTTAGATTATGCGAAATCTTGACTCAAGTCTCACTCAAGTCATTGTGTCTCTCCATGACTACGAAAGTCAAAGCTCTCGAAACGTTGAAGTAATAAAAAAAATTAAAATCAAAACCAAAATACACGCGATAGTAAGCCGCATAAAATTTGTTTAATTCATTTTTCAATAGTAATACTATTGAAAAAATTCATCCCACTCGCAGCATGAATATTAAAGATTAAATCTAAGAAAATTATAATTTTGAAGTACTTATACTTTTACGCAGGTATACCATCCGCAGAATTGGAAGTATTTTTAACTCGGGAATTATCAACAAAGGGTTTGAAGAAATTTGGCAATTCTGTGGAGCAAAGCTATTCCACAATACAAAAACTTGTCTTAAAACAATTAAATGTTGTTGCACAAAGTATTACTTATCATCTTGCTGAGCTTAGAGGTTTATCTAGGATACCTGACAGATACAAGGTACTCATTTCTGTTCATTTCCATTAATTATTACCATGTAAATTAATAAATAATAAAAAAGACGACGCGACAATGTTAAATGGCGATTGGACTTATGTTCTTATCAATGCGCATTGATCTTCAATCAATCAATTGTCACGACTCTTTGCCACGTAGATAGGCAGACAATGGAGCGCCACTTGCCACGATCCTGACACAACACCCTCGCTTCCTTTACATTCACAATTCCCCTCATATGGTTATGGACACTGGGCAACCCAGTTTTTCTTGAGGATGTCTTTGATTTGATCGGAAAACACCCTCCTTGGGCCTGCCTTGTTTAACGCATCCATCCACATCAGATTTATAAATTGCTTTCTGCAATCTACTTTCACTCATGCTTTCTATGTGCCCAAACCATCGCAGCATCCCAATCAAATATCTTCCATCCCATCTTTTCTTTATGCATTTCTTTAAATTGCTGAGTTTATGTCGCATATTGTCACTTGCAACTTTTTAATTGTGATTGATGCAAATTAAAATGATTTTTTATTAATTCTTTGGTTGACACAGTGACGGCGACTAAGACAACCATTAGTTGAATCGTTTTTATTAGTCGTTGCCGCTCTTGGACTTACTCTTGTTCAATAATATATTCTAGGTTCCATATTTTTATAGCAGCTGCGCTGATGCATTTGATATCATCACCTGTTGTTTACTTTGCTGTCATGCTTGTTAAGTCAAGGACATAAAATTATGATATTCAAGTATAGATTTAGTTAAGTCAATCTGAATAAAGTCGACATATGGCAGCAATGGTACATAAATATTCTGTGTTTAGAAGCCTGGAGTTAAGCTGGTGTGCAGTCTGTTTAGAGAGAATGGTGGATGTGAAGGAAGCGAGAGATTGATGATGATATTTTAATTCCGTTTCAGATATTGGGCCTTCACGAACAAATGGTCACTGATGCAATAAAGTGTAGCTATGCATTTTTAAATAAGTGTTTAGAAATGCAACAAGTAATAGATGTTTCCATGCGCAATTATAAAGCGTTCTTCAGGTGGCTCTTTGGGGTTTTAGTGAGATTTGAAGATGATCAAGGACTCAATGAGGTTGTAAAAATAACGCAACAAGATCTTGCACACATTGCAGAGTTTCTATACAACTTCGATAGCTACAAAAAGGATAAAAATGATCAGAGAACAGATAAGCCAATGAAATTCAATTTGGAAAAATTGTCTCAGTACCTACAGGACCAGGAACTAACAATTTTGCCTGATAATGAAGATAACCCATGGCAACGGTTTTTAAAAGAGAATCCTTGTTTATTGAAAGAAAACGAAACTCTATTCTCCATCTCTCAATTCAGAAAATTCTCTTTAGTACAGCAACAGAAGCATTTAATGCAGTCAATTGATAGAGTGTTTAAGGATGCCGGAAAAGATTTCGGAAAGCATTATTTTGTATTAAACAATTTTAATTGTTATGAAATGAAGAGCACAGGTGATGCTCTGCATAACTTTAGACTCACGCAGATCTTTGATCCCGACATAGGTGCATTTATGACATGTTTTTTAAATAACAACATGAAAAGAGATGGCTTTTGCTTCCTTTCTATTGATGTTAATTCCACAAATAATGAATCTATAGCTGTAAAATTCAATGTTAATAATTTCATTGATGATTCTGAAGAGGAATTCTGGGATATATTGGATGTACAGTTTTATTCAACCGAATACATTTCTGTTCTTGTAAAACATGCATCTAGACCTGAATGTTCTATATTTGTCCAACTTCCTATTAGAACTGCAATTGAAAATTCATTAACTCATAATATTAAGAGTAAAATGTGTATATTTAATGATAATATATCAAAAGTTAATGCTACACAATTATTGGAACAAGGAGGATGTTATAGAATAATGGAACAGTTAGATGGCTACAGAATAGCAGTGTCTGGTGGACGTAAGGTTGCTGTGGTACTAGCTAAAAGTAAAAGGAAGGTTAGATTATTTGAAATGGTGGATGCCGAAGATGATGAGGAGGAGGACGATGATAAATCTCAAGGTACACCTGCGGTTGAGTTGATCTCTTGATTTTGAGGAGAGTCTAATCCTTGCGACATTAACACCTCTTAGGGCGCGAGGCTCGCAAAAATGTACCCTCTTATGTCGGTCGGCGGCTTACGTCAAAAGAAAGAGCGTACGGCTCGTATTGTTTCATTTTTCCTTAAGTTCTCTGGTACGCAATAAAGTAGCTGATATCATCGAGTCACATAAACCAATATGTGTTTTATTTATTTTGCATAGGTTCTTAACTATTATAATATATAACATTTGATTTGAAACTAATCCTGTCGTAAGAAATATTAATCAATCAATCAAATTGTCACGCCTTTTTCCCACAGGGATAGGCAGAGACAATGGAGCGCCACCTTACACATCTGCCTCGCTTTCTACACATTCACAATTCTCTTCATACATTCACATTCACAAGCTCTATGGTTGTGGGCACTAGGCAACCTAGTGTATTCGTAAGAAATGTATTTAATAACAATTTGTTTTAATACCCAGTTTTTATAACTATAAAAGGATATCCAAATAATCAGCTTAAATTTCTAATTAGTAAAACAAATTTTCGCCATTTTACTCTTAGTTCTGTTAGAGAAGTGCATAGAGTAGTGGGGCTCGACATATGACAGCACCCATCTGTAGAAGTTGGAGTGGAGTCAATGAATGGAAGCGACGACTGCCACTACAGTTAAATAACTGCAAATAGCAGTCGCAAAATAAGGCCGGCAAATATCCATCCATTATGCCGGCCTATTTTTTCTTGCAACTTTCGAGCTCATTCCGAAACGCGACTGAGTCACTTTAGTGATGGTACTATCCCGGATTGATAGTCTGGGCGCCACTGGAAGGGTGGGGGTGGAAGTGACGCGCGGTTTTAGGATGAGCTTGTAAGTTGCCGGGTTTAGGGCTGTGGCTGGTACTTGCAGTTATTTAACTTCAGCACATGTCAGCTTAACATCATGGCCGGCTTAACAATAGTGACGGCGACAAAAATATATCAGACAGCCGTGAAATGACTGGGTTTTTTCAGTCGTCGTGACTCTTGGATCAAGGTCAGATGTCGAATCACAAAAAAAAATATATAAAATGGTCATAGTGCTGAAGACCTTGGTGTAGTGTCAGTGCAATGGTTACGCAAACCGAAGAGCACGAGTTCGAGACCACCCACCGGTACCAATGTATCTTTTAAATGTACTTTGGTTGTCCTGTTTCTATGATACAACCACTTTAGTAGCTTAGTATAGAAATGTAAATAAATAAAAAAAGAAATAAATAAATAATATGAAACTTAAATTGTTTATTATTGATTATACATTAATATTTTACTTATACGATTATTTTTTTAGGTCACTATTTAGTGAATGGTCAGAATAACTTTAATATTTATTATATTTAATAAAAATATTCTCTAAAATTAAACAAAAATTAGATTAAACTCCTTTGAGGTGATTTTATTTGTATATTTTCAAATACCGAATGGAAGTCTGTATCAAGTCCATGATTGTCTATGCCATATAAGAGATGATCTGAAGATTGAGAACGACTGGGTCCTGGTTGGGGTTGAGGCTGAGGTTGTGGAGGTGGTATTGTTGTTGTTGTTCTGTTGTACACTTCTTCAACATCATCATCATCATCTGCATCATCAGCTAAAAAATATATTAGTTTTGGAATTAAAATAACTTTGCCTATAATTTGTTAAGGGTGCAATACAATGTTTTATCTACTTTTTATAATCACAAGTATATATATCAAGTAGATTGACGAAAGAAATTTATTAATCTGATGTGGATGGATGCGTTAAACAAGGCAGGCCCAGGAGAGTGTTTTCCGACCAAATCGGAGGCATCCTCAAGAAAGCTAGGTTGCCTAGTGCCCATAACCACAGAGCCTGTATGAAGAGAATTGTGGATGTAAAGGAAGCAAGGGAGCTGTGTAAGGATCGTGGTAAGTGGTGCTCCATTGTCTCTGCCTATCCCTGTGGGAAAAAGGCATGACAATTTGATTGATATATCTTTTTTAAAATATTACAATAGGAATCACTTGTAGATAGATACAAATGATAATTGGGTATGAAAGTACAAGTTGATACGCACTTTGTTCTCTACAGCAGGAATCGAACCCGGCATCTGCCCTGTTTACAGACTGAACTATGCGATATAGCATCAAAAGAAGCAAACAATAGTTACATAAAACATTAAGAAATGTGTGTAAACATTTGAAATATCTGAGTACTAAAACTACTAAATCAAATCAATTGGCGCGAAACCAAGACACGTCAGCTTATAGATGACTGTACGGAATTGGCGCGAATCATTTAATACACTAATAAAATAGGTTTCAAGTGTATAGCTTGTCTAACTATAAATGACGCGCCCCTCCACTTTATTTGTTTATTTAAATGTGTGGATGCAAATATTTCTAACTACACTATTATACTTTATCAGCGTGCTCCTTCTTTTTTGTCCAACCAGCAACTGAATGACCAATTACAATTGCATGTTCGGTGTGTTGCATTCATATTTATGTTTAAATGCGGTGGAGGAGCGCGTCATTTCGGCTTAAACAGACTATACTCATATTTAGCTTTTTACAACTAACTTATTTCATTGTATAATAATAATCGATTAAATTGTCACGTCTCTTTCCCATGGGGATAGGCAGAGTCAATGGAGCGCCACTTGCTACGATCCTGACACAACTCCCTCACTTCCTTCACATCTACAATTCTCTTCATACAAGCCCTAAGGCACAAGGCAACCTAGCTTTCTTGAGGATGTCTCCAATTTGATCGGAAAACACCCACCTGGGCCCGCCTTGTTTAATGCATCCATATCCACATCAGATTTATAAATTGCTTGAAATAATAATTGTATTGTAAATAGTAATTTACCTGGTATTATAGCTCTTCCATCATATTTATTCCAATCTTTCCTTAATTTCCAATAAATGACACCACAGCCGACAATAACAACAATAGAAACAATTATAGCAATAAATTTGACAGCATCTATAGCTGAGAATGGATTGCTCTTAACTATCATCTCAACTTCACCAACACTGATGTCAGAATTATCCAAATTCCTTGATATGCATCTGTAGTAACCACTTTCATTTGGTGATACACTCTGGAATAGGTTAGGTGAATGAGAATATTTCAAGAGGATGTATGTGTGTGATGGAAGAAAGGGAGTTGACAGAATGTGGCAAGGTGGCACTCCATTGTTTCCGCCTAACCCCTAAGGGAATTAAGGTGTGATGTTGTTTGTTTTTAATTTCTGTTTCAATCAAATTGTCATGCCGCCTTAGAGCGCCGCTTGCCACAATCCTAACACAACTATTGCTTCCCTCACATCCACAATTCTTAATCATAGAGCTGGAAATAAACTATTATTTTTAATTAGAGTATCATTTATATTATTCATTAAGTTTAAACACTGTTTAAAAAACTTCCTACCCTTAACAATTTGGTTTCAAATATTTAGTTGTTTACAATATTTATGGTCTCTTATCTCTATTAGGTTTACCTTACTATAAATATTTACAATAAAAACACAAAAAAGATTTGTGTTTTTATTATCACAAGTTCAGATTAAAAATAAAGGTGAAAGTCAAAGTGATAGTTAGTTATCTTAAGAATAGTTTAAACCTGTTGATTTTTTAAATTCAAATATGGCAGCATTGTTTTATTACAATAATTCTGGATCTCACTGAATATTATCATAAATATTAATAAAGATATTCGGTCTAAAAGAGTAATTTTATTAACCCTTTCTTTTAGACTATAATATAGATATCTGAGAGTTGAAAGTCATTTTCATTCAGGGACTAGCAAAACTAATTATATTTAGTTAATGTGACACATCTAAACTATTTCTTAAATTGGCCCCATATATATTAACAGTACAATTGATGTGAAGCTATGCCAGCATTGCTGAAATGTGGTTACTTTCAAGCTGATTCCAAACTAAATGGTGCATCTGAAATCTCAAGGTGTTAAAATTGTTAGTACCTTCACAAGCAGGCAGAGAACTATTTCCCTATCTCTCTTAAACATCATGATATAAATATATGAATACTTATATCATGATATAAATATTCAAATTTATACTTTTTTTTTAAATTGACCATCAATATATACTCTTAATTGTAATATGTTTCATGCCATTTTGCAGTTATTTACTTTAAGAAAATAGATGTTATTTATATAGTTATATTATTTCTGGAGAAGGCAAAATGAGGGCATTAAATATCTCTGATAAAATTGTTACTCAAAATTATTATCAGAAACAAAAATGCTGAGAAGGTGTCAAGTTTGAAAAAAACCTGTACACAACAATTAGTAGAGAATCTTGCCATAGATTCCTATATGTTTATAATTTAAAAAATATAATACTCACATTAATGTGTAGTTTTCCAGACAGCACTTCATACTTGTATTTCATTTCATCATAATCATTTCCGGGCCCAATCACTTTATTCTTGTCAAACATCCAGAACATAAAATTGTGAGCAAAATCATTGCTATAACAGTTTAGGACCGCCGTGCTACCAGCAGACACCTCTTGTACTACCAAATTCTTCACATTAGCCAGGTTATCAATGAGAGATGACATTTCTAATGGTGTATCTTGAATTTTTATGGTGCTATTGTTATATCACTTGTTTGGTAATCTCTCAATTTTGACATGTGTAAATATGGTGACACTGAATACCTGCCAGGTCTATATATAACACCCACTTGTCACATGTTTATATACTGATTCAGTCTATATTAGTCTTAATATCTACTATGAGAGCTAGAATGTTTTATTAAATGCATAAACACTTCCACACACAACACAGGTAACAGCATCCATATAGGTGTCATCACAACATAAATTGGTAACTTGTCATATTCCAACTTTATACATATTATAATCTGAGCAGCCATTTTCAGTCCTATAGCTGTTATGTACCACACATGTTTGTTTATAGTGCCCCTGAAGAGTTCAACTCCATTCCTGCAGTGTGATACCATGTGGAACAAAACGTATATTAAAAGAATGGTGTCATACACCCACATTGGTATAAATACAATAAACCAATTCCAATGAGTTCGTGATTCTAATCGTAGACATAACAAAATTAGAAATACCAAAAATATGAACCACGTAAACAGGGCCCGGTGAAGAATGGCCATTTCTTGCAATTACAGTACACTAATCTAATTGTTATGTGAATTTAAAATCAATATACCAGCCACTTTTTAAACATAAAACCGCAGTTTAAAGCATTTTCACATCTTTTCTTCAATAATTGCAAAAAAACTCGTAAAACGTCAAAACTTTGTTTAAAACTTTTAAAAATAGTTATGGTACCTTAGGCTTGGGCTTAAATATATTTTTTTGGTTTTACTTAATCTAATAATCATTTAATAATTATCTATATTGTATCGTTTGCATAGATTATCTAAATAATTATATAGAAATGTTATAAGAAATTAAACATCTCAAGCAAAGAATACATGCCGCAAACCGTCCTTTCCATAAAGACGCTCGTGGTCAGTACGCCATATTAAGTTCTACTTTTATCTGTCAAATTAGAATTTCACTGATGTGATAAAATAATTAAATAAATTATTTATATTACCGATCTAAATAAATAAATACTATAAGACTAATCGTTTTATCGGAACTTTGACTGGTGCCCATAACCACAGGGCCTGTATGAGGAGAATTGTGGATGTGAAGGAAGCAAGGGAGTTGTGTAAGGATCGTAGTAAGTGGCGCTCCATCGTCTCTGCCTATCCCTGTGGGATAAGGCGTGACAATTTCATTGATTGATTGATGTTACCGGATACGCCACTACAGAATGTCGATCCTTGACAAAGTAAGAATCGAGGAAAGGAAGATCTTCCGCTAGGCACTATCGTATTCAGGACCAACCATCGTCCTATTAATATTATATAATATATATATATATATATATATAAATGGTTATATTCAGTAAATGGTTACAGTACGTAGTAACATTTGAAAGTTTTTTTATCCTGTTCGGCGATCGTAAAAAAAATTTTACGTCGGGCTCTCAGTATATTAGTCAGTGTTACCAAGAGGTACCAAGAGGTAACACTGACTCTTGGTAACACCATAAGTTTTGAATTTCCACTATTGCTAAAGTCATCTTTTGTTGACCAAACTCTAATTCAATAATAAAACGATAATCCTTAACGTATATATCAAGTGTACATCACTAAAAACGCTGCCATTTAATGTTTAACTTTGACACGCGGCTGCAATCCTATTTCACTTCAACTAGCTTTACTACAATTTTCATTTATGACCATAAATATTCTATTTGTAACCAATTGTTACTGTCAGTCGCTTCGCTGTCAATCACTGGCAGTCAGTCCTATTTGGTTACTTTGAGGCCCGTGAATGTTTATTAAGATATTTATAAACTATTCTTTAAAAATTGATTGCAATTTAACAACAGTGTTTTTTTTTTACAAAAATAAATTGTTTTTATCAACACAAATGTGACTGAAGTCTCTAGTTTGCATGAATTCACGAAAGCCGGCCGTTCTGGGTTTTCAATTATCGATTCATATCGACAGAAATATTTAAATTTTATGGAAAATGATCATTCAAACTGCTTTAATTGTTACTTTAGTGAAATTTCTTTTCATTCCGTTATAGTAAGTTCTGTCACAAAATAACCTGTTTTATTATGTTGTTATCATTTGTGTTTATTTTATTATGGCTCGACATATTATGATAGCACCCTAACTGGTGCGGTTAAGCTGAAGTGCGGTCCATTTAATAGAAGTAACTGTAAGTAGCAGTTGCATCCATTATGCCGGCTTAGTTTTAACCAACAACTTTAAGGCTGATTCTCAAAAGCGACTTCATATGTGTACTTGTATGTGGTAGTACTACCTTGGATCGGCAGACTGTGCACCACTGCCCACCACTCTTTCTGAAGAGACCTGAAGCAAATATCTTCCTTTTTTGTTTGAAAATATTTTTAATCAATCTGATTATTAAATAATACAAATAAATAGTAAGAATCAATTCTGCTCAACAATGGCATGCCAATGGGATACGGCTCCCAGGCCAAGCAACGATGTTGCACCCCTTAATAATTTTCCTTAAATACACCTCAATAAACATATAAACTTATTAAAACAGTCAAAAACCTTGGTTAGGAATTTCTTCAATAAAGCTAAAAGCTTTGTTTTAATCTTTGAATTTGAACATCTTTTAGAATTATCTGAATAAACCAAGAAAAAACTCTAATTTGGATTGATTTTCTCTTGCTTTATTTTAATATTTTTAAGTTTTATAATTTTCAAATGGCTCCCAAGGCACATGCCCTACCTAACCAATGTGCCACACCTTTTATGGTACCTTAAAATACATTTAATTCATATTTTTTTGTGTAATAAATGAATTTATAACTTAGTTTCTATTATTTTTAGTTATTCCACTGATTTTGAAGTCCATAGAAATTGGTTGGCTGTAACACACAGTTTACCCATTAAAGAATGGTACTACAATGATACTTCTCAATGGACCTTGGACTACCCACCTTTATTTGCTTGGCTGGAATATGGATTATCACATGTTGCCAAATATTTTGACCCAGAGATGTTGAAAGTTGAAAATTTGAATTATAAATCTGAAATGACAGTTATCTTTCAGAGAGTATCTGTGATTATTTTAGATTTAGTTTACATTATAAGTATAAAAGGGTATGTTTATTGCTTTTTAATTAATTATCTTTAATTTCATGCTTTAATTGGCATAGGGATAGGCAGAGACAATGGAGCGCTACTTTCCATGACACAACTCTCTTGCTTCCTTCACATCCACAATTCTCTTCATTTTTTTATTTCAATAATTCAAATTAAATAAAGTTTGCTCTAATGGGGGTTGCAGTGTACTAACTGCACGTTAAGAGACTGCTGCTGCCCATCCTCTGATGAGACTGGTTGAGTTTTAGGTTGTTCCGAGTCGATAGGTTGTCTAAATAATAAAAAATAGTGTAAGTAGTAAAACTTAATAAATAATTATTATACTTTCCAGTTGCTCAGATCTAATAATAAATGGCAAGTTACTTGTGTTTCTTCTGTTGCTATGCAATCCTGGACTACTAATTGTTGACCACATACATTTCCAATATAATGGTTTTCTCTATGGTATCTTATTAATATCGATTGCACATATGTTAAAGGTAATAAGTTTTAAATAATTCTACACACCACAATCACACCCAGGACTACTACACTGACTGACCACTACATTACTTAAACCAAAAGATATTACTAAGCTACTAAATGTTCGTGTATCATAGACACATAGGCGACCATAGTACATATCAAAGGTCATCCACAATCCTGACAAATCATCCTGTCAAACATTCAATAATAATATTACTCTTAAATATGTATTTAATTTCTCATATTGTTAAGTATGGGCTCGTTTCCGCACTTAAGACCTTTGCGGCTTCTTTGTACATTCTTTAACAGTTCGCTTAAGGAACGTACAAAGTTTTGTGGCAGTTTGAGCCACATGAACTCTTTCAAGAAGGCCAGGAGAAGTTTCTTGTTCCTCCTGTATACCTCCGGAAATAGCCTCACGTTATTTGAGAACATCCGTCTCGCTGTTGCATCTCAAGAGCACATGCACGGTTGTTTTATTCTCATTCAGGCAGCCGCTGAAAAGCAGTAAATATATCCACATTTTTTTATTAACAAATATTTGTAATTAATTATATTAAATAGGCTATGGCACAAATATTGCTCTGACCAGTTTGATACAAGGACTTGACTTGTATCAAACTGTTGTGATATCCAATGCGTCTTTTGTCTATATTTTATATTAATTTAATATTATAAATTTTTTATAGATATGAATAACAAAATGACTAATATAGTAATATTTTCATTTCAGCGGAACTACATACAAGCATCACTATGGTTTGCAGTGCTCCTGAATTTAAAGCATATATTTTTGTATATAGCCCCTGTTTATATAGTTTATCTACTGAGGGCATATTGTTTTGAGGTGCCATATAGTCAAAATGCAAAAACTGCATGGTATTCATTCTCACCTATGAATTTGATTAAAGTTGCTGTAACAGTGGTATCTGTTTTTGCTGTGTCGTTTGGACCTTTCTTACATGATTTGCCACAGGTAAGGTATATAAATATAGACCAAAAAGAGATTGATAAATCTGAGGCGAGTGGAAGGAATAAGGATAATCCCAAAAGATGTCTTAAAAAAGCAGGAGTCTGCATTGCCACCATAGTTTGTAGGAAGTTAATTGTGGATGTCTTTTGATCGTGCTTTTCATTCGGGCGCTCTATTGTCCCTGCTTATCCCTGTAGGAAGAAGGCGTGACAATTTGATTAATTGATTGTAATATTTTATTTTAGTTATTAAATTTTACAAATAAAAGCTATGCAATGCTACAGCCACACAGCCACTCTTCGCGCTGCTCCTCGTGCTGCCGTAAATATTGCCCTAACAGCGACACACTCCCCTACTCGCGATGTTCATCGCGTTGCTCCGATGGACCACAACATTGTAACTTTGACTCGCTTTAAAAAAAAAATGGATCGCCGGGCATGACGAGCAGCAGGACGAATAACGCAGCCACACTATGTTTCTGTCCATTTTCCTCGCTATTTCTTTCGCCACTCGTCGAAACACACGTATTTACTCTGACCGGGAATAGAACCTGGGACTTAACGCGTGACGAAGTGGTATGCTAACCAATGCGCCACGCCTGTCGTCAAATGATAACCGTGACAATTAATGAGAATTAGGTCATAAATTCTTTAGGGTGTCTATTCATAATGATTAATTAAAACCTTTAAATTAATATTATAATCTTTCAGGTAGTATCAAGGTTGTTTCCATTCAAAAGAGGTCTGTCTCATGCTTATTGGGCACCAAACTTTTGGGCAATTTATAATTTTTTGGACAAGATATTAGCACTCATATGTAAGTTTATTATAAAACTATATAGGAGACTAATTTTAGAATCATCATCAGCCAGAAGGCATCCACTGCTGAACATTGGCCTTCCCCTTAGAACGCCATTTCCAACGACAAGATACCAGTTGCATTCACCAGTTACCTGTGAATTTTAGAATATTTAATTTAAATTAGGAGTGACATTGGTGCACAGATCTGGGGTAGTTGGTGGTACTATCCCAACTAATACAAGTGTACAGACCATGAACTGACTTAGTCGCTTGTATTTTGCCAGTCCCAACTAGGCCGGCGTGGTGGATGTGTGATATTTGGAGTTAATAGTAGCAGTTGCCTTCCTTCAAGAATCGCACTACATCTTAACATCAGGCAAGGTAGAGTCATAAATCTTGGGCCTCTTTAAGGAGTTAAAATACCTATGCTCTTGAATTAATAAAAAATATTAATTGTTTCAGTACCAATATTTGGCTTTGAAATAAAAAAAAGTGAAGCCTCAATGACAGGTGGTTTAGTGCAAGAAAGTCAACATTCAGTGTTGCCAACAATAACACCAATGATTACATTTATAATAACTGCCATTGCTATGTTGCCAGCGTTAAAAAAGTTATGGTATCTGTGTGCCGATAAACATTTTAGAGGTGTCAATTTTGTGAGGTAAATCTTTTTATTTACTTTTCTATACAAAGCAGTATACCATGTGGTAGTATACCATGTGAGTACTACCACTGTAAAATATTTTCGTCCAATGCCCAGTAGAAGCTGCGAAAAACGCATAGAAAGTTCAGCCCGTACTTTATAAGTTACATTTTATTCCGTACATTTTTTTTTGTTTCGTAATTACATTTTATTTTGTAAGCTACTAAACATACTTGTATCATAAAAACAGGATTACCAAACTACATATATCAAAGATACATTGTACCGGCAAGTGGTTATCATGACCACTACACTACGGTTACCTTAAAATATTGCTAATAATTTAATTAAAAATTGCTCTTTATTCCAAATCGTTCCGCTGCGGGATCATATCAAGAGAGTAATGGATTTAAAATTTGTTTCACTATAAGTAAATATACATGAATTAAACAAATTTTATGTTGTGACTCTCCGTGACCACGATGGCTGCAAAGCTCTCGAAACGTCAGAATAATAAAAATATGTAAAATCAAAACCGAAATAAACGCTATAGTAAGCTGCATAAAATTTGTCTAATTCATTTTACATGTTAATTTTCAGATGTTTAATAGTGTGTGCAACATGCTCCTTCATGTTTGGTTGGCATGTCCATGAGAAGGCGATACTTATGATACTAATACCAATGAGGTGAATATACATTTCTTCTAATGTGACGCGACTCAGTTTACAGTTGCCTTAATCGTTGTTACTGGGCACACTGACCTCTACCGGCTGGCCAGAGGATGGATTTAAGGACTTAATCCTTCAGCACTTTTTTTTATTGTGACCCGACATATGACAGCATTCCTCATGATGATGTTAGGCTGGAGTACAGGCCATAAATGGAGTTTACCTAGTTTAAACCGGAAAAAAGATTAATCCGAAACGCGACTAATTCACTTCTTGGACTGATACTACCCCGGATTGGCAGGCTGGGCATCACTGCTTACGATTTCATCTTACCTTGACTGCCTGATTATATGCAAAGGGTGATAACGAGCTTTTTTACACTTTGTTTGAAGGATCTACTAAGGTTATGGATCTGTTAAGCAATGCACTATGGTGAAGTAGTGGGTTCGATGATCTCTGGGCAGCCGTTCCTAAACATTTGCCCCATAACCGAAGCTATGGAAGTACAGATCCATTTTTTTTACAAGTATAGAATTATACCCTTTTATTACGCTATTTCATTTATTTAAATTGTCACGCCTTTTTCCCACTGGGATAGGATGAGACAATGGAGCGCCACTTGCCACGATCTTGACACAACTCCCTCGCTTCCTTCACACTCACAATTCTCTTCATACAAGCTCTATTTTTATTTATTTACATTTCTATACTAAGCTACTAAAGTATCATAGAAAGAGGACAACCAAAGTACATATATCAAATATGCATTGCTACCGGTGGGTGGTTTTGAACCCGTGCTCTCGGTTTGCGTAACCATTGCACTGCCACTACACCACGGTCTGGTTTAACAATTTGATTATATTATGTTGTTTTTAATTATTAAAGTGCTTTCTTTCAGTTTCATGGCCGTGTTGGGCGACGTCGATGGAAGATTATTTTTGATACTATCAGTTGTCGGCCATTATTCACTGTTCCCGTTGCTATACCCAAACAGTCTATTATCAATTAAGTTATTTTTATTCTTAACACACGTGACATTTGCATTCTGTTTCATACCAAAGTTATATGAAGATAATAAAAGTAAAAAAGCAAAGAGGCCATTTATACAATTACCTATGTTATATATTATAGAATCATTTTATTTGTATGGTTTTCTTAATTTATTCTTTTACGAGAACTTTATCCATCCATTGTTTGGTTTGGATAAAGTGTATCCATTTTTACCTTTAATGTTAACTTCGTGCTATTGCTCTATTGGTGTACTTTATTTCTTTGCG
Source organism: Tinea trinotella (assembly GCA_905220615.1). NCBI lineage: Eukaryota > Metazoa > Arthropoda > Insecta > Lepidoptera > Tineidae > Tinea > Tinea trinotella. The sequence goes on from HG992310.1 coordinate 7,809,383, forward strand.
TCGTATTATGAATACTTTTTATCATTTAATTTAAGTAAAGGCATTTTGTCGAGGAAATCTCCAGAAGATACAAAAGTAGATTAATATATATTTATTATTAGTTTTAAAGTTATAGAGTTGTGTCAGGACCGTGGTAACTGGCGCTCCATTGTCTCTGCCTATCCCCGTGAAAAAAGGCGTGACAATTTGATTGGTATACTTACTTTTATGAATTAATAGGCTTGGCATATGACAGCACCCGTGACTGCTATTACATTTACATGAAGGCAAGTAGTAGACGCAGTTATGTAAATGTAGTTTTAAGCTGATCGTGAAATGTGACTGAGTCACTTCACGGTCTGTACTGGCTAAATGACCATCAACGGGCTGCCTATCAGTCGTAAACTGTAAGCTTACCACTCTTAAACTATTATATATATTAAATATCTTAAATATATTCCAATAAGTACTGTGTTTTGTATAAAAAGTGGATAAAAAATTCACGCGTGCACTTTTGTCAACTGCGATGTTATATTGAAAGAAATGAATGATGAAAAAATAGGATTGATATGAAGAATTTAACGCGATCGCATAGGTGCGGTGTAGGTTAGTGATCCTAGCGTTTTTTTGCTGTTATCCGGATGGGATTTTACAGCGTGGCTGATAGAGGACAGGCTCCGTCTTGCGGCCCAGGGGGGAGGGGGGTCGGCAAGTAGGCTGAGGGCAGGCTCTGACTTGCGGCCGGTGAATGAGAGGGGTGGTGAGCAGGGGCCTCACAAAAATGCTGGTATGGTCCGTGCCGGTAAAACCGATACCGCAAGTAAACTTTCGAAGTCATAGTTATAAGATATTTAGTACTAGTATATTGGTATTTATAATTCAATTCAAACTTAATGGCGGCTTTGGAGTTAGTCGCAAGGCAATGCGTCTTAAAGTAAATACGGTACAGCTGGGCTCAAAGTAGGTGAGAGAGCTTATTATTGTAACTGTACCAGCTTCTGATGTGACTATCGTGCTTGCAGTTAACTTTAGAGGTGCCATAAAGATTGGAACTAGCTGTACAGTGTTAATTAAAGTTGCCTTAATACTTAAGTTGCGGGTAAGGTAAAATATGTTACAGTAAATGGTAATTATTAATACTTACTCGTTATTCTCGATAAATGAGCTCCTTAAATGTGATAAATTTATTACAATTACCGCATATACGTTGTAAATTTAATAAACTTGTGAACTCGGTTGTTAAATAGAGAATATTGATGTCAAAATTATTATGTCCGTTGATTGAATCATTATTGTGAATTACGATGACTTATAATTGAACAGTGGCTGAAGAAAATTGCATCATTAGTGACTGATTAAATTAACAGTGACTGAAAATTGAATCATTGGTGACTGAATGAATTAATGGTGGCTAAAAAATTTAATCATTAGCGAGTGATTGAATTAATAGCGGCTAAAGATTGAATCATTAGTGACTGATTAAATTATTAGTGGCTGAAAATGCATTATTAGTGACTGATTAAATTAATAGTGGCTGAAGAATGAATCATTAGTGACTGATTAAATTAACAGTGGCTGATGAATAAATCATTAGTGACTGATTAAATTAACAGTGGCTGAAGATTGCGTTATTGGTGACTGCTTAAATTAACAGTGGCTAAAGATTGCATTATTAGTGACTGATTGAATTAATAGTGTCTGATAGTTGGATCATTAGTGGCTAATAATTTATATTTATTGACATTTCTATAGTAAGCTGCTAAAGCGCGTTTATCATAGATACAGGCGACAAAAGTACCTACATGTATATATCAATATATCAAAGGTATTGAACTGCTCTTCTGAAGGTGCTCTTCGTCACTGATGATTGAACCATTGGTGGGTTATGATTAAATTAATAGTGACCGGTGTGTACACTTAAAAGTGTCAGTACTACCCCAGTTCGTGGGCTGTAAATTACCACCAACTGTCTGCTCCACCACTCTTAAATAATAATAAAATAAATAAAATAAAAATGCCAATTTTTTTTATTTAAATTTCTATACTAAGTGCTTGTATCATAGAAACAGGACAAACCAAAGGTCTCGAACTCGTGCTCTCCGGTTTGTGTAACCATTGCACTGCCACTACACCACTGTCGCGGCAATAATAACCAGTTAATTTGGATAAATCCCTAAAATTAAATCACATTTACAAATCCATGCGGTTTTTAATAATAAATTCATTTATCACATTTACTGTAACGTATATACCTACTAATAAATTGCATTTATAAGATTTTTAAATAAAAATATTTAAACTAAATGATTGTTTTATTATTAGACTAGCTGTACGCCCCCGACTTTGTTCGCAAAAGATTATCAGATTAGGTATTTCCGTCATTTTAGATCTGTCAAATTTAAAGTTTTCAGGCAAAGCAGACATGTTCATAAGTTTCACAGGCACTTAGATGACATTTCCTTGCATATAAGCAAATTTATTTTAATAAAACTTGCCTGATGGTAAGCAAGGGGAGGACCAAAAGTGGCAAGGACTGAAAAAATCGTGTCAGTTCAATATATAATGAATATATCTATACTAATATTATAAAGAGGAAAGATTTGTAAGTTTGTTTGTAATGAATAGGATCAGAAAATACTGGGCCGATTTTAAAAATTCTTTCACCATTAGAAAGCTACATTCTTCGCGAGTAACATAGGCTATATTGGATTTTCAAAAAGTTTAGGGTTCCGTACGAAATCTCTAATAATGATTCAAGGTGTATAAAAATTCCTTACATCGCGCACGCTGCGAAAACTAATAATGATTAAAGGAAATAATTGTTTATAAAACTGTAAATATGCAAATAAAACTTATTTTGAATTTGATTTATATTTATTTTGTTAATGAATTAATTACAGTTAATTAATGAATCAATTTTATATATACACTATATACAACAACATTCGTTTAATGGAAGGTACAAAGCTTATGTATACATAGGTACATAAGAGAAAAACTGATTATTAAGCGTGCGATGCATTTTGACCCGGGCAACGCCGGGTTACGCAGCTAGTAATATAAAATGAAATTAATCATTCTGCTGTGAATGAATAGATAAGTCTGTATATCGTGGCAATGAAGTTGTTATTTACTTAATTTGAGGCTCTTTTGGCGGGACACGTTCACGTGTTTACAGTGAATAAAGCGGAGGCGTCGATCGTGTTATGAATATTCATTGGGGGACTAAAGACACGGCGCGTCTATGCCACCTAGCCGGTGATTACACACAGATTTGGCGCGCGGGACGAGGTCGCATTATCGTTTAACTTCCCTCAAATTGTCAACGTAATGACATCCAGCGTGTTAAGCCAATCTCGGAAATTGGTTCAATATGAATAGCTTATTTTATTATCACTAATTAGGTTTTATTTAATTAGTTGTTCTAGATTAAAACAAGTTTTTATATTTTTTGTTGATATCTTCTTTTATACTGACTTAAAAATACATAATCAAATGACGATGTCACGAGGTCACTATGCTGAAATAAGATACTGAGGTCACAAGAACTTTGGAGCCCATGCAATTTCGCAGTGATAGGCGCCACCTCTATGTGTCTAGGTAAGATGTCGTATCTCAATAAAAAATAAAATAAACATATATAGTATATTATGTTTACATCGGACTCTATTCTTCAGATAAGACGATATTATTTAATATCGTGGAAAAAGTTTTTTGTAGAAAGTTCGGGTACCTATATAAAATCACAACAAATATTCGATTCGGGTTAAATTACAATTTGGTCATGCACGAGTTTATACTTTAGTGCTGTGTAGTGTAGAATTCCAGTAAGCACGTAACACAATTTATGTCCGCGAACAAGGTTTATGACTACTGAGTAGATTAAACATTGCTCTGAGGGCGGATAATCCTTGTATTGTACAAGTTGTATTATACTGCATTTAATTCTTTATTGTGCTATATAATGAACTAATATGTAACCTAAATATATATGACCATAGCGACACAACACAGTGGGCAACCTTATTTTACTAAAAAGAAATCTCTTCCAGGCAGCCTTTCGGTGAAAAGGAAAACTACATAGTGATATGATTATGTATTAAAATGAAACAATTTCTTAGCATCTATGGATTTTTCGTGCGGGTGCCGGGTCCATTGCATGGCAGGCGGGAGAATGATGGCAGCGTTTCGGACTTGTGACTGAAATGTAGGTTTCAAAGCTTTTTATGATATGTCAACACTCACCTTCCCTGCCTTCACTATCCCCTCTACCCAACCAAATATTGTAAGACCCCACCAATGCCGCCTTCGACATACGATCCAAGAATATATTATATTAATTTACTGACTTTCATCGCAAATATAACACACATAGAAATATACAATATATTACTTATAATATATACATTATATTAAAAATGTAATTATATAAGTAGTATACATAATGCGTCAATTTTTTAGTCTTTTCTAACAAGTTTTTTTTTAACTCTTAATACTAAATTGAATTCAAAAGTAGTATGAATACTTGAGTTTTAGCGTCGCGGAATGCCTTCATAGTATCATACCATGCCTTAAACCATATCATCCATTTTTCAATACTCTTTATACATAATAATCGCATCGATGATCCCTTCGACAACTTTTAGGGATTACGATGCTTAATACCGCAGGCCAAATTTCCAGAACTCACGGGCAGCGCATTGATCGTTGGATTTTCTGCATAGATGAAACCAGATACATCAGTTGTGCATGCGATATTTTTAGTACCGAATTCAATTTAAAATCTTAATCAGATTATTTAGACGTCTGAAACTGTGTCAAAATTAATTTGAAAGATTCTGTTAAATTACATACAAGTAAAACTAATATAAACGTTACTTTTGTTTTAAATTTACTTTTCTTTGTATTGGTCGGGGGCGTTATACTTCAATTGCGTATAAAGCTCCCGACCAATTTTAATACAGGACTTATCGTTTATGACTAGCTACGCCAATGTCTGTGCCTATCCCTATAGGAGCTACGGCGTGACATTTTAGTTAGTTAACCTAAGTACTATAAGGTTTTAGTTGAAAGTGTTACATTATTTCCCAAGTTTCTTTGCTTTATGTTACGGCTTTATCACGTACCTGATTATGAGGGTAACTAATTGTGTTGCTTTGTCAACAGAATTACAGAATGATTCACGATCTATGCTTATAATTGATTTTCCCCCAGGAAATGCAATGTCGTTGTCTGAAATCTTCACATAGAGTTCTGTTATCGTAATTAATGTCTGTCATCGAGAATTGAATTAATTTCTGTAGCGTTAAGTGACAATGGAATTGCAATGTTAGGTAAACTGGTTAATACTTTAACAGCCGGTTGTACCAACAAAGTTTCAATTTACGAATTTAGTTTTACTTTATACTTATTCTATTACGTTTACTATTACGAAATCGTGAATTGGGTTGTTTATAATTTTATATCGAAACTACCATTTATATATGTTTTTATCATTAGTAATAACAATAGTAGTATGTACATAGAAACCCAAAATGAATGATGTCCTTTACCTCTGTATAAAATATCCGTTAAACGTAAATGTAAAATTAGTGGAACCCATTTTTATTTTTTTCTTTTACTCATACGATACTTTTTACAAATTCGTAAATTATAATTTTTGTACAACCGGCTGATAGTGTTATAATTAGGTAGGTATATGTGATTTATTAACTAAGGTAATGTTATTGTACCGCATGGAACATTAATATACTAGGGGTTCTTACATAATTTATTGAGTCGTTTTATCTTTGGCTGGCATAGTAACGGCGACACTCAGTCGGGTTTTTTCAGTCGTCGGCGCTTTTGGACTTCCTCTTGGTCACTATGCCGGACTAGTTGGAATCGCCAACTCACCAGCTGATTACACAGTCTAAATTCATGTTAGTGGTGCTACCACCCCGGATCGCCGGACAGTTAGCACTACTCTTAGACAACCAGACCCGGTGCAAATACTATTTTATTAACAAATATTTGTAATATTCATCCTACTCGTAAATATTACAAATAAAAGCCACGTTACAAATCATTACTCCGTCAGGAATCGAACCCAGGACTTTACACGCGTGCGACGTGTGCGACACCACACGTGTCGTCAAAATTAGTCAAAAAGGTAAATTAGTCAGTCGGTTAAGTTAGTAAAATTGCAAGTTACTTATGAACTTGGCCTCTTATTTTAAACAAACACGCTTCGGCACTCACAGTTAACTCCATTCGAGGGTATATTCGCAAAAAGAAAATTGTAGGGACGTGTCATAAAGGCCAACTTTTTTATGGTCCCCAGTAAAATGGGAGCAAGATAACAAGAATTGAGGAAGGTAGATGTTTCTGTGATGTAAAATTGCTTTATTCACAGAAACTCCCTAAAATTAAACGTATTGAGATTTTTATAAAAAAAAAATTATGACCCGCTTTTTTTTATTGTGACTCGACATTTGACAGCTTCCCGCTTGATGTTAAGCTGAAGTGTGGTCCATAAATGAATGTCACTGCTACTACAATTCAATAACTGTGAGTAGCAATCACATCCACTATGCCGGCCTAGATGGAACCGGCAACTTACAAGCTGATCCCGAAACGTGACCAAATCACTTCAGGGTCTGTATACTTGTAAGTGGTGGTACTACCCCGGATCGGCAGACTGGTACCACTGCCTCTAGCACGCATGGTGCCAACACACTAGTCCGCTACGCATGGTTCGAATCCCGACCGGAGCAAAATATTTGTTTCATAGCATTTATTTGTAATATTCAATAATTACAAATATATATTAATAAATATTGCGGCAGGCGATCTGGATAGTACCACCAACTGTTTCAACTGTGAAGTCGCGTTTCGGGATCTGTCTGAAAGTTGCCGGTTCCAACTAGGACAACAATGTGGATACGACTGCGACTTGCGCAATGGGGCTGTGCTGTGAATTTAAATTTCTAAATGCATAATAAAACTAAAAATGTACAATTAAACTCGTGTCTATATGAAATTGTTGCTTTTTTAAAATCTACCCCTATACGTTACTATTTTTGTTTTGCGATATCGCCCGCGTCTAGCGAAGTGTATTGTTTGTTCAATCGAATATTGTATGAAACAAATGAATTTCATGAAATGATTTTTGTTTTGAATAACAAATGAAAGTCAGTGGGTTAGAAATGTATTTGTTCGTGCATTCAAATTAACTTGCAAGCGTGAATAGTTGCGGCGCACGATTTTCAATATGAAGCTCTAACGAAATAGGCGTCGCCTGTTTATTATTAAAAAAGGCAATTTTGTTAATATATTTTTTATTTCATTAATACGCGTGCTTAGACTTGGTCTTGCCTGATGGCAAGCAAGGAGAAGTCCAAGAGCGATATCATATTTCTAGTACTATTATTTTTCTAGTCGTCATTTGACGGTGACTGAAACAGCAGTAAATCAAGTCTATATTTTCAGTTGTTGTAGAATATAGACTTGACTAATGATTCTTGCCTATCATCAGGCAAGTTAATGTACAATGTCGCGTCACAATAAAGAACGTAAACCACTGCTGGATATAAGCCACCTACGATCTCCACAATGGCACATAAGTACTTATGAAAATTTGTATTTATGTATTTATGTTCTTATGTTGTTCGTACATCTGACCACGACTTGCTTAAACAAAAAAAGAGCCCGGTTGGCAGATGCCTCAGTCGCGGCATCTGCCAAATGAATCAACTTTTTTACATATAAAATTATATATAATTTGCTAATAAAATCATACTAAAAATAGCTACTTGCAGTTATTTAATTGTAGTAACCTTTTGTAGTCGCCTTCATTCCATATTAATACCTTATGATTGAGATAGTTTGATTTATTATGTAATTCTATAGGTCTAATGTTTGTATGTATTTGAATGTTGTGCATAATATGTAATATTTGTAATTGGTTGCATATGAACAATAGAACGTAAATATACTATTATGTTAAAAATAGTGGTTTTGTTATTTTACAAAAAATTTTGGAAATGAGATATTTACAATGTAACGTTTTATAAAATACTTAATGAGCTATTATAATAATGAGAAATGTTTAAAATTCGATTATTTAAAAGGTCATTTAAGTAAATATCTTACTGTTGCTTTGGGGATCGATATGTCGAGTCACAATAAAAACAAAACTATCGAATGTATTTACATAAAAAGTGTAGCTCCATTGTCCATAGCTCCTTTGTGGGAATAAATATTGTTTGATTGATAAAGGATCTAATTCAGAATATTACAAATCACGGTAAATAATTTGAAACCCTCTAAATATTGTGATAGATGACGGAATTCTCTTAACTACAACAGTTGTACATTAAAAAAGAACCCTTTTACAACTTTTCTCATCTCCTCAATGACTCCATAGTAAACACAGAAGATAATTTGCGGTTTTAAATGACTAGACAACTTTAAGAACTTTTTGTTTTACTAGTACATTTTTTATTATTTAAAAACACATTCTGCTGATTCATTAAACTCATTTCGTTGGGAAGCTCCGACATTTTGACGCCTTCCATATTTAGATTTTAAGTTTAAAAAAAAGTATATTTCATAAGTAGGGTGTGAGCAATGTGTAGATACTTGACAGATGGTTGCACCTGATCAAAGAGGTTTTCCAGAAGGCTGTCCTTGTGCATGAAATGAAATCACCCGGGTCAATGAATACCCGTAGTAGTAACATTATAAATACTACGATAACATTACATTTAGTTTAAGAAAGGTATATGCTGTTAGTTTGGGGACATTGAAATGAATATATTATAATAGTTTTACATATTTATAGTTTCTATACTAAATTAATAAACGTGTTCATAGAAACAAAGATCGCGTATACAAAAGTATACAGAGATCAAAAATACATTGGTACCAGCAAGTGACTTTTAAACTGGAAGAACTTGGTTTTCGATACCATTGTCTCTACAAAGATTTATATTTGATAATTTACAATTGAGTGGAAGGATAGTACGGGGTTGACTCAAAAAATTTCCATCATTTTGCGGACATTTTAAGAATCTGCAGTGCCCATAACCATAGAGTCTATACAAAGATAATTGTGGATGCGAAGGAAGCGAGAGAGTTGCGTCAGTATTGTAGAACGTTGCGACCGTCTGTGCCTTATTTATTACAGATTAAAATATAAAAAAGATTTTTTTAAAAACGATTAAAGAATTTATGGAAATTCATAAAATGTTAAAGATAATATATTCATAGTTATGGTATACCGTCCATCTCTAAATGGAAAGAGTTGAAACATTTTTAAAGTTTTAAGGTTTTTCCAAGTTCAGAGCACTACGGACATTAACATAACTTTACATTCGGTGGCGTAGAGACACAGATCACATAACAGTAGATCCCGCTTCAATGTGATCGCAACAGACTGTAAGGGGAAGCTATGTTGTCCTTTTGATTTTGTTCAATTTAAATGTGTAATGCTAATACTACTAATATTATAAATGCGACGGTTTGTGAGATTGTTTGGCACTCTACCATGATGAATAAGGAATAGAGATAACTTATGCTCGTATCCCGACTTAACACTTAGGTTTCAATTTTATTAAAGACCTGATTTAAAATGATCAAACTATAATTATGACAGTTCAAAGCAGAACTGTTAATATGGCGTGTCTTTGTGATTGACAAACGATACGATATATGTTACATATCTTATTTTCCAAACAACTTAATTGCACAGCCATTAAAAGCAAAATTGTTATTAGTTTTATATAAAAGCCCAAAATGAATGATTCGTGACCTCCAGTCATCGACCGCACTCCAGCTTAACATCAAGCGGGGTGGTGTCATATGTCGATTCACAATTAAAAAAACTTTTGTACAAGTTTAACTTCATGCACCAGAAGTCCCCCAGTAAGGGTGCATTATGTGACCATCAAGTAATTTGTAGGTGTCAATCCGATCTTCACGGCCTCTTCTCTGTATTAGGTAATGTCTTGAAATTCATTTATTTAATTCATTTAAAGACATAACTGCCTTTCCTATGTAGTCTGCATGTGGAGACTAACTTACTGGTGACATCGTAAATTTTAGCAAACTTACAAACATACTCAATAGAAATTCAAAGTTGCAAGTTATTACTCTATATGAGTTATCGAATGTGGGGAAAAGAAAGGTTGGTTTGTACCTAAGTAGTTCAAGAATTTTTAGTACTTGAATTATCTGTCTAGAATTGCATGTAATGTTATGCATTTCAAAGAAAATTGGTAAAATCCAAGACTTAATTGATTTGCAGGAATACTATTCTACTCAGGCCATAGTGAATGTGACTGCTATTTGCAGTTTTTTAAGTAGCAGTCACCTCCAACCGACAACATCAGGCAGAGAGCTGTCATATGTCATACAATAATAAAAGTGAATATTAAGTTTGTATGTATACAACAAAACATGAATTAATTAAATTATCACGCCATAAGTATAATGCTTGCTGGGTTAGGCTGAGACAACGGAGTGCCACTTTCCACGATACTGACAACAATTAACTCGCTGTCTTTGTAGTAATCCAAAAAATATTATGATGTCACGAACGAGATGACGAAAAACGGTTTCAAAACTCAGCTCTACACAGTAGAAGTTGGTGCAAGAGGAATACCAGCAAAAACCTTGCATCATCTTTTAAAGAATCTTGGCCTCCCAAGGTCAGCCATAAGTACATTTTTAGATCGTATGTGGAAGGCGGCATTGGTGGAGTCTTAAAATATTTGGTTGGATAGAGGGGATAGTGAGGGCAGGGATGTCACAAAAAGCTTTGAAACCTACATTTCGGTCACAAGTCCGGAACGCTGCCTTCATTCTCCCGCCTGCCACGGACCCGGCACCCGCACGGAGAATCCATGGATGCTAAGAAATTGTTTCATGTATAAATTATATAAGGCATATTCCAATGCTAGTAACTATAATGGCATAGAATAAATTCACTCCTGCATATTGGTCAATTACGACCGGGGATCAAAATAAATTACATTTAGAATGTCCTCTTTTTTAACCTCCGACCCAAAAAGAGGGGTGTTATAAGTTTGACTTGTCTGTGTATCTGTGTATCTGTGGCTCTGTGTATCTGTGTGTCTGTCTGTGGCATCGTAGCTCCTAAACGAATGGACCGATTACGATGCGGTTTGTTTCATTTGAAAGCTGACGTGATCGAGATGGTTCTTAGCTACAATTGATGAAGATCTGATCAGCGGTTTCAAGGTCATCAGCTCGATTTGTTAGCTGCGGTAGCGATCTTAGACGCGCTGTTTAGAACGACAACCCTTGTACGTCGCTATGCAACGAAGATTGTTATTTTATGTCAAATAAATATGCCATTGTTAAAACACGTAAAAAATGTTATAATTTTTCCCTTAAAATATTCATATGGCGAGGTTGGTTTGCAGTTTAGATCGATTACCTTGATTGAATATTTTAGGGGAAAAATTATAACATTTTTTACGTGTTTTAACAATGGCATATTTATTTGACATAAAATAACAATCTTCGTCGCATAGCGACGTACAAGGGTTGTCGTTCTAAACACGCATAAGGCTGGGAATACACGTCCGATATTGCTGAGCAAATTATTTACAAATCGGAAGTAGGAATCGGACGTCTATTTTGTTTCTGTATTCTGTATGAAAACTGCACCTTCAGACAATCGGATCGGCCATAAAATCGTAAGCGCCTTGGCGTTGTTTCCGATTCTGACATCCGATCCGACTATCGGATCTGACGTGTATTAAGTATTCAAACAAATGTATGGCACGAGTGCTTTCCGATTGTCTGATCAGACAATCGGATCGGACTATCGGAGAGGAAAATCGGACTTGTATTCCCAGACTTATAGGTATTTACTTTACTTTTAAACAAATCTGTGACTTAACATTTGAAATAAAAACGTATACAAATACATGTGTGTTTTAACTGGTACCACTGAGCTACTCTGATGATGGAACTCGAAGGTAGGAGACGAAATCCTGGATGTGTTCAAACTTTTTTTTGGTATACTAAGTTTGGACTTATTAGATTTGTCTTGAAGGTAGGAAACTAAGTGTAGAAAAGTTAGTGCGATAAAACAAAACATTCCGGATCTAAAAAATCTGATCATGGATCCTCTCAGATCAGCAAATCAACAAGAAATGGACCTATAGTGCTTTAACTAAAATTGTTACTCACTATGAGCCATTAGCTGGACCGTTATCAAATTAAAGACCGAGAGTATCTGATGAGGCACCATCATGAATCCTCTCAGATCAGCAAATCAACAAGAGATAGAACTATAGTGCTTTAACTAAAATTGTTACTCACTAAGAGCATTTAGCTGGACCGTCATCAAATTGAAGACCGGGCAATCTGATGATGCACCATTATGAATCCTCTCAGATTAGCAAATTGATATCAATTGATCAGCAAAAAAAAGAGATAGAACTGTAGTGCTTTAACTAAGCCTTTAGCTGGGCCGTTATCAAATTGAAGATCGGGAGTATCTGATCATGAATCCTCTCAGATCAGCAAATCAATAACAGATAATATCATAGTGCTTTAACTAAAATTGTTACTCTCTATGAGCCATTAGCTGGGCCTTTATCAAATTGAAGACCTAGAGTAGTTATCTGATGATGCACCATAAGGATCCAAGGGATATTAAAGGGATATAACTATTGAGCCATGACTAATGTTGTTTATTACTATAAAGCTGATGATATGACCAAAGTGGTTCCAGGCGTTTCGGGGGTTCCTTTAAAATTTTAATTTTGATTTTATATTCTTACGTGGTGTAGTTACTATAGATTATTTTATAATGTATTTGAGGCAAAGGTTTTAGTTTTATGAGGTCATTTAAAATGTCAAATCAAATCTGTCATATATCAATTATTACGTTTATTTATATTTATATTTTTTACAATGGGTGATGAAGATGAGGACGAAGGATTTAAAGGGCTTTACGAAGATGGTCATTGGGTTTGGGATGATGGTGTTGGTGGTTTAATTTTTGTAAGGTAAGAGGCCTAAAGTGATGAATTAGGAGAGGATCTAGAAATAGAGCTGGTTATGATCTTATTTTAGAGATAAGTGGGTACTTATCTAATTTTTTTATACAATACCTAAACAATTTAATTCCGAACAGTCTATTAATTGAGGTGACTGCTACTATAGTTAAATAGAGTGTCACGCCTGTCGTCGTACTCTAGGACCTCCTCCTCTTGCAGGCAGATGTAGATACAAATAAGGCGACCGTGGTGTAGTGGCAGTGCAATGGTTAAGCAAGCCGATAGCACGTGTTCAAAACCACTCACTGCTACCAATGTATCTTTGATATATGTAATTTGGTCCTGTTTCGATTTTACAAGCACTTTAGTAGCTTAGTATAGAAATGTAAATTGAACAAAAAACGTCATATATTTTATTCGTGAATAACTATTGTAGATTGTATATAACAAATATTTCCAGGTCTTGGTCTGGCTGCTTTATTAGTGGTAGGAAAATCGGGAGTAGTACCTCCGTGAAGTTACTCACTCGCGCTTCGGGATAAGCTTGAAAGTCGCCGGTTCCAATTAGGCCGGCGTTCTGAATGCGACTGTGACTAGCAGTTATTTAACTGTAGAAGCAGTCGTCTTCATTCATGGACCGCACTCCAGCTTAACTTCCAACGAAGTGCTGTCATATAGTATGTCGAGCCACAATGAAAAAATCTTTTAAATAGTACTACAAAAAATATTTAAAACAGTGTGTTCTAATATTTGTACACAGTACTTTTATTTTCTATTAAAATTACCTAAAACATGTTTAATGCGCGTTTAATTTTTCACACTGTATATGTTTTTATTTACACTTATAACAATTTCTTTATTCTTTAGCGATTTACCCCCAGCTGCCGTGGAAGCGCCCACAATCATGTTAAAAGCACCCACCGGAGCAATAGAATTTCGTGACGACATCGACGTTCTCGAACAAGTAAATACGAAATTAATGATTATTAAAAAATATAAAAAAAACATCGAAGTGCTCGTAAGGGAAAGTCACAAATAATGAACCTTCTTTTGTTTAGATGAGATTTCGGAGACGTTATCAAAGAAAATTAAAACCAGGGCAAGCTGATATTATTACCGTACAAGTTAGTTTATTATTTTTTGCCATTAACCAAAGCTTGTATTATTTATTATTCACACTTTCAAATCGGTCAACTGCGACCGGGAATGGAATTTCGCTTTGACCATTAAGCTACACATCGTGCATTTTTATCCTATATTTTTATCGAGCAGTTTTGTTAACTGTCAAGTCCACGGTCGCATATTACCTGGTTAATACCACATTTGTGTTCGTTTTTGACGACAGGCAAGGCGCATTGTTTTTCGTAACCCGTAAAGTTCCGGGTTCGATTCCGGTAAGAGCAAAAATTCATTTCATAGCTTTTATTTGTAATATTTGGTAATTAGATTAAATATTACAAATATTTCTTAATAAAAAAAATGGATATTTGCTTAGTCTGGTTGTAAAGTAAGTGATCGCTTTCGGGATAAGTCACCTCCATTCATGGACCACACTCCAGCTTAACGAGGTGGTCCATATGTCGACCCACAATAAAAAAAGACGGACCAACATAATGTGATCTGTTTGTCCAGTCTGCCAATCCGGGATGGTACAATCAGTTTCATGTGTACAGTGATTTCGCGTTTTGGAATCAGCTTGAAAGTTCTAGAATCCAACTAGACCGGCATAGTGAATGCAACTGTTACTTGGAGTTATTGTATTGACCATTAGTTGTATTGTTTTTTTTTTCAGTCGTCGAAGCTTTTGGTCTTTCTCTAGCTTACCATCAGGCATGTTGTCGTTAAGGCCTAAAGTCGAGTCTTAATAATAAAACAAAAGTAGCAGTCGCCTCCATTTATTTAATCCAATATTGATTCAATCAATCAATTAAATTGTCACGCCATTTCCCACAGGGATAGGCAGAGACAATGGAGCGCAACTTGCCACAATCCTGACACAACTCCCTCGCTTCCTTCACACCCACAATTTTCCTCATACAAGCTTTAAGGTAAAAAAAGGATGAGTGAAAGTAGATTGACGAAAGCAATTTATAAATCTGATGTGAATGGATGCGTTAAACAAGGCCGGGCAAGGATTAAATCGGAGACATCCTCAAGAAAGCTGGGTTGCCTAGTGCCCATAACTATAGAGTTTGTATTGATAATGTAATTTTGTATTATAGGATGTAAAGGATATAGCATTGTTCACAGCGCCGATTAATATACTGAGCCCATCGCTCATCAATTTATTGCACCAATCCACCACGGAGAGATTTATTCGAGCTCTTATTTTTTATTGTCAATATTATTTACAAGCAAGTATTGTTTATATCATTTTAATTTGATTTTGTTTATTGTGAAATGACAGCTGTCTTCTACTCGTATGATGGTAAGCATGGAAAGGTCCAAGAGTACCGAAGACTGAAAAAAACGAATCTAATCACGATTACCTCAGTCCAAATGTGCTTCACGCATCGTTTGAAGGATCCAAGGTTATAGGATGGTGAGAACATATAGGCTGATAAAGGATTCCACTTGTCGATTGTTCTACAAAGAAACGACGCATCGATTCTCTAAGTTCGATTGCCGATACGGTAGAGATGTTACCCATTTTAAAATCGACTTATTCACGTTTGGTTGTTTACAAAAACACGTGTAACTCGAAGATAATTAAATCTTTTGAAAAACAGATGCTTGGCAAATGTTATAGACCAGTGTTTCCCAACCATTTTTAGGCCATACTCAACCTTAACATTTCTAAATTTATTATGCCTAATTTTTAACCTTTTAAGATGTTCCCTTAAGAAATATAAATGATTACAGCATTTTTTTAAGAATTTGCCTTTTTTGTTAAATTTGTCGCCAATATTGCATTGCATTTAAATAACCCAAAGCGAAAGGGTTAAAGTCGTGTCGAGTCTATTTTTAAATTGACCCCCTTAACTATCAAATTGCCCCCCTGTGGGGCGTGGGCCCCCTAATGCCCAGAAAACACTGTTATAGACAGTCCTACCGACCTAGGAATCTGCCTTCCTAATGCCCGGGAGTTTTAAATGACAATTTCACCTTACTTTTTGATCACAGTAGTAAGTCGTCGTAACCTCAATAAAAAAATCCCATGATGTTGCATAATAACGAATTAAATAACATTAATGTTAAATATATTATAGATCGTTGAGGAGATGACAATGAGAATGAAAGAGTTACAAGTCAAAATTCGCACACCTGAATGTGATATCATAGAAGATGTGTACAATAAAAATTTACAAGACCTGCGTTTGCTTATTGCTAAGGAATATTGTATTATGCTTATAGGCTAGTATTTTTGGTACTTAGGCAATATCGCCTATTACTATAACGCTCAATATCGTTCTTGGACAGAGTACTGTTCGCACTTTAAAGACAGCTGTACTAAATGCTTCTTCTCGATGCCTATTTTTTTCTTTAATGTGACTCGATATATGACAGCATCCCGTTTGATGTTAAGCTGGAGCCATAAATGGATGTCACTGCTACTACTGTTCTATAACTATGAGTAGGAGTCACATCCACTATGCTGGTCTAGTCGGAACCGGCAACTTACAAGCTGATCCCGAAACGCGACCAAATCACTTCACGGTCTGTATACTTGTAAGTGGTGGTACAAGTATACAGACCGTGCCCCTGACAGCAGACTGGGTACCACTGCCTTCCACTCTTTGATAACCAGATCCGAAGCAAATATCCATCTCTTTTTTTATTAACAAATATTTGCAATATTTAATATAATTATTAAATATTACAAATAAAAGCTATGAAACAAATATTTGCTCTGACCGGGAATTGAACTCAGCCCCCCTAGCACGGCAATCCAAGAAGCAAGATAAAGAACTGCAAGGAATATTATTGTAACTCATTTTAAATGACGTATTAGGCCGGCACATCAAAATGTTTAAAAAAATATTTATTAAAGTATTCAACGTTGTTTTATGTAAAGTTTTACAGAACGTTTAAATATCTTTTTTGATTAACTGTTCTAGTAAGTTATTTAAAATGAGTTGGAATGATATTCCTTGCAAGTCTTTATCTTGCTTCTTGGATTGCCGTGCTAGGGGGGCAGGACTTTACGCGCAACAAACCAACCGCCTTATTTTCATTGTAGCGCGAAGCTGTCCGAGGTATCGAAGATGCTAACACAAGAACTCATGTTTTTTTTTATTGTGACTCAACTCTCAACATATGACAGCACCCCGCCTAATGTTAAGCTGGAGTGCGATCCAATAATAAAGATATCTACAAGTAGTAGTTACATCGACCATGCTGGCCTAGTTGTAACCGGCAACTTACAAGCTAATCCCGAATCGTGACTAAGTCACTTATGTATACTTGTATGCCCGGACCGGCAGATAAGGCACCTCCAGCTTAACATAGGGCGGGGTGCTGTCATATGTGGAATGTCGAGCCCCAATAAAAAATGTTTTTGGATTTGACTGACTTTCAGCACTGAAAACTGCAAATGGTCTGCCAGTTTTGCTAAGGAGACCTTTGGACATTGATAGTGCAATGGTCACGCAAACCGAGAGCACGGCTTCAAAACCACTTGCCAGTACCAATGTATCTTTGAAATATGTACTTTGGTCGTCCTGTTACTAAGCTCAGAATATAAATGTGAAAACAAAAAAGACGTCTGCTTAGGTGAACTGTCTTTAAATCTATATTCATGTATATAGGTGGCGCAGACACAAAGAAATATCATCACATGGGCCCTCAGAAGAAACGCAAGTCGCTTTCAGATAAAGATGCTCGCCTTATTGAAACACTAGTTCGTATATGTGTTCAAATAGTTTGGCTTGCATTAGGTCGTAGGTGTTTTAATCAAATCGGTTAGTTTTGGTTGCTAACACTTTAATATATATATATATAGAACCTCGACATCTAACATAGACTTGCCTTATGGCAAACAAGGGGAAGTCCAGGAGCGCAGACGACTGAAAAAACCGACTGCTTTTACAGTTGCTTCAGTCGTCGGCACTATAGAACTGCATAATTAATTTTGTATATAATTTTTATTAAAATTTTAATTTGTTATTTATAATGTTGAAATTGAAAATGTGTAGGTATTACAAATATTTTTTGATGAGATAACATAGCGCCACTTCCCACGATTCTAACACAACTCTCTTGCTTCATTTACTCCCACAATTTTCGTCTTACAGACTTTGAATGTTTTTCTATAAACGTTTTTATTGAGACGTGATATCTGACCTCGACTTGCCTGATGTAAGCTGACGACTTAAAAACCGTCCCATATTACGGTTGCCTCAGACGTAAAATATATTAACCTATCTTTGATTTATACCTATATCTCAACCTGTTGGAGTCTGACCTTTCAATGTGCCTTTAACATACCTTTCTCAATCTTTGTCACTATAACTCTTTAATCACGTTTATCACACTGAACTGTTTCTTCACTAATAATTTATTCTATATTTATAAAACCAAATTTTTATTTCTTTCATTTTAGAGTTAGAAGTAAACAGATTATTTAAATCGGAAATTTTCAATGTTGTCGAACATAACCTGAAAACTGGTTATATAAATAGTATGACAAGGGAAGAGCGTATTGTTTTGCTTGGAACATGTTTACGTCATGATAAGAAGCTCAATACATGCTCTCCTCTGGCCAATGAAGTCTTCTGCCATCGGCTTATAGATTATAGATTAGCGGGTCTTGGTGTTATTAAATATTCTTGGTTAGTTACTTTTAAAAAGGTTTCCGAAAAAGATTATGTATTTATATTAAAACGTTTGAATTTTAATAAAAACTTTAGATGCCCATTAAATAAGGATAATTATATCATACAAAAATGTCCTCGGCTCCGTTGGTTGGAGTCCTCGGTATCCTTTTGTTATCTGTAACCTTTTAGAATAAATAGAGCTCTATCTCATCAAATATTGAAAACAAGCGTGGACGAACGGTTTAGCGATTGGTTTGTTGCGTGTAAAGTCCCGGGTTGGATCCCCGGTCGGAGAAAATATTTGTTTCATAGCTTTAATTTGTAATATTTAATAATATTACAAATTTGATATGGATATTTGCTTCGGGTCTGGTTATTAAAGAGTGTTACCCAGTCTGCCGATCCGGGGTAGTACTTACAAGTATACAGACCGTAAAGTGATTTGGTCACGTTTCGGGATCAGCTTGTAAGTTGCCGGTTCCATCTAGGCCGGCATAGTGGATGTGATTGCTACTCACAGTTATTGAATTGTAGTAGCAGTGACATTCATTCATGGACCACACTTCGGCTTAACATCAAGCAGGGTGCTGTCATATGTCAAGTCACAATAAAAAAAAACTCGCACGATTTCGACCTTTAGTTATGGAATCGTTTGAGGTCTGTTACGAGTAGCATACACTTTGCTAATCAAGTAGCCCAGTTGTTGATGACTAAATTGGTTAATGCGGTAGCGGAAGGTACATTATTCCTGCCGAACACTTTTTTAACTGTTCCTGCAATCTGCAATATTCTCTCTATATTTAACAACAATTATTTAACAAAAAATATTGCTCAATTGTGTATCGCTCTATTTTAAAAATTGTGGAATTTTAACATGACAGTTTTCAGACAGGAAACAAAATATTGGATCTAAATTGTTTTTAATCCTTTATATTTTTCCCGTAATATTTTTCTATGTGACTCGACATATGACAACACCGCGCCTTATGTTAACCTGTGCGGTCCGTGGGTAGAGGCGACTACTACTATAGTTAACTAATTGCGAGTATCGGTCGCATCCACTATGTTGGCCTAGTTGGAACAGGCAACTTTCAAGTAGATCCCGAAACTCAACAAAATGTTACAATCCCTTGTTTTAAACCCCTTGCCTCTACCGAGTATCGAACCCGAGACTCGCGGTTGTCTAATATTTCTCCTAATTATTTCAGCATTTCGCGTAGATTGATGTATATGCACTACGCTATTGTAGGTAAAGAGGAATACTTTAATGAGTTGCAAGTAACAGTTGGTATTTTGGGAATGACTCGAGTGAATTTTGACACTATGCTACGTCCATTACCTACGCTCGGCACTGATAAGGGCAAATCTAAGGCTTCCGTGTATGTGTGAATATAAATATTTTCGCTCGTAAATATTACTGTAAGTAACAGTTGCCTCCACTGTGCCAGCTTAGTTAAAACCGGCAAATTACAAGCTAAAGCGCGACTAAGTCACTTCACTGTCTTAAAAGTATCAATACTACTCCAGATTAGCAGACTGGGCAAATTTCCACCAACTGTCTGCATACCACTCTTACTGTCTTTCCCCTTACTTACAGAAATAAAGATATTGGAGCGCCTATTTATTTGATATTTATTGGAGTCGGACTTGCAGGAAGTAATATGTATATAATAAGTAATATAGGAGTATTTTTTACTATATTTCATTTATCCATGTTATTATTTATTATTATTAGCCTATTTATTTGTCCCACTGCCGGGCCTTCCTCTCTTTTTTTCATGACTCACGACATTTGGCGATCTCTCGCCACGAACTATTGTAGGAGTCCATCTCATCTCGCCATCTCCGTTTGGGCCTGCCGCGAAGTTTTTTGCATTCTGGAGTCCACTCAGTAGTGGTCTTGGCCTAATAATGCAATATAAATGCATTGGAGATGCGACAGAGATGACCTGCCCAGTCCCACTTCAGTTTGGCGGCTTGCTAATAGATGTAATTATTACATTAGGACTCGGATGTAATTTTACATTTAATATATTTTTTGTGTTTATTTATCAATCTATCAAATCGTCACGCCTCATTTCCCAAAGACAAGTCAGAATTTAGAAGACATGACGCATTTATTTCTAATTGTTTTTTTTGACTTACCTAATGGTAAGCAAAGGGAGGTCCAAGAGTACCAACGACCTAAAAAATCTGTTTATGGCTCCCTCAGTACCCGTCACTATGTGGGTCAAAATGTAAGTCTTCATATAACTGCTACTGATATTGCGTGAATTCGCCTACTACGAAGGCATTTTCACACTGTGAAGTGGAAATACGTATTTAGAAAAGCTGTACTTGAAGGAAGCTGTTCTTGTAGGAACTAGCCAAACCTTCTTGTTCTTGTGGTGATAGACTGCATGCTATTCCAACCTTTGTGGAGGCAGCATGGGTTGATTTTTGTGTTCCATGATTAATGAATAGTAATTTTTATCTGTCATATAATATTATTTCTGTTTTTAGATTTTTATTGTGACTCGATATATGACAGATGCGATATATGACATGATGATAATGATAATACTAAATACTGCTTTTACTAACGTCACCCTAGGCCGTAAACTAATTGAGTTTTAACGAAAATCAATAACCAACCCTAATGTGCTCAGGGCCCCTAATAGGTTAAAGACGGCCGCGGCCCTGGCAATAACTAATATTTCATGTTGTAGATCCTCGATGTCGCACAGCAGTGTTGGATCACGCAAGAGTGTCGGAGGTGCGAAATTGTATCCAGATATTAATTTGCCTGAAGTTTCGGAAATTGAGTTAGTATTTATTATTCATTGCATGATAAAACCAATAAAATTCAAAATTCAAAGTCATTTATTCATTTGGTTTTTACAAACACTAGAAACGTCATTATGAAAGAGTGAAGGGACTCTACCGAGTGTTCGGAAAGGCTACAGACTGAGAAGAACACTCAATGTTGATCAGATACAGTTTACTGATCGACATTGTATAGGTATTTTTTTAAAAGTGACTAGACATCTGACTTCGACTTGCGTAATGGAAAGCAAGAGGAGGTCCAAGAGGCTGACGACTGTAAAAACCGAGTCTTTTCGTTTACCCCAGCAACTGCCACTATGCCGGACAAAGGTGCTTTTCACGCATCTTAAAGGACATATATAGGATAGAGAGAACATATGGGCTGGTAAAGCATTCCACTTGTCGATTGTTTTACAAAGAAACGACATTCGGAACCTTTTAGTCCGACTGCCGATTCCGTCGACAAAATGCGGATGCTTTCCCCGACCTGTGCGGGTATTACGGGTGTGAATAGATGAGGTAGGAACAAGGCTTAAGAGCTCCTCGAAACATTCTCCGGTAGGCGATAGAGGACACACAAAGTCGCCATGTCTCTGAGTAATTGCAGGGGCTCCAGAGTACGCGTGCCCTTGTATTATTTATAATTCGGACAGCTCGCCGTTGCAATAATTCTAGGGCATCCAGAAGATACTAGCCGCCAGGCAGAGCCATCCCAAAGTTGTGAACAGTACTTGAGCCTTATAAAGTAGCAGGCGTAGCTCTGGCGCAAAGAACCGCCGCACCTTGGGAGGTGGTCTTAATGGCCCGCTCGATGTAGGGACCACATCGAGCGGGTAATTCAGGTTGCTGCGAAGGGACATTCCTAAAATGTCCAGTCTGTCCGAAGTACCAAGGGAGATGTTACAAAAAGAAGGAATACGGGGGATTTTTACTTTTGTTTTGTTAATGGTTTAGCATTTAACTCGGCACTGTTATAATTTTTTGAGACTCGACATTTCACTTCGACTTGCCTGAAGTCCAAGAGCATTCGATAAGTGGAATGCTTTTTAATAAAGCGGCGGAAATACTTCTAGTAAAGTTCCGGAGTCTTGTTGGGAACACATAAAAATCACGTTTCACACCTTCAATTTGTCTTGCATATATTTACTATATTTATAAGCTGGCCTAGTTGGAACCGGCAAGCTGATCCTTTTAAGCTTATCCTGAAACGCGATTAATTCACTTCACGGTCTGTACACTTGAAAGTGGTGGTAGTACCCCGGATAGGCAAACTGGGAACAAGACTGTTACCAACTATTATTGATGTTATTTTTTCAGACAAGACATGCCTCCCAATTTTCCATGTACTATAGAAGCTCCAAAGAACTGTAGTGAAACCCAAAGACGTCGTTGGCTTAACCGTTATATCCGTCTAATGCAGCCCGCTATTTCACATCGAAGTAAATCCTCTGTTGTGTAGCATAACGGCTACATAGTGATGGCGACTGTGGCAGCCGTAAATTGATGCGTTTTTTTTCAGTCATCGGCACTCTTAGACCTCCATAATGCTTACCATCAGGCAGGCCGAGGTCAGATGTTGAGTCACAATAATAAAAAAATGAGTTTATTAAGTTTCTTACATTATATTAATTTTGATTGCGTCAGATATTTTTACATTATACTTTTTATATAAATTTTGTTGCATCATCTATGTTTTGTATTTTTTTGTAACTTTGGTTGTATTTTATATATATATATCTTTTATAATATATATTATAATGTTTGTTGCGTTATATATTTTTTACAATATTTAAATTTTGTTGCATTATATATTTTTTACATTAAATAAATATAATTTATACGTTTTTTTATTGCATTATTATATTTTTTATTACAATAATTAGTAATTAAATCCCTTTTGATTATTAGATATTGTAGTTTATTTTCTCTATATAACAGAAATCTGAATTTAGTCGGATGGATTTAGCATATTATAATAGAAAAAATGATTGACAACATGGGTTTGCTTTTTTTTGTTAGATCATAACTTTACAAATAGCATAACCAAGTTTCGGCGCGGATGCGGTGTCAGGAAAACTGTCAAACTTTGTCGAAAAGGTTTATCGTCAACTGCATCTGTCGGAAAAAGTGTTTCAGTATGAAAAATGTGAAAAGACGAGTCGAAAGAGCTTTGTTGAGCCCCAAAACAGTTTTATATATTAATTACTATTATTTAATGAAAACAGCTTACCATGACTTGACTGATGGTGGATAAACGGAGGTCTAAGAGTGCCGACGATTTAAAAACCGTTTCATTGTACGGTTGCTTCAGTCGCTGTCACTACGCCGGCTAAAGAATCATTCATAAAAATAGATGAAAATTCAATATACTCGTATAACATGCATGAAATTTTAATTATCAACGTCATAGATGAGACTTGTTCTATTTTGATGCTTCCAATCTATCCGTCACAAACCATTAATACGTGATTAGATGGTACTCAGAAGTGACATGCACCTGTCATAAGCAGCCCTATTATATAGGGTTGCCACATTCCTTTAATGTGACGCGATATAGGACCTGACTTGCCTGATTATAATCAAGAGGATACCCAAAAGCGCTTAAAATGCTATTTTTTTTGTGGCTCTACATCTACTTCGCGGGACTTAGTAGCGTTTCTGTTTCAGCTTTAAAGTTGCCAGTTCCATCTAGGCTTAACAGCTAGATGCAGCTTAACATCAGGCGGGGTGTTGTAAAATTAATAAAAAATAGAACCGTTCATGTGTGGTGTACTCGTATTTTTAAATTTAATAGCAATATACTAACACTAGTTGGTAAGGTTCGACAAAAACAAAACGAAATATCTGGTAGCGGTAGTAATCTGCAAAAAAATTGTTTAATTCCATAATCAATGTTCGCGCAAAATCTAAGTAAAAAACAAAAAATTGTTTATATAAGTTTACTATTTCCAAATCACGTGCCAACCCTACTACCACTATCGCACATAAGGGCACATGTCTCGACAACATAGCCTGACATAGTAATTGCTATCAAGCACTTGTAGAAATATATAATCGACAGTTCAACTAATAATGCTCCAATTCTCAACTCAACGCAAACTGACACGCCTAGATTCACACAGGGAAAGGCAGAGACGATTTTATTCAATCAATCAATCAAATTGTCACGCCTTTTTCCTACAGGGATAGGCAGAGACAATGGAGCACCACTTACCACCAACCTTACACAACTCCCTTGCTTCCTTCACATACACAATTCTCTTCATACAGGCTCTGTGGTTATGGGCACTAGGCAACCTAGCTTTCTTGAGGATATCTCCGATTTCGTTGGAAAACACCCTCCTGTATTATTTATTTATTTATTTCTTGCCGTACTATGGTGCACGCAGGCGGACTTAATGCTAGTTAGTATTATTTATGTATTAAAAATCTTTATTGCATAAAACCTAAAATTAAGCGAGGCCTTAGGAAGAATCTACCAGCTACCCAACTAACCTTTGTTATTGTGAATTGAGACGGTTTTTATCAGTCGTTGGCACTCTTGGACCTCGATCATGCTTACCATCAGGCAAGTCGATGTCACAATTAAAAAAAAATTACGACAAGCCTTAGTTATAGTTTTCTAGATTGAGAACCATACTCACTTTTAGTAGGTCAATCTTGAAAGTAAAGCGGAACATAGTTTTTTTTAAATTTAGGAAATCCTATCATTGGATACGAAAGCTCTTTTCGACACTAATGAAAGACTTTTCCCATGGGAAATTAGTATTTTGTTTTCCAATAATTAAATTACATGAGACAACGTTATAGACTTTGGGATTGATGACACAGCCTTCAATTTGAAGCAAAAATATTTAAAATTTTATTACTTATATTTTTTTAGAATAGGCCTTAGATACGGAAGATCTTTCATGATTTTTGTAAGAAAATTGCGTAGGCGTAACCAATGCTTAATGCCTGTCGTAAAAGTCGAGTAAAGCTCAACTTTGAAGACAGTGAATATAAGAATTAAACTTTCATGTACTCGTATTAACTTGATTCAAATTTGATACCCATTACTGCAATTATTAAAGAATTATGAATATGAAGAAAGCAAGAGTTGCGTCAGAATAGAGGAAAGCGGAAAATTGTCTCCGTCTATTCCTAACCTTTCTTAGAAATATACTCCTTAGGCTTAAAATTCGATTTGTAATTTTTATTTTTAACATGAATGTTAGTCTGCAAGCAGTACATCTATCTGCTATGCTGTCTATTGTACACACAGTAATAGAAATATCCATATTAAACAGGTTTCTGTGTAGCAGTAGGTATTTGTAATCTCTATGACACTGCAGCGCGGAAGCTAAGAAACTTCATCCTATAGTATGCTATGATTTTTTTAATATCTGGACTCCACTAACAAATTTCCAGATAAGTTCGAAGCGGAATACCTATTTTGATTAAATTATATTTTAGGTTAATTGAATTAAAAATACGTCATAATTTGTACATACTCGTAGATATTAGTGAAATACCATAGATAGTTGGAAGACGCATGAAATACTCAAGATATTGCGCGCTCCAAGCAACATTGCAGAGGTGTCATGCTGCAATTTGATATATAGGGAATGTTCACTACATAACTATTATATGTAATTAATATGTGAAAAGGTGCTATTAATATCGTTTTATTACTCATACATTACGTTATTTATGTAATCTTATCTCTCTGTATTAAATACGTCTGCTTGAGTCTATCGCATTAAATTTTAAACATTGAACTTTGAAGTCTTAGTGATTGATTAGAGGTATTTTGGAATAATCTTTTGGTTTTATTAATACAGTCATCTTTATATTTATAAAGTGTGAAGTGACTTAGTCGTGTTTTGGTATAACATTGAAAGTTAAAGTTAACAGATCTAATTAGGCCAGCATAGTGGATGCGACTTTTTGGTAATTAACTGTTGTAGCTGTGACCACTATTCATATACCCACTTCAGCTTAACATCAGTTTGAATAGGAGAGAGAAAACCGTAGCAACCGTGGTGTCGTGGTAGTAAAATGGTCATGAAAAACTGAAAGTCCTCAGATTAAAACCACTTGTTAGTACCAGTGTATCTTTGATGTAATTTGGTCGTCCTGTTTCTATGAAATACTTTTAGCAGCGTAAAAAAGTAAAAAAAAGTTTTTCGTGTAAAAAAGTACACGAAATGAAAAAAAATACCTTCTTCTCTGTTCTGTGGAAAGGTATAAACAAATATTAAAAAAAACAAAACTAGAATAATCTCCACAATTTAAAAAAGTTAAATAATTATTGATTATAAGTTACCTTGTCCGAGTTCTGAACAGATTATCAGGTAATCAGAGTAGACACTTCAAAGCTTCTATGTGTGTTCAGTGAGCAAGCACTGATGACGGCCCACTGCATCACCTCAAAGTAAATACAAAATATCCTCTATAGCGCTTTATTAAATATAAATATTTTGAAATATTTTTTCCTAAAACCCAAATATATGTGCTATTTATTACTTAGTTAACTAGGTCGATAACTATGTACCTACTTATAAATATTTTTGCCTCAAAACATAATTCATATTTTCTTTTGCCTAAGAAAATATATTACCTATAAATAATAACTCTCTATATTTTAGTCTACCAGTATTAGTTTTAAAATTTTATCTAGTTTCATGATCGCATACAATGTATTGCATCACCTTTCATGTCTTAAATATTAAAGAAAATGGGGAAATAAAAGAAAAGTCTCATTATCTTCCTTTTTAAAGAAATTTGAACTTATAACTGCATTTTTTTTATTGGGGCTCGACATTATGATGTTAAACAGTAGTAGGTATAATCTATAAATCGACGCGACTGCAAGTAGCACTCATTTACGTAGCGATACTCATCAAGTAGCGATGCGTGAAAAAGCAAACACCTTTGGCCGGCAAAGTGACGGCGACTGAGGCAGCTGTGAACAAACTCGGTTTTTCCAGTCGTCGTCACTCTTGGACCTCCTCTTGCTTATCATCAGGCGGATCGAGGTCAGATGTCGTGTGACAATGAAAAAAAGACCCGGAACATATATCTGCCTTTTTTTATTAACAAAGATTTGTAATATGTAATGTAATTATTAAATATGTCTAATAAGTGCCGTGAACCAACCGGAAATTGAACCCGGGACATAGGCGTACCGAACCTGGTGTGTTGAAAAGCCACGCGGGTCGTCAAAACATTTACCTTAGAATTTTAAATAGAAGTAGGTACGATAAATTCCTATTGTTATTTAGTATAAAATATTTTTATATATATACTAAACTACTAAGGTATTATAGAAATAAGTCGACCAAAGCACCTATATTAAAGATGTATCTATGATATACGTGCTATAAGATGTATTTGGACCGCCAAATGATTTAGTAAGGTTACGTGATTATTGCCTTACGATTGTATACGAATTATTGTAATATAGAGTAATACACTCGAATCAGCACTCATGGACCTCTTCTTGCTTACCATCAGGCGGGTCGAGGTCAGATGTCAAGACACAATAAAAAAATACAACAATTTAGATTATTAAAGTTAATTTTGTGATACCAAAATAGAAACAAGGAAATTAATGAACGATACCGGATTTCAGCATTCTGATTTGATTTCCATTCAATGTTGATACATTAACGAATTGTTTACCTGTCATAATTTCGAACCTAATTAGTATGTGATGAAATGTATGACCCGAAGCACAAATAATGCAAATTTAATAATTCATTTAGTAGTCTAGGACTAACTTATAATAGATTGTCTGCTATCTGTTATTATATATTATAGCACACAACGGTGTAGACACATAGCATATTATAAAACCAGAATAAAGTAGAATTGGCGGCCTTTATTACATTTTGCAACTTTATTTATTTTTATATATACTCTTTATCGTACAAAATAAGGAACATAGGCGAGCTTAATGCTGGGTGCAAACTATTTTTTTTAAGATTCAATATTATTTTTAAATGATATTTGTTATAAAAAATATAAGCAATACATACACATACATTAGGCAACATATACACAAATATACAGATACGCGAATATACAGATACAAATATATCCAGAAACGCGACTAAGTCACGTCACGGTCTGTACACTTGAAAATGGTGGCACTACCCTGGGTCAGCAGACTAAACTAATTACCACCAACTGTCTGTCTAAGACACTTTGAAACAATATTTAATCAGAGACATACTCGTATTTTAGACGACAGGCGTGGCCACTAGGTTAGCACACCAGTTTGTTACGCGTAAAGTCCCGGGTTTGATTCCCAGTTAGAGCAATTATTTGCTTCATAACTTTTATTTGTAATATTTAATAATTAAATATTGCAAATATTTGTTAATAAAAAAAGAGGGATATAAAGAGTGGTAGGCAGTGGTACCCAGTCTGTCTGGGGTAGTACCACTACTTACAAAAATACAGACCGTGAAGTGATTTAGTTGGTTTTCTGGATCAGCTTGTAAGTTGCCGGTTCCAACTAGGCCGGCATAGTGGACATGACTGTTACTTATAGTTATTGAACTTCCATTCATGGACCGCACTCCAACTTAACATCAGGCGGGGTGCTGTCATTTGTTAAGTCACAATAAGAAAAAAAATATATTAATTCGCAACGCATAAAATTACCTTGCACTTGCACAAACAAGGCTGCTGTCTGCATTCTTACTCGTCTATTACGCAATATTACCAATATGACTTTGTGTGCATTTTTATCAAACCAGTTATCAAGGTGATATTGTGATTCTACATTCAGTTCGCATCGAACGGTATCACTAATTGACGTCCGTCGATATTTATAAATTAATTTAAAGTTGTAAAATGTCAATAACACAGATGTCGATCGAAAAGGAATATGTGAAGAATAAACAAATAAAACCAAGTGATATAGAATTACTTCGGGAATGGTTAAAGGGACAACCTCATTTGCCACAGAATGTGACAGGTACATAAAATTTAGAAGGGTAAATAAGTGTTCATACAATGCATTGCTTATTGCTGCCTGGCGATTCTGCCATGATTCCTTTAAGTGTGTAAATAAACCGACAACATCGTCTTTGTCCATTGCCTGCTGGTATTTGTTTGCCATCACGGTGGCCACGAGAACTTTTCATTTGTGACTCGACATACCACTTCGCTTGATGTTAAGCTGGAGCGCGGTCCATGAATGCAGTTACATTTACTAGCCGGCCTAGTTCGAACCAGCAAATTACAAGCTGGTCCCGAAACGCGACTAAGTCATTTCATGGTTTGTATACTACCCTGGATCGGCAGACTGGGCACCACTGCTTACCACTCTTTGATAGCCCCCTAGGCCCGGAGCAAATATCGGTCTTTTTTATTAACAAATATTCGTTAATATTAATAAATATTACAAATAAAAGCTATGATACAATTGTTTGCTTCGCCCGGGAATCAAACACGATACTTTCGATCGAATAAAATATGCCAAATAACGCGTTAAGACCCGTTTTCTTATATTTTAAAAATGAATTTAAATAAGTTTCATAACTAATTCAATGTAAATTATTTTAAGCATAAATATAAAATAATTTACATTAAATTAATTATAGAATAGATGTCCTGCTTAAGAGCAGTGTTAATAATTACCTAGAAATATGAGGCATTCGAATGCGAACACCTATGTTCGTTTAATCGTATTCACACAGAAACAATTTATTATATTTGAATACTTTTGCTGGCACATCACTAGTTTAGGGAAAACTTCGACTTGTTCTTGTGTAAAATGGGGGACACTTTCACACCAATTGAACTCATAATTTGCTGAACGTGATACGCTAAATGCATTTATTATCATATTTCTTATTAACAATAATGTGCCAATTTAATTTAACACTAATATCACAATAGAGTAGCGTGATATATTTTTATTCTCTGATAATATGATGCTAATTATAGGTATAGGCTATCGCATATCGTCTTAAAACATTGGCACCAACGAAAGATTCCCAGAGAATTCAATTTATTTACATTTCATACCAACCAACTTTATTTATGTGTTTATATGTTTATACTCAACGTGCTTGTTTCATAGAAACATATATACATATATTATATATGTACATATATTAATCAAATACATCGGAACCGGCAAGTGGTTTTAAACCGGGAACTTGGTTTTCGTGATACTATACCAAGTTCACATTAACTACAATTACACTTGGTTCCAATATCTAAAATGACAGATCATTTTTGATACGAACAGTTAAAATATCTACCAGCCACAGGTCGAAACCGTTATTAGCATAAAACCAAAACCCAACTATTAGCATAAAGTATGAAAAAGAGTAATTTTGTTTAAACGTCTCATGAATTGTGATGTGAACAACAAATATGTAGTTGCTGTTACCGATGACGGATAATTTATTATAGAAACCGGGCATTCATGAATATATCTATGCATTATAGATACAAGTAATTGCTTGCTTTACCAGGCCATTCTCTCCATACTATAGAGCGAAGCGTGAAAAAGTACCTTTGGCTGGCATAGTCACAGCGACTGAGGCAACAGTGAGATGAAACGTTTTTTCAGACATTTTTCAGACAGGGCTCTTAGAGAGACATTTTTTTAGCCTAAGAGGTCAAAATCACTATCAGGAAAGTCGTGAACAAATTTCACGTCTTAATAAAAAATACAACAAAACATCGTCTATACAATGGTGTCGATTCTCTTGGCACATTCACTAACTTATCCTAAATTTTAAGCTTGTCAATTTTAAGTTCTTTTTAGAGAAATCGCAATTCTGTTGTCGAAAATGAATTAAACATAAGAAATGTCTATATTTTAGGATGACATGCCTAAATTATTGCCAACGTAAAATTTATATTTTTGAAAAATAATATGAAGTAATAAGAAAGTCATATAATTAATATTAATAAATAAGTAATAATGTACCATATAGAATGTTGTAATGGTTTGAGTAAATAAAAACTTGATTTCACGTTAATAAAAATAGAAAAAACTTTGTACTTTTGTAATAGTAACACAATTAATTTCCGAACGCATCTTGTTGGATAGATGAGTTTTGGCGGTAATTACAGGAGACAGATTTTAATTATTTGTAATACTTGTGTTTCATGAATTTATTTGTATAATGATGGTGAAATAGTTATTAAGTAAATGTTATACAGTATAATGACAAGTAATCTAATCCTGTGATACGTGTTTTTTTATGTTCCCTCCCAGACTTCTTCAGATAAACTTTAAAATCGAAATAATTTAAGTTACCGGTTCCAACTAGGCCAGCATAGAGGATTCGACTACTACTTTCAGTTATTTAAAAGTAGTAGCAGTCACCCCCATTCATAGATCGCACTCCAGTTTAATATCAGATTGAATGATGTCGTATGGCGAGCTACTATAAATAAAAATACACAAATCACCTTATTTTACCTTTCGGCATTTTCAGTTAGAGCATTAACCACATAAATACTCATATTTCTTATTAAGAATTAAATTTTTTAGGTTAAACGGGACCTAAAATGGTGTCGTCTAATCTTAAACAAAATTAGTTTAACGTTTCTAATTTGACACCTAAAATTGGTACAACAGAATAGGAAAACAGCCTAAAATTCTAAGTTAAATAACTAAACTAACTTTTAGGCCTGTCAAAGCTTTGACAGCTCTAAATTAAGACTAATATGGGACACTATCGCTACACTGCCCGCCCCGCAGCCGGAAAACAGGAAATAGCCGATATGAGAGAGTCTGTCGTAGCGGAGCTGAACCGGGTTCTTGATTGTATTACCCATTGGGGTGACGAGAACCTGGTTCAGTTCAACGCAGACAAGACTCAGGTATGCGCGTTCTCGACGAAAAAATCCCCGTTTATCCCCCTTCCTTCTCTTCGTAACATTTCCCTTGGTACTTCGGACAGACTGGATATCTTAGGGATGCCCCTTCGCAGCGATCTGAATCACAGGGATCACGTTGAGCGGGCTATTAAGACCACCTCCCGCAAACTTGGCATCCTGAACAAGGTGCGGCGGTTCTTCGCGCCAGAGCTTCGCCTACTTTTATACAAGGCACAAATTCGCTCTTGCGCGGAGTACTGTTCGCATCTTTGGGATGGCTCTCTGGATTCATTGCAGCGCCGAGCTGTCCGAATCATAGGAGATTTAGAGGTTACGCGAACTCTGGAGCCTCTGCAAATACGCAGAGACATGGCGGCTCTATGCGTCCTCTATCGCCTATACCACGGAGAATGTTCCGAGGAGCTCTTTAACCTTGTTCCTATCTCGTCTTTTCACACCCGTTACACCCGCACTGGTCGGGGGAAGCATTCACATTTTGTCGACAGAATCGGTAGTCGAACTAAAAAGTTCGGTGCATCTTTTCTTTGTAGAACAATCGACAAGTGGAATGCTTTGCCAGCCCATGTGTTTTCTCCCTCCTATAACCTTGGATCCTTCAAGCGATGCGTGAAGAAGCACCTTTGGCCGGCATAGTGACGGCGGCTGAGACAGCCGTGTACTGACTCGGTTGTTTCAATCGTCTGCACTTTTGGATCTCCTC
Source organism: Tinea trinotella (assembly GCA_905220615.1). Taxonomy (NCBI): domain Eukaryota; kingdom Metazoa; phylum Arthropoda; class Insecta; order Lepidoptera; family Tineidae; genus Tinea; species Tinea trinotella. The sequence goes on from HG992310.1 coordinate 7,842,502, forward strand.
TTGCTTATCATCAGGCAGGTCGATGTCAGATGTCGAGTCACAATAAAAAAAAAAAAAAAAAAAAAAAAAAAACACACAGAATAGCGAAAGTCCTTTGACAGGTCTAAATTATTTTTAGGAGGATTTTAGGATAATCGTGTGCCAAGAGAATTGATACCACTATCAATTTAATTTTGGTAGTTACTAACTTTTAGGTACTATAATTCTTGATATTCCAGTTTATCAACGTTTTTAATTAGATACGATTAGGCATAGTTAGTTAAATATCTAGACTATTTCGTATGTTTTTTTATTAATTAACCATCCGGTCACGTTTAATTTAGCGTTACCGAGTGGCAATTGTTTACTTAAAGTTAAAACAATTGGACATAATCAATGTTTATATAAAGTAAAATAAAATATATGTTTAATTTAAGGTTGAAAGAAACCATTAATTAGATATTGGTTACAAAGTATGTGGTGCTATTTAATATAAAGGAAATTTTAAAAGATTCATAGCATTAATTTTTTTATATTTTATTGTTTCGTTTCATATTTTTTTAACATTTAATGATAAAAGAACATTGGAAGCAAGAAACAACATATTATTTTATTCAAACAAGACAAATGTCACGCCTTGATTCACAAAGGGATAGGCAGAGTCAATAGAGCGTCACTTTCCACGGTCAGGTCATGATACAAGTATTTCGCTTTTCTTACTACCATAATTCTTGTTCATACGATGCTAGCTGCGAACGGCGAACGGCGAACGGCGAATTTTTAATTATTGTACCTTGTCTGATGTTAAGTGGTGGTGAGTGATTGGAGACGACTGCTACTATAGCTAAATAAATGCAAGTAGGAGTCACATCCACCATGCCGGCCTAATTAGAACCGGCAATGTTCAAGCTTATCCCGAAACGCGACCGAATAATGACTCAGTGAAGTATCACTGTCTATATACTTAAAAATAGTGGTACAACCCTGGATCGGCAGACTGGGCCTATCTATGATCACCAGCCAAGGTACATAGTACAATTAAATAAAAATAACTGTTTCAGATCTAGATTTGTTGCTTGCATATCATAGCAGTGGATGTAGTAGTGAAGTTACAAAACAAATGATTGATTTGGCTTATACACTCAGGACGAAATTTCCTTTCTTTCAAAATAGAACTTTCAAAACTATTGAAGTCGCTTTGAATACATGGTAATCTTAAAAATATATAAATAGCAATCAAATAATCGCACCTAAATTCCCACAAGGATAGGCAAAGCACCAATTTTCACACATAGCTGAGCACCAATTTTCCTGACCCAGGTCTCGGATAGGTTTCTTCACATCCACAATTGCCTTCACATACGTGTATGTCTTACCATTATGAGCAATTTGCTTTTTGGTCAATTTTCCTTCATCCATCCTTTTTCTTTATGTCTTATTTATACAAGTGGTGGACGAGTATTTTATCACCTTATACATTTCTATAGCGTTATCATAGGAACAGAACTATAAAGTACATCAAACATAAGTAGTTTTAAACGATCGCCGTATTGGGCTAAGGTTTTAGCGTGTTATATTTGGGGCAATGGAATTAGATATGGTGTTATTATGGTTGAGTGGAATCAATCGTGATTCTAGTGAGTACACCGGAATCACGATTGACTCCTCAATCGGTCCTCAACATTGCAATTCTTCTATTTGTCCAATTATATAATCAATTATATAAATTGTTTTTAATAATTTTAATTAATTAAGTCTTATATTCTCGAGAAGAGTTTATCTCTAGTAGATAATTAAAATTGTTTTTTCATTGCCATATTAATTAATAAATATTATTACAAGATATATAAATATGATAATGCAATAATATATATTTGATTTAATATAGAACATATAAAATTTAATATTAGTTAAATAACTAAAATACATTATTAAAAGGAATCCCTTTAGGCAAGGTTCCGAAGATACTGGCAGCGTTCCCCCTTTGAATAGTTAGACTAATTCTTTGTCCGAGGTAGCTGCCAACTCTTCGGTCTCCTGTGATGTCGACTAACCTTTTTGATATTTCCTTAAAAAGCCTTAAAGCGCTAGGACCCCACGGACCAAGGGTCTCGACACCGAATGGGACAAAATCATACTCGGAGCCTAGACCCCTGTATTTGCACGCTTTAGCTTTTTCAGCCTCTTCACAAGCCGCACCAGCTCTGCTGTTGGTTCCATGTAGATGGGAAGGTGCCAGCGTGTCTAAACAGGTTGCATCCCATACCAGCACCCGGCCCATCTTCCATGGAATCAAACTCATACCATCCGGTCTCTTACCATCATCTCTTGCAATACCATTCGGCTCAAGTAGACTTGGCACGTTGACGGAGGCAAGAGACCGGCGTATGATATCGTTAAGTGCGGCATGTCTCGAGAACCGGCCTGCACTTTTTTGGCATGACAGTCCGTGATGTCCTAGCTTGTCGACATCACTGCCACAGGGACATTTATGAGGAGCGCAGACCGGAACCCCAAGCCGTAGACAGGTTGCGATTCGGAGCGTGTCAGGCTCAAGAAATGTTCCTGTATTTGACGAAGGGTACGCGTGAAGCCAGTAGCCGGCCTCATGCGTACCCACGGCCAAAAGCCTAGCACGCGCCGAACCTGTACTACTGCTCAAAAGATTGTCATAAGTCAATTTACAGTTTATGTCGTCCCAGCTCCTCTGTGAATTTGGAGAAATTGAAAAATTTTGACCTGGGCATGCAATTAAGAAAGCGTTTCTAGCTTCTTCCAAGGCAGCAATCTCAAAGTTTGAAGGGGTTGCCCTTAAAATTTTACCTATGAGATTTGCTGAACTATGGACAGAAGATAGAAAGGCAGGTAAAGCTACACTGGAAATTTTGCGAATCCCTAAACCACCATAACGGATGGGTAGGGATGCTTGGGTCCAAGATTGCTCGTTCAGCTGCATATTAAGAATTGATTCTAAACTAATTGTAAATAATTGGTACATTTAAAGACATACTTTTGTTTTTAGGTTTAAGTAATTGTTTTTTTTTGTCTCAATAATTCGTAAATATTATTATAAGATATTAATAAATATGATAATGTAATAATAATCTGTTTTATAGTGGAAGATTTTATTTTTTAGGTTAATTTCACCTCTACCAGGAAAATCTTTGAGTGGTAATCGAATTGTTATTGCACATTTATTGGATAATGATTTGAAAAACTTTAATCACATGGATACGGCGAGGTAATAAATATTTATAGATTTTACTTAACAATCAATCAATCACGTCATTTTTCCACAGGGACAGGCAGAGACAATAGAGCAAAGTATAATATTCACTAAAGTCACAGTATATAAGGGATAATAATGTTGAAATGTGAAGTAGTAGCAAGCCGCAAACACATTTGATCCCTGGGAATTTCCTTATACAAACAGGCTCAGGAGGGTGTTTTCTGACCAAATCGGAGACATCCTCAAGAAAGCTAGGTTGCTTAGTGCCCATAACCCTAGAGCTTGTATGAAGAGAATTGTGAATCTAAAGGAAGCGATAGAGTTGCGTCAGAATCGTGGCAAGTGGCGCTCCCTTGTCTCTGCCTATCCCCGTTGAAAAAATGCATGACAATTTGATTTACTTATTGACTTTTCTTATGATGTTTTCCTATCACCGTACGAGAGTTTTCCTGTAAGAGAGTTTGTACAATGTACAACTGGTACTCTTTTAACAGAGCCGAAAAGTGTAGTATTTAAATAACACGTTAAGATTCGTTTTAATGAATTCTTAATAAACTAAGCCAAATAATAAAACGTAAAATTAATTTCAGATCATTTTTAATGGTAACAGATCTATGGCAATACGAAGAAGGAACAATAGATGGGGCAGCGATAGTTGTTGATATGAGTGGTGTTACCTGGTCTCTTATTACTAAAACAGAACTTATGATATCACATCAATTCTTCTATTATGTCCAAGTATGTTTTTACAAGGCTATGTTTTCTACCCTTTTTATTACCATAGGTTCTTTAAAGTGAAAAAGCACCTCAGGCCGATTCAGTCGTCGACTTTCTTTGGGTTCTTCTTACTTACCATCAGGCAAGACAGATTTCGCGTCACGTTGAAGAGTTGTAGATAGGCAGTAAGGATGTTATGAAGCTCCGTAACCGTAACTGAAACTATCAGATGTCCAAAATAGGCAGTGTTTGGTCTTGCCTAGCAACCTACCGATTTAAGTACTTACTAATAAAGCTTTATTTGTAAGGCAGGCACTAACTAATCTAATCTAATCAATTAACCTATTAGATTAATTGATTAGATTAGATAAGACAATTAGATTAATTGATTGCATAAAGAATGAAATTAAAAATAGTTTCCTAAATCATTCTTCATTTTTAATAGTTGTCCTATTTAATAGTTATTTTTAATAGTTGTCCAAAGCTGGTACCGGTTTGTAAAGATATATTGGTACCGGCAAACTGTTTTGAACTGGGGGCTTTGCGTGACCATTGCATTACCACTACACCACAGTCCCCTTAAAATTGTTTATGTATAATTTTATGAGTAGTTTTTTTGAAGTAATCACTTATTTTTTTTAGGAAGCAATGTTTTTAAGAATCAAAGAGTTTCATTTTATCAACGCACCAGCATTTGCGGATACATTATACAATATTTACAAACAATTTGTTAAAAAAGAATTGTTAGTCAACGTTCATATTCATAAGGTTGGGTCTGATACTTTAGAAAAATATGTACCTATATCTGCATTACCTAAGGAATTAGGAGGAGACTGCAAAGACGTTATAACTCTTAGAGGTAAAATTGTACTTATATCATATACAAGTTGTATTTGAAGTGGTAGATGAAAAAAGATTGACGAGATTTACATAAGAGGTAAGTGGAAAGCTAAAACGGGGACAACTCAGAAGATCTTCTTGATCAAATCAGAGCCATGGGTGCTTTTAGTACCTTCTAGACTTAAGACACCTGACTAACACAACTCACGAATATTGTGTTTAAAAGGATGGATGAAAAAAGATTGACAAGCCGAGATTGTTCTCCCCAGGAGATTGTTCCTTGATCAATCTGCAGGTATCTTCTTAATAGAATTAACATACCAGGACCTGGATGTTTTACCAGTACTCAAATATTACAAAACATTAAATATTAGTTTAAAAATATTAAATTCCCAATAATATTTAAGGTTACAATAAGAATTTTAATTAAGACTAAGATTCAAGAGTTTATTTATGCCTTCTATTCTAAGTTTTATACTTATTATCCTTAACTCAGAGGTTCTTTGCCAAAGCTTTTATTACTTCATCTCAGCTCACAAAATAGCATAAATACATTATCTTTCTATCACATCTTAGTGACAATGTTAGGCTCGGGACAGTCACAGACAGTCAAATAAGCAATGCCTTCACTTCGTTGTTTAGTGTCACTGAAGTTGTAGTTATGAACAAAAATCATGAACATTCTCATACACGTGCTCTTCTTAAAACATCCCTGATACACTTTACCTCCACGGCAACTCCAGCAATACCTTGACTGCGTTGTTATTTTACACTTTAATTTACAGATGAAATGATACACAAAATTAAATCAAATGAGCAGTATTTTATTGAGGAAGCCAAGAAGAGAGTAGACGAAACAAAGCGTCCAGCAAACTCACGATACAACCTGGACGAAATTCCTGGAACATTTAAAACGCTTGAAATTGATTAAATTATACTAAATATGTTTTTATGTTTATTTGCCATACTTAATACTTACTAACACAATTAAAAAAGAAAAAATGTTCAGTATAAAGTATGTTTTTAAGCTGTAACTTATGTGTATTATATTACTAATAATATATACTTTGACAGACAGTGATTTCGAGTTCTTTATCTTTTTTCTCGATAGAACCTTTTCGAAGTCATAGTAATGGGTGTAAGAGACATACATAATCAAACTGGCCACGGAAAAAGTTTTCAAAGCTAAATAAATTGTTGTCATGGTAAGCATAGATAACATATCTGTCAAAATAGGCAGATTTCGTTTTGGATTTTCTTAAAAAAAGCGTGTTGAACGAGAATTATTTTCGAAGAGAGTTATATTAATTTTATGATTTTGAAATAACTATGTCGTTTAGAGTATTCCTCAACAAAATAGAGAAGATTGTCTCTAATCAAAAGTTGCTTAATGTTACACTGATGATAATAGTTGCACGAAGGGGGAGCGTTTAATCAAACTTGCAAGTCCAAGGATTTACAGTAATGCAGACATGTGTAGATCATAAGAGTTGCTAAATCTTATATAGTTCGAAAGTGGGGATTAACTGCATATCTCTAACTTATAAGAGGAGAACGTTATGGTTTATTATGAACCTTAATGCCAAGGTCAATGTTATTGTTAAGAAATGATTTTTTTATCAAGAGATGGATTTTTTAAGAAAAGCGATGAAAAAGCTCCTTTGACTGGCATAGTGACAGGGCAACCGTAAACTGAACCAGAATTTTTAGTCGTCACCTTTCCTTGCTTACCCTTATTTATTTCAATAAAATCAAACAAATTTCATGCCTCGATTCCCAAAGAATTATTGAGAGCCACTTTCCACGATCATGATACAAGTACTTACGAGTATCTCGCTTTTCTCACATCTATAATTTCTCATCTATACTAGCTTTATGGCTATGTGGACGGAAGATTTATTTTATTGTATCTCAACATATTTTTTATTGTACCTTGCCTGAAGTTAAGCTGTAGTGCAATGTGGAGGTAATAAAGGTGCTTCTACAGTTAAATAACTGCAAGTAGCAGTCACATATTTAATCTAAATATTATAAATAAAAGCTATGAAGCAAATCTTTACTTGCTCCGAAAGGAAATCGAACCCGGACTTAACGAGGTGTTCTAAAAAATGCGCCACTCCTTTCGTCTCATTACTGATGAAACTATTTAATAATTCTAAAATTATTAAAGTTTTAACTATCGTGAAGCTTTAGGATAGAGGCTCTTCTAAAAATATATTATATTTATTTATTTATTAAAAGGTACACTTACAGCATAACATATACATCAATGGTAACTTAATATTATTATAGATTAAAATGGGTACATATGTCTGCCAATTACAAGTATAAACAACATTTGTACGAAAATATAAATATATATATTATAATAAGATATATTTTTAACCCCCGACCCAAAAAGAGGGGTGTTATAAGTTTGACTTGTCTGTGTATCTGTGTATCTGTGTATCTGTGTATCTGTGGCTCTGTGTATCTGTGTGTCTGTCTGTGGCATCGTAGCTCCTAAACGAATGGACCGATTACGATGCGGTTTGTTTCATTTGAAAGCTGACGTGATCGAGATGGTTCTTAGCTACAATTGATGAAGATCTGATCAGGGGTTTCAAGGTCATCAGCTCGATTTGTTAGCTGCGGTAGCGATCTTAGACGCGCTGTTTAGAACGACAACCCTTGTACGTCGCTATGCGACGAAGATTGTTATTTTATGTCAAATAAATATGCCATTGTTAAAACACGTAAAAAATGTTATAATTTTTCCCTTAAAATATTCATATGGCGAGGTTGGTTTGCAGTTTAGATCGATTACCTTGATTGAATATTTTAGGGGAAAAATTATAACATTTTTTACGTGTTTTAACAATGGCATATTTATTTGACATAAAATAACAATCTTCGTCGCATAGCGACGTACAAGGGTTGGCATCCTAAACACGCATAAAGCTGGGAATACACGTCCGATATTGCTGAGCAAATTATTTACAAATCGGAAGTAGGAATCGGACGTCTATTTTATTTCTGTATTCTGTATGAAAACTGCACCTTCAGACAATCGGATCGGCCATAAAATCGTAAGCGCCTTGGCGTTGTTTCCGATTCTGACATCCGATCCGACTATCGGATCTGACGTGTATTAAGTATTCAAACAAATGTATGGCACGAGTGCTTTCCGATTGTCTGATCAGACAATCGGATCGGACTATCGGAGAGGAAAATCGAACTTGTATTCCCAGCCTTATAGGTATTTACTTTTAAACAAATCTGTGACATAACATTTGAAATAAAAACGTATACAAATACATGTGTGTTTTAACTGGTACCACTGAGCTACTCTGATGATGGAACTCGAAGGTAGGAGACGAAATCCTGGATGTGTTCAACTTTTTTTTGGTATACTAAGTTTGGACTTATTAGATTTGTCTTGAAGGTAGCAAACTAAGTGTAGAAAAGTTAGTGCGATAAAATAAAACATTCCGGATCTAAAAAATCTGATCATGGATCCTCTCAGATCAGCAAATCAACAAGAAATGGACCTATAGTGCTTTAACTAAAATTGTTACTCACTATGAACCATTAGCTGGACCGTTATCAAATTAAAGACCGAGAGTATCTGATGAGGCACCATCATGAATCCTCTCAGATCAGCAAATCAACAAGAGATAGAACTATAGTGCTTTAACTAAAATTGTTACTCACTAAGAGCATTTAGCTGGACCGTCATCAAATTGAAGACCGGGCAATCTGATGATGCACCATTATGAATCCTCTCAGATCAGCAAATTGATATCAATTGATCAGCAAAAAAAAGAGATAGAACTGTAGTGCTTTAGAATAAGCCTTTAGCTGGGCCGTTATCAAATTGAAGATCGGGAGTATCTGATCATGAATCCTCTCAGATCAGCAAATCAATAACAGATAATATCATAGTGTTTTAACTAAAATTGTTACTCTCTATGAGCCATTAGCTGGGCCATTATCAAATTGAAGACCTAGAGTAGTTATCTGATGATGCACCATTAGGATCCAAGGGATATTAAAGGGATATAACTATTGAGCCATGACTAATGTTGTTTATTACTATAAAGCTGATGATATGACCAAAGTGATTCCAGGCGTTTCGGGGGTTCCTTTAAAATTTTAATTTTGATTTTATTTACAAATTGATTTTAAAACAGACTTAGTTATGGTAAAAATTGTAGTCATTTATCATATTTCAAAGTTGCATTTGTGTAATTTACATGAATCTAATTCATGGCCATGTATTTTAATGCTTGTTTATACAAAACTGTTTTTAAAATTGTTTTGGAAACAAACACAACAATGAAATCCATATTTCCAGCATTGTAAAGCTTAGGGCTGACGCAGACTACATGGACGCGACGATAATATTTCCGGAAGCTGGTTTTGAAGTTCTGTATTGACTTTAAGTTGTCTTGGCATTCACTCTGTTTCTTTGTCTTAAAATTCAAAAGAATATATTAGAGGCAAAATATTTTTACATATTTAAGCCGTATTCGAACTATATTTTAAGAAAAAAAGAACGTGGCGAGTTGTCTGCAATGGTCACGATTACGCTTTTTCGGCGTATAATACGATAAAATAATGGCGATGGCGTAAAACCAGGTTACACGTAAAGTACCGGGTTGGATTCTCGGTCGGACCAAATATTTTACAGCTTTTATTTGTAATATTTAATAATTGGAATAAATATTACTAACTAATTTTGCTCCGAGTCTGGAAGTCAAAGAGTGTTAGGTAGTCTGCCGATCCGGGGTCGTGCCACCACTTACAAGTATACAGACCGTGAAGTGATTTAGTCGCGTTTTGGGATCAGCTTGTAAGTTGCCGGTTTTAATTAGCTGTATAAGTTATCTAGCTGTAGTAGAAGTCGCTTCCATTTATAGACCGCACTTTTTTATTATTGTGACTCGACATATGACAGCACCCCGCTTGATGTTAAGCCAAAGTGTGGTCCATGAATGAATGTCACTGCTACTACAATTCAATAACTGTGAGTAGCAAACACATCCACTATGCCGGCCTAGATGGAACCGGCAACTTACAAGCTGATCCCGAAACGTGACCAAATCACTTCACGGTCTGTATACTTGTAAGTGGTGGTACTACCCCGGATCGGCAGACTGGGTACCACTGCCTACCACTCTTTGATAACTAGACCCGAAGCAAGCGTCTCTTTTTTTATTAACAAATATTTGCAATATTTAATATTATTAAATATTACAAATAAAAGCTATGAAACAAATATTTGCTCCGACCGGGGATCGAACCCGGGACTTTACGCGCAACAAACCAGTCGCTAAACCGTTCGTCCACGCCTGTCGTCAAACTCCAGCTTAACAAAGAAGTGCTGCCATATGACGAGCCACAATAAAAAGATGTTTAGTTGTACGAACATATTACAGTATTAAAGGTCTAGTAAAAAAAACGATCTGATAAAATATCCAGTCCGACATAGGACATTTACAGGTCCGTTTTGTCGGACAGTTATTTAGCGAGTATATACATGTAGGAGCGAGTTCACATACATGAAGTATACTTATCATATACACAAACACACTATTCGATCATTGATTAAACAAAAGAGTTTTTATTTAATATTGATTTTGTTGCAACACTCCTTTTTTTATATTAAATTCCGATGCGTTATTTTTACTGTATCCTGTATCTTCAAGTAGCGACGAAAGCGTTAAAATCGATCCTGTAAATTCGAACCTTCTGTGTGAGTGTGCACTAGCATAGATTTTTTTCTATTAGGAATGACTCAGCAAAATTTGTATAAAAAAATAGAATAACTAAAATGGCATTTCAATGGAGATGCGTAAATACATAGATTAGTTTGAATAACAATCATACGTACTGGTTGTTCCTACAAAAAGGTAGACTTCATTCAACCTTGATACTGTATTTAAATATAATTACATGTGAGATCTATTTACATGAGATTGAGCAAAACTGTTGTACATATAGCGTGCGTTTGTTAACAATGGATTAGTATAGAATTTACGCTGTACGTAGTCGCATTACTCCTATTATAAGAAAAAAGCTTTAAAATGTCCCAGTTTCCTGTGCAAAAAGAATATGAAAAAAATCCTGAAATAAAACCAGAGGATATTGAAATATTTCGGCGATGGCTGAACACTCAACCTCATTTGCCGGCAGATAAAATTACAGGTATTGTTTAAAATATTTTAGATATAACGTATTGAAGCTCTACATCACACTGCCTGATGTTAATTTGAAGTTCGGTCCATGAATTGAGACGACTTCTACTACAGTTAAATAACTGTAAGTACCAGTCAAAACTATTATACTATGCCAGCCTTGTTTTTTATTTTTATTGTGACTTGACATATGACAGCACCCCGCTTGATGTTAAGCTGAAGTGTGGTCCACAAATAGATGTCACTGCTACTGCAATTCAATAACTATAAGTAGCAATCACATTCACTATGCCGGCCTAGTAGGAACCGAAACGCGACCAAGTCACTTCACGATCTGTATACTTATAAGTGGTGGTACTAACCCGGATCGGCAGACTGGGTACCACTGCCTACCACTCTTTGTAAAGAAATTCTCTAATAAGCAAACTCTTTTGAAAGAATTAATCCTTTTATCCATTTAGAATATTTTAGGCTTATTAATAAAATATTAAACGAATCGATATTTTTCGAACATAATTAGCTTTTACGTAGATATATAAAAGTAATTGTAATTTGTCATTTATTTAATTGAATTATAATGTATCTTGTATTATTGCAATTATATCTATTTAAAGTTAATAAATGGCCAATTAGTAGTTATTATTGCATGTATATAATTTATGATAATACGAACACAAAACATTCAGTTAAATGCCTCAAATTGCCATAACAATGTTTACTTTTCTATAGTTAATAATAAGTTGCGTGTAATATAATAAAATGGCATAGGAAAAAAGTAATTGGAATGACATTTCCGTATGTTTTTTTTTTTATAAGCTAATGTTTAATGTATTCTGGATAAACTATACTCTATTAGTTTATCCAGAATTTGTAATATTTATTAACATTAAATATTGCGAATATTTTCTAATAAGAAAAAGAGATGGATATTTGCTTCGGGTCTGGTTATCAAAGAGTGGTAGGCAGTGGCACCCAGTCTGCCGATCCGGGGTAGTACCACCACTGACAAGTATACAGACCGTGAAGTGATTGCTACTCACAGTTATTGAATTGTAGTAGCAGTGACATTCATTCATGGACCACACTTCGGCTTTACATCATGCAGGGTGCTGTCACATGTCGAGTCACAATAAATAAACTTATTACGAGTTTTGATATCTCATTAATGATAATATATCATGCTCTTGAAAGCATGATATATGAAAGCATTTAGAATTAATATATTTTTGAATCAAAATTATTTTTCATTGTACTTATATTTTTTAACACGCTTTTATTAGCTTGATTTGTATGTATGTAACTATGTAACGGAATCTTTCAAATCATTCTTGGAGCTCCTCTTGCTAACCATTTATTTACTTTTTAGTTCACATTGTCTTATAATCGTGTTTTTTTAGTTTTATTAACTACACTTTTATTTACTTATCAGAACTTTATTTCCTTGATGGGTTCTGATGGTAAGCAAGAGACTTCAAGAGCGACGACGACTAAAAACACCGATTAAGTTTGCGGTTACTTCAGTCACCGTCACTGTGCCTATAATTTAGGAGAAAATATAATAAATAAATTAAACAAATTTTATGCGGCTTACTATCGCGTTTATTTTGGTTTTGATTTTACAATTTTTTATTATTCCGACGTTTCGAGATCTTTGCAGCCATCGTGGTCACGGAGAGACCAAAATAAACGCGATAGTAAGCCGCATAAAATTTGTTTAATTCATTAATCAATGTTCGCGCAAAATCTAAGAAAATACTAAATATAATAAAATTATATTTGAGTATTCTCTATTTAACTTTATTTCTAATCGTCTCGTGAGTAGGACTCGTCGACGTCGTGAGACGTTTTTGAAAATTAACTATAAATTAATGTAAGAAGAAATTAGAGATTAGACGTATATGTCGAATAAGATTCAGAATTAAATTGTTATTGATTCTGTTTTAGATTTAGATTTAATTCTTGCATATCATTGTTGTGAGAGGAGCAGTGAGGTTTCGAAGCAAGTATTGGACTTGAATTACACACTCAAGTCAATGTTTACGTTCTTCCAAAATAGAGAGATAAACAAGAATGTGGAATTGGCTTTCAAAACATGGTAACGAATTACTTTTACTAATGTTACAACACAACTCACAACGCCTAAAGATTAACTATACTGTAAAAATATAAGAACTTTGTAACTCTGGGTGTGTATTTATAAATATATACGAATATATATACGAGTATTTGCTTTTAATATATACTAAATTAAAGTAATTTCTTCGAAAGTGGTAACTTTACGGGTACCTATAGTACCTATATTCAGTCAATGGTAAAATAGTAATGAGACTTGTTACTAATTGATTATTGAAGTTAAACCTTAACTCTTAAAAGTCTTTAATATTGAAGAAAAAAAGATAAAGAAATAAAAATAAAATTTACACTTGTTGAATTATAATTATAATTGTTAATATTATAATTTTCAGCGCCATGCTACCATTAGAAGGATCAACTCTTAAAGGAAATAGAATATTGTTTTGTCATATATTAGATGCGGATCCCAAAAATTTTGTTTACGTCGACATGATTCGTCAATTTACCATGGTCATAGATTTATGGCAATATCTGGAAGGCACATTCCCAGGCTTGGCCCTCATTATTGATATGCAGAACTTTACTATGGGACACATATCTCGCATAGATTTGGGTATTGCGCAACAAATATTTTATTATTTGCAGGTTTGTAGATAGGTTTACATTATTTAATTGTGGCTCCCAGCGACCAAAAACCTCCGTTTTAAAACAACTTGTAAAAATATTTTTTTATTGTAACTCGACATTTGACCTCGACCCGCCTGATGGTAAACAAGAAGAGGTCCAAGAGTGCCGACGACTACGAAAGTCTTCATGGCTGCCCCAGTCGCCGTCACTATGCCAGCCAGCCAATACGTACTTTGCCTGTCCTGTTTCTATAATACAAACTTAGTAAGTAGCTTAGTATAGACATGTAAAAAAAATTATATGTAAAAAAAATATAAAATGGAATAATATGTATAAAGTCTTTTGTAGATGAATTTTTAAATACTTATAATAGTAGGTATTTATTATGAAATAAAACAAATAGAATAGGAAGAAATATTTTAAACTTTCATTTGTTACAGGAAGCATTATTCGTAAAACTGAAAGAATTCCACTTTACGAATGCACCAAGTTTTATGGATAAAGTATTAATGATTTATAAACCTTTTATGAAGAAGCAACTTCTAGAGATGCTGCAGATTCATCAGAAAGGATCTGATACTGTCGATAAGGTTGTCGCTAAGTCTGTTCTACCAAAAGAAGTTGGTGGGCAACACTCTGATTGTCAAACATTAGGAGGTTTGTGTTTCACTAATATATCTATTTTTAACCAACAAATTAATATTTCCTAAGTAACCGTGGTGTAGCGGTAGTGAAATGGTCACAAAAACCAAGAGTCCCCGATCCAGAACCGCTTACCGGTAACAACGTATCTTTGATATATGGGCTTTGCTCGTCCTGTTTCTATGATACAAGCACGATTAGTATAGCGTAGTATAGAAATGTAAATAAAAAACTTATTTTTGGCCTAATATTAACGTGATGTTGATTTTTAGACAAGTATAATTGGATAAATATTTTACAAATATTAAACATAAATGAATGAAAAATAGACGTTTATAAAATAATTTATTTTAAAGAATGAAAATTATTCTAATCAAGTCTTACATACTATTTTCAGATGAATTATGGGAAAAAGTGAAAGCCAACCAACATGTTTTTGTTGAAGACAGTAAAAAGAGAGTTGACGAGTCAAAGAGACCTGGAACTCCGAAAACAATTACATCAATATTCGGTGGTGTTGAAGGGACATTCAAAAAGCTAGATATTGATTAAGACAAGAAAAAAAGCAAAACTGGAATTATTATGGTGGATATTGAAACTAAGGCTGCAAGCAAATGCAATGAGCTCCCTAAATACATATATTTTATGTTTAATCAAGAATTTATATAAATGAATAGAATATTAAATTTATCAACATCGCATGGGATTTGTTTTTTTATACTTGGACCAACTTTGATTTGGTTCATATGCACGCTTAATGCATAAAACCTATATAGCTATGTACTTATAATACGTACTAGGTCGCCGATAAACTAACAGCCGATTTTAATTTTAGTTTCTATGCGTTTCTAGCTTTATACCACCCAATTTTCTTAATCATTTATCAAAATTTTGGTTTTACTATAATTTGAATCAACCTAACATCTCGATTTGACATTGAAATTAAAACCTCGTTTACTTTTATCTATGTATAAGCCGGTTTATTAACATGCATTATGCTTTGATACATAAATGATACAAATTAGCCGTGATTAGATAATATTATCAGTATCACTATGCAATTTTAGGTGAAAAATAAAAAAAGATAATATTATAAAGGTAATGAATTAAACAAATAAACGTCGGAATAATAAAAAATTGTAAAATCACCACCAAAATAAACGCTATAGTAAGCCGCATAAAATTTGGTGAATTCATTAATTAATGTTCGCGCAAAATCTAAGAAAATACTATTATAAGGGTAGTTTTGTATTTTTAAATATTAAATAAAAAGTAATCAATGTTACTTTATTTTTAATGGTGTGATCACGTCTACTGCAAAATGGTCGATATAGGTACGATATAAATAAATTACTTCAAACCCACCTTAATCCGATTCAAAATAAACACATGTAGGTTAAGGTATAGTAAAACAAAATGTAATCAAATATACGTATTAGCTAATGAGTTAAAACAATGTTATCGGATTTAACAAAACAAAACACGATAAGAAATCTAAAATACGAATTTCATATACAAGTAGTATTTGGGTTATTGATGTTGATAAACACAGCTTAATATATTATAGCGATAAGTTATTTTGCAGCTAAATGGGGCATTTAAGAAAGATCCCTTTTAAGGAAAATCGAGTATGTAATTTGGATAGTCAACCGAAAAATTTTACCTACTAAGATATTTTGAAGCAATTTACCATGATAATAATCTTAGGCAGCAATAAGTTAGTTTTGAGCATCGATGGTTTTGAGAGATTAAGAAACGTTCATTTAAAAAATACATCTTTTTTTACATATTATGTACACACCAAAGATATATTTCTTATACAAAATACAAACAAATTTCTCTAAAAAAAGGAACTCTTTTTAATGTACAGAATGGAAAGCCATTAGACCAGTTGCGGTCAGACGTCGCGTCACTATTATTTTTCTATTTAGTTTTTATTGTGACTCGACATATGGCAGGTTCCCGCCTGATGTTAAGCTAGAGTGCGGTTCATGAATGAACGTGAAAGCTACTACAGTTTATTAACTGTACTAGTAAGTAGCAGTCACATCCACTATTCCGACTCAGTCAGAACCGGCAACTTATAGGCTGATCCCGAAACGCGACTAAGTTACTTTACGGTTTGTATACTTGTAAGTAATTTTTAATTGTGTGTAATAATTGATGTTTTAGCGTAATGTCAAAGATTTTATTAAAATCCTTTTAGTGAAGATTTAAATAAAATATAGGGTTACTAATAACTATCTTAGGTTGCCTAGTGCCCATAACCATAGAGCTTTTATGAAGAGAATTGTGAATGTGAAGGAAGCGAGGGAGTTGTGTCAGGATCGTGGCAAGTGGCGCTCCATTGTATCTGCCTTTCCCGTGGGGAAAAGGCGTGACAATTTGATTGATTGATTAATAACTATCCCGACGTTTAGTTTCTTGAACCTCTATAAATTTGATTTAATGGCTTTGCGGTTGTTATACAATAATATAATCGAGTTATTTTCAATTCCATTTCATGATATTAAATTTAAGAATTTACAAATATGAATATCAGACTTGGACATTGAAAGGAGACCAGACGGCATTGACGCAAAGGAAATTGCTTCTTTGCCTTGAAAAGTCTGTACCGATTTACTAGAAAATATAGTTTTATTTTCTAGTAATCGGTACAGACTTTCCTGTAACATAGGTTGTCTATACTTTTCTATATATGCTCAAAAATGTAGATACTATTTTTAGATATTATTTATTGATTATATTAAGCAAAGATACAATTATAATTATTTTTTTTTTGTATTAACATAGAAATTATCGTATATATTACGTATGTATCAATATTACAGAATAACTTGTTGTAAGCTGAACGCTGCTGCCTGAAATACAGGTTAATAAATACAAGTAAAAATTGTAATAAATCGAAGATACTTCAAACAAAGCGTTCACCTCTGGCCGGCATAGTGAAGGCAATAGTGTGCTATATACTATTTATAATAATTAGACGGTTTTTTAGTAGTCGGCGCTTTTGGGTCTTACCTTGCGTACCACCAGACAGACAAACAACATCGCGTTATAATATTATAAAATAAAGATATTATAAAGGGTATTTATTCCAATTATAAGGAAACGTGATTTGAAATATTTGTTTTATATTGTGGTTCAAAATGCGATATTACCCCGCTTGATGTTAGGCTAAAGAGCGATCCATGAATTACTACAGTTAAATAACTTCAAGTATCAATCACATCCACTATGCCGGTCTAATTGGAACCGGCAACTTTATTTTGAAACGCGACTGAGTCCATACACTTGAAAGTAGTGTTTCTACCCGAGTCGGCAGACTTGGCAAATGACCATCAACTCTACCACTCTTAAAATCGTGTAACTAATGTAAGATATTTTTACATGTGGTAATTAATATAGATTTTTATGTGTTAGTAGCTACACAAGTTGGCAACTATTGATGAGCGACGAAGCATGATTGTTGAATTTATCTTGTTCGTTACTGAAAATGAATAATTTTGTGAAGCGTAACTTCATAACTATAACTTGGAGGCATATTGTGAGACCTCGTCCCGTATAATTGATGAAGACAAGGACCCAACAGTAATTGTGTTTAGGAAGGGAAATGTATTGTATTTTTAGATACTCGTATTTCTCGGCTCATTATTTTCTCAGCGAATTGTACCCGTAAATGAGACAAACCTTTTTTTAATAACATTCGAAGTTGTTTAATACTCTTGCAGTTTCTTAGTTGAATTATACCTATAGGTTTTTTTTAAAGAAATCATTTTTATTGTGAATTAATTTGATTGCAATATGGAAGATTATAGAAACTATAATAAGGAATTCAAAAAATACATTTCATATAGATTATTGCTTATAGCATAAATTAAAGTATTTATTTTTATTGTGACTCGACATATGACAGCACCCCGCTTGATGTTAAGCCGAAGTGTGGTCCATGAATGAATGTCACTGCTACTACAATTTAATAACTGTGAGTAGCAATCACATCCACTATGCCGGCCTAGATGGAACCGGTAACTTACAAGCTGATCCCGAAACGTGACCAAATATACCTGTAATACCTGTAAGATATTTGTGTGAATATGTGAATATTTGCCTAGTTTAGCATTTGATTGAGTTATTTTACTAAAAAGAATATGTAAGTCTTTACGGAAAGATTTTAATAAGTAATGTAACGGTCAAGAATGAAAGTTTTGGCAGGGTTTGATAATGTACGAGGGTCGCGGCCTCATCTTAGAGAATATAAATGATGCATGGAGCACCTTAACTTAGGTTGCGTTAATCTTCATTACTTACGTTGTAGTTTAGGTTCTCGAGTGGGACGAGATTATCTATATTATACAAACTTTGATGTCATAACTTTATAATACATCTAGCAGCAGTTAACGCTTACAGAACTAAAGTTAAAGCTCTAATGCCCTGTGCTTTAAAAATCTCAGCTCTGGCTATAATTGGGCGAAGGTAAAAGCCTGCGGGCATTATTTTATATTTTACTCTTTGATCATATTACGGTTTATATCAGGCGTTGAGGATCAGGCGGTAACATCATCAATTGTCAGCAATTAATTTCCACATTGATAGGTAGAGACAACAGAGCGCCACTTTTCACGATCCTGACACTACTCTCTCTCTTCCTTCACATCCACAATTCTCTTCATACAGGCTCTATGGCTATAGGCACTGTAAACTCCTCCTTTTTTTAAGGACTAGTTCAATGTGTGATATGACAGGATCGTGTAATGTCACAATAAATAAATAGTAAGGCCCCGTTGTGTCTGCCTTTCCTTGTGAATATTTAGACTCAACAGATTTTAATTTTTAATTCATTTCTATATTTTTTTGTAATAATAATACTTGTGAGATAAATAACTACTTTTGAGTAAAATAAGATGTTTACTTTAAACAATAAAAATGCTAAGTTTATAAAATGATTTTATTTCGCGCTCCTATTTCTTTAGAATATTACGGCAACAATGTAAACGTTGCTTTTAGTAAAAATGCAATTTGTATGTGTGATGAACTTTTATACTCTAATCCCAATAAATGTTTTCAGTTTTGAAATGGAGGTTTGCAAAGTGCATGTACTGTTACATAGTAAATAATTCTAGCGGGAGTTTCGCTATCCGCACATGCAATAAAACGAACAATGCAATTTAGCTAGTGCTGCATCCCCGCGACCCTTGTCCTCTTAAACTTGCTTATTTGTACCGAATGTAGGTGTTAACAACCGACAATCTTTTATTTATAACAGCTCTTTTGGTGGCATTGTGGAAGGGATTTATTTAATGAAATATGGCTTAGGAACTTTACGAATTGTGGTTTGTGTTTGCGGTTTTCGTATTGTATAATTTATTACGATGTATTTTCAATACTTCCTATAATTCTAAGTGATGTCACTTTCCAGGCCTTATAGTAGTACTCGTAGGTTACGCCTATGTTGGTTTCTTATCGTTTCCTGTAAAAAAAAAACAATAAAAATAGTAATTATTAAGGTAGTAATGAAAATCGGATAATACAAATTAACGTTGCTAAGTTTGATTGCCGGACTAAACCAACCGATGTGTACACGTGAAATTTAAATTTACTAATTTATTAAGTAATTTAGGCCGGCATAGTGGCGGCGGCTGGGGCAGCCGGGAACTGACTCGGTTATTCAAGTCGTCGTCACTCTTGGACCTCCTCTTGCTTATCATCAGGCGAGTCGAGGTCAGATGTCTTGTCACAATAAAAAAAATGTACTAAATTTTTTTTTCAATGAGGCTCAATATCTGACCTGGACTTATTTAATGGTAAGCAAGGGGAAGTCCAAGATCGCTGACAGCTGAAAAAACGATTTAACTTTACGGTTTTCTCAGTAAAAAATGATCTATCGAAAATGAATAGTAAATAGTAAGCATGGGCGTTTTCATTTTTTTCGCAAACCGATATATATCCGATTTTCGATTTTGAAATCGATTTCAAAATCCGATTTTTGAAAACCGATTTTAGTTTAGTAGCGCCTTACCATACCACAAATAAGGAAATTGATTAATTTAAAAAGTAAAGTACGTACGTACGGTACAATGATTTAATATTATCTATTTAATTTTTTAATATTCTATTTCTTAATAACATATATATTCAAAACTACTGTTTTATTTGGTAAGTATATACTCATACAATGTATACTAAAATTGTACCTATAATAATTTATAATCCATATTTCATATTATAATTTATACATTTTTAGAGTGGTAGGTAAACTGTAAGGTGACTTGGTGGCGTCAGCTTCGGATTAAGCTTGTAGGTTGCCAGTTTCAAATAGACTGGCATTGTGGATGTGCCCTCATGGATCGCACTTTAGCTCAACATCAGGCAGGGCGCTGTCATATGTCGAGTCACAATAAAAAAATATAAATTATCTTCATAAATTTTATTAACATTTTTTAAAATCTGTTGATACTATTTTCTGAAAATGAATCCATACCTCACAAGGTTTTCGTGACATTTCGAGGAAAAAAACCAAAAAAACTTAAAACGATGGTTCAAACTAAATATTTTAAAGACCAAGTTAAATTTAAATATGTTTTTTTATTATGACTCATGTCATATGTCCGCACCCCGCTTGATGTTAAGCTGGAGTGTGGTCCATGAATGGATGCCCCTGCTAATACAATTCAATAACTGTAACAGTCCCATTCACTATTCCGGCCTAGTTGGAACCGGCAACTTACAAGCTGATCCTATAACGCGACCAAATCACTTCACGGTCTGTATACTTGTAAGTTGTAGTACTACCCAGGATCGGCAGACTGGGTAACACTGCCTACCACTCTTTGATAACTAAACCCGAAGCAAATATCTATCTCTTTGTTTACAATTACAATTTAAAATTATATACACAATAAAAACACAACACTAATATGTCATATCTATTTTTTAATTATAATATAAATTTACAAAGTCTAGTACTAGAGAAATTACCTATTTAAATTATTACCAAAACATAAAATAAATAACTAATTTACGTAAACGAAGTGCACGCATGTGTCACCAAGGTCAAACTGCCTATAACTTGCAACGAAACAAAACACCTAATACATTTCTTTCACTCATCATAACTTCGAACATAAACAAATTCAAGTATCAAGTGATTGCAATCATGTACGCAAATATGGTCTCTAATTACATAGGCATAGGAGTAAAGTAAGGATAAAATGCGTTGTAAAGCGTTCAAAAAAACTAAGAGCGTAACAAATGTAATCTAAAATAGATCTTATTACTTCGCGAGTAATTCTATGTTTCTATGTGCGATCGTAAAATATCCAAACCGAAGTCCAAAACCGTTAAAATTCGCCCCATCCTTTTTACTTCGCTAAGGTGTGCTGGGTTAGACAGAAACAAAGCGAATTTCTCTATCAGTTTTTAGTTTTTTAACGTTTTTGTGCGGTTTGTGTTTTGGTTCGGCTACATAGCTAGTCCGTTTTTTATAGTTTTTTAAAGTCCGATTTATTAGTTTCGGAAATCGATACAAACCGATTTGTGACTGGAATCGGATTTTAGATTCGTTTTGATATATCCGACACATGCCTAGTAAATAGGTAGATAGCATTTACGTTTAATCTATTTAAGTCCTACATACATAGAATAAGATATAGGTAGATAATGTATAAGAAACCTTATAAGCTGCATGTCATATTATATTGACAAGAAAAATAGTTTATACGTTCTTATAAATTGACATGATTTGTTATAAAATAGTACAATGTCCGATTTGTGGGAATAGCGAATAAAAATTTCAAATAGTACGCGCGCATGCACCGGTCGCATCATTCGTTGCATGAATAATAGATGCAAATTGAACCACTCCGTACATGTGCCTAAGTTCACTCGCTTTTGCACTTTTATGTAAAATTGATGCCCATTACCCATGTAAATAGTACGTAACGTGCCTAGACAGGTAACATCCAAACCTTAGCGCTTGTATCTCATTATGAAAAATGCTAAGAGCTGAAGGCAATTTGAAATTTAAGTATGAATTTTAAAAATGTTGCATTTTTTTCTTTCATTCCTTTGTTCTTGCTATAACCTAATTATTGTTCAGCCTGTATAAAATTATATGCCAGCTCTGAATTACAACTTTAAACATACTATTATTGTAGCTCTATCTACCATATTATGTTTATTTTTTATGTAATTCACAGAATATTGTTTCCTAATAAAATCGGGAACATTCTTAAAAAGTATAGGTATGAAGAGAATTTGAAGAGATTTGAAGAGAGTTTCGGACCCAAATAATTGTATTCAAAAATAGGGTGATATTACCCCGGATCGGTGAACTGAACTGGGCATAGTAACGGCCACAATCGACGTCAATATGTCGGCATATTTTTGCACTCATTAAACCTGACAAGAGGGATATACAACTGTCTTTGTATATTTATTATTTAGAAAGTATAACACTTAATATAAGTTAATTGGAATTAGTCATTATTAGTTATACACAATAGAGGTATAATAACGACTCATTGTTTTTAGCTTTCTGAATGGAGCAGGTTGGATTATAATGATCTATTTTAGTTAAGGCTGCCATTTGTATTTGTTGATGTACAATTTATTGTAATTATTACCTTCGGGCCATATTAACCCATTGTCGTGTAGGAATTGAAGTTTTAATTTTAATTATGTGATTAAGATTATATTGAATTAAATTTTCGAATAAAAATGTTCTTCAATGTAATTTAGTTTGTTTTTTACATAAATGTATGGTAAGTAGCGGATAGAATAAGGAATATCACAGTGCGCGATAGATGTGATTTGAAAGAAGATGTAGTGACAAGGATTGAGAAAATAATGCTTTTATAGTTTGGGCGCATGAAAAGGATGTGTGAAAGTAAATTGACGTAAGGAATTTATACATCTGATGTGGATGGATGCGTTAAACAAGGCAAACCCAGGATGGTGTTTTCGGACCAAATCGGAGAAAACCTCAAGAAAGCTGGGTTGCCTATAGGCACTAGCCCATAACATAGAGCTTGTCTAAAGAGAATTGTGGATGTGAGGGAAGCGAGGGAGTTGTGTTAGTATCGTGGCAAGTGGCGCTCCATTGTCACTTCCTATCCCTGTAAGAAAATGGAGTGACAATTTTGATTTGATTTCCACACGTAGTTATAAAACAGCAAGATAGTTGAGTTATATACTGATTCACCTACCGAGGTATATTTTTGTGTAATGGAAGCGTGGAAATTGAGGTTAATTTTATGTCTGGTATAAAACATTTTTTTTAAGTTATGTACTAATTTTATATTCAAAGCTGTATTTGTAATAATTAAATATGTTTTTTTTTTCATTGTGACACGACATATGACCTCGACCCGCCTGATCATAAGCAAGAGGAGGTCCAAGAGTGACGCCGATTATTGTGGATTGTTGATAATTCAAGTAAATTAAATAATAACTGCAGCCCTAACTAGGAATGTATTTAATGAGGAAGCTTTTAAAGGCAACTGTTCACACAATGATGGCTTCTATACAAAAGATAACTGTGCTATCTAATTCTGATTAGACATTCAATTTATACCTATAAATAAATATAAATATTTATGTAGGTACATATTTTCTCAGGTGCTCAATAAATTTCAATGTCGTCCTGTTTCCAAAAAAATCCCTGATATCCTTATTTATTTTAGATAATTATTTATATTACTTTTATCGTTTGAATCTTTGATAATGGCTTCTTTATACGAAACTTTCAAAACATGACATTTTGAAAGTTTTGTTAGGTAGCTGACTAACTTGATTGACTATCAATTTGTTTATATTGTAATAATATAAACAAATTATAAAAAAATATATAATAAAGAATAAAAATTGCACCCTGCCTGATGTTTGGTGTTTGGCTGTTCATTAATGGAGGCGACTGCTTGAATATTTATAAGTGTTTGCAACCGCACTATGCCGGCCTAGTTTGTACACTTACAAGTGGTGGTGTTAGCCTGGGTCGATTTTTATTTTCAAATATTAATAAATCAAAAATAGTTAAGTTCGTAATAATTAATTTTAGAATTAGTTGTGTTAATTAATTTGTTACGTTTAAATGGATTTTAATTAAAGCGGTAACTTAAATATCCAAAGTTAATCAAAAGTTTTATAGTAATATTAGAAAAGTTGTAATATTAGAAATTATCTGCAGCAGATTGAGGCGCGTCTCTTGTTGAGTTCATCAATTATCCCTCCCCCTCGCAGCCCTCTCGTCCCCATAACCTCAGTAACCTGAGAAAGGCACGCTTCCTCACGATTGCTCCGCGACCTTCTGCACTTAACGAATGATTGATTTTACCACAATCTTATCGGATAAAGTTCTGCCAATATATTTCTTCTTTTAATTATATTTTTTTTATGAAATATCTGCTATTGATTTTATTGTGTCATGATGAATAAATGTTTAGTAATAGCATCTCGAAATGTTTATATCCACCCACAAGACGGACTGGCGACAAGCTAAAGGTAGCAACAAAAGTGGATGCAGGCTTCCATTGTGATGAAATTGTGATTTGTGATTGTGATTCGATATATGACAGTACCCCGCCTGATTTTAGGCTAAAGTGCGTTCTTTGTTTATTTTTATTTTATTCACATTTCTATACTAAGCTACTAAAGTGCTTGTATCATAGAAACAGGACAACCAAAGCACATATATCAAAGATACATTGGTACCGGTGGGTGGTCTCAAACTCGTGCTCTTCGGTTTGTGTAACCATTGCACTGCCACTACACCACGGTCGCCTTTATTCTTTGTTCTTTGAATGGAGGTAACTGCTACTAACGTTAAATAACTGTAAGTAGCAGTCACATTTACTATGCCGGCCTGGTTGGCGATTGCAACTTACAAGCTGATCCCGAAACGTGACTAAGTCACTTCACGGTCTGCATACTTACTTCTTAGTGGTGGAACTACTTCGGTTTGGCAGACTGGGTACTACTTCTTACCATTCTTAAGGTTTTGCAGTAGACCACAGGGAAGCTCGCTGAGATCGACCTAATTCTAAAACTCGATTACTTATAAGAATATTTTATGGACATGACTCGAATGACCTATTTGGCCGACATAGTGACAGCGACTGCGGGAACCGTAAACTGAGTCAGTTTTTTTCAATCGTTGGCATTTTTGCAATCAGGTAAGTTAAAGTCAGATGTCGATATGTAAATTTAATAAAAAATGAGTCATTATTACCGTTTTAACTTTAATAACATTAGAGAGTGTAATTGATTCGTTTACAAGCCTAATTACCAAACAAAACGATCATAACATAATTTGTAAGCGAACAAATACGATTACCAAATTGTGTCACAGCGCAATTCATGCATATCGCATAACAATGTATGTATAGTGATAATTTGTATTGTTTCATTGTTTATTGTTCCACAATTACTGACAGCGATTGGCGCTGAATTCAGTTGGCTAGGGAAAACAAATTTAGGGATGTTATGGAGCTCCGTAACCGAAACTGAAACTATAGGACATCCGAAATAAAAACCTATTCGTAACCGATTTCGTTATAAAAGTTTCGGATAATTTCGGATAGGGGCGGGGCCTAAATAAAACATGTTATAACAGGCTTTTGTTTCTCCTCAGCCGAGCCGACACATTAGTAGGCTATAATAACTTATATGACAGATTTTACGCTTGAAATTCCTTAAAAATTTAATATTCGTAACCGAAATTATCTGAAACTATCGGATATTCCTAAATAATGACATATCCGTAACCGTATCTGATTGTAATACCAAATAATTACCTATTTGTATTTTACTCATGAAATTCCTTAAAAATTTAATATCCGTAACCGAAATTATCCGAAACTATCGGTTGCTCCGAAATAATTACATATCAGTAACCGTATCTGTAACCGGTATAATATTATTCCTTTTTACGGAAATTTCGGATCCATATACGAATTTTCATATCCATAACATCCCCAAACAAATTGAATGCATTATATTCGCCGCAAAACTTTATACTATGGTTTACGATTCTGCAGCTTTATGATGAAAGTATTAAGCATAAACAATAAAATGTACCTCGCGCGCAATGAAACTTAATTGAAAACCCGTGTTAAATACTTTGAACAAACACTATATTCAAAGTCGTCAAACTGCATATATTATTACGAGTATCTTGAGTAAATTATACTGTATTCATAATGAAAGTTTTAAGAGATTTTATTTATTATTAAGGCTCTAAATCTAACCTTGCTTGCTTAATGGTAAGCTAGAGGCAGACGACTGAAAAAAACTAATTCAGTAAACGATTGCGCGTTACTATGCGGGCCAAAGGTGCTTTTTTTCCGCTTCGATTGAAAGTTTTAAGGTTTTAGAACGGGGAGAACACATAAGCTATTAGGCATTCCACTTGTTTATTGTACTACAAAAACTACTCTTTTAAACTGTACTTTATACAATTTAATTAGGGAATTATGCATTTTTGATTGTACTGCAGATATTTCTGGTTACCAATTAAAATTTATATTTTATGAAAATTGCACTACAAGGTTTTATTTAAGTTAAATTATAAGTTATTAAGCAGCGCTAATTGGAGTAGTTAAATTCGATGACACGCATTGCGCATGGGTTAACACACCAGTCCGATATGCCCGGGTTCAATTCCCGGTCCGAGTAAAGATTTGTTACATGGCATTTATTTATAATATTTTACAATTGGATATTACGAATTTTTGTTAACAAAAAAAGACGATATTTACTTTAAATCTTGTTTAAGTGCTGTTTTAAGCAAGACAGTTGCCTAGCCTTCTGATAGTACCGACACTTACTTGAAAGTGACTATGTAATTTCACTAAGCAAGCACTGATCGCAAAGTTATTTAGTCGCATTTCTGGACCAACTTAAAAAAATCAGTCCCAACCAGGACGAGCATAGTGGATGCGACTGCTACTTGCAAATATTTAAATGTAGTTGCAGTCGCCTCTATTCATAGACTGCACTTAATCACTATAAGTCAAGACAATACTAAAAGGTTTTATTTAAAAAAACTTCATAGAAAGATATTTTATTTAGGACTGTGTGTAAGTATAGCAAATATATGTATTTTTTATTGCGGTCAATATACTCGTTGAACTCGCTCAATTGAAATGGTTAAGCGAGTCGATAAGCGAATCTCTTACAAAGTCTTTTAATAGAGTTGAGTGCCTTTGTGTTTAATTATTGCGTTGCTCATAATTTTGCCATGTGAAGTGCATTCGTGGATTAAGAATCATTGCTTTATTTACTCAGACGAAAAATAAAGTTTTCTTTACCTTCTTTTTAAATATTTTTTTTTTATTATACATTTCTATACTAATCTACTAAAGTGCTTGTATCATAGAAACGGACAAACAAAGTACATATATCAAAGATACATTGGTACCGGTGATTGGTTTCAAACCCGTGCCACTCGGTTTACGTAGCCATTGCACTGCCACTACACCACGGTCGCCTTGATAGGTTTTATTTTGTTTTGAATCTTTATACACTTTGTAGAAAGGCGAACTGCACTGTCAGTTAACCTTAAAGACCAACAGAAAGATAAAAATAAAAGATATAATTACTTTGTATTTAATTATAATAAATACAAAGGAAAAACCTACGTATATATGAACAATTTATACATAATTAAAAAAACTAAAAACATAGAGCTTGTATGAAAAGAATGTGAGGAAAGCGAGGGAGTTGTGTCAGGATCGTAGTGAGTGGCGCTCCAGTCTCTGCCTATCCCTGTGGGAAAAAGGCGTGACACTTTGATTAATTGATTTACTAGATTTACGGGTACATAAATGAATATTAACACTTCTGCTCTTAGTTAACTTAATTCTTCATTTTTTTATAACATAATTAAATGAGCTTGTCACTGGTTACTTATTCACATTCCATTCCATAGTTGTATTCCAGAGTGACAGTATGCCAGCAACTTTCAAGCTTATCCGAAACGCGATTTAGTCACTCTACGGTTTTTACACTTGAAATTAGTGGTACTGTCTTTATTTAGCTTATATATTTTAATGCAAAAAATATGTTTATGAATTTAAGGGTTAAGGTTTGGTGAAAATAATTAAACCTGAAATTCATGTTGTAAAATAATCTCTAGATAATATGATATTGTAAAATGATGTAGAGGTTGTGGGATGTCGGCCACAACCTTTCCCACCCTTAATGGATACCTTAAAGCTTTGAGCTTTTACGCGAAAAATCTTTTTGGAAAATAAATGAATCCGTGTCGTATGTAAATCGGACGCTTTGGAAAGTTTTTATTGAAAAACTTGAAGATCTGATGAAATGAAACCAGTGTATTAACTTGAGGCATTTAGATTTCTCGCTTTTACTTTAATATATAGATTCCATCTTGTTCTGTTGTGTAAGTAACAATAAATTTATCATTTTGTTACGCCTCAATTCCTATAGCCACTTGCCACGATTCTGACATAACTTTCTTACTTTCTTCACATCCACAATTCTCATCCTACAAGCTCTATGGTTTAAATTAATATTTATTTAGGGACTTTAAATTTTAATTGGTTACGTCAGTCCCTTCGTACCGCCTGATGTTAAGCTGAAGTGCGGTCCATGAATGGAGGTGATAACTGTAACTGATATTACAGTTAAACAACTGCTGTAGCATTTACATCCACTATCCACTATCCACTATTTGGAACCCGCAACTTTCAAGCTGATCCCGAAACGCCACTGAGTCACTTAAAAGTGGTGGCAAATACCCACCAACTGGCTAAACAACCAGACCCGATGCAAATATTTTCCTTTTTTAATATTAAATATTTGTAATTTATTATACACTAAAATTATAAGAATTCAAATAAATGCTATGAAATATTTTTTTAGCTCTGACTGGGATTCGAATTTGGAACTTTATGCGTTGCAGAGTAGTGTGTGTTATCGTCATATATAAATAACAACATTTACAATTACATTCAATTTTATTAAATTATTTCTTAAAACTTTGATTCTAAATTTAATTATTTTGCAAACTATTTAAATGTAAGCTGTTTTTAAACCTATGATCTGCTTATTCCCGTGGGAATTAAGGCGTGAAATTAATGATGATATATTTATTTTTAATCATTTTACTCATAACTTTCTATATACATTGTACTAATTTACATAAAGGATCCGCTAAAACTGTATTGTACACTAATATATCATTGTAAATTAGGACTTTGCATGAATTGTTGTCTATCGGCTTGACATCTTAAAACGCTTTGTGGTTATGGACAGAAATTCTTGTTAATAGTGTAGAAATTATTGTTTTCACCAATACCTACTATCAACCTATCCTCAACATTTGCCTGAATTAGATTGTTATAAATTTAAAATAAAAAATCGCCATATTATAATAATAGTTTCGGTTGAAGGTGTATCTATATTACAAGTATTATAATATTCAATCATAAAATAGAAAATTTGTTTTCCTTTTGTCTTTGAGTTTCGTTATTAAATTTAATTCAATTAAGTAACTAAAACTTTTCAAGAAAATTATATTGAAACTTCCCAAAATGGAAAAGTCATAATGTAAATTAATTCTTAAGAATTGCTTAACTGTGATTAGGGGCGGTTTTGTTATTACAATTACTTAACCTCGAAAGCATTGAGGGGTAGCTCTTGTCCCGGCAGACCTCACTTGTGTGGCCAATCAACATCACTCTAAACTTGAATAACTTATATTAATTTGGGCAACAACAACTTTCGGGTGACGAAATTAATTTTATTTTCATATAAGATATGTTTTTTTATAAATATAAATCTGAGAATGGATTAAACTTGAGATGAACCTTTTATAATTAAGTGGCGCTTTGTGGTCTCTTCCTATCCCTGTTATGACTTTTGTTTATTGAAGATACAATATTTTTTATTGATTGATATAAAAAAGAAAGGTAAATATGATATTTTCTTAGATATTGGGCGATCATTGTTTTTGAATTAAACAAATTTTATGACCACTTACCGTGACCACGATGACTGCAAAGCTCTCGAAACGTCGAAATAATAAAAAAATATAGATTCAATAACCAAAAATAAACGCAATAGTAAGCCGCATAAAATTTGTTTAATTCAATAATCAATATATGATGTTCAAATGGAACTTTTATTATTCAGTGGGAAGGACACCCCCTTGTCGTCTAATAATTGTACATGAAGAAGTGCATCAAAGTTATTCTTTGCTGCAATGGTAACAATATAAAGTTAGAGAAAATGATAAATTAGGTTATTTATATTTCATATTAATCATAGTGATGCTAGACAATAATTACTAAGAACGACAATTATTATTCTTTATATTAACATTAGTTTACTTTTCAGCGAGCCGTTCATATTCATACTTTTTATGTTTAGTGGTTGCTATCTGTATTGATTGCAACTTGTGAACTTCTAACAGTAATGGAACATTAAGAATGTTTATAATAACAGTTTTACAATCTATTCCAGTGATCTATATATTAGAGTGACACATTTCACTAACGACGCAGTGTCATCTTGTTTAGAATTCCTAATGTAATTTACGATGCGCACAATTCACGTGACTCATACTAGAATACTTATTAATAAACATGTAGAAAGAAAGAATAACTATCGACTTCCTTTCGCGTGTCTTCGTACATAAAACTTTTTCGTGCGTATCCTAACGAATACATAAATTAGGTAAATTTACTACATTTTATAGAGAGCATCCCCCTTCGTTACAATATGTTGGTAACGAGCGAGGGTCAATGCGCAGTCGAATCTCCCCCACAATTTTGAAACGGCTGCGGATCGGCAAAATTATCAAAAGTTTTTAACTTACAACTTTTCGTTATGTCTTCGACGTCTTTAGTCGAGTAATACTGGGAAGCTTTCGCGGTAAGAGCTTACGGAGCGGCCGTATAGAGGACGTCTCTGTCTAACGGCGCCGCCGTAGCTCACTCACTTGATTCAGCTCGTTGTTCGGCGGAATCAGCCCGTTGGAGTTGCAGAGAGTTGAGTTGAGTCAGTTCGCGTCGCTGCGATGTCCGTGACGCACGTTGTAATGCCG
Source organism: Tinea trinotella (assembly GCA_905220615.1). Taxonomy (NCBI): domain Eukaryota; kingdom Metazoa; phylum Arthropoda; class Insecta; order Lepidoptera; family Tineidae; genus Tinea; species Tinea trinotella. Next base: position 7,873,856 of record HG992310.1, read on the forward strand.
CAGCTATCAGCTCGTGGCGAACTGTTACGATCGTCGCGACGAGTCGAGCTTTATCTCGCTTAATAAATCACAATAAACTTATGAACAAATTAAAAACAATTGCAAATAATTGTCAGAGACAGTGATTAATTTTGAAAAGTTCTTTTACCTCAATGGTTTTAACGGAAACATAATCCCTATTTACGAGTTTGTAAACAGTCAACTAACTTTTCCGTAACTCTATTTAACTTCTGATAATGGATGTAAATGCGCTTTTAGTATTAAATAGACGGTAGCATGTGTGGCCGGTGAGTGTGTGATGTTTGAGTACTGTTTGAACTTTAGTGTCTGATAGATGTGTTTGTGATGGCTCGAGTCTCATGGGCTGGGATTCTGTGGGCCATGCTGGCAACGGCGATGGCTGCCTCCTGGACAGCGTACCAAGAGCAACCATGCTGCCGGCCAGTTGGACATCATCGTGTTAGACATCATAGAGGTACGAATCGCTTAATATATATTGCTTTTTATTCTTCCTCACATATGACAGCACCCCTCCTGATGTTAAGCTGGAGTGCAGTCCATGAATGAAGGCGACTGCAACTAAATACAGTTTATAAATTTCAAGTTGCAGACGCATCTACTAACCGGTACCAACCAGGGTTTAAGTCATCCTGGTTAATACCTACCTAATAACTTTCAAATTGATCCCGAAATGTGACTGAGTCACTTTACGGCCTGTAAGATTGGGCAAATGACCTCCAACTCTCTGCGTACCACTGCTTAAACATTGACTAAAATAAATACTAAACTTCTAAATGGAGCCATTGAATGTAGATAAGTATGCAAAGTTATGCTGGCAGAGTCATTATTTAACCATAAACATGCTTATTAATGCAATGATTGCTTAGGAACTCATCTGCATTTATAACAACAAAGCTTTAGAATAAATAAAAGTTTAGCTATTAACTGTACGAGTGTGGTACACGATAGAATCCTAGGAACACGCAAACTTTTTGTTTATTCCTGTCGAACCACCGGAATCAACGAAATGAGGCGTAGGCACGAAACTCGCATGTGAGTAACAGCATATTAACCACCCTATTACTCATGTTCACTCTGGAGTAACGGGTGGGACATATGCTCATTATTTCAAAATTATTATTAACTTTACGCGGATTCTTTCAATTGCCCGCTAATTAAGTTAATTGCGGTCGGCAATTAATATACCTATATAAAAGTTGCAAATGTCTATCTAGATAATTATATTAGAAATATGTACTAAAAGGTAGACGAAATACCTAACTTATTTTCAACTATTTCTAAAAATAACAAAATTTCAGATATTTGTCGTCTTCTATAATACATAGGCCTCTGCCAGCGATCTTCATAGTGGTATGCATCCAAGCATTTTTCTGCTTCTTTAGCAGGTCGTCAGTTCGTCAGTGTACCTATCTTAACGTCCCACGTTGCGTTGTCTCCTAACAGAGCTATGTTTTCCAAAAATATATTTAAGTATGTTATCAGAATCCTTAAAATATCTACAGCTACGATTATGATGGCCAAGGATCCTGGCCATCATAATCGTAATCGTCGATCCTTATAATCGATTAAATTAAAATCGCTTAAAAATTATGACGTCATACAATATGTTATTGTTATGTTTGCTGTTCGGTTTAGTGTATGATAAGTATTAAAAGTAAAGTCAACGACCCATATTGCCTGAGTACGTGACCAGACAAGATGCGGACAATTTGGCATCATTAGCTAGCTATGAGAATTCCCTGCATAACGAGAGAGCACATAATATTTCTATATTAAAAAAGTTTGACCATTTAATGACATTCCGAGATAGATGAGAATATTTATATGATCTTTGAGTTTGAGCATTCAAATAAGACTTTCATGATTACAATAATTTATTTAGTACCTCGAGACGGCATTCGTCACGGCTCAATTCCTACAGGGAAAGTCAGACACAACTCTCTTCTAGATGTAACCATATTTTCCTTCAATACAAACTCTATAGTTATGGAGGCACACTTTTTTTGTTTAATAATTTCCCTGATTTGACCGTGGATCGTCCCTTCTTCTGGGTCGTGTCTGTTTTATCCTTCCACTCACCTCTCTAAAATAGAAATATAAACTTATCTATACTTTTAATGTGCCCAAACCAAGGCTGTTGTTGAAGGAGGTATGTTTACATTTCTCTATCGTTGTCACTACTTCTTCTTTCAAATCATATTTTTCACGCACAACTATCAAAATAAAATAAAGGCGATCGTGGGTTAGATGTAGTTTCTATGATACAAGTAATTTTAATAGTTTAGTAAAGAAACGTAATAAATAATAATTATTAATCATTTTTTTTGCATGCGCACAACTCTAAACTTCACTCTATCCGCATTATACATATATATATCACTTGTTATTATAATTTGTTGTATATTTTAAAATATTTACACCTATAACAAAATTTGCATAGTGTTCGTATTATTTATTATTCGTTAGCATTCGACCGCAGAACTGGGCTCGTCGGATCGTTTAAATTATCTTGTCTATTTAATTATAACAAGGATTCCTTAAGGCTTGTCGGCGGACAGATGTTAAACGAAGCAAAAAACCTCTGAGTTGGGTGCCCACGGTGTTGAGGTGAGGTACGAGGGCGACGAGGTTGTATAAGGATCTGTGCAAACCGGCTCCGCATGCGCTGGCGCAGGTAATTGACTCGGAGGCACGCCGCCGGTCAACCTGGATGAATTAAGTTATAAACGAACGAGTATAATCGAACTATAAGTTATAGCTACAATTTAATTGCCCTACCTACATCGAACGTGTTTGAAATTCCCTTAAAAAGCTATTATGACTATCTACGGAGAATATTCGGTGTTTTTTTAAAGATATTTTAAATATCTCCCGAGATCTACTTCATTATCTTTGGGAATACTATCATTAAATGTCATTAAGTCTTATCTATCCAACCCAATTCTCGATGAGGAGAAAAATGTAAAATTAATGAATATGTTGACAAAACTACAAGTTGCCGGCTGGTTGGTGATTAAGTGATTATCGCGAGTGTTGTCGTCGGCCGTCCGTCGGCTCATTGTCACTGATCGCGTTCGGCCGTTTTGATGACAAAGTAATATTTCCGCATTAAGGGCCGGTTTTGCGCTCTTTTTGTGCTATCCATACATTATAATTATTTAATGTAGGCTTGTTGATATAATTAGTCTACCTATGCTTATGTTGATAAATAAAATAAAATATTATCATTGGTATCGCGTGACTAAAATTAAAGACTCCTTTTTATTAAAGAACTAACTAATATAACTGTTGGATCATAATCATTGATTATAAAATACAACAGTCTTAAATTATAATTTAATGGGGCAAAGAATTATGGGAGACTCCGAAGACTAAGTTTATGGTTAGTGCGAGACTATACGAGGTATAAATATGCAATAACTTTGTGAAACATTGTTCGCAAAATCTTTACATGCATTCAAGAGTGTTAAACTTTGGTAACCTGGTGTGTGGCCTGACAAGTAATAAAATACCCGTTAAGCAATCAACCGGACAGCTCGCTACGATCTTAATCAGCGGTACAAACTATTTTATAAAGACTTATTGAAACCGTTACTTTTTAACACTATCTATTATATCTCAATTCACAGTGTATAGTTTATTAAATTGTATTATTATTGGCTACTAAAAATAAGTTAGCATTAGTTCCATTATGCTGCTTCTATTGTCTCTTATACGGCGTTCTCACGAGGCGAATTTAGTCGTCCAAATGCGAAATCGTTTGCGATTTGAACCGTCTGAACAGACCTTCAATCAAGTTGAAGCTATTAATATCGGTTCAACAAAAGGCCTTGTTGAATCTTTCAACTTTTATTGATTCAATTAATAGCTAATAGCGAATCGACGCTTCTGAACTTGTTCGCTCAACTTGCATTGAATAATTAGTACAATCAGTCAGTCAGTCAGCGCGATTGAGTAAGTACCTATGTGTTGTATAGATATTGTATAACTGTCCTCAGTTTTTTGTTTGTTTGTAAAATAAAATGTAAATTATAGCGACTGCATCCACGAGAAAAATGCTATAATGGCAGAAAGTGTAATGACACGTGTAATATTGAGTCGATTATAATTGAACCATGAGAACGCTACAGTTAAGTATTCGCTTTCAATTTTTTGTTAAACGATAAATATTGAAGAACTAAATTCGCCTCGTGAGAACGCCGTATTATGTGGGATAACAGTTGGGGGAGTTTTAAGGTTCAGACTTTTTGTATGCATGTAGATATTTTGTTTATTAGGACTGACACCTCGACCTGCTTGATAGTAAGCAGGAGGAATTCAAGAGCGCCGACAACTGAAAATAGCTATTCAGATTACGGTTGCCTTAGTCGTCGTCACGTTGCTGGCTAAAGGTGCTTTTTTACACTTCCTTTGAACAATCCAAGTTTATAAGGTTCTACCAAGAAATGACGTGCCGAATCTTTTAATTGTACTACCGATTCGGATACTTCCTCTGATCTGTGCGGGGCTGGAGTAGAAAGACGAGTTAGAAACAAGGATAAAGAACATTCCCTGTTGTATAGGCGATATAAGCCGTAGTTGTGACTAAAAATAAACAGCAGCCATCGAATTTGTTAAATCAATTTAAACTTCAATTTCCGTACAATGGGATACATTGAGTGAGATTCAATCCCCAAAGCCTTGTTACCTACGTTACCCCTACAATATAGTTGTGTATTGACGTACCCAGGGATTGGAGGCTCAGTGTTAAGTGAGCTTTATTAGTCGTGTGAAGTCACCTCGTGCAAGCAACTCTGACAGCTGAGCCGTCTGTAATCGAGCTGACAACCAACATTGCTTACGTCAATTCAATCACGTTGCTCCATCTTAATATATTGCAGGCGACATACAATCTCCTACAAACTAATAAATATATTCTTAAGCAACATAAGTTTTCCATTATAAGACTTACCTACAAGACTTGTTGGTTATTATTCAAATATTATGTAGGTAATTTTTTAATCCAATTTTCATTAGATCTTAGTAATTTATACTGTTAGAACAATAATAACAATAAGGCATTTTAATTTGAAACTATGTCAACCGCAAAATGGAGTTTGCTTATATTGCACCCGATAGTAAGCGATGGATGATCTGCGAGATGAAAATATAGGATAAAGAAATATATGTAGCTTAATGGTCAATGGGGTCGCGCGTTAAGCGACATACACTGGGTTCGATTCCTGGTCGCAGTTGGTCGGTGTGCACGAGTGAATTTACTTTGTCAAATTTTAGGTAATTGGATCAACGATAAAAATTATAGTGGGATATAATTTTTTTAAAGAGTGGGATGCAATGGTGCCCTTTCCCGCGTAGTGGATGCGATTGCTACTTGCAGTTATTTAACTGTAGTATCCGTCGCCTTTATTAATGGATCGCACTCCAGCTTAACATTAGACTATTGCTGTCATAATATGTCGCAGACAAAAATAAAACAAACAATCAAGAAAGAAAAAGATTTCTTTTTATTGATTTTTATTTCTTATTGTGAAACTTGTTGCCAGCGGGGAGACAATAAACGCGCTTAAAATAATAATAGTAGACTTCACCAAATACTTAACTAACCATTTCCAATAGCTATTTTACCATTCCTTGACGATTGTTACTTTAACTACAAGCTGTTATCTCTGATCAAATATTGGTTTCCGTTGTCTACATGCGATAAGCGTCGTAACACGATATTTAACCAGCATTCTATATGGCGCATTACTCAGACCCTCATGTTAATGTATATCTACATATTATAGGAACCAATGAGGGTAAGTCGATACTGCTGTTAGAATCGTTGGCATGGCTGATACATAGTTTGTACACTCATTTGGAGTATGTTCAACACTCATAAATCCAACTATTGTACGTACGCTGTCGCTTGTAAACACGTCGTTATCTTCAGTTACGTTTTACTTCGCATTGCTGCTGTCAGATTGTAAAGTTGGTGAAATATGTGATGTGTTGTTTTATTGCGTGATATAAAAACAAGAGAAACCGGGGAACCGGACAGATAAAGTTGGTGGTCATTTGCCCAAGTCATTTTGGTCAGTTGGACACAGTCGCGTTTCGGGATCAGATTACTTAAAAGTTCCAACTAGGTCGACCAAAGTTCCAAGTTCCAACTAGTGGATGTGACTGCTACTTACAGCAGTTATTAGACTTTAGTAGCAGTCGCCTCCATTCCTAGACCGCACTTTAATTTAACATTATGCGAGGTCGAGTCACGATAATAAACTTAATCTACGGTTAAAAGTAAATAACAATGTAGTTTAAATAAACTAAAAGTACGTTTGTCATGTTTGCCAGCTTTAATTGTATCCATGTTTTTATAGTGCACTTCCGCGCTTAACTCCATTTCAAGTTAATTGGTATTGCCTTAAGTTTTAACTGAGCAATTTCAAGTTTATACTTACAAAATAACTTACATACAATGTTACTATTAGATGCTTAAGCTTATATTAAAGTTTACTTACAGTTGCTATTATTTTTAAATAAAAATATTATATTATTTATTTATATAAAAAAAAACCCTCTCCCTCCCTCCCTCCTCTCACATTCATTGACTCCATAGTCGGGCTTCACTCGACTTTGGAGTCAATTCTATTTCTCATGGATCACCCGCTTCACGGGAGGTCCACCACTCAATCGCGCTGATATATTTCGAATGGAATACAGCAATTCTTCTAAAAAAAACATTGTTGTGCGAGCTTAATGCCTTAGGCATTTTCTACCAGATAACCTTTGAGATTGTGATACAGGATAGGCAGGGTGCAGAAACAAAAGTGAATGTACATTTTTAAATCAAATGTCAAAGGCAGCAGTGGTGGAGTCTTACAATATTTGGTTGGGTAGTGTTGACATGTTGTAAAGGCCTTAAGTGTACTTTTTGGTCTCAAGCTGCCTCCACTTCATAGAGAATCCATGAAAGCTAAGTGAATTGGAGAGTTTTTGGTTGGCGTGACCACAGCTAGTGTTATTCGGATGATTTCTTAAATAGCGATGGGCACTTAAATTGAATATTTAGTTTAAAAATAATTGTTCAAATACGTTTGTGTGCAGCGTCGCGACTGTGGTGCGGTGGTAGTGAAATGGTCATGCTAACCGAGAGCACGGGTTCAAAACCACTTGCCGGTACCAATGTATATTTCATATATCATGTACTTTGGTCACCTGTTTCTATAAAACAAGGAACTCTTAGTAATTTAGTATAGAAATGTAAAATATATATTTTCAGCCCACAAAACACTTACAATTCTCAAATACACATTACTCGTTATGTTTTCGTACGCTTGTTTTGTTTTAATTGAACAATAGATCGTTCATGTTGTTTTATAGCATTTTTTGTCGGCTATATTTCTAAATTTAGCAAACGGTGTGCTGTAGATGACAAGCGTTAACGCGACGCAGGCAATAAATTGGCAATTATTTCAATTTTTTTTTGTGCATATCATACCCGCGCCGCCGCCGCCGCCGGGTTGTGTTTATGGAAACGCTTAGTTGAGTGGAATGATTGTGTAAAACTGTTGGAGCCGCTCCAAACGCGGGACTCCGGCGAAATAAACGGTGGAAATAAAGTCAAATAAGTGAGCCAGTGGAATATGTACCAAACTGCATTTAGTTTTATTACATTATTGAAAGCAATTCGCCAACAGATGTTGTAATCAACAGCTGTGAAATTACGTTAAGTTTCCGTTGTTAGTTTTACAAATGAAAATAAAATTATCACTTTTCAAAAGTTTTAAGGTTATATATAATATTTAAATGTTTAATTATTATTTATGTAACGTTTGATGAATTAATCAATCAAATGTCATGCCTTTTTCCTACAATAGATAAGAAGAGACGATGGAGCGCTACTTGCCACGATCCTGACATAACTACCTCGCTTTTCTCACATTCACAATCTTCTTTATAAAAGCTCTACGTTTATGGGCACTAGGTAACCCAGCTTTATTGAGTATGTCGCCAATTTGGTCCGAAAACAGCATCCTGCTACGTTTAACGAATTTATCCACATCAGATTTATAAATTCCTTTTGTCAATCTACTTTCACTCATCATTTTCATGTACCCAAACCATGATGAATAAACTAAGTAACCTTCAAAAGCTTCCTAGCTCTGGCCTGGCGTCGGTATTATTGGACGTCTTCTTGCATACCTCTTGCTTGCTTGGCAACTCAAATCAAGCTCAAATGTCGCGCCCCAGTAAAATAACAATCAAAATAAAATAAAAAAAACAATAAATAAAGAAGTTTGATTTCTGAGTAAATTACTACTACTACAGTTAAACAACTGCAAGTAGCAGTCGCATTCACTATGTTGGCCTAATCGAAGCTGCAACTAAGGCACTTCACGGTCTGCAATTACCCCGGATCGACCTGGGTAAGTACTGACAACTAACTCTATTACTGTTATTATATATTTTTCTTAATCTTTATTGCACTTTTCCCCGCTGACTCAACGTTCCCTACTTTTTTTTTGTTTTGATGATATGATAGCACTCCGCTTAATGTTGTCCGAAGTGTGGTCCATGAAGGAATGTCACTGCTACTACAATTCAATAACTGTGAGTAGCAATCACATCCACTATCCCGGCCTAGTTGGAACCGGCAACACACACCTGATCCCGAAACGTGACTAAATCACTTTACGGTCTAAATACTTGTATACTTTTTTTAGATAATACAAAAAATAATATAAGTAAATTACAATAATTACAATCAATACAATAATAAACCAAAGTACTAAGACTTTTTTATTTGTGAAAATAAAAAATGGGGTTTTATTTGCTGTTGGTGCATCATGTTGCTCGGTAGGAGCTGGCAGTATTCCAGTCGTTTCAATTTCATCCCGGGACATTCGGTGTAAACATCCCTAAATGATAAAAGCATAATTTAACGCTACGCGAAATGTTCTTACGAGAAAATGTTTAGTGAACTTTTTTATTAGCAATTTCTACCAAACGATCCAATAAAATAATCTATTATTTAGAATACCCATTCCAACCTCCACTGGTACTTTTACCAAAAGCAAAAACTCAAATAAATCTTTAAGGATACCTAGGTTTAGTGGTTGTGAAATGGCCACGGAAACCAAGATCTCCTGTTTCATAATCTCTTACCGGTACCAATGTATCTTTGAATATGTAGTTTGGTTGCATTACAGCAATAGTGATATGATGCAAGTACGTATAGTAAGCTTATAATAGTAATACAAAAAAACTTTTCTCAGAATAAAACAACAAAACCTAATCAAATATTTACAAACAAAATTACCTAATGATGTTTCGTGTTAAATTTTCGATAATATTTCGAAACAAATTGTTTAATAATATATAAGAATAAGGTGATAGTAGTCAATAGCAAAAAATAATTTATTATCTACTACCTACATTGTTATTTTAATAAATATTAAAATACACCACATCAAGTTGATTACTAGTGTTATAAAATTGGATAAAAGATATAAATTGGATATGTTGAGTGTTTTTTTATAAACCATTATAGAGTTATTAAAGCTCAGAAGTGCCGCGTAAACCGTTTAGAGATAATTTAAAATGAATATCTTTTAATAAAATATTCATTGGCAAATTATAGTTTTATCAGTTCAACGGCAAATTTTAATAATGTTAGAAATTTAATAAATTTTATTAGTGCTCACTTTATTGAGATTTATTTTTAAAATCTTGTTTAATGAAATGTCTGTAAAATATGTTAGATATAATAATTAGCGAAGCATAAAACCGCATGTCATTTAAGTGTTATTAAAATTTGCTTCCAAGTGCGAACGTACCGCAAAATGCAATTCCCACGGCAACAACAATAGGATGTCCCCGCCGCACACCGACAGCGCTCCTGCCCGCACCGATACTATCGCGCCGGGACCTAGCCTTCCGAGGTACATAAATCTAGCTTTGATACATTTTGGTAAGAAGCCAACTTCAATGCACCTCGCACTGCATCCAACGAAATAATATACAACCCTTTTTCAACGAGTTATGTGTCGAGATTTATTTATTGAGCCGAAATGCTGTTATAGTGTTAGGTGTTTATAATGGCCGCAATATATTTTTATTTGAGTAGAATTCTTTGTAAAGTATTATAAAACGTGCGAGTAAATTAAACAATACAGTCATTGTAATCAGTTACAGGAAGCGGTACCACATTGCTGGATAAGCTGAATAAAAACGAGTCATAACATTTTGTTCATTCAATATTCATGTTAAACAAATCCGATTGTAACGAAGAATTATCTTGTGCAATTAAAGCATTGTATCCAACCAAGGCTCAAGCATTGGTGTGCGCATTCATATCAAAATAAAGACATTATATTATAATATAGAGAATGTCGGGTTACTGGGCTGGTTGCATAATGAATCATGGTCGTGCCTAGCCGATACCATCTGTGCCCAGCGCGGCCCTTGTCCCTAAAGACGGACGACTTCGTTCTTTCTACGAGTAAATAACAACTATACCCTCCCCTTTATGTTTATTTAAATAGTTAGTGGAATAAGTATGATATTAGTAATGATAACGCAATTTCTAACATTATTTTGTTAAGATTATTGTTTAAAGGGAAATAACGAAACACTCTGATAATTACGGACTCTGGCATTACGAAGACTGTTCTGAATTCTTAAAACAAATAAACCAGCCATTAAACTAGTGTTTGCACTTTCCATCCAGTTTGTAATCTGGATTATGTCCATAGACAACTAACTATACATACAAGGTTTAAACATAGTGAAACGTCTGTTGAGATGTCGGTAACCCCTGCTCCAAGAATAGCTAACAATTTATTATCTAAATATGTTTCTACAGATAGGAGAGCTACTGTTTCCCGGCGTTTAATCTTTACGGTTGAATTTCGCAATAACCGCATGGATTGAGAGAAGAAACCTAAGCGTTGAATTAAAGTCAGCAATTAAATATATTTCTGTAGCTTCTTTGGGCGATAAGTTACTTAAGAAATAGGGTTCATTTTCAAGTTAGCGAGCCGACCTCGTTAATCACAACCGCGGGCGCGCTTCCGTCTCCGCGACCATGGCCGGAACACACAGCTTATTTTTGATTGTTTTTGATAAAATAAACAAAGACAAATGATTAAGGCGGGTCGTTAATCATGTAATATGTGGAGTAAGGCGTGCTTCTTTATAGAATTTATTTTTGAAGCAATGTGAAATGTACAATTTGTTGCGTGAGCTCACGATTATTCGATTGAAAAATAGGAAATCGGGTTCTTTTGGGCTTAATTTAAGATTGAGATAAGGCGTCGTAAGCCAATTTTATTACAAATAATAAAATTCACAGGAAATTTACATTATATACGCGGCTCGAAGCGCGGTGTCGGGATAAGGTTATGAAAACGCGATCATCGTTCGACGAGCGTCACCGTGTCATAGCACCGGTTACAAAATTAATGTGTCACGAACTGTATCGCGCTATGATATTGATGTTGAAAAATTACGCTATTTGACGTTTGATTGGAATCGTAAATCTTTGTTAGAGCTGTTCGTCAAATGTTGAGCTGTGTTAAAAAAGTTTCGGATAAGGTTTTCAAGAAATTTTATTTTAAGGAAATGCCATTTTTCAACAGGATCAATATGATGAAATATTCTAGAAGTTCCTAAATTTCTTTTAGTAGTTGTGACGTTCTTCTTGCAAGGTTAGAGGTTGCAATTAATCACAATTTTGGGTCAACTCGACCGTGATTTAAATCATTATCGTAAACTTTACGGGTCGCTGATCATACTCGTAGCCCGAAATTAATTTAGGTTTAAACTCTGTGTTGGTAGTGCGGACAAAATGTGGTAACTTGTATTCATAGCCTGTCTTCAGTTGTCTTGGCCTTCGGTTACTTTCAATATAACAGAGCTGAAAATTTAATTGAAACCAAATTTAATTGATTTATTATTTAAGTTAATTGCTGATTTTTGCGACAAATTAAGACGTGGGATTTACTTGGATTTAAATATGAGTATATTAATATGAAAAAGACAATAATTAAACGAACGTATCACGAAAACGAATCTGTCAGTGGCATAAAGCTATAATTTAATTAATTTTTAATCAATATTTGTGTTTAACTCCGGCGACACGTTGACGGCGAAATATTTTACTGTATCTGCTATTTAATTACCTTCATATTTTACGAGGTATTGGAATTATTTCGTTTTATACATTTAGTCCTTTATTTATCTTTTCTCTGCAGAGCAATAACTCATTGTTAACGTTCTCTCAGAATTTACACGAGTTAATATTTTTGTGGGAATATTGTAAATAAATTTTTATTAGCTTATCATTTCCAATATTTTAAAACGTAATGCTGATGTGACTTTTTGTTTTCGTGGTTCCTTTTATTATTAATTACATTTTATTACCTGTTCTCGCTACCTTCACATCTACTTCTCTTCATACAAGCTCTAAGGTTATAGGCACTTGTAAAGAAAGCGAGAGAGTTGTGTCAGGATCGTGGCAAGTGGCGCTCCATTGTCTCCGCCTATCCTCATAGGAAAAAGGCGTGACAGTATAATTTTATTTCTGTTTGCTAAAAGTTTTTTTTACGTTTATTTGTTTATTTAATTACATTACAGACTTAATCCAACTAATACAATATATTTCTTACAAAAAATCTTAATATCAAGCTTAATTTACTAACTTAACTTAATCTGGAAAGGAAAGGGATGGGATGTATGGATCAGATCTTCTCTCTAAGATGCGTCAGCGAAAAAGTGTTGGCAAAACACCAGAAGGTGTTTTGTGCTTTTGTTGACCTTGAGAAGGCCTATGATCGAGTGAACAGGAGTGAATTGTGGCAGCAGCTGTCCGGGTTTGGGTTGGGGGAGCGTTTGGTCCGTGCACTGAAATCTCTTTATGAGGATTCCAGTGCATGTGTTCGAATTAACGGGGCACTATCTGACTGGTTTGGCATCTCTAAAGGTGTCAGACAGGGATGTGTAGCGTCACCATGGCTCTTCAATCTATTCATGGACGGTTGTCTGAAAGAGTTGCGTGAAAGGAAGTATGGTTTAAGAATGAATGACTTGGTGATCAAATGTCTCTTGTACGCCGACGATCAAGTTATCCTTGCATCTTCGGCGTATGAGTTACAGGAAATGGTTACTATAATGAATGCGGAATTAGAAAAGAAGGGTATGAAAGTGAATGTAAGTAAAACCAAAGTAATGGTTTTGGAGAGAGAGGATGAAATAACAGAATGTGAGATAATGATAGACGGAAAGAAAGTGGAACAAGTCAAACAATTTGTTTACTTGGGAAGTATGTTTACTAGGGATGGAAAGTGTGATGAAGATATTGAGAGAAGAGTGCAAAAGGGTAATGTAGTGAACGGTGCCATTCATAGTATAATGAACAGCCAAATAATGTCCCAAAAGTCACGGATGGCTGTTCATAGTGCGGTGCTTGTTCCTACATTAATGTATGGAAGTGAAGGTTGGGTATGGCAGAAGAGGCATGAGAGTAGAATTAACGCTGTAGAAATGCGGTCGTTAAGGAGTGTATGTGGAGTGACGATAGCGGATAGAATAAGGAATAGCACACTGCGTGATAGATGTGGTTTGAAAGAAGATGTAGTGACAAGGATTGACAAAGGAATGCTTCGATGGTTTGGGCACATTGAAAGGATGAGTGAAAGTAGATTGACGAAAGGAATTTATAAATCTGATGTGGATGGATGCGTTAAACAAGGCAGGCCCAGGAGAGTGTTTTCCGACCAAATCGGAGACATCCTCAAGAAAGCCAGGTTGCCTAGTGCCCATAACCACAGAGCTTGTATGAAGAGAATTGTGGATGTGAAGGAAGCAAGGGAGTTGTGTAAGGATCGTGGTAAGTGGCGCTCCATTGTCTCTGCCTATCCCTGTGGGAAAAAAGCGTGACATTTTGATTTTGATTGATTGAACTTAATCTAATCGCTCCAAGTAATTCAATACATTTATTTGCTTTGTGCATCTAATGATGCGAAAGCGTCGAAATTTATGTTGCCATGTAGGATCCTGTTCAACGTGTAGTTATGTTGTAGGAAACAATTATTACAAACACATTAATAATATCCACGATCTTGATATCCTACATTTTCATTCATTACATGATATACGTCCTCAATTTCTAAACTTTCTTCATTATTATCATCAATTGTCATGCCTCAATTCCCACAGGCAGGGGATCCTGCCTGATTATTCTGTTCACTTACTATCAATTAATCAAATTGTCACGCCTTTTTTCCACAGGATTCGGCAGAGACAATCGAACGCCACTTTCCACAATTCTAACACAACTCCCTTGCTTCCTTCACATTCACAATTCTCTTCATACAAGCTCCATGGTTATGGGCACTAGGCAAACCAGCTTTCTTGAGGATGTCTCCGATTTTGTCGGCAAACACCCTCCTGGGCCTACCTCGTTTAACGCATCAATTCACATGAGATTTATAAATTCTTTTCGTCAATCTGCTTTCACTCATCCTTTCCATGTGCCCAAACCATCGAAGCATTTCTTTATTAATCCTTGTCACTACATCTTCTTTCAAACCACATCTATCACGCAATGTGCTATTCCTTGTTCTATCCGCTATCGTCACTCCACATACACTCTTTAACGACCCATTTCTACAGCGTTAACTCTACTCTCATGCTTCTTCTGCCACACCCAACATTCACTTCCATACATTAATGTACAAGCAAGCAATCCTTACTACACTTACTACACATTTACAATTATCTTTATACAGACTTTATGGGTATTGGCACTGCGCGCGTACTCCTGCTTTTCCAAGAATGTTCCCTAAATTAAAAAAAAAACAGATTTTTTATTTTGAGGCTAAGACATAAGGCTTATTATAAGACAGCACCCTGATTGATATTATGATGGAGTGCGGTCTGTATGCAAGCAGCAGTCGCATTTACTATGCCGGCCTGGTTCAAACCGGCAACTTACAAGCCGATTCTGAAACGCGACCGAGTCACTTCATGATTTATTCATTGCTAATAAAGCAAAATAATGCAATGAATTTAATGAAACGCTACTTAATTGGGAGCATTTCACTATCCACAGCGTCAATTGGGTCACTATCAGAGAGTGAAATAATTATTTTGTTCATAAAGTGTATATGTTGCCGATGGCGGTTCTGTTGGCGCACAAATTAAATTTAATGCATGGAAAATTAAAATTAACTTTCATTAATTTTAGGGTTTAAGTAGGTTTTTATTGATTCTAAAAAAATACATATCCATCAATATAAATATGCTTACGCGTTTTAAGACTCGTTTTTTACCAGATCCATTCTAATTATGTGATAAAGATATTGAGAGAAGAGTGCAAAAGGGTAACATTGTGAAAGGTGTCATCCATAGTATAATGAACAGCCAAATAATGTCCCAAAAGTCAAGGATAATGGTTCCTACATTAATGTATGGAAGTGAATGTTGGGTGTGGCAGAAGAAGCATGTGAGAAGAATTAACGCTGTAGAAATGCGGGCATTGAGGAATGTATGTGGAGTGACGACATCCTCAAGAAAGCTAGGTTGCCTAGTGCCCATAACCTTAGAGCTTGTATGAAGAGAATTGTGAATGTGAAGGAAGCAAGGAAGTTGTGTCAGGATCGTGGCAAGTGGCTCGGCCTATCCCAATGGGAAAAAGGTGTAACAGTTTTGTTTTGATATTCTAATTAGGCCAACTAGGCCGGTATAGTGGATGCGATTGCTACTCATAGTTATTGAATTGTAGTAGCAGTGACATTCATTCATAGACCACACTCCAGATTCATATCAAGCGGGGTGCTGTCATGTGTCTAATCACAATAAAAAATAAATAAATATTAATAATTAGAAGATAAATTATCTCTATGCTTGTATCATAGAAACGGGACAACCAAATTACATAATATATTAAAGATACATTGGTATCGGCAAATGCTTTAAAACCGTGCTATTACACCACGGTCGTCTTACATTAATATCAAAAGTGTACATTAGAATATTCCTAGAAATAGGATCATTATTAAAGAAGCAAAATAGTATAGTTGTCTATTGTTTATTGTACGTAGACCGTACAAGAATGGATAGTAAAAATCATTATTTCGCATTAGGTTTCCTATTTTATGTGAGATAGTTTGGTTTCCTACTTTATATCTCAAGTTTGTAGTGTATGCTCATTGTTTTATATTCTATCTAAGCTCTTATATCCTCAAGGGCTTATATTACTTAATGGTATATTGTCTTATAAGTACCAAATAGCAGTTATATAGTAAATTCAAGATATCGTTGCAATTGGAGAATTATTCGAAAATTCGATGGTGCTGTCTCCTTGGCAGATATTTAGCTAGAGTGCGGACCATAAATGGAGGCTACTACTACCACAATTAAATAATTCCAAGTAGAAGTCGCATCCACTATGTCGACCTAGTTGGAACCGGCAACTTACAAGGTGATTCTGAAACGCGACTAAACCACTTCAGGGTCTGTATACAGGTATACAGGTATCAAGTATACATAACATTACAAAAAAAATGTAATGTATAATCTTATTAATAAATATTGCAAATAATAGCTATGATACAAATCTTTACTTCGACCGGTATTCGAACCTGGGACTTTAGGCGTAACGGACTGGTGTGTTAATCAATGCGCCACGCGTGTCTTAGTACTTTAATATGTTAGTCCCGTTAATTTGATTTAATTATTTGTTCTTAAATCAATTAAATATACTTAAATATTCGTTTGTATTTTAGCTTCCGACGTTACATTGTATTGTACACAATAGTAAGCCGCAGGAAAATACATGAAAAAAGGTGGAAAATATTTCCTATATGTAATATGTATTTAAATAATTTATTTCATAGCTGTACACACGTATTGTATTTCCTGAGGTTTTGCTCAAACATTGTTTTTGCAATAAAATTCAGTCATTGTGGCTTTCGAAACGTCGGATATGAAAATAATCAAAATATACACGATACTAAACCGCAAAAGTCCTTTGTTTTGTGGGTAACGTGTGGCTGCATGTATTATTCAAATTGTTTTTTTTTTTATTGTCACGCAACATGTTACGTCTATTACCTGATGTGAGCAACGGGAGATCCAATAGCGCCGACGACTGAAAATATCGTTTATACATTTTTCTCAGTCGCTGTCACTATTATACCTATAATTCTCTAAAATCATTTAGAAAATATTCTCACATGATTAATAATTTTAAAGCCAAATGATCTAGTTTTTTTTATTGTGTATTTGTTTATTTATTTTGTGTATTATTTTTACTCGACATGTGACAGCACTCCGCCTAATGACTGGTGGTGACTGCTACTACAGTTAAATAACAGTAAGTAGCAGTCACATCCACTATGCCGGAATAGTCGAAACCGGCAACTTACAAGCTGATCCCGAAACGCGACTAAGTGAATTCACGGTCTGTATATTTGTAAGTGGTTACTACCCTGGATCGGCAAACTGGGCACCACTATTTTATTTATTTATTTTTCTATACTAAGCTACTAAAGTGCTTGCTTGTATCACAGAAACAGAATACCGGTGGGATTCGAGCTTGTGCCTCTCGGTTCGTGTAACCATTGCACTGCCACTACACCACGGTCGCCTTAATCTGTCTATCTATTACTATCTACTACCGCCACACTTTAAGATATCCATATTTGTCCTTGTTGTGTATATTGTTTTCAGTTAGGTATTACGCTTGTTTGATTTGCAATCAAGTATGCAAATTATGATTGCTCGTTTGGATAGATCACGCCTGACAAGGTATATGTGTTACGTTAATGAGTAATTCATATTAATGTATCAGGCATTTGTATAATGTACAAATTTATTTATTGGGAAAAGACAACTGTACAATGAAGGTAAAATGGTTTTGGCGTCTTCAAAGATATCTGCGAGCGCGACTTTGCGAAGGTACAGTCACAATAATAAGTAAGCTCTCTCACCTACTTAGTGCCTCGGGTACACTGTATTTAATGTATTGCGCATCGAATTGCGCTTAACTTC
Organism: Tinea trinotella; assembly: GCA_905220615.1. Taxonomy (NCBI): domain Eukaryota; kingdom Metazoa; phylum Arthropoda; class Insecta; order Lepidoptera; family Tineidae; genus Tinea; species Tinea trinotella. Next base: position 7,891,916 of record HG992310.1, read on the forward strand.
GGAGACGCCATAAAGTTCGGAACTAGCTTTACCTATATTAAATGATACCTATTTAAATAAATAAGTTATAAACATTTTAATAGGAAGTTGGCCCTTAATTTTTTTTAACTACAGACATAGCGGTTAATATGTTTCTGCGATAATGGAGCGATGCGGGAGGTGTGACATATGAACGAAATCACACCTATCCCGCATAAGCGCTAGTAATATAGTAGCAATAACAATCGGATAAAAAAAAATCGTAACAATTTATTATGTGATCGTACTACCTATTATTGCAATATCCCAAAAAAACATAAATTATGTGAATAATTTAAGGCGACCGTGGTGTAGTGGTAGGACAGTGGTCAAGTAAAACGAGAGCACGGTTTCAAAACCACTTGCCGGTACCAATGTAATATGAACTTTGGTCATCCTATTTCTATGATACAACCACTTTAGTAGCTTAATATCGAAATGAAAATATGTAGGTAATAATAAATAATAATAATATAAACGAACGCAAGTTGTTAATATTATAATATTTGTTTTATTTTTTTATTTATTTACATTACTATACTAAGCTACTAAAGTGCTTGTCTCATAGAAACAGGACCATTAAAGTACATATATCAAAGATACATTGGTACTGGTGGCTGGTCTCGAACTCGTGCTCTCGGTTTGTGTAACCATTGCACTGCCACTACACCACGATCGCCGTAAATATTTTATTGCAAGTTAATACAACGTAGATTATTGCAGAGCTTGTGTCTGTATTGTGGTTTGACTGATATTCGTCCACACCGCTTGTTTGTTGGAAACTGTGCTACTGTCTTTGTAGGAATTGTAGAGCTTTGTGTTCAAGTGCTTCCCTTGAGACCTAGAAGGTTAAGCAAGATAACGTTCTGGATTTGATTATCTAGGAGATAAATGAATTAAGGCCTGTGGCTTGAATTCTATGAGACGTGTATTCCAGACACGCGTGAAGACAATTTTGTGTTCCACGTATTCTCCTCTCACGTCCTCAGTTGAGCATAATATTTACTTATAAGGAGACGAAATTTAATAATAGAGTATGTTAGAATTATATTTTTTGAAATTATAAATATTTTAAGGCGACCGTGATGTGGTTGTAGTGAAATAATCAAGATTTTGATTCTTCAGTTCAAAACTACTTACCGGCACAATTTGTCTTTGATATATGTATTTTGTCGTCTCGTCATGATTTTAATTGTATTTTAGTGGCTTAGTATATGTAAAACAAGGTTTAATTTTGCTTATATGATTTCTATTTATTGCTTATAAGCTGGTGGTTTATTCCATTTGTACAACCTACAAAAAGTGAGTTCGCTGAAAGTCAAACGGGAATAGGCATAATGAAACGCCACTTTCCACTATACCGAACACTATCCACTATTTCTCCCTCGCTTCCCTAACATCCATGATCCTTTTCATACACACTCTACAGTTATGGGTACCTAACCCAGCTTTCTTGAGGATGTCTTCGATTTGGTCGAAAAACACCCTTCTTGGTCTGCCTCGTCAGATATATAAATTCCTTTCGTCAATCTACTTTCACTTAATCTTTAACTTTAATTAAAGTTTACTATAATATAATACGCAATTAATTGTTATTATATTTCAAGCGATATGATTTAGTTATTAACTTGATAATGAATAACATTGGCAATCATAGTGACAGCGACTGAGGAAATCGTTTACTGAATCGTTTTTTCAATCGTCGGCGATCTTGGACATCCTTTTTTTAATTCTTTATTGTGACTCGTCATATGACAGCATCCCGCTTGATGTTTATCAGGGATGTCACTGCTACTACAATTCAATAACTGTGAGTAGCAATCTCATCCACTATGCCGGCCTAGTTGGAACCGGCAACTTACAAACTGATCCCGAAACGCGACCAAATCACTTCACGGTCGGTATACTTGTAAGTGGTGGTACTACCCCGGATTGGCAGACTGAGTACCACTATACAAGTCGATATCAGATGTCGAGACTCAATAAAAAAAAAAACTATATAGCATACTTTGTATATGAAAAAGTTAATTTACTGTTGTATTAGATGTAATTTCTCAACGCCTCCGACATCTATGTTACTAGCATTTATATGTGTTAAAATAAATTACCTCTAACACCCACAATACTGGTCTCACAATTCACATTACCTCTCCTACAATTAGTTTCTCCCAATGTAGGTGTTTGTCCGCCATTATACCTATTATTATAATGTTCTTTAAATTGTTATTACTATACTCATAACTTGTTCTTTTGTATTTGATCGTTTTATTTGTTCTTACAAAAACATTGTAAATCTTAATTGTGTTTAATTAAAGTTATTTAGTATCAAAATCGGCAGTCGAACTAAAAAGTTCGGTGCGTCTTTTCTTTGTCGATCAATCGACAAGTGGAATGCGTGAAGAAACCCCTTTGGCCGGCATAGTGACGGCGCGGCAACTGAAGTAGCTGTGAACAAACACGGTTTTCTCAGTCGTCATCACTCTTGGATCTCCTCTTGCTTATCATAAGGCGGGACGAGGTCAGATGTCATGTCACAATAAAAAATTAAAAAAAAACAAATTGTCACGCCTTTTCTCCACGGGGATAAACAGAGACATTGGAACGCCACTTGTCACGGTCTTGACACAACTCCCTCGCTTCTCTCACATTCACGATTCTCTTTATACAAGCTCTACGGTTATCAATTATAATACCTCTAGACAATTGTAAACCTGTTGTGTAAAAATGCAATTGTAAACTAAGTCCTTTTGTACAGTCGTCAGCACACTTGGATTTCCTCTGTCTTTGGCATCAAAAAGTTCGCATCACAATAAAAGAAAACTAATTGTAGTTGACAAAAAGCCCAATTTCTTAATAAGAGAGAAGGTTGTTAATGAAATAAACAAATTTTATGCGGCTAACTATCGCGTCCCTCCGTGACCACGGCTGCAAAGCTCTCTAAAAGTCGGAATAAACAAAAATGTAAAATCAAAACTAAAATAAACGCGATAGTAAGCCGCATAAAATTTGTTTTATTCATTAATCAATGTTCGCGCTAAATCTAATAAAATACTAAGTAGGTAATTATTAGATATGTCTATTTTGTATAAAATAGACATATCTATTTGTATTTATAAACATATTTATCTATAAATTACTTTAAAATAAAAAAAAATAATAATGCAGTGTTTAATTTTGTTCGATGTTCCTTTGTGATCCAAGATGTGACTGTACGCTTACTTTATAAGTTTAAAATAATATAGTAATCGTAAGTACTTCCACTAAAATAGAATTAATAGCTATTAAATCCTTTGATGTCAGCCCTTTATGAGTTTATTCATGATGTTTGCTTATAGGTAGGTCAAACTGAGCCCATAAATCTTTACTAGATGGGGGATATATTGAAGGTATAAATCGAGCGGGCATCGGCGGCATCCAGCAATGTTGAATCTTACATTCGATTTTTAATCTTTAACCACTTACTTCAATTTAAGTGGTGTCTGATTTATATTAATCGTAGAAAGTACATTGCTATTGATGTTTATATTTAGATTGGTTTAAAGTAATTATGGATACCAATTTAAAATGCACGTAAGACGTAAGATTAATAAAATTAATTTTATTGTAGTTTTAATGATTTATAATTTATACTTTAGACTACGTGTGAATGTTATTTTAAATATTACTGAATCATTGTACTACTTATATTTTTAATTTAGATATTTCTATAGAGAAAAAACTGTTGCCGAAGCAAATATTTATTTCTTAACGTTTATTTTAAGGATCATAAGATTTGGTATTTATTACATTTTTTTATATAAGCCTTATAAATAATTTAAATGATTACGCAGGCATTTGCTCTGGGTCTGGGTGTTTAAGAGTGGTAGGCAGACAGTTGGTGGTCGTTTACCCAATCTGTACGGATACAGACTGCGTAGTGACTTAGTCGCGTTTCGGGACCAGGTTGAAAATTGCTGGCATAGTAGGTACCATAGATGCCACTGCTATTTGCTGTTATTTAATTGTAGTAGCTATAGCCTTCAATCATAGACCGTTCTCAAGTTTAGCATCGGGCGAGATGTTGTCATAAATATATATTTTTTATTTACATTTCTATTTTAAGGTACTAAAGTGCTTGTATTATAGAAACAAGACGACCAATGTACATATATCAAAGATACATTGGTACGGGCAAGTGGTTTCAAACCCGTGCTCTCGGTTTGCGTGACCATTGCACTACCACTATACCACGGCCGCCTTAATTGTCTCATGTCGAGTCACAACAAAATCACCATATCTAAAAACCATACTGACTACAGGTGTAGACGAACGGTCAGCGAATGGTTTGTTGCGCGTAAAGTCCGGGTGCGATTCCCGGTCGGAACAAATATTTGTTTCATAGCATTTATTTGTAATATTTAATAAATATATTGAATTTTGCAGTATTTGTTAATAAAAAAAGGAGATAGATATTTGCTTCAAGTCTGGTTATCAAAGAGTGGTACCCAGTCTGGCGATCCGGGGTAGTACCACCACTTGACAGTATACAGACCGTGAAGTGATTTGGTCACGTTTCGGGATCAGATTGTAAGTTGCCGGTTCCAACTAGGTGCAAGGTGTATGTGACTGCTACTCACAGTTATTGAATTTAGTAGCAGTGGTATCCATTCATGGACCACACTCCATCTTAACATAAAGCGGGGTGCTGTCAAATGTGTCATGTTTGGTCAAATGCTGTCATGTAAGTGGTGGTACTACCCCGGATCGGCAGACTGGGTACCACTGCCTACCACTCTTTGATAACCAGACCCGAAGCAAATATCCATCTCTTTTTTTTATTAACAAATATTTGCAATACTTAATATTATTAAATATTACAAATAAAAGCTATGAAACAAATATTTGCTCCGACCGGGGATCGAACCCGGGACTTTACGCGCAACAAACCAATCGCTAAACCGTTCGTCCACGCCTGTCCTTAATACAAAGTAGCGATATCTTATATTATATACGAGTATATAAAATAGAAAGTGGTACGTGCGTACCATCAAGCAAAAGTACCGATAAATAAATAAAGGTGAGTGCTAACCTCTGTGAATCCCAAACAGTTTGAAATTATTTCCGTGGGCCTGAATCAATCAGAGGTAAGGGCCGCGTCTTAATGCCTCTGCCTTATTGAAATGCATCGGGCTCCCTTTATTGCTTTGACTTCTGTTTACGAGCCTCCATTTTCTCCCAAAGAAATGATAATAAAATATTTGACTGTCTCATCTGAATGCTAAAATTTTCTTTGAATATGGAAATTATAAGTAATTTTGTGAATGAAAACTTTATTTATTTTTATTAATAAAAAAAAACAGTGTGAAGGAGGATTTAATTCATTATTTAGTATTTCCTTGGATTTTGCGCGAACATTGATTCATCATTCATCATTAATTCATTATTTGTAATTAGAATTACATTTTTTATCTCACACATACATTTCAAACTTTTATCTTGTATGAAAGGAATTTCGTGGATGAGAGGGAAGCGAAGGAGTTGTGTCGGGATGGTGGCAAGTGGCGCTTCATTGTCTCTACCTATCCCTGTGGGAAAAAAGCGTGATAATTTAATTGATATCTTACGATTAGGCAACAGCCTGGGTAGCAACAGTTACATTTATTAATAGATTTAAAAAAAGGAGGTACTACTGTACAAATTAGTAACGTCTATACTTTATATCAACTACGTAAATCGGCCTAGTTGAAACCGGCAAGTTTAAGGCCGATCCCGAAACGCGAGCTGTGGTGGTACTGGTGGTACTACCCCAGATCGGCAGACTAGGCACCACTACCACTCTGACATCCAAACCCGTAGCAAACCCGTAGCCTCTTTTTTATCAACAAATAATTGTAATAAATAATCATTAAATATTACAAAAAAGCTATTAAACAAATCTTTGCTCCGTCCGGGAATTGAACCCGAGTAACGAACTGGTGTACTAATCAATGCGCCACGCCTGTCGTCAAATAAAACCTAATAGTCTTAATAATGATCATAATTATAGTTTGTCTGAATGAACTGTTTCATACAGTATAGTATTGATTTTATGTTCTTATTTTAGTAGCCACTTATAAACGTAGTGATTTATATCAATCAAAGTGAATGGCATAATTGATACCAGGGATAATTAGTGAAACTATTGTACTATAATAGAAAGCTATTCTAATATTTAGATTCTTGTTAAGCTAAAGACATAATTAATCATTTATATCCATTGTCAATTAGGGTTTAAAATTAGATATTAATTTGTTTTGTACATAATATGTATTATATAGTAAGTCTTTAAGGATATTACGAAATTCAATCAATCAATCAAATTGTCACGCCTTTTTCCCACGGGGATAGGCAGATTACGAAATTGTTCTTCGTTAATTTTAACCCGAAAAAAAATGCTTTTGTTTCTATTGTGTCGTTTCTGTTTCTTCATTTATGTTTAATTAATGGGCACTGCTACTACATTTAAATGTACATAGAATTCACATCCCATATGGCGATCTAGTTAGAACCGGCAACTAAGAAGCTGATCCCGTATAAAACAAATCTTTGCTACGGCCGGGAATCGAACCCGAGACTTTAAGCGTAACGTGTGCTAACCAGTGCACTTGAGAGCAAACGTTCTGTTTGTACTTCTAAAACTTCAATGGATGCGACTGCGATTAGATTTAAATAAGTGCAACTAGAATTCGCATATATGGCGGTCTAGTAAAACCGGCAACTTTCAAGCAGATCCCGAAACGTGGTGGTAGTACTAGGAAATAGAGTAAATAACCACCAACTCTCTGCCTACCACACTTAGTTTTTTTTAAATTGTGACACGACATCCGACCTCGACCTGCCTGATGACAAGCAAGAGGAGGTCCAAGAGTGACGACGACTAAAAAAACGGATGGGTTCACGGTTGCCCCAGTCGCCGTCACTATGCCGGCCAAGAGTCGAGTTCATATATATTTGTTTAATAAACATTAGCAAGACATAGTTGAAATGTTAGTAGCTATTAAAATAACATAATATGTAGCGCAACAAAACATTATGAAACTGCTATCCAATACCCAAATAACTCAAACAACATCTTTCAAACATTTGCTACGAAAATAGTCATAGCTCGTCTAAACATTGCCTTGTGCTCGGAAACTTGTCAGAAGTTTCACCAAACTGTTGTATGGAAGTTCCCGCGAGCCCGGGCGGGATTCCAGGGATTCCGGTGGGTTCTAGAGAGGCGTCGGACAGTGTCACTTTGAAACCATCTATAAATTTGCGCTTGTATAAAACTAGTAAGGCTTAGGACTTCGGTGTGAGGTCTTTTAGGTGTTTAGGTTTAAAAGATGTTTGAATCTTTATTTTTAATTTTTATTTCATTATTTATTTAAAACTTAATTGCACTATGTACAAAGGCGGACTTAATGCCGTTAAACATTCTCTGACAGCTAAACCTTTAGGACATTAAGACAGTATTAATGGTAAGTAGGTGCAATATAAAGATGACAATTTGTAAGAATAAAACAACAAATTTATACATATTTATACATAATTATTATGTATCATACATAATAATAATACTTAGTAATTACATTTTAATACACATAAGTACATAAATAAGTTATATATATATATTTATAACACAATAAATAATACAAATAAAATAAAACTGCTCATGTCATGAAAGATGTGAAAAAAAGAAGAAAGGTAGTGTTTTACACATAACTCTTAAATATTGCACGATTAGGAGCTTGTCTAATATTTTGAGAATAATTTTATAAGTATAAAGATAATTTAACACAAAAAGTGAGGCACGTTCATTTGCAAAGATCTCAACTGCAAAGTGGAGTTTGCATGTTTTTCATCAGGTCGAGGAAAGCATTCGCATTCTGTCGACTGAATCGGCCAGTGCGGTGCGTCTTTTCTTTGTAGAACAATCTACAAATGATTTTACCAGCCCATATTACGTTGTCAAAATTATTCGCAGAAATGTCTTAAAATACTCGTAATTCTTGTTGATTGATATTTTATGGAATTTAATATATACCAAGAATAAATCATTACTCGTAAATGTTGAATTATAAAAATTATCAATTCAAAATCAAGCATTTTCCTTACAAAATTTATTGAGTTTACTCGTTTTTTATGAGAATTGAAAGTCAGAATAAAGGTTTAATGTCTGATGTAAATATCTGAAGATATAAAATTTTGAGAGCCATCCCATATAAAATAGCCGTTTCTAGTTTGGAAGGCAATTTCGATTGGAAATGAATTGGTTAGTATAGAGAGACTGTAAAATACAGTACTTTCGTGATCTTTTGAGTTGTTGAACAACGTGTATCGTAAAACCTAGCCACGTCAATTACTTGGCTTTGACTTTTAGACGAGTTTTCAATTAATTGACATTAAATATAAAAAAAGGAAAAAAAAACTCCTTAGACTTGCCTGATAGTAAGCAAGAAGAGGGGTCAAGAGCGTCAACTACAATCTGGATATTTGCTCCGGGGTCAGAGTTCAAGAGTAGTAGGTAGACAGTTAGTATGATAAATACATTGGCCCAGTCTGCCCATCCAGTATTACCACCACTTTCAAGTGTGCAGACCGTGTAGACTTGGGTTCAGCTTGTAAGTTGCCGGTTCCAACTAGGCCGTCATAGTAGTTAAGATAGACACTTGCAGTTATTGAATTAAACAATTTTTATGCGGCTTACTATCACTTTTATTAAATTAAAATCAAAACCAAAATAAACGCGATTAAATTCAATCGCGTATCGAGTAAGCCGCATAAAATTCAACAATCAATGTTCGCGCAACATCTAAAAAAATACTTGCAGTTATATTGCAGTCGCATCCATTCATAGATCGCACTCCAGCTTAACAACAAGCAGGGTCATAATATGTCGAGCGACAATAAAAAAATATAACAATGTAAAAACCATGAAATGTAACTCGAACGGTTATTACTAAAAAGAATGGTTTCCTGTTCAATTACATAAACAAATGACACGAAAAGCTTTCAATCGTGTTCTCGGAACTATCCCAAGTCAATTCGGTCGGATGTCAGGAACGACCGAGATAACGTATCCGATTACAATGAATAATAAATGATCGTTGTCTCGAGATCCTGAGAGCATCCCTAATGCAATTCGCCGCTATTTGATAATAAAAGATTTTATACGCTTTTTTAAATACGTTTTTTTTTCATTTAAAATATTATATTATAAGTAAGTGTATAAATTATTTAAACTACGTGTTTGGTGTTGATAATTAAATAGTCTACTTTGTGATTAGCGTAGGCTGCTTTACTGAGGTTCAGCCCTCGGGCGTTTGAGCCGGGCGCGGGCGTTCGGCGACGATGTGCATGGTCGCCCTCTCGTTGTTTTCATTAAAGATACATTACTCCTTTTATTCTTGTTTAGATTGCAAATTTTCTCACAGTCCTTTGTCTCATTTAGCATTTATTTACGGCGTATTCAATTTAAATACCGCTCCATTCGCGTTTTATCGCTCTGGAAATTGCTGGCGAATGAATGAATAAAACCTGCGAGGCGAGGTTTTATTCATTTGTTGGAGCTTTTCTGCCGTCCGCGTTGTTACTTGGATGTGAAATTTTACTTTTCTATCTATTTTAGTTTATTATGTATGCGATACTAGTTAGCTCTTATAGCTAAAGTTGCATGTACAATTCGTTAGATTTAAAATTATACTAAATTTGTTTATATCTGTATATAAACAATTTAATAAAAGACAAGTTGGGTCTTGGATAAAACTTGTATTTTAATATAAATTCATAAAGCAAAAGGAGAGATTTATTTACATAAAATTCTTTAATATGACAGTTAGAGCAGCAGAAGTTTCGGCAAGTGTAATTAAAACTTAAACTTGTATTATGGCATTGGGGCATAGCGAGTAGCGGGCGCGGGATGCCACGGAGCCAAGTGTCAGATTTCGGACGTGCTTCCCATCCGCAATGCACTCACTCTGTCACTTTTACACAACAGGGATTGAGAAATTTAAACAGACAGCTTTGCGCTAAAACAAAACCGCAACTAATTCAGTTGATGAATTGTAAATTTCTATCAAATGTTATTATAAAAAAAAACCTACTGATGTTCACGAATAAATTAATTTCAACATTATAAAGAGCAGAGTTACTACATAATATTCTATATTACTTTTCTCCTTTGTCGCGGTGTCTTGTCTTGTATATGAACACTTTCGCTCGTCTCCAAGATTAAAACCTTAGTTGCGGAGGCTCCGGGCTAATTAAAAGCGAGAGCAACACGCGGGTTTCGCAACCACGCGTTCAATTTGTGCCAGCTGCGAGAGGAAAATGAACTTCAGCCATATAAACATCGCCTTAATTTACTACTTAATATTATATTAGGTGAATAAAATTACATTCATTTACTAAGAATATCGTATATAAAATACAATTATCATTATATAAGGAAGATTTTATTCGGGTAATAAAACATCAATAAATAAAAAATTAACGGAGTCAATTTGAAGGCCATGAAATAAAAGTTTCATCAAATATCATTACCCCGAAGAGCCCCGAAGTAAACAGCATTAAATGAAAAAGCGAAAATGCTGCTGTTTTTGAAGTAAATATATCCGTATTTTAGTTAAGATGAGGCCATAAGTTTCCGAGTGGCTATGCACGTTATCCAACGAAAAGTCCGTTCTGTAATGTGTTGTAGCTTTTAGCGGGAGTTGGGAATACGAAGGATATAGGTGAAGGCGACTACGGGCTTTCCGCCAGGTAATTAATGCGCTGGCGCATTGCTGCAAAAATGTACAGGATAAACATTTCTTGTGCAAGCGTAAATTATATGACTTTCACGACTTGTTAAATCATCGCATAGCAGAAGTTAAATCATTAGCAAGTTTAATAAGTTACTTCATGTTTTATATCAGTATAATGTTTTGAAATTGCGCTTTGACTGTGGTTTAGTTTAGTTGTTTCTTTAAAGTCCACCTAGTCACGACCTTTTCACTGGGCTATTCCCACTCGTAACAAAATAAATATATTTCGCTGATTTCAGTTGAAATTTGCAAGTCTGCCAAGAATATTCGTACCAAATCGTTTTCCTATAATTGGAGTACATGTGAATTTGTATTCAGTGGCGCATCCACCGCGGATGGAATTTCACCATTTCGTAGGAGCTCCGTCCTCCATCATGCGTAGTTATTGGAGTAATTTGTACAACTTTGCATACGCCGCTATGTATTAGCTCGCTTATTGATTTCTAAATTTTCTCGCTTTGAGTTTGGACCGCCCTTGTAATTTTCTTTATGTTATTTGAATTCAAGTTAATGTCTCACTGATTTACGTTAAGGCTTACGTTGGATTTGTAAGAACAAAAATGATGAGGCGTTTTAAAGGGAAATTCACGTTCGTGGTTGTTCTGTCACCTCATAAATAACTAAACGAGTTCCCTGAGGAATTTTTCAGTTTACCCTTTTATAGACGGGTCAGGCCTCTAAAACAAATTGATCCACTGAGGTTTACACAACTCAAGAATAATTTACGAGTTCAAAGACTGAAATTTAAGAAAAGCCTTTGTATTTAAAAGAGGGGACACAACATTAGTTACAAATTGTCACATAAATCTCTTTGTGTAGTGTAAAATGGAAAATAATGTAGGAAGTGGTGTCAGAGAGGACATAATGTTTTTGCCGGCTTACACTAAGGTGAATATATCCGTAGCCGTATTTAGTTGGATGCATGCGAGGGTAATATATGCAGCATATTTGCACACAGAGCGGAGAGCAGTGCAGTGACACAGCTTCGGAGGCTATCAGCGTTACGGTTGGGTGAGCCGACTCGCGGGCGTCACACCCGCACCGCACCCGCACCCGCATCCCGACCTATCTACCTCTCTACGTTTTCGTAAAACACAATAATGTTAACCCGTATATGAAACTCGTGTTAATAAATAAATTTTTCCTCACATTTTCCGCTGTATTAACTTTAAAGCTTAAATATGTATTTTTATGTCGCCACCAAGTTTTATATTACGGGTGAACTTTTTAATATTGTGCACATAAAATAATGGCGAATGCGGTTTTTTGAAATATATATTAAATTAATTTTATAATTTTGTTGTTAGGATCTACATAGTGAATATATATTTTCACTTAAAGTTGATAAAAGTGTTTATGAATTAGATTTGAGTAAAGAAGCTCAAAGCACTTTACTTTCAAATATGAATAATCGGATTTGATCTTCTTATACAGCGAAAATGTTCCTAAAAATTGCCGGTATGAAGTGCTTTTCGACATAACAACGGACTTAGAGCCTCGAGTATCGTACATCGGGGCCTTCGTATTAGAGTACGCTAAAACACCTTATCTCCCCTCCTTGTTTAGATAGATGGGAAACTTCTTCCGTAGAATGCATCTGTGAAGACGTTATCGGAAAAACTTTGCTAAGAGTATTTTGTGTTCATATATGCAAGTGAAACTGCTAAAGTACATAATACTCTGATGTGCAAAGTAGGTGTTGGGTGCAAACATTAATAGCAGTTATTATCCATTATAATAACTTAACACAATACTGAGAGTTTAAAGGTGACAAAGTGGGATCAGAGGAGGCCGCGTACCGCATCGGTGCAAGTCCACTCTACTGACCTACATCCGCTTTGGCACCGTTCACAATCGCCGCTTCAACTTAATTGTCCCGACACTTCGCGCTCTCCTAACGACTGTGCAGCAATCGGTCGATTTAAGGGGCGCGAGTGTTTCGATCTCTCCGACCTCTTTCCTGTCGCCTTTTGCGGCATACGTCCAAGCGCAGTGAACGCCAAAGCCGCAGAGCCTACGTTATGTAAAACTCTCATGCAATTCAAATACATTCGGACCATTTAATTTTAAAAACCTTTCAAGAATTTTGTTATGAATATTCAACTATTAATAATATTTATAATATAATAACTATTTATAATACTTTATAAAAGTATCAGTATTATTAAAATAGTGGAAGACAGACAGTACTACCACTTTCAAGTGTACAGACCGTTCACTTGAAACGACTTAGCTGTAAAGTTACCTGTTCCAACCAGGCTGGCATAGTGAACACTGTTATTTAACTGTAGGAGCAGTCGCTCCCATTCATGGACTCATCTTGCACTCATCATCCTCACTCATCATTCAGGCGGGTGTCATATATCAAGCCACAATAAAAAAAGAGTCAAGTAATATTTTAGAAACCAAGGTGATGCGCTTGCATTACAACGAATCAGTTCTTTTTCATTCCATAGGTTGAACTCGTCAGTATTAAAGAAGGGGATTACAATTTGCCTTTGTGATGGCGTCGTTCAATTACATTAATCTAGGGTACTTGTGGTGAGGCGACACTCCGCTAGCAACTTGATTAAAAATTCTATTAGTTGAAAGGCAGACATTGCCTTAATAGATAAAGTGTACGGTGCACGATCCCGTTTGTGGTCACAATTGCGTTATGTACTGCGAGGTAATTCTATTGTCAGTTATAAACATGGACATGGAATAATTGCAGAGCCATATTTTTATTTTTATAAACATCTTTTGACCATAGTGTGTCGTTTCGTTCTAGAACAATAGAAAAGTGAAATGCTTTACTAGCTTGCGTGTTCTCCCCATCCCAGAAACTTAGATCCTTCAAGCGATGCGTGAAAAGGCAACTTTGGCCGGCATAGTTACGGTGACTGAGGCAATTGTATAATGAAACGGTTTTGTTAGTCTTAGTCTCCTTGTTAGTCTCCTTGCTTACCGTCAGGCAAGTCGAGGTCTGATGTCGCGTCTCAAAATAATAAAAAAACAAGGCCCCCTTGAAAGGCCCCCAATGTCAATTTTTTTTAGATTAATATAGTTTATTATAAAAGGTTAGCTGGTAAAAAATGCTTTTAAGAAAAGCACGCCATTTGTGTTTATTATTTACTAAGCAATAAATAATTTCATTATTATAGGGCATACAAAACGAGTATCTAATTAAACTTAGCAAAGAACAGTGTTTACATTATAACTTTCATAATTAATTTTGTTGTCTTCAAACCAAAATAATCAAACATGTGTTTATGTACGAGTATGTTGTTTTATAAGATCAACTTGTATAAAATAACATCTTAATCGTTTCTTCCTTTTATATTAATACGCGTATTAACACCCACTTCCGTTAACAAATCAAATTAAATTATATTCATGTGTAACTTTCGTAATGTAATTAAACTTTCTTCTGTTGGCCTGTAAGCGACTTGAAGGCTCTATTGTTGTTATGAATTCATTTTTGTATATCAAAGAAGTTATTAATTACTTTTGCGTTAGCTACAATTGTTATTTATACATTTTTTATGTTTTTTTTTTAATGAATTCATTGTGCAAATATTTGTTTTTGTAGCCCCACATTTACACTTAGCTTAATGTTAATGTGCGGCCTATGAATAGATGCGATCGCTACTCGCACTACATTTAAATAAGTGCAAGCAGCACTACATAGTGTAGTGGATACTATGCAGGCTTAAACATACAACATTTAACCTGATCCCAAAATGTTATTAAGTCACTTAACGGTAAACTTGAATGTGGTGGTATTATCCCGCGTCGGCAGACCACCTACTGGTTGCCCATTACTCTTAAACCCGGAACAAATGTCTGTCTAATATTTTTTGTTAACAAAAAAATAATTATATCCAATATAATAAATTAATATTACTAATAAACGCTATGAGTCTTTGCTTCGATCAGGAATCGAACCATATAAAGCGTAGCAGACTGGTGTAGACCAATGCACCATGCGGGTCGTATATTGTCCTCGGATAACATGTAAAAGGTTTTTCAAATGTACCGTATCCATTTTACCGTAAGTGTGTGTGAGCCACTTAGCCAAACATTTATCTGTAGGCTTGCCGTTCGCCGCGTGGGAAAATGGTAAAATGAAGAAAACAAGAGCGCTCTAGTGCACACACAAACCAAAGCGTCGGCTAACACAGGGATTGTTCTTTTGGAGCGAGTATTCCGGTTGAACTGGCAGACCTCTCGAGTGACACTACTCTTTAAGCCGCACTATTTGACTAGCACTGGCTTCCCGATATTTACGGAGAAAACTTTTCTTATTTTTACAATTTTTCTCTTTTGAGTCCGCGATAAGGAGCTGTGTTGAATGTTTTGGATAGAATTTAAACTAATAAAACTTTAATTGGGCAGCCATGCTCCAGTGGTTAAAAAGTAGTTTCATAAACCAAGAGGCTCCGGTTCCGGTATCAATGTATTTATACGTGTATGTACCTTGGTCGCCAAGTTTTTATGTTACAAGCATGTTTAGTAGCTCAGTATGGAAATGTATAAAAAATACATAGATCAATAACGTATTAATGTATTTTTTGTTTATAATGGTTATCTTATTTTTTTATTATAGTCCTGATTATATTATATATGTTATCATTTATCACCTCATGTATCTTCTGCTACATAGTACAATTTGCATAATGGACAGGTTTACAGCGATGTTTCCGTGTTTACATATTAATATAATCACACCATTAACGTTGCAAATTTCATGTTTTCATATATTACATATACGCGCAATTTATACATAAACTATACTATAGTGTTTGAATATATTTATTTCTATCAACTAACATAGCTTTAGTTTAAATAATGTTATAATAAAAAAGAAAACCCAGAATAAATGAATATACAGCTACATTTTTAAATAAAAGTTCCGCGCCTTGTTTAGGCATTGTTAGATATAACTAATATAAGGTGCAGAACTATATGATGTAAAAATGTGTTCTAATCTATAGGTATACTCGTAATGTGAAAGTTGTACTGAGGACGGAGCTGCATTAACATTAACATCTGGTAACGTCCAATATTTGTATATTATTTTAAACTGAGTTTGATATTTGTTAAAGCGTGACATAAAACGTCCAGTTTTGCGTATATTGAATGTTTGCAGTGCGTATGGATGAATTAGCGTCCACAGTTCGTTAGAGATTCAAACAATGAGTTCATTAGTGCTGTAATCGCTGTGGTATTTGACCGCCGCCGATCTACAACACATTGTAGCCTACTGGGTGCCCATTGTCATTGAACGAATTATGCAAGCCTTTAATCCTATAATATTAACACGGAAGTGTATTGTGCACTCGATACACATGCTCGGGCATTTGCTTAAGGCTATATAGGCTATATTAATATACAAGGATTTTTATTTTGTAATATAAGTAAATTTGGCCGACATAGTGACGGCGACGTAAACCAACTGGTTTTTCTTTCAGTCGTAGACACAAGTCGTGGTCGAGTCATGATAAAAAATCATGTTAGTTCACCAGGAATTTAATCGTATTTTGCAGTGAAGCAGTTTAAAGCTAAATAAATAAGGCGATTGTAGTACAGTGGTACTGTAATGATCCCGCAAACCGAGAAGCCCCGGTTCAAGACCACTTGCCAGTACCAATGTATGTTTGATATG
The DNA here is from genome assembly GCA_905220615.1 of Tinea trinotella. NCBI lineage: Eukaryota > Metazoa > Arthropoda > Insecta > Lepidoptera > Tineidae > Tinea > Tinea trinotella. Next base: position 7,908,386 of record HG992310.1, read on the forward strand.
TGTACTTTGGTTGACCTGTTTCTATAATACAAACACATTTAGAAAAAGCTTAGTATAGAAATGTTTGAAAATTCTCTTATATAAATGTTTAGCATATTACAATACAAGAATTATTAACGTACTAGTAATGAAAATTGAATAGAAAAAAAATATCGGTCACTCAACTGACATTAGATTCGATCGCGAATTCTTTTTATCTAATATGCATGTTGTTTAAATAGGTTGTACAACAAAATGTGTATAATTACAAATATTATCATCGTGTATGTGGCACAGAATTCACAATATTAATAAGTTTAAGTGTTGCTTGTAAAGTATGGCGCGTCGTTGTCGCGTCACGTTAGTTTGCGTGCTCGTCGCATTGGACCACCTGCCAATAATCACTGCCTATTCTACATTGGGCAACATTGTTTTTTTATTCCATTGAAACACGTTATGTGACCCCAGCCGGCTATGTGTTAACCAAAAGTGTATAATTAGATTTAATTAGCAAATAAGTGTTGAATATTTTATTTCTATGTACCTATAATGATAATGATTTTGTCTTATTTTTTTACAACTAATGGGATGGTGTTGGTCTTAAGTCCACAGGGACCTGTGTCAGGAATTTAACGCTCTTCCTTTAACATAATTCTATTTAAAAAAAATATTATTTGTTAGTTATCAACATACATACATACTTTATTAATATATATCTATATAGTGTTGAAAGTTAGAATACAAATTTACATGCCCTTCCCAACTTTTTGCTCAACACGTGTGCACAAGATAATATTAAATATCTCAAAGTCACTATAAAAATGGAATTCGAAAAGCTAACTAAGAATGTATCGTTTTAGTATGGAGATTATAAGTCGACTGAATCATGTCGTACTAAATTCTTAGAAGATTAATTATTTATTATTATTTAAAGACAAAGAACTCGTAGTATATACAAACTAATCTTTAGTTTAATATTATCTACATATTCAGTGGATGAATAATAAAAAGGAAACATGTTGGGGTTTTATCTATTACATGAGGGTGAGGATGATGATAATGGTTTTCGTAAAGCAGCGGCTAAACTTTACTAAAACTTCCGACCGAAGCAATAAATAACTGCAAACTAAATAGAATGATTCAAAGTATTTCTAAACAGCTTGCTAAACTTGAGTACCTACATTATTCAAACTTAATATATGTTTTTATAAAAAATAAGTTATTTTTTCATTGTTTCAGATCATGTAAAAGAATTTTCGTGTGGAAATTTATTTTACAGAACATTATATTTAAATGAAGAAAGAAAACTCCTTTACGTTGGTGCTATGTAAGTATAAAATACAAAATTCTCAGAATTATAAGCAAATACCTACCAAAAACTTCTTTCTACAATAATCAAACAAGCTTCACCACTTAGCCCTACTGTAATATTGTAAAATTCCACGGAATTTCCAAGAAGGAAAACAAAACGGACCGTAAATATTAAATAAAGTTTATATAGCGAGAATTTACTTTGTCACATTAAATTTAACAATTCATTGACAACATTATAACAAATTATAACTTGATTTTAATAAAAAGATACTATTAATTGAGGGCCTTAAGGACAAATCTTTAAGTAATCTTTTAGTAGTGATAGGCAGACAGTTGGTGGTAATTTTCCCAGTCTGCCGATCCGGGGAAGTACCTCCACCTACAAGTACAAGTGTAGAGACATTGTAGAGAGCATTCGCTTCGAAGTTGTTGGTTCTAACCAAGCCGACATGTCTAGTTGGAACTAGATGCGATGTAACAGACTTGCAGTTATTTACCTGTAGTTGCAGTCGTATCCGTTCCCGCCAGCTTAACATCAGCTTAACTGTCACATTGCTGTCGAGCGTCAATAAAAAAAAGGTTTTTTTTGTATTTTTTGTATTTGTATTTTTTTGTATACTTATGAGTAACGGAATTATGTAGTACTTTTAAATATTGTATTGAGGGATGATAGGTGCCTTGATATACCTATGTACTGATGTAGGTAGGTATGCTTATGGTAATGGATCGAAAACGATCCCAAAGAGACCACTCGCGCGAAGGATGCATTCGTATAATTATTTTAAATAATAATAACTTACCTAATTCAAATTTATATTATATAAAACGCTAGTCAATACTTGTTATTATTTTCTTTTACCAACTGATAAAGTTACTAACATAATAGGTAGGTATAATTGTTAATAATAATAGCTACTAGTTATTATTTCAATTTTCAACCAAATGCTAAGTTCCCTAGCCGTGAGCGCTCAAAGACCTTCTTAACTGTGTATCATCAGGGAGAGGTCACATGTTGGGTGAACATAAAAAGTACAAATATAGGCACCATAGTATTATTTGAATAATAGTTATTACTAGGTAATCATTTCACATAAAACATTACAACTCGATTTACCCCAGCACTGGAATGTGGCCGAGACATGAAATGCAAATTATTCACCATAATTCCTCTACTACTATTTGAACATGTTGACATTTTCTTTATAATGCCATTTAATGCGCTTACATAATTATGAATAACTATGTTTTAGTTTGTTTTATTATTTAAATAGGTTACTTTATTAATTATTTAGTTTTATTTTGAGTTTTGTATGAGGATGTCTTAGATTTGGGTTGCCTAGTGCCCATAATAGTAGAGCTTGTACCTGTGTGTACCTCACATTCACTACAATATGTAAATATTGTAGTGAATGTGAGGGAAGCGAGGAAGTTGTGTTAGGATCGTGGCAAATGGCGCTGCATTGTCTCTGCCTATCCATATAGGATTGATTGATTGTCTTTTATGTTTATACCCTTATATATAAAGATTGTCCTATTGATCATAATTAGGGATATTCCCAAAAGGCAAAGAATTATAATGTAGTGTGTAGTAGATAGAGTGGTGAGAGGATCTTGAAAAGTAGCGCTTCATTGATTTTACCTTTCCCTGTGGGAATTTATGCGTGATAATTTAATTGACTGAATATACTTACTAATAAGAACATTGTTTTAATTAAAATTGTCTTTTTATTGAAATAACAGCTTATAAGAAACCTTTTAATTTTGTAAAATAGACTCTTTTTCAAGTCCTTAAATTTTATGTAATACAGCAAAGCTAAAATACAATATTCACCATTATATAGTCCACATATACACCCATACTTTCTCCTAAATCGATACCTAATAATAATAATATAAATTTGTTGTTACAAAATATAAATATTTCAGTAATAAATAATTAAAAGAATTTACTTAAGTACACAATAATTTTTAATTAAGATATAATTTCAATTAATTCAATTTATTTTGCTGACAAAAACATTGACGTCTTTCGTTTCAAACGAAAAGACTTGATTAAACGTAATTATAAGAAATAAAAAAGGCGTTCAGTGAGTGTCGAGGAAAACGATTCTCAGTAATTTATACGGCTCGTTTGGCCGGCGACTTCAACAAAACAAATAAAATATAATCGTCGCTTTCTGCACACATGCCCGGTCGTGACTAAAAAAATGAGACAAGTCTTTATTTGTGTATTCAATAAAGTAGTGTGCTGTATGTTTAGGAAACGATGCGTTCATAAATTTCTTTCGTAGTCTAATGGTTTACGTAAATATTTCATACACCCTCAAAGATCCTTTGTAGCTTATCAGCTAGTAGTATTGGTTTGGTTAATAGGTGAACCTTTCTTCTTTATTATTTTAATCCGACGATTCAAAGACTTTGCAGCCTTTGCAAAACCTTAAAAAATACTAGCTAGATGGACTACTCTTTTAATACTCACTCTATCCCGAATAATAAGTTTACCACGTAAAATATTATTTTCTTAGGCGATATACGAGTAACACATAAAATTTACTTCTTTTTTTGTTCACAGGGACAGAGTCTTTAAATTAAATATAACAGATATTAGTCAAACACATTGTGAGGTAAGTTTATATTTGTTAACATTTTAGTTTAGCAACAATAACTATTGTTTTCCGTAACAGTACGCACAAATGTATCTTCTAAATAAACAGTACAATTCCCATGCTGAGATTCTTCACATTTAAATTCCATCTAGAGAACCATTCTTTTAGAGCTTACAAAGCTACGTTAACACTTAGAATAATTCCACAGAGGGACGCTTTGTTGCTGGAGGCTAGCAATGTAGCGCAGTGTGTCAGCAAAGGAAAGTCCGAACCGTTCGAGTGCAGGAACCACATTCGAGTGCTACAACCGCTGGGAGACGGGGAAAGACTCTATGTCTGCGGTACTAATGCCCACAATCCAAAGGATTTAATAGTTTATGTGAGTGAATCAGACTATAATGTGCGATTTTATCTCAAACTTTATTGTTTAATTAACGTAAATCTAACATTAAAAGCTTTTTATTACGTTGTGAAAAGTTTATTCGTTGAGAGTGTTAATTTTTTCTTCATTTTCGATTTGAGGAAAATTTTAAATTATTTGTACTTATCTTAACATTATTTACATGTTAATTTTAAATAATTTTTAAATATTTTTACGTGACCTTGTGTATTTGTTATGCTGGGCTTTTATATTAAAACGTGTACTATAAAATGTTATATTAAAAACATTTTATATTACCATTTTGTACTAAGCTACTGAACATGTTTATGTGATAAAAACTGGGCAACTAAAGTAATATCAAAGGGCAAGTGGTTTTGAACCGGGGTTTCTTTGTTTTCGAAACTATTTTGCTACCACTAGACCACGGTTGCCCTATGGAATGATTGTTTTTCACAGTTAAATTTAACCCACCTGCCGCGACACGAGTATACGCCTGGTGTGGGACTGGGTGTCGCAAAGTGTCCCTATGACCCTGCAGACAATAGCACAGCAGTTTGGGTTACCAAAGGAAACCCTGGCGGTCTACCGGCGTTATACGCTGGAACCAATGCAGAGTTCACAAAGGCTGATCCTGTGATTTTTAGAAATGATCTCTATGACTTAAGGACGGGACTGAAGAAGTTTAATTTTAAGAGAACTCTCAAATATGATTCTAAATGGTTGGATAGTAAGTAATTTATTAAATTATTAATTTATTAAGGTATATACAAATTGCATGAAACAACATTAAGAAAAATGGTTGAAAATGTGAAAATAATCTAAACATGCATTTTATTTGTAATCAACAAAATTACAACTAAAATTAGTTTCGTAAACGTTTAAAACCTGTCTTTTAAATACATTATATTATGAACACAATCTTATACAAAAGAAACGCATGAAAACAAGTCCTAAAACACTTTTTATCTCACAAAAAGTAAACTTTTTTCATTCGAATAGAAGACGTGACAAGAAACAATTTGGTAGAAGTAAATATTACTAGAAGGAGCCGTTTGTCTGTCACGGCTGCGGTGTCAGGGTGTCGGAGCCATTCCGGAGACAATCAATACATCAACTGTCAGCATGGGTCTCCGGTTTCGTGCCATAAATTACGCATGTCTGTTCACTACGATTCTCACTCACAGATGCTTGAGTGACGTTCTAATGAACCGGTTTAATTAAGATGCTCATGCGTACGATTGTTTTCATTATCGTTTTTTGGGACATGTTTCTTCACCGTATAATTATAATCTTTTTTGTTTCTAGTTTATGACTCGACATATGACAGTATACCGCCTGTTAAGCTAAAGAGCGGTCCGTGAATTAATGCGACTGCTACTACAGCTAAATTGTCTTATTTTTTTTAACGAACATTGCTAATTAGTAAAACATTTTTTTGCGGCTTACTATCGCGTTTATATCTGGTTATTAATTGTACCACGATGGCAGCAAAGTTTTCGAAACGTCGTAATAAAAAAATGTACCATCACTAACCAAAAATAAACGCGATAGTAAGTATCAGTTGTATTCACTATGCCAGCCTAGTTGGGACCAGCAAATTATTACTGAGTCGCTTCAAGAACTGTACACTTAAAAGTGGGTCTCTGGTAGACTGTGAAAATGATTACCAACTATGTGCCTACCACTATTTTTATTTTTAATAAATGAGTTATACATCGTTAAGAAAGCTGAGTTGCCTAGTGCCTATAACAATAGAGCTTGTATGAAGAGAATTGTGGATGTGAAGGAAGCGAGGGAGTTTTGTCAGGACCATGGCAAGTGGCTTTCCATTGTCTCTGCCTATCCCTGTGGGGAAAAGGCGTGACAATTTGATTAATTGATTGAATAATACATTATATATTAGTATTAAATGACATATAAATTTAACATTTATAAAGTGATTAATGTTTTTTGTTCAATAGAAACAAACTTTGTCGGATCCTTCGATATTGGCGAGTACGTGCTTTTCTTCTTCCGGGAGACCGCAGTTGAATTCATGAACTGTGGGAAGGCTGTATATTCTCGAGTGGCTCGAGTATGTAAACAGGACACTGGGGGGAAACTTATTCTCAGCCAAAACTGGGCGACTTTCCTAAAAGCAAGACTGAATTGTAGCATACCCGGGGAATTTCCCTTCTACTTCGATGAAATACGTAAGTTTTACTGTAAAATACAACTTTACAATCACTCTGCGCCGTTAACTTTACTTTTATGAATAACACAAGAATGCATCGTAAGGTTCTTAATATTCATAACAAATCCATATTGAGTTCTTCTTACCGTCGAACGTGCTTGTATCATAGAAACAGGACGATCAGTCAATAATATTTAAAAAAAAACATTTGTGCCGGCAACCAACAACCATTATACGACGGTCGCTTCTACTGGTACATCTTTTTTATGACTTTTATAAGTCAGCCTATAGTATCTATAGTCATATAAATTATTACTATATTTCCAATAAATATAGACTAGTACGTCTTCTATATTAGCTTTGATTAGGATTTTAAGTTATATTTTATTGTTACATGCGAGTAAATTAGCATCCTGCCCGATGTCAAGCTGTCAATGAATGCAGGAGACTGCTGTAGAAACAGTCGCCTCCATTCTTGACCGCATTAAATAATACCACTCCAAAAATTGCAAACCTGTGTTATATACTTACTCTTTTTTTATTGAAACGCGAATCTGACCTCTACTTGCCTGATAGTAAACAAGCAGGGGTTAAAGAGCGCCGATGATTAAAAAAAAAATTCCGGCTAAAAATATGTTATTAAGATTATTCAATAATAATGTTATTGGATTTTTAAAAATATCTTTCTATTTCTCTTGTCTATAGAGAGTGTATACCAAATACCTGGAGATCCAAGCCGGTTCTATGCTGCATTTACGACAGGAGCTAGTGACGGTCTTGTTGGCTCAGCAATTTGCACTTACACGATGGAGGATATACAGGAAGTATTTGCTGGAAAATTTAAAGAACAGGTAAATGTATTGTCTATCTTCTAAATATCGTTCAGTAACCGAGGCGAGTGTTGCGACATTGCAAGCATTAGTCTTTAAACACATATACGAGTAATCTATGCTACTAAACGTGCTTGTCCTACCTTATTCTAAAGTTATATTTTATTTTGAAGGATGAGTGAAAGTAGATTGACGAAAGGAATTTATAAATCTGATGTGGATGGATGCGTTAAACAAGGCAAGGGGGTGTTTTCTGACCAAATTTAAAACATCCTCAAGAAAGCTGGGTTGCCTAGTGCCCATAACCATAGAGCTTGTATGAAGAGAATTGTGCATGTGAAGGAAGCGAGGGAGTTGTCTAAGGATCGTGACAAGTGACGCTCCATTGTCTGCCTATCCCTGTGGGGAAAACGCGTGACAATTTGATTGATATTTCACTTTTTATTAGGCGACGTCAAGTTCGGCATGGTTACCAGTTCTCCGAGGCAAAGTTCCCGAGCCCCGACCAGGAGTATGTGTGAATAATACAGAAGCACTTCCTGATAATGTGCTCAATTTCATTAGGTAAGCAAATTGGGTTACAACTAATCTTAGTTGATTTAATTACAAGGGTTCTGCTTGTGATATAATATCCATAACAAACATATGTTAAACTCTACGAATAATAATTTACAATACAAATTTAAGATGTATAATTCCTTGCTCATGAAATTGGATTAATGTAAAATCACAGGCAAGAAAAAGTATAAACAGGGGATGGCCCGCAAGATAGTTCCTTGATCAAATTGGGGACTTAAAAAGAGACAGGGGCGGTATAAAGTATGGTATCAAATGTATAGTATATTTATTTAACATTATTGCCGCTTGCCGCATGGCATTTTCTATCAGATAAACCTAAAGAATAATGCTAGTATTCTTATAAATAAAATTTTGCTTATAAATAAAAGGTAAAATTATAAAAGATATAAAAAGTAGCATTCACCCCTTGTATGAAAACTGTGGATGTAAGGAAAGAAAATGAGAGTTGTGCCAGGATCGTGGAAAGAAGCGTTCCATTGTACCGGTCTATTCCTGCGGGACTTAAGTGTTGACAATTTTGTTGTTTTATTTTTCATACATTCCATACTATCGGAAAATAATAAAAATATACATTTTATTCCATTTGCATTCTTTTGTAATTCTATTTGTTTTCGAAATTAATTTTACGAATATAATTTTCCAAATAAAATCTTTTTCTTATCGCCTTAGGGTAGTGTTTTCAAAACGCCACTAACCGTTGGCCAAGAAATAAGTGGAGCATTTTCAAGCATAACACGTAGCGTGTGTGTTGGCGATAGGATTATATAAAAACTTAATTAAGATTAGAATAGCACCATCAATTGCTCTGTAAAACTTACCAGGATTTTAAACTGAAACGTTCTTCCCAATTCTGCCATTACTGCTAGTCGTTACTTATATTTACTCATGAGCTTTTGAAGTTTGCTCAAGAATAACGAAGTGTCTCACGGCTATGCCAGACGGATGGTAAATACTCTAAATATTGCAAATAGCGAATATTAAAGAAGACGTCACTTCATTTTTGAACTTATGTTATGATGGATTCAAAGATTTTCTTAAAATTTGCAGTGGCCGAATATCGGACATGAAAATGATTTGGAAAATGTTTATTATAGAAATGAAAATGTTATTATTCTATGTTAAGCATGTTCTTTTACAAATTAATGCAGATTGATTTCTCCTTGGAGAGAATTTGGTATCTTCAGTATTTTTTGGTTCTATGCGTAAAACTGTAAAGCTGTCGGAAACTGTACTTATACTAGTTTAATTTTTATTACTAATTGTATAATTTCTCGGCACAATCTGGTGCTATTTTCTTGATTGTTACCAAAATAAAATATATAAAATTTATTTATATAAATAAAAATTAGTTACCGGTATATTAACAAAATAAACAAAACTGTGACAAACATGTATTGTCACAGTTTTATATTATTATTTTTGTCAAATATTAAATAATTTAAAATATGTATATTGTATATATATAAATATTTTTCGTACCTATATAAAAGGTTACAAAAAAATAACAATAAAGAAAATAGAAAATTTACTATATAGCAATAGATTTCAATCCGTTTGGCTCACAAAGCAATTCTAATACTGGCTTGTACGTTGTGTGACCTCACATTTGTTCCGCGGATCCCTGCCGAGCCACGCCGCAACTCTAATTGGGTCATATAACTTAATTGAAGACATAGTTCAATTCCTTCATAGTAAATTTACCACAATGTTGTAGTTTGTATATATATATACATAATATGTATATATTCAATTTTCACAACTTCTAATATTGATGAAGCAACTGTGTTTATTTTAATAATCTAGTCCTATTTGTAAATTCTGTCATTATTTATTTAAATAATAAATAAACAAATAAAAATGTATTTATTTTATTACGACAAAATCTTTATACAAAGGAAACAAGGCTCCTATACAAGTGGAACACCAAGTAGAATGCTGTAACTTATGCCCTTCCTATAACTTTGCATAAAAAGTTTTGTTCGGCATAGTAACGGCGACTGGGGCAAACCTAACTAGCTCTTAGACCTTCACTTTGTTATAATCAGACAAGACGAGGTCAAATGTAGCGTCTTATTAAACCTGTAATCCGCTTTATATGAAAGAAGTTCAATACCTAATTAAAGGCAATCAAACACACACATACACACGGCTTGTGTATGTGTGTGTGCTGATTACGAGTACTTATTCACAATTTACTTTGAGAATTTATATCTTCGTAAAAAGAGAGCTATTTATTGGCAACTAAATATATTCCACACCACTCCACGTCTTGACATAATTATATTGAATCCTCTTAAGAGAAATGTTTCAACAGATCTCATCCGTTAATGGATTTCGCGGTGAGGCAGGAGGGCGACGCACCAGCATTCTACAAACGTGACGTTGTGTTCACTACTTTAGTGGTTGACCTACAATCCGTCGATAAGCTGGTAGATGACATTACATACACTGTTTTCTACGCTGGAACACGTAAGTATACAATAATAGTTAATAGATAACGACAGGCGTGGCGCATTGGTTGTTGCGCGCAAAGTACAGGGTTCGATTCCCGGTTGGAACAAATATTTGTTCATAACTTTGATTTAATTAATAAAATAGTGGTTTCCAGTCCTCCGATCCAAGGTTACAAGTATACATACCGTAAAGTGACTAAGTCGCGTTTTGCGATATGATTGTATTTTGCCGGTTTCAACTAGGCCGGCATAGTGGATGTGACTACTGCTTACTGTTATTTAACTGTAGTAGCAGCAACACCTCCATTCACGGAACGATTAAGTCATCTAAATGTCTGTATCAATAAATTAATGTTACAGAAAATTATAGATCATAATAGAGTAATCCATTCAAAATATATATCGAGTTATTGATTAATTTTATAACATGATACAGCTCATAACGCGTGGGAGAAGTGATAAAAGCAATAATTTCAACGCAAAAGCGATCTATAATAAAATTGAGATGACAGTTTTAGATTTATTACCAATATTTAATTGAGAGCATTTTTTATGAACTCAAATCTGGTTTGATTGGGGCTTGAGAGGGCTATAACCGCTCGGTTCTTTTTATAATTCTTCGAACCAAAAAGACAGTGAATGTCAAAAAAAAACATGACAAATTTACATACCAAGTAAAAATCACTTGCTATGTAAATTTGGGCCGGCATAGTGATGGTGACTGAGGCAGTCTTGAACTGAATAGGTTTTTCAGTCGTCGGCGCTCTTTGACTTCCCCTTACTTACTATTAAGCAAGTCGGAGTCCTAATTAAAAATAAAAAAAGCATTTTTCCTTACATAGAGGATGGAGATATCTACAAAATCGTCCAATGGGTGGGTGGAAATGCTCGAGTAGCTGACGTATGGCATGCTGCTGAAGGAGAAGCCGTGCGTGCGTTGGTGTTGTCAAGGAGTACGCATTCGCTGTACGTTGCCACTGACAACCGACTGCGGCAGCTGCCTTTACGCGCCTGTGAACACCGGTATGTAGAGAAAAGGGAACGAGTTATTTATTAAGCATACAATGTCTAGGTAGGGTCACGCTTTTGATATCAACTGTAAGATATAATGACGTATTGTTTTTAAATAGAAAGTTATAAGATTTTAAATAATCTCTTGATCTTTTAGGAATTTTATCGTGGAACATGGTGTAAGAGTCTAAGATAACTATTATTAATAAAAACTATATGTTATTTTAGAACGGCAGGTCGACAACAGTTGGTGGTTACCTGCTCAGTCTTCGCACCTGTAAAGTGATCTAGTCGCTTGAAAGTTGCCAGTTTCTACTAGATATTGGATTCGACTAATACGTGCAATTATCTAACTGTATTAGCAGGCGCGTCCATTCATGGACCACACTCCACCTTAACATCAGACGGAGTGATTATTTATTTCTGATAGCTATCGTATTATGTATACAGGCGGACTAAGGACCAGATGGATTTATCTCCCAGTTAACCTTAGAGTCAATAAAGAATTAAAAATTCTTGTATTTTATTATACAGGTATGACGGTTGTGTGCGTTGTGCATTAGATCCATATTGTGGTTGGGATAAAGAGGCAGGCAAATGTAGACTTTATACACCAGGATTACTTCACGACGCAACAAATTCAACTCCCTCTATATGCGAGGCAAGTGCACCTCAAAGAGCCATTCGAGCGGGATTCGGACAAAGCGTACATTTGGCAGCATTTGCGAAAACACCAGAAGCATTCAAAGACCAACATGCAGTTTGGTATCACCATTCAAGGCAAGATGGACGGCAGAAAATTAATTATAAGTGAGTTTACTTCTATTTTACGATTCATAGAATCTTAGGATATTTGCTCTATCTAAATTATTAAAAGTTTATTCAAATATTTGTAGGGTGATTTCATATTAGCCATAGTTTTTATAAAGATTTTTTTAAATAAATTTAAACAAGAAAACTTGAAGATTTAAAACCATGATTATGATTTTTAGGATTTATTCGATTTTAAAACAATATTTATTTAGGTTTTTTTAGATTTGCGTGAACATTAATTTAGGAGTCTTTATGCGTTTCCTCCGTGATCACGATGACTATAAAGCTCTCGAAACGTCGGAAATAAAAAAAAATGAAAAATCAATAACCAAAAATAAGCACGATAGTACGCCGCATAAAATTTGTTTAATTCAGTATTTATTTAATTATTAAAAGTACCGCAATTCAACAAATTTAATAAATTATTTTGGTTTGATTAGCCAGAAAGAGATGGCATGGCTATAGTTACTAAAGTCCAATTAACTGTATGTATAGGGCTATATGTATAGTATTTGCCAATCTATTCATCTAACAACTTTCTCTGTTTCAATTAGGTACTTATAATTATTTCTTTGTATATTATATATAAAAGTAATTTATATATTTCTAGACAAAACCTAATATTGCTTAGTTTCATGTATTTGAATTTTACCAAGATTTACTTAGATGTATATATATGTAGTATATGTAGTAACCAAGCCACAACAAAGATTTAAGCCTTCCTTTGTCTCGTAAGCAGTGAAAGGGTGCTACTCACATCTGAGCGAGGATTGGTTTTGCTGTCTGTAACACAAGTGGATGCCGGTCTCTATGAATGTTTCTTTGGACCGACACTGGTTGTGTCGTATAATCTAGAAATCGACATGCACAGGTAAATACAATTATGATTTCTCGTTCACTATTATACTCGTACTGTTGTTTATAATTTGATTTATACATTAGAGCTTGTATGCAGATGTAAGGGAAGCGAGGGAGTTGTAGCAGGAACGTAGCTAGTGGCGCTCCATTGTCTGCTTATCCCTGTGGGAAAAAGGCGTGACATTTTTTTTTATTCCTGAAAGGAAAGAAATGGGCACGTTTCGGAAGATTGTTAACCGAATCTGGTATATTCTTAAAATCATAACGCTTGTATTTAAGGAATTTGGCCGGCATAGTGACGGCGACTGAGGCAGCTGTGAACAAACTCAGTTTTCTCAGTCGTCGTCACTCTTGGACCTCCTATTGTCACGATAAAAAAAAATATATGGATGTGAAGAAAGTCAATAAATAGCACATATTATATATTGTAGGGATAGTATAGTAATTAAACTAATAATATGAAAAAAATCTCTAAATCTTTTAAACTTAATCAATGTTAATAATATGAGGTTTCTTCATTATACCATCGTTAATTGCTATTTGATTCAATAATTATTTATTAAGTGTATAATTAAGTGTTATTAAATATTTTCTTCGCGGGTTTTTATTTCTACAGTTTCGTTTTAAATGACCTAATTAGTTTATACTAATTAATATGTATTTGCAGGTGTACACAACCAAGTAAGTCGCAGGAATATAAGCAAGTTTATTCGGATTGGTGTCACGAATTCGAAAGATACAAGAGTGCCATGAAAGTTTGGGAGTCGAAACAATTAGTAAGTGTTTATTGTAAATTTACTACTTCTTCCTAATTCAATAGCTAATATAAAATATAATAGCTAATATAATCGACAAGTGGAATGCTTTGCCAGCCCATGTGTTCTCTCCCTCCTATAACCTTGGATCCTTCAAGCGATGCGTGAAGAAGCACCTTTGGCCGGCATAGTGACGGCGGCTGAGACAGCCGTGTACTGGCTCGGTTGTTTCAGTCGTCGGCACTTTTGGATCTCCTCTTGCTTATCATCAGGCAGGTCGATGTCAGATGTCGTGTCACAATAAAAAAAACTTTAAATATGATTTTTACTGTGGAGAGACGATTAAAACCCGACTCGGTGTGCTTCTGATACTATGCCGGCCTGGCTATAAAGACTTTTGAATTATTAACTCTAATATTCTTAATAGTAGTCGCATCCACTTGAGCCATGATGTTTGATTTGTTTTCAATGGTTAAAATAACCCAAAACGCGACTTCTCGCTATGTGCTTGAAACCAAAAATAATATCAAAAATTATAAGCTAAAATAGTATAGTAGTATTAGTAATAGTAGTAACCTAATATTTCATTAATTTTTCTTTCCCATTATCTAATCATTATATTTTCCACAGCAATGTTCTAAAAGTTCTAACGTCTCAAGTCAACAGAACAACTTACCGAACGAAATCGTGGCGACAGTACGGTGATAGGGCACAGCCTTTTAGTGATTAATGAGTGATTACAGTCGTGGGGAAACGGACCACGACTTTCTTTCATCCATAAACTATCTGATATCCTCTAACTAAAGACGCGTTTACATATTTATATAATATTTAATTTAATTAATTTTCTATGATTTTAAAATTATTTTAATAATGTTTCAAATAATTTAATTTTAAAACTTTATGCACTATGCATAAAGACTATATATGGCCGCTAAACATTTTCTTCCATTTAACCTTAGGGACCAACAGAAAGATCTTAATAAAGGATAAGGTGCAAAATAATATTAATAATAAATTGTATACTACTTTTTTTGACTATTTTTTTTTAAATATTAACATAAAATAATATTGGATTTAATTATTAATTTCGAATAGTATTTATACTCAAGTGCAGCCAAATGATTTAAATGGGGATCATACATATATTATTTTCTGTTTCCTTATATAGCAGAAAGTGTATACTTATAAATAACAGAAAAGTAGGCTGCGTTAAACAACAACACAGCAAAGAACATTAAGTGTGCAAAACATTAAATATAGGATCGTGAATCAATAAAAAATAATAGGGACAGATAAATGTAATTTTATTCAAATGTTATTTTGAAGTAGAATGTGTAAGCAAACCCTAATAGCTATAGGGGGAGTATGAGCAACGACCAATGACTCAAACGAACCGAGAATGGATAATTTATCGAGGGGATGATTTGTTAATATAATCTAAGAATATATATTATAGAGTGCGGATTTCTATCTATATTAGTTCTGCAATATATTATGGTATATTATTTGCATTACATTATAAATGAGTATGTGTATTTATACTGTATTTATTTGCGCATTATCATTATTTATTTTACACTAATTACTTTTATGGTGTATCTTATACTATATTTTTAACTCTCTGTTTAGTCCCAAAGGTTGGTTCCTCATTGTTTATTATCTACTTCTCCAGGTCTTTAATACAAAGTAGTCTATGCGTTAATTTAGGGATATGCTATCTCCATACAAATTTCATCTAAATCCGTCCAGCGGTTTCAGTGTGAACATAATAAACTCATAATCTTTCGTGTTGAGAATAATTATAAAAATTTGTATTACTGGTCCACATAAACCCTTAAAATATTATTGTTATGGTTAGCCAACTTTATTATAGCGTTCTTACTTTAGATTTCAGTTCATACTTTGACACTACCACTTTAATTATTTTCCCCAAGAATATAATGTATTAGTTTGCTTTTTTCGTTCAGTATGGTGACTGGTATAACTTAGTTTATCCGTTATTTACTTTATTCATGTCCTTCTGCCGAAGTTTGAGGATTCCATTTCAAATATATAGTTTATGGATGCAGGATGCAGAAATGTTGTTAAAATGACTGACACTTATAATTTTCTTATTGTTATTTTAAACCTATTTTTTAATTTCGTCTTTCGTGACCTCATCTTGTTTCGTGAGACAATATTTAGTATGCTATTTATCTTGTATGACTTGTTTCTTTTTTTCGTGTTATGGGTCTCAAAAATGTTATTTATGGAATTGAAGTTTTACCTAAGTAAAGGGAAAACCAACAATACAAATTGCTGTGATACCATTTAATTGTTGGTCATTACATTGTTACGAATGCTTAAAAGTAGGCCATTTTCAGCCCTAAAATGCAAATAAAACTGTACATAAATGCAAATAAACTAGAATATATTCGAGCCAATGCAATTGCATCTAATTAGTTAGAGAATAGAGCAATAAAAACTGATATATTTAATGTAAAGCGTTCAATCGTTTTAAGCTACATAATATGGACATGACAAGGATACAAAAAAGGAGCGAATCTGCGTGCCGGCATCAATGTTTAGTCGCCCTGATGCAATCGCGTTTACTAATATACTTAGAAACATGTCCACAATAATTATGACGACTTTTATGTTCCATCCATTTATTTTAAATCTCATGTCCGTATTTTGTTGCTTAGGTGGTTATAATAGGGCGTTCTCACGGGGCGATTTTAGTTGATCAATATTTATCGTTAAACAAAAATTCGAAAGCATATTATATTGACGGTAGCGTTCTCACGATTCAATAATAATCGACTCAATATTACACATGTTATTACACTATCTGTCCATTTTAGCATTTTTCTCGTGGATGTGGACGCCACAATTCACATTTTATTTTACAAACAAACAGAATACTGGAGATAGAGGAATGCAATATACAGTACATAGGCACTCAATCGCGCTGATTGACTGACTGATTGGACTGATTATTCAATGCAAGTTGAACGAACAAGTTCAGACGAGTCGACTCACTGTCAGCTATCAAATGAATCAACCAAAGTCGAAAGGTCTTTAACTTTTGTTGAATAGATATTTATTGCTTCAACTTGTTTGAAAGTCTGTTCAGACGGTTCAAATCACGAACGATTTCGCAGTTGATCAACTAAAATCGCCCCGTAAGAACGCCCCATAACTGAAATCAAAGTTGCGAGTGTTCTGACATTCAATTTGTTGTTATTGAATGAATTATAATTGGAAAGCTTGAACTGTGATTATCGTGATAAACCACAATAACATAGAATTTAAATTATGAGCAATATAAACGCCAATGTAGATTTAAGTACTTATTAATTATTTACAGTTAAATTATGATGTTATATAAAATAATTAAAATCGCATAAATTTATTATGAAAATAATAAGGTAACAAATTGTAAATTATTCTGCCAGAAATTAACACGAGGTATTTTTGAAAATAGCTTTTAGTTTTAATGTTATTTGCTTACAATTGTTACTTATTTGAATTTTCATAAACACTAACATAGCAATAACATTCACAATTATAATTTATAATAAATTAAAACAGATCTTTAATAATAATTTGTGTTTGGTAACCATGGCCTTTGAAACTGTACTGTTTTAATTTATTCTAATTATGAATTTAAGTCGCATAAGTTTTGAAACAATCTATAGCAATAAAATGTATTTATAGGTCCCACCCACTTGGAGGTGTAAACCGAATTTAATAGTGGTTTGAATTATTATCTTTTTGTTTATTGTTTATTATGAAAACTGGTTAGTATAGTGCCTTGTGACGTATTATGCTTTCTGCGTAAATGTTTAAATTGTATTATTATATTAGATATATTCTGTAAATGAGTAATATATAATATTTGAAAAATTAACTAGGTAATTATTTTAAACTTAATCGCGGTCATGAAGTTAGATGCTAGTCGATTTGCTTATGCACTGTATAGCGATGCACAAAGTAGGTTAGAAAGCTTATTATTGTGACTGTACCAGCGCGAAGCCGTGCTTGCAGCTAACTTCGGAGGCGCCATAATGTTTGGAACTAGCTGTGTTTAAAAATATTTTAAAAATAGCTTCGGTACTCTAATCTAATCTAATCTGGATAATATTAATCGGACCATAGTTTTTTTCCTGGCCCATTTCGTATACACTATATAGACTGCATTATACAAAATTAAGACTTCAAAGATGAGGAAATCTCCTAATCGAGCCCCTACTATAAGATAAAGAGTACTAAAGAATACCTTATGACTCATTTACAGAAAATATATTAATATTAAATTGTCATTAGTTAATAATGAGAGAGCTAATAAAGATATAGTACCTAATATCATGAAATGAAAAGCAATAATGTTCCCTAATTTAAGTAAGATATTTATCCAGTATTATAAAAGAAAAATAAAGTATAAATTGTACAGTATATTGTAATTAAAATCATGGTAAATTACAAAATTAATTGTGTACAATAAAAGTACAAAATTCTAAATGATTATTTTTGTATTTTTTGTTGTTGTTAGAATTAGCAATGCATTAAGGCGATGTGCCCAAATTAGCAATACTACTATAATTACTAATAATAAAATAAATATTTTTTTAGTGAATACGACATCAGATATGACGCCCATAATCATATTGAAAATCAATCACATGATGCCTACTGATACGCGACTTTATGACATGACGCCCATACTAGTTACACTATCGTAACATAATTATGGTCAAAACATGTGTTGTGAATACAGCATTGTCATATGACGCGTTACTTTACACAAGATTATGACATGACGCCCATGTTAGTAATACTATCATGACATAATTATGGTCAAAACATTTTTTATTTTTTTTTTATTGTGACTCGACATATGACAGCACCCCGCTTGATGTTAAGCCAAAGTGAGGTCCATGAATGAATGTCACTGCTACTACAATTCAATAACTGTGAGTAGCAATCACATCCACTATGCCGGCCTAGATGGAACCGGCAACTTACAAGCTGATCCCGAAACGTGACCAAATCACTTCACGGTCTGTATACTTGTAAGTGGTGGTACTACCCCGGATCGGCAGACTGGGTACCACTGCCTACCACTCTTGAACCACACCACACTTTGTTGTGAATACAGCATTGTCATATGACGCGTTACTTTACAGAAGATTATGACATGACGCCCATGTTTGTAATACTATCATGACATAATTATGGTTAAAATATTTGTTGTAAATACGACATATGACATGAGACGCCCATGTTTTAGTAACACTATCGTGATCTATTAGTCAAAATATTTGATGTAAATACGATATATACGAGTAACATGATGTGTTATTTTACATGACTTTATGATATGACGCCCATATTAGTAATGATAGTACATAATTATGAACGAAACTTTCTTAGTGAATACGTTGTTGCATTGAAAATGACGCGTCACTTTGTTGCGTCTAAAGTTCTGTTATAACTTCGCAGTAATGGGGTTATTAGAGTTTGACTGTATCGAATAGGTAGTAGGTAATTAAAGAGTAAATTCGATTTATCTAAACCGTGTTTGGGATTTGACCTTATTTTCTGTACTTGGTGTTTGTTTAACTGGACTGTGTGAAGTGGGCACCGCGCTTTATTTGGGTCTGAGAAATAATAATAAATGACATTTAAATAAGCTTTGAAATTGCAAATAGTGTATAAAAATACTTACATAGAATTAATTAATATTGTTTTGTAAAAATAAATATTATATTAAGATAGAGATATTATATAAGAAAGCAATTGTTTTGTAAATTGAAAACGAAAAATAAATTATTTTAGAACTAATTTGTGTTTATTTCAAACCTCTATTAATATTTAGTGTTATCCTCATCCTTGGTTTGTTTTTATTTATTTATTGTAGCTCGACATATGACAAAACATCGCCTGATTAAGCTGAAGTGCGGATCATAAATGAAGAAGACTACTACAGTTTATCCACTTAAAAATGGTGATCTTTCTGCTTACCACTGAAATCCTTCAAGCGTGAAAAATAACATTTGGCCGGCATAGTGACGGCGACTGAGGCAACCAAAAACTGAATCAGTTTATTAAATCGTCGGCGCTCTTGGACTTCCCCTTGTTACCATCAGGCAAATCCTGGTCAGATGTCGTATCTTAATAAAAAAGTAATAACATATTAATCAATACAATATGCGACGATGGAGTGACGATAGCGGATAGAATAAGGAATAGCACAGTGCGCGATAGATGTGGTTTGAAGGAATATGTAGTGACAAGGATTGACAAAGGAATACTTCAATGGTTTGAGCACATGGAAAGGATGAGTGAAAATAGATTGATAAATCTGATGTGGATAGATGTGTTAAACAAGCTAGGCCCAGCAGGGTGTTTCCGACCAATGGAGGCATCCTTAACAAATCTGGGTTGCCTAGTGCACATAATGAAGAGAATTGTGGATGTGAGGGAAGCGAGGGAGTTGTGTCAGGAACGAGGCAAGTGGCACTCCATTGACTGGGATAGGCCCCGTGGGAAAAAGGCGTAACAATTTGATTGATTGATTGATACATCTCGCCTTAAATTCCACAGGGTTGTGTGAAGACAATTAAGTGGATATTTTCACGATCCTGACAGCACTGTCTCCGATTCCATCTATATTTATTGTGACACACATATATTTATTGATGTCGGTAGTCTTATTCACTATTGTTGGTCACAGTAAAGATTTAGTTGGTTTAGACGATACACATGGCGTATTGTTAAAACACTAGTTCATTATGCATAACGTGCCGGGTTCGATTCCAAGTCAGAGCAAAGATTTGTTTCATAGCATTCATATGATATGTTTAATAATTAATTCGAACATTACAAATATTTGTGAATAAAAAAAGGCGTATATGTGCTTCCGGTCTATCGCGAATAGATACTTCAAGCATAGATAGCTCTTTCCATTGCCCGCTGAGCGACTATGAGCTTTTCCAACAGGCCGACGGTTAGGGCCACATCTCAGTGCCATATGTCATCACTGCCAACACACACTGGTTAAAGACCCTTGTTAAAGAGTGATGGTAGGCAGTGCTAATCCTAGGCACCACTTACAAGTATACCGACAGTGAAGTGACTTAGTCGCGTTTCGGGGCAGCTTTTTAATTAACCAGTTCCAACTTGGTCGGCATAGCGTGTCCAATTGCTTTTATTTATTTTATTTACAGTTATTTATCTGTAGTAACAATCAACTTCATTCATGGACCGCACTCCACCTTAATAACATTAGGCGGAATGCTGTCATATGTCGAGCCACAATAAACTAATTAATAATTAAAGAAATACTTAAAAATCCCTCTTTGGTTGACATAGCAACCACAAAATAAGACGCCTTTTGTCATTGGCATTTACCATCAGGCAAGTCGAGGTCAATAATAAAAAATCTCACTGCTGAGGTAAACAGATTAGAAGTCATTTTCATAACTCCTGCCACCCCATTCGTAAACAGAGGCGTTAAAATATATTTTTATGAGTTGAAATAAAACGCAAATGAGGCAATGAAACTTCTTTATTGTTAATTAAGCGATGAGTTTTTTGTTACTCATTAAAAAGATGATCAACATCTAAAATTATTTCTGAATTAAACACTTATTTAATTGAAACGTTAACTGGTAATAATAGCGGTTCTTTACGTCTATATAATATATATTTTACTGGCAATTTGAGTATCGTAAACTACGCCATTCTCAGATTGGGGAACATAATAGAATTTAATTACCGAGGCAGACTGAAATTATTAGGGTGCTAGTTGTAGCGGCTAAGCTTAACAGGAAAATTAATACATTTACAGTTCAAGAAAACCACTTAAACATTATTTGTGAATTATTCCAAGTATGAACTGTTTCAATAACTAAACAATACTTAATTATTCTAAATATTTATATTTATTGCAAGAGTCTAGTAAAGAGTGGTAGGCTGTGGTACCCAGTCTGCCGATCCGGGGGAGTACCACCACTTACAAGTATACAGACCGTGAAGTGATTTGGTCACTTTTCGGGATCAGCTTGTAAGTTGCCGATTCCAACTAGGCCGGCATAGTGGATGTGATTGCTACTTACGGTTATTGTAGTAGCAGTGACATTCATTCATGGACCACACTTTAGCTTAACATCAAGAGGGGTGCTGTCATATGTCGAGTCACAATAAAAAAAAATATGGCCGAATTCACGAGGATTCACCAACCTTTTTTTTTAATGTATAAATTATTAGACGAAAGTATTATTATGTAGATTGACGAAAGGGATTTATAAATCTGATGTGGATGGATGGATGCATTAACGAGGCAGATCCAAGAGAGTGTTTTCCGACCAAATCGGAGACATCCTTAAGAAAGCTGGGTTGTCTAGTGCCTATACCGTAGAGCTTGTATGAAGAGGATTGTGGATGTAAGGAAACGAGGGAGTTCTGACAAGTGGCGCCTCTGTCTACGGAAAAAGACAGATTTGATTTTATTTGATTTGTTTAATGTTGTTATTTGATTACAATTTGATTTGATTTTAGAAATTATTAAGGAAAATTGTATAGAAAAATGACCTGGCGTCCATTGCTAACCGCACTGTCCACGATCACTAAGCTACAGAGCGCATTATGTGCTCGCGTAAAATTTCTCTATTATTTTTATTCACGTCGCCGTCGGGCTAAATCACATACAAACTTGCAAGCCTTACTTCGTTGCAGTTCAATGTGCTACATTATTATTATTTTTATTTCAGCGAGACCAATCATAAATCTATGTATTTTGTCATATTCCAATTACTATTACTGTAGAAATTAGTGTATAATGAAAATTGTGGAGGAAAATTCCATAAAAAATATCGTTAACAGTTCAACCACAAAATATCTCTTATTTTATCTTATTATTTAATTTTATATAATAATTTCCCTGGTTCTATGTTTATCAATCAAATAGGCAGGGATAGGCAAAGACAATGAAGCACCACTTGCCACGATCCTGACACAACTCCCTCGATTCCCGCACATCCACAATTCTATGATATAATCTGGAAATTGACATTGGTTTGTTATATATCGTGTTATCAATTTCCTAAAGCATGCCCCAGCCGAGGATTCAAGTGTTGGGTGTCGATCAATCAGATGTCAGGAGATTGCAAACTCGCGTTCAGTACCTAAACCGCCGAGGCTACCACTCACTATAATGCCAGCCTGTCCGTCCGTCTGCCGCAGACAATCATACTCGTAATTCCTGCCACGATTGACGGCATAAACGCCTTCATGCCACAACTAGTTTTGCGCTTTGATTGCACGAACTTTTATAACAACTTACGGCAAAAACGAAAACATAATCTTTTTCGGAATAATAAATATATTTAGAAGATAACAATGATTGAAATCTAAACGAGTATCTTAAGATAAGTAAGTTCATTAGCAGTACATTTTAAAATAAACCTCCGCAGTTTAAAATTGTGATCGTGTAACCTTTTTCCTCAAAGGGCCATATCTTAAAAGCATAATTTCATTTAACTCAGCCTTGGAGACGTTATTTCGATTATCCTTTGATTTTCCACCCCAGCTCCGCTTCCAGTACTCGAATGAGCCCGCGAGCTCTCGATTTCGCTTCGAATAATCGAATTACGGAAAGGGCCAATAGAGAAGCAGTTAGTTGAGCGATGGAGCGGGCGAAGGGTCGTTTGAAATGTTGCGGGAAGCATGAAGCGCATGATCGATCACACATCGCATTATACCTATGCTTTGGTTACAACTGGCAAAGGCAAACAGTTTACTTATACTTACGAGTAGCACACGCATTTAGGGTACTAATGGTAGTTTTTGTATCATGGACAATAAGCGTAATATCAATAAAGTGCTCGGCAATACTTTTGAATAGTTGCTATTTTTCTATCCATTTCTAATGCAATGGAGATTTTGAATCAGCCTGTAAACTTGTCATGTTATACCGCGCACCAGTGTGCTTATTTTCGAATGCTCTTATTTTGCTCCCGGTCCGCTGAGCCGCATAAATTACAGCTTTCCTGCGACTCGTTGAATGTTCCTTTACTTTTTGTCAAAAAACCGCAGCTTTAATTTATTGCACTACCACACATAAGATTGTGTACAATCCGTTGTACCATCGCATACCCAACTGGAGCCAGTATTACTAAATAGAAACACAAATAGAGAATGTATTAAGCCGCATTAATAGTTAAGCTCAAGGGTTGTGTCATCATAATAAAATGCAAATTGACACAGATTTAATCTGAATTTATACCAGTTAAGTCCGATAACTGCTAATAATCCTACCGGAGGCAGCTGAACTAAACGTACCCACCCAACCGTTCCCACTCGATCATAATTATGTATTATATATAGAACGTCCTTTGATTTTACACTTGAATTAAACCACGTTTTGATATATTTCCTTAATTTCACAATACAATTTGTAATTATTATTACACATTAGGCACATATTTTAATAATATAATACATTATTTAATTTTTATTTTATTTTATTAGGACGCGATAATTCCTGGTCGTAAGCAGTTCCTGTGGGGTTTTAAGAATATCGTCGACTAAAATGAAAGTTTTTAGTTTAAAAAAAGTACCTATTCTCGCTTCGCTTAAAGTACTCATGGTTACAGGATAGGGAAAACAAGTTCGTGGAGTCAGGTATTATATCAATGCTTATACTGAATTTTTGGTGCTCTTGGACTTCCCCTTTTTCATCATCAGGCAAGTCGAGGTCAGAAGAAGTGTCTTAATAAAAAATCTCTGCGTATGAAATTAATTAATTTTTTATAGCAATGACTTCAAAATGAACGCTGTACGGACTAAAATCGTTGTATTTTTAAATAATCAATAAATCAAATTGTCGTGTCTTTTTCACTTGCCATGATTCTGACATCCACAATTCTCTATATTCAAGCTCTACGGTTATGGTAGCCTAGCATTCTTGAGGATGTTCTTCTGGTCCTCCTGGGCTTGCCTTGTTTGAAGCATCCATCCACATTAGATTTTTAAACTCATTCCGTCAATCTACTTTCACTCTTTCTTTCAATGTGCCCACACCATCAAAGCATTCCTTTTTATAGTATATTTATTGTTGCTAGCGTCCAAAGATACAAATATTACTTGACTGTATCTACCACAATAAAATAGATAATTAATTGATTAAAATGGATTGTAGAATGAGAAAGTTTTTGCAAGCTTACAAGTTAATCCTGTCTCAACACCCTTTAGAAGTGTATTAGGTTTGTTTTATACGGCAAAGTGTCACCAAGTAGAAGGGGGAAAGCGGGAAAATAACAATAAGTAATCCGGTCCGGGTGTTTAGTTGTCACAACTCTAATTTCCTTGTCGACACTTTACCCATGCATTGTTGAAGCCATAATAAAAACAATTTTTCAATCCTATTTAATTTCCTTTTAATTGTAGTGTTTTATT
The DNA here is from genome assembly GCA_905220615.1 of Tinea trinotella. NCBI lineage: Eukaryota > Metazoa > Arthropoda > Insecta > Lepidoptera > Tineidae > Tinea > Tinea trinotella. The sequence goes on from HG992310.1 coordinate 7,933,584, forward strand.
AAATTTACTTGACTTACAGGTAATTACGTGCAATTCACTACAAACACTAGCTATGTAGTTTTCACTCAATATTAACTTATTTTTGGCGCGATGAGATGCATTCTAGGCCGTTACGCGTCAAGTCCCGGGTTCGATTCCCTTCGGAGCAAAGATTTGTTTTGTAACTTTTATTTTTAATATTTATGGATTTATTTAAAAATTACAAATTTTTATATTATAATAGTTGCCTTTTCTACCTAGACCGGCATAGTGGATGCGACTGCTACTTCAGGTTGTTTAACTGTAGTATTAGTCAATATAATTCATGGACCGCTCTCCAGCTTAATATCAGACGGGGTGTTGCCATATGTCGAGCCATAATAAAAAAAGTAGAAGTCGCAATTTCTAGTTGAAACTGGCACTTACAAGCTGATCCACCACTTGAAAGTGGTGGTACTATTCAAGTTTGGCTGACTGAGAAAGTTATATCAGTATGTAAGTATGTAAGTTAGAAGTATATGATATAAAAAGTATTTTCACGTGTGCATTTTACATGAGATAATAATTTTATTTGTTATGGTTGAGGTTATTAGAAAGGGGTTCGGTTTAAACTTTGTAAGTTAGATTTATAACGGGATTTAGATTCAATTTGTAGTAACAATATACTAGAGGATTTTCGCTAATTACTTTTAGTATTTATACTTCAATGTAAGTGAAATATTTCACGTTATTACTTAATTCAGTACCTATGTTTATAAAAGCTTTATTCACGGTTTTTTTTCATGGCTGTTGTAACATATATTTAAAATTAATTATAAATAATGTTATTAGTAAATTAAAATAGATATAAACGGCTTTAATAAAAAATAAAATTGTCTCAACGATTCGGCCCTGCTGCAAGGTCACGTTAAGAATTTTTAAATTTTTATACGATATTAAATTACTAAGATAATTTGATATATTGTACAAGAGGACCTAAGTACATTATATCAAAGATACAATGGTATCGGCATGTGGGTTTGACTAAAGTACATACTACCACTACACCACGGTCGCCTTATTTTAATATGAATTGCGTAAGCTTGTTTAAATCTGCTTAAATATTTGAGTAAATTGTTTTTTTTACCGTACAGCCTGCTAAGAATTGATAAGTCCACACAAAATTAACCGATTAACTTTGATCTCGCACAAATCGAGAAAAACTTAGAATTTTTATACGAGTATAATTTGTATGTTGTTGGAAATAGAATTATTAATTGGATTGTAAAAATATGTTATATTGTGAAAGCTGTTCCATATACACTTAAGAGGGTTAATTTATGAACCGACGTTTGATCAAATCAAAGATTCATCCTGTTTGGGGTTGAGGCTTACCTTAATGACGTTGATACACTTATGAATTCACGTGTTTGCGGACAGTTCATGCGCCGAGAGATGACTTTGCATATTGTATAAAAATTAATCTCCAGATTGGCTAGAAATGTCAAACAGTCTATGTGTTCTCCCCATCCTATAACCATGGATGCTTTAAATGATGCGTGAAGAAGCATACTAATGGCGATTGCCTCAATCGGGAACTGAGGTAGTTATTTCAGTCGTCGGCGCTCTTAAATCCCATTTTATGATTAGCTAAGATCCACTATTATGATTAGCTACGCCTGCTCGCTAGGCAAATGCGTCTACTAGTTGGAGCTGTAACTGCGTATCGCAACTGGCATGTGATGAGGTGCGCTGAGATTGATGAGTGTAAGGTGCGTTTCGATCATTTGTGTAGAAACAATCTTGTGCGGGACCGGGTCGACCGAGTCGACTCTCTGCGCGGGAGGGCCGGGTGCGATATCCGTAGGTGGCCAACTGAAGAGCGCGCCAGCGAGCTGGGGATGGCCGACGAACGGTCCAATGCACCAAAGAATGCCGGTGTGCATTCTACAGTGTAGAATCTTCACTTATGTGGTCCAATATTGTGGTAGTGAACTTTGTTTGCCCTCTGTAACATTACTTAACACCAGCGATTTATTTTTATACAAAATAGAGTTAACGGGCATATTATATTTACTTTATCTTCTTTATTTTTTTTATTTAATTCGGCTATTTTCTTCTATTCCAATTATGCCCGTAACAATATTTATTAAATGGTAAATTCTCGCTGTTATGTTACAAGCGAGTGTTCTAATGTATCACCGCCATAAGGCTAGTTGATAATGAGATGTAAATTAATACGCAGGTAATTTTGATACAGGATTATGTACTTTAATCCTATTACTGGGATTTGTTATTTGCAAACGCTACGAATGTGATTAAATGTTAGTATAATTTAACAAATGTATGTATACGTAAGTACTCGATGATTTCCTTTTATATATTTTACACAGTTTGCTGTATTACGAAAAGGCGCTGTTGTTTTTCCGTGCAGAATTTAGAACTCCCACTTCTAGGTTAAGCAGGGGTAAATCTAGATGTCATTATAAAGGTTTTATTCTTAAGAAAGATCCAGGTAGTTTAAAAGATAATAACTAATATATTTCAGAAAAGTTACGCAGTATCAGGATGTTTTTGTGTAAGACAATCGGCTAGACTGCAATTTCAACCAGACCAGACTTGTCTATGTTTATATATTTGTTTGAATAAATATAAAGAAACATAATATACTAGTAAATATGAAGTTGGCATATATTTCAATTGGATATCTTGGAAGATCTTAAATTACCTGAATGCTGGTACGCACTATACTCTAGTGTGTGGTCATTTTCCCAGTCTGCAGATCTGGAGTATAGTACCACCATTTACAAATGTACTACCAGTGAAGTGATTCACGCCGCCTCGAGATCACCTTTAAAGTTGTCGAATCCGAATGATGGATACAACTGCTATTTAAAACTAAATCATTCGCTTCAATATTAGGCCGACGCACTGCATCTGAACTTTGAACATAAGTTGGAGCGTTTTATTTTTCAAGTCATACTAAAAAAACATAAAAAGTTAATAGTAGGGTTTTAAGTAAAATTACATTGCATTAAATCTCTTATGTGTTACGATGCGATAAAGAAAGAAACTTTTGTACCAAATGGAGACGTAAAGCCTACTAATTAAACTTTTTTAATTTGAACTGGTCTCGGCCGAGGTGTCGACGGAAATTCCCGACCCTATTCTAGAGCTTCGTCCTAACTGGGTATAACTTAGCGTACAATTGCCTAAGGCCACCCGTGTTAAGGCCAAAAAACAAAATCTACATGTAACACACTGATGGACCATAGTCTAGTAATAAAACAAGTATAAATACTTTTTTTGTGCGGCTTACTATCGTGGTCACGGAGAGACTGCTCTAAACGCTATAGTAAGCCGCATAAAATTTGTTTAATTCAATTTATTCATTTATTCATTTAAAACGTCCAGTAGGTACCTATTAATACACTTGGACTAGTCATACATAAAAAAAAAAATACATGACATACAATTACAATTGATTAAAATTATTATGCAGCGTAATAGCCTTGTCAAATTTATATAATACAATTTATAATAGGTACAGTAAAAAAAAATAACAATAATAGTTAACAATATTAAATATTAAAAGTCTATGTTTTGAAAAATGTCATACAATTTACAATTGATTAAAATATGATGCAACCTAAATAGCCTTGTCAAATTTATACAATACGAGTACAGTTTATAATAAATAGAGTAAATAAATCAGGAATAATAACGACATTAAATATTTTAAGTCAAGTTTTGAACATGTCATCAACAAACACAATTATCATCAAGAGCTTCCCTCAGAGAATAATATACTTTATTTATTACCATTTCTTTAACACGCGCTTTGAATTCAGTGCCCTCAAGAGCTTTTATATCCTCAGAAAGATTGTTGTAAAACTTCACACAACAGCAAAGAAAGCTACTGGACAACTTATGCAGTCTATGTGACGGCCTCATGATAGGAGCCACCTTCAGACGAGATCTTCGTCTAATAGTTTCAGCAGGATATTGGTCTAGATTTTCTTTAATATAGAGAAGAGTCAGCATTACATAAGCTCCGTACATTGTTGGAACTCTCAGTTCTTTAAAGGCAGTTCTACAGCTATCTTTTCCCTTTAGGCCATACAAAAAACGAATGGCTCTCTTTTGTAGTATAAATATCCTGCTGGCTTCAGCGGCTGCACCCCATATCAGAAGACCGTACATCATAAGACTATGGAAGTAGGCAAAATATACAGATCTAGCTGCCTCTCTTCCACAGTACTCTTTAACCTTTTTTATAGCATAACAGGCAGAACTCAATTTCTTCGCCAATGTATCAATATGATTACTCCAAGTTAACTTTGAATCTATATCAATACCTAGCATTTTGGTACTGTAAGAAAGTGTCATAGATTTTTTCATTATAAAATTACTTAATTCCTTTGAGTTCTGTCTACCATGCGTGTCCAATGAAAATTTTATTAAATTAGTTTTATTTAGGTTTAACAATAAATTATTATAACCAAACCAGTTTTCCAGATTGTTAAGAAGACTTTTCAGCTTTTTGACAACTTGACTTTTATCTGTGCAATTAATCACAATAGTGATATCGTCAGCAAACATAACCATGTTAAGCCCTTTCGGTATACATACACTTAAATCATTTATATAAATAATAAATAGCAAAGGGCCCAATATTGATCCTTGCGGCACTCCTAATTTAGTAAATTGTACAGATGATTTCTCATTATTTATTTGAACAATTTGTTTTCTTTTATTAAGATATGATGTACACAGTTTAAGGTCTGTGCCATGTACTCCGTAATGATGGAGTTTGGCTATTAAAATCTTATGATCTACACAATCAAATGCCTTTGAAAGGTCACAGAAAATTCCAAGAGTACTTTGTTTTTTATCCAAGCCCTCAAGTATCCATTTTATTATATTACTAAGGGCTTGAATTGTTGATCGATTTTTTCTAAAACCAAATTGTTTATTATCTAAAATTTTCTTTCTGTCAAGGTAAGCAACCAATCTATTATACATTGCCCTCTCAAATATTTTACTTAATATTGGCAGCAAAGATATGGGCCTATAATTTTGTGCATCGTGTATATCTCCCTTCTTATGGAGTGGTACAACCTTTGCAAACTTTAGCAATTCCGGAAATTCCCCCGAAACAAACGCATCATTTATTATTTTTGCTAGGGGATAAACAAGCTCGTCTCTTAGACGTTTAATTAACTTAGACGTTATATTCCATATGTCTGCAGATGACTTTGGTTTTAATACTTTCATAATAGTTGCTATTTCGCCCGGTGTAATCAAATAAAATATGGTTTGTTCAGTTTCTTGTTCGGAAATATACTGCCTAGTGTAGTGCAATGCTTTTGTTACATCAGCCTCTAATCCTTTTGTAGCGTCAGCAGCAACATTGTTAAAGAAATGATTAAAATGATTAGCAATTTTTACATCTTCAGTTATGTAGACGTTATTCATTGTCTTTAATATAAGTTTATCTACTGATTTAAAGTTTCTTTTATTTGTTAATTCTTTAATTATCTCCCAACTTGTTTTTATCTTGTTATTAGAATGTAGTATTCTTTGCTTCAAAAATAGTTGTTTAGCATGTATACAAACTTTTTTATATATTTTGCTGTATATCTTAGTATATCTTTTTAACATTTCATTACTACATGTCTGCAGACATTCATATAGAAAAGTTAGTTTATTTCTGGATTTTATAATACCTTGTGTGACCCATTGTTTACACTCTGTTTTAGGTTTGCGTTTTCTTTGGACAATAGGGATATGAGTGTTGCACAAACGAATAAATTCACTAATGAACATTTTAAAGTCTAAATTAGGAGATGTCATTATACAATTTTTAAATAATGACTTTTTTAACAAATTTATGTTTGCGTCATTTATTATGCGCTTGGTCATTATAGAATTATTGGTATTATTTGTGAAATTTCGGTTAGTATTAATTACAATTTTTTGTGCTTTATGGTCCGATTTAATGCCGAGCAAAATTTCTTTATTATCAACATTGCAATTTGTAAAAATATTGTCAATACAAGAGGAAGAAGTCGGAGTTATTCTTGTGTGTTCGGAAAATTGCTGCTTTAGCAGATAAGAATTCATCATATCAGTAAGCCTAAGTGTTTCTGTTTTAGTTATTAAAAAGTCTACATTGAAATCACCACATACTATTAAGCTTTTATTATTTTTATTTGAAATTTTCATTAGACATTCATTTAGTTTTTTATCAAATAATTCTATGTTAGTACTTGGGGATCTGTAAACAGCCAAAATTATAAATTCATCCAACTCTACGCAACTAACTTCAAAAATTTTATCTTTAGATAATTTAACTATATCTGTTCTGTTTTTAGCTTTAATATTTTTTTTTCCATAAATTAATGTACCGCCTCGTTTGTATTGTGTTCTATGACTACTACTCATTACGTTAAAGTTGTCCAGATTAGCTATACCAATTGATTCATGGTCTACCCACGATTCTGTTATACAAAAAATGTCAAAATTGTTAATATCTAAGAAAATGTTAAGATCATATAATTTGTTCAACACTCCTTGAGCATTTTGATGTCCTACTATTAATTGTTGGTAGCAACTTTTATTTTGATCCTTTTGTTTTATTTTGTTCTTATTGGTATGTTTGCAAGTTGAAAATTTTGTACCTGTTGAGTGTTCTTTATAAAATTATTCATCAGAAAAGTTTCAATGTAATAGCTAATTATATTTTTATATTCTCTATTGTTAATTTTATTTTTGTATACATCACTAATGTTAATGATATTAATATTATTATGCAACATGACAAGACCATTTAATGTAAAATTGGTACGATCAATCAATTTGTTAGGCAAATTTGACATATAAGGAATATATGTCAAATTCATAATCAATGGAAGGAATATATGGAATATAATCAATGTTCGCGCAAAATTTAAGAAAATACTACTTTTTTGTATTAATTTATTCCAATTTGCAGCGTAATTTAAATTGTGACTACTAGAGATTATATTACCTATTCATCAGAACTGCCTTTCCACGTTGGCCTGACGACTTACCGCATATTATTTCGCGGCGCAATCCAATGAAGTGTTGCCTCTGTCCGCCCAGGTAAGACGGAGGGTAACACTTCAGTGAAATTGCTGTATCTCAATTTGTGATTCTGAGACCCGTTTGATGAGGCCGTGATTTAGTGAGGAATTTACTTAATTTACTTTTAATTATTCTTTAATTTGTCAGGGTACTATTTTATAAATTTGACAGAATATTCTAGATTAATCTTTTTTATAAATAGTCTGCTTAGTTATTAGAAAAATATTCCTAAATGAATTTCATAAGTTTTGTGCGCGCCATTTTGTACTATTTTTTAAATTGTCATGCCTTAATTCCTACAGAGACAAATCCTATAGCGATAATTCCTACGCACTATTTTTCACGATCCTGACACATCTCTTGCTTTCCTCAGATCTACAATTCTCTTTATACATGCTCTACGGTTACAATCAAACTGCCTAATCATTTTGACTAAAATGATTTCAATAAAGTTAAAACAGAAGTGAAATAGCTGATAAACTTTGTCCTAGTTTTCACAGAAACCAAATTCCAATTGTTGAAAACCATAGTTTACGATTACGGTCCAACTACGAAGTTTTAAGCGAATTGGAAACATAAGTGAAGTTAGATTGTTAGTCATAAAATGTACCTACAGTTCGCTACTACAATTAGAACATTGTTGGACAAATGCACCAATGGAATAAAATACATCAATATTAATTTATATATATATTCGCATTCATGTAATTTACTAAAGATTGTGTGGTAATTATGTATTACAGTATTGGGGTTATAATTTTATGATTACAAAAGCGAATTGCATTTATTAATTTAAAAAAAAAGAAAGGGGCTCACCGTTTGCCTGTAGCGGCACGGAAATAACACGTTTTTGACTTGAAATGCGGCTTACTGAAATAGTGAATTTTGGAAGGAAATAATATTTTATATTGCACAAAAGTTAACTAAATAAACCGAATAAAAAAGTAAAACCAAGGCTTTCTACGAAAGTTCAAGAAAAATATAGATCTAAATGAATAATCCTTAACCTTCACAAAGTCATTAGAGTCGTAAATAAATTCTTGAAATTTCTTGTTTAAATATTTGTAAACTTAAGTCAGATTTATATCGCAAATATCAGCGACCGAAATTACTTAGGCAATAGAACTCCAATGGAGCCAATTATAAGCTGAAAATGCCAAGACTCAAGTAGCTTCTAGATTTATAGGTGCAATTAAATACCTGAACGCGCTGCATGAATTGCTTTCACACCCGCTCAGGAATCCTGTGGACGACGGCAATCTGCTTCGAGAATAGAACCTAATGACTATTGCCACTATTATTTCTCCATTGTAAGTAGATATTATTAAGACTTTATTTAGTGCTAAATTAAATCCATTCGTAACTAAGAATATTTATGAAAATTACTTAGTTAAAATATTCATGAATAATTACTAGTTTTTCTGGAAGCTCTTCAACCTTGTTTATACCTAGTCTTTTTACTCCGTGATACTTACCAACGGACGGGTGAAGCATCCGTATTCTGTCGACCGATTTTGAACAAAATGGTTCAACACGGTTGGCGTCGTTTCTTTGTCGAACAATCCAGTCTCCGCGACACAGGTCCGCCTAGTGCAGTATCAGGAGCGACAAGTAATCAGCCTATTGTTTCTATTTACTACATTTACAGTTATGACCTAATGTTTACTGAAATATTCAAAATTTTGCAAAAATCCACATTTGTTAATACGTAGTTGTAAAGAGTCTTCCCACAGCAATTTAAGACAATAAACTATTATTATTTGACGACAGGCGTGGACGAACGTTTAATTTAGAATGGTTTAGCGATTGGTATGTTGCCGTCCCGGGTTCGATTTCCGGTCGGAGCAAATATTTGTTTCATAGCTTTTATTTGTAATATTTAATAACTATATTAAATATTTCAAATATTTGTTAAAAAAAAGAGGTGGATATTTGCTTCGGGTCTGGTTATCAAAGAGTGATAGGCAGTGGTACCCAGTCTGCCGATCCGGGGTAGTACCCCCACTTACACGTATACAGACCGTGAAGTGGTTTGGTCACGTTTCGGGATCAGCATGTAAGTTGCCGGTTCCAACTAGGCCGGCATAGTGGATGTGATTGCTACTCACAGTTTTTGAATTGTAGTAGCAGTAACATTTATTCATGGACCACACTTCGGCTTAACATCAAGCGAGGTGCTGTCATATGTCGAGTCACAATAAAAAAAACAATAATCGCCATGTGGAACGTTTTACCAGGCCATGTAATTATTTATTTGAAGATTTTGGGTCTTTAATTAATTAAATTTTTACACGTTTATATGACAATGCATTAAATAATTAAAGGCTACCGTTGTCTAATTAATACTAGTGACGATATAACCATTGTTCGGTACTTACTTACATCCATGATACAAGCACGTTTAGTAGTTTAGTATAGAAATGTATTAAATAAACAAAGTTAAAATTAGTCGTTCTAATATTCAAAAAGCCGAGTTTCGATAGCCGAGAATACAAACACAACAGATATACGCCTTATCCGTATATCCATAAAAGCACAATAACCGCAAACTGAAGTATTCTCTTTAACATCTGATATGCCAGACATATCAATAACAAACGATTTGGTATTAAAATAAAACGTTTGATCGGAAAACCAAATCGCAAAGGTGAAACGGACATAAAACGTGTATTCCGTTTCCAATACATTACTTTAGATTGAGGCTCAACAATGTCGTAGAGCCGAATTGAGATTGACATGACGCTAGCAATACTCGTAGACAGTGGCTTGTCAAACACAACGAAATGGGTTTTCCGTATGTACTGCTGATGGCAGGGTGATTCACTGCGCTCCACCGAAATGTTAGGCTCTTTGTGTTGCCCTTGTCGCTAACTTCACAAAATTCAGCTGACTGGTGTTACATTTGTAGTGATATTCCAAATAAACGGCAATGTTGTGTTTAGTTAGACCAGTTCGGAGTATTATACAAACAAATCGGGTCAACGGAGAGATAAGATAAATAATGCCCGGTAAGGGGCATATTTTAGGGTAAGATTTTATTTATTTTTACTCTTTATTAGTGTTAGGGTAACAATGTATGATTAATACTATATTTTATTTATATAAAAACAACACCAAAGTATATCATTTATTTCTGTAAAATAGATTCAGGTAGGTTGGTGGTCATATGCACACCAATCCGGGGCACTACCACAACTTTTAAGTGCACACACTGTGACGTGATTTAGTCGCGTATTTAATTGAAGTCGCAGCCGCATCCATACATGAACCATACTTCTACTCAACATCAGGCTGGGTCGAGCTACAACAAAAAGGATCTGATCTATATAATGATTGTTACATTTTTGCGATAGAGATTTTTGCGGCCTTCTATAGAGTTTATTTTAATTCGAAAACTTTTTAAGTTTGAAAGTCTTAGGATACTTTGAATTTTACACTCTTAATCACGTATATTATTACTAAAGAAGCTGTGTTTTTGGTATTAATAAGTTAGTTCAGATGTATTTTTCGCACAAGTGAGCGATGTGTAAATTGGGCAGAACGCGTGTGGTTGGCGACACGTCGCGTGATGTGCCGTGCGGTCTGCCGTGGATAACTGCCAATAATCGAGCTGCCAGTATGTTTTACCCCGCCATTAAAAGCCACAGGCTCGTACTTCATGTTGCATTTATTTTAAAATGCACCACTTTTACTGTAATTATTATTACGTTTGAACATACTATAGAATAGTAATGCATGACATTTCCATTTCGAAATTAGAATTTTGCGTTTTTGCATAAAACAATTACCATAAATTGTTATCGTGACTGTTTAAATTTAATTATGTATATTCATATATTTTTTATTTTGAGTATATTTAATTGGTAGTACTTTTTAGTAAAAGAAGTAATTGATATATTATGTAACTCTTACTTATAATTTCTATTTAATACCTTATTTATTAATACCTAATTTTAATTTATATCGCATACTACAATATCCCTTATACTATCATTGTACAAGTATATATACATAGTTGCGTCGATTCGCTATAAAATATTGGGTTGACCGTAAAGAAGTCACTATTTCAACCGGCAGAAGTGAATGTTTGTTGTTGGTACCGTTCCCCGCAATAAATCAAGCGTTGAGCGTGAGAAAAAGAGTTAAAACGGAAGACGAGTGCGGTCTACGAGTGGTCTTGGACGATACCGCACCTCCCACACTCCGCTCGGTTTCAGCAATTTCCATAAACAACTTACCAACAACTTGGGTACAACTGAAAAAGAACTTTTATGCTAGTTTTACAGTTTTCTGTTAATATTTAAAATACAAGTGCTTTTATGTGAGCCTGTCGTTGTAAATTTTCACGGAACATGTTGAGCTTTTAAAGTAGTTGAGTGAACGAACTATAGAACTAAGTTTATGATTAATTATTTATTTGTCTTAAATAACTTATTGTTATTATTTTTTTAAATACTAACATAACTAAGAGGGCAACCGCAATAAGTGATTACCTAACTTATGATGATATATGTAAGCATTGAGAAATGAAAAAATCTCGAAAGTAAAACTTTTGGGTGCCCATCCACTTCACTTTCTTGAGATGAATTATTATATCATACTAGAAAAAAAATCACTTGCGAAAGTAATGAAAACTCCGGGTGATGTGCTCGAGAGGTACAACTCCGGTCCAAAGGATATTACGGCAATATATTTCAATTACATATAAGAAAAAGAACAAGTCGTTTGAAGTAGCTGAGAGGCCAGATTACAGTCGAGGAAATAATAAGAAAGGCCCGCTAACGAGGCGGGGACGGAACTTTTAGAAAAGAAAACGTGTGGGGAGAAAAGATGGCTTTCGACGTTCAACGCTGAGTGATTAAATTCGACGGTATAGAGTACACTTTTTCGTCTGCGAGCGGGACAATATGATTTCCACATTTCACAATTGAATTTGAATATTTTTATTTGAGAAGAATTACCCATTTTAATTAGAAGGTGAGTTCGAGGCACCCAGGGGCGAAGATTTGTACGATTCAATGGAATTTAATTACTCGGTAAGCGAGGCCAGTATAACGAGGCAAAAATATTTATGTTTATTGTCGGACTAACGCCTCAATGAGACCGCACGGGAGGGATTTGGGCTACGGATGTAGGGTTTGCTCTACACCATATATTCCCATAATGGCACCTAAACCCATATTTAATAGAAACGGTGTATGTTGAAATTTGTATTATTCATTAAAACATTTATCAAAATAACGAGCCGAAATGGAATTTGTTGAATGCCTATTAACCCTAATAATACAAGTATTTATGTACATTTAAGAAAATAAAGCATGCTTCCCGTATAACAAATAAATCACATTATATGTACCTACATACCACATAAATATGTTTATATAGAATATACTCGTAATACGTGAAATCGAATATATTTCTCTAATAAATAATTTTAAATTGAAGATAACGCATATAAGTGACGACGGTCCACCAGTCCTGGGTTCTATTCCCGGTTTGAGTAAAGATTTGTTTCTTATAATTTATTTATAATCTTAAATTAAATAGTAGTTTGAATAATTCAAGTATTTGTTAATTAATTAAATAGGCATTTAGAAGTAATATCTTAAGGCAGTATTTTTAAGTTATGTAAGGATCGTGACAAGTGGTGCTCTATTGTCTCTGCCTATCCCTGTGGGGAAACGGCGTGACAATTTGGTTGATTGATTGATATTTAAAAGTTGGTTGTCATTAGCCCAGTCTTCCGCCACTTTTAAAAGTCATCTAGATCGGCATATGCGACTGCTACTTGCAATTAGTTAAATTATTATAAGTATAATTTGTAACAAATAGGGTCAAAGGTGCTTTATTTTTCCAGTTAATTTATCGTAATAGCGTTGTTTTTATAAGCAAAGAGTAATGAAATTCGTTTAAATATCACAAAAGTGGTGGGATTATTGCGTCCAAGCACTTTATGCTGCTTAATTACTGGCCACGACATAAATAATTGGGAACTTGGGATTACCGTCGGAGTTTACTACCCAATGAAGTACTTTTGTTAAAAACAATTTTAAAAAATGTTTTACTTTTGACGCACGAGACAATATGACTGCTAAACTTTTTACTTATAATAATGAAACTATAGACCACACTCCAGCTTAACATCAAGCAGGGTACTGTCATGAGTCAAGTCACAAAAAAAAAATTACGTGTAAAAGTATTTCATCGATCCTAATCACCTAATAAATAAACTGTAACAAATCTCCCCTTTTCGAAGCGAAATTAAAGTTTTTTTAATCTTTTACTGATACGAACTGCGATAGCGGTTTTGATTTCGAATGCAAATAAAATAACGATATCGTCAGAGGCATTTTTATTTTACAGACGGAATTTCTAGTTACAGATCATCCCAACGGGTATCGTTCTACTTTATAATTTGACAAACTTTTATTGATAGCAATTTAAAGGATTAGAAGATAAAAAAAGTACTTTATATTTATATTGAGACAAGATATCTAACCTCGACATACTTAATGTTAACAAGGCGAATTCTAAAAGCACTGGAGACTGTAAAAACTGACTTAGTTTACGGCTGCGTCAATCGTAGAAGCTGAAACATATGAAACATTTTTTTTGTAGCTGAACATAGGACAGTCTTTTGAAATCTTTAAATCTTGGTCAGATGGAAGCACTTTAAGTTTAAATCAACATATATCAAAGGGCAACCGGGCAAAATATTTAAATAAATAAAAATTATAAAAGTTGTTTGTTTAACGAATTAAACAAATTTTATGCGGCTTACTATCGCGTTTATTTTGGTTTTAGTTGTTTATTTATTTATTTGCTGACTGTATACTACTACAAACGCAAAAACGTCTCCCAGCTAAAACTAAACATATAAACTAATAATGATAAAAGATCGTAACATCTTTATCAACCGTTATTATGACATAATGAAAACGCGCTCTTAGGTGTGTACTACACACACTACTACAAATGAAAAAACGTCTCCAAGCTAATTTACCAGTACGAGTAGTTCTGTGTTATTACAGTAAATCAATATTAGTTACACATTTGTAGTAACGAAGTTCATGCAAACAAATATTAATGAAAGATAATTTTCTAAACTTTTCCATATCACAAAACAAATGTTATTTATTTAGTCAGAAACTTCTTCTTTATTCCACAAAATATAAGGCAAAATGTTTTCCCAACTTATGCAATTGAAACAAATTGGCTTATTTTATACTTATTTATAAAATACATGAGTAAATTACACAAAGATTTCGCGTCCTACATTTCCAAACACGGCATTTGCCACTGGATAAAGCTCAAACTTTCTCTCACGTGTATTTATTTAGCTACAAAGAGAGGTCAGTGTAAGGCGAGCAACGACGTAGAAAAGCTTCAGATGAGCGACCTAATTACATCTCTGTCGAATCAGTCCGGGTGCGATAATCGAATGAGGAGTTCTGAGGATGCTGATTAGCGAAGTAAGCATATGCTTCGTAGGAATGATTGCATGAAACCCATCCATTCGATTTTGAAAATATCTAAGATTTAATCTCAAGTTTTACTCGTAGAATTGTTTAAAAATTAATGAAATAAACAAATTTGATTTTTTATTATCCAACGTTTGAGAGCTTTGCAGCCATCGTGGTCGCATAAAATTTGTTTAATTCATTAATCACTGTTCGCGCAAAATCTAAGAAAATATTATATAATATTTAGAAATTTTTATCGTCGTTTAAAATAAATAAATAAAATGTTGCCCTTTAATAAATTTTAGGATGTAATTTTTAATTCAAATAGTTGCTAAATAGTTAATTTTTATTTTTACAATGTTATTTCTAGATTGTGACAAGTGGCGCTCCATTCTCTCTATCTATCCCTGTGGCGAAAAGGCGTGACAAGTTGATTGATTGATTTGTACTAGAAATTCACTGAAAAACAAATGAAGTATTAAACTGTACCCGGATAACTTTGTATGGCGATTTCTTTTTTCCACCAACTAACCATAAACATTTTAATAATATTGTTTAATAAAAATGAAATTATTATAAAATTTTAAATATTTTCATGCTACATTATAATTTAATAAGAAGGTTTACTTAGTGCCATATAAACGTGCTTGTATCATAGAAAGAGGGCGATCAAAGGTACATTGGTACCAGCAAGTGATTTTGAACCCTTAGCTCTTGTTTAGCGTGACCATTGCACTACCACTACACCACGGTCGCCTTAATATTTTTATATATTTTCTATACTTTCGTGCAGTTTTTTCCATTTAATTTTAATAATTACTTTGTTCAGTATTAAAAATATATCAAAATGTTATACTATTAAAATTATCTTCAAATATAAAAAAGTAATTTACTTTAAACAAAGCGGTTATTTGAACACGCATGAGAATATTGAACATTGAAATGTAGATGATAATGGAAAGAGAACTTGGACGGTCAGAAATTCACTGATCTCCGCCATCTGAGGTAGAGTAGACATTAAACAATGTTCGTTGAATAACTATGAGTAGTAAAACAAATAAATATAGCTATCCCCTATACATTTGTCTCTATTAAAGTTTTATTTTAGAACACTTTACATGATTCTAGCAAAACTCTTTGGATAACGATAGAATCATACAAATCTATCTTTAATAGCATATTGTGGACTGTTCTTTTACACCTGCTGTTTTTTTTAATGGTTCTTAAAAAAACTGCACCCTGTCTGATGTTTGTCCCCGTTTCTCTTTCTACCCATATTCGATTTATAAATATTTGATTCGGTTTTCGGAAAAAACCTCAAAAAGTATAATATATCTACTCTTATTGATACCAGTTAGTGCAAAATCGTAACTGATTAATTCTCGGCCGACAGACTCAAGCCAGAAATATTAGCTCTCAGTAGCGATTGCTAATTCCGCTAATGCACTGGACAAATGCATATATGATTTATGCTTAACTAGAAATTTCTAGAGATATTAGTTAAAAGTATTACAGGGAAGTATCCGCATTCTATCGACCGAATAGACAGTTCAACCAAAAGGTTCAGCGCGTCGTTTTTTAAAGTATCATCGACAAGTGGATTGTTGTACCAGTTTATATGTTCTCCCCATCCTATAACCTTGGATCCTTCAAGTCAAGCCTTTAGCCGGCATAGTGACGGTGAGGAAATCATTATTGTTTTTTTTAGTCGTTGCCGATCTTGGGCTTCCTCTTGCTTAGAATCAAACAAGTCGAACTCAGATCAACATCTCTAATTCCGGCAGGGATAGACAGAGACAACAGAGCGCCACTATCCTGACACAAATCTCTTGCTTTCTTCACATCAACGATTCTCTTCAGACAGACTCTAAACCAGAAGAATTTAAATCAATTAAAGCCAGTATAGAATTGTCTACATTAAAAAAAATATATAAACTGTGAAAAAAAAACAATTCAACAAAACCTGAATTCTTCAATTAGCCAACAAAAAAGCGTTTGAAAATAGTAACAAACATAATACAGTAAAAAATATTGTTCTTCGTGACGTCATCAAATTAATAGCGGTATATCAACTCGTCAAATAAACATTGTACCATACAATTACGTACGGAATTCCTGCCAACTCACTGCGTGGCTTACCCAGGGAGAAGTAAGCAATTTCCTAACAAACAATAATTGGTGTAACACGCATTGTGACAGAGTTAACAACGTCTGTTAGTCGATAAGGGTATAAGGGAACGATCCGTGGCAGTCGGCAGGCAAGCTTGCGTGACCTTCCCTAACCGTAACACGCACTTTTGGCTCAAATTTTCTTTTAATATTAAAACCAACCAAGTATTCATCAAGCTGATGAGACGCAACTGAGTTACTTAACAGTCTGTAATCTAGAAAGTATACTATCCGTATCGGCAGATTGGGTAAATGACCAACTACCATTCCATTCAGCCTACAGACATTGTAAATTACGTTTTTAAATTTATATTTAACTGGGCTGGCACAGTGGATGTAACTGCTGCTTTTTTTATTTGACCTCGACCTGCCTGATGATAAGCAAGAGGAGATCCAAGAGTGACGATGACTGAAACAACCGAGTTAGTTCACGGTTGCCTCAGTCAGTTCGACTGCCGATTCGGTCGATAAAATGCGGATGCTTCCCCCGACTAGTGCGGTGCTTTCAGTTATTTAACTGTAGTAGTAGTCACTTCCATTCTTGGACCGCACTCCAGCTTAATATCAGGCAAGTGCCCGACATATGATAGTATGTCGAGTCACAATAAAAAAATCTTAATATTATTTAAGGCAAAAGACTGTTTGGACATGCAAAGTGGATATCTAAACTTACGGCCCTCGACTCATTTTCTCTCAGCAATTGATTACTTACGTAAATGTCATAGGTAAGTATAATAATGGTTAAGTATAATTGAAGTATAAGTAAAATTAAAGTATAATTGAAATAACACTTAGATATATGATAAGACTTTGTGATGTTAGGACTTTTTTAAAATGTAACAAAAAGTGTTTATTTTGTAGTTAACCTGAATTTATTTATTTATTCGAGTCACCAACAAATCAATGCACATAACACGATCATTTGCACATTCAATTATTATAGGCAGGTGCACGACTTAAAATAGGAAACCACAGCATGCAATAATAAATAGGCATCTTAATTTATAAGCTTTTCATTTTCTTTATAAATCATTTAACCAATATATTTTATTGTATATTTTCGTACTTATATAAAATAAAATAAAGACTTCAATGATTTAATCCCCTACAAATATATGTTATACAAGTGGAGCCATTCATTTACCGGATGGATTAATTTCCGCCGTGAGATCGTTCCAAAGGGAAATGCGATTGGAACAAAGTGGACGCGACTGGGGGTTTGGGAGATATTTCATTTCAAGTCCATTTGTTAGTTGGAAAATTAAATATTCGTTACCAAAACAACCGTTACAGTGTACCTTTTTGACATTCGAAGCCAAAATTTATAGACCTCATTTTGGTAAGAAAATAAACGAATTTAAAAGGTTAAGTATTAAATAATTCTGATGGATTAGAATTAAGTATTACGAAGGCTAAGCATACGCGTTTAAGTGCCTATATAAAAGTTAATAAAATAAAAGGAAAAACTCTAATGAAAAGTTCGATTTCTCATATATGGAAAAGGATTTATGATGCATTTTATGATGGTTTTAGAAGTAAACACTCGACAAATTTTATAGCTTTTTGGTGCTCAGGCTAAATTTACTAAAACAGCTTTCATTTCAAAAACTTTTTCCAAGATTAAAATATTTTATTTACGCATCATCTAAAACCAATAAAACGGGGACTATATACAAGATTGCACTTTATCGGGAATCATTTCTAAAAAAGTAAGGGATAATATTAGTGCCCATAAAAATAGAGGATATAGAAAGTTATGTCATGATCGGGAAAAGTGGCGCTTCATCATCTCTGCCTATTCTTATGGCTACTGGATGATTGATTAGCTGCTTAAAATAATAAAATAAATACGTAATAGTTTAAATAGGGCAATATATTACGAATTATTGAACGGAAACATTAGGAGTGAACATTTTGTATTATGGTAATATCTCGAGTGGAGTTCTTTAATGGACTAAGTTACAAAAGTATTTACGCAAGAGCGTCTATTTGAATGGTGTAAACATAATTTGTGGACAAAGTTCTGCGTGTAATGTTTTGTAAGTTTGTATTTGTAGAACAACTGCTGGTTTTAATTAAACTGTCGGTTGTTACAAAAGCCCATAACGTCGTCTTAAAATGAGAAAATTATTCGAGCCAATTACCATATTCTAAAAAATGCTTTGTCTCATATTTTGAAAATTACCCGGTTTCAGGATGTAAAAATACTAATAGCTCTGAACTTTGAGACGATGTCAACGTTATATCGGTTAAATTACGTTTACATAATAAAACACTTGGGCTGAAGCAATTTCTCCTTGGTGAAACGACTGAGGATAGAAAAATCACGAACCGACTTTAATACTGAAATTAATATGTATGATCATTCAACAAAAGTATTAAAAGTAAAAAAAACATGATATTTCAATTCCCCGGAGTTGCATTGAAGTGGATGCCTTCGCTAAAAGTCACCATAGAACTGATAGATAGCACTTTGTGCAGATGGAGTCGTCCCCGGGAGTGCTTTTTACTTCACGCTGTTGAACAAGTGCCAATGAGAGCCAATCTTAAAAGTAGATTTTCAAAAAATAGGAGTCTTCTACTCGGAACACAGGTCGCATAAATTAACTATGACAGAAACATTAAGGAGATTTTTCATTTAATTATTACAACCTACGAATATAAATATGAACAAAGATGAAGTCTTTAGTAAGTTTGGTTAGTACTGTAGGTAGGTATTCATAATAAAACCTAACGAAGAAAACCATATTATGTGTGAACCATATTAGATCAGGTGAACGTATCACAAACGGAATCGGACAGGGAAGCTTTATGCGTTTGAGGGAAGCGATGGGAGCGAAGTAGTCAGAATGAAATCAGAGCAAAGGCTTAATGGTTTTGCCTTGATCCTGAGCGAGACGAAGCGAGCAGTAACATGGCTAGATTTATTAGTTCAATTACCCGGGGCCTGTTCAAGAGCCGCTTCGCTTGCTTGAACGCAGACGCCAACAACTAAATTTCGCTCATGTTGCAAACACACTTTACGGGATGTAGAAATTTAATCAAAAAGTTTGTCTCATTGGTTGGTCTCATCGGCATAAAATTTTTTGGTAATTTACTTTTGATCCAGACATATTTATTAGGGTCTTATATGTATTAATTAAAAGTTATATTCGGAGCACAATCTACATAAAAACGAGACCCTTTGAAGAAACAGATCGCAGACCTTTCGTTATATAGACGCGTCTCTAGTCCTAACCGTCCATAGCATTTAGGCATGCTCATAAATATTGCAGAAGCACGTGCGGCCAACAGTGGATCTTGGATTCACTCACAACTTACCTACACCTTATACGAGTATGTTTATCTGCTTGTTTCCAACACGCATCTGGGATCTACTTTTTGTACTTTCAATAAAAAACCCGACCCAAATCCGGTTGGGATTCTTATTTTTGTAAAGGTCTGCTTATTTTAATAAGTTACCTATTTTATTATGTACGTACTGTACCTCCTGAAAGTGTAATAAATACTCGTATTTATGCTAATGTTTATTTATTTATGTATTCTTATACTGTAGAAAATATACAAAAGGCGGACTTAAAGCCGTGAATTTTTTTCTGTTGGTCAATCATTGTTTTGTGCAGAGAGCAAAAGTTGGCAGATAGGAAAAGCGAATAGTATATAAAAATACAAAATATTAAAGATATATATGAATAGAGTAGATTTTACTACTTTAAAAATATTACTTAGTTAAGATTAGAAGATAAGATTGCCAATCCGGGATAGTACCACCACTTTTACAGGTAAGTGGTCACATACAGAACGTCAAATGACTAAGTCTTTTGGGATTAGCTTGTAAGTTGCCGGTTTCAACTAGGCCGGCATAGTAGATGTGTCTGCTAATTATAGTTATTAAATTGTAGTAGCAGTCACCTATATTCATGGACCGCACTCCAGCTTAACTTAAGGCAGAGCGTGCTGTCATATGTCTAGCCACAACAAAAAAAACCTTATAATATTTTTTTATATTACAAACATGAATATTTAACCTTAAAGTTTGTTTTTGAGGTTCTTACACATTTATTAAAATTATATTTAGTTCTAAGTTTTACCACTTTTTTTAAAATATAATATAATGTAAAATTAAGGTTCCACTCATTGGCATAAACTAGTTAACATGAGTAGGCATATGTCAGGTGAGGTTGAGTGCACTAAGTGGTCTGGCGCGACGATAATACGTCAAACCGCCACTGCGGCCAGTCGTCCTCGGCCGCCCAAATTAAAACCATTTATCTATGTACCCAAATATATCTACGAAGAGCTTTCATCCTGTTCAGCAAACGAGACAGGTTCAACCCTCGATAAATTGAGATGCCTTAAAAGTGAAGCAGTGTTACAAGTATTCATTTTTTCAGACATTTATATAGATGTGCTTGTATAATAGAAACACGACGACCAATGTACATATATATATAAGATATATTGGTACCGGAAAGAAGTTTTGAACCGGGAGATCTTGGTTTGCCATTTCACTACCAGTAGACAACGATATTTTTTACTTTACGTATTTAACTTTAAAGTTGTAATCAATTTTTATTTTTTTAAATGGTGATTAATTACGGTTTAGAACCACTTTCCAGCG
Organism: Tinea trinotella; assembly: GCA_905220615.1. Classification (NCBI taxonomy): domain Eukaryota; kingdom Metazoa; phylum Arthropoda; class Insecta; order Lepidoptera; family Tineidae; genus Tinea; species Tinea trinotella. The sequence continues at coordinate 7,954,905 of HG992310.1, forward strand.
CCATTATATCTTTATTATAATATGTACTTTAGTCGTCCTGTTTCTATGATACAAGCACGTTTAGTAGTTTACTATATAAATGTCTGAAAAAATGAATACTTGTAATTTGTTTACTGGACTGGATTTGTTTATTTCATTTGAGGCAATCAATCAAATCGTCACGCCATTTTCCACGTGCATAGGCAGAGACAACGTAGCGCCACTTGCCATGACATAACTCCTTCGCATAATTTATTTTATTTGCGACATTTATAAGAATATTTCATTTTTGTTTGTTGAATGCAAAAGAACATATATCCAACCAACTATTCATTGTTGTATTAAATGTAAAACAAACAATGGAACCCCAAACCGGTTGAACATCTATGATTTTTCGCCGACAAAACGGACAATATCATGTGACGTCACATGTCATCCATTGTTAGGAGATTGTCTCAGATATTAGCGTTACTATCAATCACGCGCGTGGCGTTGACATGGACGTAATTAGGCGCATGTGAGCGAACGAGAAAGTGGGAGGGAGGGGAGGTTATGTCGTCGCGATCCTGTGTATGACGTTACGTCGCCGCACCCAGCCTGCCCTTGTGATATTGAGAGGTTCCATTCTGAAAGTGATTTCCTATCGCACACACACATCAATCTATAACGAAATGAGAATAGTTAACAGCAAAGTTAAATTATAAAACATAATAGGATTCATTGTCAGTTTGAAAATTTAGAATTTATTGGCCATTACATTTCGTTAAATCTGGCACAAAATATATAGCATAATAAATGATAGAAAGTAGATGGATGTGGATGGATGCGTTAATCGAAGCAGACCCAGGAAGGTGTTCTCCGACCAATTCGGAGACATCCTTAAGAATGCTGAGTTGCCTAGTGCCCATAACCATAGAGCTTGTATGAAGAGAATTGTGGATGTGAAGGAAGGGAAGCGAGGGAGTTGTGTCAGGACCGTGGCAAGTGGCACTCCATTGTCACTGGCTATCCATGTGGGAAATAGACGTGACAATTTGATTGAGTGATTGATATAGATAAAGGTATAGTTAGGATTTTAAAAAGAAACTAATATAAAAGAAACCATTACCGAAGTGGCGTGATGAATATTATAACACCTTACTCTCTCCATTAAACATAATTGTACGATTTTGAAGGCTTTTAATAACCATGCCTTCTTCTATCTTAATAATTCGTGAAAGTAATTTGTGAAGATAATAGGGTTCGCAGATCGTGAATCTTCTTAATTACCAACAATGTAGAAATTAAACTTTTAATGAGTTTTAATTAACAAGTTTATGTTGCGTTAAAATATATTATAATTATTATCTCGCACGGCAGGTAAATTGTTTTATAATATAATATAAAAAAAAATTTTTATTGTGACTCGACATATGACAGCACCCCGCTTGATGTTAAGCCGAAGTGGACCACACTCAATGATCAATGAATGCTACAGCTACTACAATTCAATAACTGTGAGTAGATACAATATACTGACCATAAATGTACAAATTAATTGTTTATTGGTTTCAACGAATTCTTGATATGAAATTGTCACGGCTCAATTCCCACGGGATAGTCAGAGACAACGGAGCACCAGTTTCCACTATCCTGACACAACACTCGTTTTCCTCGTAAGCACAATTCGCTTCATACTAACTCTATTATGCTATTAGCCAACTATATATTTAGGCGACAGAGATCTAGTGGTAGATGGTAGTAGAAATCGTCCCGCATACTAAGAACTCCCGTTTTAAAACCACGTGACGGTACCAATGAATCTTTGATATATTGATCTAATCAGGGACATTCAAAAAAGAAGGAGTCTGCAGTGCGTGGACACCATTTAATTTTGGTGTGCCTGCAAATTTTGCTTGACATATGACAGCTCCCCCGCTGAAGTGCGGTCCATGAACTACTTACCAACCTAATGAAACAATTTCTTAGCATCCATGGATTCTCCGTGCGGGTGCCGGGTCCATCGCGTGGCAGGCGGGAGAATGAAGGCAGCGTTCCGGACTTGTGACCGAAATGTAGACCGAAATTTTTGTGAAGTATAGTCAATAATTACGTATAGTCGTATAGTATACATGATTAATATAGTCACGTATGGTCAAATAATTGCCAGCCTAATTTGAATTGACAACTTTCAAGCTGATCCTTAAAGCAAATAAGTCACTTCATTGTCTGTACACTTAAAGTGGTGGTACTAGTCCAGATTAGCAAATGTGCAGACTAGGCAAATGTCCACCGATTGTCTGTCTACCAATCTTATTAAAGTTAGATTTAAATGTAAGATACGCCAAACAAGAAAACTTTGTAGGAAGTAGACATTTATATATTTTTTTGAGAGAGAAAAGCAAAACTTTACAAAGTAAGGGTTTCTACAAAGTTAGTTTAGTTGAGAAGTCCGATTATACGCATCATGTAACTTGACAAAGTTGAACACACAAACTCTTCAGTGCTTGCTCGCGTGGTTATCCTACATGGACCAGCTTTATTGACCATTTCCGGAACATATTAGGTAAATGTTTTTTTTATATACAGAATTTTAAATATATTTTTTTATCAATTATATCAATTTGCCACGCCCTTCTTCCATATAGATAGGCAAAGACAATAGAGCGCCACGATCCTGGCACAACCCCCTTCCTTCCCTCACATCTACAATTCTCTTCACACAAACTCTACGGTTATGGGCCCAATTTTTTTTTCATATTTTACAGTTTAAACAATTAAATAATTATTATTTCAATGATAACAAAATATAATTATATGTATTTATTAACACATACATAACAGGTTCTCATTTCAAATAATAAAATAATTAAAAATAGTATGGGAGTCTGTAAGATTCCAGCCATCAATTCATAACAAAACTAAAATTCATATAAAAATTAATATAAAGCAATCAGTTGATTTTTTTATTGTGGCTCGACATAGAACACTAGACATAAATAATAGAAAGTAGCAGTTACTTATGCAGGCCTAGTTGGAGCCGGCAACTTTTAAGCTGATATCGAAATGCGACTAAGTTACTTCATGGTAAACTTAAGAGAGCTGGTAGTTCCCCGCATGTACAGACTGGGCAAATGACTACTTACTGTAACTACAAATGACTAAATAACGGGCTTCCTACCATCTTTATTATTTTAAACAATAAAATAATAAAGATAACAAATTTAAAGAAAAACGAAACAAACGTAAATAAAACTGTAAATAACATTTCTAAACATTATGATTGTTAATAAGCTTTTATTTCGACGATTCTCTTGTCCTGACTCAACTCTCTGAAACATAAGTAATATAAATTATAGGTTCATTTCAAAGAATTTTATACTTTTAAATTAACCTATTTTATACTAGATTTTCCCAAATTGTACATAGGTAAAGCGAAAGATCAGCCAAAATCTCCCTATTGACCTAGTGAGACGAGAGCCAAAACACATTCGGCACGTGTCGTGACCACACCTCGCTATAACAATACACAACTTTATTATTAAAATTATAATTCTTAAACAACTTTTTATCTACCTAGTAACTAAAGATATCTCTTTTCAGTCGGTCCCTAGTTTGGTCTCGTCTGATGGAATCTAGTCTTCCCAATGACATCTCTATACTCCAAGACTGCGATACTTAATCAGTTCCTCTGGTTCTGTTGCCGTTTGACTTTTCCGTCACCATCATATTTTCCCGAATAAATATGATGGTGACGGATTCTCTTTCAACGATATGACCAAAGTATTAGGCCTCTGCGGCAGCGGCAGCTTACGTTGCCTAATAATTGAGGCTTAGCCTTAACTATATTGCTTGGTAACCAATACTTATACACACTTGCAAAGAGATAAAATAATAGGTAATATTAATAAAAAATTTATGCTAAAATTTACAGTACATCGGCAAAGAAAAGATCTGAGCAGGCACATTCGAGTATACGGTATGTAAACTTTAACAATCTTATCAAATATATATTATAATTTACTAAATATTCCAATTATTAATAGAAAACTTAAACCTTTCCAGCCCAGAAGATGACGTATTTATTTATTTATCATTATGCCATTTATCAAAATAATCATTTAATTAAATAGTCACGCCCACACGAGAGCATAGGAAACGTTATTTTTACTTTTCCGTGGTCAGGCCTTTTTACCTCGAGTATAACATTGGAGGCGCGAAGAAGAGTCTCTGGCCGGCATAGTTACGGCGTGTGAGGCAGCCGTGAACTAAGTTTTTTTTTCAGTCGTTTGGACCCTTGAACCTTCTCTTGCTTACCATCAGGCAAGTAGAGGTCAGACGTAGGGTGACAATAAAATAAAACAAAAAGCTGTTGTTATAAAAAAATCCATGACAACAAATAGGCATGTAATTTATACAATATTCTATATTGATGTAGCTCGATTGAAAATGTCACCTGAATGTAGACAAATGAGTTGCAATTTGTGCCGCTAGTGGTCATTTCGTTACCAGCGAATGTGAATACCAAATGAATGTTTAAGCGAGCCATTTGGATCACTCTCAGACCAATCATATCATAATGGCAGCTTGCGGTCATCGCTGATGACTATTAATTGATCGGCGATCATTTTACTGGTTTAATATTCTAGTACTTAATTGTTTTTATTGTAGCTTGACATAATATAAACTTTTTTTATATTTTTTATTTTATTATTATTATACATTTCTATACTAAGCTACTAAAGTCCTTGTATCATAGAAACAGGACAACCAAAGTACGTATATCAAAGATACATTGGTACCGGTGGGTGGTTTTAAACCCGTGCTCTCGGTTTGCGTAACCATTGCACTACTACTAGACCATGGTCGCCTCAACACCCCGCCTGATGTTAAGTAGGTGGGCGGTACATGAATGGAGGTAACTGCTATTACAGTTTAATAATTGCAAGTAGCAGGCGCATTTACTACGCCAGCCTAGTTGGAAATGGAAACTTTCAAGTTGATCCCGAAACGCGACTAAGTCGCTTCACTGTGGTCGAACTTCGCCGGGTCGACCGAATGGGCAGTTGGCCATAATTTATTCGTAATACAATGCCATGAAACATATTTTTTCTCCGACCTGGATGTTTATCAAATATCAAATAATTAAATTGTCACGCCAGAGACATAGGAGTGCCACTTGCCACAATCCTGACATAACTCACTCATAACTAATGAAAATAAGTAATAGATAAAATAGATTTATTACTGAAATTAGATGAATATTTATATTCTTTAGATACCTATAAAAATAAAGTTATGAAATATTTAAAATATTTAACTATTTTTATCTCAACGAGACATATTAAAAGCTTTGCAGCCACCGTGGTCACGAGAGCATATGTACGAGTATAAGTATGTACGAGAAATAGTGGCCAGGTTTAAAAAAGCCACTATTATTGAGTATTTTTTATATTCTGGTTGCCAGGTAATCGGTGCCGGGTGCCAGGCGGCGAAGTGTATGCTCATAGCTTTCACACATACCGGCATAATTAGCACTCGCCGGATTGCACCTGGCGAGTGCTTACTGATTGCATCCACCACTGCGCGTCCAATCACAGACTATCGGATATCCGGCGGCCGGACTTTCAGTAGTGCAGTCCGGCCGTTGCCGCCGCATGGAACACGTACCAGATTTTATACGCACAGGCCGTCAGACGTCTAAGTACTTCGCTGCCGGTTACCAGGAACCCGGCAACCGGGGCGTGTTAATTAGCATTTATTATTTTAATTATGAATTACCAAATGTTTTGGGTGACAGGTGGCCAGTGTTACTAACTTAAAATTAAAATTTTTGCATCATTGATTTGAAAACCACAGCTTTAATCATAAAGGCCACTCTTAACTTAATAATAACAACAATTGTTTAAGGTTCGAACATTGGTGGACAACAAGGTGGCGATTACAACCAGGTGCGAACATTGTTTATTTTTGCTGTTTAATATCGCGTTTATATTGAATATTCTAATTCGATATTTGAATGAGGAAAGATTAAACGGAGTTATAAATAAAATTTTATTTTAAAATACGTTTATCGTAGACGTATTTAGACTGATAATATTCTTCCTTTATTGAAGCTCCAAGCAGATTGAGTACATCTTCGAAACAAAAAAGCATCTTATTGTTATTCACCCCTTCCTCTCCCCTAAAACGTAGCCGATAGCTATAGTGACGCTTGTTTCAATTTAGTGTACGGAATAAATTTCTTTTATGTGACAAATGTTAAAATGCAGTAAATATTTATATTATTATGTTATATTAAATATGAAAAAATTATCGGTTATTATGGATCATTACCATATGAATTGATAAATCATAAAGGATTTTGCCGAAAGCCTTAAATTTATCTTTATATCCTAAATTTCTTCTGTCTGTGTGTATGTGACTGAACACTGAACATGTCTTAAACGGCAGGATCGATGTGATATTTTTTTTTGTAGATGTTTAAGTGGGTAGAATTACAATTGGACCCAGTAGGTGGCGCTGCAAATGCAATTGTAATTGGTCATCCAGTTGCTGGTTAGACACAAAAGAAGGAGCACCCTGATGAAAAATAGTAGTAACGTTAGTAATATTTGTATTCACACATTTTAATAAACTAATAAAGTGGATGGGGCGCGTCATTAATAGTTAGACAAGCTATATATGAATTCGCAACAATCTCCACTGCAATGGAGCTTGCATATTACCCGGCAGTGTGCGAAGAATTTTAACGCGAACGAAGAGTCACTCTTTTTATCTATAGGTAAGTGGTCAGAGCAATTAATACCTTGGAATTAATATAAAAAATAAGATGAACAAATAAATTGAAAAGTATTACAACATAAACAAATTCTACTGTATAAACAATGTTACGCCGTAATTCCCACAGGAATAGACAGCAACTATAGGGCGCCTTTCTACGATCCTGGAATAACACTTTCGCTTCCTTCACATTAACAAATCTCATTCATTTCGTAAGGAACAATAATAAAAAATGTTATATTTCCGACATAGCAGTATAATATGTATGTATTGACTAATAGCAATAGGAAGCCGAGCTCATGAATCGGTTACAAATGTAACAATCGGGAAATAGTAGAGAAATAAAAGAAAATGTTACTACTCGACAAATGGGAGAATATCGAAGATGCTTATAAGAAATATGTGTCATCTAAGATTTGTTACCAAGAAATTGTTTCTATTCTGGCAGCTTCCGCTATATATTTTCAGCGGATTATTAAATTTTTCGTCTGACTGATCAAAACTTCGATAAATATGGAAACATTTAATAATAATATATTTTATTATGGATTTCTTATAAAACATTTGGTTGGCATAGTAACGGTGTGACTAGGGCCGTAAACTGAATCGTTTTTTTTAATCGGTTTGGCACTCTTAGACCTTCCCTTGTTTACCATCAGGCAAGTCGAAATCAAACAATCAATCAATCAATTGATCACGCCTTTTTCCCACAGGGATAAGCAGAGACAATGGAGCGCCTAGTGCCCATAACCATAAAGCTTGTATGAAGAGAATTGTGAATGTGAAGGAAGCGAGGGAGTTGTGTCAGGATCAAAGTCAGATGTTGTCATAATTTAAAAAAACATCATCCTGCCTAGCAACCTGTTTTAGATCAGTGGTAGATCAGCCTGCTCCAATATTGTACAGCAGTTATAATGGCCTATCCGGCACACTACTCTATCCTGTTCATAGTCTCTACCGTAGAGCTAAGCTTCCTTCTGGGGACAGAGGTGCCCGGCCCAAACCTATTTTAGTTCAGCGGCTTATGAGTATATAGTAAAAACGAATAGTTGAATATATTGAATAATAAAAAAGGAACTGGCGAATTGTTTTTGGGTATATATTGCCATCCATGGCACTTTGTCTAAACTTGAGATTATGGATCATACTGCTTGTCCTAAGATTTATAATATATTAAAGATCTTAAGGCTCAGAATTTCTCCTCGTGCGAGTAAAAAAGCTATGTTTGTACACTCATGTTTGTACACTATAACTTGTGATAAATAACCAAATTTTATTTTTTATATATTTTATAAAATATTAATAATAATAATTAGAAATGGAACAGGTTTTCTTATTTATAATTTATCCCTTTTTTTAGTTTTATTATAGTTAATATATGGTATAGTTTGATTTTTTTTGTCAAATGTTGGTAATAAATACACATGAATTGTATGTAATAAACATAGCAAGAACATGTAAAAAATATTTTAACAGTACATTTGTACAATAATAAAAAAGTTAGTGAACTGTATCTCAGTGACAAACCGCGACACGGTGTCGGCAAGTCGCGACATCCGCTTTGGTAATTGCAATGCCGGGTCATGTGCTCGCCATAACTAATTTTTCTTTTTCTACGGTTCCATTTTTTAAATTGTGACATCTTATTTTGCACGCCGGCATATTTTACCCGCGCACGTACGATATGAATGCGCCTTACATACCACGAGTGTACGTACGTACGTTTTATGTAACAAAATTCTTAATTTAATTGAAAATACGTGATAATTTATTTAATGCGACTTTAAAGTAGCATTATTGTTACTGCGTACAGTGATTGGATTCGGAAGGAAGTAGCGTGATGGAAAATTGATGCGAAAATTAATTAAGTTTAACACGAAAGCCATGCCATATAGGGTGAAAATTAATAAAACTTTCTTTTTAAATATTATAAAAATAGTCCTATTTATGAATTACGTTAAAAAAGGGACAAGTACTTAAGTTCCCCATTGTGTGGCAGTCTTTCAGAAGTGACTCGTATATACTTCGTAGTCGCGACGTTACGGCTCGCATCTTCGGGGCGAACTTTGACAGCTTATATGACCCGTGTAATGGCGCCTTAAACTAAATAAAGCTTTGCATTTGGCTCGTGTATAGCTATCGTTATATTCTCCAGTACTATCCGAAATAATCCAAATTACTTCTGCATCGATTGTCTCAAAACGATAAAGGCTTTTTTTTATTATTGTGACACGACATCTGACCTCGACCCGCCGGATGATAAACAAGAGGAGGTCCAAGAGTGACGACCACTGAAAAAACCGAGTTATTTCACGGCTGTCTCAGTCGCCGTCACTATGCTGGCCAAAGTGATAATTTGTCTTAAAACATATTTTTTTATTAAGACACTCCTAACCTAAGTATCTCACTTGGTGGTTAGCAAAAGGAGGTCCAAAAACGCCGACGACTGATAAAAACGTTTCATTTTACGTTTGGTTTAGACGCCGTCACGATGCTGGCCGAAAATTTTATTATCTAGTATTTTATTTATACATGTTTGTTATTAATAAAATAAAATAGAAGTTAAACATATTTATGAGTGAAAAACGTACAATGAAACATATGATAACAACAAAGTGGTCTAGAAATAACAATCAAAATAAAATGAAGAAAACATGTAATAAGGTAAAATTTCTAATATTCGTAAGTAAAATCATAGTAATGTATTAACCTCTCACATCCCTTTGCCATACCGTGCAAAACAAAGCCATTTCAACCCCACACAGGAAACTGTGCTCAGACCATAGACTTCAAACACGCTAGACTTAGGATGCTATGCGTGGCAGCAGTCATGTTTGATTATGGATCACTCTCTAGCTTAAGCATGGTCATACATACGAGTATGATGTCCAGAACCTATAAAATAATAATGCACCCCACTGGAAACAGAAAATCAGGTTGCTAGGAAGGATGATGTTTTTTTTTAAATTATGACACCTGACTTCGATCCTGACACAACTCCCTCGCTTCCTTCACATTCACAATTCTCTTCATACAAGCTTTATGGTTATGGGCACTAGGCGCTCCATTGTCTCTGCTTATTCCTGTGGGAAAAAGGCGTGACAATTTGATTGATTGATTGTTTGAGTTCGACTTGCCTGATGGTAAACAAGGGGAGGTCCAAAAGTGCCAACGATTCAATTCACGGATGCCTCAGTTACCATTACTCACTATGTAGCAAAGTAATAATTGCACATGTTTGTGTGTGTTTATGTATCTATCTGTTCTGTATACGCACGTAGCTGTCACTAAAAACTTGGCTAAGAATCGCTCTCTGTCATAACAATGACAAATATGAACGTAATTGTTATGTACATCTGTAATTGGCACATGCTAGTGCTAGTAACCACAGAGCCTGTATGAAGAGAATTGTGGATGTGAAGGAAGCAATGGAGCTGTGTAAGGATCGTGGTAAGTGGCGCTCCATTGTCTCTGCCTATCCCTGTGGGAAAAAGGCGTGACAATTAAATTGAATGATTGAGATTTTATTTGTAATATTTAATAGTTATATTAAATAATGTAAATTTTTGTTAATAAATAAAGGTGGATATTTGCTTCGGGTCTGGTTATCAGAGTGGTAGGCAGTGGTACCCAGTTTGCGGATCCGGGGTAGTACGACCACTTACAAGTATACAGACCGCGTGGTTGCCGAATGTAATTTATGGAATTATAGGCTGAAAGATGTCAATATCGTGAAATTTTATTTTAATTTTAATAAGATTTAATTACAACAATGTATTTCGTCGTTCCACCAATATTAGTAAAAAAAACATATACAAAACTAATGAAACAGAGTCTAGTGAAATTAAGTCTATAGCACAGACAAACATAAGAATATGACGTGCTAGAGAAAATCATGTTTATGAAATAAACATGTTTACTCTACGTTTATCATATTCTTATTGTTTATATACCAATAATCTTACACAATATATTTTGTTTCCTTAAAAAATAAGCTCAGTAAGATAAAATGAAACAAACAATCCTTAAATTGTCTATTCTTTATTATTGTTAATAAATACTTTATAAAAATTGCGTGAATTTGATTATTTTAATCCAAACTTTTGGAAGTTGTCCATATATGATGGTCGCATGGAGATAGCAGCAGTAATCTTTCATTTCATAAACACTGTTCGCGGAAAACTTCTGAAAATAATTACTATTTCTTAATTAAACAAATTGAAACCTATGTTTACGATTTAAGTTATTACTTCAATCAATTAAATTGCTACGTCTTTTCCTTCATGGATAGGCAGAGACAACTCCAGGCAGAGAGAACTCAGACACTTGCCATGATTCTGACACAACTCCCTTGCTTCCTTGGTTCCCTCACATCTACAATTATTTTCATACAAGCCATATGGTAAGGGCAGTCAGAAAGCTGGGTGTCTTTGTTCAGGTAACACCTTTCTGGGTCTGCCTCGTTTAACGCATCCATCCTCATCAGATTTATAAATTCCTTTCGTCCAAGCATTCCTTTGTCAATACTTGTCACTACATCTTCTTTCAAACCACAACTATCGTGCTATTCCTCATTCTAAGCCGCATTTCTACAGCAGTAATCCTACTCTCATGTTTCTTCTGCTGCACCCAACATTCACTATCATACCTTAATGTAGGAACAAGTACCGTAATATGAACAGCCATCCGAAACTTTTCGGAGATTATTTGTCTGTTCATTATACTATGGGTGGCACCGTTTAAAACGTTACCCTTTTGCAATCTTCATCATGCTCCCCATCCCTTGTAAACATACTTACTAAAATTTTTATATTTAAAGTTTAAATAAATATATTTTAAATTTTTTTTCGTTTAAAATATTCCATAAATACAAAGAATGAAGTAACTTCGATATCACAAAAAAGCACTACAATAATAAAACTCGTAGCACGTAGTCTGTAACATTTTTCCATTTATACGTGTATTCACCATATAATTGTAAATAAAGCAAAATAACGTTCTGCATCCAAATCGCTTGCAAAACTTGAGAGAGAACATCCAACTTGAGTTACTATTGCAATACTACAATTAGTCACATTATTTTAAAACCAATTTGTTTATGAATTTAATTTTAAACGCAATATAAATAGAGTTTACTTTTGAGTGTAGTATTTGAGATGTTTGTTGAACCACGATAGTGCACATGAACGCATTGTGATCTCGACATAGAATGTTTAATGTCGCGTATGAAAATGTGGAGAACTGAGAATTGTGACTGTGCTTTAGTGTGTTCACTTACAAAGCTTAGAAACCAACTGTGTTATGTCTAATGATGTTTGTTAGTTCAAAATTAAGCTCTCTTAAAATTTCATTGCATTTAATCTTGATTTATAAATAGTTTTTATTAATCAAGCTGTCACGCCTGGATTTCTACAGGGATCCAAAAAATAACCAAATAATACAATGATCGGTCTTTTCTGTCGTCGGACTCGAACCTTATATAGCTTACCATCAGGCAAGTTAAACTCAGATAAGAAAATTATTAATATAAAGAATTAATAATACAAAAAATAAATTAAAGATATAACAAAATGAATTATACAAAATAATAAACACACCCAAATAAATAACGAATCCGGAACGCCAATTACGGATTCGTAATCAAGTAAATTTCCGAAAGGGTACAGTTGTATCTCAATCAAACTTTAGCAATCATCACGCCTATCTAATCTCCTGGGTAACAATGTAACCGAGATTGGATCCTCAACGGACCACATTAACTGCCGCCTTATTTATATGTAATGATAACAAGTTCAATAGAGACCTTCTATCCCTTTCATTAACCACTGGTCTGTTGATAGCCACTTAACTAACACTGAAATAGAATACACTCGCAACTGAATACTAATAAGGATTTCAGAGAGAGATGCACAATCCAAATTGTTTTTGGGATGGATTTAAATAAATACGAGTATATCTCTATTCTATTTTGTAAAGTTAAATCTAAATTTTAGTATATTATACTATATTGTATGTTACGGTAAATGGTAATTATTAATCTCGGTAAATATTATAAACTTAAAATATTACATTTACCGGCCTGTTGTAAATCTGTGGCTATCCCCGAATAAAGCATTATTATTTTCTATTTTTTCTTTATATACTTACCTACTAAAGATGCTTGTATCATAGAAACAGAGCGATTGGTACCGGTAAGTGGTTTTAAACGATCGCCTTTGTTATCTATAATTAATATTGTAACAAACTTAGCTATAATTATCAATTTCATCGGATAGGTAATGTTCCCCACCTATCCGTGGTAAATGTGATCATGTGGACTCAGTTATTGAATAAAGAATAATGTCAAATCAAATATGATATTTTATCAATCATGTTTAATTATATGTTATTTGTGCATCAATCGTAATGATGATTGATAAAATATCATATTTGATTTGACATTATTCTTTATTCAATAACTGAGTCCACATGATCACATTTACCACGGATAGGTTGGGAATAATAATTGATTTATTTACTGGTTAAATAAATTACTTTTTTTATAATAACCGGGTCGTGTTCGCGGCCAGTTTAAATTATTTCAATATCAATATCAATTAATCAATCAATCAAAATGTCACGCTTTTTCCCACAGGGATAGGCGGAGACCATAGAGCACCACTTGCCACGAACATAACACTAATCCTTCGCTTTCCTCATATCCACAATACTTATCATATAAGCTCTACTATTATAATATCCGAAATGAAATAATAAAATGAATAAATACCTATTTTATCACATTTCGTATGATCGTATAGTAATTATTAACAAATACGCTTTAATTCTATAAGAATTTATCACATTTTTAGCAATTAGTAAACATGCGGCATTTATGAATAAGCGCATTTATTACATTTATGTAACATAACATACATAAGTAAATATTGTATGTTAGCTATTGAACAGTGCAGTAGAGCTAGATTTTAGTAATCACATTAAGGGACATAGCGATAATTAATATTGCAAAGCCTAATTTGTAATGACTTAACCCGATTGGTAGAATATTTACAAATAAAACAATTACTAATTGAGGTAATAATTATCTACCATACTAATAATTTAGAATTTTGTGAAAAGTGTAGTTTTGTTGTATTTGCATATCACTATGGATTGCATATCAGCATTGACAATAATAACAAGCCGACAGGAGAAACAAGAATTTTTTTTATTACAAAATCACAAAAAAACGCTGACTAAGTATTTATTAAATAATGCCTAGAATATAGACAAAGAATAAAATAGATCCCAATGTTAAACTTTTTATTATCCAGTATTTATTTTTTTAAGAAAAATGATTAATTTAAACAAATCCAAGCACTAAATGCAACTACTGAGAATCATGGATGGAAAAACAAGCTTCCAGTTAATGTTGACAATTCAATAATCAATTCTTATAATTTTGTATAGCTTGACCAGAAGAAACTATAAAAACTTTAGAAGAATTTTCTTTCACATTAATTAGAATAGAATTAGGTAAAGTTCCTGTCAGTTATTAAATTTATGATATGTTATTTTGGGGAAGTACACAATGGTCATATTTTTGCCCATTGTCGAATTTTAGCAATCAGATAAATCCTAAACCGGGGAAGGGGCGTCCATCACTGTACGCTTTACCATAGTAAACGGAGTTTTTAATTTCCGGCGCTTCGTCACTTCCGATTTGAAAAAGTGTTAATTGAAATGTGTACGCTCCAAGTGAACTCGTATCAACTATGCCGAGGAGGAGCATAACAAAAATGGATATTCGTGTCTAATTTTGTATCTATCTGAAATGAAAATTTTCGCACGAACTCACACAATGTATTCGTGTTTTAATAAGTTTTCACTGAAACTAACGCTGGGGACAAAAATGCTGAAACAAAAGAAGCACATTCGTTTACAAATTGTTCTCTCAAACATATAAAATTCATAATTAATCATTCACACAAACTAAACATCCTTTTTAATTAAAGAGCGACATAATATGACCTCCATAATATGAGTAAGTATTATTATATACTAGATTTATTATATTATTATATATTATAATATTTATTTCTGCCAACGTTGCTATACAAAGGGGAAATGTTGCCAGTCTCCTTGGTACTATTTCTGCTGTGACGTCATATACTTTTAATTTTGTCTGTTGCCTAGAAAATGTTTTATTAGGCAGATATTTACGAATGTTTTAATTTAGGAATGGTAGGCAGAGAGTCAGCGGTCATTTTTGAATTCTGCCGACCAGGGGTAAAACCACCACTTGCAAGTACACAAACCATGAAATGACCCAGTTGCGTTAAGGGATCAACTTGAAAATTGCCCGTTGCTTCTAGGCCGGCATAATTGATGCTACTGCTACTAGTATACTGTAGTAGCAGTCAGCTTAGTTAAGACGGGGTGGAATACAATAAAAAAATTGTAGGATATGTCATTGTGAAACGATGACTCCACAATAGTTGTCTATTTTTGTAAACATATTTGGGTATTTAGCTGTCACTGTGAGGATTAGGGAAACATTTAATTGAGTTTTGCTGTCGAAGGTTAAGTAAGGATTAAAGGGTTGCGTGGCTTTGTCTGTATTCATGAAACTAAAACAACATTCTATTCCCGAAGTTTGTATAAAAATAAACTGTTGTTTTATTTATTTAGGGCGCAGTAACATTAGTTTTTACGCATTATTTATTTAGTAGTTAGTTTTCACGTAAACGTGAAAGACTTTTTTATAATGAAAATTAACCTAATATCGTATAATACACCGTACTTGTAGTAGTTTATAATATACTACGGACGGAAGAAAACAAAAAAAGATCAGACACATCTTGTAGAAATGGAGGTGTGACAGGATTGTAGATTAGCGTGGAGATTTCGACAACAGCGCCCCACCTATCGGGTACAAAACTATTCTATATCTTTCAAGTGATTGCGAGCAATAAGTTGACAAAGTTTTATCGCAATGGCAGCGCATGAAAGAACAAATAAATATAGATTTTTAAATATTAGTATTTTTATATATTTAAGTATTTATTGTCTATTGAAATCTTTATATTATATCAAGTCATAAATAAACAAATTTTTATAATCACAAAAGCGAAATTTCATTCAGATTTATAATATCGAAACCTCATTATCCTTGCTTTCAGTGGTTTAGGTAATTAAGTATTTTCTTTTGAAGACGCGATCTCTGTCATCGACTTGCTTGATGCAAGGGGAGGACCAAGAGAGCAGTCAAGGAAAAATACCGCCTCAGTTTATGGTTGCCTCAGTTGCCGTCACTATGCCGCCCCGCTGGATCCAAGGTGGATGGGGAAGGGAAGAACATATGTGCTGGTAAAGCATTCGCCGAACCGTTTAGTTCGATTGTCTATTAGGTCGACAAAATGCTAAATTATCCACCGACCGCTCGATGCATGCATCCAGAGCATCGAAAATTGATTAGGTATATATTTATCTATTAAACTTATATATATAATACTTCTTTCTACCTGCTTATTTTATTTATTGACTTGATTACATTGTCCCAACTAGTCCGCCTGAGTGCACTGTAGTGCGGCAAGTTTTATGTAAATAAAGAAATAAAAATCAAATACACAATTATTCAACGCTTGAATATATCAAAGCTTGTTACATAATCCATGTTAAACAAAGCTTATATTATCGTACAATAGTGAAAATGTTCGGTCTAACACGCGATGAATATGTTCATTGATTTAGAAATTGTTTACTGTTACAGCGTGGTATTAGTTAGAATTATACCTAAATGTATTAGTCTAATTTCTATCTTCAATACGCTATTATTAGCTATTTATTCAAATAGAGAATTCGCTAACACAAAGTTTAATTTAATTGTCTTTCTAATCTTCATTTATCTTAAGCAGCTAAGTCAGTTGATTCGTGCCAAGGTTTTAGGTTACTTACTAGAATATAACGCGTTTGTTTCAACAGGGATAGGCATCACTTTCCCTTATATCCTGTCTCGTTTTCTTAAACTCTCTCGCTCTTCAAACTTTCACTTTCAAAACTCTGTATATGACCTTTGAGTATACATTAGATATACTCAGTACTCAATACCTAGTACTCAATACCTAATGTATACTCAAGGACACCACTTTGTTTACAATCAATCAATCAAATTGTCACACCTAATTGCGACAGGGATATGCAAAATGATAAAGTCCACTTTCCACAGTCTTAAAAAAAATACTCTTCCTCTCTTTTTGTTTTATATTAAGTAAATCTACTTACTAAACACGCAAATGAACATGCCTATCTCATTATATAATTATTTTTTATACAATCTAATACTAATATTATAACATGCCAAAAATAAATAGATCTAATATAAAGGTTAAATGTAACATAAAATATGAAAATGTTCATTTTCACCGACAAAACAAAACGCTCTGTTTCCTTGGTGGATTAAATAAGAAAACATGTAAAAATAATGGTTCCTGTCTTGCAGAGGACAGAAGGTATGTCACATAATCCTCAAGAGAATATAGGTGTCACAAAGTTACTTTGTAAAAAAGAAACAATACATTGTATATGTATTTAGAATTTTACTTAATGCCTCATTAAAAAACGAGTACACAAAATAATACGAGTACATTGAGACGCAAAAAATCTTATTTATGAAATATATTAATATACTAAGTGGAATTAATTAAAGATTTTTTTATACATGTTTTAGTTAAAAAAAATACATCAGAAGTTGAAAAAAATAGTGTTACTTAATGCCTCATTAAAAAAACTTTATCAAAATAATACGAGTACACTGAGACGCAAATAAGTTATTTAGGAAATATATTATAAGTAGATTAATTAACCACAATAGAGATTTTTTTTACAAGTTTTAGTTGAAAAAAAAAACGCTTCAGTATTTGAAAAAAAGTGTAACATAAATGTCAAACCAATTTGCAATAACAGTTTCTGGACAAAGCCACACTACTCTATACCTTATTGGCTCACTAAGTTTCAATTGGCCGGCGACTGAGGCATTCGTATACTGAATCATCTTTTTCGGCTGTCGGTGCTTTTGGAGGCAAGTCGAAGTTAGATGTCGAGTCATAATAATAATAATAATAATAAGACGAGCGAATTAAGCGTTAACTGCTAAAATAGTGGGAGTAACATTGATTGTCCACGGCCGTAAGAGTAACGCAGCGATGATCGCTTCATTGTAAACACATTGTGTAAGGAGTTGACATCTCATTGCAAGAGCTTGTGAGGACTTTTGTTACTCTTTCACTGGAATTGGGAAATACCCTGAATCTTTAATTAAAGAACCTGAAAAAAAATACCCTTTTTTTGTTTTGTGTACCTGACGCATACTATTTTCATGGACTATAATAGAAATATGCGTATAGTGTATTAACTATAGTTCTTTCCTATTATAAGCCTTAACTTCACGGTCTGTACACTTGTAAGTGGTGGTACTACCCCAGATCGGCAGAGTGGGCACCACTGCTTACTTCCACGAGAAAAATCGTGGAAAATAGCACTTTATTGTCCTAACAATAGAAATTAATTTGTTAAGTATGGACAATGTGGCATATATGGCAATATGCCTAGTAATTCCAACAATTTGTATTAAAGTAAAATGGGTACGCCCGTGAGACTCGATTTATAGGGCGCCATATCTAGCGACAACGTGTGCGTGTTTTAATGATAAAAAAACATAATATATAATTCTGCAAAGGAGTTATTACGAGTAATAAGTATAGGGATATCCTGCTTTATCTATTTTGTATCAATAAATAATATATTTATGATAAAATTACTTATTGGTTGTTTGTCTTTATAATTAAGTAAAGTAGGTACATTATCCTACCCTTTATTATGTTATTATATTCATAGTACAAATTATAGGTAATAAGGTAATTGATGTTTTATCGTTTTACTTTATTGTTTAATATCAAATACAAATAACATTTTAATTGGTTCAATATTTATTGACCTCGACCTGCCTGATAAAGTAGGTAAGCTAGAAAAGGTCAAAGAGCGCAGACGCTGACGACTGAAAAAAACGAAAAAGTTTACCATTTATATATTTTTTATTATACATTTTATACTAAGCTACTAAAGTGCTTGTATCATAGAAACAGGACAACCAAAATACATATATCAAAGATACATTGGTACCGGTGGTTCGAACCCGTGCCACTCGGCTTACGTAGTTAGCAATGCCACTACACCACGATCGCCATTGTCTCAGTGTCATGACTATGACGGCCAGATGTGCCTTATCGAAGGTGAAAACACGTCTGCAGGTACAGCATTCCGTTTGTCGACTAGAAAACTTGTCGATAAAGAAACGACACGTCGCCAAACCGTTTAATTCTGTATATAATATATTTAAATGCGTATATTTTACTTAACAAAATTTTGCTTGTTATTTAATACTTTGAACATTTCAGAGAGACCTTTACAAATTGAGATTTTATTATTAAATTGCGAGCGTAAATTCGAGGTAAAAGGGGTGTAGGCCTAACATACAGGAGGCGTGGGATACGAAGAGTTGTAAGTCAAAACTGTCAAGCTCACGCGGGCTCTCCGGTCCGCCGTCAGGGAGCGCCGGACACACTCAGACAATAGCTTTTTGGCAACGTTTTTTTTATATGTCCGCCACGAATAGCATGAAGCCTGTAATTAAAGACAATGATTTTAAAAGCGAAATAAACTCCGCATATAAAACAACGTTCGCTTTCTGGAACATGATTATGTTACGTATCGGTGAGTTCTTTGTTTCTTTAATTTTTTTGGGTATGTATTTTTAGTGAATGAATTTTTTTTTTCAGCAAAAACAGTGTTATCTCCACCAATACCGCAAATACGTCAGCCGCTATTATCTAATATTAATTTTCTACATCGGATGGCATATTAATGCATTCATTTGATAAACCAAACCACAACATTAATTTATACGAAATCAGAAATATGATATTAATAATAAATTCATACACAAAACTAAATTGAAAAAATACAAAAAAAATATTATTAATATATTGTATCTGATACAGGTATTAGATTGTAAAGGTTACAGTTTAGAAAGAGCAAAATATGAAATAAAGAAATATCCTAAAGATTGCTTAAATGAAGATTTATACAAATGTTTTTTTTTTCAAATTCGTTGTTATATTTGACGGTGTTATTTTTTATGACTTCCGATGTTGGAGCGACTAAAAAAAATAATCATTTAATTAAAAATTAATAAGGGAAATTGGTATAATTATATTCTTATATAAATTTTTTGGGTAATTGTTTATTATTTTTGGGGCAACAAAAGGTTCCCGTTTAAGGATCTAGTGGGATAGGCGACACGGTTGGATGCCCCACGACCTCGCCGACACATCTTCATTAGCCAGCCCCTAATGTCACTCAGGGGAAATTTACTTACTTCAGTACCACGTGTTTGTACTGTGATTCCCAACAAGGAAATATAGAACTAGGTTAAATTTTCTACAAGTTGTACCGCTAACAGATTATTAAATTTTAGTTTCAAGCACGTATACATAATTTGATGTAAGCTTAGAAAACTAAATTATCTTAAAGATTTACCTGTGGTAATTCTAACACTTAAATGTAGATTAAAGCTTAGTAATATCTGTTTCATGGTGTTCTCAGAGGTGATGTGCGAAAATTTATATATATTAGCATTCTTTTATTTTGAACATTTTAATGGATGCTGGGAGGCTGACTACAAAGCTTCAAAAAATCGGATTTAATATAGATCTTTTTATTATAGATCTTTTATTTCATAATATCGGTTCCTTCAGTTAAAGTATAATTTCTAATTAATACATTAAAATTCTATTATTTCTCTTAATTTGTACAGTAATCACTGGAATAGGTCAAAAAATAAGGAACGTTAATTTGTAACGATCTTAACAGCAAAGGCGACCGTGCTGTAGTGGTAGTACAATGGTCACGCAAACCACGCAAAGAGCCAAAGAGGGTTCAAAACCACTTGTTGGCACCAATGTGTCTTTGATATATGTAAGTACTGTTTGGTTTGGTTGTCCTGTTTCTATTACACAAGCACTTTAGTAGCTTAGTTCTTATGCAAATATAAAACAACAAAAAAATATGTAAAAATATATATGTATGTATTGCGTAAACCCAGCAAACCCAGCAAACCCAGCAATATGGGATATGGATCCAGCAAATAAAAAATCTGCCCATTGAAAGTAGGTAGGGCAAAGAAATTCCGTTGAGAGTCTTTGTAGCCTATCGGTGAGAGCGGTCGCGACAGACACCGATGTGGCAGGCACTTGTAGTGAATTGTCCAAACAATTTACATTACTAACTTATACAGTTATAATTTTAATATAGTTTCCTAATGAATAACCGTAGAGCGTGTATGTAGAAGATTGTGGATGTGAGGACAGCAAGGAAGTTATGTCAGGGTCGTGGCAAGTGGCGCTCTATTGCAAAGGCCTATTCTTGTGAGAAAAAGGCGTGACAATTTGATTGATTGAAGAAATTCAGGTATACGCACTTTTTGTCTTTTTTATTCAACTATAATTGATTATTAGTTAACCGTTGTTTTATTTTGTTTAATTATATGAATATTATTTATTACCTAATAACCCAAATTATTTTTAAAGTACAAAACCTAAATCAGTCTTTAAATTGAATTAGGTCAGACAGATAAGATCGTAATAAATTTTCTTTTGCTCTTTATTTTCTACGTCAGATTCAGGCTCCTTTGCAGTTATAAGTTCATTAAGGGAATAAAAGCTTTAACTATCTGTTACAATTGGTGCTCATTATAACTTTTGACTTCTGTATAAACAATGAGACTTTGATTTCTTCTTTTCAGGGAGAAAAATACTTAATAGAAAAGAAAGTACATTTAAAAATTAAAATTAAAAATGTTTGTAATTTAAAACGTTGTCATTTTGGTAAAAATATAATTGATAGTATTAATTTGATGTCATCTGATATTAAGATTTATATGACCCCGTATTAATTTCAATAAAGCAGGTTTGCAACATGAAAATGCTTCTTCGGGAACCCTGTCGCTTTGAAGGCTTAATTATCGTTTATTTTTGTGAAACAGAAAAATTATAGGGATTTTAAATTTAATACAAAATTATGATATATATTAGTATATAAGTATATATGCGCAAATAACATAAGATTTAAGTGGTACCCAGTCTGCCGATCCGAGGTGGTACTACCACTTACAAGTATACAGACCGTGAAGGGATTTAGTAGCGTTTCGGGATCAGCTTGTAAGTTGCTGGTTTGAATTAGACCGGCATAGTGGATGTGGCTACTACTTACAGTTATTGAATTGTAAAAGCAGATCTATTCATGGACCGCACTCCAGCTTAACATCAAGCTGTCATATGTTGAGTCACAATAATATATATATATTGAAGAAAAAAAATATTTGTGAATGTAGACATAATAAATTGATCATTTAAAAATTTAGATTTTAGTGCCAAATATTTTCTATTGTTTGAAATACTTAAACTTTGAACTAAAGAATTTTCCTGTTTACAATAACAGACAAAGTGATTTTAATGGTCTCCACGGGAAGGATATTTGGCACAAGCTTGGTTTTAAGATAACGTCGTTGCAGTACTGGATTAT
Organism: Tinea trinotella; assembly: GCA_905220615.1. Lineage (NCBI taxonomy): Eukaryota > Metazoa > Arthropoda > Insecta > Lepidoptera > Tineidae > Tinea > Tinea trinotella. The sequence continues at coordinate 7,977,264 of HG992310.1, forward strand.
TTCTTGGCACAAAATAGCTATTTTGGACAAACAATTCCATCATGAATATCATTCACAATACATGTTATGAATATTGGATTTAATACTTTGAACAAAAAATGCACTTTCTTTCCTTTTATTATTTATTATTGTCGCGCCAAAGGAGTTTTTTATTATGACTCGACGTATGACAGTACCCTCCTGATGTTAAGTGGATATGACTGCTACTACAGCTCAATAACACTATGTCGGCCCAGTTGGAACCGGCAACTTACAAGCTGTATACTTGTATGTGGTGGCACTACCACGAATCGGCAGACTGGGCACCACTGCCTACCACTCTTTGACAACCAGACCCGTAACAAATATTTGCCTCTCTTTATTTATAAATAAATATTTGTAAATTTAATCTAACTACTATAATAAATATTACAAATAAAAGCTATGAAACAAATATTTGCTCTGACCGGGAATCGAGCCCGGGACTCCGGCGAAACGGACTGGTCTGATAATCACTACGCCATGCCTGTCGTCAAAATAGGTGTAATTGAGCAGAAGAGGTATTAAAACTATTAGATATCTATTCATTTGATCAATTATATTAAAAAGATTTAGTTACTCTATATAATTGATTATATTTTTATCCCATGTACGAGTATTTAAAGGCTAGCTATATAACATTAGACAGAGAGAAGCGACCGTAACTAACAACCCCAATCTCAAAGCTGGAGCACCTGGGCAAGCATACGGCGTATTATTGGTGCTATAAATTGTAACCAACTCCGCCACACCGCGACTTCTTACCCTATGATTCTTATGCAAGAAAACGAAATTAATACTATGTTTTTTAAATAAGTTTTTTAATATTATATGTTTTGTCTCTATTATAATACAAGATTCCAAACTTAAGAGTGGTGGGCAGAGGTGCCCAGGCTGCTGATTCGGAGTAGTACCACTACTTACAAGTATACAGGCCGTAACGTGACTTAGTCGCGTTTCGGGATCAGCTTGTAAGTTGCTCGTTCCAACTAGGCCGGCATAGTGGGTGTAATTGCTACTTACAGTTATTGAATTGTAGTAGGAATCTTCTTCATTTATGGACCGCACACTAGCTTGATTGCTGTGATATGTCGAGTCAAAATAAAAAAATATATATTTTCCCTTTAGTGAAATTGCGAAAATGGACTACTATCCATTAAGGCAACCGTAAACTAAGACGTTTTTTTCCGACTTTACCATCGGGCATCCACACATCTTCACATTACTTAGTTTCGATTAATTATATTTTAATATTGGTTATGAACGAATATGGTTCTGTGAAATTGGTTGGGTACATTATTTTTAAACTGGACTACTGCTTCAAACTAATATCTGCAAACAGCATTAACTGTCCGACAACTTTACACCTAAAAATACAACTAAAATTGTCTTAGCAGTTGATTTTTAAAAATTTAAACGTGACTTGCCTAAGGTTCAAGAACTCCGACTAAATCACTTTTCTTAAATATGTCTATACTAAGCCACTAAAAAGTGCTTTTATCATAGAATCAGGGCGGCGGGAGGCAAATATTTCAAAAAAAAACATTAGTACCGGCTACTGATTTTGAACCGGGGAATCTCGATTTGCGTGTCCATTTCACTACCACTACACCACAGTCGCCTTGACATGTTACTTGTATGAAAACTCAAGTGGTATTGAGGGATACAAACACATGTAATGTACATGCAATTCGGAGCAGCACCTGTGTCGTAGGTTGGCAATAATTGGAGTAATAAATCTGAACGTGGGCCGCGCAATCGCAACTTATTGCCTCCTGCCTAACACCGGCATGCGACAATTAAATCACATATAAACGCCCTTGTAACTACTTAGTAACTGCCACCGCATATACAACTACATAGATTTCTCTTTAATAATATATTGGATTAATTTAAGGCGACCGGGGTGTAGTGGCAGTGCAATGGTCATGCAAACCGAGAGCACGAGTTCGAAACCACTTACCGGTACCAATGTATTTTTGATATAAGTATTTTGGTCGTCCTTTTTGTATGACGCACTAAACAAATAAATAAATTGGTATTTGTAGTAAGTAGCATCAAGAGTAGTAGGCTGTGGTGTCCAGTATGCCGATCCGGGGTAGTGCTACTATACAGACCGTGAAGTGACTTTCACTTAGTCCTGTTTCGGGATCGACTTGTAAGTTGCCGGTTACAACTAGGCCGGCATAGTTGATGTGAATGCTACGTGCAGTTATATAACTTTATTATACTGAACATTAGTGATTATTTAAAAATTATCAATATAACACATAGTTTTTAAGTATTTATTATTATGTGCTATTAATTTATGTAAATATAAAAGCTGGGTTGCCTAGTTTCCAAAACCTTGTATGAAGAGATTTGAGGATGTAAGGAAAGCGAGGGAGTTGTGTCAGGATCGTGTCTGGTGGCGCTCTAATGTCTATGTCTATCCTATCCCTGTGTGAAAAAGGCGATTTGATTGATCGATATTTATGTATTTATTTTATCTTTATTATTGTGTATTTATTCTTATTTATGTTATTTTTACCACCTTATCATTTATTTTGATCTCTCAGTTGGTCCCTAAGGTTAACTGGCAGAGAATGTCCAGCGGTATTTAGTTCGTCTTTGTACTTAATGCATAAAGTTTTGAAATAAAATAAAAACATTAGCTTATAGAATTGTATAATATGATTTTACGACGGTGCATATAAACTTTTAAATTTTGAAATAAATTACGGGGTCACATAAAAACATGCGTGCGCAATAAAATGGCTTTATTTTCGGGTGCTGTTATCATTAAGGTGCCGTTGGTCGTAACCCCTTGATACCCCGTCGTAACTTGTTTATAGTATGCATAAAATTAGAAAATGGTATGTGTAAATTAAATATTCAGCATTTTTATATACAAAAATAAATGTACAATTTGAAAGAGCCTTCGCAGTCCAAGCGACAACATTTTAAAAACGATGCTACGTATGTAGCAACGAACTCAAGTATATATAATGTCGGTTATAATAAAATAACAAAACACAAAGAATATTCATTTAATGATCAGCGCTCACAAACTCCCAATGGTTTTTACCATCAAACTAGTGAAAGACTAGTTTGATGGTAGTCTGCAGTCTGCAGTTTGCGGTCGCCATCGGAATCACACCTTTAGTTCGATAAAAAATAAAGTGTTTACATTTACAGTACCTACCTACATTTTGTTCGAATTTATTCCCCTAAATATATTTAACATAGTATTTCCTATATTTCACAGACAATCTTTCACGCTGGAAGCGGTAAAAACGCGGAGGTATATTGGCCTGGGCCCGCCGCACACCTTCGTCAGTGTCAATTAGGAGAGCACCGGAAAAAAAGTAGAAGCTGTCAGGAACAAAATTATGTACATCTCTAAAGGTTAATTAGGAAATTGTTAATTTTTTGCCGGAAAATCCGTGACATTTCAAATTATTCATAATGTAGTAAGGATAACAGACATGTCTAGCTTTATTTTTAGAAGATATTTTTGTGTAACCAATACATAAGGGTTGTGAGGTTCGACAGACTACGGACAGACAACCGCGTGTATTTTTACACAAATATACCTACGTATTCGTTACCCACATCCCTATGGCAGTTTTATAAATATAAAACCTTCATCTCATCTATTTTTTATATTTAGAATGTACATCTGACCTCGATAAGTAAGAAGTCTGAGAGCGCCGACGACTGAAAAAAAGATTCACTTTACAGTTGCCACAGTCACTAGACGGCCAAATAAAATTATTGTTAATTCATAATATATATTTTATTGTGACTCGACATATGACAGCACCCCGCCTGATGTTAAACTGGAGTGCGGTCCAGGAATGGAGGTAACTGCTACTACAGTTAAATAACTGTATGTAATAGTCACATTCACTATGCCGGTCTAGTTGGAACCGGCAACTTACAAACTGATCCTGAAACGCGACTAAGTCACTTCTTGGTCTGTATACTTGTTATATTAATATTTAAAATTAATATATAGTATTTTATAAGACCGCATGTTTGTTTAATACCTAGCTTGTGTGATTTACTCCCGGACACTTGAAGTTGATCCGGTAAGTGCTTCGTACAATATGGGTAAGGCTAAACGTCGCTACGGGACGCTCTTCACTCCCCGGGGGAGGGGTCGGGGAAATCTGATACAGGCACATTACAGCCATTTACCATTTTCATCACGTAATAAACTGCTCTTTAATCCCAAATCAATTCGATGAAAAATTTTACGGCAGCGGTTTATGGTTGAATAAATTTCATATTTTTATAAATTAGTAATAAATATTTTATAGAAAAAATTACAAATCTTATTAATTGATAAAGTAATTGTAATATCTAATAATACAATGACAAAATTATATTATATTAAAATTAAATCTCTGCCTATCCCCGTGGGAAAGAGGCGTGACAATTTGATTGATTGATTAATATATTAACTTTAAGTTTATATCAATCAATTAAATTGTCACGCCTCTTTTCCACAGGGATAGGCAGAGTTTATAAATTAGTAATAAATATTTTATAGAAAAAATTGATAAAGTAATTGTAATATCTAATAATACAATGACAAAATTATATTATATTAAAATTAAATTTAAATATATATTCCTCAAGAAACCTTGGTTGCCTAGTGCCCATAACCGTGAGCGTGTATGAGGAGAATTGTGGATGTGAAGGAAGCGAGGGAGTTGTGGCAGGATCGTGGAAAGTGGCGCTCCATTGTCTCTGCCTATCCCTGTGGGAAAGAGGTGTGACAATTTGATTGATTGATTGATATATTAACTTTAAGTTTATATCAATCAATCAAATTGTCACGCCTCTTGCCCGCAGGGATAGGCAGAGTTTTATAAATTGTATAAATACAACCAAATATTAATAAGACGTTAGTAATTATTATTACTTGCATAATATTTTTTTAAAAATTAGCAAGAAAATTAGTTAATAATTAATCAAAATTTAAATGCTAAATTCAAACTAGACCAACGTAGATAGATCTACGCAAATCCCTTGAATATTGAAGACACTAAAAGAAAATTCAATTTGGATTTACGAGATTACAGTTAGAGTTTTTCGAGCCTTATAGGTACTGTAGAAACTACAGTATCCGCAGACTCTACCAAAGGCTCGTAGTACCGGCAACGTCTCGTCGGATAAATTGAATTAAGAGACATAAAGGTTTCTTGAGACACACCATAAATCTCTAAACTTAAGAGTTATTCGACCTGAGAGGCGGAAGATTCGTCTTTACACCAATCCCCATTTACGAGCCCCATGAAATAGACTTTTCTATTTTCAAATACTTCATTGAACATTTATACAACTATGTAACTACAGCAGAAAGGTACAAAATATAAAAGAAAATACAAAATTGATTAAAGAGTTCAAAAGTTAAGTCAAAGTTCAGAAGCCATTTAAAGTAGATAGATAAAGTTAAAAACCAAAGCAACGATTGAAGGTAATTTTGTAGTCTTAGAAATCTTTATCTCTCTCGTAGAGTAACAAATTGAGCGTTCCCCTCACATACGAGGATAAGAAGTAACCTGAAGTCAAGGAACGTGAGCGAATACGCTCGACTTCCAACTTTCAAAACTTCAACCTGTTACTAAAGTTGTTAAGACTCTCTCACACACATCGATTTAAAAGTTCCCGCTTTGTTAATCGTTCAATAATAAACGAATTTAGACATTCCTTATTCCAAATTTCAAACTTCTTTTAAAATGTCTACACTTTTACAATAAAAAATATTATTGTGGCTTGAAAAATTACAGTACTCTGTCTGATATTAAGCTGGAGTGCAGTTTATCAATGGAAGTGACTGCTACTATAGTTATCTAATTGTAAGTAGAAGTCGCATCTACTATGTCGGTCTAGTTAAACAGGCAACTATCTAGCTTATTCTGAAACGTGACTAAGTCACTTCACGGTCTGTACACTTGAAATCGGTAAACTGAAAAAATGACCGTCAACTGTCTATCTAGCATGTTTACGAGATTTTACATGTCAATATTAAAAGTCTTACTTTATTGTCGTTATTATTTAATCATATTATGGATGAAAAAAGATCCGAGAATAGTTTTTTTAATATAACTGCAGTACCCAAAACCCTAAAGTCTGTATAAAGATAAAAATCTTTGTATTGTTCCCAAAATATTGACACCAAATCGGAATCCGTGAAAATCTCCGCTTGCCTTTAGTAAATGGCACAAGTACCTAGAAACGAAGGGCCGTGTCCGGTTTCCGGACTCCTTCCCGCCCGTCCGGGATTCAATTTAGTCCGAAGAGAGGCCCGCGACAAACTTCATTGATTGTTTCTATATTCCGGTCACAGTAACTTACTACAGAACTCAATGGAGAATTAAATTTCTTTCTCAATCTTTATTATTTGTAGTGAATTTGTAGAGCACAATGAAAGATTTCATTACAATAAAAGTTCTCAACAAATATTGTGGTAGAAAAATTTCACGACAACATTTTTTTTAATTTCTCAAAGGTTCGGTGCGTCGTTTTTTTGTAGAACAATCGATAAGTGGAATACTTTACCAGCCCATGTGTTCTCTCCATCCTGTAATCTTGGATCTTTTAAGCGATGCGTGAAGAAGCCCCTTTGAACAGCATAGTGACAGCGACTGGAGCGGCAGTGAGGACTCGGTTTTTGCAGTCGTCGGCACTCTTGGACCTCGAGTTGCCATCAGATGTCGAGTCACAATAATAAAAAATATTATGAAAAAATTAACTCCATTCTAACAGGATTAGGCAAGAATACCAGATCACCACAATCCTGACATACAGATAGCTAGAAATAACTATACCTCTATCATTAATAATTACACCTTAATTCCCACATGATACTTGAAAGTAGAGACGAGACGAGAGGAATTTATAAAATCTGATTTGAATGGATGTTTTGTGGATGTTTTGATGGAAAGATGTTTTCCGACTAAATCGAAGGCATCCTTGGGAAAGCTAAATTGCTCAGTGCCCATAATCATAAAGCTGGTACATATGAAGAGAATTGAGAATGTGAGGGAAGCTAGGGAGTTGTGTCAAGATCGTGACAAGTGGCGAGGGATAATTGCTACTTACAGTTAAAATAAGCAGTCATATTCACTATGCCGGCCTATTTATAAACCAGCTGATCTTGAAACGCGGCTAAGTCACTTCACGGTCTGTATTCTGTAATTAATCGGGGATTGTAAGCAATTGATCAATTCGGGGATATTCTTAAAAAAATGGATCAGCAGTGCCTATAAGTATAAAGTCTGTATGAAGAGAATTTAATCAATTAATCAAATTGTCACCCCTTTTACCCACCGGTATAGACAGAGACAATGGAGCACCACTTGCCACGATCCTGACTCAACTCCCTCGCTTTCCTCACATCTACAATTCAAATTCTCTTATTAAATAAAACAAAATTTAAAAATAATTGCATACCTATTTACCTAAACTCATAGACCTATTTTCATATAATAGGTAATAATATAAATATTTAAGAGCCACTAAACCCAAGATACTTAAAATAAGGATATAGTATTAATACATCCGGTTTCCGTCCTCGTTCGTTTTAATCTATATGAAAGTATGTGTTACGCCCATTTTAAAAAGGAAATGCTACTAATAGTATTTTGTTTAGATTTTTTCTATTATCACTCGCCAGACTCGCCTTGCTTAATGGTAACCAAAGGGATATTGACGGCGACTGAGACAGCCGTAAATTATCAGTCTTTGACGCTCTTGGACTTCCGTTTCTTACCATCAGGCAAGTAAAGGTCAAATGTCAATAGTCTCAATAATAAAAAATTGAGACGTTTGACATTTGACTTCGCTGACAATTACAAACTGAAAGTTCATGGTTGTCTTAGTCGCCTTCACTATGCAGATCAGAGGTTTAGCTTAAAGATTCCAAGGTGATGACACACGCGGCGCATTAGTTAGCACACTAGTTCGTTGCGCATAAAATTCAGGGCTCGATTACCGGTCGGAGCAAAGATTTGTGTTGTATCTTGTGTTTGTAGTATTTTTTTTTATTGTGACATACGACAGCACCCCGCTTGATGTTAAGCCAAAGTGTGGTCCATGAATGAATGTCACTGCTACTACAATTCAATAACTATGAGTAGCAATCACATCCACTATGACGGCCTAGATGGAACCGGCAACTTACAAGCTGATCCCGAAACGTGACCAAATCACTTCACGGTCTGTATACTTGTAAGTGGTGGTACTACCCCGGATCGGCAGACTGAGTACCACTGCCTACTACTCTTAATATTAATTTGATTGAATGTGTCAAATATTTGTTAATAAAAAAGATGCGGATATTTGCTTATATGGTCTTTCACTTGCTAATTGTTTGATAAAGAAAGAACGTGCCGAATCGTTTCGTTAGGCTTCCGATTCGATCAGCAAATTGCGGTTGCTTCCCCTGACCTGCTTGTATTACGTGAGTAAAATATTATTATATGCATAGCTATACTAAAATGGCGGCCGTGGTGTAGTGGTAGTGCAATGGTTACTCAAACCGAAAGCACGCTTACTGGTACTAATGTATCTTTGATATATATACTTTGGTCGTCCTGTTTCTATAATACAAGCACGTTGATATCTTAAAATAGAAGTGTAAATAAATAAAAATATACAGATCTGAAAGATAGATCTAGTAATGCCTAAGCATAAAGAAATGTACAAAAACGTAAACTATTATAATAAATAGAAATATAATAGTGTGAGTATTTTTATGCAACATCCAAAATGGCTAATGTCAACAGTTTTCTTACTCCTTGCCGAACTAGTTAGTACGCAGTGATTCTATTTCCGTGTTAAAACAAGTTGTCCCCCACATATGTGAGCTTTCCGCCGGCGCCAAAGTCTCACAATAGCAAGCCTCCGTGATTTAGTTTTATTGTCATGCACCCTCGATCCCTTGCTCAGCTAGCAGATTATTCTCAACGAACACTATACATATCTACACATTCAATTGTCACAATTTCATTAGTTTGCTCCTTTAAGCGTTGCTATATCTATTTATAACTATATAGGTAAATATATACACACATCTATTTACCGCTTGACTTTGACATTCTTGAAAAAATGTTACTACAAGAACTAGTGTTATGGATAGTTCTATCTATATCTTTAAACAAATAATATAAAACAAACCTACGATATATTTACTGTATAAGATAGTGATCAAATTGGATAAAAATAATTAGACGTGAATATTGGTCTACTCCTACCGTGAATCGAACCCGGTGTTTGTCGCTTAACGCGCGACCGCCCCGACTATAAATTAAGCTACACAGCGCCTATGCACTAGCGCCGAAATTCATCTAATTTTTACTACTAATATACTAGCAATATGCCATATTATAAAAAATAGCATATATTTATAAATGTTTATTTAGTATAATGTTTAAATATTACAAATAAAAGCTATGAAACAAATATTTACTTCGACCGGAAATCGAACCCGGGACTATACGCGTAACAAACTAATGTGTTAGCACAATGCGGCTCTTATATTCTTTTTTTTTCTGTTATTCTGTTGTGTGCAATAAAGAATGTTGTCTGTCTGTATGCGTATAATTTCTATGTAGGTATAATAAAATAGGGAGTACAAACTCACCTTCGCATTTGACCTGTTTGTATGAATTACCACCCAGTTAGCAATAAAGGGGTATTTGAATTTCGATAACCTTTTATGGACGTCCCTCGTGCTTGAGCCCCGTGACGAGGGGATGATAAAAGGAGGTATGAGGCAACCTTCACGTGGGTATGAGCGGTTTACCTTGCATTGTAAAGTGGCCGAGTCCATCGAATAGCAATTTCGTAGCCACCCGCCACTATTATTACGGGTACTATAATATACCAAGTCGTTCGACTATGTTTACAGGTAATACGGACGTGGCTCAGCCAAATTAGATGTTCCTTAGAGGTATTGCGGCAATAGTTGCCTATAGGCCGGAATTCTGCTAATGCCAATTTTAATAAAACAAGGTAGGTATATTTGAACTGAGGGTAAAACGTTTTATAATGTATTAGTTCAGCAAGAACCGCACGTCGCCTTGCTGATGTTTGGCTAAAGTGGGTTCTTAAATAGAGGCGTTGCAAGCATCAATCGCATCCACTATGCGGACCTATAGTTCTAGAGCTTGTATGAAGAGAATTTGTAGATGTGAAGGGAGAGAAAAAAAACTATGTCAGAGGAACGTGAAAATAGGGTTCCAATGTCTCTGCCTATTAAAGTATAAGTTATTTTAGAAATATCCAAGTTTCATATAGCTGACAAAATAAACAAATAAAAACTGACATCAAAATAGAAAACACTGTTATTTAGAGATTACTAAAATGGAATGACATTCGATTTATTTCTGTAAATTCTAACACAAACGTCAAAAATTGATAGGCAAACAGAGCCGCGTATCGAGAGCTATAAAAATTGTTCCGCTGAAATCATAAAACGATCTGTTCCGGCGATGAATCGCCGCTGTTAACCCATATCGTACAAAACGGCCGACACTTCCACCAAAGAGACGATCTTTTGCCCAGACGTGACCAAACGAGCCAATAAAATCTTACCAAAACGGTCGCTACTGTCCAATGCTGTAAAAATTGTTGAACGTGACAACTCCGCTTTCGATGTTTTGATCTTCAACTATAGATAGGTAGGTATAGGTACAATGATATATTTAGATATTATATAGAGTTTTTTTTTATGGAGTTTTGACATCTGATTCCGACTTGCCTTGTGGTAAGCAAAGAGCGCTGATGACTGAAAAGCTGACTCAGCTTACGGTTGTCTCAGTCGCCGTCACTATGCCGGCCAAAAAGTTTTCATCTTATAGTAAAACAAAAGAACTGAGCAATTGATATTGAGCATTGAAGGTCTATGAAAACTGACCAATACGTAACGTTATTGTTGGAGCTTATTGAGAGTGGATGTCGGACGTGGATAAAAACACAGTTAATATATATAAATTAACTTATATTAAAAACACAACCATTCTAGGGTATATCGTTCAAAACCAATTTATGACAATGTCAGTTATCCTTCATATATGGATAACCATTATATGTGGCCATGTATACATTCACAATACCAACAGTTATCATCAACTTATATCTATTGGTGTGGCTTTTCCTCCTTAAATGGGAAAAATACACGCACATCGAGCGACGGTCTCTTGATTTTCGATTGCGGCCGGTCAATTGCACGCGGTAATTTTTCTATGATTGATTTTAATTACACATAAGTGAATTGTCTCTGCCTATTCCTGTGGGAATTGGTACGTGCCAATTAATGTTGATAGTAAATAGCATTTACGAATGGTAACAAAATAAAATAAAACTAACAATGTTGTGTTTAAAAATTTGTCTGCTTACTCCAGAATTCATTGGCAACAAAAACTCTAGCGCACTTTCTTAAAAGATGAGAGACTGAAGCGACAGTTCGATGGTGGATAACAATAAAACTAAATCATCGGGAAGTTATCTATCTTTTATCCGACGTCCCCGGAAAGAGAACATGTGCTGGAAAATGTATTACGCTGGATAAGATGTTTAATGGTGCAACGTTGGCGTTCAACTTTCTGCTACTTTAATTTGCTTTCGGAAATGTCTACTTGTGTATTATTCTAATCAATTAATAATAAATATAAAATAGGATATTTTTTTACGCGTGGACATCGGTCAACTGTCGGAACAAGGGAAAACATTAACATAGACCAGATGTTTTGTAGGCAGACAAAATTGGCGTTAATTTTCCCAGTCTGCCAATCCGGAAAAGTATGGTGATCTAAGCCTTTTTAGGTTAAGTTAGATCATGCATTTTATAAAATGCAACTTATACGTTATAGGGAATAGCGCTTTAGGATACGTAACACAATGAACTAGCAATTTCGTAAACCAAAAATTTGAATACAAAAATTAAATATTTATGAAATGAAACAAATTTTATGCGGCTTACTATTGCGTTAATTTTAGTTTTTGATAGTTTTGATAGTAATCCGCATAAAATTTGTTTAATTTATTAATCAATGTTCGCGCAAAATCTAAGTTAAATATTTAAGTGAGTAATAATAAAAACTTAGAGATGTAGAGCAAAAGTATACATAGATATCTACAATATAAAATCAGTTATATTCCCAAAATGTACGTACTATTAAAAAATTCATCCTTTTTGTCAATTATGTGTCTTTTTAGTTAGACATCATAAAATCTCTGTGATATTTTATCGTGGATGGCATTTCACAAATTACCGGTCCCATTAATTTTCCATTAGCGATAATTGGGAGCCAGATTTAAGGTTAAAAACAGCAAAAGGTCGCTTAGAGCCACTTCATGTTAGATAAAAGTGTTTTTATGTTAATAAATAAAAATATCATTGCAGACAGATTTATTATATGTATTTTTCTTATTACGAGTAGGTTTTTCATCTACTAATGATATAATTTAAATTGGTCTTGAAGCGTTATTAACAGCGGCCTTAACGGTTCAGATAAACATTTAGGCAGTGTAGTATGTCGTGAATTCAAGAGAAAAAAAGTTCAAGTTGTTAAAAACGCGCAATTGCCTAGTCTTTTTGTAACAGGGTCGAATTTTCGAGGTAATTTTATAAAACATATCTTTTAAATTTAAATAAAATGGAAGGCTCCAAATATTTAAGGGTAAGATTTATTTATTTAAGGAGAAAATACTAAATTAAGTACGTATGACTAATATATAAAATAGATTCTATTGTGTATGTATAACTTAATTTTCCAAACATTTCCCACTAAGATTTATTTACTTTCGATTAAAACACATGAACACACGTATACACAAGCACTCTTAAAACACACACACTCTTAAAATACACACACACACACATTTAAAAATTGTTAAATTTGCATACACACGATTCACACCTATAGCACACTAATCACTGCTTTTCTCGATTGCGCATATGAGGTTAGATTTAGATACAAATATTTTTAGAAACATGACCAGATATTCCAATAGCCCACATCCGTAACAAAGATAATTTAATCTGACACATAATCGTTCTGAAATAAGCAAAAGTGAAGATGAATGGGCGTTTGGTATAATTATTACTGGAATTAATAGGTATCAGATAACAGTGGAAACGCGTTTTTCTTTCTCCCTTCATAAATATCCCCACCACCATTTATCTATAACTTAATATAATCGTCTTCACCCTACGTATGCCTACAATATCATTAGCTTTGTGAAATAACATTTTAATTTACTATAGGATGAAAGAAGATGACTAAAAAGATTTATAAATCATAGACTCAGAATATTGTCCCTTGATCAAATTTGAGACATAATTTAAAAAGCGGCGCATTTTTATGTGGATGTGAAGGAAGCAAGAAATTTGTGTTAGGATCGTGAAAAGTGCTTCCCAATGTCTCTACCTATTCCTGTGGCAATTTGATTCATTAAATGAATTTACTGTTTAAATAATCTTCAATTGTAGTTTATTGTCTTTAATTATCTTAATTTTACTAAATAATAAAAATCTGATATCTAATAGTAATTATTTTAAATATATTTTGGATTCAAATAAAAATGGATGGAATGAAATAAAAATGATGGAACTCGCGTGCAAATCGATCGATTATGTCTGTCGCTTAACGCGCGAAATTTTAAATGTTATACCGATATTTTTTAAAAATAATGTTTATTTTCTATACTACTCTATTAAACAAAAATACGTTCTAGTCTTTCGGTGTCTTGGGTTTACTCTTAAATTTATTTCTTTTAGATATTTTTCTGGGTGAAATAAATATTATCAGTTATACATTTTTGAACATGTGTCAGCAGCCAGACAGAAATAAAAGAGGCTTCTATGCGGTCACTATGAAATACGTCGCTAACTCCGTTCGAACTTCGGCCCCTACAGAACATTTGTCATTCAATTTCTTGGCAGTGACTGCAGCAAGATTATTAATGTTAACAGTGTGCTGCTCAACAGATAAGACATATATAGCATAATACATTATAGGTATGTATTTCATTTATTTTTTAATCTAATTATTGGAAAATATAAGGCTGGTAAAACACTGGTCGACTGTCCCACGAAGACACGAAGAGAATTAATGTTAAGAATCGTGGCAGTATTTTGTAGAGTTGTGTCAAGATCATAGAAAACAGCACCCGTTGTCCCTGCCTATCCTTATGGGAATTAAGGAATGACCATAGAAGAAAATTATTGATTACAAAATTTTGGTTGCTTTCTTTGTTATTGTTTAAATTGCAATAAATGAAATTGTCACGCTTTTTCAAGCGATCGAGCGCCACTTATCACGATCCTAACACATCTCCCTCGCTTTCACAATTCAGACAATCCGACTTTTTTTAAAAATTTAATTGTAGCAAATTATAAATATATTTTAAACTAAATTTGTGCTCTGATAAAACAAAGTGGCTAAAGCAAAGTTTTTATCCAACACACTAGATGTTTTATTCAGGTGCCTCTGTTATTTATTTTACATTGAACGCTAACTTTTCTTAACTCCGTAAACAAAGTTTGACACTTCCAAGTTCGTATGCTTAAAATATTTTGCTCGTTTGCACTCTCTCAATTACGTATTACCTTTTCATCATTTGTGTTTATTTCTCTTTGTAAAGTAAATGTATATATATAAAAATAACCCAATTCAAACTACAAAAAAATTATACTAATATTATAAGTGTGAAAGTTTGGATGCATTTATGGATGTCTGTTACACAATCGCACCACAACGATTAGCCGTTGTGGTGAGATTGAGTAACAGACATGCATAAATGCATTATAGGTTGGATAGCACATAGGCTAATATTTATATCAGAAAAATGAAATTTCATTTAATTAAATGAATATTTTTTATGCGTTAGTCAATTCTCAAACTATAGCTGAGCGCTGCCCCACTACTTTTCACTCCTAACCTCCCGTAGTGGGACTTAAGGTTCATAGTAGGAAGAAGAAATTTTATGATATTTCATTTGGTACCCAATGATTGAATATGTTAGCGATATAACTATGATGATTTAAGTAAAATTGTTACTATTAGGTATACCTGGTATGACATTAAAAATCTGGAATACCTAATGTTAAACGTTACGAGTCACAGTTTATAAACACGGGTAAAACCGTAAGATACAACTAGTATTATATAAATATGTATCATAAAAAATGAGGTGTATTTTTCTGTAGATACGGCGTTATATAAAAATGTTGTAAAAAGGGTGACAAAAGTGACGAATCATGACACTAATTACAGATCATGTTACAGGCTTCAATGGAGATATTTGGAGATGTGATATCATTTAGAATCTCTAACAGAACCAATGGCTCAAGAAAACTAGAAGCGATATATATATTTATTATGACTCGACATAGTAAATATCCGGAGTAAATATTAACCTTTTTTTTTATTAACATATATTTAATGTAAATATTAATATTAAATATTTCAATTGAAAGCTATCAAAACAAATCTTTGTTCTGACTGGAAATTAAATCCGGGACTTCACGCATAACGGACTAGTGCGCTAAGCAATGCGCCACACGTGTCGTCTAAATTATATTTAATAGATACAAGTATACACTTTATGTTAACAAAAATATTTGTACGTTCAATTTGAGAGCTTGAACAAGTGTAAAAGAGGTACAAATTACAGTCGCTGTACAGGATTTCCTAAAATAAAAGGACGATGTTTTCGGAGCCTTTCCCTCTCTAATTCAATTTGAACTGCAAGAAGGCGCGAGAGAAACTGCCTCCCTACACTAGGCCGAAACAAGTACCGGTGTAATCCCTCAAATCCAAATTAGATTTTCTTTCACTGCCATCCACTATTCACGGGATTCCTGGCTTGGATCGTTGAATCGGGAACATCCGCTCTTACAGTGAAGTGGAACTCGTATTACTGTTCCTGGGAAATTGAAAGAAGGGCGACGAAAGTGGCAATATTACCCCGGCAGGTATTTGTCAATATTAACTATTGACACAACATTCTTCTTTTCGATATTATTGAAGGCACAATATGATACTTATAATATTTCCTAAATAATATTATTTGTAACAATATTACTAAAAGGTTTTCTTTGTCGAACATTTTTTTTTTAATATATAGGTTGATAATACAGCAGCTATTAACATCTACTCTGTTTTGACATTACCTAAATTTTATTTTTATGTAATTTTATTATTTATGTTTTATACTGTAAATTATAAATGCTGTATAAATTAGAAATATGTATATAATATTTTACGTGCAAAGGTGCTGGAATACAACCTACTTGATTAATAAATGAATATGAATTGATAAATGGAATGATTTTCCAGTCCTTGTGTTCTCCTATCCTATAACTTTGAATCATTCAAGCGAGGCCTAATAAGTAGCGTTTTTTTTGTGACTCGACATATGACAGCACCCCGTTTTAGCTGAAGTGTGGTCCATGAATGAATGTCACTGCTACTACAATTTAATAACTGCCGGCCTAATTGGAACCGGCAACTTACAAGCTGATCCGAAACGCGACTAAGTCTGTAAACCTCACCTCTGTCTAGAATAATGATATCAACTGAGGCAACATAAATTAAGTCGGTTTTTCAGTCGTCAGCACTCTTGGACTACCCCTTACTTAACATAAGTCGAGGTTAGATGTAAATTCAGAATAATAATAAAAACGTGAAATGTTTGCGATAATAAATCATTCGCTATTATAAATAACAATAAAAGTGAAAGTCTGTGTTGGTAATGAATAGGGTGCACAAATATTGGGACAGAGTTAACAGGGTGTAAGTCGATAGCGGGACAGGCGAGGTTGCGTGCCACACAGCACTGAGCACGGTGTCGCACGCACTGAATTTAGACATCACTTCACTAACAATACAATAAACATTGTTAACTAAATAGTCATTGTTGTGTATTTATGATAATAAGCTTGTGAAGTACACGTGTTTGCATGTAAATGATTTTAAACCTGCTAATTTCAATATATATACGAGTATTTTAATATATCTTTAATCTTTTTAATTTAGTAAGGGTTTAACGTAAACATTACTCCGATAACAAAGGTAAGAGTGAGTTTAATTAAATTTAGCAAAAAAATATGTCAAACCCGCACAAAATATTACTAACAAGAATGATTGACGATTTTTAATAAAATTACGCGCAGTACGCGAGAGGAAAAATATTCCCCTTTGACACGTTCGTTCGAGAATCATGCTCTTCATTTGAGGCCTTGTAATCTTTTATCTTCGTAACGATATTAAATTTTTCTTTGATAAATCGTATAACATGTTAAATATAGTATATAATTGTTGTTCTTTAATATAATACTTTTCAATATTGATACTCAGTTAATTGGTTTGGTCCGGGTTAATAAGAAAGATAATATTTTTCATTTATCATAGCTATTTAAGAAACGGAGTTAATAATATATGGTTTTTTAACGGTGGTGAAATTTAAAAAAAAATCAGACTTGGTAAGAAAAAAACAACTATGAACCTCAACCAAACCAATAAAATAATAATTATCCATAATTATTTCTATTATACAAAATAATTTCAAATAAAAAGTTAGAGTTTTCAGAGAAATAAGTGGAATTCATATGTAATCTGAAGTAGATGGTATCGTATTGCAAATTTTCTTAATTGACAGTGACGAAGGTTTTCTTACAGAGACCTGACTTGAAGATACATTTACGTAAAAGCATTTTATCATGAAAAAGGTAAACCAGTCGTCGGTTTAACACTTATTTCTGTAAACGTTTTTGCGCACATATAAGTGAGAAATCACACCAAAAATACCCATCGATTACTACATTCACTTGTATGCTCAACTTTTGAACAAGAGTTTGCAATTAAATTCCTAGATTGACCCCGAATTATTTTGCATTAATAATGACTTTACGTATATACTTATATATACTTATATGTATCCCTTAAGCATAAATGTTATAAAACAGTTTTTTATTTAATGAAAAAGGTTCTAAAAGTAAAATATCAATATTCTGATCTCCTAAGAGCACCTCCATTTAAGATGCTTCCTGCCTGAGTGGTGATAAGTAGAACATCGAAGGCAGGTTTCCTCGGTGGCGCCTGTCCGGAAGTCGTTGTCACGTCACGTGGTGGAGTCGACGGCTACGGTCGGAAGTGATGTCAAGTCTACAGGATCGGGTGTCATCGTTACGACCATACTTGTTTTATATTATTGTTGGCAGAACCATTTTGCACCGTTTTTGCCATCTATTTTTTCTTTAGGTATTCGTTATCTTGATTTAGGGAGCATATTGTTCATGTTTTCATTGAATATCGGAAAGCGATGATCATTTTATCTTTCCTCGTCCCTGACATGCCTCACTCTTAATTTTATTAGGAATGAATTTTTGTTTTATTTTTTTACATATTTAATGTTAAGTGCTTGTGTTTGAGTCGTTATTTTAGTAACGGTTGTCCTTATGGGTAGTAGTAACGATTATTCCCCCCATTGTGAGAGAGATCCCGTGGCCCGTGCCAAGACCCCGCTGTGAAAGAGCTAAACTTACAAAAGTTTCCGACTTGTTCAAATGGCCGGCTTTTGTTAAAGGACGAGTTATTGTTCGGGACAGATTGCGGTGCTGTTCACCATCGCGCTCTATCTTCAATTTGTACTGGATCAAAATACGAATAACCTTTTAGACTACCTACAAATATAGACAGACATATCATTGGGTAGGCACATATGAAACTACTAATAACATTTACATAAAAAAATATCTTTAGTTATAATTATTTGTTTTCATTAATAAGAAAAATTGTCTGGACAATCCAAAGGAGTTAATAGTACGGGCGGGCGTCTCGTCAGGCAGACGTCGTTCGCGGCTGGGCGCGTCGTCACGGGCTGATTGCTACGCCAAGCAAAGTTTGTATTCGGAGCCTCCGCCCAAACGCTCTAAGAATTCCAAAACAACTTTTACAATACATTTTTTACTTTTCCTACATAAACAGTAATAATACTCAATGTTTATAAAACAAACATCGAATAGTTCCATATACACATAAGAAAAATTAGGAAATAAACTGTTGTTCAAAATAATAACTTGACGTTCGTATTTTCTGTTTATTTTTCGTGTATTTCTTGCGATTTAAACCAGATGTTAGAGCAATAATCGTGTGCATTAAATTCACTTGAAATACGAGTAAAGCGGAATTCAACAGCGTCACAGTAGCATTTTATTTTTATTTATAATGAAAGTCATAACTCGTAGATACAAGTTTCGTGTAGCGATATATTCGGTAATAACGAAATAATATGTTTTGTGAGATAGAATTCATATTTCATAAGCACTCATACGCATAAGATATAGCGAGTAAAGTGGATATTTTTGCTATATTTGGTAGTAAAGATAAAGGTCGATTTGAGGGGGATAAGCGGCTCTATGGCAGGATTGTTCAGATTCATTCCCTTACATTTGTGTCACATAATATATCACAACGTATGTGCGAGTGAATTTTATATGCATGAAGACAACTCTGATCTGAATCACTCGTATGAATACTATCAATTTAAGCGGAATTTTATTATTTTGTGCGTCTAGCAATAAAATAATATACATACATAAACGTACATAGTAGAGTTTATGGAAAATTCGTATTATCGCGTATTACCGTACTTTTTAAATTTCTTTACCTTATATTTAATTTATTGGCATATAATAGTATAAATATGTAATAAAACCACACCTTACTTTATTTTCAGAATTATTCTTGATACAACCTGTATATAATTAAATATAACAAATTATGATATAATGCGATTAAAATAAGAATAGGATGAAATCGGCGCCATTTTGTGACGTCTAACTCTCCAACCAACTTCACTTTAGTATGGTGTCTTTTTCTTGGCGGATTTAAAGGCACCTTTAAATCAGTCAAGTAAAGTTAGTCAATAGCCCGTCCTATTCTTATTCTAATAGCATAGTATAACATCTCTATCCTCTAAAGTTTAGGTCAAAAATTAAAATTTGACCTTGATTTATCTATGTACCTAATAGTACTATCACATTTTTATATTTAAGGATTTATATATACGAGCTCCGTCTGATGTCAAGCTGGATTGCGGTTCATAAATGGAGGCCACTGGTTGTACAGTTAAATAACTTAAAGTCGCAAGCATTATGCCGCACGGCCTAGTAGGAACCGTCAACTCACAAGCTAATCCTGAAACGCAAACAAGTCAATTCACGGTCTGCACACTTTTAAGTGGTGGTATTACCCCGGATCTGCAGACTGGGCTTGTGACCACAAACTGTCTGCCTACCACTTTTACTATCTTAATTATTTTTAAAGTAACACTTTATTATTCATAGACGAATGCGACGTTACAGGTAGTTTACATTTTATGTTCAGTCGCTTGAGTAAATTAAATATTTGATGGCGGCATCAAAATTTGAAGACACCATCTGAACCACTATAAACAGAATATTCAACTTTAAAAGTACATAATTTTGTCAGGACATTAAACTTAATATATTTTCCAAGTTATAGTCAACTTACTTTTTAAGTAAAACACAAAACGCAGATATCAACGCACTTATAAAATCAATCAATTAATCCTCAAGAAAGCTGGGTTGCCTAGTGCCCATAACCATAGAGCTTGTATGAAGAGAATTGTGAATGTGAAGGAAGCGAGGGAGTTGTGTCAAGATCGTGGCAAGTGGCGCTCCATTGTCTCTGCCTATCCCTGTGGGTAAAAGGTGTGACAATTTAATTGATTGTTTAAAATATATTATTTAATATCATTGCGGACATTCTTCATTAAGTAGTGCCCATAGCTTTTTAGTTTGATAGAAAAAAAATGAAAATGTTAAGAAAGCAAGAGTTGTCTAAAGTTATTTTTAAGACGCGACTTGTCGTTGCCTGATGGTAATAAAGAGAAACAAGCGGATCAGTTTACGGTTGCCTCAGTCAATCGTTGTCACTATGCCTTTTCACGCTTCTTTTGAAGGATTCAATTTATAGGATGGGGGAACACATGAGCTGGTAAAATATTCTACTTGTCGATTGTTCTACAAATAAACTATGCGCCGAACCGTTTAGTTTTTCGGTTCAATTCGGTGGACAGAATGCGGATGCCGAGGTAGGTAGGACGAGGTAGGAACGAGGATTTATTAATTAGAATGAAGGTAAAAAAGAATAACCTACTTCTAAAGACCAACTCGAAAATTCATATATTTTTGAGAGCAAGAAACAAAGAAAAGCTCTAATCCTCAAAGCTAACGATATAAAATTAATAATAAAATAAGTTGAGAACTTTCTTAATGTAAAATACCTAATTGATTATATTTCACAGGCTTCCTAATTTTAGCTCATCCGCCAAATCCAAGTTGAATAAATTAAAAACTTTCACGAGCATATAATTAATCATATCATACTTAATAACAACAAAAACGTTCCTTATTCGTAAAATCTGGCAACCGCATTAACATAACCACCATGCTAAATGGAGTCAAGATAATTTGTGGACAAAGTTTACCCTGTAATACCTCGCAAATTGCCGGATAAGACTGTGTGAGACAACTGTTAGTTTTAATTAAACTGCTGGTTGCGTTCGCAGGAAGTCCTCCGAATGAGAAAATTATTCTAATCTTATAAGGTCCTGAGCTTTTCGAATGAAATTAATATGAAGACGGTAGGCCTATTCCGAGAAATGCTTTAGGTTGTTTCTGAGCAAAAGTCGCGACACCTAAATAATTATATTTAGTAAACTTTTACAAAGATTTTATAAATTTCATAAGTGTTATTGATTTGAAGTTTTAATCGTTAAAGAAATTGTTTTTGCTTGCCTGATTCGAAATTCAATTAAAAAATATAAATTACTCCTCGTCTTTCGATGGTTTCGCTAACATTTGAGGATAACTTAAATATCATCAGTAGTTTTTGTATTATCAATAATAAAATATTAACTGGCTACGAATAGAGCGAAACTGGTATTTAAGTTAACACTAGAATTTATTATAATAATTTTGTCTTCGGATGATTGGAGCAAATCTGAATGACATGTTATCAAATGCTGGGACGGACTATTGACTCGCTCCGTTGATTTTCATACTCTTGCATGTTACACGTTCCGTCGTTTATGATAAGTATACATTTAATTTTTAATTATTATTTTTAATGCACGTTTTTAATTAGATATGTCTAGTTATTATTTAGAACTAATGTATAAGATATTTTTGCTGGAAACGGTTTCCATCTGAGCGACGGCCACCTTTACCTTAATTATATTTTAGTTTAGGTTTATTCTGTCTACTTATTATGTTTAGTAGGTGCGGCGTTTGTGACACTATGGTTTCGGCCGATTGGGAGGGAATGCGGAATTATTTCGGAATTATAGCATGCCCCACTCATAGAATATAATTATTATTCGATGAGTTGTGCCCAGTACAATTATACAGACAAAGCTTATCAGCTTGTAAGTGATCGGTATTAACTAGGCCGGCATAATAGACAGGATTACTACTTGCAGTTATTTTAAATATTATGCACCTATAGTAGCAGTCGCCTCCATTCATGGACCACATTCCAGCTTAACATCAGGAAGGGAGCTGTAAAATGTTGGGCAATAAACAATCTTTTTTATTATTATTGTGACTCGACATATGACAGCACCCCGCTTGATGTTAAGCCAAAATGTGGTCCACGAAAGAATGCCACTGCTACTACAATTCAATAACTGTGAGTAGCAATCACATCCACTATGCCGGCCTAGATGGAACCGGCAACTTACAAGCTGATCCCGAAACGTGACCAAATCACTTCACGGTCTGTATAATCTTATTAATAATAATAATTAAAATGTTACTATAATAATAATAATAACGTTTGTTATATGTGCGACGTCTTTCTCAGCCAGCCAGCGTGGGAAATTATTACTGGGTATAGTTTAAGTTTAAGTGACTACCGGTGCCTTGTCGAACTTTGCTAATTTAACTTTGGAGTTTCTGTTGCTGTTACAATGTCAACTTTTGTCTCTTCACAATAGCAATATGGACATATGAATTTAAATTTTAAAAGTGAAAGGTTATGTAAATATTATATTAGAATATTCTTATTCTATTAGAATAAGAATAGGACGGGCTGTTGACTAACTGCACTTGACTGATTCAAATGTGTCTTTTTCTTGACGGTCCGCAAAGAAAAAGACACCATACTAAAGTGAAGTTGGTTGGAGAGTTAGACGTCACAAAATGGCGCCAATCTGGCCCTATTCTTATTTTAATCGCATTATAGTATTCGTATACTGATTTTTAAATACATTCAGCATCTTGTTTCCCTCTTTTTTACATATATTAATTAAAATTACGAAAGGCATGGCGTAAAGTATCTTTAAACCCGGGGCCTATCGATGACGCGCGGCTGTTCTGATCGATAAGTTTCATCTTTTCGTCGTGCTGCTGGGTCCACGTAGTGGAATAGGCCATTGTTTTTTTAGGTTAGACATATAACAGCAACTAGCCTGATGTTAGGCTGGAGTGCTCTCCATTAATGGAGGTGACTGCTACTACAGGTAAATAGTAATCGCATCCACTATGCCTGCCTAGTTGAAACTGGCAAGTTACAAGCTGATCCCAAAACGCTTCACTCAAAACAAAGTCACTCCACGGCCTGTATATTTGTAAGTGGTGGTACTACCCCGGATCGGGAGACAGGGCACCACTGCCTCACACTCTGTGATGTCACTTTTGTATCAGATAAAAATGCTAATGACTATGATACCTACATAACATTCCTTCAAATGTATACCTACATGTATAATATGTTGTGTAACGATATATTCTTTGTATTTACAAAGCGTTGGGGGGATCGTAACGAATTAAGCATCAAATCGAATCGCATTGTTAAAAAGCACCGACTGTAAACATGATAACAGAGAAAAATATTGTTAAAAGCATATATTTCTCTAAAATGACTGACATTTATATGTCCCTTTCATCGTCTTATGTTACGTATTCTTATTCATTTTCGGTTTAATAAAATAAAAACGGTAAGTACATCGTTTTACGCAATAATACTATGTATATACAATAAGCGGTCAGCGCTTATGGGATTCTGACTTTTAACCATAATATATTTACCTAACGGAGTCTTATAAATACCCTCAATGTATATATATATATATTTATTGTGACTCGACAAATGACAGCACCAAGCTTGATATTAAGCTGGAGTGTAGTTCTTAAATGGATGTCACTGCTACTACAATTTAATAACAGTAAGTAACAGTCACATCCACTATGCCGGCCTAGTTGGAACCGGCAACTTAGAAGCTGATCCCAAAACGCGACTAAATCACTTCACGGTCTGTATACTTGTAAGTGGTGGTACTACCCCGGATCGGCAGACTGGGTACCACTGCCTACAACTAAAGTGTGTTTGTGTAAAATAGATTAAAATCTAACGTGCTATTAAGATTATTTTATTTACTTTGTCGTTTTAGGCAGGCGTAACTGCCACAATCCTGGCACAACTCCCTCGCTTCCCTCACATCCACAATACAAGCTTACGGTTATTTAATACAAAACTCGTAAATTCTAATTCTGATTAAAATATACTAAAAAAAAACGTAAATTGTATATCAGGTCATTACTCCCACAGTACTTGTGGGATACAATTTTAAATAACAATTGACATTTGGAACTATTTTAATGATGCATCGATGTCACATGTTTGATGTGAGATAAGTAATATTTGTGACCGGTCACATAATTTTCGTTTATCATCCCATCTTTATTTATTACATTCACCACTTCGAGCTAGGTTGCGTTCAATATTTTAAAATGTTTAAATGATAACAATGCCAGATTGTTTATTACATCTCATTATAGATAAAATTATATTATTTATAACCGTTACATTTGGGAATTAAAAGAAAACATTTTAAAAAGTGTTAAAGAAGAATGTTCGCGCAAAATCTAAGAAAATACTAAGTGAAACAATCTTTGCTCCGACCGGGAATCGAACCCGGGACTCCAAGCGTAACGCCAATCGCGTCAATCTCGTAGAGGCGGCCGTCGCGTTGACTTACAACATCTTAGGGCGTCACGGTACATACGAGCATACGGTACATACGGCAAATAATAATACATATTATGTAGGCTTACAGTTTGTATATTATGTACTTTTTGAGTGACTACTTTTTGTGGCTCGACCTAGCCTGATCTTAAGAATGGAGGTGACTGCTACTACAGTTAAATAATTAAATTTCAGCAATCGCATCCACTACGTCGCCTAAAAGCTGATCCTGAAACAATAGTAAAGACTTCAATAGTATTAATATATATTTTTATGATAATCACCTCCATTCTTAAGATCAGGCTAGGTCGAGCCACAAAAAGTAGTCACCCAAAAAAGTACATAATATACAAACTGTAAGCCTACATAATATGTATTGTTATTTGCCGTATGTACCGAATGCTCGTATGTACCGTGACGCCTTAAGATGTTGTAAGACAACGCGACGGCCGCCTCTACGAGATTGACGCGATTGGCGTTACGCTTGGAGTCCCGGGTTCGATTCCCGGTCGGAGCAAAGATTGTTTCACTTAGTATTTTCTTAGATTTTGCGCGAACATTCAACTTTAACACTTTTGAAAATGTTATTAAGCTACTAAAGTGCTTATATCATAGTAACAGGACAACCAAAGTACATATATAAAAGATACATTGGTACCGGTGAGTGATTTCGATCCGTGCCACTCGGCTTACGTAGCCCTTGCACTGCCACTACACCACGGTCGCCTTTTTGTCTTTGTGTTCAATGAGTCCTGTTCTCTTGTAGACAGACGCAGGAGGAAGAAAATAATCGTGAACTTCAAATCGTTGTGTCAATTTACCTTGCCCTCTAATTGAGATTTTGTTAAATATTTAATTTTATTCGAAGTATTTAAGAAACATTTTTCAATAACAATTTGATAATCATTTTTGACATATTCCAATGCCAGTTATATTACGTGATAAATGTGTAATGAAAATTGATAAGAAATATTCACGTGTGAAAATCGGCGGACCGAGAATCAAACCCGGCGTCTGTCGCTTAACGCGTGACTGCTTTGACCACAAAGCGACATACACAGCGCCTTAGTATTTTTTGTTAAATATCTCATGTGTAATAAAATATCTCAAGTTAACTTTGAACAAATCAATTACTAATAAAAACGGGTAATAAATACTTAAAAATGTACCGTAGTGTAGTACAATAGTCACGCAAACCGAAAGGACGGTTTCAAAACCACTTGTATTATTGATATAATGGGTTGACTTGTTTCTATGGTACAATCACTTTATTAGATTAATATAGTAATGTAAAAAATATAATAAGGAACAATATTAAAAATATACACGTAATTTCAATGTTTTTAGTCATGTAGATGCTTATCCGAATTGCCCATTTATTGTGATTTTTTAATGCTGCGAATATTTTAAATTCCGTTCACATCCGACACGCCCTACGTTATTACAGTTTGCTGCGATTTATGAAGCTTTCCATTTTAAACATGAGGCTATTCCTTCTAAAATATTGTCATCTGCTTTAAATATTTTTGCCTTATGTCTCCCACAGGCCATATAAATGTTATTCCGATGACAATAATCTAAATTGTAAAACGTAAAATGTCTGTACGACCTTTTATTTCCAAGTTACAGCTTAATTTTTAATGGTGGGTTGTCTCGTAATTTGTGTTTTTATGGTTTTGCCTTTATACTATTTTTATTTTTAATTCAAAAAGTAATGCCATGTATATTGTTTAGAAATATCTTTGAATCTCATTGGAAAATATACCTACATACGAGGTGTCCAGTTTGCCGATCCGGGGGATTACCACTACTTACAAGTATACAGACCGTGAAGTGACTTAGTCGCGTTTCGAGATCAGCTTGTAAGTTGCCGGTTCCAACTAGACCGGAGATTGAGCTTTGCAGATTTTTATTATAGATTTATGTACTTTACCAGTATAATAATTCCAAAGGGTTGGTTTTGCGTAAGTCACAAAAGAATAGCGGTGCTGTCCTTTTTAATTTGTTTGTTTTTACTTTTAGTACTATTTACTATAAAGCATTAAGGTTCAGTGCGTGTGTCTATCCGTAGACAATTTACAATTCTCCCCGTTACGAAATTCATCCATCAACAATCTAGAGTTTAGAGTCCACAATGTATTCAGATCCCAATACGATTTTTTTGCCCGGCATAGTGACACCGACTGGGGCAACCGTAAACTGACTCGTTTGTTTCAGTCGTTGACACTTTTGGACCCCACCTTGCTTACCATCAGGCAAGTCGTGGTCAGATGTCGTGTACAATAAAAAAGTTTATATAAAGAGATATTTAATTATCGATAGTATTTCAAGATACATGATTCTTGAGATATATTTCTTAAGATACATACATACATAAGATACATTATACAATAAATAACTTTGAAACATCATTATAGAAATTTAAAAACTTTTAAATGTGGTTTAATATAGACAAAATTATATATTGAAATATTAAACGGTTTATAGTATCATGCTATAATACGAACGGGGTTTAATTTAATTAATATTGCTTAATATTCTAGGGATAGGATTAATCAGGGCTAATATTCTTACATTTTAAACTATAGTTAAAGTTTAACGAGCGGAATAATAAACCTTTGTGTGGCTGTACCTCAGTTGGAGCTGAGAGGCATCTATGTTATACAGCAAGGGTCTATGTTTTAATACTGTTTATTTATTTTGTTTGTTCTACTTTCTCCATAAAACCCTCACACAGCTGGAATACTTCTCACGAAGCAATTAACGTCTGCAGCACGCTGAAGGGTACACTTAGACCTCAAAAAAGAGGTAAGTGATGGACAAAAACAGTAATGTGTTCTTAAACATCTTTGTTACAATTATTTGTTGACAACAGGCGGGCGTATTGGTTACACGAGTCGCGAAAGACCCGGGTTCGATAGCCAGTCGGAGCAATTAGTTGTTTTATAGCTTTTATTTGTAATATTTATTAATTTAAATAAATTGACAAATATTTGTTAATAAAAGAAAGAGACAGATATTTGCCAAACATATTCTGGTTGTCAATGAGTTGTAGGTAATGGTGTCCACTCTGCCAATCCGGGGTCGTAACACGGGGTTACAAGTATACAGACCGTGAAGTGACTTAGTCGCGCTTCGGGATCAGCTTGTAAGTTGCGGGTTCCAATTAGGCCGGCATAGTAGATGTGACTGCTACTTACAGTTATTATTTTGTTACAGACTACGCTGTAGCTGAACATCAGGCGGGGTGCGGTCATTTGTTAAGCTACAATTAGCTACAAATTGGCAAAGCGATATTGTTTTGCTTCAATACAAAGAAAAATACCTAAATAGACACTACATGAGGTCATTACTGTTTGACAGCTAATGGGCCAATGAGTGAACTCCTTTCTTTTTTCTTGCTTAATCATTGATTGTTAAAACTTTGACACTATTCCCACTTGATTTGTAACACCGTCCACACTTATTTCCAAGTTCAAATCCCAACAGTAAGCTACTGCAGCTTATTTAACCACAAAATATTATTTTTTTTTAGTTGTACACGACAGCTTTCACAAAGTTCGTAGTTAGAGTAGCGAAACTAGGACGAAACTCTTCACGCAACGCGACGTTAACTACTGGATAAGTTTGGATGCTGCGGTCGCCATCTACGTGCATGTCACCACAAGGCTATGCACGGATAATATTTTATAACAAGTAAAATTGTTATTATAATGAACTTTTCTTTTAGTAAATGAGGGATGAAATTTCATTTTGTGCATAAGACCGTTCTGATTTTATATTCCACGGACCTCAATTCATAAATAGAATCTAAAGCAGCAGTCTCATTTTTTTATATCATTTTTTGCCGATTGATTTACAAAGAAACGAACGACGCACCGAACCTTTTAGTAAGTGAAGTAGTTTTTAGGAGTTTAGAACTCTATTCTTTTATGTTTAAGGAATTATTGTGATCCGTCGGTGGAAAATTTATTCGTCACAATTCTAGGTTATTGGGATCACCTTCAATTGTCGTTTGAAATATCTTGAGCAGTTAAGGTGAAAGCTGTTGAGATTAGGACGATAAGTCAAGAACTTTGAAAGATATTAGGCATTTAAATTAGGAATATTTTCATAGACATTAAGATTGCCTTACATCTATTTGTAGCTTATGTTACACTAAAATAGTTTTTATTGATTCTGTTACTAAAACTGTTCTTGTTTAATTGTACATACTATGCTTTTAATTTAAAATACCTATTTAGTGATGAAAGATATATTTAAAACTTTTTTTTAGTAAATAAAGTTTAATTATAAAATTTCAAACATTAATAAAAGTTATTAAAGAGATTGTAGTACCTAAATTATAACATCAAAACCAAGGTTTTCAGATACTTCTAATACACTACGTGACTAACTTTTATACGTAGTTTATTAGCAAAAGTAATTTAACAGATACCACTCCCATTTTATGTTGACTCAACGAAAAGATTAATTTTATTGTTGTCTTGATTGCTACTCGAATTATTGGAGTCAAGTTTTGTATTTTTACTTGCACCTACACCACCCCTTACTTCCAATTTTAAATATTATAAAATCTATCAATTACTTCTTGTCAGATATTTAAATTAAGAATATAGTTGTTGGGGGCTTGAGGCCCCAACAACTATTATAACTATCCCAAATATGTCCTCTAATTTATATATATCTATCTCTCTCTTTCACACATATACTTTTATTTTATTGTGACTTGACATCTGACCTCGACTTGCCCGATGGTAAGCAAGAGGAGATCCAAGAGTACCAACACTATGCCGGCCAAAGGCGATTCTTCACTTATCGCGTGAAAGATTCAAGGTTATAGACATTCTACTTGTCTATATTATACTAGAAGACACTTTATCTCCCACTTTAACTACTTTTAAAACCTGCGAAGTATCACGTATGATTGACCATTGTTAATGCCCGTTTAAGTGAAGCAACCGACCCTATAGTTTGCAAGAACGAAGGAACCCTCGCATCCACTCTTCAGGTACAATTATACACACCGCCTAATCAAGTAGTTTTTTTTATTTACGCATCCTTCTTTACTGTTTTACTGCTTTTTTAAATTTGTATTACCTCTGCCTATCCATGTGGGAAAAGCGTGACATTTATTTTTACATTACTATACTAAGCTACTAAAGTGCTTTTATTTATACTGGACAACCAAAGTACATATATCAAAGAGTTTTGAACCTGCAAGTAGTTTCAACATTGGCACCGGCAAGTGGTTTTGAACCCCTGCTCTCGGTTTGCGTGACCACTACACCAAGGTCGCCTACCACGGTTACCAGTCCTGTATAATTTGTTTTTTTTGGGATAAGGTTTTGTAAAAATAAAAAAATACAGGCAGGCGAGACTGAAAATTAGTCAATTTAGAAAATTGTTACCTTTAAATTAAAATTTTAAAAGAAGAGGTGTTATAAGAATCGAATATAAAAAATAGTTTAATACCCTCCTACTTTTTTCTTTAGAATTTGAATATTAATTAAGTTCTCAAATCAGTCAGTTCCATTCAATAAATGTAGAAGATAAAAGGCAGGTTAGTTCATTAAGGGGAAGGCAGAGAGCGATCGTGTCTTCAACGTTAATGTTGTCTTAATTTATGCAGTAGGCGGAAGGAAGGGGATCTCAGCCAAGTTAACAAGATACATTAAGAAAATTAACGCTTTGCTTCACGCATTTCACTCTTTTGTTCATGATTCTACTATTGAATCCCTTTGAATTTGTATTTAATCAAAACCTGCTGTAATGTATTATACGAGTAATGAATACTTTTAAGTTAATTACAACCCTTGAAATTTTCAGATAATGCGTTGAAATATTATTAGAATATACTTTAAACATTTAAATTAACCATAAATATGTATAATAATGAATTAAATAAATTTTATGCGGCTTACTATCGCGTTTATTTTGGTTTAGATTTTACAATTTAATTTTATTATTCCGTCGTTTCGAGAGCTTTGAAGCCATCGTGGTCACGGAGAGACTGACGGAGAGAAAATTTGTTTAATTCATTAATCAATGTTCGCGCAAAATCTAAGAAAATATTTTATTAATATGTATGAAAAGGTATAATTTCAAATTCTGTAAACCCATTGTTAAAATTTCCACTGAAGTAAAATATCTACTGTAGTCGCAAAGGACCTTTGTTGTTAGAGCGACTTTAAATTATTATTTTTTAAATACATTTTTTGTAATAGTAAGTTCCATTTTGATCATAAAGAAGTTAAGATCATTAATATTAAGCAATTCGTTACGACTAGTAAGTGTAACGACAAATCCTGCTTCCCGGCGGGCTATCGTTTAAACTAAGTGCCTATAATTCGCGAGAGTTTACCCTCTCTTGCCCTAGGGAATCGCGCTCTACCGCTTTGAAATATTTCTACCACCTACCGCTATACAAACTAGTTTGGATTCACATTATACAGGCTATTTCTAAGTTTTGTTTTTCGCATCTCTCCCGAGTTTAAATAAACAAGATATTCGGTATTTTTCCTACATCATCGTGACACTTTTGTAGAAAACATTTCGTTTTTTAATTCACTTTTATATTAGATTAGGATTGGTCTCCTACATTTATTTCAATGTTTTTTTTATGTATAAAAAATATTGCGACGTAACTTCTAATTTTGATTTGTCTGATGATATTTGTAAGCAAGTGCAAATCCAAGAGCGCTACAAAAACCGGTTCAAGACCTCTTCAGTCGCCTTCACTATGCCGGTCAGAGGTTCAACAAAAAATATAATCTGCTTTTTTTATTAAGACACGACATCTGATTTCGATTCGCCTGATGATAAGCAAAGGGAGTTCAAAGAGCGTCGACGACTGACAAAACAGTGATCGCCACTACTACAGTCAAATTTTTCATTTGGAATTGTTAGCCAAATAAAGAGAAAGGGTGAACTAACCACATTCATTCAATTGCAACGATATAATATAGATACATAGGGATAGCAAAGCAGGGGTGGTGAGCAACGTTAGTCCGTTTTATTGGCGTCACTAATGAGTTGCTAATTCAATTTCACGGACACAGGCCAGACATGTCGCGTGTAGCTTCCCATAGCCTATCCCCGTAATATATAATACCAGGATTCGTTCGTTAACTGTTAACGGCTCTTGTCAAAATGAATATTTAAATCTGAATGATAATATTTGTTTAAATTAACCATTAGTTTAAATTTACAGTTTCGAAACAAGAACATTTTCATTTTAAAGTAAGTCCTTTAGTCTAGGATACTTTGAGAGTCCCGTGCGAATTGACGGTTAAATAATTGAATTAATAAAGTACCTCGTCTTTTTGCTCCCGTGATACTAGCACAGGACGGGAAAAGCATTTGCATTTTGTCGGCCAAATCGGCATTCGAACTATTGTGGAATCAGTCGACAAATTCTCCCATAAATGATTATTCAAGCCAAGCGTATAAAAGCACCTTTGGAAGGCATGGTGATTGCGACTGAGGTAACCGACTGATTAATTTGTTTAATTGTTTTCTTTAGTCGTCGGCACTCATGGACTTCTTCTTACTTACTATCAGGCAAGTCAAATATAATCGTAAGAACAAATAACTATAAAATCTAGCATACTCAAGTAAAATCCATATAGAGCATTTTCTCAGAAGAAATATGCGTCTTTATTTTAATAAATAATATCCCAACAAATACATTAATCTCATTTTATAGAGTGCATAAAATAAAATAGCTAATTGACATTTATTTATGTATTCTGTCTGGGTGTATAAAGCTTAGTCAAATACCTTCAGTGGGTCCGTATGCCTGATCGTTCCCATTAAGTTAATGTAGGATATAAAACCTTTGTGTTTTTTGGTTTATGATATCACAGTCGCCGTCGTGTCCAAAAACTATGCGACATTACGTGCGGACAAACGAAAATAACTTTTGATTTACCTTATTCAATTTCTTTGTTGTAATATCTTTATAAATTGTTATTTTTGCTTAAGAAATTTTATTCAGTAACAGAATTATAGAAACAATAACAATAATAAGTATGTAAATTTATTTAAAATTATTCACTTATTTCTTAGTGGTTAAGATAACGGAGTTTAATTGACTAAATTATTACTCAGATTCTAGAGAACCTCAATTATGAACCTATTTAGGTTTATAAGATTAAGTAAAGCCTAAAATAATCAAAATTGATAACTCGATTTATTTACCTCAACTCCTTTATTTATTTAATTTACAGTAACTTGAAATTAAGTGGGCCTTATACGGTGCTTGTACCTTATTGTAGGTGCTATGGAAGGTGCCTGAACATATTTTAAGACTGTTAATAAACTCAATACTCCTCTAACAGATACGTATGTGTGTAAATATATATTATATATTCTTAGACCAAAATAAACACGATAAGCCGCATAAAATTTGTTTAATTCATAATATATATATTTTATTTATATTTCTATACTAAGCTACTGAATTGCTTGTATCATAGAAACAGGACAACCAATAAATGCAAAAAATAATTTTATTTAAATTAAAATAGGTACTAAAAATGTAAACACACAATGCAAACGGATCAATAAAATTTATTTACTTATTGTTGAACTTAGCTTTAAAAGATTTTATCTTTTACTAATTATAATTATGACGTCACTGCAATGTTAAGAAATAATTATAATGAAGTAAGGGTCGATTATAAGTTTAAATTGGTTCTTATGCTAAATATTATATTATGCCAAAGGTTACCTAAGTCAATGTAGCTGTCAGTTTCAACAAGAACAAAGTTGCTTCTAAAAGATATAACACACTTCCAACTTGGAGAATTCAATCGCTGGGAGACGTGCAACTCGAACTTTTGCTCAATTGTTTTCTTTGCTCTAAGTGAAGCACTTAGGAGAGTTTGTACATACAGATCAATTTGTATTTAAACTTTAGCTTTATAAATGTTAGTTTATTTGGATAGAAGAAAATACAATAGAATATATTTGTTTTAAAGATATAGTAAAGATATAGATAAAGATAACACGTTTTAAGATATAGTAGTTATTACAGGATGATTGTACTGTGGAACTAGTTTGGATTTTCGTATAGAATCACATTGCTTGTATACCACGAAGAAAGTAAAGTAAAATCAAATTATCAACACGTTGAGATTATCAAAGAATTGGTGCTCATGGACCCTCCTTTGCTTACCATCAGGCAATTCGAGGTACCAATGTATCTTTGATGTTTTAAGTGTACTTTGGTCGTTCTGTTTTTATTATACAAGCGCATTATTAGTACCTTATTGCGTATAGAAATGTAAAAAAAAAACAGTAAATATTTTTTTAAAGATATATGATCAATGCATATTTAACATTAATCCTGACAAATATAATTATGTTAAGAGGCGTCACTAGATAGGAACTTAATAATATAAATATTATTTTCACAATAAAATTAACAATGAAAAATAGGAACAAGATGAACATGCTCGTAAAAAGTTAGACTGCAGCAGAGATCGCGTAGCTTCAATCTTAGAGGCAATAGATAATATCAAATATTCATAAAGATGGAACATTGTGACGGAATTCAAAATAGCTAAGCTAAACATTTGTAGTGTGAGCCAGTACTATGCATCGGTGCCAAGAAATAATCTCTTATGTGACATTAACATACATCATAGCGAGAGGAGCTGCCAAAACTGTCTTCCAGTTTCTACTACTAAAACAATACCTATTACTTAACTTAGTTTCACATTGAATTACTTTACTCTATTTAACCGAGGAACGGAGCTTACATACGCGATCTTCTCTGCCAGTATGTTTTAACTTTAGCAAGTGTCAAGATAGTGACACAACTTTGCTTATAATTTAGCAGAAGTTACATATATTGGTTTCCGTCAGTTTTCTATTCGCACTTCACAGTACAAAGTTTAAAAATTGTAAAATCAAAACCAAAATAAACGCGATAGTACCTAAGCCGCATAAAATCAATGTTCGCGCAAAATCTAATAAAGTTAAAATATTTTATTATACGTTAGTTATCTGCCCATAAATGTTGGCCTATTGGAAAGACTCAGAGTCGCTCAGCGGGCAATGGAAAGAGCTATGCTCGGTGTTTCTTTGCGCGATAGAATCCGGAACGAGGATATTCGCCAAAGAACCAAAGTTACCGACATAGCTCGTAGGATTCTCAAGCTGAAGTGGCAATGGGCTGGCCACATCGCTCGAAGAACAGATAACCGATGGGGAAGAAAGGTTCTAGAGTGGAGACCACGAACCGGAAGACGCAGTGTAGGTAGGCCTCCCACTAGGTGGACTGACGACATAGTGAAAGTCGCGGGAAACCGGTGGATGCAACTAGCATCTTGTCGTTCGGAATGGCGTTCTAAGGGGGAGGCCTATGTTCAGCAGTGGACGCTTTCTGGCTGATGATGATGATGATGATAGTTATCTGTATGTATTAACAATAAAACTCAAATGATTTGAAGCATCAGGTTTAATTTAATTTATTAAATAGTTCGATCAAATCAGGGAGAGAATTGATTGTGTAAACAGAACAGTGGTTTTATATATTATTTTAATTTTAGGTATATCTAAGTTTATTTTATTTAATAAACTGAATTGTACTATTTTTTTTACATTTCTATACTAAGCTACTAAAGTACTTGTATCATAGAAACAGGACAACCAAAGTATATATATCGAAGATACATTGGTACCGGTGGGTGGTCTCGAACTCGTGCTCGCGGTTTGCGTAACCATTGCACTGCCACTACACCACGGTCGCCTTACAAAATACGGATATGTGTCATCTAGGTAATATCTACCAACCAAATCTTAGTATTATGGAAACGTTGAATAGGTGCGAGGGAAACGTGCAATATAACAAAACAATAAAAATAAGTAAGTTTAAAAATATATTGTTAAAATAAAATAAAATGTACATACAAATTATTGCATAAGTGTAATATCTACATAATCAAGCAAAAACTATGAATAAAAAATTCATATACTACTACATTATACTCAAGGCGACGGTGGTGTAGGGGCAGTGCAATGGTTACGCAAACCGAAGAGCCCACCCACTTGTATCAATATATCTTTGATATACGTACTTTGGTTGTCCTGTTTATATGATACAAGCACTTTAGTAACTTAGTATAGAAATGTAAATTTAAAAATTATTGAGTATAATAAATATAAAGTATAATAATATTAAAAAGTGATTTTAAAACTTAATATTTTCTTACGTTAATTTGCTTATATGTTAGAATTAAGCTTAATTTTATAGGCAAACATATATAATACGATACTGAAGCAAATCTCAATTTACAACTCGGCCCCAGCACCGAACAGGGTCAATTAGAGCTTACAGCCGCTAATCCCTGGTATCCATGCCACTGTTCCGCATGCCCAATTTTAATAATTGGCCTCGATACATTCATCCGATAATATGAACAAAAAATAATTATATTTAAGCTGATTATTATTATTAAATTTGATTTTTAATACATTTTCCTATAATTTGTAAGAAGATTTATACGTTAATTAATTAGCTGTTTTTAATTATTGTACGTAATTCTTTAAGTTATAAGTCACTTAAGTAGGCAGACAGTCATTTGACGACCGTGGTGTAGTGGCAGTGGCAGTACAATGGTTACGCAAACCGAAAACACGGGTATGAAACCACTCACCGGTACCAATGTATCTTTAATATATGTTCTTTGGTTGTCCTGTTTCTATTATACAAGTAAAAATAAAAATTTACCCAGTCTGCCGATCCGGAGAAGTATTGGTGGTTCAGACCGTACAGACTTCAGATTTTTAATTGCACAGACCGTGAAGTAATTCAGTGCGTTTTGGAAAAGCTTGAGAGTTGCCGGTTACAACTAGGCTGGCATGGAGACGCGACTGCTACTTGAAGGTATTTAAATGTAGAAGCAATCATCTCCATTCATGAACCGCCTAACATCAGGCAGGATGGAAGGATTCATTTATTGTCAAGTCACAATAAAAGAAAAACTTTATAATATACCTTTAAAGTATAAAAAGTGATAGAAAGGTATATTAGGTTGTGTCTAAATAAGCACAGTAATTACATATGGGATTCCGGCTAAGGTAGCAGTAACCTTGCTGTTTAAGAAAGATAAACGGCCAGCAAATGTAGGTAACTATTCCACATAAAGTGTAACTTCTCCCTATCACAGTTCTCTTTAATTATCTACCACCTGTGCTGGATTTCTTATAATGGATGGGATTTGAAAGGAAATCTTTTATTTTGTATCTTTTATTAAAACAAATTAATGTTACTTAATACTTTAACGCTTGATTTGAACAAACTCACATATTTGGGATACTTTTAGCTACAAACATTTAATAACCCTTTGTTAGGCGTATTAATTACTTTTTGATTTTAATTTTTTAACTCAAATAATAGTTCTTTACATTATATTTTTCTTTAAAACATTCTACATAAAGACATTTAATTTACCCTTAACTTAACCGACCGCGGTAAAGAAATAAACTGTAGGTAAACTGTAGGTATATGGTTATTTATTATTATTATTTAGAAACAACACAAAAACTTTATTTAGAACTTTGCTTTTTCATAAATATATCTTTACTTTTTTTTAATGTTTACTTTTTACAAATATTTTCGGATTAGTGGTATCAACCTTTTTATAACCCTTGGTCACCTAGTTTCTGATACAACCACGTAGCACAGTAGCTTAGTATAGCAACGTAAAAAATAATTACTAACAATTTGACAGGCAAATCTCATGATTTCTTCTCGACGATGTCTTTCCGTAACCATTTTGTAGCATTCCCCAAGAGCCCAAGAATGACAATTTACAATAAATGTTTTGATATTGAATAAAATAAACTGCAAGAAAGAATTAAATACTAAAATAAAAATATGAGTTACAATTTATTAACTAGAATTATTATAAAATAGCGTTTTAATTTTAATTCCGACTTTATTCGAGTTTGCATAATAGGTAAGAGTCCTGCATAATAAGTCTAGTCGCAGCTAATAACTTCATTCCGTACTGCAATTACGTTGCAGACTAGGATTGGTTTTTTGTGGAGGTAAAAATTTTAAAACATTTCAACAACTGCGAACATTCATCATTAGTAGCATTATTCATTCGAATTCCTGGTTTTTCCACATCTACATGCTAATGTTAACTCCATTACCTCATTTTACTATTGTTTTATTAACTGTTACTTTATTTAAAGTAACCTGAACAAATTAATAATGAAAAGTGATCATTGCGTGGCGCATTCATAACGCTTAGTTCTCGTCGCGTAAAATCCCAAGTTCGATTTCCAGTCGGAGCAAAAAATTATATATTTCATAGCTCTTTTTTATTGTCACTCGACATCTAAGCTAGACTCGCCTAATAGATAGCAAGAAGAGGTCTAAGAGTGCCGACGATACCAAAAAACCGAGTCTATACGGCTGCCACAGTCGCCGTCATTATTCGTCCAAAGGTGCTTCTTAACGCATCGCTTGAAGGAACCAAGGCTATAGGATGGATAGGTTGGTAAAGCATTCCACTTGTCGATAGTTCTACAAAGAAACGACACACCGAACTTTTTAGTTCTACTGCCGATGCTTCCCCCGACCTGTAAATATATTTGTTAATATTCAATTTGTTAGTAATTAAAGTAAATATTATAAGAAATTGTTAATATAAAAGAGGCGGATATTTGCTCGTGTGTAACTAACGTGGAAAGGAAAAGACATTTCTACATCTGCCTGCAAGCTTTTATGACACAAGTACATAAAATAAATAAGTACATAAATAAGTTTACACGAGTAAAAACTTTCCTTGTTTAAATTAATCATCTTATAAAAAAAGAACATAAAAACTTAGTTTACTATATTTAATTTGAATAATAGTTTTAATTAACTATATTTAATTTTAATATGACAGAAGGATGTTAAGCTAGAGTGCAATCCACGAACGAGACGACTACTGTTACAGATAAGTAACTAAAATAACTTTCAAGCTGGCCTCGAAACGCGACTTAGTCACTCCACGGTACACTCAGCCAGTCTGCTGGGTGGACCATCAATAGCCATCAACTGTATCCCTACAACTCCTAAGATATCAATTTCTAAATTAAGTAAAATTCTAAATGTAAATTCCTTTTGCATACTAAAATTGTTCAGTTTTCTCACTTGGAAAATTACATTAGACAAGAAGGAAGAAAGATAGAGGTGTTGTGTTGCACATACCCACAATAAATATTTAGAGCGCAGGTAACCTGAATCTGTCACCCGGCGAGCCATTCTCGACAGTAGAGCATAAATATTTTGACGACCCCGAGCAAACACGTTCTTACCAAGATTGCCTTTCTTTAAAACCGCTCACCCGAAGACAGTAGACCGCCACTCACGTATATGAACGTGATTACTCACTAAATATTCCACTTTATTGTGTAATACTCTTGTCATGTAAGGAAGCGATGCACGTCGGAGGTACTTGAATAATTTAGGCAAGTGGTGGTTCATGTGCCATTTATCCAAATTGTTCGAGGTAGGGTGGGTGTTAAAAAACACGGCGCCTGTCTCGTTCCATCGCACTCCCGAGAAATACTCGCCACAGGGATCTCATTGACATTCTTTAGATGCAAACTGCCGATTCGTGGTACGAGCACAGAAAATGTCTAGTCCTATTTGTGCTTTATGTGGATTAAGTATCTGCATATAGATACAATATGCCAAAATAGAAAACGACTTAAGAGTGGTAGGCAGTGGTGCCCAGTCTGCCGAAGTGACTTAGTCGCATTTCGGGATCAGCTTGCAAGGCATAGAAACAGCGGTAAAGCGTTAGAATAGTTTTTTTACTAATTAAATTTAACTACAAATAAAACTTTTCCTTTATTATATCTTTACAAATTTTATAGCCGCTTATTAGCATTGTTAAATAAAGATTACGTTAAGATTAAAGCTAGTTTCAGCGGTTAAATTAATGTTTAGTTGAGAAACCTTGAACACGTAAATTTTATTAGCCGCAGTAGAAATGAAATGGCTCATAATTATAGCAATATTTGAATTGGCTTTTCCCGTAAGCCACAATCGCATGTCCGCGGACAATTTGAAACACAAAATTATTATTTGTATGGGTGTCTATATAAAATGTTTTGATGCGCTTGTGTTGTATTAAAATTCGAACTAATTCTACAGAGGGTGGCCAAGCTACAGTCTTGTTTGGTTCTGTATACCAAATCTGAGTAAGCGAGGAAACTCTTTAAGGGAGAGTAACTTCCAGGGGACTTACCACCATTTCTTATAGCATTATTGTTTTAGTTGTCAAATGTCAATTCGTACATCAAATATACTTACTTGAATAAAATTACTATTGTTAGTTTTGTAATGTAGTCTTGAAACATGCTTGTATATAATAAATCTTCACAAGGGAAGTCGATGACAAAATGGAAACAAACATATTACTATAGTCTTTTAATTTTTCCCTTTTCCGTTTTTTTGTCATACATTCACATGCTTCCCTCTGGGATAGGCAGAAACAGTGGTGAGCTACATTTTACGACCCTCGCTTTACTTACATCTATAACTCAATAAATGTTTGTGTAAAGGTTGTCAAGCTGTACGTCTTGTATTGTATAGTTATAATGTTAATTACGATGAAAAAGGTTAGAAATGCGAGTGATATTTATGTAAAAAATATCGATATACTTAAATGTCTCTTCTTGTCCAAAGAGAACTCTAGGTTAGGGTTTCTAAAATTCCGTAGCCCTAAAAGATTAAGAACTGAGCAGTAGCAAATCTACGAGTATGTGAGCCATAATAAAACTGGTAAAATTCAACTAACTTTTTAATTTCAGTAATATTGATTCTTTGTTTGAGTGATTATTCCAAATGAGATAAATCGTATAATACAGGAAATTCTATCATGATAGTAGAGATAGAGAATTGCGAAAAAGAATCCCGCTCCCTTAGTAACGAAGTTTGTAAGACAGTTGATAAAATAGATTGGGAAAATTTTCTACGTTCGAGTCGAATTTAGTTTCGTTATGCTCTTCTGCGAGATTCAATGTATCTTGTAATTTGATTCATCTTTATAGGGATTATTAGTTTTTAGAGATTTACGAGTATAAAGAAACTGTTGTCCTAGAAAATTGTTAACTTACATGCTTGGATATTACCAAATTAAGATTTGTTCATTTTATTATGACGGTATATCCGATTTAAACTTTATTTAAACATTATTTTAACATCACATTATATGTCACATTATATTAACATCAGTCGCGGACTCTGATGTTAAGCAGTGAAAGGAGGCGACTCCTAACATAATTACATAGTTGCAAGTAACAGTCGCATCCGCTATGCCGGCTTAGTTGGAACCGACTTTAGACCTGCTCCCGAAACGCGACTAAGTCCCCAACGGGGTCGCGGACTTTTGAGTATAGACTCATACGACCCCGATAGGGGTCGTGGAACTGTGAACGTGTTAACAAAAATAATAAGAAACAGTAAACTTCTACGTATTCCGGTAATGCCTTTTGACGTGTAGGTAAAACCGTATATTCACCGAGACATGGCGGCTTCTGTCGAACAAATCGGCGGTCGAACTAAAAGGTTCGGTGTGTCGTTTCTTTGCCGAACAATTGACAAGTTCTCTTAATCATATAACCTTAGATCCTTCAATCGATGCGTGAAGCAACTTTGGCCGGCATAGTGACGGCAATTTTGGACCTCCTTTTGCTTACCATCAGGCGGACTGAGGTCTGATTCAGTCATAATAAAAACAACTGCAACAAACGTGGAGACTACGTTGTAAAGGTGCAGGTTGCTAAACTTTTGTAATTGACGCCATTGAGCTTGTAGGCGGGATATTTTATTTATTAGCAAAATACACAGATATAGCTTATCTAACTATAAATGACGCGCCCCTCCACTTTATTAGTTTATATAAATGTGTGAATGCAAATATTTCTAACTATACTATAATATTTTATCAGCGTGTTCCTCCTTTTGTGTCTAACCAGCAACTAAATGACCAATTACAATTGCATTTTCGGTGTGTTGCATTCATATTTCATGTTTTCTCGTGTGCTTTTCGGCTTAGACAAACTATACTATATGGTTTTGTACGGGTTCCTTATGTGTGAAAAAGGTTTATGGTCAGGTTTTTTTTGTTAAATGAATAAAACAACAAATATATAATTAGCGTTATTTATTAAAAAGTATGTTAATACATAATAAAAGTCGAGGCTCAAACAGCCAAAATAATAATGAAATACTCAATTACTTGCAATAATATGAGAAATAATGCACTTGCTTGTGACAACCACGCTTATATTCTATACCAGGGAAACTATATATTTTTTTTTATTGAGACTCGACATGACAGCACCCCGCTTTGATGTTAAGCTGGAGTGTGGTCCATAAATAGATGTCACTGCTATACAATTTAATAACTGAAAGTAGGAATCACATCCACTATGCCGGCCTAGTTGAAACCGGCAACTTACAAGCGTAACGCGACCAAATTATTTTACGGTCTGTATGCTTGTAAGTGGTGGTACTACCCCGGATCGGCAGACTGGTTACCACTGCCTACCACTCTAAGATAACCAGACCCGAAGCAAATATCCATCTCATTTTTTTATTAAAAAATATTTGTAATATTTAATTATTAAATATTACAAATAAATATATAACAAATATTTGCTCCGACCGGGAATCGAACCCTTGAACTTTACGCGCAACAAACCAATCGCTAAACCGTTTGTCCACACATAATGAAGTCACGTCAGTTTTCCTGGTATAAACTTTAGATAAGCGTTGAAAGGCATAACCTTTTCTTTGCTAGCTTTCCTATTAGGAGAGGAAATATAAAACTAGTATGTATATTGGCAAAATCACAGATTTATAACAAAATGGCCGGCTTCGGTCGTATGGTTTTGTATAGCGTTACAGCATTTAACGCTAACAATAAGGTTATTACTATTGACATTTTTTAACGTGTTTAAATAAAGCCATATTATGATTTAAATAAAAACTACGTGCTATTGGGCCGTGACATAAGAATGTACCACAAAAAATAAATTGAAGCAAATACAATAATAATGTCCACTGATATTCCTTCTTATCTAACATCGTGGGTAAAATAAAAACTGCATTTAAAAATTATAAAGCATTTTGTTAACTAAATAAATTCTATTACATCCATTGTCCATATTCAAAAATATTCAGGATGATCATTAAGTTTGACAGGCATTTAACGACAGTTAAATTCGAAACCCTTACATTTACAAGGCAGAGTTAGTTGCCTGAGATCTAGTGGACTTAGTCAGTTGCCAGGAGAGCCCAGGAAGACGTTGTTAAATGTAACTGTCACTCCCTTTAAATTTTAACAGTCCTTTATACATATGACGTTAGTGATTGTTAAGACAAAATTCACGTAAGTATATCACGAGAACAAAGTCGCAGGCAATTATTAAGATTTAACTGAAAGATATTATTTTGCAATAAATTAAGGTAAGACTGTCTTACGCCCGGTTCCTAAATCTGTCAAACGGATCGTTTTTAATACGAACAGCAAAATTATCTACCAGCCGTAGGTCAAAATCGTTCCTATAAAATACGCCTCGTAAGTCAAGTTAATGACAACTACTAGCATAATGTATAAAAAGAGAAAACATATGTTACATATGGTTAACAACCATACGGTAAACATATGACGGATAGTTTATTGTAGGAACCGGGCATTAATTTAAATCTTGAATATGGATTTGGTAGCCATAAAGTCTAGCATGGTCTGCGGTCAGGTCCACGCCTGCGTGGTGCAGCCTTGAGGATATTATCAACACGTAGAATCATCTCTGCAGCTTCAGCGGCGGACAATAGCACTTGGCGTTTTACTACGTACGACTCGGTTATTCCCAGTTTTTTCATATCTCCAATCTGGCCCTTATCCATATCTGAAATATGTCATTAAAATTATATTGGCCACCCTAGTTGCGACAATGAAATAATTCGTGACATTTGAAAAAAAATGCATTTCTATACTAAGTTACTAAAGTCCTTGTATCATAGAAACAGGACAACCAAAGTACATATAACGAAGATACATTGATACCGACAAGTGTTTTGAACCTATGCTCTCGGTTTGCGTAACCATTGTACTGCCACTACACCACGGTCGCCTGAATTAAAGTAAGAGATTTCATAAAATAGACAAATTTATGACCACTTTCAGGACGTTACTTAAAATTGGATAAAAATGATTCACGCGCATCGGGTCATGACATCGGGTCGCCTGCAACTAGGCCGACTATTTGCCTAGTTGCGAATTAGCAGTCGCCTCCAATTCGCCAGCTTATCATTATCATCAGGTGTCAAACCACAATAAATAAATTTAAAAAACACATACCCAAACCCATAGTTGTATTATCCTGTGCATGACTGGCTCTGAGATTGGCGATGAGTTCAGCACTGTCGTAGCCAGCGTTGTCTGCAACCGCTGCTGGTAGTCTTCGCAGGGCAATGGCGAATGCTTCCACGGCTGCAGACTCCTTGCCTGGTGTACGGGTTGCGACGCGGGAAACCGCCTCGGCCATCAACATCTCGCTAGAACCTACAATTAACATGTACTTTAGTGTTTTTATTTACATTGTGAAAGCACCC
Organism: Tinea trinotella; assembly: GCA_905220615.1. Lineage (NCBI taxonomy): Eukaryota > Metazoa > Arthropoda > Insecta > Lepidoptera > Tineidae > Tinea > Tinea trinotella. The sequence continues at coordinate 8,021,976 of HG992310.1, forward strand.
CAACGCTACGGTAGCTACAGTCAATCAATCAATCAAATTTTTCCCACAGGGATAGGCAGAGACAAAGGAGTGCCACTTGCCACGATCGACACAACACCTCACTTCCCTCACATCCACAATTCAGCTGGGTGGCCTACTGCCCATAACGATAGAGCTTGTATGAAGAGAATCGTACTATAGTCATGTAGCATTCGCATGAACTATGCCGACTTTGTTGGAACATACAGCTTTCAAGCTTATCCCGAAACACAACTCACTTCATGTTCTTTATACTTGAAAGTTGTAGTACTACTCTAAATGAGCAGACAAGGCAAAGAAGTGGTCTCCCTACCACTCCTTAAAGACCAGATTCAGTCTCTTTTTTTATTAACAAATATTTAAATATCAAAGATGTAATCAATATTATCTACAAACAAACGCCACGAAACAAATCTTTGCCCCGACCGGGAATCGAAGTGGTAGCGGACTGTTTGCCAATACGACCATGCAAGTCGTTGTATTATTAATATTAAAAAAGATTTTACATAATTCTTATAGAAAAAATAACCTACCTCCGCCATAAATAACTTTTGGTTCTTTAACAGTAGCGGCAAGGACACAGAGTGCATCATGTAAGGAGCGTTCAGCTTCATCAATCACTTGTTGAGTAGCACCACGAATGACAATTGTGCAGGCAGATCCCAGAGCCACACCAGAGAAACGGATCAAGTTCTCGTCACCAATCATTACCTGATGATTTCATAAAATAATTTAATTTTAAATTTAGGCGACCGTGGTGTTGTGGTAGGGCAATGGTTACATAAACCGAGAGCAAGGGGGTTCAAAACCACTTACCGGTACCAATGCATCTTTGATATGTGTACTTTAGTTGTCCTGTTTTTATGATACAAGCACTATATTAGCTTAGTATAAAAAAATAGTATTTAAGGGATTTATCATTAATTGCACGCCTTACTTTTCACAGGGATAGGCAGTGCCAACATAGTGCCACTTTTTTCGACCCTGACACAAGTCTTGCTTTCTTTACATCCACAATTGTCTTCATACATCTTTGGTTATGTTATTGGAACAGCAGAGCCCTAATTTTTTCATAATATCCCTGACATCATCAAGGAACAATCTTGGAGTGGACTTAAGTGACAATATTATATATTTAAAGGACAATATTTTTCTATCCAATTTTAATTGCGAATTGTTTGTAACTCCAGCAAGATCTTAATTGTTTTAAGCTTTGCACTCACCAAATAACATTGCAATACGATAGAATCTTTTAGTGGCTCATCCCAAAATAAAATAGTATGTACAGCGCTCTCTGGCTAAAACGCGTCATACACCTACTTAACGGCTCGACGTATCATTTCCTTGACGTACATTCGATAAGTGGAATGCTTTAGTACTGTTCTCCTATAACCTTATATTCTTCAAGCGATGCGTGAAGAAGCACCTATCGCCAGCAGACCTTTGCCACTTTCAAACCTCTCTTTGACACATCAATCACAATAAACAAGACTTCTGTATGTATACAGAACTGTAGATATTTGTATGGACCTATGTTGTGTGTGTTAACTAGATGGGCAACCCGTCAGATATTAACAGCCGGGTGTACCAAAAATTATAATTTACGAATTTGTAAAAAGTATTGTATAAGTAAAAGAAAAATGGGTTGCACCACATTACATTTACGTTTAACGGATATTTTATACAGAGCCAAGGGACATCATTCATTTTGGGTTTCTATGTACTACTTTTGTTATTTCTAAAAACATATATAAAAGGTAGTTTCGATATAAATTAACAACCCAATTCACGATTTTGTAATAGTAAACGTAATAGAAAAAACTAAATTCGTAAATTAAAACTTTTTTGGTACAACCGACTGTAAGTGTCATCCATGAGTAAAGGCAATGTCTGCCGATATCTAAGCTGGCAACAGTCTTGTCCGCCACGCCGACCTGGTAAGTTGCCTCATCACGCTAAATGATCCAGGATTATAGAACATAAGGGTTTAGAAATCATTTTACATACCTGTTCAATGACTTTGCAGTGTCCAAGTTTAACTTTGTTGGGAGTATCAAACGTGGATACAATTTCCCCACCAGTGACCAGTGCCAGACGTTCAATGCCATCAAAGTCAGCATGTTCAATAGCCATCACATTGGCATCAGCAAACAATTGTTCAGGATAATTGTAGATAAGTTGCCTGTAATTTAAATATAATCAATTTAACAGTCTTCCCTTTATTCCCACCATGATAGGCAAAGACAATTAAAACCACTTTCCACAATACCCTTGAATTGCCGGTTCCATCTAGGCCAGCATAGTAGATGTAACTGCTACTCACAGTTATTAAATTGTAGTAGCAGTGACATCCATTCATGGACCACACTCCAGCTTAACATCTAGCGAGGTGCTGTCATATGTCGAGTCACAGTATTTTTTTTTTACCTCTGACCTCGACTAGCCTCAGCAACAGCACGAATAAAACAGACTCAGTTTACTGATGCATCAATAGCCTTCATTATGTAAGCTAAAGGGGCTCAGAGGATGGAGAGATCACATGTTGCTGGTCAAGAATTTGTGGATGGTTCTATGAAGAAACGACTTGCCAAACCTTTCAGTTTGACTGCCGATCTGCCGACAGAATGCAGATGCTTTCAGATTTCTGATAAAAAACAATCTTACCTATTAATAAAGACATTACACTGATGTGCCAAAATCTTATTAACTTTGTCCTTCATTTTCTCTTTCTCTGCAACTTCCAATTCAGCAATCTTAGCCATTGAGTCAACTTTGATTGATGAACCAAACACTTTAATCTTGTCTGTGTCCATTGGCGTGTTTGCGATCAGGATGTTTGCATTCTCAATGCGTTTAGGTTGATGTACACCAACCTAAAATGTACAATTATTAAATATTTTTTATAAAAACTTTACAAATTAACACCAGCACCAACTACCAGCACTACCACCAGCTCGCTACGTGGACCTTCCAATACTCGTCTCTGTGGTTTTCAGTAGCGTGCAGTCCACAATCTAGCGGCCGACCGCAAGGCTCAGGCCACGTGAATAAACCTCACCACTAAGGTCACGTAGCTACCCTTTTTATCAGCTAGAGGCTGATTCGCGCCTGACCAAAATATCTGGTAATAGGTACATACCTACGTAAATTTTTTGAAGGTGAATTGGTTTATTTTTTTAAATAACTTTAAAAATGTCACTTATTATTTTATTTTAACTTCACCTAATGTAAAAGCCCTGAGCCATTAAATGTCTTGTGACAGTATGTCAAAGCCTATGTAATGACCTGACCCAACAATTTTTTTATATATTTTTTTAATGACCAATGGCTGAGGATACCAGTTGCAGCAAATATACTGCAGGAAAATGAACTATTCTTCTTTTGTAACATATTGGCTGGATGTTAGGCTGGAGTGCGGCCATGAATGGGGTGACTGCTACTACACTTAAATAAAAACAAGACATAGTGGATGCGTTTGCTACTTGCAAGCAAACGCATCCACTATGTCTTGTTGGAACTAACAAGTTTCCAGCTGATCCTGAAATGTGACTTAGTCACTTCACAGTCACTTGTCACACTGGGCAAATGCAGAGTCACCAGCTGCCTACCATCTTACAATAATCATTGCACTTATGACAGAGCAGGTGACAGAAATCCTCAGAAAATGTCAATTCTGTCACATATATTTTTATGCAAAGGAATCTCACCTTCTTATTGAGTAAGAATCCCTCATCCAAGAAAGACTCCTCCAATATACCACCACATATCTTGATAATTTGAATAGCTTTGAGGTTACCAGAACCTTTGAGACGAAGTACAGCATCAACGGCCAACTTGGTGAAATGTCTGTAAGTAAATCAATAATATAACATTAGTTTTTTTTTATTATGACTCGACATATGACTGCACCCCGCTTGATGTTAGGCTGGAGTGTGGTCCATTAATGTCACTGCTACTACAATTCAATAACTGTGAGTAGTAGTCGCATCCCCTATGCCGGCCTAGTTGGAACCGGCAACTTACAAGCTGATCCCGAAACGCGACCATATCACTTCAGATTCTGTATACTTGTAAGTGGTGGTACTACCCCGGATCGGCAGACTGGGTACCACTGCCTACCACCTTTTTAGGTGGTAGGCACCTACCAGACCCAAAGGAAATATCTATCTCTTTTTTTATTAACAAATATTTGCAATATTTAATATAATTATTATATATTACAAATAAAAGCTATGAAACAAATATTTACTCCGACCTGGAATCAATCTCGGGACTTTAGGCGCAACAAACCAATCTCCGACTTTCGTCAGCCTGTAGTTTTCGAAAACATGAGAATAATTACAATAGGTTTACACCAAGAAAAGGGGGTTTTGACCAAAAAAAAAATGCGAACCGAGATATTTTGACGGATTTAAGTTCGTCTCAGGACGTATTAATAATGAGCCTAAAATCCAACAGCTGAACTATTGCAGGTTTTATTTTATTCGCTGGTAAAGTTGCGAAAACGTAGTTTTTTGCAATCATAATTTTTTCTTGACTATTTGGTTAAAAATGTTGCGAGAAGGACTTGTAGATATTAAAAATATCTACAAAATGAGACCAGTTTGATTTAAATTGGTTTTTTTGATTTTTTACAAAATGCGGAAAACGGCTAAAATCGATGTTTTTTAAATAACGTTTTAAGGATTTTTTTTCTTTCATATTTTTTGTAAAATTCCATTTTATAATTAAAAAATCACTTTTTTGCAACTTAATTATTACCTTTTCGGTAGGTCCTAGAGTGTTGTATTTGAGCTCATTCTCTTCCTTAAGAGTTGTACTTTCAGTCTTTTTTTATAGCTAATCAATTTTAGCAACGAGGGTCTTTCAAATCGAAGTGCAAAAAGTGCTAAGTATCAAAATGAAAAAAAAAATCTTTGAATATAAACGGAATCGTTTCGAAACTTTAGCCATTTGATTGAAGAATTTTTCAACAAAAATTTCAATTTCATAATTTTCAATTTCATTTTAATTTCAATTTCATAAACACCTCCCAAATAGAGAAGGAAGTCGCCGAAAGTTATTTTTTTTTATTTAGACAAACATTCGCCAATCAAATGGCTAAAGTTTCGAAACGATTTCGTTTATATTCAAATATTTTTTCCATTTTGCAACTTAGCACTTTTTTGCACTTCGATTTAAAAGACCCTCGTTGCTAAAATTGATTATCTATAAAACAAGACTGAAAGTACAGCTCTTAAGGAAGAGAATGAGCTCGAATACTAGGACCTACTGAAGAGGTAATAATTAAGTTGCAAAAAAGTGCTCCCCAAATAGGGGAGGAAGTCTCCGGAAGTCATTTTTTTTTAATTTAGAGAAAAATTCTCCAATCAAATGGCTAAAGTTTCGAAACGATTCCGTTTATATTCAGATTTTTTTTTTCTATTTGCAACTTGGCACTTTTTTGCACTTCGATTTGAAGGACCCTCGTTGCTAAAATTGATTAGCTATAAAAAAAAGACTGAAAGTACAACTCTTAAGGAAGAGAATGAGCTCAAATACAACACTCTAGGACCTACCGAAGAGGTAATAATTAAGTTGCAAAAAAGTGCTTTTTTATTTATAAAATGGAATTTTACAAAAAATATGAAAGAACAAAATGACAAAAAAATACCACTAATACTACACGTCAAAGTCTACAGTCTATTAAAATTGGAGACGTCTAGCTATAAAATTGTTTGTTTAAAACGTTATTTAAAAAACATCGATTTTTAGCCGTTTTCCGCATTTTGTAAAAAACAAAAAAAAAATTAAACTCAACTGGTCTTATTTTGTAGATATTTTTAATATCTACAAGTCCTTCTCACAACATTTTTACCCAAATAGTCAAGAAAAAATTATAATTGCGAAAAACTACGTTTTCGCAACTTTACCGGCGAATAAAAAAAACCTGCAATAGTTCAGCTGTTGGATTTTAGGCTCATTATTAATACGTCCTGAGACGAACCTAAATCCGTCAAAATATCTCGGTTCGCATTTTTTTTTAAACACTGTAGCGTCTCGACTCCTTTTCCTGGTGTAGTTGTTCTATTTTGTATTAAAATGACAGTCTTATATAGTCGTGTCGACGACGCGCCCTCCATCGCGAACAATTGGCAGTTTACATCTTCATCAGACCAGGACCAATGGTACTAAGAACCACAGACTGCAGACTGTCCTGGGTAGCTTTCCTTCATATAGATAGACGCTTTACTGGATAACTGCTGAATCTTAACAGAGCTAAGTTGGCTTATCCAGAATAACTATCTAACATTGAAATTGATCCAAAATAAAATTGAAAACAGGCATAATAAGTGAACATTCCACACAAAGAATGAACACTTAGACATTAGTTATCTAGAATTTTCAGCGTAATCTCAATCAACTTGTAGTTGTAGTTATTAACAGGCTCGTTCCCGCACTTGGTCCTCTTCGGTTTCTTTGTACACTCAATCAACTTGTTATTGATGTATTTAGATCTGCTGTACTTACTCTTTGTGATTAGACAAAATTTTTGAACTGAGAGTAGTCCTTGCAATATTTTCGAGATCAGCCCGGAGCGCAGCCTCATCAAAGTTCTTCTGGTGGTCGAAGGTTGCATCGGACAAGGCTTGTTTGGCAGCCTCCACAGCAATACGCCAACCAGATATGATAGTTTGAGGATGAAGTTTTTGTTCAATAAGCTTCTCAGCTTCTCTTAATAATTCAGCAGCTATAAATATAATAATCACATAAAATATTCATTGTTATCACCAAAGAGATTATGGCAACCGCATTACGAACAACAAAATACTGGCAGAAGCATCTTGTTCTATATGAATGACATTCTAAAGGGAAGGCCTATGTTCAGCAGTGGACGTTTTCTGGCTAATGATGATGATGAATCTTAGAGTTATCTAAACACCCAAAGTATCTACACTGGTATTTTGTATTTTGAACTTGACCAGCCACATGCTCTTCCTATCTAGAGGAACCTTCTTTAGGCAAATCATAAAAAGACGGCATAGTGACATAGACAAAGGCAATTGCATTCAGATGTCCATCATGTACAGTGTAAGACCCATTTTGCTTGTCACAATAAAAAAAAACTAATCATTGAACAGCTGATCTCATTTAGTTATTTTTATAAGCACCATACTAGAAATTGGTAGAATAAATGCCTAATGAACAAACTGCAGCAAATGATAGTTTTTTTTTATATTGTAGTTAGACACAGGACGGCCTGATGTTAAGCTTGAGTGGCATCTATAGCATTCATGCAGGTAGCAGTCACATCCACCATGCTGCCCTAGTTGGAACCGGCAACTTACAAGCTGATCCCTAAACGCAACTAAATCAATTCACTGTCTGTACACATGTAAGTGGAACTACTAGGCTTGCCAATTCAGCTTAAATTACTTTGGATACCAAACGATATAATCATGAAATTGTTTACATCAATGAAATTTGTGCACACTTGTATTTCAAACTTTACATGTATTTTATATTTTTTTCCGGGAGGGTTAGCAACCCTAGGTATTACCCTGGATTGGCAGAGTAAGCACTGCATCAGCATGTAATCTTAATGAATATTACAGATATTTGTAATATTAAATATAAACACTTTAAACCCAGAACTTTACACATTAAATTGAATACATCAATTTAATGTGTAAGTTAAGTTGTTCTAAATCAACAATAATACTATTAAAGTATGCATGTATCATAAACAGAGGACAACCTGAGTACATAAATATACATTGATACCAGCAAGTGATTTTGAACCAGCTCTTGGTTTGTGAGACCGTTCTGCCATAGAACTTTTAAATGTGCTTACATGCTCTTATTTAATAAACGAATGAATAAGTATTATAGAGCTAATCAGGAAATATGGTATTTGAATTTAGAAGTCTTTTCACATTACCATATAATTATTAAAATAAAAAAACAATAATTTTAAATACCTAATACTGTAACGGATGTTGTGCCATCTCCAACTTCATCATCTTGCACCTTAGACATGTCAACCAAGATCTTTGCAGCTGGATTATCAACGCCAATTGATTTTAAAATGGTTGCTCCATCATTTGTCACTTCAACCTGGTATAGAAAAAATATTTCAGTATACTAATAACGTGGATTCAGATGCACAAGATTATAGCTTTATACGATGGACTCCTAAAAATGCTACTTTTGATTAAAATTGTTAGAAAATATTGCAGAAATATCATTTTTTTATTGTTATAAAAATAGTCTAGTTTTAAATGTTTTAACCTAATTTTATATATGCAATGTAAATAAGTAATATTTAATTACTTGTCCAAAGTTTCTGCCAGCAGATACAAGAATTTTATCCATTCCCTTAGGACCAAGGGTGCTTTTTACAAGATCTCCAATAGCAATGGCACCGATGAAACTCGACATGCGAGCAACTTCAGCCTTCTCCTCTTCCGCCTCATTCTTTAAAACTCTGATGGGATTTAAAGAAACCTGAAATAAATAATGTAAAATTACACGTGAGGCGCATAAGAACACAATGGTACAATTTTCATTAAAAGGTTATACATTTCTAAGTTAAGGTTTGAAATAAAACTTTTAAATAAACGCATTTTGGGGTAAATTATATGTTTTACTTACCATTTTTAATATTTTTTATTAGTTTATTGAAAAAAGCAGCTTCTTCCGACCGGCAGCTTAAAACATTCGAGAACTCACGAGGTATGTGATGTGAAACAAATGAATGAAGGCAATGAAAGATGAAATAATTAGTGATGTATCAATCAATTCATTTATTGCCTGATATTCAATTACTTATGTTATTAAAAAAATGGTAGGCAGTTAGTTGTTTTATTGACCTAGCGATCAGTCTGCCGAGTCAGGGTACTACAACCACTTTTAAGTAAACAGACCGTGAAGTTACTTAGTAGTATTTCTGGATTAGATTGAAAGTTGTGGGTCCAACTAGGCCGGTATTGAGGATGTCTACTTGCTGTGACTACGGCTACTTGCAGTTATTTAACTGTAGTATCATTCTAGGACGCACATCTAGCTTAAAATCAAACAGTGCTCGTATATGTCGGGCCGCGTTAAAAATAACAGAGAGATCTCCATAACAATAATAAATATTCAATTTTTATCTTAACAAGTAAAATATGTAATGGAAAATAATATTAAAAATTGAAACCTATATTATATTTTATCAGTCAACAAAAATTATATTCTCATACCTAAATGAAATGACGTCACTATCATATTTGTCATCGCCATCGCCGTCAATTCGCCATATTTATGTGACTCAAGTTTCCTTTATTTTGTGGACCTCAGTTTCAAAAAAGTAATATTTATCAAATATGGAAGACCAAGGTGGAAGTTCAGCCCCAAGGGTAGCAAATGATAAACGTTTGGCTCAAACACAGGCGAAGGTAGATGAAGTTGTTGGTATTATGCGTGTCAATGTTGAGAAAGTTTTAGAAAGAGATCACAAGTTATCGGAACTCGATAATCGTGCAGACAATCTGCAGAATGGTGCTGCACAATTTGAACAGCAAGCGGGTAAGTTGAAGAGGAAATATTGGTGGCAAAATTTGAAGATGATGTTGATCATTGGTGCGATCGGAGCTGTTTTGCTTATCATTATCATCGTATGGGCTACATCAGGAAGTGGAGGAGGAAATAATGCTGTAGCCCCACCCCCACCAGAGAACACCGACACCACTGGTGGCAGATAAACTAACAAAGATGCACAATTGAATCACTTATGTTACACTACTTAACAATGAAACATCTGACCAAAAATGACTGAACTTTTTACGAAGATATAAATATTGATATCTATAATATTTTATAAAGCTATAACATTTTGAAATATCTACAAATATACATATTTAATATATCACAAATGTTTCTATAATTGTAAAGTATTTAATACTAAAAATATTCGAGTTTGTATTTTCTATATCTTTATCTAATATTTAAGTGTGTGGGAATCCACAATTGCCTAAATTATTGTGTCAATGATAACTAACTATATTAAAAATATAGCAGAAACCTCATACATTTTTTGAGAATAATATGTATTAGAAAACACAATATTTTAAAGAGCTTAAATGTTTTGGACAGAAATAATAAAGTTTTTTTTTAATAATATCTATAATCTATTTATGTTACAATAATAAAAATTTGGCTAGAATATAGTTACAAAGTCAGTTAGTTTTTTTTTAGCAATTATGTGTTTTTGTAGTTAACACTTATTTGTACATGTATTTAACACAAAATAAAGCTGAAGTTAAATCACAAATGTTTATTGTTAAAAGTTATGCACATTTTACAAGATTCAAGCACAAAGTTTTCTTTTCAAATTCAAAATAGTATTAACTGTATTATTTTTGTATTTTATTAGTATTTTCTTTAAACTGCTTTAAGCTATTTGTATGATATTTATTAAAAGTAAATATGCTTATTTCTAATTTGAATAAATTGAGGCCTTTTATTTGATGTCTATGTATTACGGGACCAATAATGTGACAGTACTATTGATATCAACAGGCTGAGAAACTTATTCTGTCAGTGTATAAATTAAGTTAAAATTTAATACATAAGAAATGCATTTTTATTTTGTACTTTATAATAGTGGAATGCCTTAGACTAGCACTATTTAAACTCTAATTAAAAAAAAAATTGAAACATTAATTGACTGTTTATAAACATATTTGCAAACTTCCCGTGTGCAGCAATAAAGAAGTCTTTGAAAACATGTTTATGGATATACAACAATGTTTTAATTCATTATGGTGGTTATTAATGTCTTAAGAAAAAAGGGTATGAGATTATTTTGTCTCAAAATTCATGGGTGATTGATGGATCCAAACTGCAAAACATCAATAATTTTAAAATGAATGTTCTTAAGGATTGATCCAATAATCATTCTGTTTATAGAAGGCAGAATAGGTTTATTTAATCACATGTATATTCATTATCTTTGCCTTTAGTTGTTTATATTGTATAGAAATAAATTGATGTTATTCTTCATAATGTTGTTTTTATTCATGTGACTCAACAGTAATTATTGTTTACTTATCTTGATACCACAAAGTATTATTTGTATGATAAAATTAGGTATAGATTAAGATCTTAATTTTTGTACAGAGAAAAATAAGTACGTAGTTCGTTTTTTAATTTCAATCCTGGTTCCAAATAGGATTTTGATAAGTGCTATGTTTAGTATCAGTCTATTTGAGTGAAAAAAGTTCTTGGGCTATTTAAAAATAATAGTTTTAGGTTGTTCATAATAGATGGCGCTATTATGAACAACCTAGGTTCATAATAGCTTGTATTTTGTAGCTATTTCCTTCTATCTCTTGAATCCAAATTGTTAGGGTTATTTTGAAATTTTTCCCCACTTAGCTAGTTATGCCATCTTAAGGTGATTTTTGGACCGTCTAAAAGTTGCTTATTACACGATTTTTTACTAGAACGCCTACTAGATGGCGTTATAATGGTTCATTTATATTAATGGCAAAACGAATCTTGGTATTACCTTATAAGATTAGTTAGGTAACAAGGTGTGTTTTGCGTGGGCTATTCCACCTGCGCCTACGCATGTGCTCCATAACCGTAAAAGGCCAGATGTTTGTGTTGAGGAAATAGAACTTAGTGACAAATTAAAACAAGTACATACGTGCTATTGCAAAAACGGCACTGAAATTTTAATGCTAGCAAACTTAGCAATTAACCTTATTAGAACCAAATCCTAGATATACCAAATATCTTAAATGCCTTGAAGATTAGAAAATACGAAAACTAAGTATTACGAATATCCGTAATTATCAAAAACAGTAGGTGCCATATCTTTTAAAATTAGGTTCAGTTTCCGGTTCCAACTAGGCCGACATACTGGATGTGATTGCTATTATACTGCAGTAATTTATCTGTAGTAACAATCGTCTCCATTCTTGGACCGCACCCCAGCATAGCATTGGCCTATGTAGAGCTGCAATAAAAAAACTTACAATTTATTATGAACTTGAGAGGTATTGCATTGTTACTTCACTTTATTAAAAATGGCTGAATAGGCTGTGAAGTCATCCTAAAATGTCTATGGACAGGCGAATAGGATGTCTATTATAACGGTAAATATTGTCGCCGACGGCTAATAATTAATTCTTTTTAGTTCAATGAACCCACGTGACTTGTACCTATATGCGTTTTTATAATATACAAAATAATAATATAAAAACAGGGTTCCGCAGTGCTCATAACCATAGAGTCTATATAACGAGAATTGTAAATGTGCGTTAAGTGTGGTAGGCAGTGGTGCCTAGTCTGCCGATCCGGTAATTATTACAATCTAATATTGGTTAAATAAGAGATGCAGGTACGAGTTCCTCTCTTAAGGACCGTCCCAAGGAGTCAGCGCATATTCTTATAGACAGACATATAAATTTTTGACCATAGGCGTGGCGTATTAGTTAGCATGCTTAGGATAGAAATGTAAAAAAAGAAAACAAAATAAATATCTTTAACCTTGAGTCATAGTGACGGCAACTGAGGCAACCGTGAACAGAGGCGTCTTTTTCAGCGCTGGTACTCTTGAAGCTCTTCTTGCATTTACCATCAGGCAAGTCGAGTCACAATAAATAAAAATATTTGCTAAAATTGGTCTAAAGCCCACGTTTAATAAATAATGTAGCGAGAGAGAGACATGTTCCAACTACATTCTATTTCTGCCTACCCAACTAAGACAAGCGCGAATAGGTATAAACTATGAAATAAATGTAAATATTTATTTAATAGCTATTTTAGTGCGGTAAAATGTTGAGATTTTCTAAAAGTTTGCTATTTCCGACGTATATTAGATGGACGTACGATATAATTACCTACGTAGGTATATACAAATGTACACGTATATCTTGATTTTTTTTTAGAGAAACTGTATCTGTCTGGATTTTATAAATATCTAAAAGTTAGGATTTTTTTCATTGAGACGCGATTTATTTTAATGTGACTCGACATCTCACCTTGACCTGCCTGATGGTAAGCAAGAAAAGGTCCAAGAGTGCCGACGACTGCGAAAACCGTGTCTTCAAAGCTGCCCCAGTCGCCGTCACTATGCCGGCCAAAGGTGCTTCTTCACGCATCGCTTGAGGATCCAATGCTATAGGATGGAGAGAACACATAGGCTGGTAACGCATTCCATTTGTCGATTGTTCTACAAAGAAATGACGCTCCAAACTTTAGTTCGACTGCTGATTCGGTCGACAAAATGCGGATGCTTCCCCCGACCTGTGCGGGTATTACGGGAGTGAAAAGATATCTGATCTGATGATAAACTAATGGAACTCAGGACTACTGAAAATCCCAATGTAATTTACGATTGAATCAGTCGCCGGCTTTCACTTCGCCATGCAAAGATTCGTGTTAAAACTTTAGAAAGATGTACTATACAATATACATGTTCATATACAAGTTTAAATTTACTATTTAGACATTTTGCAATACCCATTGATTTAAGGTAGCCCTGTCTCCACTTTAGAGAGTGGTTGTGCTGATGATAAAGATGTGGGTATACGAATAATCATTTTTTCAAAAAAGGTACATTCGTGTTATTGTCGAGGTCAGGATTGGGAACGAGGAAACTGGTCCTTCAATATTTTTGATAATATAAATTCTTACATAAATAAATGATTAATAATATTTTGTTGTAGGTTCACAATACGTTTGAGCCATTACTATGTGTGTGTAAGTAGCATAAAGTGGCTTTAAAAGCGTTTCAAGTGTGCATTATGGTAAATTGATATTTATAGTCCTACCTTAGATCAAAGTACAAGTACATACACACATATATCTTGTCTAACTATAAATGACGCGCCCCTCCACTTTATTAGTTTATTTAAATGTGTGAATGCAAATATTTCTATCAATACTATTATACTTTATCAGCGTGCTCCTCCTTTTGTGTCCAACCAGCAACTGAATGACCAATTACAATTTCGATGTGTTGCATTCATATTTTATGTTTTCTCGTGTGCGCAAATTCAAACCTTTAAAATGACACTTAGAGGCCTAGCTTTATCATTAAATTAGTCTTCGATTGCTAAATAAATATTCCTTAACCAGCTAAAACCACAAACAGCTGGAATCGCCCTTCATCAGCATTAGCTTTATAGTTAGAGAGCTGCCTATATATTTTGTATCTCTAGGATAACATCTGGCGAAATATATAACCAGCAATCACAAACTGACTTAGTTTTTTCAAGCCAGAGACTTAGACTTAGGGTTCGAAAACTATACTTGGGGCAAAGCTAAGAATGATATTTCATGCCCAGCAGACGGTTTCTTTTCCAGTCAATAAATCGTATAGCCTTTTTAATGGGCCCCTTGCACGCTGAGATTTGTATCAGATACGGTACCTGAGATCTGTTTCAAAGATTTGTATCAGTTTCAACATCCATACACACGTTGATTTTTGTATCGTGATACAAAATCTAGCGTTCGGGTGTGATGGATATCTCTAACAAGATATTGGTCTAAAAACATGTTCTATGATACCGCTTTGCGGTCTCAAGCCTATCTGATACCTTGTTACTTTGAAACCACCGTTTACTTACACATTCAAATTAACGAATCAATGATACATGTTGCGATACAAATATCAGCGTGAATACAGGACTTAACTATTGGCAGGTCGTCAATTAAACACCCTACTATGCTTTTTCCCGTACGTGGCCTCCATTCGGGCTTGATGTCCTATGGTAAATATATCACAGAAATTCGGACGTGTTTTCAAAAGGTGTGCATGATTAGGACCAAAGCTAAAGGTAAATGACCCTCGTGAACAATTCAAAGCAAGATTGATAGTCTAAAGACTATCCATAACTAGTTCGATAAAAACCTGGGTAAGACTTGTCATATGAAAGTTAACTTTGAATAAAGACTGCTGAGTCATTAAGCTATTTTGAAGTCAATACAGAAAGACTTTATCATTACGATTCAAGGATTTAGTCACGAACATTTTGAGGAAGGTAGAAGAAAGGTTTATTTTCATTGAAATGACATTCATTTTAGGCTTTTATGTAGATACTACTTTTGTCATGTCCAATGATGAAATAAAATATAAATGGTAGTACTCTGGTCGTATGCGTTTAGTAGCTAAATATAGAAATGTGATTCCAATAAATAAGAAAGTAAAATAAATTATGTAAGTGTAAGTGGAACAAGTCAAACAATTTGTTTACTTGAGAAGTATGTTTATAAGGGATGAGAAGTGTGATCAAGATATTGAGAGAAGAGTGCAAAACGGTAACGTAATAAACGGTGCCATCCATAGTATAATGAACAGCCGAATAATGTCCCAAAAGTCACGGATGGCTGTTCATAATGCGGTGCTTATTCCTACATTAATGTATGGAATGAATATTGGGTGTGGCAGAAGAAGCATGAGAGTAGAATTAAACTAGAGTAGACTGTAGAAATGCGGTTGTTAAGGAGTGTATGTGGAGTGACGACAGCAGATAGAATAAGGAATAGCACAGTACGCGATAGATGTGGTTTGAATGAGGATGTAGTGACAAGGATTGACAAAGAAATGCTTCGATGGTTTGGGAACATGGAAAGGATGAGTTAAAGTCAATCTGACATCTTAGGAGACATCCTAAAGAAAGCTAGGTTGCCTAGTGCCCATAACCATAGAGCTTGTATGAAGAAAATCGTGAACGTCAAGGAAGCGAGGGAGTTGTGTCAGGATCGTGGCAAGTGGCGCTACTTTGTCTCTGCCTATCCCTGTGGGAAAAGGAGCGACAATTTGATTGATTGATTGATTTTGAACCGCGGTCTCTCGGTTTGCGTGAGCATCAAACTCCTACTACACCACGGTCGACTTTTAATCTCGACTGTACTTTCTTAATAACAAATACATATTATGAAGGTATATTTATTGAAACAATAAGTTTAATTATAATTAATTACCCTCATAAGTATGTAGGTATTGTAAGCATGTTTATCCATTATGCAATATGTAGAGTGGGTCAAATTCTTGCATAAAGTTTTAGTTCACGTGCAAAGCAAACCATGAATGTATTGATCCAATGGTAGACCTTCAGTGGATGTACGGGTATTCATTAATTAATGCGACAACAATAATAAATGAAATCATTTATTAAGTACGGTATTTCTTTCTGCATAATACAATGTTATGCAAAGATACTTTATAAGATGATCCAAGGTAATAGGATGAGGTGAACACATGGGGTGGTATAGCATTCCACTTGACAATTGTTCTGCATAAAAAACTATTAGTTCCACTGCTGATGCGGTTTACAGAATGCGGATGCTTCACCCGGCCTGTGCAATAGAATTATTTCCCAGCAATAATTCTATTGCATCGATTAAGGCAATATAAGAATCTTAATCGATGACAACAATATATAACTCTAATCCAAATTCTTGCATGTTTGTGATTCTAATTTAACGTCAAATGTTTTATTCATATAGAAAATACTGGAGGAAAACTCGATCGGTATTCAATTAGTTGACCTAAATGTCTTCAAAAATATAATAGAAGGGAATTCATGAATACGTAAACACATTCCTATACTGATGTAAACAGTTCTAATAATGTTTCAAATAAATTAGCAAGTTTATTATTCATTACACACTACGGAGGTTGTTAAATAGCCCAAGCACAATTTTCCTTGACTCTAAAACAATGTAGTAAGTACCATCATTAAAAATAACCGTGAATATTAGTTTATTTTTAATATAGAATGACGTGTAGAATAGAACTTTTTATTATTACTATTTAGACAGGACATCTAACCTCGACTTACCTGATGGCAAGCAAGGAAAGATCCGACGGCGACCGAAAAATCCATTCTTTTACGGTGTCATTTTACGGTTGCGTCTGTCGCCGTGACTGCCAAAAGTAGTTTTTGGCGCTTTTTCAGGATCCAAGAATATAGGATAGGGAGAACACATGGGCTGGTAAAGTATTCCACTTATGTTGAGTGTGTTATCGCTAGTTGTCAGTAGGTGGTGGTCGTTAGGACTTTGTAATCCAATGTAATCCTCTCTAGATCCGATCTGGACGTAGCCAACAATATAAGGTATATTGGCTGATGATTACGACGATAATACACTCAATTCCATACTTTGAGAGCAATTTAATGAAAAAAGGTTGATTTATATTTTCAACGACGATGCTTCATGCGTCGATGCTTCAATTTCCATAGGGATAGACAGAGAACGGAGCACCAATTTTCATGATCCTGAGACAACTTTATCTCATCCTTCACTTTTCTAATTATAACTGGAATTTTCATTATTTTTAATTGTTACTCTACACATTGTGACCTTGGGTAGTTAGAAAAAGGAGACGACTGTAGAAAAAGACTCAGAACGAGAAATAATAGAATATATTTATACTAAAGTACTTACTATAGAAGAATTGTAGAGCTTAAAAAATGTATTAAACAGAAAAACTTCAAATTTGATAGATCTAAGATGGCGGATAAAACCAATATCTTTTCGTGTATGAATCCGAGGGAACACAGCTACATAGTACATAAAAACAAATTATTCATTATGAATTTAACGCCGGATTAGCGTCACTGATGGTTTCCTACACCCATTGGCACAACATAGTATGAATCATGTATTTATTTGTGAATAAAAAATATTATGTTGCAAAGGGAAATTGTTGTTACGCTCGGCTTGGCTTTGGCGGCGATTCCATCGGTGACCTTTATCTCCGCACCGACTATTGTAATACTTCATTAAACAAATTAAATACGTTCTCAACTATATTATACAAATCCTGATTATTCTTGTGCTTCTACACATATAGTGTATCCGTCCGTGGACAATTAGGTAATCCTCTCACTTTTAGGATCAATGAGCCGGATTTAAAGGCGTGAAAGGTCCTTAAAAAATAAAAAAAATGGCTACAAATAAAATTATTACAACAAAGAATGTAGTAATTAGTTAGTTAAATACAATTTATTAAAAAATAAGTCACCGCGCTAACGAATGGATCGAAAGTCTTGGACGAAAAGTCGTTGATGGTTATGAACAATTTATTTGAAAAAAAGGCACCTTTTTTATTTATTGTGACTCGACATCTAACCTCGACCTGCTTGATGGTAAGGAAGAAGAGATCCAAGAGTGACGACGACTGCAAAAACCGAGTCTTCACGGCTGCCCCAGTCGCCGCACTATGCCGGCCAAAGGTGCTTCTTCACGCAACGCTTGAAGGCTATAGGTTGGAGAAAACACATGGGCTGGTAAAGCATTCCACTTGTCGATTGTTCTGCAGAGAAACGACTCAACCTGTCGCAATTTGAATTTTTTATCTATATTTTAAACTGAATCGGTTTATTACGTCGTCAGCGCTCTTGGTGGTAGAAAAGAGAGTCCCTTTCTTACCATTGGGCGAGTCAGATGTCAATGTTTCTGTTTAAAAATATTTACGAGTATAATACACGTGCCTAATATGAGCTTAACGTTTATTGTAGCTGTTATAAATTCGAGCTAAGCTAAAAGCATGAGCATCATTTTTAAGCTCTAAAACGCGTTTATAAAATTAAAATTTAAGATTTTTACTTATCTTATTAAGTAGATACAAATAAGATTAAATTAAAGATACTTTAAATTTATTTTTTATATTATAACTAGTATGTGCTTGTATTAGTCATATTTTTTACAAGAACACTCAAATAGGTCATCAACCAACTTTGCTCCTACCAAATATGGATAACTCATAACAACTGAATTTATTAAATAGATACTATAACTAGTTGTATGTATAACCTACCACTGTATATCATTTATCCTTTTTATTATTTAAGAAGCAATTGTATATATGCACAGGTATGCATAGATTCTTGGAGAAGGTTGTAAGCTATTTATAATTCTGAATTATCTAAAATTGTTAATAGCTCCAGATATAAGTGCGTTCGGACTTTCGGACAAATAAATACTTCAGCTTTATTATATTTTACCTGTGTTTTAATTGACTTTTTTTTAAAACAAAAACGGTTATTGTGACAACTATATTATTTAGTTAGACATAATCTATATTAAGTAATCATATAGGTTTTTTGTATTATAGTTAATGAAAATACATTTTTTTGTTCTATTATCAATAGTTTTCAGAGTGCATGCGATGTAAGGAGATTTATGTTTAATTTATTTACACCTTGCACATGGTTAATGGGTTCTTTATTGCACAAACCGTGAAGTGTCACAGTCGCGTTTCAGGAAAGTAACCTGTTTTAACCAGGCCGGCATAACGAAAGTGATTGCTATTTGCAGTTAACTATTCAAGCGCTCCAATCTAACGTCAAGCGGGTGCCATAAAATCATTAATTGCTAGGTTAGCACTGTTTCAGTTTTAATTAGGTAAACAATTTCTATTTTGCAGTTCATAAAACTTCATTGTGATTTTAATCCAGGTTCCCAGCCTCACAGGAATCGTGTTAACGACCTCACACTTTATCGCTTTCATCAACATTCCTAAGCATAGACCATACATTAATAGACGACGCATAGTTCAGTGGCTACTAGATACACGAAGACCCATCAAGCCAACAAGTGAATGTTTTTTGTTCAAATAAATTACTACAAAGTTGTGTCTCGTGGCGTATGGTCTGTGCTGGGAGGATAGTTGCACGCTTGCATTGTAACTGGGTAACCAGCATTGTCCGTGACATTATTCTCCCATGTGAATAACAAAATTAGTTCATACTCAGTTATTTGTTTATTAGCATTATGATCTAGATCTTATTATGAGATAATAACGTAACACAGTTTTTTACTACGACGGAGTACATAATTTTGTAAATCAATTCAAATACTATTGTCTTGTTTGTAACTACCTGTTTGTCCCTCCAAGATTCATTAGGAAGTTTTAGGTCTTTCCGCCGCTTTACTACATCTATTAAGTATAACACTAAGGCGATGGTCACGTAAGCCGAAAGCACGGGTTCCAAACCACTCGCCGGTACCAATGTATCTTTGATATATGTACTTGGGTTGTTCTATTTCTATGATACAAGCACTTTAGTAGCTTATTATAGAAATGTTTATTGAAAATATATATATTATATATATAAAAATTATCATTACCCTCATCTTATGATAACTCATTCATCAATTATTTTATTTTATTAATTTCCATTTCTATACTAAACTACTAAAGTACCCTAAAAACAGGACAACTAAAGGACATAAATATATCTAAGATACATTGGAACCGGCAAGTGATTTTGAACCCGTCGTGCTCTCGGTTTGTATAACCATTGCACTGCCACTACACCACGGTCGCCTTACAACAATAATATGGACTATCAACAAGACAAAAGAAAGATAAAAATAAATATGATCGAAATAATGAACTTTTGAGAATGATTATAATTGTAAGAGCTCAGTGACATGTACTCAGGGTTATCACTAAAGATAATTTGGCAACACTAAACAGAATGCATTTATTTATGAGTGTTTTAATTTATTGGAATGCCTATGTCATACATTTAATAATAAAAGCTTACGTCATGCATTTATATGGAATGTGCATAGCTTGCTTTAAATTAAGTAGACTTATTTTTAACACGGTTTTATTAGCTATATATATATATATTTCATTGTGACTCGACATATGACAGCACCCCGCTTGATGTTTAGTCCATACTAAACATTTGATGTGGTCCATAAATAGATGTCACTGCTACTACAATTTATTAACTGTAAGTAGCAATCACATCCACTATGCCGACCTAGCTGGAACCGGCAACTTACAAGCTGATCCCGAAACGCGACCAAATCTCTTCACAGTCTTTATACTTGTAAGTGGTGGTACTGGCCCGGATCGGCAGACTGGGTACCACTGCCTACAACTCTTTGATAACCAGACCCGAAGGAAATATCCGCTTCTTTGTTTATTAACAAATATTTGCAATATTCAATATTATTATTAAATATTACAAATAAAAGCTATGAAACAAATATTTGCTCCGACCGGGAATCGAATCGAACCCGGGCGTTCGGCCACGCCTGTCGTCTAAATGTATGTAACTATGTAACGGAATCTTACAAATAATTTTTCACCCACTTCTATATATACTCGTAGGTCTGAATAATTTAAAAATATGTACACGTATTAGAAACCGATAACGATACAATAATTTCATTCTTTTTTGGTCGGCATAGTGCCGGCGACTAAGGCAACAGTAAGCTGACTCGTTTTTTCAGTTGTCGGCATTCTTAGACCTCCTCTTGCTTAGCATCAGGCGGGTCGAGATCTGATGTCGAGTCACAATAAAAAAACTCTCTTCTGTGAGGTATCAATGAGTTACTTTTTAGTTCATATTGTCATGTAAGCTTGATTTTTGTTTTCTTTTTAACTACAGTTTTATAAAACTGTTATATTATATTTCTAATCATTCATTTTGCATAAGAACTTGAGCCTAATTGCAGATACATTTTAAAATAGTTTGATGTGCGAAGATTACAATGTATCCATTATTTTGCATAGTTTAGGTGTGCAAAATGATCAAACTATAATTATGACATTTCAAAGCAGAACAAATATGGCGTTGTCAATCAAATTCATACATGATACAAAATCCATATCTTATTTTTTAAATAACTCAATTGCACAGCAATTAATAGCAAAATTCATAGATTAATTATTGGTCGCGCTACGACCGTCGAAGCGTCAGTGAGACCAATCATAAATGTATGAGCAAAATTATTATTAGTTTTATTAATACAAGTATCGAAACTACTATGCAGGCCACTCTGTAAATCGCTGAGAGAAGCCTATGTCCAGCAGTGGACGATAAGCGGCTGCTTACAATGATGAATCTTGGCTTTAACTCCTGATGTTTGTAAACGTACATATATTTATAACTGGTATGTACCTACTAATAACATCGGCAGTGACAATAAATAATGGTAACAAAAAACTTACTCAATATTAGCTATCTATATTACATAAGGAGAGTCATATTTCATGTCAACAACGACAAAAACATTTATTTTAGGACGCATTTCAACTTCGGTTGTGAAATGGTTGTCTTAATTCAAAAATTAGTAAGGCACTAAATATTAAAAATTCGAATATATGTTTTTATATTTAACATAATATTATTATCATATTTATATTGACCATATCTTATATATTTAACATATCATTTACGCGAAAAATTCCTTTAACATTTATTTTTGACACTTTTATTGTCCAAATTCGACATCATAATCAACAAAAAAATTTTACTCTATAATTCCATAAAAAATCTTTAAGTCTTATCTACAAAAAAAATATTAATTGCCATTTATTTCCATAATCAAAACATTCTTCATTCTAACTTATAGTGGGTATCATTCAAAACACAATCTGTTTAAAGTTTAATATGAGTAAAAAGTTACTAAAAAGTAAAGTTTAAAAGTAGGTACTCGTAATGTGGCTTTATCACCATATTGCCATTTTGATAAATAAGGATGATAAATAAGATGTACTTTCATTTTATCATTTTTCTAACACGATCCATGACTCAAATACAGAGAGCATCATCAGAATATTTAATTTGTCGGAGCCTCCAATAAAAGAGTTATAATTTGCATTAGACACCTATGATTTCATTTGTTCACTACTATTTCATTTTCATTGGTTTTGATTTATGACAGCCGTAAAAGCAGCAATGAAAATTTCCGGTTTATCCCGATATTGTATTTCCTAAATGTAACTCTTAGAGGGTGCTAAAGTAAGCAGACCAATATAGACTCGAGTTTAAGTCTACCAAGTTCTAAACAAAGTTTAAAACGAGAGTACAAAGGTTAGTTGTTAGAGAATGCCTAATAGGCCTATGTACCTATTTAGAAGTTTATTTTGGTGCAATAAAGGATTTGAATAAATAAATAATACATTTTAAATGGAGTTAATTAAGTCACACAGGTGATAATACGATTCGTTTGTTACCTAGAGTACCTACTTGATGACCATGTAAATCCAAAGAAAATCCGGTTTTCTCAGTCGTCGTCACTCTTGGACCTCCTCTTGCCTATCATCAGGCGGGACGAGGACAGATGTCGTGTCACAATAAATAAAAATAAAAATTAGGAACTTGGTGATAGATCTAAAATAGTTTATTTCTTTGAACTTATATCAAAGCATATAAAAGTATAGATTATATGCTTTATGACATATCTTAATTTATAGTCAATTAGCGCAAGTCAAAGGGAAGGACAATGGAGGGACTTAATCGCGTTGTATGTTTAACTGTAATAGCATTCATCTTCATTCATGGACCGTACTCCAGCTTACAATAGGCGAGGAGTTCCAATATATCGAGCCACAATAAAGAAAGTTCTGTTTTAGTTAATCATAGATTAACCTTTGGTGAATCCGAATCTTAGGGTTGAATGTTATTGTAACGCGTCTAAAAATAACCTGTACTGTTTTAGATTAGATGTATTGTGGTTTGTAAGGGTGTCCACCCCTCATTTACAACCCTTGGGCTACACATCTTAACGAATTTCCTTTACAAGTAGAATATATTCAATGAAACACGAGGTTTTAGACTGTTCGCTTCGAAGAAGGATAATATTTATGAAAAATAGGATGGTACGGAAAAAGTATTACACGGGTTCGATTCCCGATCAGTCAAAATATTTTTCTTTTATAATCGCGCCATTTCGAAATTCCAAGTATATCAGCTTAGTGGATGACACTGCTATTTACAGTTATTTTACTGTAGTAGAAGGTGCTGCCATTCATGGAGCGCACCCCAGTTTAACAACAGGCGGGATGTCCCAATAAAAAACATTAGTAATATCCATTTATATAGAACAAAAACGATGACTAAGATATCGTTTAACACCAGAATCCGACATCTTGAGCTTTTCATTCTATTGTTATGAGTCAGTGAAATACATGTTATAGTTATCTATGCGTAGGTATTGTCGAAATACATAATGTATCGAATGACCCCGATCGACATTCATAATGAAAATTTCCATTATATTGATCAAAATAATCAAGTTACCATGTTAGGCTCAACGTAGAGGAACTAGCTTTTTTTAATATAGTCTTACTTTATTTATTGTGACTCAACATATATGACAACACCTCGCTCGAGATTAAGTTGAAGTCCGGTCCATGACTGAATGCGACTAGTAGTACAATCAAATAACTGGAAATAGTGTATGGACACTATGCTGGCCCAGTTGGAACTGGTAACTTTCAAGCTGATCCCAGAACGCGACCAAGCCACTTTACAGTCTGTACAATTGAAAGTGGTGATATTACTCCGGATCGGCAGACTGGGCGATTGACCACCAACTGTCTGCCTACCACTATTAAACATGTATATATAATAAATCATCATCATTATCGTCATCAGCCAGAAGGCGTCCACTGCTGAACATAGGCCTCCCTCTTAGAACGCCATTCCGAACGACAAGATGCCAGTTGCATCCACCGTCTTCTGGTTCGTGGTCTCCGCTCTAGAACCTTTCTTTCCCATCGGTTGTCGGTTCTTCGAGCGATGTGGAATCGATGTGGAATCGATGGGAGCGGTGTGAATTTTATGGAATGTGGAAAGAATATAATAAATATAAAGATTTATTAATAAGACGCGACATTGCACTCTTGCATTAATTAGTTTTAATGCTCTCATTACAACTAAAAAAAGCGTGTCTTTATATGGTGTATAAAATACAGACCGTGAAGTGACTTAGTTGCGTTTCGGCATCAGCTTGTAAGTTGCCAATTCGATTGCTGCTTGCAGTTATTGAACTGTATTATTAGCAGTCGCCTCCATCCATGGATCGCACTCCAGCTTAATGCTGTCATATGTCAATCAATCAATCAAATTGTCACGCTTTTCTCTCACAGGGATAGTCAGAGACAATGGAGCGCCACTTGCCACAATCCTGACACAACTCCTTCGCTTCCTTCACATTCACAATTCTCTTCATACAAGCTCTATGGTGGTTATATGTCATATGTCGAGACACAAAAAAGGAGTTTAGCATGTGCATTGATAAAATAACTTTTTATATATCACCTGTGATGTATCGAGGATGTACTCTGGCAGTAAGAACTTTATATGTTGCTGATTATGAACTTTACCTAAGATTACTCTTAAAACCTTGGTCCCATTAAACGAAGCTAAGGTGAAGCTTGTTTTTTCTGCGGTCCTTGGCGCCCTTGGACCCCTCCTTTTTACCAATAGGCCAGTCAATATCTTGTCTTCATCAACAGATACCTATTTTGATCTATATGATAATGATGTATTAAATTTAAATGTTATGTAAAAGACTGGTGACAGACAGTTGTTAATTATAACTTAGTGGAACTAACAGTTTATTTAGTTATAGTAGGCAGTAGTTGCCTCCATTTATACACCGCACTCCATTAACCTGAGGAGCATCGGGTCGAGCCACAATAAAAAATATCCAAAAAATGAAATAGTAATTTAGAATCAACTTTGTATTGCATAGACATAAAACGTCAATTTTGTAATAAATAAGTGTGTTGCAACAAACATGCCATATAATACAATGTTGCAGTTCTAAATCTAGATTCCCTACCAGTTTATATTTTTGAAGCTGGCACGTTGCAGATTATGAGGTCACATTATTAACTGGTTAGGTGAGTTCATCCGAGTGGCTCCTCGATTAGCGGCGAATTGTTACGTATGACTAAAGCCAACGTCACAAGGCCAAGGCTAACAGAATATACATACTTCATTATAAACTAATTTAATCCATAAACCTATAAAAGGGAATCTGACGAATATTTTTGTCTTAGACGATTACGTGTATGTACAAAAATATACAAATTAATAAGTGTGTATAATTATGGCAGCGTGGTAAGTTACACAGCTTGGCCAAAGACAAATGCAGATTTTAATGATTCATTAATTAAAGGAATTATACACAGAGGCGTCCTCGTATAACCTCGTCGTCGGTCGCGCACGCCGTTTGGGTAGACGTGGAATGAACGAGAAACAAAGTGTGGGCCGCTTGAGGTTGAGTGACGCTGCTTCGACCCCGCACGACGACGATGTTTGAACGCGAGGCTATTTAAAACTGTGCGCAAGCCCCGTAGCGCCGAGTAGAGAAACTGTAATGATCAGTGCTTGTCGGACGTGAACAGAGCGCGACGTATCTACGTAAACAGTGTTTAAACAAGTAATTTCACTGACTGTGTTTGTTTAGTTCCACGAGTTAACTTACAAAAAACGTGAAAATGGCAGATAGTGGTCTTAAGAGGAATATTCCCATCAAACTTGGCGACTTTTCAGTTATCGACACGGAGTTCTCCAGTATTAGAGAGAGATTTGACGCCGAGATGAGGAAGATGGAAGAAGAAATGAGCAAATTCAGATCCGAACTTATGAACAGGGAAAGCAATAATTTCTTCAAGAGCACAACAAGGTAGCTACTTTATTATTTTTATATTTTAAAAAATCATTCTAAAGTTTACTAATATTTTCTTAAAGGAATCTTATAGGAAACGGCTTACACCGAAAAATAAGTTTACGGCTATTACGCATAATTTTATAAAAGATGAAATGTCTGAATAATTGAGAATCAAACGAACTTACCTGTAAGTGAAGTTCGATGATAATTGTACGAACTTCCTTAGTGCTCCGCCGATTGTTCCGTATTTAAACAAAGTAGTATTCGCATTCGATGGCTACTCTCACACGTTTAATAGTAATCAGTTTTTTTTTTTTTTTTTGGATGAATGTACGGTTGTCCAAGCCTCGATTTCTTTAAGACAACATTCTGTTTATAGTGTTCCTGTGCTTACAAACCTGAAACTCACCTACCTATTTACATGTAGAGGTGGGAGGGTGTGGCTTTCACAATCGGCGGAGCACTAAGGAAGTTCGTACAATTATCATCGAACTTCACTTACAGGTAAGTTCGTTTGATTCTCAATTGTACTTCAATTCCTTAGTGCTCCGCCGATTGTTCCGTATTTAAACAAAGTAGATATTTAAAGGTTGAAGGTTTGTGGACTGAAATGGAAGTATTACCAGACATTTGGATGATCAGAACTCCTCAATCACATTAACTTAGTTCTATAACAATTATTTCTTAAATTTATATAATTATGCGTCCTCTAAGTCATTACAGTGATCTAGTACAAGTAATAAATATATATATAATATATTTTTTTTTTTTTTTTTTAAATCAATTTTTGCAAAAGTGTTGGATTTTTCGGACCATCCAACAGTTCTACGAATAGTGTCAATATTCTCTCCTAATGTTTAAATAGTAGATGTTGACAAATGACCATTACTATGATTTTCAAGTGTATGTCATAGATATCAAGATATAAAGTGTATCTTTATTTTAATTGCTTAAAGTTTGTTAACGAACAAGATTTTTTTTTTTTTTTTTTCATTTATATAACTGAAAGAGTTTTGTGCAGGGCAGATAAACTCTCTTTTACAAAAGATATTTTAGGATTTATACAATAGAGGCAATAATAAAGTTGGTTGTGTACGACCTGGCCCTAGGTTTATTGAAATTTATTATTTATATTTTAACTTGCAATATTTTAAATAATCATATTATTATATTTAATTAAAGATGAGGATTATCCTTTATGAGCGGTGACAAGAGCTAACAATGTTATCACATTGGATAACAAATTAAGTGAAATATTTTCATTTGGATATAATTTATATAATAATTCTTAACAAACATTGGGTTCTTAAATCATATTTTCGAGTTTGTGGGCGAAACCTAAAAATCTCTTAGATAGTATCTTAACACAAATGTCAGTGGTAAGTTCATTTGGTAAATGAGGGCTATTGCTGAATATACCAATTTACTGAATTATAACTATAGCCTTTATTAGAAGTATTAGAAAAAGGTTAATAAATAAGAATAAATAAGAGAAATCTTATCTATCTGTGAAGTGTAATGTATCTGTATATTTGTGATACTATTTTTTTTACTATTACAATAATCTACAATTAGGTATGTATTACATTGCTTCAAAATGTTATTGACAATGAAGCACCTGCACTTACAGGCAATGGTTGCAATGGTCAATATGAGCCAACTATAATTACCCTAGGTGCCTTGTTACAAAATTTAGAAAAGCTTTATTATAATTGAAAAGGGTGGAAAACGAATGATATTTGTAAAAAGTCCTGTATGGAAAACGTCCATGAGATTGTGAAAGAATCTCTTGCGATAGCATAGTGGTCTGGTCGCCAACAAATATATAACTTACACTTATGATTATGTGTAGAGGCAAACAAATCTTTTTTAGAAATACCAAAACCTGAAATAATCGTATAAAAGGCATATTTTGCCGTTTTTCACTAGGTTCTATTGTTAAACTGTCTTGAAGCAGTGTCAACTGATTTTATTTGAAGCAGTATTGTTTTTGATGGTATATAATCTGTCTATACGCACATATTTGCATGCTTACACCACTGCTAAATTAGTTTAGCTAGACTATCAAGATGTGGTGTTGTTAATTCTTAACATGATAAAGCAGTTACCTACTTTTATTACATGTAAATGATTTTAAAGCAAAAAGACAGCCAGTAAATTTAGGTAATTATTGTGTTCATTTATTTATTTATCAATCTTACCGAACCCTATAAGTGGTACAACATAACCGCAATTTAACAATAATGCATCTGCATAAATTACTTATTTTGGCTGATTAATTGATTCTTATGAAAGTGAAACAAATTATTTTGTCAACAGGATAGTTAATTATTGGCACCTTGTGATATTGGTACTTGGCTATTATATCTATTATTATTTAATGCATTTCCATAGTTCAAGTTGTTTTGTATGCGCATCAGCTATATTATGTTACACCTGAAGTCCTGGACATTCTGCATATAGCATGCCTGTAATAGTGGCCAACTTTGAATAGGACGTGTTTTGTTCCAACTGTCATGTTTTCAGAACCTATTCTCATTCATTATGCTTGTGGAATTAATTTACTTTTAGTTGTGTTTATAATAAAATATAAACTTACCAATATATAAGTCTCCTTTGTGGCCATTAGACATGATTATTATGTCTTTATCTAAACATTTAAATATACTAATGAAGTATAATTCCTGTTTTTATTATATTTATGTATGGGTGTCAAAATCATCTTTAATATCAATATTGGTCATGTAAAAAAATCCAGAGCAGTTATTAATAATTTAAGAGCAGTACGTATTTCCTCAATTTTAAAAGATGTTAATTTTTTAGGATTAAAAATAAAACTTTTATTTTTTATATGTATTATTTTGGAGACAATAAAGTGGGGATATAAATTAATTGGACTCTGGTGAGCTCAAGATAAATAGCACCTTTACATAACAGTTCATTTATTGAACTATTAAAGTCAGCAATTTCTTCCTTAGAAATTAGGCAACCTGACCAATTGGAACCTGACTTATTGTACAGGTATTAGATTTATACAGGTATTATATTAAATGGAATATTGTGTCCCAGATCCATGAAAAATAAATAAATATGTCAGAGGGTACCTTGTAAAAATATTGTAATCGTCTGTTGACGCTGTTTGTTGTTGCCTTTCGTAACAGCATATTGGTAGCAACCACCTTCTCACATAGTCTTCCGAGGGAGTCCCCAGTAGTTTAAAGGATTTTATTTATTTAAAAAATCAGTGGTCGAACTTGCTGCGGCTTTACTATTTCCCATTTTATCACCAAAAGTCCAAAGTTGACTTCAAAAAGGGATATTTCAGGAGTTGAGTCCTGTGCTGCATCTCTGGCAACTTCACCTGAACTAGCCTGAGGCTAAAAACCTTCTTAAAGAGAAGTTCATTGAAATAAGTTTTTCAGTATCTTTCTGACATTCTGAACATTTTTATATTAATAAATGGCGGTATTGATATATCTATATAACACCGTATAATTTTATTCTTAATACTGTGATTTACTGTATTTGCATGGCATGGCAAAATAGTGAATACTTTTTGTTTTATCCCTCTTCAGAGAGGGTTTATTGATTGCATATGTGACCTCAGGGTTTATTTTGCAAGGGTTAACCATTGTGTTAAATACATTTTCCCTCTCTCTTTTTTTTTTTTTTTTTTTTTTTTTTTTTTTTTTTTTTACACCAGACTAACTTTTTGACCAACGGTCTGTGGGTTCTAGTTGTGTATGGCTGGTTCTGGCACTCACGTTCTTTGGTATGGCCTAGAGCAGTGTTTCCCAAAGTGGGGCCCACGCCTTACAGGGCAATTCGATAGTTAAGGAGGGTAATTTCAAAATGGATTAGACTCGACTTCAACCCTTCTGCTTTGGGTTATTTATATGCAATGCTAGATATCGGTGACCAATTTATCAAAAAAGGCAATTTTTTTTTTTTTTTTAAATATTGTAATCATTTATATTTATTAAGGGTAAAAAACATTTTTTAAAGGTTGGGAAACACTGGTCTAGAGTGACTAATAAAACAAGGTCAAGAGTTTATTGACCTCGACTCTTTATTGAGTTGGTGCTTAAAAGCATAAACCCTGGGTAAAAATGTTATAACCTGAATTAGGATTCTCATTATATATAGTACATTTTTCTAATAAAAATCATACACATCAATATATGGACGACGTAGGTTCAGCCATGCTCAAGAGGTAATAATATTGGATTGTGACGATGTAATTCCTCGAAATACATTCAAGCACAATAATAAAATAAATTGCGACGTTGCAGTTCTTCAAACTACACTCAAGCACAATAATAAAATAAATTGTGACGTTGCAGTTCTTCAAACTACACTCAAGCACAGTTATAGTTAGTTGTCACATTATAGTTTTTCAAACTACCATCAATAACAGTAATTATAAATTGTGGCATTGCAGTTTTTCAAACTACACTCAATCACAATAATAATTCATAAATATTGAACGTTATAGTCTCACGAAGTATTAAAACATTTTGGTTGCAACAAATCCACTTATGTAAAAAAATCCAGTATCGGTATTTACCTGAATCGTTTTGTTCATGCAGGTAAAACGAACAAACGTTGAGAGCGACCGTGATGGCGTCGTATTCGTGGAGCTCCGTTTCTCCAACCATCTTATTTTCTACGGTATTTGTCAATTTGCTTGTTCGTTTTCAGCTTCTTCTCGTTGACTTTTACCCATTTAGAGTAAGATTGTATAATTATTTACACTAAAATTTACAATAAAATGCGGACAACCGATAGACACGTGCATCTGGTAGCACACACGAAATACGGAATGTTGTCTTAAAGAAATCGAGGCTTGGACAACCGTACATTCATCCAAAAAAAAAAAAAAAAACTGATTACTATTAAACGTGTGAGAGTAGCCATCGAATGCGAATACTACTTTGTTTAAATACGGAACAATCGGCGGAGCACTAAGGAATTGAAGTACAATATTCAAATATGTAAAAAAAGTTGTGGGCGTAATGAAATTTAATAACACAGTTAACATTGAAACACAATTTTGTTGAATTAAGTACAGAGCTACACAGTTTGCCTTGCCATATAAGTAAGGATTACATTATCATTCCGGTCATTTCATGAATACGTTCTCGGCCCCTTTAAGGGAATCTTGCATTAATAAGATTGGGGGTTTCGCAACACGTCGCCCACTTTGAGGTAAATCGACCTCGAAGCCCCGGCTTGACGAAAGTATATTCAAAAGCCATTATTCGGGATCATTCCGCGGAACGGCATCAACTGCAGACATCTCAGTCGAGTCCATTTAAAGCATGCAGCGATACGTAAGCCCGACGCAGGATGATGTCATAAATAGAAATAGCGCGTCGGTTTCAAACACGAACATTTGTTACTAAAACATTGGCCGCCTACAACTGTAAACATAATACAGACTTTCAAACTAATTTGCATAGATTATTACCCACAATCTGTTTGTTATCAGCCAAAGGTTATAGCTACATAACATTTTGTAACTACCTACGTATCGCAAAATAATTCAATAAAAGTAAATTGTCGTAAAATTAAATCTGCCATTTTCACACGCAATATTCAATCTAATAAATGTATTTACAAGATGTGATAGCAAAGTATAAAAATAATAAAAATATAATATAAAGTTTTATGTCATACAAACTACCTAGCGGTTGTATGTTTGTAGATACCTAGTTATGTGTAATGATTGGTTATAGTAATGAAACTATGTTTGCGATGTTAACACACATCGGAAAAGCAAACTGGGCACCATCAGTAGTGTTCATGGCCCATTTGAAAGCAATGTGCTTTCTGTTAACGCAAACTATGACGTAATGTGGCTCCCAGACAAACAAAAAGGGAATGGACTCGCCAACTTGTTGATTAAACAATTTAAATACATTTACATACATGTACTCAACCAAAGTGTTAAATAAACACATGTCGTTTAATTTATTTAAAAATGTCGTCACAAATATTTTTAGTTTATATAATTGTGTGGGCAAGTTGATTACTAAAGTCCGCCTAAACAAAATTCAAAGTGTGGGTAGTGTTTGTCTTTACGAAATGCATTTTTGTAAATTGGTCGATTACGACATATGATAATAGAAGTATGTTGTTGAAGAAAAAGTTGGCAATTTACAGTGGCTTTAAACATCCTTTACTTTTTTAACTCTTCATATAGTGGTCATTCATGGGACCAGTCGTTTTAACAATGTGCCAAAACATTCGCAAATCAATCGAGAATCAACCCAAATGAGCTTGCCTTCCCGTACTATAATTTGTTTTTTTAAGTTAATGTATTTTATATTACATTTTCAGCAAACACATATGTCGAGTTTCTTGTGGTTTCTTTCCGAGGAAGTCTTCCCAATGAAGTCTTCCCGAAACTATTGTAGTTGTAGAATCATTTGACAATGTTAAACAAATGTTTTGTTTTGATTTAGCATACAAAAAATCTTGTATTGAACTCTAAAAATGGAAATTTCATGCGATTCTAAAACAAATTAATGGGTTTTGACAGCTATAAACTACTTCTTAAGTTACCCCCTACATTAGGAACGTGATTACAAACTTACGAGTATTTCAATCGTTTTCAAATAATAACGTTTGTTTCATATTGAATATTTTATTCTGACGTCATTTTATTATTACGTCATTAGGATCTTTTTATTATTATTGAGATCACCGATATTATTGAGAGCACCGTCGACTGAAAAAAAACAATTCAGTTTACGGTCGCATGAATTGTCGTTACTATGCCGGCTATGTACTATACTATAGTATACTTGAAAATAAATATCGTTGTTACAATACTGCTAAAGACGATTATTATAGTTACTTTACTTGGCTAATGGAAGTCCTATGTAGACCGAAAGATAAACAGCTTATTACCACTAACGCTTAATAATGTCTGCCTTTATACGAAATAATGTATTTTTGCTGCTTACTATAGCGTTTATTATATGTTAATCTGACATTTCCAAGGCTTTACAGACATTGGCATCGCGGGGAGATCGACCACTATTTAAATCATAAAATAGGTGCGATAGTAAGTCGCAAAAAATATTGGTTAATATATACTGTGTTTTTTCTAACTTGACACAAATAAACAATCAAGAAAATCGCTATTATTCTATAAAATAAACATACACAAAGTTAAAAAGTCCAAAAGTTATTAAAATCACATACATGTGTACATTATTTTTAACAAAAACCCTTTAAGTGGAAATGGAAAATTCACAAACCACAAATGTTGTGCCCCATAATAATAAAACTATTTTTACAGCAATTCATAGATATTTTAATATATTCGAATTGATTCGTGTCAGTAGTAATTGTTTTTTTATAGTTAATCTGTCATTATGCCGAATGTTTGTTTATTACTTTTGTCAAGTAAGGAAAATGTACTATAAAACCTATCTCCATGCAAAACCTTAAAGAATATTATAATGCCTTTATTTAATATTATTTATACCTTTTGTAAATATTATAAATATGTTTGATACAATTATTTTATTAAGCTTAAATAACACTAACAACGAATGTTGCTTTTTGCATGTCTTACAATTTTGAATCGGTTTCCTCCGGAGGAGCAACGTCCACAAAGTCTTCATCAGAGAGGTAAAGTAATGAGGTAAAATATATGTATACAACAATGTGTATGTATATATACGATGTTTTTTATGTGAATGCATGTGAGCTTTCAGGGCTAATCAATCACTTTATAAGCATTATTCTCTGCAGCTGTGGGTAACGAAAAATAATTATTTATTAATGACCGCAATTTACTATCCATATATTTTGTATCTTGAATCCAAAAAAGACAAGAAATAAGTTTTTTTAGTTTTTATCTCCCATTCTGGGAAAGCAGAGAAAACTTAGTCCTTATATTCTTGAATATTAATATGTAATATTAATGAAAATGTTATTTAGTAATCAGCTAGTTTTCGTAGTGCCTATAACCGTAGAAATAGTATGAAGAGAATTTAATGATGTGAGGGAAGCGAGGGAGTTGTGTCAGGGTCGTGGCAAGTGGCACTCCATTGCCTCTGTCTATTCCTGTGGGAAAAAGTCCATTGTCTAGGTCGAATTTCGAGTTACAACAATAATATACTCGTATGTTTTATTCGTTACCCAGATATTCAGTGTAATTGCTTGTATCCGATAAGGCTTTTAATTGTGAGGAAAAAAACGAAGCTTTTACGCAAATTAAGCCGCCTACATCCTCCTATGCACGCTTATTTATGTTATCTATGTACATAATTAATTAGATATTTAAATATAATTTATTGTATGTTTACACCGTCACTGTATTGTCTTGTATCAAAACACATTTTAATTGTAAGAAAATATATCGCTATTGTCACAATGTAACTAATAAATATATGTAAAAACAAAGGAAATTAAATTGTTAAAAGGTGAGTTTTATTTTGGTTAAATAACATATTTTTTATACGTAGATTTAGATACATAGAAGTAGAATCTACATTTACATTTGAATCTTGATAAATATAAATACATCTACACATGAAATGCAAAACGGAATAAGTGGCCAAAGAAAATAATCAGGAGATCCACCCATCAAATCGACCATGGTGTAGTGGCAGTGGCAGTGGTTACGCAAACCGAGGCACGGCATCAAAAACACTTGCCGTACCAATGTATCTTTGATATATGTACTTTGATTGTCCTGTTTCTATGATACAAGCACTTTAATAACTTAGTATAGAAATGTAAATAATAAAAAAATAATTTAAAAAATCTGAAATTCCAAGCAATATTTAAATTACCTAAATATTTTTATATATACTACTAAGCATGCTTGTATCATAGAAATAGGACGAGCCAAGGACCATATATCAACGATACATTGGTACCGGCAAGTGGTTTTAAACCGGTAGCTCTTAGTTTAACTAAACTAACTATAAAGGGCACATAGCTCGTAGAACAGATGGCCGTTGAGGCCGAAAAGTTTTCGAGTGGTGACCTTGTACGGAAAAACGTAGCGTAGGACGTCCACTAACAAGTTGGAAACCGCTGACCTGCTAAAGTTAGGAAACCGGTGGATACCGGCCACTGTGAGATCGCTGGAGGAGGCACAGAGTTCAACAATTGGCTGACATATCTTATTTTATCGTGACTCGGCATATGGCAACACCCCGCCTGATGTTAAGCTAGAGTGCGGTCCATGAATGTAGGCGACTGCTACTACAGTTAATTAACTGTAAATATAATAACAGTCACATTCACTATGCCGGCCTAGTTGGAAACGGCAACTTACAAGCTATACGAAACACGACTAAGTCAAGTCACTTCACTCGGGTGGTGGTACTACCCCGGATCGGCAGATCCTTCACATTCACAATTCTTTTTATACAACTTCTACGGTTATAGGCACTAGGCACCTAGGCAACCTAGCTTTCTTGAGGATGTCTCCGATTTGTTCGGCAAACACTCTTCTGGACCTGCTTTGTTTAACGTATCCATTCATATGAGATTTATAAATTATTTTCGTCAATCTACAAATTCCAAGTAAAAATTCCAACATAATGAGATAATCAAGTACGTACATTAATTTAATTAAGTATTTTCATTAAACTGAATCAGAAAATGCTGCGATGGTAATTTTATTGTGTTGTTTTTTATTCACGCCATGTTGTGTAATTAATAATCAGAAAAGTGGTCTATTTTCACACGTACCTATTGTTTTAATAGAATGTGGTTGAATTAGAATAATAAATCTAATTGAAATATTGCCGGCAACTCGTAAAAGTCGAGGTCAGATGTCGAGTCACAATAAAAAAATATATACATAGGAAAGATCAATCGACCATTAAATTCTCATGGGTTTCCAGAAGCAAAATACTTATTTACCATGAAATAGTTAATAAAAAAGATCCTGAATGAGTTGGCACAATTATTTGGAATAGCTTGATGAATTTATTCTTAACTAATTACCTAAGTAGTAAAATAGTTTTGACGACAGGCGTGGTGCATTTGTTTGCACACCAGTTTGGTACGCGTGAAGTCCCGCGGGTTTGATTCCCGGTCAGAGCAAACATTTGTTTTATAGCTTTTATTTTATAAGTTTAATTGTCACATCTCAATTCTGGAGACTTGCCACGATTCTGACCCAACTCTCTCGTTTCCCTCACATCCGCAATTATCTTCATACAAGCTCTATGGTTATGGGCGCTGCGATTCTCTTTTATTACTTAAACTATTTATGTAAAATCTAAATTTGTGAGCAATAAAGAAATATTATAATTTGTTAAATAATTAAGATAATACTAATATAAATTACGCTGATTGCTAGATTCAGTAAAAATTATCGAAATAAATATGCAGGAATTTGATTAATTGACGAAACTTTTGTTACATTGTGGCTCGCTTAGCTCGGTTAAATAGAGGAGACTTGCATCCACGATGTCGTCCTAGTTCAAGGTTGATCCGAAAAGCTGCTTCTCAGCGCCTCGAAACGCTTAAATGTGGTGGTAAACCCCGCATTGGCAGACTAGGAAAATGACCACCAACTTCTACATACAACTCCTAATTTTAAAAGGATCCTTGCAAAAAATAACCACGAATACTTCGGCATCTGCAAGGAATATCATTGTGGAATATCGTGGCATAGTGTGGTTAGGCGCATTAATTCGTTAGGCAGAAAGTCCCGGGTTCGATTTCCGGTCGAAGCAAATATTTGTTTCATAGCCTTTATTTGTAATATTTAATCTAATTATAAAAAAAGAAGTGAATAATTTTTCCGGGTCTGGTTATTAAGGAGTGGTGCCCAGTCTGCCGATCCGTGGTACTACCAGGTCTGTGAACTTACAAGTACAATATATAGACCGTGAAGTCTGTATACTGGTCGCGTTTCAGGATAAGCTTGTAAGTTGCCGGTTTCGACTAGGCCGGCATAGAGGATGTGATTACTACTAAGTTAATTGGCTGTAGTGACAGTTACCTCCATTTATGGGCTGCACTCCAGCTTAACATCAGACGGAGTGCTGTCATATGTCGAGTCACAAAAAAACTTTAATGCGCTGTACTGAAAAGTTATTTAAATTAATAGAGATATATGTTATTACAT
Source organism: Tinea trinotella (assembly GCA_905220615.1). NCBI lineage: Eukaryota > Metazoa > Arthropoda > Insecta > Lepidoptera > Tineidae > Tinea > Tinea trinotella. The sequence continues at coordinate 8,059,522 of HG992310.1, forward strand.
ATATCTCTATGATACTCGTATATGCAGAAGCGTAACGTGCCTTGGCAGGGCCCCGTATATAAATTTGTTTGGGGGCCCTTAGGAAGGGTAAAGAGCCCTCGATAATCGATGTAGGGTGTTGCCGAATTTTGAACGCACGCTTTACGCGGGAAAAATAAAATTGCTTGTTTTTACTTTTGTGATTTTTAAAATAAAAACAATTTATTTCGAAAATGACCCCGTACAATTGATACGGCTGATACGGCGGTAGCTACGCCCCTGGATATAATATGTAATAACATATATATCTATGTTTAAAATGAGTTACAATGATATTCCTTGCTCATGATATTGTCGTCATGACTTATTTTTAATATGATTATGCAAATACAGTATGGGTATAAAAGGAATTGCACGCTCAATATAAACTAAGTACACTTTAATACGCTAGCATAAATCATTCTGATGTATTGTCAATAGATGAGATCATACCCTGACCTTGCCTCTGCATCAACTTGACATCAACTATGATAATCAATTGCTAACGTTATTAAATTATTATCCGACGTGACCTTAGGAGACCTTGTTCGAGAAATTTCGACTTCGATTTATCGTAGAGTGAACAATACATGTTTCAGAGCTCATTATTAGATTATTTTTATTGTGGCTCAACATATGACAACACCTTATGTTAGGCTGGAGTGCGGTCTATGAATGGAATCGAAAACATTCAAGCTAATCCCGAAACGTAACTGTGTCGGTCACTTTACGATTTGTATATTTGAAAATAGTGGTATTACGACTCTTAAACATTTAGACCCGCCGCAAATAATTTTAAAAATCTTTGTTCCGACCGGGAATCGAACCAAGTCTTAAGTACGCATAGTGTGCTACGTGACTTTGTTCGAGAAATTTCGGCATCGATACATCGTAGATTGAACAATGCATGCATCAGAGTTTATAATTAGATATATTTTTCTGCTAGTGAAATGGAATTTTTGCTTTACAATATAATGTTCTGAGGTGACGTAATTTGAATTGTGTAATTTTTGTATCGTGTACAGATGTACCTACCTATTTTGTATTATGTTTTGGCTTATTTCAATTGTTGTCGCAGATTAGTGCGCACTAGATTTTTCAACCCAGTTTTCATTTACAAACATTTTAAAGTATATTTAAATATAATGTTATACTAAAGCCCTGTCTATCCAGATAAGAAATAGCAGAGCGTTATATTGTGCAGCTAGATAAAAGCCCTTAAACTATTATAAAATTCTCAATGGAGCACTACTTTTCACGATCCCTACACAACTCTCTTGCTTCCTTCAAAACCACAATGTCCCCGATTTGATCAAGAAACAATCTTATCCTTTCTAAATATCAATATTTAAAAATACATAATAAAATTATAAATTACAAGAATTCTAAAGTTATAATTTAATCAAACAAATTGTTACGCCCTTTTCCCCATAGGGATAGGTAGAGACAATGGAGCGCCACTTGCAACGATCCTGAAACAACTTCATTGCTTCCCTAACATCCACAATTATCATCATACAAGCTCTACTATTATGGTCACTAGGCAACCCAGCTTTCTTGAGGTTGTCGCCAATTCGGTAGGAAAAAACCCTCCTGAGTCTGCCATGTTTAACGCATCCATCCACATCAGATTTATAAATTCCTTTTGTCAATGTCATATATTACTTTAGCTATATTTCCAGAAATCTATTGTTATTTGAGGCATTCCATTGTTCTGTGATAAATACACATAAGACTAGTTGTACACGAAACTACAAAGATACTTACTTTGTTTAGTTTAAATACCTAACGCTTCTATGCGACTCAGTACGCGATGTAATGAAAAGGATTGTAATACAGGCAAAGCTGGTATCCGTCCGTCCGTGGACCAAAAACATCACTTTTAGGATAGAACTGTCGTCGGAAATATTACAATGGGATAAACTTATATTCGTATAGGACAGTAGGTCTAGTGGTTTACTAGTTATCGACAATCAAAGTTTAGTGTTGTTATTTGTGTAGAAATGGTCGGGCTGAAATCGTGCGTAGAAATTTTATAAATAAGTATTACCTACTAAATAAAATTAATAGTCCATAAAACTTGGTAACATCTTAAAGTCAATCAATTAACCAAATTGTCCGGTCTTTTTCCCACAGGAATAGGCAGAGACAATGGAGCGCCACTTGCCAAAGCCTAAGTTAAAATATTTTTATGTCCGTCTGTTAATTTTAAAGAAACGTTAACCTTTGCTTATCTCAAATACCACAATATAATGAGCATTTTAATTACAAAGGTATGCGGTCAAGTGACCGACAATTATTTGAAGTATTGTTCCTTTATCGTGAATAGATAATATTGTTTTCGTTACGTCCAAGTTTATTTGTTAAAAGATTAAAAGTGTTTCGCTCAGTATTATTTGTTCTTGTTATTAATGAGAACAAACGCAAAAAAATTAGACGCAATAAAATGTCAATCTTACCTTACTACTAAGGTACAATATTTGGCAATTTTGGCTGGCATAGTAATGGCAACTAAGGCAACTGTAATGTGAGATGGTTAAAGTCATTGGTGCTCTTGCATACTACTTACCATTAGGCAAGTCGATGTTAGATATCATGTCTTAAAAACTTTATTATCAATTAAATTGTCACGCCTTTTGAGATACATTTATGTTTAAAAATAAAGACAAAATTATAAAAAGCTATTTTAAGCTTTATTATAGACAATAAAACCTTCTGTAAATAATAAACAAGAGGTTTCTCGTATTTCTATTTGAAACTAAAACATAATATTTTAAGTCTCTATTCCGAAAAATATTTCTTTAAGATCTCGATACAGCTATCTCGTTACATTCGCATCCATAAATTCTCTCCACACAAGCATATACGGTGTATAGTTCTAAAACTGGTAGGCAGTGGTGCCGTCTGCAGACCCGGGGTACCACCACTTACAAGTGTACAGACCATGAAGTGATTTAGTCGCGTTTCAGGATCAGCTTATGGATGCGACAGCTACTTGCAGTTATTCAATTAAAGTAGTAGTCGCTTGCATTCTTAGACCGCACTCCAGCTTAAGATTAGGCGAGGTGCCATGGAGCCCCAATAAAAAACAACATATCTTTATTTTTTAGTATGCTCAGAATCGAAATTATTATTATTTTATTGATTAATAATTATCTTATTTTCAGCTCAACAACCTCATCACAACAGCACAGTGACAGCGGCAGACAGTTGGCTGAGCCCAGCCATTGGGACAGTTTGAACTCACCTCTCATCCAAGACGAGGGTGACGGCAAATCCCTTAAACTTCGCTTTGACGTCAGTCAATATACTCCTGAAGAGATCGTTGTGAAAACCGTCGACAACAAACTATTGGTAAGTTGTCTGTTACCCTTAAAATTAAAAATATCCAAGAACGTAAATGCTGGATGTAAATAGTAGCTGTAAGTTTAATAGGTTTTCAGTCAACGGAGCTTGCCAATGTTTTCGATTCTAACTAGGTCGGCATAGTGGTTATATAATTATGTTAGCAGTCGCCTCCTTTTATAGACTGCATGCATTCCAGATTAACATTAGGCGGGGCGCTGTTACATGTCAGGTCACAAAAACAAAATTTAAGGTAGGAGGAAAGAACCATTACAAGATGTAAAGAAAATAAGCATACCAGTCTATCCTTTTTGTCTTCTTCATATTGATATTAGAAATGTAAATTTAAAAAAAAAATATGCTGCTTACTATCGCATTTTTTGGTTCTGATTTCACAATTGTTTATCTTTTTAAATCAGAACCAAAATAAACGCGATAGTAAGCCGAATAAAATTTGTTTAATTTATTAATCAATGTTCGCGCAAAATCTAAGAAATTACTATTATAAATGTACGTAAGTCAGTATATTTTATAATAGATTGCTAAACTAATCGAGCGTTCAACTTTATATGACTTTGTTATCAGTTTTGCATAATATAATTTTAAGATGTTTCCAGACAAAATTTTTGTCACGCATTAATGAAGATAAATTATACATGAGATAATGAACTGTTTATTTATATAACATCTAAAAAACTTGGCTACAAAATCTTCAATCCAGGCATGATGCCAACCTCGTCACTTTTTATGCATTTATTGTCGTCGACGAACAATTTATTGCACGATTTCCTTTGATATTAAATAAATATTGTACAATATAACAGCTACATAAACTTGCGTTGTAAAATTACCTGTTACTGTTTCCTGTGATTATTCCACAGCAATCGACAGCGAAAGTGAGTAGAATATGCTGTAGTCTAAAATTATCGTTTTATGAGCGCATTGGCGTTACGACGTGGACTGCTGTACACTGGTTATAAAGTTGCCAATTTGGCGTAAATATAGACAATGTAACACGATACATTTCCATTGAATAAATATGTTCTGTTCGTTCATTTCACTATACTGAATGAATAGTGTTCTGTATAAATTAGTAGTGACTAATTTATAAAGTAATGACTAATAGTAGGCAATGACTGAATAGGAAAATTCACGTGTACTATACATTCATTGCAGCGCCGAGCTGTCCGAGTTATAGGACATCTCCTGACTTACCGAGGTCAGGCGAATCGGCAGCCGAACTAAAAGGTTCAGTGCGTCGTTTTTTCGTAGAACAATCGACAAGTGGAATGCTTTGCCAGCCCATGTGTACTTTCCATCCTAAAACTTTGGATCCTTCAAGCGATGCGATGTGAAGAAGCATCCTTGACCGGCATAATGGCTGCGACTGGGGCAGCCGTGAGCTGAGATGGTATTTTTAGTCATAGGTACTCTTGGACCTCCATCATGCAGGTCGAGATCAGATGTTGTGTCGCAATAAAAAAAGTTACACAGCGCCTATGTGCTCGCGTCCTAATTGAATAAACCATCTTTACATTGTGCGGTTTTTTTAACTGCTACGTCCACGTCGCAAATTGGTGTGTTAATATCACCTGCAATACTTGCAAGCATCCACTTTGCACTTGAGATCTTTGCAAATTAACGTGCCTCATTATAGACGTCGCGTTCGATCCCTGGTCTCAGTTTATACTATTATATTAATTACAAGTAGTACTAGCATTAGAATATGCCCAAATTATTAACAAAAATTTTAATTTCAATTTATGTTACGTTTCAGGTTCACGCAAAACACGAGGAGAAATCGGACACAAAATCTGTGTACAGAGAGTACAACCGTGAATTTTTGTTACCAAAGGGCACGAACCCTGAGGCTATCAAATCGTCATTGTCCCGTGACGGTGTGTTAACAGTGGAAGCCCCACTTCCCCAGCTGGCCATCACTGACAGGAACATACCAATCCAGAAGCACTGAGCCACAGAATTTGCGCATAGTAGTCAATCCGACCACTGCTATTCCACATTACTGTTAATTAATAAATTATTTTAATTTACGTTTTATTATGTTAAGGTTTATTTGGAGATGTTTATTATATACAAATATTATGTAGAGAATCTCATACAATACTAACGAAATATAAGTATTAGTGCAGTTTTGATATTATTTTTGCTATTTAAAATAAAACAGATGACATTAACTTAAACATAGACAGATTAAAACAGTTTGTTCGACGTTGCTTTTAAATTAAAACGCTTTTACTCTGTGATTGCCTTCAATCATATATTTAAGGTAGATACACAATTTAAAGGCGACCGTGGTGTAGTGGCAGTGCAATGGTTACGTAAACCGAGAGCACGGATTCAAAGCCAATTACCGGTACTAATGTATCTTTGATATATGTGCTTTGGTTGTCCTGTTTGCATTTGCGGCTACACAAATTCAAGTCCGAATTACTTTTGGACTTGCATTTGTTCTCAATCCAGAATGATGTATTCAATTCACTTACACAGTTAATATCAGTGTAAGTGAATTCTGACACGCGGACACATTTATGACATTATTTTGTATAGGACTGTGTATCTATTAAAAACATATGATCGATGGTGATTGCCTTCAACAACGCATTTCTTTTATTATTTGGTAAAATCTCCCACATTTGAGTTGGTTATGTTAACTTAGAATAGTAGGATGCACAATTGCATGAATTTTATTAAATAAGAATTAAATATAAAATTAATAGTACAATGTTTTGAGCTTTTAATTCAACAGATGTGTTCAAAATATTAGTTTAAATGATAGGCCTAAAATGTGTCTGAACTTCAAACCTCTTGCTTGTAGTTGCTTAAAAGTAACACACCTCATTTAGTCATGTATTTGTTAACAGCTTAAGTCGGGAAACACAGATTTTTACATTAACTGTAAACACTTGGTAAAATTTAGATGTCAATAAAACATAAAATGTAGTGTATTGTGTTTTTATTTTTATTCCTAAATCCTTATATTTAGTAAGATCATTAATGTATTTTTACATTTCTATACTAAGCTACTAAACGAGCTTGTAATCGTAACAAAGAAACTCACCTTGACTTCATTTCTCTGCACCTTTTCCTAGCAAACACCCAAATTATAATTTTATACTTATATCAAAAATAATTTAAAATGCTGTATGTCTTCCGATCCGGGGTGGTAACACCACCTACAGACCGTGATGCGACTAAGCGTTTCGGGATCAGCTTTTAAGTTGCCAATTATAACTAGGCCGGCATAGTGGTGCTATGCCGCTGCTACTTGCAATTATTTAACTGTAGTAACAGTCGCCGCACTCTAGATTTACACCAAGCGGGGTGCTAATGACCAAAATAAAAATCAAATATTACGCGATTTAAATTCATAATTAGAATAGATCGAAACGGACCTGATGCCCTTAATTATTTATATGTCAATGCTATAGTACGTATGTCCCGAATTGTAGAAATAATAAGGGTAGTTATGAAAACGTATTCTCATGGCCCTTGTAATGTCGACGTAAATAAAATAAGTCCCGCTTTAAGACCCGAAACTTCAATCTAAATTCCTGAATTAGTCGCAGTTCTGGTTAGTAACTTTATTTAACTTTAAGGGGGAATTTAAACTTTTGTCTAAATTCCTGTAAGTCAAAGTTTTGTCCATTTAATATTTTAATACCTATATTAATCTCAGTTTATCTATAATGTAAGAAGTGTAGGTTGTGACCCGGCAGCTTGGATGTGCGCTGGCATCCAAGCTGCGCAGTATAAGGATCAGCAGATTTGAAGAGGGCTGGTCAATAGCGGTGGAAGAAAGTCTGCGTATTTGTACAGTTGTGCATATAATTGATAATATTTTGAAATTTAGACACATTCGATAAACGAAAAGATAGTTACTTCGCAGCTTGAATGTCATCGCTCTTTTTTCTAGCAGGACCTACACACAAGCAACAAACAAAACAATATAAAATTACAACAATAGATGTATTGAAAGAGGATGTAGTGACAAGGATCGATAAAGGAATGCTTCGATGGTTTGGGCACATGGAAAGGATGAGTGAAAAAAGATTGACGATAAGAATTTATAAATCTCATGTCAATGGATGCGTTTGCCGACCAAATCGGCGACATCCTCAAGAAAGCTACGTTGCCTAGTGCCCATAACCATAGAGCTTGTATGAAGAAAATTGTGAATTAGAGGGAAGCGAGGGAGTTGTGTCGGGATCGTGGCAAGTGGCGCTCCATTGTCTCTGCTTATCCCTGTGGGAAAAAGGCGTGACAATTTGATTTCATTGAAAATTACAACAACACAAAAATACAATTGAACGCGCTATATTTATACAAGTGGTCACCAAGGACAGATTGGTTGCACAATTTGCAACGGATGTTACATTACTAAAATTCCAACACCTGTTTTTTGTTTCATCTAAATCATTCTAAATTCAAATTTGGAACGCTTCATTACCATTACTCTACTAAAACAAGTACAATAAGGCGACCGTGGTGTAGTGGTAGTGCAATGGTTACGCAAACCACTTGCCGGTACCAATGTGTCTTGATATATGTACTTTGGACACTTTGGTTGTCCTGTGATACAGGCACTTTAGTAGCTTAGAATAGAAATAGAAAAAATAGAAATAGAAAAAATTATATATAAATAAATCTATAATATATTTTTTTATTGATTTTTAGCATATGTTCAATGTGCTAAAAATCAACATATCGAATGATAGCACTATTAATGTATAATTTTGTAATGAAAATTGTATAGAAAATTAAGGCGAGCACCCAGATACTGCGACCGGGAAACGAACCTAATGTTTGTCGCTTGCTGCGCAATCGTTGGCAGACAAGTTGGTAATTTACACAGACTATGAAGTCACTTAGTCTTGTTTCGGCGTCGCCTTAAAAAATTCCAACTAGACCGGCACTTCAGAGGGATCAGGCGGCATGCTGTTTCGTCTTAGGTCTGTTGTTAAGAATATTCTCAATAAAGCAGGAGTCTGTAGTGCCGATTACTATAACAAGCCACGATAGTTTATATAGAGTGTGGTAGATATAAAGGAAGCATAGGCGTTGTGTCAGGATCGTGAAACGAATTTCATTAGATTTCAGATCGAATCGTAATGTAGGATAACCTGACCGATCGATTAAGTAATAGCTAATTGAGTATAATTTAGGAATGTTACAATGATATCTTGCTAATTGCCTACAAAGCAATACAAAAAACTATTCAGTTCAGCGCACTAGTCATTAATGTATGATAAACGTGTCTTCTATAGACCCAGCGAGCCATGGAGCTCTACTTGCAGTTATTTAATTATGCTAGAAGTCGCCTCCATTCATAGACCGCACCACTTTCATTTCGAGCTACTATTTAAAAAAAATAGCGGTTGATATTTTATTTATATTATTATTATTTATTTCTTTTAAACTTACCGTAAAATATTTTATCTTAAAATCAACATTAAAACGTCAAAATTATAAAACCCGGCCAAAGAAATTGGACTTAAGAGATAGAAAGAGCCTTAAAATAGCTACAAAATACAACGGTTTATCCTATTTTTACTTATGGCATTAAAATTAGTTAGAAAGGGATGAATATACATTTTTACATCCGTAATTTTGAAGGTTGTCCCTGGTTTTGATCATTTTTTTCTGCTGAAGGTAGGCAATGCTACGGAGCGAAACAAGGTTGTCAGTAGTGCACTTATCGCTAGTGATGTACAAGATCGACGTCAATATCGATAAATTTTAAATAAATCGTACACTAAAGTGTTAGTACAACGTATGAATTGTATTATTTTCCTATCATAAATAACATTTTTTGCGGTTTAGTATTTAAATTTGCATTCTACTAGATGCAAGGGAGCCTCCCTTGCATTTACTTACGTTACTAGACGCAGTTCTTAACGCAGAACACGGCTTCTACTCAATACATTATACATACACTATTTACGCACTTAGAGATAAAAAAAAGTAGGACATATCAACCCGTGTGAATTGACTACAGAGCCTAAAGTGAGGTTGGCAACCACACACGCGTGATGAGATGTTCTGAATTCTCCCGTGGTGCCTGTACATCTGTATGAATAGTTTTTGCCCTAATTTGCAGGACGAGAATGTTGCACTTTTTTTTTCATCATAATTAATAATGTATTCTTATCATATACATTAAAATATATATAAACATTAAGAACATAATACATAAAGCACATACAAACACACTATATGACTCGGTAAACTTCTCGGTAAAGATGGTACCTAAAATCATATCAACCTTTGATCTATAATCAATTGAGATCGATAATATTTAATATTATTAAACCGCAACGTGTACGGTTTAATGTTTGTTTGGTTATTAAATAAAAGGCGTTCGTTATTTAATTAAATTTAATTACTTTTACTAGATTTAGAGATGCAGTAAAAAATCAACACAAAAATTTATATATTTTTAGTTTATTTTCTTCTAAAGATTATGAATTTACAACCCACGAGCACGAACCGCAAACTTTACGAACATATTATTACAGATATATAATTCCATCTTTAGTTCAATTTTTTTAGTTCGGATTGTTGGTTTGGACCGTTTTCTTTCTGGGTTTTCTTGTTTTGAATCTGTGGCCTCTAAACAGGATAGTTCTCATTAGGCTACTGTAAGTACAAATTCAAATTCAAGCCAGTTTTTACTTAACGCATATTTTATATTTAACAGCTGTTAAATGTAAAATATCTCACCTTATTGTATGGATGAGCTACTTGAAAGTGAATAACTTTATCATTTGGTTCTGCATCTGGACCTGGTGCTTGAGGCTGCAATTTATTAATTTATATACTTTTACGACAATATTAGGTTAAAATGTCCGCTAGCGACCGCCATATTGGATTAACTGTATCTCATGGCGCATATTATGTACGGTACTGACATAGTTGTAGTCGTGTAATAATGTACCATCACAACCACCACCACCGAAACCACCACTTCGAACAAAATCTATCACCACCACTAAATTACCATCGCCATCGCCACTGCCACCAACAAAACTACCACCACCATCACCACTACCACCAACAAAACTACCACCACCAAAACTTCCATAACTAAAACTACCATTGCCACTACCACCAAAATCACTACTGCCACCACCACCGCTACAACCAACACCACCACCAAAACCACCATACCTAAATCTACCATCGCAACCACCACCAAAATCGCCACTGCCACCACCATCACCAAAACAAACACTACCACCACCACCACCACCAAAACCATCATTGCCACTACCAAAACCATCACCACCACCAAAATAAAATTGCCCCCAGCGTTACACAATGCATGCGTCACAGCATTAGATATTATCAATCAATCAAATTGTCACGCCTTTTTCCCACAGGGATAGGCAGAGATAATTAGATATTACTGCATGGCAATAAATGTTTTACACCAATAAATATAAAAATTATTTATTACCTCTACAACACTTTTAACGGGTAAATACAAAGTTGGTACAGCATCTGTTTTCAGTCTCCTCCATTTTATATTTTTAGTCGGAACAAATGAATCTGTGCAGAAATGTTTGGAACAAATATGGCTGTTTTTTTTACAGTCCAATTCGTTCTCCGAATAATCCGTGCCCACTCCTTTTTAAAATTTTCATCACAAGGAAATCTGAAATATATAGGAAACTTTATCGATATCGGTATCCATTTCCACATCCCTATGTTTTCCTTTATTTCTATAAAAAAAGTATCAAACAATAAAAGCTATATATTACTTTGTGTACAATCAAATTTATGACTTCGATTTAATTATTTTAGATTAAATACCACATTATTATGAATGGAAATATGTATAAAATATGAAACTTACCCATGAAAAGATAAAGCCGCATTATCGTTTTCTTTGCGGGATGTATGCGATTTGCATCCTTGCACTACACATGCCATTTTATATTATTATTTAAAGTAAATTAAATTAATAATGTTTTATAATTTTAGGCAAAAAAACAATATTTTTAATTTATTATAATATATTACTTGACAAATCGATCACAATTTGACATAATGACAATTGACATTAAAATACTTCAAAAAATAATGACGGAACGATTATACCGCTACACTTGCTACCACGTGACTTTTTACTTAGGCAGTATTAAATTACAACCAAATGGTTGTAATTGCAAAAAAGTAGCGCCAACCTTTAAAATAAAGGAATTGAAGTACAAGTAGATGTCTCTTTCAGTCACACGGGTATAAACATAATATAAATGAGACAAATATCAATGAATTAGTTCTTATTTTAGCATAGATTCTATCTTCTCCATATTCTTAGAACCCGGCTTATGAGTTTTGGCGGGCAACTGCAACTGACAGGACGCGCAATTTTGGATTATTTAAAAAGCTTGTGTTTTTCATAAATATTAATGTGTAATAATGGTGGAATTGTTATCCAGTAATAATTTTTAAGTTGATCAAGTATAAACAAGTAATTTAAAGTTGTGAAACGTGTTTCTTCATGTTCCCTCCAAGACTCCTTCTGAAGTTTTAGTAAAGGCTTTCCGCCGCTTTACTAAAACAATCATCATCAACCTCACTATCATCATCATCATTTGATGAATCACTCGCGTGGTTCATCTTTATCTTTACTTGACAATGTTTTAACATTGAACCATATATTTTTACTTCGACACTGGCAAGTTAAATACTAAAGCCATAAACAAGAAGAAAGAAAGAAAAACCCGGCTTATAATAATTATTGTAACATTTGAAAAAAAAATGCGTTTGGCAGCTTTCTGAATCCAGACTTCTCCGTCAACCGCTTGGCCAGGCGCTTAGCTGAAGGTCCCCGAAGGCCCATCATCTCGACCCCAAACGGCGCAAATTTGTAACCGGTACCAAATTTGAAATCGCCGCACTTCGCTCGCCTGGATATGAGATGTGTCTTATTCTGAATGAATGCTTTATTCCTTAGGAATGCGGGTGACATACAATGATAATCCGGAGATAATCTTTGCTTGCATACTAAACAGTTTTTTTCTTTAGAAAGGCTTTAATCCTAGATTAGAGTAATCCTTTATTTAATCCTAGATTACCATTGATCTTACTTGATTATGATCACACATATAAATCATACTTATTATTTCAAAGGACATCATTAATTTTGGGCTAATTTTCTACTACTTTTGTTATGTCTAATGATGAAAAAACAGGTAGTTTCGATACTTGTATTGATAAAACTAATAACAATTTTGCTTTTAATTGCTGTGCATTTCAGTTAATTGGAAAATAAGATGTGGATTTTGTATCGTCTTTCAATCACGAAGACACGCTGTGACACAGTTCTTCTGCTTTGAACTGTCATAATTATAGTTTGATCAACTTCACACCTAAACTATGCATTATCATTTTGCATCATATGCATTATCATTTTGTTTCTATGATGAAATGTAAAAAAATAATTCTGACGCGATCTGAACTCGACTTGCCTGATGGTAAGTAAAGGAAGTAGCCGACTAGTAAAAAAAGATTCAGTTTACGGTTGTTCCAGTCGCCGTCACTATGCCGGCCAAAAAATGAAACTCCAATAATATAGTATCAATCTTCTATTTCTTAATCATATTACTTATAATAAATCTGGAATGATAGACAAGTATTCCTATAGACACCGCAGTTACAATTTTAGCCATAGTACTGATAGAAGATTTGGATGGACTTCTTATAAGGTCTGCGGGAAGTGGATTGTTCTTGCTCATCTGAAACAAATAATTTCTTATAACAGCAAAGTTTCGAAGAATTTTGGTCCCCCAAGGTCAATGTAAAGTTTTTTGGACCAACCGTCAGTCAATCAATCAAATCAATCATAGCAGGGATAATGGAGCGCCACCTGCCACGATCCTGACATTACTCCCTCGCTTTCCTCACACCCACAATTCTCTTCATACATGCTCTATGGTTATGGGCACTAGGAAACCCAGCTTTCTTTTTATTTTTATTTAATTGTGACTCGACATATGACAGCACCCCGCTTAATGTTAAGCCGAAGTGTGGTCCATGAATGAATGTCACTGCTACTACAATTCAATAACTGTGAGTAGCAATCACATCTACTATGCCGGCCTAGATGGAACCGGCAACTTACAAGCTGATCCCGAAACGTGAGCAGATCACTTCACGGTCTGTATACTTGTAAGTGGTGGTACTACCCCGGATCGGCAGACTGGGTACCACTGCCTACCACTCTTTAAGTTTGTCTTCTTAAGGCTGTCTCTGATTTCGTCGGAAACATCATTCTGGGTCTGCCTCGTTAATGCATCCATTCACATCAGATTTATAAATTCCTTTCATAAATCTACTTTCACTTATCATTTCCATGTGCCCAAACCATCGAAGCATTCCTTTGTCAGTCAATGGTGTATAAATATTTGCTTAGGTAGAATATAAAGTGTGGGCAGTAGAGGTTAGCGTCGACACGTTAAAAAGGCTTTAGACCTACTTTCCGGTCGCTAAATTCTGGAATGTTCCTTTCACATTTCTGTCTGCCACGCAATGGACCCGGCACCAGCATGAATAATCCACAGATGCCAGATGCCTCGTTTCTCTCAACGTTAAGCTGGAAAGCGGTCCATGAATAGAGGCGACTCCAACTTAGTACACTAACTGAAAGTAGCAGTCACATCCAGTATGCCGGCCTAGTTGAAACCGCCAACTTTCAAAATGGATACTTAACGCGATTAAGTCACTTTTCGATCAGGAGATTGAGAGACGGAGAGGATGACTGATATGACAAACGCCTCCTAAAAAATATGAAATTTCTCTCCATCCTATATAGGTAAATAACCTTGAATCCTTCAAGCGAGGTGTAAAAAAGCACCTTTGACTGACATAGTGTCAATACTCGAGTCAGCTGTAAACTGAGACGGTTTTTTATATTGGCACACTTTTTTATATTGCGAGTCGACATAATTATGACAGCACCCCGCCTGATGTTAAACTGGAGTGAATAAAGGCGACCGCAACTACAGTTAAACAACTACCAGTGGCAGTCGCACCGACTATGTTGGCCTACTTGGAACCGGCAACTTACAAGCTGATAACGAAACGCGACTAAGTCACTTTACGTCTGTATACTTGTAAGCAGTGGTACTACTTCGGGTCAGTAGACTGGGCACCACTGCCTACCGTCATATCAGTTTTTGTGCGTCGCCTTTGCATACTGTCGCCTATACCACGGAGAATGTTCTGAGGAGTTCTTTAACCTTGTCCTTCCCTCCATCTTTTCACACCCGTAATACCCGCATAGGTCGGGGGAAGCATTCGCATTTTGTCGACGGAATCGGCAGTCGAACTAAAAGGTTTGGTTCGACAAGTGGAATGCTTTACCAGCCCATGTGTTCTCTCCATCCTATAACCTTGGATCCTTTAAGCGATGCGTGAAGAAGCACCTTTGGCCGGCATAGTGACGGCGACTGAGGCCACCGTAAAGACTTGGTTTTCACAGTCGTCAGCACTCTTGGACCTCCTTTTGCTTACCACCAGACGGGTCGAGTCACAATAATAAAATCGAGTCGAGAAAGAGGACAAACTTACCTTTGTAAAAATCTTTTTTATAACATTTAATTCTTTTCTTATATTTTTAATAGTATCTCTAATTTTAATCACTTGCTCTTTTAATTTAATGATGTTCGGCGAGTCTGGTGGTTCGAATTTCAATTGCTCAGCGCATGATTTATAACTACGACACGCGTATTGTAACGTCGCCTCTAATATGTAAATTTGTTGGAGATGACTACCTAATGTTGTTAGGCAATCTACAACACTGAAATTTAATAAAAAAAATATTATAAGGCATTGAAATAATAAAATAATTAAAAGGCGACCGTGGTGTAGTGGCAGTGCAATAGTTACGCAAACCGAGATCACTAGTTCGAGACCACCCACCTGCATCGGTACCAATGTATCTTTGATATATGTATTTTGGTTGACTTTATTCTATGATACAAGCACTTTAGTAGCTTAGTATAGAAATGTAAATAGAAAAATATCCGAAATTACTGTAACGGAATGCATTAACAATGCATAAAATGAAACGGTTTCCGCCATCTTACCTCTTTTAAAACATTATGTCACGGCTATGGCAGAGGTGCCAATATCAGCAAAGACTTAATAACTTATTATGGTTTTTGGTGCGTATTCGAGCAGAAGGCTGAGATGGTGCTCCTTTTCGGACACACACCATTCGGTTGGTAGATAGGAAATAGAGCAATGGACTGTATATTTGATGACACGCCACGTAAAACTATTGTTGACGCATTCATCCACCCTCGACGTCAGGCCGAGTTCCGTTCCTGGCCGGCAGAGAGCTTCGAAACCCGCTGGGTGAAGGTGAATGCTACAGAATGATAAAAGGAAGGGACTTACCGAGGATGGCACCCGTCGACACTTAACACTCTGCAGAGCGAACTGTTTGATACGCGGGATATGTTAGTTTTCACAATTGTTCATTATTGTTGCTGATTTGGCAACTACGCGAGGTACATTGAGTGCCGCGTGAACCTCCAAGATCGCGGCTTCCGGGTTTCTTTACAACACGGCGCGCGACGACGTTTTGTTTGTCTGAAGGCTACGCGATGATGACTTTTGGGACGTCACATTCGAATGACGACCGCTCTTGTTCACTGTTGAACGTGCACTTTTTGACTCTTCTTACTGGTCGATGCAAAAACGAGTTGCGGGTGCAGGACTAGTGATGGGAAATGGGTCAAGGTAATGTCGATTATTGGATAGGGATGTACCAAGCCGCAACATTTCCCCCCCTTTGAAACCAACGTGGGGTTTCACAAACGTCTACCAACCCGATGACCAAAACATCGGTCTCTAGGATACATACTCAGATAATGCATTCAAACCAATACAGAGTTAAGATAATTTTATGGACACTAGGATACGTGCCCTAAAATCGAGTTAAGATAAAACAATTAATTCATAGATGCTAGGATACAAGGTATGCACCTAAGAATATTCAAGATAAATAATCTATAGGTACTAGGATACAAGATGTGTACCTAAGATTGAGTTGATTACGCTAAGTACAAAGATATAAGATAATGAAGAATTCTAATTACGCTAGGTACATAGATATAGATTTAAAGGATTTTAATTACGCTAGGTACAAAAATATAAGATATTGAAGAATTTTAATTACGCTAAGTTAATGCTAGGATATAAGATAATTAACTATGGTATTAAATTAAATTAAAACTATGCTAAATAATGTTTAAGATTTAAGATCATTCGTTTAAAGGCAAAGGACGTACTTTGACCACAGGCCTAAGTAAGTTCCGGTTGTTAGTCGTAAAGTAACAACACGGATTAAGATATCGCGACCTGGATGAACCGATTTCGTTTACCTAATTTCCACTCCAAAGGTGGAAGATTCGATTTTGTTATGACGTCACCTACTTGTGGTTCCCGCCTTCGTGCGGTGAACCATTTAACCCTCTGTTTCAGGGTGTGTAATTAATCTCAGACATTTGAGATATAATACAATTGGTCGAACTGCTATTTTGCCAGTGACTCTTAAGATATATTTTAAATTAGTCGAACTGCTGTTTTGCCAGTGACGATTAAGAGATACGTTAGATTAGTCGAACTGCTGTTTTGCCAGTGATACTAACGTCTTTCTGACGAGTCTGAGGATAACACGCAGAGTGGTCGGGAGTTTAACGTCGCTTCAACCATAGTAAGTACGGTTATTCAGACGTTACGTCAGAAGATGGGTCCTTAAAACACGTTTTAGTACTCAAGGACCGCTAAGAAGATAAGTGATAAATTTATATTTTTTAAGTAAAGATAAAGTAGGTGAACGTTTTAAAACAGTTAAGATTCTATTTTGATTAAAAATATGTTAAATTAAATCTAATTTGAAGATAATTAGTTTAACTATAAATTATTTAAAAGGTTAATTAATAGCGTTTTTTTTTTTTTTTTTAAAGATAAATGTTTTTGTTAAACGATTTACTGCGCAGGCTAACTCATTAGTAATTGTAGTTACTGCATTATAAACACGAATTTGAGGCGTAAGTTTATAATTGTTAATAGATTGAAGCCACCAGGCAACACCGCGCTGGAGCCGAGTTACGGTAGAACAATAATTGAAAAATTGAATTATTACCGATTTAATATTGATTGATTGAGATATATAACAAGAAGATTTAAGTTCAGGCTCTGGGTCTTGACTACTATTGATCATAGAAGACGGCCAGTCTGATTGAGGTTTGCTCAGCCAACTTGAACCGTGCCACCATTGACGTAATACGGCAAGTTGTGAGCATTTTAAACCGCGACTACAGTGGTCGGCTGGGTTTTCTTTTGCAGACATATGTCTCCAGCATGAGGGAGATACAAGGTCGTTAATACGCACTACACGATGAGCTTCGAATGTCTTGAGTGTGTGCGGTTCGGTACGCAACCACGCAAGTACCGTACTGCTGTCCGTGAATGCTATAGTTTCGGATATATTTGTTTTATCGCTTAATAATTGTTGCATGTGATTTAAGACGCAGGCTAATAGCAGCGCACCACACAGCTCGAGTCGATTCACGGTGAGTACCTTTAAGGGTGCCACTTTTGATTTGGCAATAATTAATTTAGCTATAAGTATAGCGGGGGTGAGCCATCCTAAAGGGTCGTATATACGAGCTACACTTGATAGGATGCCACGCTTAGTGTTAACTATGTTTATTTTAGATGAGGTATAAATAAATTTATCGATTTGCGGATCCCACTTGATGCCTAATATTGTGATTTTACAATTTTCACTTTGATCAGTGAAAGTCTTCGGAGTGATACAATACTCTTCAGGTATGTCTGCTAGAAGTTCAGGGCAATTACTACTCCACTTTCGTAATTGAAACTGACCCTGACTTAGCAGCTTTATTAAATCTTGTTTTAGTTTCATTGCTTCAGCGATAGAGGGCGCTCCGGTCGTTATATCGTCGACACAGATTTCTTCTTTCAGGACTTCAGAAGCACGTGGATAGTTGGCACCTTCGTCTTGTACGAGTTGATGCAGGGTGCGTATCGCCAAGAAGGGCGAGCTACTTACGCCGTACGTGATGGTGTCTAACTCGTATTCCGTTACTGGATGTGTAGGTGTATCACGCCATAACACGTGTTGCCATGGACGATCGGATGCGCGTATTAAAATTTGTCTATACATTTTAGAAATATCGGCGGTGAATACAATGGGATGCAATCGAAATTTCGTTATAATATCCACTGTATCTACTTGTAGTTTTGGCCCTTTGTAAACGATGTCATTGAGCGACATGCTGTTTGAACTCCGAGCGCTGGCATCGAAAACAACCCGAAGTCGTGTAGTTTTACTTTCAGGTCGAATGACGCAATGATGAGGGATAAAATATTTTCCTAAAGATGCGTTTACGCAATGCATATGTTTTAATTCTTCATATTCTGACATAAATTTTGTATATTCTATTTTCAAATCCTGTTGATGAGATAAACGTTTTTCTAAGTTCTTTAATCGAGATAATGCTTGATTATAAGATTCTCCAAGCTCTGCTGCAGGCTTGAGGAGCATAGGTACGACATATCTGCCGTCCTTTTCGCGAGTTACATGTTCTTGATAAATGTGTTCACAGGCTTCATCTTCTGGAACTGTGATGTTCATGGATGGAGGTTCTTCAACTTCCCAGAAACGCTTGACCACCTGATCCAAGGTGCAGGTTGCAGCTAACAATGAAGATGTAGTCGATGGTGGACGACACGTTGAGTCGAGTCCGCCAGACAGAACCCATCCGAAGATGCTATGAAGCGCGACCGGGAGTCCACGTCCGGGCGCTATACGTTGACCGTCGTATATTTCGTGGAACAGCTCTGCACCCAATAATAGGTCGATACTCGATGGTTTGTCGAAGTCTTGATCGGCTAAAACTAGGTGGCTAAAATGCTCGCGAATTGAGGGAGATAATTCAGTTACAGGCATATTTGAAGTTATTTTATCAATCACAATTGGATTGATGTTAAAGATTTTATTATTATTATTTAGTGGAGAAATTGTAAATGACGTTTCGCCTTTTATATTCATTAAAGTGTTCTGTCCGAGTCCAGCTACAGTTATATTACAACGTCGTAATGATAAACCAAGTCGGTTAGCGCAAGCGGTCGTTAAAAAACAATCCTGCGCGCCGCTGTCAATTAGCGCTCGGGCTATAATAGTGTTTCCGCGCGGCGATCGAAGACGCAAGCGGCATGTGCCTAAAAGTATATGCGCTCGACCGTTGCCGAAGCATGCACTGGTGCCGGCGTGCGACACGGCGGCTGCGGGCGTAGCGGACGGGGCTCCGCCGCTGTCGGTTGAAGCGGAGTCCTCGTGTAAAAGAGCATGGTGGCGAAGGCCACAAGCACCACAATTGATATTTGATAAACATTGACTAACATTATGATTTGAACGCAAACAGTTCAGGCAAAGTCGCTTCGACTTAACTAAGTTAATTCTTTGTTGTGAATTGAAACTTAGAAAAGTGGGACACCTGTACAAACTGTGAGGTAAATCACAACAATAACATTTGAATTTAACATGACGAGATGAATTATTATTATTTTGAAGTAAAGTCGAATGTTTTGTGTTATTGTTGTTTGCACGGAAACTCTGATAATTATTTTTATTATTATTTTTAGTATTAAGTAATTGACGAGATGTACTAGGTTTAGAAAATATTAAACTATGATCACTTGTTTCTAAGATTTTGATATAATCTTGAAGAAACTTAAGTAGGTCATTAAATGTTGGCACTTTGTTTATGTTCTGAGATTCAAATCTCTTACGAGTATCATTATCGAGTGCGCGTGCACCTAAATAAAAAAGTATAAATTCACCTAATTGTTCAATGTTCAAAGCCTTAAGGGCGTTTACAGACTCATATAGCACTCCTGTTAATTTCAACAATTCATTAAAATTAGGTTGCTTGAGTGGGGGAAAAGTACATATTTTTTCTAAATAATTTGACGCTAAAATTCTATTGTTATGATATCTCTCAATTAAAATGTTTAAAACTATTTCATAATTTTCTGAAGTTATAGGTAAGCCTTTTGCAATACAAAGTGCAGACCCGGATAAGCAAGAAATTAAATAATGGAATTTTTCTATATTAGACAAAGAATTATTTTTATGTATTAAAGATAAAAAGGTATCATAAAAGGTATGCCAGTTTTCAATATTACTATCAAATTTAGGTAATTCCAATTTAGGCAATCTTGCACGAATTTGGTTCTTATTACTAGTAGGATAAGATTGATTATCGCATGGCAAATCTACAACTTGCGCGGGAGGTTTAAGTATTTCGGCGACACTGATCACGTGATAATACAAATCGTCAAAAGCTGATATATTTTGAAAGTTTATTTCTTTTTCAGGTTTCAATTGTAGTTTTAGTGAATTTATTTCTCTGTTTAATTGTAAGAATCTATCTTTTAAAGTTTCGATACATTTAAATCTACTATTGAATAACGGTAATTTTCTTTTATTAGTAGTTACTTCATTAGATAAATCATATAAGATTTGCATTTCGCTAAAGTTATAGTTCAACTCTGCAGTAAGAACTTTAATTTCATTTTCAATTGTTGTTCCTTCCGCCATTTTGATTACTCAAATTATAAAATGGCGTCTATGAACGAATGAATGAATGAACGAAAGAATGAATGAACATATAAATGAATGAACGAATGAATGAATGAATGAATTTGAATAGACAACCGAAATTATATTTTTACAACAAATTTATTTTAAAAGTGGGTAGGTAGGGAGATTTTAAATTTGTTATGATTTGTATTTTATATTGATTTGAATGCAATAAATCGAGTATGTAAACGTTATCAAAGATAGATAAATGCATCAACAATGTTTTGAATGATTTTAAGTTGTTTTGAGGTATGTAAAATAGGTATGTTTTTGGATATTTTTCGCTGGGAACAAAGATAAAAAGGTAATAAGGTATTTCGCTAGGAACAATTAAATATGGTTTTTCGCTTGGAACAAAGGTAAAATAAGGATATGACCAAAAAAGTGTTATTGGTCATCTGTTTTGAATGAAACAGAAATAATAGGATTCGTCATCCGGCTCGAAGGACCAGAAAAAAGGGGAATGGTGCGTATTCGAGCAGAAGGCTGAGATGGTGCTCCTTTTCGGACACACACCATTCGGTTGGTAGATAGGAAATAGAGCAATGGACTGTATATTTGATGACACGCCACGTAAAACTATTGTTGACGCATTCATCCACCCTCGACGTCAGGCCGAGTTCCGTTCCTGGCCGGCAGAGAGCTTCGAAACCCGCTGGGTGAAGGTGAATGCTACAGAATGATAAAAGGAAGGGACTTACCGAGGATGGCACCCGTCGACACTTAACACTCTGCAGAGCGAACTGTTTGATACGCGGGATATGTTAGTTTTCACAATTGTTCATTATTGTTGCTGATTTGGCAACTACGCGAGGTACACTGAGTGCCGCGTGAACCTCCAAGATCGCGGCTTCCGGGTTTCTTTACAACACGGCGCGCGACGACGTTTTGTTTGTCTGAAGGCTACGCGATGATGACTTTTGGGACGTCACATTCGAATGACGACCGCTCTTGTTCACTGTTGAACGTGCACTTTTTGACTCTTCTTACTGGTCGATGCAAAAACGAGTTGCGGGTGCAGGACTAGTGATGGGAAATGGGTCAAGGTAATGTCGATTATTGGATAGGGATGTACCAAGCCGCAACAGTTTTATTTAAAAAAAAACTTTAAAAACCTCAGTGAGTATTAATGGGCTTAAATTCACACAGCGAGCTATGGATTCCTCATTCCTCAATAAGAATAATACTCAAGGGATTATAAAATATTCAACATCATCATGTCAGCAATTATAGTAGAATGAATAGTAGTCTACTGCTGGACGAAGACCTTCTCCAGCGATCTCCACAGTGTCCTGCTAAAACCAGCCTTCATCAAGTGTGGCTTCTTGCTTACTTTAGCTGGTCGTCAAAATATATAAACTTAGAATATATTTATTCTAGGCTACCATGATCTAGTGATATTTAAATGGTCTCACAAACCAAGAACTCCCGGTTCATAACCACTTGCCGGTACCAATGTATTTTTTAAATATGTACTTTGGTCATCCTGTCTCTATAATTGTGATTAGTAGTACCACTTGCCGCGCCACTTTCCACGATCCTAACACAACTCCCTCGTTTTTCTCACATCCACAATTCTTTTATTACAAGCTCTATGATTATGGGCACTAGGCCACCCAGCTTTCTTGAAGATGTCTCCCATTTGGTCAGTAAACACTATCCTGCCTCGTTTAACGCATCTATCTACATCAGATATATCTGATATATCTGGGCTTCTATATGTAGTCTGGTATAGAAATTTAAAAAATAATTAAATAATATTTGAAAATATATACCTATAATTATCAGTTTTCCTAGCATATAAACCAGACACAGAATTCAACTTCCATTTTAATAGATGAAAATTTCTCAGTCCATTTTTCAATCTTTGCTTTTCATATGGCAGATCTATTCCTAACTCTTCCATGTCTTTTTCTTGGAGAAGAAGGAATGATTTCAGATCCATTTCAGCATCTATAAATATTCCTGTCAAATGTTCACAGTTCATGCCATAAAGGAGATGTGGTATTTCTGTTGCATATGTAGGCCTGGAATTCACACCAATTATAAAATTAATTTTAATGTGAGTTAATATCTTAATAATTCTTTGTATATTTTTTGAGAGTAGTTGGAGTCATTGGACGACGATTTTTGTAATATTTTATATTCAAATTAAATATTACTAAGGGTGACTGTGGTGTAGTGGTAGTGCAATGGTTCCGCACACTTTCGATTTCAGAACTGAAGAGTGAAAAGAGGCGACTGCCTACCTAACATCAGGCGCTATGTTTCGAGCCGCAATAAAAAAATATTTTCCTGCCCAAACAATCAGCTATTTTATTAGACTGAAGAAATAATGCACCAAACTTTTTAGTTCAACTGCCGACTCGGTCGACAGAATGCGACCCATAAAAAACTCACAAACTACGCGTTTACAATAGTATAGTTAAATAAAACACTTACTTCTTATCATCTTTAACACCTGGATAAAAATAATGCCAAGACAATACTTTATTTGAAGTCAGATGATTGGGAACCATCTCCTTCTCAACTTCCACCTCAATGTTTTCCCTAATTAACTCAATAACATCCTCGTATTCGTGAGAAGTTGCTATGTCCAATGCTGTACGATCATATTTATCAATCTCACCCAGCCGGGCACCATGCTCTATGAGCCTTTCCAATATGTCCACCCTGTTGTTATGGGCTGCCCAGAATACTGCCTGTAATATTAAGGAGGATTTATCATCATTAACGGCCGAAAGATGTCCACTGCTAAACATATTCCTCCCCCCTAAAACACCTTTCCGAACGACATGATGGCAGTTGCATCCACCAGTATTTTGTCAGCGGCTTAATACTCACCGTTAGGAGGAAGCTGCTGCCCATCCTCTGGTGAGTCTGGTCGAGTTAAAGGACATCCTGGGTCCATTTTTTATTTATTTATAACTTGCCGTACTATGGTGCATGCAGGCGGGCTAGTTAGCATTCTCTATACTGTGTTTTTTTCTTACTTAGCACAAAAAGTAAACAAACATGAAAATCACCATTTCCCATGCCCTTTATCCAAGAAAACTTTTTACAACTGTTTTATTCTACAGAATAAACATACACAATGTAACAAATGCACAGTCGACAGGCGAACTAAAAAGTTCGGTGCGTCTTTTCTTTGTAGAACAATTGACAGGTGGAATGCTTCGCCAGCCCATGTGTTCTCTCCATCCTATGACTATGACCTTGGAGCATCCTTCAAGCGATGCGTGAAAAAGCACCTTAGGCCGGCATAATGACGACCACTGAGGTAGCCGGGAAATAACTCGGTTTTTTTCAGTCGTCGTCACTCTTAGACCTCCTCTTGCTTATCATCAGGCGGGTTGAGATCAGATGTCGTGTCACAATAAAAAAAATGCACAAAAGTTATTAAAATCACACACATATATACATTATTTTTATCATAAACCATTTAAATGGAAATGGTAAATTCACAAATGACAAATGTTGTGCCCCAATAATAATAATAATAATAAAACCATTTCATAGATATTCATAGATATTTTTATATATTCGTATTGATTTGCGTCAGTAGAAATTGTTTTTTTTTCTATCGTTAATCTTAATCTTTCATTATGCCGAAATCATTATGACCACACTCAAGCAAGGTGCTGTCATATGTCGAGTCACAATAAAAATAAAGTCCAAGATGTGAGCAAAAGGAAGATTAATACAACTAATTCTTAAATTTCTATATGTACTATGCTACTAAAGGTGTTTGTATCATGTCATGTCTGACAGTCATGTATCAGAGTGGTGCTTAGTCTGCCGATCCAGAGTATCAGCTTGTAAGTTGCCAGTTCCAACTGGGCCGGCATAGTGGATCTGACTGCTATTTGCAATTATTTTACTGCAGTAGTTAGTCACCTCTATTCATGGACTCTACTCATTTGTGAAGTTACTTTATTTCATTAATCAATATTCGAGCAAAATCTAAGAAAATACTAAAAACAAATATTTACAGTCCACCCCTGCACATCTCTCATTTCAATATTGACATCTTCCTTCATGAATTTGTCCACAACAGAGACACGTCCACTAATAATAGCTCTCATAAGTGGTGTCTGCCCATACTTGTCACCAATATTAAGAAAAGCACCATCCTCTATTAGTAAGGTAACTATGTTCTCAATAGCTTCATCTGTTGCAGCGCTGTTCGAACAGGCTACCATTATGGGTGTTACAGAATCTGGAATTATAATCAATTAATCAGCGTCCTGTTTCTATGATACAAGCACTTTATTAGTAGCTTAGTATAGAAATGTAAACGCAATGCGAGGACGCGTTCGGAGGTCTGCAGTAACGAGAAGGGTCTCCTGGCCTTCCTGGAGGAGATCAGGTTGCTCCACTGAAGGAGAACCGTTGAAGAACACACAAAGAAACCGAAGAGGACTTCAAGTGCAGAAACAAGCCCGCACATAACTGTAATAGCTACACACAACACTAGTGCAGTTCCATTACATCTTCAAATGCAAGTGAGAGGCCCAATAAAAAAATTACGACTTAGTTGACATATTTGTAAAATTGCTCAAGTATGAAGCTGTTATGTCTGGAATAAAGCTATTTATCTTTACACACTTGTTATCATTACCTGAATGTAAGTTAGGATTGGCATTACTTTCCAAGAGTAGTTTGACAACTGTTTCTTGTCCATGAAAGCAAGCATGCATCAATGGCGTCCACCCACTATCCAATTTTGTGTCAACATTATTGTTAAGGTCTGAAAAATTTAATACATTGCATATTGATATTAACATTTAAAAAAATCTATAGTTTATTGTGATTTAAATAGTTTAATTTAGTATGTATTTGTAATCGTTTATATCTCAAGAAAGCTGGGTTGCCTAGTGCCCATAACCACAGAGCCTGTATCAAGAGAATTGTGGATGTGAAGGAAGCAAGGGAGCTGTGTAAGGATCATGGCAAGTGGCGCTCCATTTTCTCTGCCTATCCGTGTAGGAATAAGGCGTGACAATTTGATTGATTGATATATCTAATGTTTGTATTTATTTGAATGTTGTGCATATTTGTAACTGGTTGCATATTAGCAAAAGAACGCAAATATGCAACATATTTTAACATTGTAAAATATGTTAACTGTAAATATGCCTAATAAATAAATAACATAATCATTAATTTTTAAGTTTCAATTCTCACTGGAATAGGCAAAGACAAATAAGAGTCACTTTCCACAATCTAGGCACAACTTTCTTGCTTCCTTCATATCCACAATTATAATACTTAAAGAAATAATCACATAAAAATGATCAAAATATTTCTTTATTGTTACTGTGAATCTGATTCAACTGTGCCATGAACAGAGTTGGTTGTTTCAGTCATCAACACTCCTGGACCATAAGGCAAGTTGAGGTCAGTTGTTGAGTAACAGTAAAAAATATATATTAAATTCAATTTAGTAAAACCTTTATTGTAAAAAATATTTTTACATAATTTTTATTGGTTTTCGATTTACCTTCTGATATAATTCTCTTAACTTCGTAGACTTTATCATTAATAATAGCATCTTGTAAGTCTATCTCAACCTTCTTCCAGCTGTTAACTTCAAACGTTGGTTTATTATACTTCTTTACCTGAAAACAATTAAACATTAATGGTATCAATCAATCAAATTCTATTTAATAACTGCAAGTTCCGTCTGTACACTTGAAAGTGGTGGCACTACCAGGCAGGTTTTTTTTTTGTTGTTTTCTGTTTGCATGGGCATCTGTATTTTATACAATTATTCATTGAACTGTCTGGACTTTATTAGTCCTTTTTAAGTCATGTAAAAGAGGTAAGCCCATTGGTAGTGCCACCACTTTTAAATACCCAGAGTGAATATCTGCATAAAGAATAGAGCATGGTAGTGCCTACATACTACAAACAAACAAAATAAAGTAACAATAGTGCAATTATTATTACTCTTTTAAATTCCCGGTCAGAGTAATCAAATGGTAATAAAAAAAGTGGCGAATATTTGCTACGGGTCTGCCTATCCAGGGTAGCACCACCACTTACTTTCTGAAGTGACTTAGTCGCGTTTCAGGATTAACTTGTTGGTTTCAGTACCCTCTATTCATGGACCGCTCTCCAGCTTAACAAAAGGGCGGGGTGCTGTATATCAAATGAAAAATATTTATATTTGTTTAAATTACGTAAATTCATACTTACTGATTCATCGTAAAAGCCGAAGTCGTCACTATCAGTGTCAGAATCAGAGAAACCTGCTGGTCTAATATTAAATGACATCGTGAGAATATTATTTGAGCATTTTTTTATTACAGAACTCACAATAAACCTAAAATCTGCCGAACTCAGTAAATTAAAAATCCGACCGCTTTTTGCAGCTGTCAAACAAATTATCTGTTTCCATACAGAATTATGAGCCTTCTAAATATTAAAAAAAAACTCTTTAAATATTAAAACCTATACAAAATATAATAGAAAAGAAAATTAACATTATAGAATTATATGTTAATACATATCCAACATATATCTCTATGAGTACTATTGGAATATAGTTATAAATTATAAAATAATAAAGTTCTAAAACTGGCTCGGACGGTATAGACACTGACAGTGTTCGAAGTATTATTAGGTAATATAAATTTTTTGTTAAATATTTCTTTTGTTTGATCATCAATAAGCTAATAATTAGTACACTAATTTCTTTGTTTAAATTATTGGCTCATTTCTTATCAACTATTACAACTAAAAGCGAAACCACCTCTGACTGGGCGAAACTAAAAAAATGGTAATACAATATTTCAATTATTAAAATAATGATTCTAAAAGAATTTATTTTTACTATTTTTTTTGAAGAACTAAATAACCAAACCAATTTTTTCATAACAAATAATATCAATGTTCCTTGGATAATATTCCTTTCAAACGCGTTTTAGTAATGACGTATAACCCTACTAATTTGGAATTATCGATACTTTACGTTTAATTACAAGGAATCTTTTATATTTTTAAATAAGTTATATAATATCAATGAGCATTTATTTTTGACGGTAATTTGAATAATATTTTTTTCACTATTCTACTATTTTATTTCAGCTTTTAATTTAAAGCACTTTAAATTTTTATTTAATTTAATAGTGTACCCAGTTGTACCTGTCACACATGATTGAAAACTTTTGTAAGGCTGCAATATAAAATCACAATGCAAAATGTTCAAGTACGACACATTAATATTTATTTTACTTCAATGTTTTGTAACTTTAGTTTTGGTGAGTTTTCATTTTATTACCTTAACAATTATACATATTTGAAATTGATTGAATTAATTATTCAAATATAATGATTTACAAAACCATAACAAAAATAGTATAATTGGTTTCAATTTAATTTAGGTTATGATTACAATAACATTGATGATTTTAGAGCCAATCTTATGAGGATCGTAGATGCATATGTGTATGTCCAAGTCCTTCCGTAGTACTTAACAGAACAGCTAGCATTGACCGAAGGCCTTATATAGCAAATGTACCACCACATCTATGGTAATTTTTAAATAATAATTACAAGTTTATAAAAAAAACAGTACCTATCAAGATGAAAATTGTATAGTGTAAAATTTTTACATGTGCTCATCAGTCAACCTCAACTATGGATTGAATCCAGTGTCTATAAGTTGATAATTTATATAAAACTAGAATTGAAATATGCCAAAAATTAATAATGAAAATAGTATGCAAAATGAATTAGCCTTTGCCACTAACAAACCTGCCTACCTAGAATTAATGGTAAATAAATAACATCTCATGGAACCTATATTCGAACCTTTGAACAAAATGTGCAATGAAAAGTAGCCAAATTACTGTTAAATTCAGTCATCATAAACAATTTCACACTTTAGTTCCCACAGATATAAGTAGAAAAATGAAGCACCACTTTTCATGATCCTGACACAACACTTGTTATTCAGAACAATATTTAGAGCCAATACCACTAAAAATAAATTTAACAGCCTACAGTTTTTATCAATGTAATTTAGTTATGTAATTGTTTACTTTTTTAAATAATATAAAAAGTTTAATGTATTCAATTATTTCAGCAATTGTGATGGAGTTATTCTTCCTCATGTAGGTGAAGAGATAAAGGGTCAGGAGCAGGAGTTCTGTCCATTATGTGATTGTAAATATGAGAGCCGTAATACTACTGTTATTAAGGTATAACTTTCAAATAATTTTTAATATTATCTATGTAAATAAAGGTCTGAAAATACTAATTTGTAATTAAAATCTATGTAAAAGAAATTTAATTAATATACCTACTAACAATTTACCTATGTATGGCCAAATAATGAACATATTCCAATCAACCTAAAACTGCTTGAAGTCAGATGCTTCTTCTTCGTCTTTTAATTAATAGTGCCTGCGTTTGTATTGTTACAAAACAATATTACCTTGCTAATGTCAAATATGGTCCAAAATGCTGATAAAAAATCACATGATCATATCAACTGTCTGCTCGTCAGTGCCCTCTGAGAGCAGAGGGATACATGAAGCAGCGCCACACATCAGACTTTTACCCATCAGCCAACAAGAACCCCTTTAAGGAAAGTTATTTACTGATACCCAGGATTGATTGGCCCATCTGCTTTCCGTGTCACCAAAGTGATGTGGCAAGCAGACACACACCCCCAGGTATTGAGTCTCAATAATAAAAAAATACAGTAATAATACTGTCAATGGAGTGTGCCAAATTTTGTAAATAACATAGTATAAGTACACATTACTACTTTACAATACTACTTACATTGTCTCTGCCTATCCCTGTGGGAGGAAGGTGTGACAATTTGATTGATTGACACATTACTAATGATGGGTTTAGGAAATGGCTATTTTCTCTTTAGTTTCTGCTCCTGCTGTTCCTGCTCAGAAAAATGGCAATAAAAGTATTTTTTTATAATTTTTAGGTAGTTGTGATAATTGTACTATGGGTGCTAACTTTACTATTAATATACATGGGTTTCCTAGTATGTCTTGTACCATTAATAAGAAAAAAGAAACAAGTCATATATAAACCTATAAGTACTGAAGAGGTATGTATATGTATACAGTTCCTGCAATAAGTAATGTAACTCAGGTTTTCAAATGAGATAATCAAGTTGTTTCTGGGATCTTACAATATTTAGTTTGCTAGAGGAGAAAGATGAGCATTGACACCTCGAAAAGGCTTTCTGATGGCAAGTCCTGAACCCTGCCTATATTTTTGTTATGGGAGTTGAGCAAATGCTTTAAGACCTCATTTGCAAGGAAAATAATATTCAAAATTCAGATGCATTTCAGACTTGGCTTGAAAGATGTGTGTGATTTCAAACATTAATTTCATGTTTGGTATTATTATTTCTTTGGCCGGTATAGTGACTGCGACTGGAGCAGCCGTGAATTAACTCTGTTTTTTCAGTCGTCGTCACTCTTGGACCTCCTCTTGCTTATTATCAAGTGGGTCGAGATCAGATGTTGTGTCACAATAAAATAAAAAATATATATAATTATCATTCTTTAGTATAACATGAATGTAGCAGCAATTCTTATCTTAATAAATTAATCCTAAACCCAGATTATCAAAGAGTAATCTGGTTTTTTGATTTACAATAATTTTGTTATCTTTGTAATATATTTTATACACCTATATTTGTTTTTTTACTATGATATATACCTAGGATCATGGCAAGTGACGCTCCGTTGTCTCTGCCTATCCCCGTGGGAAAGAGGCGTGATAATTTGATTGATTGATTGACATATACCTAGTAAAAACAAATAGAAAATGGTGACATGGTTTGTTTTGGTCTGGAAAATGCTTCAGACAATTAATTAAATTGTCACACCTTAATTTCCACAAAGATATGCAGACTGTATTTTTTATTGAGTATAGTTTATAAATGACGAGTTTCTTGTGATTTGTTCTCATCATGTGCCCTTTCCAAAATCATGGCAGAGTCGCAATGCGCAAGAGCCGCAAAGCCTATGAGTAATAAATAAATAAAAAAACTACTTGGTTAATTATGCTTTTTCATAATGTTGTTTTAATTTCTTTCAGGTTCATGTCTTATTAAATGAACACAGTGAAGACGATATAATTTGAAAAGACTTAAATAGAGTTAATTTACATACTAGTATAGTATTTATTTATGTACTAACATAGTATTTAATGTCAGTATTTACTATAGTATTTACTATTTACTATGATTTCCACCGGAGATGTGCTTTGTAGCTACGATGCAATGATGCGAGAGCTAACCTACGAAACTATGTGACCGTTTCCACGGGTGCAAGCCTTGTAGCGGAGCGAGTAAAATGTGCTGCGAAATTGCGCCGCCGCAAGGTAGATGTGCGAAGTAAATGCGCGTATCGACAGGCGCAAAGAAATCCACATCGTATCGACATGCGCGAAGACATCCACATTCTCAGCACGCATCCAGAACTATGTTTGTTTTATATGAATAGATGCCTATTCATATAAAAATTCTTAGCTTAGTAAAACCAGTTCTACCAGTGCCGTGCCGTGTGCCAATGAATAAGATTGGTGGATATCAAACACATTCATAACAATATAGCATAGCACATCTTTAGTGGAAAATCAGCCATAAGCATCGGTAGGTAGGTATATGCGGGTTCGTTTTCTTGCAATTGAGCAGCAAAGGCTCTCCTTTTACTGCAGCCACTCGATGGCCACCAGGAAGGCCAGATGACCCGTCACGTTCTTGCAGACGTCTGGGAGGTTTTAACCTTAAATCTTAACATACTAGTCAGGCACAGTATTGTGATTGATGGAAACTTTAAAGAGTTTAATAAATGGTTACGTATTAATAGTGAAATATCCTATTTTAAATACATAGTTATACAATAATATTGGAATTATGGAAATGTTTATTTATTTATCTAAATCCTTTATTGCACCAAAATAAAAATAGGTACATAGGCGAGTTTAATGCCTATTAGGCATTTTCTAACAACTAACCTTTGGGATGATGAGAAATTATGTGCAGGGTGCAAATATACTACAAACTACAATTACATAAACTACATACAAGTATCACAAGTATATATATACACATATGTAGGTAAAAATATACATACACAATTATATTTATGTTTATTTTTACCTATTATGAATTGGACCTTGGTACGCAAAAACATAAAAATTAGTATCCATATTGGTAATTGTAATATACAGGTATTGGATTTTTATATTGTTATTAGTAACATTGTAATGTAAACCAATCAATCAATCAATCAAATTGTCACGCCTTTTTCCCACAGTGATAGGCAGAGACAATGGAGCGCCACTTATCACGATGTAATCCAACTTTATAATTTTTAAAGTTTATTTAAGTCGATAGTTCAACTATTGCTCTGTGATTATAAAAAAGTATGCTTACTTTAGATTATTATAAAGAAAATTGTAACTATTTAAAATATATTTTGCTAAAATTTTTGAAATGATGTAATAAATTCTGATTTCATACTATATTGTGTTTTTTTTTGTGGCACGACATATGACAGCATCCCGATGTTAAACTGGAGTGCGGTCTATGAATAGAGGCTACTGTTACTACAGTTGAATACCTGCAAGTAGCTGATCCCGAAACGAGAAAAAGTTACTTCACACCCAGTGTACTTGTAAAAGGTGGTACCGGATCGGCAGACTGGATACCACTGCCTAAAACTCTTAGATATTCAAACCTGGAGCATTTTTTACTATTAAGAAATATTCATAATAAATGAATTATAATAAGTGAATAAATATTACAAATAAAAGCTATGAAACGAATCCTTGTTCCGACCGGGAATCAAACCCGGGACTTTACGCGTCACGCTTGTCTTCTAAAGTAAGTTTTATATAATATAAATATATTTTATTAGTATAACTTCAGCTTCAAAGAGAATATTATCTTCGGCAGTTGTTAAAGCGCTGGAACCTTGTCATAGTAATCGTCTATTCGGCAGACTGGGTACTACTGCTTACCACTCTTTGACAAAAAGAACCGGAACAAATATCTACCTCTTTATTTTATTAACAAATATGTGTAAATTTAATAAAATTAATAAATGATTCAAACAAATTTTATGCGGCTTACTATCGCGTTTATTTTAGTTTTGATTTTACAATTTAATTTTATAAACGCGATTAAGCCGCATAAAATTTGTTTAATTCATTAATCAATGTTCGCGCAAAATCTAAGAAAATTAATAAATGTTGCAAATAAAAGCTATGAAACAAATATTTACTCCAACCGAGAATTGAACCCAAGACTTTCGCATTACTTTCAGGTATTATTATAAACGATTCATCCAAAACTACATCTCCTAAGCGTCAATTCTTTGCGTATTTGATATAGGTATTACAAATGCGAGAATATGGAAAAAACAGAGTTTGCTGACCAGATCAGAGCAGATTTCTCCTGCTGGTATTACTGTCTTTACATATTCTTGATAATTGGGTCATCGCTGCTTCCTTCATA
Source organism: Tinea trinotella (assembly GCA_905220615.1). Taxonomy (NCBI): domain Eukaryota; kingdom Metazoa; phylum Arthropoda; class Insecta; order Lepidoptera; family Tineidae; genus Tinea; species Tinea trinotella. Next base: position 8,093,100 of record HG992310.1, read on the forward strand.
CCTTCTCGGTGTCGTATTTATGGTTCCCGCGTAAGTATAATTATATTATGTAAAATTAATAATTATATCTTGTCTATATATATATTTAATAATTTCTATACTAAGCTACTAAAAATGCTTTTATTATAGAAACAGAACGATAAAAATACATATAAAGATATATTGGTACCGGTAAGTGGTTTCAAACCAGGGACTGTTGGTTTGCGTGACCATTGCACTACCACTACATAACGGTCGCCTTAATTTACACCAGAATTAAAACCCAACACAATATTGCGAAGTGCAAAAAGTAGTTACCTACATACGTAATTAAAAAGATAATAACCGCGAGTCCTAAAAAGCTTTTTTATTAATTAAAAGCTACAAGGTGCTGGTCAGTACGTAGCAAGCGAATCCACCGTCGTCAACATCCGTTGCGGACTCTCAACGGTAATTAAAGAGGAGCATTAATTCGAGTAGCCCATTACGGAAAAAGGCAATTTCATTTTCTTAATGAATTAAGGTTTAATGTTGAAAAGAAATTGCGTTAATTTAAAGTTTTTAATTTTGGCTTTATTGTTTTTCTTGTAGGATTATGTAACCTTACAACGTTTTCAACGTAATTAATTATTTCACCCACACAGTTTAATTATTATTTAAATGGAGAAACTATGGCATAATTATGCTCAAATTTGTACATCAATTTGAATTCTACTTAAAAATGTCGAATCTACAAAGAAAGAGACTAGTTAAAAAGTCTATAGACTCTTAGAAGAGTCCCCTTAAGCTTGAAGTCATTCTCTCTGTTGGAAGGTAGGTAAGGATAATAGGCAACAGTTCCAATTAGGCGTCGAGGGCGTTTGTTAACATTTAATTAACGTCAGGGGTCCATTGTGTCGGCTCGAGCTTGCAGGGTCCCTCTGCTTCGTCTTCTGCGTCTTGACAAACTCACCACTTGCGACTAATTCAGAAATTGCCACACGACAGACATTTAGATATTGTTTGAAGTACATCGCTTGCTTAGATACGGAATTCGCACAGAGCAATGCTTTATTTCCAGCGATGTATGCACAGCATTCGCCTATTGTTACCAAGACAAAGAACTTTTTGTCTGTAGGAGTTAATGGAGTTCAAAGGATCTCTGGCACAGGTGTTGCTTGCTAATGATGACCCCTCCGGCGTGGTGCAGCTAAGTGTCCTTGCAACGAGGTGTAGAATCGTGTTCGTTACATTAATAACTTACGTAGTTTAGCTGCGTTATCAAAATTAATTAGGATAAAATATTTGATGACAGAGTAGTGCTGAGAATTTATCGTTTCAAGGAGTTACACTTAAGTAAATTACTTTGGTGAACATAGCGAGTTAAATTTTGATAAATGTCCTTTGGTCGATGGATCTCATAATGTGCTAAACGAAAACCCCAAAAATGTTTTCGGTTGTTACATAAAGATTTTCCTCAAACTTGTATAGTAAGTAGAAGATTTGATTTATCGCAGTGGGCTGGCCAAGGCGCGCTGACCGCCGGCGAGCTTGGCCCGGACGCGTTATTAAACTTTTCCCCATATTAAACATTCCGGAGACGAATACATTTTATTGTTGCCTCGGACCGACGTCAGAGGCCCCTACAAAGCGAAACTCAAAGACGGCAATTGCGAAATAAATTGAAAGCAATTTGATATTGCGTTGTAAGTAATAGCCGTCAGAACCTTGTAGCTCTGTGAAAGACATTTTGGGATACCATTTGTATTTGGATTTAGAATGCTTGCAACGGATCATTACATTGCGGTTCGGTCCTATTACTAAAAATGCCGAAAAAAAACGCTATAACTTTGTAGAACCATTGAAGTCGAAACTCTTTAAAATTGTGTCCTTAAAACAACCTTATAACAAATTTCAAATATAATAATACAAAACTTAAACAATAATCGAATGTAAAATACAATAACACACTTGTATAAGTAGGTCTAATACTAAATTATCAAAATACAATTCAAGAGCTATGTAGAGGAGTATTAGAGGCTGGCAACATATCCAATTAGGCGCTGGCTTTGTTAACTTTTAATTAACAGCGTTGTATTCGCCGTGTTGTTTCCAAGAGATACCATGTCAAGTCCTACAATGCCTTGTTTAAATGGTTCGCCAGTTTAATTACCTGTATATCTTTATATATTACTCTTTTATATATAAATTTCATCTTTATTACTTTACATGACAAACCATAAAATTCTCATTGCATATTACTTTTTACAATGTCACTATTAGTGCAACGTCACGCACGATATTGCAGTACTAAGCAGGAATAAGCGCCTTTATGAAAGCATTGCTACAAATCTCATTCGTTTCTTCACTTTCATTAAGATCGGTAAATTTTTATTAAATGTGATCAGTTATATAACCTATGAATGGCTACAGTAAAAATATTGATAAGTCCTAATCTTATAAAGAAACCTTTTTATCTGAAAGGAAAACAAGTGTAATAGAAGATCGGTGATCCGAAGTGAAGGCGGGCGGGCGGAGTGGTCCCGAGATGCGATCATATTAATTCCTCCCTTAATTGTTTTTTCGTCGTCGTCCATCTCCGCGGCAGCATCTTCATCAGCCTTCGGTCTAATCCGAAATCTCATTTCCGACGAATAATTGTTGGAAATAGAGCGCGCTTCCCTCGCGTTACTGTCGGTGGCTGTGGAAAAATCCATTGCGTTTGTATTATAAGACTTTGAGATTGAATACGCGTGAAATTAAGTCTTGTTGCTCGTTTTACGGTTATTACAATTTTAATTACAACACATAACAACTATAACAGACTGTCTCATACATAGTATGAGCAATAAAAATATGAAGGAAGTAATTTAATTATCCTATGTATAACAAAGTAATTGAATCACCACTCGCAATGAATGCCCTCCGTTCTTAAGACCACAATTTTGAAATATTAAAGCTAATAAAATGAAATGAATTCAAGAGCAATATCGTACAAAGTCTCTAGATAAGAGTTACGAGGTAGACTTATGGATTTCATTCGGCAAAGGAGAGCTAATGCTAGCAGACAATCACATAAGTGGATCAAATAGCTGTAGTCCATTTGGATAATGAACCAGTTAGATACTTGTGTTGCTTAAGAGAAGAGGAATCTTTTCATTACATTATCGATAAGATGTTGTCGTCATACATTATATAAATGTTTTGCGAAGTATATTAAAGTCCTTTCGACTTTATTAGCTACAAATCAATACCAATCGTAACCGTATTCATTCGATTGAAAGTTCTAACATTATTAGATCAATGATTGTATAACCTATACTTTGAGAACATTTATAAGATTTTAAACTATCCTTTTGTTTCATTTACTACAAATAAGATTTCCCCGACCTCGACGGACTAATGGACAGCTACCCAGAAGGACTGTAAACTCTCGTTCATATTGACTAGCTTGACATAGGTAATGAGTTGAAAGCAGATGCTTGTTGGGCACTCAGAGCTACACGGTTGAATACCTATCCCCTACGTTGTACGGGCAAATACAATACGAGTTTCTCCCTATATCACGAATACTGGGACATGTCGAATAAAAAGCTTTTTGCTATATAAAATCTTTATACTTATATTATTAGAATTTGGACGTGTATTATGTTTTAACATCTGATTTGTTAAATACGTGACCTTAACAAAAAAATATTATGTTAATATAAAATTATAAAGACATATAAGTCAGAATGAGATCCTTATGCCTAATTCTTTTAACTATTGCTTCTACTTTTCTACTTTATTTTTCGTTTCGAAGCAAACGAATAATAAAGTTTTTTTTTCTCCTTTTAAAACAATTTTTGTACATAGTAACTAAAGGCATACAATAAGTACTTATCTTCATGTTTTGTTAATTATTAAAGAATGTCAGTAATAATGAATGATTATTCTTATTTATTTTTGTAACGTTTAATGTAATCATCAATCAACATTTTTCTAAGAATAACCCCTTTAGACGATTCTCTATGCTAGGAGATACTTTATTAAAAGATCGTAAGTTGTATGCCAGACATAAATTCATTAGTATTCCATTCCGAAATGTATGTGTGGTTGTTGGCATGTTCTCTAACGCAATAGCCCGCGTTTCCTTGATCCAGTCCATTTCGGCGAGATCCATTACCTAGAGGGCAAGAAGCAATCTCATTGAATGACCGCCACCCCTTCCCGCCCACGCCTCACCCCACTCGGACCTGACTTCTCTGATCCACGCCAATCGGTAAATATGCGTGTTAAATATGTATGCGCTCTAAGATGCTCGTAAGTGTATTAGATTCTGCTTGCTTTTTCATTCTGTCAAGTACGTATGTCGGCAGAAAGTCGCTCTGTATCAATTTGTCAATAAGCGTACGATTACTTATATTAGTTTATTTTTGTGGCAAACACTCAATACGCTTATAATGAAAATTGTTACTTATGACCTTGTTTACGTCTGTGATTTATTAAAAGAGCATGAATTAGCTTTATTAGACAATTTGAATTTTATTAAGATCGATTGTTTGAAATTAAATTTTGTTGTAAATCGTAGTAAACTAATAGCTTTTTAGTAGTAAGGCCTCGAAGCCATTTTGTACTTCGTAGAATACTGACTGCCTGTAAGTTGATATATGTACAATTTGATATGTGTGAACCAATATATACATATATAAATTTTACAAATGAAAGCTATAAAACAAATATTTGCTCCGACTGAAAATCAAACCCAGGACTTTCCGCGTAACGGACTGGTGTGCGAACCAATACGCCCCGCCTGTCATCAAAATAATAACTACACATTTAAAATAGAAGGCGAAACTAAAACTAAGTTTGAATTCTGAATAATGAATTACCACTTACCCAAACGAAGTTTATTCAAAAGGGCTCCATTTGCAGACAATGCGAGTGTCGTTAAAGGCTTAACTCATAACTTATCTGCGAACCAATGAAAACTTGTAATGCACTTCGCAAGAACTGACTAGACTTTTCCATTAGGAGCAATTATAAGCTATAACAACGGGCATCCCTTGCTTTCACCACTTTGGTCCTCATCGGCGAAGAAGCTGTTAGGGATAATGTTGTAAGTGGTTATAATGCAGCTCTCTACTGCAGAGTCGTACGCGTATAGTCTATGCTTTTACAATATTGAAATACATTAGATAATGGATTAGCTACATAAGTATTTACAGTTCTATGAGCATTATATATTTTTTTATTATACATTCTATACTAAGCTACTAAAGTGCTTATATAAAAGAAACAAGACAACCAAAGTACATATATCAAAGATACATTGGTACCGGTGAGTGGTTCGAACACGAGCTTGCGTAACCATTGCACTGCTATTACACCATGGTCGCCTTTTGTAATAGATATTTGTTGTTTTTCATTGTGGCTCGACATATGACAGCACCCCGCTTTATATTAAGCTGGATTGCAGTTCATGAATGGAGTCACATCCAGTTGCCTGGTTGCTAGATAATATTATTATATTAAATTATTATGAAATGCACTATTTGAATTTTGGTATATGATTATGAAGCGAATTGTGGATGTGAACGAATCGATAATGTTATGTCAGGATACTGGAAAGTGGTGGTCCATTGTCTCCATTGTCTCTGCCTATCTCTGTAAAAATTAAGGCGCCTTAATTAATTTGATTAATAAATAAAAAAATTACCATAACAAAAGACAATTTTGGATATAAAGAAAGTGAGAGAGTTATGTCAAAATCGCCTAAAATTGCCATTGTCTCTGCCCAGGGGCGTATCTGTCGTATCAATTATGCGGGGCCCCAGGTCTAGGGGCCCCCAACGTGCGTAAGCAAAAATTAATAAAAAACATTTGTTTATCTTTTGGGAGAAATCTACCCTTTCTAAGGGCTCCTAAACAATTTTTTATACGGGGCCCCGCCAAGGCACGCTACAATTCTGTCTCTGCCTCTTTTGTGTAAATTTAGGCGCTACAATTAGATTTATAGATAAATAAAATGTATGCTAAAAAAGTACCTATAACGATAAATAATTTTTCCTATGACGTCAACAAGTGTAATGGAAAGAGAAAGAGTACAATATTCTTTGTATATTAATATGTGAGTATATTATTTTTAAGAGCATTATGAACATAATAGGCAAAGCGGGGGTGGTTAGGTGTTACGTCCATTGTCCACTATCCAGAGCACTTAGAGTGAACGCTTATGACAGGACACATCAGATAGCACTAATGAACTAATGGCGGATCAAACCTCCCGTATACCCGCCTCCTGGCCTCCACACCTCCCCCCAATGCGTCCCGATATAGAGAGAGCTCTCTCGGTTAATGGAGCATCGCTGATGGCGCGTCACTGTGTATTTGACTAGGCAGTCTTCACATTGGCACTTACCCAATGCTATTATGCTTACTCTAAATATGACCGATGGAACATTTTAATGGCAAATACTTGTACTAAGTCGCTCTCACGATTTATTTTGCAAAATATAATATAAACATTGTTGAAGATTATTGTGTGTACATAGGAATTTATATGTTTAAAAAAAAGTGTGGTTTCGTTGGTTTACACCTCAGTCCGTTACACGTAACTCCCGAGTTGGATTCCTAGTCGGAGCAGATTTATTTTATTGTCTTCAAGAAAGCTGGGGTCCCTAGTGCGCATAACCGTGGCTTTGTATGAAGAAAATTGTGGATGTGAGGAAAGCGAGGGAGTTGTGTCAGGAGCGTGGCAAGTGGTGCTCTATTGTCTCTGCCGACCCCTGTGGGAAAAGGGGGTAGATTGACCACGTGACCACTAGATTGATTGATTATTTATAACGTTAATTAATTAGATTGTGTATTAAAAAATATGTGTTAATTAAAAAGAGGTATATTTGCTGTTCGGAGTGTGGTTGTTTAAGGGAGGCAGGTAGACAGTTGGTGGTTATTTGTCCAGCCTGAAGATCGCCGCTTTCAATTGGGCCGGCATAGTGAATGGGAGTGATATTTTCAGCTATTTTACTGCAGTAGCAGTCGCTTTCATTCATGGACCTTAGGCTTAACATCAGGTGGGGTACTACCATAAAGACGTCGAGAAAAAAGAAGTATATTAAAAATAAGTAGTATTTAATTAGTCGATATTACCTAAGTGAGCCCCTGGGGTGGTCATTACTTATACCTTCGTAAACTGGCGGCCAACAACATTGTAGGAAATTGCACCTTAATGTGGATGCCTTACAGCAATAAAAATGCAGTAACAAACTACATTTACTTAATTGAAATTAGAGTTACTTTTTAGAGGTCTTTAAAGTTATTTTACTGATATTGTTTCAAACGAAAATCGAGTTAAAATAATAAAACTTTATCTTAACAAAATTGGATTACAATGTGTAAGACAGCGATTCCACACTGTGTCGTGAGGAACTAGGGTACGAAAATACTTAGTTTAGCCTTTTTTAGCAGTCGGCACACTTGGTCCTCTTATAGTAGACCAATCAATTTTATTTATTATTTATCTGGAATAAACAAATGTATTGATAATAAGGCAACCGTGGTGTAGTGGCAGTGCAATGGCTACGTAAGCCGAATGACACGGATTCGGAACTACTCACCGGTACCAATGTATCTTTGATATATGTACTTTGGTTGTCCTGTTCCTATAATACAAGCACTTTAGTAGCTTAGTATAGAAATGTATATTAAAAACAAAAAATCACTGGGCTATTGTGGATGTGAAGGAAGTGAGGATGTCAGGATCGTGGCAAGACGCACTCCATTGTCTTCGCCTATCCCTGTGGGAAAAAGGCGTGACAATTGATTGATTAATTGATGTTAAGGGAAATTTATTATTTATCTCTTTTTCAAGTTTTAGTTTTCTATTTAGTTATTACATAGTTATATTACATATCGATAGATATTTAATAACTTAAATGAATACATAAAAATGAATTTGAAATATAAATTTTTAAATAGATGTAATATGTTTTAATGGAAATTATTTTACCAAAAAAAATATATCTTTATTTGCGAGTGTAAATAAAAGACTCTTTCTTAATGCTCTGTGGCACACATTGGAAAGACTCAAACAGGAAAAAATGTGAGAGGTTTTTAGACTCCTGTCCAGTGTTGAGTGGGTCCACAAATGTCGCTAAAAGGCAGGCCGTCATTGTTTATCCGGTTGGCATTAGGCGGGTAACCGGACACGCGCGCCCTGAGTGCGCTACAAGTATCCGCTTTCAACTCATTACTGTTCGGACGTGGTGCGTGGGTCGGCCGTCACCCGCCTCACACTAGCCCTCACTAGGGCCCTCTTGTTTACTCTATAATCTTCTTATACTGTTTCGATATCGGTTTAAGGGAAAGTTAAGATATTGAATGTATCCGTTCAAATAACAATTCAATTATTTTAGGTGGATTTTCCACGCACGCTAATTTATGAATATAATAACATTATTTCATTTCTTTTAATTAACACAATTTCTTTCAATCAATCAATCAATCAAATTGTCACGCCTTTTCCCATAGGGATAGGCAAAGACAATAAATCACCACTTGCCACGTTCCTGACACAACTTCCTCGCTTCCTTGATGTCCACAATTCTCTTCATACACGCACAAGGCAATTTCTTAATTGTGACATAATATTTCAATGCTGGTGTTATTATCCACTGTATGAGTTAGTAATAAAATTTGGATAGAGAAAATTACGTAGGTCAATAACTCGTCGCTTGGGGTTCGATCCCCAGTCGCAATTGCCCGAGGTACAGGTGTAAGCTTTTCTATTCAACTTATATTTCTAATTTATACAGTGACTCAAAAAAAATAGTAACGATAATTCAGACAACTTTCAAGCTGATTCTGTAACGCGACTGAGTCACTGCACGGTCTGTACGCTTGAAATTACTACTTAAATCAAGTTCTCTGTAATACAGTAAAAAAACAAACAGTAGTCTGTAAGAAATAAATTGTGATGAGGTATACCATCTAAAAGTTGTGATTGCAGAGAATAAAGTGACACAAATGTCTTAATCAACGGGCGATATGGGAGAGTTACCGTTGTAGGAGCTGTCCGTTATGGGTAATTTCTATATAAAAGTAGCGACAAAGGCTAGAAACTCTATTTGTGCGAATATACGCCGCAATAACAGTTTGGACAAATTGTGTCTGTCCGTCGGGATCAAGCAGTCCACGAGAAAATTGGATTCAGATGTTTAATAGCCGACCTAGACGCTGATGTTAATCTTTTAATAGAATATTTTGGAAGCTGTCGTATATGTTCATCTAACGAAAATATTTGTCTTAATCTCAATCTCATTGTACTCACGAACGAATTATATTATTTGCTTTCGCAATACGTGATGAATTGAAGATTATAAAAGGCTTTTCTTTTTTGACGATATTGATATTTGATACTAAACATATAGATGAAAAAAGTGATTTTAACGTTTTGGGTTTATCCCGTAAGTGTCTGTAAGTACAGTGAGTGTCTTACGCAGTACAGGTACCTTCTACTAAGAATTATTTATTTGTTATTATTTATAAAGGAAGATAATTAGCGACAATGATTAAAAGGACATCCACCAATACATAAATCAAATTGTCACGCCTTTTGCCCACAAGGTCCTGACACAACTCCCTCGCTTCCCTTACATCCACACTTCTATGGATAGATGAAAGATGATAGACGATCAATGTATAAAACGCTGCGGATCCCTGCTTGTTTGTGTCTGAATGGATGGTGTCTCGATCAAATCAGGGAAAGCAGGGATCCGCAGTATTATAGAGCTTGTATGAAAAAATTGCAGATGTCTGGGATTAACTCTGCCTATCTCTGTGAAAAACGAGACGGGACAATTTGTTTTTTTTTTATACAAATATGAATAAGGAATAATATTTGAAGCACTTAATAGTAATCAACATGTTATACAAAAATAAACATAGGCACACATAAATGTTTTTCTGACTGTACAAGTCTAATGGCCGATAAAATGTGGGTAACAACCAATTTCAGCGCAAAAATCACGACTTTTCGTTCGTAGCTGCAGCTTAGAGACCTCAGTAACATAACCGTTTCAACAAATTGTTGCACGTCCGACCCGAGCACGGATTAGTGGCTTTATGGCACAATTTGCCAAACGAATTCTTCCTTTCGGCTCCTGATAATTGATATCAACGTTTTAGGAAATATAAGTCGACACTAACTTTACTACCCTTTCAAAATGCATCCGCATTTTGTTGACCGAATCGGCAGTCGAACTAAAAAGTTCGGTGCGTCTTTTCTTTCTAGACCAATCGACAAGTGGAATGCTTTGCCAGCCCATGTGTTCTCTCCCTCCTATAACCTTTGATCCTTCAAGCGATGCGTGAAGAAGCATCTTTGGCCGGCATAGTGACGGCGACTGAGGCAGCGGTGAACTAACTCGGTTGTTTCAGTCGTCGTCACTCTTCTCTCGTGTCACAATAAAATAATATTAATAATTAAAGAAGGTTCAGTTAAATCTAAAGATGAACAGTTGGACAGTTGGTTGTTGGTCATTCAAGTATATCAACCGGAGAAGTGACCCAGTCGCGATCAGATTAAAAGTTGCCAGGTCCAACTAGGTTGGCATAGTGGATGCAGTTATGCTTGCCTCAGTTGCCTTGACGGTCTGTATACTTTTAAGTGGTGATACTACTCCGGATCGGCAGACTGCCTACCACTCTTTGATAACCAGACCCAAAGCAAATATCCGCCTCTTTTTTTAATAGCAAATATTTGCAATATTTAATATAATAATTATTAAATCTTACAAATAAAATCTATTAAACAAATATTTGCTCTGACCGGAAATCGAACCCGGCACTTTACGCGCAACAAGGATTTGTAAGGATGTTCCAATCTTCACGACCTTTTTGATTTCTGGGTAGCATTGAATTCCATTTTATCATCGAGTCGTTCGTAGAATTACTGGAATATGATCCTAAAATGCGACCAATTATTATTTACATTCATTTATTGTTTTTTTGTTATTGTGACTCGATCAGCTTAACATCAAGCACCCCGCTTGATGTTAAGCTGGAGTGCGGTCCATGAACGGATGTCACTGCTACTACAATTCAATAACTGTAAGTAGCAGTCACATCCATTATGCCGGTCTAGTTTGACCGGCAACTTACAAGCTGAACCCGAAACGCGACCAAATCACTTTACGGTCTGTATAATTGTAAGTGGTGGTACTAACCCGGATCAGCAGACTGTGTACCACTGCCTACCACTCAAATTTTAAAAGTATTTCAGCTACAATTTGGAACGTAGTGAAGTTACATGGGTTTAGTTTAATATTGGGTTAGTTAGCAACTTGGCTGGTGATACGATCAACTTCAATTAATTATTATGTTTACCGTAACATGAGCTTACTTAACTCCATAAAGCTGTCAGAGATAATTATTAACGTGTGACCTTTATAAGAAAATGATCCTAAATAGCGCCTTATTATATTAATATAATAAATATACCTATTATATATAATAAAATATTATTCAATTTATCTTTATTCTGTCATTCAATATAGTTCTTATTATTATCTATTTATTACAGACTATATACAATAATTATATATCTCCCCATGTGTTCTTGGATTCACATGGGGATTCTTGGATTCTTCAAACGAAGCGTAAAAAGCATCCCATCAAAAACAATACTTGTCAAAAAAACCAAGTCTCGCAACTCAGTTGTTCTGCGGTAAAAAGTTGTGAGATCCATGTAATACCAAGTCGGTTATTAATTTATTCAGTCTCTACTTAAGCGACTTTCTGTCTTAATACGTCCAGTCTCTAAGACCACGATCGTGGTCCATAACAATTGAAAATCAATTGTGTCTGGAATCTCCGTACTCGAAGCATTAAGTTGTTACGTAATAATTAACAACATCTTATAGTGACGCATATCAATATTAAAATTCTTCAATGTTTTATATAAATATATTGAGACTTGGCCATCGCACTAAATAATTGAATTTACATGTGTTTTCAGGCGATTGAATTTACACGTGTTTTCAGGCGATGGCCAAGTCTCAATATATTTTTATAAAACATTATAGAATTTTAATATTGATATGCGTCACTATAAGATGCTGTTAATTATTACGTAACAACTTAATGCTTCAAGTACGGAGATTCCAGACACAATTAATTTTCAATTGTTATGGACCACGATCGTGGTCTTAGAGACTGGACGTATTAAGACAGAAAGTCGCTTAAGTAGAGACTGAATAAATTAATAACCGACTTGGTATTATATGGATCTCACAACTTTTTACCGCAGAACAACTGAGTTGCGAGACTTGGTTTTTTTGGCAAGTATTGTTTTTGATGGGATCTCATTTCTTTTTGTATTTTGTAGACGGTTATTTTGTAATGCGCTACCACATACTCGATTATAGCAAGTTTAATATCATACGACGACTCAATATTCCCATACATAGAGAATGACAAAGAATGAAATAAACACGAACCATCACCAGGTATAGGAATAACCCAGTGTGGACAAGGCTGATCATTCACATACAGTATTATTGAATCCATTGCGACTACCTACAAGTTAGATTGCAAAGTTATTTTTATGCAGAAATACGATTAGGTAATAAGAAATTTATAAATACTTAGGTACTTAAAGTATCAATATTTAATTTAAATTACTTATCCGAACAACGTCCAAATTGTAAGCAAATAATATCAGTAAACCAATGAGAGTAGCCTTTAGTCGTCAAACTAATATAGCAATCGAAATTATCAATGAAAATCGCAAACTTATATGTAAGAATTCTGGGCACATCCGAACAGCATCGGGTCGCTCGCGCGTATGAGCGCGGCTGCTGCTCGCTCGGCGACATTCACCTTTCCGCGCGCCCCGCCACTGTCCCCGCCCCGCGCCCTCGCGCTAGCAATAATAATAATTTCCGTAAAATAAATAAAATCTTAAAACATCGTTACGAATAAAGCCAATATTGAAAAATTTAACTGAAGACTTGGCTGTATGGGCTTAATTTTCTTTGCGGTCTTTTCTAGATTTTTTAGTTTTTCCTTGATTCATACACCAAACACTACTTATATTCCAAATTTGAAACTTCTAGGTCTGCTAGAAGTGCCTTAGAATTTTGATGATCGGTGAGTCAGTGAGTGACAAAATTTAAGAAATTTGACCCGTTATAATTCTTAAAATACTGGTTCAAATTGAATGAAATTTGAAATATACGTGTCTTTATGCCTGCATGTGGTTACTGAAAATTTCAGTCTTCTAGTTTTATCCACAACGAAGTTACAGGGGGTCGAAAATGGTCTGAATTGCTTCGAGAAAAGGATGGTACGGCCGTGACGCTTTGCTCGACTTGGTGGGGGCACGGCCGTGCCCCCAGATAGGGAAGGCGACTGAGGCAACCGTAATCTAAGTCAGTGGAAGTCAGATGTCGAGTCATAATAAAAGCAAAATGTTTTTATAAACATTTATAGAAGGACAATACAAGCACTCAGGGCCGTCTTAAGCATATTCAGCGCCGGGGTGCGAAAGTCAAGGCTCCGCTCGCGTAGTCTCAGTGTATTAGATACCTATCGAAATTCATGGCGGTTGGCATGCGCCCCCTAGGACTCTGCGCCCGGGTGCACCGCACCCCTTGAACCCCCGGGTAAAGACGGCCCTGCAAGCACTATTAGTATAGTAGCTTAGTATAGAAACAAAGTACAAAAAATAGCCTTTGGTAGCCCTTGATATGTCTTGGTATGCTTTGCGGATGTCTCTTTCTGTGAGTTTATATTGCTCCAGGAAAGTATATTGATGCGGAGAGGGAATGCAAAATAAATGAAAACGGAGAAATGAGTGCGATTTGCCTCTCCTAACCTGACCAGACCCAATCCTCTTTCCACTCTCCTGCTACCGGAGAGGACCATTCTTTAGGAGAACAAGCCAGCGTCGGCGGAGTTATGGTGTTGCGAAAGAGGTATACTTGTGGTCAGTCAACTATAACGACCGGAAAACGCTTGTTTTTAGTCGGTACATGCCCGTATGGTGTTAGGGTTTACACCCATACGGGTCTATCAAGAAATTTCCCTCGCTAAAAAAAATTTGCTACTGCTGACACTATTTTCGGAACACCTTGTATATTTGTGTGTGTATATAAATAGGTATAAGTAGGTACTTATCTATACCATTAGCGGTATTAAATTAGTTTCCTTTTATAAATACAATCTATTTTTTCACCGGTAAACAAAATGAATGGGACGGCCCTAAGCAAAGTTTAATCCGTTTTTATTACAAAGAAAAGAAGTAATTACTCTACCCTTGGCCCTGGAGAGGGTTGGAGTCGGAGGTAAAAATTTCCATAGATTTATCATAAGCAAATTAAGTTTATAATTAAAAACAGGAGTTTTCTATAGCGCAATTTAAATATGTAAATAACATTATTCAACGCAATATTAGGATTAAATCTAAGTTTTTCATAATCTACAAAGATCAAAAGAATCTAAAGACTGTGGTTTGGTGGTAATGAATCTCGCAAACGGAAAGAATTTAGAGAAGCATAGAGATTTTTTTCATTTAATATCGTCATGTAACATCAAAACGTCGCTGGTAAGTGAAAAATGAAACATTCAGACGGTAACTAACAAATAACGAATCTGTACATCGTTAGTGGATTTCATTTTACCCGTTCCGGTTTTTTCTATGGACGTATTTTTTCGCACGTCACTTAAATAAATTTGAAAACTGTTTCGCTGTTTTTCATTTCAAACTTTATTAATTATTTGTTTACGTGAGTAATAAATTGCCGTGGATATAACAAACATAACTAAGAAATACTTCCTTGTAGTCAACATACGAGTAAAGAGGTGTCCAGTCTGCGGATTCGGGGTAGAGTATACAGACCATGAAGAGACTTAGCCGCGTTTCGGAATCAGCTTGTAATCGGAATCGGAATCGGAATCATAGTGGATGTGACTACTACTTACAGTTATTTATCTTAAGCTTAACATAACAAGTCCAGCCACAGAAAAAAAATTGAAATATACAACGGATAATTGTTACTATTTTAAAGCTAAACTAACTAAAAACCAAGTGTCATATAAGGCGAAATTCCGTTACACGAAATATCATTAGAGCCCAATGTCATTGTAAACTGAGCCAAAAACAATGCTTTGTGCAACGGTTGTCAAAATAGTGACAGCAACTGAGGCAACCTTAAAATGAAATGGTTTTAAGTTGGCTTACCTCAGATGTCACGATGTCGAAGTCAGATGTTACGGTTCAATTTAAAAATAAAACTATTTCGCTGGATTTAATATATGTTAATATGGACAAGAGTTTCTTGCAATTGATTGTAAATCCCAGAAAACTTTTTCACCGTATTTTCATGGAATGAAAGACCATATCCGAACCAACTGCCATAGTTTTAATCGCAAATAAATAAATTGTATAGTGTAAAAAACACGCAAGTTTCCTTTCAACTTTTTATATGAAATAGTAATTAATGCATTCTATGTTACTCTCTTGCGGACATAAATGGGGATTTAATGATGCTACTTTCATTGAATACTTAGGCTGCGGACACGAAAGCAGCGAGCGTAGAGCGATGCAACAGCGGGGCAGCGCGACGTGAAATACGTCTGGTGACGCTTTGTGGTAGACACAGTGCCTTTAAGTGTCTTTAACCTGTTGGGGGCCTTTTTTTATGAAAAGAATTGCTGTATTCCATTCGGATTTATCAGCGCGATTGAGTGGTGGACCCCCCGTGAAGCGGGTGGTCTATGGGATATATAATTGACTCCAAAGTCGAATGAAGCCCGACTTTGGGGGTCAATGAATGTGAGGTATGCTGGGGGAACTAGTTGGCTAGGGGAGGCTTCTTCCCTCGTGTCTTCCTGTGGGAAGAGATTTTAGAGTGGAATATTGGGGGCCTTGGGCACTTTAGGATGATGAGGCCCCTATGAACTAGACAGAGCACTATTTCGTTATATCAAGGTTCTAGATTTATTCTTTATTACAGTCATTTTAATGAATATAATCCACAAAAGTAACTTTTTTAGTTTTTAATCCTAATATATTTTTTTAATCCTTTGATCGGTTATTAGTTTTTGTTAAGCCTTAATTATTTTACGGGCTGGGGTGACGTTGGTATTTATTTTGGCAAGTATATGTTGGCAAGTATACGTTGGCAAGTATATGTATATTGTAGTTAGTAATTATCGTTTGCTTTTTTCGAAATTAATATGTTGATAATTTTACCGACATAGTTACCGATATGGACCGTAGTATCCTTAAGCTGAAGTGGCAATGGGCTGGCCACATCTCTCGAAGATCGGTTGTCGATGGGGAAGGAAGGTTCTAGAGTGAAGACCACGAACCGGAAGACTCAGCGTAGGTAGGCCTCCCACTAGGTGGACTGATGACATGGTGAAAGTCACGGGTAACCGGTGGATGCAACTGGCATCTTGTCGTTCGGAATGGCTTTCTAGAGGGGAGGGCTATGTTCAGCAGTGGACGCCTTCTGGCTGATGATGATGATAATGATAATAATAAATATCGGCTATCGTTTGATGATCTGGTAGGAACTATGGGGGCCCCGGGCACGTGCGCAGAGTGCTAAATGGAAATGAGGCCCTAGGGTGGACAGGAAACAAGCGGTTGCGGCACAGAGCGACGAGAGATACACAAGCGATGGCGAGGAACGAGCGGCTATTCACCGCGCCGCTCCACTGTTTTGATCGCTAATTTCGTGCCCGCAGCCTTAGTCATGCGTTCCTAATAAGGTGGAGTTTAGAATCATTATCCTAGGTTCTAAAGATGGATGGTGGCTTAATGTAGAAATAGTTCGGCTTTCATTAAGGAGTTTACACAGAAGTACTCTTACTAATGTAAACTACGAGAGCTAAGTGATGTGTCACTCAATTATATGTCTTAAAACGAATGCTTAAAGGTAGAAAATGAAAGGAAGATTTAATGCTGCTATACTTTTGCCGAGTGTATCGCCTCCGCAATTATCCACATTCGAGAGACGTAATTAGTCCATTAGCTGAGTAAATAACGATAAGCCCATGATTAACAGTTGTGTTTTGTATGTGAATCAATACAATTTGCGAGTTCAATGTATTCATTTACATATTTGTGTCAGTTAGATTCATGTAAACGTCCTGCTAAATTAATTATGACATTCGTATTTTATCTGGCCTGTATAGTGACGGCGGCTGAGGAAAACTTTTTTAGTCGTTGGCGCTCTTGGACCTTCTCTTCCTTACCATTAAGCAAGTACCATGAGTACAGTAGTCGAGTCACAATAAAAAAAGTAAAACTTTACTTTGAACCAATTTAAATTAGTTTTATACATTATCTCAGTTGTTAACCCTGTCTAGGTGCCAAATCGTTACAATCGTTTTAAAGAGTGGTAGGCAGTGGTACCCAGTCTGCCGATCCGGGGTAGTACCACCACTTACAAGTATACAGATCGTGAAGTGATTTGGTCGCGTTTCGGGATCAGCTTGTAAGTTGCTGGTTCCAACTGGGCCGGCATAGTGGATGCGACTGCTACTCACAGTTATTGAATTGTAGTAGCAGTAGCATCCATTCATGGACAACACTCCAGCTTAACATCAAGCGGGGTGCTGTTACATGTCACCATGTTTAAGGAATTGATTTGCTGAAGGTATTGTCCTATATCAATAAAGTGCTACATCACTATGACGTCATACCGTCGTGTGACGTCATACCGTCGTGTGACGTCATACCGTCGTGTGACGTCATAATACAAACGCATAAGCAACTATGTATTGTTGAATTCATTAAACTCCTTAAAATCTATCTACCCCTTGTAATTGAATTTCAGAACACAATATGAACAATTTCGATTTATTTTGTGTATTTTTATAATATGGACGGGTATTTCAATTAAATTTGTTAAAGACTCACTTGCGTAGGGTTGGCACAGATTAATTCAATTTTTAACATTTTAATCTAAATAAAAATATTCTTTGTCTACGTGTACACGTATAGTAGTTTTAATTTTAAAATGTATTACCGAACATTAATTAATTTAAGCATTCATTTGGATTTGGCACTATTGAATAATATAGGTTGGGTTAAAGTGACGGACATCTATTTTATCACTTCATCAAGATACCAGAGAAATCAATTTAGAGCCCGTAAGGACGAGAGGCCTCACCTAAGAGTCCCTAAAAGTCCCAAAGGCGGGCTTCCCTGCCGCCCGTCTCGTTCGCCCGTGCCCGTTTATAAACGGTTTTATTGCTTTCGGAGCAACCGAACATTATTAAACTTTTCCAATTTCGATTTATCACGTAGCTGTCGGAATTTAATACCGCCCTACCTTAGGCGAAGGCGATCGCCTGCCGCCCGCCGTCTGATTACAATACACGCCCGTTAATAATACTCGTCGTAGTGCGGCGCGGGCTAAGAGGTGCGAGATTAACGCGCCCGCCCGGTTGTAAGATGACACGGCCAACACAACAAGTCTTAACAGCATCATCAATTAAACAAATCTTAATCAGGATAGCTTTTGCATATATAGGATCTTGTTATATATGTTGGATCTTTGAAGCGAAGCGTGATAAAGCACCTTTAAAGGGCATAGTAACGGTTAATGAAACAGCCGCGGATTTAAACGGTTTTAGCAGTCGTAAGCGCTCTTAGACCTTCCTTTGTTTACCATCAGACAAGTCGAAGTCAGAAGTCGATTAAAAAAACAGTATTCAATCAATCAATCAAATTTTCACGCCTCTTTCGTACGGGGATAGGTAGAGACAACAGAGCGTCGCTTGCCACGATCCTGACACAACTCCCTCGCTTCCTTTCTCCACAATTCTCCTCATACAAGCTCTACGGTTATGGGCACTAGGCAACCCAGCTTTCTTGAGGATGTCTTTGATTTGCTCGGAAAACACCCTCCTTATAACAGTATTATCTTATAATATTTTCTTAGATTTTGCGCGAATAGATTAATGAATTAAACAAATATTATGCGGCTTGATATCGCGTATAAACCCAAATAATAAAACCAAAATAAACGCGATATTAAGCCGCATAAAATTTGTTTAATTTAGTACTAGCTTACTTGCCGATAATAACTTACTTGTGTTAGTTACATTGTGTTAACTGATAAAAAACTACAAACGTTAAAGTGTTAAATGTATATAATACTAAATATACCTAACTATGTGTACAAAAAGTTTATATCTTTTACGAAATATAGTCTAATATGAAGCTTGCTAGGTTAAAATTGTGAAGCTAAAACTGGAGGTTATTGAAAACGTGACTTACATTTACATGGGTCATTCAAGACTTTATAGGTAGTCGGAATTGGTTTCATAACTAAATAAATTCACGCATTCGATATTTCTTCTTTATTTACTTCATGTATCCTGCACAGATGGAGTCGAAAAGTTGATATCTCTTTTTATTTCAATACATTACATGGTTGCAAAAAAAACTAAACGTAGTAGCAGTGCAATGGTCACACAAACAGAGAGCACGAGTTCGAAACCACCCACCGGTACCAATGTATCTTTGATGTATGTACTTTGGTTGTCCTGTTTCTATGATACAAGCACTTTAGTAGCTTAGTATAAAATGTATAAAAAAATTGATAGAAAGCATTGGCATATTCTTATTGCATGTGGTATTAACCCAGACAAATGGGACGTGGATTCAGCAGTTGAAAATACTGTACGATCAAAAATAGAAGAAATTGGAAGTGCATATGCACTGTGTAGCATAGTAGTCAGAGCAATCGCTTAAGGCAACGGACACCGGGTTCGTTTCCCGGTCGCAATTGACCGATGTGCACGTTTAAATGTTTTCTATCCAATTTTAACTATTCTTATCTTAATTAAATATTAATAAAATTGGATAATAGAATAAATTAAGTTCAAAATATGTAGTAAAGTTCAAGTGCTAGATAAGTTCAAATTGAATTCAATGTTTAAATATAGGTAGGTGTAGGTACTCGTATATCAAAAATCTATGTTTTGTATGCATGCTATATTTTTTAGATTTTTTCTTGATTGAACCAACTTTCAATGTAATTAGTGTTAAGGGTGGGTAGTGTTGTTGATGTAGCAAACGGGCACGGAGCGATGCAATCTGCTCGCATTCATAGCGCCAATCAAGCACCGCCCGCCCCAGTGCTCGCCACCCGAACTCCGCACGTACAAATACAGGGACGTATTCCACTTTTCGGTTAATTGAACAGGTAAAGAAATATTATGTAATTGAATGTAATCTGAAGAAATATTATGTACTTTCTAATAAGTACACTGTTTTCTAATTATCTAAGCACACGGATAATTAGTTGTCCAAGCGGCTGACGTACTAGCCTCGCTTAACAAAGGGGAAATGTTGCCAGTCTCCTTGGGACTATCTATGATGGGACGTCTTTGGATGATATTTTTTATTTATAGTTTAATTATGGTTATTATACTTTTAATACGACGAACCGAAGCGATAGTAAAATGTATAGGATGGGTTGTTCGAGCTAGAGTGGTCCATGAAAGTAGCAGTCGCAACCACTATGTCGGCCTTGTTAGAACCGGCAACTTCGAAGCTGATCCCGAAATGCGAGACAGACACTTCACGGTCTGTACACTTGAACATGTTGCTACTTCCACGGATCGGCAGGCTTGGCAAAGGACTACCAACTGTTGCCCACAACTCCTATTGATTTAATGACTTATAATAAATATCAACATCAAGGGCAGGCAAAAATACATCACAAACAAGAAATTGACACAACGAAAGTTACTAATAGCAAATGTGTTAGCGTTAAAAGGTTAACAAGCAAAGTTGGGTGCTCGTTACAAACTGCCGATATTAATGAGTTTGCTACTTGTTAACCCTATTAAAACTCAAACATTTTTTCACAAAGTTTAACTGAAATATGATAAGCATTACATCTTCCCCTTATTATATATCTACCTACTAATGAGTCTCTCTGTGAACACGATGGCTGCAAAGCTCTCGAAACGTCGGAATAATAAAAAAAAAGAAAACACATAACCAAAAATAAACGCCGAATAAAATTAGTTTAATTCACTAATCAATGTTATGGCAAAAACTAAGAAAATACTTCCCACTTACTATAAAAATACTATTACGATATAATAATTCATAAAGTCAGAGCGATTGCAGGTTAACCGACGGATACTGGGTCTGATGCTAATTCATACAGTAAAATATTATAAAATATTAAAATATCTTTAATATTATATCTTACAAATTATCCCAAAAATACTTTAAAAATGTCTATACATATATATATATATATATATTATATATATATATAATACTAATATATATATATATATATATATTAGTATTTTATAAAACAAAATCTAAAGTTATAAATCATAATAAAATGTAACATATCCAGAGTTTAACCCCGTCCTTGGTATTCTGAGCTCACGTACGACCGCTCGTAAGTTCAATGGAGGTGTTGATTAAAAATATTTCCCATGTGCGGGCGGATAAGGCCCAATTGGACCGGCAATCAGCCGCCACCGTTGTACCCGCGCTCCTCTCTGCTAATCATGCGCCCAACTTGACGCTTATTGCCTACTCAGCCTTTTCCTGCTTTCATCTAACATCTCTTTTATTTAACACCATAACAAATGAATGCATCACATTGACTTTTTATGTATTTATACTTATTTATATTATATGTATTTTTTGGATGTGGCTAAAGAAGCATAAGAGTCAGGGGCGAGAAATCTTTACCCTAAGGGCCCCTAAACAAATTTTTATAAGGGGCCCCGCCAAGGCACGCTACGCTTCTGATAAGAGTAGAATTAACGCTGTAGAAATGCGGTCAGTAAGAAATGTATGTGGAGTGGCGATAGTGGAATAGCACAGTGCGCGATAGATGCGGTTTAAAAGAAGATGTTGAGACAAAGATTGACAAACGAATGCTTCGATTTCAATTTGACGACATTTCGATGACAATTCGTTTGATGATACGTACGTGTGTTTACTTCCCAAATATGTACCCCGATTTCCGCTCACATAGTTCTGGTATAATCTCTTACAGTACAGTCTCTGTAAGAGAATGCTTAATACAATTGTATTAAGCTCACCAATGTACTTTAATTATAGTTTAATAAATACTTTTTATTTTTATTGTTAACTCACCGTGTTTGTACTTAGTAACGAGTATTTATATAACAAAATAAATTAATGATTTCTCCCTAATAATGTCTACATTATGCATATATTCTATTGTAGCGTGCCTTTGTTTTTCGTTGGCATGTTTGCAATGCGTTGTCGTATAGTGAAATCCGAAACATTCGAGGAGACTGAATGAATGCAGCCCAAGACGTGCCTAAAGATCAAAGTATTGGCAATTGAATGGCTAATGTTCCAAGCAGCCAAATATTTGGCGAGTCCGAAGGCATTCGGTGAATACAAAGCCGGCCGTCCTTTGGCAAAAAGATAACTTACCATTCTTGGAGTGCATTTAATTGGTGCAGAATTCAACGTGCGTTAGTTGACATGTTCTTTGATGGAGAGATATGTACGTAGGTTGTCTTATACAGCATGATTATTATTGTATAAACATTTAAGGCGACCGTGGTGTAGTGGTAGTGCAATGGTAACGCAAAACCGAAAGCACAGGTTCAAAATACACTGGCCGGTACCAATGTATCTTTTATGGTTGTCCTGTTTCTATGATACAAAAAAATGCTACACTTCACATTATGTTTAAGCATAATACAAACAATACAGTAATTATTTATTTACAAACAATATTTTATTTATTTATTATGAATAAACACGCTGTATATTTGTCGGCCTAACTCCAGGACGTGTTTTTTCATCGTTCAAAATTCATAAGAAACTACTCGGTACGCGATGCACCCTCAACATTGTACATTCTATATTTTTTTTTGTGTATAATTTAAAAGCAGATTGAAACATAGAGATATATAATACATATATCTCTAAACATATATCTCTATGGATTGGAATAACTTTGAAATAATTCATCATATGAATCACAATTACAAGAAAGCACCCTGCCTGATGTTAAGCTGGAGTGCGGTCCATGAACGGAGGTGAATGGTACTACAGTTAAATAACTGTAAGTAGCAGTCACATCCACTATGCCGGCCTAGTTAAAACCGGTAACATACAAGCAAATCCCGAAACGCGACAAAGTCTTTACGGTCTGTATACTTGCAAGTGGTTGGTACGACCCCGGATCGGCAGACTGGTTACCACTGCCTACCACTCTTTGAAACTCTGCCAATCCTGGGTTGCAACACCACTTTGTGACTTTGTTGCGTTTCAGGATCAGCTCGAAAGTTGTCTGTTCCAACTACGCGCAGTGGATGTGACTGCTAGTTAGTTGCCGTTGTAATTGACCAACACTCCAGCTCCGAGTTAAGTGTCGAGACAAAATAATAAAAGGTAAAATTAAAAACGTTATTCTTTCCCATGAAATATTATTCTGTTCTATTAATTAATTCAATTAAAATAGCTATAGATATAATAATCATAGAAATGCTTCGCGTTCCGTTATTGTAAGTGTGTAGTGGAGCGATGCGATATCCTGATTAGGAACCGTTTATTTTATTGACGCTACTTATTTCTGACAGATAATGTCTGTTTTTGCACCAACATTGCCTTTTGCGTCTACGCTCGATAAACAAGGCAACTAAGGCAACTCTAATGAAATACTTTATAAGTGATTAAAAAACATTATAAAGCCGCTATTTTATAACTGATCCCGCGGTAGTGGAGCAGTGTGGGTTGCGTTTTTGTTAAGCATGTAAGTTACTTTATTAATCAATCAATCAAATTGTCACGCCTCTTTCCCACGGGGATGAGAGATACAATGGAGCGCCTCTTGCCCTGACACAACTCCCTCGCTTCCTTCACATCCACAATTCTCCTCATATAAGCAATGAATGTTGGGTGTGGCAGAAGAAGCACGAGAGTAGAATTAACGCTGTAGAAATGCGGTCATTAAGGAGTGTATGTGGAGTAACGATAGCGGATAGAATAAGAAATAGCGTGATAGATGTGGTTTAAAAGAAGATGTAGTGACAAGGATGACATAGAAAGGTAGAGTAAAAGTAGATTGTCGAACATAATTTATGAATCTGATGTGGATTTATAAATTGATCAAATCAAAGACATCCCCAAGAAAGCAAAAAAGGGTTGCCTAGTGCCCATAACGGTAGAGATTGTAAGTTACTTTCATTTACTTTTATTGAGATGCGACACCAGATTTTGACTTGCCTCGTGGTAAGTAAGAGGAGATCCAAAAATGCCGACGACTAAAAAAACGATCTAGTTTACAGAGGTTTTTACGCTTTGCATAAAGTGTCCAAGGTTATGGGTTAAGGAGGGCACATGAGCTGGTAAAGAATTCCATTTATCGATTATTCGACAAAGAAACGATGCACCATACCTTTTAGTTTGATTTCCGCAGCGGGAGTAATAAGATGAGATAGGACCAATTAAAAGTATTATACAATGTTAGTAAAATTCTTAATTTTCTTTTTACTGTGACTCGACTTCTGACCTCGACTTGTCTGATAATTAGCATGACAAGTCCAAAAGCTCCGACGACTGAAAAAATCCGTCTTAATTCACGATTGTATTTACTTTATAGCTAAGTAGCCTTCACTTTGCCATCCGAAGGCTTTAAAAAAATATAATATTAAAGCTTTCTAAATACATAATTAATAAGGATAAAAGCTCTATAATAATTTATGATTTTAAGTATTGCATTAAACAATTTTAAAAATCAATGTTGAATAATTACATGATCCCTCTGCCTAATTTAGACCAGACCCTTGGGGGCTTCACTTTTAATAATTTTATGCATCGCTAGGGGCTGCTAATTACATTGGGCCATTATTTAAATTAATTTCAAGCCCAACCAAGAGGCCAACTCACATAATGAAATTATTCTACCGCGCCGTCCGCACCTTAACTCGCCCGGATAAACTCAAGCTGTGGGCTAGCACGTTCTTTCACATGGAAACCAAGTCGTTAGCCAGGTGACGATTGTGGTTTATTGATGGATAAATTGTATGGTTTATTAGATAGATGTATAATAACGTAATAAATTATCCACCAATCACTCGTGTTGACTTTGCTTAAAAATGCAAGTAGCACTCGCTATTATGTCAGCCTAGTTGGAACTAGCAATTTTCAAGCTTATACTTATACAGTAGTGGTCTACCGCAGGTCAGCAGACTGACAAATGCCTACCAACTATCTGCTCACCACTCTTAAAAATATCGTCAATTTTATAACTATTTTTAACGTTTAACATTTTTATAGTTGTAAACGCTTGCTTGCATTGTCAACTTATTAACTTCAACAAAAAAATGTATGTTATAAGGAATTTTTTTATTGTGTCTAGATACACTCGTATGACAGGACCCCGCTTATGTTAGCTAGAGTGCGGTCATGAATGGAGGCGACTGCTACTACATTTGAATAGCAGTAGCGAGCTATGCCGTTATAGTTGAAACCGGCAACTCAAAGCTGGTCCCGGAATGCGAATGCGAATGAAATGCGTTAACTTATCACTTATATTTCGTTAGTGGTACTAAAAGGTTACACTAACAATTACATATTATTATTATGTTTTACATTGAAGTTACAGAAATCTAAATAAAATAACAAGTGCTAATTTATAAGGGTGCAAATAACCGGGGTGCTATTGATGTTGAAGGGCGGTAGAAGGTGTGGATGGTTACGAGTGCAATTTTCTTTTTAAAATCACTTGTAATAATAATGATTTATTTTTTAACTTCTCGCAATGTTCATACCAGCATACCAACCATACCAGCATTTCATTCATTCTCGTGGTTCATCATCAGGTACTTCAGATCTTTAATTTCCCAGCCCAGGTATAAGCTCATAGTAAGAAACAATTTTCGTTTAAGCACCATAGTTATATCTCTTAGATAACTCTTGGACCCTCATCAGAGGTCTTCAATTTGATGGCAGCCTAGCCCTTGGCCCTAGTAATCATGGTTTTATAAACTACGGTTAGCAAAAGATTTAATTAAATCAATCGCAGCGCGTTTCTAAAGAATAGTGCGTAATATTTCAATCAACATAATTCTTCTGTTTGTGGACCAATTGGAATGAAACAAACAGTAAATGTTAGAGATAGCTTGCAACAATATATCAAAGAACCGCATTTTAATAAGTTTTGCTGTTTCTGAGATTAGCTTGCACAAATTCTCATTCAATCAGATTAGCACCATGCTTGGGAAAAGATATTTAATGTACAGAATGTAATACACGGCTCGTTCACAATTGTATTACATTCAAGTTACTAAACGTCCTTGTATCATAGAAACTAGGCGACCAGAGTACATATATCTAAGATAGATAGGTTTTGAACCGAAAGTTCTTCGTTTGCGTGACTGTTTTATTGCTACTAGACCACGGTCGCCTTGAAAACCTAATCAAAAATTATGATATAATTAAACTAATATTTAATAATAATTTAACGAAATGAAGTTTGTAATTTCATTTAAAACTTAATTCCAGTTATTAAATCATATAAATAAATGTTTATTTAAAGATATGAGCAAATTCCAACAAGGAGTGCTCGTCTCTCACGTCCATAGCTCCGTCCACTACACAAACGGCATTCCCGACATTATCTGAGGCGTTTGAGCACATTTCTCACTTTATATATGCACTTTATTAAACAAAAACAATATAACAATAAATATTTATATTTATTGTTATATTGTTCAAGTTATGACGAATAAAGTGGCAACGTCAATACAATGTCTCTTGTCCTATTTATTATCTTGGCAGACCTGCAGGGTTATCTTGGACAAATAAGAAGTAAGTTCGTCGGCGATTGTCAAAATAATATACCAACTAATGCCCGGTTCCTACAATAAACTATTCGTCATCGGTAACAGTAACCATTCGTTGTTCACTTCCCAATCCACTGACGTTTAAAAAATAATATAAAAAAACGGTTTTACTCTTTTTTATACAATATGCTCGTAGTTGTCGGTAACTTGACTTTAAGGCGTGTTTTATAGGACCTATGGCTGGTAGGTAATTTAACTGTTCGTAACATAAACGATCCGTTTGACAGACATAGAAACCGGGCACAAACCAAGATATTAATCGTTGTGACGAATATCGTCTGCGCGACGACACGTTTGACTATTATCGTCAATAGTCTTTTTGGTGGTTTAACCTAGCTTTTTATTAAAGTATCAAAGATCTACTTGTATCTACATAACGTTCGCCTTTAATAATGATATTTATGTAATAACTTACTGAGTAGTAAATTATGGAAATAACCAAACGTATAATTAATTTATCAAATATTTTTAGTCACTTTATTCGAGTATATAAACATTTCCACGTAATTTTTCAATGATATTGGAAAGCTACAATTACTCCGAGAGCTGGGGGCTTTCAATTTATCTGAGTGGCAGCAATTTCAAAATGTGGAGCAATCACGTCATTAAAAATACATATCCAAGGGGAGATATTTATGACTAATAAATGTAGGTATAAAGTGCCTAAGATGTTTGCTTCATACGAGAGACTTGAGAACTCTTTAGTGTTCCTTTCATTAGATTGGATAAGGGAGCCTACACTTGCCAATTAATCGAATAAATTGAGAGGTAGATACATTACCAAATTAAAAAAAAAACCTTCGCAGCATTTATAATACATTATCTTCTGACATTATACACACTATACACGCGACACACTATCGCGTTTATTTTATAAAATTTAGACTCATAAAATTTGTTTAATTCATTAATCAATGTTGCCTAAATAATAATATCTAAGAAAATTTTATTTAGGCAATAAGTAAATTAAAAAAACTTAGACATTGAACAGTTATTAAATTCGGTATGTGATACTACCCTACTCACTTAGTAATGAAAGTACTAAATTTCATCACATTTAGTCATCGATCATATATATTTAATAGATACACAGTCCTATACAAAATAATGTCATAAAAGTGTCCGCGTCAGAATTCACTTACACTGATATTAACTGTGTAAGTGAATTAAATGTGAATTGTAAACTGAATCTTTCCACATTGTTCTGAAGTATAAACTTGTCACAAATGTAATGTCACATACATCATTTCGGACTGAGAACAAATGCAAGTCCAACATCAATCCGACTTGCATTTATTTTGTCGCTGTCTGAGCGGCAATTGTGTATTTTTATAATCAAAGCACTTATATTACTACAAATTAGTAATGAAATCAGATAGAAAAATTACGTCTGCACACCGATGTGAACCCGGTGTCCATTTTTAAAGCGCGACAGCTACACAGAGCCTACGTGAACTGACAGGCGCCGCGTTCAATTCCCGATAGCAGCCGACCTATGTGCTTGCTTGAATTATATTCGACACAAATAACATAATTATATTGATATTGGAGTATACAAAAATAAATTAGTGTTAATAAAATAATTTTATGAAAACAATGCCTTCATATTCAGACTCTATCTCGCAATAAGTTTGCGAAAGTATCCCGATAGTATAATATGCTCGTAGATAATGTGTGGAAGGTGTTGACAAGTGATATGGAGCAGAAGTTGTTCCGGGGATCAGGCGGCGCACCTTGTCCCGGCGAGGTCGGCCGGAGTGAGTTAATTAACTGGGAGCGTGTAAGGCGACGCTCACGGCCGCTCTAATTGCGCGATTATTCCTCCGCGTCGCCTAACTGCTAGATAAATTTTAATTAAAGTTTGTTGTTGAAATAGATTTAATTAAAGTAATGTTGTAGCGAGCGGGCGGCGCCGTCGCCGAGCCGTGCGGCTCAATCCGAGTGAGTGCTGTGGAACTTTTCTAATTCATTACTTCAGAAAGCGTTCCCGTGATGCGGAGCACTCTTAATAATTTGTATTGTGTAGTTCTGGTCTCTTTGGAGAGATCTACGATACTAACAGCCGAAGCGGAGATATTCTCAATTACTTTGAGACACTGAAGTTTGTTTGCTGAAGCGCGATAACACGAATCCTGTTTGCATGATTTAAAATGTAAACACGAGTCGAAATGAAACGGAAATAAATTAATATTACTCCATTAGCTGGGCAGTTGTATCATTGAAAATTACATCGAAATGGCCACTCGGATACAAATGCAACGTTAAAAGCCACATTAAGATAAAAGCTCTATGCCATTAATTCTGATTAAATTATTAATAGGATTGTCAATTAAGACGAAATAACGTTTGGAAGACCTTCTGAAAATAGGAAATGTTTATCAAAAAGTGGCAATCGTAGCAACGATCCGGCGGCCGTAAGTGACGAACGATGTTCGTGTCAATTACGCCTAATGGAAAACTTAAATTATGATAAAAGCTGAATGGCGGCGGGAAGCTGCGCCTTAACATTCTCATATTCCAGAGCATGTTCTAGCAGACACACTGTCCGTCATACATTTCTCGTGCATTCTAATACATATTTCAAACATTATATTTCCGTTCCGCTCCATTAATAATAATTAAAGCGTTCATGACGGAAATCATTATATTTAATATTTGCTTAAATGAATGTGACTTTCAATCTGTGCGATTTTGATCCAACGAACCAGCTGAGTAACTAAAATCGACAATCACATATACCCGTGCAGGTAAAGATACAAATGAATTGACATCTCATGCTTTAACTGCTATGTACGTTCGCTAAAGAATAAAGAGAGGAGTAGAGTCGCTTAAAATAATAATTTAGTAACTAAATAGTAATTAACTTTACAGTCAGTCAGTACAATCAGATTAGTACATTAACACGTTATAAAAATAACTATCTAATAAATTGATTAGAAAGGGATTACTTACATCAATACCTTACATCGCTAACTTTTAGATATAATAATAATAATAATAATAATAATAAAAAAACGCTTACCGTCACTATCAGCATCAATTGTCCGTAACACGGCTAGATAGAACGTGAAGTCCTGGCAGATAAAATTAACGCTGACTTTTGAACTGCGCAGTATAAGGATCGGCAGATTAAAAGTGAAAAGTAAGTAGGTAACAAAACAAGTTACTTGACGCAGCTTGATTAACAGCGCTCTTTTTTTCTGCCGGATCAGCCTTTTTTTTCTATACTATCCCGGATCAGCCTACCACTCTTAAACAACGAGATTGAGAGCCAATATCACCTTTTTATAACAAATGTTTGTAATAATAAATCAAATTAATAAATATTACAAATAACAGCTATGAAATAAATTTAATGTAGTTCATCTCTATGTAGTAGCTGTTCCTAGTGTGTACCGCCCGCCGCGCCACCCACAAAAGCTCTCTGTCGGGCAGCTTTCAGCCGATTACCCGCGACGCAGAGCCTAATTTGATTGCCACCCGCCATCAATTACCCACCGGCCACCGCACGGCTTTTTATTTACAGGCTTTCGCGCCAGTTCCTCGCGACCTTTCGCTTATTTATTAAACGTCACGATTTATTGCCTTTATTTCGTCTGCCTTTATTGGCATTGTCTTTTTTAATTATCTTACGCTATATTGTTTAATATACAGAAACACAATTAAATTAAAAGAAAATAAATATAATTAACAATTTATAAGAAAAAATACTGCGCAAAAGCAACCGTAAAATAAAACGCTCTTGGCCTTTGCTTACGATCAGGCCAGCATATGACAGCAGCCTGCCTGATGTTAGCTGGAGTGCGGTCCATGAATGGGAGTTAGTAACTGTGCCGGCCTCAACTTATAATATGATCCCGAAACGCGGCTAAGTCACTTTACGGTTTGTATACTTGTAAGTGGTACTACCCAAGATCCCAGACTCATCTCAGACCCAAGATCAGCAGACTGGGCTCCACTACCTATCAGTCATTAAAAACGTCGCGTCTTACAAAAAGAAAATGCATTTATCATACTAGTTGTATAGTACTATTTTCGTAGAGTGTATCACTCTGCGTAATGGTATGAACATCCGGTAACATGTACGTTTAAATATTACCACGACGAACGTAATTACAAGTCTGCGGCTCTCGTACGCAATCAATGAATGGCAAGCGTGATGTAAATAAAGAGCAGGTAGTGGTGTAGGGCCCGCTCCGTTGTCTGCCAGTCAATTTCCTTGATGAACTCACAATTACGGAAATTGGAAGCGCCGCCGGCGTACGCCTCCTCGTTTTTACTCGCATAAGTTTCACGACACACTTTGTAAGCACTTGCTACGTTTTAAATTAACATAAAGGCTCATTTTAATTTGCAAATTATGTTTTTTAAATTGCCGATGAAATTGCATTATTTTAAATAAGAAACTAAGTATTAAAAATATGTGTTTCTACCCGTGAACAAGGCATAATTATAACCAACATGGAAATCTTTACGGTCCTCATTGTTCGACCCTCAATTTTCGGTGTCCTTGCAAGTTTACGCATATCTTTCACGAGGCAAATTGCTCTGCTCCGTCGGAGGAGTCATAAAGAAAATTGCCATACAGTTGATAAATAATTTATCTGAAAGCCCGCCCAAGTCACCGAAACACGCTCCGAGTAGCGTTGCTTCCACTTCCACCTAATAATACTTTCCTTTTGTACAATTTTGCAACAGTGCCGTTCGCACGTTCTCTCCCTTTTATGGGCAATAAGTGGAACGCAATTATATTTATGAAGGAGGAATGGTTGGGAAAACTAATTTGACCAAGTTTCACCTATGTCTATCTATCTAATGAGTCTACTAGCTGTTGTATGAGTAGGACACATACTGGCAAGTCATTCACGTAAATTAATGTCTTTGCAGCAATTTCCTGATTGGATTCCATGAAGACAGCACATGTTTAAATATATTTCATTACTATTCCATATACTAATAATACGAGCTAAAATTGGAATATATGCCAAAAAATATTTTTTTAAATTTTACTAATTAAGAGGCACTATAATCTTAACTGCAAAGTTGATCAGCATATATTGCATGTTATATGGATACGGCCTAAGATTTTGTAAGAGGAGGAGGGCCGCGTGTCGTCTTACAAAATCTTAGGATACGGCAACATGCGACGTGGACCCAGTAGTTGGAAAAACTGCACGAAAAAAAGAAATTTTCGACGCGAGCGCATAGGCGCTGTTTAGCTTAGTAGTTAAGCGGCAAACACCGGGTTCTATACGCAGTTGACAGAATTGGACACGCGTACAAATTTTTATTTTGTTTTATTTTCATAACATTAATACAGTATTTAACTATCATTTTAGAGCATAAATATTAAAGAGTGGTCTGCCGAGTTATAAGTATACAGACCGTGAAGTGATTTGGTCGCGTTTCGGGATCAGCTTGTAAGTTGCCGGTTCCAACTAGACCGGCATTGTGGACGTGATTGCTACTCACATTTATTGAATTGTAGTAGCAGTGGCATCCATTCATAGACCATACTCTAACTTAACATTAAGCGGGGTGCTGTCATATGTCGAGTCATAATAAAAAAAATGAATGAAAGACTTAGACTTGCCTGATGGTAACTAAGGAGAAGACTAAGAGCGCCCACGACCGTAAAAACCTGTTTAATTGCAGTGGTTGTCACTGAGGTGCAAGTTCACTCTTCATCCAAGGTTAGAATACGAGATATAGGCTGGTAAAGTTCGATTGAAACGACACGCCAAGTTTTAACTGACGACATATATGGTCGACAAAATGTAGAACAAAGTTCTCATTCACCTTATATTTATATTCTGATGTGTATCTCATGTTTATTCTATTTAATTGATACCGATATTAATTTATTTTAAATATTAATCATAATGACATTCCATAGTCAACGGAGTTTGTTTTATGGCCAATAATAAATAAATCAATCAAATTGTCACCTCTTTTCCCCACAGAGATAGGCAGAAACAATGGAGCGCCACTTGCCACGATCCTGACACAACAACCTCGCTTTCCTCACATCCACAATTTTATTCATACAAGCTCTACAGTATATTAATAAATGAATAAATTTTAATACTTGATTCGTAGATTTTTCATTATTATTTTCATTTTTATTACATTTCTATACTAAGCTACTAAAGTGCTTGTATCATAGAAACAGGACAACCAAAGCACATATTATATCAAGGATACATTGGAACCGGTGCATGGTCTCGAACTCGGGCTCTCGGTTTGTGTAACCACTGCACTGTTACTACACCACGGCCGCCTGGGTGTTTAGCGATAATAAATAAGTAAGTATTTGAATGTTTACAAAAGAATTAATACGAGGATGTCGTCGCTAATTAGGTTGGGGTGAGGTGTGGGAGGTGCGGGGGCTGGTGGCTAATTAGTGTACGCAGTCTCAAGCTCTCTCATTACCCTGCCCTGTCTAATTACCTCCACGAAGCGGGTTTATACAACACACTTGCGTTCATGATTACCAGCATTTAGACGTATTTAATTAGGCCAATGAGAGATTGCAAACTGCTTGTTTTGTTTGTTATTATAATAATGATACTAAATTAACTGACTACTTGTGCATTTACATCAGTTTTTTTTATTGTGTCTTGACATATGACAACACTCAGCTCGAACGGTTCATGAATAGAGACGACTGCTACTACAGTTACAAAACTTTTTTACATTTCTATACTAAGCTACTAAAGTGCTTGTATCATAGAAACAGGACAACCAAAGTACATATATCAAATATACATTGGTACCGGTGGGCGGTTTCGAACTCGTGCTCTCGGTTTGTGCAACTATTGCACTGTCACTACATCACGGTCGCCTTAACTGCAAGTAGATATCGAATCCATTTGTCGGCCTAATTGAAACTTATGAGCAGATTCCGAAACGCGACTAAGTCGTACAGACTTCACGGTCTGTACACTTTAAAGTAGTTATACTACTCCAGTTCGGCAGAGTGGGCAAAAGACCACGTTTGAACAACCAGACGCGAAGCAAATATCTCTATAAAATATAATATCTATAAATAGGTATTTTTTATTGTTATAATCTAATTAAATATTACCAATAAATATATACATTATTTATATATATTTATTATTATTATTATTTATTATACATTTCTATACTAAGCTACTAAAAGCTCATAGAAA
This sequence comes from Tinea trinotella, assembly GCA_905220615.1. Taxonomy (NCBI): domain Eukaryota; kingdom Metazoa; phylum Arthropoda; class Insecta; order Lepidoptera; family Tineidae; genus Tinea; species Tinea trinotella. The sequence continues at coordinate 8,127,107 of HG992310.1, forward strand.
CAGGACTACCAAAATACATATATCAAAGATACATTAGTTTCGGTGAGTGGTTTCGAACCCGTGCCATTCGGCTTACGTAGCCATTGCACTGCCACTACACCACGGTCGCCTTAATGCTATAAAACAAATCTTTTCTCCAATCGGGAATCGAACCCGGCGGACTGTTGTCTTACCAAACGTATGTCTCGTCCAAATCTGTTTGTTTTGTTTGCAATTATAATAATTATATTAAATTAACCGGCTACTCTTGCATTTAACAAAATGTATTTATGTAATTAAAACAAATGACTGCAACAGTCCTACTTTATTAGTTTGTTCTACACTCATAATTGTTTCCGTATTTATTTTGCCAATTATAATTAATTATTTTTAATGAATTGTAAATAGATTGTGTTTAACTCTTACGAAACTATTAGGGGAATTCGTAAATCGTATAATTTACTCAGTTTTAACTAATTAATCATTAATTATTAGTTTCCCTACGCGAACAGGCCTTCATTTATTAAGTGTACATACCTTAATATTATTAAAAGATTGCTAATTGTAATGTATTATAACAAAGAGTGTTTAGTACAGACCGTGAAGTGACTTAATTGCGTGTCAAGAATATCTTCAAAGTTGTCGGTACCAACTAGACCGGCATTGACTGATACTTGCAGTTATTTAACTATAACTAGTGTCGTCACTTTTGGACCTCCTCTTGCTTATCATCAGGCGGGTCGAGGTCTAATGTGTCACAATAAAAAATAATCAGTCATCTCTATTTATGGATTGCACTCCAGCTTAATATCAGCTGGAATGTCTCTAAAAATATTTTACTTATTTCTTTATTTCTATCATTATTCCAATCACATAAAACAAATGGAATGCTTCGCCTGCCTTTATGTTTTCTCTATCCTATGAAAGGTGTTTCTTCAAACGATGCGTGAAGAAGCACCTTTGGCCGGCATAGTGACGGCGACTGAGGTAGCTGTGAACAAACTCGGTTTTCTCAGTCGTCGTCACTCTTGGACCTGCTCTTGCTTATCATCAAGCAGGTCGAGGTCAGATGTGTCACAATAATAAAAAAATATCTTTGTACTACTTACGAGTATGAAGAGAATTGTGGATATGAAGGAAGCGAGGGAGTTGTGTCAGGACCGTGGTAAGTGACGCTCCATTGTCTCTGCCTATCCCTGTGAGAAAAAAGCGTAACGATTTAATTGATTGATTAACTTACTAGTAGTACCTAATATTCATTAAGTCTTCCGTTAATTAGGCGAAGGTAGGCGAGAGTTTCGATGACAAATTAGATAACACGTCTCTTTTAGGTACGCTTTCGAATACAGCTACAAACCAGCTTACCATTCTACAAGACAGAATTCATTAAATGGTGATTTGATTGAGAGATTACGTCGCTTTGTTTGGAAATTCTTCAATAGCGTCCTGTGTAATTACCAACGAGCATGCTCCGAGGAGTTTGGTATTAAATACACAGTGAAGTCTCATTTTGTGAATACTTTGATGTGAGGAAACAATGCACATATGTTTAAATATATTCTTTTTGTGTTTTTTTTAATTACCTACAAGTTTTGTTCCAAACGTTTTTTTAACGAAAATTATTTATGCATATCCCTATCTATAGTGGAGTGTCCTAGGTGTCTAAAATATGAAACCATGGAATGGACAATTAAAAATTTTACAAGGTTATTCCACCGATTTTATTTCTCCTAATAAAACTTTATCCGGCAACTGCACTACAGTTTTTTTATACAATATTTTTAGTCGTCGGCGCTCTTGGACCTCCGCTTGTTTACGATCAGATAAGTCGAGGTCAATAAAAAAACTGATATAAAATATAATCAAACATAATCCTGATTATGATATTAATATTCAAATAAGAATGACATAAATATTTATATTACAAATAATCGCCAATTAATAGCTTTATAAAAAAACTAGTTATAATAATAATTCTGGGAGCCTGTTTGTTAAGATACATTAATTGCTTTCATTAATAAAGGAAGTTATTATTATTTACTAAGCCAATTTAATTATAATTAACCTAGAATACAAAGTATCTAATCACATTAATATCATAATCTTTAAATAATTAATGTTTTTTTGCTTTAACGTTTCATTTTCGTTAATATTATAATGAGGTTTTTTTATCGTCGTTCCACAGTAATTTGTCTTAAATTGTTATTTCGTTTTAGTATAATAATATAAGCTGTTGCATAAATCAAGTTTATCTACTTATTTATTGTGCAGTTCTGATTAATTACGAAAGCCTACAAGGTGCCCAAGAATGTTCAAGTTTTTAATTTTTTGCAGTTTACTATAGAGTTTATTTTGATTAGCTTTGTAGCTATCGTAGTCAGGGAGATTCCCTTTCCCCGACCATGGTAAGTGACAAATTTCAAAACTTCGTCTGATTAAAACATTTTTTTATTTAATTTATGTACTAATTTATTGTGACACACAGGTAATGCCTGTATGAAAAGAATTGTAGATGTGAAGGAGGCAAGGGAGTTGTGTAAGGATCGTGGCAAGTGACGCTCCATTGTCTCTATCCATGTGGGAAAAAGGCGTGACAATATGATTAAATGATTGAATTTTAGGAATTTCCCTGAAATTCTATTGTTTTTCGGTTAATTCAATTAGGCTTAAATAGCACAGCTCTGCTTTCAGGCGTTACCATATTGACTTTATACAGTTCACATTTTACATTAATGCAATGTAGTTATTACTGTGAAATATAACTAATATTTAACAATGTACCAATTAATGACCTAATTAACTACTCAATAATTATTATTATCAACAGAAAAACAACAAGCGAAATAATTGAAAATATCATTATAATTTATTTAACAATAAAAATGTAAGAACATTCCTTCTAATAGTCTAGTCAACAAGTGCTGTTTAGGTCAAAACTTTTTAATCATTTTCATCTCCTATTTTTTATAAACAAATGTGTTGTTTATAAGATAATTTGAATAATTTTTTTATAATTTTTTACCTAAGTAAATTGTTAATAACAAAACAAAAATTAACAATTTTTCAATTTTTCTAAGATTCCCTATTCTAAGAACTTTGAAAAATAGCCCACGAAAGGAAAAAATCTTAGATTAATAGTTTACCAATTGTCGCACTTACTAATGCTAATGTTAATGTTCGTGCTACATTTTTTTTAAATTAACTAATGGATAACTAATTAATAAGTCGCAATAAAATTTTTGGACCACGGATTATTGTGCAGTGATCTATCCTGTAGGCGCTTAATTTTTTTCAATTTTTAATTTTCGTATTTAATAAGTTTAAATAATATTAATTCATTAAAGGTCCGAAGTGGGCTTGGCTTGCGCAAGCCGGAGTACCCGTTTTCGAGCGTATTTTCAACCCTCTGGAAAAAATATTAATATTGGTCCTACAGTTTTGGGAGTTGGGCCTTTTTTGTGAAATTTTCTCCTCTTTTCGAATCTTTTTTTGAATTTAAATTATCTCAAATAGTTTTTGAGATATTTGCGAATACCCAAACCCCCTTTTTTTCCACTTAATTGTTTATAACTATTGCAATTTATGTGAGCGGCCCTTGAACTCTATCTACATGCCATTCCGAATCGATTGACACCTTAATCATAATTTTCGGAGAATACGAAAAAGTTTTGACATAAATGCACTTGTTGACTAGACTATAATGTCAAGTTATTATTTAGAATTGTTTTTTTTAAACTTACGTCCCTTTACGTCTAAAAGCGAGAACGTAATGAAAAACTAGAATTGCAATTTGTATTAAAGCATCCTATATATATAAATAATGTATATAATTTTTATTACAATTTGATTGCTGTTTGTGATAAATTAATTAACATAGCATAATAAGTTTTATAAATAAATTGCAATGATTAGCAAATCGTGTTTTGTGTTTTTTTTTTGCTTTAACCACATTACAGTTTTTTAGTCCCAACAAAATTTTCCACGGTAAGAACTTTTAAATTACATATAAAATGTCTTTTTTTTTAACTTAAATCTAGATAATGATAAATACACTTTATAGACAATTTAACTAATTAAATTATATGTACCTATGAAGGGCTTGTTAGAAAAAATATGGATGACGAAACATAACGTGCAATGACGAGACATATCTAACTAGTTGTAAATCGATTGAGTCAACATATGACAGCACCCCGCCTGATGTTAAGCTGAACCGCGGTCTATTAATTGACACCGTTACTAGTACAGTTAAATAATTGAAAGTATCAGTCGCATCTACTATGCTAGCCTAGTTGAAACCGGCAACTTTTACGCTGGATCAAACTAAGTCACTTTACGGTCGATACACCGTGTATCGGCAGTACCACCACTGTCATCTGTCTCTCACTGTCAATATTTATCAAAATAAGTTCAACAGTAGTTAACGTAACGGATGTTTCTAAACGACAATTTAAATACCTATTGGAAGCATAAATAAATCCAGCCTTACTGGATCGTAAATTTAACTTTAATTAACATTTATTTCAATTTAATTAACACAATAGTACAAAAGTGTTTTCGGAATAAGACATATGTAATAATTGTCTAAACAATTTATTTGACGTGGATAAATAGTCGGTCCTTATAATTAGAGAGACGTTTCTATTAGTATGAGTTAGATTAAGTAGCAAATACATTGAGTAAGAAGCTGTCAGTGGCATAGACTCGTAGGCGTGTGTGTCAGACGATAGACGTCGTCGCCGCTACGCCAGTGAAATCAATTAGGTTCGTTTGCAAACTGCTCCAATAAATACTACTATCGGTAATTAGAATCAATCGTGGGATTGCCTTGGGGGCGCTATTCTTGAAACGATATCATATAACAAGTACTTAGTTAGTTTGCTGTTAATTATTATAGAGAGACTTTATTTGTAACCTGAGTAGTACTAAAGGAAAAAGGTTTAGAGTAGGCATACATTAGGTGGTCATTGCCTAGTCTGATAGTGATAATTCGTGATAGTACTATCGATTTTAAGTGTACAGTCCGGACTCAATCAGAAAACTGTCATCGATTTTTAATTTGATTCTTTTACTTTTAAAGTGGTAGACAGGGTTATTTATAGCTTGTCGAATTATAAATGACGCGCGCCTCCACTTCATTAGTTTATTGAATGCAAATATTACCAACTATACTATTATACTTTATCAGTGTGCTTCTTTTGTGTCCAACCAGCAACTAAATGACCAAATACAATTGCATTTTCGGTGTGTTGCATTCATATTTTATGTTTTCTCGTGTGCGCAAATGCGGTAGAGGGGCGCGTCATTTCGGCTTAGACAGACTATACCTAGTCTGCCGATGTGGGGTAGTCTGTCACTGTAGTGATACTTACAAGTGTACAGACTGTGAATTAACTTAGCCGCGTTTTGGGATCAGCTTTAAAGTTGCTGGTTCTAAATGGGCCAGCATAATAGATGCATAATTTACGGTTGCCTCAGTCGCCGTCACTATGCCGGACAAAGATAGCAATGCCGGCTGTTATAAGTCAGGACACTAAGAAAAATAATCGTTATTAATTAATATCGAAGGCTTTTTATCTGTAGCCTAAGTGGATCTGCCAGCATTTCGAAATCAATTTGTTTTTATTAAAGTTAATGGTACAAGTAAGTTTTATATTTTGTTTTGGAGTCTTTACTGCGTCGTTTTCTTATGATTAAATTAAACGATTATTATTCTAGAGTTTTTATTAATTTATTATGACTTTGACTTGCGTGATGGTAAACGACGACTGAAAAACCGTCTTTGTTTACAAATGCCTCAGTCGCCGTTACTATTTCAGTTAGAGGTGTTTTTTCACGCTTCCCTTAAAGGAATCATATCGATTGTTAAACAAAGTAATGACTAGCACCGAATTTTTTATTTCGACTGACGGATAAGTCGACCGAATGCGGATGCTTCCCCCGATGAAGTAAACAGACGGATTAGAAAATGCTCTAGTCTAGGCGATAAAAGACGCCATGTTTCTGCGATTAAATTATTATTCCAGTTAAAGTCTAATTAAGCTTGACGTTTTAATGTTACTGTTATGGTTTATGTTATTTACACATTGTTAATTAGTTATATATATATGTTGGTAATGCCTTTTACAGCAGCTATAAATTCAATTGTTATTATTTTAATATTTTTAAAATATTACAATAATATCCGTAGAAATTGTATAAGGAGGATTGTGGGTGTGAGAGAAGCGAGAAAGTGTTATCAGGATCGGGGCAAGTGGCGCTCCATTGTCTCTGCTTATTCCTGTGGAAAAGGGCGTGACAATTCGATTAATTAATAGAATAATATACGAGGTAGTACCACCCACCATTTTCATGTCCACACTCAGTTGTATACAGACCGTGAAGTTATTTGGTCACGTTTCGGAATCAGCTTGTAAGTTGCCGGTTCCATCTAGGCCGGCATAGTGGATGTGATTGCTACTCATAGTTATTGAATTGTAGTAGCAGTGACATTCATTCATGGACCACACTTCGACTTAACATCAAGCGGGGTGCTGTCATATGTCGAGTCACAATAAAAATATATATATATATATATTATATGTTTTAATTATAAATGCGTCGATACGGGGTAGTACCACCCACCACTTTCATGTCCACAATCAGTTACTGGTTTTCTATGCGGGCATAGCAGTTGCGACTGCACTTGTAGGTAATTTATTTATTTATTGGAATAGAATCAACTACTACTACTAGTAGTTGATTCTATTCATGGACTACACTCCAGCCTAACATTAGGGGGGATGCTGTTACATGACAATGATGATTTACTATTTTCTTAACACGAATAAATTCTTAGTATAAATAGATAAAACAAAATAAATTTAGATGACAGTTTTCCGGGATAGAATAGGCCTCGGATGTGACAGGTTTCCAGGCCGTGCGTCGTGTCGTATTTGCTACAGTTTGATCAGTTTTTGAGGTAGAGAGCAATTAACAGCGGCAATAACTTGCGGGAGTTTCCACACAGTATTCAATTAACTCAAATTGAAATTTTATTTCGCAATTTTTTCAATATTTATTTAAAATTTTAATGACTTTGGAAGTTATTAAAAGAGATGGAGTGCCAAGGAATGTGAAAAGTGTGTTGCGTTAGTTTTGGCACGTTCAAGAAGTTTGACGAAAGAGATTTATAAAGAGGATATAAAAGGGACGACCCAGAAATATGTCATCAATTAAACCAGGGATAAAAAACAGGGTACCACTTTTGAACCGTATTATGTAAGTAAGCGATTTCTCTGACTATCCCTACGGAGGCGTGATTAATTGATTGATTGAATAACAGTGTTTCTTTACGTTAGATTGAATGATTAAAATGTAGAAAATTATAAGCGATACCCTGGCTGCTTGTAGTGGGCGCTGCTGCGCTATAAGCAGAGAACCTCAAGCGGCGGAAATACACCCAGCTTATTGGAGCATGTGTTTTTGGAGTTGAAACTCTCGAGCCGTGTGACAAGAGGGCTGGGCAATATTTGGGTCAAAGGATCAGCATTGCCATTCAGCGCAGCAATGCTGCCAATATCCTTGGCGCTTTGCTTATTGGTACCGATTTGGAACTCTTTTTTATAAACCCTTTTAAGACGCTTTTATCAGCTTGACTTGTATGCATGTAACTATGTAACGAAATCATTCAAATTATTTTTTACCCATTTCCAGACGTCTCAATAATATGAAGATTTGTACAGGTACTATAACCGATGACAATATAATAATTTTATTAAATAAAGTTTGTGGCCGGCATAGTGATAGCGACTGAGGCTACTGTTAACTGACTCGGTATTTTCAGTTTTCGGCAGTCTTGGGCCTCCTCTTGCTATAACCAAAAGGCGGGTCAAGGTCAGATGTTGATTATTAAGTTTTTAGTTCACATTGTTTAGTTTATATAAAAAGCGTGTTTTTAGTTTTTTCCTAACTATGGTTTTATTTATTATAGTTTTCTATTTACTTAATTAAAAGCGAGTTCTGAAATTAATTTCCGATAATTAACATTATCATTATAAGAATAATTGATTGTAGTGAAGGTCCCAATTATAAGTTGCAATTATCAATCTTGTTCGGTGTCTAATCCTCGCTATTCTCGTGCAAACGTCAATTAATCTTTCAATTTGCATCAATTTGAATACTGATTGGTATTATGTGGCGATATTGTAACGAGCTACAATCTCTTCGGTCACGTCTTTACTTTAATTGTGTTTACACCTCCATGTTAAATGCATTAAAATGATACGGACGTTTTAATGACGTCCACTCTCAGGGAAGTATCCATTTAATAATCATAAACATTTTCTATATTATTAATACGTTATATTTTTTCTTATTTACATTTCTATACTTAGCTACAAAAGTGCTTGTATGATAGAAACGGGACAACCAAAATACATATATGAAAGATACATTGGTACCGGTGGTTGGTTTCAAACTCGTGCTCTCGGTTAGTGTAACCGTTGCACTGCCACCACACCTCGGTCGCATTATATGATTCGATGTTCTATAAATCAAAAATTGTAACTTACATCATATTTTAATGTAGGGTGTCATTAACTGAATTAACTGACTTAGTTAAGACAACCCAGTCTACGCCAGCCGCAGGTCCCTTTTCACGCTTTTATTGTAAGATCGAATCGAAGGTTACATAGATGCGTAGAACTCATGGGCTGGTAAAGTATTCCATTTGTCGATTTTTTGACAAGAAAACGATAAGCTAAACCGATTAGTTACAATGATTCAGTTGTCAGAATGAGAATTACTGCATCCATGCAGTTATTAAGGTAGTATAAAGATGAGGCAACAACATAATTTAATCAATCAATCAATCAAATTGTCACGATTTTTTTCCCTCACATCCACAATTCTCTTCATACAAGCTCTACGGTTATGGGCACTAGGCAATCCAGCTTTTTTGAGGATGTCTCAGATTTGGTCTGAATCACATCACATCAGATTTATAGATTCCATTCGTCAATCTACTTTCACTATTCATACATTATTTAGTCTAGGTGTCTAAAATTATTTTAACATAAATAACATCTGAAAAGGAATTCCCTCTTATAATACTAATAAAAACTTGAGATATACGAGTAGTATATTCTACAAAACATATTCAATAAAACTGGTACAGAAAAGTATCAATAAAGTTGTTTACTCCTATTTACTGAGAGATTAGTGGCAATAGATTATTATATAAGTCTTGGTTGCAAACTAGAAGCGACAAGCGAACATCCGGCGTATGAACCAACGTTATCTGTAATTAGTATCGTAGTCACTGGAAGTGGTTTGTTGAAGATTGTATATTTTTATGTTCTGATGCAAGTTAGCTATATTTACATTGCTTTATTTAATTAAAAGTGGTAGGCATCAGTCAGTGGTCATTAGCTCAGTCTTTCAAGTTAAAGTATACAGACCGTGTTGTGACTTAGTCGCGTTTTGGGATCAGCTTGAAAGTTGCAAGTTCGTACTAGGCAACTGCTACTAAGATTCTGCTCATGGTTTCTTTGTTAAACAATCGACAAGAGAAATTATTTACCACCCTGTGTGTTTTTTCCATATCATAATATTGGATTCTTCAAGCAAAGTTTATTGAAGCACCTTTAGCCGGCATAGTGATGGCGACTGAGGCAACCGAAAACTAAATCAGCTTGTAAATCAGCCTTAAATGATTTATATATCGATGATTATTTTTAAGTCTTCTTAATATAACAAGACCATGCTCGATGGTAAGCTAGAGCACTTAAGGACTACCGCTGTCATGTTAAAAGTCTGAGTCATTATGGCTCTTTACAAACTAAAAAGCAGTGAAATTGCGCCGCGGCCGTAAGTGTCTAATCAACGTAGTTATTAATTTGTAATTCGCTGATTGGTTACGAAGATGGCAAATATCAGCACGAAGCAATTTTACTGCACTTCGACGCAATAATGTATTAAGAAAATCGAAGCCCTGGTGAGATGTCATTTCACAATGCGCTTGAAGGTTATATCTCGTGGCTACACTGTGGGCTGGTCCATCCTATAATGTGTTCTGGTTGAGCGCGAGCAATGTGGAGCAGAAGTTAAAAGTAATGTACAACGATCATTATAATGAACGCTAAGATTTATATTAGCGTGCAATTTTCATTTTTACCCTATATTAACGAGAGAGAAAAATAGCCATGTATCGGATTGGACAGTTGTTCAACGCATTTTATACAATACATTAGCGTATTCCTAAGGATGTACACGTTCGAAGCAATTTAGTATTTATCTAGTTTATCTAGTTGTATTCTTGTTCGAAAAACACATACCTCATGTATGTCAAACTTAGTATATAAGCTAAGGTATAGCTTCTCTTGTATTAATAGCAATAAATAAATTAACACCCACCTAAAGAGAGGCGAGGAGTATGTTAATATTATGTTGTCGTTAACTAAGTTTGCTTAATTAAACAACATAAGGCCCAACACTCAGTAGCATAATGCTACTAATTAAACGGGGGTTTACATAGATCCAAAAGAGAGCCACTCAAATACGCTTAGCCGGTATTATTACAGTGTATTCAGGAGGCTCGACAAACAAGGAGCCTCTCGTCGCGCCTCCGAGGGTGCTCCTCTCGAGTTTCGCGTTTAATTAGACAGATAGAGGCGCGGACGGGCCCTTATTAGTATTGTCTACGGGGGCCCAATTAACACCCGTCCGTACACCGCTGTGGGTGGCTGCCGTCTATTCGAGCTTCATTTTAATAATCAAAGGAATCTTTGGCTTCGTTAGCTGAATAATGTGTGATGCCTATATGAGCACAACGATGCTCAAGTGTCAAGTCTCAAGTCCTTTAATTAGTGAATTCTAAATCTATTGTTGTAGTCAGGCAAAGTAATTTATGCTCCATCAGTCAACATAAACAGAATACATATTCTAAACAACAAAGTCTAATTATTTTAATTTGATAACATATTTTTGTTTACCTTATAATTAAGATGGGGAATTTATTATGATATTCGTAACAAAATAACAAATGACTCAACGGACATAAATGATCCCAAATTAGTGTCTTTAATATAGCACGGTTCAGAATTACTTTTACGATCCATTCTCGTTGTTTGTGGCAATTAATTTGTTTTAATTAGGCGCGCTGCTCGACGGACACTTAATTACGCTATGATGCTAACGGACTATGCACAAAGCTCTTGTATTGCAGCACATAAAAATGATCATTAGTGATAGCGTGTATTCAATTAAAACTTGTAACATTTAATATAGCATAAACAATTTAATGAACTTACTTCTTAATTACAAACAAAATACTATTTATAACGATCTACATCGAGTTTGAATTACGTTTTAATTTAATTTAGTATACCTACTTTCATTTGGTCACGAAAATTAAGTTCTTAAATGCGAGCGCATGCGCAGCCTCTTGGGATGACTTCTCGGCACTAATAACTTTTTCTCGAAACACTAATGAATAACGTGCTTCTTATTACCGGGCACGTTTCTCTCCTCGAGGTTATGCGGGTGTTCGCGGTGACTTGAGGAGAAAGGGGAGTGTGCAATCCCGTCTCGTGGCGTCGAGCTTAAAACTTACCATTAAGTAATTTTCATCAAGATTCATGTTTTACTTAATGAACTCTAGTCGCAGGACGAACGACGGAAAAGCTCTCTCATAGAATTAGTGTGTTGTTAAACAGTTCAAACTTCGCTCTGTAACTCTATAAGTGTTTCCTCTAATAGTATATCCTGCTGTGGACGTACGTTGACCTCATAGCTTTTGTGTCATACGTAGTGGCAGGTGATTAGATAAATGGTCTCACTCCATACTTATAGGAGCATCAGGAGAACACATCGCCACCCAGTTCCGAGCATTGGACGCAGTTAATGAAGTTTTTCTCGTTATTTTCTAACAAGTGCGCATTTCTTGTCTCCGTTGTTCACATTCTACATGGTCATTTATACGGAAAACTCCATGCACATGACATTTAATTAGACGACACTGCGTTACATTTTATAGTTAACAGTATACGTATAAGGAATTAATGTAATTGACACCAGTTTTAATGGTGCATTTATACTGGGCTGGTGATTACCAGGAGCCATAAGAAGTGTAATTCACCCCGGTGGACGACGGAGCCAATTTAATTTACAAAGTCGCTTGTCGAGTTCGGATTAAGCGACGCACTTGGCCGCCGGCTAATAATGATCAACACGCAGACATCTGTCATTGTTCAACGTATGACATCTCTGCTACTGATACGGTGTGAACCTCGCAACATGCTACTTGATTTGTAATGTACCCAACTACGCCGACCGCAACCAGCTGCTATACCTTTTTTGACATTAATGAATCCTATTTAAATACTTGTTGATTATGAGGGAAAATATGACACCTTTATACAACATATAAATAATCGTCACACTTATAAAAACTTATAGATGATTATTAAGTAATCAATTAAATTGTCGCGCCTTTTTCCCACAGGGATAGGCAAAGATAATGGAGCGCCACTTGCCACGCTCCTGGCACAACTTCCTAGCTTCCCTCACATCCACAATTATTTTTATACAAGCTTTACGATCATAGGCACTAGGCAACCCAGCTTCCTGGAAGATGCCTTTTTGGTCGGAAAACACCCACCTGAGTCTGCCTCGTTTAACGCATCCTTCCACATCAGATTTATAAATTCCTTTCGTCAATTTACTTTCACTCATCCTTTCCATTTGCCAATTGACTGAAAAATATTTTTTGCGTGTTTTTTTATTATTTTATTCTGACATTTAAAACCCTTTGTAGTCATTTGGAATGATTTTACAAAAATGTTAAATGGATTACCAGAACTCATCATCATTGCTACCACAATCGAACCGCTGCAAGCTTTGATGAACAAAATTAACGCGATAATTTTATTTTTCCAATATAGAGCAAAACCTTAGAAAATAAAAATTTAAATAAAGCAAGTTGTCCCAGGTTATTGAAAGTGGTGTTTCCTTATCTCTGCCTACCCCCATGGGAATGGAGTCGTGTTCAGTTTAGTTATTAGTTAATAAACAACCTTTGATAAGGTATAATATACATTAAGGAAATCATTATTGTATGATTTGATGGGCAATCCAGTTAGAGCCATTCCAATTACAATAAGAGGTGGGAAGATTGCGCGGGCGCAGATAAAATTTTATGAGGAACGAACCAGACCGCCAACGAGATGGCTGCCCGAGCAAACAAGGGCACACATAAATAAATGTGAGCGACCGGAATAATTGAATTTATTGTCAACTAACGGGCCTTTTACATTTATTAACGGCGCCTATTGCCATTTTATGTTCCCCGAAACTGAAGGCGAGCTGTATTATTATGCGATCGTGGAGAGTATCAGCATCAATTATGGCGGTCGTTTAGTTTACGACTACTTCGCGCGAATCCTTAAATGTTACTTGTTAGCGTATACCGGTTGTTGGGAGTGCTAATAGTGACTACTTAAAACACAGCGAAGATAAGTAAATTACTTAAAGTTGTTAAATCCTACAATGTTATATGAATAACAATTTACATTCGCGTAGAAAGTGATAATAAATTTATTGTTTTTTAACTACAAGGACAATGAAAAACCTGTTAAATTTTTAAAGTAGTATTTCTTTTTCTACATATTATATTTCACAGGTATTTACTGTTTATAAACAAAACAAAAAGTCAATTCAAATTTAAAACCCAAATGCATAGACAAGATTAAAGGATTACTTTCCACGATCCTGACACAACTTTCTCGCTTCCTTCACATCCACAATTATTTATTCTCTTTGTAGTTGTGGGGACTACAGATTCTTGTTAATTTTTTTTCTTCAGAATGTCTTCGATTTGTTCAAAGGATAATCCCCGAAACAATGTTGACCACGTTTTATTCCTCTTACTTGATTTAAAATTAGTTAACTGAGCGAAATAATAAATGCATCGGTTCCCTAAATAAATAATATAATAAATTTGATTTAATGAATGTTAGAATTAACTAAAGTTTCCTGCAACAGACTGTATATGTATTTAAATACTAAACACTTTGTTAGTAGTTATAATTAAGTGAATTTTGACAGTTTGTCGTAGACAATGTTAAGACAGTATGGGGAACTAGTGCTTAATAACGCAAGTTTGTCGCGAGGCTCGACGTGTTAAAATTCCAAGAGGGGCGTCTACTACGCACAACTAACAGCACCGTGTAATTACACCGAGATACCCGTCCGTATAATGCACTTAATTAAAACTGTATACCCGGCCCGGTATTAGATGCTATTGTTAAAGTTTTTTAATTAAATAACAAAGGAATTTTCATTTTGTTGAAGCGAACCACCTAACTCCACACTATGAAGCTACAGAAATCTTATTAGTATGCTGATCGAAGTGCTTTACTTCAAGTACTATTAGGTACTAAGTATTTGCATTAATCGATGCCATTACTTAAATTGTTACAACTATTATATTGGAATAATATGCGGAATACGTATTGTGGAATAAGCTTATGTGAAATAAGTAAGCAGTTTAAAACTACATTCCGGTACAAGGTATCTTTGATATAAGTTATATATACGCCCAGTGTCTGTGATACAAGAACATTATTAGCCTAGTTTTGGTGCATAAATATATATTATATAATTATTTAAACTTTTCAGAGACATGTCATGACGGCCTAATCAATCATACTGCGGAGAAAACATTTACATTCTATTGACCGAATTGACAGTCAAACTAAACAGTTCGGCGCATCGTTTTATTGTCGAACAATCGACAGGCATAATGCTTTATTTGCACACATGTTCTCCGCACCCTATATATACTTATATACAACTTTGGATTCTTCAAGCGAACCATGAAAAAGCACCATCGGCCAGCAAACTGACGCGTCTTCTCAGAAACAGACCTGTCGATTTTTTGAGCTGTAAGCCCTCTTAACTCATCAGACAAGAAGAGGTGAAAATAAGTCTTGTTTCATTAAAAAAATCCTTTTGAATGTTATAAAATTTGTTAAAATGTAAATTTCCTAATGAGTCAGGCGAGTTTAGTTTTAAGTGGAGCATGTGTGGATGTTACCCTATTAATTAGGCGCACTAAGCGCTTGTAAACTCACTCTACATTGTGTACAAAATGTTATGTAACAAATTTTATTACCTAACTAATGTGCCTTGAATTGTTTAATTAACGTCATAAAATTCCAAGAAGTTTTATTGTTAGTAATTGTTACAGGATATCATATAATGACTTATACTGAACGATATTTTATTAAAAATCAAATGCTTATTATTATTGACCAGGTATATAATTTTCCATACGATTAGGACAAACGAAAAAAAAATTCTTCCCTCTTTTACAAAATAAAACGATATCCTAGTATTGAAAAAAAAAAAATTGCCACGCCTTTATTCACAAGAATTGGCAGAGACAATGAAGCGCCACTTGCCACGATCCTAAAACAACTTCATCGCTTCCCTCATATCCACAATTCTCAACGGTAGAAATTTCTGACCCCACTTATATTTATACCCACGTATTGACATTTTCTTTTCCCGGTATAGTGACGGCAACTGAGATAGACGTCTTTATGAAACGGTTTTATCAGTCATCGGCACTCATAGACCTTCGCTTGCTTATCATCAGACAAGTCGAGATCAGATGTCGTGCCTCTTTAAAAAAAGATTTGGTAATCACTAAACACTTTATATATTTTATTATTAAATTAATAAATAAAAATAAAATAAATATTCATGCCTAGGCGTGGAATTCTGAGAACGACTAATGGATGCCTTGCTACATTAAAAATATCCATCTAATCGAGAAGTCGATTTAGCTAAAACATTCCCGATCCATGTCGAGCGCGGAAACGGGAAATGGGACGTCTCGCCCACTTATGACGGGGCCGGTTTAACCACAAATGGACTATCAGAATTAAACTCAGATCACTCAACATTTTATATCCCACTTAATTCAATTTATTTATTACCTATATGTTTGCAGTTATAAAGAAACATAAAATAATTTTGCATGCTTTCTTGAACATTTTACAATCACTTAATATCTTTATAATAATATTTGAATCCTACAATGTAAGAAGTATAATTATGTATTTAAACAGTTATTATTTACAACAATGTATGAAAACTTTACCTTCCATTTAGTGTTAATAAATCATCGTGCAATATTTAATTTGTATTTTTTTCTGACCTCGACTTGCTTGAAGGTAAGGGTGAGAAAGGTAAGGTCCAAGAGTGCCAGTGACTTAAAAAACAGTTCACTGTTTTCTCAGTCGCCGTCACTATGCCGGTCAGAGGAACTTCTTTACGCATAGCTTAAAGGTTTCAAGGTTAAAGGACTCCCCCCCCCCCCTTGAACAGGAAGATACAAGGGGGGGGGGGGGGAAGAGAACACATGGGCTCGTAAAGCATTTCACTTGTCGATTGTGCTACAAATAAACGATGACCCAAACCTTTTTTTAGTTCGATTTTAATTTTAACTGGCGTTTAATCAGCTTGAATTAAACCAGCCCAAAAAATAGGAGGTAGATGGTATTTATTCAGCATTAGAAAGCAGGCACTCTCTGTTGATGCGGCACTGACATATCCGTTAATGCTTTTTCCATTTCCCAGCCACTACACATCGCACCCTCCCCTGACCAAACCTCACCCCCGCTTTTACTTGACCGAAATGTTTACAACTTATAATGTTGCTTTTTACGTGTTTGCCACTTTTTATTTATTTTATTTGTAATGTACGTACCTATATACGGTTTTGGTTTTATTTAAAATCATTGATAAAATAAGGTAAGAAATCTTTGCTGGATTTGTTTTTTCAGTTGCATCCTGGTTAATTATAGCATCTACTAAAAGAAATTATTTCTTTGGCACTGTTAACTAAATGCCATTAGGCTCTAATGACATTTTGTGCAACGGACAGAATGTTTAATTAAACATTTTTATTTATTTAAATTTCTATATTAATCTATCTAAGTGCTTGCTTGTATAATAGAAACAAGACGACCAAGGTACTTAGGTCAAAAATTGATACAAAAATACTGCCAGGTGGTTTTGAACCCGTACTCTCGGTTTGCGTGACCATTGCACAACCACTACACCACAGTCGCCTATTAGCAAGCAAACAATTTTTGGTAACATAAAGTAAGTTTCTATATTAATTAGAAACATACGAATAGTTATTGCAAGTAATCATTAACAGGTGCATGATGTAGTATTGTATGGGAAAGCAATCAAAACGCTATTTTTTGTTACACAAAAAATAAAATTGCGGGTGGTTGGTTGGGAATTACCCCATCCTTCCTCCAATGCAAACCCTCCGACTCCGAGTGGTTGCCCTTTTGATTGCGTATTATTCCCCGACTGTTTATATTGTTAGATCGCTTCCTAGATTGTTGCTATTGTGATACAGTTTTTTAGCGGCGCGG
This sequence comes from Tinea trinotella, assembly GCA_905220615.1. NCBI lineage: Eukaryota > Metazoa > Arthropoda > Insecta > Lepidoptera > Tineidae > Tinea > Tinea trinotella. Next base: position 8,144,524 of record HG992310.1, read on the forward strand.
TTTTCAAGAGGGTTTTAATTAAAAATGCTTGTCTAGAACGTTGAAAGCGGCCTCCTTTGTGCACTTGTAATTACAGCGATTGTAGACTAGAGTATATTTTGACAGAATGTGTGAGGAACAAAATTAAAATGTAAAGCACGTAGATCACAGTTTTGTTCTAATTGCAAAGTTTTGTTTGTGACTTTCTAGAAGACGGAACCAACTCAAACTACCAAATTGCAAGAAATGATTTATGCGGCTTACTATCGCGTTTATTTTATTCCGATATTTTGAAGGCATTTGGCCATCTTGATTACAACGGGTTAAAACACTGCGTAAAGGTTTAAACACTAGATAATCTTAATTAGCAATTTTAAAGAACTATCCTAAAAATACGTTGATGTTTTTATTGTGGCTCGACATATGACATACTCCTGCTTAATCAGGCCCCACCCCGCCTGATTAAGCAGAAGTATGGTCCATGAATGGGGGCAACTGCTACTACAGTTAGTAGCAGTCACGTTCACTATGTCATATAATATATTTGAGTTAGTTTTTTTAAAAGAAGTCCACTTAGTATGAAGATGCGAGCGGGCGCACAGAGTCGCCGGTTCATTCATCTCCCCAGCGCATTTATACATTACTCACGGCTCAAGTATCCGATTATATAACACGCAAAATTTCAATTACAACTTGTAATTAGTTTTTCGAGAGTTTTTCTTTTCTCGGGAAGGGGGAGCGTGGGGCATTCGAGTGTAAGAGAAACAAAAATATGACTATCCCTCTCTAGCATGCAGTTTCAGCATTCACCCAGACTAATGTCCACTTAGTTGATTATTTTTATGCAATCTGCGCGGGAAAATGAAGGATTTATTTACTGCACGCCCGCTCAGCGCTCGCTGCTAATTAATTTTGCGAAGTTCGACCATTCGCGTTTGCAATACTTTTTTCGTGGATAATAAAAGTTAATTTTACATGACCATCATTTTCTTATTTTTATTACAAATTTTATTACTGCTATGAAACCCGTCATTAATAATGATAATGAAATCTGCAATGAATTTAAACGAACAAATTGGCAATATTTTACACACATACGTCTCTACGTATGCAATATGCCATTTAGTTACTCGTACAAATAGGAACAATAATTTATATTTACAATCGATAACCACAACAAAGCTTGATTGATAATCGACTCGTACGAGTTACTCCGGCTCGTGTACACACCAACAAAACAATAAGCATAACAAATAAATATGCTTTTAAGGCACATACATTATAAAGAGGCTTAATAGAGCATATCTAGAAGCTTCTTTTATTTTGTTACATCCCTCGTATATTCTTCACATGCCGACCCTTTCTCGTGGATTGGCAGCCGCTTCGCCCGCTGGCCGCGCTAATGCACGGAAGCCGGGCCATGCGAATTAATGGCAAGAATAATGGCGATCCCATTATGGATTGCCGCCAACATACTTTAGCCATGAAAAGAACCGAAAGTTACATTTGCGATACCGTGAATACTGAGCGCTTGCCCCCGTCCCCTGCCGCCCAAGGGGTGGCAACACTCAACTAATAGAGTTGCCTTTTAATAACAATATTAGAATTCTATCAATAGATCAATAAGATTATTACGTCTTAGTTCCCGTAAGAATAGGTGGAAACAATGGAGTGCCACTTTCCACGATCCTGACATATCCGTCTCACTTCTTTTAAATACATTTTTTTTATTGTGGCTCGACATCTGACTTGAGTGCCGATCACTGCAAGAACCGAATCTTCACGGCTGCTCCAGTCGCCGTCACAACACCGGCCAAAGGTGCTTCTCCCCGTAATTTCTTTAGTCTATGGATATGAGCAACGCAAACAGGGGCTTTTTTAGGAATGTCCCCTATTTGATCAAGGAATAATCTTCTGGATAGTCCATGGATCATCCTTACTCTCAGCTAATAGAGTATGCAGTGGTTATCCAGCTTTCCAATCCGGGATGGTACCACCACTTAGAAGACCGTGAAGTGACATAGTTTCGTTTTATGATCAGCTTGCTAGTTGCCGGTTTTAACTAGGCTGGCATAGTGAATGCGACTGTTTAAAGTAGCAGTTTTTACGAGTATATATTTTATCAAAATTAAATTTTATCCATTTCTTCTCTACTGCTCTCGTAATTCCTCTGTCCCGTCCTTCATGTGAAAGTTTTAGAATGGAAAAGTCTTTTAAAACTGCTTTCAAGAAAATTAAAGCATTAATGGTCGCTATATCTAAGCTAAGAGCAATCTAAGAACTTATTGTGGCGTTTGTCCGACTTGTACGAACTCAATTTAAATCTAAAACATTAAAATGTTGTTCTTTTGTCAAAGACCGAGTATACGAGTATATTTAATAACTTGAAATTTATGGTTTCTACTCGTAAATCGAAATAAATAAAGGACTTTTGTTTAATATTTAATATGTTATAAGGTCTTTATCTTTTCGCTTTTAAAAACTTCAATCTTACTTGTATTCTCTATTTAACAATTTTCTCTATAGCTTACTTAGATAGAAAATAAAGTATTTTTTGCGAACACTGTTTATGTATAATAATAAAAGATTTATTGCGGTTTACAATTGCGTTTATTTTATTTTGTCGAATTACCATAGAGCTTGTATGAAGAGAATAGTGAATGTGAAGGAAACGAGGAAGTTGTGTCAGGATCGTGGCAAGTAGCGCTCCATTGTCTCTGCCTATCCCTGTGGGAAAAGGCGTGACAATTTGATTGATTGATTGGATTACAATAATCATTGTAAATAAAGGTTTTCAAAAACATAGCTTTAAGTATTATGAGATTTGTGTAAGTATGTTAATTTAGCACCGGTTATCATTGAACACTACACAAAAAGTAGTATTTTCTACTTGTATCATTTTGCAGTTAGAGGGTAGATCGGAGCCTTGGATGCCCCGTTCGCGCCACTAATTGGCAATTTGTTCGATCCTTAGATCTGACATAATGATGCGAGTTCGTTTATTTAAATGATTCGACGGAAACTTCTTGCGCCTCACAATGCTTCTAATGAATAGGAGTGTAAAAACAAAAATGTCACTTTTTACATACCTAACATAAATAATATGTATCATTATATTTTATCTAAATAAAATATTGTTTACTATTTTAATATAAAATTACATGAATGTTATTAAATGATAGTGGGAGCCGTATTTTAATAATTTTGTATTTATACACTTTTTCAGACTAGCCCAGTTGTCGAAGAAAAGTCCACTTTTGTAAATAAATCAATGCCTATTCACTGGTTCGCCTAATAATGATTAAAAGTTTGTGTTACTTATTTTTTAATTTGCTTTTATTAATTGTATTTTTTTAGTACTTTAATGACACTATGGTAGTTCAACTAGTGAGTTGCAGGAAACTGTAGTTAAAGATAAAATTATAAAGCCCTTAAAATACGAAAAAAAAACAAAACAGCTGGACTAAAATTGCTATTTGAGTGCCTAACAACTTCAATAACGTACTAACAGCACTTAATGGTTCATTATGTTTAAACACTTATTACTAAATGCTTTACCAGTGAGTAGACCGGCGGTTTCCTGTCATCTTTATTAAATAATCATTGTTTTGTTTATAAATTGGTATGCATATATAACAGCCTAATTATTTGCTCAGTAGTTACTGAGAGTAGATCAATATTTATTATATTATTTATAATATATTTCTTAGATTAAAGATTAGTCTCCGCTAGTGCTACGGCTAGTTAGAGCTTGTCGAATTGGCCCGCAAAAATGCTCCCAGTTTAGTCTAAAAGTGTGCGTCGTATACATCCATATACGAATATGTATACGTGAATAAAGTAATGTTACAGACATAAACAATTTATCCATGAAATATGAAAATGTTTATTTTTATAGGATTTCAAACTGATGATGTAATGTAATTTTCGAATTATTTTCGACTACAGCGTACAACTTTAAGCCACACCGATTCGGCGTATTAAAAGTTGCGTGTTTTACACGGATGATTGCTTCATCTAGTCGTAACACGAGCGGAGGCCAATTTATTTATCTAAGATATATTTATTTACAAAGGATAAAACAGAGACATTTGGGACATTGAGGATAAAAGTAGATATCTGCAGTGTCCGTTATTACAAAGCTTGTTTGGATAGAATTGTGGATGTAAGGGAAGTGATAGAGTTAAATTAATAAAAAAAAACATTAGCTAATCTTTATTTGTAATATAAGGACAATAAAAGTTAATAGAACAATTAAATAAATAATTCATGCTCTAATATATGTCATAATAAAGTATTAGTACAATAGTAAAATAAAAACAATCACACAAACAATACAAATAAATACAGATTTGTTCAAATATAAGAGTTATGTCAGGCTTCTGCAAATTGACGCTCTATTGTTTCTGTGTGAATTAAGACTTGAAAGACAATTTGATTGAAAAATTAAAATCTTGACACCAAAATAATCCGATGAATGCTTCACAGGTCCGTGAAGCATCCACACACTGTCAACCGAATCGGCAGTCCAAGTAAACGGTACTGTACGTTGTTTCTTTATCTAACAACCACCCCTTGTGAAGCGTGATAAAGCATCTCTGGCGACATAGTGAAGATGGCTGAGGCAACCCTTTTGAGTCGTCAGCGCTCTTGGAACTATCGTCGCTCACCACCAGGTACGTCGAGGTCAGATGTCGCGTCTCAATAAATGTATTATACAATCTTCAGTTTTCTAAGAAAACCATTAGAGAGCTTTTGTTGGGCAATTGAGCTTTTGTTTTGTGACAGCCCTGGAAAGTTTGGTAAAGTCGATTACGGCGGTCATTAGTCACCCGTACGAAGACTAATTAATACAACGTTTTGAATAAAACCACAGGATAAGATTCCTAGCGGCGGCGGTGGGAGAAAAATCAGAAATTTAATTAAAAAAGTTTAAGTGAGTTTTCACGGGCGGGCGTGCGCGACTCGGCTCTCAATAACTCAACCAAATTCTATTCTTCCGTCTAACAAAATTCCTTAGAGGCGATGTGGAAATGTAATTAACTTATTTAGGGTCAACACAAATTAATTTTATTATTAATATCTAAAATACTTCATTTAAAATTTAATATTCAGTTTCATAATATAATTTGCATAACAACTTAAAGTAGCTTAACGTTAAAGCGGTTTATAGTAGATTATCCAATGAAGAAGCAAATGGAATAGTTGGATTTAAAAAGTTTAGTCAGCTTTGGAACAACCATTTTCTTTATGCCTTTTTATTTATTTTTTATTTTAGTTTCCTGAATGTTCCTGAAGTGCGGTTCTTGAATGAAGGCGACTGCTACTTCAGTTTAGTTATAGCAAGTAGCACTTATATTCCTTATGCCGGCCTAGTTGGAACCGAAAACTTACAAGCTGATCCTGAAAAGCGACTATTATTCTTACGTTCTGTACTTAAAATAGGGGTACTACCCCGGGTCTCCAGACCTTAAACCTTAAACTTGGGTTCTTAAACCCCAAGAAGTGGAGCAAATATTTTGTTCATTTTATCTAAATATTACAAATAAATGCTATGAGACACATTTGTGCCCGACAGGGAATAAAACCTGAGTCACACCGAGTAGCGGAATGGCGAGTAAGCCACTAGTGTTATAGTAATTGTTTTGAAAAATTAAATAAAGTGAATCACAAATCACTATCACAAAAACATTTGACATGAAATCTCACGCCCTGTATATTGTTATTGTGCGTTGTTGGGAAGTGGGTGCTGGCGTCTGACACATAAGTTTCATTCAGAAACGTCCCGTCTTAACGCCGCCCGCCGGCGCGCTTGCAACTATGAGAGTAGACATTTCTTTTCAAACATGATTGTTCACAGTAAGTCAAGAATAATTTTAAAATAAAATAAGTTTGACGATCCGTGTGGTACAGGTACAATGCTAACACACCAGTCCGCTACGCGTAAGTATGGGTTCGATTCCCGGTCGGAGTAAATATTCGTTTCATAGCATTTATTTGTGATGTTTAAGTGGAACAATTAGTGGTTATTTTTTCAGTTTTTCGATTCGGGATAGTCCATTCCTAAACCATTCCACGGTACAAACCGGAGAATCAGCTTAAAAGTTGCAGGTTTCAATTAGGTCGGCATAATGGATACGACTGCTACTAAAGTTATTAAACTGTAACATCAATTACTTATATTCATGGACTGCATTCCAGCTTAACATGAGGAGAGGTGTAGTATAGTAGTAGTGTAGTATAGTAGTAGTAGTAGTGCAATGGTCAGAAGAGAGCACGGATTTGAAACCACTTGCCGGTACTAATGTAGCTTTACTATATGTACTTTGGTTGGTTGTCCTGTTTCTATGATACACTTTAGTAGCTTGGTATAGACATGTAAAAAACATTTTTTTTAATTATTTTTTACATTTCTACACTAAGCTACTAAAGTGCTTGTATCATAGAAACTGGACAACCAAAGTACATATATCAAAGATACATTGGTACCGGTGGGTGGTCTCGAACTCGTGCTCGTAACCATTACTCTGCCACTACACCACGGTAATATATATTGAGCTAGAATAAAAATAAATATTATATTAGCTATGTAAGAGATCGTCTTAATTTGAATTAATCTCATGACCTCAAGTAGCAATTTTGCTGATTAGCCAAAAGTTGAAATGCCGTTTTTGTTGCCAAGTTTTTTTTTTTTTTTTTTTTTTATTGTGACTCGACATATGACAGCACCCCGCTTGATGTTAAGCCAAAGTGTGGTCCATGAATGAATGTGACTGCTACTACAATTCAATAACTGTGAGTAGCAATCACATCCACTATGCCGGCCTAGATGGAACCGGCAACTTACAAGCTGATCCCGAGACGTGACTAAATCACTTCACGGTCTGTATACTTGTAAGTGGTGGTACTACCCCGGATCGGCAGACTGGGTGCCACTGCCTACCACTCTTTGATAACCAGACCCGAAGCAAATATCCATCTCTTTTTTTTTTATTAACAAATATTTGCAATATTTAATACTATTAAATCTTACAAATAAAAGCTATGAAACAAATATTTGCTCCGACCGGGGATCGAACCCGGGACTTTACGCGCAACAAACCAGTCGCTAAACCGTTCGTCCACGCCTGTCGTCAAAAGTTTGTCAAAGACACGCGTTACAAGAATCCGTGGGCGAGACGAGTCGGTTTAGTGACGTGTCACGGCAACAACCGACTACTCTCTGCGGGTACTCGGAAATGCTAACACATTTTTGTGGGCTCATTAAAATTACATTACATCTCTTATTTAAACTGCAAACAACTAAACGTCGCTCGTTAATGCGTTCTCCTGTTGAGAATTTTATGGACATTGCCTTGATAATGTGCAGAGCTGACGTTACTCATAATTAAGTGGCTTTTAATGTGTTACCTACATACAACGAAGACTTTGCGGAATAAATTATATAAATATATATTTGTTTTTATGTGATAATAAAATCCTTTATATATTTTTGAGAAAACATAAACCTAATTTTTACAATAACATACGAGTATATATACATTTTAATGTTAAACGACGTACTAAAAATAATAAATTAAACAAATTTTAATCGGCTTACTATCACGTTTATTTTTGTTATTGATTTTAGATTTTTTATTATTCCGACGTTTCAAGAGCTTTGCAGCCATCATACTCACGGAGAGAAAACCGCATTTTTTAAAGTTCAATAATCAATGTTTGCGCAAAATCTAAGAAAAACAACTAAAATTAATTTTTAATCGCTTTCGACGATCTGATATTTCCACTTATCACTGGCAAACATCTGCTAAATAAGTTAGTACAATAGACATAACAATGCCTTTATTTGAGAGGATAATGTATTTTTAAACGTTCAAGGATTGAAGGGGAATACACCGGTTACCAATTAGCATCAGTCACGAATGCCACAATCGCTGCTACACTCCTAATAACACCCCAAAAACTCCACGTGAGAATTACCGCTAAGTGGTTCACTTAAAAGGAAGACAATATTTGAACAGCAGGTGTCGATAACGCAAAAAGTATTGAAAAGGATCGAGTATAGCAATTACAGACACTCCTTATTTGGGTTATTTGTTGAAGAATCTTGGATATTCATTTCGTTTACTTTACATATTTGAAGCACTCTCGTCTGACATAGTTACTGTTAAAAATATGTAATCCTTTAAATAATTTCCTCTGTTCCATAAATTGATTTAGTTAAAAGGTGTTTTTTTGGTTCGATGCGACATATGACACCACCCTGCCCTGCCTGACATGTTAAGCTAAATGGATGTCACTACAATTTAATAACTGTAAGTAGCAGTCACATACGACTAAATCACTTCACGGTCTGTATACTTGTAAGTTTTGGTAGGTCGGCAGATTTATTATATTTATTAAATATTACAAATTAAAGCCATGAAACAAATATTTGCTCTGACCGGGAATCGAACCCGGGACTTTACGCGTAACAAAGCTGTGTGCTAATCAATCGGCCGAGCCTGTCGTCAAATTAATTTATAAATATAATACTTACATTTCAATAATTTTCTTTTTTCATTAAGAAAGCTGTACAAGTATAATAGTAGGGATTTTTACGTCCATTGTCTCTGCCTATCTCTGTGGGAAAAAGGCGTGACAATTTGATTGATTGATAAGATTGATTTTTATTTGGACTCGACATACTCGTGTAGATCTCGTCTGATGTTAGAAGTGCGGTCCATGAATAAAGGCGAATGCTACAGGAGTAAAAAAATGTAGCAGTAGCTTGAGAAATAAATAAATAAGAAGGTATTAAATAAATGAAACAAATTCAATATAATCATTAAATAAACATTTTTATTTACACAAACGATCATTGATAAAGCATACAGCAATTATCGTGTCGATGTTTACGAACTTCTGGAAACATTTTTGATACTATCATAAGGTAATTTAATTTTAATAATTAAATCTAATGACAATTCCAATTTACATAAATACATCTGTGGTTGAAACTTTTTACAATACTTCACTTAAATTAATAAAGATTTAATGACTACTTATTTAAACATAAACTTATTTTTAAAAAAGAATAAACTTAATATGTAAAATTATTTGAACTACATATTATATTACATGATATTGAAATAAAATAGGCATAATTGTGGATTCACTTAACAGAAGCTATTACTGTTGACACAAACTGTACACCATACTTAATAACTTCCATGAATACTAAACTAATTAACCATCCATATGGTCGCAGTATCTACATTCCTGAATAAATGTTAAATTTATCTTTGGTAAAATAAACAATAACGAAACACATAACGTAACCAATTAAAACAATTTAATTTTAATGAAGAATAATACAAATAAGTTCATACCTTGTATGATAACAATATTAATTAAGGTTGAATTCATTAACAATGAGATCTAAATTAATTTTTATTTAATCTTTGTTTGATGAAACTTACTCGTTGCACGATTTGTAAGAGAAATGTGACTTTATAACCATAAATATTGATTAGAGTACTATTTTTAATTAACATTATTTAGAGTTTAGAGCATCAAACATTTGAAAAGCAAACATGTTAAGAGTGCAGTGATGTAACATTTCTATAACTTCATTTAACTTATCGTATTACTTACAAAAGATATCAAATTCCAAAGAAAAATATATCTATTTTAATGTATTTAAATGTATGTATAAATCTTATATCTATTAGATAAATACATAAAGGTACTTACAAAGATACAGTTAAACCAATACACTCGGGAAATTTACAGTATTGAAGTTAAATTGACCGTGATACTTTATACGTATAAATTTATACATACGAGTAGTACAATTTATGAAGTTTTCTTCGACATAAAAGGATTCCCGAAGATATAAGTTAGTGTTGAGTGTTTGATGTGCATGTGTGTGTAGTGTGCAACCCACACAAGCAGCGGCAGCTATCTTAAAATGTAAACAAGTCCTCAAATCGTATACATAATGGAAATATCGTGTTCTGACAACGCTATCGCGATTCATCCCGGACATTTTGTAAAGTGGCCACATATCCACGACCGACCCGCCTTCTAGAGTAATGTACTCCTATGTTTTATATATTCGCAGTCTGCGAGATTTAGTTTTGCACTTAGCCAGTTTTGTAATAAATTTTCGACTAGTAAATTTAATAATTGTGAAACAACTTTAAGCGTTAGAACAAACAATCTGAAATCAACCCCACTATGCAGGATTTGGATTATCCAAAAGACTACTTCTAATATAAACAAATAATAATATAATATCAAATATCACAAAGATTTTTTTGAAATCATTGACTACAATAGAAAGAGTCGTTGTATAGATATATTTATCTTATGTGAAGCTAAAAATAAGAGGACAAGGATGGTTTGATGTAGGTATGTTTACAATACACTCGCTGGTTGAGTATGAACAGATAATGTGAAGAGTGAGTAGTGGCGGCCGTAGTGACGACCAAAGCGTACCACAGGAGACGTAAAGATACTGTAGAACGCGCTAATGAGGTTTCACCTGTAAACAAAACCAACATGTAATACGCAAACCAACACAATAAATAAACTGTTAGAAACTAACAAATGAAATGGGAAAGGAGATTGACTAAAGAGATTTATTAGATTTAGAGAAATATAAGAGATTTATAAAAGATTATTCGTTATTTAAAATTGTCCTAGTTTTTATAATAGGGTTCTCAATCAGAGATCTAAAGTGTCCGTAACTGTAGAATCTGTATAAAAAGAATCGTAGATGTTCAGAAAGCTAGGTTGCCTAGTGCCCATAACCGTAGAGCTTGTATGAAGAGGGAATGTGAGGGAAGCGAGGGAGTTGTGTCAGGATCGTGGCAAGTGGCGCTCCATGTTCTCTGCCTATCCCTATGGGAGAAAGGCGTGACAATTTGATTGATTGAGAATTGTGGATGTAAAGGAAGCACTTGTGATCAGGTCGCAGAAAGTGGCGCTCCGTTGTGTCTGTCTATTCCCGTGGAAAATGAGGCGTGACAATTAATTAATTAAGATGATGATATAACAAATTAAATTTACTTACCGAAGCAAGCAATCGGCGTGGCATTAACGGTCATCGCGCATTGTCACAAACATCTGTATCAGGTGGACTGCCATAGCCGCTGGACGCATCGTCAGCTCCAGCACAACCTGGCCCTTCCTTGTCAGCTGGAATCGCTCCAGGTACAGCGCCGCTTCCGCAGGCATTAGGGGGTGGGCCGGCTACGTAACCTCCGCTTGGAGACTGCGCAGAAGATATTTTAGATTAATTTAAAAGTTTCTCTTAGAAAATTGGCTAAAGTTAAGTCAAATAAGTAGCTGTATTGTTTTATCCCTGAAGCTAATAGAACTCGCCGGGACTCTGACAGTCAGTCAGTAAGCGCAATCAAAAAGTCGATTAGAAATGTCGTGCGGCTGAATGGGTTTCCTCGATTCGCGTGGCTCATAAAATGAAATAGATTCCCCCACATTCGCATTCCGACAAGCGTTCGTACGAGAAAGATTAATGATCTTATACAAAAGAAACATAATAAAGTTGAGATAGAATCTTCCACTAACCGTGTCCTTGTGGGAGTTATTTACTTCAACTGACTCGGGTTTTTCACGTTAGCTTTTATTACGCATAAGAAATTGACTGAAAAAACGATAATAGTTTGCCTTATAAAGTTAAGCGGCAAACATGTATATTGCAATTAGGTACCTCGTTTAAAATTATCTACACGGAGGTGCCCATTATGCATTAAAGTGTACCTAATAAGTTTATTTTTTTAAACATAATGACCAAGTCCGTGTTAAATCGATAACTGTTTAATGATGTAAACGTCGGAACAAGTCATGTCGGAATGATGGTGCGGGTTTGCACCTATTATGGGAGCCATAATTTTCTATGAGAACTCGCTGCAACGCAGCATGTGCGGTCTCACAAACCGCATTGGACCACGTCAGTAGTGGTTCTACTAGGAAACCGAACACCTGACACGGCTAGACTATCTAAGAATACAAATTATATCGATTTGTCAATCCAAAGTTAACTATTTGAATATTTATACTGGGTCAAAGGGTCCTAATAATAGATAGCATCACGAAAGCGAGATAACAATACAGTCTTCACAGGTCAGTATTTATAAACAATGTATTTCTAAAATAGTAATTTCTGAATAGAATATCCATATCAATACAAGCGTGTTTGAGTGTAAGGTAAGATAAATCGATGCAGTGACTATCTATGATCACACCCTATGCCTTATTCATAAGAAATAGAAAGCTGACCTGCAGCCCGCTGACCTGCCTCCTAATGTGCGCCAGTCCACTGGGATTAGCAGCCATACTTGCGAACACAAGCCGTTCTTCGTAGTCGTACTCGCAGAGGATCTTGTTGTCACACAAGTAAAACCGGTCACCCACGCAGAATCTGCATAATTTATGTATAAGTTAACTAATAATTCTTCATTATCTTTAATTATTTCCTTGAGTTGAAAGGAGATCTAAAAGTTATGGTTGTTAGGAAGTGGGGTAGAATTAGAATAAAAACGTAATAAGTTAAAATCAATGTTTCCTCACTCAATATTCATTTAAATTATCTATTTCACCACAAACGACATAGACAAAGATATTTATTAGCAAGGAAACTATTAGTTAGAGAATGCTATTGGTGCCGAAATCAATTTATGTAAAGTTAGTTAACTTTCTAATGTAAATTTCCAAACGCGACGGCAAGAATTATCTAAGTGCTAAAATGATATGCTGAAATATGTTTTTATTGTTTACCTGTGATTGCATTGTTGACAGGCGAAGCACTCTAAGTGGTAAACGAAACTTTTAGCTCGCATCACCATTTCAAACGCTGGTATAACTTTATTGCACGCTACACAGTTTCCTGTCGCACCAAATAACCTGCAGACAAGTAAAAGGAGGCGTTACGCTTTGAAATATAAACTCCTTTTTAATTGGAGTTTCTAATATTAATTTAGTCTATTTTGATTGGACGGGACATTTGATCACGGCTTGTCTGATGGTAAGCAAAAGAAATTCCAAAAGCACCGACGACTTAAAAACAAACGTTGTAGTTTACAGTTACCTCAGTCGTCGTCACTATTTTTAAAGACGCGACATCTGAGCTTAACTTGTCCAAGAGCCCAAGTCCAAGAGCGCCGACGCACGACTGAAATAAACGACGTAGCTCACGGTTGCCTCAGTCGCCATCACTACGCCGACCAAAGGTCCTTTACTCTTTACTCGAATGATTCAAGGGACTTTGTTTCGTTATGTAGGGAAACTTACCTAAGATAATCCCTTTTGCAAAGCATGAGATCTGCTTTATAGTACAATTTGGATCCAACTTCACCGAGACGACAATCGCAGCATCCACATTTTAGACAATCTTCGTGCCAGAATCGTTCCATGGCCTTCAGAAGGAACCTCTCTGTGATGACTTTGCCACATTGCGCACATAACCGAGCACCACCTGTGTTAGGAGCGATAGTACTCCCCACGCTGTACTTGCTATCGTCCTGTTGACCTGCGATAATAAAAGGTACAATTAAAACCTTTCAAATTCCTAATAATTTCTGATTGATGTCGGCCCGCTTGGCTCATTGGTCAACACATCAGTCCGATAGGCGAAGTCCTAAACTCGATTCCCGGTAAGAGCAACGATTTGTTTTATAGCATTTATACTTTTTTTTATTGTGACTCGACATCTGACCTCGACCCGCCTGATGGTAAGCAAGAGGAGGTCCAAAAGTGCAGACGAAGGTAAAACGCGAGTCTTCACGGTTGCCCCAGTCGCCGTCACTAAGCCGGCCAAACATCATCATCATCAGCCAGAAGGCGTCCACTGCTGAACATAGGCCTCCCTCTTAGAATGCTATTTCGAACGACAAGATGCCAGTTGCATCCACTGCAAATAACAAATAGTTGTTTATTTAAAAACACAAGCAGAAATTTGCTCCTAATTTGGTTGTTTTAGAATGGTAGGCAGACAGTTGGTGGTTATTTAGCCAGTCCAGGATACCAGGGGAAGTACCACCACTTTTAACTGTAAAGACCGTGAAGTGTCTCAATCGCGCTGCGGGTTCAAGGTTTAAAATTAACAGTTCCAAGCAAGCCAGCATAGTGAATACGATTGTAGTTATTTAACTATAATATCAGGCAGGAGTGACGACAAAATATAATAAGTCAAGAACATTTATTTCAAATTGGCATCTTTATTTCATTCAATTGGTATTCACGCAAATGCACCACAATTGGTTAAATATGCAACTGTTTCAAGATTCAATTGTATTCTTTACAATGTAGTATTTTAAAAATACACTAATGACATCTGTTTAAAGATAATAGCCATGATACTTCATTTTGGTTGAGGCACCATTTTATTTTTTACCATAATGATCAGTTACCGCCAATTACTTGATCATAAGAAACGAAGAAATCTTCCAGTTACAAAATAAGCTTGTTAATAACTAAATTGCTTCGCACGCTGTAATAAACGAATCGATTTCGAGAACATAACATTCTTAATTGTGGAAATTACCCAGCTGCATTACTTTCATTGGAACGAGTTAAGGTGCTCATTAAAGAAGTTAATCGAATGAGCTAAATTAAAGACACGACTTTTAAAAGTAGTAGGCCCAGTCCGTGGTAATTTGCCCAGTCCGCCGGTTCGGGGTACCACGACGTACATTTATACGGTGAATTTACTTAGTTGCGTTTCGTGATTAGCTTTGCCGGTTCCAACTAGGACGGTATAGTGAATTTGACTGCTGCTTGCAGTTATTTAACTGTAGTAGCAGTCGCCTCCATTCATGGAACGCATTCTATCTTATCATCAGGCGTTTTTTTATTGTCAAACAACATTTGACCTCAATGAAAAGCAAGAGGAGTTCCAAAAGTGCCGACTAAAACTGAGTTAGTTCACGGCTGCCTCAGTCACTATGCCGTCACTATGCCGGCCAATAGTACCCGTCATTATGCCGGTGTACTATGATATGACGAGGCCTAGTAAAAAAAGCTGCAACGAGTTAAGATGTTCATTTACTAAGTTTATTGAACGAGCTAAATTAAAGCCACGATTGACGTCACTTATAATAAAAGTTACATAAATTATTTTAATTAATCCATTACTAAAATATGATAATTCTACTCGTAATAACTGTGTCTATTAATTGGATTGGTGAAAGTTGTTAGACGTCATTTGAGATTTGTCTTAATTAAGTATAATTAGTTATATTAGTATAATAGTCTAGGCCGGCATAGTGATTGTTATTTGCAGTTATTTACCTGTGGTAGCAGTTACTTCCATTCATGGACCGCACTACAGATTAACACTAGGGGATGTTACAATAAAAAATAATAATAGGCACATAGCCGAAAAGTTTTTGAATGGAAACCATAGTAACACAGCGAGGGATATCCACAAGATGGAACAAGAGTGGCAAGAAACCGCTGGATGCAGGACGGAGAGAGAGATAGCTGCTATTGATAATAACAGGATTTAAAACTTATACTTATAAATTATAAAAATATTATATTATATTATATTATATTATATTATATTATATTATATTATATTATATTATATTATATTATATTATATTATATTATATTATATTATATTATATTATATTATATTATATTATATTATATTATATTATATTATATTATATTATATTATATTATATTATATTATATTATATTATATTATATTACAAATTAAGGTGTAAGTTTGATGGCAACCGCAGCCGCATGGTTTGTATGAATCTGTATGAGATTGATTCCGGGCAAGGAGACACTGCAGTCTGCGGTCGCGCCATAGATTCATACAATAGTCGTCGACATCGGAATCACACCTTAAGTTATATGGATTAAAATACTTAGTTTTTTTTAAATAGTTTAGTTTCATTAGATAGATCTTTAATACTAAGTTTGTAGGCATACTTGTACCTATCATAGAAACTGTGCGATCATAGTACCTATAACAATGTACCTATACATTGGTTGTTTTGACGATGGTTTTTAATTTTCGTGAATATTTCACAACCACTAGACCACAGTCACCTTAATTTAATTTAACAATATTAAACACTGGCAAAATAATGTTATAATTATCTGTAATTAACGCGCTCGTAATGTTGTTGTTTAATTGAAGTCTACCCATAAGTTATGAATTCTGTTTCGCTCCGCATGGGGAGTAATTGTTCATAATACGTTGCTCATTATGGCATTATGCCTAGCTCAATTGTTTCTAGTGTGTAATTGCATCAATTAATTCGAGCAGCGTCAAGCCGCATGACAAGTGCGCTGTACCTCTATTTACCACAAAATACCCTTCCTAATCACACATCTACTTAACTTCTTAGCAGAGATCGTATTTGTCATTGACATTTCCATCTCCATCTAATTTCTAACCTTTTTTTTCGTGGGGAAATCCTAAAACCCCACGGTGGCCTCCTTAATCACAAACGCTGGAGATTGGGAGCTGGGGTACATTCTTCCGACAAATGAATTACTAACCTAACAATATGTAATTGTAATTCCATCAAAATCCTATACGAATTAGGCTATCATGTGCAAACAATCAGTTTCAATTTATCGCTAAACATCGTTCATAATAGTGCGTGCGTCAGACCAATCAGGGATCCAATTGTGGAGACAACCGGCCCCGTAACTCCGGGCATCGATCACGTGCGCTTCCCGGCGGCCGATAGATCTCGTTTATTGGAGCTGACGTCGCGACAATAAAGTTAATTGGAAGATATTAATGACGCCTCGTTAATAATAAAATAATAAAGATGACGTACGACCGCTTGGGACGTGCAATTAGTTCACCATGGGAGCTGAGCCTCCTTATATATAGCTTATAATAATTGCATATATAGCTTGGTCCGTAGATTAATAATACTAAGAGCTTTTTAAAGATTTTTATTTCGGGATCCGCTTGTAAGTTGCCGGTTCCAACAAGGCCGGCATAGTGAATGTCAGTACCTCCATTCATGGACCGAACTCCAGCTTAACATCAAGCGGGATGCTGTCACATGTCGAGTCACAATATAAAAAAGATCCCTACACAAAAAAGTCTTATTGTCTTTAGTAGAAATGATTAATGCTTAAATTGTGGGAGAATCCGATGTTTTAATCACGTGATTGCTTAGGAAGATGCTATGATAAAAAGTTAATAGTAATTATAATTACGTATACCAAAGTTGATTACTACATAATTTTAAAGTAGCCTTGAAATAACACAATTGCCTCTATTAAATTAAAAATAAGTAATATAAAAAACGTGTGTTTTAAATTTAATGGTAAAGCATTCAATCAACATTAAAACAAAAACGATTCAAACATTATAACGTGGTACGAGTAGTTCATTGTTTCAATTAATTTTAATGAACTTCATCAAATAGCACTGCATAAAGAAGTTGTGGTTTTCCTTATATTAGTATTCTGTATAGGCATGCAAACAACTTCTATATACGAGAGAAAAAATCTAGCTGCTGCTTACGAATACGTTGAAGTATTCGAAGGCAGATATTTTTTCCCTGAGCACATTCTCCGCGTTGGTGGTGGCGGGTGGAAGCGAGTTTTGTGGCGTGTTTTGTCCATTTATTGAGGTTGTGCATGCTGTTAATACTGTAATTACGGTGCAGTAGAGCGCTGTGTTGCCCTAATGGAGGCAACACTGATCGACAGATACTTTAAATACTTTCATATCGCATTTAAATGTTGTTTATATGGCTTTCTGATGTGCATATAAGATTTTATCTATAACTAGTTGTTTTTACCGTGGGACGTTTGCGCAAGTAATTCTCTGTATCGATTAAAACCTATACACTATAATAAAATTGTTTGTAATGTACAGGAAAATATTTTTTGCATGAATATAATTAGTTGTAAATTTAAAAATAAAACTATCCCTTTAAAAGCTCGCATGGCTATAAATGCAACAAACATAATTACGGCATGTGAGATAGGCGCCAATATCAACGTACGTGCTATTGCAATATTGTATCACCGATAATATAAAAACCAATAAAAGGCAACTTAATATCGGTATTGTACATAAATATCCGTCGGTGGGTGCTCTCCGTATTATTTTCGTTTTATTACCGCCCGGGCCGAGAATTTGATAGAGACTTGGCTACCGAACTGCCCTGGTTGTATTAATTTTGCCAACACAGCCGGCCGGCCGCCGCCAACGTATTAAGGCGCCGAAATGAAAAGAAACCCGTAAATGGATGAAAAGTAATTTATTTTGGCGCGAAAGAGCGACAATGGCAATGAGCATGTATTGCTGTTTCAGCGGCGGAAATGCGTCGTTCGTCGCCTCCAAGTCGTCACACCCCCGCTCTACTACTCGCGTTATTCAGCCAACTTTAAATTAATTTTCTAATTTCACAGTGAAATTACTTCTAAACATGGCCTCCAAATGGAATCTGTAATGGCCTTTTGTTCTAGAAATCCTTTCTTAGCGACAGAATGTGAAACTCATTTAAAGTTTCCGAATCATGTGGCACACATCACAGTTACTTCCAGACAGGCTAAAACAAATATATCTAAAGAACCCTAATCGTCATCAGACTATAAATCTAACTACTAGGCAATATGACTTTATCCTGATAGTGGCTATTCAGACAGAATTTGGCTACCTACGCTTGCAAATGCGGATTGGAATACGAAATTTTCAAAACTTACCGTCGACTAACGAATGCCATCTAGTGACGACGAATGGGACTTGCAGTGTCATTCGAAACGCGAGTTGACATTTTTTTACAAACTACTGACCGCGCCTTTCATTGCTTTACTTCCATTATCGAATGATCTGCTCGTTAAACACGACCTAACCATAGTTGACCAGCCATATGGCTAGATACCCTAATACGTAATTAAATTTAAAGTTAACTTTATCTGCAGATACTTAAACGGCACTACAGATACTTTTGATAACACGCAGTGCACACCAGTCCGCTTAAAGTCCTGAGTTCGATTGCTGGTCGGAGCAAAGATACTATGTTTCATAGCTTTTATTATTTTATTTATTGTGAATTCTATATTAGAAATATTTGTTATTAAAAAAAAGAGACTTACAAGTCTACAGACCGTGAAGTAACTAAGTTACGTTTCGGGATAAGCTTGTAAGTTGCCGGTTCCAGCTATGCCGGCATAGAAGGATGCGATGCTACTCGCTGTTGTTTAACTGTAGTAGCAGTCGTCTACATCAGGTGAGGTGCTTTCATAAGTCGATCTAATTTAAAAAATAATAAAAACTATAATTAGAAGTACTGTAAGAATATAAATAGTTACGGAACCCTTTTTTAGATAATAAATGTGTATTGCATGTAGGTATATCATTAGATTTTTTGTCTTGTATAAATGTATGTGTTACTTCATTAAACAGTTAATAATAGGCATGTACCTGCATATTGGCAAGATAACAATGTTCACATATATCTTGTTTTTCTCATAAAATTGAATATTTATTAAGTAGTTGTGCAGAAATTATAAACATAATTGTCCATACAATTCTATGCTTAAGGCAGTTTCTAAAGTAAGTTTCCATGTATTAGGTGTATAATACATGGAATTATTCATAAGATATTTATGTTCTAATAGAAATTAATTAATTGCTATATACTGGATATTATTCTAATGAAACGGAAAAATTCTATTTCATAACAGATATTTATTGATTATACGTATTTTCCCGTGCATGTTTTCATTATAATTGTTTAAAATTATTCCTATTTAATATTCATAAAAGGAAATAATAATTTTATATCATATATTAGTTTTATTTTAAAAATGATATAACTCCTTACTTTTTAGTATTTAATTTTTATTATATAAATTAGTATAGAATAAAAATTAGTATATATCTCCTAAATATATTTAATATTTTATGGAGAGTTTTTCTGATCAAATTGGAGACATCCATAAGAAAGCTGGGTTGCCTTGGGGATGTCGTAGAGCTTGTATGAAAAGAATTGTGAATGTGAGGGAAGCAAGGGAGTTGTTGTGTGAGGATCTTAGCAAGTGTTGATATTGACCATTGACCCTGCATGGCAACACAACCTTTGGGAAAAAAGTGTGATATTTATGCTTGTTGTATCCACTATTCTGCTTTTTTTTTAATTTGATTCAGTAATCGTAATGTTTATTTAACGTCATATAAATGGTGTGTGTGCATACACGAGCAAACATCAACAATGCAGCAAATTCCTCAGGTTCAATTAAAAGCCATGTTATTGTAATGAACCTGCATCACGTCCGCGCTGTAATCATTCCGTGCAATTTGCAATCGTTCAATGAGTTTTGCAATTAACTTCTAGCACAAAATTTAATTAGAATTTTAATCAATTTCAAAAGTCATTTTAACTTGGTTACCAGGTTTTTTGTTGGTGGAAATTGGTTGCCTAGTGCCCATAACCACAGAGCCTGTATGAAGAGAATTGTTGATGTGAAGGAAGCAAGGGAGTTGTGTAAGGAAAATTTAATGTATTTTCTCCTGCATTTGTTTTTTTTTTTTCATCTTATATCAACTGCACCCATATTGTCTTCTTCCAGCTCATATTGCAGAGCAAAATGTACAAGCTTCGCCTTGCATTTGAGATCGTTGCAAATTAAAACTCCCCGTTATTAGTAATTCTTCTATAAGTTTTGGGCATATTTATGCTGTATAAACAAGTAATGAAAATTGGATAGGAATTTTCATTACTTATTAATGCAATGTCAAAAAATATCATTATAGGCGACTGTGGTTTAGTGGTAGTCGGAGACATGCACGACGGAATAGTTTAAAACTACTTGCCGGTACTAATGTATCTTTCATATAGGTATGTATGTTGGTCATCCTGTTTCTATAATACAAACACTTTAGTGCCTAATATAGAAATGTAATAAATATAATAAAAGTAAAGGCGATTAATAATTAAGGCGACCGTGGTGTAGTGGCAGTGCAATGGTTACGTAAGCCGAGTTCGATACCACTCACCGCACCGGTACCAATTTATCTTAAACATATGTACTTTGGTTGTCCTGTTTCTATGTCACAAGCACTTTAGTATGTTAGCTTAGTATAGAACTGTATAATAAAACTAAAATTATGAAACATATTAATGAGCATACATTAAAATGTTTTATGCTCATCAATCTTGCAATTTAGCTATTGAGTCGCTAGTTGTAGCTCATTAAAACAACGAAACAGATTGCGTTGTTACGATATCCTCCATTATGCGGGCTGTAATTATGTTTAGCCGTATATGCATGCGGGTTTTACATTAATAAATAATTAGCTGAACATAAACAGTAGCAGGATATACGCTAAGCTCTAATTAGGGACGACGACGCTGTGCAAGCCTTTGACTCACGTACTTGTATAAACGTGTTTTTGTCATTAACTATTAGGTGACGACAGGTCAGCGATTGGTTTGTTGCGCGTAAAGTCCCGGGTCGGAGCAAATATTTGTTTCATATAGCTTTTATTTGTAATATTTAATACTAATATTAAATAATGTAAATATTTGTTAATAAAAAAAGAGGTGGATATTTGCTTCGGGTCTGGTCTGGTCGCGGGATCAGCTTATAAGTTGCCGGTTCCAACTATGCCGGCATAGTGGATGTGACTGCTACTTACAGTTATTGAATCGTAGTAGCAATGGCATCCAATCATGGACCACACTCCAGCTTGACATCAAGCGGGGTGCTGTCACATGTCGAGTCATAATAAAAAAAAAGGTAAACATATTATATTTCAATATGTTTTATTTATTTTTTTACTATCGTGATACAGAATGTAGAAATGAGGTATTCTATTGATCGAATCGACAGTCGTTTTAGGCGTTTCGGGTCGTTAATTCATTGTCGAACAATCGACAAATGGACAGCTTATATGTTCTACCCATTCTATAACTTTGGATCTTTCAAGTGAGGCATGAAAATGCACACTTGGCCGGCATAGTAGCGGCCACTGAGGCTACTATAAAATATATTTTTTTAACATTTCTGCTACCATCAGGCAAGTGTAGGTTAGATGTCTGTTCACAATAAAAAAATGATGGAGTGTTTTTAATTAATTAAAATTATAAATTAAACGCGCAAAGTAATTATTGTTATTAAAATTCCAGCAGTTTTGAAGTAGCCAACAACTTGGTTTTACCCCCTCCGCCTGTCTCAACCCCTCAGACCCCGGAACGCCTCCGGAGCGTCCCGTTAACATTTCCGTTATTAAAAAAGTAAGAGACTTTGTCATCAGAGTTAGTTTTTTTTAATTAAAATTATGAAATTGATATTGCCTTTACGGCGAGATCGTTTCCAACTCCAGCCTTGTCAAAGTTTAAATTAATTTTTGAATTAAGCCTAATAGCAACGGTAAACGATTACTGTGCAAACAGTTAAACCTATTACAATTTCAATTATTTTTGATTGAACAAAAGCGTATTTAATTTACTTTTCATTGTCAGGATTAAAGTGATCATTTAATTACTTCATCGTTCATAATTAAATCAAATATTCACAATTTAGTCGTGTAAACTAGTGGTTAATGCGTAGATCTTTTTTTAAATTTACATTTCTATACTAAGCTACTAAAGTGCTTGTATCATAGAAACAGGACAACCAAAGTACATTTATCAAAGATACATTGGTACTCGTTCTTTTGGTTTGTGTAACCATTGCACTGCCACTATACCACGGTCGCCTTAATTTGATCACGTGGGTTAAGTAATAAAC
Source organism: Tinea trinotella (assembly GCA_905220615.1). Classification (NCBI taxonomy): domain Eukaryota; kingdom Metazoa; phylum Arthropoda; class Insecta; order Lepidoptera; family Tineidae; genus Tinea; species Tinea trinotella. The sequence goes on from HG992310.1 coordinate 8,167,240, forward strand.
GCCAGGTCAGTAGTTGGATGGGTGACCGCTAGTGGACAAAAATATCTTAGGCCCACTCCTGTTTCGGATAGTAGGTACTTTAAACTGTAGTTTGTGGTCGTTGTCACTAGATGGCGGTCGCATTGTCAAGCGTGGGAGAGTAGTCAAATGCTGTCTGGATAAACACGATCTAGATAGACCCGTGCTCAATAGTGGGGCATATATAGGCTGATGAATGATAATGATTAAATTATATTTTGTGTCGTTAATGACTAAACTAAGATTATGATTAGGTATAAAAATTGCGATAATTAAGCGGGTACGTAGCTGGATCTAACCACTTTTTCGAATACTTTCGCTATTTATTGTATTAATGCTATTTACAAAAGTATTTTTTAATTAAGAAATTAAATAACTGTAAGTAGCAGTTTCGACGACAGGCGTGGACGAACGGTTTAGCGACTGGTTTGTTGCGCGTAAAGTCCCGGGTTCGATCCCCGGTCGGAGCAAATATTTGTTTCATAGCTTTTATTTGTAATATTTAATAGTATTAAATATTGCAAATATTTGTTAATAAAAAAAAGAGATGGATATTTGCTTCGGGTCTGGTTATCAAAGAGTGGTAGGCAGTGGTACCCAGTCTGCCGTTCCGGGGTAGTTCCACCACTTACAAGTATACAGACCGTGAAGTGATTTGGTCACGTTTCGGGATCAGCTTGTAAGTTGCCGGTTCCATCTAGGCCGGCATAGAGGATGTGATTGCTACTCACAGTTATTGAATTGTAGTAGCAGTGACATTCATTCATGGACCACACTTTGGCTTAACATCAAGCGGGGTGCTGTAATATGTCGAGTCACAATATAAAAAAAAACATCCACTATGCCGTAACTGGCAATTTACAAGCTGATCTCGAAACGCGAACAAGTCACTTTACGATCTGTACAAGTAGTAAGTGGTGGTACTACCCCGGATCTGCAGACTCGGCACCACTGCCTACCACTCTTTGCCAACTAGTGCCGGGACAAATATCCACTACTGTTTTTTATTAACAAATATTTGTAATATTTATTATAATTATTAAATATTACAAATAAAAGCTATGAAACAAATATTTGCTCCGGCGGGAATAGAATTACGGGCTTTCTGCGTAACGGGCTGGTGTGCAAAACAATACGCCACGCCTATCGTTGATTTGGAAAGGATCGAGGATATTAAATTTATAGGTGCCTATATGTATTTACAAAATAAATATTAAGATCGGGCGCGAACAATAACATTAATTTACTATTAACATGTTGTTTATGTTTGACATAGAGAACAGATTCATATTATGGACACTGGTTTGTGGTGAAGATATCGAAATACTTCCGCATACAACAATCAATGTTGTGACGAGACAATCTACATCATAAATTATTTTCCCAGAGAAAAGCTCGAGGCGAAACTTAAGCCAGACATAAGTGGGCAATAAAGTTCAACCAATTTAGAGATTCGCATCTGGAGGCTCTTATTAAAGCCCGAAAGTTAGTCCTTTTCATCCATCACTCGTAATACGTGTGTGAGTTATTGTATGAAAAATTGGAGAATAAATTGAGTCGCTGCAGCGGCGGCGAGACATAAATCCCAACTGAGCCCTCAATATTGTTTTAAAGGGGAAGTGGCCATAAATTTTATCACGGCCGCCCAGAGCAGCCGCGGGCGCCGCCCGGCTCGCTCTACATCGCCGCGCATCGCCCAAATGCCTCCTTCGAGCTACCACTGCCTCCGCAAGAAACACGAGCAATTTTCCGCCGTTGCTTGTGCATTCGTTGCTCATGTGATTTTGTTGTGTTATTTCAAGAGAAATTGAAATCTTTCTCGTGGATAAATATAATGGAATAGCAATATCACGAAACACGTCCAATAGATTTACGAGTACATATTACATTTTCAATATTAAATTTAATAACATTGTAGACATTTCTTTTAAATTTAAATTTATGTTTACAGTAGGTACATATAGTGTTAATGTTAACAAGATTAGAACAATATTTAGACAGCCTATCTCTAATGCAATTTGTTCATGAGGTTCATCTTCAGTTTTTCCATTTTACGGAGTCGATCCGATTTTCCATCACGTCGAATAGCTTAATAGCCGTAACAACGTAAAATACGATTTTGATTACGATAAGGTTTATGTATTGCGACCGGGAGGGCGCACATTTTTAGTTACCTACTATACTTGGCTTATATCTTCTAAAACGTCAATCGATTCTGTATTTTAGCATTAATGGTTATATCTTTTTGCAATAAAACAAGATTTATAACAAAAGAATAATAATGAATGTTGCCTCGGGTGGGCAGAACACAACTTGCAATCGACGGGCCTACAATACAAAGTAGGTTACAATAAAAAATCGCTTATTTTTATCAATACGATCTGGGCGTCGGACATTTCGCATAAATGTGATATTGCAATATCGTTCGTCCCCTTTTTAATATCGCGACGGACGCTGCTGGGAGGTTTATGGCACAACCCTTGCCGCTTTTATTCGCGAGCTGTTTGTCCTAATATGAAAAATTTACGTCAGCGAAACTAACCTTCGTGTGTATTGAAACGAAAAATCTCTAAACGAAAATGTTTTTTTTATAAACAAGATTTTAAAGTTACATTTATTACGACAAATAGCTCGTTATTCATGAAAATAATTTAAAAAGTATTGAATTGTAAAAAAACAACCATAGCTACATTTTAGAAATCATAACTATCCAATTAAATAGTAAATCAAATAAATATACTAACTGTTAACTGGGTCAGGTTTGTGCATGGCCGGCGGATCGCGAATCATGATGTGGCTGTTATGGGCGCATTCCCCGCTGCGATCCTGAGAACAATAGAAAACAAACATAAAATATTGTGAAAACATAACATAACCATCTCTCACTTTGCTTCCTATGACATGCTACTAAAATCATTTTTTATTGTGACTCGATATATGACAGCAATCCACCTGATGTTACGCTGGATTGCGCTTCATGAATGGAGGTGACTGTTACTACAGTTCAATAACTAGGCACCAGTCACATCCACTTTAAATACGGTCTGTATACTTGTAAGTAGTGGTACTACCCCGGATCGGCAGAATGGGTACCACTGCCTACCAATCTTTGATAACCAGACCCGGAGCAAATATTCACCTCTTTTTTATTAAGTAATGTTATTAATATTTAATCTAATTAATAAATATTACATAAAAAGCTATGAAAGAAATATTCGCTCCGACCTTGAACTTTACGCGTAACCAACTGGTGTCCTAACCAATACGCCACGCCTGTCGTCATCTTTTCTATTAAACCATAAAAGTTTTACAATGCATTTTTAATATAGGTATGATAACATTAAACATCTTTGTAAAAGGCTAAAGTAAGAATTTTAACGCGTCTGTCTATGATCAGTAGATGTAGTTTAACAAGCATTGTTATCTGCACGAAGACGATGTCTATCCGATGCATCTGCAGTAAGAGTTTGTTCACGGGGATCTCACTGTGGCAGTGCCTCATTAGAATAAACGATATCCTCTTCGCGTCCACTCCGGGCGAGACCTTATTACTCCGACAAACTGCCGTCAAACGAAAAGACCTTTCAAAGTAAAACGATCTCTATATGCAATAAGAGAGCTCACTATCTCCAACGTATGAACAATTTTATTAGAACACTGATGCATTGTATATTCTACAACGAAGACATACGACCTATGTTTCCGTGAGAATTTTCGTATAAGCAGACCCACTGTCGGGTGGAATTCCTTGAAGGTTAAGACGTCCATACAAAGCTGTAAATTGAAACCTGAGGGAGGCGCCTAGGCACTAATGGTGCTTACGGCAATTCCACTTCCTACTATTATAATAATTCTAAGCTTTGATTTGTAGTCATTATTGTATTTTATGGTCGTGAACAGGTTGATTATTAGCAGTGACATAAAGAAGCCATTTTATAGTCGTTAGCGATGTCGTGTTGTTAGTGTCGGGTATGGAACCACTTAAAGAGGACCATAAACGGAGCATCTTGCCTCACGAACATGTCTACACACAAGACACGATACTGTCACGTATTAGAGCGAATCACACAATGCATTACGATTAACTCCTACAATTTAAATAGAAGTTAATTTGAAACAACTACATCACTTATAAAACAACTACTTATAAAACTATTTATCTTATAAGCGATTGTGAATGAGATTTATTACAATGCTGCGCGTTGATTCTTGTTTTATCAATACTAATCCTATTTAGCTCAAGCTATAATTTCGATTCCCTACAAGAGGACAAAAGTTCATATAAATATTGTATTTTAATTTAAAAATAATAAAAAATATATTGGAACTTGACGTCGTAAAATATATTAAGTATTTATTGTTTCATGCGGTGACGATATTCCTCGATTGCTACTAAAGTATAAAATAAAAAGCAATACACGCTATCAACCTCAAAGCGGAATGAAAAAACTTTTATAACCGCATCGAAATTCCCATCAGCACCTGTTACAAATTACCCGCGACATATCCGCCTCGGAGCGAACTCGGCACCATCCATAAATACGATATTCGTTATGCATTTCTCATATTCATGAATCCGTTTTATTGGCCCCAATAAAATATGAACATCTCAGAATGGATATGAGAGAGCGGGCAAATCTAATATGGATTGCTGTGCGCCGGATTCGGTCCGATCGGCGGGTGGGGGCGGACAGCTGCGCTCCGTGCTCTCGACAAACGTAATGATATCTCGTGATAGACCTGACGGCTGATCTCGTCCTTCAATAAATGTTAAACACGGTCCCAAGCCGCTGGGACCGAGTGCGTGTAGACAAAATAAATACACGCAATAGGCTTTCCATAGCCATTAAGAAAATTATTTAATATTTTATAAAGACATTCACACATGGCTCTCAAAAAAGGAAAAGATTTCTAAGAGTGAAATGTATCATGTCAACTTAGGTGAGGAACAATCGCTCAAGTCGTGCACAATAAGCCGAGTGAATGCGACGCACTCCCGCCGCTCAACAAAGGAGCAATTGTTGCCTTGACTCCTCGCTCTGGCACATAATGCGAATTTAAAGGGTCCTGTCACAGTAAACCAGCCGCAGAAAAGGGCAGGTCCTTCGTTGACGTGTCAAAAATTCAACAGAGAGCGAGGATAAGTGGAATGGATGGCGAACTCGGAGACTCGGATAAAATATTCTACGTCAAATCGTACGTCACCGGCTCTCGAGATGTTCTCGCTGAGAGTGTTCTTGGAAGTCTCTTATTTATTCTCTGTTACGTCAGGCGAAGCTTGTCGCCTTTTACGTTGTAAGTAATATCTGTTTATGATTTTAGTGCACTTATAGTGTTACATTTACACAAAACCTTTTATGTCAATACACAAATATAACTTAGGTGCATTAAAACTGATACGAGAAATCCATTAGAGACATTTCACATTACCCGTGAAATGGGATGCGCGCGACGAAAACCCATTTGGCCACTACAGCGAAGGGCGTGAGGTGGCAAGTGGCGACTATCCATATCTCTATTTTGATTGTGTTATCAACGCGATCAATTAAGCGGCATTACGTTAAAATTCACCACGACCATCAATTACGTGGCCGCCGCCCGACAGCAAAGTGCGACAGAATAACATGGACACGCCAGCATTTAAAAGTATTATGGACATTTGTCAAAAGATCTCCCACCATATTGGCGCAACAATGATTCAATGTCGGAAAGATAATTTTACCCCATGAACATCGAAGTAATCTGTTAAACACTCCCTCTGACTTCTCACTGATCGAATTCATTATTCACCGAGAGAGAGCAATTAAAGCTCCACTAATCAATCTCAAACTTCTGCCAGTGCTGAACTCTAATCAAGAAAAGTCCTATTCCGTGAAAGCTCCTCGAACAAAATTTAACTTAATTAAAAATGTAAATTAAATTCCTAGGCGCTTCCACAAGCATCTCGCCGACGGGTTCGGGCGACGAGCGCTCGGGGCTTTTGATTGCAGCTAAAAGGTTTGGGATTAGTGCGCGAAAGAGCTTTCAGTGCATTTGTAGAGCTTTTAAGTGGGAAGCTTTCGCTTAAGATACTTACAATGTAAATGTACCTTGGAAGTGTGCAATATCAGTTATGGTACATAAATGCTTTTTGTTGTTTTATTTAAATTAAGCTTTTAAATGATTGCTTATTTAAGGCTTGGCAGGTAAAAGTTATTATTATCTTATTATTTAAGTAAATTCGTAACTTAAATAATATTCCATTCTATGTTTGTAGTTATTAAGTGCAGTTTAGCGGACCGGTTGGCAAGTAAAGGGGTGCAGGATGAAGGTAGGAGGGCCAAGGAAGTTCGGTGTCCGGAAATAAACCGCCCGTAAAATTGACAATTCCGAGGACGAGTGCCTGTGCCTGACAATTTTGAAGAGACGCCATTATTTGGACCATACAGAACATTTTAACATTTCACTATTTACTTACAATTTGCTGTTATTAATATGCAATAAATACTTTTAACTGTTATCTATTAACTAATTAATTTAGTACAAAATTAATTTAAAACTGTATTAAACATATTTAATTAGTCTGATACAGATTGAATATTATAACACATATTCTAGTAAAAACAACTTTAATGTACGACAATATAAAGGTAAGTATATACCTAAATAAAAATAAATTACCAATATAAAATATTGTATGTGTGTTTTAAACCTAAATTCGATTAGTATAGTCTGTAAAAGAAAATTGGGTTAGATACGTCGCGGTTTCCACACGTTGATAACACACGCATCGCCCATCCAATCATAAGGCGCAACGAGCAGAAAGCTTATTATCGAGAACCGTTCCTCCGCCACCGGGGAGCCCGGGGAGAGAACCCTGGGTAATGAGAACGCCCCCTGTCCGATGGTAAACAGTGCAGTCCGGCGGCGTGCAGCGGCCCGCGCCCATTCTCTCACACCCGCGGCCTCGTCCGCGCTTTTTGAACTGCGATCATCGCGACGCTCATCCGTGAAATTGATTCTCGAGAAAAGAAAAGACGAAAAAATAAATAAAAAGGAAATAGGAAAACACAAGCTAAGATTTGGCGTGAAATTGTTTTTCACCAGCGGCACCCGGCGACGCGACTACGCGGCACGCTCTCGGGAATTTCCCAATTACAGAGTGCGAATGTACTTTCCCAAATAATCTATTTTACTATTTTGATTACATTTCTAAAACGTATGTAGACACGCGTAAATGTAATGTTGTATAACTTACGAAAACCACGAATAAAATTTAATTAATAGGTGACTATGTATTCTTTATAAATTCTTTATCTAGAAGGTAATTTAATTTAATCGAGCTACTTTAAATCAAATATTTGCCATTTCTTTTATAATATAGTGTGTAAGTAGTAAGTCGGGTTGGGATGAGTTAAAACACTGTGACATCTCATCCACTACGTGATCCATTTGCCGAAGTAAGAAGCAATCTCATTCAATACCCGGTCGTCGGGCCGGGCCGCCCCACTTAGGGTTGCCGCCAACAATGCGATACAAAGTGCGCACCGTATCACGGAACACAATAAAACTTTACATTCCTCTTTAACTACTTTCCCGTAGTTATCAGCGTGTGATAGGAAATGGGGCATAAATGGAGAAGTGCTCGCAGTTTCAATTTAAGTGTCAGATAAAGTTTATACGAATAAAATACTTGTACGAATTTTATTTTAAAGCGAGTCCCTTTTATAAATGTAATATTGTTTCGTTTAAAATCATTTTACATATAACCTAAAATAGTTTTGCAATCATAAATATATTTACGAGCCATAAAGAAAACGTTTAATTTGCAACAAAGTAACGTGACAACCCTGTCTTCGAAGCAAGTATCGCTTTGCCCGATTGTATTAGATTTGGCTGCCCTTTTCATCTACATGTCGTTTTCCTCTACCTTCGTCTCATGGAGAGAGGAATGGATACGCCTTCCTGAACACAACTATCTAAATGTGATGACTGATCGTCAAATATATCTACTATCCGTACCAGCTATTATTATTTATTTGTGTGCTGTATCACCCATTATGCAATTGAGTGTTATTAGCCCATAAAATAGTATTATCATGAATATTTTTGGAATATTTTAAACTTACATAATAATATTTTATTAGCTTAAAACTTAAATAAGATTAAAATCATTACAATATAGATTTTATCATATCAAAAAGATAAATTTACCAAAATATAGGATTATTTAGATAAGAATATTTACATAATAATAGGTAAGGTTTAAAATTAAAAAGAATATATCCACATAATTCTTAAATCTACCCCATAAACCTAGTAGGCACAAAAGGTATGAAATCTTTTTCGTCCGTAGTGAAATTGAATATTTATCCGGGTAGTATCTCTATTCCGGAACAATTTTTATATAGGGGGAATACAATCTCAAGATATTCGGGAGGGCCACTCCACGCGGATATTGGCAAATACCTTGCCTACATTACCTTTATTGCTTTAGTACGCTTGTGGCTACTAAAAGCATCGTTCCATCTTACGAGATATTATTACAAAATTATTTTAATAAGATGTGCCATTTCATTCTAATTTGTTATTCATTAAAACATTACGTCAAACATTAGACTAATTAATTCTATTTATGGACTATGATACTGTTATTAACATAACTATATCTAAATGTATTATATTTCTTAGTTAATGGCTCATTTTGATTTATGTTAATATAATTAAATTCAAGACTTTATAAATTTAAACCTAGGACACACATTAATGTTGTAATTTGTCAGTCGAAAGACGTTAACGTGATTTAAAGTATGATAAAAGCCATTTGGTGTTTGTTTGCTTTGTGTGTCAGAACATAACGCCGCGTCAATGGGGCGACGAGACCAAATGCTCTTTGGCTCATAGAAAATGCTAAAGCACTTATTATATCTCAATCAATATATATAATAAAAGAAAGTGTACAATGTGCGTGCCGATAAGACTCAAAAACGAGTCCAGGTAGGATCAAGGTAGTTAAATGTGGTAGTAGCTCTTCATTCCTTATCCATGAAGAAGGTTTCCGTTTTTACTTAAAGGACTTAGTTTTAAATATATAAAGGCCTGAAGTTTTGTTCTATGGACATTTCGAGAAGAGTTTAGAATACTTGAGGGCATTCCACAACATTCCAGAGTGTTCTAAAAAGATTTGTATTTTTCTAGAGCTTTACAGAATAATCTGGAAAGCTCTATTATGTATTCAAAAATATTTTAGAGTTACATTGCACACGTGCGAAGCCGGGGCCGGTGGCTAGTATATAATATTTAAGAGTTATATAGTATTGTTGTATTAATAATGAGCAAAGTTTTAATGTGTTTCAATTACATGCGTCAGTTATAGGATGCAGTAATGAAACGCATATAGAAAGCCGGGTCAAGTCGCAGGTCGTCCACTTCGTCACGGCCGCAATCCGTGGCTATAAACATGTCCAAAATGATCATAAAATATTCTTTATACAAATTGCATTGAGTAATTATTATTGATGAGATGGATAATAAAGTTTCTTAAATGGGAAGGAAGGTTTCCATATTAAACACATACTTAATTAGTTAATATTTTCTATAGTTTGTCTTGTTTATAGCTATTTAATAATAATAAATAAAACGGTTTATTACAGTTGTTAAAAGAAGAATTTTGTATATTGGTACAATTACAGAAATCCGCCAAGCATAATGGCCGGTCAATTCAATGCACTCGAATGCAATTTGCGCACGCATTAAGCCAACAATAAATACGATTTACGGCACAAAACGCACCGGTGTGATTGTATAAAAGCGCATTCATAATTGAGTGACTATAATGGGGAGTGGTGGTGCAGAATTATATGTGAGCAAAGGTTGCACGATTAACAACGCTCTCGCGGCATGCTCCTTGCGACCTTTCAATGCTCCTTATTTAATGCATTCGCTCGATGTGAGATTACATCAGGAATAATTGTACGGTACAGTCGGCAACACAATACAACGCGCACTATGCCCGTCACGACACTTGACACTTAATACAACTGTCGCTTTGAATAGTTACAACCTTTGAAACGTTCGCTGCAACGTGCAATCATTTTAAATATTGTATTATGATAGATTGAACCCATGGGTGTGTTTCTAACAAAAACCTACTAAATGTAATGACCGAGCCATTAAATTCAAACGTAGTAAGTGCTCATTATGAAGGTACAAATTGCTTTCATGAATAAATACGTACGCTCTAATGAAACTGCAACTCCATCAGAATAGTGAGTGTCGTGTAATGAATCACCAATTAAACGTTGCACAAACGCACAGGTCTGACAACCCACCAATTAAAATTTGTAGCCAAACTCTATAATTGCTTTGCTAGATCCGGCGGTAATTTTAGAAAGGTGCGACGAGTCGACAACGTGGGCAGGACGCCATATCTGGCAACTGGCGACTTGTTTAATTGTCATTGTTGCTGCAACTATAGATGCCACGATAATGTACGTTAATTAACGCCACAGACGCAACTCAGATCAGCAGATTATAGTTGTTAAAACGCTTACTTTTGCGGCAATAACTTAACTTCAGAGCCGTAAATAAGCGTTCGTGATCGGCGACTAGGTATTTTAATGAGATTTAATAGCCGCTGCCTGTCGGCCACAGATGGTAGAGTGTTGCTTGCGAGCTAACATTGTCGGCTCTTGAGCATTTAATTGGTTCCGATCGTGTTTAATCAGCTTAATGGCTGTTACGTACGTATTAGCTGTATTGTAAATAAAATTTAAAACCTGTCAGTATAAATCGTACCCTTAAAAGGGTAACGTAAGATTAAAAATGACGGAGAACGACGTCTGTTGTTGCAGTTGATTTATAGTTCACAGAAATTGCGTTGACTGATTGCTTATTATATATTTTTTAATTACAGACATGTTATCTTATGTGATAATTAAATACTATATTGTCACGTATCCATAATAATTAAAACCCAATATTATGTAAACAACAGGAAACTTTAAAAAAAAAATTACTTTATTAAATGTGACGAGGCGAGCTTCTAATCGTTATTTATTGTCAATAAATTATTATATTCATAGTTGTTTGGTGGAAGGCGAATAAATTGGACAAGCGAATAGTGGCCTGACACCTGTGATTGCATTTACAATGCTAATTTCTGACAATATCGCGACAAAGCGCCCCATGTCGCTGTTGGGCTACTCGGCGACTTCTAACACACTATGTCAATTTTAACATGCTCTATTGGTTTTTAATGTAATGTTTGTATGTTCAATAACTTATCATAGTAATATAGAGTTTTTTATGAGTGCGTAGGTTGCAGTAATCGATCATAAAAATAAGCCCATTTATTAAATAGAAGCCGGTGGGATTGGCTCGTTATACAATCAGATAGATACGTTGAGATAATCCAACGGATAAGCGGTCGCGATCCATTATCGAGCAGTTAATTGATAATTACTTTCTTCCATTATTCCGAACAAAAACGCGGTGATTAACTCTGAATCGGTTTAACGAGCACAATGGGCCGGCATTCAATTAAAAACCCTTGTCGAATGTCGACTGCTTCACAGAAACGCGGAATCGGCGCTGACTCAATCTCGTATACATGGAATAAGGAATTACTCGCGTGCGGAAAGTTTTTAATTAAATATTCACTCGTTTTGTAATTAAGATGCGATTCAAGTAAGTACAATGGCGTTTCGCAAAACAATATAACTTTTGAAAGTCTTCTTTAAAACTAGATCTTAAATCTTACAGATTACGAACAATGGAATTACTTTTAATATTAAACTAAGAATTAATTGTTTATTAATGCAAATTTTAATACTAAACAAAAATACAATTAATAATGTTATGTATAATTACTTAAACAACGGTTATTAAATTCAATCCGTTAGATTATTCCTTGATAAAATGAAGGACGTTCTTTAAAAAAAAGCAGGGCTCATAAGCATGTATGAAGGAAATTCTAGACGTGAAGGAAGCGAGAGAGTTATGTCAAGATCGTGTAAAGTAGCACTCTGTTGTTTCTGCCTATCCCTGTGGAGTTTAAACCGTGATGTATGATGAAGATAATAATGACTTTTATAAGTCATAAGCTTATTATACCTACAAATAAATAAGTAAATATTTAAATTAAATGTATAATACTAAACGCATTTGTGAATTGTCTGTAATATTCTCAGCGGGATACGTAAGGTTGGTGTAAGGTAATCCCGTTCCCGCTCCTATACTGAGACTTGGAAGCCACATCTGCGGCATTTGCACCTAATTTAAATGCATACACATTACGAGCGAACGTTCTATCAGACAATGCCTAATTTATTACAAACAAGTTCAAGTTAATAATTCTTTATAGATTTTTGTCATATTCCAATGATACGAGTATATTTAGCTGAGATTGTTCCTACGGTAGTGGAGGGGTGACGGAAACGAAAACATGCCCCTCCCGCACTCCTCCACTACCGCAATTTGATTGATTTGATTTGTATGCTGCGTTACCAGCATACAAATCAAATCAAATTAAAAGTCACGCCTTTTTCCCACAGGGATAGGCACACACAATAGAGCGCCACACGCTACGATCCTGACACAACTTCCTCGCTTCCCTCACGTCCTCAATTGAAATATTCTTAATACTAGTATACGAGTAGTATTATTGATATTGAGCATTAAGAGAAAAACACCATGTTGAATCCCTTTTGCAGTTCGGCCGCAGTTGACCGAAGTGCGTGAGTAACAATTTTTTGTTTTCATTGGTAATTTATATAGTGATATATACCATTGGAATATGCCAAAATCAACAAAAAACAACAACATAATATAATAATAAGACAGACAATTTAATATGCAACCCAGCAAAAAGCGACATGGACCCAGCAGTTGCAAGAACTGTTTAATGAAAAAATGGGATGGAAGATTTTTCAATTTTCCGTTGCCTCAGTCGCCGCCCCTGTGCCGACTTAAGGTCCAGCACCACACTTTGCTTGAAGGATCTAAGATTACAGAATGAAGAAAACTAGTGGCTGGTGAAGCGTTCCCATTGTCGATTTAGTTTTACAAAGAAATGTCAACGCGCCGAACCTATTAGTTTGACTGCCGATTCAACGTTTATTTTATTTTATTTATTTAGTATTTTAGACATCTGACCTCGACTTGCCATCAGGTAAGCAAGGGACCAAGTCTCAGGCTGCCTCAGTCGCCGTCACTATACCGGCCTAAGTTTAACTTAAATTCACGCTTTCTAATTTATAAATAAACAAATATCTTAACCCAAAATGTTGGTATTCTATTTCTTATTATTCGCTATAAACGAAATTCTAAATAGGTGCTTCAATAAAATTCTGATAGGAATTCCCTAACCCGAAATCCTTATAGCAATTGGTCCGGCCGGGAGCATCCATATAAATTCCGAAGGAAAATCATCTGCAGAATTCCAATAGTAGAGAGCTGATGTCCAAATTCGTGATATATCGACTGGGAAGGCGATCGTCTCCAGCGAGGCGGGTGTTTATGAGATATTTCATAACGCTCATAATTCGATGGTCATTTATCATTTGCAAGGAAGCATTTTGTACGTTAAAGTTCACTTAAGCAATGCAATATAATAATAAAAATATATTTATTTAGTTTTCGAGAATAATTTACTGTAGATACACAATTGCCGCTCAAAAAGCGGCGCGTCAAATAAAGGCGCAAAATAATATTGGGCCTTCATTTGTTTCCAGTCGTCTAATGACCGTACTCGCTGCTTGACTTTGTATTAAATACTTGAGTAAAAGTAAATTAACGAAAGGAATTTATAAATCAGATGTGGATGAATGCGTTCAACGAGGCAGACCTACGCAAGGGTTGTTTTCCGACCAAATCAGAGACAAAAAAAGAAAGCTGCGTTGCATAGTGCTTGGGTGAAAAGAATTGTGGATGTAAGGGGAGCGAGGGAGTTGTGTCAGGATCGTCTTAAGTGGCGCTCCATTGTCTCTGCCTATCTCCGTGAAAAAAGGCGTGACAATTTGATTGATTGATTTATTGCACTGTGTTTAAATTTACAAATAAGAGCTAAATGCGGCTATATATTCTCTACCTTTGGAACTAAACAAGGACCTAATACTATGTATTATTAACAAATGAACAAATCGTATTCTCTGGCCGGCATAGTGACGACTGGGGCAGCCGTAACAGCTCACGATCACAATTAATTATATTATTCAAAAATATATGTTTATGGTTTTTGTTGTTTGTTTTTAATTATTCGTTTATTATACTAAGCTACTAAAAGTACTAGACGACCAGAGTACATAATATCAAAGATACAATGGCTGAAGTGGTTTTTGAACCAGGGACTCTTGGTTTACCACGGTCGTCTTTAATCTTCTGTAAAGTTCATTTGTTTTATTATTATTGGTTTAACGGTACAATGCGCATAAACAATTGCAACTGAAACAGCAATCGTGACATCAACTATATATATATATATGTACACTCGTATATATATGCAAAAGTGTAAATATGTTTGTTAAACCTTTGCCAGTGCTAATGGCACAACATCATTCACGAGATAGAAATCACGACAACGCTTTTCACAGTTTAATGCTAATTTAACAAATAGAAATAAGACAAAAGTTACCTCTTTATGGCTTATTTGAAAGGTGCTGTGGAGCATTAAATTGCATTAAAAATTGCTAAAAACTTTGTAAAATTAGGTTTAAAATGTTTTAGGAAAACAATCCTGTGTCCTCATCGTCTTATCTATATCTCTGTCACCTTGGATGCTTCAAGCGAAGCGTTAAAGAGCACTTTTGGCCGGCGACAAAGGCCAGTCGGTATTTCCAGTCGTCGACACTCTTGGACCTCTTACTTGCGTACCACCAGGCAAGTCTAGGTCAGATGTCATGACTTAATAAAGTGCTGAGTCCTCTTATATCCAATTAATTCAATATCAGTTTTTAATTTTATCTTTTTACATACAAGGCAACCGTACTTGTGGTTCATTAGTACTTCAAACCAGTACCAATGAATCTTTGATATAGGTACATATCAAGTCAATGGTCAATGGTCATCTGGTTTTCATGACAAAAGCATATTTAATAGCTTAGTATAGAATGTAATAAAACCTAATTTAAATGATCATAATTCCAATAAGAAGCGTTGTTGTGCTTACAATTGACCTCCAATTCAAAACCAATTTAGGAGATTGTCAAAAGATATTTGAGATACTTAAAATGATGATCCTCTTCCTTCGAGAATGACCTTTATGTGTTATTGGAGCGCGACAATAACATTATGTATATACATATAGGTATGTATGTGGCATACATTAATACCCAAGTATATTATATCTATTTAATTGCAATGTTAAAATGCATAATCATAAAATAAATGGAAAGAATGTACTTTATTCGAGGCATTAAATAACAATATCGTAAATGTGCCAACTTTTGTATTAACTTTATAAATTTCACTTTAATGCGGACATAAATAGTCCTTTACGATAAATGAAAAGTTTGAAAACACATTAAATAAAAATTATACAATAAAACAGTACCCACTTACAAATATTTTATGAGAAATGTTGTATTGTATGTGAGTGTGAGTTTAGGTGTTTTATTATGAATAATGTTGGTTAAATGTCTATTGCTGTAGTCTGGAGACGTGGCGCGGGCGTCAGTACATGGAACGCGTTCACTTGCTCCATAAACAGGCTTCCGTATTTTTCAATCAGAGAGCTGTCAAAGCGTTCTGACACCCTCATCCCGTCGGCTCGCACTCGCCGAGCACCGAAATTGGTTTTCTACATTCAATCCATACAAAGTTTAATGTTATTCGCTCGCGATATCACTGGGATGCTGCCGATGTTTACCGCCGCGCCAAATCATATTGGATTTACAAACTTTTGTTTGCAGACTTTATTTCATTTCGCTGTTAGTTCGGGGTGAAAATTTTATATTACGATTTTCTTTTGTCAACTGTCAGTGCATTACTAAGCTTATTTCGCTTTTAAGAAATTTGCTTAATCTATTCTAGAACATTGTTTACAAATTCCCACTCTCGTGTTTAATAGACATTTATATTACATATTATTGGGGCTCGATATATGATAGCTACCCCGCCCGGAGTGTGTTCCTGACGGCAACGCTACTACATTTAAACCGACAACCTACAAACTGATCTCGAAACGCGACTAAGGTCTGTACACTTGAAAGTGGTGATCCCACCCCGGATCGATAGATTGGTCACCACTAACTACCCTTAGACAAGCAGACTGTTTTTTTTTAATTTGTTATATTCAATTCAATCATTAAATATTACTAAATAAAAGCTATTTTTATTTGCACCGACCACAATTTGAACCCGGGACGCGTAACGGACTACAATAATACAAAGTAATCTTAAGATGCAAATTAGCGTTCTCCCATAAAAAAATAGTGAACAGAAACTACTTGAATAGCTAAGCGAGACCGCGAGCGTTTATAAATTGAAGGGCCAGTACCTGCGGCTTAATACACCACCGTTTCCGGTTCATTTCCGGACGGCGCGCGCGGTGCCGGATATTGCTTTTAAGGTTGCACACCACAAACCATGCCGCGCCGCAGAAACGCCCGCTTACAGTTATTGCCAGAGCCACCTTAACACACTAATCTGAAACCTAATTTACCTTAAATCCGATTAAGGTGAGTGAAATTGAATACTTACACGCCCAAAATTAAATTGTGGAATTAACTTTTTGATTATACAACTTTCTGAGTAATTAAATACGTACTCATGTTATTAATTAAGTACGTTCAACTTTAATTAGTTAATTAATTAAAGTAAAAGAAAAATTAATCTAGTTGATTGGTAGTGTCATTTGAGTTAATATAATGCTGAGTAATGGTTAAACGATAAAAAAGCAACTTCTATACTGGAAGCTAATCCGGAAATTAAATTTTCCCTTAAGCTTAAACTTTAATTAACTGACATCACGCAAATGCAATCCAACCGCCCGCGCTCTTGTTCCCGCTACAGTTTCCATTAACACCGGTGATGGGATACGACACTAACTTTTAACTTCATTCTAATTTCAAACTAATAGAGATTTGTTTTATTTTGGCTCGACATATGACAGCACCCTGACTGATTTTAAGCTGGAGTGCGGTCTGTGTATGGAGGCGACTGCTAGTACGTAATGTAGTCGCATCCTCTATAACGGCATAGTTGGAAATAATAGAGTTTTTTTTTAAATTATGGATTGGTTATGGAGTGCGGTCTATAAATAAATGAAGTCGACTGCTAGTAATACAGTAAGATTAATGCAGTAGCAGTCTTGCATCCACTATGCCGGCCCAGTGGCAAATTTCAAGCTGAATTCAAAACGCGTCTGAGTCACTTCACGGTCTGTAAACATGAAATATTAATCATTCAAATGTATACTTTTGTTGTATAGATAATTCAGAAACGTATCATCGATTTAATCGAAATAACGAAAGCTAAAACAATTTTAGAACCCCAATGCTAAGGAAATAAAGCAACCGCAATCAAACGAGTGTAATTAACAATCCCCTCGATCTCTCCCTCACCACGTACGTACTCCGCGGACATTCTGAACAGATATTGCGTTAAGATAGAGCCGTTGTTTGGGGAGCAAAAACATTAATCTACCCGTCATATCACCCCACAGGTGGGTACGACGTCTCCACTCCCTTATACGTTATAGCTTAGTATGTAACATGTGCAAAATGCAATATTAATTAGACCTTACGTTTATAACTAATTTAAAACTTGACGCTTACCTAATAGAGTTGGAAAATAATTAATAATAATTAACAATGTTAGGCTGGGTGCGGTCGACGTCTTCTACTACAGTTAGATAACTTTAAGAAGCAATGGCGTTCACTATGCTGGCCTAGTTGCAACTGGAAACTCTAATGCTGATCCCGAAACGAGACTGAGTTGGAGACCGAAACGAGTACATTCGGAAGTAGTGGTAGAACCCCGGATGCCTGTGGGTTTCGGCCCTGGAGAAATGACCACCAACTATGATCCTTTCACTCTTTAAATCTATATTTATACATAAAATATTTGTTTGTTGTTTAATAATAACCGTTTTCTTATATATTTTTATTACTAAGGAATATTTAATCTGATATTATTTGTTTTATATCTTTGAGTCGTTATAAAGATCCGTTAAAGTTTTAATTGTCAACGTATGAGCATGCGGTTTCAATTAATATGAACGACAACTCAAGTTACGCAACCAAATAAACTAATTATTTTTTTATGTCTCTGAGTAATGGGTTACACATGGGTTTTATATGCTTATATCTGCGTACATCATTTTAACGTTTATTCAGTTCTGTGCGGAAATGCTTTAATATGGTTTCGCTGCCACCAATGTTAATTTTAGACATTTAGATAATGTAGTTTAACATAAAAAAACTTTTTGTTTTCGAATGCATAAATTTACATTTAAATAAATTCACGCATACCTACTATGCATGCGGTAGTAAAAGCGCGGTTTGCTATTTCAAAATAATAATATAACTTTTGAGATGTAATAAAGTTTGCGACACGATATAAATGTTTGCTTATCATTTGGAAATGATTATGTTATTAATATAATCTACCTACTTATTATTTTATAAATATATACATGTTAGTTAATAGGTAGATGTTAGATTAGTATGCCGCGTCAAATTAAAAATCTTTCCATACTATTATCACTAACATAAATCAGGTTATAATTGTGTCATTTCCATTAAGTTAAGTAAGTTTTGTTGTAGATGTGAAACACGTCATTTGATTATATCGCATAATATAATTGTATTTTTCTATTCTATAATTATACATAAATAATTACCATAACATTTAGTTCGCTTAATTTATTTTAATTTAATTATAATTATATATATTATTATAATAATTGCCTAGGTATTATGCAACGAGGAGACCAAAATTAACATAAAACGTAATGGTGATATTTGATTAAAAAAAGCAGCTTATACATAAAAAACATTAATTTTATAGATAAAATATGTAATTAGATATATTTTTCTACATTAAGATTAACTTTAATGTAAAACTTAATTGCTGGTGTGCTTACATTAAGTTACATTTAAATACATGAGAAACAGTTTTATTCCTTAGATTAAAAATACTGATCATAATAACCGCAAAATTAAGTCTGCTTATTATCGGATTATTATTTAAATCTTCATTAAATATTTAAAGTTCAACAATATTAATAATTCTATTGAATATTAAATCTATTTTAATTATATTTATGTACACCAGCCTTAATAAGGACACCAGCCTTTCAACATGAATATGCAGATTTACATCTTTGTGGTTATAAATCAGACGTTTCTTGATTTCTGATTATTGCAAAGTTGCGCTCGCGCCGCTCAAGGATCGTAAGATTATAAGAAAGATATATTTGTGTTAATTTCCACGTGAAAGTATCGAAACTTATCGAAATCCCCGACTTTATAGTTTTAATAAATTACCCAAAGATGTCATGTATAAAATTATCGTAAAGATTGAAATTTAGTATTTATAAATGATTCATAATCTTTTTTAGATTATCTGAAAATGACTTCATCAACATTATTGCAATAAACACGTTTATCACGACGACATTTTTGCTTTCGTATTTGTTTACTTGAAACATTGTGATATTCGATCTGTGGCAAGCTTGACAAATGTCTTCTTTGAATTGCTAAGTTGTTTTCGCCAGCTTTGTATCGTCTTTTAATTTAAAATCAGGTCGGACACCAACTTAACATAAATGTTTATGTCTAAGAAAAGAAATATGAACAAACCTTACATTTTAACAATGTGATGTTTTATTTATTTAAATTTCAATAAAAATAACAAATCCGCTTTCTAGGTTACAATTCGATTCAATATACAATGAATATTAATAAACAACACGTATATTTCAAATAAGGATAATCTCTTTTAAATCCTCAGGTTGAGTCAGTAAAAAGTTCACAAGGGTAGAGATTACATTTCTTAGGAGCCGAACAGCCTCTCTACTATCCCTTTTAATACGATAATGGGTCTCTATCTATCGCCTGCAGTCACACACGCGACCCTCGTGTGCTAATTGAATTTAAGGAATAAAATCCAATCGCCCAGATTCTTTATTATTCAAGATCCAATTTGGATAAGGCCTGATCGGTCCGCGGAGAGCGGGCCGAGGGGGGTAGTCGAGAATGAAATTGGATTTGTCACTCAAAACATAAGGCTTCTTAAATGTAATAAAATATTATAACTTTGCATAAAGGAATTATTTTATCAGATTATAAATTCAAAACCAATTGTCAAAGTCAATTCGGTTTCTTATATTAAATTTAAGAAATACTTTTTTTACGAGGTATGCATAAAGGCCTTATTCATAAAATAAAACTTAAAACGTTTATAGTTAAAATGTGGTTTTATGTCTTTTACGCATACGTATTTACGATATTTTATTTATAAAAATCATAAATTATTTTTATGAATAAAGATTATAAGTATTTTTTTTTATTGTAACTCGACATCTGACCTCGCCTTCCCTGTAAGCAAGTAGAGTTTCAAGAGTAAAAATAAGGATTCAGTTTACGGCTGCCTCAGTCGCCGTCACTCTGTCGGCCAAATGTATAATTATTATATAATATTAGATAGACAAATAATGTAGTTAATGGAAATATGGAATAACGTACAATTTGTCATAAGTTACCGCGAAACAGCAAACTGGGGTTGATTTTGAGATAGTGGTAATGACAGGCTGCTATCGCTGGAATACAGGCATGACACGAGGGTGGTGCACAACCCTTTACCACGGAGACATTATCATAAAATAATTGGTATATAACTAGTTCAAATAAAAACTTGTTTAATTTATACAATGCAAATAGAGCCTTTTTGTAAATATTTTTAATTATGAACAATTATTATTTTAATTTATCTTTTTTTATTGTGACATAACATGCCCCCGCCTAATGTTAAGCTGGAGTGCGGTTCATGAATGAAGGCAATGGTACTACAGTTAAATAACTGCAAGTAGTAATCAATTGCACTATCGCTGGTACAAGCTTAACCCGAAACGTGATTAAATCACTTCACAGTCTGACATCGACTTGCCTGATGGTAAGCACGGAGACGTGCCAGAGTGTCGACGACTGAAAAAACCGATTCAATTTACGTAATTCAATCGCCGTCACTATGCCGGCCATATGTGCTGTTTTACGCTCGCTTAAAAGATCTAAGGTTAAAATAACCGCCAATTACCGAAAGCAATTATGAAAGTGTTGTTTTCTACCGTTATTATTGAATATTTTAAAAATTAATATCAAGTATTTATTTTATCAATGTTCAAAGTGATGTTTTTTCATTTCCATATTGAGCTAATAAGCGTTCTTGTATCATAGAAAAAAGTCGACCAAGGTACAAAAATAAAAGATACATTGGTACCAGCAAGTGGCTTTAAACTCTTGGTTTGTTTGACCTTTTTATAACCACTACACCACGGCCGCCTTATGAATTGTAAAGTTAATAATATTGTTTTTTCTAACCGCAACTAATAAACGCACGCAGTATCCCCACCGCGTGCGTTTCACGTGATATGAAGAGTTAAATCGAATGTAAATATCTTTCTATGTGCACTGAAGGGTGCATATTTTGATATGAACTTGGGGTGGCTGTTGTTTGTGAAATTGATATAACAATATTTTATTAATATTGTTTGTGATGTATATTGAATACATGTTCGGAATTCATTTATTCAAAATTATATTAAAACTGCGATAGGCTATCAGATTGCTATCTTCAAAGAGTGGTAGGCAGTGGTACCCAGTCCTGCCAATCCGGAGTAATACCACCACTTACAAGTATACAGACCGTCAAGTGATTTGGTCGCGTTTCGGGTTCAGCTTGTAAGTTGCCGGTTCCAACTAGGCCGGCATAGTGTATGTGCAATCACATACAGTTATTGAAATGTAGTAGCAGTGGCATCCATTCATGGACCACACTCCAGCTTAACATCAAGCAGGGTGCTGTTATATGTCGAGTATCAATAAAAAATAAAAAAATAAACTAAGAAAATTTTTGACGACAAGCGTGGCGCATTGGTTGCATACCAGCTTGTTACACGTAAAGTCCCAGGTTCGACTCCTGGTCTGAGCAAATATTTCTTTCATGTTTTTTGTAGGTATTATTTAAAATATTACAAATATTTGTTAAAAAAAGAGGTGAATATTTCCTCTGGACCTGGTTATCAAAGAATGGTAGACAGTGGTGCACAGTCTAGTGATCCGGGGTATTACCACCACTTACAAGTATACAGACTGTGATAGGACTTAGTCCCGTTTCGGAATCAGCTTGTAAGTAGCCGGTTCCAAGTAAGCCGGCAAAGTGGATGTGACTGCTATTCACAGTTATTTAACTGTAGTAGCTGTCACCTCGAATCTTAGTTGACTGTGGTGTAGTGGCAGTGCAATGGCTTCGTAAGCCGAGTGGCACGGGTTCGAAACCACTCACCGGTACCAATGTATCTTTGATATATGTACTTTGGTTGTACTGTTTTTTACTTACTGTGTGTTACTTAAGTAGAAGTATAGAAAAGTATAATAAAAAAATAAAAAAATAGACCGCACTCCAGCCTAACATCAGACAGTGTGCTGTCAGATTATCTTTTCCAGAAGGCAGTGATCATTAAGTGCAATGATGTTTTTAACTGTTATTAAACTATTATTATTATTATATTAAAACTGCGATAGGCTACAATAAATATGTACATACATAGTATGATGTATATCGCAGACATGTTTGGAATTCATTTATTCAATATTATATTAAAACAACGACAGGCTATCCGATTGCTATCGTGTAAGACTGATAGACATGAATTTGCTTTACTCTTTACGCTCCAATTAGCATATTGCAAATTAATTATAATTATTCCTATTTATAAAACATGAAACCAATGTAAATGTTTAACTCGATACTTGATTCTTTTTTGCAGCTGCGTGTAATAAGTTATTGATATTTTTGTAGCTTTTTTATATTTATTTTTATCGTATTTGACTCGACATTTGACAGCACCCTGCTTGGTGTTAAGCTGGAGTGTGGTCCATGAATGGATGCCACTGCTACTACAATTCAATAACTTTGAGTAGCAATCACATCCACTATGACGGCCTAGTTGGAACCGGCTAGTTACAAGTTGAACCCGAAACGCGACTAAATCTCGTATACGGTCTGTATACTTGTAAGTGGTGGTAGTACCACGGATCGGCAGACTAGGTACCACTGCCTACCACTCTTTAATACCACGCTTAATAAATTGCGCTTACGCATGTTTATATTCATTGCATCAGTTAATTGCTTTTATTTTATGTAATGTTTTTTTATTGCGACTTGACATCTGATCTGGCTTGATTGTAAGCAAAGGGGAATTCCGAGAACAACAACGAAACAACTATTTGGTATCCGATTGCCTTCTTAGACTATATACATACATTCGTTTGGTATATTTGTCCTGACCTTTTTTAAGTTCACACTAAAATTTATAACAATTCATTTTCATTAAAAAAGCATTGTCATTTAAACACATTTATTCTTTCGTTTTTTATTCTAGAAAACAAAACATTTTTTGTGGATAACGTTTATTGATTTAAAATGTTTGTCAAAAAGAATGTTTATAATAAAGACGAGCTCCTGGCTTCGAGAATCGATACTGGTGGTCGTATTCTCTAAAGTAATGTTTTTTTTTCTTTAAGTTGTTCTCCTACAGTTAAGTGTTTAGTTATTCAAATTAAGTGTTAAGTTCTTCATTTGAAGCGCGGAAAAGTGTTCTGTTTGTTCCCTTTGCAATATTAGTTTATTCATGAGTTTAGATAAGCAGCATTGCTCAGTGGTGATTAAAATTAGCAACATATTAACATTTATTGTTTTCTTTCTTTTTAAAATTTTAATATCAAGAGTGGTAGGCAGTGGTGCCTAGTTTTCCGATCCGGGGTACTACCACCACTTATAAGTATACCGTGAAGTGACTTAGACCGGCACAGTGGTTGTGACTGTTAGACACAGTCAGTGCCGGATTTAAGCATAGGCAACATGGGCCGCCACCACACCACAAAAAAAAACGAAGGCTCGAAATATTTATACGAAACTAGACGAATAACTTATTTTTTTCTTTGAGCGGGAAAAATTAACATTTAAAAATCAACAGTTAACCACAAACGATTTAAGGGCCTCTATCACATGCTCTACCTATGGGCCGCCGAAATCTCAATTCGGCGCTAGACACAGTAATTTAACTGTTTTAGCAGTTACTTCAATTTTTGGACCCAGCTTAACATCAGACAGGGTGCTGTCATATGTTGAGCCACGATGAAAAAATATAATTGTTATTATTTCTCAAATAACAAGTTTTATGCGGCTTACTATCGCGTTTTTTTTTGTTTTGATTTTACATTTTTTTATTATTCCGATGTTTTTACAAAAATCGTAAAATCAAAACCAAAATAAACGCGATAGTAAGCCGCATAAAATTTGTTTAATCATTAATCAATGATCACGCAAAATCTAAGAAAATACTAGTTTATAATTTCTTTTTTTTCTCTTATCTCTTGTAAACACTATAATTAAATTTTTGGAAACATTGCTGATTTGTGTTTTACCTTTTTTATGTATTTAATAATTGCGTATAATCCCAACGGCCCTTATGCAGAAGCGGTGCTTTAATTATTTTTTATTGTAAATATTTACAATCACGCATAAAAGTACTGAGATACATTCAGTAGTTAATCGTATTGACTACCGGCTCGAAATTGATAAGTGAACAGTTGAATACGAAACGATGGCTGAAAGCGCGGAAATTAAATAGCCGCCCATATCCGGCCGGTGAAGTGTGTCGCACGCTGTCGCCGTCGCATCAGCAAACGCTTTACGCTTGCTCCTACATTGTAGACACTAAAATATAATTAATACGTAGGTTCAAGAGCGCCGACGTCTGACCGTTTCAGTTTAAGGTTGCCTCAGTCGCCGTCATTATGCTGGCCAAGGGTGCATCAAATTTCACGCTTCGTTTGAAGGATCTGAAGCCATGTGAAAAGAACACATGGGCTGGTAAAGTATTCCACTTGTCAATTTCTCTACAAAAAATATATGCCGAACTTTTTATATAGTTCGACTGTTGGTCGATTTGGTCGACAAAAAGCGGATGCTTTCCCTAACCCGTGCAGATATTACGGGAGTTAATAAAAGCGGCAGAAACAAGATTTATAATAATAAAAAAATGAACTCATTATATTCCAGTCTTAAGCCCAATGACATTTTGTCAACTAAGACAAAAATGTACTTTGTACAACGGTTGTCAAGATACCTATTCAATAGATTTAATTGATATTAAAAATAACTAGAATTTCCTGCAACCGACTGAATATTCGTTAGTGCAGCAAATGTCAACAATAGTAGCGACAACTCCAATTAAAGTGATGAGACCATCGTACGCGACACGGTTCTCCTAATTGTGTAAGTCACTCTCAAGTAAGCCTCGTTGTTTTTGCACACTCACTAACAATGAAATCATGCCTGCGTCTACAAGAACTCCCCCTTTATTCTCCAACTTTGTAAGTATTAAGTTGTTAATTAAATTCGCACAATATAATCGTTGCAGCCTGCTCCATGGCATTTGAATCGTTAACGCAGTCGTGGTAGAGGCGGTTTCTGATCACCATTTGTTGGGAGTCGATGTACTTCTTGTTTAATTACAACAATAGTGGCCCCTAATGAGAGTTTGCGCTAATAAGCGCTGCAGAATGTAATCAACATGCCTCGGCGCTCTAATGAGCCGAGTTCCTGGCAAAAACAAGCGACGTCGACATTTTACAAGAGATTAATTGGCCATTCTAACAGGTACATGATATTTAGGTGCCACAAACATTATTATCAAATTTTCTCTCAGTATTATTAATATGTTGCGAGGAGAATGACGCAATTACATTCTCTAATTTGTTTTAATTACTTCGACTTAAGCATTCGTACTCTAAATTTGCGCAATTAAAATATTGTAAAGCACCATTAAAACTACGATTTCTTGGGTAACTTTCAGTAAATTCGTGTGAGCTTGACTTTCAGCTTGTTACTTATTAAAATTAACGACCTTAGGTTGACAGCCTTTAATGTTTGATTTATTTCATTAAATCGTGTATACCATTAAAACTTAACGAGTGGGAAACCGAGAAAATAACTAACCCAATTTTCTTTTAGCGGAAAATCATTAAAAGTCTTAAAAGGCTCTTTTCATATATTTCACCCCGGAGCGTACGTGCAAATAAACACATTTTTACATACTCGAACAAACAATTCCCTTAACGAGGCGGGCTGGTAACGAGTCGCCCAGCGGCCGCACGCCCGCCGCACGCCCGCCGCCGCCCGCACGCCCGCTCTCCGCTACTTCACTCGCTAATTGGAGGGATACGCCGGAAATGTGTCTCGTTACACGCGGCGCCTACCTGTCCCACACTAACGACAACCCTGATATATTACACCAAATATATTCAAATTGACAGCAACCAGATCTAGACCAATCATCGGCGACAGTGGCAAAAACACGCAGCTATTCCCTTTTACGATTTTCATATTTTCCTGATCATGTGTTTGCCTAAGCGCTACTGTTCTATTAATTAGTATTATCAGTAGGTCTTTGAATATTAGATAAGATCAGGTGCTGATCAATTTCATATCTAAAATGTAAATGACTGATAACAAAAAATACTTAATTTATATGAAAATTTATTTACAAAGATATTATGATATGCATCTACGTCCGTAATTGGTTTATTACCAATTCATCAGCAGCACGTTCCGTTTTATCGAGGGATTTGCGCGGGCGCCGACTTAACATAAGGACTCAAACTTAATCGACGGATTTAAAATCGACGGTTTAATCTTTAAGACTTATGGAGGTATACAATGTTGTAATCTAAATTAGGTAAATTACTTTGACCCATCCAAATAATAATCATGACATTATAACGATAACAAAAACCATTCTTATCAGTTTCAGTAAAATATTTATAATTGGTTAATATTATAAATGGTTCATAGCCAACAACTATTTATACCATGAACATAACTCGTGGCATGTGATTTAATATATCAATTAGTTAAATATAAGTGTCATTAGCGAATTAATAATTAATTTCACTAATTAATTTTGCACCGCACGAGTATAATAACGTGTATGTAACGTCAGATATAATCTGATCTAAAAGCCCGCCAATTAACGAAGACTACAAAATACGTCAAATTCCCTCGTAATTGTTGAGAATATTACGGCAGTGAACTTAATTGTTCTAGACTTAATTAATTAAGCTTTTGTTTGAAACTAACAGCAAAGTGTAGAGTTGGCAATTCTAAATTGGATTTTGTAATTACCTTACCCTCCCTTTATTCCGAAACTGTCTATTTTCAATTATAGATGAAGCTCCGTTAATGGAATCAATTATGATAGCCATTGACATTTGAAGCGTGTTTTGTGGCCAATTACATGGCTTTATTTATTTCTATTCGGCGTGTGCGTGACAATTAATAGTGAGAAAGAAGCATTCGAGAATATTCGATTACGCGTACAACCTTTAATCCATAAATAATGAGTAGTTATTGTTATTGTTTTATTGTTTTTCTTTTTAAACGCCTCTATTATAATGTGCCCAATCTGCCGTTCCAGGGTTGTACTACCACTTCCAAGTGTACAGACCGTCAAGTGTCTCAAATTAGGCCGGCATAGAGGATGCGACTACTACTTACAGTTATTTAACTGTAGGCCATTACGCAACAATAATCAATAATTTAGAAATTAAATTGCTTTTATTTTCTATACAAGTAATTTTCCTATTTTTATTAGGTATTAATAAGTACACAGATATCTTTATAAAATACTTTATGATTAAAAATGAAATTGTTAGATTAAAACAATTTAATGAATCATATATTAACTAAGACGTAAATAGTAAAAGTATGTTATATTGGCTAATATTACTCGAGGAAATAAAAATTATTATTATAATTACAATAATGAGCAAATGGCTGTAAATAACAAAACAGTTACATTATGATATCATATCTGTTAATATTATAAACATAATAAAATAAGTAGTTTCACCTAATTATAATGTTACAATATAGGAAATGTAATAATAATTAAATTTGCCTTTTTTTAACATATAAAAATTGAATATAATCTCGCCGAACTACGAGAAACTAATAAACGCAACTCGATTTGTTGGATTTATTATTTTAAAAGGACTGCCTACAGGTTTATTATTTTAACGAAAACAGATCATCGAAAAAAAAACTACTTTTTAATATTGTTTGTATTTCGATAGATTTAATGGCCGTTTCAATAAACTAGAGTTTTTGCACCTAACTACTAATCTTTTATTTATTTATTTAAATTATGATATTTATAAAATAAAGAAATATCTCACTAAATTACGAGTAACTTGAAAGTTAAGAGAAGCTCTTTAACATTATTTGTACATGCCCCACTGCCCCATCTTTTCATTTTCTTGATACCAACCACGAGAAATTCATCCGATTTTTTTTCTTTTTCGAATAATTAATAAGTGGAAGGCTTTACCAGTTCTTGTGTTCTCTTCATCCATTAATCTAAGATCTTTAATTCAAAGCGTAAAACATCACCTCGTTGCACAGTCTTCGGCGCTTTTGGACTTCCCCTTGCTTTGATTAAAGTCGAGGTCAAATGTAGATGCGACATTAATAATAATAATAAACGAATAAAAACACTTAATATAATTGTAAGGAACCCTAGCCTATCTAACCCATTAATTTACATAACAGCTGAATGTTTTAACAAATCATTAAATGAAGTAATGGTAAACAAAGGCATGAGTGTACCTAACATTTGTGGATGCAATAAAAAAGGAAAACATGTTTGTTTTTATGTCTGAGTTGAGAGAGGATATTAGCTCAACGGATAGGTTTCTAATGTGATTGAAAGTAAATAATTGCTTTCGGTAAATAACGAGTTGTGGAAAATTAATAAATGTGTGTATTCAACTCCTTAAAACCTTATACTCATATATACCTATATATTATATTGGTACATATTATTTATTAACACAGGACATCTGTCGTCGACTTGTCTGATGGTAAACAAGGAGAAGTCTAAGTGCGCCGACGATTGTAAATTCCCTTTCAACTTGCCATTGCTCCAGTCGCCTGTCACTATGCAGGCCAACTTTTAAACGTGACAAATTGAGCTGTAAATTTGATTGAGGTATTTTCAATTGATATTGTGTTGTTTGGGAAGTGACACGAGTTTGGTGTGTCCTTAATCAACTTTTAATCTATTTACAACTTGATTGGTTTTGTCATTAGACCGGCTGGGCTCACACTTCGAGGGACTGACCATCAACAAGATTTTGTTTAATACACAGCGCGTTTATTCTGATTATTTTATTCCGACGTTTGTAAAATTTTGCAGCCACCGTGTTCGCGGGGAAACAAAGCATTCGAAACGTCAATGTAAATAAACGCAATAGTCAATCAATCTATTTGTCAAGCTTTTTTTCCACAGGGATAGGCAGAGACAATGAAGTGCGATAGTAACCTGCGAAAAAACTATTATTTTTATAACCAATGTTCGCGTAAAACCTCAGCAAATACTATATAGGTTTAATTTTTCAAATAATACTAACCACGTTTTGAAATTTTGTTTGGATTAGCTGCTATTAATAAACTAATCTTCGCGGTAAATTTTCGATCAGACTTAGATTAACAAACTTTAAAATACTTATCTTGTACTTAAATGATTATATTTATTTAGGACTTCTCCAACGATAAACAAGATGATTACCCCAATAAAGAAATTTAAAATAGAACTAACCGAATTTTTTGATAAGCAAATTATACTTATAACTTTATAAACTTTTTTATAAACAATATAACTATACTGAAATTAACACAATCGTTTTGTTTATCTCCATTTTATGGCTCATTTCTCAACTTAGGTATTAAGTGTAAACAACTGAATTTTTAAAAACAAATACGTATTTTTATCATTTTTTTATGAATAACAAGATTTATGATGAATAATAGATGTTTTATTGTTAAAATAAAAAAGATGATTAAATTTTATTTCACAACAAAATATAATAAATAATCTTAAATACGTATGTACTTAAAAGTATAAAATTGTCTCTAATTGCATAGAACTTTCATAAAATTCACATACAAACTATAAGAGAGTGTTGTTGCTGAAAAATTCCGTTCTTAATTAACTAATTATCTCTGGTAGCGAAGTTAAATTACTTAACTAATTAAAGATATTGTCCAACGATGACAAACACCAATCTTTGTAGAGAGAATAGATAATTAAATAGGTTTATTACTCTGTTAAGATTAAAGTATCTTTTTTATTGCCTCGAAACATTAATTTTATTAAACAGATAGTGTACAGACCGCAAAGTGACTCAGTCGCGTTTCAGAATCAGTTTGAAAGTTACTACTTCCAACTGGGCTAGAATAGTGGACACGACTTCTACTTGCAGCTTTTCAATTGTAATAGCAGTCGCCTTCATTCATGGACCACCAGCCAGTTTGACATTAGGCGGGGTGTTGTTATTTGTCAAGACACAATAAACAAACTATTTACTTACCGGTAAATAAATTTTGTTTGCGGATATTATCCTGGGCACAGCACAGTTTTGAATAGTCACATCCACTGTATTAAGTTTTATAGTTAAATATTCAACAATACACAGTCACTAATAATTTTCATGAAAGTTAAGAAAACAACAAATAATTACTACAACTGAAATTATTCTAGTTTATTAAATAATCACAACAGCTTCACCAATAATACTGATTAGCTTCACAGTGATTAAAGTAGACGGTTTATTCAAATAAGCCGGTATTTCAGTGAGGTAGGTCTCTACGATCGTACACTCGAGCAAAGTTTGTCACTGGTGTATGACGGGGTAACACGTACGACTGGGCCGAGAGCAGAGCGCGGAGTGAGCTGCTACGACTACGAGCGAGTGTGGGTGGCACCGGAACGCGGGGAGGACAACACTCTAATATAATGACGGGGGTCGGAACGCTTTAATACTCTAATTGAAAAAGTATACTCTGACAACAGCTTTTAAGTGTTATTAGAGTCTGAACTGATTTAAAAATATATATAAAGATATGAGCTTATAAATATCTTTTTACGTATTACTTTATACAAGGAGATTGACTTACAGCTACAGTATCTTTTGTATTAATTATACATTTCTATACTAAGCTACTGAAGTGCTTGTATCATAGATACATTGGTACAATTGGTATGTTATAATATCCTTTTAAAAAAATAACTGGATTTGTGTTATGTAAAGGTATAAATAACGCAAACACTATCCTAGTTGATTTCGGCCTAAATTCAATTCCACCCTTTTCTTCGTACCCGTTCCAGCAGGAAACCAATCTTCTTTACATTCACTCGCCGACAAATTTATACTCCTCCGTACGTCCACCCTAATAGGAGTTGGTCGCCCTGTCTGGCGGGGGTGTGAGGCACGGAGGTGCGTAAATTATTAAGTAACGTGGCCGGTCAGCGGTCGCCCGCAAAGAAACGTTAAGTACGTCCAAGTGTCCGCTCTGAAGTCTCGCGACATCGGACCTCGCTCTGAGAATTTAATTTTCACGGCCTCCCATCCCCGGCGGTATTGTCCGCCCAGTATTTCATTACGGCTCCAGCTTTTCTATTAATAAATCACTCTTCGCCAGCTCCGTTTAATTACGTCCTGGATCCGACCAGAGTCTGATTACACTTTCATCGAACATCTAATTAGAAGTGCAATGAGTGCGCAGGAACGGGGGGGCTTGTGTATTCTTTGTTCGAGAGTTATTACACTCACCTCCTATATTACACACGTACGCAAGTTCCGTGGGGTAAGTTCGAAATGAACGAACTTTGATTAAAATCGACCGCCCGCAATTCCAGTTTAGAACCATGTATATGTTTCGATGTTTTATAATTGAGTTCTTTTAAAGTGAGCATACAACAACTGTAAACTTTGTTCATGGCAGAGGCAGCAATTTTTCTTTAATTTAAACTTAAGCGATTCAATTCTGAGAAATATTATATTGAAGTTAGCAATGGTGTCACGATCGCAACACGTCCGGGTGGAGATTCGCGGTTCGACACAGAGAGGCTGAGGCAAGACCTTTTTTAATTTCCTGGCATACGGTACGGGCGCGGGCGCGGGCGGCCGAAGCGGGCAGCGAGCCCGTTTAACTTATTGCCACGGTTAACGAGAATACGCCGTTGTGTGCCGGCGAAATTGAAGGATTTACTCCGCGTCCCTCCTTTATTAAACGTATTGCGCACTCCGCTCCTTCGATGTGTGAGTGCATGTGTCCGTGTACGTACGATGCCGAAATTACATTTCACATGAGTCGTAATAACAAGGGCGGGCGTAAATCACGAGCGATATTAGTTTCTCTTCTTACGAATGCCATTTGTGAGGACAATTTCACGATTAACATTTAGTAGGTATGTCTGTCACGAGACTGAAGTAATTAAAACTCAATACGGAGAACAGGACATGGTAAATTAATAGCTGGTGACATTTGAAATTATTGAGTTGTTTCAGTGAAGACAGACAGATCACTCGGGCGGGCGCACCGGGGCCGGGGCCGTCAAGACGCAATATCACCGGACTTCCTGTGAGCTAAGCGTATCGTTCAAAGTTTCGCAATATACGCGAGCCAAGCCCGTCTTTTATTAAAAACTATTCTCACATTTTTAATTAAAACTTGTTCTCATAGTAAAACTTTATTTAAGCAATAAAGGAGGCGCAATTAGTGGCGCTGTCCCCGCAGGCAACTTCGCCTACTTTTACTTCGGTTTAATGAGTGTTTTTTAATAAAGCCGGACTGCAGCAAGTTTATTAATTTAGTTTAACTCGTGTCACGGCACCGCACCCTGTGTACCCGCCTCCTGCTCTCCGGCCGCTTCTACACCGGCCGGCTCATATTTTTTAATATAACAACTTGTAAACGTTGCCAGTATTGGAAGCTTATTGGATGTAAAAATAATAAAACTAATTTAAATTTACTATCTGCTGCGAAATAAGTTTATAGTTTTCATTTAGCTTACACTCAGTCAGCAATGTATTGAAATAACAATAGAAATAAGTTTTGATATAGAACAAACGAAGTAAGTATTGAAAATGGACACGATGCAATTAGAATGAGTATTTGTAAAAACACTCAAAGTAAAAATAGAGTCTACCCACTTATACATTTGTGTTAAAGCTGCCAATGTTTTCTAAAATATACATTGCGGATCCAAAGTAAGGATCGTTGTCAGGCTGCGAACTAAAAGCTTGAATGACGTGAGACCCCTCTCTCGTGCGGGACGAGGTGCTCGGAGCCTCCCGCCCCCGATGCCCTCTCTCCAAGTATTCCGGCCATAATTACATTCCCGTGTCTGACAAATGGAGAATCGGTGTTGATTTGTGTTTAGCCGAGTCCGTGAGTCCACGCGACTACTCGCCGATCTATGTGTGAGTGAAACCGACTCGGCCATCAGCTTCTAGCACTTGTCCTTCAACGGAACTACATCTACATTGTATTTCCGTTCATATAAATTGTTTGTGTGTAGGTTACTTATGAAAATATCTATATATAAAATAAACGCGATAGTAAGCCGCATAAAATTTGTTTAATTCATTAATCAATGTTCGCGCAAAGTCTAAGAAAATACTATATAACATATAAACCTGATAAAAAAAATAGGTGTTATAGAATGCTGAGAGCACCATTAAAGGCAAGTTTTAAATAAATAAATTATATTATATTATATCTATCTATTGAGCATATATTTTAATCTAGCAGTAATCCTCAGAATATACCGTAGTGGAGATGTAGGTGTCGTCTAAATATGCAAGAGCTTAGTGTAAAAGTGACGTTTCCACGTAGAAGTGCAAGGTAATTGCGGGCATATCGAAGTGAAAAACGAAGCGCCCGTCGCGGCTAGTCTAAAAGCTTTATACCAGATCGGATCAGCACACGAGTTTTCCATTACCAAGTTCTTTGCAACCACACTTTGATACTGTTGGCTTTGGACATGCATGCAATCCGCAATTACATTTTATACTCTGTGTTTTAAAATATAATAAGTCGGGACTATTTATTTTACATTTATTTTTACTTCTCTGATTATTACAATAATATTTAATTATTGATTTCCTAGTATTAGTTTATTTCATATCCAGCAGCGACTAAGGCAACCGTAAACTGAGTCGGATTTTTCAGCCACTTTAGGACCTTTTTTTCTCCAAGACAAGCCGAGGTCACAATAAAAAAATGTTATCTATGATTGTCACGGGTAGGCTCTTACAGGGATAGGCAGAGACAACGAAGCGTAATCTTTCATGACCCTAAAACAAATTTTAATTGCACCTTCCTAGTGCCCATAACTGTAGAGATTGTACGAAGAGAATTGTGAAGGTGAGGAAAGCGAGGGAGTTGTGTCAGGATCGTGGCAAGTGGTGCTCCATTGTCTCTGCCTATCCCTGTGGGAAAGGGCGAGAAAATTTAATTGATTGATTGATGAGTTTTTGATAATATAAAAAATAAAGTATAATAAAAAGTAATCCATAATGGTGTTAAAGCGTTGCGTCGTGTTGAACATCTGGGAGTGGACTGCCGATCATATATTACGAGGCACGGTCGCTCGTTTATTTCCAAGTCCGGACGTCCCTATGCCCCGCGAATATTGGCCAGCACTAACAATGTGCGTCTTTATAAGTTTTTAACGAGCTCGGTCGGTATAAATTATGTTAGTGGCGGGCACTGGGTCTCGTTATCTCGCTAACGGCGCACTAGCGGAAGCTTAATGTTGCGCGAGCTTTATTGTAGAGCTACTTATACTCGGACTCCACCACTCACTGTTTACTTTTGTAACTGTAGCGTGTCTGTATACCATTCATTTGATACCATTTACCTAAATTGATTATATAACTGTTAAAATTAATTACATTAAAAAGAGTGGTAGGCAGTGGTGCTCAATCTGCCGATCCGGGCTAGTACCACCACTTACAAGTACATTACAGACCGTGAAGTGACTTTAGTCGACTTGTAAATTGCAGGTTTCAACTAGGCCGGTATAGTAGATGTAACTGATACTTACAATTAATTGTCTGTAGTAGCAGTCACCTCCATTCATGGACCACACTCCAGCTTAATATCAGGTGGAGTGTTTTAGTAAAAATAGTAAGCCCACTTAAAAATATAATAATTTATTATTTCATACGTATTGTGTTTCGACGTACAGCACCCTGCCTGATGTTAAGCTAGAATGGGGTCGTATAATGGAAGTGACTGTAAATACAAATAAATAACAACAGAAAGACGTAGCATCCAGAATGTGATGGTACTACCCTAGATCGGCAGACTGGGCAAATAACCATCTGATGACAGGCGTGGCGTACTGCATGTCCAAGTTTATTGACTTCAAACTCCGAATGAATAAAATTTGTTTTGACACCAACAGCGATCGCGTAACTTTTTGACAAATGGTAATGAATTTAATTTTCATTCCCATTGAAGTTGCGCGGTCGGCCCTCTGCTTGTCAAAGGTTGTTAGTTTGTCTACTACTCCTACTCGTTAAAAAAATTATTCAACTTTGGTTCACATACGGTTGCTCATACGGAGGTTTCCCCCAACTTGTATCACGGCAGGTATCACGGGAGTGTTGTAATAGTTTTATTTTCCAAATTTATACTATATATGTTTTTAGGTTTTGCTAAATTGTATTTTCTTAGATTTTGCGCGAACATTGATTAGTGAATTAAATAAATTTTATGCGGCTTACTATCGCGTTTATTTTGGTTTTAATTTTAATTTTTTTTTTATTATTCCGACGTTTCGAGAGCTTTGCAGCCATCGTCGTCACCACAAACTACCCCGTTTGATGTTTTGATTTTGTTTTTCTGTTCCCGGTTTAATTCCAATTTTTAAAATTGTAAAATTTAAACCAAAATAAACGCGATAGTAAACCGCATAAAATTTGTTTAACTCATTATATTTAGGTTTATTTAACTGACAAAACATGTTAGCATTACTATTCTAATATTATCATTTGTGAGTGATAAATATAATGAGAGCGCTATTAAATTAACTGCAATTAGAGAAACGGCCGCTTGAAATACACATTAAATTGCTTTTATCTTAAATTTATTTACTTGCTAATGTTCTTTGATATAAGTGGTTAGACTACTATTTTGTTACAATGATTGCATTTAATTTTCTTTATCTTAATTAGGAGAACTGTTACTGCAAATATAAAATAAATACAATCAACTTAATTAATTATCAAGGAAAACGATAAAAAATGCTATTATCCTCTTATTTATGCGCATTAAAAATATAATCAATTAACTAGGTACTAACTAAATACTTTATAAACATCGACTTAAAAATTGTTATTAATATAAATCATATCATATTGTCACCCTCTCAATTCCCACACTAACAACTAAGTATGCACCACGTTTTTAATACTGTAACTCAATATATGACAGCACCCCGCCTAAAGTTATTCACCACAAGCGTGGCGCATTAGTTGGCACACCAGTTTGTTAAGTCACGGATTCGATTCCCGGTAGGAGCAAATATTTGGTTCATAGTAGTGTTTAATTATTACATTTTTTTGTTAATAATAAAAGAAGAGGTGGAGATTTGCTCCGGGTCTGGTTATCAAAGAGTAGTAGGCAGTGGTCTCTCCAGTCTGCCGATCCGGCGTAGTACCACGACTTACAAGTATACAGACCGTGAAATGACTTAGTCGCATTTAGGGATCAGCTTGTAAGTTGGCGGTTCCAACTAGGCCGGCATAGTGAATGTGACTGCTACTTATTGAATTGTAGTTTATTCAGGGACCGCACTCTAGCTTAACACCAAGCGGGGTGTTGTCATATGTCTATGCCGGCCTAACTGGAACTGGCAACTTTTAGGCTAAGTCCAAAACGCCACTAAGTCACGGTCTATACGTTTGAAAATAGGTGGTACCATTCCTAAATGGGAGACTGGACAAATCACCACCTGTAGGCAACCAGCCTTTCCATAATATTAACCCAACGTCTTTCCATAATATATTTTTTTAAATCATATTTTTTAAACAAATTAGTGTAGCAATTTATGTTAGGGGTGAGAGGTAATCGTTGGGCGTTAACGAAGCAACACAAACACGAGCCGAGAGTTGACCGCCACTAACTGTGAACCAAGCAAGGCAAGCAATTCTAGTAATATTCCCTTAATATTCAAATAATATCACAGATCTCGTATCAATAAAAAATATTGAATTGGACAAATTTTATGCGGCTTACTATCGCGTTTATTTTGGTTTTGATATTACATTTTTTTATTTTTCCGACGTTTCGAGAGCTTTGCAGCCATCGTGGTCACGGAGAGACTAAGGTGTTGGTCGTCCTATTGGTTGATGCCAAAACTACCCCGTTTAATGTTTTAATTTTGTTTTTTTCTGTTTCCGAAACATCGTCAATTTTAGATATTTAAAATCAAACCCAAAATAAACGCGATAGTAAGCCGCATAAAATTTGTTAAATTCATTACTATTTCTATTCCAATAAGTCTTTTTACACAAATGTAATTTACTTAAATTAAAATTTTCGCGTTCCATTAATTTGTTTCAATAATTGTGTAAAATTACATTAATGTAAAAAGACTTTTTGAATAGTAATCCACTGTTTTATGTGATTATAACCGTCAGCGCTCATGAATTGTATTATTTATTTATTAAGGGAAGGCATAAACATGATATCTTGCATGTGAGAGTAAGTTTACGTGCGAGATAAAACAAAAATTGTAAATGACTTTTTCGTATTCCACGAGAATATGTCCCTACCTCGTTATAAATAAGTAGACCATTACTAACGACCTGCGACTTGGTCTACCCCGCCAATAGAACTACTCGTCCCTTGTGCTATTTAGAAGAATTACGCAAATTATTTATTGTACCTACCTATCATCAATTAACCAATCAAATTGTCGCATCCTTCACATTCACAATTCTTTTCAAACAAGCTCTATGGTTATGGGCACTAGGCAACCTAGCTTTCTTGAGGATGTCTCCGATTTGCTCGGCAAACACCCTCCTAAGCATTACCTACGTATTATACATTTGTTAACCAAACAATGGTGATCCGATCCGGGGTACTACCACTACTTACAGGTATACAGGTCGTGTAGTAACTTAGTCGCATTTCGTCTTCTTCTTCTTGAAGTTGCCGGTACCAACTAGGCTGGTATACTGGGTGTGACTGCTATCTACAGTTATTTAATTGTAGCAGACTGCAACTCCATTCATAAGCCGCACTCCAGCCTAACATCAGGCGGGGTGCTGTCATATGTCGAGTCACTAGAGAATGGTCCGAATGATCCGTTGTAAAGTTCCCCAGAACACTTACACATTTTTATACTAAGCTACTAAACGTGCTTGTATCACAGAAACAAGACGACCAAAGTAATGAAGTTCTCGGTTTGCGTAACTATTGCACTACCACTATACCACGGTATACACACTATAACACTTAACGTGATATATGTAAAATTATTGACGAAGTTATAAATATTAATACCAAAAATTAATAAAACAGTTAATGGAAAGGATGAGTGAAAGTAGATTTGCGAAAAGAATTTATAAACCTCATGTGAATAGATACGTTAAATAAGGCAGGCCCAGGAGGGTGTTTGCCAACCAAATCGGAGACATCCTTAAGAAAGCTAAGTTGCCTAGTGCCCAAAACCATAGAGCTTGTTTGAAGAGAATTGTAAAATCATGGCAAGTGGCGCTCCATTGTCTCTGCCTATCCCTGTGGGGAAAAGGCGTGACAATTTTATTGATTGATTAATTAAAGTAAATGCTCATTTGAGAAAGAACAATAAACTTAAGTGATAAAACGGAAACAATTAAGGGCGGCTGAAACTTAATAAGTAATGCAGTAATTGTTTACCAGGGCCGTATTCAGTCGGCCTCTGTAACACCTAATGACAGGCCCTCGGGAACACAACGGGCAACCGTTTATAAAGCACTGTAATCTAATTTTATTGTGTATTATTAACTATTATTTTATTATCGTAGTTAGGTAAATATTTAAGGTTCTACTTTTAAAAAAATTAAATAGTTATTAAATATTTGTCTACAGTTAAACGTCATTTTGTAGTACTAAATTGAAATAAAACATGTTTAATGCCTGTCTAAAGCGCTTTTTTGTGCTAACACGGTTAATCTTTAAAGCACTCGTAGACTAGCTGTGGCTTTGTACATGTTTAAACGACACGCGTGGAGCATTGGTTAGTACACCAGTTCATTACGCGTGAAGGGTTCGAATCCCGGTTTTATTGCTTTTATTTGTAATATCTGTAATAAGAGTGGTAGGCAATAGTACCCAGTACAAGTGTACTAAACGTGAGGTGACTAAGTCGCGTTTCAGGATCAGCTTGTAAGTCGCCGGTTCCAACTAGGCTAGCATCGTGAATGTGACTGCTAATTGCAGTTATTTATTTGTAATAACAATCGCCTCTATTCATGAATCGCACATCATCTTTATTTCAGGCGGGGTGCTATCATAAGTCAAGCCACAATAATAATAAAAAAAAACGTAAAACGCATAAGATATTTTCGCCATCCTAGACTCGTCGAGTTTTTATCCTCTCTTATCCGTTTAACAACATAGATACATGTTTGCAATTTAAGGGCTTCTAGAGTAGACAATATGCTATATAAAGAAAGCCCCTTTCTCCATCCCCTTTTCCCATCCTATGACCTTGGATCCTTAAGGCGATGCGTGAAGAAGCACCTTAGGCCGGCATAGTGGCGGCGGCTGGGGCAGCCGGGAACTGACTCGGTTATTCCAGTCGTCGTCACTATTGGACCTCCTCTTGCTTATCGTCAGGCGAGTCGAGGTCAGATGTTGTGTCACAATAAAAAAAAATAATAAATTAGGCTATACAATTATATTTTTTAACGTCTGTCAAAAATAACTATTTCGTCGGGTTAATTTTAAACTTGAGTTTCTGCAACAGACTTCACACTGTGCCGCCTTTTTTATTACTTTAGAAAACATAAAAAGTATTATTTGTCATTTTGAGTTAATTTCATAACTGACTACATTCCTGATCTCGCCAGTAAGTAGGTATATATCTACAAATGAAATATAGTAAATAAAGGTTGCCCTTACCATGCAATGAGTGTTCGCAAAATTAATAAAGATCTGCCCTAATTCATCCCTTAATAAATGAAATTCTTAATGTGTTTTGTAAATAATGAGAACGCTATTCCTCATAATTAATTCCATGCAAACATTAACATTATTATTATTAGATTAACTTTTTTATTTCTATTTTCTATTTTTTTTTAAATTATACATTTCTATAATAAGCTATAGTTATAATTATATTTCTTTTATTTTTATTATAAAATTTATTTAAAATATAGATATATTTTACTTTAAATAGTCAAAAATTATTTTAATAATTTATAAAAGTATTAAAATAAAAAGTGTGGGTGCTGAAGGAGGTTCTTGTCCAATCCTAATTAACTGCTTGATTAGATGTTGAATAAGAAGCTCGTAATCTTAATTGCTGTTTTTAATCAAAGCCGGTCGGCTGGAGAACCAACTTTGAATTTGAGAACGGGAAAAATGCTTTAAGTACGTCTTGCATAATTAAAGCATTTTAATTATTTATTTTACAAAAACATATTGAAATAAGAATCATTATTTGATTATCTCGTAACATTTTATCACAATTATCACAATTTATATTTATCACAAATTATATTTGTATACCATCAGGCCCCCTTGCTTACTATCAGGCAAGTAATAATTACACAAAATTTAATTATAATTAATTTTTTGTAGGAAGTACACCCGGTA
Organism: Tinea trinotella; assembly: GCA_905220615.1. NCBI lineage: Eukaryota > Metazoa > Arthropoda > Insecta > Lepidoptera > Tineidae > Tinea > Tinea trinotella. The sequence continues at coordinate 8,208,181 of HG992310.1, forward strand.
TCTATGTAGGATACCGGATCTATTGATAATCCCTGTAGGAATTGAGACGACAGATACCTTTATTTTTTTTAAGGTAAAAAGGTACACAATTTTTTATCTATGAATATTTTTGTTCCGATTTAAGCAGTTAAAATAATAAAATATTAAAGCTTTTATGCAACTTTGTTCAAATTTACTTAAACTAATTATGTATTTTTTAAATATTCAAATGGTTAATTCATAACCTACAATATCATTTCCTAAGTGCCAATTACTACGAGTACAATTTTAAAGACAATTTTTATCTAAATCAAGATAAATGTAAAATATAGTGCTTTCTTTATAATAAAGGTTTAAAGGTTAAAAATATAAACCCATCTTGGCTATAGAATCGTAGTTATTTTAGTTTGCGCGGTCGGAGTAACAAATCAATATTTGGTAGTAAGTGCTTTTTCGTGCAATAGAGAAGCTTTTATCTGGACAACGGACGTCGAATAGCAACACAAACAGACGAAGGACACTAACATTCACTTTAACTAAAACGCCACGCTATACTTACAAAGAATATTTTTAGACTTTTCCTATCATTTGTTACATGTTAAAAAGCTTTAGGTAACATTGTTATTTTGACAACAACTTTAGTTAGTAATATATTACTATTTTCTTCTTTTTTTTTTCATTGTGGCTCGACATATGACAGAACCTCGCTTGATGTTTAAGATGAGTGCGGTTCATAAAAAAGCCTACTACTTCTGCTGTTATATATCGTTAAATTACAGTCGCTTTCACTGTTTTATTTCAAACCGGCATTTTTTTGGCTTTTTACGAAACGCAACTTAATCTATACACTTGAAAGTGGTGGTACTATTGAACACCTGAAGCAAATATTAGTACTTATGCCTTTTTTCTTTACAAAAAATACAATTTATGAAATATTACAAATGCAATGAAAGAAACCTTTGCTCTGGCCAAGAATCGACCCAGGACTTACGCATAGTAGACTTGTGTACTAAACATTGCGCCACACGAGTCGGTTAAATACCTAAAATATTATATTTATTGTTTTATTTATATTAAGTTAAAACTTTACAAATGCGTAAACTACGTGCAATGGGGAACTTAATGTCGCTAGACATTCTTCCAGTTAAGCTTAGGGACCAACAAAAAGATGAAAATTAAGGATGAGGTTCAAAATAATAATGAGAAGAATAAATATTTACTCTAATAAAAGTAAAATATAATAAAAGTATATACATTATATAAACGGCACATAATACATAAAATACAGAAATATTTTTACTTAGTAAACTTTTTAGATAAGTAGATTCTAAATGTAGGATAAAAGGAGCGTTTGTTATTAAATCAGTGATTCGTAATGTATACAAAAACTTTGTTGTAACCCGAAACAATATGAAAAGTACCCTAAAATAATTTCAAAGTGTTTGCAAGTTTCCCAGTTAGCTGAAACAAGCGTGGCGAGTGTATTTACAAACAATGCTACTAAAAGCTGCATTGCGCTTCTAACCTTTGACTGTAACACGTTTACAACCTAATTGCATATGGTATGATTAACCTTAATATTTTTTTAAGTTTAATTAACTTTAGCAAGTGAGCTTTAACGAGCACGGACTAAGTGGAAGTTTACCGCAAGCGTTAATTATTATCTGAGAGGAGTGCTCTTTGTTTAGTTGCCAACTCTAAATTAGTTTTCGAAATGGATCATTCGCACCCTCCCCTCCCCCCTCTTTTCCTCTCACACCCCCCCACCTAACACCCGCTCTCTGTAATTGGAATGTTTCGAGATGACATTCTCATGCCGCTAACTAATAAGTTAACAAGAAACCGAGTGGCAATTGTACACCTATCATAATCACATATGTCTTGTTATTAATATTATAATAGTTATAATTAGATCACATATACGAAAGTTCAACTAATAACAACGCGCAAGCAACATAATTCTGTCAAAGCTCTTGTTTTTCAGATACAAGCTCTTAGGGTTCGATTCAGGGTTGGATTAAAGATGTGTATCATTTCTTTTATTTGTTATATTTATTATTTAAATAAAATAATACAAACATTTGTTAAATAAAAAGAGATGGATATTTCCTCCGGGTCTGGTCTAAGAATGGTTTGCAGTAGGGCCTATTGTGCCGAGTAGTACCACCACTTACAAATGTCCAGACCGTGAAGTGACTTAGTGGGACTCAGCTTGTAAGTTGCCGGTTCCTACTAGGCCGATGTGACTGCTACTTGCAGTTGGTTAACTGTGCTACTACAGTCGCCTTCATTCGTGGACTGCACTCCAGCTAGGCAAAATGTTATAATATGTCAAACCACAATATTAAAAATACAAAATACATTGATTTGGTTAAAGAAAATAAAAGATTAACCAGAAATAGGTTATAGGTGACAAGTAAGGATATAAGTTTATATTTATTTGTTTTTAAATTTCTATAGTATATGTACTAATGTACTAAACGTGTTTGAGTCATAGAAACAGACCAACCAAAGTACCTATATCGAATATTATCAATACCTATACATTGGTAGCAGCAAGTGATTTGAACTGGGGGCTCTTGGTTTGCAAGGCCATTCCACAACCACTACACAACGGTTGCCTTAATTATTATGACTTATCGTACATATAATATTGTTAATGGGAAGCGAGATTGATTAATAAATTAGTCAGAATTGTGACTAATTTATCAATCAATCAATCAAATTATCAAGCCTGTTTGCCACTTAGGCAGAGACAATGGACAATGGAGACAATGGACATGTATTTTTTTACTTATTACACGTTTCTATACTAAGCTACTAAAGTGCTTGTATCATAGAAACAGAATAACCAAAGTACATATATTAATGATATGTTCGTACCGGTGAGTGGTTTCGAACCCGTACGCTCGGCTTGCGTAATCATTGCACTACCACTACACCACGGTCGCCTTAATGGAGCGCCACTTGACTAGTTTATAAGTGATTTAAAGTAATGTCATGAACCTGAACTATAATTACCTAATTTGGGTTATCTACTAATAACACGTAGAATAAATATAACATTACTTTGATATAACTTGATTATCTCCGTTTTAAATAAAAATAAATGTAAAGTTACTTAAGTTATACAAATAATGTATGTATTCATTTACAATTCTTATTATGTTTATATACACATATGAGACTCATTTAATTTGGTTCTCATCTACTTACGTAAGTGGAGTAAAAACAGCTTTAGATTTTGTCCGCGAGCTTTTACCGCGACTACAAACTTCCATTAAGCGAAATATTTTAATTAAATCACTCTACGAAGTAAGTTAACACCGCTCGTTCGATTCGCAAAAGCGTGAATTTCCGCCATTAGTTATCAAAGCCAATTACTACTAACTATGTCAGAAAATATACCATTTCCGTTTTTAGAAATATCATTTATATTGTTTTTATTTGCTACTATAATTTTACCAGTACCAGAGTATAGAATTGTGTAAGACTAGGTTTTTGCGTTTCGGTAGCCATTTTAACTGGGCCGGTGTATTGGTTGCGACTGCTACTTTTTTTTTTAAATTTTGACTCGACATATGACAGCACCTAGCTTGATGTTAAGCAGGAGTTTGGTCTATGAATGGGTGTCACTGCTACTATAATTCAATAACTGTCAATAGCAATCACATCCACTATGCTGGCCTAGTTGGAACCGGCAACTTACAAGCTGATCCCGAAATGCGACTAAATCACTTCACGGTCTGTATACTTGTAAGTGGTGGTACAACCCCGGATCGGCAGACTGGGTACCACTACCTACCACTTTTTGTAACTGTAAAAAACTGTATCGCCTCCATTAATGGACCGCACTCCAGCTTAACATTAGGCAGAGTGTTGTCACATGTCGAGCTAGAATAAAAAATGTTTTTCAAAGTTTAATAAAGTAAAGTTTGGCATAGTAAGGTGATTTTGCACGCTACGTTTGAAGGATTATACAACGATATCAATTATATATAAAATAGGTACCTTATTGCATATAATTATACTTGGAATCCTTTGTAATATGACGGGAAGAATACCCTAAATACATATCTTACTAAATAATATTTTTGGAACATAAAAAGGCATAAGTACTGTTTTGTAACATTACTAGTAGACGGCACAAGTCGGCAGTTGAATCGCGTCGCTTCTTTGCTTAGATGGATAATCTCCAGCTGTCAGCCGTTAATGCGTTTTAGAGTACGTAATTTGAACGGTGGAGATCAGTGGTAATTAACAGCCGCAATTAAGGCTAAGTGATTATTAGTAACGTCGTCCCCGGGAGACCGCTTATAACTCTTTTTTAGACCGTTTTAATGTTTTTATCTCATATTGATATAGACAGTGGGCGTTAAGTGTATTAAGTAAACTTCTATTGACTTAACTATTAATATACTAATCTTTATTTAGTTTTAAAATTAAAAGCAAAGCCAAAACGTACCAGATCGAAATAGAATCATAATGCAGACCGAAGGCTTTTAACCCAATAATATAAATAAAACCTTTTTGCACGTCGCTGAAATACATGTATATTTTACAAAACCTTTTATTTGAGTTTAATATTTTTTTGTAAACAGAAATCTAAATAATTGAAAGGAGAACACACCCGGGAGTAGTGTTAAGCCAATCCGTCAGTTCAATTTTGTGTGAGCTCCAACTAAGTATGTGTCCCGACTTGAAGAACCCGAAGGCTTGAGGTAATGTATTCCCATACATACATAAGTGAAAACATTTTAAGAAGCTCCACGGACCGGGCTGCAGCACCCCGGGGGTTAGGGCCTAAAAGCACTATCTCCGAGCCAAAGCTTTACAAGTCTTCTCAAATTCAACTTACTTTGCTCTGTCGAGGTACGGATATAATGTAGTGCGACAAACGTATTTTCATACTTTCAAATTAATATTTACGTAAATGTAGAGCTTGTATGAAGCGAATTGAGGATGTGAGGAAAGCGAGGGAGGTATGTCAGGATCGTGGCAATTGGCGCCCCATTGTATCTGCTTATTCCTGTGGGAAAAAGTCGTGACAAATTAATTTATTAGCTCACTACTATGTTACGCGTAAAGCCTCGGGTTATAATATTTAATAATTAATCAATTAAATACTGCCTGATTTCTGAGATCCTGGCACAACTTCCTCGCTTCCCTCACATCCACAATTCTTTCATCTTCATACAAACTCTACGGTTATGGGCACTAGCCTATTGCCACTAGGCAACGAAGATCTCTTAAGGATGTCTCCGATTTGGTCAGTAAACACCCTCCTGGGTTTGCCTCGTTTAAGGCATCTATCCACAGCAGATTTTTACATTTCTTTCGTGAATCTACTTTCACTCATCCTTTCCATGTGCCCAAACCATCAAAGCATTCCTTTGTCAATCTTATCACAACATCTTCTTTTAAACCACATCTATCGCGCACTGTGCGATTTCTAATCATTTTTAATATATGGGCTGTATTACTAAATTATATCGTCATACAAATATATTTTTTATTTAAATATATTTGTATTTATACACAAATATTTAGTTAGTGTATACACTTATTACGTATAGATATTTCCAATACAGAAATATTATGAGTATCTTAACTACTACATCGTTGTAGGCAGAATGGTAACGAATTCTAGTTTAGATACCATTCTGCACATCAGTACACCAATGTTCATAAGTACCTACCTCTCTACACAGTGAGAGCTTTTCATTTTCATATGTGTCATCCATATTCTATGCGGTTAATTGGATTCTGACATATTTATTAGAAATATAAATTGATTTCCCTACATTATTATTGCGGTTATTGTTCTCTGTGTTCTTTGTTATAAAATTATATAGAGTTTTTTATTGTGACTCGACATCTGACTTCGACTTGCCTTAATGGTAAGCAAAAGGAGGTCTAAGTGTGTAGACGACTGAAAAAAACGATAAGACAAAAAATATCCGCCCCCTTTTTATTAACAAATATTTGTAATAGTGTTTTCTTAGATTTTGCGCGAACATTGATTAATGATTTGAACAAATTTTATGCGGCTTACTATCGCGTTAACTTATTATCGTTAAGTATTACAAATAAAAGCTTTAAAACAAATCTTAGGTATTTACCACATCGCTCAAAGAACTGACTTGGAATTTGAAATCCGTTAGAATTTGGATGCTTTGGCCAATTTGCCTAAGAAAATGTCGGCAGACTGGGCATATGGCTATCAAAAGTCTGCCTACCACTTCGCGTATAAATGTTTACTATAAATTACTTATAGGTGTTATAAAACATATCATTGTATTAAAGCGAACGAGGTGTCATATAAAATAAATTGAAAAGTTTTTGAGTTTAATTCCGTCGCAGAGAGCCGCCCGCGCCGCCACCTCTTCGCGTTCGCGGCACCCACCGTAGCGGAAGCGAATCTCGATGTTTTGTAATGGAGCTTTTTAAAATGGAAGTCGAACTTTTGTCAGACACTTTTAGCAGCGACGGCAATACATTTAAGCTTTTTAACTTTTCCACTCCGGTAATGTATCCTGCTTCTTTCTACATTTGCTTTAGAGGTGCTGCGTATATATTTTTTTATTTGAGTAGTCGCCTCTTTTTATTCATGTTACACAGTCCCCTGTCGTTTGCAGTAATCCTACCAAAGAGCCTTTCTATCCGAGTACCTAGTCGTCTTTTTTCATGTTCAGCGGCAGAGTAAACATTTTGCCTACGATCCATTAAGTAAATGCACTCAAGCCGCCACTCGGCAATGCATTAATATTGCATTTCTAACTCCCCCTCGCGCGGACTAGCTTACATTACTTCAATGGACATTACGTAAATAAATAAATACAAACTTATTAGCTTAGATTGTTTCTTAAGACATATTAAAGTGTTTTCATTATAAACAAATAACATTTTTGTACATAAGAATAGTTAACAATAAATACAGGTATAACTTATAACTACAAGATTTATCACTAGGACATTACAAAAAAAACGGTAATCTAAACATTAATAAAACTATAGTAAAAAAAACAGGGTTATTTTTTTATTGTGACTCGACATATGACAGCACCCCGCTTGATGTTAAGCCGAAGTGTGGTCCATGAATGAATGTCACTACTACTACAATTCAGTTACTGTGAGTAGCAATCACATCCACTATGCCGGCAACTTACAAGCTGATCCCGAAACGTGACCAAATCACTTCACGGTCTGTATACTTGTAAGTGGTGGTACTACCCCGGATCGGCAGACTGGGTACCACTGCCTACCACTCCATATGACAACGTGAACTAAAAAGTGAATAAATAGTAAGCAAGAGCCTCCTCCAAGAATGCCGGCGACTGAAAAAAAACAAGTCAGTTCAAGGTTGCTTCAATCGCCGTCACTATGCCGGCCTAAAACAATATTAAATGAAATTATTGTGTTGTCATCCGTTTTTAATACGTGTACAAATTTTCAAATTATTCAGACCTGGGCCTGGGTGAAAATGAATTTGAAAGATTCCGTTACATATTGTACATACAAGTCAAGCTGAACTATAAAAAAGTACTATAAAATAATTAAATTTTATAGTACTCGTATAATAATTAACAATATAGACTTAAATATCTTGTAATAGGTATTTCCAGCAAACTTAAATATTCTCTACTAAAATTGTATAAAATCTATAGAGAAGAAGCATGCCACAGGTGTCGAGCAAACCACAGAACGCTACAAACAAAGCGATTCATCAAAAGGCTTTTCTGTCAATATTTAGCTTCGAACAGTCCACGAGGAGTGCACGAGACGTCCCAGGGCACCGTGCCTGTGCGCCTAAAGCAAATTACGCCAATCTCTCTAAATCAATAAATGTTTGTAGCTAATGTAAGCGCTTAACGAGCCGCGAGCGGGACTCCTGAGCGGATCGGGCAAATGGAGTGCTTCATGCATAATGTAGCACAATCTGAGTGTTGTTTTGAAGAGCGTTCTGAATTTGTTATTTTCGTCACACCAGGTAAGACCTTCTCATGAAACATTAAACGGGATATCAATGCGTCAAACTTGTTCACTGATATACAATCATATTAACATTTCATTAACAACTGTGAATCATAAATAAATTATACTGATTTTAAATGAAATAGGGCATTCGTCTTCGTATAAAGACACAAAATCTGATAAACTCAATTGAAATATAAAGAAATGTAAACTGAACACAAACAAGCTTTCAGAGCTTAATGGAATCACTTTCAGATTTGGTTGCGAGCCAACTTCTAAGGAAAATTCTTTCAGAGCATACACTTTGTTTAACTAGGTCCTGCACACACCTTGCCGTGACAAGTGAACGGGAACTTGCTGGATATTCTATTTAAACTTAACCTGTGTCTAAGTTGGATATTTCTATTATAAAACTTATTGCATGAGAATTATATTGACTTTATCATATTGCCTACCTATTAAGAACATATTTACCTATAAAGAACCTTCGTGGTTACTAAAACTTCACTAATCTACTGTAAAATTTACAGACCTTTTTACTGAATGAAAATATGAAAAACAACCCGGAAATGTTGAAGAATAAAATCATCACGACAACGATGCCTGCAAAGCTTTCGTAAAGTCGAATTATTATAATCAAAATGGACGTTATAGTGAGCCACAAAAGTCTTTTGTTTCAATACAGACAGTTGGTAGTGATTTTTCCAGTCTTATGATCCGGGGTACTACCATTACTTTCAAGTATAGGTACAGACCGTGAAGTGACTGAATTGCATTTCGGGATCAGCTTAAAAGTTACCGGTTCCAACTAACTAGGGAGGCATTCAAAAGACTGCTACTACCAGTTATTTAAATGCATTAGTAGCAATCACCTCTATTCATGGACCGCACCTTAGCTTAAGATCATACGAAGTACTGTCATCCACAGTAAAAATAAAAAAAACCCTACAATGTAGTATAGTTCAACGTATATAGTTAATAGTAATAAGGTAAGCGCCTTAAATTATAATATAAACGAGTCTGTATATACGTAAAGTAATTTTATTAAATGATAACAGAAGATAACCAGCACCTCAGAATTAATTAATCCACTCAGAGATTGCATCTAGGCGCCACCAAGTACCCCCTCAGTCCGCGGACCACCCCGGGGTCGATCCGTTTCCAGCCACTTTAACTTCACGCGGCACGCTCTAGCTTCCGTTTTAATTACAAAATTAATTCAAAATGTAATTAAAGTTAACAATAAGGCGGCAAACAATTGAAGTTATTTATGTTAGTTTATGCTTTATAGCGCAAATAGCTTCGTTGCTAATGCCAAATGCTCGAGCTGAATGCGTTTTCATACTTTGTATTGTGGTAAAACTTTAAAAGTTAATTAGGTATATTATTTGTTTTTTTTTATTGTGACTCGACATCTGACCTCGACCCACCTGATAATAAGCAAGAAGAGCTCCAAGAGTGCCGACGACTGCTAAAATCGTGTCTTCACGGCTGCCACAGTCGCTGTCATTATGCCGTCCAAAGGTGCTTCTTCACGCATCGCTTAAAGGATCCAAGGCTATAGGATGGACACATGGGTTGGTAAAGCAATCCATTTGTCGATTGTTTACAATAAAAAAATATAATACTATATTATGACATTTAGGTGACTTATCATTATCAATTCCACACCCTAATACCCACAGGGATAAGCAGATATAACTGAGCGGATTTTTTCAAGACTCCATGATTTTTTTAAAACTTAAATGCTTTTTAGGTAGGGTAAGGGGGGGCACAGTGGAACGCGGGGCAGAGTGAAACACCCGTAATAACTCTGTCAATTTCTAACATTCCATAGATTTTATTTGACAGCATAATCAAGTGCACAAGCGGCCATATTAATTCAGTTGTCAAAGTGAAGTTGTATGGGTCGTGTGTTAAATAGTTTGAAAAATTGATTTTTTGACAATAATTTCATTAAAAATTTGATGTAGTGATTTCCGATTTACGCGAAAACCGTAGCTACTGGTAAGTAACATTTTATCCCTTTTATTTACGTATGTAATTGGTGATATATTAACGAGCAAAACATAACCTAAAAGGGTAACCTAATAAATATAACGATTTTTGTTTTTATGAATCAGAAGGGGGCACAGTGGAACGGAGTGAATAGGAACATGCTTAAATACTTTATTGGACAAATTCTAACTGACTGTGACACTGAGAAGGACGAATATGATATCAGCTACCTGAAAAAAAAGTGGCAAGTTTGACGGATTTCACTAGAACCAGATATGGCAGTTGTGTCCAAAAATTACATAGGTCTCAAAATATTCCCACGAATAAGAGAAATATAAACTAAAAGACAGGCCAACCTATTGTACATTCCACAACGCATCCATAAAATGAATAATTTCAATTATTTTATTTATTATTTTTAGTTTTATTTCGTATGTTCTACTGTGCCCCTAGGGGCGTTCCACTCAACCCCAGACCTGGGGGGCACAGCGGAACAAAATTCTCATCTTAAAAAAATTGCAATAAATATTATAATAGGAACTTTTTTCAATATTTTTGGTTGGGAATTGATAGAGCAAAGACTGCTTAATATGTAAGTGATAGCCCCATTATGATTGAATAAAAGTTGATTTTTTTTTAAATCTAAATGCCGTTTTCGTTCCACTGTGCCCCCTCTTACCCTACATAAATATTTTTCATAACATAATTTATGAAACAGTGCCATTAGAGATAACGTTTTAAAATGATTTCCACGAAAGCATAGCTGTGAGCTATTTATTTGTACTCAACTTATTGTCCATTAACATTATTAGTAGAGCGGTTTGCGTGATTGGCATTGCTAACTCGTTCCAACAAAATGAATGCGCCATTATTTTCATTGTTGCTAATGGAAATCTGAGCTATAATTAACACATCGCCGAAACAGTTTAATTAACGTTCAAGAGATGTATGCTAATGCATGGATCAGATCTAATGGCGTCGGAGAGTGCCGTCCAACTAGCCATGACCACGTCCAACAAAAGTGCTCTCTCCAAATCTGACACTAAAAGCTTTTATAGCACCAGACTATAATGCCCTCGCTTTATCGAAATCAGTTAATAGCTTTGCCTAAAACATAATAACACTTTTAAAACGTTAATTATAATATATCTCAATTTAATTCCTATGATAAAAGCATTTCAATTATGACACTGATTAATATTATTTAAATTTTGTATTTTTCAATTTATTTATCTATATTAAGCTACTAAAGCGTATCATAGAAATAGGACAACCAAAGTATATATATCACAAATACATTGGTACCGGTAAATTGCAGATACATTAAATTGCTACACAGACGATTAGAATAGATTGAAATTGACTAGAATAGATTGAAATAAACAGGTCTTAACGTTTCTATTTCACGACTATGTTTCAACACTCCTTTTTCCATTGTGACTAGATAATATCTGACCTTAACTTGCCTGTTCATAAGCAAGAGGGGATTTAAGAGTGTCGATAACTAAAATAAACTTATCATAATACTGCCTCAGTCGTCGTCACTACGAGACGGTTAGAGGTGCTTTTTCACCCTTCGCTTAAAGGATCTAAGATTAAGATTTAAGATGACGCCCTGTTGCAAAGTGATTTTGAATTTGATCGCGTATTGACTTAACGCAATGGCGTATAAGTATTTATAAAAGAATTTCAAAGTAGATAAGTACGTCTTTAATTAAAATATTAAAAGAATAATTTAAATTTAACCAAACATTCACGTGCATACACAAACGTAATATAGCTTATCTATTTAAGTTTTCTTACAATGCAACGTCTTTCTTAGGAGGTGCGGGTATGGGGTGCGGGGGTGATTCAATCCAGCGAGCTCATCCACTCAACACTGCTATACAGGCAATAAAGCTGTGTTGAAAAGCACTTAACGGGATTGATTCAGACCATTTACCATTCTTAAAACAAACACAAAAACCGTTCCATTACGCCAAATTATAAAACCTTTTAGTAAATCGAACGAAGAAGGGATATGATTTAGGTGAAACTCGAATGGGTTGAGGTTTAAGGTTTGTTATAATCACTACCCTTAGCGGGTAGGCAACGAACATTTTACATTTTAAGTAACAAGATGGAATGAGTTTGTAATTTTTACTATAAAAGAATCAAACTTCATGTTTGCTATTAAATGATTATGATGTTTTTTAATAATCCTTGTATTCGCTACTTTTGTCTGGTATAGTCACGGCAACTGAGGCTTAGAATTGCTTTGTCAGTCGTCGGCGCTCTTGTACCTTACCTTGCTTCCCAAGTCGAAGTCAGACGCGCGTCTCAATAAAACAACTATTCGTTATGCCCGGACCGTTCTAGGGTGCATTTTCGAAATAGTAATACTGTTTTGTAAAAGCCTAAAATATATAAAAGATAGGATAGGATAGAATTTCGACGCGAGTACTTATAATAAGCGTGTAGTTCTGTGGTCAGAGCGAGGCAAGCGTAAAGCATCTATCCAATTAATATAAAATATTATTGCATTTTACTATCGCGTTTATTTTGATTATTTAAAATCAGACGTGGTCGCGTGAAAAGCCTTTGAATCATCGGATTAAAATAATAAAAATATACGCGATAATAAGCCACAATTCATTCTATGACCTTGGATCCTTCAAGCGATGCGTGAACCTGCATAGTGGCCGGCATAGTGACGACGACTGAAGCAGCCGTGAACTAATTCGGTTTTCTCTGTCGTCGTCACTCTTGGACTTCCTATTGCTTATTATCAGACGGGACGAGGTAAGATGTCGTGTCACAATAAAATATAAACTATTAATTTTTTCCATTAAGTTTAAACCATTAAACCATTAAGTTTCCCGCTAAAACCACTTTAAAAACATTTTTTAAATTTCAACTTAATGTAGTCGGGTTATAAGGACACACACTCTGAGATAAATTGGGCCGCTTATGTCAAAATATTGCACAATAGCGGCCCGCGCTTTTATTGACTTCTTTTAATTCTTTCGTATACATACTTAGTTGTTGTAAAGAAATATTTAATATAATAGGAAACTTTGAAATAATCTAATAATAAACCTTGTAAAGAAACAATATTACAAAATGCCAACTACTCGGAAGAAAGTGATAAAAACTGTTTATAAGGACGACGCCGACAGCGAACCTGAAGAAACTGGTGATTTTAGTGATTCTGGGTCCGAGGCGCATATATCTGAACATTCAGATTCTAGCGATGTTGAAGAAGAAGAGGATAATGCTGTTTCATCTGAAGAAGAATTTGTAAAAAAGGTGGATAAAAAAAAGAAAAAAGTTTATAAGCCACCTAACGCAAAAAGAGGCACTTTTGCGAAGAATTTAATAAGTAAAATAAGTAACCAGAAGGAAGTGGAGAGTGACGAAGATGTTGGTGTCGCTCGTATTATTTCAGTAAAAGATTTAACAGAAGCAGACAAACTATTGCCATCTTTTTTAAACTTATCAGAAAGTGGTAAGTACAGTTAATTAAGGTAAATAAATACTCCAACTTCTTCTGGTCTGAATGTTTGTTAAATCTTTAGAAAGAAACATAGAGTTTTAAGTTACAAAGTATATAAAATAATGAATATCAATAAATCCTAAACCAAAAAAGTTTTCATACATATTCACTATTGTATTGTGAATTGAAACTAAAAATTACAGGTTGATAAAATTGTTTTTTTTTAACTCAACATTCGTATTAAGATTAAGTTACGATGGGACTGACTTAACCAAATTAGGTTCAAAGTCCCTAAATAAATATGAATTAATAAAAAAAAAACTCAACATTCGACCACTATTTACCTGATGGTAAACCAGTTCAAGATAACTGAAAAAACATATCAGTTTACGGTTGCTTCAATCACTGTCACTATGGTTTTCATTGTTTCATGGTTTTAATTTATTTTTTTATTTGTATTTATTATATAGATAGCAGCGATGATGAAAAACCATCACCTTCTACATCTTTTCAAAACAGTTCTTGCACACAGAGTGAAAATGAAAAAAGTTATAGAGAAAATCAAACAGAGTCTAAAGAAGTAAGTGTCTCAAATAAAACTTGTAATAATGTATGATGTAAAAAGAGAAACTAGAAATACAATCAAATAGACTCTAAATATTGAAGATTTTCAAAATTGATGAATAAGTGGAGACCACACCGCATGCTACCCATGAATGGAGGCGACTGCTACTACAGTTAAATAACTGTTAAATAAAGTAGCTGTCATATTCATTCAGACAGCTTACAGCTAACTTAACTAAAGCTTCAGAAAAAAGCCTTTTACCAATTAATTACACTGCAAATTCTCAGTTTATTCTGATGCTTATACTGCCAAAGCAATTTTAGTGTCCTTTTTGTTTTAATTTTAATATTAAAATTCTTGTACACTTTATGCAATTATTTAAAGAGTGGTAGGCAGTGGTATCCAGTCTGCCGAACCGGGGTAGTACCACCACTTACAAGTATACAGACCGTTAAGTGATTTGGTCACGTTTTGGGATCAGCTTGTAAGTTGCCGGTTTCATCTATGCCGGCATAGTGGATGTGATTGCTACTCACAGTTATAGAATTGTAGTAGCAGTGACATTCATTTATGGACCACACTTTGGCTTACCATCAAGCGGGGTGCTGTCATATGTCGAGTCACAATAAAAAATAATATATTTTTATTTCTGATTAGAATGCATGAATATAATGTTTTATGTCTACCAAGGAGAACACCATTTTAAAACTCTTAAGTATTGGTTAGTTTCTTATGAGTTGAAAAAGAAAACTTTAACGTGTGTGTGTTTATCAAATATTTAAAGTCATTCATTATTAAAAAGTAAATCTGCATTCTTCAATAAATTTTGAAATAACGGTTATTCCATTAATTTGCAAAGGATTTTTATTTATTTTTTAAATAAAGTTGCAAGTTATTCTGATTATAATACAATTTTAAATTTGGAACACAATTAGGTTTAGTAAAATAGCAGTATTGAAAAAAAATGTTTACATCTTTACAGATCCAACTCACAAACAAGGTTGAAAATTTATCAGATGACAGTGAAGAAGAAACACCAACTGAGTATAAAGATGTAAGTATTGGTAGTATACTAACACTTAACCAATTAGGTTACTCATGCACTGCTATACTCAGTTAAGCAGGCTGAACATATTAAAAATACTGGAAGCCTACACAGATCAAATTTTTGCGGAGCATTATTCCACAAGTTAGAAAAGTAAAGGAGATCTCTGCTATACGCGTGTTGCGTATAGGGCTACTACTAGCCGGGTGACGTCTCGTCGTTGAAGCGTATATATATACCAACGCTTTGTCGATAAATAATACTTCTACTAATTTATCTGTAGTAGTAGGTGACTACCACAGTTCATGGACTGCGGTCCAGCTTATCATCAGGCAGGGTGTTGTCATATGTCAAGCCACAATAAATTAAAATAAATAATTCAATTTTCAGGTCTGGTCTAAAAACTTGGTAGACAGTGAGGAAGTGGCAAAACAGACATTTGAACAATTACAAAAACATGCAAATAAAATTGAAGAAACTAAATCAACTCTGAATCAATATAATATCAAGAGAAAAGAAGTAGAGTCAAATGTTAAAGACTTATTGGCATTGGGTGAAGATGTACCACCAACAATTTTAACTAAGAAGAACAAAAAGAAGAAAAATGAGAGTGATTCTGAAGTTGAAGATTGGGAGGAAGTTAAAGGTTTATCTTATTATTATTTTTTATTGTGACTTGACATCTGACCTTAACCCGCCAGATTGTAAGCAAAGAATGCCTATGACTGTAAAAACCGAGTCAGTTCACGGTTGCCCCAGTTGGCCAAAGGTTCTTCATCAAGCATCGCTTGAAGGATAAAGGGTTATAGAATGGAGAGAACACATGGGCTGGTAAAGCCTTTCACTTGTTGATTACTCTACAAAGAAACGACGCACCAAACCTTTTAGTTCGACTGCTGATTCAATTTGACCTGTGCTAGTATTACGCCAGTGAAAAGACTAGATAGGAACAAGGTTACTTGCCCAATGTTAAGCAAAACTAGGTCGAAGAGTGCTGACCACTGAAGAAAACGCCTCAATTCACGGTTGCTTCAGTTGTCATCACTATGCTAGTCAGATAGAATTTTTCACACTTCACTTGAAAGATCCAAGAATATAGGAAAAACATATGGATCATGGCAAGTGGCGCTCCGTTGTCTCTGCCTATCGTGGGAAAGAGGCGTGACAATCTGACTGACTGACTGACATTGGCTGGAATACATAAAATTATCCTTAAATTGTTTAAATTAAGGCATGGTCTAGGGGAGAAATGGTCACAGATTTCCAGTTACCGGATCCTTTGGTATATGTATGTACTTAAGTCATCCTATTTCTATGAAACAGGATTTAGTAGCTTAGTGTGGATATATGGTAATAAAATAACTTTTATTATTTTACAATGTGGACATAAATTTATTTACAGAATCAAAACCATTACCTCGGCAAGGTATTCAACTAGTAGTAGATTTTCCTGATGCATCTTACAAGAAGAAGAAGGCAATTGATGTAGAAATGATGATGAGGCGAAAAATCAACAGAGTTAAGAAGGAGTATCAAGTTTATATGCATAAGGTTCATGTACTGTGTTGGCTTGGCCATGGAAATTATATAAATCAGGTTTTAAATGATCAAGATATATTGGCAGCTGTATTATCATTAATGCCCTCTCTAAAATGTTATCCTGGTCAAAGAATTAGTTTGGAATTTATTGAACAAATTGTAAACTGGTTCAAAGATAAGTTTTCATTCAAATTAGATAAGAATGAAAATAAATTTAAACCTAAACCATATTCACTCAAGAATGATTTAATAACACAAATAAGTTCTAAGGTGCTTACCTCAAAGAAATACTTAGTATACATTTTTGTTAGTTTGTTACGGGCTCTTGGAGCGCATTGCAGAATAGTTTTTAATTTTGTAACATTACCTTTAAAACCTCCAGCCTCGGAATTATGCTCTTTAGCAACCAAACACAAAAATGATAAAGGTAATGCAAATACTAAATCTGTTGATACTGAATGTAAAAAAGCTAAATCATGTAAGAGAAAAACCACTAATAAAATACCTCAATTAGATGGTAATTTTGATTTATCAGAATCAAGTGATGATGATTTTGAAAATATTATGCAGATTGATGGAAATGATGATAAAGAGAAAGCTACTTCCAAAACAAGAAGTAAGACAAAGAGTGAAGTAAATGACAACAAAGTTGTAACCTCTAGACGCACTAGAGCATCAAAATTGAAAGATAATATTGAAAAGATTGATACAACTAAATCTGATAAAAATACTTCTGAATCTAAGACAAAAAGCGTTGTTAAAATTGCAGAAGATATAGTACAGAAACGAACTCGAGCATCAAAGCAAGCTAAGGTAGAAACTAAAGGGGAAACATCTAAAACACAAACCTCTCAATCTAGGAAAAAGCAATCATCCAAGACTGAGGATAATGAAGAGGTGTCCCCACCAAAGATCAGTAAGCTTTCTCAAAAAGATGAGAAAAAGACAAAAGCATCGAATACAAGAAAAAAATCTCCAGCACCAAAGACCGAAAACAATAAAGTAGCTGCTAAAAATGAAACACAAACTATTATTAACTCTAAAGAAACAAGATCTGTTAAAAGTAAAGAAGAAAAATCCAGTGTTTCCATACCAAAAATTATTGTATCAGAAGAGAATGAAGATAATAGTAAAACTGAGAACAGACCTAGCTTATCAAGAAAACGATCGCGTACCACAAATAATTCTTCTGACACAAACGAACCGGAAGTTAAAAAGAATGAACGGAAACCTAGAACTAAAAGTGTTCCAGCAAATCGTGTAGAGACAAGTAAATATTTTAATAATAAATCACAAAATGGTGAAGATGATGATAAATTACGAGTGAGTCACAAAGATCTTGCAGCTAGAAGAAAACAAAATAAGAAGACAAGTAAGATATATATTTTTAGTATTTTCTTAGATAAATACCTGCCCTATTTTCTCTCCATCCTATGACCTTGGATCTTTCAAGCGATGCGTGAAGAAGCACCTTTGGCTGGCATAGTGACGGCGACTGAGGCACTATGCCGACATT
The DNA here is from genome assembly GCA_905220615.1 of Tinea trinotella. Lineage (NCBI taxonomy): Eukaryota > Metazoa > Arthropoda > Insecta > Lepidoptera > Tineidae > Tinea > Tinea trinotella. The sequence continues at coordinate 8,226,272 of HG992310.1, forward strand.
AGCCTCTCCAAATCCATAAATCCCTTTTTCTAACACGCTTTTATTAGCTTAATTTGTAACTATGTAACAGTATCTTTCAAATTATCAACCATCAGAGGGTGTTCGCCGACCAAATTGGAGACATCCTCAAGAAAACTACGTTGCCTAGGTCCCATTACCATAGAGCTTGTATGAAGAGAATTGTGAATGTGAGGAAAGCGAGGGAGTTGTGTCAGGATCGTGGCACGTGGCGCTCTATTGTCTTTGCCTATCCCTGTGGGATAAAGGCGTGACAATTTGATCCATTGATTCAAGAGGTCTAAATAATTTAAAAATTTGTATACATATTAATTTTTTTTTGCCGGCGTAGTAACGTCGACTGACGCAACCGTGAACTGACTCAGTTTATTTAGTCGTCAGCCTTCTTAGACCTCCACTTGCTTATAATTTGTTTACTTTTTAGTTCACATTCTCATAAAGCTTGTTTTTAATATTTTTCAACTATAGTTTTATTATTTTATTTTATTAAGAATATCCCCAATTTGATCAGGGAACTATCTTCTAGGTCGTCCCTGTTTTATCCTCACACTCATCTGTGATTAATAAATTACTTTCGGTAATCATTATTTACCCAATTGAATTGAAACGCAAAAAATATATACCTAGTATTTCCTAACATAATTAAAAGTAATATTCTAATATAATAATAAAATGTTTGATACTAGATGTTAAAAATAAAAATTCTGGAGACAACACAGACCCTTCCTTCTCACCAAAAAAAGAGGAAACAAACTATTCAGACAGTGACGAAGATTTTAAAGCAAAAAAACCTATCAAACCGAAGAAGATAGATAGAAGAGTTATATCACCGGAACTTGAGAAGAAAAAAGGCATGGATGTATGGTGTGAAGTTTATTTGGAGGAAATAGAACAGTGGGTAGCGGTGGATGTTGGAAATGGAAAAGTGCATTGCCCTAAAAGTGTTTATGTGAGTATAATATGAATCCAATAAAATAACACTTTTTTTAATGTGACTTGACATATGACAGCACCTCGCTTGATGTTAAGCTGGAGTCTGGTTCATGAATGAATGTCACTGCTACTACAATTCAATAACTGTAAGTAGCAATCACATCCATTATGTCGACCTAGTTGAAACCGGCAACTCACTAGCTGATCCTGAAACGCGAACAAAATTACTTCACGGTCTGTACACTTGTAAGTGGTCGTACTACCCCGAATCGGCAGACTGGTTACCACTGCCTACCACTCTTTTATAACCAGACCCGAAACAAATATCCACCTCTTTTTTTTGATAACAAATATTTGCAATATTTATTATAATTAATAAATATTACAAATAAAAGCTATGAAACAAATATATGCTCCGACCGGGCATAGAACCCGGGATTTTACGCGCAACAAACCAATCTCTAACCGTTCGTCTACGCTTCTCTCTTTTATCCTAATTCAATCTGCTATTTAGTACCTTAATTATTTTTCTCTTTCGGTTGCCTGGAAGAGATATTGGTGATAAGGCGTTTATGTGTGTACCTACTTATGTATAGTTTTTACATAACGGTTTACGGTTGCCTCAGTTGTCTGATGACGACAACTGAGGCAACCGTAAATAGAATCAGTTTTATCAGTCGTTGTCGCTCTTGGAACCTCTTGCTTACCATCGGCAAGTCGAGATCCGATGTCGTTCCCGGTCAGTTCCCGGCTGCCCCAGCCACCGCCACTATGCACATGTTGCCGACTGTTGTGGCCACTTCTCGCTACATGAAGCGACAGGCTAACCCCGAGCCTGATGTCCCTGGTTTTTAAAGGGGAAGGAGGCGGATATAAACGCGCCTTCTTCTCCCTATTTTAGGACGCTGAATTGAGAGAGTAGAGGTTGCTTCTCTCTCTTTTTAATGTTCGCCTTAAACCTCAGATTTCATTATATTTTTATTGATTGTCCGCAGCAAAATGCAAGTCACCCAGTTGCATACATAGTGGCGTGGAATAACAATGGTAACGTAAAAGATGTCACACGCCGTTACGTGCCTCATTGGAACACTGTAACTAGGAAATTGAGAGCCGAGCCTGCATGGTGGGAAAAGAGTATCAAACCTTGGGCTGCACCATTAACACCATTAGAAAAAGAAGAGGATGAGCAATTGGATAGGATGCAACTTGAAGCTCCGCTGCCTAAAACTATTAATGAGTAAGTAACTATTAAAGTCTTTTCTTAGATTTTGCGCGAACATTGATTAATGAATTCGCCTATAAGGCGACCGTGGTGTAGTGGCAGTGCAATGGTTACATAAACCGAGAGCACGAGTTCGAGACCACCGGTACCAATGTATCTTTGAAGAACGTACTTTGGTTGTCCTGTTTCTATGATACAAGTACTTTAGTAGCTTAGTATATAAATGTAAATAAATAAATTTCATGCGGCTTACTATCGCGTCACGGAGAGACCACGATGGCTGCTAAACCCTTGAAACGTCGGAATAAAAAAAATTGTAATATCAAAACCAAAATAAACGCGATAGTAAGCCGCATAAAATTGCTTAACTATTAAAGTCTAAAAACAGCTTGAAAGTTGCCATGGTTTAGGTAAAGCTTATCAAATGTGACATGGATTATTATGCCTTGCTATATCTATTCCTTTTGATTTCTCAACTCAAGATACAAATTTTGCTGGTCCGATGTGCCAGTCAAATCTACACCAGCGGTCTCTACGCGAACTACACTAGACAGTTCTCTCGGGGAATCGAGTTTGTTGCCCTTGCATGTAACACTGTTTCTAATCTAGAAATGACGTCACCATGAAAAGATTATAGAACCCAAAGCTGTAATTATTCCTATACAACTTTAAAAATAATATAGTCAACAATTAACGACCGTTGTGTAGTGGCAGTGGTTACGCAAATCGAGAGCATGGATTCTTAACCACTTGCCGTACCAATGCATTGATATATGTATTTTGGTTGTCCTGTTTCTATGATACAAGCACTTTAGTAAAGCGCTTTAGTGTAGAAATGTATTTTTTATAAATTGTTATTTCTAGATATAAAAATCATCCGTTATACGCTCTGAAACGTCATTTACTCAAGTTTGAAGCTCTTTATCCACCGACTGCTTCCGTTCTTGGATACGTACGTGGCGAGGCAGTATACGCCAGGTGCTGTGTGCATGTGTGTCGCTCACGTGACACTTGGCTCAAGGAAGCTAAAGTTGTCAAAATGGGAGAGAAACCATATAAAATTGTTAAAGCTAGACCTAAATGGGATAAGGTGTGTATAAAAAAGTTTTATTATTATTGCTTTTGGGTTGCCTGTGCCCATAGCCGTAGAGCTTGAATGAAGAGAATTGTGGATATGAGGGAAGCGAAGGAGTTCTGTCAGGGTCGTGGCAAGTGGCGCTCCATTGTCTCTGGCTATTCTTGTGGGAAAAAGGCGTGACTATTTGATTGGCTGATTGATTGTAATGAGCTTTATTTATTTTCCTATCGTTAGATTAAGGCCCCCTCTATTTTCCATGACTAACGACACGACTATCTGGGCATGCCGCTATGTCTTGCAATCTAAAGTCTATTCGTTAGTGGACATTGCCCATAACGCATCAGATATGCGGCAGAAACCAGTCCCACTTCGGTTTAGCGACTTAAAACGTCGGCCATGTTTGTGTGTGTGTGTTTTAAAGAAGATAATTTATTTATGTAGCTAATAAGTTAATTTATGTGGCTTATAATAGTGTTAGTTTATTTTTCGTGACGAGTTTCTTGTGATTTCTTCTAGTCATATGCCTTTCCGAAATCATGGTCTAATAATGTGCAAGAGCCGGAAGGACCTATGCATAATAAATGATTTGATTTCGGTGTTAGGGGTGCTTAATTTGGTGATAGCCAATAAATAATGCCTTGATTTTGTTGTAAGTTTATAAATTTGTATATTCTATAAGTACTTTCAAATTATTGCAGCTCTCAAACAGAGTTATATCGGACCAACCATTGGAAGTATTTGGTCCATGGCAAATCCAGGATTACGAGCCTCCAGTTGCTGTAGATGGTATTGTGCCTCGTAACGCCTATGGGAATGTGGAACTGTTCAAACAATGCATGTTGCCTAAGGGAACTGTGCATATTAAATGTAAGTAGATTTCTGTCTATGTCCAATATTGAATGAAGTGATCAAAATTGAAAGAATCGGGCACGCTCAAGCTTATCATCAGGCGGTATGTAGTGAACAAAAAACATTCGTATTTGCAGCAACGATAGGGTGTATCACTGCCATTTTATTACTGCAGATGGAGCTTTAAGCAAAAGTACCCAATAGTACCAACAGTACCCAATAAAACGCCATCTACGTTACAATTTTTAACCCTGGTAGGATTTGTACCGCTTTGTACCCTGTCCATTCGTTTATTTTCTTTTTGACAGTTCGAAATTAGTGACGCCCTAACACGTTACCAATTCGATTTTTATTTTATCCATTATCCATTATGTGGTTAATTTAATTATCTTATTAAATTAACCACATTATTTTATTTCAAGGCCTATAATCAGTGATGTTTGTTATGCTCAGGGCCCTTACTAAATGGGCGTTACTCTTCAATAAGTACGATATTACTGTAGTACATTATTCCGCAAGAAAAAGTGGTAATTCATAGGCGTTAGCTGTTAAAAAGCAAATAAACTTTTTTTTTATTCATTTTACATTTCTATACTAAGCTACTAAAGTGCTTGTATCATAGAAACAGGACAACCAAAGCACATATATCAAACATACATTGGTACCGGTGGGTAGTTACAAACTCGTGCTTTAGGTTTGTGTAGCCATTACACTGCCACTACACCACGGTCGCCTTGACTAATGGACAGGGTATAAAGATTAATTGTAATGGCGGTAATAGTGGTGGTCATATGCCCAGTCTGCCGATCTGGGGTACCACCACTACTCTCAAGTGTACAAACCGTGAAATAACTTAGTCGCGTTTCATGATCAATTAAAGTTAGCTGGCAAAATGGATGCGACTGTTACTGTCGATGAATAGACTTAAGCTCCATATATGGACGGACTGGACTCCACATTAACATCGGGTAGAGTCACAATGAAAATAATTAATAACTTTTTCAGTGGCTGGTCTTAACAAAGTAGCTCGTAAATTGAACATCGACTGTGCACCAGCTATGACTGGTTTTGATTTCAATGGCGGATACACGCATCCTGTATTTGATGGCTTCGTCGTTTGTTCAGAGTTTGAAGAAGTCCTTAGGGAAGCTCATGCTGTCGTAAGTATACTTTTTGTACACCATAGTCGTTTACTTGTCGATTAATAGTTGATTATTATCCCCTACAGTAGATAATTCGCTTGAACTTTATCAAATTAACAACACATGACGTATTCAATAACTGTCTTGCTGATCGTATTGGCCAATGCAAGTACAGTACTACGTCACATTCTGTCATAATCGACTCTTACTAGCACCGCCCGGTATATACCAATATATTATGTGTTTTTAAGATAACTTCTGTGCATTATATGTCTGTGCAAACTGCCAGAAGGATAACTAAAACTGACACACCAATAATAAATATCATATTATGTATTTTTTTATATTATGGTTTCACAAAGACCTGATTCTCTAAATACATTATGACGGCGAAAAATCAGTGAGATTGCATTGCGGTCGTAAGTGACCAATCAACGTAGTGTTAAAAATCAGTGCGACGCAATTTCACTGTTTTTTCGACGACATTTTAATACATTTGTATTAAAAGAATCGAGGCCTTGTTAAATACCTTTTTTTAGATACTAAAATGAAATTTTTCTTTACGCCCTAATATGTCATTAGAGTTGACATTTGACTAAAAATTATTTGTGCAAAAAATTGTTTGTGCAAAAGTTGTCACAATTGATTTGGATTTAATATTTTTTAAGTTAACGAGAGCTTCCTGCAATAGTCAAGGCCTAAGTTCATCATACAATGACTTACACCTGTGAAATAGGTACTTATACACAAGAGTATGCTGTATATTCTTATATTTCTCTAGCAAGGATTTTCTACCTGGAATACCCACGACGACTGATGCAACTGTAAAATAAGTGGGTTTATTTAGTTGTCGACGCTCACATTCAAGCACAATATTAAAAAGTATTGTACATTTGATTACAGGAACAAGAAGAGCAAGAAAGAAGAGAGAGGGAAAAAATAGAAACAAGAGTTTATGGTAATTGGAAGAAGTTAATCAAAGGGTTACTTATTCGTGAACGATTAAAGGGTAAATATGGATTTAAGGATCCACCTCAAGTGCCTAAAAAGAAATCGGCTGGACCTAGATTTATTGCTAAAAAGAGATAGGTAGCTTATAATGTAATTAATATAATTTGTTTACTCTTTAGATTTACGAGTATACTCGTCTAGACAAGGGTTTTCATACGTATTTAGGTTGACAGTTTATAAAAACAATGTTGTTATTTCTTGTAATACCCTTACCTTTTATGCCCTTGCTATACAAATTAATTCATTAAACATGATAGGTTACGTATGCAAACCAGTATCGCAAGTATTTGAAATCAGGTTTAAAAAATAATTGATTTTGATTATGTTACTAAAAATATTTTTAAGTTAATTATAGAAAATTTCGTAAGCTTGCCATTTGACAATTATTATTCCCCACCAGTTACGATGAAAAAGTTTTTAAACATTTTTCTCTTTTTTGATTACTTATAATTACATTTGTTTAATTGTTTTGTGCTATTGCCAATCTTGTTATTTAATTGATAAGGTTTATTTTAAAACAGTACATTGAAAACAATAAATTATCGTGATTAGTATTATTGTTAAAAATAATGTATCGTTATTTTTCTAAGTGATTTTGAATTTCAGTATTTTGTATCCAATTTTAATGTGTGTACCTGAACAGTGTCATTTTTTATCAATAAAGTTGTTTAAATAAAGGTTTTGTTGGTTTCAATTTCCTATCTAATTGTCACGCCTCAATTGCCGTAGGGATAGACAGAGACAACAGAGTGCACCACGATGCTGACACAACTATCTTGCTTCCATCGCATCCACAATACAAGCTCTATGGTTATGAGGACTCATTTATTCAATCGATCATCTGGATCATCGCCGTTTTATCCTTCCATTCACCTTTGAATTATAAATCTTTCATCCATCCTTCCAATGTGCTCAGACCAATGCAACGTAGCTTCTATAATTCTGGTTACTTTAACTGTTAATAGATAGGGATAACCGTGTAAAAATAAAACTACTATATTTTTCATATAATTTATTTAATAAAAACTGTAACTTACAATTACTGTCGATAAGTATAATAAAAATAATTGCAATAAGCTGTCTTATAATAGAATTTTCTTAGATTTTGCGCGAACATTGATTAATAATTTAAACCACTAATCAATGTCTTATAATAATTAGAAATTTACAATGTTTTGTAATAATCGTTTAAGCGATATGTGAGAAAAGCGATTTATTTGTTAAAAAAATAGCATTAGCGAATCGCTGTCAATAGAATAATAAATGTAAAATTATGTACAAAAACTTTGGTGTAAAAAAATATGTATAAGACACTTCAGATCTCAAAAAACGAGAGCTGGTCGGTCGAAGGATAGCAGCTTATAAACTGCATCCAAATACGCGTTTACAGGATAGTATAAAATATATCTTCATATAAAAAGGTGGTATATTTATGAAGTGTATATAAAATCACAATGCCATAATTTTTTTTATACATTTTTAATTTTTTTTTACTTATTTATCTAAATCTTAGTCCTACAATTTAATACTAATATTACATACTAAAATATTTTATGACGAATTTATAAAGTAAGGGCCCAGACACATTCACCACTTTGTACATAATATGAAAGGAATGTAACCTTTAATTTATATTTCGTATCATAAAATATAGACACGCAAATACTATTAATCAATAGTCTCAATGGCTACGATCAACCATTATTAAAACCAGTTTAACAAATGGTATGATTATTTTACAATGGGCAGTTGCAATGGGATGTCTGGTTTTGTACATTCTGCCACCCACACTGAGTCTTATAGTTTTGTTCGCAATATATACAACGTGAATTTCCTTATTTATGGAAATATTTAACTTAGGCCATTGTTAATGTGCCTGCACCCATACCAAAACCTACACCCTTAGGTCCGAAGTTTCTGCCGTAACAACCGCGACAATAAATTTCACCATTGGGTCCATCATTGAGGTTTGTCGAGTCCTGAAAATAAAAATAAAAATCTTACATACCTACAAAATGAATAAAAAAGGTAATATTAAGAGTTACTACTTCGACAATTAATTGATTTATTATTAATTATTAATGACGACGTCACTAGTGCTACAAACTGTCAATTTGACATTTCGTTGCTTGGTGAAATTGTTGAAATTATCTTGTATTCTAATAATTCATTACTATGCTGCGCTTGTTATTTCCTATATTTGCGCTTTTGTTTTTAACTACCAGTGTGTCATCAGAAATTTCTACTGAAGACTGTGCTGCGCTTGGTTTTATTAAAGCTAACCTACTTTGTTCCTCCTGCGATCAACTCCAAGGATTTGGTTTAGAACAAATTCTATCCCATTGTAAAGAATGTTGTCATCAAGATACGTCTACATCCAACGAGAAGAAATACGCTAAAGCTATTTTAGAAGTGTGTACATGTAAATTCCCCGCATATCCTCAAATTCAAGCATTTGTTAAAAGTGACCGGCCAGCAAAGTTTCCAAATTTACAAATAAAGTATGTTCGCGGATTAGACCCTATTATTAAACTTCTGGACAAAGATGGTATAGTAAGGGATACCGTAGCTATTGAGAAATGGAATACAGATTCTGTGGAGGAATTTTTAAAGACACATTTGGTTAAAGAAGAAGGTGAAGATGATAGAGATTATTTGAAGACTAACCAAATTTAAATTATAAGATTAATACAATATAATTTATAACTACTTATAGTTTTTTTATTTTAAATTTTTGTAGTACCTATATCCTGTATGTTGTTAAGTAAGATAATAATGCACTTACAAGAGATCTATGGCAGTCTGCACATGAGAAACATCTCCTGTGCCATGTTCCATTTTTGGAGTGCATTTGTTCAGCAGCATATACAGGGAATCCACATCGTGGGCATCCATGGCCTTTAGCAGCCTTCGCCCCAGTGAAAGGTAGTTGTTCCATGCTGTAAATAGATATATTTTATATGATTGTACTTTTTGTTATTTACTACTGTATCTATGATACTGTATTTTAGATTCCCACAGGGAAAAAGGGCACAAAGAACCTGCATAGGATTTAAGTGTGGAAACAAGCCTGCACATGACAACAGAGAAGGGAGCAACATTATGCTGACTTAACTCTCTTGCTTTGATTCTCTTCATACAATCTGTTTAGTTATGGCCCCTGCACTTTTAATAATGTCCTGATTTCTTTGATTTTAATATAAAGAATTGTGATACTACACTAAATTTTGATAATATTACAAAAAAGAGAATATTGTTTTATTATTGTGCCGACCTTTTTGTAGTCTCATATATTTCAAATCATATATTTCATATACATTAAAAAATAAATTTTCAAACATCATTCATTCTTTTGTTTTATATTCTATTTTATGTCAAATAAAACAGTCTTTTTCTTGATTTTAACTGGTGCGTTTTATTTATTACAGCCTTGACCACATAGCATTAAATTGGTTACCCCGACGTAGTGTCAAATTATTATAACAATTCTTAATATGAAAGCTAAAGAAGTCATCATTTCATTTATTCATATCAATAGGTTTCAATTATTATACTGCTACTCAGTGTTATATAACTGTAATAGCAGTCCACTCTAGCTTAATATATGATAGGGTGCAGTAATTATAATAAAACTTATTTTCTATTATAATTAATATTAATTTCAAGTGATGCGTGAAGAAGCAACTTTGGTCGGCATAGCGACGGCGACTGAGGCACCTGTGAACTTTAACGTTTTTTTCAATTATCGGCACTCCTAAACCTCCATCAGGCAGATGGAAATTAGGTGTTGTCACAATAATAAAAAAAGTTTATTATCTACTTACTATGTGACTTGTGGCTCTGCATCAGTGGACACAAGGGTAGGGGCGTGGCCGTAACCAAATCCTTTGGGTCCGAATAATTTACCGTAGCAGGCACGGCAATGGATCTCCTTATCAGGACCATCGCATGCTAACATCGAATCCAATGGCCTGTGACATTCTGCACAGTTGAAGCATTTCTTGTGCCACATCTAAAACAAAATATATTAAAATTTTACATTGAATAAGGCACACTGAAAGGATGGATAGGAGAAGATTGACAATAGGATTTATAAATCTAATGTGACTGAATAAGGATGACCTATTTAATGGATAAACTATTAAAAAAAACTGTTTTTCTTAACATTTCTAAACTATATAACATGCTTGTATTAGAAACAGTATCGGTAAAGTACATATATTAAAGGTTCATTGGTACTGGTAAGTGATTTTTAACTGGAGGCCCTTGGTTTATGAGGTCATTTGACAACCAATTACACTACGTCGCTGTTTTTTGTTCAATCAAGGGATACTCCTAAAGAAGTTGGGGGTGCCCATAGCTTGCATGAAGAGTTACCACAGAAGAAATAAAACTTATGTGTGTGTACAAAAGGATGACTATAGTACATAATATATCAAAGATATATTTATACAGGCAAGTGGTTTTGAAGATTTTGAACCCATGCTCTACACAACAGCCATAACCAATATTTGAGAGTTTTTTTTTGTTGTAATAAATCTATGAATAAAAAAAATTAATCCAAGATATACCGAGCAACAGGTTGCTCTTGTTAACTCTGGTGTCGTCAAAATACTTCTGCTACAATACAACAGAGTTTTTACTGATTTGTTTTAAAATGTATTAAAATCCCTTACCGTTCCCTTAGCAAGTTGTTGTTCAGCAGCGAACACCATGCCGCCGCAACGAGGGCATCCTTGACCCTTTGGCGCCTTAATAGATGTGGTATCAGGGTTGTAGAAGGGACGGCTGGCTGAAATTTCGTCCTCACTAAAACAAAATAATAATTTTGTTAACCCTTTAGCTTATAAAAGAAAAAGCTTATTTATTTATATTGCGTTAAACGAGGCAGGCCCAGGAGAGTGTTTGCTGACCATATCGGAGACGTCCTCAATAAAGCTAGGTTGCCTAGTGCCCATAACCATAGAGCTTGTATGAAGAGGAATGTGAAGGTAGCGAGGGAGTTGTGTCAGGATCGACAATGGAGCATGTGGTACTCCACAATTGATTGATTTATATTCTCTTAATATTGTAACCTTTTTTTGGGACTAAACATATAACAGCACCCTGCCTGAAGTAAGACAGGAGCGCGGTCCTTTAATGGAAGTAACTGCTACTACAGCTAAATAACTGAAAGAAGCAGTCGGATCCACTATTCCGGCCGAATTAAACAAGTCGCGTTTCATCTCTACGGTCTGTAAGTGGTGGTACTACTCCGGATCTGCTGACTGTCCGTGCACCACTGCCTACCACTCTAACAGTACTAATTAAGTTTCATTAATATATTTTATTTTTGACGACAAGCGTGGCGTAGTGGTTAGCACACCAGCCGTTACGCAAGAAGTCCCGTGTTCGATTTCCGGTTCAGGCAAATATTTGTTTGATAACTTTTATTTGTAATATTGATTCTAATTATTAAATTACAAATATTAGTTTATAAAAAAGAGGTGGATATTTGCTCCGGACCTGGTTATTAAAGAGTGGTAAACAATGGTGCCCAGTCTGCCGATCCGGGGTAGTACCACCACTTACAATTATACAGACCGTGACTTAGTCGCGTTACGCAGAAAGCCTCGGGTTCGATTCCTGGTTGGAGCAAATATTTGTTTCATAGCTTTTATTTATAATATTAATTCTAATTATCAAAATTACCAATATTAGTTTAAAAAAAGAGGTGGATATTTGCGACTGGTTATTAAAGAGTGGTAGGCAGTGGTGGCCAGTCTGTCGATGCCGGGATAGTACTACCACACACAAGTATACAGACCCTAAAGTGACTAAGTCGCGTTTCGGGATCAGCTTGTAATTTGTTACAGTTAAACTGACTGTAGTAGTAGTTACCTTCCTTCCACTCAAGCGCGTAACATCAGGCGGGGTGCTGTCATATGTCGAGTCACAAAAAAAACCTCCGAGTAGACAAAAATACTTACGTTAATCCATCAGTTTGAAGGAAACCAGAACCGCATGCAAATCCATAACCGTGAGGACCCCACTTCTTGCCATAACAGGTCTTGCAGTAAACATCACTATCGGGTCCGTCGCAGGCGATAATGGAGTCCAAGGTCTTAGTGCAGTCGTGGCACTTGAAGCATTTGCGATGCCATTCACGACCCTTGGCCAAAACTTGTTCAGCGGCGAACACAACACCTCCGCAGCGAGGACAACCTTTGCCAGGTGGTGCTTTGATTGATGCTGTATCAATTAGCGTAGTCCTTGGTGCTTGATCACTGTTAAATAAAAACCATAATATACCGAGTCTATTTAGGTTAACTTTTAACTAAAAATTAAAACACAAAATCAAATCAATCAAATTGTCACGCCTTTTTCATATAGGGATAAGACTTTACAATCCCTATGGGACAAACAAAGGAGCGCCACTTGCCACGATCCTGACACAAATCCCTCGCTTCCTTTACATCCACAAATCTCTTCATAAAAACACAAGTACCTCTATAAATAAAATGAGTTTTAAAAGTAGATGTAGTGACAAAGATTGAGAATGGTAGGTACGAGTACGTAGCGTTGGTTTAGGCACATTGAATGGATGGATATAACCAGTGCCTGATTAGCCACGTAGCAAGAGTAGCAAATGATACGGGCCCCGCGCTCCAACGCCTGTCTGACCGTAATAAAAACATTTTATTTTTTTATTTTTATTGTGACTCGACATATGACAGCACCCCGCTTGATGTTAAGCCAAAGTGTGGTCCATGAATGAATGTCACTGCTACTACAATTCAATAACTGTGAGTAGCAATCACATCCACTATGCCGGCCTAGATGGAACCGGCAACTTACAAGCTGATCCCGAAACGTGACCAAATCACTTCACGGTCTGTATACTTGTAAGTGGTGGTATTACCCCGGATCGGCAGACTGGGTACCACTGCCTACCACTCTTTATAAGTTAGATAGGAGCGTAAAATATCTTGCATGCCCTAACCGCTATGCTTCACTTTCACTTGAAAATTTAGGTCGATATTGAAAGTGTTATCTCTAAATTTACCCATATTAAATCCAGAAAAGTTTATTTTGTAACAGTTTTGTTACATTTAATACCCTAAACTTGAGAACCTAAAGCAAACCAAGGGCCCCTTGACAGAATTTGCTAAAGGCCCCTCGCTGGTTTAATCCGGCACTGGATATAACAATATTTACGAAAGAGATTTATAATTCAGAGGTGGGCGAAAGGATGCAACGTGGTCTACCAGAAGAATTTTCGTTGATCAAAACGGGGATATTCAATAAACAACAGGTCCGATTTGTTCATAACCGCGGGAGATGTATGATGAAAATTGTGGATGTCAGGATCGTGAAAAGTAACGATCCATGGTTTCTGCCTATCCCTGTTGGAATTGACGCTTGTCAATTTCATTTTTTATTTTATTTTATTAAACATTTCTATACTAAGCTACTAAAGTGCTTGTATCATAGAAACAGGACAACCAAAATACATATATCATAGATTGGTACCGGTGAGTGGTTCCGAACACGTGCCACTCGGCTTACGTTGCCATTGCACTGCCACCACACCATAGTCGCCTTATAAATATTTAATAAAATATTTGATATAGATAATAGTGAGAAAAGTTATTACTTTAATTTAATGACTGATACGTTACATTGAGTGTCTATTGCAAATAATATTTCCTCTTAAGTAATAAGGAAGGTGAACTAGATAAGGTTCAGAGTATTTCATGTGCCTCGTTTCGCCGATATTAAAATTAGTCCGTTCGGCAGGCGGCGTGTGTTCTATTTTCACATTGGCACTGAGCCATCTGTAGTTTGTATTATAAGCTGTTTTTATGAAAGTCACTATGGGATGGAAATAACCCGAATCTCTTGTAACCCGAGACGGCGAAGGAGTTTCGAAATTTCCACAGAAATATTATCAGTTTTATACTCTCGATCTGTTTTTCTAAAGATTGCAATTTATATGAATACAAAACGATGTAGTTTAATTGTATTTGTTAGTATATATGTAAAAATAAAATATACAACGCTTGCTGAAGCAACTACAAGCTTACTATTAGTATTTTAGTAAAAATATATGCGCTGATCCTATAGACGGCGCAGACAAGGGACACCTGCACACCACAAGTATACCTCTGCCACTCCATGTCTTTTATGTCACACATAAGTCCCAGAGATGACATTCCCGAGTGGCCGATCCCTCTAGGACCAAATCTCTGCGCGTAGCATCCTAAAGCGAAAGCAAATAAAGCGATATTAAATAATGATCAAATTTATTTGAAGAGATCACAGTTTCAATATTATTTTAAGTAGTGATATATCAATCCTGTTTCTGTGTTCTCATCAGATAATGTCTGATCCCAAGCTTTTCAGCTTACCCGTTGGCGTAAGGGTCACTCTGTAGAACGCCAGCTCCCTTTCCATAACCATATCCCTTCGGGCCAAACTTCTTTCCATAACATACTATAGAAGAAAAAAATATGTTTATGAAACAAAAACACAAAAATACTCATGCCACACTCTTTTGGATGTCTAAGAAAAAATTGAATGTTAAATAAAATGTATACAAAGGAAGTATCTTGCTTTAGTTACACTATATTGCACTATGCAATATTTAAAGGCACATTATTAGAGAACCAAGAATGAGGCTAATGCACCCTAAGAACACCTAACTGAATAGAAGGGAATGCACCAACCTTTGCAGTAAATGTCTTTGTCAGAGCCGTCGCAACAGTTTGTGGAGTCCAGTTGTTTCGCGCACTCGCCGCATTTAAAGCACTCCTTATGCCACGCCTAAACACATATTGACAAATGAAGGAATTACACATGCAAGACGAACATTGGATCGAAGGTTCAGGCGAGTTATGACAAACATACATTTATGTATAACTTGGTGTGACAATAGAGAGGAACACAATTTCACACACATAAATGGGGTGTGACAGATACCTCTACAATATATTTCTCTATCGGGTCCGTCACAATGCATCGTTGAATCAAGGGTCCTGTTGCAACTTAAGCATTTGAAGCATCGCCTGTGATAACCCTACGGTACAACAATTCTTTATGTGTTATTTATGATACACGTAGGTACTCTATATAATTTTTTTTTATTGTGACACGACTTCTGACCTGGACCCGTCTGATAATAAGCAGGAGGAGGTCCAAGAGTGACGACGACTGAAAAAACCGGATGGTACACGGCTGCCTCAGTCGCCGTCACTATGCCGGCCAAATATGTTTTAATAGTTGAATATATTCATAAATGTTTGACTTTATTTAAATACCGACAACGATAGAACCACTTTTAGAAGGGTAATCATTTTTAATGTATGTGCATGACATCAAAGACAAATGTTTAAATTAATTTTTTAATGAGCTTACCTTGCCACGTGCCAACATTTGTTCAGCAGCATAGACATAGCCGCCGCAACGGGGACAACCTTGACCGGGTGGAGCCTTAGCGATCACGCGTGGTTCCATGCAAGCGCCGTTCATTTTCACTGACCTGTGCAGTTCAATATGAATGTCATTTTATGATAGACATGTGAGAGGGCGAGCAAGGGCACTGAAGAGATGTTAAAAGCCTGACCGGGTGTAACAATCCCCGGTCCTTTCTATTGTACTAAATTGATGGCCACACGTATCGCGGCGAAGCAGTGAACGCGGCGCACCTCCGCCGTAATGGGAGAAGGTAAGGCTCCCAGCCGCCCGCTCCGCACCGGCCCGTCATTTGGCCACGCTATACTGTAGGAATTGACAACTAGAGGGCGCTTTCCTTATCCCATCACATTAATAAGCTACTGTTAGGCTCAAATTGAAGCATTAGAAAGTTAGTGACAGTCAGTAGCTAAGAAAGTTAAAACAAGGGTAATAGATGTTTGCGGTTTTATGCGCATGCCACGTTGTTGGTGCGATTGGAGTGATGCGAAGCCGTGCTCAGGCTTTACAGATAGGTTTCTCACCGTAGCTCCGTAGTTCCATTCGGTTGGCCTCGCGGCTAGGAAGGGGTGGGGGGAGGAAGCGTGCCTAAACCCCTGCGAAACCTCTAGACGTTGAGGTCTCGCATTGGACTTAGGTGCACTTCATTGATTATATAAATACTACGTCAGGATTGGTAGTCGACTCCTTTATTGGTGTTTGTAAAAATTTATATAAATACCGATAAACAAAATAAATTAAGCGATAGCGAATAAATAATCCTAACTAAAGTAATTTAAAATAGAGAAATGGCGTGCTTTTGCGAGGCGTCGCTGGAGACTTCACTGGTAGGTTGCGACGCAGGCAGGTCCGCGATGGCTGCGCTCATTCCCTGTTGCGACATAAACGGAGAGATCATGCATTTGTCAGGCGGGCGCATAATGTACAGCCTAGCGCGCGCTCTACTACGAGGGTATGAGTATATATACACGCGGTTAATATGTTACATACGGACCCGAAGGCCAGATCGCCGCAGCGACCTCAGATAAGGAAAGTCCCTCAATGGCGCGGGGCGGCGGGGAGTTCAGAGGTCCGATGTACTTACGTGTCCTTAAGATGGTCTCCGGTGTCCATGGAAAGGCAACCTGCGCCACCTCCAAATCCGTAGCCCTTGGGCCCGAATTTACGTGCGTGACATACTTTGCAGAAAAGTTCTCCTTCGTGTTCTGAGCAGTTAGTGGAGTCCAACAATTTTTGGCACATTCCTACAAACAGATCTTGCCGTTTTTAAGTTATTCTTGGCATAATTAAGAATATAAATATTTTCTAAATTGACGTTACTATTAAAAAATATTAATTTTATAAATAAAAAAGATACTTATTATATTATATTATATGAAATTAGATTTTCTAACAAACAAATAGTTACAAAGTTGTTACACACCACACTTGAAGCACATTTTGTGCCATTTCAGTCCACCGGCTACTCTCTCTTCAGCGGCGTAGACTGATTTGCCGCACTTCGGGCACTTGGGATTATCGACTGGTTTGAAAGGCATTGTGATCGCTTAACTTATCCTGTGAAAAGAGAAATAGAACATTCTTTCAAATGAACGCAGCTTATGTTAACTTCAGATCACAGATGGGTGGAGACGACGTATTGATTACAATAGTCAATGAGACACATCACAGATACATATTGTTGCACACAGATATGTTATTTATTATATGTTAATCGTCAGATAACTCCTTGAACTCGTAGCCGTTCGATCTACTTTATAACTCTGGCTGAAATCCAAGTCGCCTGCACCGTTGCAATTCTAACACACTAGCCGTCACTTGCTATATTGCAAATGCATCAAATTATTAGTTGACCTTCCAGCAAACTATACAGTAACGGCGCGTCGCAACACTTGGTAACTGGGTTACCGAGGGCTGTAAGCGTGGGCGAGCGCTCCTAATTTGGGCGTTTCAGGTAAAGTTACAACGGCTGGAGCGCTGCGATGCACCGCTAATTATAGCTTGCATTAGAGGAAGTCGTAAGCACATACACTCGCGATTATGATATTATGACAGATGTCACTTTCACCAACGGACCTGTTCGTAGATTCGCAACGAGAGTCGAGCTCCCGGACGCGTATGCAGTGACAAACGCTGATGCCAACACTGCGGTGCGCGGAGGTCGAATGATGCGCGAGCGCCCGCAGCCGGCGTAGTCTATGCGCGGGTTGCACACGGCCCCAGGAGGGGGGACTCGCTCACGCCGCCCTCGCGCTAACACCTACCCCTGACTCTTCAGCCTTTGCAAATTTTTACTTAATTCACTTCACTCATTTCGAATGCAATCATTTTACATAATTTTCACCATTGTTTTGTAGATTTAAAGATGCACATTACCAATGGTGCATAAAAACTTGTCACGCCTTTTCTCCACATGGATAGGCAAAAACAATAGAGCGCCACTTGCCACGATCCTGACACAACTCCTTCGCTTCCCTCAAATCCACAATACTTTTTATACAAGCTCTACTATTATGGGAACTAGGTAACCGAGCTTTTTTAAGGATGTCTCCGATTTGGTCGGAAAAAACCTCCTAGCTGTCAACAACCTAGGTCTGCCTCGTTTAACGCACTTAATATTAAAAAAATATATAAAGTCGCTTATTAAGGACTTTTAAATGAAATATAAACTAAAATTATATGGTGTCACAGCACCTTGCACCTGATCGACTGAAACATTTTTCTTTTCTTTTCAGACAGAATGTTACTTTCCACAATCTCACTTCTTTTACATCCACAATTGAATGGTAGTTGGCATTCCGTTGCCTCTGCCAATAAACCTAACTTTATGTAGATGCTTATATTTTTTTTATATTTATAATTTATATTTATATACAATATATATTTATATTTATTATATAGTTTATATAATTTACAAGATTTCAGTATAGGCGAAGGAAGGAAATGAGCAAGTTGTGACATAAAGTTGCTAAATTTTATTATAAGTACGGACCCTAAAATCTTATCCACAACCCGTTACGTAGCTAATGATCAATCCTATTTAAAAGTATAATTTTTTTACATTTATATTTTTTATTGTGACACGACATCTGACCTCCTCTTGCCTGATGATAAGCAAGAGGCGGTCCAAGAGTGACGACGACTGAGAAAACCGAGTTTGTTCACGGCTGCCCCAGTCGCCGTCACTATGCCGGTCATTTTTATACTAAGCTACTAGAGTGCTTGTATCATAGACACAACCAAAGTACATATATCAAAGATACATTGGTACCGGTGTGTAGTGAGTGGTTTCGAACGCGTGATTTCGGCTTGCATAACCATTGCATTGCCACTACACTATTAAATTAATATTAGATATTTTTTATTATTATTTATAGAAAACAGGTCTTTATTTATTAATATAGTACATTGTCCATAAATACAATCAACACTAATCATCGTGCCATCTGAATCATCATTTTTGGCAACTCAAAATGATTTAGGAGCCGTACATGTTATTCACCTAAACACACCACGTCATGACAATATAATAAACAATTGGCATAAAAAAATATTGCAATGTTGCAGTGAAAACATCGATTACTCATGATATTTCAATAATTGCTAGCTTGGATAGAATGCTCTGATGGTTTGGGCACATGGAAAGGATGAGTAAAGTAGATTGACGAAAGGAATTTATAGATCTGATATGGATGGATGCGTTAAACGAAGCAGACCCAGCGGGGTTAGGTTGGGCAAGTTGAAACGATAGTCGTCTCTCGTCGACGATTGACAAAATAATAATTACTAGGCTAAATTCACCAAAATGAGACTATTAATGATAATGACCAAACGTGTCGTCGCACAGACGATATTCGTCACAACGATTAATAGTCTAGTTTTATTGGATTTAGCCTTGCTTTTATTATTTTGACAATCACCGACGAGAGACGATAATCGTTTTAACCTAACCTAACCCCGCAGGAGTATGTTTTCCGACCAAATCAGAGATATCCTAAAGAAAGCTGTGTTTTTTCTTAGTTGGCACAAGTAGTAAACAAACATCACCATTTCCCATTTCCATTCCGTAGAATAAACATGCACAATGTAACAAATGCACAAAAGTTATTAAAATACCACTCATAGATTACCACACATTACTTTTATCAAAAACCTTACTTACATTACTCTTATATGGAAACGGTAAATTCACAAATGGAAAATGTTTTGGCCCAATAATAATAATAATAATAACTATTTTCACAGTAATTCACATATATTTTTATATAATTCGTATTGATTCGCGTCAGTAGTAATTGTTTTTTTACCGTCATTAGGCCGAAAGTTTGTTTACTTCTTTTACCAAGTAAGGAAAAATGTACAGTAGGTGTCCATAACCGTAGAGCTTGTATAAAGAGAATTATGGATGTGCGAGAAGCAAGAGAGTTGTGTCAGGATCGTGGCAAGTGGCGCATTACATTAGACGGTAAAATATAATGTAACTGCAAATAGCAGTCCCATCCACTATGCGACCCTGTTGGAACCGGCAACTTTCAAGCTGATCCCGAAACGCGACGAATCACTTTATGATCTGTACAATTGAAAGTGGCGGTACCACCCCTGTGGCCCGGGGGATGTCTGCTTTTTTTCCGTGGGGAAATCCTCATAGATACTCCTGGTTTTATGGTAGTAACCAGGATTATGCCGGACTCCTACTGGTTAAAACTTCACGATGGCCACAAACGCTGGAGATTGGGAGCTGGGGTATATTCGTCCGACATCTCCAGTGGTGGGGGGGATGTCTGCCTACCAATCTTAAAACAATTATATATAAAAAAATATTTACAAGCAATTAGAGACGTTTCTAAGTAATTACATTCATTTTCGCGAACGTGGGAATACATGAAATATTATACAGAACATTATCAAATGTGACAGCTCTGATTTAAATTTGTAAACACTTTGATATATGCGTGCAGTGATGTACAACTCAACGGTGGTACTCATCATCCACAAATAGATATTAAAAATTCTTCATTACTATTACAATTAGTCCAGGAGCGTGTCATAACCTGGCAGCACACAACATACTGCCAACTTGTGCACACCTGCCCGTCTATTAATAATTTTACAAAAATAACAATCTTCAGAATACAACATACAGTTTTTTTTATATTAGGATGTCTAATTAATGTTTTTGTTAGCATTCCTATGAATTTCTCTTTAAACTGATTTTACAATAAATATTAATTTGTTCATAGATTTATAAATTAGTATTAAATATGGAATAGAAAAATTCATGCCTGTACATCTGCGACCAGGAAACAAACCGGCGTCTGTCGCGTAACGCTAGAAAACCGACCGATGAGCATGCGTAAATTTTTCATTTGTTTTTAAATAAATATCTATAATTTTTGGGCATTAAAATATGTCAAAAAATTTAAATAACTTTTATTGCTAAGTTTCACAAATAATTTTATGATTTTTCAGAGACTGTAAATATTCTAACATTTTAGGACATAGCTGTATTTCAGACGTATTTGGATGAAGTAAGAAAGACGCATAAAAATTGTTTTATTCAATAATTAATGTTCGCGCAAAATTTAAGAAAATACTATGAAGTAAGAAAGTTTTTTATAATCAAATTTAATGGTTTATATATAATTACATTATTCATTACTGAAATACACTTCAGTGAAAATAAATTAAACGTAGTCATTGCATCCATTATGCCGGCAACTTTCCACTCGTTCCCGAAAAGTAAAAAAGGGGTCAATATGGTTGAATATAGGAAAATATAGTTTATATCCTAGATCACTAACTACCACAATAAAAAATGCTTTTTATAGCAAAAAGGTTTTTTTTAATAATATTTACCGCCTCTATAGTTTTTCTATTCTGTACATAATATTCTACACCTATTTATGTCATAAGTATTGCTATATTTACCGCAACGACCTCAACAAACAGAAGTATCATTGAATGATTTAGATATGTATTTTTAGACATAAATTATAGATGTTAAATAACATATGAGCTCATATAATATATATTATAACAATAATATTCTATGAACGAATCAAATATTATGCGAATAAATAGCATTTGTTTCATAGTAACAGACAAGTTTTCAAGAATAACTTTTCTGGATTTAGCGCGGAGTTGTTTAGGCAAATGAAATTTTTATGTTGCTCCCAAAAAAGCGATTATAGAATAATGAATCAACTTAAGACGTCTTAACGTCAGGGAAGACTTCTTAACCATCCAGATCTAACACAACCAGATTAAACATCTCTCATTACGTTAGACAATGAAGAAAAATAAGGAATAAAATAAATAAATGAGGTGCTAATTTATTTATATTTCTTTACTTATTGAGACGCGACATATGACCCTGCTTGAAGGCACGGTTCAGTTTACGGTTTGCTTAGTCGCCGTCACTATGCCGGCCAAAGGTGCTTCTAAGGTTATATTCTATATTCTAAGATTAAAAGATAACCTTTAGGTTATAATCTAAAATTAGAATATAACCTTTAGATTTGGTATCAGTTAAAACCACTTATATCAACTCCTTTCCAAAAATGGGTAAAAACTAGTTTTTCATTTTATTTTAATTATTATGACTCGACATATGACAACACCCCGCCTGGAGTGCGGTCCATAAATGGAGATGACGGCTACTACAGTTAAATTACGGTAAGTAGCAGTCGCATCCACTATGACGGCCTAGTTGGAACCGGCAACTTACCAGCTGAGTTATTTCACGGTATGTATACTTGTAACTGGTGGTACTACCCGGATCGGTAGATTGGGCACCGCTGCCTACCACTCTTTGATAACCAGACCTAAGGCAAATATCCAATATTTATTTTCATTATTAAATATTACAAGTAAAAGCTATGAAACAAATATTTGCTCCGACCGGGAATTGATAACGTAACGAACTGGTGTGCTGACCAATGCGCCACGCTTGTAGTCACTGTTTTGGTGTTGTTTATGTATCATAACAAAGTGTATGTATCATTTACCATGACCTACTAACTGCATGTCATAAACGAGCAGTTCCATGTACGGTAATAGAATTGTAGCCTGTCAAACCTGGGGATAAGCGCAAAGGTCAAATACCATATGGTGAAGAAAATCATTAACCAACTTTATTATTTATTGTGGCTCGACATATAACAGCACCCTGCCTGATGTTAATGAAGCTGGAGTGCGGTCCATTGAAGGGAGCGACTGATACGAGTATATATAGTACGAGTATAGTTAAATAACTTTAAAATAGAAGTCCCCACTCTCTCCCACAAGTCTTCACTAGGGCGGCCTAGATGGAACCGGCAACTTACAAGCTGATCCCGAAACGCGACTAATTCACTTCACGTTTTTATTTTGTTAATTTTATTTTATCTCTCCGTGACCACGATGGCTGCAAAGATCTCGAAACGTCGGAATAATAAAATAAAATAAAATTGTAAAATCAAAACCAAAATAAACGCGATAGTAAGCCGCATAAAATTTGTTTAATTCATTTGTACACTTACTTGTTTTTGCATTATTGCTTTAAAATTAATGGATATTAAAACTTCTACTATACCGGCGGCACGCTATGATGGCTGATTTGATGCTTGGCTCTTCATGATGTTTCGCATAAATTATTAATTTCGTTTGAAAGAACGATTGTTGTTATTTATAGTGTCATTAAAGAACAGCAATAAGTAATTACTCATAGATTAACTCGCAAACAAATAGAGAACCTGACAACCAATATAACTTTCTCTTTAACATAATTACCTGTTTAGAAAAGAGAAAGAAAATAAATAAATGCAATTCATCTAAACCAGCATTTTTGATAGCAAGCCAAGTTTATTCTAAATGTATTGTTTGGAAATTTAACGATTTATTCGATTCGGCTTTCCTCTTTCGAATGCCTAAAATAATGGCTAGATACATAAATATATAGATAGCCATGTAAATCAGTAGTGAGAGAAATGATAAAACAGGGACGACCCAAAAGATTGTTCCTCAATCAAATAGATAGTCCGCTGACGAAGGCCAAATGTTATTACTGTACCAAGTCTTGAATACGCAGCGTTTTTACTCCCCAGCCCTACCAACAGATTCTACCTGTTCGTATGTGTGTTTTTTTTATAACCTATGTTGGTTAGTATTGTAGTGGTTAAATTTTTATTATCCAACACTATACTCATGTAATGTGGCCATAGAGTATAGACCATAGAGGATGTATGTCTCTGGTCATCTGTGCTCGTATTGTAACTGTGTTTTTCTCTGCACGATGTATTCTTAATGATTATTACTAAATAAAAGCCAAGTGAAACAAATCTTCTATTATTTATTCAATTGTTAGTCTATGTTGACGACAAATTAATAAAGTCGATAAAATTTTCACAATTTCAGTTCGTAAGACGTGCGAGTATTTAACAAGATTTGAAGGAAGCGAGAGAGTCATGTCTTACTTAAAATATGGGTAAAAGTAATAAAATCTTTGTAACGTTCAATTAATGATGGCTTTGAAAACAATAATTTTATTTAAGGAATTATTCACTTATGAATAAATTAAAGTTTTTTATTGATAAGTTGACTGTGATTTTGCTTATTGACTATGTATGCACTTCTATTATATGTAAGTGTATATTAAATTCAATCACATAACACGGTACTGTAGGCTATAATGAATTAATGTTTTTTTTTTCAGTGTCTAATTCTGTACACTAAAATTCTCATTTTGGCATTTTAAAAGGTATTTTAGGTGTTGAAAGCGTTTCTTAATTCAAAGATAAGAATACCAGACATATTCCCTGCATTATTTTCTACAATGAATTAATACGTGTGAGCCGTTAGTCGAGTCGGAAATACTGTGGCAAGATGAAAATAGTTAAATCAGGAATCTTGAGAGCACATTTATTTTTAACTGGACTTTATCATATGCGACATTAATTTTATGCCGTTGAATTCTATGTGAAGAGTATCTAACATGAATATACATTGCTGGCAACCTCTCATACAATATTTTCATTTTACAATATCACGTCAAATTCCATGACGCCTAAGAAATACCTTAAGAAAAATTCCTCAGTTAAAAATAGCTTTAAAAAAACTTCCTATAACTACGCGTATATTATAGTATAACTATAGTTATTATTTTATTCGTTTATAAGTGGGACTGGACTAAATCATCATCATCAGTCAGAACGCGTCCACTGCTGAATATAGGCCTCCGCCTTAGAACACCATTTCGAACGACAAGATGCCAGTTGCATTCACCGGTTTTTCATGACTTTCACTATATCGTCAGTCCGCCTAGTGGGAGGCCTACCTACGCTGCGTCTTCCGGTAGTCTCCACTCTAGAACCTTTCTTCTACATCGGTTGTCGGTTTTTCGAGCGATGTGGCCAGCCCATTGCCACTTCAGCTCGCAAATCCTTCGAGCTATGTCGGTAACTCCGGTTCTTTGGCGAATAAAAAGACTAAAAAAATGCAAATACTTAAAATTTTAATTTAATAAAAGTAATCGTATGATGTCTATCATGACGAATATATAATGAATATATTTAAAACATTTTACCCAATTAAATAGAGCAGTAAAATTAATGATAAAATTGAGTTATAAACATCCCTTTAATATATATTATTATGATATGATAATTTCAATCACCAGTTTATGTCATAAAAGTACTACAAATCACTTTTACAACCACATTAAATTGCTAATTTATTTAAACATATGTTTACAAAAACTATTTTGAAATTGTCTGTAATTCATTTCAATTTCGTTTCCATGAGTTCGGTTTGCAATTAGAAAAGTACGTATACTCTTTATTACTCGTATACTCTTTATTGTGCAAATGTAGCTTAACAGGTACACATATAGGTAAGTAGGTACAATACACAAATGGCAGCCTAATTACTATAATGGCGATCTATTCCAGGCAGCAAGGAGAAACCAGAAAGAAGAATTTCCTAAAATATTTTATAAAAAAATAGAAATTAAGAAATATTTTATTTATTAATAATTAAATTAGATACAACAAATTAAATTAGGATAACCTTAATGCCACAGCTAGATTTTGCTTTTATTCTTATTTGTACCAACATCATCTTCATCCATTGGTCGTCTACTGCTGGACAGAGGCCTCCCTCCCTCAAAAATCAAATATTGTAAGAGGAAACATATTTCTCTAGATTTGCCAAAAGTGCAAATTTTAATCCTTAAATATCACCATTGAATAGCAGCCAACATTTCACCGGTGGGATTGACAGACAGTTCTAGTAGCATTAATTACGACGGTGGACGATTTCAAAGGTGAAAATGATTTCAGATTTTTAAACACGCTTTGCACCATAAATAAATATAACGTATGCATTTTTTAAATTTTAATTTGACAGCACCCCGTCTGATGTTAAGCTGGAGTGCGGTCCATGAGTGGAGGTGACTGCTACTTATAGTTTATTAACAGTAAGTAAGGCCTAGTTAGAACCGGCAGCTTAGAAGCTGATCCCAAAGCGCGACCAAATTATTTCATGGTACGTATTCTTGTAAGTATACTACCTCGGATCTGGAGACAGGGTACCACAACCTACCACTTTTAAGTAAAAATACCACTTCTAAGTAAAATTGATTAAAATGGGCTCTAATTGCGGCAAAGGGTATTAATAGCGATATATGTAGTACCTACCTCATTGAAGTGACTTTTAACTTTTACTATGTATGCTTTAATTATATACTCATTACTGCTTGTATTGTAGGTTATTTTCATTACTGTAGATTCCAAAGTATGTGTGGTTATATTTAATTATAACTGTGATCAAATTAAATTATAGGTTATTATTCAAAAAGAAATATTGTAGGTTCAAGTAAGTAGTTTTAATTTTTTTTAATGTTTTAATTTCTTAATGTGATTTAGGATTTAGGACATTTTTTTTTATTGTGATACGACATCTGACCTCGACGCGCCTGATGATAGCCAAGGTCCAAGAGTGACGATGACTAAAAAAACCGAGTAGTTTATGGTTGCCTCAGTCACCGTCACTATGCCGGCCAAAGGCATCGCTTGAAGTATCCAAGGTCATAGGGCGGAGAGAACACATGGGCTGTAATTCTGTACACTATCATTTTATACGAGTAGATAGATTTATTTAAATTTCTAGATGTGAGTATAAATTTTTGGCTCAGTATGAAATAAATTAATCATGAACGGGATAAATAATTAAACGAAAATCCTTCACAAATAGTGTATAAATAGATTCGATTACATATTTCCAATGGCTCTCGTGATAAACAATTCAAAAGTGTAAATACAGGTGAGACGAATCTTGTGCAAAAAGTAGCGTGGGCAGTCACTAAAATAATGTGAAAATAGCAACAGAAGCATGCTGGTTAGTCAGCACTAGCTTTTCGGCGGTCGCCAGGGTATATTACTCATGCGATCTGTGGGAGTTCGCCCACGTCACACTTGCTATAATAATATTTTCAACAAATTCAAAGGATAAAACTATTCCAGATGTGATTGGAGATCTAGCTCGCCTTTGTTGGCGAATCGTTGAAGCTAATGTGGGTATTAAATGATCTTCACTACCTCTTAACAATCAGAACAGGCAGAATTTTGGGGTGAATTAAGTAGATAGGAATTATATAAAATGAACTATTCGTAGTCACTTTTGGTTAATTATATTATAATTTAAATTATATTATAATTTGGTTAATTAATTATATGTATTATTTTTTAAACTTTGTTGCACTACCCACCATTATCTTAACGTTCACCATATACGAGTACTATATGTAGGTATAATATGAAGGTTTCACTATATACAATATAAAGGTTTGGCTGGTAGCAGATGCGTAGAGACATTAAGTCCGCCTTTTGTAAAAAAAACATTAAAATTCAAATATATATATATAAGTAGTTACCTAAATAAATCATTACTTGAACTTTTCTCTGTAGATTAGAAGGTTTAGGCGACTGTGGTCTAGTCTAGTCGGTCACGCAAACCAAGTACTTTCAGTTCAAAACCACTGGCTAGAATCAATATATATTTGATATATTAATACTTTAGTCGCTCAGTTTTTATAATACGAGCACGTTTAGTACCTTATAACATGTTTATAAAATATACTTGATGTTATTTATAAATCAGAGAGGTGAGTGAAAGATTAAGACAGCATGTTTTATAACCATAAACCTTCTTTTAAGACACACAATAAATCTTTTCACTCTGACTATGACTTACCTGATGGTAAAGCAAGAGGAGTAGTGGTCCAAGTATGCCGACGACTGGTCCAAGTTTACTCAAACGCCGTCAATATGCCGACCAAAAAATTAATGAAATTGAAGACATTTTCAAAACCCCTGATATTTGCAGTGCACCGAAGCGAGAGAAAAATGTAAGGGTCGAGGAAAGTTTCCTTTGTATTTGTTTATCCCTGTAAGAATAGAGGCGTGATAGTAAAATTTCCCATTGCATATTACGAGTATAGGAATAGTATCTTTACGAAGCTCGTAAATAATGCATTTTATTTACGCATGAATAAAAAAAATACCGAGATTCATCAGACGTCTCATCTCTTGCCAAATTGTAAAATAAATTTCTTCTTACAAACCTTTTGTACAAATTTTGTGACCGTTATCTTCATTTTGATCACTGGTAGGTGCTAATTTGGTCTGTAACTTAATACGTCATACTAATATATTTATATCCAGATATATAAAATTGTATAACATTAGCTTATTCAACTCTATAAATTCACTTGCATCCAGTTTCATAGCAAGTGCTCACTCCAAAATCTATATCAACCAATATTTAACGAACTAAACAAATATTATACGGCTTACTATCGCGTTTATTATTCACGGAGAGACTGACCACGACAGCTGCAAAGCTCTCGAAACGTCGTAATAATGAAAAAATGTAAAATCAATAACAAAAAAAGCGATAATAAGCCGCATTATTCATATTTTTCCTCTTGTCTAAGTGTTTTAGAGTGGTAGACAGTTAGTGGTCTAGTCTACTACCAGTATGCCAATCCGAGGTAGTACCGCTACTTTTTGTACAGAAGTGTATGTCTTGTTTTTTTTCGATTCTGACTCGACATTTGACCTCGACCCGCCTGATAATAAGCAAGAGGAGGTCCAAGAGTGACGACGACTAAAAAACCCGAGCTCACGGCTGCCTGAGTCGCCGACACTATGCCGGCCAAAGGTGCTTCTTCACGCATCACTTGAAGTACCCAAGTTCATAGGATGGAGAGAACACATGGGCTGGCAAAGCATTTCACTTATCGATTGTTCTACAAGGAAAAGAAGTTTTCTTTTCAGTAGCTTCCCCTTCTCTTGTAAGTTTCACCGGTCGAGTCGATATTAGATGTCACAATAATAAGCTTTTAATCGATACCATGTATACCTTACATAATATACATTGTAGGTGTCTATCGCAACGGCAACGAATTCTTTGGTGAAATTAAACTAACTAACTATATATGCTACGATATACCAAAAAAAACGCGCTTTCCCGGAAGTAGCTTTTAAATCTTGACATGTGACATAGAGAGTAGAACGTTTTATTATAGACACATTTAATATAAAAATCAGTTTACTAATTGTTACTCAT
This sequence comes from Tinea trinotella, assembly GCA_905220615.1. Lineage (NCBI taxonomy): Eukaryota > Metazoa > Arthropoda > Insecta > Lepidoptera > Tineidae > Tinea > Tinea trinotella. Next base: position 8,255,583 of record HG992310.1, read on the forward strand.
TTCAAATTATATTTTCATTTATTAAATATGTTTATTTATTTATTGTGACTCGACATATGACAGCACCCCGCTTGATGTTAAGCCGAAGTGTGGTCCATGAATGAATGTCACTGCTACTACAATTCAATAACTGTGAGTAGCAATCACATCCACTATGCCGGCCTAGATGGAACCGGCAACTTACAAGCTGATCCCGAAACTTGACCAAATCAATTCTCGTTCTGTATACTTGTAAGTGGTGGTACTACCCCGGATCGGCAGACTGGGTACCACTGCCTACCACTCTTTGATAACCAGACCCGAAGCAAATATCCATCTCTTTTTTTTATTAACAAATATTTGCAATATTTAACATTATTAAATATTACAAATAAAAGCTATGAAACAAATATTTGCTCCGACCGGGGATCGAACCCGGGACTTTACGCGCAACAAACCAATCGCCAAACCGTTCGTCCACGCCTGTCATCTAACGTCATCACTGGTAAGAGGTAAGATTAGGTGGCATATAGCTACATAGTTGAACTGACGACGACTGACTTGTTAAAGGCACCAGAAAACCACTGAATACAGGCTGCTATGGAGATCTTTGAGGGAGGGAGGCCTATGTCCAGCAGTAGACAACTAATAGATGAAGATGATGTTGGTACAAATAAGAATAAAAGCAAAATCTAGCTTTATGTCATAAATATTGTTTTATAGTTAATCGTTGACAGGCGCAGTTACCTTCTAACACTACTTTATTTAACGAGCTCGTAAAATAAACGCGCGAACTAAAAGTTATTGTTAGTGTAAGTCGCTAACCGAAGAAATATCTATGAAATTAAAATAGAACTCGTGAGTAATTTGGAAGCGCGGAAATTCTATAGCGTACATTATTCATAGTTATTTGGGGATGAGCAAAAATATTATCACTATGAACCCTTGATTTTTATTTTATTTTTATTTATTTTTCTATTAATAATTAATTTCCAGTTCAGTCCAGTTCAGTTGCATAAAACTAGTTAATTTTACCATTCATTAACAAAATACAAATAACTAATACCTAACCAGTATTTACTTAGATTTTTCGCAAACATTGATTATTGAATTAAACAATTTTTTCGACCACGATGGCTGCAAAGCTCTCGAAACATCGGAATAAGAAAAAAATGTAAAATCAAAACCAAAATAAACGCGATAGTAAGCCGCATAATATTTGTTAATTCATTAATACCTAATTATTAATTTCTTTGTAGTTTAATATTTTATGATATTTTGTGCAAATAAAAATATTAAACCATTGTTTTTTTTATTTAACTCTTAAATTTAAGTCCAGTTAAATATAAGAATAAAATAGTATTATTACAGGCCTTCAACCGACAGTACTCGTATAAGGTGATTGTTGATGAGCGCTTATAATGAGTATGATTGTGCTGAACCGATAAATGTATTTTTATAAATTGTGAAATTTCGTTTTGGTTAACATTTATTTTTATAAGCTCAGGCAAACTCTCAACAGACGGAAGTTGTTATACTTCTATAATCATAACAAGAAACTCGATCTTTCTAAACATTTAAATCTATTTATACAATGTTTTCATATTAGTCATCTATTATTCGGAAAATGTGATATCTTTCGTAATGTTATGTCAGATATTGCATATAGTGATGTGCATATGTTTTGAAATGAACGGACGGACGATATGGTACAACGCTATTTTAAGCCCAAAAATCAAACGACTGGAGAACCGCGAGTTTCTCAGAACGCTATTTGATATAGGCCAATACACGAGACCACATTTCCGAGTATTCAACACAAACATTTTAATTGTTCAGATGTCGAAACGCTGCTTGTCTTTTAAATAATTGTTTAGAGCTTGATTAATGGTGCGTAAACATAGAAAAATAATTTTTGAGTTTTATTGTCTGTCTACTAGTTCAAAATATACAATGCGGTGCTTGATCCTACATTAATGTATAGAAGTGAATGATGGGTGTGGTGGCACAAGAAGCATGAAAATAGGATTAATGTTGTAGAAATGCGGTCTATAAGATGTGCACATGAGTTTACTATTGTGGATAGAGGAATACATTTATGCAACATGTGATTTAAAAATAGGTAGCAGTCACATTCACTATGTCGGCCTAGTTGGAAGCGGAAACTTACAAGCTGATCCCGAAACGCGACCAAATCGCTCTACGGTATCCCGGATCGTCAAACTGAGCACCACTGCTTACCACTCTTTGACAACCAGATCCGGAACTTTTCTTTTCTTTTTTTAATAACAAATATTTATAATATTAAATCACAATTAAAAGCTATATTTACTGCAATAATTACGCAAACTGAGAGCACGGGTTCAAAACCACTTGCTGGTATCTTGTATATTTGATATCATATGTACTTTGTTTGGTTGTCCTGTTTCTATGGCACAAGCACTTTAATAACTTAATATAGTACGTTTATACATCTTTAAATTCTCGTCTGTAAATTCTCTGTAAATTTGAACAGAATTGTGGATATAAAGGAAACGATTTTGTAAGGAAACGGATTGTTTGAGGTTAGTAGAAAGTAGCGCTTTATTGTCTTTGCCTAGTATCCCTGTGGCTGGCGTGACAAATTGATTGATTAAGTTTACAATATTTACATTAAATATTTTCTCAAGTCTAGACAATTATTGCTTTAATGAAACCTTGAATATTTCAACAGAATCAAAGAGATTAAAAAAATAGAGCGGTTGGCAATTTTAATACATTGATTTACAGCGACAATAAATGGATTTGAAGAGTCACGTCAATATCGAGCGACGCACTGTCATACATTCTAAGACAATTGGTCTCGCTTTTGACGCAAAAAATTTGAGGTCTTGTCCGGTCTACTTCATAATATCTAAGTTAAAGGAATTTTTGGAGAAATATAATGGAATAATTGCTAGTATTTTCCACAAAGTTCGTTGACAGTGTACCTGTATGACGCATTTGGGGGGCTAGACGATGCGTCATTAGTTCGAGATCCAAATTCAACAAGTGTGGTTACTTTGAAGTGAACATAATTGTTAGAGCTGGGAGTATTACCGTTGAAACGCCCGTTCGTGCCAAACTCACCCACTCAACAACATTAAGATTAGAATATCAACAATGTTCTTCATAAGTCTCCCAAATGACATTTATAACTGAAAATTTATTACATACTCGTATTCGCAATGACTTTGGCCGGCATAGTGATGTTTTATTGTGGCTCGACTTATGAGAGCACCCCGCCTAATGTTTAGCTGGCGTGTGGTCCATGATTAAAGGTGACTGCTACTACAGTTAAATACATATGAATAGCAGTCACATCTATTATGCCAGCCCAGTTGGAACCGGCAACTTACAAGCAGATTCCGAAACGCAATCAAGCGACTGACGGTCTGTATATTTGTAAGTGCCTCTTTTTTATTATTAACAAACACTTTTCATATTCAATCAAATTGTCACGCATTTTTTCCACAGAGGTAGGCAGAGACAATGGAGCGCCACTTGCCACGATCCTGACACAACTCCCTCGCTTCCTTCACATTTACAATTCTCTTCATACAAGCTATATGGTTATGGGCATACCTTTTTTTGTACATTCCTATACTAAGCTACTAAACGTGCTTGTATCATCAAAAGTACATTATCAAGAATACATTACTACCGACTAGTAAGGAACCGGGGGCTCTTGGTTTGCGAGCCCATTCCATATATCCACTATACTACAGTCGTCCTATTTTTTTAAAAACATTTCTATACTAAGCTACTAAAGTTTTTATGATCCTGTTTCTATGATACAAGCAGTATCATAGAAACAGTACAAACAAAGTACATATATCAATGATACATTGGTACCGGCAAGTGGTTTTGAACCTGTGGTCTCGGTTTACACTACCACTACACCACGGTCGCCTTAACCCAAAATAAAATCAAAACTTTAATTCAAGTACTACAATTTAATTCAGCAGTTTTGCACGTAACAATAATTTAACAATTTATAAAGTCGTTATAAGTGAACTAAGTCGGTTTATTCAGTCGTCGGACCTACCCTGCTTGCCAGGTGATTTTATTTTAAAATCTATAAAATTTCCTTGTCTTCTTCCAAAGAATAATGCTAAATTTAGCCTAAACTTCAAAACATTCTAGTTCAGCTTTATTTAATCAACACCAGAGGAAATTTTCCTAAACATCATTAATTTCATTCACGAGTTGCGATTGAGGTTTGTATTCACAAACATTATTTAAGTACATAGGTAGGTACTGTAACTTCACCTCTCCTTAAGGTGAACTAGATTTATATGATGTCTACTTTTTTTATCAACTCTACTTTCGACAGACTCTAGTTTCGAGTTTGTCCTAAACATACTGATACTGATCATGCGCATGATCGTGGTGAAAATCCATGAATTATCTGTCCACAAATCCGGAGTTTACGACGATTTGCTTCACATAGACGTCTCAAAACGGCCAAGTAGTATTCCTTATTAACCGTTTAACCATCTGGAACAGTTATTTAACTGTAGTGATAGTCGCCTTTATTCAGGGACCGCACTCCAGCCTAGCATGTCTTATAATGTCGATGTCAGATTCAATGCACCGCTGAGCTGTTTGAGTTATAGATGCAGAGGCACGCGAACTCTGGAGCCCCTGCAATTTCCCAGAGACAAAGCGGCTTTATGTGTCGTCCTTTATCACCTATACCGCGGAGAAGGAACCGAGGAGCTCTTCTCACCCACGCAGGTCGGGGGAAGCATCCGAATTCTGTTTACCGAATCGGCTGGGAAAACACATCCATTACTGCCCATGTGTTTTCTCTCCCTACTGTAACCTTGGATTCTTTAAGTGAAGAGTGAAAAGCACCTGTAGCCAGCATAGTAAATGAGGCAACTGTAAAATGAGACGGTCTTTTAGCCTCCCTTTTGGACCTTCCTTGCTTGATGTAACGTTTTAATTAAAATATATGATATTTGTAGTCTACAAAATATATTTGCAATAACTACGTCTAATTTACGCAACCTGTCTGCTAATATTTGTGTAATATTAAAGCTTAAGCTATACATTTGTCAACGCGATCATTTTGATTTACATTGAACAAGGACAGCCAATGGTTACGTCAATTTAGTAGTACCAATATAAATAATAAATACTTACATAAGGCAACCGTGGTGTAGTGGCAGTGCAATGGTTACACAAACTGAGAGCAACCTGCCTACCAAAGAGCACTTTTAGCCCCAACATAAAAACATTATTATACATCGATTTTTTTAAATACTAATTTATACTAAAGTGTAATTACATGTAAATTAAATTATCTGTATAATGAATTAATTTATTTTCTATTATGTATTGACATCTAAGTCATCTAACCTTGAATTTCCTGATGGTAAGCAAGGAAATAGAAGGTCCAATAGCGCCGACTGAAACACCGACTCAGTTCACGTTGCCTCAGTCAAATGTCGGCCAAAGGTCGTCACGCATCGCTTTAAGGATCCAAGGTTATAAGACGGGGAGAACACATAGGCTGGTAACACATTCCACTTTCCACTTGTCCCCGCACCATCAATCAACGCCTTTTTGTCACGCCTTTTTTCCACAAAAATAGGCAAAAACAATGAAGCGCGACTTGCCACGTTCCTGACACAACTTCCTCGCTCCCCTCACATCCACAATTCTCTTCATACAAGCTCTAATGTTATGGGCACTAGGCCACACGACTTTGTTAAGGAATTCAAAGTTAATTTGATTTAAACTTTTATATTATAAAAGCTCACCTGAAACTAGGAAGCCATCTACTGATTGCAGGCTAAACTATTTATTGAAACTTCTGTCTCCATCTAGTGGCTACCGCACGCACTCTAAAGTTGCAAGTTCTATGAAATTGTGAAGGTACGTACTAAAATTCGAACGTACTAAAATTTGCAAACTAATAGTTCTCCTACTCCGTAACAGATGGCGCTACAAAAACTTTACAGAATTTTCAGTATTGTTATTGTACTGGATTCAAAAAGATGCCAGTTGCATCCACCGGTTATTCGTGACTTTCACCATGTCGCCAGTCCACCTAACGGGAGGCCGTCTTCCGGTTCGTGGTCTCCACTCAAGAACCTTTCTTTTCCATCGGTTGTTGGTTCTTCGAGCGATTATTAGTATACATTAACTGAAGAAAAAGTCGTGCATCCAAATAATTCAAATAGAATTTGGTCATGAAGTGACTTAGTTTTGTTTAGAGAACAACTTATAAGCTTGTAGGCATAGTGGATGAGACTGCTACTTACACTTATTTAACTGTAGTAGCAGTCATCTCTATTCATGGACCACACTCCAGCTTAACATCAGGCGGGGTGCCCAATAATATTTGTTAAAGCTTTATGAATATTATTTTCTTAGATTTTGCACGAACATTGATCCTATTGGTTGATGCTGTTATTGTTTCCAAAACTACCCCGTTTGATGTTTTAATTTTGTTTTTTTTTTCTGTTCCCGCTTTAGGTATTTCAATTTTTTGCAAAAATAACTGACGGTGTCATCTGGTTTGGCAGTTTGCTAGACTTGGGACTTGAGTTTATGTATTATGGGGTCCCATGTGTTAGATAATCGCCAACCACCTTCTCCATTGAAATTAGGATGTTTTTAATCTTAATAGCCTCGCGTACCATCCTGGGTATCAGTCGACTTTCTCGACTCGATCCTGGGTAACCTCGAAATAATAATAAAATTGTAAAATCGAAACCAAAATAAACGCTACAATAGTAACATAGTAACAAACGCTACATAGTAAGCCGCATAAATTTTGTTTAATTCATTTATGAATTTTACTTGAACCGTTAAGTACTTAGTAACTTCACGGTCTGTACACTTGTAAATAGCGGTACTACCCCGGACCGGCTGACTGGGCACCATTCTGACGACCAGATTTGGAGGAAATATCTGTTATTTTAACACATAAGTATTTGTAATATTCAACCTGGGGCCTTAAACTGGTGTGACAACCGATGCGCCACGCCTGTCGCATCGGTTGTTTTTTTTAAATTTGCTATTTGTTTTATTATAGCTTTTCACCTTGATTTTACCTACAATTATAATTAATATTTGCTTTGTGTGTTTTTAATTACCAAAAATCCAAAAAGGTATAATGTACATTTTCTTCGTTTTAAAAGTAGAGACCTACCTCAGTTTTTTGGTAAGACTTTTTTTCAATGAGAGTCAATTAAATATGAATGACCGAATAGCAGCACATACGAGTATTAAATATATTTATCAAAGAATAATTAAAATGTCTTTCAGTTATACCTAAAATATATAAATAACTGAAAGATTACATGATATAAAATCCATGATAAGTATTATAAAACAAAGTCCCACCACCGCGTCTGTCTGTCTGTTCGCGATAAACCCAAAAACTACTACGGATTTTCATGCAGTTTTTACTAATAGTGTAGTTTTATGATTGTTGAATATGCCGCAAAAAACCGCATGGACTTTTATTGAAGACAAAACAATGCATGGTGGGATATTCCTCTTTTACAGATCTACAAAAAAAGTCCGCTATGGTATATATCTCTATCTTTTAAGGCAAGATTACTATACCCATTTTATCTTCTAAAAAAATGTTTCCGTTCAATGCAGTATTTGGAAAGCTATTTAGACGGATACAGCATCAATCCTTATCAACTTAAGTAATTTAGTTTGCAGAGACTACTTGTTAAAATATAAATATATTTATCGAAAAAATTAAATATCTTAGTTATACCTATAATATGTATATAAGTTAAAGATTATATAATATAAAATTTATAAATATTAGAATATCAATAAACAAAATTAGTGTTTAAATGTTTTATTAAAAAATAATATTATAATAAAATGGAAGACAATAAATAAACAGTAACTTAACCTAAAATCTTATGTATAATATACCTTCTTTTGCTCGATATGAAGAACTGTGATATCTTTTACATGATAAAACAGGTACTTGGTAATAAATATTGCACTTGTCGTGACCATCGCAAATACTTTTTTTTATTTATAAAATAGTCCTATACATTTTTTTACTTCAAAACATAAATTATCTTAACGGTAGTATCACTTTGATCGATGGCAATTGAAGTATTCACTTGCCGAGGAGGATCTTGCGACCAGCTCCCATGTTAGAGCCTGCTTGGGTGGCGCCCTTGTTGGAACCAGCCTGAAGACCGACAATGGTCTGGCCAGCCTTCAAGGTCTCCTCGGAGAAGTCACGCCTGTTCTCATCAGAGGGTTTGGGGCCGAGGTAGGGGCCGTTCCATTCAGGGTGTCTGTATGTCTGTTGAGAAAAAGAATAATATAAAATTAACGTCTACGAAAGTACTCGTAGTTAAAATGTAATTTATCTTTAATAAGTATTGCGTAAATTTTAAAAAAAGGTATGTTGGCCTCAAAGCGCGTAACCTTGGATATTTATGAAAACTGAGGTAATGTTGTAAGAAGGTCGTAAATATTAAAGTTGGCAGAGTTCCAACACTTCGAATCCGAAACGAGTTGAAAAGTAAACAATCTGTAAACGCATGATTTCATCCGCGAACGATACCAACAGCTCCCATTCCAGTTCACGTTTATAAACTATAATTTGAAATGTTTACAATGTAATCAACGCCCACATTAACCGTCTCTAGCTTGGCTCGTGTGTCTTGTATTTAAATAATAAAGTACCTAATAACACAGATAAATTACAAATACATATATAAATATTTTATTGTTTGTAACCTACCTCCCTGCCGAGAGCGAACAGAGTGCACACTACTTGGGCGATGTCCTTCTTCTCCCAAAGGTCTACAGTTTGGAAAACATCGATGTCAGCAACACCATAAGCCTTCATGGCGGCTTGGAAGCTGTAATTTACATATATTTTAGTATTTTGTTAACTATAAAGCCAATAAAAATAATGTTAACTAATTATAATAAATAACTTTTATTATTATCTTTTATTGACTTCTGGAAATTTTAATCTCAATTAAAAAAGAAGAAATGCAGTGCATCTGATTTTTAATCATACGATTTCAATAAAATTGTCACGCCTTTTCACCATAGGGATAGGCAGAGACAATAGGGCGCCACTTGCCACGATCCTGACACAACTCTCTCTCTTCCACAATTCGTTTCATACAAGCTTTACTATTATAGGCACTAGGCCTCCCAGATTTCTTTTTATCTTTTTTCTTTCTAATCTGATTTAATTTAATTATTATAAAACTAGTATTAATAACTTTTTACTCACTTGGTGATGTTCTCCATCATTTTGAATTGTCCACCAGATGTGTTAATTTTGGGAATAGCACCAGGCTTGAGTTTGTTCATCAACTGGCAGAGGACAGTTCCGTCCTTGAGGACATCTTCAAAAGCTTCATTTGGGGGGAATTTGGCACCAAGGATGGCTTCAATCCATTCCTGAGCTTCCTTTTCTTGCTCAGGGCAACGCTTGGAGGCGAGCTATTAATGAAATATAACAAATTTTACATTTTCTATGTAAATCACTAAAAATGCACATTGATATTTATAAAGAGAAAATGCTTTTGACTGAGGACATATAATATTAGACGAACCTTGGCGCGGACTTGGCGTTCCAGAGACATTGTTGTGTGTGTGTGTGTGTGTGTTTGTGTTTGCTAGTCACGAACTTGTGCGTCGGATCGAGAGCACGGATAAACTGAACTCCTGAAAGCTTACCCCACGTATTTATAGAGACGCGGCGCAGGCGCAGGCTGCTTTCCTTCTGGAAAACTCTCGCGCTTCAGTATTAGCGCGATGATCAAACATGTACAAAATAAACTTGTGACTCAATAACTTTTAATCACTGAAAGTTGCTATGTGCAACAATCACTAAATAAATTTAATCATTTCCTTTATAGCACATTAAAATCACACAGCGAAATAACTCTACGTCAATGTCGATGTAAGCATGTTTAAGTACATTTTGTCGTCATATAAAGACTGTATTATTTATTTAGATATAGATACAATATACAAGTGCATATATAGTATAAATATTTGTCATTTTAGTGCATTATTTTGTCTAAAGTTACCGAAATGTGGATAATCTCGTCTAGACGACAAAAATAACACGTGGAAATTCCGCATAACTAATTTGTAAATTGCAATTTATACCAATTTAAAAGTTTTATTACGAATTTGTTAATTTAATAACAGAATATAAGTAAATTAAATAGTTTAGCGGAGCTACAATAGTTTTGGTTTTGCAAATTATCTGTAATAAATCTGTAATACTTGTTGGTAACAAATAAACTATAGTTTTTTTTATTCACACTTCTATACTTTTAAATCAATCAATAAATTAAATTATAATGCCTTTTTTCCATAGGCAGATTTGATGAAGCACGACTTTCTACATTCCTGACATGGTCTATCATCATCAGACTATTTATTTTTTATTATTATACTTTTTTTCATTTTCTACACCTTCCATCACCAATGACAAGAGGAGGTATTTGAGTTTAAGATGTCCATAAGTAGTATTTGTTGTGATTATGCATACCTACATGCGACATTACGTGGGCGAGGCGCACGCGGTGATTGGTATCGTGCGACACCCACAAAAATACGTCACAATTCACGGGTTATTCTCAATTATTATGAACAATCTGCAATAAATCAATTACTAAATATTTAAAATTATGAAATGAAACAGTTCCTTAGCATCCATGAATTCACCGTGCGTGAAGGCAGCGTTCCGAACTTGTAACCAAAATGTTGGTTTAAAAGCTTTTTCGACATGTCAACACTTACCTTCACTGCCCTCACTAAAAATATTCTTGTCGTATAATTTATATTATACGACAGGCGTTTAGCTTACCAGTTCGTTACGCCTAAAGTCCCGGGTTCGATTCCCAGTCGAAGCAAAGATTTGTTTCATAGATTTAATTTGTAATATTAATGTAATAACTAGAACAAATCGGAGACATCCTTAAGAAAGCTGGGTTGCCGAGTACTTATTATCGTAGAGCTTGAATGAAACGAATTTTGGATATGAGAGAAGCGTGGGGAGTTGTGTAGGATCGTAGCAAGTGGCGCTCCATTGTCTCTGCCTATCTCTGTGGGAAAAATGCGGGACAATTTCAAGGATTTATTACGTCATTATTAGATTATGAGATTGATATTTGCTCCGGGACTGGTTGTCAAAGAGTGATAGAGGTATACTTGAAGTATTTGTAGTAGTTGCAGACGTCCTAATTTATGGACTTAACTCCAGCTTGATATCAAGCTTGATATCAAATTTCGATTCACAATATAAAAAAAAACAGAATGTCGTAGCCCATATATTAATCGAATCCTATATTACTCTATGTTCTATGTTTATGTCATCAATATATAATGAATTAAACAAATTTTATACGACTTACTATCGCGTTTAATTCATTAATCAATGTTCGCGCAAAATCTAAGAAAATCATAAATGTATATTTATAAAAGTTCCTATGTTTTATAAATGTTTAGAAAGTTCCAAGGAGCACTTTATTTTTGTTCCTACATCGTCTTTTCACACCCGTAATACCGGCACAGGTCAGGGAAAGCATCCGCATCCTGGCGACTAAATCGGCAGTCGAAGTATAAAGTTTGGTACGTCCTTTCTTTGTAGAACAATCGACAAGTGGAATGCTTTACCAGCCCATGTATTCTCTCCATCCTATAACCTTGGATCTTTCAAGAGATGTGTGGCATAGTGACGGCGATTGAGGCACCTGTAAATTGAATCGGTTTTTTCAGTCGTCGTCACTTTTGGACCTCCTGTTGTTTATCATCACAATAAAAAACAATTGGTTTACAATTACAATACGTATAGGAATAACGCTATTAGCTAAGATATTCTATGAACTTGCTGATTTGTCATTGTCGCCGCAACCTACGCGATACTCGTTACTCACTACGATGGACAGCAGTAGGTATAAAAAAAGAAGAAATTATAATATATTGTCATTTCGAAAACCTTACATTTCAACTCGATGAATAGAACACTAAAAATAATACATTCTTTCAGAACAAATTAATTTATCTAAACGGACATTTTTATTATGGCTTGTTTTATATTATTTTTTATTATTGTGACTCGACATATGACAGCACCCCGCTTGATGTTAAGCTGGAGTGTGGTCCATAAATGGATGTCACTTCTAATATAATTCAATAACTGTAAGTAGCAATCACTATGCCGGACTAGTTAAAACCGGCAACTTTCAAGCAGATCCTGAAACGCGACTAATTCAGTTAATGGTCTTTATACTTGTAAGTGGTAGTAGATACTACCCCGGATCGGCAGACCATGTCAGATGTCGCGTTTTTTTTTAATCATAAATTTTTGTATTTTTTTATTTATTTATTTTTATTTTTATTTGATTTTAGCGGTTGTAGCAGTCGCCCCCGCTCATGAAGAGCACACCAGCCTAATGTCATAAATGTGACTTAAAATCTTGTCAATATCGTGTGGGCCGGTTTCTACCAGGCCGGCATAGTGTATGTGACTGCTACTTTTAGTTAATTGACTGTAGTAAGTCCTCCATTTGCGGACCGCACTCCAGCTTAACATCAGGCGGGGTGCTGATATGTCTAATCACATTAAAAATGTATATGGGTAATATTATACGAGTATTGTATAGAAAAACAAATTATAAAGCAGCGGTGACTGGAAGAATAAAAAAAGCTATAACCATAGGACTTGTATGAAAAAAAATTGTTGTTTAAGGGTAGAAAACAGTTCTCTTTTGTCTTTGTCTTTCCTTGTGGGATTTATAATGCTTTATATGTATTTATATTATGTATGTTTGTTTACGTATATGTAATTTATATAATATATATATATATTTACTTTTTATATTTAAAACTAAATATTTTTATTCCCTTCCTGCACTGAAGAAATCACCAGATGCATCTCCCAAAGGTTAACTGGTAGAAATTGCCTTAAGGCATTAAGTTCGCCTCTTGTAAACTTTTCTAGTTATTTATATGCAATAAAGAATTCTATTATTATTATTAATTTCCGTACAAAATTATGAAGTAATCTTTATTAATAGAGAATTGTAAGTATGCAACTATTTAATACATTCCGATGCTATATTAAAATAACAAACGGATTTGTTTGAGAATTCCCAGCGTGCTGCCAAATATACGTGTGCATACGTGCTGCAGAATCAAATGGCATTTATAAATATTATTTTAAGCAAGATTTAATTTCAGATAGCTAGCTTGCCTAGTGCCCGTAACTGTAGAGCTTGTATGAAGAGAATTTTGGATGTAAGGGTAGCGAGGGAGTTGTTTCAGATTCGTGGCAAGTGGCTCCATTATCTCTGCCTATACCTATGGGAGAAGGGCGAGACAGTTGAAGGCTTAATGTTAAGCTGGAGTGTGGTCCATGAACGGATGTCACTGCTACTACAATTCAATAACTGTGAATAGCTATCACATCTACTATGCCGGCCTAGTTGACACCGGTAACTTACAAGCTGATCCCGAAACGTGACCAAATCACTTTACGGTCTGTATACTTGTAAATGGTGGTACTACCTCGGATCGTCAGACGGAGTACCACCGCCTACCACTCTTTGATAACTGAAAAGCTAGATATCTGTGTTTAGTTTTTTTTGTGGCTCGATATATGACAGCACTCCGACTGATGTTAAGCTAAAGTGCGGTCCATGAATGGAGACAACTGTTCATTATCATCATCAGCCAGAAGACATCCACTGTTGAATATAGGCCTTCCCATAAAACGCCATTCCGAACGACAAAAGGCCAGTTGCATCCACTGTTTATTCGTGACCTTTATTAACTATGTCGTCAGTCCACCTAGTGATAGGCCTACCTACGCTTCGTCTTTCCGGTTCGTGGTCTTTATTCAAGAACCTTTCTTCCCCATTGGTTGTCGGTTCTTTGAGCGATGTTGCCAGCCCATTGCCACTTCAGCTTACAAATCCTACGAGCTATGTCAGTAACTCTGGTTTTTCGGCGAATATTCTCCATTCTCTATTGCCCGCTGAGAGACCCTGTGATTTTCCAACAAACCAGCAGTAAAGGACCACCAAGGCAAGACAACTGCTACTAACATTTAAATAACTGTTAGTAGCAGTCGCATCCACTATGTCGGTCTAGTTGGAACCGGAAACTTACAAGCTGATCCCGAAACGCGACTAAGTCACTTTAACTCACTGCTTAACAAGAGCGCCGACGACTGAAAAAACCTTCCCGCACCGCTGTACTGCCTCAGGCCCCCCCCCGACCCCCCCCCCCAAGTTAAGCGCTAGTAATATAGTAGCTATACTTTTAAAATGCAATTAACACAATTTTAAATACAACCGATAATTCACTATTTGTTATCCTTATTAATGTAATATAATAATATAAACTTTATAGGGGAAAGTCGGGTAGCCCCGGCCGGCGGATAGCCCCGGCCACTGTGAGTACCAAGTCCCACGCACGCATAGATAAACTTTGCACACTTGCCAGCTATTCGCCGGCCGGGGCTACCCGACTTTCCCCTATACATTTTGACGACAGGCGTAGCGTATTGGTTAGCACACCACTTCGTTCGCGTATAGTCCCGGATTCGATTCTCGGTTGGAGCAAATACTTGTTTAATAGCTTTTATTTGTAATATTTAGATCAAATATTGCAATTATTTGTTAATAAAAAAGGCGGATTTTCGCTCGGGGTCTGGTTATCAGAGTGGTAGGCAGTGGTACCCAGTCTGCCGATCCAGGGTAGTAACACCACATACATGTAAACGACTTAGTCGCGTTTCGGTATCAACTTGTAAGATTTCAACTAGGCCGTCATAGTGGATGTGACTGCTGTTTACGGTTATTGAATTGTAATGGACCGCAGTAAAGCTTAACATCGGGTGCTGTCATATGTCGAGTCTCAATAATAATTTTAAAAAATATATTTTTCTTTTGTCTGTTTGTATCGTGACTAGACTCCTTAGGCTGGTTATTTTTGCGTATTTAAGTAGGTCCCATAGTTGACATAGTGAAAGTCACGATTAAAAGTCGTTCGAAATGGCGTTCTAAGGGGGAGGCCAAGTTCAGCAGTGGACGCGTTCTGATGAAGTAGGTCCCTGGACAGTTTACACATACAATTTGATCCTATGGGTGGAGCTACAATCAGCTTATTTACTTTTGAGCTGGACAAGGTATGTCGGGTCTGCTAGAATCATTACAAAATAAAAATACAACAATTATCTCAATATTTTTTATTTTTTAAATTTATTAAAACACCCCTGACATTTTCGTCAATTAAAATTGTTACCTACATTCGATATAATTTATTTACATAGACATAATATTAGTACATATTTACATTGGCCATTGAATATATATAAATGGAAACTTTTAATTAAACACGACTAGAATGTTGACTATAAAGAATGTTTGAGCATTTCCAACTATAAATTAAATTCAGCAGTATCTATATTATAAAATATTCGAACACTAATTTTATCACAATAAATGATACAGATAGAGATTATACAGATCTGGGGTGGGTATTTGGGGATCGGTTTGAATGTTGCCGTTTTTAACTAGGCCGGAATAGTGGATACTTCTACTACTGGTTATTAGTAGCAGTTGCTCTTATTCATGGAACGTACTCTGGCTTAACAGCAACCGTGGTACCATCATATCGACGATGAAGTATCAATACCTATGAATAAACAACATTTTTAACGATTTTACAATTCGATGTCTAGATTTAAGGTTTTTTTTTAAATAAATTGTTTTTTGTTAATTATTTGTTAATTAATTTTGTTTTTTAGGAAATATTGGTACTTCATCGTCTCTATTTGGAGCCACAATATAATAAACTAATACATTATTAAAACTAAATCGCATAATAAACTATGTACATCGAATCACATCTATTAGAAAAAATTCAGTCATCAAGGAATGTCCGATATAATAAATTAACATGATGTAACTTATATATTTAAATATTGTAATTATATTTATAATTAATATCTTTGTCTACGTATACATTGATAGGGCGTATACAACCTATTTATAATATACATATTTTATCACACATCGACATAGTCTGTAGGCATATGACTTATTACATTACAATAATTCATGAACAATTTTATTCTAACAATATTATTATCCATGCATAAACATTAATTGTAATTATTAATAAATATACAATATTAATTAGACATAATTCATTTCAAAATGTCACTCAAACACTTTAAATTTACCTAAATAAACAATTCCATATACTTTGTCACTTTTATTATCTCTTCACTTTTTTCATTATACACACATTTGTTTCAGTCAATTGAAAGTTTCCGCCTGATAAACGGAACATCACAACGAGGGTAAAATCACTGATCACGTTTTACAAATGTCTTCCCGATGTGACCGTTTACATCCATTAGAAAAGATGGTTATTACTTTTCGCTAGAGGTCCGAGGTGATCCGAGAGCAAGTAGTTGGGCGGCGCGACACCGAGCAGTGGGAAACCCGAGGGCTGACGCAGCAGACCGCAGCCGCCTGCCCACTTGCCCGCACCTCCGCCGTTGCTCACCGCCCCCGCGCCTCCGCTCAACTCGTCGCAAAGCTTGTTACCTGTAAACAATCACAAATATTACAGTAAACAAATTAAGATTGCCTAACACGCGTCGTAACGAGCCAACCTCATCCGAGCAAAAGCTCCAACATTAATTGAGAGTGATTTATGCTCGTTTGTATGGAGCTCGCACGGAAATGACACAAAATGAGACTGTAACGGCCTCGGCGCGGGCGAATGTGGAATAATCGCGGTAACGCAATTAAGCTCTAATCACCTAATCCTTGGTTACGCGGCACCGTTGTTTATTCACGCCTGAGTGACAATCGCGCTCCCAATTAGCGCAAATGAGCCGAACGGAAAATCTGGCGGGCGCTCGCTGCCGCCGAGTAATGTGATTAATGTGGCCACAAGTACGCCATTTGTGGCTTCTCCCGGCACTGTCCGACTACCTGCACCACGCTAACACGCCTTGGACGCGCGCCCTAATATTATCAAGATTCCTATTACCGTAAAACGTTCTATGAAACATTATTACAGTAACACTTTCACAGAAGTAATTACTTCTTTTTTTATTATTATTTCATATAGAAATATATGTGAAAAAATGTCAGTGCTTGAATAATTTATTTATAACGTAATTTTAACAAAGTGGGAACTTGACCTGAATTCTCTATAACATATATAAATAACTCTCGGTCACTTTACTTACTAAATATAAAATGCTAATTCGATGCGACGTATTTATTGGTCGAAATGCGAATGTAGCCTTGTTGAAAGCGCCCACGCAAGCCTGCACGCTGAAATAAAGCTCCGCTCGCCTATTGGACGAAGTGGGTGACTCACCAAGCTATAATTCCACGCGATCAATGTAATCTTTTGCTTTAGACTTCGTGAATGCGTAACATAACTAAAATTATACCACATGACATCATCTTCAGAAATAATCAGACAAAAATATCATTTTAAAAAGATACATTTTCAATTTGTTTCATTGTGGACTTTTTACAGTAATTAATTATCTTTGATGTTAAAGCAATAAACATACTCGTTAAAATGTAAAGTAGATTACAGCGTAATTCTAGTGTCGCTACACTTCAGACTAGCTGTGTACCTGCGACTTTGTACGCAAAAAATACAAATCAAAAAGACAATAATAAATAAAATATTGTTTTAGTGGTCTGTATCGTGTACCTAACAGGTATATACTTAGGTATATGAAAAAAATCACGTTTTTTCCTTCCTTATACTTTATTATATGTGAGTACTTACATCTATATGTAAGGCTTAGTTTTAGTAAAGTATTCCAAAATATCAATCTATCAAATTGCCACGATCCTCACACAACTTCCTCATTTCCTTCACATTCACAATTCTCTTCATACAAGCTCTATGGTTATGTGCACTAGGCAACCTAGCTTTCTTGAGGATGTCTCCGATTTGGTCGGCAAACACACTCCTAGGCCTGTCTCGTTTAACGCATTCATTCACATGAGATATACGCGGGAATATTTAAAATATTTTACGAAAATTTTGTTTGTATCCTCTTCGCTTCTCATCATTTCAAAGTATCAGCAAAGTGTATGCCGTAACATCTATTTTGGTTGTTGGGAATAAAGATCTAAAATAAATGTTTCTTAATTTATTTTTATATAGAGTTAGTCAGTTGGTTAGTCAGCGTGACAATTAGAGACACGGTGACGATGTTAATATTTTGACAACATTCGTATTTTTATTGCCAAAAATTACTTTGCCAATTCGGCATTACATTTTGGAAAATAACCCAGTCAACGAAAACAATAAAGTATACCTAAGTAAGTTTGTAATTTTCTCAAATTAGTCCGTGCGACTTAAGTTTACAAAACAAACGGTTTATTACTTTTTCTCTTTTATGATTAATGTTGTACCTTTTAACAGAAAAAAAAAACTCAAAATACACCGTTTATAATTTTGAGACAAAACCACTTTAACATTAATTACTCTTTAACTAAATTCTCAGTAGGTAAATAAATTATATTTTTAGCAAATAATATTATAATACTAACGCAAAAATTTATACATTATGCCTTTAAAATATCTTCCATACATTTGCAATTTTGTACTTTAACACTATACAGCAAAGTTCATTTTCGCTTGTGCAACCAGTAATGTCAAATTTAATTGCTGTCATTTCTTGCTTATAATTCATTAGAAGACAGTCGTCTCTCATAAGTGTCAAATCAAAGGATTCGTTGACAAAATGGGTAAATAACATTTACAGTTGACTGTACATTTTTGTATGATTCCCACTCCTACATTGCTACTTAATCGTAAAATTAGAGATGCGGTGGGAATACTTTATCGCGCTCTTACACAAATTTATTGCCGCTCTGTGTGATTTTATTGTAACTATAATTCACTTATTTTACCAATATAGGACGTTTACATACTAGGATAAACTTGTGGAAAATCCTGAAATTATTTTATTTATTTATAAATATAAAATCATTAAATTAACAATTTATTAACCGGGTTCTATACAAATATTTTCAAATGTAGTCATAAAATGTAATTATATTTTATTTTTAAATAAAAAGTAATAGCATTAAAATGTCCAAAATTAAAAAAATGTACGTACTTAGAATTTTCTTAGATTGTTCGCATTGAATAATGAATTAAACACATTTAATGCGGCCTACTATCGCGTTTATTAATACGCTTATTTGTCTTTTCGTGACCACGAGCGATGCTGCAAAGCTCTCGAAAAGTAGGAAACTTAAAAAAATGTAAAATCATTAACGAATAATAAATGCGATAGTAAGCTGCAAAAAAAATTTAATTTATTAAAAATATATTTGACTTAATGACTAACTTTCTTAAATTAATAATTCAAAAGCATAAAATTATTCAATTGATTTGGAATTTTATAGAAAAATCCACATCCTTACCTGATGTTAATGGTTTGAGGTCCGGTGGTGAGAGATGAGGTAACGCATGATGTGCTGGTTGTGGTGCTGTACTTGATGGTTGCGTTGGTTGAGGTGATGATGAAGGAGATGACTGCTTCTCCCTCTTGCCTTCCGATTTGATAGGAGGTTCTCCAGCCTTTTGCTGAGCTAACCGTTCTTGCTTACGAAACTTAGCACGACGATTTTGAAACCAAACCTGAAACAATAAGTAAATTTATTAATTAGGTTTCCACAAATAAACTTGGATGCTTTATTATAAGTAAAAGTTTTCGGTAAAAAGTTATACAAGCGAAAGTTTCACAAACAAAATACAAAAACGTTAATGAAAAGTTCGTCAACAAAAACTGGTAAACAAAGTTAGCATTTGACCCGACTAATAGGAACGCATCCCGTGCATCGAGCGCCAAATTTTAATGCAAACCGTTTTATATTCGTACGAATGCGCGCAAATCCGAATTGATCATAATTCGATTTGCTGCGAGAGATAATTGCAACTGCTATGAGCGCTGATTGGCTCCAGTTAAAAACTGGAAACGTTGTTCGTTTACTAAAACGGGCGAGCGATGGAATGGAGCGCGGCACAATCATATACGCTCTGTATTTGTTCGCCGCTGTTGCGCTGATGATGTTTGCTTTCCTTTATACTTCATTTTCTTCATAAGAGACAAATTTTGCACAAACGTAGCAGTGTTCATTAACTCTCATAACCCAATCAGTATCAAGTTCAATCGGTCGCATTCGAAATATATTTTCATTGATTTTGCATTCATTTTACGTTTAGCTAATAATCATAAACTAGGATCCATAAACTTTAGCTTACTTAAATACTAGTATTTTTGTAGCAGAAATTAGCAGTGTTAGTATTTTTATAGGCTGTTGGAAAATTACGGAATATGCTTGTTTATTTAATTCCACAAATAGAGAGTAATAATTTTAACCGCCCGCCAACGTTAGTAAATTTGCCTTGGCATTGAACTCAACTAATTCAATGTCGTTGTAGATTATATTTTAAAACAAAATTATTAAAAAATAAAACATTTTTTGGATTCATGGATTCTCCAGGTCCATCGCGTGACAGGCGGGAGAGTGAAGGCAGCGTTCCGGACTTGTGATCTAAGTTCTAAATGTAGGTTTAAAATGTCAATACTCATTTTCACTGCCCTCACTTAATTACGATTACTTTAGTAGTATTCTACATACGTATAATCTTTAGATATACTATATTATGTATACTTTGCATACCTATCGATGAAATAACTAAACCTAGTAATAAAAAAAATGCTATAAGAATTAAATGAATAAATACGGAATAACTTAAGAAAACAGCTAAGCAAATAAGAGCGGGTCAGAGCCTAAATATTGACAAGCCTCTTAAAAACAAGGATTTATAAAATTCAAAATTGGAATAAATAATCTCATTTAATCGCTTATATATTATTTAATAGCTGTTTCGTCACACTCTTGAATCTCCAGCTCTATAAACCTATGTCTCAAATTTAATGATAGATTATTCGAGATGTGCTAATTTGTTGACAGGTAACAACCGTCATCTGTCTTATAAATGTCCGTAATCATAATTCATATGCTATTAAAAGCGTACTTCGTTGTTTTATATGTTCTATTATAAATGTACACACATAATGAAGGTCTTCTTGATTTATAGACTGAAGAAACTACATTTGAACAAATCTGTAATGATTTTCCGGACGTCTAAGATAAAATCAGAGACTTAAAGTAGAACAGTCCAAGGTACGTGCTTCGGTTAAGCAATGGTCTTGGCTGGTGGACCTCCCTTCCCCGGTCTCCTCAAACACCCTCTAACGAACACACTGACTCCGCCTGATTGGAGCCAAAACGAGGAGTCGTTTATTTAAACGCGATAGCCTCCAGTCCTCACGTCGTGTTCCGCATTATTTCCGAATTGGAAAAATCAAAGCTCACAACCCGAGCGCAACGGAACCCTACAATTCGCAAACAAACAAATAATACTAGAACGACGCGCCAATACAAATGAGCATCGATACTTCTCCACCACGAAAAAAGTCCACCGATCGCGACCAACCGAGCGTGCGCTGCGGCAAATAACCCTCCGACGATGTGTTTGTTGGAATTTTGTTGTCATGTTTATCGTGTTCGACGCGTGCCTCTTATGTAAACATTTTTACTGAATTTTCGGTTGAAGGTTTCGCGATTTGTTCACTCGGTACATAAATAAATCGACTATCTCGAACCGAAACTTCAAATATAATTTTACGAAATAAACCACGATCGAAACAAAAAGATCAATGCACGTAGATAAATATGAGGCATGTTTAACTACGAATGGCAATAATAAATAATGGTTGGGTAATTTAGGATGGGGTCGAAACAATTGTGAACGATCGAAATGCACTTTGTAAATGAACGGGCGGGTGTAGTCAGGCCACTGATACTAAATGTAATTAAACAGTCCCCGCATCAAAACCTCCTAGATGACATCTCACTACGAAAATCCATTACAGATTGGGTAATTAAGATAATATGCTCCAAAAATTATTTCTGCTTAGGGATCATGAAGCATTTAAAATGATTTTAATTGAATTAATGTTTGGGATGTTTATTTCTCCATTAATCTATAGAAGTGAATACTGGGTATTTTAGAAGAATCAAGAAAGTGCATTTCTAATGTTTTAAAAATGCAGTCATTAAGGAATGCATGTGAGGTAACGATTGCTAATAGAGTGTAAAATAAATTAATACTAAGCGTTATAAATTTGATTTAAAAGAAGATGTAGTGAGAAATATTGAGAAAGGCAAGTTGCAACGGTTTGGGCACATTAAAAGAGTGGATAAAAGGAGATTGGATTAATGAACAATTGAGGGTTATAGGTTATTCTTGGATCGAATCGGAGACATTTTTAATAACCCTTGCATTATTAAGAATGTCCGCAGTGCCCATGACCATAGAGTGTGTATAAAGAGAAATGTGGATGTGAAGGAAGCGAGTTTTTTTTTCATTTTATTATGGCTCGACATTTAACAACAACCCCGCTTGGTATTAAGCCGGAGTGTGGTCCATAAATAGAGGCGACTCCTAGTACAGTTAGATAATTGCAGTAGCAGTCGCATCCACTATGCCGGCCTAGTTGGAACCGGCGGCTTTCAATTACCGAGCGACAATAAAGAGGGGGTCAGAGCGTTGCTTGTAGGTTTCACCGGGTTCGATTCCCCGTTGCAGCTGCCCGATGTGCACGCGTGAATTTCCCAACCAATTTTCATTACTAATTTATCAATACAAGCATTGGAATAATACAAAAAATATACAAAAAAACAGATCTTTCGTTGTGTTACAATTACCGTTTGGTTCATTTAGAACGCAGTACGGATCATTAGATAATAGCATTAGGCTTGTTGCCGCGACCTGTTAATTACCCCACGCCTAAACCTGACACCATTGTTCCGCAATCATGTGTACACGTCAATTAGACGCACGCAAATCAGACAATCCGCCAATGTGGAACATACTTTGGCAAGTAAGGAACTTTTCGATTCATTAAGTGGTTAAAACAGTATATTTTCGGAATAAATTTAATGTAACTATTTGTTTTCAGATTTATATATTATACAGATTGTGGCCACTGTGGTGTGGTGAAAGCGCAATGGGCACGCAAACCGAGAGATCCCGGTTCAAAACCACTTGCCGGTACCAATGTATCTTTTATATATGGCCTAATTTTTTTGATACAAGTACTTTTCGTAGATTAGTATAGAAATATAAAAAAATATATAAAAGGCTTTTTTTACCAACCAAACATTCAGTATTGTTGTGAACGTTGAGATAATGCAATAAAGGGAAAATTTACATAACGAAATTTAACAAAATTATGCGGCTTACTATTGCGTTTATTTTTTATTTATTCCGATGGTTCGACAGCTTTACAGCCATCGTGGTCACGGTCACCGTGGTCTAATTTATTGATCAATGTTCGCGCAAAATCTAAGAAATAAATTATATTTAATAACTGTCTTTAAAACGATTGATATACATTTTTTTCCATAAGTGTAATATAGATAAACAAGACTGGCAAGCCTAACAACACTAACACACTATCGAAACTATTTTATAATAAATAAATTACTAGTCTATTCAGAATTTTAAATGTTTTTTTACACTATACAATACTTCTTTTATCCTTTTATCAAATAAAACTCAGCAAATACGTCAAACGTCACAACAAAATGTACCCTACGTACAAACGAGTACATATAAGAAACTGTTATAAGCTGGCTTCAAACAGCGACTCCCTCCGTAAACAAAGCTGGCTGAGTATTAAAATAAACAACAATGACATGTGGTAAGTTGTAGCGACACAAAACCAAACATTCTAACTCTATTTAACAAATAGAATGGCTGGAATCAGCTCCAGACAGGATTTCTAGCAGGACAAGTTTCCATGCTAACTTTTGCTTGTTTAAGTAAACGACGAATTCGAACGGTAACTAACTAGAGTTTTGTCTTAAATGTGAATGACCAGATATTTAATTTGTTTTTGAGGATTTTTAAATCATTCAACGTATTTTCTTCTTTGGAATTTTAGTATGCTGCTGAAATGCTATCCATAAATGGAGATAACTACTGTTATTACCGTCATTGAAGCACCTTTGGTCGGCATAGTGACAGCGACTGAGAGAACCGTAATAAACTGAATCGCTTTTATCAGCCGTCAGCACTTTGGACTTCCTCTGGCATACCAACAGGCAAGTCGAGTCTCGAAAAAAATTCACCACAATGACATTTGTGTGATTGAGAAAACGTGTGACTGTCGTAAGCAGTTGCAGATCTCGTCCACGGTCATCTTGTGAGCACGGCCTTTGCAACTCTGAATGAAACGTCTACGTCTAGGTTAAAAAAATAATGTTTAATTACGCATTTAGACACATAATCTTTTCTAATTAATCCGACCGTGGTCTAGTAAAAAAAATGGTCTAACGAACAAAAAGCTCCTGGTTAAAAAGAACGTGTCGGTACTAATGTATCTTTGATATATTATGTACTTTGGTCGTTTTGTTTCATTGATACAAGCACGTTTAGTAGCTTAGTATATATTTTTTTAAAGTAGGAGTGGATAATGTAGTAATTAATTGTACGCATATTTAAATACAAATTGTGTAAATATGTAAATAAAAAATATACAAAGATAACATAAAATCAATATCAGTACCTCAAAGAATAACCTTAAAAATGAATCCAAAAAGTTAATGACAAATAAATAGCTGTATCATTTCCTAACAATCATTCTTCATTGGAGTGCTATAGAATAAGCCGTCATGTGTTACGACAATTATTTTGCACTTGTAGTTAAAAAATATGATCGCAATAGAGGGGGATGCACACCATTTTTCACATAATAATTGCCTTGTTCATTCGTGTGAAAAGTGTTAAACGACATAACATTTGTTCCTTATACTGATATTTTTTTATCATCTATTTATTGCTAATTTTAATATAGAAGGGATAAAGAAAGTCCTTATAATAATTCAAAGTTCGTCACTTCATTTTTGACCGACTTCAAAAAAGGAGAAGGTTTTTAAAATGAAAAAAACTTTAAAATTATAAAGTAATTATTTAATCGTTTATATTTAACTAAATGAAAATACGTATTACTTTGTGCGAAGAAAATTTATTTTTTGCTTTTTAGTTTACTATTTAAAGTCGGTTTTTTTTTTGTTAGAAATTATTTTATCATTTTGACGACAGGCGTGAACGAACGGTTTAGCGATTGGTTTGTCCCGCGTTCGATTCCCGGTCGGAGCAAATATTTGTTTCATAGCTAATTGTATTAAATATAGCAAATATTTGTTATTAAAAAAAAGAGATGGATAATTGCTCCGGGTCTGGTTATCAAAGAGTGGTAGGCAGTGGTACCCAGTCTGCCGATCCGGGGTAGTACAACCACTTACAAGTATACAGACCGTGAAGTGATTTGGTCGCGTTTCGGGATCAGCTTGTAAGTTGCCGGTTCCAACTAGGCCGGCATAGTGGATATGATTGCTACTCACAGTTATTGAATTGTAGTAGCAGTGGCATCCATTCATGGACCACACTCCAGCTTAACATCAAGTTAACCAGCTCGTCATATGTCAAGACACAAAAAAAAACAATGTGATTTTGAGCTCTTTTTTTTGAGACGATTTATCTACAACTATTTTTTTCTATTTTGGTTACTTTACTTTTACATTTGTTTGACAACGACACCCCGCCTGGTGTCTAGCTGGAGTGCGGTCCATGAATGGAAATGGTCCATTAATCACTCTTGTCTTAATACAAGCTATGGGTATTATGGATCAACTTAAGATACCCAAGGTAACCAAAAAGTTTTTATGTTGTTTTTTTTTATTCGTAGTCGCTCTTTGACCTTTGATCAGGCAAGTCGAAGTCAGTTAGAAAAGCTAAAAGACAATCAATTAACCAAATTGTCACGCCTTTTTCCCATTGGGATAGACAGAGACAATGGAGCGCCACTTGCCACGACCCTCAAGAAGTCCTCCAGAAGAAGTTGCCATCATCCTCAAAGAAAGCTGGGTTGCCTAGTGCTCATAACAACTCCTGAGACAACTCCCTCACATGTGGATATGAGGGAGTTGTGTCAGAATCGTCCCAGGTGGCGCTTCGTTGTCTCTGCCTATCCATGTGAGAAATAGGTGACAATTTGATTGATTTATTTATCATATAGATATAAGCTACATTTATAGAAATATAGTCTATAAAGACTACATATATGACGCGTGTATCAAATTGGTATATGGCAGTTTGCTTTGAAGCGAGGCGTATGAAAAACGTGAGGCCGCGCGGAATGATCTAATTGTATTCATTAGCCAGGGCAGGGCGAGGGCAAATATTGACACAAGTTAGCACACAGACCCCGACCCGAACCTCCACCCGTCGACATAACGCTTCTCTCTTAGCTCATAATTTGGACAATATTCTCCAGTCTGTCCTAGCTATAACTAAAACCTAACTGTGAAACATTATTTAGTTTGTGTCTACTAATATTAATCTTTTATTTAATTAAAGCATTTAAGGGTAGAGAAGTAGTCTCAAAAACCAAGAGACTCAGGTTCAAAATCACTTGCCGCTATCAATGTATGTTTGATACACATATACTCGTAAATACTTTGGTTGCCCAGTTTCTATGATAAAGCACTTTTAGTAACTTTGCATAGTGACGGCGACTGAGGCAACAGTAAAATGAAATGTTTTTGCAGTCATTGGCACTCTAAGACCTTCCCTTGGTTCATATCTGGCAAGTTGCGTCTTGATTAAAAAGTGATAAAAACGTTTAAAATAATGTAAATAATAAATAGCAAAATTTAAAAAAATAAAAGTTTTGAAAGTTGGACGGAAATACAAAGTAAAAATAAAACGCAGAAATAAAAATATATTTTATTATTTCTATAAATTTACCATTGGTTTTCTTTAGGCTCGAACGGAGCAAAGTAAATCAATCGTCGATAGGTCGAGAGCAAGCAAACATTGCGAGCCGCCAGAACACCCCCCTGTTTATACTTAACCGGATGAAAAGGCAACACCGACCGCCCAGGAATAATATTAGCTACCCTCGATAAGCTATTTAATTTCATCCCAAATTGTATTAAACTGAATTGAAGCTTATACCTTTAGGACAAAGTACAATTTAATTTGATTCGTTGAGTTTCGTTGTGTCGTTATTGGTGCAAGGAATGTTTTTTAGTAACTGGTAACATGTGTTAATATTTGCTGATAATCATGGATTAACACATCATAATAAAGCAATGAGCGTGGAGTTTATTTAGTCCGTATGTCGTCGTGCTATTTGATGTTGTTTAGTAGTGACAGGTGTGGCCGAAGTGTCATCTTGGCTGATGAACTATTACACAATTACATGCGATGTTTATATTTAAGATTTACTAACGCTTATTACAATGTATTTTATTATGTGGGATTAACTGGGAATTTTTAGCAGACAA
The DNA here is from genome assembly GCA_905220615.1 of Tinea trinotella. Classification (NCBI taxonomy): domain Eukaryota; kingdom Metazoa; phylum Arthropoda; class Insecta; order Lepidoptera; family Tineidae; genus Tinea; species Tinea trinotella. Next base: position 8,283,056 of record HG992310.1, read on the forward strand.
AAGAGATTTGCTCTGTGTTTTATTAGTGTTTTTAATACATGAAAATTTAAATTCTTTTTTTATTTTTGTTTTTAGTTATCAAAAAAAAATTTATTTTGTGGTTTTATATAATAGTAATTTGCAGATAAGATAAAAACTAATAATAACAACTAAAAGATACTTATTATTCGTTTCCACAATCACTAAACTGTGTTTGTAGATTGTATTAAATTATATGAAGCATATTTTATTTAATATAATCATCAAAATTATATTTTTCTTTGCTAATGTATTTGCTTACTGAATTTTGTCTTGTGTTTGTTTTATTGCTATGTAAGATCCGAAATATTCACAGGATTAAAAATGGAGTTTTAATAGAATGCTGAGCGAATTGAAACGTTTGGTTTCAATATTGTTATATTTTTTACTCTTAATTAGTTTTGTACTAACACTTTTTATTAATATGTAGATAACTGCAACTTTAATTTAGTTTGTTGGATACAACAATAAATGAGTAATAATCAAAAATAATGATTATCAAATATTTAAATCTCACTATTAAAACAAATATAAATTGTATAACGCATAATAATAATACGAACAGTAAATTATTTACCAGCCGTAAGTCAAAACCTTATAAAATGCCCCTCGTAAGCCAAGTTACCGACAACTATTAGCATAAAGTATGAAAGAGTATACGGTTTTTTATATAGAAATTGAATATTATATAGATAGTGAACAACGAATGGTTACTGTTACCGATGACGGATAGTTTATTAGAGGAATCGGGCATGGGACATTATGAAACAACGCTTAGTTAATATGAAAATAATATAGTAATAACAAAGCAATGATATTGAGTGACAGATGCACACCCAACATTCACGCCCGCCCCATTACCTCTCCACTATGAATAACACTTTAATGCAATCATTCAAAACAATTTCTCTTATATTTTATTACATTTACTCTTAGCTTAAATATATTAACATAAATCTTACGCTGTTTTTATTATTGGAATAGTTTAAAATAATAATATGATAAAAATCCCAGCCTAGATGTTTGTATCCTAGCTAATAAGCGTCTATGAGCAAATTTACCTAGCTTCTAAGCTCACCACAACCCACTTTCCACGATCCTGACATAACTCTTTCGTTCATTCACAACCATAATTCTCTTCATACGGATAGTTATTTATTTATTTATATGACTAAAAGCACTGTGGACCTCTGATTTTTTTAGGAATGTCCCCGATTCAATCAAGGAATAATCATTTGGGTTGCCCTGTTTTATCCTTCCACTCAACTCCAATTAACATTTTTTATTATTTTAAAGACCATTTGTCTTTTAATTTGGCCTTGACTGTAAACAAAGACAAGTTCAAGACCTCTTGAAACGACGAATAAAAAAAACGATGCAATTTACATCTGTCTTAGTTTCCGTCACTATGTCGTCTAAAGTATCATATATATAAATATAACAATTATAACATTAAAACAAACCTCAAATAAATGCAGAGGAATCAACTAATCTTCTGCCACTAAAAGCTTAATAATGTAACATATAGTAACCCCCACAGATACCCATCAATAGTAAATCAATTTAAATATTTAATTAAAATTGGACCTATTTATATTTGTATGTTTAACATTGACGCATCATCGTAGCTCCCCTTCCTCGAGCACAATGCCTGCAATCAATGCGATCTATATGCGCACGCGCCGCACACGGAAGACCATCGATAGCAATCGACAGATGCATCTGCTACGATCACCTAGTAATCATGATCAAGCGGATGCATTTACTAAAAGTAATTTGTCACTATCTGTTTTTAATTTTTATTTCTGTTGTGGCTACTCGTATCAGTAAGATTATTGCGAAGTTATTTAGTCTTTTGTACTATAAGATTTAATAATAAGCGAGTTATACTTCTCTATATCTCATGCCTCAATTTCTAGAAGCATAGACAGAGACAATGTATCGTAAAATTCCACGATCCTGACACAACTCTTTCGCATCCCTTGCATCCACAATTCTCTTCATACCTACAAGTAAATTATTCCAAATCCTAAGGGATAAGGGCACCTCAACCTCTGTTTTTTAGGAATGCCTTTAAATAAATCAAGGGACAAAACGTATTGTTCCTAATTTGGAATACTTTGGCCGGTATAGTGACGGCGACTAAGGCAACCGATGAACTGAAACGGTTGTTTTAGTCGTCGCCACTTTTGGGCTTCCCCTTGTTTACCAAGCCGAGGTCAGATATCCAGTCCCAATAAAAAAAACGATCTTCTGGACGGACAGTCCGTTTTATAATTTCAGTCACTTCTGATTATCTTTTTAATGTGCTCAAACCAATGCAACACCCTTCTCAATCCTTATCACATCTACTTCCAAACAACAATTCACTTGTAAAAAATATTTAACTTTAGTTTGGTTAACATTTTCAACATCTCAATCTCTAGAATTTCTTAGATTTTGCGCAAACGATGATTAATGAATTGAACAAATTTTATTTGGCTTACTATCGCGTTTATTTTGGTGTTGATTTTACAATTGCTGGCCGCAAAGCTGTCGAAACGTCGAAATAATAAAATAAAATAAAAAATGTATAATCAAAACCAAAATAAACGCGATAGTAAGCCGCATAAAATGTGTTTCATTCATCTCTATCTCTCTCAGCCATTATAGGGTCACATAAGCCTCCCCCAACGATCTCCAGCAGGCCAGGAAGCGGTCTTCATTCAACGGTTTCTAGTAAGTAGGTTGTCCTGAACGTGGTCTAGAAAACACATCTGTAAACACATCTGCCGATCCAGGTTAGTAGCACCACTTTGAAAAGTACAGACCGGTAATTGACTCAGTCGCGTTTCGGGACTAGTTTGGAAGTTGCTGGTTCCAACTAGGCTGGCATAGTGGATGCAACTATTACTTGCAGTTATTTGCTACCTTCAGTAGTTGCCTGAATTAAAGCTTAATATCAGGCAGTATGCAGTCATAAGTCGTCACAGTAAAAAAATAAAGTCAAAGAGCCCCATTTTATAAGCTGAGTAAGCAGTAAATGAGACAGTGGGTGATAAATGTGGTGCGCCGGGAGGAATAAAATAAACTATAGTTAATGCACGAACAATAGACGCACTTGTCCCTCTCGATTGGTAAATGGCTCGAAAACGTTATGGCACTTGTGATTACTTGAGCGAAATGTGGGGCGAACTATACTCGTAGGTACAACGAGTCCGTGTCACGTTATACGACATTCTACTTTCATAGTGATTAAGTTGATTGTTTTTTGTTTTGTACTGGATTAGCTGCTGGGTATATTTTATTATTTTATTTACATTTCTATAATAAGCTACTAAAGTGCTTGTATCATAGAAACAGGACAACCAAAGTACATATATCAAAGATAATTGGTACCGGTGGGTGGTCTCAAACTCATGCTCTCAGGTTGTGTAACCATTGCACTGCCACTACACCATGGTCGCCTAATCAATTACCACAAGTTTTGAATATAATATTTAAACAAATCGCTACGTTTTTATTTTCACAGTCACAGGAATAAACGATAGAAAGTGTAGTTCCACTAGAAAGGAATACTTTCTGTATTCATTTACATCTACAATTCTCTTTAGACTAGATCTACAGTTATGTCACCGTACTTTAATTGTAGATATTGGAGATATTTTTCTGATCACAAATGATATTCATGAGCTTTTCTAGCTATTACTGAGTTACTGAATCACATATAGAAGAAACACAAGAATCTATAACATTGACATTGCTTTATATGTATTAAATCTATACTAATATTATAAAGAGTAAAGATTTGTAAGTTTGTTTGTAATGAATAGGCTCAGAAATTACTGGGCCTATTTTGAAAATGTTTTCATCATTAGAAAGTTACATTCTTCGTAAGTAACATAGGCTAAATTGGATTTTCAAAAAGTTTAGAGTTTCGTACGAAATCTCGAATAATGTAACCCAAGGTGTAAAAAATACTCATAAAATTTCTTACATCGCGTACGCTGAGAAAACTATTAACGATATATAAAAAAGTGTTCTATATAATGATAGTACTCATGATTACTCACAAAAAAGTCTGCCATGGTATCAGCCTAAAATGCTTTGATAATTAAGGCTGATTATGTATGTGTATATACACTATATACAACAACATACGTTTAATAGTGGGTACAAAGATTATTTATACATTACATACATAAGAGAAAAACTGATTATTTAACCATTAGGCGTGCGATGTGTTTTGACCCGGGCAACACCGTGTTACGCAGCTAGTGTGTAATATAGTACGTGTGTAACTTATATATTATATCTAATTTAATACTCAAATTCACAACTTTTTATTTTTTCCTTCTTTTCCTATACTGTAAAATCACAGTATACATCTCTCAAAGGTAGAAAATGCCAGAAGGTCAAGTTTAAAGAGTGGTAGGCGGTCTGCCGATCCGGCACTAATGGTGGTACTACTTACAAGTATGTGATTGCTACTTACAGTTATTGAATTGTAGTAGCAGTGACATTATTTCATGGATCACACTCCAGCTTGACATCAAGCGGGGTGCTGTCGAGTCACATTAAAATAAAATAAAAAGTTTGCTTTTTGTAAAGTATGTATGGAGGTAAATATGTAATAAAGATTAAAATACGAAGAACTATTAACCACGTACAAAATTACACATTAAACTCTTAATTACAAATAATAGCAACAGATTTGATAAAGTGTTTCAATAATTCGATGTAATGATATCTCCGTAGAAACCCAATGTGGGCTCCCCCTCGGTTAGTCCGCGTGACTGGAACAAAGGTTCCGTTATGATATTCATATATTACTGGTGTTTGATAGTTTTTGACATTTCGCCTATGCACTGCTCACTATATGATTTCCCCTTCATAATAATGTTTTTCTTGGAAAACTAAGTTTAGAGATTTATTTTGTTATTAAAACCGCATTTAATAGTTATGAGAGAATTCTCTCTTATGTTAAGTTGGAGGGCGAGTTATGAATAGATAATAGATGCGACTGCTACTCCAGTTAAATAACTACAAGTAGCAGTTGCGTCCACTAGGCCATCAAGTGGAAACCAGCAATTTTCAATCCCGAAACACGATTAAGTCACTTCACGGTTTGTACATGTCAAAGTATCGGTTTTATTCAACTTTTTTTTTTTCATGTAAATTTTCAATAATAATTTATAAATTAAATATATATTCTAAACCTTCTAAGTCCTACCTTCACTTAATAACTTTCACCTTAGCATTTTAAACAGAACATTATCAAGGACTTCTGCAGTTTTACTATTTTAAATAATAAAAAAAGCTGGGGTGCCTAGTTCCCATAACTGTAGAGCTTGTATGAGAAGAATTGTGAATGTGAAGGAAGCAAGGGAGTTGTGTCAGGATCCACTCCGTTGTCTCTGCCTATCCCCGTGGAAAAGAGGCGTGACAATTTGATTGATTGATTGAAATAATAAAATAGTACCTAATGTAATAGTGACCCGAATGTATATTTTCTTTCATACAACTTGAAGAATAATAACAATATAAATAGTATAAACATACATACATACATACATACATATGTACATACATACATACATATGTATACTCGTAAATTCACACGATACTAAATATATCAAACTTTATTATGAAGGATCAAAAAATTCCCGCTTAATATTACTAAGCCCTGGGGAGCCACAAACAAGTGGCGCTCTAAATGAAAAATTATCGCTTGTAGAGCATCCCAACACTACACGGGGAGCACGGAGCACCCGACCTCAGGGACGCGGCGACACTACACGCTAATGTGAGAATCTGTGATAAATACATTTTCTCACGCCTGTACCAGTTAATAGCTTACTTTACATTGGTGACTTATTTTCTTTATTAAATGTTTAGTGAAGAAGCGCTTAGGGCTTTAAAATATGAAAACCTCCGATTCCAATTACAGTGAGGAAATTTAAATATTAAAAATGGAATGTTTATCGTGGAATATATTATATGATTCAATTTTTTTTTATTGTGACTCGATATTTGTCCTCGACCTGCTTGTAGGTAAGCATGATCGAAGTCCAAAAGTACCGACTACTGAAAAAACAGCCTCAGCCCACAGCTGCCTCAGCCGCTGTCACTATGCCGGCCAATGTTTTGATGTTAAATAAGTTTAACATTAAAAACATTGTGATCTTGATTTGACCGTTTGAAAGAAAAAAAAGGGTAATTACATTTTTTTACACTACATTTTACACTATTTGGCTATAGAATATTTTTGTATATTTCTTTCTATACTAAGCCACTAAATGTGCAAGTATCATAGAAACTGGGCGACCAATAATAACTTGATTGATTGTCTTATATGTCTTTTTTTCAGTTAACTCCATTCTATTAACTGAAAAATCAAGCCATTTTTCCAAGTTTAAATACGAGTTATTAATTCAGTATAAAAAGGATTTGACACAAATTGGTACGAGCATGTATATTGCATGTGTACAAAAATGTAAAGTCACGTTGATTTTTATTTACATATAGTTACTTAATGTAAAATTTACAACCCCGATGGCATTGCACCCCGCTGTCAACCCTCCTCACCCCCTTTCAGTCCCCTACAGTCGTCGACGCGCCGCTCAACCTCATGCGCCACTTTTTAATCACTTTAAGTGCCTCCTATTCTTAGAGTATAGTTACAACAGAGAGAGCACATATCTTCACATACATAAATTGTAAACAATCCGTGCGTTTTGAAACTGAAATGACAAGGTGTAATTTCGGTAGATATGAACCATCATATCCAGGTAGAGGTGGTGGTGGTTGCGGTGTCGATAGTGATAGTGGTGGTATTTATAAGCCTTAAGGAGCTACATTTCAAGTAAAGGTTAAGGCCAAGATGGTCGAGGTAAAGATCAAGGTTAATGTCCTTAATTATTCATCCTTTCATTCATATTTTCTATACTAAATAGTTTTAATTTGTTTAATGCCGGCTCATTTTTTCAGTATGGCTTGATTTATGACAGCTCCTCACGTATTGGTAAGAAGCTTAACAATAGGTGAGAAGCTTAACAATGAAGTCGCACATCGCTTGTATCAAGAATCTGACGCATCCATTATGCCGACCTAGTTGGAACCGGCAACTTGCAAAACTGATCCCGACACGACAATAGCGATTATTCATTTAAATTTTAAAGTGCTAATGCATCCTCTATTTTTTATTACTCTAAGTTCCTGCTATTTTCCGCGACTTCCTCAGCATTCAAATAATACGTCGCTAAAACGACAATGATATTTTTATAATTTATTGCCTTTTATTTCTAACAACGTTTCAAGGAATCACGAAATTATATTCAGTTTCAAAACGCACGTAAATCATCTTGTTGAAATAGAATGCGCGCGAGATTTTGTGCATGCAAAATAAAATTATGAATATTTGAAATGTTAACTTTTGTACACTGAATAATTTGAAAGGTTTTAAGTTTACAATTTTACCGAATAATCCCTTTATCTAAAAAAGGTGGGAATTATTTATTATAAATAAGGTGGAATTATTTATAATGGAGTTGTGTCAGGATCGTGGCAAGTGGCGCTCATTGTCTCTGCCTATCCCCATGGGCAAAAGGCGTGACAATTCAATTGATTGATTTATTATTTTACATTTCCTTACTTAATATAAATACTAAAACTAAAAACTAGCAGGGATAGCCAGACACAATTAGGCGCCACTTACCATGATCCTGACACAACTCCCTCGCTTCCTTCACATTCACAATTCTCTCCATACAAGCTCTATGGTTATAAAATAATAAATAAAATTAATAAATAATAAAGAAACTATAAAATATCATTTACTATACTGTATTTATAATTTATAACATCTATTAAAAACAATAGTTTGTTTTGAGAGACTCCGTGACCACGATGGCTGCAAAGCTCTGGAAACGTCGGAATAATAAAAAATTGTAAAATCAAAACCAAAATAAACGCGATAGTAAGCCGCATAAAATTTGTTTAATTCATTAATCAATGTTCGCGCAAAATCTAAGTAAATACTACAATAGTTTGTTTTCTATTGTTTTTAATAAAGTACTTACGAGTATATATATATAGTACACTATACAAGTACAACATAATCAATTTGGCACGTCGAATTATAGTATTATCGCGTAGATCTGTAGTGAGTGGATCTGTTATGTCCCGTGGGAGAGTTGGGACACGGTAAGCGAACTAATCGTACGAAAATGCTTCCCACGAAACTAAGAGTTTTCATATCATATTGCAAAACAAAAATAATAATTTATTTCTAAAATAGCCAACAAACGTTCTTGTATCATAGAAACTGGGCGACCAAAGTAAACACATATTGGTACCGGCAAGTGGTTTTGAACTGGGGGTTTTTGGTTAGCGTAACCAAAATATTACCACTAGACATGATGTGATATTGAAATCTTAATACACGAACCGAAAACATTAATATTATTCTAAATAAACATGCATTTGTAAAGTCTGCAGTTAACATTATAACTTCTAATTGTAAAAAAAGGTTTTTCAAATATACTTTAAAACTACTAAACTGATCGGGGGCTCAAACAAACAAAGCTTTTTCATACATAAACTTACGCTTCTTTGTCAGGTTTTTTATGTTACAAAATGGCGAAAACAATTTTATGTATTTATCCATTTAATAGATTTACAACATAATTACATCTGTCTATAATAAAACAAACAATTCACATATCATGATCGGAATACATTAAACAATAACTTGTTACATCGTCTACTAACAAAACAATGGTGGCCATAAGTGCACCTAATTCTTTATATTGGGGGTTAATGCTAGGACGCGTGCCAGGTCACGTGACGGACGCGTGGCCCACCTGCGCTCACTCGCAATCACATACTAGATGATCTCTTCCATGATTTTTGTACAGATAATATGTACACACTTGACAGGCGTGTAATTATAATTATGAAAGCATTATCACATCTCATCTGTGTATGTTAATTAATTTTGTCACTTATTTGTTTATTATGTCCTTTATTGGATAAAATATACAAAAAAGGACTAAAATCTGTGAGACACTCTCTGTCAGTTAACTTTTGGGCTGTGCAAAGAGCAAAAGTATGTAGGTAGAGAAAAGTACATAGTATAAATAAATGCCGAACATGAAAGATATACGAATAATGGGTAAAGTTACTCGTATTGCAGGTAGGTATATAGTACTGGTACCTAAATAGTAAATACATTACTAAGGGAAGAGTTGCCACCCCTAGGTAGATACTATCTCTGATGGGACATCTTCTAGAATATTTTTTATTTACTGTTAAATTATTATATTTTTGTGTATATCCTAATATTTATTAATTTGTATTATACTCGTATTATAAATAAATATACGATTAATACACATTAAACAATAAAAATATAATTATATAAACTAAAAGATGTTTCCTGAGCAGATTTTTAAAGGAACCACGCGTCAAAGTCTTTTAGGATTCAAGTCTACTTATTTCAGAGTCTAGCATTTATTGATAGAGTAAATTATTTTTTAAGCAAAGTGTAAAACACACATCTGGCTGGCATAGTGACAGAAATGAGCCGTTTTCTTTAGTCATGTCGCTACCCTTGCTTACCAGGCAAGTTGCTTATCAGGCAGATGTTAAATCACAAGAAAAAATATTAATGATCTTATAATAATGAAATCCTAAAATCGATAAATCGTTATTTACTCGTAGAATGTCCCATAGGATCGTGCATCTACAAGATACAACGCCAACAAACAGATTGACATTTTGCCTCTTGTAAGCTCCCTCGGCATTTCCTGCCATGTCAATCTTTATTGTCTCGCCTTAGACACTTTCAGAGATATGCACTCCAATACAAATTGATCAATTGACCACAATACTTCATCTAATAAATAAAGTTACTTGCACAAAGGTCCGTTAAAATTTTAAAATGGACTTATCGTTTTTTTTGTTAAAACTCTGTATTTAACTTGTTAAAATATATAAAAAATGTTTAATGTTAAAACATTGTAAAGTTAAAATGAATGTAAAGATATAACACGCGAATGATATCATCACAAGATGAGGAAGATGATGAGGTTGACACGTTTCACAGTTTTAAATCACTATACTTGATCAACTTTAAAATTAACAATCCCACAATAATTACACATTAACATTAGAGAAACACAATACAATACAATAAATACAATACACGCTTTTCAAGAATTTAAATTTAATTTTAATCAAATTGAATTTAATTGCGTGTCCTGTCACTTGCAGTTGCCTGCAAAGCTCAAAAAAGGGGTTATTGTATAAATATAACTAAACATAATTTCAAAAAACGAAAGGCAAACCAATTGTACTAAATCTCATTATGGCCCAATGACATGTTGTTAAATGAGCCAAAAAAAAGTTTTGTGCAATCGTTGTCTGATAGGATGTTCCATAAAACAGCGATAAATATCGATGAACAATTTCCAATGATTAATGTTATGAAACAATACGATTTCTAACTTGAATGGCTAGATCATACGCGACTAAAACAAAAAGTATAATAACCGTGGATTTATCGACGCCGAAGCTACAAACGGTGGCATTTTGATGGATTAAATTGCCCCATCTCTATGACAACACGGACCAGGAAAAAATATGCTTTGTATTAAAAAGCAGCTGGTCATTTTTCAAGTGATTCCTTTTATTCTGTAGAGGCGAGGCAGGTGGTCATCTTTTTGTTTCATTTGTGAAGTAGGCGAACGCGGTCGGCCTGTTGGGGAAATTGTGCGTTTGCACAACGCTTATGGCAGTCCGCTGTATGTTTTCAGCTAATGAATTTCATCTGAGTTTGCCTGTTGAATTAGGACACTGTTTGAATTGTTAATAATCGTGTTTTTGGGGTTTTTACATGAATATTCTCTTAAATAATATTCATTCTCTTTAGAATTTTAAAATACAGTACGCATATTTATATATATGTATTTATTTATTATTGTGGCCCGACATATGACAACAACCCGCCTGATGTTAAACTGGAGTGCGGTCGATGAATGGAGGCAACTGCTACCACAGTTAAACTGCAAGTTGCAGTCGCATCAGCTATGGCGGCCTAGTTTAAACCGGCAACTTACAAGCTAATACAACGCGACTAAGTCACTTTTTAGCCTGTATACTTGTAACTACTACCTCGCAACGGAATATTACCCATTACCCATTCCTAAAAAAGTTTGTAAAATACATGTAAAGTTTGTAAATAATGCTTCTATTTTATTTATTTTTTATTTATTTAAAAACTTAATGCGCAATAGTACAAAGGCGGACTTAATGCCAAAGGTATTCTCTACCAGTCAAACCAGTATTTTACCTACCTTGTACAAAAAAAGTGCTTTAAATTGTCCCTAAGGTAGGCTAGTAAAAATGCCTAGCGGCATTATATCCGCCTTTGTACCTAGTGCACAAAGATTTTAAATAAATAAATGTAATATAATATTTTCTTAGATTTTGTGCGAACATTGAATTATAAATTAAACAAATTTTATGCAGTTTACAATCGCGTTTATTTTGGTTTTGATTTTACAATTTTATAAACCAAAATAAACGCGATAGTAAGCCGCAATAAATTTGTTTAATTCAAATGTAATATATTTACTATAAACCCCATTCCAGTTTCACCTAATAAAAACAGATATATAAACAACAAGTAACATAAACAATACATTTGGTGCTGCAACCCATTTTAATACTTTTAATTGTGATATGTGAAGTGAATTCACATTTTCCGCGGGCGAGTTTTAATTATGAGAAGTCGCGCGCTCGTGAAATACGCGACCACCCGCTGTATTTATGGCGGCTCGGTACCCGCTACCATTCCAATACACTTTTTAACGTAATGACTGTTTGTTACGCCGCCGAGGGTATCTACAATGTAAACAACAGCACAATAGGGTAACAATTCATAATATTGTTTTAAATTTCAGACAAACCCACTTTAAGGCAATAGTAAATATTTTATATTTTTCTCTGCCTATCCATGGAAAAGAGGCGTGACAAATTGATTGATTGACTGATAAATATTTTATAAAACAATAAGCAATAAAATATACTTGTAATATTTATTAGTGGTGTAAAGTATATAATTTGTTTATATATATTTATTTTGGCAACGTGAGGGGTATAATATATAATATTATGTTTCCATATAGTATTGTTGTCCATAAGAGTGTTGGTATCGCCTCGGGCGTCGTCTTCCAGAATATAAGATTAGTGTCGCGAAGTCTCCGGGTCGCTTCTGCATTTTGTACGTGATCAGATAACTATAGGGGCGCCGTGGCTTCGCTCTCCAACTCTGAATTGCATTAAACATTCAGAAGGCCTCGCGTCGCGCCGAGAAACGCCGCAACATAAAAATGAGCACCTATTATGAAATTAGCTACGGTTAACCGCGAGGAGGCTTTTTTTGTGGGGGTCCCGTCAGCCTCTGGTGGAATTGCTGGACACTAATTGGACTGTAGAGATGTGACGGACGGTTCTAGAGTGTATTTTTTTCAACTGACACAGTGCCCGACGTATATAATTTTGGTAATAATGTTGTTCTTTCGAATTTTTGGCATGATTTTTGTCCCTAAAGACATGCGCAAAATATATAAACTTTATTTTTTTTATTCCTTCTGTTAAAACTGAAGTCAGTTCAGAGCTTTTCTAATTTGGTTAAGACGAACTATCGAATTAAGTTGTTTTTTTTTAATTACAATTTATTAGGTGGGTCTGGTTATTTGACAATGTCAAAGCGCCCATTTTACAATTAAAACTAATTTACAATAAATATTTTGATTTTGAAAGATTCGAATAAATCTTTTTTTTTAATTCGAATAGCCCATCGCTATCTGATCATTTCGTTCATTTATTTGTATTATATTCATCAATGAATGCATCATCGTGAAGCGAATGAGACTTAATTCTATTCTCAGCTAAACCATACATTTTAACTTTGATATATTACATTGCTTTTTATTGTTTTATTATCTTATTTTCTTGTTAGACAGTTCTATACGTGCGAAAACAGGAGGTATAGAAACATGACGAACAAAGTACATATATCAAAGATACATTGGTACCGGCAAGTGGTTTTTGAAGGGCAAGGGGCTATTCCACCACTGTTGCCTTTTAGTATCATTTTTGCTAAAAAGTGTTTAGTGTCATTTAAGTACATACCTGTACCCTAGCTTCTGTGAGGTCTATCTTCATGGCAATTTCTTCTCTAGTATAAATATCAGGATAATGAGTCTCTTGAAACGCTCGTTCTAATTCTTTCAGTTGCGCCGATGTGAAAGTTGTGCGTATACGTCGTTGTTTTCGTTTCTCTGTTAATGAACCATCATGGCCTCCGTATACTTTGTATGGAAGACCAGCTGTAAACAAATGTATGGATTAAATATTAATTAAATTAATTATTGGTATGTGGAGTAACGTTTGCAGATAGAGTGAAGAACATTTATTTTCGATGGTTCGGCACATCGAAAGGAGATTGACGAAGATCGTTTCTTAATAAATTAAAAAAAGAAATTGTCAAGAAACGAGAAACGCTGCACGATTAATAATTAATTATTTCTATAACTAGAATATGTAACCAACGCTGGAAATTATAAAAGTACATAAGCGAGTTTATTGCCAGTCATTATATAGTAAGTACCAGTTAACTTTTGTTGTAAAACTTTTATTTTATTGTTTTTCGACATATGACATCACCCCGCTTGATGTTAGGTTAGAGTTAGGTTAGAGTAGGAGTGTGGTCCATGAATGGATGTCACTGCTAATACAATTCAATAACTGTAAGGAGCAATCACATCCACTATGCCAGCCTAGTTGGAACCGGCAACTTACAAGCTGTTCCCGAAACGTGACCTAATCACTTAACGGTCTGTATACTTTTTCGTACTACCCCGGATCAGCAGACTGGGTACCACTGCCTACCACAATTAAAAATTTATTAGTATCTGAGCTGAATAATTGTAAAAAAATCGTAAATATTCTAAATACAATTATCAAATGAATGAAATAAATTAGCTTTCGAATACAAGAATGGAAAATGTGTAAGCGGCCATTTTTGTGTTTTTCCACCCTTCAGTAGGTATAAATGCCACCGCTGTAACTGGCTGTAATTTTATATACCTATTACTTTTACATTTGTTTTGTTCGTTAAATGAAAACAGCAGATTAGTTTTCTAATATTAAATTATGTCTGAATATACTTTAATATTCAATAAAATTAAAATTCTATTTATGATTTTCGATATTCGTAATTTGAATCAGTTTTTTTCAGTCTTCGGCGCTCATGGACTTCCCTTTGCTTACCATCAGGTAAGTCGAAGTCAGATGTCTAGTCTCCATAAAAAAAACAACTATTACTACTTGTGTATTTTTTATAACAATTTTGTTACCAACAAATTATCTCTCGATGAGGAAATCATTATTTACACAATTAAAAACAAAAAAGTATTCAGTGCAAATTTATTAATATCTGAAAGTATTTAACTAAAAGCAATCTTTGTGAGAAGACATTCTTATATATAAATATAGCCTTTGAGTCTTAAGAAAACATAGCATTGAGATGTCGCGTACAGTAGAAATCGATCGTAGCTCGAAGCTACTACAGCGTAGCGTGCTCGCAAGACATATACGAAGTTCTTTTTGTTTCATTCACTACATTATCGTAAAACTTGGAAACTTAACGATTTGATATTTAGTTTTTTATTATTATAAGTTAACATTACATTATAACAATTAAATTATTATTGATAAGTAAATTTACTGTATCACTTTTTTTATTTATATTTTCTGGCACTCTGTCATTTCGCCGAGTGCAGTTCATTATAGGAGGCAACTGTTAAATAACTGTAATTAGCAGTCGCATCTACTATGGCGGCCTAGTTGGAACCAGACACTTTCTAGCTGATCTCGAAACGTCACTTCACGGTCTCTACGCTTGGCAGTGGTGGTACTACTCCGGATAGTCAGACTGAGGAAATAACTCTGCCTGTCTGCCTGCCACACTACTACTTAAAAACTATAAATATATATATTATATATATATATGTATGCCTATCGCATGTATGGAAAATGTGCAAATACTACTGCATTTTTGCATATATAAAAAAAAATCAACTTTGTCGGGGTTAAACAGGGTCTGGGCTATGATTTGTGAACGAATCAAAAAATGGTCCCAAAGCATGCGATAGGCATACATATATATATATTATATATATATATATATATACCTATATATATATATATATATATATATATATATATATATATATATATATATATATATATATATATATATATATATACTATAAACTATAAACGTTTTTTATTTTTATTTTTTTATTAAGTAACAATACTAGCATTAAAATTGACGAAACGAATTTATAAATCGCCTGATGTGGATTATTGCGTTAAACAAGGCAGGGTCAGGACGATGATTTCCGACCAATTAGGAGACGTATAAAGAGAGTTGTGGATGTGAAGAAAGAGAGCTGCCTTTATCAGGTTCGTTGTGTCAGGTTCGTGGAAGTGGCGCTCCTTTGTCTCTGCCTATCCCTGTGGGAAAAAAGCGTGACAATTTGATTGATGGATTGACTAACATTAAAACTTAATTTCTATTTACCTATGTAACAATACTTATTTAAACACGTATACTATTCTAATTAAATCAAAGTTAAATTAACTACAGACGTGTAAAAGCAAAATATAATATATTAAGTAACTATTATCCAAAACCTTACACAATTTCATTAAAGTCAGTAGAGATTAATTTTAATATCAAAAAGCAAAGCCTAATTCACTTAACAAATGAATATCTAATGTTTGGATAATAGGTATCCATTCGCCACAAACCGCACCACGACCGCATGTGACGTTGCGACAATTACCTCAAATGAAGCTGAATTAATCGAGACTCGCTTCTTGGCCGAGCTGCGGCCTCATTTGCATTATTAATAGAGCCTGCGGGTCCCAGGGGTGAGGGGAGGCCGGGAGGGGGCGAGTGTCACTGCCCCCACTACGGGGAGGAGGGGACCTCACGGCGCAATTTGCGGGACCTAATGAAGAGGATCCCAAGAAGATGTTTCTGCTTATAAGATATTTGATTAATTCAACGGACTTTAAGCACGGTTACTTAATGGCTGCTTTAATAATTGCGGTTATGGTGCAAGATTGTGTTTGGAACTTTGTTAAGTGTTTTATTTACACAGACTGGCTAACGACACGCGTGTGGGGTGTTAGTGTACCAGCACTTTTTAAATATTGTGTCTCAACATAATGACTTGTCATATGTTAAGCTGGAGTGCGGTCCATAAATGAAGGCGACTAGTACAGTTAGATAACTACAGTATCCAGGTTAGCACAACAGTACGTTACACATAAAGTCCTGGGTTCGAATCCTGTTCGAAGTAAATATTTCTTTCAAGAAAGTGCCCGTGAAGTGAATAAGTCGCATTTCGGAATCAGTCTGAAAGTTGCCGGTTATTACTAGAATTTCACCTTATTTTATAGATCGCGCTTCAGCTCAACTTAGTCCTATCATGTCAATTTTTTTTTTCTTTTAAAAATCTAAAATAAGTGCCTTAGAATTTTATGTATTTCTATAGAGATTATCAGAGAGCGCCACCTTTTTTTAATAGAAACTCGATATCTGACACTCTTGCTTGAAGGTAAGAATACCAAGGGCGACGACGACTAAAAAAAACGACTATGTCGGCCACTTTTCACTATCCTGACTTACCGTGGTGTAGTGGCAGTGCATTGGCTACGTAAGCCGAGTGGCGCGGGTGTTAAACCACTCACCGGTACCAATGCCACTTTTATATATGTACTTTGGTTGTCCTGTTTCTATGATACAAGCACTTTAGTAGCTTATTATAGAAATGTATAACAAAAAAAACTCTCTCGCTTCCTTCACATCCATAATTCTCTTCATACAAACACATTATAAATACAAAATATCTTATATAATCTATACATTATGTTATTTACTAATTACGAACACGTGGCTTTAATTAATCGTTTGGAGCCGATTAATTCACAGGTGATATGATCCAAAACCCCTCCTTGCCTCCCATGAGGTATTCCCCCTCCCCAACGGCCCCCCAAAAGCTACTCAGTTAATTACTAGACGGCGAGACTGCTTGAAGGGCGCTAAGGGCTTATTTCCAAGCTTGCTCAATCTTTATGTCTTGGTCAAATACATGGATATAGTCTGTCTAAGCTAAAATGACGCGCCCCTCCACCGCATTTGACCACACGAAAAAACATAAAATATGAATGCCACACACCGAAAATGCAATTGTAATTGGTCATTCAGATGCTGGTTAGACACAAAAGGAGGAGCACGTTAATAAAGTATGTTAGCATAGTTAGAAATATATGCATTCACACATTTAAATAAACTAATAAAGTGGAGGGGCGCGTCATTTATGGTTAGACAAGCTTTACTAAATTCAAACTAGGTAAACACTGTATAAAATATTATTTTGTTATTTTTATATACCTACCTAAGCTACTTATAGTGCGACTAAAGATGACAGGGGACAACCAAAGTTGGAACATACTTACATTAGAGATACATTAGTACAGGCAAGTAGTTTTTGAACCGGGGGCTCTTGGTCTAACCTAACCAAGAGCCCCCGGTTTGCACTTGTTTTTAAAATGTAGTATGCACACAACCTTATATATTAAATAAATAATATTGTGTGCTAGATTGAAATCTCAAGAGTAGAAAAAACAACCGTTTCAGAAACTAAATTAAATTACAGTCAGTGTTATCATATATTAAGGCGACTGTGGTGTAGTGACAGTGGAATGCATGGTTACGCAAGCCGAGAGCACGGGTTCAAATCCACTCACCGGTACCAATGTATTCTTTGATATATGTACTTTAGTTGCCCCGTTTTTATGATACAAGCACTTTAGTAGCTTAGTATAGAAATGAATAATTGAAAAAAAAAACATATGTAATATTTAAATAAAACCTTGTTTAAATGTCGTCATTTAATTTTAAACATAATAGAACACCTTTTTGAAATAATTATCTTAGTTTTTCCCAATTTTTTCATTTTTTATTTAAATTATTTAAAAGTCGCTCCAACATCCAGGTCATTAGCGACTACAGTTGATGATCAACTTAAGTAGTTGGTTTTACAGATTTAAAAAAAACACTTTATCAAATATATCAATGGATTTTAAAAAAAAATATTACAAGTGTATAATTATCTTCATTTAAGCAATCTTATTTCATTTTTTTAATTTGTATCCGTGGCATTTCACATAAATATGAAATTATTCATATTTATATTCCTCAATAAATTTTGCCCATTTACTCCTTAAATCCATTAAAAATTTTGTTTAATTGTCAAAAACTAAGTTAGTCAACGCAACAGATTCGCAATCACGACATTCCCTTCACATAAATAAAGATTGAAAATAAAGTAAATCGTTTCGGCATCTGGAGCGGCGTTCTAGTCGTTCTTCATTTTTCACCCGTCACGCGGGAAGTTTACCAGCATCCATAATGTAGACGCGAGAATGTCGGCGAGTCATCGCGCCATATTGCTCCCTACACCCCTACCCTCATAAGAAAGGATTGAAGACCTCTATAGCACAAGCGTGCGCAATATACTTATGCTGGAAAAACCAACAGTTAGACTGAAGATAGGAACAAAATTAATGACAGTAATTTAAAATTTCACCTTTTAATGTTTTTAGGTAATTGCAGTAATGAGTTATTATAAAATTTAAGGCGAGCGTGTTCTGTGGTGTAGTGGTTGTGGAATGGCTTTGCAAACAAAGAGGCTCCGATTCAAAACCACCTTTACAAATTATTGCAATAAAAAGAAAATTTTAAATTATAATATTTCCTATTTTGAATAAAATAAACATTTAAAAAAAACTAAAAGGTCGTTTTACTTCTATTGATTTAATACGTCTTTTTATAGAATTTAATATGCCATTAGCCAATCTATTTTTATCTAATAGGTAAATTGATTTTAATAAATTATTAGCTAAAGGGGAGTTACCCCTTGAGTTGGAGTACCTACCCTCCATACCCTCCTGATTAATGAAGTACGTCTTAAGAACAAACTTTTCATAACTTAGAATATATAGAAGATACCTTCAATACAGCGATTTGAGAAAATCCACCAAAAATAACTTCTACTGGGCTGTAATGCAAGTTTTAGTTAACGTTCATATTATAAGCTTTTAAACGTGCTGTATCATAGAAACTAAGCGACCAAAGTACATTTGATAACATTAAAGATACATTAGCAAGTGAGTTTGCGTGAACATTTTACCACTACACCACGCCACAGTCGCTTTAATATTGCTAATTACTTTGTATATTTGCAGAAAATTAATTTTGTAAAAAAATAATAAATCTAGTTATATGTCCTTTACTGAAAATCTTTAAACTACACAAACACATGCTGACGAAACAAACAAATTTATTTCTTTAAAAATAATTATCATGGCTTTATATGTGTTTGTAGTTTGTATGTTATTAATATTATTATTTATTTATTTTATTTTACTTAATATTTAAAACTATTTTTCTTTTCTTTTCTTTTCTTTCTTTCACCAGATACATCTCCTAAAGGTTAGGTGTTTGGAAGAAAAAGCCTTAAGGCATTAAGTTCGCCTTTTGAAACTTTTGTATTTATTATGTGCAATAAAGAATCCTATTATTATTATTCAATTATACAATAAACTTCTTATTTATAAGCTCCAAAACTTTAGTTAAAAAATATACTGAGCAACTTTGTATGATTCGAAACAGGACTTTGATCAATATTAGATATCTATAGTTAACTTGGCGATCAGTTTTATTACATTCTCATACATAAAAGTGGGGAATGCGAACACTCGCACTAATGTACGACGCGAATACATTTTTATATTGCAATAAGCATGTGGGTAAATTTGCGTAATGGCTGCCGTAAAATGAAAACATTTCGACGCTCAAATAAAACTGTATAAGAGAACGGAGGAACCCTTTACTCGTAAAACGTGAAATATCCCACTTTATATTAGCGTATCCACCATCGGATAACCCTTTGATTTATAAGGAACATTCTTACCTTCGCAATTGCGACATAAGGTTTAATATTAGTATTGTTACACAAAACACTACTCTTTTTATTTATTATTACTAATTTACAATCTTATTTTAATTTTAATCCTTGTAGAACAATCGACAAGTGATATGCTTTACCAGCCCATGTGTTCTCCCCATCCTATAGCCTTCAAGCGATGCGTGAAGAAGCTCCTTTAGCCGGCATAGTCACGGCGACTGCGGCCATGAATGCTCGGTTTTCGCAGTCGTCGGCACTTATGGTCGAGGTCAGATGTCGAGTCACAATAAAAAAATATATCTAAGACCACACAATAAACTTATAGTCTAACTAGTCTGCGATCTGGGGTAGTACCACCACTTACAAGTGTAGAGGCCGTGAAGTGACTTAGTCGCGATTAGGCCGGCATAGAGTGTGCGACTGCTAATTGCAGTTGCAGGCAAACATAAGTATATACTTGTGTTTGACTTGTATTTAGGAAATATTTTTTATATTTATCTCTGTATTTGCATTGATTCATATAGGTGCTATATAAATGAAGTGGCATGTCGTCGAGATACAATAAGTTCAAATACATCTTGTTTTCAACTTATTATTGTTACTCGACATCTGCCGATGGTACACAAGAGGAGATCCAAGAGTGCCGGCGACTGAAAAAAACCGAGTCAGTTCACGGTTGAAAATATATCGAACTTGTATTTTTTTAAGAGCACGGAAGCGATGACTTAAAAAACCGCCTTAGTTTATGTTTCTTATCACACTTCGCTTGAAGGACCCGATGTTACAGAATGATGAGAACACATGGGCGGATAAAGCGTTGCACTTGCCAATTGTTCGGCATAGAGAGAACGCGCCGAATCGTTTAGGTATAATAAAAAAGAATAAAAATAAAAAGATGCAAAGTCGATCTCGTCTACGGCCCTACAGTGTATGTATGTGCCCCCCAAATGTACATTGTAGAAGTTACGATCGCGGCTCCCAACGCTGCTCAACTGCGAGATATTGCCTTTTTTATGACCCACTATACTATACTTCTAGGACAGAATAGATCACATCATGCGATAAAATATCGGGCTTCTCGAACACGTCACTGAACAAATTGAATTAAGCCATCACACTTGCATAGAAATGTCACATATAGAGTTAGAATGTACTGCATATCTACATAACCGTCAACAATATACCAGATTTACTAAATTGAATTACGTACGATATTCGAGATGTTGATATCTACAAACAAACGTGAAAGCGTTACATTCGCCGATTTGACAAACTACAGGATAGTAAAGAGAATTGGCTACGAACATAATAAAGTACACGATAACCGCAAAACTCTATGCTACATCACGATTTAACAATTCTTGTAATTTCATTACAATTAATACGCAAACTTGTAATTAATTTCCACGTGATTAACGGTATAATCCTAGCTTACTCGAGATTACGTAGAAGACGTTACCGCCCGCGGTGAGATATCGCGTCGGGGGTGGTGAAGGAACGCAAGGACTTGCAGCTCTAAGAGAAGGGCCAAGGAGACTTCTGGCAGGCTGTCCTCCCCTCAAGATTCTCGCGGACGTCGTTGCCAATTAGGGGCGCAATCGCTCACGCGGCGGGTTTCTCCCCCGCCCACTAGCCCGCCTCGTACAACAACTCTTTGTTTCGTGACCGTCTCGGATACGCCGCCGCATCCCAACAACAGATGAAAACGATTTTACTTGAGCATTACACGGAGGGAAATAATAAAGATGAACTTTCCGGAGATACTTTTATACCTTTTATTTAAGTGGAAAATTGTTTTAATTTTATAATAACATTTAGTATACAATACGTACAATGAATAGAAAAAAAATTAATTTTAGGGAAAAAATATGTTATAAAATAGGCATATTAAATATTATGTATTTATCATTTAGTAGATATTGTTATAAACATTTATTATTATACTCTTTTTATTTTGTTAGATTTATTAATGTTTAATAAATTTATGTGTTTGACCCAGCAGGGTGTTTTCCGACTAAATCGGAGACATCCTGAAGAAACCTGGGTCGCCTAGTGCCCATAACCATAGCGCTTGTGTGGAGAGAATCGTGGTTGTGAGGAAAGCGAAGTTGTGTCAGGATCGCTCCATTGTCTCGGCCTATCTGCCTAAAAGGCGACACGTTTTAATTGATTGGTGGTGTATTGGCGAAAGAGATTAATTTATAATGCATAGGTGAGTAAAAATAAGATAACAGGGACGTTTTAGAAGATTTTTCCTCGATCAAATCGGGAACATTCTTAAAAAACAAGGGTCTGTAGCGCCCTTAACCATAAAGTCTTGTTTGCAGAGATTTGCTGATGTGTAGATAGCGAAAGAGTTGTCTCAGGAACGTGGTAAGTGGCGCTCCATTGTCCCTACCTATCCTTGTGAGAATTCTGGCGCGATGATTGATATTGACGATGATACTTTTACTATATGTAACTTGTACTTTCTAATAATAAATTATTTTGTTTGTTGTTATTTATTTTATTGATGACATGTGGTGCGAAAACGTGGTTTCTAACTATGGGCCTCATGAACAAATACAAAATCACGAAGCGAGCTATAGAAAGGAATATGTTAGGTGTTTATCAACGTTATCATCAACTAATTATGATCAATCGAAACGAAGACTTTCGTCAAAAAGCTTAAGTGACTGACACTAGATAAGCAAACTGAAATGGCAATGGGAAGATTTTTATTGTGGCTCGATAGGTTCCCGCTTGATGTTAACCCTTAATAACCTAGAGTTTCAGTTTTGATACCAATCTTTTAAACCGAATGTTCACATTACTATTAGTTTTTTTTATAGGCTGGTTGTACGTATTTTACTGTTTTATAATATTCTTTCCAACGAAATTAAAAAATAAATATTGTGATTTTTTTAGCTATTTTTCCCTTCATCTAGACCCTCAAGCAAACACAGTAATATTAAAAATAAATCACTTTCGTAAATCAGGCTACTAAGGGTTAATGTGGAGTGCGGTCAATGAATGGATGCGACTGCAATTATATTTAACAAGTTGTCAATGTTTGTGAAAAAGGAAAATATGTAAGAATAAATATTGTTTATAAGGTAAAATATAAATATAAACACATAAAATATAAAACCATCCTCTGGTATAACGGTGTTTTTTCAGTCGTCGACGGTCTTGCAAATTTTACTATTAATAAAATATAACCCTCATATATCCAACAATTATCCATATAATAAATACCAGTACATATATGTAGGATTTAGAACTTTAAAGTAAAGGATTTGAAGAAAATGACAAAAAAAAATGATTGGGGACCACGTAGAAATGACGTTCACCTACAAGATGCAGATAATGCAGGCTGCTTTAAGCCGGTCACGGTGGAGAATGATATAGGCATGTGGACATAGGCTGTCCAGCAGTGGGCGACGGATGACTGATATGATGATGAAGATAATATATATGTTTTCATTAAGACTCAGAATCTAATCTCGACCTGCCGGATGGTAATGATCTGCCTGGTCCTAATGATTTAATATAAATAAAAAAGTACCTAATTCATTTAATTTTATTTTAGGCATTTGCAGTGGTAGAAGGTACCTAAAAAGGTACCCAACTCGCCAATTTGTACTAAAATGCTATTAGAATAAGAATAGGACACGCTGTTGACTAACTTCACTTGACTGATTCAAAGGTGTCTTTTTCTTGACGGTCCGCAAAGAAAAAGACACCATACTAAAGTGAAGTTTTTATTATTTTTTACATTTCTATACTAAGCTACTAAAGTGCTTGTATCATAGAAACAGGACAACCAAAGTACATATACCAAAGATACATTGGTACCGGTGGGTGGTCTCGAACTCGTGCTCTTGTTTTGCGTAACCATTGCACTGCCACTACACCATGGCCGCCCGAGTTGGTTGGAGAGTTAGACGTCACAAAATGGCGCCGATTCTGTCCTATTCTTATTTTAATCGCATTATAGTCTACTCGTAGTACCACTTTTAGTAGTAGTACTTCAAGTTTTAAGATCAGCTTCAAAGTTGCCAGTTCCAACTAGGCCGGCATAGCGGATGTGTTTGCTACTTGTATTTATTTAAATGTAGTAGCAGTCGCTTCCATTTATGAATCGCACTATTGCTTAACATTAGGGGCAATGCTGTCATACGTCGAGACAATATAAAAAGTACCTATAGGTATTTAAACAATTTATTTGTAACTTTATACGAGTAGTAACATAAAAACTGTATAAACGTTTATTTTAAGTTAGTTACTAATTCAATAGTTTTATGTAAACTGTGCTTTAAGTAAAAATACCTAAAGTACAAAGATTTTTTTTAAACATTACTTTTAAATTAGGAATAAGCTTTATCCATGAGTAATAACTAGGTATATTTACTTATATTCAGTTTAGTTTTGACGAAACTTGGGTAAATAGTTATCTAACTAGTCTACGAATTGGCTGCCATTATTAAGAACTTAGTCTAGGTCGAGCCCAGACAATAAATATAAAATTAACTTTAATACTCACGTTGAAGGTTCATGGATGGAGGGAATATATGGTGGTTTCTGATTGAAGCATCTTGTGGCCGGGCACATTGCGGCGGTGGTGGCTGATAGCGCATACCCTGATACCGATATGCCGCTTGCGACATCTGGCCGCACGATGCCAACTCGCCCCAAGCAAGTTCTCCGCTGCTCGAGCCCAGACAACCGCCGTCAAACCCACCACCAGCACCGCTCAAGTAACCGTACTCCATTCTAGCGTTTTAATATTCTTCAGCACCACAAGCTCACAGCAGAACTATCAGATCATGTCCGATTCAACTCAGTCGTGAAAGATGTGGCTGTCGACGCCGCAAGGGCGCCTGTGCGCGCCGCACGGGGCGCGTGTAGACTCTGTGCGAACCCGCGGAGGCTCACAGCTTCATAATTGGATGAGCCGCGAGTATATCGAATTATGGCGATTACAGATGTTATCGGATCGCAGCGGGAGTTTTCGTCGGGACGGAAGACCGCGCGCTCGCCCCACTTGAAATCGAATGATAAGCCTAATTCAATAAGGGCGAGCCTCGAGGAGGGGGCGGGGCGCTCACCCCCTGCGGCCGGCCAATGCGGCACCAGCGCGCCCGCCGGCCGAGCCTCCATTGGGCCACGAGCGGCCGAAGAGCGAGCTGCGGGGTGCGTGCCACGACACTTGTCTACTTTTCTTTTCAGAGACTGCTTCTTTGTCATTGAGGAAAATAAAAAAGTTGTAATTAACGAGTCAGGTATTTAATGAATGACTCAAGGTAGTTCTTCTAAGATTTCATTTTATACACACAACAATTATACTTTTCATGAAAATAATCACAAATTAAATATCTAATTTATATAAATATCTTTAACAAATAAATATATTATAAAAATACCTTATTTCAAAATAATACAATTGAACTCAACAAAATAATTTAAAACAACGTTTTTTTTATTTCAATACTAAGGGTGTTTGTATCATAGAAACAGAACGACTAAAGTACAAATATCAAATATTGCAAATGGTTTTGGACTTGGTGCTTTAATAAAGGTCATCAAGTAAAATAACTTGTACAATTGATGATTAGTTGATCTAAACTTGAAAGAGTTTGTTAAAAGGTCAATCGTAGTCAGCACAGTTCGCCCGTAGTGCTAATGAAGTTTAGCTTGAACTCTGTTTGTCCGCCAAAAGCTCTTCGTGTGGACACTAACTCGATTAGTGGATAACGCCTTCGACTGGCCACTAAGTAAATATCTATAAATATACATTTCAACTTGTAGTACCTACCTATATTTTATATGTCGATTAAATATTTTATTTAAATTCAAATTTACATATTAATGGTCAGAATTTCTTGAAAGATATTATTTAACTAATATCTGGGTAAATATACTTAATAGTTTATTTTTATTTATTGAGACACGAGTCTAAGAGCGTCTTAATTAACAATAAAATAGAATAATTTAATGAATTAAGAACATTCATTAAATAATGTTCGTGCAAAATCTAAGAAAATACTATATAATAATTTAATCATCTATTAATTGATAGTAAGTTGCGTAAAACCGTACGGTAAGGATATTTCATTAAAATAATATTAAAAATATGTATAATACCTCTCTACTATCTATATGTATAAAACCCTTCTATACCTTATATAGATCAAGTTTACATTAATACGTACTATATTTTTTAGTATCACTGAGACTGTACTAAAAAATATAATTATTAATTAATAAGGCGACCGTGGTATAGTGGTAGTGCAATGTCTACGTAAGCCGAGTGGCACGGGGTCAAAAGCGCTCACCGGTACCAATGTATGTATCTTTGGTTGCCCTGTTTCTATGATACATATACAAGCACTTTAGTAGCTTAGTATAGAAATGTATAATAAAAAATAAAAAAATAATTTTACATACTTATCAATAAATATCAAAATATTATTATCAAAATTAAATTGTTAATACGAAAGTCCTGTTACCTATAAAGTTGTAGTAGGCATGATAGGTTGACGCACGGCGTCGTTACGTCTCCTCACACAGTGAAATCTCAAACTTTACCCTCAAGCAACCCCCTCCGTTATCCTGGCCGAGGTAACTTTCTAAATTGCTCGCTCGAATCTAACATTAAAAGCACCTTTACACTTTCTTTTCAGTGTGATTTTGAATATTAAAACGGCAAACAATAACTTTTAATACAGTGCTTTTCACTCATTATTAACTTCGCTTATATTTATTTAAATATTATACTAAGCATCTAAATTAAATTATAGACACTGAGCGACCAAATTAGGAACATAGGTACTATACATATTGTATATCACAGATTCATTGGTACCGGTAAGTACGTTTAAATATAGATTATATTATTAATATAATTAAAAGTAATAATTAACATTTTAAAATATACAGTTTTTTTGTGATATTATGATACGAGTGATATTATGAAAACTCGTATTACGTTTGTTTGAAAAATAATACCTTGTCTTATCATCATCATCATCAGCCAGAAGACGTCCACTGCTGAACATAGCCCTTAGAACGCCATTCCGAAAGAGAAAATGCCAGTTCCATCCGCCAGTTGCATTTGTGACTCTTACGTCTTACTTAACACCTTGTCTTATCATCATCATCAGCCAGAAGAAGTCCACTACTGAACATACCCCATAGAACGCCATTGCGAACGACAAAATTCCAGTTGCATCCGCCAGTTGCATTTGTGACGTAAGAGTGAGTAAGACATAGTAAGCTATGGTCTTACTTGTCTATACTACTTTAATAAGACAATCTTAGAACCATGAGACAAGTCGAGGTCAGATGTTTCGTTACAATAAAATAAAAAAGAACGTTCTATGAAATAATTCTCACATTCTCAAAAGACCATAAGCAGTCTTCACAGCCTACTCGTATAACCGAGGGCTATAGCTTCACATAACCGTAACTATGTGAAGGTAACTAACTGTAGGTAGCGCTCCTTTGTCTCTGTCTATTTTTGGAGAAATGGCGTTACATCTTATTTAGCTTATTTCTAAAAATTGTAAATTAGGTGTCCATTTATCCATTCATGAATGGACCATCCATTAAAGAAAAAACAATTATTATAACCTAAACGATATCTTTACCTACCTAAATATCTAGTTAGTTTTTTCACGAACTCTAATAATTAAAAAAAAACAATATTTCAATTTCACATGCCTTAATTTTCAGAGGGATAGACATAGCAAATGAACACAAATCTCAGGATTATAGACTTCAGAGTCTACATAAACTTCCCTCTCATCCACGATTTCCTCACTTGTAATAAGATTATTATTATTTAGTTATTTT
The DNA here is from genome assembly GCA_905220615.1 of Tinea trinotella. Lineage (NCBI taxonomy): Eukaryota > Metazoa > Arthropoda > Insecta > Lepidoptera > Tineidae > Tinea > Tinea trinotella. The sequence continues at coordinate 8,311,003 of HG992310.1, forward strand.
AATACTCTATAGATACACTTCGCTTGATGAACTGATAACCGTTGGGGAATAAGGTAACCGATAGGTTCTGGCACTTTGTGGTTTGGAATTGTGTTTTAGGGGGAAGGCCTAAGTTCAGCAGTATACGTCTTCTGGCTGATTATGATAAGGCGACCGTGGTGTGGTAGCAGTGCAATGGCTACGTAAGCCGAGTGGCACGGGTTTAAAACCACTCACCGGTACCAATGTATCTTTGATTGTCCTGTTTCTATGATACAAGCACCTTAAATTTTCGTAAAAATACGTAAATACATTCGACAATAAAAGAAGACACCATTACCATAAAAGAATGCCAAGTCCTAAATTAGAAAACATCAGATAGGGTGATGCGACACATTAATTTAGCAATTCAGTGCAAGTGCAAGTGAGCTCAGCGGGGCACATTGGCACCACTCGTGAGAAAATGCCCCGGATAATATTCACAATATTGAAATTACAAGAGCATCGAATGTGCCCCGAGAGACTGTGCACGCTCCCACCCGCCAACACAACGCGACAAGTGCGCCCCAACGTGAAATTATTTATGTAACACCCTATACATAGGCATTACAACTCGTAATTAATATTTGAAAATCTTGCGAATAAAAATATTCTTATTAAGAAATTAATAAAAAATGTAAAATATAATTCAAATTAAATCAAATTTGTCACGCCATGTTCCCACACGGATATGTAGATAAAAAGGAGCGCCACTTGCCACGATCCTGACACAACTCCCTAGCTTCCTTCAAATTCACAATTCTCTTCATACAAGCTCTATGGTTATGGGCACCAGGCAATATAATTCAATAACAATAATATATTAGATATTATTAAATATAATGAATTGACACCTTCTTTTTAGTCGTCGGCTCTCTTGGCCCTCCATCATGCTTGCCATCAGGCAAATCGAGCAGCTATCAAGAAGAAAAACTACTTATTACGAAACAAATAAAAAACAATATAAAATAAGCATGCATAAATTAAATAGACGATTATAAAAGTGTATTTTAAGAATGCATTATCTAGCACCGGTAAGTATTTTTTTGAACCGGAAGCTCTTAGTTTGCAAGACCATTTCACAGCCACTACAGCACGCCACTGAATTGGGGTTATAAATAGAGGTGACTGCTACTACATTAAATAACTGAAAGTAGTAGTGGTATCCACTAAACCGAACTAGTTGGACTAAGTCACTTCACGGTCTGTACCTAGTTGTGATCGGCAGGCTGGCCACCACTGTCTACCACTTTTTAGCCAGCATACCACTATGGCAACCGTCAATTAAATTGTCTTTTCAGTCATTGGCAAACGCGAAAACGAGACTAAGTCACTTCACGGTCTATATACTTGTAAGTACTACCCCGAATCGGCAGACTACGCACCTTTACTGCCTACCACTCTAATAAACAATAGGTAATAAATAAATAGAAAATTGAGTCATTTGTTGTAAACAATTATAACAAAAATTGCTGAAATAATTGTAAAAACAAAAGTAGGTGAAAATTGTGATAAACAACTCCCTACTGATAATATATAGGATCACTTAGTTAGAATCACAACTACATAGAAAGACTCGTCTGCCATTACTCACCTCCCCGAAAGCCTTATTTTTGTTTGTGGCTGTCGTGTGCCTCATTACTGATCAAAATAAACACATCCTTCTTCTGCAGAGTTGCCATAAGGCATTAATGCCAATTTACGATATTATTCATTTAAGATAAATAAATCTCTTTGACCTTATTTTGCCTGGATGTTTTTAAGCTAGAATTAGTTATTTTAGAAGAAATATATAGATTTTTATTCACCTACATTTAAAAGTTAATATTAATGAAATTATTCTTCATCAAAAAAATATATAAGCTTATTTATAACTTGCCGTACTATGGTGCACGCAGGCGGACTTAATTCTAGAGTTAGCATTCAGTACCAGCCAACTTTTGGAACAATACTATAGAAGCAAAGTTTTTAATGAAGTACTTAAATTAAAATTGTGTTATTTAGGTTTAAAATTATTAGCTTTGACCTTATTTTGCTTGGACGTTTCTAAGCTGTAGTTAATTATTTATAAAGAAATGTATAGATATACACTTCATAAAAATTATAAATTTATATCTATATAAAATATAAGTCCATACCTAGGCGGTTTTAGTTTAATATTAGATGAATGATGAAAATTAAATAGGTTAGTATTTCATCGTTACATGAAAATAAGGAGGTTATTGATGGTTTTGATTAGGTGGCTGTCAACTTACATAAAATAATTTAAGTAACATCATTCCAAATTACTTGGCTACACAAATCATAATACATCTACCATCATTACACAATAAAGTTTGATAAAACATTTGTTTAAAACATAATCTGCAGGTTCTGTCAGTTAGCAGCTAAAACCTAAAGGAATTACTTACGTATAGGCATTATTGCGAGCTGAAGTGGCGATGGGCTGGCCACATTGCTCGAAGAACCGACAACCGATGGGGAAGAAAGGTTCTAGAGTGGAGACCACGAACCGGAAGACGCAGCGTAGGTAGGCCTCCCACTAGGTGGACTGACGACATAGTGAAAGTGACAGGTAACCAGTGGATGCAACTGGCATCTTGTCGTTCGGAATGGCGTTCTAAGGGGGAGGCCTATGTTCAGCAGTGGACGCCTTCTGGCTGATGATGATGATTTATAGTCAAGAAAATACTTTAGTATATATAGTTTATTTACTTATATGCAACGTTGTTTAATATATTCTGCGTCATTTAATATACATTTAAATATATTAAATGACGGCATTTAATTCTGCGTCTTCACAAATATAAAATGAAAAGAAAAGCAATAAAAATCCAAATCTCGTAGCAAACGTAACTCGTAGTCTTTTGGGAAGGTGGTGAATTAATTGGGCCATAACAAAGTTATGAATAAATAATTAAATATTTTTTTTATTAACTTTTAGTATATTACAATGCTAGTATTGTTGCTGTATACTGTCGCGCGTTAAACAACGGACAATGGGTTCGACTCCCGGTCGCAATAGAATTAAATTCACACGTATCCAATTTTCATTACCAATTTATACAATAATAATACTAGCATTATACAATTACTTTTGTCGATACTATACAAATATGTATTTAATATTAGAAAAAATAATAGATTGGCATGTAGATGTTCAATATTACAAATAAATGTAAATAAATAAAAGGTGAATATTTGCTCCGGGTCTGGTGATCAAAGAGTGGTAGGCAGTGGTGCCCAGTCTGCCGATCCGTGGTAGTACCACCACTTACAAGTATACAGACCGTGAAGTGACTCAGTCAAGGTTCGAGATCAGCTTGTAAGTTGCCTGTTCCAACTAAGCCAGCATAGTGGATGCGACTGTTACTTGCCGTTATTTAAATGCAGTAGCAGTGGCCTCTATTCATGAATTAACATCAAGTGACGTGTGCTTTTGTATGCCGAGCCATGATATAAAAAGATAAACAGCATTATAAAAGTATAGATATTGAAAGGAAAAAGAAGACATATAATATTTTAAAGATGTTAAATATGTACGAGTACTAATAAAGATCCTAGTGAATAAACAATGGAATCATTTAATAATAATATTAAAAACCAAATTAAAGCAACCTCAATAAAAATTAAGCTATTAATCAAAAACAATAAAGAAAGTTGTTTAGGCATCAAAATAGCGAAGGAATGTCGCAACTCGGCAGCTAATCAGATAATGCGTTCGCTATTGCTTCGCGCCGCGCCGAGCCACACGACCCTCGCATAATTGAATAAACAGACAACTCTCCCGGCTCCACCATACCCGCTCTCCCTTCGATGTGTCCTCAACTAAGCCTACACTCGATGTGAGCGACAAAAGTCTTGCGACAATATGGATTATTTTAACAATAAGTATGCTTTTTACTTTCATACCCACATCCAACACTCTTTTCTAATAATTTATTGAAATAAACTAGTTATAAACATTTTATATAAGCAAACTATACAAAGAAAAAGTTTGATTTAATAAAATTACCAATAGCTTCTTGTGAGCAATAATACTTCCTTCCACCACTTATAATATTAAAGCAATGTTTCGCTTTTGATAGACGTATGCTACGTCTATTGTGTGTGTATTGTATTGCACTAGACAATAGACAGACGATACAAGGCCGAAGACTGATGGCTAGCCCCGTACAGCGTGCAAAGGACCTTCCTTTTAGCGTTCCCAGTGGCGTAGCGAGGCCGGGGCGGAGGGGGCGGCCCACCCCGGGCGGCACATTTAGAGGTCGGCAAAATTTAAAAAAAACTAAAATAAATCGTTAAAATTTGAATCTGAAATTCATATTTTGTTGTACCTGTGATTGAAATTCCTAAATAAGGGTGCGGCAAAACTTTTTTCCGCCCCGGGCGGCTGTTGCCCTCGCTACGCCACTGAGCCTTCCGCTACATTATACCACGATAGTTACAAAGCTCTTGATACGTCGAAATAATAAAAAATTGTAAAATCCATAACCAAAAATGAACGCGATAGTGGCCATATAAAATTTGTTTATTTCAATAAGTGTTTAAAGCTTCAAATTATCTCTTTCGTAATCGCCTTACAAACTACGACGGTTAAGAGAATAGGATTATTGAATTAAACAAATTGAATTAAATAAGCGGCTTGCGTTTATTTTGGTTTTGATTTTACAATTTTTTATCATTCCGACGTTTCGAGAGCTTTGCAGCCATCGTAGTCACGGAGAGACTGAGGTGTTGGTCGTTCTATTGGTTGATGCTGTTATTGTTTCCAAAACTACTCCGTTTGATGTTTTGATTTTGTTTTTTCTGTTCCCGGTTTATTTTAACTTTTTACAAAAATAACTGATTTTTTGCAAAAAATTATTAATCAATGTTCGCGCAAAATCTAAGAAAATAAGATTTTATCGTTTTTTAAATTTCATTCGCAAAAGACGCGTAAAGTGTACAAATAAATTACCAACAATTACTCTCTTTTTTGTTGCAGAGATAAATTTCATTGACAACCCCGACACGCGTCTGTGGCATCGGAAATGTGCGAGCGGGAACAAACCACTGGAACACATGCCCTGTTGCAGCAATAGTTGTGGAAACGTACGAGCATGTCGCACGCGCCACAAACTACTTGCAATAATTACATTAATAATAATATTTTAGAAGTGTGATTGGCACTTTTGCTCTAATAAAAAAAAGGTATAATGACAATAATTAAGAAGTGACATTGAAAGTTTAAAGGGAGAAGATTGACGGAAGAGATTTATAACACAAATATCAATAAAGAAATAAATCGGCATTCTTAATATTAAACAGACCAGTCAGAGAAAATTATTTATTGCATTAAATAAGTTTATTTTTTATTGTGACACGACATATGACAGCAATCCGCCTGATGTTAAGCTGGAGTGCGGTCCATGAACGGAGGTTATGTTTTAGCGGTCGTTTTTGGCGACAGACGCTGATTACGATTTATCGGTCGTGAATGATTTCTACCTAATTTTTATTACAATAATTATTAACATTTATGAAAATTTAAAAATTTTACGATTACGATTTAAAGAGATTTATAAATGCCATACGACAGAGATTCTATAAACTTTACTATTTTGAAAAAATAAATGTCAAAACTTACATTTATTTTTTCAAAATAGTACACATATTTTCTTTTAAACTTCTTCCTTCTCTGGGCTAGGTACAAATGATCAATAAACTCGGACATCTTTCTATGTTTTAACTTTTACTATTATAAATTGAATGACGTCTAAAGGGGGGGTTGGGGTTGGATATGGGGGGGTCGTACTTCTTCGTGGCACCTGAGCCCTGTGATTGATGACACAACAAGCTATTGCCATGATTGCGAGCCCTGACAAGACATGCCTTCCAGCCATTAAGTCCGTCGTAATAATCAAGGTGTTAAGTATATCATTAACAAAGAAAAAAATTTCCTATAAAGAATTTGACGACACGGGTGGCTCCTTGGTTAACACACCAATCGGTTATGCGTAGTTCCAGATTCGATATTGGTCAGACATCTTAAAAAATAAATAAAAGACGGATATTTGCTCTGGGTCTGATTTAATATAAAGACAGTGGTACCGTTTTCTGATCCGATACACATTCGTAAAACAGTTGGTAGGTAGTTAGGTAGGTACCAAAACAAAAAAACTGCTGGGCTCCATACCTTTTTTTTCAAATACTTTTTTTAACGAAATGAGAAAATTGTGGATGTGAAGGAAGCGAGGGAGTTGTGGCACAATCGTGACAAATGGTACTCCATTGTCTTTGACTATACCTGAGGGAAAAAAGGGCGACAATTTGATTGATTGAAAAACGGATGAGTACAAAACTTTCAAGTCTCCATGCAAAACGCTTATACCATGGTGAATGTTCTGGGAAGCTCTTTAACCTTGTTCCTATCCCATCTAACCTCCTATCCCTAACCTCCTATCCCTAACCTCGTGATACACAGGTTGGGGGGGTAGCATTCTGTCTACCGAATCGACGATGATTTTCCAATAACCTTTGATCTGAAGCGTGAAGAAGTACTTCTGATGACGACTGTGGTAACTCCAGTTTAACTGAAGCGGTATGCTGTCAAAAATATGTCAAAGCTACAATAAAGTAAACAAACAGGCAAAATATTGTGTACATCAAAATGGCGGGTGTATTGTAACGAATACGCATATCACAAGTATAATCTATCAATCAAATTGTCATGCCTTTTTCCAACAGGTATAGGCAGAGACAATGGAGCGCCACCTTCCTTCACATTCACAAGTCTCTTTATACAAGCTCTATGACTCTATGGTTTTGGGCACTAGGCAACCTAGCTTTTTTGAGGATGTCTCCGATTTGGTCCATGGGATTTATAAATTATTTTCGTCAATCTACTCCTCCATGTACCCAAACCATCGAAGTATTCCTTTATCAATCCTTAACTACGAATTAAGGACAAGTTCAATCTCTCCTCGACCACACACCATAGTTAGTTAGTTAGTATTTTTAGTTTTTAGTTTTGACATTTATATAAGAATTTTATTTTTGACATGTATTAATAATTTTAATTTGAGTTAGTTATAAGATTTAATATAAGTATTTGCTTTTTTTTTTTTATACATAATTCTATAATATATTTTTTTAATTTCACAAATAATTCTGTATATTGTAACTATAATCTCCTATTATTTTCAATGTTATATTTTATTAATCATGCTGTGTGTATACGTTTAGGGTAATAATTTAGTCATAAAACACTGTATGTTTATTAATTGTTGTTAAATATAATTGTTACCTGTTGTATATACCTAAATAAATAAATTAAAAAAAGGTACATTGAAATTCATTGTAGGTACGGTACATTCCTAATACATTGCTTTCTTACTGCATGCGTATTCGTTACAGAATACACAATATTAGGTATTGCCCTAATTAATTTAATAATGAAAATCAACAATTTAGATCATTTAATTTCATTAAATTCTATTTTTAGACAAACCTCTTGTACCAATACCTCTTGTGCAAATAAATTAAATTATATAAATACTAAATACTTGATGTGTACACATTCATATAAGGAACGGCGAACCCGGACAAGTGTAAATAGGCAGTTACGTAAACCTTTTTCAATTTACACTAGAAAGCCCGATACGACACCCGTGGCGTGCAAACAGAGGTCCTTCTGAGCCAACGGCATCGGAGACCTCTGCAAGCAAACCGAACGAACGTTTACACGAAAAAGCCAACGGAGGGCGAACGGGCGCTCGGGGCGTTCGGAGGCAAACACACCGTCTCCAGGGACCCTCTCATTAGTTGTTCAAACACGCCGGCGGCCACTTTGACAAGCGACGCGGCTGCCTACATGCCCCGTCTCAAAGACTTGCGGCCAACGAGCAACGTCCGTCGCCAACAAATACATGTCTTCAGAAACATCTTCGTGGAATCTCTAATTTTCCTTCAAATATCTATACATACTAACATATAGGTACTTATATTTATACTTACCTTTAAGATGGGTTACATAGGACTTAGTAGATTCCACTATACGGGTAAGCCCCGGTTTGATTCTCGGTCGAAGCAAAGATTTGTTTCGTAGCATTTACATTATCATTTCGGTTTTTTCAGTCGTCGTCGCTCTTGGACCTTCTCTTGCTTATCATCAGGCGAGTCGTAGTCAAATGTATTGTCACAATTAAAAAATTCAATTTATGTCTGTACCTAATATTATAAACAGAGAATATTTGTATTTTTGTTTGTAATAAAAAAACTCAAAACTTTAACATTCTGGATCTGAAGAACCGGATGATGGGTTTTTACAGATCAGAAAACTACAAAAGATAAAATTACAGTGCTTTAACTAAAATTGTTCCTTACTATAAGCCTTTACTTAGGCTGTTATCTGGTTGAGGGCCTGATGATCATGTAAGATACCGAACTATGGTGTTTTAACTAAAAATGTTTCTCACTAGATCTGTTAACTAATTGAAGAGTTAAAGTATCTGGTAATGGACCATAAGGATATTAGGGATGTGTAGAAGATAGATTTACGGTTATTTATCTAAAGTTGTTTCTTGCCATGAAGCTTGGGCTGTTAATAAATTGAAGACTTGAATGGAGTATGTACAGAATGATCGGCAACGAAGGTCCAATACATATATGAGACACAGTTGTAAAACATGGGTGAAACCACTAGATACAGCGAGCTGTTATCATAAATCATAAATCGAGGCACAATAAAAGAAAATATTCACAAAAGAAGTTGGGATTTTTTTAGAGCCGGCAAAAAATTCTACACAGCTGACTTTAATAATAATGCAAAGTAAAAGTTTTAGACACTTTTCGGCAAATAAATTAAAAAGCACCATCTCTTAGCTAATAGTTCAAATAAAAAATTTCAACGCCATCTGTTATTGAGTAGTAGAACCACACACATTTTAATAGTTAGTGCCATCTATTTGTAAATAGCTAAACCACTCACAATGTTAATCACCATTAAGTATCAAATTTACTCACTAGATGTCACTTCAGAATTATTAACTATATATTTTTTAAAAAGTATTAGTTTAGGAGTAGTAGGCAATGGTACCCAGTCTGCCGATCCGGGGTAGTACCATCACTTACAAGTATACAGAATGTGAAGTGATTTGGTCGCGTTTCGGGATCAGCATGTAATTTGCCTAGGCCGGCATAGTATATGTGATTGCTACTTACAGTTATTGAATTGTAGTAGTAGTGACATCCATTTATGGATCACACTCCATCTTAACATCAAGCGGGGTAAGTCACAAAAAAAGTATGCCAGGCAGTGGTGTACTACCACTTACAAGTACACAGTTTTACAGTTTTCTGAATTAGCTTGTAAATTGCTGGTTTTAACTAGACCGGCATAGTGGATGTGACTGAATTAGATTTAACTGTAGTAGCAGTCACCTCCATTAATGGACCGAGCTCCAGCCTAACATCAGGCGGGGTTCTGTTAATATCGAGTCACATAGAAAATTTAAAAAATTATAATGAATAATATCAATTTTAAACATGTTTTAATTTTTTTTTTTGGCATGTGTAATATTTTCATTTTAATAAAAACGATAATAATTGCTGCTTTTATTTAACTAAATAAAGTACCTAATGATTTAGTTCAGATATGTATTTATGTATTATTTTTGCGGTTCTTGATATCAATCAATCAATCAAAAGGTCACGCTTTTTTTCCACAGGGATGGAGCGCCACTTGCCACGATCCTGACACAACTCCCTTGCTTCACTCACATCCACAATTGTTTTCATACAAGCACTACAATTATGGGCACTAGGCAACCCAGTTTTCTTGAGGATGTCTCCGATTTGGTCGGAAAACACTGCCTTGTTAAACCGTAACTGACCTATCCTTCCTTGCGATTGGGTTAGTTGAGTTCGGATGTCGTTTCAAAATAAAAGTTTTTTTTTGTATTTTATTATTTTATATATTTTTATCATACAATAGAAAACTTATCAAAAACCTATCAAACCTATGTACAAAAAAAACTAAAACAGCATAACTAAATAAACACAAATTACTAATTGTTATATAAATTTAATTATTTAAATCTATAAATTATAATTTAAAACCAAGAACAGAAAACAGTGGACCATTTTAAATATTTCTCCAAAATAAACAATACATATCTTGTGAGTAAACATTTCCAAAAATATAAATAAATATGACGTCATTTGTTATGTTACTTATTCTATAAAAAAAACGCTGCTATTTACAAAACCATACACAATAAAAACAGTGCAAGAAAAATATATAGAAATTAAGTATTACATTGGTCAGAAATATAAGGGTAAGTTCGCTCAAACGGCTTTTAGCTGCGTTTTGTAAAATTCGTCAACTAAAGCAGCTTTAATTTTTAATACAGGTGCCTGGCGATCAGAAAAAGACTAAAAACAAGCGAAGGTCTGTTCTATACGAAGCGACAAAAAACAGCGCGATAAAGACGCTCGTGAAAACAAGAAGGATATAAATTTTATTGTGTAAAGTTTATAAAACTAATATGTTATACAAATTTCTTCTCTAAAATTAATCTAATACTTAAGCTAAATAACTACTACACATTGACCACTAAGCGTGATGCCAATGAATTTAACTGCAAAAAAACACGGAGTAAATACAAACATTTTTATTAGTGCGAAACATTTGAATAAAATAAAAACATTACTAATATAGATAAATGTTGTCTCACCAATAAGTGTAGAAATAATTGTCACCCTAACTTAAAGTCGGTCATAGACGATTTGGGTTATTTATAACTATATTAAAGTTCTATTTACTCCGTTATGTGGCAGTAACTAAATATTAAAACTAACAATATCAAAAGTTTAATCGAAAAACAGGAATGTTTTAACATTTGACTAGAATATATCTAAAACTTAACATCGCTTAAAATAGTTTAACATCAAAGTTTGTATACATCAAAAAAATGTTGTCTATTCTATTCAATGTACGTTTGGAGATCTTAAATTATTACAAAAATACAACACACGAAAAAAGAACTTAAATCATTACTTCTAATTTATAATCCGAGTAAAGTGTTCCTTTAACAAAAAACACTTTGTCTTTCTGTAGTTATTACACCGCAATACTTTGTTTCCTATCAGTCTTATATGAATAAGATTATTTTGGATATTTAGAGATCACTGTGAGATGAAATTATATGCAAAGATATACTGACCACATCTATAACTGATTCAATTATACATTGTGAACTATGTAAACAAAACCCTGTTCGCTTCTGATTTAACACTAGCATTAAATAAAGTTTGAAAATTAGCTAAAAATACATTGCGTTTAATGACTTGTATGCATCTCTATACATTAACACACAAACATACTGTACTGAGAAGAACTTCTACACAGTTTGTTGTATCCTGTATGCTGCGTCCGTCCATGCCACTTTTGGACGGATAGTTGTCGTTGCAAGGATCCCGACGAGATAAGGTCAAAGTTGTCGAGATGAAATTTATAGATCAAGTGGTTCAAAAGTATTGACAATTAAAAGTTACGCTGTTAAATAACATACGAGTAGGGTTTTTGTGTTTCTATGAAATTAGTCTTGATTTTGTCGTGTTTTTAAATCCACTTTCAGCGTACTGATTTAAATTATCATACAAAATTATGATACAAATAATCACTGTCAATTTAAATAATTATTTGTATACCGTGTGTTAACAGACTCATAGCGAGCCTTTAATCACGTGATATGTACTATTAATACTTATACGTCATTGCAAGCTTTTTTAATTTAAATATTTACTTATAGATTTTCATTTACTTTATTATTATTGAGCACGTGCATGTAGCACATAAGCGCCATAAATATTATGAAGTTTATATTGAATCAATATTCATAAGATAAATATATGAATGTTTTTATTAAATTTATGTGACAATTTGTGATAAAAAATTTAAATAGATCAAAAAATATTTCTGTTTTGTATCAGTATACTATATACAACTTCTAATACATGAGATTGCTTTACGTCTTTTTATACCCGGTAGATAAGTTTTACCATTATTGAAGTACAAATCATAAATGAATAAATAAACAATTTGTATAGTGTTATGAATATTTTTCTGGTTATGCTTACATAGTTTGCAAGTTCTAAAACATATACTACACGTTAAGTACTCCGTTGTACATTATAATTTGAGATCAATCAATCCTATTATAAATTAAGCTAATATTTTTGTTTAAATTAATGTCTAAGTTAATAAATACAATTCATCTAACATTAATTAACATTTTTTTAATTAAGGCTCGACATAAGACACTACTCGTGTTAGGCTGGAGTGCGCTCCATTAATGGTTCGCAAGTAGCAGTCACATCCACGATGCCGGCCTTTTTTGTGTTATCTTGCAACGAGACATTTCTGTTTAATGTGAGATCTATAATAATGTTTAAGAATTGATATCATTTATAAAAGTATCTTCTTATATGAACGCTTATAAATATTTAGTGAACAAAATATCTCTTACAGACAGCTATTTACTTAGTTTTAATAACTTTTGTTCTCTAAATTGTTCTATAGCCTTAGGCCTTTCTACAAGTACAAAAAGACAGTCGTATAGTAACTTTTATTATTATTGTCGACATTTGACAGCACCCCGTCTGATGATAGGCTGGAGTGCGGTCCATGAATGGAGGTGACTACAGTTAAATAATACAACATAACTGTAAGTATCATTCGCATTCACTTTATCGGCCTTGTTGAAGTTGAAACCGGCAACTTTCAAATGGATCCCGAAACGCAACTAAGTCACTTCACAATGTGTACCTTTTGAAATACATTACCAACAAAATAAGGATCTTTTAAAGATAACACGTAGATGTTTCGGCTAAGTACTATTTGTTCCTAGTTACAGATTTAGTCATTCATGCGTTTAATTATTTTGTCGAAACGGGACTTTGGCGAAATGAGTCTTGAACTAAATAGTACGTAAGCCTATTTATACTTACTAAGAAAATTATTGTACTAGTATCGTTTAACTGAGTATGTTTCTGCGTTAGTAGAGCGGTGAGGGAGGGGTGTGTTTTTATTCACATGTCACCGCCCCTACCCCCCTAGGTTCTGCCACATTGCTAAAAATTTCAATGTGATAGATTTGAAAACATAGATTATAAAGAATAAATTAACGATTATGCCCATCTTAGAAGGGTACGCCCTCTTAAATCAACATAGATTTTTAACAGTAAAGAAATAATAATAAATCCAGAACTCTGCTTATATACTTTCTTTGTCTTCTCTAACAAAATTCTCTGTCAATCTCACAGGGGCCCTGTTATTCTAATGTGCCCCGGGATAAAGACGGCCCTGCCTCCCTTACCGCTCCATTACCGCAGAAACCTACTCAATTAAACGCTTTGCCTTTAATAATGTATATCCTGAACGTCTGTTGGTGTCGTGGGCATGTTACTCATAGGTGATATAGGCTGTTTGACAGGTGTTACGGGGTTAGTTTTTGCAACTGGTTGTGTCTCCCGCATAAGCACCCTTTCCACGTGCCTGGCAATGAGTTCCGCTGCTACTGGTGACGCCCGCGTGAGGTTACAAAGTTCAGACACGCACATTGGCACATGTAGACCACGCGCAGCCGACGTGATGCAGGAGAGCGCTACCAACGATGGTGGCACGAGAAGGAACTCAGTTTCTGTTGGCAAAGAGAGAGAATATTATTAGACTATTAAAAAAACATTATTTCTATTGAATTTAACAAATTTTATGCGGCTTACTATCGCGTTTACATTTTGTTATTTTTGATTGACGCGATTTACATACGCGTGATTTTACATTTACGCGTTTTGATAGCTTTGCAGCTATAGTAAGCCGCAAAAAATATTGTTCCATTCATACAAGCTTTACGATTATGGGTACTAGGCCACCCAGCTTTCTCCATCCATTCCATTCGCCACCATCCATTCATGTCTCAATGGATGGAATATAAATTGCTAAATTCATGCTTCAAAAACACTTTAATTAAAAGTCAATGATTGTTCATCCATTAAATAATAAAAAGCGCAACTTTAACTTTACTACTTTACGTCACAAATACGTGAATGTGTGTAGCACAGGTAGAGAGAGGCAAGGTAACATCTGTCGTGAGATAATTGCGGAGCGGGACAGGTGTTTGGGCACCTTGCATCAACATACTCCTTCCTTGCATCTACGACACAAACCGGTGTGTAACTCTTTGTTTTGTTTATATCTCATAAGATCAACAATATTAAAGTTATTTATTTTATTAAATTAAAAAAAAATTATGCGGCTTACTATCGCGTTTATTTTGGTTTTGATTAATCAATTTTGTATTATTCCGACGTTTCGAGAGCTTTGCAGCCATCGTTGTCACGGAGAGACTGTATAATCAAAGCCAAAATAAACGCGATAGTAAGCCGCATAAAATTTGTTTAATTCATTAATCAATATTCGCGCAAAATCTAAGAAAATATTTATTTTAATTTAATACTTAATATAAGACTATGTACAAAGGCGAACTTAATGCTGCTAGACATTAATTAAATACATTAATATAATAAACTACTAAAGTGCTTGTATCAAAGAAACAGGACGACGAAAGTTCATATATGAAAGATACACTGGTACCGCAATGAATTAAGGTGACTGCTACTACAGTTAAATAACATTAAGTTGGAGTCACAACCACTGTGTAGGCCTAGTTGAAAAACTTAAATAAATGTTCGACAAATATTTATTTAATCAAATCAAATTGTCACGCCTTTCCCCACAGGAATAGGCAGAGACAATGGAGCGCCACTTGCCACGGTCCTGACACAACTCCCTCGCTTACCTCGCATTCACATTTTTTTATTATTTTTTATATTTATATACTAAGCTACCAAAGTGCTTGTATCATAGAAACAGGACAACCAAAGTACATATATCAAAGATACATTGGTATCGGTGGGTGGTTTCGAACTCGTGCTCTCGGTTTGCACTGACACTACATTCTCTCCATACAAGCGGTTATGAGCAATTAAAAATAAGAGATATTTATAATAACAACGAAAACACGTGATCCATTTCAGCTACCTAAACTTATCATAACATAATATAAATCATAGACGACTGACTACATTATCTCAATAAATAAGTATAACATTTGGAGAAAAGATTATTTCGTTTCACTGAGAAAAGGGACCAAGCAAAAAGGTCGCGATACATTTTGCACAATGCATCACGGGACTATTGTGTTTAGTGAGCGACAAGGAAACGTGAAACAGCTGCGAGAGTTGTGCAGTTCCTCCCCGTCTGCATCTTTGTGCCTACGAGGACAATAGACCAACCAAATAATGGTAATTTCGATCTTAAGGCGTACAGGGCGCAGCTGCGATTATTCCTCGCCGAGGGAGTCATTTGTAAGCTCTATTAAATATTAAAATTCAAGAGCTCTCGATAAAGACTTCTAATCGATAAGCTATACAATCTAAAGTAAATTCCGTTACATAAATTTTCGCAATTTCACGAGGGTCTTGCTGTATTAGAGTTTTGTGGGTCATTGGCTTCTTAGACGGCACCTTTTTACGTCAAACGTGTCGTTTTTAACGCAGTATCTTTATTAACTATAACATAAAACTCTTTAATAAATATACAATAATTATGATAACAGTTATTATAAAAATAAAACGATTTATTTAATTATTTTTTACATTTCTGTACAAAGCTACTAAACTTGCTTGTATCACAGAAACCGGGCGACCATAGTACATAATTATGTACTAGATGTTAAACTAGAGTGCGGTCCATGAATTAGGGCGACTACCACTACAGCTAAAACCTACAAGTAGCATTCTCATCTACTAGGCCGGCCTAGAAATAAATAAAAAATTCTATAACGTACATATTTTAAAGGTATGAAGAAATTTAACGTGTTTGAATTGTTTAAGTTGAACAATCTTTTAAAGTTCGCGAAGGAGCCGCAAGACGTTGGTGCGGCAGATGTCGAGGCACCTGGCGCGACCCTTCCTGCGGCTCGATGGGTCACTGCCCACCTACTTACACCCTACAAACAGACCCACTCACGCGAATAGGCTCACCTTAAAACACTCAAGAAAAACTGCATTAGGATGCCACGCTAGGTCAATTAGAAAAAAATGCTTTATGATAACTCGTGTAACGAACGAAAGTAAAGGTTCAGTACACAATGGTAGTTATTAATTACCTATATACATATATGTATATATACAGATTTAACCATACCAAATATAACCATATGCTGGGAATGCAAATCAAATGATCGCGAGTACCGTATCGCGTACTGATCTGGAAATGGGCAGCGAAGCGGGGACAGCCGTTTGGGCGACAGGTTGCCTTTCTGTTAAAGTTTAGAGGCACGGGCCACGATATTTGACATCTGCTGTCTTAAGGGCCTCGAACTCGTCGCTGAGGGTGAGGGTCTAAGGCGCTACGATAATACACCCCCGTCTATGTACATAATTACATAGGTAATCGCCCAACTGACGACATTAACCGTTACGTTCCGTTTCAAGAACCAGTTCCGATGCATAGTGAATCAAAGACAATAAACAAAGCACATATCGTCTTCCCAAGGGTCGTTAATAGACAAATGTCTAATAGTGCGAAACTGGTTAACGGTCGCGTCTCCATTTTCGCCATATATCCTCAGGTATATTTGCAACAATCAAGGGGAGTTTTTTTTTATATAACCGTCAGTCTGTATGCAATTTTATAACGAATCTCCTTTAAATGCATAGATTCAATTACTTTGCAAACTCATCGTTCATTATCATAAAGATAATGTATGGGTTGTCGTAGGTAATAGGTAATTCTATTCAGATAACCCTTCAGTGGGGTAGGTTTATTCACACAACATAAAAGGCTTTTTTAAGCAAAGCGGATATAGTTTGGAATAGGTCGCGAATAACATCTTATTGAATAACCTCTTCGGAGACTTAAAGATCAGCACGTGGTTGTGAATAATATTATAATAGAATTCCCACTAAACAATTTATACTTCCTTATGTTTCCAACATAACTACAAACATTGAACAAACGTCTTAATACTGCATCGCTCAGGGATTGAAAAATGAGCCAACGTGTGCTTGCAGCGAGTCCTGTAATATTTGACAACATAAGGGTTTTATTTCAGAAAAGTCCGAGGTGCAAAGGCTGAGGGGGCGAGCTCAATACAGCCTTGATAATTTTAAATCCATGCGGCGGATTATAGGACGATGTACATAAAAATATATAAAAAAGAATACCAATAAAATTGCAATTATTAAGTGCAACGATTTTATATTATACATATTTAATTTAGAATAATCTTGCACGTAAGACAATGCAACCTTATTTCCTTTACAATATACGACAGAAGAGAGAGAGAAAGAAGTGAAGTGATATTATTACTAAAATTATATTATAATTTTATAGGATATAATTATAATAAAAAGTTATTAAAGTATAAATATAAATGGTTAATGTTAATCGTACCACGTGGCATGTTAGGATTGAGTGACGAAGGGCCAGTGACGCGGTGGTAGCTCGCCAGGTGCACCCCGAGACGGTCGTTTTATCCCCAAGCCATTGTACAGCGGCATCGAGACCGACACAATAGTCCTTGGGACGTCTTCGCGCATTGTAATCGACAGTCAGCTGTCGCAGAGGTAGAGAACCCGAGGTTCCCCTTCTTGACTTGTTACACTGCTCCCCAGTTGTGACCTCATTTGAACTGATTTAGATGAAAGAGTATTTACTGAGGGCATTACTATGCCTTTAGGGGAATCAAATCTTGTACCCCACCTATGAATTTATTTTACAAAACCTGTCTGTCTCATTTTGGGTAGCTGTAAGTAACGTTTGCTAGAATAAATTTCTAACTTTTTTCTGTTGTGAACTATCAACCGCTACTGCATATAAATCGTAAATGATTTATTATGTAACGGAAACTACATTTATTTATTATATTACTACGACAAATCACAAACATGAATTAAAAAATATATAACACATTCATTAATATTATATAAACTTAATGTAAACTTGCAAGGTTTACAACCCTATAATGTATACACACAAATAACAATTGAACAAATAGATAAACAACTAAACTAATTTATAATTTTGGATAATTGTAGTAAATCCTGTTGAAAATATGGAATTTGAATGCTCTGAATGCTTGAATGGGAGCATTTGAATGCTCAATTAATTGAATCGAGATAATAAGAATCAAACGTAATTGTACACTTTCGATTATTAGCGGCCTAAACTTTTTAAGAAACAAAAACACCAACTTTATTTATAGAACACAAATAATCGAAATAGAATAAATGTATTCGAATGAATCAATTATTTTGTTCGAATACTCGCTCATTGCTACCTCAAGGCGTGTTCTTAAGTGTTAATGTTATGCCAACGTGGATATCAAATGTTATTAACCCTTTCTTAACCCCTCCGCACTTATAACACGCTATCACTTTCTTATAATTATTGTACTAGAACATTTCATAGGTCACTTCCTGTGCCCAGTCAAAGGGTTAAATGGCCATAATCACAAGTGTACGAAAGAAATTAACCGTCAACAAAACAACTAGGTACTTCGCCTATCCACAAACGAAGCCATTCAAACCCCGCGAAATATGATATATGTTAAGAAAAACAAAAGCAAAATTGTATGTCAACGAAGCCCGATTGGTTAATAAACAAAAGCATGTTTTTTTGGAAAGGATTCTTTAAGTAAAATGTTGTTTACATTGTATGGGGACCCTGGACTGCTATAAATAACTGTTATCGAGATACAATGGACAAGCATGGGGGTACAGATGAAAATTAAGTAAATATGGCTGGCTTGCCTACTTGTTTAAATTAATCTCGTTATTGTAACTCAATTATATTGTATAGATAAAGATATATAATTATAATTTTCCGTCAAATATTGATTTGCGGATGTTCTGGAGGAATTGTAAAGTAAAAAAATAACTTTAAAGAATAAAAAATAAAAAATTGAGTCGTTCCTTCAAGTTAATTTTAAGTTGGCTCGCTATAGCTTCACCAAATATTAAAATGTTAGCTATAAAAAAAAGTTAACCTAATAAATACTTGTGTATTAAAGGAGAACTCATTCCAAATATTTTTTTTATTAAGACGCGACATATTATTTCACCTTTTCTGATATTAAAAAGACGTTGTGGTCTAGTAGTGGTAATCGCATGGTCTCACAAACCAAGATTCCCCATTTTCAATGTTTACATTATATTATATATCCCCGGACACAAGCACGTTTAGTATAGAAATGTAAATTATTTTTTAAAAATATAGAGGCAGCGAGTGAGTTGTGCCAGGATCGTGTGTTCTGTGGGATTTGACTCGATGTTCCGCTTTAAATTACAATAAGAAAGTTCGTTAAGTTTAAAATAAAATATAAATTAATTTGTAAGTAATATTTCATAACCGCGCACCGCATATAAATAACTCTTAACCTTTATGGAGCTTTATCAGGTGTTTTTCTAAAAGCCTTATTTAATCGGTTCAATGAGTTGGCAAAGGTTAATTGCATCTAACGCTGGACAATTTAATTGTATAGCAATGCGATTGTGGGTGTCATAGTGTGGTGCGATAATCGACGGACATTGCGCACGCGTTGTTCCGGGTGCACAGCTGCGACTACCCGGAAGTTACTGATGTTTAACTTTTAAAACAATATACTTAAATATTTTTTTAATGCATTAAACAAATTTTATGCGGCTAACTTACTATCGCGTTTATTTTGGTTTTGATTTGTCGCGTTTATTTAAGTCTCTCCGTGACCACGATGGCTGCAAAGCTCTCGAAACTTAAAGTAAAATAGTAAAATCAAAACCAAAATAAACGCGATAGTAAGCCGCGTAAAATTTGTTTAATTGCTTAATAAATGTTCGCGCAAAATCTAAGAAAATATGAATATTTTTTTAATTCACATTTCTATACTAAGCTACTAAAGTGCTTGTATCATTGAAACAGGACAACCAAATGACATATATCAAAGATCCATTAGTACCGGAGAGTGGTTTTGGAACCCGTGCTCTCGGTTTGCGTAACCATTGCACTACACTACACCATGGTCGCCTTAATATTGCTGTAACAAAATGCAACTTTCTAGCTATTTGAAACTATTTGGAATTATTATTATTATTAACCTTCTTATTATTGCGATGGTAATGGTAATGGTAAGCAAGCCGAAACTTAAAAAGCAGCATCTATTTTTTTACACTTCTATACAAATCTTCTATACTAAAAGTGATTTTATGACAGAAAAAAGACTATCAAAATACATTAAGAGGAGAAAATTACAAGAGGAGAAAAGCATCCAAATTCTGTCGACTAAATCGGCAGTATAAAATAAAACTATACTAGTACTAAAACTATAAAAGGTGCGGTGCGTAGTTTATTTGTAGAATTCTTAACCATTTTATGTGTTTTCTCCATCCTATACCTTTTGCAGAGTGACGGTGTCTGATGCAAGTGTAAAATGAATTAATTTTTTAGTCGTCGGCGTTCTCGACTTTTTCTTACTTACCAGATGTCAAGTTGTCTGAATAACAAAAAAAGTAAACAAACAAACAGTAGTACTATTCGTATGTTATCACGAATAGGGATTGTTATCGATAAAACATAAAGTTTAATGCCGAGACCATTTCCGTATATGGCATATGGTAGGTACATACCAATGCTCTAACAGTAACTGTAAATCAGATATAGCTGATAAATTTATACACGCAGATAATTAAAAAAAAAACAGTCCAAGGGATCGATGCAAAATGACCCTCATCTCCGTTTTCGAAATCCATCACATTGCCTCATACTAACAGCCGATTGTACCAAAAATATATACGAATTCGTAAAAAGTTACGAATAAGTAGAAGAAAAAAGCAAAAATGGGTTGCAACACTCTCTCGTGTATGTTGTGTGTATCGTGTATGTTGTCTGAAAACACACACACAACATACACGAGAGAGTGTTGCAATCCATTTTTGCCTTTTTACGAATTCATAATTAAAATTTTTGGTACAACCGTCTGTAACTGTACGGACGGACAAAGGCGTTTAAAGACGACAGATTTTATAAAGATATGAGGCGACCAGATTGGATTCCTGGTCGCCTCATATATTTATTTGTTCATAGGAATCGATCCGTTGACTTTACGTTTAAAGTATATAATCCACATTAGATTTATAAATTATATTACCATTATAATAAAATTGAATTGAGCGATAACTGGAAATTGTAGCACCTTTCATCTGCCATTGTTATTTGTAGTAGGGGCGTAATATTAAAATACATTACGGGTGTGTTTTACGACTAAGACATAAAATATGTTAAATATAATTTCAAAGAGACCGGTCCATCATAGCACGTGGTCAATTGGGTGAGGACGCGAGATATTTGCATAATGCTCCTACTAAATAACAAGTTCTTGAAAGAATTCGAGATATACGAATACTATTTTTTTTTTGTGATCAAGATTTGACCCGCCTGATGGTAAGCATGATGGAGTAAATGTGGCAATGACTGAAAAACTTAAACAGCCAGTTTACGGTTACCTCAGTCGCCGTCACTATGCCAGCCATAAATACATTTTTTTAAAGTAGGCTGCACAAGTATACAAGTGCAGCACCTTTGTAGGTCTATATACAAATATGTACAAGTAAAACATCAACCAATCAAATTGGGATAGGCAGAGACAATGGTGCGCCACTTGCCACGATTCTGACATAAATCCCTCGCCTCCCTCACATCTACAACTCTCTTCATACAAGCTCTACGGTTATGGATCTAGGCAATCCAGCTTTCTTGAGGTTGTCTCCAATTTGGTCGGAAAACACATCTTTATACTAATTAACTAAACATACTTAAGTATATCGTAGAAACAGGGCGACCAAAGATACACATACCAAAGATACACATATCAAAGATACATTGGTACCGGCAAGTTTTGAACCAGAATGTCTATGTTAGTGTAAGAATTAAAGCGTAATAATAGTAATATTGTAAACAAAATCGTGATAAAAGTTTTAATAGTATAGGTATTTTGTATGTGCAGTTAGGGGCTGGCAAAGGGTCAGTGGCTGGAGGGTGCGCGTGCGCAAGGTGTGCGCGATATCAGTAAGCACATGCGCACGCCGATACATAAAAACCCTCCGGCGAAGGGTCACCGAGAGGGCTCTACAATCATTAAAAACACACACATATATTTTATTTTTTTAACAATGCCTTTTGTAAGAGAATTAGTGAGGGAATTAATTGCTTTGAAATCTTCAATTCAAATAATATCTCTGTACGAGTACATACCCACTACTACTTACAAGTAAGTATACAGACCGTGAAGTGATTTGGTCACGTTTCGGGATCAGCTTGTAAGTTGCCGGTTCCATCTAGGCCGGCATAGTGGATGTGATTGCTACTCACAGTTATTGAATTGTAGTAGCAGTGACATTCATTCATGTCACAATAATCATTCATCATATGTCGAGTCACAATAAAAATTTAAAAAAATCAATCTTTCAAATGGTCATGTCTTTTTCCCACGGGGATGGAGAACAAAGGAGCGCCACTCACCACGATCCTGACACGTCTCCCTCGCTTCTCTCACTTCGTACAAGCACTACGATATGAATCTGATGTGAATGGATGCATTAAACAAGGCAGACCTAGGTGGGTGTTTTCCGATCAAATCGGAGACATCCTTAAGAAAGCTTGGTAGCCTAGTGACCATCAATTCTCATTCCTCAATCTTAACGGAGATTGAGGAGTAACTTTTCACGATCCTGACATAACTCGCTTCCTTCACATTCACAGTTCTCTTCATACTTTCAATTCCACTCTTTCCATTCCCTCTCACCACACCTCTTTCGTCTCTAAATCGTTTTCTGTCGTCGCTGCAAACCTTTATTTTTTTTATTGTGACTCGACATATGACAACACCCCGCTTGATGTTAAGCCAAAGTGTGGTCCATGAATGAATGTCACTGCTACTACAATTCAATAACTGTGAGTAGCAATCACATCCACTATGCCGGCCTGGATGGAACCGGCATCTTACAAGCTGATCCCGAAACGTGACCAAATCACTTCACGGTCTGTATACTGTATAAGTGGTGGTACTACCCCGGATCGGCAGACTGGGTACCACTGCCTACCACTCTTTGATAACCAGACCCGAAGCAAATATCCATTTTTTTTATTAACAAATATTTGTAATATTTAAATATTACAAATAAAAGCTATGAAACAAATATTTGCTCCGACCGGGAATCGAACCCGGGACTTTAAGCGCAATAAACCAATCGCTAAACCGTTCGTCTACGCCTGTCGTCAAATCTATGGAATGAATTACCTCAAAATATTAGACGAGCTCCTAATCGTGCAATGTTCAAGAGTATCAAGAGTAAAAACTCTACCTTTCTTCTTCCACTTCTTTCATGACATGAGTAGTTTTATTTCATGTGTATCATACTAGCGGCATGCTATGATGTCCATTTTGACGTTTGACCCGTTCATGAAGATTCGTATAAATTAATAATCACGTTTGAAGGAACAATTGCCTTTCTTTATAGTGACAATAAAGAACCGCAATTTACTCCTTCAAACGCAATTATTAATTTATACAAAACTTCATGAACGGGTCAGACGTCAAAACGGGCATTATAGCGAGCCGTTGGTACTCGTATAATATCAATCAATCAATTAAATTGTCACGCCTTTTTCCCACAGAGATAGGCAGAGACTCGTATAATAATATCGGATAAATAAAGTATAGACGATGTGTAAGCGTTATCTAAAAACAATTTTTTCCACGAAGTTAGCTACGAAACTACACCCGCATAACCTCGAAAATGTATTTATGCAAACGTATCTGATACCTTACCACTTCCTTATACTACTATACTTCCAAAACCATTAAATTATTTTTAAGTGCTAATAAAACTTTATAATAACATAGACAATACAGATAATTCCTAAATAATAAAACAATTCGACTTATGACAGCCCCCGTCTGGAGTGTGGTCTATAAATAGCAGCGACTGTTACCACATTTAAATAACTACATGAAAACGACAATTATAAAACTAATCTTAAAACAAAATGATTATTATTATTACAATTACTAAAATTATTTATTGAAATCAATAAATTTGTTATTTTATTGGAACTGGACATCTGACCTCGACTTGCCTGATGGCAAGCAAGGGGAGGTCCATGAACGCCAACGACTGAAAAAAAACGACTCAGTTTACGGTCGCCTCAGTCGCTGTCACTATCCCAGCACATATTAAAAATAATACCAAGCTTAATGCCGATTCTCATTAATACACGCGAGGAAAAACTTATACAGATATTTGACATCCTTGCAACCAATGAGCTAATAACAAACGAATAACTACGTTGATTGGTCATTTGCAACCGCGACGCGATTTCACTGCTTTTTCGTCGCCGTATTAAGAGAATCGCATAAACAAGAGTAATTACCCCGCCATATTTATTACTTATAAGAGTGGTAGGCAGTGGCACCCAGTCTGCCGATCCGGGGTAGTACCACGTATACGGACCGTGAGGTCACGTTTCGGGATCAGCTTGTAAGTTGCCGGTTCCAACTAGGGCGGCATAGTGGATGTGATTGCTACTCACAGTTATTGAATTGTAGTAGCAGTGACATTCATTCATGGACCACACTTCGGCTTAACATCAAGCGGGGTGCTGTCATATGTCGAGTCACAATAAAATTAAAATAAACTTACCAGTATAGCAGACCGAGGTGAGTGTGAGGGCGTGTGTGCGTATTAGAGTATTGCTTCGTCCCCATGGTGTCCGCGCCAATATTGGCTCAATGAAGTCAAACGCAGTAGGAATTGATAACTGCCAATTCAGCTGCTGCAACAGCATAACTTCCCATTGCTGTGAAAGAAATTAAAATCAAGCAATATCCTCGCTGAATAGTTCGGCTTCTAAGGCTATAGGCCGTAAAGAGACAAAGTCGCGTGTCGGAATAAGCTTGTAAGTTCAATCAAGATAGGCAAAGACAATGGAGCGCCACTTGCCACGATGGCAGGCCCAGGAGGGTGTTTGCCGACCAAATCGGAGACATCCCCAAGAAAGCTAGGTTACGTAGTGCCCATAACCATAGAGCATGTATGAAGAGAATTGTGAATGTGAAGAAAGCGAGGGAGTTGTGTCAGGATCGAGGTTTGTAAGTTACCGGCTCCAAATAAAAAATTAAAACATACTAAATAAAACGAACTGGGGTATAGCTTGTCTAACCATAAATGACACGCCCCCCTACTTTATTAGTATATTTAAAGGTGTAAATATAAATATTACTAACTATACTACTATACTTCATCAGCGTGCTCCTCCTTTTGTGTCTAACCAGCAACTAAATGAGCAATTACAATTGCATTTTCGGTGTGTTGCCATCTATATTTTATATTGCTCGTGTGCGTAAATGCAGTGGAGGGGCGCGTCATTTTGGCTTAGACAGACTCTAGTACTATGACTAATAAAACAGTAATAAACAGTTTCCTTAGTAGATAAATGACATGGGAAATGGTGATTTTCATGTTTGTTTACTATTTGTGTCAAGCAAGAAAAAACACAGTATAGGCAGAAGTGCTGTCCAGTCTGCTGATCCGGCGTAGTACACGATCGCGGCTAAGACCGTGAAATAACTTAGTCACGTCTCGGGATTAGCTTGTAAGTTGCCGGTTCCAAATTAGCCGGCATAATGAATGTGACTTATTTAACTGTAGTAGCAGTCACCTTCATTCATTGACCGCATCCAGCTTAACATCAGGGTGTTGATGTTGATATATATGTCGAATTATCGGGTCGCAAAAAAGTTATTAAAACAAATAAATGCATCAAAATATAAACGCTACACGTCAATGAGAAAGTTTTCGGTTCTCCTTCAACTAACAAACGGAAACCGCAAAAGAAATGTTTTGCATTACAAAAGAAACTAGAAATATTTCATAAAAAGCAGGGTTCTTTAATGGGGCTGAGATTTTCGCATGGGTTACTATATAAACATGCTACCTATATACCTATTTGTAATAATTCCTGTGAACGTGTTTTTTTTTTCAATTGGGGTTCGAATATAACAGCACCTCGCCTGATGTTGAACCGGAGTGCGGTCTGTGAATTAAGGCGACAGCTACTACAGTTATATAACTGCAAGTAGCAGTCGCATGTTGATTTAGCTTACGAAAGTCTTGAAACGCGATTTAGTCACTTAACGGTCTTTGCAAACCCTAGATCGGCAGACTGTGCAAATGACCACCCACTGTCTTCCTACTACTCTTAAACAACCAGACCCGAAAATTGCCAATTTCCCACAAATTTATTTTTTAAACTGCGTTAGTGCAGTTTATTATTAAGGGTGCGATATATCTAATTAATAAATGTTACAAATAAATAACGAAACAATACTTCAATCCGAGCGGGAATCGAACCCGGTACTTTACACGTAACAAATTGGCGTCCTAACCAATGTGCCACGCGTGTCGTCAATACTTTTTGTCGGGCTTCTAACTTTCTAACAATTGATAAAACGAACAAGGAACGTCTGTCTATTAATCTATTTAATATTTAAAGTTATAGTAAGATACGATGCGTAGAAAAGAGTTCGTTCACATTATGATAAATTATTTGTTATCTAACACCCTAACTTTAAGAGCTAAAGGTCAATAAACACACAGTCTTCAATTGAATACAATCATTAAGGTAGGTCCTACTAAAAATGAAAGCATTCACATTGTAAATTTAAAAATAATTGTCCATCGAATTACGCATAAGGCGCGATAAGCCTGGGAACTCCGCAATGAGGAGGCCCATACGGAGCCATGTGTACTCATTTAAATA
Source organism: Tinea trinotella (assembly GCA_905220615.1). NCBI lineage: Eukaryota > Metazoa > Arthropoda > Insecta > Lepidoptera > Tineidae > Tinea > Tinea trinotella. The sequence continues at coordinate 8,337,923 of HG992310.1, forward strand.
CAGGGACGATTGACTTATCGTAAACATCGCTAGAAAGTAATTCGGAAACATAAGGCACCCCCAAGTAGGAACGCGGACATTTCTCACGCGTTTACGAATACTAATTGTTATTATAATGAAATATTATTCACACGGTGACCACAAGCTAAATTTAGAGCTCATCAACGTTGTACAAGAGGACACGGAAACAAGTCACCTGTTCATATTAACCCGCTGCGTGTGAATTGACAATGTCACCCATTGCACTCATTTTGGGAATCGCAGCTGTCACATATTGTCAACTTATTTGTGGGAAATATAATTTACCTACACTCGAAGCTATTATATAGGATATAATAATAATATTTTTTTAGTCGGAATAGTGACGGCGACGAGACAATTGTAAGTTGAATAGTTTTCTTTTAGTCGACAGCGCTTTTGGACAATCAGGTAAGTCGAGTCTCAATAAAAAAAAATGTAAATCAACATATTTAGCAACCCGCCTTTAATATTAAGCTAAAGTGCGGTCAATAAGCGGAGACAACTACTAATTAAACAACTGAAATTACCGACCTAGTAGCTGGCTACAACTGGCTACTTTTAAGCCAATCCTTCACATTTTGTATTCGGATTGTTTGAACTTATCCATCCAACTTACTTATCCGAATTGTTTTCATATGTTCGTATAATTCGTATGATCGGATATGTTTCGTAAGTTCTAATTTCCTCTACAATATCTACATCGCCGATCTTACTACCACCATTCACATTTCCTGCAACGCGATGGAGGCGACAACTCATTCTTCGTCACAGGCCCGTGACTTACTTAAGGATGTCAAATAAGCTTTCTTCGATGTAAGGAAGGTGTAATCACCGGAAACGAACAGGAGACCCCCAAAGGAAACCAAGAAGCATGCCGCCCCCAAGTGTCTCATACGACATGGGGTGCGAGTGACATTTGGCCCAGCTAATAGAGTTCATTCACAGTAGAATCAAAACAAAGCTTAACAATTTGCGGTCGAACAACAGGATATAAGGTGAATGGAGTCGTCGGAACCACTTGACCTTTTCTTTATGGTGTCATCATGTCCTACTAAGATATTATCGTGTTGGAAATTAGTTTAGCCCAAGGGTGGTCGCCTAACATCTTAAGTAATAATTAGACCAATTTTAAAAGCTCTTTAATATATAATTGCCCGGATGTTTTATAATACGATATTTAATTATATTAAAAGCAATAGAAGGAGATGTGTTACAGAATCGTCTTTTATCTATTTGCATATGAATTTCTCAAATATTTCTTATTATATTATTTTATTATTTTCTTTATATTGTGTAGTTTAGTTTAGTCTTTCCTAAATCCATGTTTAACTTTTAATTAAATTGTTTTGTGACACTTATTATTTTTGAGATTATTGTAAGTTGTGGTACATTTAATTTTTTTATCTTAAAGTTATTGACGTTATGTAAATATTTATTTATTAAGGGGCGACTTGCTGGACGGTTGAAAAAAAAATTTTCGGTTGACTTTATGTTTACTTTATGCCGTCACTTTGCCGGCCAATATACTTTGATCTTGGATTTTGGCCACTAATCTGCGAATGATAATCATAAATTTCGAACCCAAATCCCCATAATATAATCACCACTCTCCGCGATCCCGGCACAACTCTTTTGCTTCCTTCACTTTCACAATAGCGAATATATTTACAAGTATAAATAAGTATTTAAAATATTACCATAAACTTACCCGAACATCGCTTGGATTTACGGAGTTATCTGTATATGCGCAGAGTAGATCTATCGAGAGCGGATGGCATTGTCGGAATTTCGATGCGACGAGCATCGCTGTGACGGCCAATAGTTGCAGCTGTTTGCGAGATATTGAACGCTGGCAGAGAAACCTGTCCATGTAGGTCACGGCCAGGGGTAATACTTGCTCCTCGCACTGCTGCTCTTCGCATACCTGACCAGGGAACGAAATTAAGTTATAAATGGATTTAGCAGAGTCAACTAAATTAAGAGTGGCAGGCAGACAGTTGTTGGTTTGTCCTTAGATTTAGAATGCACACCACCACTTACAAGTATACAGACCGTGAAGTGATTCGGTCGCGTTTCGAGATCAGTTTGTAAGTTGCCGGTCCCAACTAGGCTGGCATAGTGGATGTGTGACTGCTACTCACAGTTATTGAATTGTAGTAGCAGTGACATCCATTCATGGACCACAGTCCAGCCTAACATCAAGCAGCCTAACTCGTCATATGTCGAGTCACAATAAAAAAATAATAAAAAAGGTTTAGATTACGTATTCTGTGGGTCTGTGGGTGCTCCCATGTCGACCCGCGGAAGTACCACCACTTTTAAGTGTAGGGACAGAAAAGGTCAGCATGGTAGATGCGACTTATATTTGCAGTTATTTAACTGTAGTAGCAGTCGCTTCATTTATGGATTGCAGTACGGCTTAACATCAGGCATGTCATATCATCAAGGGGTTATTTTTATTAGGACTTAACATAAAGCCCTAATTAAAAATCCGCTTGATGTTAAGCTGGAGCACAGTTCACGAATAGAAGCGACTGCAACTACAGTTAAATAACTGCAAGTAGCATTCGCATCCACTATGCCTGTCATTGTCAAGCCATTTAATAAAAAAAGACATCACCCACACAAGTAGGTTATAAAAGCGAATTTGATCCCAAAAAAACTGTATGAAACACGTGAAAAGGTTTCATTGTGAATAAAGACAAGAAAAAGTTATCGAAAAAAGTTTCCGCTCCGTACAAATAAAGTAGGTACGTATAAGTAAATATGAGGGAATTCATAGGTTTTATTTATTACGTGCCTTATGCCCATTGTATCACGGTAGCTGACTCCATACTAGGGGATCCTAATAAGCGTGCAGATAACGTAATCCAAGGTATGTAAAAGCTTCGTTATTTTTACGCTGTTGTCGGTCGGTATTATTTATCTACTCTTATTTAAGAATGTATGGGTTCTAATTAAATTTTTAATTGGTAGTGGGTTTATGTAGCTTTTTGTGGCTGAAACTATAGGGAAGTGTGTGCTTGGTTGAGTTTAAATGTGAAGCCAAAGAAATTATCATAAAGAGATATAGGTATAACTAAATATTACTCATAGATATTAGGTTCCAGATAGGTAGGTCTAGACTCTAGAAATACTAGCGCTTATCTGGTAGGGTCCTCTGCGCTATTGTAGGGGTGCGGGTGACATGTGATCGAAAACAGAACCCTCCCGCGCCGCTCCACTACCGCTCCACGAGCCACCCCAGTTACGAATGAAGGCGACTGCTACTACAGTTATATAACTGTAAATATAAATCACATCCACTATGCCGGCCTGGTTGAAACCGACAACTTACAAGCTGATTCCATAACGCGACTAAGTCACTCGGTCTGTATATGTCAGAGTTGTAGGCAGTGGTGGCCAGTCTGTCCATCCTCGGACAAAATATCGTAGCAATTTCCTTCTTTCATGGACCGCACTCCAGCTTAACATCAGGCGGGATACTGTCATACGTCGAGGCGCAATAAAAAACACGAATACATTATTTAATAAACAATCTTTTCAAATCATTTCTTTCAAAGTCTTAAATACCTAATCCGTTAAAACTTGACCTCATATGACCTTATAAATTTACGCCTGATAATGGGTTCCTAACTCAATAAACCTAAGGCCGGCATAATGGAAGCAGTCGCCTCTATTTATGGACCGCACTCCAGCTTGCTGTCATATTTCGAATCACAACAAAAAGAAAGTTATAAATTAAATAGTAATAACGAGTTTGTTATATTTTGCGATATACATTTCAATCTTTTCTAAATTAATAAAACGTTATCAAATCGATGCAAAATCTAGATGGCCGTTAGAAATAACGACGACAAACAAATACCTACTACGTAATAAAAAACGAGCTTATAACTCAAATATTTAATAAAATAAGTAAATAATAAACTTTAAATAATAGATTTTAAGGATTAAATTTCAATAAGTAGGTAGTTAATCACTAACGAATGAATCATATAAATGTCATCCATCTTTTTTGCATACATTGACATTATAACAGCTGATTTATGTTAAATGTAAACATAGCGTATTTCACCTAATCAAATTGTTATTTAATTGTGATTAACTTTTATAGTAAATTTAATAGTATACCTCCAGCATCCAGGTGGTGACGATCTTTCTCATGTATGGTTCTATGTCAATCTGGACGTTCTGGAAGTAATCCGTGTGCAAAGCATGGGTCCTTTCCAAAGTTAATAAATTAAGTAGAAGTCTTGGATCACGGTCGAGAGCCCGATCTGGACCAGCTTTGCACGAATCAATTTGTCTATGAGAACTTGAATTTTGATCGCCAGAATTCTGCATATTTTCTTCACAGGATAAATCCATTTTGGGCACTTTAGCACTGAAGTTACCAAAACAGCACAATAAATTTATATTGCTTAAATATGCATCAATGTTTGTCTTTAAAAAGCACAATCAGCGAAGTCAACACGAAAAAAAAACAAGAACACCGCTACACACGGCCGCACGATACGCGGCCACCAGGCAAATGTCAAAAAATGTGTATCGGATCTCGGATCGCACACGATCCTTGCGTGTCCAACACCCTGCCTCACCTCACCAACCATTCAAATATAGACTCCATGCTTGCAATAATAAAATGGGAAAAAAGTATTTTTTTTTTAATGATGTTTACGTTTAGCACTATTAACTAACAAAATTAGAATTAGGATACAAATTCAATTTAATTACTTTAAAAAATTCTTTACTTTTATACTTTTCTCGTCGTAACATTTAGAGATTTGACAGTGCCTAATTAATTATTAGTACTTATAATATAACCACGTGCCTTTAGTTTATGTGGATATATATCCTAGCCATTAGTTTTGCAGTTCGCTTTACAAGACGGAATTAGTTACCTAAGTCAGTGCCGGATTAGCCACGTTGCAAGAGTAACAAATGCTAGGGGCTCTGCGAATTTTAGGGGACCCGACCTCCAACGCTTGTCTGACCGTGATTAAAAAATATTAATTTAGATCGTAGAGCGTAAAACATCTTGCATGCCTTAAACGCGAACGCTTAGGCTATGCTTCACTTCCACTTGAAAAGTTAAGTCGATATTGAAAGTTAATTTGCCCATATTAAATCCAGAAAAGTTTATTTGTAACAGTTTTGTTGCAAACCAAGGACCCATTGACAAAATTCGCTACAGGCCCCGCGCTGGCTTAATCCGGCACTGACCTAAGTACATTTAGTTTAATGGGTTAAGAGATGTTTAATAGCTATTAGATAATGAGTACCACCCAAGATTTCAATAGGGCGAGCTAGTTCAGTCAAACCAATTGCTTTGTTATGTATGCTCCTAATATATTTATTTATTTATTACCATATGCAAGGAGAAAATAAATATAGCTAATTGTTTACATACGAGTAGGTGAGCTACAGCCATTATCTAACAGCTAAACTTTACTTTTAATTGCTCAAAAAACAAACCATTATTAACTGCATAATGTTTGACGGCAAATGTCTTGAACTACAAGTCTTGCTGACAAAGTTTGACTCCTTTTTTTTATTATGACTTGACATCTGACTTCGACGACCCAGTGAGCATGATAGAGGTCCAAGAATGCTGACAACTGAAACAACAGTCAACGCTGTCGCAGTTCACAGTCGCCGTCACTATACCGGCCAAAATCCTAATGTTTATTTTGATTATTTTAATCCGACTTTTCGTAAACTTTGCAGTCATCGTGTCCGCGGGGATATGTCGGGAGAAAATATTAAGAAATAAAATATTTAAGTGAAATATCTTATTTCCTAAACAATTTTTGCGCAAAACCTACAAAAAAAATACTGTTAAAAATATATATAAAATTATATATTATCACACTAGATGTTATCCTACCATTTAATTTTACAATATTCTGTAGGTATTTTATTATTATTATTATTGAATTATAAAAATCTCAGCACGTGCTCTCAATTGTAATAACAAAAGAAGGTACTGGTTTACCGATTGCTAGGGAGAGTCCAAGGTATTGTTCCTCTCTAGGTGAGAGGGCCAAGAGGGGGCGAGGACAGCAGCTGCCGAATGCGAGCCGGCTGCAATCCAACCCATTTGACATTTTGTTACAAATCCCTACCTGCCTCTAAAGAAAAACTGGTCATTATTTTAATTCTATTATTTGGTAGTCGAGATAATAGTTTTCTTGTTCATGGCGCGTGTGCTTTGTGATATTTTTAACTTGGTGTTGTTTTCTTTTTAAAGGCACATAGTTTAACACCTGTCAATGTAATACCAGACGTGTTTTATTCTATAAGTTTATTTTAAAAGTAATTAATTACCTATTTACGTATATACACCGAGGTAAGCAAATATTTCAGATTGCAGGTTTAATTTAATTAATAAACACATGCTTTTAATTAAAAAGCATCCCAGCCGTATACCTAAATTGGGTTTTATGTTTTCTTCAAATGTATTATTCCTAATGATATTATAATTTATCCTAATCCTAATACTATAGATAATATTTTACCATAGTATATTTAATATATTTTTATTAGTGGTTATCATCATACATGTCTATACTAAGCTACTAAAGTGCTTGTATCATAGAAACAGGACAACCAAAGTACATATATCAAAGATACATTGGTAGTGGTACCGGCGGTGAGTGGTTTCGAAGCCGTGCACTCGGCTTGCGTAACCATTGCATTGCATTTTTGTTTTATTCAATTATTCAACATGACTGTTTCTGACTGCGTCTTATTTGTGGCAATACTTGTGTTTTTGTTACATTTGGGCTCCTTTATCTCAGTTTAACAACAACAACTAGTTGTGTGACAACAATGAATTTTTTTTTCTTTCTAGACCTACATCTTAATAAACTGTATTTTTTAATTATTGTGACTCGACATATGACAGCACCCCGCTTGATGTTAAGCTAGAGTGTGGTCCATGAATGGATGTTACTGCTACTACAAATCTATAACTGTAAGTAGCAATAACATCCACTATGTCGGCCTGGTTGGAACCGGCAGCTTACAAGCTGATCCCGAAACGCGACCGAAGTCTGTATGCTTGTAAGTGGTGTTACTACCCCGGATCGGCAGACTAGCTACCGCTGCCTACCACTCTTTGATAACCAGACCCGAAGCAAATATCCACCTCTTTTTTATTAACAAACTAGCTGTGCCCGCGGTTTCACCCGCGTATAATTAGGTTTATAACACAATCATAACAAAGGAGGAGGTTCTCAACTCGACTGTATATGCCTTTTTTGTATATAAGTAATATAAAAATGAAGACGGAAATGTTGACGTGACTGTCGGTAATATAGTGCGATGGTATTATGGTATAGCTTGTCTAACTATAAATGACGCGCCCCTCCACTTTATTAGTTTATTTAAATGTGTGAATACAAATATTACTAACTATATTACTATACTTTATCATCGTGATTCTCCTTTTGTGTCTAACCAGCAACTGAATGACCAATTACAATTGCATTTTCGGTGTGTTGCATCCATATTTTATAGTCGCACGTGTGCTTAAATGCAGTGGAGGGGCGCGTCATTTCGGGTTGGACAGACTCTACTCTATAATACCATCGCATCTATTAAAAATGAATAAACTAAAATGAAATAAAAATGAAGTATATTTTTGTATGTGTAACTCCTAACCAAAAAAAACCTGCCAATAACTAACCTTGGGCCTATATTACTTTAAGTACAATGCGTTTTTAACAAATCGCTCGAAAATTCGCAAAGCGGACACGACCGTCAATGACGTTTGCCATCACGCGACTGCCTGCCGCGAGTCGCGTACTCAATGATGTGACCGACTTTTTCCCCCACCTCACCCGCCATGCGTAGGATTTACGCTACACTATTTTGGCTATAATGGCTTACACATAAGATATAGATATAGATATATAATATACTGTCGCGGGCTTTTTTGTAGGTCTATTTAAGATACACATTTTCATCATACATTACATATGTGTAACTCCAGCGGTTTTTGCGGCGGTCACCTTCACTATGCCGGCCAACAATCTTACCTAGATGTGTACCTAGATTTATGTTATTATATCCGTGACGGTAGTTTAGCTGGTGCGATTTATAACTGTCTTATAATCTAAACAATTTTTATGCGGCTTACTATGTTTTATAGCTATAAATGTGAATGTCCGTTTGTTTGTTACGCTTCCACGCAACAACTACTTAAATCTTGTAGGTATCAGAAGTAACATTGGATACTTTTTATTATATTTTTTTTTACGAAAAATATATATTTTTTCCTATTATAAAAATAGGTACAAGGCGTTGGTTACCCTGAGTACTATAATACCATCGCACTGTTTTACCGACAGTCACGTCAACATCAAATCCAATTAACTATACTATGGAGACTATACACTTTACTTTCCATAGACTATACTTTCAGCTGTTTGAAATTTTTCTTTATTATTATATCCTTCAGTTACTATATGCCTATCCCACTATTATTATAAATGTGAATGTGAGTTTGTTTGTTACGTTTTTACGCAACAACTACTTAACCGATCATCATGTAACTTTGTACACATATTTTTGGAGGTACTAGAAGTAACATAGGTTACTTTTAATAATAAAAAATATCTTTTACTATAGTTTCCAATTAAATATAGTTTCAGCTGTTTGGAATTTTTCTATATTTATTTTTATTTCCGTCTGTCATTTTTATATGAGTTATCGAGTTATAAATACAAAAAAGGCATATACAGTCGAATTAAGAACCTCCTCCTTTTTATGACTGTGTGATAAACCTAATTTTACGCGGGTGAAACCGCGGGCACAGCTAGTATAATATAATATATTTACAAATAATTAATTGAGTAACGCATTAGTTAGCAGACCAGTCTATTACGCGTAAAGTCGCGGCTTTACGGTTAGACCAAAGATTTGTTTTATAGCTTTTATTCGAAATATTTAGATTGAGTGTTACAAATGTTTGTTATTAAAAAAAATGAAACAGTCAAAAGAAGAAGAAAACGAAAACAACAGATCTGTTGGTCAAAGAGTGGTAGGCAGGCAGTGGTGCCCAGTCTGCCGATCCACTTACAAGCATACAGACCGTAAAGTAATTCGGTCGCGTTTCGGGATCAGCTTGTAAGTTGCCGGTTCCAACCAGGCCGGCATCGTGGATGTTATTGCTACTTACAGTTATAGAATTGTAGTAGCAGTGACATCCATTCATTGACCACACTCTTAAAATCAAGCGGAGTGCTGTCATATGTCATATGTCACAATAATAAAAAAATAGTATAGACTGTCCACTGTGCTTGTTTCAGGTATGCCGGATAGTGGATATGACTGCTACTTGCAGTAGTTTACCTGTAGTAGCAGTTACCACCACTCATGATCGTATGTCGGTCGAGTCACAATAAAATAAATTGAAAAAATAATTGAGGATGTGAGTTGTGTCAGAATTGTGGCAAATGGCGCTCCTTTTTCTCTGCCAATCCCTGTGTTTCGATTGTTTACCATTGCCTAACCTTATCTGATGCAGCCTCCAGGCATTTACGAAAAAGGTTTTTTAGGTATGTCTTCATGGATGTATCTCCCTATTTATAATGTCGGAACCGAAGTAAACTAATGACGAAACATTTATCGAATTGTATGAAAATCCTGGAATTGTTTTGTTTAGCTTTTATTTTTTTATCTTATCTTAATCTTATTTTTTAGGGTGCACGAGATGATGTGAACAGCTATGCAATAATTGGGATAATCATGGCCATAATGTGTTCGCCGCCCGTGTTCGCCCAAAATGTGGAGGCGCTGTTATATAGAGGTTTGTTGTCTCTGGTTTACCCCCCCCCCCCCCACTTGCGCGCGGCTGTTGTGCGATTTGTTTGTGTTTGGTGATAATTTAAATTATTTTACTTGTGGACTTAAAATAGTTTAGTGTGATAAAACAATTATGTCTATTATAAACGACCGTTCCATAATTCCTAATCAAGAAAATGGGTTATCGCGAGAAGTAGGAAATAATGCTATATGGAGTTTGTCTTCCTGTAAACCTGGTAAGTGCTTAAATGGAAATTATACGTTAATTTTAACTTATTATTATTAAACAAACTTTGTAGGCTTTGGAATTGACCAATTGCGAGATGATTGTATGGAAACATATTGGCAATCAGATGGCCAACTGCCACACTTGGTGAACATTCAGTTTCAAAGGAAAACAATGGTTTCTCACATTTTCATCTACACAGACTACAAATTAGACGAGAGCTATACTCCAAGTAGAATTTCAATTCGAGCTGGCACGCATTTTAATGATTTACAAGAGATTGAAATTGTTGAGTTAACTGAACCTTCAGGTAAGCCATTTTCCTATTAAACAATTATAACGGCTCTTAAATTTGTCCCCGTTATATTATTCCACATACTTCATGCAGAATTGCAATTTACAACTGAGGACATGTATTATTATAATATTATATTTGATAACTTGGTTTGTATTATAAGTAGTACTCTGACAATTGTTGGTCATTTGTTCAGTCTGCTGATCCAGGGTAGTACCCATTACTGTATATTTTCAGTGGTGTAAGGCAAAATGGGCAAAGTACCAAAGGCCCCAGCTGGCAAAGGATCTGATGTAATAATTTATGTTACCTTTAAAGCATATAAGATTCATTATGTGCCAGTCGGGTGCTTTGTTGCCAATATAGGCCTTACTTGTCCCTGTAAGGCACATTGTGTCTACTAAACTGCGAATCAGTGGAAGCGCAAACACGAAGTAGGTAGTTGACTAGTAATATGTAATTGTTAAATATCACTAAATTTTCAGGTTGGGAAATAATACCAATAAAAGACATTCACCATAGACCAATAAAGACATATATGATACAAATAGCAGTTATAAGTAACCATCAAAATGGCAGAGACACACACATGAGGCAAATCAAAATACATTCACCATGTGAAACTGTTTGTAGTTATGATTCGGATAAAGTGTACAGCTTCAACACAGTACAATTCCAACAATATGCCACTATACGATAAATAAACTTGGAGGAGGTCCAAGAGCGCTGACGACCGAAAAAAACGACTCAATTCACAGTTGCCTCAGTCACCTACACTTTTGACAGCATTAAAAGAGCAGAAAATGTTCGGTTTTGAGATTGAAATAAATATATCACTTAATATATTGAATTATATGTAAAGGAAAAATAAAATAAACAAATTTTATAATAAATAATTGTATTTATTTAATCTGATTCATCACTTTCTTCGCTGGCTGCGTCGAGCCATTCAAAGAATTTTATTAACGACGCGTGTTTCATGATAGGGCTGTCATTCTCATTTAGGTAATCCTTCCATTCAGTTAAAGAGTCCTCATCAATCACATCAGCTTCATAAAGTAGATTGATTATTTGGCCAGATCTGCCATCTAACCATTCGCACTTCAAACAACTATCCTGTAAGAAATAGTTTTAATTTACATATGTCGTGCTATAATAATCATATATAAGATATAAAAAAAGTAAAATTTCTACTATCAGGTGTAAAATAAATCAAGGACCCAGCTGTTTTGGGATGAGCTTTAAAGTTTTGGTAGTTCAGCAGCTGACTTAGAAGCATAGCTACTTGCATTTAAACCAGACCATTTTTAGTGTCCTGAAAAACTTCTCAGTATAGATACCGGCAGATAAAAAGAGCTGTGCAGTATAGGGATCAGCAGATTAGAAGAGTGTTGGACAACTGTGGTGGGAGAAAGGTTGCCTACCTATACAGTGGTGCACATATTAACAAGTTACCCCAGTTCTTTTGACTGCCTTTTTACTATTGTTTTTATTGTGACACGATATTTCACCTCGACAAGCAAGAGGAGGTCCAAGAGTGACGACGACTGAAAAAACCGAGTTAGTTCACGGCTGCCACAGCCGCCGTTACTATGCCGGCCAAAGGTGCTTCTTCACGCATCGCTTAAAGGAACCAAGGTCATAGGATGGAGAGAACAGATGGGCTGGCAAAGCATTCGACTTGTCCGTTGTTCTACGAAGAAAAGACGCACCGAACTTTTTAGTTCGACTGCCGATTCGGTCGATAGAATGTGGATGCTTTACGGGTGTGAAAGGAACAAGGTTAAAGAGCTTTTCGGAACATTCTCCGTGGTATAGGCAATAAAGGTTAATTTAATGTGACTCGCAACATATATGAAAGAGTTGCCCACTTATGTTATATAACGCTCTAGTGATGTCTGGGTCTATATTATTAGATAGGGCGCTTCTCTGATGTTTGCTCAAAACCTTTCACGTTGGTGAAAACAACATTCCGCTCTGCGACCAGCTGTTTTCTCCCCACACTTCGAATATCACATGTATAGTGACTGCAGTTGTCGGCCCTATTAGGCTTTGCCTTGATTACCACCTGGTCAGATTATGCAGTACAATACATTATAAGTTCTAATACATACCTCAACAGCTTTCAAACAATCCATAATAGACGATTTAGTTTTAATATAATTAGTCAATATAGGTTTGAAATACTTCAAAATATCCTTCAGACTATTCTTGTTCTCAGTGAGAGCTGGCATACTGAGCAATGCTCTAACGACAAAGAAATTCACTTCATTCAATTGTATATTGTATGCATATCTAGATGAATTAATTTCCAATATTAAATAATCACATTTCAGTTTCTCCTCATATCCTCTTGCTAAACTATCAATTACTTCTTGTAAGAACACTGTAATACAAATAAATATTATTTACAGTGTTGTTTTTTTATTGAAGAATGACTTATGACAGCACTTCGTCGACTGATACTGCTGTTGAATAACTGCAAGTAAAAGTCACAGCCTAGGTGGAACCGGCAACTTACACTTACAAGCTGATCCCAAAACGTGATCCCCAAATCAGCAGACTGGGCAAATGAACACCAACTGTCTGCCTCCACTCTTAAAAGATACATAATATTATATTGAAAGATACAGCCATTGAGGCGTTACTATGCCCTTGCTAATAATCAGGCAAGTCAGGGACAGATGTAGCGCCTTAATGAAAAAATAACTTACTATTAGTATCATCAGGTTCAGGTGAGTCAGGAATCGTGAGATCTTCACTGCTAACTGAGGAGCAATAGGAAGCGCTTGCACTCCAATTCTTCTCAAAGCCAATGAACTCATCTTCATCATTGCTACTTCCAGATTCATTCTCCCATTCTGTTGTATCCGATGATGATTTTAATAAAATTTTTGCTAAGGAACAAAAAATATTTGGTTTGATTTGATTGAATTGATTTTGTGAAATAAGTAAAAAATGTGGTTCACAATCGAGCCCAACTTTTGCAGATATAATGGCTTTAAGAGACAAAAAAAAAATATTTATTTGTCCACCAAGGTGTGTTATAGATGTGTCACATCATTCAAAGAACCAACAACCGATGGGGAAGAAAGATTCTAGAGCGGAGTAGACCATATAGTGAAAGTCACGAATAACCAGTAGATGCAACTGGGATCTTGTCATTCTGTCAGGATCGTGAAAGTGATCTGTCCCTATCCCTGTGGGAATTAAGGCGAGATAATGATGATAATATTTTTTTTTTAATGTGACTCCACATATGACAGCACCCTGCTTCATGTTAAGCCGAAGTGTGGTCCATGAATGAATGTCACTGCTACTACAATTCAATAACTGTGAGTAGCAATCACATCCACTATGCCGGCCTAGATGGAACCGGCAAGCTAATCCCGAAACCTGACCAAATCACTTCACGGTCTGTATACTTGTAAGTGGTGGTACTACCCCGGATCAGCAGACTGGGTACCACTGCCTACCACTTTTTGATAACCAGACCCGAAGCAAATATCCATGTCTTTTATTTTAATCAATTAATATATTGATTGATTAAAATTATACATACCATTATCATTACTATCATTGAGTATTATATTTCCTTTTAATTGGCTACCCTTTTCAATATTAATACTTGCTACAATCATTGTTCCTTGTTCCAAAATGGCTTCGTCTTCTATTGTACAATCATTGTCTATGAATGAATTGATAATTCTACAACTGTCTTTGATTGTAACGCCATCTTGGATGTAACTTCCTTCAATAATAACATTTTCCCCTATACTACAACATTTGCCTATAACTGATCTTGATACTTTAGTATTGTCGCTTATGTGAGTTTTGGCACCTATCAAGACATTTTGTCCTAGTATACAAGACCTGCGAAATAAAATAATAAAATATAAAATCAAAATTAAAATTTTAAAGGAACCCCCGAAACGCCTGGAACCACTTTGGTCATATCATCAGCTTTAAAGTAATAAACAACATTAGTCATGGCTCAATAGTTATATCCCTTTAATATCCCTTGGATCCTTATGGTGCATCATCAGATAACTACTCCAGGTCTTCAATTTGATAATGGCCCAGCTAATGGCTCATAGAGAGTAACAATTTTAGTTAAAGCACTATGATATTATCTGTTATTGATTTGCTGATCTGAGAGGATTCATAATCAGATACTCCCGATCTTCAATTTGATAACGGCCCAGCTAAAGGCCTAGTTAAAGCACTAACAGTTCTATCTCTTTTTTTGCTGATCAATTGATATCAATTTGCTGATCTGAGAGGATTCATAATGGTGCATCATCAGATTGCCCGGTCTTCAATTTGATGACGGTCCAGCTAAATGCTCTTAGTGAGAAACAAATTTAGTGAAAGCACTATAGTTCTATCTCTTGTTGATTTGCTGATCTGAGAGGATTCATGATGGTGCCTCATCAGATACTCTCGGTCTTTAATTTGATAACGGTCCAGCTAATGGCTCATAGTGAGTAACAATTTTAGTTAAAGCACTACAAGTCCATTTCTTGTTGATTTGCTGATCTGAGAGGATCCATGATCAGATTTTTTAGATCCGGAATGTTTTATTTTATCGCACTAACTTTTCTACACTTAGTTTCCTACCTTCAAGACAAATCTAATAAGTCCAAACTTAGTATACCAAAAAAAAGTTTGAACACATCCAGGATTTCGTCTCCTACCTTCGAGTTCCATCATCAGAGTAACTCAGTGGTACCAGTTAAAACACACATGTATTTGTATACGTTTTTATTTCAAATGTTAAGTCACAGATATGTTTAAAAGTAAATACCTATAAGGCTGGGAATACAAGTCCAATTTTCCTCTCCGATAGTCCAATCCGATTGTCTGATCAGACAATCGGAAGGCACTCGTGCCATACATTTGTTTGAATACTTAATACACGTCAGATCCGATAGTCGGATCGGATGTCAGAATCGGAAACAACGCCAAGGCGCTTACGATTTTATGGCCGATCCGATTGTCTGAAGGTGCAGTTTTCATACAAAATACAGAAACAAAATAGACGTCCGATTCCTACTTCCGATTTGTAAATTATTTGCTCAGCAATATCGGACGTGTATTCCCAGCCTTATGCGTGTTTAGAACGGGCAACCCTTGTACGTCGCTATGCGACGAAGATTGTTATTTTATGTCAAATAAATATGCCATTGTTAAAACACGTAAAAAATGTTATAATTTTTCCCCTAAAATATTCAATCAAGGTAATCGATCTAAACTGCAAACCAACCTCGCCATATGAATATTTTAAGGGAAAAATTATAACATTTTTTACGTGTATTTACATTGGCATATTTATTTGACATAAAATAACAATCTTCGTCGCATAGCGACGTACAAGGGTTGCCCGTCCTAAACAGCGCGTCTAAGATCGCTACCGCAGCTAACAAATCGAGCTGATGACCTTGAAACCCCTGATCAGATCTTCATCAATTGTAGCTAAGAACCATCTCGATCACGTCAGCTTTCAAATGAAACAAACCGCATCGTAATCGGTCCATTCGTTTAGGAGCTACGATGCCACAGACAGACACACAGATACACAGAGCCACAGATACACAGACAAGTCAAACTTATAACACCCCTCTTTTTGGGTCGGGGGTTAATAATAAAATAAGTAATAAGGATTAAATGAATTAAAAACAGAACAATTAGTGTCAAAAACAAAAATTACATGTAAAGCTTCAAAGGTTCTATTGTAAATTCCAATAAATCTTTCATGTTTTTTTAACAAAAAAAACCCTTACCTACTCAATGTAGCAGTCTTATGTAAATAATTATGATTGCCTGTAAATACATAGTTATTTCTATACAAGGAGCCTGTTTCAATTAAAAGTGGATGAGTCCAATGGTGGAGTATATTACGACTGAAACAAAAACACATCATAATTCTATTTATTTTTTGTTGTTTTTAAAGGCAAAGGAAGTTCAAGTACAGAAATCTTTGTCCATACAGCCTACAGTTATATATCACGACTTTAGTGGATAAATAATAAGGATAAAACTTTCTATTCTTTACTTGGTCGGGATAGCAACTTTGGCAACCTCCCTTGACCTCCTCTTGTTCATCAGCAGCAAGTCAGATCTTAATAAAGAAAAGTTGCAAACATTTAGTCAGCCGTTATGTATTTTTTTGCTCCAACCGGAAATCCAACCTGTACAGCAGACTTTATTATTATTATTAATTAATAGGCGAGCAGCGCATTGCTGATATGCCTATATCACGCACTAGTTAAAAGTTCATAGGTTTATTTAATTATCACCATAGTCTATATCTATAGTCCCTAACCACTTGTCCAGTTTGTTATTTAGATGTAAATGGTGTGATAACCAATGTAACATGCCTGTTGTCAAAATCCAGAATAAAATCTTGTTACCTAATAGTTTGATAAGTCTTCCAGTTAGTAACACACGCAGCATAGTGACGTCCTTGCAATGGCATATAATATAAAGAACTATTCAATATCTCCTCATTGATCAGGATACCATGAATGAAGTGATCTCTCGTTTGGAAATCAAAGTTATCGGAGAACAGTGGAGGTACAGATGGAGAACACAATGCAATATTTGAATCAGCTAAGTTGTGATGCAATTTAACTTCTGAATGGCTCAAAACAATCTCCTGAAATAAAAATTAATGTTTTTTTACGACATGAAAACATAATAAAAAGCCTGATATAAATCCGGCATGCGGTCCATGAATGGATGCAATTGCAATGTATTTGCAATATAATTAGTATAATGCTATTAGAATAGTATAGTATATGTGTTATACATGTTATTTGTGTATCTACATATCTATGAGTATATTTATGTATATATGAATTAATTTATATGTTTTTCATAATGTAATTGGTTATGTATTTTTTTTGCACCCTACCTCTTATCTATATTGTTGGACCAACATCCTAAGGTTTGACTGGTAGAGAATGCCTTTGGCATTAAGTCCGCCTTTGTACTATTGTGCATTAAGTTTTTAAATAAACAAATAAATAGAATAAGAATAGGACGGGCTGTTGTCTAACTTCACTTGACTGATTTAAAGGTGTCTTTTTCTTAACGGTCCGCAAAGAAAAAGACACCATACTAGAGTGAAGTTGGTTGTAGAGTTAAACGTCACAAAATGGCGCCGATTCGGTCCTATTCTTATTTTAATCACATTATAATGATAATACAACTTACCAATGGTAAAGAAATAGACCTTTCACTTGATTTATGCTTATATTTATTATGCATTAATACTTTGTTTGTATTGCCATTGGCAGCCAGGAATATTGGTTTATCCTGTGCAATAAGTGGATGGCCCCAACATACTTTCTGATAGAGCAATGTCATGGCAGCACCTTTGTCCTTTTTGCAAGTTTGTCTGAAAATTAAATTTTTAATTTGAATACTTCCTAAAAATCTACATAGCTTTTGTTAAACCTCTGGTAGAGTATGCATACCATATATAGACCCCTCATTTGGTGAAAGATATAGATATGATGGCGAGAGTAGAAAGACTTAAAAATAAATCCCATGAAGAAAAGTTGCAGTTTTAAACCTATCTACCCAGCAAGAAAGATGAGAGTGTGGGGATTTCATTGATTATCATCACCAGACTTAGAGTGCATAACGTTAAACTTGTACAGAATCTAGCCATGTAATAATTTTTTGTTTTTTATTGTGACAACATCTGACCTCGACCCGCCTAATGATAAGCAAGAGGAGGTTCAACAGTGACGGCAACTGAAAATACCGAGTTAGTTCACGGCTGCCTCAGTCGCCGTCACTATGCCGGCCAAAAAAACTATTTATTTTCCATGTGTGTTGTAAATTTATTGATCAGTTTGCTAGCTAATGAGATTTAATAAATTTTAATAAATTTAAAATTAGAGATAACAGCACATGACTTCCAAGTGTTGATATTTGATGCTTCTGCAAAAACTGCTAGGGTATTGAAGAGTAATAATAAAAAAATCTTCAAGCATATGAAAAAAATCATACTTATGTTGTTCTAATAATGTTGCAAATGGTATGTTAGTGATGGTGTTAACACTAGTCAAAATAAAGTATCCTCTTATGAGTCCTGCTGCATCTATCTCCCTCATAACATCACCCATAGTCTGACAGGTTTCTGACATGAGCACTTGCACATCCATTGTTAAACTCCATGGTGCTTTGTTTTTTATACATTCACTGGAAATAGAAACAGTAACTAATATCTTATCATAGGAGAGGGCATAGTGACAGCGACTGAGGCAGCCATGAACTAACTTGGTTATTTCAGTCATCGTTACTCTTGGATCTCCCCTTGCTTATCAGATGTCATGTCACAATACAAAAAGGGTGAGTATATTAGTTATCAAATTTCATGCCACTTGAAAAATGTATGAAACAGCTTTCTATTATATACTCATGAAGATATTTCTACATGAGAATTGCTCAATAGGATGATTGGTTACCCACGAGAAAGCCAAAAATCATCGCAATATCACTAATATTCCATTGCCACAATCATTATTATTTAGATCACTATCAAAGTCACACTGATGATGCAGTGGAAGTTCATGGATAAGCTTTTGTGTCTTACAAGAATCAAGGCCCAGGTTAATAATGTTAGAAAATCATATATAGGTAGGTATAGAAATAATTCAAAGAATAAGATTTCCATTTTATATAAAGTACTTTTTAATATATGATGCAACATCTGACCACAGCTTGCCGAATGGTAAGCAAAGTGAGAATGTCAACAACAAAATAAAACAACATGGTTTATGGCTGTCCCAGTCAGTCACTATGCGATCATTAAATAATTTACATATACAGCAATTCTAAAATCCCAATAAGGAAACTTAAATGTTGCCAGAATTATTGCACAATAATAATTAGTATAGCATCACACTTACTTAATGTATTCTTTTACTCTCGGGCCTTCCTTGCAACAAAATAGGATCGTTTCGTCAACACCTCCTTGAGCTAATGAGTCTAATATAAAATTTACTATAGGAACTCCTACTATTGGAAGAAGGCTCTGTAAAAGTATATATGAAGATATATGTTAAAGTATTTATAGCTGAACAAACCTATAGTATTTTAAGATAATAATAATTTAAATACCATTGGTTTATCCTGGCACATAGGATGGAAATTATTGTTGAACGTGTCAGCAATAACCACTGCTTGTACGACATGTTCCTTGTTTAAATCCATTATATACGGTAGTTGGTGTCTTATTGGTTTTCATGTGTAATATATTGAATTTAATTATCACTAGCTAGTATTGTTTAAAATATAAGATTAGTCAAATACTTAGAAAGTTGGAGGTTATGCGAAAACTGACAGTAGTGACAGTAATGACAATATTTTTCAGCTCTTGGGGCCTAGACTTCAAATTCCATCCAAAATTAAATTATCTAAGTTGCCTTGGCCACCATATTGATTTTTAAAATCGCATACAAACAATCATAATTCCTTATAATAACTTAGCTATTGATTAGTACATACAAAATGGATTACGATTTATTACGTGTTGATTACGCTCTTAGTGGTGTAACGTATCCCGATACATTGAAAATATTACCCACGTCTGGACCAAAAAATCTACAAAAGGTAGACAACCACTTCCCCATTGTTAATTTGTATATTATTTTACATACATAAATAATTATTAATGTATTTATAGTTTGCGATAGGAGACAAGAATGGTGTGTTGCAATGTCTGGGCATCAAAGATGAAGAGCCGATGGTATTGTTTAAAACGTTACCGGGTAAAGCTATTACGTCTGTGCAGCTTGCCGGTGGGCCAGGTTGGTAAATAATTCAAAATTAGTATAAAAGTATAACTATAGTAAACACTGTAACTGTTTTGACGACACACGTGGCGGGTTGGTAACACACAATATGTCCACTAAGCTTAGAGTCTCGGGTTCGATTTCCAATCGGAGCAAACATCATTTATTTACTTATAATTAGTTTGCGTGTTTCAAATATTTGCTAAATAAAAAAGAGGTAAATAAAGTTATTAGATAAAAAGTCATGTGCCCAGTCTATAACCACCTTTACACTACCAGTAGTACCACTACTTTCAAGTGTAATGACTCTATTGCGTTTCGGTCACTATTTTTTTTTATTGTGACACGACATCTGACATCGACTCGCCTGATGATAAGCAAGAGGAGGTTCAAGAGTGACGACGACTGGAATAGTTATGCTGTTATTTAACTGTAGTAGCAATTCAGCTTAACATCAGGCTGTCACATGTCGAGCCACAATAAAAATCGAACCCCATCGCTTGAAGAACCGACAACCTATGGCGAAGGAAGGTTCTTAAGTGCAGACTACGAACTGGAAGACGCAGCGTATGTAGGCCACAGACGAATTTCATTCGGAATATCGGCTGATAATGATACTGTTTTCATCTAGTCTGATAATCGGGGATTATTACTGATTCCTGAAACCGAAACAGGAAATTATCCCGATAATACCTATTATACCTATTATGGATTTTCAGGTATGCAAAGTGACAAAATTTTCGCCGCTTCCGGTAATGAAGTAAAAGGATACACGAAAAAAGGAAAAGTATTTCTAACACTTGAAACTACCTTATCCGAGACCATCACATCCATGTAAATATTATACACAATCTATCAATCAAATTGTCACGGCTTCTTACCACGTCACGCCAAGGATGGGCAGAAATAACTCCCTAACTTCCCTCACATCCACAATTCTTTTTATATAAGCTCTAGCTCCAGATTTCTAATTATAAACACTTACTTTTGTATTCAAGTTCTTTGTTTCATACCATTTATTAAATCTCTGACTGAGAATCAGGTTCAAAACTACGATCTTATCGAACCGGGCCAGAAACTTGAAAACGTGGTGCCCTTCAAATTTTATACTATAAAAACTTAAAGTAGAGGTTAAAGTATGAAATTGCCGTTTTATAGTAATATATACTTTGAATCGGCATAAAACTTTAATGGTGTGAGATTTTCGAGTGAAACTTTTTGCACATGATATTTATAAAAATGATATACATGATAAAAAACTGAATTTTAAGCATGCGATGTATTATGGCGGGGTTTGCAACTAGTTGTATTATAAATTGATTAAAAATATAATATGTTCGATAGGTAAAATATTTAATAAATCAAAATTAAAATTCTAAAGTAACCTCCGATTTGTACATTTAAAACAATAGGTCATAGCACCATAGTGATATCTCTTAAATACCTCTTGCATCCTCATAGTTCACCATTAAGTACTCCAGGACTTCAATTTGATAACGGCGCATACACCCATGCGAATATGCGAATAATAACCCTACAGCAGCTAACAAAACGAACTGATGACCCTCATCAATTGTAGCTAAGAACCATCTGGATCACGTGAGCTTTCAAACAAAAAAAAACGCATCTTAATTGGTCCATTCGTTTAGGGGCTACGATGCCACAGAAACTTATGACACCGATCTTTTTGAGTCGGGAGTTTAAATGGAATTTAAAGGCGCCTATTTAGTATTATAGGACTTTAAAAGAATCCAATTTCCATAGTGCCATTTGTATCAGGAGTGTTATTGGCGGCGACTTAGTGCTGGGCAGCGGCAGGGTTGTCACACATTTCCGGGACCTGCAAGAACTGCACTCGTACACCTGTGAAGATAGAATTCTGGATTTGGCTGCTTTTACAGCACCAAATGTAAGTTTTTTTAAATATATTTTCTTGTGACATCTGACCTCGACCCGCCTGATGGTAAACAAAAGGAAGTTCAAGAGTGCCGACGACTGCAAAAATCAAGTCTTCACGGTTGCCCCAGTCGCCGTTACTATGCCGGCCAAAAGTTACCTTAGCATTCACCTTTTTAGATTTGGGCACGACATCAATATCAGGCCGGGTCCTGTCAATCAGCACCCGGCCTGATGTTAGGCTGGAGGCGAGTACAGTTAAATAACTGCTAGTAGCACCTATTAACCGTGGTCTAGTGGTAGAAAAATGGTCTCCTCAAACTAAGTCTAAAACCATACACAAGTTATATCAATGTTTGTTTGAAGAAGAAAGCAATAGATGTGTCAGGATCGTCGAAAGTGTCGCTCCGTTGACCAGCTTTCTTGAATATGTCTCCGATGTGCTGGATCTGCCTCGATTAACGCATTCATTTGTAAATTCCTTTCGTCAATGTACTTTCACTCATCCTTTCCGTGTGCCCAAACCATCGAAGCATTCCTTTTAGCGTTTAGTATTACTAGTGTACATATTATAATCTAATATCAATCAAGAAAGCTGGTTTGCCTAGTGCCCATAACGGTAAGGCTTGTGTGAAGAGAATTGTGGATGTGAGCAGTGGCGTAGCGTGGCGGGGGCGGAGGGGGCGGCCCGCCCCGGGCGGCATAATTTTAAAAACTATAATAAATCGTTAAAATTTGAACCTGAAATTAACATTTTTGTTGTACCTATGATTGAATATTCTAAATAATCGGAAAAATAATTTGCCGCCCCGGGCGGCTGACTTCCACGCTACGCCACTGGATGTGAGGGATACAAGGCCGCTGTGTTGGGATCGTGGCAAGTGGCTATAGTCTCTGCCTATCCCAGTGGGAAAAACGCTAATATAATAATCATAATTAACTCATATTAACAAATCATTCTAGAGCATAAAAATGCGTCTGTTAGTATTGGTAGCTAATAAAGGAGCGATGCTATTGGAATCTGGTGAAATAATAGCAAAGTTAGCCATTGCTGCTGGTCCAACGAGGCTGCTTGTACCACGCAACCAACATTCATTGGACATCCAAGCTTTGTATGGAGCAGCTGATGGGTCCATTGGAGTTATATCCTACAATAGGTAATGTCATACTATGCTATCTTAATTTGTTATTTTTATTTTATTGTGACAGACTTACACGTATTTCGCAAACTACAAATTAATTAAGTTCGAGGTTCGGTATCGACAAGCATCCAGCTAGATGTTAAGCTAAAATGCAATATTTTAATAAGGACAGTGTTTTTTTTATTGTGACTCGACATATGACAGCACCCCGCTTAGGGTTGCCAACTTTTTTGACAAAAAAAAACGTATACCATTGTTTGAATAGGATAAAAATAAAGTATTTGGAAGAAAAATAAAGTATTTTTCAAATTTTATGCCATAAAAACGTATTTTGTGCGCTTTTAAAATGCTAACAACTTTTTGCTATTTTTAAATATTTCAAAGCTTGTTTGACAATCATCATTTAAAGGACATCATTCATTTTGAGCTTCTATGTACTACTTTTGTAATGTCCGATAATGAAAAAATATACAAATAGTATATTCGATACTTGTATTGATAAAACTAATAACAATTTTGCTTTTAATTGCTGTGCAATTGAGTTATTTGGAAAATAAGATATATATTTTGCATCATCTGTCAATCAACGCTACATTTGTTTTGCTTTGAACTGTCATAATTATAGTTAGATGATTTTGCACACCCAAACTATGCAAAAAAAGGATATATTCCAACTACATTGTAATCTTCGTACATCAAATTAATTTAAAATGCAACTGTTAATACAACGTAGTAATTATTTCAAAATGCCCTATATATATAACAAACTTCTCAAAACATGCAATCTGGACTTGCTTACCGTCGCAAGAGCAAAAAAGGTAGTCAAAACTTATCTTCTTTCGCTTAATCAAGAAAATACAGAGAAGATACTGTTCGTGTCTAAATAAAGTACCTGTTATGTCTTCACACACCTTTTGCATTTCACTCTTATACACACTCACCCACTCACCCCCTTACACACACGTGCACCACTCACCCCCTTACACATATATTTATTTACATTCGCATCCACATTCATATTACATTATACACCAACTCAAACATTTCATTCACAACATTTAACACTTCATTAACACACACTTACATGTACACCAGTAAAACATCTCCTTATAAAGTCACTATATCTTATTTACTACTAACTTAGAACTCAAGCAGGTCTTCACAGGACAGGCCTAGCCTAGTGTGAAGACCATCGTTAAACTAAAATATAACTATATACACGTATTATATAAGTAAGGAACTTATTGTAAAACACTTTTGTTAAATAAATAAATATTATTATTATTATTATTATTATTTAAGCCCAAGACCCATACAAAATGAATGATGTCCTTTATATACTTAAATAAGCAATTCGTTTGCTACGCAATCAAAATAAAGTATTTTCACATACTTTATTTGTATGCAAAAGTATAAAGTATAATTACCAAAAATAACGTAAGATACGTTATTATAAAGTATGGTTGGCAACCCTAACCCCGCTTGATGTTAAGCTGGAGTGTGGTCAGTGAATGGATGACACTGCTACTACAATTCAATAACTGTAAGAAGCAGTCACGTCCACTATGCCGGCCTAGTTGGAACCGGCAACTTACAAGCTGATCCTGAAACGCGACTAAATCACTTCACGGTCTGTATACTTGTAAGTACTACCCTGGATCGGCAGACTGGGAGCCACTAATTGTTCATTGTTGTTAATTTATAGTGTTGAACTATCCTCAAAATGTCTGATGCCTGGTGGTGGTCTGGGCGCCGTGGTGTGCGTGGGCTGGTGGATCGGCAATATGGGCACACATTTAGCGATTGGCAGACACGATGGCTCAGTACAACTTTACATTATTGATCTGGATAATTTGTATGAAACTCCACGACTCAAATTTACCTATGTAAGTATTCTACTAATTCTTATATCATTGGATTCTTAGTATTTTCTTAAATTTTGCGCGAACATTGATTATTGAATTAAACAAAATAAATAAAAACAAAAGCAAAACATTTAGCGGGGTAGTTTTGGAAACAATAACAGATCAACCAATAGGACGACCAACACCTCAGTCTCTCCATGACCACGATGGCTACAAAGCTCTCGAAACGTCGGAATAATAAAAAAAATAGGCGACTACTACTTGAAATTATATTTAACTACTCGTAGCCAGTAGCAGTTGCATCCATTTAATGACCGCAATCCAGCTTAACATCAGGCGGGGTGCTGTCTCATATGCTTAGCTACAATAATAAAAAATAAACACTTGATTCCGAATAATTTAGATACATAATTTTAATAAAATAATCAATCAAATTGTCACACCTTTATCCCACGTATAAAGATAGAGATAATGGAGCGCCACTTGCTACGGTCCTGATACAACTCTCTCGCTTCCCTCTCATCCATAATTCTCTTCATACAAGCTTTACGGTTATGTGCACAAGGAGACATTCTCGAGAACCAAGTGTTCTTGAGGATGTCTCCAATTTTTGGTCGACAAACACCCTCCTGGGTCTGCCTCGTTTAACACTCCATATAAATATTCATTTAAATACATTTTTATTTACTTTAATCTACAGTTTTGTGGCGAACCAGTAACGTCCGTTAGTGGAGGTAGTGTTGGTA
The DNA here is from genome assembly GCA_905220615.1 of Tinea trinotella. NCBI lineage: Eukaryota > Metazoa > Arthropoda > Insecta > Lepidoptera > Tineidae > Tinea > Tinea trinotella. Next base: position 8,363,736 of record HG992310.1, read on the forward strand.
CTGAAGAAGGAGAGCTACTGGCAGCTACATTTTCTGGAAGAATCTTCGCATTACGACCACGTCACTTGGCAACTGGATCGTTCCCTATGACAAATATACCACAGGATGCTCTTGTTGCGCGAAGAAATAAATTGGAGTAAGCACCATTTTTAAACATATTCTACGACAGGCGTGGAGCATTGGTTAGCACAGCAGTTCGTTACGCGTAAAGTGGGGGGTTCGATTCTCGGTCGGAGGAAATATTTGTTTTATAGCTTTTATTTGTATTATTTAATCGTTAAATTGAAAAAAGAGAGGCGGATATTTGCTCTGGAGACTGCTTGACAAAGAGTGGTGCCCAGTTTGCTGAGCCGAATACAAGGGATTATTGGACGAGTTTTTGCCCAATTTTCCCCATCACAGTGTCTAAAGGAGAAAATTATTTTTATATTCGTTTTATATTCCAGGAATCCCCATTGAATATTCCTTACCAAATATATAAATGTTATTTTTCGTTATTTAACATTAACTGCCTCCCAATAATAAATCACTTCTTAAGTCTACGTCAGATTTCGAGTCTGAATAGTTGTTTATTGTTGCAGAGCGGAAATTATACGTTTAGAAAAACAGGTATCCAGTGAACGAGATAAATATCAGCGTACAACTAGAGCTGTCCATGGTGGACTATCTGCACCACCATTACTTGATATACAATGTGAGGTTAGTATAAAGACATGGAAAATAATCAATCAAACCGTCACGATAGGCAGAGATCCTGACACAACTCCCTCGCTTCCCTCACATACACATTTCTCTTCATACAAGTTCTACGGTTATGGGCACTAGGCAACCCAGCTTTCGTGAGGATGTCTTCGATTTGTCTTCCTGGGTCTGCCTCGATTAACGCATTCATCAGATTTAGAAATTATTTTAGTCAATTAACTTTTATTTATCATTCCCATCATGTACCCAAACCATCAATGCATTTTTTTGTCAATTCTTGTAACTACATCTTCTTTCAAATCGCAACTTTCGCGCACTGTGCTATTCTTAATTTTTTTCGCTATGGTCACTTCATAACACTCCTTAACGACCGCATTTCTACAGCGTTAATTTACTCTCATGCTACTTCCGCCACACCCAACATTCACTTTCATACAATAATGTAGAAACAAAAACCTGAATCCGTGAATTTTCACTCTAAAATTAAATAGTAAGTTAACCGCCTTATGTTAAGATTAAGCTAAAGTGCAGACTTTGAATGAACGCGACTGCCATACTTAAATGACTGCAAATGGTAGTCGCATCCACTATGTCTGCCGGCCTGGCATCTTTCAAGTTGATCCCGGAACAAAACATATTCACCCCATTGTTCATACACTTTCCATACTCCTAACATAGAGATATATGTTACACATAGATATATGTAATACCATAGAGATAGATGTAATGTAATATTATATCTCTATGACTCCAAAGTACCTAATGTAGACAGGTATTGTCGTTAGTTTACTTATAAATATACAATCAATCAAAATCGAATCATTCATTACGCAAAGGCCTTCCGGCTCTTGCGCATTATCTTCTCAGACTCTACAATGATATCGGAATGACTGGCAAACTTTGAACTATTATTGTCAGGAATTATTATTGTCAGGAATACCTAGACTAGACATCCCATTTACAGTAATCTTAAAAGTAATGGGCGAATTCTCGTCAACGATCATTGAGGATCACTGATGAAGCCAGTTCAGTCAAATTAACTATAACAAAATGGAGGAACAAGTAAAAGCTCTCAAAACATGATTTTGTTTTAGTTAATAGGAGCAACTCGTGATGGATGGCAAGAAGTGCGTGTGATATCGGCAGTACCCCTTGATATGCTGTTTGTATATTGTAATAATAAATTAGATTTGGAGACAGATTCTGCTGCAGTTCTGAGTGTATGCCCATCTCAGGTAATGATATCTGTATCTAGTTTTTTCTAACGAATTTTCATCCACTTGTTACGTATAAAAAAATCACATAACAAAATTAATTCGCACTTATTATTTTTGCGTAGTTAGGTTTCAACCTCGAATTATACAAGTATAGTATATACTATACTGATATGATCTGAGGTTTCCACCCATTAAGTTGATATAGTATTTATACGTCTTAATTTCCGCAAATATAAAATATTTGTCTGTCTGACAGACCTAGAATACGTGCATTCTTAATCTATGGCCTATCTAATATTTTTCAGTTGTTTTCTGCCCACAAAGTGGTAGTAGCTAATAAAACTTTATCACTCAGACCTATTACATGTTTTTGAGAATTACGATTACTTCTTTATCATCAACTAATAAAAAAAATCAGGTCACGTGTCCTGACGCGAGTTTAACATTTTTTACCCACTACAAAAAGTGCACAACGCCGCTAAAGAAGTTTTCACTTCAAAATGATAAATGCAACCGATTTTAGCAAGACACCATAATTTTATAGGAAACACTGCAAGATTTATTAGCTACAGTACGATGTCAAGCTGGAACTAGAAGACTCTGGATACGTGCTAGAACAAGTATAAAGAGTCCAGAAGTACAGAAGATTGAGTCCACGCGACTTCTCATTTATGCACTGCCTGCGGGCGCTCCGAGGGTTGCTAGACTCATTACATTAAGATTACCAGCGTTGCCTTATTATACTGAATACGGGGATCATGACAAACTCGAACTCGAAAATAGGTAGGTGATATCATTGCTTAAAATTAATTAGTAACAGGTGTATTTTATCTGTGTTAATTTAATTATTAATTAACATAACAGTTTAAGTCAAGTTTTAAAGTTATCCAACAATGTGCGAAGGGCAGGTAGGTATTGGTCAATTTTTTTTATTAATTTACATTTCTATACTAAAGTTCTTGTATCATAGAAACAGATCGCCAAAGGTACATATATTAAAGATACATTGGTACCGGTGAAAGGTTTTGAACCTACTTTTGGATTGCGTGACCATTGCACTGCTACTATAATATACACCACGGTTCGCCTTGACGTGGTGTAGTGGCATCAAGGCGAACTAGTTTTTATTCATATAACTGTATGATTAAAAAATAGACGTCAAGAAGACCAAGACCAAGAGCGTCGACGATTAGAAAATCTATTCAGTTAACGGTTGCCTCATTCTCAGTCTCTCTTGCCTCAGTTCTTTAGTTCAAGATGAATGTTTGATATCATGTGCGCGGTGTGGGATGTTTTCTAACCAAATATTTAGTATTCCTAATGTAATAAATAAAAAAATTGCAGGCCGTGGTGTAAAATGGAGATAACAGGTGGATTTTCTGTGGCAGAAATGACGTCATGGTTAACTGAAGCCTTCCCAGGGGAACTGCCTAGGCCGGCACAATCAATAACATTTGCCAGAATCCACACCCTGTTAAAAACTACCGTTATTGTTAAATATAAGTATGTATTTATAATATACTCGTATTAAATTGCCTTTTCAAAAACATACTCTAACGCACAATGCAAATCTCGTTGTATTAAACATTGATTTAACAAAAGGGGAAGATACGGTACTAACACAATACTCCTGGAACTGGCTAACTACGTCTAACTGACGCACTTGACCCCAAGGCACAACCTACAGCCGTTAGAGTACACCCTACTCTCATGCATTCTGTCTCGCTCGCGTCTCACTGTGAGGAAATGTTGTATCTCTTTCGTTAACGAAATCGGAGATGCAACTGCGACTTTTCGTGTAGTGGGGGTATCCGTTCCACATTGAACAATAAAGCGCATGCTGTATCCTCTCCCTTGGTTTTTATGCGTTTTTTTTAAACCGGTACTAGTATTCTGTCTACAGATGTGGAATGCTTAGGCCATCAAGTAGTCTGAATCCAGCACTGCTTGTGCCTAATGAGCTGCCGATTGAATTGAATTATAAGGTGTTTACATTTGCGTTTTGCCTTTTTCAGACGTAACTCCGCAACGATAAAATCTGATAATATATCAACATTGTCTGCTCTCAAAGACCTAATATCTAATTGTTCCGTGAAACGAAGTATACGGCTTGATATAAATTGTGGTAATTATCATTTCCAATTAAATGCATAGCGCTTACCAAGGGGCCTACCACCAACTTATAAAAACAAGCATGTTTCACGTATAAAACAAGATTACTACGTACCACCATCTCTTATTTGCAATTTTGTTTTATTCCTTCAAATTAATTCCTATATTCGCATAGATGTTTTGTTCAGAAACGTATTGCTGCTGCATTAAGATACTAAAACCTAATATTATCTTTTGTAATTACCGCGGTGGTACGCTTTGGAGGAATGAATATTAATGTGACGTCACAAAACTGCCAATAGTAATTTTATTCAAATAAGCATATTTGACGTTAACAACAATAATGCTATAAGAAATGGTGGTATGCCCCAATTCTCTTAATACATAATAACGGCGAAAAATCAGTGAAATTGCACCGCGGTTGCAAGTGACCGATCAACGTAGTTTACCTATTGATTTGTTATTTGCTGCACTGCACTGGTTTTCGTATCACACTAATAGTTTTACTAAATATTAGTCCCCCGCCGCGTCTGTCTGTTCGCGATAAACTCAAAAATCAATCAATTAAATTGTCCCGCCTTTTCCTCACAGGGATGAGTAGAGATAATGGAGCGCCACCTGCCACAACTCCCTCGCTTTCTTCCACAATTCTCTTCATACAAGCTCTATGGTTATAGAAAACCTGGCTTTCTTGAGGATGTCTCCGATTTGGTCGGAGAACACCCTCCTGGGTCTGCCTCGATTAACGCATCCATGCACATCAGATTTATAAATTTCTTTCGTCAAGCTCTTTCACTTAAACTACTATTATTATTTTTTATGAATCTAAAGAGACCCTTTTTTTATTGCACGGCCAGTGTACATGCGCTAACGTTCCCCCACTACGTTAAAATCTTGCCAACTTACGTGACGCGGACTTTATTATAAGGAGAATAGAGGCCCAGAAGTACACATAAAAACACACCTCCCCCACACCTCACCGCTTTATATATAAATATATAATTTTTAACATATGATTTTATTACTATTGTGGCACGGCATATGACAAGATTTGAAACATAATGACCTTGCAGATGTTATACTTTTTTTCCAGACGTCCCCGTAAATCTTTGCCTTGAAGCATTTCAAAGGATAGAGGAAACCTTCAAAAAGGAATTTTCACTGCATAAGGATTCTAAGTTGTTAAATGCTATGGCGTAAGTATTCCACTTGATACCAATAAGGTCTTTTTCATAGAGTGGAAGATATAGGCAGGTTGTGGATATTCGTTTTTACTGTCTTCAGACCCGCAGTGGTACCACCATTTTTAGGTGTAAAACCGTGGAGTGGCTTAGTCGCATTACAGGAGCTTGAAAGTGAAAGAAGTTCCGCTACTGTCTATCTACCACTCATAAATACCTAGACCTGGAGCGAATGTCTCCCCCATTTTATTATTAACACATATTTGTAATATCCAATCTAATAATAAATAAATCTATTAAATATTACCTACAAATAAATCTTCCCTTCAACTGGGACGCCAAAACCAATGCACTAAGCGAGTCGAATTAATACCCGTTTTAATAATTGTCACGCCTTTTTTCCCACAGGGATAGGCAGAGACAACAGAGCGCCATTTGCCACGATCCTGACACAACTCCCTCGCTTCCTTCACATCTACAATTCTCTTCATACAAGCTCTAGGGACTAGGCAACCCAGCTTTCTGGAGGATGTCTCTGATTTGGCCTGTTCAAGTTATTAATATAATATATGTACTCCTATATTTTAGCGCATTAGATTTAGACATAAGCAAAATAAATGAAGGGGAACAACAACTTTGTGAAGATTACTTACGAATAATAAAAGAACCCACACCGCAGGATTCATATTTCGAAGAGCTAGTTGGTATGTGTTATTATATTTATTATATTAAGACGCAGCATCTGATCTCGACTTGTCTGATGCTAAGCAAGGGGAAGTCCTGGTGGAAGCAAGAGCGCCGACATATAAAAAGTTCTTCACGACTTTTTTCCATTCCATCAACACTATGAAGAGAATTTTGGATGTGAGGAAGTTGTATCAGGACCGTGGCAATTGGCACTCTATTGTCTCTGCCTATCCCTGTGGGAAAAAGGCGTGACAATTTGATTTGATTAATTGATCAACGCTGCGTTTTCTTTAGTCATGCAGTAGATGTACTATTCTGTCCTAATTAAAACCGGCAACATTCAAGCTGATCCCGAAACGCGACTGATTTACTTCACGGTCTATACACTTGAAAGTGGTAATACTACCCCAGATCACCAGACTGGGAAAATTACCACCAGTTGTCTATCTACCGCTCCTAAAAACGGAACTGCCCTTTGTTACAGAAACAATTATAAAATGGTATAAGGACTGGAGAGTGATAAGTTTGCATGGAGGCGACGGTGCAGAAGATGTAGTAAAGTTAAATCTATTACTACAAGAATGTAATATTGGTGAAATTAAGGATTTTCTATCCGAGAATAATTCAAGACCACTTAGTGAAGAATTTTAGATATATTGTGGGGGATGAAAAAATGGCAAGCAATTACAAAATCTCAACAAACCAAAGAGTCCTAAATCAAATACATATTAGGAAACATTATAGATCCTGGCAGATAAAAAGAGCGCTGACTTTTAAGCTGCCCAGTATAAGGATCGGCAGAGAAGAAGAGCGCTGGGCGACTGTGGTGGATACAAGTCCGCGCATCTGTACATACGTGCACATAATTAATAGTATTTTATAACTTATACACATTCGAAAAACAAAAAAAACATGTAGGTAACAAACCTTATACTTATATACTAACCTCTAAACATTGTTGTATCATAGAAACTGGGTAACCAGAGACATTGGTACTGGCAAGTGGTTTTTAACTAAAGGTTCTTGGTTTGCTCGACCACTACTACTGGAAGACGCGATACGGTCACCTTAAAAGCCCTTAGTGTGGATCAGTGTTAAATATAATTAAAAACTTTATTGTAAAATATAATGAAATTAAATATTGATTATAATGTTTTATTATTAAATATAAATTAATATCAAATTTGTAGTTTAATATTAGAATTATAAGGATGTGAGGTCAATAAATGTAAATCATATTGATATTGTGCATGTTCATCTTTGAGTCGACTTATTTTTGTTAGTAAATTAGAAAATTCATTAATTGATTTCATTTGTTCCGTCAAAAATACTGATGTAACATAATCAGCGCATTGGTAGTCTTTTACTTGTTCTGCCAGTTGTACTACTTCGTCCAACATCTGTGAAGTATGAAACTTTATTTTTACTGTGGCTTGACATATGTCATCACCCCTCCTGATGTTAAACTGGTGTGTGGACTATGAACCAAGCCGACTGCTACTTACAGTTAAATAATTGGAAGTAGCAGGCATATCCACTCTGGCCTAGTTGAAACCGACAACTTACAAGCTGATGATTTAAACAAACTTTGGAATAATAAAAAATTTAAAACCAAAACCAAACGCGATAGTAAGCCATAGATTCAAGCGATAAATTCATTAATCAATGTTCACGCATAATCTAAGAAAATATTACAAGCTGATTCCGAAACGCGACTAATTCATGGTGAAATTGCTGCAAGTAGCTGTCACTTTTAAAATGCCTGCCGAGTTGGAAATGGCAACTTTCAAAACTATACTGAGACACGACTGACTCACTTTACGGTCTGTATGCTTTTAAGTGGTGGTACTACCCCAGATCGGCATCCACTTTTTGAATACCAGACGGTACTCTTTAATTTTCATTAGGAAATAATTGTAATATTCAATTTAATTATTAAAAATAAAAGCTATGAAACAAATCTTCGCTTCGACCGGGAATCAATCCTGGGACTTTACGCGTAACAAACTGGTGTGCTAAACAACGAGTGCGCCTTGAAAAGGCACCTTAGTGGTGACAACTGAGCCAACCATAAAATTAAACAATTTTTCAGTTGTCAGCACTCTTAGACCTCCCCTTGCTCACCATCAGAAAAGTAACATTCTGAGTTCTCATTAATATGGGCATTATACCTTAGTTATTTCTTTTTCCATATTTAATCCTTTCTCAAATGCTTCACACATAGACATAGTGGTAAACTTTGGAGGTTGTTTAATGGCCATTACTTCAACTCTACCTCCCCTTAATAATTGGTAATTGACAAATGTTAACATATGACCAATTTCTTCCTCATACATGTTCATGAAGAAACCGCCTGTGCCAGGCCGAGAAACACTGGGATGTCGGAAGTATACAGCCATAGCCAAATAGTCTTTAGCAGCTTGTTCTTCAAGCTGAATCTGTTTATTAATTAAAGCTTCAAGCTTATTATTGTATTTGTATTGACAAAATGAACTACAATAATTTCTGAATATTTGTCTAAATTTCATTATAAGTTTATAGCGATTTTCGTACACAGTGTTTATAATTTTATACAAATATTTCATGAATTTATATATATTGTAACACCAATATCATTATTACAACTTATAAATAAAAAATTGTAAAAAATTAGCAAATTATAAATTCTGACAATAATGACAAAATATATTTTTATATAAACTGGTGGCTGTGGATAAAATAAAAAACCTACCATTAATCTAAATAATTTTAATAACTAATTACAAAGATATATTATTTTATCTTTGGAAAGGATAATAGTCTAATCCAGAATTATATTTAAACTTGTGCGTGTATGGATTCTGTTGAGTTTTTCCGATTTTAATCATATTTTGAACTTCCTTTCTATATGCCGGCGGTAACAATTCCTTGTCTAGTGTACATCTTTTTTGCTTCTCATCTTCAACTTTGAAGACCCTTTGCCTTACTATATCAACATCCCTGCTGTATTCTTCTTTTATATCAGATACACAATTGGCTGCTGTGTCAAATTTAAATAGAAAGTAGCTGGCTTCGCGATGAACAACTCCATGAGCACTAGTTCTATAGGGCATGCCCCTAAATCCTAAATTTTCAATGGTTCTAATTATGCCCCCTGTATTAAATATAACATGGGATACACGTTTAAGAGTTGTCTTTAACTCAGGTTTGGGCATTGCCCGTATTAATAATGCTAATTCGTACGAAGGCATTCCACAGAAAAATAATTATTAAATTAAAAACAAACAGACTTTTAGGTTATGTAAGGTTTTACTCCGACTTTTGACTGATGGCAATGGCTGTTGACCACTGTTGACTGATACGCTATGTATCTATATACGAATATATATTTATATATTCGATTCACATTTTAAGGTCGATCCCATCACTATATATTCATTCATTCATTCTTTTCCTCAATCAGTTCGATTCGAATCGTTCGTTAAATTTTTTAACTTGAAATGGCGGACGGGTTTATGTTGTAGAATTTTGGAAATAAATATATTTTCAAAAATGGCTTCATTTGTTGATTTTGTTATAGAGATATCACAAGCATGGGACTCAAGTGGGCGAGAAAAATTGTGAGCATTTTTCATATTTAACCTATTCTATAATATTTGCATTGTTTACTCCACATGTTGATATGCTTGTGACACAAAACTCCAGCTTTATTACCAATTAATACACAACTATTATTTACGTGCGATTAATAAATATTTATTTTGGAAATACATCAATAATTACAAATATTTATTTGGTATTCACATTTCAAGTCGCAGTCTAAAATCGATTTATACGTTTTCTGATGTTTATAACATAAAAAGGCTCATTTTAAAAGCTAATATCTGTTTCTTTATTATTGCGACGCGACATCTGACCTCGACTTGCCTAATGGTAAGCAAGGGGAGGCTTATGTGCGTCGATAATAAAAAACCTCATTTTTACTAACAAATGTATATATTTATTTCTCTAGCATAAAAATGGTCAAATCAGACTTGGCAGATTCAAACAAGAGCCCAATGTTTACAAAATCTGGCAAATTAACAGGGATACCATTAGCATTTTATAATTTATTAGCTAGTGTTACTAGAGGGTATCTAAGAAGAGATTGTGCTGTTAAAGCCGTAGAGTACTTAACAGTAAGTATAACAGATAAAATTTCATTTTTTTTATAAATATTTATATATCAAGCTACTTAAGATGCTTGTATCATAGAACTCAGGATCATCATAGAACATATATCAAACATTGCTACCAGCATGTGGCTTTGATGGGGTATAGTATTGTGTATTTATCTATCAGTTTTAAACAAAAAATACTAAGCTTCATTGTCCTTTGACTAGTTCTGAGTATGGAATTCTAATGAGCTGAAGTCTTGTAGAATTCATATGTCGGAATGGTGTTCTTAGGGGGAGGCCTATGTTTAGCAGTGGACGCCTCTTGGCTGATGATGATGGGGCTAAAGAAACCTTTATTATGTAAATGATTAGCCTAAAATGTTCTGTAAACAATTAATTAAACTAAAAAATAAATTATTTCACAGCAAACCCATGCTGAATCAGCCTCCATAATAGCAGATATTCTTTGCATACTTGATGCAGAGACAATAACAGATCCAAAAAATGAGGAAAGGAATAAATATTGTGATTTAGTCCGTGACTTGGAACCCTTAATGACAGAAACACTATTGAAGGAACGTCTAGAAATAGATACACTACGAGATGTAGGAACATTGAAGAACAAGTTGTTTTATACAAAATTTATCAAGATTAAAACTAAACTATAGTAAGTTTTATTATTTATTCATAAAAAAGGTAGGTAGGTAATTTTAACTACTGTTAAAAGAGTTTTGTCAGTTTAGGAGTTTTTACTATTTTAAATTATTTGTAAAACTTGTGTTTTTTGAATATTAATGTATAATAATGCTCGAATTATCATTTAGTAATTATTTAAAAGTTCATCCAGTATAGACAAGTGATTTGTGTGTTTTCTCGTGTCCCCTTTAGGCTCCGACTGAATAGTTTTAGTATAGTTTTTCCACAGCTTTAATGTGTTTTAACATTGATTGACTGAAGACTAGGCTGTTTGGACTCTGTTTCCTTTGCCTTCTTAGAAATCAAGAACTAAACTTAAAAAAAAAGTACTTTAATTTGTTTGTGTACATAATTTGTAAATAAATTTAGTTCCTAATTATTAAGCCTTTTTTCTTAACAACAGTTCAATGTGACATTGTTCTATTGTTGAATTAATTAATAACTATATACAGGATTTTATATAATTTCAGTTACAAACAAAGAAAATTTAATTTGTTTCGGGAAGAAAGTGAAGGTTATTCAAAATTGATAGTAGAATTAAATCAGGAAATCAGTGAAGACACAGAATGGAAGACAATATTGGAAATCATACAGGCACTTATTGGTAATATTAATAATTATTTAACAAATACAGGAATAAACTGGTTCAAAACCACTTGCTGGTACCAATGTATATTTATTATATTTGTTACCCTGTTTCTATGATACAGGCACATTTAGAGGTTTGGTATAGAAATGTAATCGAGTCCATATAGTATTGGGTTGTATTGTGTCACGCTCGTCACTTACGCAGGACACCTGGTAAATGGAAAGAGCAAATAAAATCTGCTTTAATTTCTAATTAAGAAGTGCGGCGCATTGGATAGCTCACCAGTCCATAGGCGTAAAGTTCCAGATTTGATTTCCAGTAGGAGCAAAGTTAATTATAATTTAATATTTTAGGTTGCTTCAACTTAGATCCAAACAGAGTATTGGACATTATTTTGGAATCATTTGAGGCGCGGCCGCACTTAGACAAGTTGTTCTTGCCCCTCATAAAGAACTACATGGCTGATCCCCATGTAATTTCCGAAGTTATAGGCTTTAAGTTGGGTAATATGGAGCCTCAAGAATGCAAAGAACCACCTCCAATTATGACAGTTATTGCTTTGTTATTGCAGTATGAACTTATTTCACTTGATCATATTTATCCTTGGGCAAGTACAATATTATTTCTAAAGAATGTATGCATATATCGGAATAAGATCTTTAGATGGCACGCAAGTTAAATGTACGAAAATGCAGCATAGGACATGCAAGGTTTAAGGTGGACTGTGGACCTGCTGAAGGTAGCAGGAAACAGCTGAACGCATGCAGCTTCCAGCTAGACACTGGATATTGCTGGTGGAGGCATAATATGTCCAGCAGTGGATGTAATATACCATTACTAATAGTACTTTCTAAGGCCGCAGAGTGTAGAGTGGTTGATGCAGATATCGTGTCATACTGTTGTGCAGCTTAACATCAGGGCCGTCTTTACCCGGGGGTTCAAGGGGTGCGGTGCACCCGGGCGCTGAGTCCTAGGGGGCGCATGCAGACCGCCATAAACTTTGATAGGTACCTACTACACTGAGACCACACGAGCGGAGCCTTGACTTTTGCACCCAGGCGCTGAATATGCTTAAGACGGCCCTGCTTAACATTGTGGGGTTGCTGTCATATTAAAGGCAAAGAATAGAATCTGCTGAAATAAGAACTAATTCATTGTTATTTGTCTCATTTATATTATGTTCATACCACGTGTGACTTCAATTTCTTTATTTCAAAGGTTGGCACTACTTTTTTGCAACTACAATCACTTGTAATTGTGGTTGACTTTTAAAACTGTCTAATTAAAAGTCACGTGGTAGTAAGAGTAGCAGCAGAATTGTTCCGCCATCCTTTTTTGAAGTATTTTAATCATCAAAACTAGTGATAACCTTCTAAATTGCGAATGTAAAAATGTATATTCATTCCCTTCTGACTTCTTTTTAATGCTATAAGTGAAAATAGTATAAACGGTTGTATTTTGTTGCTATTTAGGGCTCCTTCTATTTCTTAAGTCCAAATTCTTTGATTGAAGGTTTTACTATCTTTTGTTTGTAGTTACGTCCAGATGACACGATAATGGCAAAGGAAGCTGACAAAGAGCTGAAAGGTGTACAGGAATATATCCGGAAACTTAATGTTGTATCTACAAAAGGACCCCAGGCCAATGGGCCTGCTGAATTTATTGAGGAGAGGAATGATCCACAGGTGAATAAAATAACCATTAAAATTATAAATTGATCATTTTAATCTTAATTGCCATTTTCAAAAATTATAAGAGTTAATAAAGAGTGGTGGGCAGTGGTACCCAGTCTGCAGACCGTGAAGTGATTTGGTCACGTTTCAGTGAAGTGATTTCAGCTTGTGAGTTGCCGGTTCTAACTAGGCCGGCATAGTGGATGTGATTGCTACTCACTGTTATTGAATTGTAGTAGCAGTGACATTCATTCATGGACCACACTTCGGCTTAACATCAAGCAGGGTGCTGTCATATGTCGAGTCACGTTGAGTCATATAATAAGTCTGTGTAGTGCTTCAGCATAAGCACTAATAAGACTTTTTCTTGGCCTGATACATCTTTGGTGGTTGACACTTAATCGGGTAAACTCTAAATTCGGCTCCAGCGAATGGAATGTTGTATTCAACAGACTGTGAAGTGACTTAGTCGCGTTTCGGGATCAGCCTTTAAGTAGCCGTTTGCAATTAGGCTGGCATAGTGGATGTGTCTGCTTACAGTTATTTAACTGTTGTAACGGCCACCTCCATTAATGGACTGCACTTTTGCTTAACATCAGCACTTTTGCTGTTTAATTTTTTTGGTTATTGTGTCCTCGACATCTGACCTCGACCCGCCTGATGGTAAGCAAGAGGAGGTCCAACAGTGCCGACGACTGTAAAAATCGAGTCTTCACAGTTGACCCAGTCGCCGTCACTATGCCGGCCAAAGGTGCTTCTTCACGCACATGTCACATGGGCTGGTAAAGCATTTCCCTTGTCAATATATTGACTAACAATAAAATAACTGATATATACCAACTTAAAGAAAAGGGTAACAAAGGACATCATTCATTTTGGGCTTCTATGTACTACTTTTGTAATGTCCGATGATGAAAAAATATATAAGTGGTAGTTTCGATTGTTAAAACTAATAACAATTTTGCTTTCAATTGCTGTGCAATTGGGTTAATTGGAAAATAGGATATGATCTTTCAATGAACGCCACATTTGTTCTGCTTTGAACTGTCATAATTAAAGTTTGATGATTTTGCACACCTAAAGTATGCGAAATAAAGGATATATTCCAATTACATTGTTCCTTCATACATCAAACTAATTTAAAATGTATGCAACTGTTAATACAATTAGGCCCGAGTCCTCATACAAAATAAATGATGTCCTTTATCTATTTCTAGGACTACTGGAACAATCAAAAGCTAGTATTGTGTGAAGCTCTATTGAATGTGAATGCATGGCGTCAGTTCTCGGCACTTGCGAGTCGGTTGCCTGCACCACTGACAGCACCACGACCAGCGATTGCACTCGCAAAAATGTTGCATTCAATTATTGAACCTTTGTATAGAGAGTGAGTTATTTGTTTTTTATTAAATAAAAAATTTTGAGGTTTTAAGTCAATAACTGGATTAAGTTTTTTTATACAACTAATTCTCTACAAAGATCATAGATTGTTTTATTTTTTATTTACATTTCTATTTAAAGCTACTAAACCAAAGTTATAAATAAGAGATATATTGGTACTGTGGTTTTGAACCGGTCCTCTCGGTTTGCGTGACCATTGCACTACCACTACAACACAGTCGCCTTAAATTATTACAAGATACTGATGATTTATATTTCTATTACAAAATAGTCATTACAGCTCCAATAAATAAATAATCATACAGGTTGTATAAAATTTCTGATACCATATTTTTAGGAAAGATAAAGTATGATTGAGGAAATTTAAATTTTGATGTGGAGGAATGTGGTAAACGAGGCAGACTCAGGAGGGTGTTTTCTGACTAAACCAGACGTCGGAACTCTTGCTTGTTATCAGAGTGCAGATGTGTCACAAAAAAGATTTTAATACATAAATATTAATTGATTTTTAATTATATTTCAGAAAATGTAGGATAGCACCAAAGATAATTGGTAAACCTGTGCCATTATTAAAATGTGATCTGGCACCACCGCCATGCAGAACATTTGAGGATATGAAGGAAACTGTGATTCCGGCTCTTATATTATTAGGTCCATCGTTGCATCACGATCCCATACTCATGTATAAGGTAAGGTCCCACTGCCTATGAGGTGGGTTGTGTTTGTTTTCTTTGGTTCGACATATGATAGCGCCCTGCCTGATGTTTAACTGCCCCCTAGCACGACAATCCAAGAAGCAAGATAAAGACTTGCAAAGAATATCATTTTAACTCATTTTAAATTACTTACTAGAATAGTATACCAAAAAAGATATTTAAACGTTCTTTAAAACTTTACACAAAACAATGTTGAAAACTTTAATAAATATTTTTTAAACATTTTGATGTGCCGGCCTAATACGTTATTTAAATTGCAGTTCTTTATCTTTAGTGTGTTTCATGGAGGCAATTGCTATTCCTGTGAATAACTACAAGTAGCAGTTGTATCCATTATCTTCCAACTAAACTGACAACTTTCAAGCTGATCCTGAAACGCAACAGACTGGGCACCACTGCTTACCACTCTTAAGCCTATCGTGTTTGACGTGTATTTTATTTTATACACATTTATTTATTAGACAATATGGAAATACGCCTTTGTTTATATAAAATTATATGGTAGTTCTATTCTAATAAATGATTCGTGATTCGGTCGCGTTTATTGGTCGCATCAGTTCCAAGTAGGCCAGCATAGTGGTTGGGACTGCCACTGGCAGTAATTAAACCGTAGTAGGAGCACCTCCTCTCCAGCAACGGCGCCCCAATTCCCTTAATACATTTTTTGATGGCGCCTGTCATACCTTGACAATTTGCCACCTAACTACATTATGGCGACGAAAACGCAGTGGTATTGCCTCGCGGTCGTAAGTGACCAATCAACGTATAGTTGGGGAACGAGTTAAATGAATTCGGGGGCTGAGGTGCGGTGGGGCGTGAAACAACCACCACCACCCGTATCTTAGTGGCCGCTTTTAGTGACGCTCATTGCTCGGCGATGTCATTTAATATCGATAGAAACGTGTCCATATTTTCTTTGTTGATTATTGAAAAATGTGTAAGTTAATTGAATAAAAGAGAGTCGTTATCCGTAGTCAGGCTAGAATCATTATTAGAAACGTAATTAAAATGTGAAAAAAAAAACATGCAGTCACTATTCTTAAAATTAAATTAATATATAATTCATTAAAAATTGTTGCTGTCTAATGTTTATACTTCAATTTAAATACACATTTATAATTTTAAATAACTAATTCCATTTGAGTTTTAAGAAAAGTGTGTGTTGTTATTGTTATCGAAATTTTCCATTTTACTTCACTATTCATAATAGACACGGGACCATGACGTCACAACTGCATTTCTACCGCGTTTATTTAGCTCGTTCCCTTACTATATTTTACCTATTGATTTGTGATTCGTTGATTGGTTACAAAGATGTCAAATATCAGTGCAAGTTTGTCATTTCGCTGTCGTGTATTAGAAAAATCGGCCCAGGTGGTTTTATGCCTAGCGACAATTATATATACATACTCATATATATAAAATACACTTTATTTTTCCAGATAATCCGAATATTAAAGGCTGCGCGTTCCTTATCCGATGATCCGTTGCAATATGAAACAATGACTGTATTGGACACAACAATATTGCCAGCTTTAACACTTATGGAGGGTAACTGCTGTATGGCTGAGGAAGTATATACACTTTTGAAACTTTACCCTTATCAATACAGGTACAATACGTAAACTTTAATTTTTTTTATTGTGCCTCTACATATGACGGCACCTTAAACTGGATAAAAGAGTAATCATCATCAGCCAGAAGGCGTCCACTGCTGATCATTAGGCCTCCCCCTTAGAACGCCAAGATGCCAGTTGCATCCACCGGTTATTCGTGACTTTCACTGTGTCGTCAGCCCACCTAGTGGGATGCCTACCTACGCTTCGTCTTCCGGTTCGTGGTCTCCACTCTAAAACCTTTCTTCCCCATCAGTTGTCGGTTGTTCGAGCGATGGTCGCTAAAGTAGTGTCAACACTTAAATGTATACAGACGTGAAGTGACTTAGCCGCGTTTCGGGACCAGCTTGTAAGTTTCCTGCTTCAACTAGGATTCGGTATACTGGTTGCGAAAGCTACTAAAATTATTTAACTGTAGTAGCAGGCAGGGTCATGTCATAATATGTCCAACCACAATAAAACAGATTTTAATGTAATTTTTTAGATTTTATAAATTTACTTTTTTATACTAAGCTACTAAAGTGCTTGTATTATAAAAACAGGACAACAAGTACACATATCAAAGATACATTGGTACCGGCAAGTGGTTTTGACCTGCACTCGTGTGTGACCATTGCACTACCACTAAACCACGGTCGCCTTAAATATCTTTATTTTTTTTTATTGACTTCTGACCACGACCAGCCTGATGATAAGCAAGAGGTGGTCCAAGAGTGACGACGACTGAAAAAACCGAGTTAGTTTACGGCTGCCCCAGTCGTTGTCACTATGCCGGCCAAAGATGCTTCTTTACGCACTTTACTTCAAAGCATTCCACTTCAAAGCATTCTAAATCATGTATTTACTTCTAGATATTGTCTCTACGCCCGATGGAAGAACGAATCGGGTAAACGAATACCATCATTGATGCGTGTACGTGGCAATTCGTTGCAAAGAATCAAGCACATCATGAAGAGAGTGTCCAAGGAGAATATCAAACCACAAGGGCGATTGATTGGCAAACTGTCACATGCGGCGCCTGCGTTCCTGTTTGATTATATGCTTTTGCAGGTAAGTGTTGGTCAACCTATTGGTTGATGCTGTTATTGTTTCCAAAACCCGTTTGGTATTTTGTTTTTCTGTTCCCGGTTTAAAGTATATGTATATTTATATTTCAAAGGCGACCGTGGTGTAGTATGTACCAATGTATCTTTGATATATGTACTTTGGTTGTCTTGTTTCTATGATACAAGCACTTTAGAAGCTTAGTATAGAAATGTATAATAAAAAAATATTTATAAAAAAATTTAATTAATAATTTTCAGATTCAAACGTATGACAATTTAATTGGTCCAGTGGTGGAGTCGCTCAAATACTTAACATCACTCTCGTTGGATGTATTGGGATGCTGCTTGTTAGAGTCACTCGCTTCCAAAGAATCCAACATGGGGGCTGAACATCCACCTTGGCTGCAAGCACTCTCAGCGTTCGCGGGGGCAGCATTTAAGAAACACAATATAGAGTTGACGGCGCTCCTGCAGTTTGTTGCCAACAGGCTTAAGGCACACCAGAGGTATAACTTTCATCCTTTTTTATCTTTATGACGCTACTTCTGGAGGTATAACTTTTATCCTTTTTTTTCTTTGTGACGCGACTTCTGGAGGTATAACTTTCATCCTTTTTTATCTTTATGACGCTACTTTTGGAGGAATAGCTTTTATCCTTTTTTTCTTTGTGACAAGACTTTTAGAGGTATAACTTTTATAGATTAAATTTGGGACGCGAATTCTGGAGGTATAATTTTTATAAATTTTTCTTTGTGACATGACTTCTGGAGGTATAACATTTATATTATTTTCCTTGTGACGCAATTTCTGGAGGTATAACTTTCATCCTTTATCCAAACTTTATCCTTGTGAAGCAGTCGTTACTATGTCGAGTTTTCAAACGCTTCGCTTGAAAGATCCAAATGAGGAAAATCATGGGCACCTTGTCGTTTTTTGACAACTATTTAATATTGACTACTTTTATTAAGTTTGCTGTAAGTATCTCTCGCATTCACTATGCCGGCCATAAACGTGACAATTGTTTTTAAGCTATTTTGATTATCCCTTAAATAATATTGATGTCTAAATAAACTGTTTTGTTTACAGTCAGGATCTATTAATTTTGAAAGAAATAGTACAAAAGATGGCGGGTATTGAGGCGTCAGAGGAAATGACACAAGATCAATTAGAAGCAATGGCTGGTGGTGAATTGTTGAAGGGAGAAGTAAGTCAAATATAATTGAATGATGTAGGTGTGATGTTGTTATGGTCATGCTTCCACACTTGAGATTCTTCGACACTCTCACTCTCAGTTTTCTTTCAAGAAGGCCAGGACACCATGTAGATGTGATCAATCATCATCATTAGTTTACCTATGCCGGAAAAATCCATTGAAATCCATCTGGGAATTGAGGCGTTTAATTTTACATTTCTATATTAAACTTCCAAAGTACTTGTATGATAGAAACAGGACGACCAAAGTACACATATTAAAGATACATTGGTATATGGTTGCGCCGCTTATAATAATTATATAAAACAAAAACTCAAACACACACACACACACACTCACAAATTCATTTACACATACACACACACTTACACCTCCTGTCGTTCTAAGATTTCCTAAATCCAAAACTAAGGTAGTCAGATAGTTCATAATTGACCTTGAAGTGGTACGCATGTCGGAAGCGACCGCTGAAACCCGCGAAGTAGAAAGAAGAAGTATCTGGTAGAATAATCAAAGACTTGTACCTCTAAACTGCGCATAATATGCCAGTCGAAACCCTCGGAACAGGAAACTTGTGTAGTCTTAAATAATATCTGTAATCATAAACGTGTAAACGAATCGGTTTGGAACCTATTAAACAGTCCACTTAATCCAAAGAGAAGAGTATCCAGACACCTGGTCTTACCACCCATCAGCTTTCATCAGCAAGGGATCATCGCCAGGCAGAAAACCTGCAGGTCAGTCTGACTACCCTTCTATATCTTAGGTAACAAAATAAGTAATTGCGCAACTTCATACTAGCGCTCTTATCATCTGCCGGCCAAGCTACCGGCAAGTGGTTTTGAACCCGTGCTCTCAGTTTGTGTGACCATTGCAGAACCACTACACCATGATCGCCTTAAATGTAATGTTATGTTATTAATGATGGTATAATTTATTACAGGCTGGCTACTTTTCACAAGTACGGAACACGCGTAGGTCATCAGCACGATTGAAGGACGCCATAGTTGGCAACAATTTGGATATTGCGTTGTGCATATTGGCCGCACAACAGCGCCATTGCTGTGTCTGGAAAGGTAAGGGGCAAAAATAAGCGTTATTCATGGTGCCCAGTCTGCTGATCCGGGGTAATACCACCACTTACAAGTATACAAACCATGTTTTTTTTATTGTTTTACATACAATCTCGACCCGCCTGATGATAAGCATAAGCAAATAAAATTAAGAGATATTTCCTAAATTTATTTCTACTTACCAGGCATACCGACAGCGAACTAAGTCACCTTTTTCAGTCGTTGGCACTCTTGGACCTTTCTTTGCTTAAAATCAGACAAGTCGAGGACAGATGTCGAGAAACAATAATTTAAAAATATGTATTGTACAGATTTTTTCTTTTAGAATCTGATGAGGAAATATCAGGATCTTTGGGTGGGTCCCAGCTTAAAGCAGTGGGTCGGTTAGCTGACCAATGTCAAGATGCCCTCGTGCAACTGGGTTCTTTCCTCGCCACAGCTCATGCACCAATGGAATATGCTGCCAGGTTACCGCCCCTGCAGGTAAATAATCATCAACTTTTGCACCTCAACTCTTACGTTTTTTATTGTGACTCGACATATGACAGCACCTTGCTGGATGTTAAGTTGGAGTGTGGTCCATAAATGGATGTAACTGCTACTACAATTCAATAACTGTGAGTAGCAGTCACATCCACTTTGCCGGTCTAGTTGGAATCGGCAACTTACAAGCTGATCCCAAAACGCGACTTAATCACCTCACGTTCTGTATACTTGTAAGTGGTGGTACGGATCGGCAGATTGGGTACCACTGACTACCACTCTTTAAACGTGATTGTAGCACTCCACGGTTTTAACATTTAGTGGTGTTCTGCTTGCCACTTTTAAACGCCAGACGTGGAGCGAATTTGTGTCTCGTTTATTAACAAATATTGTAAAATTCAATCTTACCAATATGTATTTGTACAATCCAATTTGCTTCGATTACGAAACTAGACTAGCCTAAACCGAATCCTGGAATCTTCCAGCATCTGAGCAGGTCGGCATAGTGCATGGCATTGCCACCATTAACTCTTCTCTAAGAAGCAGTCTCTTTTAATTTTAGATCGCACTCTAGCTTCAGGCGTCGTACCGTCATAATTTCGTCGTAACTATTAGTTCTCTTTGAAACGATTTTTCCTTTTTGTATCTCGACATATTATGACAACGGGGTTGATGTTAAGCTGGAGTAAGGCATAAGGCAACTGCATCCCATAGCCTTGGATCCTTCAAGCAATGCGTGAAGAAGTACCTTTGGCCAGCATAGAGGCGGCGACTGGGGCAACCGTGAAGACTTGGTTTTTGCAGTCGTCGGCACTCTTGGATCTCTTCTTGCTTACCATCAGGCGGGTCGAGGACAGATGTCGAGTCACAATTAAAAAAAGTAGGAGTCGCATCCATTATGCCACACAAATAAGTTCGAATTGTAACCAAAGTATTTTTTTATTATCAGGATTTGCTTAGCGAGTATCACGTAGATGCGGACGTTGCTTTCTTCCTGCACCGGCCCGTATTGGCTCAAAGAATTCAATCGAAGTCTGATCATATATTAAAATATGCTGATAATAGAACTGATACGTTAGAATTAAGTGTAAAGAGATATGCTGATGCATCGCAGCAAGCACTCGAGCCAATTGTCAAATCAATATCCCCATTGCTGCCCGCCAAAGTTTGGGAGGATATTTCGCCAGAATTTTATGTTACGTTTTGGTGAGTACTCAAACACTAATCTAGTCTATTTTTTTTAGTAGTAGTAGTAATAATAATAATAATCTTTACTCAAGTAAGTTAGCCTATGTACAACATTTGTCTCTGTACCGAAAGTAGTTCGGTTACAGTACAACGTGTAGAGTGCATGTTTGTGTGTGTGTAATTGAGTGCGTATATGTGTGCGTGTGTGTGGTCCTCTCGTTGCGTAAAATATACGATACTTCATTTAGCCACATTCAATATTTCCTCTGTATATTTCGACTTCACTGATATAAACTGTGTAAGTGAATTGTAAACTGAACCTTACCACATTGTTTTAAAGCATAAACTTGTCACGAATGTAATGTCACATACATCATTTCGGACTGAGAACAAATGCAAGTCCAACATCAATAGGACTTGCATTTATTTTGTCGCTTTTTAAGCGGCAATTGTGTATGTATATGATCGAAGACTAACCCCGGCACTTCCTAATGCGCTTGGACGTCCCTTGTCTAGATAACTTCTTAGTGACGCACTCGTAGCATTGATGGATTGGGACAGTACCATCAGCCGAATCGATCATACTTTTCCTTAAAAATGTCATGTTTTGTCACTCACAGGGCATTTTTTTATTTAGATTTCGCATCAGACTTCGACTTGACTGATGGTAAGCAAAAATAAGTCGTGAGTGCGCTGACGGCTGAAATCCCCTATTTACTATATGATCACCTCTGTCGCGGTCATTTTGCGGGCCATTAGTCTCTGCCGGGGATACAATGTTTTTTTTACTCCCATACATTCAGATTCCTTTGTGTCCTTTACTGTGTCTGCAGCTCGCCAGTGGAACAAGCTACCGCTGGATATTAGACGTACACCGTCTGTCAATGTCTAAACGATTAGTCACCAACTTTTTTCTTGATAAACAGGAGCTCACGGCTTCTAGTTTATATTAAATAATTCGACACAAAATATAAATGTGTATGTTTATTTTTATCTACATATATGTACAAATATACTTGTGATATTTGTATGTAGTTTGTAGTATATTTGCACCCTGCCTATAATTTTTGATCATCCCAAAGGTTAGTTGTTAGAGAATGCCTAAATGGAATTAAACTCGCATATGTACCTATTTTTAAGTTAATTTTGGTGCAATAAAGGATTTAAATAAATAAGTAAAAACGTCATAGTGACGGTAACTGAGGCACCCTTAAGATAAGACGTTCCTTGGACCTCTCTTTGCTTACTCTCAGATGAGGTCAGATGTCGCATCTGCATAGAATAAAATAAAATACTCTTTTAGGTCTTTATCCATGTACGACCTAAGAGTTCCAGTTGAAATGTATGAAAAGGAAATATCACGCTTGAGAAATGCTGCGACTATCGTTGCCAAAGATTCGAGTAGTAAAGGGAAGAAAGAAAGGGAACGTTTTAACTCACTTATTGATAAACTTAAGGTAATATTTTAATTTTTTATTTATTTGTGGCATGACATATGACATATTCAGTCTTATGCTAATCTGCTGTGTTAAGGCGACCGTGGTGTAGTGGTAGTGCATTGGTTACGCAAACTTCAAAACCACTTTCCGATAATTGGTATACATGTACCTTGCTTGTCCTGTTTCTATGATACAAGCACTTTAGTAGCTTAGTATAGAAATGTGTATTAAAAAAACTCCATTTGTGAGGTCCATGAATGGAGGCGGGCTTTTTCATCAAGTGTTGTGCATTGCCAGACATCACGAAGAGAGAATATAATTAAAAAGGCCGACGGTTTAGTCTTTCCGTTTGGTCCCCCAAGGTTAACTGGCAGATGATGTCTATTGCCATTAAGTTCGCCTTTGTACTTAGTGCATAAAGTTTAGATTTCATTGGGACTCGACATATGGCAGCACCCTGTCTGTTGTTAAGCTGGTGTGCGGTCCATGAATGGAGGTAACTGCTACTACAGTTCAATAGCTGTAAGTAGCAGGCACGTCAACTATGCCAGTCTAATTGGAACCGGCAACTAACAAGATGATCCCGAAACGCGACTAAGTCACTTCACGATCTGTACACTTGTAAGTAGTGGTACTATCCCGATCGGTAGACTAGGAACCACTGCCTACTACTCTTAGAAAACCAGACCCGAAACAAAGCGAGGTGGCTACCCTCTTTATTGTGTTAAACAATAATCGATTGACTGGGATTTTCACGTAACGGATTGGTGTGTTACGATTGTCATGTTAATATTATATAAATGCTATGTATTAGATGGAAACACATAATTCTTTGGCCGGCATAGTGACGGCGACTGGTGCAGCCGTAAACGAATCGGTTTTCTCTGTCGTCGTCACTCTTGGACCTCCTCTTGCTTATCATCAGGAGGTTCGTGGTCAAATGTCGTGTCACAAAAAAAAAATGCTGTATTGGCTTTAACTTCTTTAATGGTTGGCAATCAACAGATGCCTTCCTTGGGCAGATTGGTGCATTGTATATGGTACTATCCAACAAATACATTACAATAAATAATTAATTTATAGGATGAAATGAAACGCCAGGAAGATCACGTTGCTCGTGTCCAAGCGCGCTTACAGAGGGAGTGCGTGAATTGGTTTCCCGTTCGTGCGGTTAAGTCGGCGAAGAATGAAACTGTGACGCGATTAATGCAACTCTGCCTGTTCCCAAGGTGTATATTCACTCCCTTAGACGCGTTATATTGTGCACAGTTCGTACATACAGTCCACTCGTTGAAGACACCAAATTTCTCCACGTTGCTATGTTATGATCGGGTAAGTTTTTTTGATGTATTTTGGCATCTTTTAGCACGCAGTAAAATCGAATGCCGTGACGCTGGCGTGGTGTAACGCTCCCACTATGCCGATGTAAGCATTATTATCTGGAAAGCATCGTTAGATCAGGGCCTGTATGAGGATAATTGTGGATTTCAAGGAAGCAAGGGAGTTGTGTAAGGATCGTGGTAAGTGGCGATCCATTGTCTCTGCCTATCCCTGTGGAAAAAGGCGTGCCAATTTGATTGATTTGATTGATATTAAAAACCGATGTCAACACAATAATTTCATTTAATTTTTTTTATTGGCCGGTATAGTGATGGCGACTGTGGCGACCGTGAACTGCCTCAGTCGCCGTCACTATGCTGGCCAAAATTGTCATATTGGCGTGTTTATTTATTTTTAACTATAGTCTTTAATTTGCAGTTATTCTGCGACGTGACATACTCCGTTATGTCTTGCACGGAGGGCGAGGCTGCTCGTTACGGCGCATTCCTATGTCGCGTGCTCTCCACAGCGATGCGGTGGCACGCAGACAGACAAGCATTCCAGGATGAGTGCGCATTGTATCCTGGCTTTGTTACTAAGTACAGAGTTTCAAATCAATTCACCGAGGCCAACGATCATGTTGGTTATGAAAATTACAGGTAAATTGTACTCTGGTTGTATTCTGGGAGTCGTGGCAGGATCGTGGCAAGTGGCGCTCCATTGTTTCTGCTTATCCCTGTGGGAAAAAGGCATGATAATTTGATAGATTGATTGGTTATATTACTTATTGGCATATTATGAGAAGCACAGATCAGATCAGATGTTAATCTGCAATGTAGTGAATGAATGGAGGCGACTGCTACTGTAATATCTGTGTCTGTCTGTGTGTGCGTTTGTGTATAAAAAATATAATATAATATGGCTAATATAAATGGCTAATATTTGTATGATGTTGTTTCAGACACGTGTGCCACAAATGGCATTACAAAATCACGAAAGCAATGGTCGTGTGCCTCGACTCCGGCGACTATGTTCAGATACGTAACGCACTCATCGTACTAACAAGAATATTACCACATTTCCCTGTACTGGAGAAGCTAGCGCAGATCATTGAGAAGAAAGTTGAAAAGGTATTTTATTATTTGTCCTTTTTAAATTCAATCTAGGCAGGCATAGTGGATGCGACTGCTATTTATAGTTAACTGTAACTGTAAGTAGCAGTCGTCTCTTTTCATGAACCGCATTCCAGCTTAACACTAAATGGGGTGCTGTCATGTCGAGTCACAATAAAATATATTGTTCTATACATGCGACTATATATGTTAAACTGTTACAAATTGTGCAGTAGGAGTTATCCACCCGCATACACTATGCCGGCCTAGTTGGAACCTAGGCCGGCATAGTGGATGCTTACAATAGGCACTTGATCCCAAAACGCGACTAAGTCACTTCACGGTTTGTATATTTATAAGTCGTGGTACTACCCTGGATCGGCAGACTGGGCATCACAGCCTACTATTCCTGATATGTTAGTTTTTAATTGTGAAATATATCTGACTTCATCATCATCAGCCAGAAGGCGTCCACTGCTGCACATAGGCCTCCCCCCTTAGAACGCCATTTCGAACGACAAGATGCCAGTTGCATCCACCGATTATTCGTGACTTTCACTATGTCGTCAGTCCACCTAGTGGGAGGCCTACCCTACCTACGCTGCGTATCTGACTTATCTGCGTATATCTGACTTAGGTTTTATTTTAATTTGTAGGTTCGTGAAGTGGAGAAGTCAAAGAGGCAGGATTTGTTTGTCCTTGCGACAGGCTACTGCGGTCAATTGCGGCATAAAGTTCCTCATATGATGAGAGAGAGTGAATTCCATCAGGTATATATTCATATATTTTTTATTTTTGACATTTCTATACTAAGCTACTTAAGTGCTTGTATTATAGAAACAGGACAACCAAAGTACAGATATCAAAGAAACATTGGTACCGGCAAGTGGTTTCGAAACCGTACTCAAACTACCACTACTCCACGGTCGCCTTTATATATTCCATATTACTCTTTATTTGTATTGATTTTCGTAATATATTTATTTTTTTTAATTGCGACTCGACCTGCCCAATGGTAAGCATGATGAAGGTCCAAAAGTGCAAACAACTAAAAAAAAACATCACAGTTCAGTTGCCAAAGGAGTTTCTTCACGCATCGCTTGAAGGATCCAAGGTTATAGGATGGAAAGAACACATGAACTGGCGAAGCATTCCACTTGTCGATTGTTCTGCAAATAAACGACGCACCAATCTCAAGAGATCATACTTTCATACGATTAAAGATGGACCCCTAAAACAAACTGTACTACAGCCAAGCTTTCAAACATCGGTCGAATACTCCCTATTAAAAATAATACACAATCTTTTGACAAATCATCATTGCATTCTGACCTCGACTTGCCTAATGCCCAAAGGGCAGGTCTAAAAGCGCCGACGCCTGAATAGTCCACTCATTTTTCGGTTGCCCATGTCGTTGTCACTATGCCGGTTAAAGGATTAATATTTAATATGATATCCAGGTTGGTGAAAAACCTAAACCCACCCCAGTTGTACCAAAGGAAGAAGTGGTCCTAAAACAAGAAAGTGATGGACGTTCACCAATGACTAATAGTAAGACAATGTTTATTACTTTTTTATTATTTACTAGCTGTGCCCGCGGTTTCACCCGCGTAAAATTAGGTTTACACAGTCATAAAAAAGGAGGAGATTCTCAATTTAGTCACATCCTTTTTTTTTGGATTTATAACTCATATGAAAATGACAGACGGAAATGAAAATGAATTCCAAAAGCTGAATCTATAGTCAATTGAAAAATATAGATTTAAAAAAAAATTAAAGTATCCTATGTTACTTCTAGTACCTCCAAAAATATGTGTACAAAGTTTCATGATGTTTCAAAGTTTCAAACTCACATTCACATTTATAATAATAGTAGGATTGAGACTCTACATATGACGCCATACATACCTGATGTTAGGTTGGAGTGCAGTCCATAATGGAGAAGGCTGCTACTACAGTTGAATAACTAGTTGTCCTAGTTGGAACCGGCAACTTACAAGCTGATCCCGAAACGCGACTAAGTCACTGTTTACTTGTAAATGGTAGTACTATTCCAGATCGGCAGACTAGCGCCACTGCCTTACTTATATCCACCTCTTTTTTTATTAAAAAATAGTTTTAATATTCAATCTAATTTTTAAATATTATAAATAGAAGCTATGAAACAAGTCTTTGCTCCGACGGAGAATCGAACCCGGGACTTTACACGTGATGAACTGGTGTGTCTTTTTAATTTTAATTTATTCACCTATTATTAAAGTCAGAAGATACCAATTTTTAAAAAAGTTTTTTCCTAGATGACACAAATATTTTTCAGATGACAAACACGAGTCAAGGATATCGGATTCGCGGCGCGATGACCAGGAACGGGAAATTATACGAGAATCAAAACGTGAAAATTTGTAAGTACCTATTAGGAATTTATCTTTATTTTTGTTGATTTGAAAGGGGAGGTCAAAAGGCCGACGACATATAAGCCATCTTTATTGTTCCGGCCAGATAAACGTTTTCAGGCTATGCTTAAGAGGTTTGTTTTCTATTGTGGCTCGACATATGACAGCACCCCGCTTGATGTTAAGCTGAATGTGCTCCATGAATGAATGTCACTGTCACTACAATTCAATAACTGTGAGTAGCAATCACATCCACTATGCTGGCCTAGATGGAACCGGCAACTTACAAGCTGATCCCGAAACGTGACCAAATCACTTCACGGCATGTATACTTGTAAGGTCAAAGGAATGAAGAGATTCGTAGGAACTAGTCTTTGAGAATTGTGTGTTCTAAAATGGAAATTAGAATTAAGGAATTGTTTTGAAATTGGGATTTGAGAATTGTTGGAATTTCTTCTATTTATATAAATTATGTATCTGAAAAATAGAGTAATGTAATTATTGTTATAGAAGTTCAAGAGGCGAAAAGGAGAAAAAAGATGAGGGACGACGCAAAGAAAAATCGCCACGCGAAAGATCACATAGAGTAAGTTTCACATTACACAAAAATAAATAGATATTCTGATATAAAAGAAAATCAAATTCATATTTAATAGAAAGCAAGGGAATTGTGTCCAGATAGTGAATAAATAAATCCTGCTATACATCAGCATTCCACCGGATGTTAAGCTGGAGTATGGATCATTAATAGAGGTGACTGCTATTTTTTGTGTGACTCGACATATCACAGCGCCCTGCTTGATGTTAAGCTAGAGTGTGGTCCATGAATGGATGCCACTGTTACTACAATTCAATAACTGTGAGTAGCAATCACATTCACTATGCCGGCCTAGATCGACCCGAAACGTGACCAAATTACTTCATGGTCTGTATACTTGTAAGTGGTGGTACTACCCCGGATCGGCAGACTGGGTACCACTGCCTACCACTTTTTGTTAACCAGACCCGAAGCAAATATCTACCTCTTTTTTTTAATTAAAAATATTTAATATAATTATTAAATATTACAAATAAAAGCTATGAAACAAATATTTGCTCCGACCGGGAATTGAACCCGGGACTTTACGCGCAACAAACCAATAGCTAACCGTTCGTCCACGCCTGTCGTCAAAGTTTTTTTTTTCTCTTTTTTTTTGGGCTTTTAGCATTAATCGTCAAAGTTAAATCCACTATGAGAACTGCTAATCGCTGTGAAAATCTATGCGTAACAATTTGATTGATTGTTTGATGTTTGTGTTACAATGTTGTATTTGCATTACTAGGAGGAGCGTTATTTGGAATCGGTGTCACCATTGCAGGATCACCGTCCACCTCCTGAGGAAATTGAACGTGGTAAGTTTATCAGTAAATCCTTATTATCTACTTTTAGAAACCCTAAGAAAAGCACCAGTAGTTGCATCCGCTATGCCGGCCTTGTCGTAACAGTCAACTTTAAAGCACATCCTGAAACGCCACTGGCCAGCCCATTGCCACTTCACCTTGCAAATCCTGAGAGCTTTGTCGGTAACTTTGTTTCTTTAGCGTATATCCTCGTTCCGGATTCTATCGCGCAAAGATACTCCAATAGCTCTTCATTGCCCGCTGAGCGACTCTGAGCTTTTCCAAAAGGCCAACAGTTAAGGACCACATTTTAGTGCCTTATGTCATCACTGGCAACACACCCTGGTTGAAACCCCTTATCTTCAGGCATTGCGGGATCGTCTGACTACTATTAATACGTGCCTCATTATGTTCACAGAGGTAAAACGAAGAAAGATAGAAAGCAGCAGTAGCAAGGTGAGTATGTTAATTCTAAAGCAGCCTTGCATCACTGTGGCTCCGGACTAAGGGTTGACGAGCAGTCAGCAGCAGCTTCCTGCCACCAAGATAGAAGCATACGCACAGGATTCCTACAAGAAGGAAATGAACTACTGTGGTTGTGTTTTATGAACTGTCAAACGTGGACATTGTGATAATAGTGCTTAAAATAAAATTAAAATAAATAAATAAAATGAACAATAATAAAACAATAAATAATAATAAAATTGTTGTACGATTAAGATTGAAGATTGAAGTGCAATTAATTACATTAAATACTATAAATTAAAATAATTATAGAAGATTGTATAATGGTAAGATGATAAAAAAGAATTATATATATTGTTTATTTTAAGAGAGAAAAGTTATCAAATTCACTTATTTGAAATAAAATAAAAATAATTTATTAGCATGGGCATAGCATGCACTTGCTCATCGTCTGATTCTACCATTGCCTCAATAATGCGTATGACGAAAAGAAAGCCACAAGAAACTCATTGTATTAAAAAAGGACATATCTACTCAACAAAATTATCTGAGAAGATAGATACAATAAATATATGCTGCCAAAACCAATGGACCAGAAAACGTGTTTAATTTTATCTAGAAAAAACAGCAAATGAACACTCATATTAAGAAACATAATTCTATAGAAGAATCTGAGACTATTCGGAGGGAAAATTAAATAGAAGAAATTACGCAAGAAGAATGTTTAAGTCTAAATAAAAAAATCAATAATTCTAAAAACAAAAAGCCTCAAATGTTGCTATATGTTAAATTAAAAAAAGGGATGGTTAATACTAATTCTAAAAAGATGTAAGTCGGCCAGCCCGAGTCCAGCCAAGTTGTGGTAAGGTGTTTGCTTATATTAAAAGTAAAGACAATCAACTCATAAAATACAAAAACTAATGTAATAAAAATTTAAAATAATTCAAATGGCAAAAATTTAAAATAATCTATGTGAAAGAAGGCGGTTTACAATAAAGCAGTCTGAAAAAGAATAAAACGTTGAAACATCAATTATCATCATTTTAATTGAACCTCAAACAAGAAATTGACAACAGTTTAATCTTATGAAGAATTGAAATTATGAAAATCATCATACTTCTTCCTATTCAAAGTTTTAAGAGACTCAATCCGGATCTATATACAGATTTAAGAAGATTTAAAATATATTGAAGACCTAGATGCAGATGAAGACGAAACGAGTGAAACTCTTACCTAAGGGAGTGGAGAAAGATGCTGTGAATTTTAGACTAGGACTCCTTCGCCCAGCACCAAAAAAGTCTTATAGTAAATAAGAAGATAAAATAATAATCAAAGAAAAAAATCTAATACTAATTAGAAGAAAAATATGTGAAAATTAAAAATCAAGAAAAACCTAGACAACAATGGCATTGAAAACAGATTTGAAGACAACAAAAACTTGAAAAACACATTATTGAAGACATCTTACAAACCACTTTAAACAATGAAGAATACTACAAAATATTACATTACAAAATGAAAGTTACAGAACATTAAAAGAGGACCGAAACATTAAAAATATCCAATGATACAATTAGAAAGAAACCCACCACAAACCAACTATAATTGTTCAGTATACATGCCGTGAAAAGGAAACAATTAATAACAAGAGATCACGAACAAATTTGTCAAGATTGGAGAAAACACAGACAACCGATGCAGTAGATGCACATAAGAATTTAAAGCAAGAATACTTGAAAGTTATCAGATTGGTAATAAATTGCCAAAGCGAGCTCCTAAAATGATGTGCAAGAAAAAAAGGTTTTATGGGTTGATTGAATTTACTAACTTATATACACACACGCACGCACACATACATACACAAGAACCACACAAAAACTATCTTGGCAACTGCCAGTGAGGTTAGAATGAATGGGTTGCCACTTTTATTTGTAAAACTTTTTACTAATTGTTTTTTAGGTAAACTAATTGTCGTAAAGACTGTCTTAAATTAAAAAACAATAAACAAAAAACGCAACCTAACAATTTTTAGCCGGCATAGTAGCGGCGATAGTAAACTGAAACGGTTTATTTTTGTCAAATGTGTCGTCTTATTAAAAAAAAAAACAATAATGTCCGGTTTTCGTATATTTTGGCAACCCTGGACACCCGACGCATGAATGTAACTTATGCTGCTAGTCAAAATTTTAACAATTGTACGATATTTATGTAAAAGTATAATTTTAGCGGAAGTAATTTTTATTTGTTTGTTTCAATTTGTCACACAAGCCAACAAGCATCATCCTCTACTAAAGTAATTAACCAATCGTCGTCGGTAGAATGGGCAAATGAGCACCAAGTGCTCAACTACGCGCAACCACCACTCTTAACAATGGTCTTAATGCAGAATGTCTGGTAGGTATGCCCTTCATGCAATAGCTGTGAAAGTTAATACTATACGCGACAATTCGTCCCTATGTTAATTAGATGAACACAGGTACACATTTACACAAGAAAACATTGTTAATTAATTCAATATATTTTGTAAGAATTGTATTAAAATTACATTTGTATAAGCAGGTTAGCAAGGAAGCCGATGAACGCTCCCCGGACAAAGAAAAGAAAAAAGCAGCTAAAGCTAAAAACGATGAACGCAAAGAACGTAAGATGAGCCGCAAAAGGGTAAGAAAATATTTGTTTTAGATTTGACGTTGAAAAAATGAAGGATCAGATAAAACTCAAATTGATGTCTGCTCTATATTTCTCGATGTGTTAACGAGGGTAAAGATACGTGTTTTTTTTACAAACAAGTACTGAGGGTTTGTCCCATGAATCCAATAGTGAGAGAAAAAGATATGACAATAGTAAGAACTTAAGTCGGACTTGTCCTTCAAACAGACGGGGACGTAGTAGACAACTCAGCTGAAGAAACTATTCAGCATTACGACTAGGTTACGCCATACTTAGGTTTACAATGGCATTGCGGAGCATATTCTCGGTACTAGTTTGTTAAGAAAAAGCTATATATTTAGTTTTCTTCATGTCATATTCATATTAAAATTTCGGTTGCAGGATAGAGCGGAGGAAAATGTTTTGTTAGAGCAAAAACGCCGTAGGGATGAGCAAAAAGGTTGGTGTTACATGCTAAAAAAACATATTGAAAATAGGTTGAACGGGTGATTTATTATTTTGGAGCTCGCAATTATGACAGCACCCCGGCTGACGTTAACGTGGGTGCGGGCTATGAATGGAGGCAACTGCCACTACTTATGTACAGTTATCTGCGAGTAATAATCGTTTCCACTACTCTGACCTAACTTACAAGCTGATCACGAAACGCGACTAAGTCACTTCACGGTTTGTACACATGCTACCCCAGATCGGCAGACTTAGCAAATGACGGCCAACACGACGTCAGGCGTGGACGAACGGTTAGCGGTTGGTTTGTTGCGCGTAAAGTCCCGGAGCAAATATTTGTTTCATAGCTTTTATTTGTAATATTTAATAATTATATTAAATATTGCAAATATTTGTTAATAAAATATATTTATAATAAGAAAATTATAAATATTGGTCTTACAGTTTCGGAAGTTGGGACTTTTCTTCGAATTTGATTTATCTCAAATAGTTTTTGATATATGTGCGAATAAGCAAACCCTCTTTAATTTTTTCACCTAATTGTTTATAACTATTGCAATTTTTGCGAGCGGCCCTTTTACTCAAAACTATCTACATGCCATTCCGAATCGAATGACACCTCAATCATAATTTTCGGAGAATACGAAAAAGTTTTGACCTAAAAAGCACATGTTGACTAGACTATAACATAAAATGTTTTAAAAATTGCAGGATTGGTTAAAATGAGCAGTCACCAGAACGGATCTCAAGAGAGAGAATATGAGAAGTACCATAAAAGGGTATTTTTGGATTTATATTGTATATATTTAGAAACTAATTTGGGCTTATATAGTGGCCGCTGGGATTTCTCTCTAGAAAGTTCTTTAGTCGTCACTGCCCATGGATTTCCACTGCTTTATATAATCAGTTTTTTTTAAAGGCCAAAGTATTCAAAATCTATATGAATATAGTGACGGCGACTAAGGCAACTGTAAATTGAGTCGGGTTTTAGTCGTCGGCGCTCTTTGACATACCATCGTCACTTCTCTTGTTTACCATCAGGCAAGTCGAGGTTAGAAGTCGAGTCACGTCTTTATTTCCACAGGAATTGGCAGAGACCATAGAACCTCACATTTTAACGATCATTTTCAATCTTTATCACTATATCTTTTTTTTTAATCACGCAAACATTTCACTCTACCCAAAGTGGGGTTTTCACCCACATTTTTGCATCATTACCCTACTTAAGTGGTGATACTCTACCCCGGATCGTTAGACGGTGCAAATGACCACCAGTTTTCTGTCTATTACTAATATAAGTGTAAATTTACTATATTGAATTTTATTTCAGGAAAAATCACCGTTTAAAGAGCGTTCCCACGATCACCAAGAGGTCCGAGATAAACAATATCCTTTTCATTATAAATGGGAATTCCCCTGAAGACTGTTCCTTCATCAAATCGAGGAACAGTCTTAACAAGGCTAATTTTTTCTCTTTTTAGTTTTTTTTAAATTTAATTAAGCCCCTATAGAGTCGTTTCGCGTTATTGGGACTTATTTCCCTCGTTGAGAACCTGTGATTGAAAAGAAACTAGCAAAAAAATAAAGGAAATTTTGACCTTTTGTTGACGACAAGAATCGTGTAGCATAAAATAATGAAACGTGGGTAACGTAACTTAATGCCGCTAGACATTCTTTTGTCAGGTAACCTCGGGGACCAACACAAAGACCAATATAAAGTATAAGGTGCAAAATAATAAGAATAAATAAATTATCACATAATAATAAATAACTGTGATATATAAGGTAAATCACTATTGTTAGTTCGCCTCCTTACCCTCCATTCTATAAGGCGTACATGTTTTCTTTAATTCCAATGCACTAGGCGCTCGAATGAGTCGAAACCAAGGAGATGAAGCATCAGATTAAGAAATAATGACATGTATGAAGAATCCACTTGGATTATTGTAATCTTATCATAGAATAAATTAAGTATAAAATAATAAGTGTTTTATTTACCCTTTTAAAGACCACTTGGCAAACATTGGGGCTTGACATACCCGCCAGTTGATACGGTATCTATTGATACAATGCTAGCATGCGAGACCACGACATTTACCGATTCGATTAACTGACGTAAAATTATATAATATATTAAAAAAACGTGCTGCTATTCCTGCGGGTTATCCGATGAAAGAAAATTTTCATTGTTGTAGATCTTTTTTACAATCAATTGAGATTGTAAAAAATCGCCTGAGACCGCGTTTCCATTATTAACACACGTCATTTTCATAGGTTTTAATTGGAAGCAAATCAAGATAACCGGAGACTTAATGGAAAAGCACGAAATTACTTACGAAAAACTTACGAGTTAACCTATTTTATAAAAATTGCAATATATCCAATTGTTTTCAACGACGAAGCATATACATACGTCACATACCCTCTCAAAATCTTGGTCAGATGGAAGCACTTCAGGTTTAAAGCGACATATATCAAAGTTCCATCGAGCAAAACATTTAAATAAAAAAATTATAAAAGTTATTTATTTATTTGCTAACTGTGTATTTGTAGTAGCAAACGCAAAAACGTGGAATGAAATGGAAGCGCGCTCTTAGGCGTGTTTACTACATACACTACTACAAATGCAAAAACGTCTCCAAGCTAATTTGACTGTACATTAGAGAAAGTTAGTTATACAACGTCGACCTTAACCTGCTGGCGTAATCTGGCTGATTTAGGAAGCTTTTCATCTATGTCGACTTTGTGATACGGTATATTATTTATTTCACTTTCTTTCCTTCCGACTGCCAACATGTTGAAACTGTGAGAAGCGGTAACATAGGTTGCATCAAGATATACCAGATATTTTTCTTCTCCATCTTTATGAACATACAAAATATATTTAGGACTACATTAAATAACATAACTTTTAAAATCGGCAATCAGTAACTTTTAAAATTTTAAAGTTAGCCTTTTTTTTCTCTATAGGCATAGAATTTGTCATTAGTATTACATCTGAAATACTAAATGAATTTATTGTTGTAAAGTGCTGTATACAAAATTGTTAGGACGATTTATGTCTATTGCACCGCCTCTTACATTGTTCTGGCAGGGACATGGAGGCCTCGTTCCTGCTACCAGAGGGACCCGTTCGTCAAGAGAGCGGACCAGCGTCGGCTGATTTGCTGTGTCTAGGGAATTAGGCCCGTCAGCCATTAACCACTGCGAGGGTTTTTAGTCTATATAATCAAGCCCGACGTTACCAACCTTGGACATTTTACCAGGGCGGCGAGTGTCCATCTGTGATTTTCACTACGCTAATTACTTTTTTTTATTGTGACACGACATCTGACCTTGTCCCTCCTGATGATAAGCAAGAGGAAGCATAAACAATGTAGATATAGTAACGCTGCGTTTTATCCGATTTTTGGCAGCAATTATGCCATTCTGCAATTTGGTTA
Organism: Tinea trinotella; assembly: GCA_905220615.1. Lineage (NCBI taxonomy): Eukaryota > Metazoa > Arthropoda > Insecta > Lepidoptera > Tineidae > Tinea > Tinea trinotella. The sequence continues at coordinate 8,400,131 of HG992310.1, forward strand.
AGCGTAGAATGCTGAGCCTGAATGGGAGCCTAAAGTAGCATATCGATAAATTATGAGTTTGTTCCATCGTAAATTGTCGCCAACCGCGAATTTTACGTAAGTGAATACCTAATTTGATAATAACAATCTTCAAAGTTAAAAGGCGGATATTTGCTCTAGGTCACTGAAGACATAATAATTATTTTTATTGTGACTCGACATCTGACCTTGACCTGTCTGATAATAAGCAAGAGTGCCAACGACTGAAAAAACCGAGTCAGTTCATGGTTGTTTTAGTCGCCATCGAAAACTTATTTGGAATGATTTCCTTTTGATTGAACAAAACATATTTTCCATTTAACTGGTCGTAGTGTAATGTTTATCCCAACAGCGACTAAACTTGAATAAATTATCCGTTTATCCTTCCTCGATGCGCGCTAGCAACACCGTTACTTAAGGCGCGTAAAAATGATCCGTTTGCGCTATTGAAGTACATGGGGTAAGTTTATACCACACGGTGTTAAATACGTGGATGCTTCCCAATTTCCGGCATGTAATATTATGGGGAAGAAAGGTTCTAGAGTGGACACCACGAACCGGCAGACGCAACGTAGGTAGGCCTCCCACTAGGTAAAAGTCACGAATAACCGGTGGATGCAACTGGCATCTTGTCATTCGAAATGGCGTTCTAAGGGGGGAGGCATATGTCAGCAGTGGACGCGTTCTGGCTGATGATGATGATGATGCAGGAAATTGGAAACCTGTTGCAAAAAAGAGCCAAATCTGGACGGCGATTTCTTTGTAATCGGAAGGTTGTTCGCAAATGCAAAAAGCGCTTATTGGATAAAATGAAATGTTTATAAACACTTTAGTGTTTAATCCATTACATGACAATGATGGTGAACTCTTCTTATGCTTTGCTGAAGACTGCTCTTCCGATGCAGTTGAAGGGAACACGAATAAAATAGTTTTTTATTAATCATTTTCAATAAGTAAGTAAGTAAGTCAATAAACTTTTAAATGATTACTGGATAACAATTTCATTGATGTTACACGTTCACGTTAGTGTGTTCAAGAAATAGAAGATTTCCATTAATAATAAAATCGCACGACCTGTCACTTGCAAGGTGCCCGCCATAACTCTAATAAGTGTTTTTTATTGTGTTTAGACATTTGACTTCGACCTGCTTGATAGTAAAACATATCCCTATCGGCTCGAAGAGTGAAACAATTTGAAAACAATGTAATATATTTTTACAGAAAATTTAGAAACGGGGAATACTATTATAATTTTTCACTTATTTGAAAACTCCGTTTGGGGATGTTTTTTAACCCCAACATGTTAGTCGTGTTAGTTAAAGGTTATAAACGCCAGTAAAACATTTGTATTAAAACGAATCTATAATTAAAAAGGCGGAAAGACTACTTAAAGATACAAAGGAGTGTTCAGTAAGACATGTTCCACAGCTTTAAATAACATGTCTACACTATTTGACCTTTCAAATAATTATTGGATTAATATTACACATTTTGATTCAAGAAAACCACACAACTAATATTACTGGCGTAGAACGTATTCTAGTAAAATTTGTTCAATAAAAAAACTAATCTTTAAAATTGCCGAGCAAATATTTATTGATTGAATTGAACTGTCAAAGTGACATTGTGTGGGGGAATACTTTCAACCGGCGTGTTCTCGATTGACTTTAAGCGTATTCACAAGGTTTTTAGAAACGTTTATGGTGCGGAAAGAATATGGACGGTGAAAATGTTTTCTTATTGGGCCTATTATTTTGATGGCAACATCATGTAAATATAGATAATAACGATTCTTTTGAGTATAATTATCAAGTATTGTTGTTTTATTACAGCAAATGAGGTGTAAATTAATAATTGTGATGTCGTGAGCTGCATGAAGTAAGTATAAATTGTATTCTAATCAACAAACTGTCGGCCATCTTTAAAAATATATTGCTAAAACAGCGCTTACGTAGAATGTAATGACGATTACAAATATTTATAGTGATTAATATTTATCTTGCTGTGGATAGTGTTAAATATGTGTAAAGTAACAATACAGTGTAGATCAAAACCGAGAAAGTTTTATAGGTATTAGTCGAAATTATTTGTAGGTTAGAAAACAATAATATCAACGTGGGCAGACGCAGCATGCGGCGTTTTTATAATATGGGTGCACACGATTTAAATCTTTGGGGTGCACACTGCACATGTTAGGATTTATTTACTATTAACTTATTTCAATTCTTGTCTTCAAACAATAATTAATTGCTTAATATTTTGCCTGACTTAATATTTAAGTCAGGCGAAGACAAAATAATTGCCCAAAAAATATATACGGAATTTTAAATTACATAAACTCTATAAATTAAAGTTTATTTCGCAACGTCCACAAGTGTTTGCAAATATTAAATTACTAGTGATGTACTGAATGATAATCATCATTGTGTTATTGATAGTAATCGGTATTGTAATAATAAGTAAATTAATGTCTTTGTTCCTACATATTGTTTTGTAATATTGTGATAATAAATACCACAGAAAAAAACAACATAGATATTCATATTCCGAAAGGAGTAAAAATATCAATGCCAAAGATTGTATGATTTAAAAAAAAAGGTGTGTAAACGTGGACGGAATAGAACGTGTTCTATTTATTATTCCTAACACGGGGCGATTTGAGTTTATCAACTGCGAAATTGTTCGCGATTTGCACCGTCTGAACAGACTTTCAACCAAGTTGAAGCAATAAAAATTGATTCAACAAATGTTAAAGACCTTTCTACTTTTATTGATTCAACTAATAGCTGACAGCTACTCGACTCGTCTGAACCTATTCGTTCAACTTGCATTGAATAAGCTCGCATAGTGTACGCCACTGCTACTTAAAGTTATTTAACTGTAAGACCAGTCACATCCTTTCATGGACCGTGGTGTCAAAACGTGGTGGTACTACCCCGATCAACAGACTGGGCGCCAAATATCCAAATATCCACCTCTTTTTAAATTAAATTAGTTAGAAAGTTTTTGTAAAATACACCATGTATATCATACATACGACTCCCTGGTATGCACTTGGCTTAGGCCCGTGCACATCAGTATACCGGCGGAAGCCGAGATAAATTAATGAATGATCATAATAATAATAGGGAATAGTCGCAATTGATGTTTTGTTATCGATTACACACGACAGACAATGTTTATTAATTTGATTGGCAAAGAAACCTATTTTGATTAAATAGTTTTTTTATTTAACTGTCAATAAAGTGGTTTTGACACTTAACTAAGCATTGTATCGACGATTCTTAAAATAAATAGGATATGTTTAATAACGCGTTAATGCACGTTTTAATCTATTCTTATAAGGTTCGTATCTTATCTTTTAGGAATTCTTTAATTCGAATTTTAATACTCTTTTTCAGATAGTAAATAATGGAACATGCAGGGGTATTTGGATCGACATGTGGAATCCAAACAATTAGAACAGAAAATAATTTACTAGAATTATTGCAACATAAGGTTGTATCAGATAAACCATTAGAACAAGATGTTACAACATATGACGAAATACTCAGGATTCCAGAAAAAAGACAAAAATTACCACATAAACCAAAAATAAAAAAAGTAAAGACCGTGCGAGATATTAGAAATGAATATGAGAAATATGTTTATGCAAATTTGAAGCCAGACCTAATAAAGCAAAAACAGGCACTATACGATAAAATAAGAAATGGCTCATTAAGAAAAAACACATTGGATGTCGTCACTAGGATCCTAAATAGTAATGATTCGATTGCACGAACTACTTGGAATATGATAACAGATTTAAATCCAAACAATCACTTGTTTAATAAACAATATGTTATATGCAACGGGTTAAAAATTAAAGTTAATGGAAGTTTAGGTGGCTCTAAAGACATTATATACAATGATAATTTCAAGATTAAGAGGTTTCGTCATGTAAAACACAAGAAATTAATTCGAAAAAAAAGTTTAATATATAATTCATCAGCTCCAAATTTTAGGCCAGGTCCTTTGAGTCAGAAATATTTGTTGGATGAATCTTATCAAAAATATAATATCGGGGAGTGCGAAATTATAAATTTGCCAAAAATACGCCTAGAAATTGAACCATTGTATGGAGCTGTCCTGGAACCTAGAATCGCAAACTATATTCTTGGTATGCGAGAAGAAAATGGGGTGCTCACAGAGAAATGGGCAGAATTTGCGACAAGTACTGTGGGTACAGTAGTAAACAATACAGTCGTGCAATGTGCTAAAGATTTGCCAATCACCTTTGATGTTGGCTATAATAATAATCAAAACCGAATATTAATGCGTAATTTCAACTTGTATGATAATCGTAAAATGCTATCCATAAAGGAAAACAATAAAAGAAGATACGGCGATAAATCAATTTCGGTAACAGTTAAATCAGTTGTGGATAAAATGATAGAATCTGTTATTGTTAGTATTAATCAAGATGTTATCGATTATGATTTGAATATTCCAAACGAATTAGAGGAAAGTGAACTATCATATTTAAAGAATAATAGAGAGAAAGTGAACAAAAATGCTGAACTTGAAAGACTTGATGTGACTATTATACGACTTGCAGAAGACGGCCTTAAAGAAAATATATTTTGTGGAAAATTATATTGTAAACTTGGTTGCATATGTTCTTCCCTTCAATGTAGATTTGTTATTCGGGATCACTGCGGTAAAGAAGAATGTATGTTCAACTGCACGTGTAACTATGTTAGTCGTGTAACTGAAAGCGATCTGGGCTATAACTCCGAATTAATAAATTTAAATAATAAATTACATCCCCGCCTCGCTAAAGAGGAACAGAAGTTTCATCAGACTGTAGTTGTATCTAATGATAAAAGTATTTTATTAAATTCGCATAAGCGAAGTATTCATAATTCCGCATGCATTTCTAAACATAGTTACGGCCAATTAAAAGAATTAAGAGTTTCAATAATCCCATTGTCTTTGAAAAATGTGCAGACATTTTGTATGGTACATGAACTGTATAAATGTTTTTGTAAAAATAGATTCGTAGAAAGTTTTTATAGTAATAGTCTGATAGAAGAAACTAGCAAAAGTATTATCACCACTTCTAATATTGACGAAATAATGCCCAGCAAAAAAACTCGTAATTCTGAGTGTAATTATGATGAAGGCATTAAAGAAAGAAATGAGCTATTTTCCACAACTGAAGTGCATGATTACTCTATTTATAAACAGCCGAATCCTGTTAATAGCAAAAATAAAACAAATCGTATTAAAAAAAAAATTGTACCATATAAAGATAGACTTATTTATTTAAATCATACTAGAGATTTTGATATTGTGCAAATTAATACCTATGTCGATAGTTGTTGCAGAATAATGCCATACAGTGGAAGAAAATTCTCTTTACGGCGTTATAAAATGATAAATTCGAGCATTAAAGAATTAGAAGATAATGATATTCGATTGCGCAATAAATTATTAAAACACCAAACAGAATTAATTGGTGATGATGTCCTGGATATACCAGAATCATTTTCAACAAAAAAAACCACACATGGTGAACCTTTTTCAAATATGGTAAACAATGAATTGATCAATGGAAGCATTATTAATGACGACATTGAAAAAACAGAATATCCAATTAACACAAATGAAGTGACTGAAGACTCTGTTTATAGACAGACAAAATCTTTTAATGGCAAAAATAAAACAAATCGTATTAAGAAAAAACCTGAACCTTCACCATATAAAACTCATATTAACTTAAATCATTCTAGAAATTTTGATATTGCGCAAGTTGATAGTTATAAAATAATGCCATACAGTGAAAGAATGGTCGGTCCACAACGTTATAAAATTATTAATTCAGGTAAAGGTAAATTATCAAATTTGGATAAATATGAAATACTTAAAATATTTGTAGAAAGCCACTATAAACAATACAAAAAGCGGATGGCGGATGGTACATTTAAAATGGAAAACCCAGTGCAGAGAAAACTGTCTTTAATTCCTTGGAATACCCTATTAGAAAGATATAAAAATAAAAGCAATTACTTTTTCGTAACTACGTCTGAACCATTCCGATTTTTTATGTCAGTAGATCCCGAAATAAAAACGCTTGGAAAATGTATCAATATCGATGATATTAAAGTTTGTGATTTACATAAGTACTCTACGCCTCTCAAGAAACTTATTACTCAGGAAAGCAACGATAATGAAGAATTTTGTATTTCATATGCACAGTCCGGCTGTTGGGAATTAATCGGCTGTGTTCAAAAATTAGGCGGAGAACATGTGCAGGATAATGGTGACATTGTAAATTATGAAGTATCGGTGGACTACGAAGCTTGCAATGTAACTTTGGATAACAATAAATGGTTTATGATGGAGTTAGAAAAGGGTTTTGAAGAAGTCAGACTTGTCGGGAGAGGGTTTTTTGTGAAAAGTCCCTACCTTCTAAAGTCAATAGACGTGGCACAGTTATCTGGAAGTTTAAAAAAGTTATCCCCTCGAGTTGCAAATAAGTCCAATGATACTGGCCTACAGTTTGGTATATACATTATTCCAGTTCTAGGAAAGTCACGCATTCTCATAGGACCGTATGGAATACATGAAGATCATGGTATAGAATTAAAACTTGTAAATGCAATACATAAATTCGAAAATGTAAAGGGACAATGGATTACTACAAAAAAGGAGGAAAATAAAGATATATTGATTAATCCTTTAATGTTTTTACCACATACAAATATGCTCGCCAATATAAAAAATCAGGAAGGCAATCTTCCAGAAAAGAAAATTGATCCCATAATGATTAAACTTAATAATGATTGTACTTATCTTGTAGTGGATTCTCAGGGCATAGTCAAGCCAATGTCGATGGTAAAACCATCAGTTAAAGATAACGATGTAAACACACAAATATGCAATACGTTACCTGTTCAGACTACAGTCAATTGTCAAATTCCTTCGACATCAATTGAGCGATTTACCTTAAAAAATGAAAACACATCAGCTGCACAAAATTTTACTACACGTATTGATACGATTATAGTATCCGATGAGGAAGAAATTAATGAACCATCAGCAGATGAATCGAGTTGTATTCCAGTATGGATTCAATGCGTTAGCATTACTAGCTTGGGTTGTCTAGTTGGGAAAAAAAATAAAAATAACAATATCAGTTTTACATTTCCTACATTTAAACCTACGGCATTTTTAAGCGAATTCGAAGCTTTTAAACGAATAAATGAGTAAGTATTGAATTATATGTCTATCTCTTAATGTTAACTTTTGAAATATATATTACTAGCTGTTTCCTGCGTTTATAAAATGTGTCTCTTAAGGTATAGGCTATTAAGAGCCATAGTTAAAAAACAGTTTTGGTTAAATCACAATAATTATATTTCTTGTATATCTCTTGGATCTTACTGGTCCATCATCAGGTACACCGGGCCCGATAACAGACCAAGCAAAGAACACTATAGTTATATCTCGAGGTTTTGCTGATCTGTAAGGATCCATCATCATAGTAGTTAAATTCATTTTTGATTAGTTTCCTAAATGCATTTAGGAAACTGAAAATTCCGGTACCCATGAAAAAAGGGTTCTCAGGTCCTCGGAATAAAAAAATCCTACTCAGCACCACTTGGCACTACATCGTACAACTTGACACAACCATTAGTACCACCTTTCAAAAACACTTTACTTTTTATCAAAAGCATAATATTTAAGAAATGATGGGCTCCCATAAAAACTTTCGTCCCCTATGTCACCCCCTTTTTTTAAAGTTTATTTTTGGGTTTTATTTTATTTTATATTATTATTAAATTATTTATATTTTATTTTTATTTATTTTTTGGACAAAAGATTGCCTATGCCCTTATCGAAGGTCCAATTTACCTCTATACCAAAATTATTACGGCGCGGCGAAAAAACGTAAAAAACAAACAGTAACTTTCGTATTTATAATAATAGTATGGGTATAGTTTGACCAATACCGCTGTACCGCTCCTTGGTAGGTGCGCGGCGAGGTGGGGGCCGGGAAATGAAGAGCATGAGTTCACATGAGATCGATATTGTCGGATAGATCTTACGATATCAGTTTACAGTTCTAAGGCACGCCAGTTTTTTACACGCCAAATGTTGTGCATAGGCTGTATGCAATAGAATTTTATAGTCTGTGGACATTAAAAAAATGTACTGCCTGTGTTAGTTATGGAGGTCAATTTGTACTCTGCTAAAATACGAATAAATAAGTTCTCCAGTGTAAAAACCTGTTGTTTACTAATTTCGAATAATTAAATTATTTAATTGAATATTAAATAAGAGCTAAACTTATAATTCAAATCAGGACTTGTTTTATTAAAAATTGTTTAAATTAACAAACAAATAAACTTTAATACATAAATATATATGTACTAAATCAACGAAAGTAATTTTAACATAGATTCTGCTTCAACTTCATCTTCCATTTCGCCATCAACATCATAACGCACGACCCATCTTTGAATATTTGTCTCATGTGCTTCTGACATAAACAGTCGACAGTCGAGCGCAACAGCCGACGGTGCCACCAGGGCCGTCTTAAGCAAAGTCAGCGCCGGGGTGCGAAAGTCAAGGCTCCGCTCGCGTGGTCTCAGTGTAGTAGGTACCTATAGAAATTTACGGCAGTCGAGATGCGCCCCCTAAGACTCTGCGCCCGGGTGCACTGCACCCCTTGAACCCCCGGGTAAAGACGGCCCTGGGTGCCACCCACCTCGCCGCGCGCATACCCAAGGCGCGGTACAGCGGTAATGGTCAAGCTATAGTAAATCACACGAAAAGTATATATTTTTTTTATATTGCAGAATTCTATTGCGGGTAGTCTACGTGCCACAGAATATAGAAATCAAATGGAAAGTAGTTGAGAAAAATGACGATCTCATAAACAGAAATCTATTGAACATTAAAGACTTCGGGGAAGGCTATGTTAGTAATTACTTATATATTTTTGATTACCTTTTAACTTCATTATCCTTTTTAATAGTGTGGTTAATAGTATAACTTAACGTCTCTCTATCTGGATTTTATACATCAATACACTATTTTGTAATAAAATTATATCAAGTAGGTTTACGTTTAAACAGCCCTTAATATACTTTCAGATTTTAACGGAAGAAGGAATTATACACCGCAGTAAGTTGAGTGCGGCACAGAGAATGGAACTTCTACTTCCAGTCGCATCCGCTGGCACAACAGAGACAATAGACGCATAATTAGATTTAGGTGTAAATACACTTCAAAGATTTTTTATTGAAGATGGTTGTATTTAGTGAAATATATTATTTACTAGGGCGGAATATCTTTCCAAAATGGAAGATATGAGACTATAAGTGATGAAAATTGACAACACTAACCAGTGGAGTAGCGTGGAGGGCAGCCGCCCGGGGCGGAAAAAATTTGCCGCCCCCTTATTTAGGAGTTTCAATCATAGGTACAACAAAAATATGAATTTCAGATTTAAATTTTAACGATTTATTTCAGTTTTTATGAATTTTGCCGCCCTCTAAATGTGCCGCCCGGGGCGGGCTGCCCCCTCCGCCCCCGCCACGCTACGCCACTGACACTAACAAAAATCGAATGTTATTTTAACATGGTGACCGAAGTTCCTATTTTCGCCAGTTCACAGATAACTTGGTAAATCTGTATCTACTTTGTTATGGACTTACAGATAATAATTATATTTTACAAAGCATAACATTAAAACACCATTGTTTTTTTCTAAATTGGTAATGTTGTTTAGGGCCTATTTTACTTTAGGGATATTGGAAGCGAGGGAGTTGTGTCGTGGCATCGTGGCGCTCCATTGTCTTTGCCTATCCCTGTGAAAAAAAAGGCGTAACAGTTTGATTGATACACCGAGTTTTGGCGGGCAACTGCAACTGACAGGACGCGCAATTTTGAATTATTTATAAAGCTTGTGTTTTTCAAAATATTAATGTGTAATAATGGTGGAATTGTTATCCAGTAATAATTTTTAAGTTGATCAAGTATAAACAAGTAATTTAAAGTTGTGAAACGTGTTTCTTCATGTTCCCTCCAAGACTCCTTCTGAAGTTTTAGTAAAGGCTTTCCGCCGCTTTACTAAAACGATCATCATCAACCTCACTATCATCATCATCATTTGATGAATCACTCGCGTGGTTCATCTTCATCTTTACTTGACAATGTTTTAACATTGAACCATTATATTTTTACTTTGACACTGGCAAGTTAAATACTAAAGCCATAAACAAGAAGAAGAAGAAGAAGATTGATACACCATCTGCAAGTAAAGTTGTGAGTAACAATATTTCAGTTAGCGTTATCCACATCTTGGTTAAAATTGCAACTATCCTAATTTTATTCGTTCAATTTTAATCATTGATTTGGATAACACTTTTTAGCAACATGGAGTCTGGCATAAGCCGGGTTTTTGCCTTTTTCGAAGATCATCAAATGAATACCTACGTCCTAATTTGCTTTGTTTGCGACAAATGTTAAATCTAAACGTCTGAAGTTTTAGTTTTGAGAATCTGGGTAGGTTGTTATAAAATTGATGACCTGAAATACCTATAATGTTGTATAGAACTATGTTGTTTTAGCTAAACTTATTTTCAATGGACCTACATCAAATTAAAAAATATAAAATTTAGACTTCTTCATCTGTTCGAAAAAGAGCGCTGGGATTGACGCTGCGCAGTAACTTGTTTTGTTTTTTACTTACTTTTCGTTTTACGATATGTGCTCCTAGGCTCCTACCGCAGTCGTCTAGAGCTCTTCTAACCGCAGTGGATTTTTATCTGCCGGTATCTATACAACAATATCACTCTGCCAGTGTCAAGTATGGGCGAAAATGCCGAAAACATTAATATGACGATTCATGGTTAATAAAGTCGCTACTCCACAGTGCCTTCTGAGAGCAGCGCCACATGTTAAGAGAAATTATTGAGTGATGAGTGTTGCCCAGGATGCACTGGCACATCTGCTTTTCGTATCAAGCAGACAGACACGGGGAGGTAGTGCTATTCAATAGATGAAGCCTCGTTACTTTCTAAGTAGAGATAGATATTCGGACATGGTGAAATTGACAACCACTGGCGTTACTAGGCAGTTAGCTTATTTAATGTCTCATGAAATAGGCCCTTAGTGTTATTATTAGCATTGCTTTTTTTATATTACGTAAATAATTAAGATAAGTGCATATGCGCTAAGAAATTGTAGCAGGCTTAGTTCACTTTCTTCCCTAGCGTCAGAAAGTCAATTTTTAAGACCGTTGTGATTAAAATCAAACAAAAAGACTAAATATTTAATTTTAGATATGCCATGTAATTATGGTTATTAATTTTAATTATTATTTTTCTATATTTTCTGATATATTTCGCATTAGGTATTTATATAAATATCTTATTATTCATATAGAGTTGTTAATAATTTTACGAATTCAGGGGGCCTAATTACCAACTTTTAAAAACAAGCATGTTTTAAGACAGTACTGTTTGGTGTATAAAACAAGATCACTCAATTTCGTACCACCATCTTTTAATCGCAATTTTGTTTCATTCCTTCAAATTAATTCCTACATTCGCATATATTTTTCGTTTAGTATTGCTGCATTTGAATACTATTTTATTCAATAGAATTTTTATTCAAATAAGCATATTTGACGTACTTTTTGACATTTCATGATTAAAACAATAATGCTATAACAAATGGTAGTACGCCCGCAGGGATATTATAAGCTCTATATATATTTCATTTCTGAAAACGTGTATGAACAATCCTTTAGGTTGTCAGATTATCGATAAAATTGGTTGACAATTTCAACTTACAAGGTCTAAGTTAGTCATATCGAAATAGCTTTTTGAAATAAATAGTATTGTACTTGTGTACTTACAATTTACATTGTCTAGTAAAATACATTGTGTAATCTGTTCTTTTAAATTGCATAGGAATAAAATGCTATAATTTTTTTAAATTTAGGTTGTGTGTTATTAGGTTTTTATTCAGGTTGAGTAAGTAAATTAATTACCCAGACAAATTAGATGACTGACGAGATTATTAGTTAAATAGGATTGTGTCGAAGTATAAAATATTATTTTGTATATTATATGATAAGTTTGCGTTATGTTAAGATATAATTATGTTTAACAGTTAATTATTTTATTTTAAAATATGATATTGGATTGTATTAAACTTATAATACAAGTGTTATAAATGTTATTAAATAGTTTACTTACACCTCACACATTTTCTAATTCAATGTTGTGATTATTGAAAAACTTTGTTTTTAATTTTGTTTTCTGATTGTGTATGTTATTTATTGTGTGTACTTTCAAAGTACATTTTTTATTGTGACTCGACATCTGACCTCGACCTGATGGCAAGCAAGAAGAGGTCCAAGAGTGCCAACAACTGCAGAAACCCAGTCTTCATCCCCAAGGTGCTTCTTCACTTAAATATACATTTTTTAAATTGTGACTCGATGTATGACTGCACTTAGCTTAATGTTAAGCTGGAGTCTGGTGCATGAATGGATGTCACTGCTATTACAATTCAATAACTGTAAGTAGCAGTCAAATACACTATGCCGGCCTAGTTACAACCGGCAACTTACAAGCTGATCCTGAAACGCGACTAAATCACTTCACGGTCTGTATACTTGTAAGTGGTGGTACTATCCCGGATCGGCAGACTGGCCTACCACTCTTTGACCAGACCCGAAGCAAACATCCGCCTTAAAAGCTTATGAATCAAATATTTGCTCTGACCGGGAAATCGATCCCGGGACCTTGCACAATAAACCAATCGCTGATTAATCGGCGACGACTGTCGTCATATCATAATCACGCCATTGTTTTTTATGCAATTACTTACTTTGTTTGTACCAGTGAATTACTGTAATGTAATACATAATACAAATTACGTGGTCTAGGGCAGCTTGCCCTCTATGTTAAGTACACGTGTTAGTCTGAGAGTGTCGGCGACTGAAATTACCGAATCAGTTCAGTTCAAATTACCGTCACTATGCCTTTGGCCGGCATAGTGACGGCGACTGAGCAGCTATGAACTCAGTATTTTTAGTCGTCGTCCTTCTTGGACCTCCTTTTGCTTATCATCAGGCGGGTCGAGTCAAATGTCGTGTCACAATAAAAATAGTTGCCTCAGCCGTCATCACCATGCCGGCCTAAGTTATCATTTATGTGAATGTGTTATTATTTATTTTATTGTAATTTATAAGCTCTAAAAATTATACATTGCGTGTAATTGTCTAAATAAAAGTCTGAAAAATATTGTGAACTATTTTATTTCTCTTATTGAACCTAAGTATTGTACATACAATTGTAAACAAACGCGCCGAACTATTTTAGTTCGACGTTACCAGACCTACGTTAGTGGAGTGAAAATATGAGATAATTGGATTATTTTTAGTGTTTGTTTACTAAGTTCTAAATAATATTATATTTGTTATAATAAATATAATATTATTTTATAAGTAAATATAATATTATTCAGTAAACGAAATAAATAAGTATAATTTTGTTTACTGAATTCTCAATCTTAAGTGCCAGCTTTCCGTGTTCTCTGTGGTATTACGAATTCAGCGTGTGAGTTTGCAGACATTGCGAATTGGTCAATCGAGCGGGCCGTTGCTCATAAAAGAGCAAATAATTTATTTCGCATAGTTTTGTGTATTATCGAACTTTACCATGATTTTGGAAAGGCATATATCGAGAAGAAATCACAAGAAACATGTATGCGTTAACACATCATTAAAAAAGTTATTATAAATCAGTGTGCAACCACCAAATTTGAGGATGGAAGGAGACCCGACCTAACACACCACACAACCCATAGACCCCTGGCGCTGAGGGTCCCTGCTGAGATGGAGATGACACGCAGCTCACCAAACTGACTGTACCCTGAGGTCTGAAAAGAAAAAACTTGTAAATATATTTTGAATCTCTAAATTAAAATACAGAGAATAAATGTTGTCGCGAAATGAAATAGTTATATTTGCAAGAAATATGGTAAGTACAGAGATGAACAAAAACAATATGTACTTTTAGTTTCACCATTATTATGGCATGCAAATAATAATACAAATATTAAAAATATTTTATTCTATTATAAATCACTCATAATTGGTTAAGTTTATTTTGGCAGGCATAGTTGCGGTGACTTATTTAACAGGTAAACTGTTAATTTAGTTGTCTGTAAGACGAGGTCAGATGTCATACTCAATTTTAAAAGTGTAGTTAACGAATCTGGAATTCAGAATGAACTCAGAAAACTTGTAGTAGGGGAGAGAGGGGTGCATTGGGCAGTCGGGAGGTTCGGGCACCACCTTGTAACTAGAGACGTGTAGTAGATATTTATTTTTGTGTACTGTGGTAGCTTAGTTTAACGACTGCCAACACTTCTTAGACTAATGTCATTTGTGATTTTGTTATGTTGTCAGTGTGGCATGCAATAGACGGTTTCATGCATCCAAAAGTAATTATTTTGTTGTAATTTCAAAGGAAATAACCGAGCAATCTGTGAAAAGGCGTAAGTTTCTTTAATTATACGTAAATGTGTGTTTATCGGAGATAATATTAACCTATAAAATGATACTTAACGTTTGAATAAAAAATATATATTTGGATTAATTTGCAAAACGAGAGTATGGGGAGCATTGGGCACTAATATTGAAGAGAGGTTTGGGCATGCCCAATGCTTCCACCATTACTGTCATTCGGTGTAACACTTTTGTTGTTTCATATTATTTGTTACCTTTACCTACAAATACCTTTGACTATTTGATACCCAAACTTGATAAATCATTCACATCAAAGCTGAAGAAACAAACGGAAATTATTAGCAATGAGAAAATAGAGAATGAATCATCAAAAGAAGAATCGTTTGACGAAGATTATTTTATTATTTTAGATCGAAATATCAAAATCAATGACTGTCTTTGTCAAATTCGACTTCAAAAAATCTGTCTCACTATGTTGGACAAATTGAAGAAGGTGGTCACTCCATGGTAACTATTAAAGTATGAGTAAGATACGAAATACATTTATGCCTCCAGATATCGAAGACATTCCAAGTGTCCCATTGACAGATATTAAAACTAAATTGCCAGAACCAAAATTATGAACTAAACGTGGCAACTCCAAATTCACTTTTAATAAGCCTATCTGGGTTATACCAAATGTTAGATAAGTTTTATTATTTATGCGAGAATACTGATTTTTGACCATCTAATCTTTACTATTTGTTAAGTTACTTTAGTACATTTTAAAATTATTTAATAGGATATTATGTGGCGTATGCAATACAATGCCCAAACCTCCCTCAGAGGTGCCCAAACCACCAAGGGAGGTTTGGGCACTTATGGCAAGGTTCAGAAAATCTCTTGCAACTTTGAGACTGATTACATTTATATAATTATTCGTCGCAATAATTTGAGCCAAATGTATGTGCTATTGATATTAGAAATAAATAGTGGATTTTGTTAAAAAATAACAGTTTTGTTTTAATTTAAGTAGAAAAGTGCCCAATGCTCCCCTATCTCCCATACTGTGTTTGAGTTGTGTATTTTACATAATGATATTTTTGGGGTGATTGTGATTTGAATTTATTTCATCCCTATGTTTTAAATCTAACTTAAGCTTCATTTTCTTAGAAATTTTGTTCTAGTTATTTGTGACACAGACTTGTTAAAAGGGCGCGTGCGAATAGTTCAACACAAAAATGTGGGTAGTTGTATTAGGTGAATTACAAATTATTAGGAATCTACATAGCACTTTATTGTGTTGATTTCCAATTAACTCATAGATATTCTTTTATCTAATTGAATTAGTTGTAACTCACTTAATTAAAATAAGTATAAGAAACTTTAGAACTAAAAATAAATGTTTCCCAGAGAACTTGATACTTATTTTATATAATAAATATAGTAATATATTTTTAAATCTAACAAACCCGTTTAGTAGAAACTATAAATAAATTAAAATTAATTAAACCCAAATGTTTTTACCTTTTCTACACAAAATAATTTAGTCTTTTATTGCTGCAATGATTTTCTGCAATTTTAATAAGACTGAATATCCTTACTTTACATATTTTACAACCAAAAACATAAGGGTTTTTAACCAACATCCCTCAGTTATAAGCTACACTTAAAACACAGTACTCTGCCTCCGAAGATGATAGGGAAAATGACAACACAGGTCAATTAAAAACATTGCTATGTATTCAGAAGCTGAGACTTTCTATCCAGAATATCACAGTACCCTTTGATTACATTTTAATTTACACATTTATGACAAATTAAGTACATTTGAAAAAACTATTTACCAGCACAAACATGTTACCCTGAAAAACTGATAAATAAATAAGAACTCTTAACACAGGTATATATACTACCTAATAATGTTCTAAATCTTTCTTCTACTTCTATATTATGTGAACATTCAATAACAAATTATAATTATGCGCTGGTGTGAGTCAGCATTAGATACCAACATTTGATAATTAATACATTTGTCTTTTTTCATGGCTTGGTATTTAAATTGCCAGTGTCAAAGTAATCTTTTATGTTAAACATTGAAACCTTGGCAAGTAAACAAATGAATATTTCATCATGAGTGAGAATGAACTTGATGAAGATGGTGGCGGTAAGGCTTTACTATTTACAAACAATACTCTCAATATGCACATTTTCTTTTCTAAACGAAGAATTGAATATTTAAAATGAGTTTTATATTTAAATATATAAATATATAAGTAGTTAGAACCAATTTCAAGATACTTCATCCTGAAATTTTAATTTCTAGCAAATATAAAAGTAATTAATTTAACACGTTTATTAAATCCAAATATATATATATATATATATATATATGTATAAGTACCTTCATTTTTAATTAAAAAAATCCACTTACTACTAATTATTTTCTGTCGTTTCAGCATGTTTGTCATTGATTCCCATGTATCGTTTTCTTCCAGTTTTTTCATATATTACATAGTTGCTATAATTTATTCAATTGTTTCATTCATCTGTTCCATTCAATGAATGTTATAAGCATGGTACTTCCACTTCATAGACTAACTTTTGGCGACATAGACTATGGCACTGGTGATATATGACATTTGTTTGTTTTTCTATTACAACATACCGCGAGCCGCGATATTATCTATTACGGTCAAACACCCATGTCAAACCGCCATTATATTTATTGCGTTGATCGAGTGAACCGTGTCGTGTGATCCTCTCTTCCCTTTATTTGTGTTAGATATTATTAATTATTATAAAAATGTTGTAAGGATAAGTTTATTGAGAATGATGGAATAATGTGGCTGTGTATATTAGTAATAACACTAAAATGCGGTAGTGTATACGATGGTTATAAATATTGTGTTGTTCGATTTTATCTATCGACGCAAAACTATTCACTATTGCGCAGTAAAATATAAAAGAACAAAATTAAAGCGTTTTATTTAGAAGAACCTATTATCAAAAGCGGGATATAATAGGATCCAAGAGTAAGTCGAAGAGAAAACGATCGCGGCATCATGGCCGTTACTCTGGTTCCACGAGTGAGTCTTCTAGAAATTCTAATGATGAATAGTCGACGTGGAGACACAAATATAAATCAAGGAGTTTTACACAGCCAGAGGACCTATTGAGATACTTAAAAGACAACCATAAGGAATTGGTAATATTAGTATTGTGTTATTAGGGAAAACATTATTTAAGTTATGTATCCTTATTCTTTTCATTGTAGCAGTAATTCCATACTAATTTTGTAATATTACAGATGATGCTGTCGCAATTAATGGAGTCACACTAAGTGTAATTTATGACCCTTCACACTTAATTAAGGGTTTAATAATTTTTTAAACAAAAATATAATTTATGAGGAAATGTTATCTAAATGGAATGACATTGTGGACGTTTACAAAACAGACTGCCACCACACTGAAGCCAGACTTTAACACAAACTAAATGATCAGCATGTCATTCAACATAAAATAAAGAAGATGAAGGTAATTAATATATTAACATATTTAGTTACTAAGTTTGTGGCAATGAACCTATTACAAAATGCGGGTGGGGACCTGATTATAAACTATAATGCAGACTGTGAGTCATTTACATATTTTACACCTCAATGTGGACTTACTGCATTGAGGTGTAAGTCTTGCAGACTGGACAAATAAACACTTGTTTACCACTTGTTACATTTTGAATAATAAATATTATGAGTGCCATTCGGCTCCCAAGAACCCAAACTCAGGGTACTCAGCGGAGGGATTAACCCATCCTATTTTCGTTGGTAGTATTTAGAGGCCACCAAGTGGCAGGGTTTTCGCAATGTTTATAATGGTATGAGCTATAACCTCAAAGCGGTCACCCATCCCAATAACGACATATTATCAACCTGCCTAACCCTACTATTAGTTGTAGTGATATAACCACTAGGCTGGATCCTCTGTAGCATTTACCTTATTTGAATTTCAGGTAAAATATTGTGTAAAGATCTTCAGTGCAACTGTGGCAGCAGCTTTGTCATATATGTTGAAATTTGGTAAGGATGAATAGTTCCTTGCCAAATTTTAACGTATATGGTGAACTATAACATATACGACTAAAAAGTTTTTTTTAGTAAATTAAAAATATATAATATATTACACCATTTTTATTTTATCTAAGTTTGTATAAAAATGGATATCTGTCTCCGATAAAGTAGAATATAAATATCTGTTCACTGAATTATAGGAACTATGAACATCGGTTATGTGCTAAACGTTTTATTTTTTAATAAAAGATTGCTACCAGAATTGTGTTTCATTTTCCCCCACCATAATATATAATATAAATAGTGAATTGGGAGTAAAAGGGCGCGCGGCAGAGGAAACAAAATCTATGCTAATGTTTTAAAAAAAAATTGAACTGTCATATATCACTAAAGTAGATTGGTTGGAGAAATTTTTTATATGGAAGTGAGCAGTCTGTATTACTCTTACTAGTCTGTGGTTATAAGTACCTATTCGTATATGGCTTAGTATAATTTATTTTCCATGTTTTAAATATAGTGAAGTTATTAATATGAGGATGAAGCATGCCAATGTTTCATCATAAAATGAGGGTCTGTGGTAAGTTGAATTGACAATAACTATCAAGAGGCTGAAAGAGTACTATGAAACAGCAAAAGAAATCTTGTCGGTGAAACACTTGTTACAGTTTTAAGCCATTTGTCTATACTCAAATAATTATTAGATAATAATCACTCCATTGTTACACACTTTAAAGAAAAAAACACATACTTTACAAGGTAATACTGCAACTTAAAGATAATAAACTTGAATAAAATGTCAAAGTAGTAGCGTTCGTATAATAGCGTTATTTTATCTATGGTTGTGTGGGTGTGGGGGCGTGGGGGAGTTACTTTAGTTCAGCGTCAGGAACTTTCTCGTTCTCGATTGACTTTCAGCTTGTTCACATATTTAATAATTATTTTACACATCATTGGTGCTACAGATAACTATTATACTAGTAATGGTGCCCGAGAAGAATACAAAACAAGGAACATTGTACTACAAAAGCTAAAAAATATTTTTCCTTGGCCCTTTTATTCTTATGGCAACTTCGTAAAAATATAAATAATCGCAATAAACTTGTGCATAATTACCTACCTAGCAGCAAAAACTATTTTATAAAAACAATACAAAGGTGTAAATTAATCGCGTGATATGGTTAGCTACATAAAGGAAGTAAGTATGAATGAAAACAATTTGTCGGCCATTTTTAAATATTGATTGATAAAACATCGTCCACGTAGCCATGTAAAATATCATTATTTAACTATTGTACTTATATATTATTGATAGTAACTAAATAAATGTCTTACAGTTGGATAGTGTTAATAAATATGTATCTGATATAAAAATAATAATGCTATGTAGATCAGGTGAGTTGGCAAAACCGCTTTAAGTACCGTAAAAGCACAGACTAATAACAGATACTACGTAAAAGCAAAAATATTTATAGTCTGGAAAACATAAATTTTTATATGAAAGTATCGCGTGAACATGATTATTTTGCCACTTTTAATTTTTGCCTTCAATCATTTTTTATAATTATGTATTTTTTATTGTTATTATTATAGACATTGCAGTTATTTTTTCATTGTTCTATAACTAAGTAGGCCAAATACATAATTACGCATAGATAATTTGGGACTGCATAGGTTCTCTTTTAATTGTAAACTTTTAAAATAATATTTTACTAACCGGCGCGCTGCAAGTTTTTGCAATTTAAATCAACAATCAACATTAATCAATCTATGAAGTGATGTACCCAATGATGAATAAATCGTGATTGATAGTAATCGCCATTATGATAATAAATTAGCAAAAGTTTAGTATTTATAAATATTTTTTTGCATTGCGAACAAATATAGTTTATATATCAAAAAATTAAAATATACAAGCGCGAATATATTTAACTTATTCGTATTTCGAATGGAGTGAGTAAGCGCACAACCATGGCCTAGAATGTGAAGAAAAAAAGCGTATACGTGGATAGAATCGAACGTGATTTTATTAATTTTGTACCTAATTACTCAGTAGTGCGTCTTCTATTCGTGTAAAATGTAATTACAAATTGATTGTATAGATTCCTCGGATGTGCTAAAATGCTTGATCGCTGCAGGGCGATTGTAATAACAACAATCAACAGCGGCCATATTGGAAAAAAATATTGATTTTGGTATTACAATATTATTTTTATTTAACACAGTTTCCTTTTACAAGTATTTGTTTCTGTATTTTCTTTTTATAAAAAAAACGTATTTTAAATTTATAAGGATTTTAATTTATTTAGTAGGTAGGTGAACATTATTAATTGACGTGTTATTGTCAGAAATATTTGTTGCGATATTAAAAAAAAAGTGAAAAAATTTAAGAAAATAATGAATAGATCAACCATATATCTATAAATGGCCAATTGTATTAACAACTACTCAACAAAAAATATTTGTATCGTTGAGTAGGTTTTATCTATTGAAAATTAAATAATACCTAGGTCTCATCCCAAATAAAAGCTTAAAGTTATTATTTTTAACTTAGCATTGTGTTTTTTCCGAATGTACCAGTTCCGTAAAAAAAATAAAAAATTTAATACCTACATTTAGACTATTTAGATCAACTATATTGAAAGGTACAAACACTAAACTAATATTACTAGAGTAACATTAGTTCCATGGGTACAAATGATACAAATGGCTACATATTTTAAAAGCATCGATGTGTTAGAAGGCATAGAACGATAATTTAGAACAAATCATAAATGGAACTAAAACAATAATCGTATTATAAATATAAAAAAATATATTTTATACTTATTGACAAAGTATAAGCTTTTTTTCTTAGATTTTGCGCGAACATTGATTAATGAATTAATTGTAAAATCAAAACCAAAATAAACGCGATAGTAAGCCGCATAAAATTTGTTTAATTTAAAGTATAAGCTGCCAATATATGTTGTTGGTTGCATTTAGAATGCACGTAGTTTACGTATTCTAGGTCTGTGGTAAAAACGGTAACACGGTGTTCTCACGGGGCGATTTGAGTTGATCAACTGCGAAATCGTTCGCGATTTGAAACGTCTGAACAGACTTTCAACCAAGTTGAAGCAATAAAAATTGATTCAACAAAAGTTAAAGATCTTTCTTCTTTTATTGATTCAACTAATAGCTGACAGCGAATCGACTCGTCTGAATCTATTCGTTCAACTTGCATTGAATAATCAGTCCAATCAATCAGTCAATCAGCGCGATTGAGTACCTAAGTATTGTATATTGCATTCCTCTGTCACCAGTTTTTTGTTTGTTTGTAAAATAAAATGTGAATAAAATGTAAATTATGGCGTCCGCATTAACATTCATTCCGTATTCATTCAAAAATGCTAAAATGAACAGATAGTGTAGTTGTAGTTATTTGCGGGCTCGTTTCCGCACTTGAAGTCCTCTTCGGTTTCTTTGTACGTTCTTCAACTGTTCTCCTTCAATGGAGCCACCCGATCTCCTCCAGGAAGGCCAGGGGACCCTTTTCGTTCCTGCAGACCTCTGGGAGCGTCCTGGCATTGCCGAGGAACTTTTGTCTCGCTTCGGCTACTCCCGTACTCCTGCAACTCAAGATCACATGTGCAGCTGTCTCCTCCCCATTCAGGCATCCCCTGCATAGGGGGCTGTCCGATATGTTGAGGTTGTACAGGTGCTTATTAAAACCACAATGCCCCGTTATGACACCCACCATAGTGCGGAGCTTGGCTCTGCTAAGGTCCAGCAGTCGTCCAGTCAAGCGTCTGTCAATATGAGGAAGAGCTTCCCTGGACTGTCTGCAATCCATTGTATGTGACCATGCTTTCTCGTGCAGGTTACCTGTTCTTTGGCGCAGCCAGCTGCGAAGGAACTGGAGTGGTAGGGGCATAATAGGTCCCGGTCCTATAGGTCGACAGGACGATCCCCTCCTGGCCAGCTCATCTGCCGCGTCGTTGCCTAGCGATCCACTATGACCCTTGATCCATTGGAGAGTGATCTGGTTCGACGTACATACGTCCTCCAATGCCAGGTGGCATTCATAGAGCAAAGCTGAGTTTTTGCAGTAGTTTCCCAGACCCAAAAGTACCGCTTTGCTATCAGAGAGGATCCTGATCTTTTGGTTGGCGATCCCCCTCCTCGCTATTGCGTGTGCTGCTTGCAGAATACCGACACATTCTGCCTGAAACACCGAGTTGTTTACGTCTAGCGCTGTTGAAATATTTATGTTTAAATCCCACGAGAAGGTTCCTGCCCCTGTTCCCGCACCGGTCTTGGATCCGTCGGTGTAGATTCTTAGTTCCTCGGCGCCAGAGTGGTCCTTTTCATCCTCGCTTAGTTGTATTTTATAGCTCTTTTCAAATACATATTTCTTCGGGATTCTGTCGACAATCGATGCGAGTAGCGGTTGCTCCTCAATTGCATCGCTGAGAATAGTTGTGTGTGTGGCTCGGCAGTTCAGGTTCCACTGATTCGTCGTTAGGAGCCTCGTCGCCGTCAATGTTGCCTCCATCTGCACATGTAGGTGTAGGGGCAGTATGCCCAGAATGACTTCCAGCGCTTTTGTGGGTGTGGTGAGCATGCAGCCCGTGATGGCCGTGCATGCCAACCGCTGGAACTGTTGGAGTCTGTCTTGGACGGTCTTCAGCCTGGTTCTAGGCCACCAGGTCGACTCACCGTAGGTGACAAACGGTCTAATGATGGAGGTATACATCCACTTCATGATTTTGGGATTTATTCCCCATTTTATGCCCAGTAGTCTGCGACATTGCCATAATGTTAAAGTGGCACTGTCGAGCTTGTTTGATAGGTGCTTGCCCCAATTCAGCTTACTGTCCAAGGTGACGCCCAGATATTTCACCTCTGCTGACAATTGGATTTCTGTGTCAAACAGCTTTGGTAGTTTGAACTTTCCCACATTCCTTTTCCTCGTGAACAGTACTAATTCAGTTTTGTTAGGATTTACAGACAGACCAGATTCGGTGCACCAGTGCTGCACGGTCTTCAGTGCGGATTGCATGACATCGAAGACGACACTGGTTACCTTTCCGCTGATCAGGATAGCTAGGTCATCTGCGTATCCTACTGTGTAGTATTTTTTGTTATTTAGTTTTGTTATTAGGTCATTGGCTACTATATTCCATAGCAGGGGAGACAGGACCCCGCCCTGAGGGCAGCCTTTTGCTGCAATTCCTCTTACTTCACCGTTGACGTCGAGTTGGATCGCCCTGTGTCTCAGCATGCTACTTATCCATCTACGTGTTGTCTCATCAATACCATGCTTATGCAGTGCCTTTTCGGTGCTGTCAAAGCTTGTCTTATCAAAGGCTCCTTCTATGTCTATGAAGGCCCCTAAGCAAACTGCTGTGTCTTCGATGGCCATTCTATCTTGCTCACGACGCTATGTAGCGCTGTTTCAGTAGATCTGCCAGTGGTATATGCGTGCTGTTGAGGGTGTAGTGCGTTGTCTCTTATGTGTCGGTCGCATAACCTTTCCATTGTTTTCAGCATGAACGAGCTGAGGCTTATAGGCCTGTATGATTTAGCGTTTGTATAGTCACTTTTACCGACCTTTGGAATGAACACAATTCTCACTTCTCTCCAGGCCTTAGGTATGTAGTGTTGTGCCAGGCATGCCCGCATGATTGAGGTTATGGACGGTGTAATCACGTCCGCCCCCCATTTTAGGAGCGCGGGAAATATGTTATCAGGTCCCGCTGCTTTGAATTTTTGAAAGCTGTTTATTGCCCACTTTACTTTATCCGTGGATATCACTTTGTGGGCGATGTCCCAGTCTACGACGGTTGGTAGAGTGAGCGGGGTTTCTTCCCATTCTCTAGAAGTCGTTATTAGACAGTCGGGGAAGTGTGTTTGCAGAAGCACTTCCCTAATATCGGAGTCCGTTCTTGTGAAGGTTCCATCCTGTTTGCGAAGGGATCCTATCCCTTGCCTGCCTTCGTTGGATAGTATCTTTTTGACCCTGCACGCCTCATTTGTAGAGTCTATTTTAGTGCAGAATTGTTGCCACGCTTCCCTCTTTTTAAAGCGGATGCGCTTTTTGTAGTGGAGTTGGACGTCTTTGTAATGATCCCAGTCCTCGTCTCTCCTCGTGTTTTTAGCTCTGTTGAATAGTTTTCTTACTTTTCGCCTTAGCCTTTCCAGTTCAGGTCCCCACCAGTTGGACTTGGTTTCCAGATCCTTGGTAACCTTAGTGAGGGGGCAGGCAGCATGGTAGCTTTCAGTAAGTGTGTTAGTTAGGTGTTGTACCTGTTTTTCGATTAGATCCCTATTATCTGGGGGTTCTTGCATTTCAGTGTCTGCGAATTCTTACTTTAGTGTTTTTACAAACAATTCGCAGTTTGTTTTACGCGGGTTGCGTCTGGGTGAAGGTGTCTGGGTATCCACCCGTATATTATAACGAATCCAACGATGGTCGGAGCATGATGCTTCGTTTGAGACGTTCCAGTCTGCTATCAGTTTTCCAGCTCCTTCCGTTGCCATTGTTACGTCTATTATGGTTCTACACCTCTTCGTTACAAATGTTGGTTCCGAACCTGTGTTTATCAGATGCAGCTTAGTGGTAAGAAGATAGTTGAACAGTTCTTCGCCGCGACTGTTGGCCCTTTCCATTCCCCATATGGGATGATGAGCGGTAGTGTCTGAAGATATAATCAGCTCTTGTTTATTTACCTCACAAGTGGACGAGGTCTCCGAGGTCTTTGGGCGGTACGATGTCGTCTGCTGGCATATACGCAGATGCGATGTCAATTTCGTTTGTTCCGGAGTCTCCACTTGATTTTATCCTAACTGTGGTTAGGTCCCTGGAACAGAACTCAGTTAGTGGTGTTGATATTAGGTTCCTGGGTATGAAAATACAAGTGCGTGGGGGTTCGGAGCTAGTGTAAATTAACCTACCTCCAATGTTGTTGAGGCCACAGATATGTCCTTTTCTGATCCATGGTTCTTGGATTAGGGCCACGGTCTTGTTGTTTTCCTCCAGCGTTCTCCGTAGCGTTGCCGTGGCCGTTAAGCTGTGCTGGAGATTGCACTGAATTATGTGCAGCGCCATTTGTGTAGCCTGCTACTCCTCTCCAAGGAGCATCGCCTCCATCTCCTCGGATACGTCCCTACCGGATGGTGGGGATGGGACCCTTCGGACTGTGTCCATTGGTTCCTCCGAGTTGTTGGGGGGCTGGGTGGTGGTTGGTGTAGGCGGTGCAGGCTGTGGTGGGACCTCTTCCTTTTTCTCCGTCTGTGGACAAGAGGTCTCGGCCTCCGTCCGACCAGGTTGTGTCTGCGTTTGTGCAGTCACATCCTGACCGGTCGCAGGCGCGTCTTTCTCTGGGATGGGCGGTACATCATATAGGCGACCACCCTTCCCAAAGAAGCGAACGTAGACTGTACCTACGTTGTAGTTAAGTGCCCTTCCCTGCTGTAGTAATACCGGGATTATGTTGTCCGGTATTCCTACAACAAGGAAGCGATTGTCTCCCTGGTTAATGCAGTCGTACAATGACCAGGTGCTGATTTTTAGGGCAGGGTTCTCATTTTGAAAATCCAGCTGATGTAGGATTTTCCTGCCCTCGACGTTGCGCGTGGTCTTATGAATCAGGATTCCGGCCCGGGTTTTGCGGACCAGATCTTCCTGAAGCAGCGCGACGATCGTTGTATCTGGGATTGGGGATGGTATCTTCCCGATTATGCCCTGAAGCCAGGTCAGGGTGGACATCTCCAAGACCCGAGATTTGACGACACCCTCACTATAGTAAGGTCTGCCCCCAAATTTCGGGCGTAAGCTGGACCCGGCATCCATCAATTTCTCGATTTCTTCCTCGACCAGCTCCTCGAAGTCTGTTTTCACCACCATGGCCTGAGCTTCCGTCAAGTCACGTTGAGGTGATGTGGTGAGGGCTATGCCAATTGATTTTATCATACTGGCATAGGTTCCTTCATGTGTGGGGGGTGGTCTTGCTCTTTTGGGCTTCACCCTGGGTGAGGAGGAGTCATTTAGCCTGACTCTCTTCGTTGGACCCGCAGTTTGGTTTTTAGTCGGGCCGCAGGTGCGTAGTCTGTCCCGCCATCGCTTACTTAGTTTCTTTCTACGCGGGCGCGCTTGGTCGGTGCTGTTCGCACCCGCGGCCTTTTGCACACCACCAGGAGGTTCCGTCTGGGTTGCCCCTTTCGGACCGCCCCCGGCGTCATGCGAGGTCGCAGGCAATGCCCCAGTAGCGCATTGACTGCTGGGGCTTGAAGTCACACCAGACACTTGGGTCCGCGAAGAAAGAGCGCCTTCCGGGATTAGTACCCCGGATGCGGGCACGACAGACTGCGCGGCCTGACTGGTGGAGAGAATTGGGCCTTTCGGCCCCGTCTTTTTTGTGCTTTGCACGTGTGCTTGGGCAACCGAACCCGAGGGTCCAGCTATTGCAGTGGTCTTCTTTTTTTAAATATATTTTTCCATAGATGTTTTTCATTTATTTCGTCCATCTCGCTCCCCACCCTCCACGGAGCCCGCAACGTTGGGGATGTTAGCAACTAACACCAGGGCTACGAGACGGATATAGGACTCCAGAGTGAGTTGCACACGAGACTAGACAGCACACGTTACCACGTGACGTACACTGCCGCCTGCGAGCCCCATCACCCCAGACCCCTAGCCTGGAGCCGATATGATTGCGTGTCCCGCAGCTGATAGTCCTAAGCCGTCAGCTCCGTGGCACACAACCAATGATCGCAGTCCGACTAAACTAAGACCTCCCGTTTAGCTGAAATTAGGGCCAAAGTGGCGTGTTGTAGGCAGGATCTGCCTACTCAACCACCAGGATCCCCTCTTCCATCCGTACGGGTCTCCGCGCTCGACAAACACGCAGGCAGCCGTTCTACCCCCTCCAATAGCTTGTGGTATTGTGAAGGCCACAGGGACACGGACCGCATCATCCCTGTAGTTTCCCTGTATGGTTAGCTGCAGATCTCTGGGGGCGGCATAGTGTGTGCGGTTCTTCAGAGTACTGCATTTCCAGGGGGGACGACCCAGCGCGCGCTCTGTTGCACGCTGAGTTCGGTGACGACTGTCCCACTAATAGATTAGCACTAGTGCGGCAGTCCTCCCCGACGAGGACGTCCATACAGGGTTGAGTGCGCACTGAGGTCCGTCCTCGCACGTCTCGGACCCCAGCGCAGGCGAGTCACCCAACAACCCCCCCCCCCCCCCCGAACAGATAGTGTAATAACACGTGTAATATTGAGTCGATTTTTGTTAAACGACAAATATTCATCACCCTGTGAGAACTCCCCATAATACCGCGTTCTCACAGGGTGATTTTAGTTGATGAATATTTGTCGTTTAACAAAAATTCGAAAGCAAATATTGACGGTAGCGTTCTCACGATTCAATAATAATCGACTCAATATTACACGTGTTCTTACAGTATATGTCCATTTTAGCATTTTTCTCGTGGATGTGGACGCAACAATTCACATTTTATTTTACAAACAAACAAAATACTGGTGATAGAGGAATGCAATATACAGTACATAGGTACTCAATCGCGCTGATTGACTGACTGATTATTCAATGCAAGTTGAACAAACAAGTTCAGACGAGTCGTTTCGCTGTCAGCTGTCAAATGAAGCAACAAAAGTCGAAAGGTCTTTATCTTTTGTTGAATAGATATTTATTGCTTCAACTTGATTGAAAGTTTGTTCAGACGGTTCAAATCACGATCGATTTCGCAGTTGATCAACTAAAATCGCCCCGTGAGAACGCTCCATAACGCAAATTTTGCGGGTGCTGATTGTTTGACAGTATCACTTGGTCATGGTCGCGTGACACTATAAAACACAACCAACGATGTTTTACCACCTTTTTTTAAATATTTTTTTTGTGGATAATTATTACTATAAGGCAATAACAGAAAATAAATTACTAGAAAAAATCGGCAGGGACAATGGAGCGCCATTGCCACAATCCTGACGTATTCGCGAGATAGTTTTATTATTATTGCGGCTCTACATAATATGACAGCACCCCGCGTAATAATAAGCTGATATGCGATACATGAACTGCAAGTAGCAGTCACATCTACTGTGCTGGCCTAGTTGAACTGGCAACATACAAGCTGATCTCGAAACGCGATTTAATCACTTCACAGGAGCAAATAATCGCCTTTTTTATATTTTTGAAATTCATGCTAATTAAAAATAAAAGTTATCAGGCAGAAGGCGTCCACTGCTGAACACAGGCCTCCCCCTTAGAACGACATGATGCCAGTTGCATCCACTAGTTATTCATGACTTTCAATGTCGTCAGTCCACGTAGTGGGAGGCCTACCCACGTTGCGTATGTTGGTTCGTGGCCTGCACTCTAGAACCTTTCTTCCCCATCGGTTGTCAGTTTTTCGAGCGATAAAAGTTATACCTAAAATATATCGAATTCTTATACGTAACGGACAGTTGTACGGGTGCGAATCTTATACGTAAGTTAACGGGTAAAAGTTGTATCCGCGGTAGTAGTACTTTCAAGTGTACAGGCCGAATGTGACACGTTCGCGTTTTGGGATTACCTTCAAAGTTGCATTCCATCAGGCGGAATAGTGGATGTGACTGTTATTTGCGGTTATAGACTGTTATAGCTTAAAACGGGTCTTAGCGCGTTACAAAGCATGTCCTATTTATCTCGACGTTTAGAATACATAATTTTTAGGGTTCCGTAGTAAAAAACGGAACCCTTATAGATTCGTCATGTCTGTCTGTCTGTCTGTCTGTCCGTCCGTCCGTATGTCACAGTCTCCTTTTTCTGAAACTAAAAGAGCTATACTGTTGAAACTTGGTGAAAAGATGTATTCTGTGAACCGCATTAAGATTTGCACACAAAAATATAAAAGAAATTGTGGGGTTCCCCAATCTTCGAACTGAAACTCAAAATTTAATTCAAATTGAACCTCGTAATACACCTTCCTACCTAAAACATCGCCTTTTTATATCACGTCCTTTCATGAGAGACCCCTTAGTTTTATTCAAAACTGCGTCTTATTTATACCTATCAATAACTCCAAGTTTAACTGACAAAGAATATGCAGGTGTGTTGAGTTTGCCATTGTACATAAAGTTCTAAAATAAAATAAATAAATCGGTTTTCAAGACCACGACTTTGTCGAAGACTACTTTTATTAACGCGTTAAGCCTACTTTTAATATATTCTAATCCAATTTATGTTTTATTTTATGAAATATTTTCTATTATTTATTTAATTGAAATGTCACTTCTGTTTTTACAGATAGTAAACAATGGAATATGCAGGGGTATTTGGATCTACGTGTGGAACAGAAACAATTAGGACGGAAAATAATTTACTAGAATTATTGCAACAGAAGGTAGTATTAGATGAACCATTAGAACAAGATGTTACAGAAGTTGGCGAAATACCCAATATTCTAGAGAAAAAACAAAATACAGCACATAAACTAAAACCAAAAATAAAAAAAGTAAAGACTGTGCGAGATATAAGGAATGAGTATGAAAAATATGTTTATGAAAACTTGAAACCAGACCTAGATAAGCAAAAAAAGGCACTATACGATAAAATAAGAAATGGCTCTTTAAGAAAAGACACAATAGATGTAGTCACTAAAATCCTAAATAGCGGTGATTCGATTACACGAACTACTTGGAATATGATAACACATTTAAATCCAAATAATAACTTGTTTAATAAACAGTATGCATTATATAATGGATTAAAAATTAAAATTAATGGAAGTTTAGGTGGCTCTAAAGACATTATATATAATGATATTTATTTAAAGATTAAGAGTATTGGTACTCGCAAACATGAAAAAAAAATTCGAAAAAAAAGTTTATTATATAATTCACCAGCCTCAAATTTTAGACCAGGACCTTTGAGTAAAAAATATTTGTTGGATAAATCTTACCAAAAATATAATATCGGGGACAGCGAAATTATAAATTTGCCCAAAATAAGCTTAGAAATTGAACCCAAATACGGAGCTGTTTTGGAACCCAGAATCACAAACTATATTTCTGGTATGCGGGAAGAAAATGGAGTGCTTACAAAGAAATGGACAGAGTTCGCGACAAGTGTCGTAGGTACTGTGGTTAACAATACAGTCGTGCAATGTGCCAAAGATGTGCGTATAAAATTTGATGTTGGTTATAAAAATAATCAAAACCGAATGTTAATGCGTAATTTTAACGAGTATGATAATCGTAAAATGCATTGCACAAAAGAAAACAAAAAAAGGGGATATGGCAATAAATTGATTCCAGTAGTAGTTAAATCTGTTGTAGATAAATTGATAGAATCTGTTATCGTTAGTATAAATCAAGATGCTGTCGATTATGATTTGAATATTCCAAACGAATTAGAAAGTGAAATATCATATTTAAAGAATGATAGAGAGAAAGTGAAAAGAAATGCTGAACTTGAAAGACTCGACGTGACGATTATACGACTTGCAGAGGACGGCTTTCAAGAAAATATGTCATGTGGGAAATTATATTGTAAATTTGGTTGCATATGTTCCTCCCTTCAATGTAGATTTGTTATTCGGGATCACTGTGGTAAAGAAGAATGTATGTTTAACTGCACATGCAACTATGTTAAGCGTGTAACTGAAAGAGATCTGGGCTATAACTCTGAATTAATAAATCTAAATAATAAATTACATCCCCGCCTCGCTAAAGAGGAACAGAAGTTTCATCAGACTGTAGTTGTATCTAGTGATGTAAGTATTTTATTAAATTCACATAAGAGAAATATCCACCATTCTGCATACATTCCTGAACTTAGTAACAATCAGTTAAGAGAATTAACACTTACAATAATGCCATTGTCTTTAAAAAATGTGCAGACATTTTGTATGGTACACGAACTATATAAATGTTTTTGTAAAAATAGATTCGTAGACAGTTTTTATAATAATTGTCCAACAGTAGAATCTAATAACAGTATTAACTCCACTACCAATATTGACGTTTGTAATTTTAAAAGCATTATTGACGAAGACATTGAAAAAACAGAGAATGCTTTTCACACAAATGAAGTGGATGAAGACTTTGTTTATAAACAGCCGAAATATGTTAATGGCAAAAACAAAACAAATCGTATTAAGAAAAAACCTGTACCTTTATTATGTGGAAATGCCCTTAACTCAAATCATACTAGAGATTTGGATGTTGTGCAACTTAATACCTATGTTGATTCAACAATAAGATCTACTCAAAGTGAATCATTTTCAAAATTGGATTATAATGAAATGATACTTGAAATCAATATTGATAAGGACTTTGAAAAACCAGGGGATGAATACACTATGTATAAACAGCTGAAACCTATTAATGGCGAAAATAAGAAAAATCCTAAACCGTTATCATATAATAATAGCAATAATAATTCAAATCATACTATGGATGTTGATATTGTGCAAATCAATACTAATATTGATAGTTGTTGTAGAGTAGTGCCATACAGTGGAAGAAAATTAAGTCCACAGCGTTATAAAATGATAAATTCGAGCATTAAAAAATTTGAAGAGAGTGATATTCGTTTGGCCAATAAATTAATGAGATACCAGATAGAAACAAGTGGTGATGACATATTGGATGAACTTAATGTTAACACGCCGGACACATCAACCACAAAATCCATTCAAGGTGAATCAATTTCAAAATTGCATGATGATGAAAATCTGAGAATGTTTTTAGAAAGTCACTATAAACAATACAAAAAGCGGGTGGCGGATGGTAAATCCAAATTGAAAATGGACAGTCCAGTGCAGGGAAGACATTCTCTAATTCCTTGGAATGTCCTATTAGAAAGATATAAAAACAAAAGCAATTGTTTTTTCGTAACTACCTCTAACCCATACCGAGTTTTTATGTCAGTAGATCCCAAAATAATAATGCTTGAAAAATGTATTAATATAAATGATATTAAAGTTTGTGATCTACATAAGTACCCTATGCCTGTAAAGAAACTAATTACTCAGGAGAGCAACGATAATGAAGAATTTTGTATTTCATATGCACAGGCGGGCTATTTGGAGTTAAAGGGCTGTGCTGAAAAATTAGATCAAGAACATGTCCAGGGTTGTAGTGACAGTAAAAATGATAAAGTGTCGGAGGACAATGATAATCATAATTCAAGAAGTTCTCTTGACATTGAGGATTGCACCAAAACAAAATATAACAATAAATGGTTTTTGATGGAGTTAGAAGAGGGTTTTGAAGTAGTCAGACTTGTGAAGAAAGGTTTTTTTGTGAAAAGTCACTACCTTCTAAAGTCAATAGACTTGGCACGGTTATCCGGAAAATTGAAAAAATTATCCCCTGTAGTCCCCAATCTATCCAAAGAAAATGGCCCACAGTTTGGTATATACATTATTCCAGTTCTAGGAAAGTCACACATTCTTATTGGGCCATATGGCATGCACGAAGATCATGGTATAGAATTGAAATTTGTAAATGCACTACACCAATTCGAAAATGTAAAGGGACAATGGATTACTACGAAAAAGGAGGAAAATAAAACCATATTATTTAATCCTTTCATGTTTATATCACATACAAATATGCCCGCAAATATGAAAAATCAGGAAGGCAGTATTTCAGAAAAGAAAATCCCCCCCATAAAAATAAAGCTTAATAATACTCGTACTTTTCTCGTAGTTAATTCTCAGGGCGTACTCAAGCCAATGTCGATGGTAAAACCATCAGTTAAAGATAACGATGTGAACACACAAACAAGCAATACGTTACCTGTTCAGACTACAGCCAAACTACAAATTCCGTCGACTCCAATTGAACGATTAACTTTTAATTTTCCTGAGTCAAAGGATGAACCAGCTGAGAGCATGTCAGCCGCACATAACTCTACTGCAAACATTGATACCATTGTATTATCCGACGAGGAAGAGGGCAATAAACCATCAACAGACCAATCGAGTTACACCCCAGTGTGGATTCAATGCGTTAGCATTAAAAATTTGGGTTGTCTACTTGGGAAAAAAAATAAAAATAACAAAATCAGTTTTAAATTTCCTATAATTAAACCTACTCCATTTTTAAGCGAATGTGAAGCTTTTATACAAATTAATAAGTAAGTATTGAATTATATTTTATTGTTAAGTTTTTATTTTATTTTATTTACTTACCCCTAGGATATATCTTGGGGGAGTTATTAAAATGTATTCATTTATTCATTATCAGTATTCATTAAATGCAAAAAGAATTATTGAGAAATACAATATTGTTTGTTATATTGCATGTGATACGGAAATGGCTGTTTGGTTTGGGTCTTATACACTTTATACCAAGTCAGTTATAGTCAGTCAGTTAGAACATCGTCCAAACTTATTTGTATATTTATGTACAAAAGTATATATTTTTCAATGTTGCAGAATTCTATCGCGATTAGTCTACGTGCCACAGAATATAGAAATTAAATGGCAAGTAGTTGAGAAAGCTAATGATCTCATAAACAGAAATTTGTTGAACATTAAAGACTTAGGGAGAAACTATGTAAGTATTTCAATACAAACCTATTATCATTTTCAAACTTTGTAAGTTTTTTATTCAATTTATTTGAGTCAGATTATGGCCTGACTTCTCTTACTGAATTTTATGAATGAGTCCAAGTTTTGACAGACCAGCAAACAGCCCTAAATTATATATACTTTCAGATTTTAACGGAAGAAGGCATTATACACCGCAGTAAGTTGAGTGAGGAAGAAAGAATGAAACTTTTACTTCCAGCCGCATCTGTTGGCACAACAGAGACTATAAACCCATAATTACCTATACTTTGATAAAAGGATGCTCCTCGGAGATGGTTGTATTCGGTGAAATTAACTGATCATGAAGCACGTCTTTTCTAAGTATTATAATATTATACTTTCCTTAGTATAACAAACCCTTTGTGAGTATACATTTTTTTATCACACAGGAATCAAAAGTTTATTAAAAAGAAAAGAACATTTTTTAGGTTATAGAAGCTTTTTACTGTTCCTGTAAAAAAGGTGCGGCTCTGGTAGGGGGGAATAGGAAATCATTTTGGTATATTTAATTATTTTATAAATATGCATTTAATTTAAAATAAAGATGTAATGAAACCAATGAAAAACATAATAATTACTGTCAATTAGCTTGGAGACGTTTTTGCATTTGTAATTAGTGTCTGTAGTACATACGCCTAAGAGCGCGTTTCCATAATGTCGTGGCGGTAGATAGAGATTATGTTTAGTTTTAGCTTAGAGACGTTTTTTGCATTTGTAGTAGTGTAGCAAATAAATAAATAACAGTTTGTATATATAAAAAAATATTTATTTAAATATTTTGCTCGATTGCCCTTCGATATATTTCGCTTTAAACCTGACTAAGAACACGGGAGGGTACGTGACGTATGTATATAATATATACATATTATGTTTCGTCATTGAAAACAATTGGTAGGTTTTGTGCACGATATTCTGCAATTTTTGTCAAATAGTTAATTCGTAAGTACCGAATGTTATCCTTAATGCTTATCTATTAAAAGTCTCCGGTTCTCTTCCGTTTGCTTACAATTAAAACCTAAGGACATAACGTGTTTTCGTAACGTGTGTAATAATGATAACGCGCTCTTAGGCGTACAAATGTAAAAAGGTCTCCAAGCTAATTTGACTGTAACTAATTATAGCTATTTGATTTTAATAATTGTAACATTATAAAGGACTCATTGCTAAGATACATGATTGAAATAAGTGGACATTCGCTAACTTTAAGGCGTACTAGTTTATGATAACGTATAACTGGATTGGTAAATGGCACTTTCTTTTGAACTTATCTTGAATGGAACTTCTGATAAACTTCTGATAAAAGTCCGGTGTGATAAAATTGTCAATTCCAATTTTCTTGTTTCCCGAAAATTTCGAATTGTTCATATCAATAATTTATTATCAATAGGTATAGCGTTCCTAATAATAATGTTTATTTATATATTATTTTTACCTCGGTTTAAATTTAATCAATTATTTTCTATTAGTCCATTAAGAGACTAATAGAAAAATTACTTTTATTAAAAAAATTACCTTGAGGAATTTATTTCAAGAAGCAAAGATATAAAAAAATCTAATAGCCTAATAGAAGATAATTAATTTTGATTTCCTTAAATATAAACCGAGGTAATTAGGATACTATACCATTGCCGGGTCCGTGCAATATATTTTTTGTGCCTTAATTGGTTAATACGCGATATATTCTTCCTCGACTTATCGTATTTTGAGAAACAAATCAAAATCGATCAAATAACTACTTCTTGAAATGTTAATAATTAAAAAAAAATGTGTAAAAAGTAAAACTCAACTAAAAAAACACTTAATTGAACAAAATTAACTTTTCTGTTTTTCTGTTTCCTTAAAATTAACAAAATGGCACAAATGTAAAATTATTCATACAAAAAATCGCACGCTCATAAGTGATTTGGCAAATCTCAACCTTATTTCGCATAAAGCAGGTTTTGTTAAAAGCGCAGATTCCTTGAAGTTATTAAAAGCTCTATGAACTTATGTACTAAGTATATTCAGAAATGGCGGGTCCATATTTACAGTGTGTAAGTAAGAATGCTATAATAGTATTAAGTTAAGTGTGTATAAGTATATTAAGTTATTGTTTGTGTCGCAGTTCAATATGTTTTGTATATGTGATAATGATAATAAGTTTGCCTAGTCACGCGTGCGAAAGGGATACGTAGTTTGTGCATTTATTTATTTTGTAAGAGGTATTCCTTGTGAACATTGAACAGCGTGGGTAAAAGATGGACCCTCGTGATGGGTCATCTTGTGAGTCGGGTGATCCATCAGAAAATTGGTGTGGAAGGAAAGTAAAGTCGAGTCAAGCCCGATTTTGGAGCAATGAATGTGAGGTTTGAGTATTTTAAAAGATTAAAAGATTGTAAATGTATAGGTTGTTTAAATTTTAAGGAATTATACTTACACTTGTATAGTTACATATTTCCTGATTCAATATTGTGATTTTGTAGTCGTATTTGTTAAAGTGTAGTTTGCGATTGTGTATGTTATTTATTCTTTGTAATTTGTAA
Source organism: Tinea trinotella (assembly GCA_905220615.1). Classification (NCBI taxonomy): domain Eukaryota; kingdom Metazoa; phylum Arthropoda; class Insecta; order Lepidoptera; family Tineidae; genus Tinea; species Tinea trinotella. The sequence goes on from HG992310.1 coordinate 8,436,854, forward strand.
ATCGTTTACTTTGTAGAAGACCAAGTTGCTCGCGATTCCTCTATTTTGGACCACAGGTACATTACCTACATATGTGAGGTATTTTTAGACATAATTACCTAATGCAATTGTTTTTTATACCTACGTATAAGTTCATATGCCATTATTTAATTTAGGATTATATTTAATTGTCGTCGAATGAATGGTGGTCGCAGTGATAAGAGTCAAATAGAGTAGTAGGTAACGCTAGTAAACAAATAATAATGGTCTCGGGCAGCTTGCCGTCTATTTTGTTAGGTATAATAAGTAGTATATAAGTTAGCAATATAAGATAACGCTAAATCCGTCATGAAAATGTATGTATGTTACTGTATAATTGTAAATACCGTTAGTTTATAATCTATCACGCAAGTTTGTAAACTGTCGATAAATTGTAAACTGAACCATACTGCTTACAATATAACGTATTAATTTTCGATAGTTTATCTTCTATCCATGTCTATATATATTAAAATCTCTCATGGATAGATTATGAATTATCGTAAATTAATACGTTATATTGTAAGCAGTGTGGTATACAGTTCACGATTTATCGACAGTTTACAAACTCGCGCTAACCGTTACATATATATCAAATATGTTTATAGCTTTAGTTAAATTTCTTGCGTCGCAGTATATTTTTTATATCATGTATTTATGGGTATTTATATTATGTATTTATGGGCATTTATATTATGTATTTATGGGCATTTATATTATGTATTTTTGGGCATTTACATTATGTATTTATGGGCATTTATATCATGTTAGTTCGTGGCGAGAAATGTCGTGAGTCATGGAAAAAAGAGAGAGAGGCCTTTGCCCAGCAGTGGGACAAATCAATAGGCTAATAATAATAATGTGTTATGGGCATTTCAGTCTGAGTTAACAAGCAATATCTTTCTCTGTATAGTAAAAGTATCTATTTGATTTATGGTTGTGTGATGATACACTGTCCAGGTATCTCAAAACACGCGTTTTAAGCATATTCCAAGCCTGCTCAATCGAGTGTGAGCCCTGCGATTGATCAGGCTACGTCACAACGTTCTCATGCAACAGCCATTCTTGGATGCTCCTGGCTTTAAGACAACGGAGCTTATGCATCAATGTAAAATCTTGTGAAAATGGAAAACCATGAGGTCGCAAAACCTTTTCGACGTAGGAAGCAGTATTATGGTTGTCATTTATGAAAATGAGCTCAGTCCTCCAGAATTCCTTTCCAAAACATTATTGTTATTTTTTCTGTTAACGGTTTTTGTTGGTTCTGTTTATCCACTAGGGATGTACTTCCTGTGTACGCCTAAGTCGTTCACCATTCAGGAAGGTCTACAGACCCGTATCATGATTATAAAAGAAATCCTATGTAAAAATGAAATGTCTTATCTGGCGTCCTATGCACAAATTTCTTGCAAGACGTAGTAACCACAATTCACGGTCGGTACACGCGTACTTTAATAGATAACAGAAAGCTTTTAATAGTAACAACAGGCGTCTAGTCCCCGATTCGATTCCCGGTCTGAGTAAATATTTGTTTAATAATATTTATTTGTAATAGAAACAATAAAGGAAGAGGCGAAACCCATTTCTCAGATTTTGACCATCAATTTGCTGCCAAACTTCTTCCATTAAACGTGCAAACTTTTTCTTTAACGTGCAAGGTACTGACTATCAAGGGATCCCAATGGTTCTTGACTGACTTCGTGACTGCTACGCCTCGCAATTCTATTATTGTTACACCCGATTATATACGATTTTTATAGATGGTTTAAATTCACCCCTAAAGGTGCGCTGAAATATTTTTTTACTTCGGGCAGGACAACGTCAATCAGGTCAGGTAACGAACTATGATATTCTCTCAAATAATGAATAGAAAGCGAAGTGTGTTAATAATTTGTATTTAAGCCCATATTTATTTTGTTAGGATTTTTACAGAACTCTATCTTTATTTACATCCACAATTCTAATTTGAAGTGGATAGTGTCGCTCCATTGTTTATGCTTATTCCTATGGGGATTGAAGCGTCAGTTTGATTGATTGATTGACGGATTTAGCTATTAAAGTGATTATTACGTGTGCACGTGTTGTGTAAACATTTATTATATATTTTATAACTGTACGTTTGTGTCGTATTTTTTAAGCTGTAAAAATTATACATGGCGAGTAATTGTCTGAATAAAAGTCTGAAAAATATGTAAATATTGTTTATTTTTCTTATTAATTCTAAGTATTGTACATACAATTTGTTCTAAACATATAACTATATATATACAACATATAACAGCGGGCCCACGCAATTGCAATTGTACAGTGAATCAGATTAGTATTTTTAAATTATTGTGGATATATTTCGATACAAAGGTACAGAGCGTATATATGTGTATATATATATATATACACATATATCGTGTATATATATATATATATATATACACACATATATATATATATATATATGTATATATTTATTGTGACTCGACATATGACAGCACCCCGCTTAATGTTAAGCCAAAGTGTGGTCCATGAATGAATGTCACTGCTAATACAATTCAATAACTGAGTAGCAATCACATCCACTATGCCGGCCTAGATGGAACCGGCAACTTACAAGCTGATCCCGAACCGCGACTGAGGTATTTCACGGTCGTGCAATGTTGATTTTGTTAAGCAATACAATTAAACTTAATTTTGAATATTCTTTACTTTACAATTGAAATTGCACGACATCCCACCAAGGATATTGCTTTATTCTCCACTTCAACTAATAGCTTAATAGAACACAAGCTTAACCGCAGTATCCCCCTTAAAACCTCTGACCTAAAACGAATGTTTTTTTTTAGTAAACTGACCATTTTGATTTATTATTTTTTATTGAGACACGACATTTGACCTCGATTTGCCCCATGGTAAGCAAGGGAAAGTCCAAGATTATCAGTAGATGTCACTATGCCTTTCAAATGTGATTTTTTTACGCTTCGCTTAAAGGATCAAAGGCAAGGTGAACACATGGGCTGGTAAAGCATTTTTATTTGTCGATTGTTTTTTTTAAAGAAACGACACGCCGGGTGTTTTAGTTCAACTGCCGATTTGAACAACCGAATGTCTATGCTTCCCTCGTCCTGTCTCGGGAGTAAAAAGACGAGGTAGAACAAGCAAGTTCTAAGAGCTCCTCAGAACCTTCTTCGTGGTAAACCAAGAAAGGTAAAACCTAAAGGTAAACCTAAGGGTAAGGTCAAATATGGTCGATTCTCGTTGCAATAAGTGGCATTTTAACAAAAGTGACACATATAACACGAATATAAAGTACGATTGTACAAAGCACCTATTTCATTATGCAACTGACTATCATTAAATAGTCACTCATTTAGGTTAAAGTTAGCGACCCAAACGCCCAGAGGTTTTACAAGGGAAACTACGCATATTCCAATACACATTCATTAATACACATTTTCTCAAAATCTACTTTAATAAAATATCTGAAATACTTTTAAACAGATAATAAAATATTTGTGTTATTTATAACTTTAAATTGGACAATGTAAGACTTTCTGACCATCCTTCTTGGATAGGAATTGCGTGAAGTAACTATTTTAGCACACAAGGTAGGGGGTACTTTCTACCACACGATTCAAGTACAGTTGGCCACATAAGTCCATACCCACTTCCCAAGAAATAATCATCTGATGAAATTATAAAGTTCAACTGAGACTATGCTGATATTTGATCGATCGAATTAATGTTGAAATGTATTTTTTGGTGTTGGAGAGGTCTTTAGGGCGTACCACCATTCTCTTAGAGCAATATTATTATATATAATCTTACAAAAACAAGTTTATTTTTATTGATACTTTCTTAAAGTTAGTGGTAGGCCTTTATTGGTTGGTCTAGATCGACTTCGCAACTGATTTAGTTAGGGGCGTCGTGAAGAAATTATATCTCTAACTTTGGCTAGTGAACAAATCAATGCTTACTACTACTAAAGCATTAGCGGGCAATGTGGCAGAATAGGCAGGTTTTCTCAGATATTGCCGACGGTTTCATATATAAAATTGTTAGGAAAACATAGCTCGTAGAACCAATGACCGTGAGCAGGGCCGTCTTAAGCATATTCAGCGCCGGGGTGCGAAAGTCAAGACTCCGCTCGCGTGGTCTCAGTGGAGTAGGTACCTATCATAATTTATGGCGGTCGGCATGCGCCCCCTAGGCCTCTGCGCCCGGGTGCACCGCACCCCTTGAACCCCCGGGTAAAGACGGCCCTGACCGTGAGCAATAAAGATTATGAATGAAGTCGACGTACAGGCGAACGTGGCACAGATCGAAAACTTGTAGGTGGAAGAAACTGTAAGAGGAGTTTGTTCAGCTGATGTGATGACTTATGGCTTTTTGGTCAGAACAGTAACTTTCAATAGTTGACGAAAATCAAGGTATAGATTGGATGTACGAGCCGGGAGGTAGGTATGTGCCATCCTGCATTCACAAAACTTTCTAGGAACATCCCACGTTAGGTCTAAGCACCTAAACTATAAAAGTACATTATAATCGTTAAATATACATTCATATTTATATAATTCTATGTAATTTGTCAATTAGGTGATATTCATTTATTCGATATTGAATTAAAGACACAAATTAATATTTAAAATAGCTTTAAAGCACAACTTTATATTGTCATTTTATTAATTGAAGCGGAAATACATCAGTCGGACTGATTCAGTCCTTTAGTTGACTTTTAGATATACAATTTTAGCGTTAATTTTATTTTGACGCATGGAATTAGAATTCCCGCAGTAACATTCAAGATAAGAACCCTGGTTTTCGCTTTAATATTTTAGACAACTCTAAAAATCACCATTTTGAAATAGTGGGCGATATAACAATATTTTTTACCGCTTCATTTAGAACCTGTGAACTATGCAAACAAATCACAAAAGTTTTTAATAAACAAAGAGGATGTGATGACATCTGACTTTGATTTGTCTAACGGTAAGCAGAAAGAGCGTCGATAATTTAAAAATCAACTCGGTTTACGGCTACTAAAAGCGGCCATTCTAGCTTGCTTGAAGAGTCCTTTTAAGGTTATAGGTTGGGGAGGACACAGGCGACTTAAGCATTTCACTTGTCGATTATTAAACAAAGAAACGACAGAATGCGGATACTTTCCCCGACCTGTGCGGTAGTGAAAAGGCGAAGTAGGAACAGAATTTTAGAGTTTAATATAAGTAATGGATTATTTCTGGAGTTTATTCACTTAGTTTACAGGTTCCAATTTTCTTTACTGAATCCTTAAGTGTCAGGTTTTCGTGTTCTTTGTGGTATCACGAATTCAGCGTGTGAGTTGGCAGCCATTGCGAATGGGTTTGTTGAAGCAAATGGCCCGCTCATAGATCCCTGACGCTGAGGTGGTCCCCGTCGAGCTGGAGATGACAGGCTGCCCGCACGACCGACTGTACCCTGAGGTCTGAAAAAAAAAATATTGCTCACAACCGTTGCTCAGTTCATTGACATGTGGTTCATTTTAATATAAAGAACTGTTAAATAAATTTGTGAGCAGCTAGAATATAAAAGAATCTGAAATGCTAATTAAACTCAGATATTGGGTAGCAGAAAAATTGTGCATTTGCATAAACATGTTCTCGTTGGAAGTTTTCGAGTAGATTGAGCTTCCATTTTCGGATAACATACGGATACTTTGGTTGATAAATTGGCTATTTATTTTGAATTGCTAACCGGCTAAACTTTACAATACGTCAAAAACATTTTTTTTTATTGATGATTGATGATGACGTGGAGTTATAAATAGGAGAACACAAGTGTACCTGTTCACTGTTGACACATCAGCAGCAACAGTCATCTGTCGTGGTGGTAATGCAGGTGGTGGTCCAGTGCGCACTGCTGATTGGTTTACCACACGAGGTGGTATCTGAAATATAACGTTGCATTCCCATATTAAGAAATACATATTGTATTAGTTTAAGAATACATATCACTAATGTATTATACTAGCGGCACTCTATAATGGTTGTTTTGACGTTTTAACCGTTCATGAAGTTCCGAATAAATCAATAGTTACGTTTAAAAGAGCAATTTGCTATTCTTTATAGTCACAATAAAAAATGACAATTTGCTCTTTTAAACGTAATTATTAATTTATACAAAACTTCATTAACGGTTAAAACGTCAAAACAGTCATCAGCGTGCCGCTGGTATAGTTTACTCTATAAAGCTTCTTATAGAAAAGGTTCTTGAGTGAAGACTACGAACCAGAAGACGCAGCATAGGTAGACCTCCCACTAGGACTGACGACATAATAAGAGACAAGTAACGAGTGGATGCAACTGGCATCTTGTCGTTCGGAATGACGTTCTAAGGGGGAGGCCTATGTTCAGAAGCTGATGATGATGACTTTTAGGTAATATTAAAAATGTACTTTTGGGCCATAGCTCGACAATGTATTTTTATCGTACATAAAATATTTATTCAAACAAACTAAAAATAAAATACTCACCGATGGAGGATCTGGTGGTCTTGGTGGTGCTGCTTGTGACATAGCACGTGACAGTCTATTAGGAGACGGCGGAGGTGGTCTTCTTGGTGGTGTTCCACCCAATGACTCAGATCTACTTGCTCTAATATGGCTATCTGATTTCACTGGCTCCTTTACAGGAGACTTTTCTTCTGGTGGTAATGGGCTTGTGATTGGTGGTATTGGACTCTTGGGTTTTGGTGAAATTGCTGGTGACTTAACTAGTGGTGTGCTGGTTTGGGATTTATCAATGGGTAACTTGGCTGCTTGCTCGAGGATATGCTTCTTCTGGTCACGGCCGGCGGCAAAGTAGGAGAATACACAAAGGACTGCGTAACAAATTTGGTCAGCCTGAAACATTTCAATTTGATATTATACGAGGATGTACCTACGACCTAAGTATCGCGAAAAATTATTTAATCAATAGAATTTTCATGCCCCAATTCACACAGGGATAGGTAGGGACAATTAAAGGATCAGAGAAGGGATTAAAGGATAGGCAAGGTTCACAATGGGCCACTATTCTGGTCTTGACGCAACATTTAAATTGCGTTGTTTTTATTATTGTTTAGATTCGACATATGACAATACTTCGCCTGATGATAAGCTGGATTGTAGATAATGATTTGAGGTGACTGCCACTACAGTTAAATAACTGTAAGAAGCAGTCACATACACTATGCCGGCCGCACTAGGCTACTTCACAGTCTATATACTTGTAAGTGGTGGTACTACCCAGGATCGGCAAACTAAGCGACACTGTCTACCACTCTTTGGGCTCATTAAAAGGTAGATAAAAGAGATATGTAAGAATAAGAGTGGAATAATAAAATGGGGGAGACCCAAATCGGGGACATTAAAAAAACAGGATCCACAATGGCCGTTCCGTGGAACGTGTATGAACTGAATCAAGGGAGCAATAGTTGTGTCAGGATAACTCTTAACATCAAAGAAATTGTGGAAGCAGATAAAAATTATACAGTACCTTTTATATTAGAACAACATTGACACACAGAACATAACTAGCATAACACAAAAGTACAGTCGAAAGTTTTAATTTTTGACGTATCTAAGGTTGACAATCCAACACATAAGGGTGAATTTCGTATGGCATATACTCGTATAAGCCAGAGTTTAATGGTATAATAGTGACACTGATGATGGTAGTGCAATGATCACGCAAATTGAGAGAAGCGTAGCATGCCTTGGCGGGGCTTGCTTAATTGCACAAAATTAAAAGAAATTTTTATTCATCATAATTATGTATCTGTCACTTTTTCCAAATTTTTACAAATAATTTAATTTAAATATTTTCGTCAAACTGATTAATTAAATCATTTATAACTGATGATGACTTTTTTTTCTAAAGTTCCTTTTTGGGAAGTTTTTATTAATTTTTGCTTACGTTTGCACGTTGCACGTTTGGAGCCCCGGCGGTAGATACGCCCTGTTAAAACTATTTACCGGTACAATTGGTCGTCTTGTTTCAGTGATACAAGCATTTTAGTAACCTAATGAAAAAATGTAAATCAAAAAAATTATACAATCACGTCATTAAAATCAAAATTAAAACTTCCGACCGTACATAATAGTAAAAAAGAAAATAAAAAGTAACAAAAAAAAATGAAAACATACTAACAATAAGTTAGGAAATGAAAGGCCATAAACTCATATTCCATCAATGGTGATAAGACGTCGAGAAAGACTAATTGAGAAGAAACGATGAAGTTCAAGCACTAATTTCTCTGCCTACAACATAACAATAATACATGGCATGCTGGAAACATAAACACATTAACTACAGTGCGATTAATTGGTTCAAATTCTGACATATTTATATAAATTTATTTAACACAAACAGAAACAGGATACAGCCTATTGCATGAACAGGATTATTTCCTGAATTTGTATTGTTTATTATTTTTATTACAGTAGATTATAAAAATAATAATGAACGATGCTGAACATTATTATTTGGAAAGCATCTTCACCATATCTAACGAGAAGATTCGTTAGATATGGTGGTGGTGGTATTCATAAGTCTTATGGAGCTATATTTCAAGTAAATGTCAGGGCTAAAGTGGTCAAAGTTCATGCACATTTTTTATGCTGAATAGTTTTAATATTTTTATTGTTTTGCATCTGCCATTGGTCCCACAACCCCTCACTTTATTTATTCTATTATTTAATTATCCCACTGCTGAGTAAAGGCTTCTTTCTTTTTTTTATCATGGCTCACGTCACTTAAACCCAGCATAATGGTTTAATAATTATAAATAATGATTATAATTCAAATAATTTAACAAACAATAATTAATATACAATAATAAGAACAATAAACAATACAAACATAGAAAATAATCCTGTTTATTATCAAATTATTGTAAGTATATAATATATATATTACACAGAAAATAGTCAGAAATTAAACCAACATATTTTTAATACAAAAATCACAACTTATTATTAACAGAAAACTTACCATTACAGATTTATATTTCCTTTGAATAATTTGTCTTGTTTTCGGGTCTGAAAATAAAATAATCACACGGTAACACTTAGCCTTATTTTCTTTATTACTTTTCTGTACTACACAGATGCTGGGCGACCAAAGTATATATATCAAATATATACGAGGGCGGTTCAATAAGTACCCGTGTTAGAAATGAAGACACGATTTTTTTCAAAAAAATGCTTTTTATTTTTCAACATAGTCCCCTTTTAGTAAGATACACTTCTCCCAACGTACCGGCCATTTTTTTAACCCCTCCAAAAAATAGGATTTGTCGAACTCTCCGAAATACGCCTCTGTCCCGGCGATGACTTCCTCGTTTGAGATAAATTTTTTTCCCGCGAGCCATTTTACATGTTAGGGAACAAGAAAAAGTCGCAGAGAGCCAGATCGGGTGAATACGGGGGGTGCGGCAGCGATTCATAACGCAATTCATGCAGTTTGGTCGCGACAACACCAGATGAATGTGCTGGTGCGTTATCGTGATGAAACAACACCGTTTTTTTCGCCAAATGTGGCCGTGTCTCCTTTAATTTTTTGTCGAAGCGGTCTAATAACTCACTGTAGTATAGTCCAGTGATCGTTCTTCCTTTTTCTAAAAAATCCATGAGGATGACGCCCTTCGCATCCCAAAAAATCGTCGCCATGACCTTACCGGCCGATGGGACGGTCTTCGCCTTCTTTGGTGCAGATTCACCGGGAGAAATCCATTGTTTTGATTGTTGTTTAGTTTCTGGTGTGTAATGATGAATCCAGGTTTCATCAACGGTGACAACTTGACGCAAAAAGTCCTTAGGATCTCGCTTAAATTGCCTTAAACACTGCTCTGAAGTTAACAGCCGCATCCGCTTGTTGTCCAGCGTGAGCAATCGCGGCACCCATCGGGCCGACAATTTTTTCATCTCCAACTTATCATGCAAAATATTAATTGCCGTTCCGGTCGACACACCTACGGCCTTAGCTACTTCGCGGACTTTCGTTCGTCGATCAGCGAGAATCATGTCGTGGACTTTTTCAATGATTTCCTCGGTAACCACGTCTGCCGGGCGTCCTGGTCGCTCCTCATCAAAAACGGATGTTCGCCCACGTTTAAATTCGTTAAACCAATATCTAACTGTGGTCATAGATGGCGACGTGTCTCCATAAACAGCATCCAACTTTGCTTTTATCTCCTCGCACTTTTTCCTATCCAAAAACATAAAGCGAATTACCGAACGATACTGCTCTTTTTCCATCTTAACGAAAATCACGAAACACGTCTGACTCGAATGGCTGCCAAATCGAAACTAACCTATCAATCAGTCTGAATTTTATATTAGAGCCGTCTGATAGATGGCAGCACACGATGATAACACTAACTTCACTCAGGAACGCCCTCTGTCTTCAAACACGGGTACTTAATGAACCGCCCTCGTAATACAATGGTACTGACAAGTAATTTTAAACCGGTATCTCCTCGGTTTGCGTGACTATTAGAATAAACAAAGAATAACATTTTTGGCTGGCATAATAATGGCGACTAAAGCAATCGTAAGTTTTTTTCAGTCGTCGGTGCTTTTGTACCGTCCTTACTTACCAACGGGCAAGTCGAGGTTATATATCGGTCGAGTCTCAATAAAAAAATAGATTACTTACTGAATTCTTCTAGAACGAAGATACCACCATTTTGTGTGAAACACTTCCGTATATGGTCAAGCCGCACAAAAAACTGTAACACATTTAATTTACATTATTAAAACTAATCTTTAACCACACAATAAAAAAAAACTACGTGGTACAGACAATTGATAAAGTTTCGTAAGTTGATATAGGCTCAGAAATATATATTTATTTAAATACTTTTCTATAAGTACCTACTAAGCTTCTAAGCATGATTATATCATAGAAACCGGGGAACCAAATCTTTGATATAACTAAAGTACATATATCAAAGATACATTGGTATCGAGCAGTGGTTTTGAACCGGGATATCATTATTTGAATTTTATTTCTTCACAATGAATACAATGTAAAACAATATTCTTATAAGACTAGGTTGAAATAATCTACCGGTATTATTTTCGACATATGACAGCTCTCCGCCCGTTGATAAGTAGCAGTCGCATTCACTATGCCGTCCTAGTTAAAATGCTAATATTATTACAGTAAATACAGATACATATATATTAGTGATTATTTCTGACTGTACAGCTAAATCAATAAGTTAGCTAGTGATAAAGGGGCGTAGCTACCGCTGTATCTGCTGTATCAATTGTACTTCCCAAAAATAAACTTTAGAAAAACTAAAGTCATCATTAGCTATAAATGATTTAATAAATCAGTTTGTCGAAAAAAGGCAAGGAGAGTGTATATTTAATTCGAATTGTATATTCAAGTAGAGGTTATTTGTTGAGCCTCAATGAAAATGGGATCTTATTAAATTTCAATATACCTGAATTAAACAAAATTCATGCGGCTTACTATCGCGTTTAATTCAATAATCAACATCGCGCAAAATCTAAGAAAATCCTATATTAAACCTAATAAAATTAAAGTGACATTCGGACTGGCATAAGAAGAAAATGCCAATAAAAATAGCGGACAAAAAAACACATAATCTAAACCTACATTTATTTATCAATTGTCTGTCAAACTAAAACTAATGCAACTCATCGAATGCAAGTGTCTAATGTCATTAGCAACATAGAATTTCATGTGAACGTGCATCTAAAGTTGACAGGTTTCTTCAGTTACGCGAAAAATATACCTTTGTGGTCAACGACGATAGAAATAGGTTCATTTTGATACATGCAAAGCAGGATATTGATTTTAAAAAATACACTTACAGTAAATCTTATTAAAATTAGACAATGATTAATTCATTTATTTATATAGTAGAATACAACTAAGAAGGTTTCTAATTTAATATTTAGCAAATTTAAGAGATAAAATTTGTATGTTTTTAAAATTAGGTTTTGACATATTTTATATTACTGTATAAATTTGTAATGAAAATTAGATAGAAGTTATTTACATGCACACCGGTCAATCGGTATAAAAATAATCCATTCAAAGGAACTACACTTAATTAGTATGTACAAGGATAACTTAGGGTTGTATATTTCAGAAAAATATAAATTTATGACAAATCTATGTGTATATAATATATATATATCTTCTTTATAGTACTATAAGTTATAAAATATTTTTGTTTTTTTCAATTCTAATCTTTTCTTGTTTTTACATTTAATTTTGGTTAGCTAAGTTTTCCTTGCTGCGTGCACTGTTTAAGATCTAGGTTTTATTTTTTGTTGATCTTATTTTGATAAATTTCTAATATTAAATTAAATCAATTAATAAAATATTCTAGAGGATAGAATGTATTTGAATGGAGGTATTTTTTTTTATTGTGACTCGACATCTAGCCAATTATATACACCCAAAGTTCCAAAATTCAATTGTGTATAGTGACTCCTAAAGGGCAAATTGATGTACAAAAGTTTCATTATTAAGTATCTTATTAAAAAGCACAACCATCTAAAATCTATAACACTCTTTTATTTTTAATAGCTGCATTCCGGTTGTCACGCTCATTCAGGGAATATACATACACATATTATACAAATATTAGAGTTTCTTGAATTTACCACTAAAAGTGCTGACCAAGCATTAAACTATAATTTATATGTCATTCGAATAAGGCAATCTAGGCAGATAATGTCGGAGCTAGCAGTTAATTCTAACAATTAATTTGTTTTGTACCTGCGTGTATATTAACAATAAACTATCAGTCATAACAAGCATGCAATTAGATTAGTAGAGCACATGATAGAACAACGCTAATTGGTGCATGCGGGCGGGGGGGTCGCGCGCGGACTCTCGAGATGGGTGTAATCGCACACGTCACGCACACGTGGCGAACACGTGACGGGCAAGCTGTGCGATGTGAGTGTATACTAATAGTGCATGCAGACGCGGTCCGCCGCTCGCCGCACGTCAGGAACTAAAACAACGCTAACAACGGCTAAAAACAATCTGTAAGCCTCAAAACTACAATTAAAGCCCTAGAACCTCAAACAGTAATAATCTCTATTTGCACATTGTATGTATAGTGACATAAAGGTCGTGAGGTCGCGTGACTGTGGACGGCCATTACATAAGAACCACTGAATACCTCGAAATCCTTCAGGAGGGCGCGCGGTCGCGGCGTCCGGGGCGAGTAGAACAGACAAAAGATGTGATTAGTGAGGCGAGCGCTATCGAGGACCATCTCAAAAGTTCCGCCCACCAGCCCATCGAGCACACAATAGCACATGCACGTGGCAGACTCTAACTATTACATACAAAAGTTACTCGATAACAACTCGCGCATCAAGATACGCCCCCAACAGAAGCTGGTACCATTTAAACAATATTTTTAGATAAATAACAAAAATATGAATAAATAAAGAATGTCAAAGTAATACGAATGATGAAAGAGAGGCAGTAGGAAAGTTTGAGTGGTCCTTGCATCCGGATATGAGTATGGGGACTTTATATGTAGAGTTACCAGGGTACACAATTTAATAACAAATACAACACAATGTATTTGCCAAGCGGAGTCCACCAAGCCTCACCAGATCGATCACGTTTCCATGTTGAAGCATAAACATTGACAAATGCCTTACCTGAATAAATACACTTCATTATTGTATACCAATAGGTATATTGTTAAGTTTAATATATAATAAGCTGACAAAAATAAATGTAAAAAACAATACAAGCAGAATACTAACCTTGCTGTGATGGAACAGGAGTCCGACGCCTTCCATGCACACCTTTAAAACAAGTTTAACAATTAAATATAACAATAGCTTGTCTCGTCATTTGCAAATTTTGCTTAAATCAAAGAATTTGGACTTAAGACGCAGAAGGAGCCCTAAAGTAGCCACAAAATACGACCGTTTATACTATTCTCACTTATGGCATTAAAATGAAGTCAGAAAGGAATAAATATACATTTTTACATTCGTAATTTAGAAGGTTGTCACTAGTTTTGATGATCATTCGACAACCTAATTTGACAGAAAAACAAATGTCATTACAATACTTCAAAAAAAGATGACGGTACAATTATGCCGCTATTCTTACTACCACGTGACTTTTAATTAAACAGGATTAAAAGTCAACCACAATTACAAGTGGTTGTATTTGTAAAAAAGTAGTGCCAACCTTTGAAATAAAGGATTTGAAGTACAAGTAGTTGTCTCTTTCAGTCGTGCTATAAACATAATATAATTGAGACAAATAACAATGAATTAGTTCTTATTTTAGCACAGATTCTATTCTTTCCAAATTCTTTGGCTTAAATGCGAAAATGACAGTTTTCTATTGTCACGCGACATTTGATCTTGACTTGCCTGGTGGTAAGCAAGTGGAGATTCAACAGCGCCGACTATTGAGTAAAAGGTATCTTCTAACGGTAGACTTAAGGGTGATTTAATATGCTTTGCTAAAAGGACTAAATATTGATACTTTACGTTTCTTGGTTATATAATTTTTCGTTTTTTCATCGTAAAATTATAATATATTTAAAAAAAAGCAGGTGCTGTTTGATCCCTGCACTCAAATGTGTGATTTGATTGGAGAAATATACATAAGAAGTTATTACCTAATTGATGTATTACTCAAATGTACTCAAATGAGTGTACAACGACTTCTAAATAGGTTAATATAATTGTTTGTTGACTTAAGATTTGATTCCATATTACAATGCCAGCATAAATGATTCTTTACGCTTCGCTTGATGTAAATAGAATAAAAGTCATCATGTATCACCTGTATAAGACCGCCTTCACCGGTCGCACAATCTTGTACTGGAAACTCTCCGCCCAATTCAGCCGCGTCCCGAGTCCGCCCACTCTTTTCCATCGCCTCTTTGATGCAGTAGTACAGAGATTTACACTGAATAATAATAATAAAAACTTGTAAATAAAATTAAGTTTTATAGAAAATAGAACAAGTTGTACCAAGACCACACACACCTTAAAACTTAAATACAATTTAACAACCTGGTGGCGCCTTGGCTAATCACCTACTATGTTCGTAAGTTCCGTTTGATTCCCGGTCGGAGCAAAGATTCTTTTAGCACTTATGTGTAATATTTATTTAAACATAATTAAATTGGATAAATATATATGTGAATAAAAAGAGACTAATTTACAACAAAAAAATACAAAGAATACGAAGCAATAGATTATTAAATATAAATAATATTTTTTAAATATGCATTATACAAAATATTTTGTAAAATAAATTGGATAACATTATTATTTCAACAACATACCTTCTTAGTATAATATTTGTGTAGTTGTGTTTGGCCGCCATTTTTCCTCCACAAACATAGTATTCTTATTTTAGGACTGTACGTCATGTTTACCAATCGCTCATACCACCATCTTTCAACAATGGTGCCTGAAATTATTATATATATTATCTTTATTTACATTTCTATACTAAGTTAATAAAGTGCTTGTGTATCATAGAAACAGGACTACCAAAGTATATATATCAAAGATACATTGGTACCGGTGCTGGGTGGTTTCGAACTCGTGCTCTCGGTTTGTGTAACCATTGCACTGCCACTACACCACGGTAGCCTCACCTATATACATGGTTATTTACTATTTCCACGTTCACTCTCTCTCGCTTCCTTCACATCCACAAATTTTGTGCCTTGACATATTAAAGTATTCCAGCTGAACTTCCTATCCCCAGCATAGGAAACTGGACTGCTGCCAATGAATGGAACCCACTACTACTACAGCTAAATAGGTGCAAATAACAGCTGCATTTACTATGCCTAGTTGAAACCGGCAACTTTTATGCAAATCGCGAAACGCGATTCAGTCACTGCACCATACTAAAATAAGGAACGTTAATCTGTAACGAGCTCTACTGCCTTACATATGGTATTAACCCGGCAATATGTGACGTAGACTTAGAACTTGGAAAACTACAAAATGAAAAGATAACATAGAAATTAAATTCATTCCCATTTGTCAAAAAGTTACGCGGTCGCTGTTAGTGTCAAAAACAACTCTTATTCATTCGGACAATGAGTTTTAATTAGCTTGAACTCATAAATAAAAATCGATTCATAGTGTTGTTAATGGAGTTCAACTATCAAAATTCGTAGGCGACCGTAGTGTAGTGGCAGTGCAATGGCTACGTAAGCCGAGTGGCACGGGTTCGAAACCACTCACCGGTACCAATGTATCTTTGATATATGTACTTTGGTTGTCCTGCTTCTATGATACAAGCACTTTAGTAGCTTAGTATAGAAATGAATAATAAAAAATAAAAATAAAAAACGAAGCCCATTTTCATTGTCATTAAGTTATGCGGTTAGCTAGCAGGTTCGATTCCCTGTCACAACCGACCTATTTAAATATTTCTTTTAGTTTTTTTTATACTATTTTTTACACAAATACTATACCTTGAGTGGATCTTAGCACTAAGCCATCATCGCGGACTTCCATAAACCTCAGCTGACCGCCAGCTTCACTCTCATGCACAGTGAAGGTTTGCCGCTGAAGTAATCGTGAGCCTAACGGTTTCAGTTCAATGTCGTTGCCATGCTAAAACAGAATTATATATTTTATTATAGAGGCGAATGCTACTACAGGTAAATAACTGCAAGTAGCAGTTGCTTAATTAGGAGGAATTGTGATTTTTGACCTGAATCGACTAATTATTAGTCACTAATACTACCGGTGCCCCGTGGTTTTACCGGCGCGTTGAAAAACTGTTTTTCATAATGTGACGTATCCCTCGAGTCAACATGGGCCATTTGACATATGACAGCACCCCGCTTGATGTTAAGCTGGAGTGTGGTCCATGATGAATGTCACTGCTACTAGGCCAGTTGGAAACGGCTGATCCCGAAACGCGACCAAATCACTTCACGGTCTGTATATTTGTAAGTGGGGTAGTACCACCACAATATTTTGTGGTGGTACTACCCCCGATCGGCAGACTGGGTACCACTGCCTACCACTCTTAACCTACGTTCTGACCAACGCACATAATAAATATATTGACACCCGCAAGTAGGTTTGAATCAGAGCGACCATTGGAGTACTACTACACCACGGTCGTCTTATTAAATGTCTAGCCACAATAATAATTAAAAAAAAAAACAATAAGCGTACAAAAATAAATGCAAACATACCAAAGTATGAATGACATCAAGTAAATGATTAACTTCTTGACTGTAGACGAGCCCTATGTGACTCTTAGCCAACAGCCTTCGCACTTTATTACGCAAGATGTCGGGTTCTACTCCAAGCATCACCAGAGCAGCTGCTAAATTGTATAATGCCGTCGATAATAGTCGATCTTCCTCATGTTCCAGTCGTTTCCGCTCTGTATCGCTTAAGCATTTGTAGCGTTCAATCATTTCCCCTGCGCCCTGTTAAAGAAATATGTATATTCATCATTATCATTCATTTGGCCGGCATAGTGACGGCGACTGGGGCAACCGTGACGACTTGGTTTTTACAGTCGTCGGCACTCTTGGATCTCCTTTTCCTTACCATCAGGCGGGTCAAGGTCAGATGTCGAGTATCAAAATAAAACTGTCCACGCTCCTTACACAAAATAAGATGAGTTTTGCTTTATGTCTAAGGCTCTATGGAGCTGACATAACTTTAAGAACAAAATTGGCCGGCACTATGACAAAGCTTGATTTAAACTAGGACAAAAGCTTGATTTAAAACTAGAAATAATATTTTTAGTGTTCAAGATTAAATAACATTAAATACCTGATCCATTCCTATCATATCACGTTCTTGGCTGACAGCATCTAGGAAGGCATCTTCCCAGAACTGCATTTGGTCCCATAGATTTGATCTTTCTTTGCCTGGAATACACAATCAAATAATATATTTAATTGCCATCCTTGCTTGATGGGGAACAAAAAGTCCAAGAGCGCCGACGACTGAAAAAATCCATTTCAACTTACGGCTGCCTCAGTCGCCGTCACTATTTTATTTCATTGTGACTCGCCATATGACATCACCCCGCCTGTTGTTACCTGGAGTGCGGTTCATGAATTGAGGTTACTGCTACAACAGTCAAATAACTGTAAGTAGCAGTCACATCCACTATGCCGGCCTAGTTAGAACCAGCAACTTACAAGCTGATCCCGAAACGCGACTAAGCCACTTCACGGTCTGTACATTTATAAGTGATGGTACTACCCCGGATCGTAAAATTGGGCACCATTGCATACCACTCTTTGACAACCAGACCCGAGCAAATATGTGTTTTTTTTCAAATTATTTAATATGACAAATAAAAGCTATGAAACAAATATTTGCTCCGACCGGTCTATACCTTTTACGTAGAGTCTGTCTAAGCCGAAATGACGCGCCCCTATATGAATGCAACACACCGAAAATGCAATTGTAATTGGTTATTCAGTTGCTGGTTAGACACAAAAAGAGGAGCAAGTTAATAAAGTATAGTAGTATAGTTAGTAATATTTGTATTCACACATTAAAAAAAACTAATAAAGTGGAGGGGCGCGTCATTTATAGTTAGACAAGCTATAACTGGGTTTCATTGCAATCCAGATTAGGACTTTGGATCACTTATATAGTAAAGTAGGATCATAATATATTAAATTTACCAATAAGTCCCTGATACAGGTAAGTTCTAGCTGATTCTGGTGAAGTGATAGGTGAAGTGACAGGAGCGCCCTCTGACGGCCGATATGCGCCACTCAATGACGACTTCGATGACCAAACACTTGAAGCACGAGGTTTGCTCACACGAGGTAACTGCAAAACATTCTTAAAGTAGGGTCACATTGAATATAAATCGAGGACATTCGTGAATTTAAGGCGACCGTGGTGTAGTGGCAGTGCAATGGTCACACAAACCGAGGGCACAGGTTCAAAACCACTTACCAGTACCAATGTATCTTTGATATATGTACTTTGGTTGTCGTGTTTCTGTAACACAAGCACTTTGGTAGCTTAGTATAGAAATGAAAAACATAAAAAAATAAACAAGAAAAAATATATTATTATTTTATTTTAAATATATTAAATTAAAGTTAAAAAAATCAAACTTTATTTTATCAATTTCAATTTACTTTTTTTTTAAATATAAATAGTTATAATTCGTTTACAAAACTACTGAGTCTCGATTCTCCTAATACATGACAGCGGTATGACGTAGCGACGAACTTGCACTGATCGTAGTTAACCAATGAACGTAGTCACCATTTGATTTGTTACTCGTTGATTGATTGCCTACGATCAGTGTAATATCTGCACCGTCATTTCGCATAATATTTAGAGAATCGGAACTCTGGGTTCATGCTTCAGCGATATTGTAATAGATACGATTATTTTTATATAGACATTTAGACAAACCAAAGCTACACAGAAATTTAATAAAGGATTATTATTGATTTATTTAATAAATAAATTTTATCATATTACTTTTACTGTTTAAATAAACTAATGAAATCTGGATAGAGAATATTTACGGGTGTACATCACTTGCGTAATAAAATCTCTCCGTGACCACGATAAAATAAAATTGTAAAATCAAAACTAAAATAAACGCGATAGTAAGCCGCATAAAATTTGTTAAATTCATTAATCAATGTTCGCGCAAAATCTAAGAAGATTATTCTGTAATTATTATTAAGACAGTCAAAAGTTATCATAAATAAAAAAAAAATATGTTTGTGCAACTTTCACGAAAATTTGGATGTACTGATTTCGGCATAAGAATTACAAGTTCGTACCTTCCATTTTGAGATACATTAAATAAATAACTAATCAATAAAACCATAAATAAAATCCTTAATAAATTTCCATAAACAAACACAAGACAAATACTAAAACTTACATTTAGGAACATGACTTCTGTATCGGAGAGATTCGACTTAAAGGAGGCTCGGTGGTCGAAGAGATTGGCTCTGTTGGTTGTGATGGAGCCGCTCTCGTCGACAGAACAATCAGAGCCGGATACTCCCGCCGCCTAATATAAACAACACCGCACATACAACCAACACCTCTCGTACTACAATTGTTTCGAAGGTAAACAAACAAATATATCTTGCATAGAATAGAATACAAAAAAATAAAGTAAATTAGCAATTACGAAAATTATGCCAAAATTTTTGTAATTTAAGCTGAGGTGACTTTGAGAATGATATTTTGTATTTAAAAGTAATCATAGTCATTATCAATTAATAAACTTATTTACATTACCATAGGTAAAACTGTCATCAATAATTTTATTGATAAAGATTAAAATTTTAATCTATTAAATTAATATTTATTTAATCCTAACCTAATAAAGAGTAAATCCTTTACTATTTATCTCGTATATTTGTAATTTATATACTATATATGTTGGTGTGTATGTATGTTTTTATTTATAAATCTTTAATTAGATTTTAAATAAATAATGTGTGCAATTGTATATTGTATAAAAATGTTTTGACTTTTAAAATTATTGTTTGCATGCAACTATATAAATATTTCTCCAGTCCGACCAGTCCAGTTAGACTGGTAGAGAATGCTCAATGGCATTAAGTTTACTATTGCATAAACAATAAATTCGCCATTAAATATCAAAATAAATTTATAAATTATAAGAATTAATAGATGTAATGTCGCAAAGTCACGATCAATTAGCTTAAATTTTTCTTGTTAAACTGAATAGAACAATATTGTAAATCTCTAAAAATCTTTGTCATTTATGTTTTTGAGGGGTATTGGTTGTCCAGTTCGTGGTGTGTGCCGAACACGTACAAGATGATGCCAGGGACAATTTTGATTCTTAAAAATTTAAAGCCAATTGTTTGTTAGTCATTAATGCTCCTTCATTTACACAAGTCTTGTAAATTTACAACTTCATATGAATCATAATAAACATGATGAACAAGATTTGTTGTAGGCAGACTGCCGATTGATTCCCGGTCTGCCGATCTGGGGTGGTACTGTAGTCTATACCGTTTCAGGATCTACCCCAGACTAGTTTACGAGTCGTATTCGCCGCCGACCTAGCAAAATTCCAGCAAATTTTAAGCTGAGTCCCAAAATTTAAGGTGATCGAGTCACACCACTCTTTACAAGACTATAAAGATCTTTTTCGAGGCTTATTTTCCTATGAAGTTGCAAGAAAACAAGAATAAGAAAATTTCGGTTGGTAGAGCGAGAACAATATAATTCCTATATTTTCTTCTCGCTCTACCAACTGAAGTATTCGATATACTCTTTAAGTAGAGAAATTACGGTAAGGGGTTAATTAATAGCTTGTACATACATATATAAAAGCTAGTATTGACAAAGCAACAGATATTACCATGCCATATATAATTTTACATATATTTACGTATCGTTCATTACTACAATTTGTCATCTCAAGAATAAATGATAATAATAATTTATTAAAATCACGCCTTAATTCCTCTAGGGATAGGCAGTGACAATATTAATCGCAGGCAGAGTTTAAAAAACCCTGACTCAACTTCCATCATATGTTTTTTCTGAGATTTGATCTAGGGCCATCTTAATTTTATCCTTTCACTCATATCTGGATTTATAAATCTCTTTTGCCAATCTTCATTTTTTCTTTATAATAATTCTTGTTTCATATCACATTTCAATCAATCAAATCAATCAAATTGTCACGCCTTTTTTCCACAGGAATAGGCAGAGAAAATGGAGCGCCACTTGCCACGATCTTAACAGAACTCCCCCGCTTCCTTCACATCCACAAATATCTTCATACAGGCTCTGCGGTTTCTTGAGGGTGTCTCCGATTCGGTCGGAAAACACCCTCCTGGCCCTGCCTTATTTAACGCATCTATTCACATCAGATTTGTAAATTCCTTTCGTCCATCTAATTTCACTCATCCTTTCCATGTGCCCAAACCATCGAAACATTCCTTTGTCAATCTTTGTCACTACATCTTCTTTCAAACCACATCTATCGCGCACTGTGTTATTCCTTATTCTATCCGCTATCGTCACTCCACATACACTCCTTAATGACAGCATTTCTACAGCGTTAATTCTACTCTCATGCTTCTTCTTCCATACCCAAATATCACATTTATCACGCACAATTCTATTTATCACTCTATCCGCATTTGTTACCACACATATAGTTCGCGTCACGTAAGTTGGCAAGAGTAGTCAGATGCGCAGAAGTCGTTTTTTTAGGTGTGTTTAGGAACGCGTGGGACGCGGGGCATGAGGTAACAAAGTTCCGTGCGCGCGATTGCCTGGCCAGTCGATCATCGACTCCCGTGTGGCACCCACGTTCCGTTCGCTCCCGTGTACACTTGGGTGCACTAAAATGGTGCACCACTGGTTTTTGTATCATACTAATAGTTTTTCTACATATTAGTCCCCCGCCGCGTCTGTCTGTTCACGTTAAACTCAAAAATCAATCAATTAAATTGTCCCGCCTTTCCCCACAGGGATAGGCAGAGAAAATGGGGCGCCACCTGCCACGATCCTGACACAACTCCCTCGCTTTCTTCACATTCACAATTCCCTTTATATCTCTATATTTACAAGCTCTATGGTTATGGCACTAGGCAACCTAGCTTTCTTGAGGATGTCTCCGATTTGGTCGGACCTAGGAGGGTTTCTAGGTCTGCCTCGATTAACGCATCCATGCACATCAGATTTATAATTTTTTTCGTCAATCTACTTTCCCTTAAACTACTATTATAATTTTTTATGAATATAAAGAGACCCTTTTTTATTGCACGGCCAGTGTAAATGCGCAAACGTTCCCCACTACGTTAAAATCTTGTCAACTTACGTGACGCGGACTATACCTTCCTTAATGTCTGCGTTCATGATTCTTCCACAGAAATAAGGCAACTCTAAATAAAATTCTATTAAGATAACAAATTGTATTAGTAATTGACCGATATATTGATTATTTAAACATATAATATAGATTATATTGTATATTAAAGAAAAAGAGCGGGAGTTTTTTTTATTGTAACGCGACATCTAGCCTTTGGTAATAAAGGTTATAAACAAACGTGTCGCCGACTGAAAAACTGTCTTGGTTTACGACTATATCACTTTGTCACTATGTCTTGTCAGCTATTACCCTGACATCTTTTGTTTGGCATTGTGACGGCAATTAGGGCAACTGTAAAATGAGGCGTTTTTCAGTCGTCGGCGCTCTTGGACCTTCCTCTGCTTACCATGAGGCAAGTCGAGATCAGATGCCGCGTCTCAATAATAAAAAACGAGATACACAAGCATGCAAGATATTTAATACTGGTTATTACATACATCAGATTCGAAGGAGGTCAGTTTACTAAATAGTAAATTTCTCTTCTGATTCAGCATATCCTTAAACATCTCTGTGGTGCTTTGCGCCTCGTGTGAATCAAGTTCTCGTTCTGGGTAGTTTAATATCGGAACATCTGGAAACATTTTAAATTTTAGAAGCGGCAGGCAGTGGTGCCTAGGCCGCCGAACCGAGCTAGTAACACCGCTTACAAGTGTACAGACCGTGAAGCAACTTAGTCGCGTGCCGGTTGCAACTAGACCGGCATAGCGGATGTGACTGCTACTTACAGTTATTTAACTGTAGTATTAGTAACCTTTATTCATGGTCCGCCTCTAGCTTAACATAGTAATGTAACGGGTCGTAAACCCGGGTCGATCTAGTTGAAAAGAACGCTAACCCGGGTTGCAACTCGGGTTGATCCGAGTCGAGTTGCATTAACGACGCTGTATTCAAAATAAAATAGACACAGAAAGATGTTCAATACCTAACTTTTGCTTTGCTTAAAAATACGCGTGCCCGTGCGTACTACGCTACGTGCCCTATTCTCAAACCGTGTTAGAAGCAAATAAACTCGAGTCGACGGGTTTGAGAAGTAACCCCGGTTTTAAGTAACCCGGGTTAACCGATTTATTTAACTCGTGTCGCCCATCGCTAGCCTAACAACGACATATTACCCTGATATGTCGAATCACAATAAATATCTTATCTATGTATTAATCTTAATCTATATGTCATTTCAATAGCCTACTGAGGCAACCGTGAACGCAGCCGGCTATTACCTTTGCTTAATATGAGGTAAAACTAATAATAAATAACCTGTCTGTGAGCTTTTCCTTGATGAAGGCGAGGAAGATGGCGAATCAAAGTCTTGTTTGTAATGATCAGAGAGTGCGTGTGCTGCCAAGCCGGAATGCTCAACGCTCGCCAACTCTCTGCTCCAGTAATGTGTATGAGCCATTTCGGCCAATTGGAATACAGAAGCCATCCCACCCAAACCAAAGTTAGAGTACGTGTGCTCGAGACCATGAACAACAGCTTGGAGTACTTTTAGCATGCCTTTCCATATTGGCTTGCTAACGAACTGCAAGTGAAAAAAATACAATACAATACACTAAACGACAGGCGAATACAATACACAGACCGTGAAGTGATACGGTCGCGTTTCGGGATCAGCTTGTAAGTTGCCGGTTCCAACTAGGCCAGCATAGTGGATGCTACTCACAGTTATTAAATTGTATTAGCAGTGGCATCCATTCATGGACCACACTTCAGCTTAACATCAAGCGGGGTGCTGTCATATGTCGAGTCAAAAAAAAACACTAGTAGTTTGACTGCAGACTTTTATTTGTAGCGGTGGTATAATCCCGGCAGGAAAAAGGATGCCGACTTATGAGCTGCACAGTATATGTATCGGCGGATCGGAAGAGCGCTGGACGTCTGCGATGGGAGCATATATAAAGTCGTGCACAAAATTTATAATATTATAATTAAATTTATACACATTATTTAAACTAAAAGTAGGTAACAAAACAAATTACTGCGCAGCTTGAATGCCAGAGCTCTTTTGTCTGCCGGGATCTATATCATTCCATTTGCATTCCAGACTCATATCAAGCAGTGCACGGTCTTGTCGGTAAATATTAAATGTTTTCTTTTTGGAGTTTTCTTCCTCTTTTTTCTTGGGCTTGAAGCATGAAGCAAGCTTGAAGCATTTTTTCAAAGAGTGGTAGGCAGTGGTACCCAGTCTGCCGATCCGGGGTAGTACCACCACTTACAAGTATACAGACCGTGATTTGGTCACGTTTCGGGATCAGCTTGTAAGTTGCCGGTTCCATCTAGGCCGGCATAGTGGATGTGATTGCTACTCACAGTTATTGGATTGTAGTAGCAGTGACATTCATTCATGGACCACACTTTGGCTTAACATCAAGCGGGGTGCTGTCATATGTCGAGTCACAATAAAAAAATAAATAAAAAAAAACTGCTTATGTCAGCCCCTTGCGAATTTTATTTTATTTTTAAGATTTTAAGAAAGGGTTGGTTAAAAATTAAATCAGTCAACATTTCTTTAACATTTGTTCAAATGGGCGTTTAAAAAAAATTGGTTAAGCTTTTGATTGTGTCTAAATCTAATCTGTTCTGCCTGATGATAAGCAAGAGAAGGTCAAAGAGTGCCGACAACTGAAAAACTGATTCAAAGTTGCCTCAGTCGCCGTCACTATGCCGGCCACTATATGCTTTTTTACGCATTGCTTGAAGGATCCAAGGTATCAAGATGGGGAGAACACATAGGCTGGTAGAGCATTCCGCTTGTCGTATGTTCTACAAAGAAAGCATTTAATAGCATTAAATATAATACTTACCACATCATCTAATTTATCGTTAGGTGTTGTTTTCCTATTATAATTCCTGTTAAGTTTACTAAGCACCATGTTCCTATATGATTCGTCCTCCATTAATTTCTTTAATCGATTCAATTTCAACCAACCAACACCTTCGCCATCTAATACGTGTTGCACCAACTAGAAAACAAATTAAAGGACATAATTCATTTTGTATGAGGACTTGGGCTTAATTGTATTAACAGTTGCATATACATTTTATAATAGTTTAATGTACGAAGATTACAATGTAATTGGAATACATCCTTTATTTTGCATAGTTTAGGTGTGCAAATTGATCAAACTATAATTATGACAGTTCAAAGCAGAACTGTTAATATGGCGTGTCTTTGTGATTGTCAGACGAGACAAAAACCATATTTTATTTTCCAAATAACTCAATCGCACAGCAATTAAAAGCAAAATTTTTATTAGTTTTATCACAAGTATCGAGACTACCATTTATATATTTTTTTATCATTGGACATTACAAAAGTAGTACATAAAAGCCCAAAATTAATGATATCCTTTGGCTAGCATAGTACATACAAACATGGTAGGCAGTGGTGCCCAGTCTGCCGATCCGGGAAAGTCCCACTTACACTTGTATACATGCAAAGACCATAAAGTAACTTAATCGTGTTTCGAAATAGCTTGTAACTACGCCAGCATAGTAGTGTGACTGACATACGGTAGACTGGTCCCTGCCCACTACTCTTCGATAACTAGACCCGGAGCAAATAGACCCTCTTTTTCTAACGTACAAATATTTGCATTTTTTTTATTGTGACGACATATGAACCGGCAACTTACAAGCTGATCCCGAAATGCGACCAAATCACTTCACGGTCTGTATACTTGTAAGGGGTGTAAGCTGCTTACCATTCTTTGATAACCAGACCCGAAGCACATATCCAACTCTTTTTTTATTAACAAACATTTGCAATATTTAATATAATCATTAAATATTACAAATAAAAGCTATGAAATAATTATCTGCTCCGACCGGGAATTAAACCCGGTACTTTACGCGTAACAAACTGGTGTGCTAAACAATGCGCTACGCCTGTCGTCAACATAATACAATATAATATCATTAGTTACTCACATCATTAAGAAAAGCTTGATTTTCAGTATTAGCGTTAGTACGGTCCATTAATTCTGCTCTCGGCTGCGCAGGCGTAGAGTGACGGATGAGCGGTGTGCGTTGGACCAATCCACGAGCTCCTTGGGAGAATGGACCGAATGTTGCCGACAGAGGGGCTGATTTCGCTTGTTGACCAGGAGCCGATGGACCACGATTCGTTTCTGCTGGTTTTGATTGTTTACCTAAATTAATTTATGTGATAAAAGGTTTTGATGAATCTCGTAAGGTTTTTTTTTATATTGTGACTCAATATATGACAATACCCTGCATGATGTTAAGCTGGAGTTTTTTTTTCATCAAACCCATACGTGTGTGGTATCTTCAAAAATGATATGAAGTTTTTAAATATGTTTTTTTTCTAAACTAAATAGTTTACGCGAGAGACACTTCCAAAGTGGTAAATACATACATTTTTAAAAGCTTAACTTTAACCCCCCTGTAACTTCTAAAATAAGAGAATGACAAAACTAAAAAATATATATGATGTACATTACCATGCAAACTTCCACCGAAAATTGGTTTGAACGAGATCTAATAAGTAGTTTTTTTTTAATACGTCTTAATCGAAAATCGCAATTTACCTTTCATTCAATCAACTCAAATATAAAAATCGATCAACATACTACAAGAACTTTTATATTATGTTACTTGCTGCTACGGAACCCTTCATGGGCGAGTCCGACTCGCACTTGGCCGCTGTAGTAGCAAATAGCAATCGCATATATTCATGGATTGCACACAGCAATCGCTTAGCATCAGAACGGGTGCGGTCATTTGGGGAACCCTGATAATGTATTTTAATAGATAATGGAAATGTTTGACTAATAGAGAATGTCGTTTGTATTAGGTATGTCTGATTTTGTACAATTAAGTTTTTTTTTAAATGTCTATACTAATCTACTAAACGTTAGACGTTATACGCAACAACAAAACGTAAAACGTCAATGAAAAATTGTATCATAGAACCTGGACGACCCAAAGCATATCTAAGATACATTGGTACTGGCAAGTGGTTTAGAACCGTGGTCTCTAGGTTTGTAGGACCACTTTATAACCAATAGACGACATTGTGCATTAACGCCCTGTTTCTATATCTGTCAAATGGATTGTTTACGAACGATACGAACGAATAGTTAAATCATCTACCAGCTGTAAGTCAACATCGTTCTTATAAAATACCCCTCGTAATTTATAACTACCGATAACTACTAGCATAAAGTATGAAAAAGAGTAACTCTTTGTTTTATAATTTATTTTTTTAACGTCAGTGAATTGTGACGTGAACAACGAATGGTTATTGTTACCGATGACGGATAGTTTATTATAGGAACCTGGCATTAGTTAATAAATAAATGTTTAATATTAAAAAAAACTTTTACCTTTAGAACCGAAGAGATCACTGAACATGCTAGAGGTGGAAGCAGCTAGGCCATTGAGATCTGAACTAATGTTTGAGAAGAATGTCAATGATGCATTTGTCGTTTGCAATGCTGTAGAGTCACGGCGTGCTGTTGTGCCTGGTGGAGATTCTAAGCTTTCACCCTGCAATAATGAGAGAAAATACGGTAAAACGACTTCCGCTGTGCTGCCTTGCAGACATATGAAAGTTTTATAGATACTTTAACAGTTTTCTAATAAGTTAAAGAAGATAAACAACACCTTAGCTCCTCAAATTGCAAAGTAAAAAGTTTGATAAATATTCAACATATATGATAATTTATTTCTAACATTACAAAATATAATAACAAACATTAGAAAACATAATAAAGAGAACTAAACAGAAATGATGTATAGACACCGGCACTGTTTTTTGATTTGTGCAGTATAAGGATAGCCAGATCCGCCTATCTATACAGTCGTGCACAACTTTAATATTATAAATCAAATATACATTTGTAATACGAAAAGTAATCAATCAATCAAATTGTCACGCCCTTTCCTATGGGGATAGGCAGAGACAATGGAGCGCCACTTGCCACGATCCTGACACAACTCTCTCGCTTCCTTCACATTTAAAAATCTCCTTATACAAGTTAAAACGAAAGTATGTAACAAAACAAATTAGTTCACAGCTTTCATACCAGCGTTTTTTTATCTGTCGCAACCCATACTATGTAAAATACGACCGGGAATTATGCAAGACTAGCATTAAAAAATGCAAAATTTTAAAGAGACAAAAGTAATTTGATAAAATAACGTATTACCTTTATCAATAATCCCTTCTTAGCAGCAGCTTCCTTAGCACTCTTAGTTAGATCACCAATAGTTGATTTGCCAACATAAGTAAGATCTTCGAAAGTGTTCTTACTAACAGCTGTAGCAGTTTTGCTTGCTTCAAGTGCAGATTTCGATGCTTCCTGCATACTCTTCGAGGCCTCTTCTGCCGCTTTCTTGGCATGTAATGTAAGCTATAAAAAGCATATATAGGGTATAAAAAAAAAGTTTTTTGATTTATTGTGACTCAAACTCTGACCTCGACTTGCCTGATGGTTGGCAAGGGGAGGTCAAGGAGGCTCAAGGAGAAAAACCAGAGTCAGTTCATGTGCTTCTTCAAGCATCGCTTAAAGGATGGGAAGAATACGTAGGCTGGCAACCCATTCCATTGTCGATTGTTTTATAAAGAAATGACGCATCAAACCTTTTGGTTCGACTGCCGATCCGTTTGACAGAATGCGGATGCTTTCCCCGACATGTGCGCGTATAGAACCCACTGGATTTTTGTCAGATCTAGTAATATTTTTTTTACAATTTGTTCCTGTATTATGGTATTAAAAATGTACAAAAGGCGGCTTTAAGTGGAGCATTCTCTGCCAGCCAACCTATGGGTTGTGCAAAGAGCAAAAGTTGGTAGAAGGATAAATACGCATAGTTATAATAAATAAATAAAGATGATGAGGAGATATACGGAAATTTTTTTTTGGATACTTCAAATAAATATTAATGCTTTTAATACAAACAAACATAATTACTTTTATAAAGGAATATAAAATAGAAAACTACAAACATCAGAAAAAAATGCTGATGACCTATAGCTCGTCAGCTAGTACAAAACTTTATGGCGTGTCCGAAATAAGCTGCGAGCACGATCCCACCTAGCTACAGTCATAAGCTCTCAATTCAAGCCGCTCTATATCGTAATTTATGTATTACGCTCGATTTCGAAGATGTCATTAATATTAATTAAATTATAACTATGACTAGGAGCCATTAGTTTATTAATTTATCTATATTATACATGTATAATTGAGGTCTCTAGATTGACTGTTCTTTGTTGTAGTTAGTAAATGGATAATGCAAGTATGGAACAGCTATTATCAAATGAAATAATATTTAATTTTGTATAATTGTTTAAATTGACAAGGCTATTGTTCGGCTGCAATAGACATAAAGTTTTAATTATTAAAGTATACGACGTGTAAAAGTGCAGTGAGTCTGCCTACTTAGTGAATATAAAAATTATAATATAACATATTATGTTACCAAATTGTCCACGTTAACAATGCGCTTAGTGCACATACTCAGAGCCATGGGAAGAGCTATGCTCGGGAATTGGAGTGAGATCCAAACCGAATGGTTCGCCAGGAAACAAAGGTAACCGACAAAGCAAATAAGATTACTACACTGAAATAGCGGCGAGCAGGACACCTCTGTCAAAGAACTGAGAATTTGTCGCAGTAGAGTTTTCGAGTGGAGAACATAATATAGAACACATACTAGGCACCCTCCGGCAAGTAGGAGGCTGTCAATGGCTGACAACCATATGGATAAGTAAGGCAGAAGGTTAAGCGCAATAGCGAGATCTAGGTCTAGCAGTGGGTAACTAAGGACTGATTATTTTAGACTAAAATAAAGATATTATTTAGAACTAATTCTATTCTATTATGCTATAGAAAAATATGATTACAAGATGTACTTACAAATACATGTCAATACATTAATGAATATTTAGTTATAAAAATAATCCTAAAGCGTGTGATATGACAAAATTATATTATTTACTGTTTTCTTGCGATCAAAACTTAGTTAATTCCAAAAATAAGTTTTGTGAGTTTACGTAAACTTACTTGGCAGAAATACTATTTATTTATATATTCTACTAGTTGGGTAGCGTGCGTTAGGCTATGTGTGCCCTACGATTATTACTGATATATTATTTTGCTGCAGAAATGCAATGTACGGGTTTATGTGGCGAATTACCATAATGTGTCTAAGCTAGTGTACACTAAGTTCTAATACCTGACCAAAGGGAGCAAATATTTTTCGCTCCTCTCCCTCTGAGATTTTTCCCTGTAATACGAGTACCATTAGGTAATGGAAAATAGATATGGTTCAGAGTTATGTTTTGCCAATAAAATAATTGCCAATAAATGCTGTACGTTTCAAAAAGTTTTTTTTAATTAACAAATATATATTTTTCGTGGTTCTTTAATGGATTTACATTTTATTAATTTAATTAAATAATTAAAAATAAATGCTAATGTAAACCATTTATAATAATTTAGAATTAAATTAAAAAATCAAATCAAATCCCGTCTTTTTCCCACAGGGATAGGCGGAGACAGCGGAGCGCCACTTTTTTTTTATTTTTTTTATTGTGACTCGACATGATCACTTGCCATGATCCTGACACAACTGCCTCGCCCCCCTCACATTCACAATTCTCTTCATATATTTTCTTTTAAATAAAATAAATACTAAAGAACAATATATGTATTTTAATTATTATGTTTACCTTATCCACGTGGGCTAATAAACCTTCTTGACTACTCTGCCTCGTTGTTTCACGGACTAATTCTTTGGCTTGGGCAGCAAATTGTTCCAATAAAGAAGTTTGAGAACTCTGTCGTGATACACCACTACTTGTACTCTGTAATTATATTTTAATAAAAAAATATATTACTTGAGGTTTGCTGACGGAATATTTATGTTATTAAATAGACTAGAAACTTTCGATGATGCGTCTATTGGACTTGTGGTTTACTTGAAAGTCTATTTTTAAATTGGTTAATTGTCTCCGCTCCAAAGACACCAGCTGGCAAGTTGTTCCATGAATCCACAACAAGCCTGGAGGTTAAATGATAAAAGTCAGTTTTCGATTTAAATGATAAAGATTTCAAACATCATGCCCTAGATGTATGGTGTTGATGTTTGTTTTGAATGAACCCCCAAATGGAGGTGAATTATTGTGTCCAATATTAGATTGTAGGTCTCAATCCCCACGTTTTCTTCTCTCTTGTACAAGTGCTGACATAATTATAGTACAATACACAATTGTATACAACATGCTGATTACTTATATAATATAAAATCACATTTATGTAGCTTGCGGTACAATAACAAGAAGCAGTATCTCTGGAAGAGAAGGGCCAAGAAGATATCCATATATATAAACTCAGAGAAGTTTAGGAGATATTTAAATGAAAAGAAGATAGTAAATATATACAGATAAACTTTACAGGCTTCATTTACTCTACTCCTGTTACCGGGACAAGAAGACAAGGATTAGGTAGAGTAAGTCCATACTTAAAAGATGAATTTAAAAAACGATAAAATTTAATTTTAAGGTCTTATAATAAAAAGTTTTATTAGTTACACGTATCTTCTACTACGATACTGTCTGGAAAACCATGAGACTAGTGAAGGCTAAATAATAATAAAACATGCAACAAAGACAACATCCATAGATTGCGGTCAAAATAAGTATAGGATAATCTGCAGAACTGTGGCTAACTTCACCCGATGTAAGTATACAATGAAGTTATTATGGCAAATTAAATACAGAGCTCATCTGCATTACTATGCGGCATCTGATCTCGATTTGCCTGGTGGTTAGCAAGGTAAAGTCACCTTTGCTGTCGCTATGCCGGCCATTTGAACTTGATATCATTCTCATATCAACCAACAGTCGTATAATGGTGGACATGGGCCTCAAACAGCAATCTCCAGACCTGCTGGAAGCGACCTGCGTTCTACGGTTTTATGCCAACTAAAGCAGGTCGTCAGTCAGTACATCTTGTGGGTGGACGTCCTACGCTGTGTTTTATACTATACTAGCATTTATACTAGCAAGACACAGAGCTTACAGACAAGATGGCGTAAGTTCAATCCTATATTTATTTGAACCGCGTTTCATGCATCACAACACCGAATCACCTTGACATGTGACAACGGCACACGTGCAGGATGTGTTGGTGTACGCTCTGATTCGCTAGTGCTGCTATCTGCTGCACGTTGGCGAGATATCACAGTTTTATGTGTCGTTGTCGAGTTGGAGTCCGATTCCCGACCGTAACTACCGCTGTCCGTGTCCTATCGTGCAATTACATCGTGAGGTACATCACTAGTGTTTTTTTATTTATTTCTATTTTGGAAATATATTAAATTATTCATTGTTTAGGTTAAAGAAATATACAGGAATCAAAAAGATGAATTATTCATCTGAAACTGTTGAAAATAAGTTTCAGATGTATGATCGTACACAATCATTTTTTAAATCTTATTGTGTCTCGACATATAACAGTACCCTGTTTAAAGTTAAGCTAAAGTGCGGTTTATGAATGGAAAAGATTGCTACTACAGTAAAATAACTGCAAGTAGCAGTCGCATCCACCACACCGGCAACTGAATTGAAAACATCCATTGAAAGTGGTTTGAGAACACGCCCAACTTGAGTTTCAATAACATCACTGCAGTCCTATACAAACAAAGTAAAGCTAGAGTGCGGTCCAGGAGCTGAGTAGACTGCTCCTACGGATAGTATAGTGAACAGTAAATTATACTTACACTCTTTTTAACTGGAGTATCATCTGATGGTTTTGCTGCTGGTTCTCTAGGTGCTTCATCGTCAGAAAGATCGCTATGGTCGGATGATGATACAGAACGCGAAGGTGATGTGGAAGCCCTACCCTCACCTTCAACTTTGATTACATCACCTTCGTCGCCAAATCGAAGTGATGATGGTGGACTGTATACCTATTGAAAATAAAAATGCGGTTTTCATTTATGATAAATGACAGCACTCCGCCTGATAAAGTCTATCTACAGTCGTCCCTTACTGATACAGATGTAAGCAAGTAGTAGAGTCAGCCTAGGTGATTTCCGGGAGTTTTAGGTCTGATCCTGAAACTCGATTGAGTCACTTCAGTTTTTGCACCTAAAGGTTTAGTCATTCTACCCGGGATGGGGTAGAAATGAACACCAACTGTCTGCTTATAATAAAATAAATTCCATTTCATCAAGTAAATAATTGTACTTTAAAAGAATTACTGCAAATTTAAAATTAAATAAAATAAACAATAGAATTTTCCTAGATTTTGCGCAAACATTGATTAACAAATTAAACAAATTATATGCGGCTCACTTTCGCGTTTATTTTAATTTTTTATTATTCCGACGTTTCGAACTTAGCAGCTAAACTTTACAAAAGAGACTGATTATTTTCGATAAAATCATTAACCAAAATTAAACGAGATAAAATATAAAGCAAGTAGGTATAATTTTAATTTAATGCAATGGAAAGACGACTATGTTGAAATTATGTCACATTTTTCTGAGATGCGGCGTAAAGGATTGTTTCTCGACACAAGAACTAAAGGGAATATAAATGACATCCTCAAGCCACTTGTATCCAAATAATGCCTACCCCTTACATAGTAATATCGTTTTGTAGTAAATCTTTCTTTACTTACTGTTTTGGGATCCAGCGACGAAGACAATGTCATTGGAACTTGAACCACTGCACTGTACGTTTCACCTAACACGTGCTGATTGCCACCTAAAATTGACATAATTTTTAGGATCCAATGGATTTTTCGTGCTAGTGCAGATTTCTTGTGTGGCAGGCAGGAAAGTCAAGGGAGTATTGCGGACTGGTGACCCCCATACTTCACTCTACCTAACCAAGTATTGTAAAACTCAACTAATGCCGCCTTGGAGGCTAAAATTATATTTCAGTTCTAGTATAATTAAATTAGTGTTAGCGTGTGAAAAACAGAACAACAATTCTCTATACTATCATCCTAGACCTTTAAGCGCAGTGTGAAGAGGCACCAGGCCGCCAGTTCAGGTGGCTGGTCAATTCAGACCAGCCACGGACAATCCGTGGCAGAAGTTGTCTTCACTTAACAATAGGCTAGGTCCGATCATTTGGATATGAATCATAAAAAAGGCTGGAGTGCCTAGTGCCCATAACCGTAGAGCTTGTATGAAGAGAATTGTGGATGTGAGGAAAGCGAGGGAGTTGTGTCAGGATCGTGGCAAATGGCGGTCCACTATCTCTGACTATTACCGCTATACCGACTATTATATAAATTACTAAAATATACCTGGCGAAAGATCAGATGAAACCATCTCTGAGACAAAATCACTTAGTGATGAATAGGAAGAACTGGTACTCTCGGCTGCTTCTGAATCTGAACCACTTTCATCTGCGAAGAAAATAAAATTCTTAACCATATTTGTACTGAGTTAAACACAATTAATACAGAAGTGTTATTGGAAGGTATGACAATTTATGTATTAAATAATTCTTATGCGGCTTACTATCACGTTTATTTTTGGTTATTGATTTTTCAATATTTAATTATTCCGACGTTTCTAGAGCTTTGAAGCCATCGTGGTCACGAAGAGAATTTGTTTAATTCATTATTCAATGGTCGCGCAAATCTAACAAAATTTTATGTAATTTCAGGTATGCATGAGTTCAATGACTATGTGAGTTCTATGTGAGCGCTATGTGAGCTCGTAGCGTGCCTAAGGTTAAACAGTGTATTTGCATGCCGCACCCCACCTCATGTTAAGCCGGAGTGCGGTCCATGAACGGACGCGACAGCTAGTACAGTAATCAACTGCACCAACAGTCGCATCCACTATGCCGGCTTAGTGCCCATAATTGTAGAGCTTGTATGAAAAGTATTGTGGGTGCGAGGGAGTGGATCGTGGCAAGTGGCGCTTTTTTGATTCACAATTACATAAAAACTAAATCAACATACCTGTGGGTAAATTCTCTTGTCTTTGCAGCGATCTTAATGCACCATTGAGTGAGCTACCATCATCCCATACAGCGAATCTTATTGGTTGTAACTTATCTGCGAACCACTTTGGTTTATCACCCACTTGTTGTGGATCAAATAAACCCGTTTGCACACGTTGGAAGGCCACGTTGCATGGAGTTAGTGACCATTCAGCTAAGAATTCCACTGCCTACAAAATATATTTTTTAGAGTGAAAGTGTCGATCCTGGGTAGTAACATTCAAATGTAAGGAGCGTGAATTTTTTTTTATTGTCACTCTACACAAGGCCGTTTCAACCCGTTGAACCCGGGGGTTCAAGGGGTGCGGTGCACCCGGGCGCATGCCGACCGCCATAAATTTCGATAGGTTGCTTCTCCCTAGGATGAGAAGAACACTTGAGCTAGGATGCTTTACATCTGGATGGCCCTGGAGCCCTACTGTGGATGCTTTACATAGCAGGGACTCGATTATCTTAATACATTATGGCGTCAAAAAAGCAGTGAAATTGAGACGAAATCGCAAGTGACCAATCTACGTAGTTTACCTATTGATTTGTTAATCGCTGATTGGTTACGAAGATGTCAAAATATCAGTGCGAGTATGTATTAGGAGAATCGATGCCCTGGTCGATTGTTTTACTGAGAAACGACGATGAATGAATATAAATTTGATACAAATAGATTTTTAAACATGGTATTAAAGTAAAATAAAAAATACCTGTGTTCTTGCAAATTTGTTCAAAAATGACGTTGTTCTTGGCCGTGATCTTAGAAAACTATTAATTTGAAATGCAACCACAGGCCTCGGGTATAATCTTAATGTTCTCGTATGTTCCATAAAATTAGCTAAAGTATTTTGAGAATTAAAGAAACGGACCTAAAACAGGAAAAATTAAACACATTAAATTACACCAAATACTCACTACTCAGTGTCTCCCAGGCTTAACTTCTGACCGGAGCATAAATTGGTTTCATATTCATAGCATTGATTTGTAATAAATACAATGTCAAACATTTGATCCGGCTCAATGTCCTCTTCATCTTAACCTCTTGCGAACCAGAAAGGGGACAGCTATCTCAATAATTAAGTAAGTATTTCTTTGCCCGGCATAGTGACGGCGACTGAGGTAGCCGTGAACTTACTCGTTTTTTCAGTCGTTGTCACTCTTGGACCTCCTCTTGCTTATCACCAGGCGGGTCGAGGACAGATGTGTCTCAATAATAATAAAAAATCTTACCATAGCAACTCTAGTAGCGACATCCACTGAATCGATATCGTTGCCATAAATCAATGGATTAAATGGCTGTTGTTGACTTCCAACGGATTGTCTTTGTGGCGTATGACCGACACTTGCAGCACCCGTACTAGCGACGGAAACCCGACGACTTTCGGGAGTACTATGAGGTGTTGATTGTACTCCAAGATTATCACCTGTCGATTTGTATTGTGCTTGGTGCACTCTGAAATAATTAGTGTTATATTATTTCAGATATAAATAATTAGTCAGAAAAAGCCCACCAAAGACATTTCTTTGGCTAAAACAACCGTTACAAAATGACTAAATAATTTAGGTTTATTTATTAAATATTTTTTATAAATGTTTTGGATTTGTAGTTCATGTAAATGTAAATGAGGAACCAATAGTGTCCCTACCACTCCCTTTAACAAAATAAGGTTAAGACACTACAGACCCCTTCAATACGGCAATCCAAGAAGTAAGACCGAGACCTGCAAGAACGTGTATCATAGTTTATTTTGCCATCTTGATGCGCGTTGTCCTGGTAAGTTATTTAAAATTATTTATAATGA
Source organism: Tinea trinotella (assembly GCA_905220615.1). Taxonomy (NCBI): domain Eukaryota; kingdom Metazoa; phylum Arthropoda; class Insecta; order Lepidoptera; family Tineidae; genus Tinea; species Tinea trinotella. Next base: position 8,474,566 of record HG992310.1, read on the forward strand.
TATTTCTTGCAGTTGCTTCTTGGATTATCGTGCTAGATGGGCTGAACCGGTAAGTTATACATATAATAAGAAGCACCTTTGGCCGGCATAGTGACGGCGACTGAGGCAGCCGTGAACAAGCTCGGTTTCTCAGTCGTCGTCACTCTTGGACCTCCTCTTGCTTATCATCAGGCGGGACGAGGTCAGATGTCGTGTGACAATTAAAAATAATAAAAAGATATCATATTTACTTAAGTGTAGCTCCTCCAACGCTGTCTCTTTTCGACGGCAACAAACTCGCTGCAGCTTGCTCGGCAGTTGTGCTTGTCAGACTACTTAAAGCCTGGAAAATGTGTATATAACAAATATATTAATATAGCTTGATAATAATATTAAATTTGCATTTATATACAATAGCATTTTTATTGTAGCTCAAGTTAATAAAAACAATTGTCAAAACCATGCTTTTTATTTTTTAAATCTAATTTGTGTTTCAAGCCATTATGAAGCTTAATCTTTATAATATTAAGAATTATTATACTAATATAATACTTGGTCTACAATAATACATTTTGTAATAATGGCAGTATCTTGAACCTCTTATTTACCATGAGGTAAGTCGAGGTCAGATGTCGCGTTACAATATAATAAAATCACAAACTCACAGTACAAGCTAAATTAACAACCCCAAACATAACAGCGAGATTAGGTTGGGCAAATTAAAACGATTATCGTCTCTCGTCGATGATTGGCAAAATAATAAAAGCTAGGTTATACGAGTATCCACCAAAATGAGACTTGATAATGATCAAACGTGTCGTCGCACAGACGATAATCGTCACAACCATTAATAGTCTCGTTTTATTGGATTTAGCCTAGCTTTTATTATTTTGACAATCGCCGACGAGAGACGATAATCGTTTTAACTTACCAACCTAACCCCGCAGGATATATCTATACGAATATATTCATTATTTTAATAATCATTTTATACAAGGAGACCGTGGGATAGTGGCAGTGAAATGGTCACGCAAACTAAAAACTTCCGGTTCAAAACTACTGGCCGATACCAATGTATATTTAAGATATTGAAATTTGGTCGGTTTCTAGGAAACAAGCACGTTTAATAGCTTTGTATAAAAACATAAAAATATAGATAATTAACTATTGCTTAATACTTTTATTGTGTAATATTGTTAATACCTTATTGTAAATCTTATTCTTATCTGCCATTACAAATAAAAATTTCAATACGAAATTAATAATGCGACCACCTTTCGTTATTTTCATTTGTATGAGGGCCTCAACAGCAAAATAATATAAAATATATATTTTAGGTCATAATATTAGGTAGCTAAAGAAACTTAATTGTATGACCTTAAATCAACCGAATAGGTTGATCTACTTTATAATAACCTAAATAGTAAAAGTTAAATAGTATAGTTAGATAGCGTAATTAAAATTAGCATTAAATTCACAAAGACCACAGCGTCAATCATTCAATTCATGCTTTAACAAACTTGTACTAAAATTGACCAATTTAAAGTATAAGAAACAAAATTCTTCTAACAAGATTAGAATTCAATAGTTTTCAATGGGTAATTAAGAATTAAGATATTTGATCAATTTTAGTAAAATTAATTTCTTTTAGATGTTCTTTAGGGCTAATTAAGGCTGACATTCAGAGGCAATTAATTTAAAATTAAATAACTTTTAAAAGAACTTTTGCAATAAAATAATCGTATGAACTTTAAAGGGGCGTAAGGCGGTTTTTGTATTCACGTGTATATACCCGGCAGATAAAAAGAGCGCTGGAATCCAAGCTGTAACTTGTTTTGTTACTTTCCGTTTTACGAATGTGTATAAATTTTAAAATGTTATCAATCATGTGCACGACTGTATATATACGCTGACTAGCTCCAACCGCAGCTCAAAATCAGCGCTACTTTTCCTGCCTGGGCCTATACGCGCGTATACGCTTTTACAATCGCATGTAAAAGCGAGCTCACACGCGACTAAATAAAGTAACAAAGCTTGTAAAGTAACAACAGATGACGTATTTTAATAAAAAAAATTGTAGGCATAGAACATCTAAAAGAAATGTTAAAACGATTACTCGAAATGCAAATTATGTTTATGACTGAGTATAAATTGAGTTTCAAATTTATACTCAAAGATTTATGACTTAAAGTAATAAATGATATTGGGGAATGTATGAATTGATTTATGTCATGAAATACATATTGTGTAGTTATAAAGTATGAATACTTAGTTATGAAGACTGTATAGTTATGAATAGGCCATAATGTCATTTACATAACTTTATTGTTTCTCTACATATGACAGCACCCGCCTTGATTAAGCTGGAGTGTGATCCATTAATGGATGCAAGTGTATGCAAGTATAACTTTCGTATGCCGCTTTTTTATTTTCACCTATTAACAAAATATGTCTGTACATCAAAATATTAATTTTTTAACGTATATATGTATATTTTTACACATATTTTTTTAATGTATATCTGTATTTATTTATTTAAGAGTTTCGAGTAATCGTTTGACCTACAAAAGAGTGTAAAAAAAGTATATTTAAGTGTGCATGTATATAGTGTAGAAAGAGTGAAAGAATATTTACACCGGTTCCCGCACCGCCCATGAGTTGCATGGCCTAGCAATGAGAAGAAACAGGTATAGTGAGAGGGTGTAAGTATGTTGAAGATTGTTCGTCTCAAAACTCACTCGTTCACCAACTGTTAGATGTGGGTAATTGCTGGGTGATTTTTGTTCCAGTCTAATCTAAGTTAGAATTTAATAATAGCCATCAAACACCCAAATCTATGGTTGGTGCACGAATATTTATAGTATACGAACGGAGTAAATGTAGTAAAATGTAACATGGACTTTAAGTTGTTTAGTTTTTTGCTATATTATAAGATAGAACACAATGGATCTTATCATAAATGTTTTATAAAAAATAAAGAAATTAAGTCCTTGCCACGAGAAGATAGAAATTAAGTTCTCCTGATTTATAACTTTTATGTTACGAGTTAATAAAACCCAATCAATCCAAATAACATTAAATCAATTAACAAAAAATAAACGCGATATCGTAAACCGCATAAATTTGTTTAATTCATTAAACATATATTAATATAAGGGTAATACGAATTATATTTTAGCAATATAAAGCATGTAGTCAACTATTTCGTGGACTTCTCAAATGTAAATTTAAGTCAAATGTAGACGCGTTTATTTAAATTTAGAATGCGCCTGAGGTTGCTTGTTATGTTTCTTTTTATCTAAAGGTTGCAAATCCCTATATATTTGTTTACACAATTTCCAACTTCTCGTGGAGGTTATTTTAGATTATCTGAATAAAAATGAACGAAATATGAGATTTTCTTGAGCTAAGTGACTGTTAACACTGAATTTACTACAAATATTGGCGTATTGTAAACATTTTAAATAAAGATCCATAGGCCTATATGTATTATTAGTCAAAAGAATAGTCACAACACTGAAAGTTAAAAGTAAAATAGTTTTACAATAATAGTATTATTGTAATTAATTCGTTTATGCGACACATTTTTAAAAATAAATTTTAAACCACTTATATCTAAAAAATGTGGTAAACTTAATTAGAAACAAGAAAACAAACAGGTTTTTATTTCACTTTATATAGACGAAAGTAAAGCACCAATGAGATCTAAGTTTCAGTGTTACCCATACCCATACACAAAAAATGTTTAATAATGCAGTCGTATATGTTTGTGGAATAATATAAAAAATTATACCACTAACAATATTTATATATTACAATAAAGAATAATGAATTGTTTCATTGTCATTATATATTTATTATATTTGGTAAAATTATCATCATCATCAGCCAGAACAAGTCCACTGCTAAACATAGACCTTAGAACGCCATTTCGAACGACAAGATGCCAGTTGCATCCACCGTTTATTCATGGCCTACCTATGCTGCTTCTGCCGGTTCGTGGTCTTCACTCTAGAACCTTTCTTTCCCATCGGTTGTCGGTTCTTCGAGCGATGTGATGTAAAATTATAGGTATACTTCATAGATTTGTGATTAGTCTCGCTGACGCTTCGACTAGATGGAGCATTCACCCGTGTCAAACACGCATCGAAAACTACGCTGAATCAGCGTAGTTTGATCAAATATGGCTCAGTGTTTTCTATGATACAAACCAATTAATTAGCTGTTTGGAATTTAAAAAATAACTTTTCCCTATTCTATAGGTTAACAGTTTATGTTAGCAACATTATTTCGTTCACGCACACAGGCATCGGCCACGTGGATACACGATTACGACGCACACATCAGAGTAAACTGGGAGCGTTTATATCGAGACAGTTTGTATGAAAGGCTCTATCTAGTCGTAGCGCGACCAATCATTAATCTATAGGTATACTTATTTTTAAATTATGTTATTGATTACGAAATGTATCTCGAGTAGTGGGTGACTATAGAGTGTTGATGTCTTGAATAAGAAACTATTATTAATTAATAATTACTATTCTTTTTATATTTAATGTGTCGCATAAACAAATAAAAAAGAAAAGAAAATTAAAACGCATTCATTTCACATGTAGCCATCGCCAACGCGCTCACACACTTTGCAATTGCAACATGGAGATTTTAATAGAAAAAAATTACAATGATCTTCTACAATATAGGTATCACGTACAAAGGACATAAATAAAGAAAATCTGTATCTATATTATTCCGAAGTATATTTTCGTATTGTATAAAGTGGTAACGAAAATTGCTTAGAAAAAATCACAAGTCAACGGTCAGCTAAGTCCGGCGTGTATCGCCTAACAGCTCTGCCCCCCTTGCAAGGCAATCCAAGAAGCAAGATAAAGACTTGCAAGGGATATCATTTCAAGTCATTTTACTAAAACAGTGTATCAAAAACGATATTTAAATGTTCTGAAAAACTTTACACAAAATAACGTTGAATACTTTAATAGATATTCTTTTAACATTTTGATGTACTACGTTATTTAAAATGAGTTAATATAATATTACGTGCTTCTTAGATTGCCGTGCTAGGGGGGCTGACCAAGTCAATTGGGTTCGCTAGCTGGTCGCATCTGAATAAAGAGGACGCATGAACATTTTCTATCCAATTTCCTTTACTAATTTATACAGTAAAAGTACTAACATCGAAATATGCCAAAAATAACATTAAAGAACAGTTTTGCAAGTCATAGTTGTATCTATAGTGTAGGAGATCATTGTAAAAAGATATATTCGTTATAATTATTTTACTTACCTGTTTGAGGTGATTTTTTAATACTGAACCTTCTGGTTCTGGTAGCGGTGGTAAATCTTGATCGGTGCCCGTTGGACATATTAGCTTAGTAGAGTCTAAATCTACGAGCCATATATCATCTGGTAATCTATTAAAATACGATGATGTTTAGGTAAACTTATTTTTGGGTAGTGAGACATTGATTGATTCTACGAAAAATAATGTGTAATGGTTTATTACTAGTACCTAATTAACATTGATTAAATTGCATTATCATCAAGTAATTAAATATATTTAAGGCGATCGTGGTGTAGTGGCAGTGTAATAATTACGCAAGCCAAGAGCACGGGTTCGAAACCACTCACCGATACCAATATATCTTTGATATATGTCATTTGGTTGTCCTGTTTCTATGATACTATCAAGTTTAGTAGCTTCTACCAAAGCTGTATAATGTAAAAAGAGAACTCACCTAAAATTCTTCTTATAGGTAAGGAAAGTAGCTGGTATTCCTATTAAAAATGGCGTCGGTGCTAGGAGCAACTGCTCAGCACAACTCATACAACTAGGCAGGAGTGGTATGGCGGGAAACATATATTGCAACGGATACAACATTCCCACTAAAGCCATAACTGACATGGACAGAGCATTATTATCACGTGATTGCACTAAGACTTTATTCTCAAGCAATATTAGTGTAAGAACCTTTAAGCACGTGTCCACACCTGAAAAATAACAATAAATTTAAATTTAAGGTAACCGTGACTTGGTTTTTTCAGTCGTCGGTACTCTGGAAACTTCTTTTGGTTTCCATCAGTCACGTCAAGGTCCTTTAAGATAAGTTAAAATAAAAAAACAAGTCATCTTGGACCTCCCTTTGTTTTTTTATTGTAGTTATACTCATATGACAGCACTCCGCCTGATGTTAAGCTGGAGTGCGGTCCATGATTGGAGGTGTCTGCTACTACGGCTCAATAACCGTAAGTAGCAGTCACATCTACTATGTCGGCCTAGTAGGAATTGGCAACTTAGAAACTGATCCCGAAACGCATTCAAATCATTTTACGGTCTGCCGATCCGTGGTAATACCACCACTTACAAGTGTACAGACCGTAAGATATCGGCATCAACTTGTAATTTGTCAGTTTCACCAGGCCGGCATAGTGGATGTGACTGTTACATACAGTTATATATATAGCTACAATAAATAAAAAATAGTGTAAAGAACTCACCCAATAATTCTAAAGGTAAATGTAAGGGAAAGTCAACTAAAGCAAATCTCGTGTGGTCTGGTAATGCGAATAAAAGTGGCGGATGTGCTGTTGGTGATAGTACTTCAAGCTCCACTCGCGTATTTCCCGGGACTGGGACTGGTGCGGAAAGAAGACGCAAGATCCATGTTTCTATCTCTTTCACGTCATGTAGAACTATTGTTGGCGTATTGTCATTTGCTTGGCCTGTCAGTACTGACCATACGGTGTCCCTGTAAAGAGTTTATAGTTATATTATTTTTTGATAAACAGTTCTAGTAAGTTATTTAAAATGAGTTTAAATGATATACTTTGCAAGTCTTTATCTTGCTTCTTGGATTGCCGTGATAGAGGGGCTGAAGAGAATTGTGGGTGAGAAAGAGAAGGAGGTGAGTCAGGATCGTGGAAAGTAGTGCTAATCCCTGGGGAATTAAGGCGTGACCGTAAATGCTGATTTCTTCCTTATGTCTAATATTGTAAAGATATAAAAGATGCTTCGATGGTTTGGGCACATTGAAAGGATGAGTGAAAGTAGATTGACAAAAGTAATTTATCAATCTAATGTGGGTGGATGCGTTAAACAAGGCAGGCCTAGAAGGGGTTTTCAGAGACATAAAAAGCAGGGTTGCCTAGTGCCTATAACCGTAGAGCTTATTTAAAAAGAATTGTAAATGTGAGGGAAACTAGGGAGTTGTTTTTAGATCGTGGCAAGTGGCGCTCCTTTGTCTTTGTGGGAAAAAGGCGTATAATATAAAACTGATGTCCCAAATGACGCAAAAAGCAGTCACACAATACTGGCCTAGTTGAACTCCGCCAACTTTAAAGCGGATTCCAAAACGCGACTTGATCAGTTTTTTTTTATATTATGAGACTAGACAACTAGCATCGTTTTTAGACAAACTCATGTTAACAAGGGAAAATCTAAAAGCGCCGACGACCGAAAAAACTGTCAGTTCAGTTACGGCCCAAAAAGTGATAGTAGTAGATAGTAGTGATAGTAGTTTTTGAATTGTAACTTAAGATATGACAGCACCCCGCCTGATGTTAAGCTAAAGTGCGGTCCATGATTAAAGGTAACTGTTACTAAAGTTAAATAACTACAAGTAGCAGTCACTGTACCGGCGTAGTTGGAACTGGCAACTTATGCTGGTCTGTGTATAGTTGGGGAACGAGTTAAATGAATTCGGGGGCTGAGGTGCGGTGGGGCGTGAAACGACCACCACCCGTATCTTTGTGGCCGCTTTTAGTGACGCTCATAGCTCGGCGATGTCATTTAATATCGATAAAAACGTGTCCATATTTTCTTTGTTTGATTATTGAAAAATTAGTGATTTAATTGAATAAAAGAGAGTCGTCATCCGTAGTCAGGCTAGAATCATTATTAGAAACGTGATTCAAATGTGTGAAAAAAAAATAATGATGCAGCACTATTCTCAAAATTTAATTAATATATAATTCATTGAAAATTGTTGCTGTCTAATGTTTATACTTCAATTTAATACACATTTATAATTTTTAATAACTAAATCTATTTGCGTTTTAAGGAAAGTGTGTGTTTATTGTTATCGACATTTTGCATTTGCATTTGCATCTTCACTATTCATAATAGACACGAGACAAATGACGTCACAACTACATTCCTACCGTGTTCATTTAACTCGTTCCCTTACTATACTTGTAAGTGGTGCTACTATTTGTATCCCGAATAGGCAGACTGGGCACCACTGCTTATCACTCTTTCAAGATTAAGAAATAAATGTATATTACCTAAATATTTGTCTCGAGGCACCGACGCGCCGTGGACTGGAAGACTCGTTGCACGCATCAATTAATTTCTTTAAAATAAATAGGCACTCGCGGAATGTTGAGAAGAAGGGATGATGCGATAAAAGGCAAAGGGATGTTAGGGAATGATTACGAACACGCTGCAAAAAAAGAAAGAAAAAGAAATTAATGTTAATAAACTAATTTCATCTTCAGAGTTCCTATCCTTTCCTATCCATCTTATGTTCATTGTAGTTCTTTACACCCTGTAACCTTGGATACTTTAAGCGAAGCGTGGTTTAAGAGTGGTAGGCAGTGGTACCCGGGGTAGCACCACCACTTACAAGTGTACAGACCGATGTATACAGGCGTATTGGGATCAGCTTGTAAGTTGCCGGTTCCAACTAGACCGCCATGGTGAATGTGAATTCTACTTACAGTTATTTAACTGCAAGTAGCAATCACCTTTATTCATGGACCGCACTTCATCTTAACATCAGTTTGATGTGATATGTCGAGTTACATAGAAAAAATATGGTGGTAACTGAGGCAACCGTAAACTAAGTCATTTAAGTAGTCGGCTGTCTTAGACCCTTTATAATTTGATGATAATTTTACTAACCTACTTGTTTCTGTATTTTACAATAATACAGAAACAAACATTTTGCTTTAATTATTAAGACTTAGGGGGGGTCGTCGTCTGAAAAGACCGTCCCAGTTTACGGCTGCCTCAGTCGGCGTCACTATGCCGGCCAGAGGGTTTTCAAGCTTCGCTTAAAGGATCTAATATTGTGGAGATGGGGAGAACATATGGGTGGATTGATAAAAGGTTTCTTTATTCTAGATCATTTAGGCGATGCGTGAAGAAGCACCTTTGGTCGGCATAGTGACGGCGACTGAGGCAGCCGTGAACAAACCCGGTTATTTCAGTCGTCGTCACTCTTGGACCTTCTCTTGCTTATCGTCAGGCGGGTCTAGATCAAATTGTCTTGTCACAATAATAATAAAAAAGTATATTCTACGTGTAAGTATGTTATAATAAATTTAGAAATCAATACACCATATGTATCTGCGTATCACCCTGAGTATACTAACTTGACGTTTTCTGCTAGCTCTTGGACTAGGTGTGTTATCGCCGCCGCTCTCTGAGTCAGGCGCGGGGGCCGCAAGCCGTGGTATGAGCCCTAAGGCAGGTCCGCTGCAGTCCCGTTCAGAATCACTTGGCGCTACATTGCTACTTCTATAGTCACTGAAACGTGTGCCATGTATTAGTAAAGGTTTAATACCTGTAAGAAATTACCTAAAGCTATTTCAGCATAACCCATGCTCCCATACAAGCTTCATTAAGCTTGTAGCTTAAACACATTAAGTTAACTTAGAGAGATATCTTTTTTTTATGAAATAAAAAGTATTTGCGGATTACTATTGTGTTGATTTTGATAAGTCGACGATTCGAAGGCGAAGGATGTTGGAAGACTCATATGGATTTTTTTGTAAAGGTTTCCAAAACTAATTCCAATGGAAACAACTAACAAACATCTTAGTCATCGTGATGCAGGTACGGAAAACCTTCGAAACGTAGGATTAATAAACAATGTTTTCATGAATAAAGTTCGCGAAAAACCTATTAGCGCAAAAACAGATTTCGTTATATTAATCAATTTAATTAGTTCTGAACTGCTGAAATTGTAAGCCAAGGTTCCACAAAAATTGGTAAAAAAGGCCAAAACAGTTTATTTTGCGTCTAAACAAACTTCGTACAAAAAAGTGTAACAGAAAAAATATGCGCAATTTCAAGACAAAGAAAACGTGTAGATAGTGGCAATATAAAAACAAAAAAAAATTGAATGGTTGTTCACCTGGAGAAAGCAGAATCTGAGCTCTTCTCCAAGCTTTTCCTCCAGCTTTCTCTCCGAAGTGTGCAACGTGGTGGTGCTGGTACTCTTTCTACAGCACGATAAAAATTTACACAGATACCGTAACGAGTTTTACCTGCAAAATAATATGATATTTAATATTAATAATAATTAGACACACAATTTTACTGAATGGAATTAAAAGCTGAGCAAATGCGCTAACCTTGGTACAGTTACGAATTTGCTACGTTTGGGGTCGAGACGATGGGCCCTTGGCCAAGCGCCTGGGCGAGGAGTTGTCCAAGCGGCTTACAGAGAAGTCTGGAGACAGCAGACCCAACGCAAATATCCGCCTCTTTTTTTTATTAACAAATATTTGCAATATTTATTAAATATTACAAATGAAAGCTATGAAACAAATTTGCTTCGATCGGGAATTGAACCCGGGACTTTACGCGTAACAAACTGGACTTTACGATAACAAACCAATCGGCCACGCCTGTCGTCAAAATTGGTTATAGTTAAAGATCTTTAGCATCACTTACCCGAATCCTTGTCAGTCAATGTAAAGACGAAGGAACTAGTATCTCTGGTGGGCGCGCCAGAAGTCTGACGTCGAGGGCCCACTGACACACAACCCTCAGGCTGACAGAAGTACACCATGTCCAGGGGTAGTGGGAAGTCATCGTGATTCGTTAGCGGATACCGACGTAGAAGTTCTGGAGCCTGGGCGTAAAATAAGTTTAAAGAATTAAAATTAAGATGGAGAAAATTTTTAGTACACTACAACTTCCACTGCGGGAATTGAACCCGCTTCTCTCTGTATATGCACAGATGCTTTAAAATAAATCCATTTCTTAGCCATCTTCTTTCTGTACGTGAAAATAATATGAAAATGAAAGTTATTAAACAGTCTTTGCAATTAATTCAACAAGTTAACGCTTTTTAATATAAAACTACTCATATAATGTTATAAGATAATAAATAAATTAAATATCCAAATCGAGAACTATTTCTATTGATATAAGACTGAAAACAAATTTGCCAAAGACAGTAATAGTTGCGACGAAGTTCTAAACCAATTATGCAACAAAATAGATTATCGATTGGTCGGAAATAACCTACTGCAGCACGAATGCCGTAGTTAGTTTATTGCCAAGAAATGGGAAATTACAAAGAATCCAATTAGGACTAACAACCTAGAACAACGTAAAAAACACAATACGTGACAGAGAAACTTTGTCGCTAACTATTCAGTTTTTGTTTAAATAGAAAACTTGTAATAGCGTAGGATGAAGAAGCACCTTTGGCTGGCATAGTGACGGCGACTGAGGCAGCCATGAACTAACTTGATTGTTTAAGTCGTCGTCACTATTAGATCTCCTCTTGATTATCATCAGGCGGATCGAGGTCTAATGTAGTCACAATAAAAAAAGGTACTTATGCTCAGATGAGAAAATGGTCTAACAGTTTCAAAATAACTTCCTATCGCTAAGGTTGACATCGGAGGCGTGTGGAAACATATAACGGAGTGAACCAGCAGATTGTTCCTTAATAAAAAGGAGAACATTATTAAAAAAGCAAGGGCAGCACTGCCCATGGTCTTGGAAGATTGACTCAGAATAGCGCTTTGTTGTCTCTGCTTATCCCTGCAGGAATCAGGGCGTAAAATTGATGATTATGTTATCTCAATAGGATTACGATGACAAAGAAATAAAAGAGATGCATGACAATGGTAGTTACTTTATTGTCTAACAACTTTTGATAGCGAAATTAGACTTTTTTCATGCAGGTTTAACGAAAGGCTTGGCTGGTAGACAAGGCCGCCTTTTGTAATTAAATCACAATAATAATGAATTAAACAATTTTATGCGGCTTACTATCGCATTTATTTTGATTTTGAATAATACAATATTTTCCTATTCCGACGTTTCAAGAGCTTCGCAGCCATCGTGGTCACGGAGATACATCGGAATAATAAAAAAATGTAAAATTTAAACCAAAATAAACGCGATAGTAAGCCGCATAAAATTTGTTTAATTCATTAATCAAAATTCGCGCGACATCTAAGAAAATACATACCACAATAATAATGTTTTATAAACGTTTATAATGTTTATAACAATAATAATGTATTTATAATGTTATGTAGATATTTATAAGGCCGGCATAGTGGATGTGATTGCTACTCACAGTTATTGAATTGTAATAGCAGTGACATTCATTCATGGACCACACTTCGGCTTGACATCAAGCGGGGTGCTGTCATACGCCGAGTCACAATAAAAAAAAGTAAATATTCTCACCTGTACAGGGCCAAGTCCTTTTCCAGTCATGTACGGCCTAGCACCGACGATTGTCAAATAATCCACAAGTCGCGGACATAATTGTTGATTCTGTACATCCATTGTCCTGATATGTACAACTTACACACTATAATATAACCCATTATACTTTCGTTTATTGCTTGTCATAATTTATCACCTTTATTATCAATCTGCAAAAAAAAAATACATACACGATAAACGTATTTTCTGCACATTAGCACGTACATTGTTATTTTTTTAATATAAAATAAAATAGATGTCCAAAATCGACTGAAACAATTGGTTCAGTAAACTGTTTCTTCTTTCTTTTCTTGAGTCAGTAAACTGAAGGTAATTTTTCACGTGTCAATATCATATCAAACGCTCTGTCAATATCAATCAAGCTCTTCTTTTTATTCATTTATTATAAAACTAAAGGTTTTTAACTCAATAAAACAAAGTATGCATAATAGTAAAGTAAAAATAGTGGTAGGCAGCGGTGCCCAGTCTGATGTTCCGGAGTAGTATCACCACTTACAAGTGTACAGACCGTCATCACGTTACGGGATCAGCTTGTAAGTGCTTGTAAGTTGCGACTACTATAGTTATTTAACTGTAAGTATTACCAGCTGCCTTCAGATCGCACCCCAGCTTATCATATGCCACAATAAAGAAAAAAAAACTTTATCAATCAATCAATCAAATCGTCACGCCTTTTTCCCACAGGGATAGGCAGAGACAATGGAGCGCCGCTTGCCACGATAAAACTTGATTGAATAACAAATGAAATAAACAAATTTTATGCAGCTTACTATTGCGTTTATTTTGGTTTAGATTTTACAATGTTTTATTATTCCGACGTTTCGAGAGATTCGTAGCCATCGTGGCCACGGAGAGACTGAGGTGTTGGTCGTCCTATTGGTTAATGCTATTATTGTACGCGATAGTAAGCCGGATAAAATTTTGATTAATTCATAATTCATCAATGTTCGCGCAAAATCTAAGAAAATACTATAAATAATATTAAACATTGCGTGTCAATCGACTATTGGATCACTCGGTTTAAGAGCCAATTAAAATTCATGCGTCAAGCGTCAAAGTAACCTCCACAAATTTTATCTCTATACACTCGAATGGCGAAACCAACAACATTAATGATCAGCCCACATAATAACGTCATTGAAATGGGTTTCTATTCACAACCCTCCTTTTACGATTACATAGATGACATCAACAAAAGCTGAGCAATGAATATTTCAATACTACTTTTATGCTCTTCGTATAATAAAATGGGGTTATGTTCGAACTTAAAGAAATACTATAAAAAACACTATATAAAAGTTATTATTTCTTAGCAATTTCATCTAATACTAAAATATGTAGTATTAGGTGAAAGATGATTTATGTATTTTTTTATTGTGACTCAACATGACAGCACCTTCCCCCAGTCCAGTTTAACATCAGGCGGGGTGACTCGAAGTAATAATTTAAAAAATGAAAAGATACAAGCACGTTTAGAAACTTAGTATAGATATGTAAAAAACAATGAATATAAGACGTACCTAAATAGACCAATAACTTGAATAGAGTGGTAGGCAGTGGTACCCAGTCTGCCGATCCGGGGTAGTACCACCACTCACAAGTATACCGACCTTGAAATGATTTGGTCACGTTTTGGGATCAGCTTGTAAGTTGCCGGTTCCAACTAGGCCGGCATAGTAGATGTGATTGCTACTCACAGTTATTGAATTGTAGTAGCAGTGACATTCATTCATGGACCACACTTCGGCTTAACATCAAGCGGGGTGCTGTCATATGTCGAGTCACAATAAAAAAAAATGTTTCAGCTTAATTTTAACGACTCTATATAAAAGAGAATGGTAGAACAATGCTTTTCTTAACTGCTGCACAGTAAATTTTGTATTGTATTAATATGAATAGTGGGAGCCGTCATAAAAGAGCAACTGGCACAGCTTCTACGTTTATATAGATCAAGGTTTCAGGTCAAGGCTAACTCGAAATATCTTCATAACGACCATTAATTATTAAATTCACCCATTTACAACCCTTTTAGAGAATTTATGCAATAATCATGCTTTTACAATCAAGATCATAATCTATTTACGGGTAGTTAGGGAAGCCGGCATAATGACGGAGACTGAGGCAACTGTAAGTTGTATAGTCACTCTTGCTTACCAGGCTCTTGATGTCACATGACGACTCCCAATAAAAAATGATCTATAGCTTGTCTAACTTTAAATGACGCGTCCCTCCACTTTATTAGTTTTTTTAAATGTGTGAATACAAATATTACTAACTATACTACTATACTTTATTAACTTGCTCCTCTTTTTGTGTCTAACCAGCAACTGAATGACCAATTACAACTGCATTTTTGGTGTGTTGCATTCATATTTCGTGTGCGCAAATGCGGTGGAGTGGCGCGTCAATTCGGCTTAGATAGACTATACTTTTGATGATGATGATCTGTATTTCATTTTCAGCTCCTATTCATTCAGCGCATGTTAAATATGAATATATATAAAAAAACTAATCTCTTTTAACCCACATCTATCGTGCACTGCTTATTTCGCATTCTATCCGCTAAAGAGAACTATTTACGTGTATAGGCGACTGTGGCCTATAAGTACAAAAGTTAGGCAAACAGAGAGCACTGGTTCAAAACCACTTGCCGGTACCAATGTATATTTGATATATGTACATTGGTTGTCTTGTTTCTATAATACACTTTAGTAGCTTAGTATAATAAATATTAGTTATTTTGTATTAGTGCGTTTACAAACCAGCTCGTATTCATGCGGTTGTATTACGAGCATACCAAATTCGCATAAACTAATATATGTGGCGCCATACGCATGTCTGAGATTCATACGAGCCTTCATGCGCCGAAAATACGCCCGACTCGTGTAGCACTTAAGCACGATCCTATCTATTCAAAAAGTTCATAGTTTGTTTAAGCGCCTTTAATTCAAGGACTCCAGTTGTAAGCACTTAAGTGTTTCTAAACTTTTCAAACTAAACTTTCCTGTTAACTTTGATAATCTCCTTTTAGAGTGACAGATCCTCTTAAGCTTCTATAATACGTATCTATATCTACTATTCGCCTATTTCTTTGAAAACGTATTTTAAGAACGGTAGCCAGAGAGTTGATGGTAATTTCCGATTTGCCGAATCGGCATCCGGTATAATACCGTCACTTTTTACGATAGGTGCAGACTAGAAACTAACTTAGTCTCGTTTTGGGATCAGTATTTGGTAGGTAGTGGTACCCAGTCTACCTACCAAATACTGAAATAAAAATATAAAAAACCTAGTTTAAATAAAATTAATATACCTCATGTATCTATCTAAAATGGGAGACATGTGTAAGTACAACTTTATGAGGGTAATATAACGAACTACCCGCTGGTGTTATAGCGCGGCTAATGGCACTTAATGTGCCTAACTCGCCGAAAGACTAATGGACTACAAGCGAGTGAAATTGCTTTAACAATCCTCGTATTAAGTAAATAAATTACTCGGAGATAAACTTAAGTATTGAGTCGAGAAAACACAGATTGATTCGCGCTAAGTAAGTTTTTTTCGTTTTGACGCGACATCTGCCCTCGACTGATCGTTCAAAAAAAAACTTTCTATGCCGGGTTCTACATAAATTGTATTGCACACATTCGAAGAACACACACAGAATATAATTTGTAGTAGCAGTGACGTCCATTCATGAACCACACTCCAGCTTCAAGCGGGGTGCTGTCATATGTCGAGTCACAATAATAAAAACATTTTCTTTGCCTCTCTCTTTCCACTGATAAACGCGTACAAAGTAGTTTTATTACTTAGAGCATAGACTTAATACATAAAACTAAGTCCACGGCTCAGTTTAACATCTTTATTGTAAAATAGGGATGGGCACTAAGTCCTGAAATACAGTCTACGACTAGATTTATAATTTATTAAAGGGTAGAGGACTTTTTCATTATGGCTTAACATTAAAGAGAAGTGTGGATGAGAGGGAAGCTAGGGGGTTGTGTCAGGGTCGTGGTATAAGGCTCTCATAGTTTAAAATTATTAATTTTTGGTTTTAAATATAGTGAATTTAGAAAGCACAGTTGCCTAGCAGCCATAACCATAGAGCCTTGTATGAAGAAAATTATAGATGTGAGGGAAGCGAGGGAGTTGTGTCAGGATCGTAGCAAGTGGCGTTCTATTGTCACTGCCTAACCCCGTGACAATTAGATTTTACTCGTATCAATAAGAAGTAGAAAACGTACTAGCTTAGGTCAACCCTATTACTCGTATTCCTATTAAAAGGATATCAATTTATTCAATTAAAGCGATTATTGGATTAAGTAGTTACTACTTAGTTGAGTTAAGTGGTTTTGACTAATCATGGCGATTTAATACTCGTAGTTATTTACTAGTTATTGTCATTTGTGCATTTCCATATAAATGTTTTTTGATAAAAATAATGCATATTTGTGTGTGATGTGTATGTTTATTCTATGGAATAAAACAGTAGTAAATGTGGCGAAAATCGTGGTGAATTTCATGTTTGTTTACTACTTGTGCCATGTAAGAAAAAACACATTATAGAAATAACAACGGATATTGTAATCGAGTATTTCACTACCAGCATATTACGAGTCAATGTCGACAACTGATAATGTTGATAACTCATGTAGGTTATTGCCGAATTATTTGCATATTGCGTTTTACTGTTTAAGAAAGCTGATGCAGTAATAAATTATTAAATTTAATCAAGCAATCAAATTGTCACGCTTTTTTTCACAGGGTTAGGTATTATCGGTAGAATGGCGTTCTAAAAGAGGCCTATGTTTCGCAGTGGACGTCTTCCGGCTGATGATGATGCAAAGACAATGGAGCGCCACTTGCCATGATCCTTCCCTCACATTCCCATTCACTATACTCGTATTTAAAACCAAAAATTAATTATCCTCATAGTCCATCGTTTTTTTTATTGTGACTCGACATATGACAGCACTCGCCTGATGTTAAGATGGAGTGCGATCCATGAATGAAGGTGACTGCTACTACAATTCAATAACTGTAAGTAGCAGTCATAAGAACAATGTTAGTCAAAGCACTATAGTTATACCTCTTACATCTCCCTTGCATCCTCACGTTCCATCATCAGGAACTCCATGTCTATAATTTGAAGCCTATGTCCTATTCCAGACTACAATCTATACCTGTACCTTATCCAGATAGATACATATAAATGTATTATAAAAATCTGTCAGCCAATAAAAATTCTGCATATTACGGTGGAGTGTGGTCCATGAATGAAGGCAACTGCTACTACAGATAAATAACTGCTAATAGAAGTCGCATCCATTATTTCAGCCTACTTAGAATCGGTAATTTTAAGACCGATTCCGACACGACTAAGTCAATTTATTTACGGCTTGTATACTTGAAATTGGTGATATCACTTTTAAAAAGTATAATTAATTTTAATTTATATAATTATAAAATGTTTTAAAATATATCCAATACGGAAATCATATCAATAATCATAACAAATAAAATATACAAATTCTGTTAACGTCCTTGACCGGTTAATATCGATTTTACCAAGACATGTAATCAAATCTATAATACATAGTTATTTTTGTTCCTATTAGAAGCTTATTAAAATAAATAATTCCATCTACAAGTTAATCAGAAGCAAGAATGACGTAAATACAGTTAACGTGACGAAAATTCACATTATTCTAATATTACCTGAAAAATATTGACAGTATTATATTTATAAATAATAAAATAACAAACTCACCTTAAAATTTGATGTTAAAATCTACATAATTGCCAAACTTATTCACGTGGAAAGCAACGTGCGAGTATTTCGTCAAACGGGACTAATACATAGCGATAAGTGAGTACGGGCGTTAACTAGGCATCGACGCATGCGTATTTTACCGAGCACTCTATACACCCACGTTCGATAACGTGTCGACGTTCACCCTCACCCTCGCCCGCGCTTCCCCTGTAAACCTTTCAGGCCAAGGTCATGTTTTACTCGTATATCAAGGCGACCATTGTGTAGTGGTAGGGCAATGTTACGCAAACTGAAAGCACGGGTTCGATAACACTTGCCAGTACCAATGTGTCTTTGATATAGGTAATTGGTTGTCCTGTTTCTTTGATACAAGCACTTTAGTAGCTTAGTATAGAAATGTAAATAAATAAACTAAATATATATTTTAATGACGTTTTTATAAAAGAGCTTTAATAATTTCAGGTTCGGGTAAATATGTGTTATTTTAAAATGATTTTCATTATCACACGTCAATTTACACAGGTATTTAGAGGTGCTGGATTTTGTATCCAGTGAAATGAGTTGTCCCTCTAACCTAAATTCTTGCTTATGCAGATTGACTGCCAATTTTATCAGCGCACCTTTTAAACTCTCTTGTTTCCTTCACATCAACAATATTCCTATTTTTAAGTGGCTCGGCAAATCATACCTCCCTGCCTAATGTTAGTGACATGGCCACATCCACTATGCCGGCCTAGATGGAACTGACAACTTAAACTGCCAATCCGGTACTACCCCGGATTGGCAGACTAAAAAATGTAGAAATTAAAGATTCGCCTACATTCGTGGACCGCAGTTTGAGATCAGGCGGGGTCCGTCATATGTCAGTACGCACTGAGCTTTATTATGATATAGCGTCAATCAGTAGAAGTTGGAGATTTCTACATAGGTGCGTAACTAAGTTCTCGCTGTTTTTCAAGAGATGACTATTAGTAAGAGCTGGACGATTATGACATAACCAAAACGTTATAAACCAAGATTAGACATAGGTAAATAAACCGCTTTGACACATTAGTGGGTTTGGTTTTGCGTCGTAAACGGTTATGCGAAAATGTCTAATTATGTTGGTTTTCTTCTTTCATCCGAAGAAAACGGCGGCTAAAGCGCAGCGAGAACTCCAAAAATGACATCGCACCTAATAGGTTAGGTAAAATAGCAACCGTAAAAACGAATCTGGCGAAATAAACTCATAAACGTAGGGTTTGCTCTAGTATGTTTTTGTAATATTCACACAATAAATTGATGGAAACTACGCTCAGACTGAACGAGTCCCTTCACGGTTGACTCAGTCGCCGTCACTATGCCGGCTTCTACACATATCGCTTGAAGGATCCAAGGTTGTAGGGTAGGAAGAAGACATGGGCTGGTAAAGCATTCTACTTGTCAATTGTTTCTCTGGTTCAGTTCCGGTACGACTGTATGTAATATATATATCGTTACATAGATGCGTCTTTAAAACAAAAGCGTTATTTAATTTTATTTTAAGCGAATAGCAGAGATGAAATAACATATACATAAATAGAACTTTTTTAAAATATCACGTTTATTTGGGAAGATGTTTTATTATTATTTTATCAGGAACATTTGATAAAAGAAGCAGGGCCCATAATGCACTTAACGCAGAGTCTGAATAAAAAGAATTGTGGATATAAAGGAAGCGAGAAAAGTCAGGATTGTAAAAAGTGGCATTTTGTTGTCTCTGCCTATCCTTATAGAGATTGGGGCGTGATATGAAATAACAACAATTTTGATATACTTACCAATTCCTGGACTTGCATTGTGATGAAGATTGTAATAGATAAGGCAGTTTAAGAAGCTAGATAAAGATAAAATAAGAAGAAAATAAACAAGATGTACAATCAATGAAAGACATTTATTAAAATCCTACAATAAATAGTAATAAAAAGAATAGAATTACACATATTAGAAATAAACACAATATAAAGAATCACTTTGATATAATTATTTTCCTGTATCTTCTTTTAGAGAGACTGTCCTGTTGAATACCATCTAGAAAAAGAAATACAATTTTAAAATTTTATGTGGTAAAAAATAATAATAAAAAAAAAATATTTTCCTTTATCGTCATCAATTTTCACGCCCCAATTCCTATAAGGATAAGCACAGACAACGTACTGTACATTTTTCTTTACTTGCCAAAAGTAGTAAACAAACTTTCGGCATAATGACTAATTAACGATCAATCAATCAATCAAATTGTCACGCCTCTTTCCCACAGGGATAGGCAGAGACAATGGAGCGCCACTTACCACGATCCTTACACAACTCCCTTGCTTCCTTCATATCCACAATTCTCCTCATACAGGCTCTGTGGTTATGGGCACTAGGCAACCCAGCTTTCTTGAGGATGTCTCCGATTTGGTCGGAAAACACTCTCCTGGGCCTGCCTTGTTTAACGCATCCATCCACATCAGATTTATAAATTCTTTTCGTCAATCTACTTTTACTCA
The DNA here is from genome assembly GCA_905220615.1 of Tinea trinotella. NCBI lineage: Eukaryota > Metazoa > Arthropoda > Insecta > Lepidoptera > Tineidae > Tinea > Tinea trinotella. Next base: position 8,495,330 of record HG992310.1, read on the forward strand.
TCCTTTCCATGTGCCCAAACCACCGAAGCATTCCTTTGTCAATCCTTGTCACTACATCTTAAAAAACAGAATTATCATAATTAACGATAAAAAACAATTACTACTGACGCGAATCAATAAAATTCATAGATATAAAACTATCTATGAATTACTGTGAAAATGTATTTTAAATTATTATTGGGGAACAACATTTGTCATTTGTAAATTAACCGTCTCCATATAAATGGTTTTTGATAAATAATGTATATTTGTGTGTGATTTTAATAACTTTTGTGCATTTGTTACATTGTGTATGTTTATTGTTTGGAATAAAACAGTAGTAAACAGCTTCCTTAGATAAAGAGAATGGGAAATGGTGGTTTTCATGTTTGTTTACTACCTTTACCAAGTAAGAAAAAAACACAGTATAACGCCACTTTCCACGATCCTGACAAATTTCTCTCGCTTTATTTACATCCACAATTCTCTTTATAGTTATGGCACTGCAGACTCCTGCGTTTAATTACCACAAATACTTATAAATTTATATCAAAAAATAGATTTTAAACAATCAGCGTGTACAAAGTTCGTTAACATTACAGGCCCGCTAATAAAATAACAAAAAAGTTAAGAAAGTGTTGAAAGTTGACCGTCAACACGATCGATTGTTAATTTTTTATTGTGACACGACATTTGACTTCAACCCGCCTTATGAAAAGCTAGAGGAGATCCAAGAGTGACGACGACTGTAACAACCAAGTTAGTTCATGGCTGCGTCAGTCGCCGTCACTATGCCGGCCAAAGGTGCTTCTTCACGCATCGCTTTACGCATCCAAGGTTATAGAATGGAGAGAAAAGAAAGGACGCACCGAACTTTTTAATTCGACTGCCGATTCGGTCGACAAAATGCGTATGCTTTCTCGACCAGTGCGGGCATTTCGGGTAAGAACATAGTTGCCTCAGTCGCTTTTTTATTCTAACGAAATTTAAGTAATAATTAAAATTAAACTTTTTTTATTGTGGCTCGACATTATGGCAGCACTCCACCTGATGTTAAGTTGGATTGCAGTTCATAAACAGAGGCAACTTACAAGCTGATTCCGAAAAGGGACATCACTTTACGGTCTGTATACATGTAACAGTGGAACTACCCCAGATCGGCAGACTGGGCACCACTGCCTACCACTCTTAAATAATATCAAATTACCTTATTTTCTGTAGTATCAGGGTCAACTGAGAAAAATCCCATTCTTTCAAATTGGAAATTATCGAACACCTTAGCTCCTTTAATAGATTGGTCTGCAAATGCTTGGACAATTCTAAGTGAAATCTTATTGCAATCAGTTATAAAACCACCAGGCACTTCCACTGGATCCTCTGGATTCTTGTGCTTGAACCTAAAAGTACAAATAGAAACATAATTTTACTCATCATCATCATCAGCCAGAAGACGTCCACTGCTGAACATAGGCCTCCCCTTTAGAACGCCATTTCGAACGACAAGATAAGATGCATACACCGGTTATTCGTGACTTTCACTATGTCGTCAGTCCACCCAGTAAGAGGCCTACCTGCGCTGTCGGTCTTCCGGTTCGTAGTCTCCACTTTATAATTCTATTATTTTATTTTTTGTTTTAAATTACTATACCAATGTACTAAACGAATTTGTATCACAGAAACAGGCCGACGAAAGTACTGATATCAAAATTATATTGGTATCTAGTAAGTGTATGTAAGTGGTTTTCAACCTGAGTTCTTGGTTTGCGTGACCTTATTATATATTATATTACATTTTAATATATTATTATATGTTGTATTTTTTAGGCCGGCATAGTGGATGCGACTACTACTTTCAATTGCCTATGAATCGACAGCACTCCAGCTTAACATTAGGCAGGGTGCTGTCATATGTCGAGTCACAATATATTGATAATAAAATACTCACAGAGGTGCATAAAGTCGTACTTCCACTGCGAGCGGTTTTGATACCCAATGTATGAAAGCTTTAGGTTTCTCTGAGGCCTCAGTCGGCTCCGTTGTACATTCCAATTCCTTTACTTCACCATCGCTATCTTTTACCACATTTACTACCTAAAATTGTTATAGATATAGGTTATAAAAGCTGATCCCCAAACGCGATACGTTTTCTACTTATCTATACTTGTAAGGGGTATACGCTACCTCTGCTTACCATTCTTTGACAACCAGTCCTGGAGCAGATAGATCCAGGCAGATAAAAAGAGTGCTGGCATTTAAGCTTTTATTACGAATGTCTATACATTTTAAAATATTATCAAATATGTGCACAACTGTATAGATGAATGGACGTGCTCTAATATTCTGCCGATTTTTATACTCTGCAGCTCAAAAGTCAGCGCCCTATTCCTCTGCCGGGATACATATCCGCCTCTTTTTTAATATGTATTTTATAATCATTAATAAAATTTTACAAATAAAAGCTATGGACAAATATTTTTCCCGACTGGGTAATGGAACCCGTAACTTGACTATTATTTACGCAAAACAACCATTAAGCATGCGATGTATTATGTGCTTTTGTTGACCTTGAGAAGGCCTATGATCGAGTGAACAGGAGTGAATTGTGGCAGCAGCTGTCCGGGTATGGGGTGGGGGAGCGTTTGGTCCGTGCACTGAAATCTCTCTATAAGGATTCCAGTGCATGTGTTCGAATTAACGGGGCGCTATCTGACTGGTTTGGCATCTCTAAAGGTGTCAGACAGGGATGTGTAGCGTCACCATGGCTCTTCAATCTATTCATGGACAGTTGTCTGAAAGAGTTGCGTGAAAGGAAGTATGGTTTAAGAATGAATGACTTGGTGATCAAATGTCTCTTGTACGCCGACGATCAAGTTATCCTTGCATCTTCGGCGAATGAGTTACAGGACATGGTTACTATAATGAATGCGGAATTAGAAAAGAAAGGTATGAAAGTGAATGTAAGTAAAACAAAAGTAATGGTTTTGGAAAGAGAGGATGAAATGACAGAATGTGAGATAACGATAGACGGAAAGAAAGTGGAACAAGTCAAACAATTTGTTTACTTGGGAAGTATGTTTACTAGGGATGGAAAGTGTGATGAAGATATTGAGAGAAGAGTGCAAAAGGGTAACGTAGTGAACGGTGCCATCCATAGTATAATGAACAGCCAAATAATGTCCCAAAAGTCACGGATGGCTGTTCATAATGCGGTGCTTGTTCCTACATTAATGTATGGGAGTGAAGGTTGGGTATGGCAGAAGAAGCATGAGAGTAGAATTAACGCTGTAGAAATGCGGTCGTTAAGGAGTGTATGTGGAGTGACGATAGCGGATAGAATAAGGAATAGCACACTGCGTGATAGATGTGGTTTGAAAGAAGATGTAGTGACAAGGATTGACAAAGGAATGCTTCGATGGTTTGGGCACATGGAAAGGATGAGTGAAAGTAGATTGACGAAAGGAATTTATAAATCTGATGTGGATGGATGCGTTAAACAAGGCAGGCCCAAAAGAGTGTTTTCCGACCAAATCGGAGACATCCTCAAAAAAGCTAGGTTGCCTAGTGCCCATAACCACAGAGCCTGTATGAAGAGAATTGTGGATGTGAAGGAAGCAAGGGAGCTGTGTAAGGATCGTGGTAAGTGGCGCTCCATTGTCTCTGCCTATCCCTGTGGGAAAAAGGCGTGACAATTTGATTGATTGATTGATTGATGTATTATGTCACCAGAAACGCAGCTTTAAGTAAATCAATCAATCAATCAAATTGTCACGACTTGTTCCCACAGGGATAGCCACTTGCCACGATCCTGACACAACTCCCTCGCTTCCTTCACATTCACAATAAAAGTTCACATTCAGTAGCTATAAGTTTGTGCCAATTCATGTATTACTCATAATTTTGTATTTGTCGCTATGGCCTAGATGCCATTTATGATACATGATCTTTTCTTTGTTCTATGTGCTAAATACTAATATGGTAACGATGTAATTTGTAATCTTCATATATATTTCTAAGGCACTCTTTCGCCAACCTTTGACTTGTGCAGTTCACTCAAATATATCAATTATACCTTTACCTTTAATTCTATTATTTATAGCCTTCCACCAACTCTTCGTCGAACATAGCCGACAACAAGGCAAAGTCTTGCAGATCTTGCAAGGCAAAAGTTAATAAAAAATAATAAATTACTATAGTTAGTTTATAAATTATATATAATTTATAAACTATATATAATTTATAATTATAGTAAGTTAATAAAAAAAAAACACATCACTTACTTTCAAAACATAACCTGAGTGCCTTAGTCCAACTGACTGGTTAGGCGTCAGACGTCTAAATCCCTTATCAGGATTTTCTTTGAAATCACTCATTTCAATATAAATAACATTATCAAATGTAATTTTATGAGATCCTTTCTCTGGTTTATCGGGGAAGTCGGGTACGTTTAGCGAGATGGGCACTTTGCTTGGAAAATTGTTTATTGTAATCTTCAGAGGCTCCAATACCACCATTGTTCTGTGTAAACATGATTTATAATTATCTCTAAGATTTGGGTGGATAACTACAACAGGTTTCAAATAATTTAACTTTTTTTTAAATATTAATCCGTCGATAACATAAAATATAAAAAAAATCTACGCTGCGCAATGCATTTCTTCAGCTACAAAAGTTGTGTTTTTTTATTTATTATACATTTCTATACTAAGCTACTAAAGTGCTTCTATCATAGAAACAGGACAACCAAAGTACATATATCTAAGATACATTGGTACCGGTGAGTGGTTTTAAACTCGTGCCACTCGTCTTACATAGCCATTGCACTGCCACTACACCACGGTTGCCTTAAATTCCACGTGAAACCAAGTCAGTTATTTTAATTAGTGTCAATGAAAACATGTCCAACAATTTTTATATGATAATTTTAAAAATACCATTAGAAATAAACAGATTCATACCTGGCAGCTGTTGTGTTAAGACTATCTCTAGTATATGCATCCAACATGGCTGGATCCACAGCCCCAAGTGCCCCAGTCACCCCTAATGCTGCGCAGAAACTGTTGATCGCAGCAGCAGGGACACCTCGACGACGAAGTGCAGTCAGGGTAAATAATCTTGGGTCATCCCAATCTGTAATTTATAATTATTTTCTATTGCAATCTTTGAGGCTATACTTTATGGCAGTAAGGGCAGTAAGAGAAAGAGGGAGTAAGAAAGAGAGAGCATAGCTTCTTTTGGCAATCCCATAACTGACAGTTTTTTTTTCTCCTATCGGGTGTAGTCCAGAGGTGTCAAGACCTTTAACACTATGGTAAAAAACAGGTACTGCACAGTAACTTGTTTTGTTACTTAATTACTTTTCGTTTTACGAATGTGTATATAATTTAAAATATATAGTATAGATAGGAGTCATCCAGAGCTATTCTAATCAGCCGATTTTTACACTGCGCAGATAAAAGCTGTTTTTATCTGACGGTGTCTACACTCCGGTTCGGTAGACCTTTAGGGCGACCGGTGGTCTGGCAGAAGATGAAGATAAATGGTCTCGCAGACCAAGAGTCCCAACTGGCCCCAATGTTCAAAACATCTTGGCGACCGTGGTGTAGTGGCAGTGCAATGGTTACACAAACTAAGAGTACGAGTTCGAAACGACCCACCGGTACCAATGCATCTTTGATTTAGTTGTCCTGTTTCTATGATACAAGCACTTTAGTAGCTTAGTATAGAAATGTAAATAATATATATTTTTTAAAACTTGCCTGTACTGATATACTGTACTTTTATCGTTAAATTTCTATGATACAAGCTACTAAAAGCTTATTATAAATAATGCAAATAAATCACCATTAACAATGCCTTCATCAATAAGTTTTGCAATCTTCCTCTTGGACACAACGGTGTAGTTGATGTTCAGCCTGCCATACTCCCATTGCACTGGGCAGTAGATGTCCAATGTATTACACAACCAGTAATATGAGGACCTGCAGATAATAAAAAAAATATATATATATAAGATGTAACGACTTTTTAACCCGGGTTAAACCAAGTTGAGACCTAAACCGAGTAAGATCGGTTAAAATCTACAATAAACCGGTTTAAACTATTATTTTTAGATCAGACACCAAATTTATTTAGACACCTATACTGTGTATTAGGCTATTAGTTTGTCGGACCGAATTCGTCAACCCAGTTTGATTCGAATTCATCAATTCAGTTTGCGAATCAGGTTATCCATATTTTTAAATCGACCTAACTCAAAAAAAAATTTAGATCATTCCATCTTTGGAGCTCACTGCCAATGCAGGGGTAATACCACCACTTACAATTATACATACTGTTAGTCACGTTTCAAGATCTGTTGCAAGATGCCTGTTCCAACAAAGCCGGCAAAGTAGATGCTAATGGTAGTTATTTAACTGTAGTAGCAGTTGCGTCTATTCATAGACCGTACTCCAGCTTAAAATTAGGCAGGGTGCTGTCATACTACTTTAACCCAGAGCAAATATCTGCCTATATGTTTAATCACAACATTTATTATATGCATTTACAATTTATTACAAATTATTGCTATAAGATATATCAATCAATTTGTCATGCCTTTTTCCCCCAGTGATAGGCAGAGACAATGGAGCGCCACTTGCCACGATCCTGACACCAGTCCCCCGCTAGGAAGCGGGGGAGTGGTGTGAAGGATCACATTCACAATTCTTTTCATACAAACTCTATGGTTTTGGGCACTAAGCAACTTAGCTTTCTTGAGGATGTCTCCGATTCTGGGCCTGCCTTGTTTAATGTATCCATTCACATGAGATTTATAAATTCTTACGTCAATCTACTTTCACTTATCCTTTCCATGCGCCCAAACCATCGAAGCATTTCTTTGCCAATCCTTAAAAACATATCCCCTAAAGAATAACATAAAAACCCACCTGCGATTCTGGAACTCCTTAGTACACAGCGAATGTGTGATCTGTTCAATGCTATCACATAAGCAATGTGTATAATCATATGTAGGGTAAATGCACCATTTGTTGCCGGTCCTGTGATGCGGCTTGAATTTAATCCTGTACGCCACAGGGTCCTGCTTACCCTCTTCCAGTGTTATTTTCATTCTCAATGTTGCATCACCTTCGTCTATTTTGCCATTTTTCATGTCCTTAAAAAATTAAACAATGACATTAGAAAACATGGATAGTTATCTTTCTTTTGAGACTGGACATGAAATGGTAAGCAAGGAAAGCGCCGAAAACTGAAAAAATCGATTCAGTTTACAGTTGCCGTCACCAAGCGGGACAAAGGTGCTTTGCTTCTCCAGACCGCACCGCAAAGCTAACCTGGAAGTAAAAAGATGAGGTAGAAACTGTTAGAAAAAGGTTTTTAGTTGAAGTCTAGTTTTAAGAAAAATGACAGTTTAGACAGTCGAGTTTTTCTATCAAAGCTGATTGAAACAAAAATATAAATTGAGTTATATATAATATATTTATTTAACAATAAATAGATAAAAGGCAACAGTATTTTCCATGTCTCTCACTTCCTTGACATCCACAATTCACTTATTATAAGCCCTAGTGCTATTAGAGCTGTGGAACTCTGCTCAAGGAAAATGTTCCTTTTACATTCCCATTTTTTTATATTGAAATTCTACATCTGACTTTGAAACGCCTGATAGGTAAGCAAATCCAAGAGCGCGGTTATCTCAGTCGCCGTCATTATGACGGTCAAAGTTTATTACCAGTTGGCTGTAAGGGCGTATTACGTAAGGCGACCGTGGTGTAGTGGCAGTGCAATGATTTTGCTAACCGAGCATGGGTTCATAACCACTCATAACCACAGCCGCTACCAATGTATCTTGAATATTATGTACTTTGGTTGTCCTGTTTCTATGATACAAGCACTTTGGTAGCTTAGTATCAAAAATTGCAGTTTTCTTAATTTTACCTCAAACAACTGCAAACTCTCTTCTATGGGACGACATCTCCAGGGTGAAGGTTCAGGGTTGAACCCTTTAAGTTCTTCAGATTTTTGATGGCATACATAAGCCAAATCCTTTGCAATCAAATTAACAGCCCATTCATAGAGCTGATCAAAGTAATCTGATGAATGCGTTATCTGGTATGGTTTATAGCCTGAAGGTAAGATAAAAAGGTAAAAAATAAAAATTAAAACGAGGTGCAATGGTTACAATCTGAGAGCCCCCAGTTTGAAATTACTTGCCAGCAGTGGCGTGCGGTCTAAATAGTCATAAAGACTGTGCCTACCCCCAGAAAAAACTGTATTATTTATTTATTTATTTTATTACTAAATAATACACAATTAGTATACATTCAATATATCAATCAATATTTAATTGCAAAAATAATAAGCGCCTGAATATAAAATCCATCACGACGCGCAAAGGTTCCCCCGGTAACACGCAAAAATAAGGCGCTTATTAAATATTCAACGTCCAGTTTTTGTTAGACCGAATTAAAAATGTCTCAAATCCACGCACACTAATGCAATTTCTTGTCTTAGTGTGACGCCGGTGTTGTCAGTCGTATAAGAACAGACCGTCCATGTGTGCGTGAATTAGAGCCACGGTCTTCAGTATTACCCTACCAAATTGAATGGCTTCTTATTGTATTTGTTTTTATGCTTGTTTTATGTGTCAAATGCATATATTTTGTCGTGTTATACCGATTGGTGTTTTTATTTTTTCGTTCTTTGTTTTCCTTTTATTGTTTTGACAGAAGTTTGTGTAGTGATTGTTCGCTCTCGTTTTTTAAGTTAAATGTTTAATAGTTGAGTTTAATATTTAATTTAATTAATCGTTTGATTATTTATATGGTAAAAAAAGAAATATAAAAAATGTTTTTACATGTGCATAAAAGATATGAAGGTTATGTTATAAAATTAATTGATTATTTAGGTTATTATTTGTATTTTGTAATATCATTTATAATGAAGTCTTTATTGAGGGTTATCTTGTGCAGATGTTACTTGGTATGAATATTTATTTAATATATTTTTAATTATGTACAAAAGATAGGTTATGTATATTGTAATGTAAATGTATATGTAAGTGTATATTGTAAAATTCACAGAATACTATTTTATACTATATAAGGTTTATATTTAGTATAGTACAAAATAGGATATCTTTTTTGCCTACCCTTTGTAAAATCCCACCGCACGCCACTGCTTGCCAGTACCAATGTATCTTTGATATTTCTATTTTGGTCGTTCTGTTTCTACAATACAAGCACATTTAGTAGCTTAGTGTAAAAAAGTTTTAGGGGGTGGTTGGCAGTGGTGCTGCCAATCTTGACTTTGCCACGTTTCAGGATCAGCTTGTAAGGCCTCCATATTGGATGTGACTGCTACTTGCAGTTATAACTGTCAAGTCACAATGACTGGTCCAAGAGTGCTAATGACTGAAAAAGCAGACTCAGTTCACAGTTGCCTCAGTCTCCATCATTATGCCAGCCAAAGGTGCTAAGTGTAATTAAGTCTAGAAACAAATCTACTTACCTAACCATTCAACCATATCTTTGATTCCAACAAAGAATTTCTCTTCTTCTTTCTCCGGGTTAGTGTCATCATATCTCAAGAAACAAACTCCATTGTGAGCAGCCGCATAACCAAAGTTAATATTAATAGCTTTAGCATGGCCAATATGAAGGATACCATTGGGTTCTGGAGGGAATCTGGTTCTCACTTGGCCTCCAGTTAATTTAAGATGTTTTTTGAGCAAGATTTTAGTGTTTGGTGTAAGAATGTAGCCATCTGTCTTGTAATTATCTCCGGGTTTATGGAAGGGTAACTTTCTCATTAGCTCCAATATTGATATACCGCTTCCAGAAGTCGCTGCTTTCTTTGCCTCAGCTGTAAGTAGTTTATGTACATTGAATTAAATATGTGAGATTTGACGAAAATAATTTATAAATCTCATGTGAATGGATGTGTTAAACAAGGCAGACCCAGGAGGATGTTTTTCAACCAAATCGGAGACATCCACAAGAAAGCTAGGTTGCCTAGTGCCCATAGGCAACCTAGTATGAAGAGAATTGTGAATGTGAAGGAAGCGAGGAAAGTGTCAGGATCAAAGATCGTAGAGCGCCCATCATCTCTGCCTATCCCTGTGGAATGAAGGCGTGACAATTTGATTGATTGAATTTAGATATTGGCTTATAGATTCGGCAACCATGTTGTAGTTTGTAGTGGTAGTGAAATGGTCACATAAACCAAGAGCTCCTAGTTCATAACAACTAGCCAGTATCAATGTATGTACTTAGTTTGTCCAGTTTCTTTTTAGTAACAGTATAGAAATGTAAAAAAAAAACATTTCGGTACCTTTGTTATCTTGTGCTTTATTTGTTTTAGATGCATCTCCACTTCCTTTTATTTTCTTATCCACTTTAGGTGGAGGAGCAAGATCAGCCTCTGTCTTAGGACCAAGTAGATCTAAAATCTAAAAATGATATTAATAAATAAAAGTATGAAACATATTAAAATAAATGCAAAACATGGATTTCAGAACTGATGGCAGATGAGGGTGAAAAGTTTCTGAACCAAGTACAGAAAAACACAGATAGGATGCCAACCAACAAAAGTGACTGCTGACCTAATAAAGGTAGCAGGAAACCTACCAGTAAGAAGAGAACTCTGCTTCCAGCCCTAAAGTCCTAATGGCTAACATCACTGAAGGCATTAAATAATACATTATATTTTTTTAATTGTGGTTCGACATATGACAGCAATCCAACTGATGTTAAGCTGGTACAGTCAATTAATGGAGGCAACTGCTACTATAGTTAAATGCATAGTAGTTGCATCCCATGTGCCAGTCTACTTGAAAACTGTAACTTAAAAGCTGATCCTGCAATTGAACTCAGTCACTTCACAGCCTCTACACTACTATAGATGGTAAACCAGGCAAATTACCATTAACTGTCTGCGTACCATACTTGTTTAGTATTAAAATGTGTCTCACTTGGATATCAACTTCACTTTTAATAGCTTTCCCGTCAGCCCATGGCAGGTTCGCCCTCACAGCTTGCATAACAACACCAGCGTTGAAGCGATACCTTTTCTCCAATAATTCATTTTTGTATTTACTGAGCTGCTCTTCAACAGCTTTTTCCACTTGTTCTGGAGTCACTACAATACCCACACCACAAGCTTTTTCAAACTCTTCTCTTTTAAATTCATCTTCATTAATGCAGCGTAAAAGATATTCCAATGCAGCATCAACACGTAAAGTTGAATCCAATTTGCCAGATGCAATATATTCAGACACAACAGGTAATTTATTAGCTATTTGCGGCTTAATTTTTGTAGCGAGATGATAAAGAAGCAAACCAGCCCCATCTGGCAAAGCTTTTCCTTCGACCTGAGACAATGAAAATATTGTTAAATAATTAATCAATAAAATTGTCACGTCTTACTTTCCACATAGGTGGGTATTAATGTAAGTTTAAAAAATATATTAGAATACACTGTTAAAAAAATTATAGTACTTCATAATGGAATAGAAAGGAAATCTAACCTCTTTGAGAGCCGCAAGTAGAAATTTTGTCACGTTACCGTTCTTCAATGTTTCTTTAGCCTTTTGCTCACTAAGTCCGATAGCTACAAATTTTCTTATATTTTCATCTTCAGACATTTTCGCTTATAAATTAGTGCTATTTATTAGTACTATTTCAACAATATTTTGCACATAAAGGACGACGAAACAAACCCACGGAAATTCGCGAAAGAAACGTCAAACTTAGCTGTCACGTTGACGTCGGCTTAATTTTTTTCGTCGTTCATTTCAAGGCAAAGGAAATATAGTTCAGACAGCCAAATTTTTAATTTAAATTATTTATTATTATTTCTTCACTGGATTCAATACACGAGAGTAAAGATGAAGTTTTTTTATTATGTCTCGACATCTGACCTTGCCCCGCCTGATGATAAGCAAGAAGAGGTCCAAGAGTGATGACGATTGAAATAACCGAGTCAGTTTAAAACTGCTGTTGCGCCAGAGCATCGCCTATTACTATACAATGCTTAAATTTGATCTTGCGCGGACGACTCTACCAAGTATCTTCTCCATGCTCTAAATTCATCACCTGTAACAAGCTGTCCTAGTTACAGGAGATGTAGAGGTGGCTTTATGAAATCTTTATCGTCTATAACACGGAGAATCTTTAACCATGTTCCTACCTCATCTTTTTTACACCCGCACAGATCGTTTTTTTTTTGTAGAATAATCGACAAGTGGAGTGCTTTACGTTGGCTGGCAAAGTGTTGCGACTGAAGCCTTTTTTTGCCATTGACATTCTTGGACCTTAAATTGCTTACCATCAGGCGGGGCGAGGTCAGATGTCGAGTCACAACAATAAAAAAACGCGTGATTTCACATGAGGGTGAAGATGACAGTGATGGTTTTAGTAAACTTGTGTCTTTAATAAGCATTTTTTTCTAATTTTATATATCAAGTAGAAATAATTACAAGAATAACTCGTGCTAAAATTATACAAGAAAACAAAAATAAAAAGTTGAGCTAATACCACCAAAACGAGACTATTGACTATGATGAAACGTGTCGTCGCGCTGACGATATTCGTCACAACGATATGTCGATTTCGGCCTAGTTTTATATTATTTTGACAATCGCCAACGAGAGACGATAACGTTCTTATTTGTCTAACCAAACCCCGCTGGCCTTCTTGGAAGAGATCAGATAGCTCCACTGTAAGCAAACTGTTAAAGAACGCACAAAGAAGCCGCGAAGGTCTCAAATGCAGAAACGAGTTTTTACTTTTACATATCAATTACATTAGGTGCTACGGGGCACATTTGGCTTATAAGGAATTGGTGCTAACACAATTATTGTGATTTGACATATGACTGTACCCGCCCGATGTTAAGCTGGATTGCGGTCAATGAATAGAGGTCACTGCTACTACAGTTAAACAACTGTAAGTAGTAATCACATCCACTATGCCGGCCTAGTTGAAACCGGCAACTTACAAGTATACAGACCGACTAAGTCACTTACGGTCTGTATACTGGGCAGACCGGGCACCACTGCCTACTACTTTTTGACAACCAGACCCGGAGCAAATATCTGCCTCTTTTTTTAATATTACAAATAAAAGCTATGAAACAAGTATTTGCTGCAACCGGGAACCGAACCCGGGAGTTCCGCGTAACGGACTGGTGTGCAACCACTACGCCATGCGTGTCGTCTCCTGGCTTTCTTAGAATATATCGGATGACTCCACTGAGGGCAAACTGTTGAAGAACGCACAAAGAAGCCGCGAGGGTCTCGAGTGCAGAACATAATAATTAATTACGTTAGGTTTGTACACTTGATTTACGAGAAATTTGTGGTAACACAAATACGTGTATGTAATTTTATTATTTCAAACATTTTCAGATTAACCTATATTTAATAATAACCCATAAATAAAATACCTACCACATTTGCGTCGTGTTTGATTTCCCGCCCCCTCCAGTCTGAAATTGACAGCCCAATGGCGTGTAAAATGCTTGTTTACTCCAAGTCAAACCACATTAAAGGTGAATACTTTTATCAAATGATGTAGAAATTCATTACAAAATATTTTGGTAATTTACAACATTCGATTTCTTTTTCTTTTTCCTCAAAATGTTCATTTTAACGCAAAGAAATTCTCATTATAAATTTTAAACTTTTTGCTCGATTTTGAAGATTTTTTTAACTAATCATCATCTGTAGAATATAATCATACTTTGTGTGAAGAGATAACCAAAGATCTTTTATGTACTTCATTGTGTAAAGTAAGTATTTAGATTTTTTTCTATTTCTGCACTGAAGAAATCACCAGATACGTCGTCCAAATGTTACCTGGTAGAAAATGCCATAAGGCGTTAAATTTGCCCTCTTGTAAACTAATGTAGATAATTGTGCAATTAGGAATTCTATTGCACAATTATTATACTATATATTTCGAAAACGAGGATAGATTTGAAATAAAGCTTTCATTGAAATGAACCTTAACACGCCAGTAGTCTAGTGCACGAAAAAGACAAATAGAGAGGCCCTTCTTGCAGCGCTCTCTATCGCACCGCGACACACTCACTGGCCTCTCTCTGCTACCCTATTATCATATCTCTATGCACGTCATACAATAAATATCTATAAAAGTGCATGACCTAATCTTCACTACTATAATAATCCACTAAACACCTGAATGGGTACTCACAGTAATATAATGGACTAGCTGCGTAACCCGGCGTTGCCCGGGTCAAAATACATCGCACGCTTAATGGTTAAATAATCAGTTTTTCAGTGTACATAATCTTTGTACCTTCCATTAAACGAATGTTGTTGTATATAGTTATATATAAAATTGGTTCATTATTAAACTTATCAAATTCGAAAGTATTTTGTTATATTTTTAAAATAATTTTTATTGCATATTTACAGTTTCATAAACAATTATTTTGTTCTATCGTCAATAGTTTTCGCGATGTAGGGAATTTTATACACCTTGGTTTACATTATTCGAGATTTCGTACGGAACCCTAAACTTTTTGAAAATCCAACATAGCCTATGTTACTCACGAAGAATGTAAGGGTGAAAGAACTTTTAAAACTGGCCCAGTAGTTTCTGAGCCTGTTCATTACAAACAAACTTATAAATATTTCCTCTTTATAATATTAGTAAAGATAACAATGGATGTAGTCAACAAAGTGTGGGACACAGCACCTGTTACAGATAATATGATAGATGACCTCTTTTATAAACAATTCGCTGCTATAAATAAAATACGTCGATAATGCAACTTAAAATCATTGCATACAATTTATATGGGCAATTAATCAAAATTTCACACTTATTTGACACACATTATTATTCACACTTTTTATTTAGTGACAAGGATTAATAAATGAATGCTTCGATGGTTTGGGCACATGTAAAGGATGAGTGAAAGTAGATTGACGAGAAGAATTTATAAATCTCACGTGAATGGATGCGTTAAACAAGGCAGGCCCAGGAGCGTGTTTGCCGACCAAATCGGAGACATCCTCAAGAAAGCTAGGTTGCCTAGTGTCCATAACCATAGAGCTTGTATGAAGAAAATTGTGAATGTGAAGGAAACGAGGGAGTTGTGTCAGGATCGTGGCAAGTGGCGCTCCATTGTTTCTGCCTATCCCTGTGGGGAAAAGGCGAGACAATTTGATTGATTGATTTCCACGGGGTAGCAGTCACCTCCATTAAAGGACCGCACTAAAACTTAACATCAGGCGGGATGCTGTCATATGTCGAGTCAAATTAAATACATACGAGTAGAAACCCACAAAAAATCTCTGATTTTACACCTGATTTTATTCAAATACAAGACATCATTTTTATTACGGTTTTATACAGCTTACACAATAATCTGATAAACTTATTTGTTTATACTCGTAGCTTACTAAATACAAATATAGATGAACCAACAGTTAGATCGTAATGCCCCTAATATATAAATCAAAAGCCTAAATCAAATATCTTAAAAGTAAATGTGTTTTTCATGAGACTCGATGTCGAGACTCGTGTTGTCATACATACTACCTGATGTTAATGAATGAAGGCAACTGCTACTATAGTTAATTAACTGCAAGTAGTAGTCGCATCCGCTATGCTGGCCTAGTTGGTACCGGCACCGTGGCGTAGCGTGGGTGTCAGCCGCCCGGGACGGAAAAACTTGCCGCCTTCTTATTAAGGAATTTACATTCAAAAGACTAAAATATGGAGTAATTCTAAAAAACTTTTCAGCAAAAACAATAATTATTATCGTGTATTGTTACAAACAGTGGCGTAGCGTGGGTGTCAGCCGCTTGGGGCGGAAAAACTTGCCGCCTTCTTTTTAAGGAATTTACATTCAAAAGACTAAAATATGGAGTAATTCTAAAAAACTTTTCAGCAAAAACAATAATTATTATCGTGTATTGTTACAAACAGTGGCGTAGCGTGGGTGTCAGCCGCTTGGGGCGGAAAAACTTGCCGCCTTCTTTTTAAGGAATTTACATTCAAAAGACTAAAATATGGAGTAATTCTAAAAAACTTTTCAGCAAAAACAATAATTATTATCGTGTATTGTTACAAACAGTGGCGTAGCGTGGGTGTCAGCCGTTTGGGGCGGAAAAACTTGCCGCCTTCTTTTTAAGGAATTTACATTCAAAAGACTAAAATATGGAGTAATTCTAAAAAACTTTTCAGCAAAAACAATAATTATTATCGAGTATTGTTACAAACAGTGGCGTAGCGTGGGTGTCAGCCGCTTGGGGCGGAAAAACTTGCCGCCTTCTTTTTAAGGAATTTACATTCAAAAGACTAAAATATGGAGTAATTCTAAAAAACTATTCAGCAAAAACAATAATTATTATCGTGTATTGTTACAAACAGTGGCGTAGCGTGGGTGTCAGCCGCTTGGGGCGGAAAAACTTGCCGCCTTCTTTTTAAGGAATTTACATTCAAAAGACTAAAATATGGAGTAATTCTAAAAAACTTTTCAGCAAAAACAATAATTATTATCGTGTATTGTTACAAACAGTGGCGTAGCGTGGGTGTCAGCCGCTTGGGGCGGAAAAACTTGCCGCCTTCTTTTTAAGGAATTTACATTCAAAAGACTAAAATATGGAGTAATTCTAAAAAACTTTTCAGCAAAAACAATAATTATTATCGTGTATTGTTACAAACAGTGGCGTAGCGTGGGTGTCAGCCGCTTGGGGCGGAAAAACTTGCCGCCTTCTTTTTAAGGAATTTACATTCAAAAGACTAAAATATGGAGTAATTCTAAAAAACTTTTCAGCAAAAACAATAATTATTATCGTGTATTGTTACAAACAGTGGCGTAGCGTGGGTGTCAGCCGCTTGGGGCGGAAAAACTTGCCGCCTTCTTTTTAAGGAATTTACATTCAAAAGACTAAAATATGGAGTAATTCTAAAAAACTTTTCAGCAAAAACAATAATTATTATCGTGTATTGTTACAAACAGTGGCGTAGCGTGGGTGTCAGCCGCTTGGGGCGAAAAAACTTGCCGCCTTCTTTTTAAGGAATTTACATTCAAAAGACTAAAATATGGAGTAATTCTAAAAAACTTTTCAGCAAAAACAATAATTATTATCGTGTATTGTTACAAACAGTGGCGTAGCGTGGGTGTCAGCCGCTTGGGGCGGAAAAACTTGCCGCCTTCTTTTTAAGGAATTTACATTCAAAAGACTAAAATATGGAGTAATTCTAAAAAACTTTTCAGCAAAAACAATAATTATTATCGTGTATTGTTACAAACAGTGGCGTAGCGTGGGTGTCAGCCGCTTGGGGCGGAAAAACTTGCCGCCTTCTTTTTAAGGAATTTACATTCAAAAGACTAAAATATGGAGTAATTCTAAAAAAAATCCCTTTAAACGTGCATCTTAACATCTTTGGTTATGCAATAATTCATAATAAGTAAGGTCTTAGTTATTGGCAATTACTTGGTCGCAGTTTGATCCGCATATCAAGTATCAGGTGTTATGTATTAGTATCACGTGACGCAGTTGAAGGCTTCTAACAAGATAAACATGAACGAGGAAAAATACTTAACCACAATAACTTGCTATTTTATATTTATCTACTAACATACACCTTGGTGTTTGTTAGAACTTTCCTAAAGTAATTTGACGCGCAATACTCTGCACGTATTGTTGTCACCTTTTGTACTTTTGTGTCGTATTTTTTTGAAATAGGACCCCTTCTAAGTGGGACTCAAGAAAGGATGCTACTGCTACTACAGTTGTATTGCCACTGCTACTACAACTGCCAAGCATATGACAGCATTCCATCTGAAATTAAGCTGGAGTACGGTCAATGAGTTAAGTGTTACTACCACAGAAATATTGTCAAGGTTACTGATTAATACTATTGAATAACTATAAATAGCAGTCACATTCACTATGGCGACCTAGTTAAAATCCGCAACTTACAAGCTGATCCCGAAACGCGACTAAATCACTTCACGGTCAGTATACTTGTAAGTGGTAGCACTACCCAACTGCCTACTACTTACCTGGGGTAATATTAAAACAAGAACTGGAGTGCGTAACGATAACTATGTTTTCTCCCTGTTATATAGCTTTGGATCCTTTTTTTCAGTCGACAATGCTCTTGGACCTCCTCACCTTGATTGCCACCAGCAAGTCTACCTCGACTAAATGAAAAAAAATCAGGACATTTCGTTTAACCTGAATGATACACAGATTTTAAACGCGTGTAAAACCGCGGTGAACAGCTAGTTTAGGTAAAAAATAATACTCTACTAAATACGATATGCGTATGTATGCTGGGTAAGCTACCTGCATTAAACATTCTCGTACAAGTCCGTCGATGGGGATCCCTAAACCCTGATAAGTGGGAAACCACAGTACTCGTCCGTTTTCTCTTTCTGCTTGACGAATCACAGAATTCAAAAGTTTTATGGATAAGAAAATACGAATAAGTGGGATGGTATAAATAAATAAATATCATAATTACATTAATGAATTAAACAAATTTTATGCGGCTTTATATATTTTCATATATTTTTGAAAATATATGAAATATAAACCATTACTAAGAAGGTATTAAGTATTATGAAGGCGGCCGTGGTGTAGTGGCAGTGCAATGGTTACGCAAACCGAGAGCACGAGTTCGAGACCACCCACCAGTACCAATGTATCTTTGATATATGTACTTTGGTTGTCCTGTTTCTATGATGAAATGTAGGACGCTTCCTAGAACTGACTACGGCACAAAGTACTATAATTGACATTTGTAATAAAAAATTGTAAATTAAAATTAAATAGATATGTAATTGATTGTATTGACTAAAAGCCTACATGTTTGGCGTTAGCTGTAAGTGTTAGTTTGTAAATGAATGAATAAATAAATAATTAAATAAATAAATATAAATAAAAAAATGTTGCTTTACAAATCCAAGGATGGACGAGTAACCTTGACCTTGGGGAGACAGGGGATGTCCAAAAGCGACATCGACTTAAGAACGGAGCTTTATGCTAGCTTTACGGTCACTAAGCCAGCCTTGGTGAAAACAATTTATTATCAAGCTATTATTATCAATTATCAATTATTATCAAGTATTTACTTTATTTATTTATATAAGGTATAGAATTTTCAAAGTAAGACGGCCGTGCTCTAGTGGTAGTGAAATGGTCACAAACCAAACCCGAGCTCAAATCTATTAGCCGGTACCAATGTATCTTTGATAATGAACTTTGGTCGCCCAGTTTCCATAATATAAGCTTTAGTAGCTCATTGTAAATATAATTAGTAAAAAAAAAGAATATATGCAATATCTATTTATAATATATTTTTATTTTATCAAAAGTGTTGATGTAACATAATGCTACCTGTACGAAACTACAAGTGGTGAAGTTTCAGGACTTTGCAGGTTTCGTGCCTAAGTTACTTCGTGAAAACTTGCAGCTGTGCTGTTCACTGCATTCTGCCTTTAGGGCTATGTCAACTCAGTTCGTTCCAATTTCAATATTAGAGTGATAGAAAAAGAATAATATTTATTATTTGGCCAGCACAGTGTCGGCGACTGAGGCAGCTGTGTACTTTCAGTTTTATCAGTCGCTAGCACTCTTGGTCCTCCAGTTGCTTACCATCAGGCAAGTCGAGGTCAAACATCACGTCTTAAGAAGAAAATACATTGGGAATGTACAATACTTTATGTTCTTTTTATTTGAAATAATTTTAGTTTCAATTGAAATTAAAAAAAAAATCAAATATAATCAACTGTATGATGATAATTTAACACAGATAATGTTTAGCTGTCATTATAGCACATTAGAATGTTTTGTAAGCCATTAATTCTTGTCGTCATATCTCTAATGCTTGTGAAGTCCACCCACCCTTTCATATACGATATGGACAGGAAACGTGCTGAAGGCTCTCTTGTATTACATTACACAATCACACAATTGTTTTTCACATATTAATTTATATTATTATTTTTTATTTAATAGATTTTTATTGTCATTATAATAAATTAGAATTTAATTATATATATATTTTTAAAATTGGATACTAATTGATTTAGTGACTAAATATGTCCTTTATGAATTCAAAATTAAATCAAATTCTCCGTAAGCCTTTTTCTACAAGGATACAGACAATAGAGCGTAACCTGCTACGACCCTGGCACAACTCCCTATCTTCCCGCAATTGTTGTCGACCGTATATTTGTGCGCATAAATATTTTCTATCCAATTTTCATTAGTACATAATTTGCTTTGGAAATTGCTAATAAAATAAAAGAATATACTCGTATTTTTTTGTATATTTATTTATTGTAATTATTTTTATATGTAAGTAGTTTGGATTTTATTTATAACATTTAGCTTTTGCAATTTTGTTGTATTAGGTATAGTAGTGTTTGTCAGTAATTGAAATTAAACGAATGAAATCAAGAATGTTATATATATATATATATAGAGAGAGAGAGAGAATTGAAATATATATACAGTCGAACCTCTATAAGTCGAACATCAAGGGAGACGCCAAAAATTTCGAGTTATAGAGTTTTCAACTTATGGAGGATTTCGACTTAGGCGGATTTTGATTCGAGTTTGAGGTTTATTCTTATAAATTTTGAGTTAGAGAGGTAAAATAAATAAAAATTCAACTTGCAGAGGTGACAAACATATTTTATTTATCAACATTATTTCAAATCATTTTAAAATAAAAAATATGGCATTAAAAAAGCCAGTAATTTTTTTTGGCTTTAGATAATTTGGTTGTTCTCTATCTATAGCATTGGTAGAGCATAGCATCTATAGAGGTAATAAATTCCAAATGATCAAGTTGTAAAGGTTGTAAAATAAACCGTTGCTATGTTCAAGATACAGAGGTCAAATTTAATTTTTCGAGTTATAGAGTGAAAATATGTACCAAAATGGCTTGAAGGGACTGGGTGATTATTTCGACTAACAGAGGGTCAAGATTTCAAGTAATGGAGGTTTTGGTGTTTGAAGGGAAGGGAACAAAACATTTTTTCGAGATTTGGAGGTTTTTGACTTATCGAGGTTCGACTGAACGAGGTTCTACTGTATATATATTTATAACAAAAGTCATTTAAAAATAATATTAAATCTTTATAATAAATGGTTTGCACCCAGCTAATCACAGCACAACACAACAAAGGTTAGCTGGTAGATAATGCCTAAAGCCTATGTACCTTATTTTGTGCAATAAAGAGTTTATAAATGTTCATTTGGTGATAATTATAGCGATTACCTAAGTTATTATCTACATTATGAAATCGATTCAAAATACATGTCACTTTTAACCAATGAATAACTGACGGATTGTTAATAACAACTTTACTTGCAGATGGTGAAATAGGCCCTTAATAAAACAAAATGGTCCAAAGTAATGAAAACCAAACCGTAGCTTTTCCATACATCCGTCATTTGAGTAAAAGATCCCAAAGAGGCTGCACGCCTCTGCACACTTGTTCCTCTGCGTAAATGTTAGTCATCGCGATCTGTAGTTTACGAATATTTATAAATATTTATGAATCAAATTATTTAAGTTTGTGTTGAAATATGAATATCAAGTGTCTTGTGGGAGATGTGAGATAATTTATGAAGTAAGTGCAATTTATTACTGTTTTTGAATTTGTAAAAAAAAATAGTAAATCGGAAACATTATTTTAAAAAAGGTTAGAAATGTTTATACTTAAATTCTCAGCCTTGTAAGAGTATTAAAATAATTGTGGATGTAAGGAAATTGAGTAAGTCGTGGATCGTGGAAAGTGAAATTCCCTGGTTTCTGTCTTTCCCTGTAGGAATCGGACATAAAAAATTGTTTTTTTTTCTTGATTAATGGTAGAATTTTTTAAAATTAAAAGATCTAAATGATAGTTACGTTGATTTTTGAACGTTTATTTTACAGGAAATATATCGCTGATAAACATATCATTTAATTCTTGATTTTTGTTGGGCTTTACGCATTTTCTGCTTATGACAGTCCCATAAATATCTTTTACACCTTATAATAAACAATCTACCCAAATCCCTAGTTAAAACAAGACATTATTAATTGACAAATGACGCACCTAGCTTGATGTTAAGCTGGAATGTGGTCCATGAATCCCTGCTAGTACTCAATTCAATAACTGTAAGTAGTAATCACATCTACTATGCCTAGTTGTAACCGGCAACTCATAATATAAATTATTAACTTACAATATATCACTTTACTATATAAATTATAAGTCTGTATAAATTAATATCCCACCACGACGACATGTACCTTCGTTTACTCTTGAGTTTTCCTTTATTTTTCTATTTCACCGATTTAGCTTTTGCATTCTCTGGCTTATCATCAGGCAGGTCGAAGTCAGAATGCGAGTCACAATGAAAACAATCATAATACATACCAACATTAAAATATTTAAATTAATCTCTATTACTTTGAAAATAATATCTATGCTAGTGCGATGTCTTTGTTAGCATGAAACCAATTAGCACGCAGACGGGCGGGCCCATCTTGCCAATATGTAAATTCAATTAATTTCCAAAAGCCCACGCAAATTAAACGCAAATGAAAATGCCGTTAAAGAACGCTTGGTGCAATCGTTAAATTCATCCTTTAACTAATATAGCGTGACGCGTACATGAATTCATTATTTTTTAGAAATTAGGACTGTTTTATTTTGTTTTATTATGGTTCGTCATACGACAACACTACGCCTAATGTTAAGCTGGAGTGCGATCCATGAATAAAGGCGACTGCTACTACCATTAAAAAACTGCCATCGCATCCACTATGCCGGTCAAATTGAAAGTGTAACTTATTAGATGAACTCGAAACGCTATTAAGTCACTCTACGGTCTGTATACTTGTAAGTGGTGGGTGGTACTACTCCGGATCTGACCACTGCTAGTAAGTTGCCGATTACAACTAGGCCGGCATAGTGGATGTGACTGCTACTTACAGTTATTAAAATTGTAATAGCAATGACATCCATTCATGAACCACACTCTAGCTTAACATCAAGCTGGGTGCTGTCAAATGTCGTCACAATGAAAATAAATAAAAAATATTTGTTTTTATTACTCGTTAGTTGTCCTAGTAAAAACAAAGAGCAGGTAAATGAAAAATAAATAGTCACCCAACTGCAATTAGAGAAACAACCATTTAAAATAATGGTACCTCTATAAAAACATTTTATAACATTAAAAGTAGGTACAATGTCAGTTTAAGGTTAAACACAAACGAGCATAACTTGAATTCTCAGGACACTGCAAAGATAGGCAGATATAATATAACGGACCGCCAATTGGTTCACGATCCTGAAATTCTCTTGCTTATTTTGTTTCCACATTTCTATACTAAGCTACTAAAGTGCTTGTATCGTAGTTACAAGACGACCAAAGTACATATTAGTATATCAAAGATACATTGGTACCGGTGAGTGGTTTTAAGCCCGTGCTCTTGGTTTGCGTAACCATTGCACTGTCTTGAAGGATTCTTATGTGTTTGCTTAAGTCCTACGGTTATTGTCATATAGAATTTTGGTTTGTTTTTTATAAAAAGAGAAAATGACCGTAATTATTTTTTCTTAAAATCTTTGGGAATCGCAAAAACGTTTTAAATAATAAATGTAGAAAAAACTACCTATAATTAGTTATCGGATAAAATTGTCACACCTTAATTACCCCAGGGATAGGCGGAAAATGGAGGAACACTCTCCGTGATCCTGACACAATTCTGTAACTCCCTTCTCATCCACAATTCTCATCTTAAATGCACTATGCTTTTTTAAGAATGTCTCCACTTTTATTGAGGAGCAATCTTCTGAGACGTTCCTCCTGTTTTATTTTCCACTTACCTGTCCCCGTTTTAACTTATAAATACCCAGTTGCGAGTAATTGGTTTAAAAAAATCTTTGTGTATATTCGTAAAACAAAGTAATTCGTTTAAGACTTTGATAATAAAAACTCAATTAAACCTTAGTGGTTCAAGTAAAATTTGTATTGGAAAAGAAAACCTTTTTAGAACAAGTAACTTATTTAAGTTAATTAGTAGCGATCTTAGAATGTCGTGGAATTGCGAAATTATGTTCTAAAAAGGTCACGTTTATTCTTCATTATTACATTTAGAAAAGACTGATATATCTAATTAATTTAAATCTTGGAACAAAGAGAAAATGTCAAGGAACGTTCCAAGAATTCACTTTACGCCGACGACAACCACATACATATCCGACATTATTATACTCTGTCTACGGCGGAAAATTTGTTTTCATTTTCTCCAACAAAAATATACGAGTATAACCATATACTGAAAATCTAATAGCTTTTTGGCTACGTTCTTTGCTCCCCATTAAACTTTTTTATAGTTTATTTCGTATTTTAATGTGTGAAGTAGGTAATAAATATTCACATAAATATAAAATTTATGTGAATATTTATAGTTTGTTTATAAATATTTTGTGATTTATTTTTAAAACGTCAAAATTTTATAAACATTTCGCTTGTCTCAGGTGTCACCGGAAGATGTTGAAAGAAAATTTTGTCGGTGCAAAAATAGCACCGGAAAACTAAATCAGCGATGAGTTCCAGTACATCGCCGAAGTCGTCACTAGTCAAGTTGGGTCTTTATCCAAAACCCAAATCGTTTAAAGTGATGGTTCTTGGACAATCTGGAGTAGGAAAATCAGGTATTTGTATAATTTTTATTTTTTTATAATATAAAAAATATATTTTACCCGTTAATAAAGCTATTATTATCCTAAATATACACAAAAATATATTAAATTATAATATTAAAAAACGAATAAAAAATATATTATCGAAGAGGTCCAAGATCACATAACGGGCTGGTAAAGTATTCTACTTGACTATTTATTGTTCTACAAAGAAACGACGCTTCTAGTTTTGCACCGGGTCTACCTATAGTTGTCAAAGACTGGTAGGCAGTGGTGTTCAGTCTGCCGATACAGACAGACCGTAAAGTTTCGTCGAGTTTCGAGATCAGGTTGTAAGTAGTTGGTTCAAACTAGACCGGATGCGACTGCTACTTGTAGTTATTGAATTGTAGTAGCAGTTACCTCCTTTCCAGCTTAACATCAAGCGGGATGCTGTATGTCAAGTTTCAATAATAACAAAAAAACATTATGTTTTAAATAAAAAACATGTTCGCAATACTTTTACAATGTTTGTTATCGTAATCCTTTGCTTTTTTGGTACATTTACAAGTGTTTTATTACAGGGCTTTGATGTTTCATTAGCACCTATCAATACGGGCCGTCTGTGTTCCCGACAAATTGATAGATGTACCGACTTTCATGTTTTTTTTCTTTATATGCGACACACGTAAATGCGACACGCGTAAGGAATAGTGGCATTTCTAAAGTAAACTACTAAACGTGCTTGTAAAATGTAGAAACAGTAGAAACAGCGGGCTGACCGCGTAACTCAATTACAATGAGAATGAGCTTCGTTTTGACAATGAACTCGATGTTCTTTTTTTAATTAACAGTTTAAGCTCATCGTAACTCATTGTCTGAATGAATAAAAGTTGTTTTTAACACTAACAGCGACCACGTAACTTTTTGACAAATGGGAATGAATTTCATTGTCATTCCCATTGAAGTTGCGCGGTCAGTCCCCTGGACGGCCAAAGTACATCGACAGACGAAACAGGCCGTCGAACTAAAACGTTCAGTGCGTCGTTTCTTCATAAAACAATTAACAAGTAGAATAATTTACTAGACCATGTGTTCTCCCCATCCTATAACCTTGGTTCCTTCAAGCGAAGCCTGAAGAAGCACCTATGGCCGGCATAGTGATGGCGACTGAGGAAGCCGATTTAACGTAGTTTTTTTAGTCCTCGGCACCCTTGGACGTTAATTAAGTCTCGACCGGCAAGTGGTTTTGAACCGGAAGCTCTTTTTGTGACCATTTTTCTACCACTTCACTACGGTCGCCTTATATCTACCGTTTTTTTGATTAATTTTGGTATATTTTCGGTAACAAAAATTAAAAAAAAAACTTTAGGTATCTTTGGCTTAGATATAAAAAATTTTTCCAGTCCAATCTCTGTTTTTGTTATGCCAATGAACTCGTTGCCGAGTTAAATTCGATTATAATGTATTCGATTCATTGAGTAGGTAGCTAAATGCATGCACCATAATATGCGTTACCTTGACTCCGATCATCGACAGTGTAACCGATGTTGCGGTTACCAGTTTCCTTCAATCTATTAGCGGTGAATAGGATCGTTAATACACTACCTCATATGTAAGAAATCATTAATTAATTACATATATATTAGAGGACCGGTGTTGTCCCAGTTATTAATTGATAAAATACACATTTATTACATATCTTTGATATTTGCTATTAAATAAAGAGTGAAAAGATGTAGGGAAATAACTTCGAATAGAGTTTTATTTCAGTTTTTTTAAATTATTTCTATACTTAGCTACTAAACGTACTTGAACCATAAAAACTGGGCGACCAAATTACATTATCAAAGATACATTGGTACCAACTTGTGTTTATGAACCGATATAAAAACTTTATTTCTTTGGTCGAATAAATAGCCTAAACAAATCATACCAACAAATAAGAAACAAAATGATTAAAATGTGAATTTAGAAAAATAAAATGACTTTTTTTCTAAATAACCCAAGAAGATATTTATGCCAACTCAAAAAGGTCTCAACATAGGGGCTCAAACGAATCGTACAGACTTTCAAGTTTTCAAGGAGCGCCGACCCCTGAAAAAATTGTCACATTTTGCGGTTGCCTCAGGCGCCATATAATATCGGACAAAATGCCTATGCCTAGGTCACTATACCGGTGAAGTAGCATCAGGTGCTTAGTTCGCAAAAGTTCTCAGCAGGCTACTGGCAAACCACAGAAAGTACTAAAATCCTGAGGAAAGTTAAATTTCCCGGGGTGTGCTTATAGAAAATCCGGTACCTGATAAATTATTATCTATTGAATATTGTATGAGGGTGCGACAACGTGAAAGAACAACAATTTAAGCCTGTCAAATATCTTTTACTTCATTACCTACAACATAAAATACCCAAAACTTTTCGACCGATCAAGTCCGTTGTTATTAAGGTATTGAATATTAAAAGGGTATTTTTAGATACATACTTATTGATTTCCTTTTTGTAAATATCATTTAACTACCTGTCGATACTTAAAGAAACTGAAGAACACTTAAAGTAAATAGAACACTTAAGAAAGATAAAGTTTCGAGTGCAACCCTCGAGAAAGTAATAGTTTAGTAATGTAATATAGGGTATCTCAAGAACGCGTCCGAAAATAAAGTGGGGAGGTAGTGGTCCCGACTCTATAAATAAAACTGCATGAAAATCCTAGACTATATGAAAAAATATTATTTTTTAACCAAAGGACATCATTCATTTTGTATGGGAACTTGGGCTTAATTGTATTAACAGTTGAATAGACATTTTAAAATAGTTTGATGTACGAAGATTACAATGTAATTGGAATATATCCTTTATTTTGCATAGTTTAGGTGTGCAAAATGATCAAATTATAATTATAACAGTTCAAAGCAGAACTATTAAATATGGCGATTGACAGACGATACAAAACCCATATCTTATTTTCCAAATAACTCAATAGCACAGCAAATAAAGGCAAAAATGTTATTAGTTTAATCAATACAAGTATCGAAACTACCATTTATATATTTTATCATTATTGGAAATTACAAAAGTAGTACATAAAAGTACAAAATGAATTATGTCCTTTGACCTTTTAATATCAAGGGGTGCTGTCATTTACTAATACGGTGATAACAGAAAATTGTTAAAAATGTTTTTTTCTTGCAGTCGTTTTTAGGATTAGGAACACTACCAACCTAAGATTTTGTAAGTAGAGGAAGGCCGCGCGTCGTCTTACAAAATCTTAGCTACCACCCCACTTTATTTTCGGAAGCGTTCTTTCGAGACACAACGATATGCGATACAAGGAAGCTCCTAAACAGTCGCAAATTATTCATAAAAACATTAAATTTATTGTAATTAAAACGTGTTTTGGCACTTTTTCTTTATTAAAAATAACATATGCGTAAAAGAGACAAAATACTTAATTTTAAACTAAAATTTATAAATATAGTGTGGAAACCGCTCTAAAAATTACATTAGCATCGTGTATCTAGAATTTACATTAGTGTCATGTATCTACAATTTACATACATAGTATGATGTATCTAGAATTTACATTAGTATTCATGTGTGGAGAAAGCTACATGTGTAGAAATACGTGTGGTAAATGCGAAGATAATTCGATCTCACACATTAAGCAATGAAAGAGCCGATCATTCATCGAAATGGTGATCGCTAGTTAAAAAAATATCAGGACACCACTCATAGAGATGGCACGTTAAACTGTAGGTCCTGCTCATTGTGGCGAGATAACGCTCGTCTTTAAACTGTCACACTTAAAACAATTCACATTAGAGAGAAAGAGTAGCTAAATTACTGCCTGGACTGCCTGATCCGTACGGTTTCCGTACTCCCGCTTTCACCGACTATATAATCTCGCGGCGATCGTTGACATATTTCGCAAAACCCCGTAAACCGCCGAATCCGTACAGAGGCCTGTGGCAAGTAGTAAAGCATATACAGGCAGATGATGATAATAGAGAGATATAAGTCGGATAACAAATAAAGATTTTTTGTTGTAAATTAATTTTAGTTAAAGATTTTCTTTTTTTTTTCAGCATTGGTAGTCCGCTTCATAACACGTCGTTTTATTGGTGAATATGATCCGAATTTAGAGAAAACCTACACATTCCAAACTATAATAGACAACGAAATGGTATACTTTGAAATATTAGACTCGGCGGGGGATCCTCACGTGAGTATCTGCAACATTATTTTATTATTTTAGGAACAGGATATATTAGGGTCTCACGAAGGACTAAGTTGACGATAGAGACAGGCAGTAGTAGCCAATTTGTTAGTTGCGTTTCATCAGTCTGCCGATCCTTTGTCACTCCACCACTTTCATCTTCACAAACGTGAAGACTAAAACAGCGATTCAGCAATATCTTGAAAGTTTACGAACTTTAGCGCCTGGAACATACGCTCGGTCAGGCTATCTTTTTTCTAACATTATGTGTGCGGCATATAACTGAAACCAGAATAATAATAAAAAGTCCTGTCTTTCGTTTTAAATATCTAGCTCAGATCTTTTAATGCACTTAAGCTTAAATAAAAATTAAGAAGTTTAATATAAGATTAAAGTCGTAAATAATATTTTTTCAAAATAAAATTGAGACGAAAATAAAACAAATAAATCAACTGAATTTTCTACGAAAACAAAACTCTCAAATTACGAGTACTTATGCAATATACATTTAAATGTTTTCATGAGGCGTACATGACTTAAATATGTATATTAAAACAATATAATTATAATAATTGTAAATAAATGTTATGTTGTATTATAAACGCTGGATGGTTGGCCCAGTTGGAATAGATCCAAGGTCTTTGTAATCCACAAATCAACTAACATTCTTGATATGAGAAACAAAGCAATAAAGATGTCCACAATTATATCAAATCTCACTCGACTCAAGACCATAAGTTCTCCTTCAAATTGCACACATCAAACACAGTTTCTCTAGTACCTAATTGACTAAATAATATACTGCGTCAAAAGTATTCGGAAGCGAGCGAAAAGAAGGACCTTATACTTTAGCTCTGAACTATTTATTACTATCTATTTTTTTTTTCATTTCTATATTAGGCTACTAAATTAAAACATGATGACCAAAGTACATTAATATCAAAGATGAGGTTTTGAACCCGTGCTCTCGGTTTGCGTCTACCACTATATTGCCGTCTTCTTTTAAACGGTCGGAATTTTTTACTTTATTATCTTGAAGTTTTTAAAGTTTTAAAGTTATGTTTGAAAGAAACTTACACAACCTATGTAAGTTTTCATAACTTTACAGTACATAACTTAAACGAAAATTTGAAATTTTCCATCCATAATCCAATAACACAATAACAAAAATAACAATAACACACGTTACGAAAACACGTCATTTCCTTAGGTTTTAATTGGAAGCGAACGGAAGATAACCGGAAACTTTTAAACCGGAAATTCGGTACTTACAAACTACTGTAGAAAATTGTAGAATATCGTGCACACAACCGACCAAATGTTTTCACCGACGAAACATATATTCATACGTAACATACCCACTAGAAATCTTGGTCAGATGGAAGCACTTCAGTTTTAAAACGACATTATATCAAAGACAAAAAATTTAAATTTAAAAATGTAAAAATTTATAAAAGCTGACTGTACACTACTGTACTGTACAAAAACGTCTCCAAGCTAAAACTAAACACAATGATAGGAGATCGTAACATCTTTATCTACCGCCACGACATAATGGAATCGCGCTCTTAGGCGTGTGTACTACACACACAAAAACTACAAATGCAAAAACGTCTCCAAGATAATTTGACTGTACAATAATGTTGCGTTGGTTTTGGCCGAAGCGCGGCGTAGTGACGGCGACTGAGTAAAGGCTTTGCCCTAACCTGCCATCGGACAATTAAAGCCTTAACTGTCTAAGTCACGATAATAACATGAATGAAAGGAGACTGATGAAGTGAAAATTGTTTCATTAATTAAATGGGGGACATTATCGCCATTGCTCGTAACCATAGAGCCTGTATGAAAAGAATTATTGATGTGAACGAAGGGAGTTGTGTCAGGATCGTGGCAAATGGCGCTCTGTTGTTATTCAGAAATAGGCAGAGGCCTATTTCTGAATAAATTTTAATTACTTTATTTAGTAGCTTTTAATTTGCATAAAATAATTAAGCTATTATAATATCATTTAAAACGGATCAGTAAACAGTTAAACGCGAATTAAAGGGATTAGTTTTAGGAGTAAGTAATACATACAGCAACATTTAATGGCATAAGCACAACATGAGAAAGGAACAGTAGAGCGTCCTCCTAATAATATATTATTTATGATGATTAATAATTAATATAAGTAGTAAAAAAGGATAATAAATTTTGATGTACATCGTGAAATATATAGTACAGTATTATATTATTTAAACTTTTAATGTAATGTATTTCTTTTAATATAATTATGTAAGATTTTAACCTGTAACCTGTAAATGGAAAAAAAGTTCTATTATAATTGTCATTTTCTGTAGGTAAATCTAATATATCCTACCGATATATTTGCGTAGAAGTCCTATTTGTGAATGGCGCGAATCTGTCGTAGGGATTCATAGCGCGTCACATCTACACGCAAATAATTTGACAATTTGCCACCGATGCTACTTATTATCACGAGCATTCAAAATTGCTAAGAATGTACTATAATACTTATGCATATGACAGCTGTTTCAGTCAGCATGTGCATACGAAAGTCAGTGAACAGTCAATTATTTTAAGTTCCTCACCGGAATGCACCACTTCGAGATAATTTTGTGAACTATATTTTAATTAATTGATAGGCAAACTGAATTTATTAATAAAACAATATAAAAGGAACTTACTGCGTGCGTGAAATGGTTGTGTCGACAACTTGTTTACCTACGCAGATTTGACATACGTCAGACGCCAGAGATGGCTCCGCTTTTTGTATTAGCGGTTTTTAAAAGAATGTGGGATATGAAAAATACGTGCTTACATAAAAGATAAAGGCGCGAACAATCACTGTTCCTTTTAATTATGCTGTGGTATAAAATACGAATCATATTAAACTTTAGGGACTGTAATTAAATTTCGCAATATGTTACTTAGTTAAAATAACAGATTTAAATTCCTTAAAGCTATTGCTTTGTGATTAATTCCTTAAATTTATTACATATTATTATTATATTTAAGGCGGCCATGTGCCGATTGCATAAGTTTTGGTTGTTTCAAATTCACTGTATTTTTAATGAAGTTATGAATAGTATATATCCTACACATTACAAAAGATAATATTAGGTTTTAGTATTCAAATGCAGCAGGAATACGTTTCTGAACATAAAATCTATGCAAATGTGAGAATGAATTTGAAGGAATAAAACAAAAATGCAAATAAAAAAGAGATGGTGGTATGAAATAGAGTAATTTTGTTTTATATATCAAACAGTACTGTCTTTAAACATGCTTGTTTTAAAAGTTGGTGGTAGACCCTCTGATTAAGATAATGTAGGGACATATTTATATATAGGGTTACACGGTTTCATTTGAAAATATATATTTCTATGACGAGAGGTACATTGTTACTTTTTTTTTCTTTTTTTTCTTAAGGTACTAAACATTATTATGTCACAGAATGTTTATATTTTTATGAGTTAACATTTATTTATGTGATCATGGCTTAAAATATAACAGCACCTCGTCCGATGTTAAGCTGAAGTGCGGTCCATAAATGCAGGCGACTGCTACGCTATTGACTGTTTGCAAGTAGTCTCATCCATTAGTACAGCCTATTTGCAACTTTAAGGTTGATCCCAAAGTGGTTGTACTACCAAGGATCGGAAGACTGGACTGACTGACTGAACAAACAACTACAACCAGCTGTTCGCCTATCACTTCTAAAATTATGATTGTTCTTTGCTAAGCAATTTTCCGCTAAAACAAAAAGCATATTTACTTTGGTAATTAAGGCTGTGAAAATGCGATCATTAAGGAACATTCCTATGTGGGGTCACGATTGTGGATAGAGTGAAAATTTTTTTTTATTTTTTTATTGTGACTCGACATATGACAGCACCCCGCTTAATGTTAAGCTGGAGTGTGGTCCACGAATGAATGCCACTGCTACTACAATTCAATAACTGTGAGTAGCAATCACATCCACTATGCCGGCCTAGATGGAACCGGCAACTTACAAGCTGATCCCGAAACGTGACCAAATCACTTCACGGTCTGTATACTTGTAAGTGGTGGTACTACCCCGGATCGGCAGACTGGGTACCACTGCCTACCACTCTTTAAATATAGTTATGCATAATAAATCTGATGTTTGTTTTTTATTTATTAATTGTGGTTTAACATATGACAACACTAAGCCTGATGTTACGCGGGTCATGAATGGAGGTGACTGAAGTAGCAGTCAGCTAATCGACTTTCTAGCTAATCCCGAAACGCGAATAAGTCTCTTAACGGTCTATACATTTGAAAGTGGTGGTAATGCAGGATCGGCAGACTGGACAAATGAATTGAACTCAGTTTAAGTACCTAAGTATTTTATACACGTCTTTTCCACCAATTTTTCTTTATTGAGAAACAGATAAAACTAAAAGTGGTGCTCATTTTATTTATAAATTTTGTATAAGAAATATCTTTTACTAAGCTTTCTGTCTGTGTGTGTCCAGGAAAGTGAATACGTGAATTTAGAGAGCAACATCCGATGGGCAGAAGCTTTTATATTGATGTATTCGATAACAGACAAGTGCTCCTTCGACGAGTGCCACAGGCTAAAGTTTTTAATTAACTACAATAAACGACGCAGACGTCTGGCTTCTTCTTTGAAGGTAACCACAGAGTATAATAATATTAGTAATGAAAATAAAGCAGAATAAATTCACATCGGTCAACTAGTGGTTATATATAATGGTACTGCGTTAAGCGACAGAAACCGGGTTCGATTCCCGGTCGTAGTATACCGATATTAACGTGTATTCTAACATATACACTAGCATAGAAATATGCGAAGACTAATTTAAAATACATATTTAAAATGATGTTTTGGAAACAGCTTGATTGTTTAGGCAGACTCGGAAGCACCTGACTTCTGAGTATTCCAGGGCGGCATAGTGGATGTGACTGCTCATGCCATGCATTTGTCTATGTCATGCCTTTATTCATGGCTCGTACTCCAGCTTAACATCAGGCTGTGTGTACCACAAGAAAACCCTACGGAGAGTATTGAAAACTTGAACTATCACAAGGATAGAAAAAACGAAGAAGCTCTAGGCTTTTTTAACACGATTAAATTAGCTTGACTTGTAACGGAATCTTTCAAATTAATTTTCACCCACTTCTAGAGGTCTGAATAATGTTCATTAAATATATTATTGGCCCGCATAGTGACGGCGACTGAGGCAACCCTAAACTGACTCGTTTTTTTCAGTCGTCGGCATTCTTGTACCTCCTCTTTTTTACCACTTATTTACTTTTTAGTTCACATTGTCATTTAAGCGTGTTTTTTAGTTTTTTTAACTAAAGTTTTATTTAGAATGATTCCTATTATTATGTTTTAGGATAGTGTACTTGACGTGCCAGTAGTCTTAGTCGGTAATAAAATGGACCTTAGTAGTGATCGTATGGTGTCGACTGAAGAAGGCCAACGTCGAAGTAAAGAAATAGGCTGTGTTTGTTTTCATGAGATCTCAGTGCGGGAAAGCATAGAACAGGTAAGGCCATTTTATTTTTAATTTCTAGCTTGTGTCACCCACCAGTGCATTATATCAATAGGTACCGCGGCAAGTGGTTTTTAACCGGGGGCTCTGATATAGTGAGACTAAATTTATTACCACTGCCGTGTTTACTTGTGGTAATGATTAATGTTACTATAAGTTTTTTTTATTGTGACTCGACATATGATAGCACCCCGCTTGATGTTAAGCTACTGCTACTACAATTCAATAACTGTAAGTAGCAGTCACATCCACTATGCCGGCCTAGTTAGAACCAGCATGTTACAAGATCCCGAAACGCGACCAAATCACTTCACGGTATTTATACTTGTAAGTGGTGGTACTACCCCGGATCGGCAGACTAGGTACCACTGAGTAGCAGCACTCTTTGATAATCAGACTCGAAGCAAATATCCGCTTTTTTTATTACCAAATATTTGTAATATTTAATATAATTATTACATATTAGAAATAAAAGCTATGAAACAAATATTTGCTCCGACCGGGAATCGAACCTGAGTTTTTACGCGCGACAAACCAATCGCAGGCCGTTCTTCCACGCCTGTTGTCAAAACATTAAACATTAGAGTTATTTTTAATTTAATAGAGAAATGTGTTACTGGTACCATATCCATAAATTGCATCAGCATTATCATTCGTCAATGCTCTTTGGCCTAGCTTTTACCATCCGGCCACGAACCAGAAGGCGCAGCGTAGGTAGGCCTCCCACTAGGCCCTACGCCTCACAGGGGGGCAAATTGATAGTTAAGAAGGGGCAATTTAAAAATGGACTAGACACGACTTCGCTTTGGGTTATTTAAATGCAATGCTAGATATCGGTGACAAAATTTAACAAAAAAGGCAAATACTTAAAAAAATGCTGTAATATTTTATATTTCTTAAAGGGACAAAACGATTTTTAAAGGTTAAAAATTACGTATGGGGGGCATAAAAATTTAAGAAATGTTAAGGTGGGACAGGTTGTGAAACACTGCACTAGCAGACTGACGACATAGTAAAGGTCACGAATAACCAGTGGATGCAACTGGCAAGACATTGGCATCTTCTACATTGGCATTGGTCATCTTCGGAATGACGTTCTATGTTTAGCAGTGCACGTCTTTTGGCTGATGAGGTCGCGTATCTGAAACAAAAGAACACATTCTTAACGTTCTTGAAAATTAACCTATGGGGGACGCGCGATGAATTTTATGTGGTAAAATGTCACCAAATCTAGAGTAAGAGGTGTCCGCCAACTTACAAGATAATCTCGAAACGCGACTGAGTCATTTCACGGTCTATAATATACTTGAATGTAGTGGGACTAGCTCTATTTGACAGGCTAGACAAATGACCACCAACTGCTTGTATCAAGTTGTAGGATGGGAGTACCTGATGATGGACCACGACCACGAGAGTCCAAAGTATACGTTACCTTCTTATGTAATACAGTTTCTAACGTGGGCGAAACCCTACTTTTAAATTAATTCTCTTTTCAATATTCTCACTTGATGGAGGAGGGTTCTATCAAATCAGAAGCGGGAGGGGAGAACCTAAATTATAAAAACCTCACGTAATTAATGGATGTCCTTGCTTTAGTGAAAATGACAGGCGTATCATATTATTATATGATACGGTACAGCGAATGATTATTTTCTCTCTGAACTTAATTTTTATAATTTACTTTTTGCTTTTAAAATTACTTACAGCTAATATATTTTTTTTAGCTAGGAGGAGGAGCTAATTTAAAGCTATCGTGGTGGTCATGAAAACCGAGAGAACGGGTTCAAAACCACTTACCGGGTTTGATACATTGGTTATCTTTGATACATGTATGTACTTTAGTTGTGCTGTTTCTATGATACAAGCACTGTATAGACATTTTTCAAAAAAATCAATCAAATTTTCACGTCTTTTTTCCACATGGGTAGGCAGAGACAATGGAGCGCCATTTATCACGATCCTGACAAAACTCCCTCGCTTCCCTCACATTCACAATTCTCTTCATACGTTTGTATCTACTATTATAGGCACTAGGCAATCCAGCTAGAAAGCATCAAAGAAAAAAGAAAAAGACATCCTCATTCAGAGACATCCTCAAGAATAAGGATGTCTCTGTTTTGTCCGGTAACACCCCCTTGGGTCTTGTTTGACGCATCCATCCACACCAGTTTTGTAAAGCAATGTAATATTTTAGAAGCAAGCAAAGGTACCTGCCGCTTATTTAAATTTCCTAAACAAATTTTCTTTGATGACGACTCGATATCATAAATATTTGCCCTATTTATGATAGACGCTGCGCCGTGAATATTACTCCAACTTAGCTTCAAGCTACAATGTACATCAAAGATATTAAATTCCAAAGACATTTAACATATGAAAAGGCTTATATAATTTAAGTTGTAGACATATTAGGATTTAGCAGGTATACAGGGTGTCTCTAAAACCCTTCTGAAAATAAAGTAGGGTGGTAGTGTAGCTGATCCTAAAAATGACTCCAAGAAAACAAAAATTGGCAATTTTTTCTACAATTTTTTCCCATATTCTTAATGAAGGTACAAAATAACTGGAGAATTGTGGATGTGCAGGAAGCGAGAAAGTTGTGTCAGGATCGTGGCGCTCCATCGTCTCTGCCTATCCCTATGGGAAAAAGGCGTGACAATTTGATTGATTAATTGATAATAACTAACCGTATATTCACAATCTTTATTTTCGGTTTCAACTAGGCCGGCATAGTTATTGTGACTGCTATTTACAGTTACTTAACTGTAGAAGCCATCACCTTCATTCATAGACCGCACTCCAGTTTAATATCAGTGCTGTCATTTGCTAAATGGTTATAATACTGATGAAAGTAAATTGTCAAAAAAAAAAATTAAATGCAGGCGTTTTTATTATCAGGAAAACTTTTAGTCACTTTATTTTCCATTAGATTAACTTCCATTAGATATTATCCTAATTAATGAAAATTATGGTATGAATAAGATAATATAATTTAATGTCATGTGACGTGACGTGATTCACGATTGGCTTGCCTTGGCTTGACTCGGCTTGACTTCGCTTGCTCGCTCGCTCGTTTCACGGGTTAACTCCCCATATACAACGCGCCTAAAGTATCGCGCCCTCTCTCGGCACACGAGTGGTTAAAAGCTTTCACTTCAAAAAAAATTAATAATATGTTCACGAAATATTAAATTCTAAATTCATAATATTAAATTCATTTCTATCGCTGTATGTAACGTAGATATACTATAAATATAGCGAGCGCTTATTTGAATTGAAATGTATTGTAATCTTATTCAATACACTCTCAATCATAAACATTTTTACAGTGAAGATGAAGCAGAGATTTAGAAAAAAGCGACGCGCAAAAATGTAAGAATATTCGTATATTTTTAATGAAAGAAAATAATACTGGATAATAGAAAAGACTCTTTTATATTATAGGAAAGTATTTAAATATGAAAATAATTCCAGGTTTTTATAAAAAAGAAATCAACTACATTTTTTTAGTACAAGCCGCGCGAGACAAGACACCTGAAATAATAATTAGAAAAGAAAAAGTGAGATTTTGATTTGTTTCACCTTTTTCGGTTTTAAAAAAAATGCCAACAACGATTTAATGCAATATATAATAGTATGCCTATATGAAAAAAGATGAAAACTTAAAACAGGACAAATATAATGAAAGTCAAAATTCATTGCAAAGTTTTAATATAGAAAATAATACATAAAACATGACAAACACTAAGCCATTTATTCAAATTTAATCATAGTATGGGTACTGCAATAATACTCGAATTACTTAGCTGCATCTAATCCATTAGCGTATTATACATATCGAGTAATTTAGTGATAACTATGTAGATACGACAAAATCGTACGCTAAATAATTTTAACCCAACTTTTTTCCTGGAAACGGAGAAGGTAAAGTAGAAGAACATTTTCACATTTCCGTCTGTCTAACTTTTACAAAAACGCCTCCTCATCGAGACAATAAATTCATTTAACTAAGAAGCACAATTTTATGTTTATTTTCTCCCGAAAATATTTTCCTAAAAACTGATGTTTTTTTATTATTTTAAAAATCGTCGTCATTGGGTCACAATCAAACCTTCTTAAGGTTCCTACTTATTTAATGTGACGCAGAATCTCACTTCCTGACTTTCACCAATATTAAAGGCACCCGGCTATCCTTAAAGATAAAGAAAAAAACTTCTGCTAACAGGACATACGAGTATTTACTTCAG
Source organism: Tinea trinotella (assembly GCA_905220615.1). NCBI lineage: Eukaryota > Metazoa > Arthropoda > Insecta > Lepidoptera > Tineidae > Tinea > Tinea trinotella. The sequence goes on from HG992310.1 coordinate 8,533,996, forward strand.
GGATATCCCACATTGTCTTAGATGCAAGCGCGAAGGTATTATCCAGAAAGCCTTCTTATAAAACGAGAGTATAATATACTATTTAGTATAATAATAGAATAAAGAGTATAATATAATATATAATAAGTATTTCTTTTATTATTGTGACTTGATATATGACAGCACCCCGCCTGAAACTACAGTCAGTTAACTGTAAATAACAGTAAAGTATGCCGGCCTAGTTGAAACCGGCAATTTACAAGCTGATCCCGAAACGCGACTAAGTCACTTCACGGTTTGTATACTTGTAAGTATTGACAGACTAAGCACCACTGCCTATCACCTTTAATACTTTAAATTAATACTCTATACACTATAAATTAAACTATTTATAGACAATATGAATATATTATAAATTATAGACGTTTTCTTTTTCTAAATAATAGCTGACAAATCATGCGAAGCTGATACGAATTCGTAAATCTTTATTGTGACCTATTTTCTTCGCAGAGTTACGATTGGCAAAAGCCTTTTTTTATGTCTGAACCACACTCTTGTTTATCATGTTTATCACGTTTCTCAGTACATAAAGTTATATAGCTTATTTCGGAAGGCAGTTGTCAAATGATTCATGTCAATTCATTCACTCTTAATAATGTTTTTTTTTTTAATTAACAAGTTTACACTTTTTTATTGTGAATCGACTTGCCCGTGGTAAGCTAGTAAAGGTACAAAAGGTTTAGTTTACGGTTGCTTCATTCTTCGTCACTGCCGACCTAGCTACTTTTTAACATTGCTTGAAGGAGGATTTAAGGACATTTTAATTAACTCAATATTACTTCCTTATTTACATGTAATTTAATTTATAAAATACGATGAATATATTATTATTATATAATTATTTCTTTACTAAGGTACTGAAAGTGCTTGTATCATAGAAACTGGACGATTAAAGTAATATCAAAGATACAAAACCGACAACTAGATTTGAACCGGGACTCTTAATTTGCGAGACCATTTCATTAACACTACACTACGGTCACCTTAAATAAGGATTTTATTACTTTAAACCTTTTGTGATTATTTGTTAGAAAATAAAAAGAAAAACAAACTTCGATACTTTTTTTACTTTGTATTGAATTGAATTTTTTCGATAAATGTTTTTCTCTCCTATTCGTCAGTTACAGTGCATGCCAGCTATAGTCTTTTTGCCTGCGGGGTAACAACCCCAAAGCTTTTTTCTTTTTAGGAAATTGAATTTTTATTCTGATAACGTAAAACCAATAACACAAAACTTCAATTTCCGAAGGGCTTGCCTTTTTAGCGTTTACCTAACATCACATTATTACTCATATATGTATTACTTAACTCAATCAATCAAGTTGTCATGCCTTTTGCCACATGGATAGGCAGAGACAAAGGAGCGCCATTTACCACGATCCTGACACAACTCTCTCGCTTTACTTACGTCCACAATTAACAATTACTTAACTATCACACATCTAAGGTGTGGTAGGCAGACAGTGGGTAGTCCTGCTGATCCAGGGTACTTTCAATGTTCAGACCATATAGTGACCTAGTCGCGTTTCGGGATCAGCTTACCGGTTTTAAAAAGGCCGGCATACGAGTCACCGTCTCATGTACCGCATTATCATCAGGCGAGGGGCTGTTTGTCGAGTATATATTGTGTATATTTATCTAGTATATATAGGTATTGACGTATTTTACCTTAAAATTAATTAGGATGATTTTAATTACTGATTTTTAAAATTGAGACTGTCAGATCAAAGGAGTGTTTGAGGGGCGCTCGAAGGAGCGTTAAAAATATATTATTATAATTTATTTACCTAAAAAGATATAAAATCCGGGGTAGTATGTACTGCCTACTTTTAAGTGTAAAGGATCAGTAGTAACACAGTCGTGTTTGAAGGACTAGGCTAGTACAAAGACAGGCGTAGCGGAACGGTTAGCGATTGGTTTGTTGCGCGTAAAATCCCGGGTCCTATTCCTGGTCGGAGCAAATATTTGTTTCATAGCTTTTATTTGTTATATATTTAATAATTATGTTTATTATTGCAAATTTTTGTTAATAAAAATAGGCGGATATTTATTTGCTTCGGGTCTGGTTATCAAAATGTGGTAGGCAGTGGTACCCAGTCTGCCGATCCGAGGTAGTACCACCACTTACAAGTATACAGACCGTGAAGTGATTTGGTCGCGTTTTAGGATCAGCTTGTAAGTTGCCGCTTCCAACTAGGCCGGCATAGAGGATGTTATTGCTACTTACAGTTATTGAATTGTATTAGCAGTGACATCCACTCATGGACCGCAGTCCAGCTTAACATCAAGCGGGGTGCTGTCATATGTGACAATAAAAAAATGGAATAATGGAATACTCGTATGTCGAACCACAATAAAATATACATGATAATACCGGTAAGTATGTGTAAACTTCACTGAATTTCGTACGTTTTCTACTTTTTTGTACGTTAGTATGAAGATCTCAAGCGTGGTGAAATTCGGCATAAGACATGACATGTGAACTTTATTTTTATTTCATTGTAATTACATCTGACCTCGACCTGCCCGACGGTAAGCAAATAGAGGTCAAAGAGTGCCGACGACTAAAAAAAACTAAGTCAGTTCACAGCTAAATCAGTTTCCGTCACTATGCCGGCCAAAGGTGCTTCTTTACGCATCGCTTGAAGGATTTCACTTGACGATTGTTCTACAAATAAACGACGCACCGAACCTTTTAGGAAACCCATTCGGTCGACAGAATAAAAGTACGAAAAGACAAAGGGTCAAGGTTAGGTTAGGCTCCACATAACATTCTCCGTGGTATACTTACTTAGGCAATAAAGCCACTATGTATCTGCGAAGTTGCTGGAGTTCCAGACTCAAGAGTTTGTGTGATCTCTACATCTACTATAATTCGGACAGCTGGGCGCTGCAATGAATCTAGGGCATCAAGAAGATACTTGGCAGAGCCGTCCCAGAGGTGCGAGCGAAACGTATTCCGCGCAAGGGCGAATTTTAGCCTTGTAACAGGCGATGCTCATGCGCGAAGAATCGCCTCCCCTTGTTTAGGATATTTCAAGCAACTATTTCAGTACTAATATGTTGTGTATTTTCGTAGGTTTGGGGTGTTTTCCGCGACGTTCGTAGATTCTGGCGTGTTAGTAGTAAATCACCTCGTCGACCAACTGACGGAGATGTTCATCCAGCTGCCCTGGCATTGGCAAGAGCTGCTTCCGATTCTGCTGGGGAACCTGCCGTAGCATTTGGTAAAATAAAAAAGGTTTCCGAATATAGAAACATGGATCATCCATTATAATTATTACTCGTCAATTAACATCACCCCGTCTAATGTTAAGCTGGAGTGTGGTCATAAATAAAGACGACTTAAATAACCGCAAGTGGCAGTCGCATCGACTATGCCGGCCTAGTTGGAAGCGGTAAGTTTTCAAGCTCAACTGGAGCGCACTGAATCACTTCACTGTCTGTACACTTAAAAGTGGTGATACACTTGGAACTTGGATCGGCAGACTGGGCTCATGACCACCAACTAATTTGTTATAGCCCAATTAAAACGTGCTTTTAAAGTGAGTTATAAATATTTTAACTTAGTTTGGGATCTGTTAATTAATTATTTATTTATTAGGGTTAACAACAAAATATTCACCAGTAACTCATTTCAAAAATCAAGAGACAACGGAGCTCCACTTGGTACGATCCTAACCACAGAACGTATATTAATAGGGGATCAAAAACCTATTACTATTAAATGTTTTGTGATCCTGACACAACTTCCTCGCTTCCATGTCATCCACAGTTCTCTTCATACAAGCTCTGATGATATGAGCACTAAAAAATCTTTTTTTAATTACACACAGGTCGCCGCTGGGCAGAATTGGATTTAGATGAAGAAGAAGAGGGAGTATCCCGGAGTGATTCCACATCTTCATCAAGTCGTGAAGAAGGGGATGTCTTCCGTGCTAGAGCCAGCACTGATTCCAGATTGCCACAACGGCAGACTAGGGCTAGACACCCTCCTCCACCACGCTTAGTTCCACCTGTTCCGGCTAGGAGAATGAGTGTCTCAATGCAAGGCAGTAACGCGAGTACTTACTGAGTTTGAGATTAATTTTATAAAATAAGTTGTTACAAAGAATTTTCTTAGGTTTTGCGCGAACATTGATTAATTAAACAAATTTTATGCAGCTTGACCACCAATTTTATGACCACGATGGCTGCAAAGCTCTTGAATCGTCGGAATAATAAAAATAATGTAAAATCAATAACCGAAAATAGGCGCGATTTTAAGCCGCATAAAGTTTGTTTAATTAATTATGTTGTTACAAGTAGTATTTAAAGTTATTAAATTGTTACCTTTTTTAAATTTTTGGCATATTCCAATTCTAGCATTAATTAGTTATATTATAGATTTAGGCAGTTGAAATATCTGCACGTTTAAACTATAGTATGGAAAAGGAAAACATAGGATAGAAGAATTTCGATAAGTGTACGTAGGCGCAGTGGGCAGAGCGGTCGCGCTATGTGCGCGCATGTTTTTTTTCTCTATCCAATTTTTATTGTTATTGAATGTTAGGAGTTGTGGCAAGTGGCACTCCATTGTCTCTGCCTATCTCTGTGGGAAAAAGGCCTGACAATTTGATTGATTGATTAATTGAATGTTGTTTGTATTGTATGGATTTATTGTTTTGAGTATAAAATAAAAAACGTTACTTTAATCGTAGGAGTAAATAAAACCTTGGAAGATTATATTATACTACTCTAGCGCTTTACTGAGTACCTCTCTCTACTATCGCATACCACAGGAACGTACCCAGTGAAGCGCTATGTCTACACGTCCCCCACCACTCACTGTACAATTGTAATGTTGCTCGATGTAATGTCGACCGCGTAACTCATTGACAATAGGCTTCGTTTTGACATTTGAACTTCATTAATGAGATTTAAATAAAAATTGCAACCGCTCAACATACTATGAATCGATGTTCATTTTTATTAACAGTTCCAGCTCATTGAAACTTTATTGTACGAATGAATAAAATTTGTTTTTGACATTAACAGCGACCGCGTAACTTTTGGGCAAATAGAAATGAATTTTATTGTCATTCCCATTGAAGTTGCGCAGTCAGCCCCCAGATATTGCCGTGGTCCTCTACCACTGTCGTGTTATGCGATCTTCCACAGTGTGTTATTGTAATGTGTGTGTTCATATAAAATAAAGTATAATTTCTGTACGTTACAGTACAGTAAACCTTTTAACAAAAAGGTTGGAAGCTTTTGGCCTACTTACTCGTGTAGTTTGTCAATACGATTTAAGCTAAGATTTTATTAAGCTAGTGACTATATGTGTGTATAGGTTTTTCTATATGAAAATCTATTTGACGACAGGCGTGGTACACTAATTAGCACAACAATTCGTTACGCGAAAAGTCCCGGGTTCGAAAAGCGCATTAAACTGGCTCTCAAGCATTCTCAGTATAATATTATAGTGTCAAAATAAACCTTGTTTCAATTGCGATCAAAATCTGCTTTCCTCTACGATCCGGTCTTCGTGAACGGACACTAAGCATACAGACCTTGAAGTGTCTTAGTAGCATTTTTGAATTAGCTTGAAAGTTGCCCGTCCAACTAATAGATGGGAAAGCTACTTACAGTTATTTAATTGTAGCAGTACCTAACCATCTCCATTCAAGGAGCGTACAGTCAAATTACCTTGGAGACGATTTTGCATTTGTAGTAGTGCGCCTAAGAGCACGTTATCATTATTAACACACGTTACGAAAACACGTCATGTCCATATAGGTTTTAATTGGAAGCTAACGAAAGATAACCGGAAACTTTTAATGAAAAAGCACGAAATTCGGTATTTACGAATTAATTATTTTATAAAAATTGCAGAATATCGTGCACAAAACCGACCAATTGCTTTCACCGACGAAACATACATACCCTTGAAATCTTGGTCAGATGGAAGCAATTCAGGTTTAAAGCGACATAATGACAGGAGATCTTTATCCACCGCCACGACATAATGGAAACATAGGAAACATAGACATAGTGTGTACTACACACACACTATACTACAAATGCAAAAACGGCTCCAAGTTAATTATGACGTTAAGTCTTAACGTCAACATCAGTCGAGGTGCTGTCATGCGTCGGCCGAACCGAACTACAATTTAAAAAGATCCTTTCCATTTGAATGCATGAATAATTTTGGTAAGGTACTTATGAATTCAAAGTAGATTCATATTTTTGTTACAATTTTATTTTGTTTTGTTCGTTTACACACCAGCGGATACAATCTGAGAAAATGTGATTAATAAAGTTTTTGGTAAATATATAATATAAAGAAAGTAAATAAATGATTTGATTTGTAAATCATTACATGTTTTGGTAGAAAGATAACAAAACTATAGTTAAAAAAAACTAAATAACACGCTGATATGACAATGTGAACTAAAAAGTAAATAAATGGTAAACAAGGAAAGGTCCAAGAATGCTGACGACTGAAAAAAACCAAGTCAGTTCACGGTGGCTTAGTCGCCGCCACTATGCCGGCTAAAAGAAATTTCATGAAATATATTTCAAATTATTTAGACTTTTAAAAGTGGGTGAAAATGAATTCGAAAGATTCCGTTACATAGTTACATACATACAAGTCAAGCTGATAATAATAATAAATAAAAAGCGTGTTAAGAATTTAAAAAAAAGCGTTGTAAAAAGGAAACAACACAGAAGTTTTTTATTGTAGGTCAACATTATGAAAGCATTCTGCCTGATGTTACTGGAGTGATGTTCCCACTCCAGTAAACGCCCCAAAACGCGACTTCACTTCACGGTTATACTACCCCGGATAGGAAGACGGGGCACTACTGCCTACTACCCTTAGACTGCCAGACCCGAAGCAAATTGACGACAGGCGTGGACGAACAGTTTAGCGACTGGTTTGTTGCGCGTAAAGTCCCGGGTTCGATCCCCGGTCGGAGCAAATATTTGTTTCATAGCTTTTATTTGTAATATTTAATAATATTAAATATTGCAAATATTTGTTAATGAAAAAAAAAGAGATGGATATCTGCCGATCCGGGGTAGTACCACCACTTACAAGTATACAGACCGTGAAGTGATTTGGTCACGTTTCGGGATCAGCTTGTAAGTTGCCGGTTCCGTCAAGGCCGGCATAGTGGATGTGATTGCTACTCACAGTTATTGAATTGTAGTAGCAGTGACGTTCATTCATGGACCACACTTTGGCTTAACATCAAGCGGGGTGCTGTCATATGTCGAGTCACAATAAAAATAAAAATAATAAAAAATCTGTTTTTTTTATTAACCAATATAAAATAAATATTTCCCCTGACCGGAAATCAAACCCGAGACTCTTACGGGTAACGGACTGACGTGCTAACCAATGCGCCACGTATTATCAGAAGAAGATCAAATCGAAGATCTTCTAACAATGATCTAAGAAGCATGACCTCTGTGCACACTGACCTCTCTATCCATAAAGTATCTATAAAGAGAATTGTGGTCCCGAAGAAACTGTTGTCTCTGCCCATCCCAGTGGAAATTAAGGCTTAAAATTGTTGATGATGCTTTAGTACCTTTAATATTAGTGTAAGATTTTTATTAAATGTAAGATTTAAATGGTGTTCAAAAATAAAAATATTGATAATTACAATCTTTGTTTCATTACACAGATCTATATTTTTGCTTAGAATTGAAAAACTAAATTTCAGCTATGTTTGGGTGCTCAGTCTAAATACCTCTGTTTAATCATTTCATATGTATCGTGTATTCTCTTTGAGACGTTAGAAAATCAATGTATTATATTTTTTTAATTGAGACGCTGTATGAGATGTAATTATTACCTAAGTCCTAAATTTTGCTACACGCCTGAATCATCATCATCAGCCAGAATGCGTCCACTGCTGAACATAGGCCTTCCCCTTAGGACGCTATTCCGAACGACAAGATGCCAGTTGCATCGACCGGTTATTTGTGACTTTCACTATGTCGTCAGTCCACCTAGTGGGAGGCCTACCTACGCGCCTGAATAGTTCGAAATAAATAAAGAAATATAAATAAAGCTTTAAAATAAATCAGGCACTTTTTAAAACTGATAACGGGGAGACTTTCAAGAAGATACTAATACACCGGGAAAAGGAGTCGAGCCCCTCTAGTGTTTAAAAAAAATGCGAACCGAGATATTTTGACGGATTTAGGTTCGTCTCCGGACGTATTAATAATGTGCCTAAAATCCAACAGCTGAACTATTGCAGGTTTTTTTTTATTCGCCGGTAAAGTTGCGAAAACGTAGTTTTTCGCAATTATATTTCTTTCTTGACTATTTAGATAAAAATGTTGCGAGAAGGACTTGTGGATATTAAAAATATCTACAAAATGAGACCAGTTGAGTTCAAATTGTTTTTTTTTTTGTTTTTTTACTAAATGCGGAAAACCGCTAAAAATCGATGTTTTTTAAATAACGTTTTAAACAAACAATTTTATACCTAGACGTCTCCAATTTTAATAGACTGTAAACTTTGACGTGTAGTATTAGTGGTATTTTTTGGATTTTTTTTTCTTTTATATTTTTGGTAAAATTCCATTTTATAATTAAAATAGCACTTTTTTGCAACTTAATTATTACCTCTTCGGTAGGTCCTAGAGTGTTGTATTTGGGCTCATTCTCTTCCTTAAGACTTGTACTTTCAGTCTTTTTTTTAAAGCTAATCAATTTTAGCAACGATTTTATATTCATTGAATTATTTCATTTTGAAACTTAGCACTTTTTTGCACTTCGATTTAAAAGACCCTCGTTACTAAAATTGATTAGCTGTAAAAAAAGACTGAAAGTACAACTCTTAAGGAAGAGAATGAGCCTAAATACAACACTCTAGGACCTACTGAAGAGGTAATAATAAAGTTGCAAAAAAGTGCCATTTTAATTATAAAATGGAATTTTACCAAAAATATAAAAGAAAAAAAATCCAAAAAAATACCACTAATACTACACGTCAAATGTATTTAATGTTAAGCTGGAGTGCAAATAACTGCAAATAGCAGTCACATTCGCTATGCCCGCCTATTTGGAAACGGCAACTTACAAGCTGATGCCAAAACGCGACTAAGTCACTTCACGGTCTGCATACTTGTGAGTTATTGTACTACCCCGACCAGAAATTGAACCCGGGACTTTACGCGTAACGAACTGCTAATTAAAGCGCCACGCCATTCGCCGTTGTTAGTCATTCTTTTATTAAAACATAATTTTTCATCTAAGATTCCCGTTTCAAAGAGAACCCGGCGTCAAATTTCATCTTTGAATTTCGATCTATAACGAAGGAGGCCAATAATAACCTTCGACTAAACAATAAGCCTTAGAAGTTAGAAAACATCTACGAGTTATAGGTAGGTAGTACCTAACTGCAATAGGTATAGAGGTACGAGTATAGAGCCGTGAGAGTTTATCTAAAAATACTTTTACAAGTTGAACTGGTTGTAAATTCAACCCGTAAGTTGATTGGTAGGTATAAAATAGGTGTTTATACTTACAAGTCTAGACCGCCTAGCAACAAAATGATCAACGTTTTAAGATAAATCTAATATCTAATTAAAAGTGAAGGGGAGTGGGGGGATCATCATCATCATCGTCAGCCTGCTAAACATAGGCCTCCCCCTTTAAAACTCCATTTCGAACGACAAGATGCCAGTTGCATCCACTGGTTATTCGCAACTTTGACTATGTCGTCAGTCCACCTAGTGGGAGGCCTACCTACGCTGCGTCTGCCGGTTCGTGGTCTCCACTCTAGAGCCTTTCTTCCCCATCCGTTGTCGGTTTTTTGAGCGATGTGGCCTGCCGGGGTAATACCACTATATACAACTAAGATGTCAGTTTCAACTAGGCCGGCATAGTAAATGCTACTTACTGTTATTTAACTGTAGTTTCCGTCACCTCTATGGACTGCTCTCCAGCCTAACATCAGACGGTGCTGTGATATGTCGAGTCACAATAAAAAAATATTTTTAAAGTATGTACTTACAAAGTTATGCAGTAATATCTAACACCAATAATAACTTAATATATTTTTAACATGTTTATACCAAGCTAGTTATAGTCACTATATAATAGAAACAAGACGACCAAAGTTATACCAAAAATACATTTTGGTACCGGCAATTAGTTTTGAACCGGGGCTCTTGGTTTGTGTGACCATTGCACTGCCACTAAACCACGGTTCCTTTGAATGCATATTTTAACACAGGCATTTTTTATTGTGCTCTGAAATCTGACCTCGTCTTGCCAGATGTTAAGCTAGGGACAAGAGTATCAACGACTGAAAAAAACGACTCAGTTCACGGTTGCTCCAGTCGCCGTCACTATGCCGGCCAAACTCAAGTACTTTCAAAATGAGGTTAACTATAAATACATAGTATATAATTTACGAGATATCACAATTTCAAGAACCTGTTTATTTATAAAAACAAATCATCCATCAATTCATCACTTGACCACTCTGTTTACAATTGCAACTACAGTTACACTTCATTATTTAATAAAAAATAAACCTTATTTCGTTGTAATAGTGATTAATATGTGTAGGACGTGTATCTGTTAGTGTGGTTAAATTTATTGCGTGTCGTAACGGGGTCGGCGTCTAGCTCTCAGACAGATCTCTTACTCTGCTATTTATAACTCCTTGGTGTCAGTTGCATTTGAACGCAACAAGTACACGTGTACTCACCATTAGATACATCGCCATTGTTTATTGGTATTGCGCCTTATTCTCATTGGCTTATATTAAAATTGACTAGGTGACTTCTAGAACAATCTAATGAAAGACCAGGGAACAAGATTTATATAGAAAAAAATATTGTAAAAAAAATCTTTTTGAAATATTATAAACAAATAATAAACAATTGTTTGTATGGATAAAATCGCTATCGCTTTGCTATTAGAATAAGAATAGGACGGGCTGTTGACTAACTTCACTTGACTGATTCAAAGGTGTCTTTTTCTTCTGCAAAGAAAAAGACATCGTATAAAAGTGAAGTTGCTTGGAGAGTTAGACGTCGCAAAATGGCGCCGATTCCGTCCAATTCTTATTTTAATCGCAATTAACCAGCGACACGCTATAGTGGCCGTTTTGACATTTACCGTCCATGAAGTTTTGTATAAATTAAAAATTATGTTTGAAGGAACAATTTGGAAGTAAGTTGATTTTTATAGTGACAATAAGAAACTTCATGAGCGGGTCAAATGTCAAAACGGCCATCAGAACGTCCCGCTGGTATCTATAGTGATAGCATTTAATTTTTTTTTTCCTAATTTTCCTAATACATTACGGCGTCGAAAAGCAGTGAAATTCCGATGTAACTTATAATTGACATCTTCGTAACCAATCAGCGAATAACAAATCAATAAGTAAACTATGTTGATTAGACACTTACGGCCGCGGCGCAATATCACTGCTTATTCGTCGGCATAATTTATCAAGAGAATCGAAGCCCTGGGCACCGAATCTTTTAATACAGAATAGCGAAATGACTTGTCCTCAAACTAATACTGCTAATCAACGTGACTTTTTCAATGTGACTACGAGAATGCCAATAATCAACGAAATATCACTGAAATTACGTCGCCATAAATATTACTATTTAGATTAGAATAAAACTTTAAAAGTCACTTTGATAAAGCAATGGTAGTTCGTGAAAAAGTTATTTAGCTGTTGTGTATTAAGAGAATCGGGCTTTGACCTCAATTTGCCTGGTAAGGTCCAAAACACTGACGGCTGAAAAAAAAAGTTCTTTCCATCGTCGTAACTATGCCAAAAAGATACATCGAAAAACAACAATACAAAGTACAATAGCCAAGCCAAATTCAAACAATGAGTAATCTCTATGTTATGTACAATGTAATAGAGGACTCCATAAAAGTTTATTTTAGAAGTGGTCAAGAACAAAACAGGTGGGTAGATAAAAGATAAAACTGATGTTTATGGACGTTAGGCGCCACGTATTAAACAATGACGTCATATTGTTTGGATATAGGTACTCGTAAGATAAAACAACATAGATTATTTTGCAATTTCATATATGATAACACTTTCCCTAAAAAAACCTACACGTGAAACCTACAGGCTTTTTAAATACCACCATTTCAATGACATGAGATTGTAACTTGCCGGTTTAACATCAGGCGTGGGTGCTGACATAATATGCTGACATATTATGTCAGGACAATAAAAATACCTATAAGTAAAGTTTCCTGCGTCTTTTTTTGCTGTTCCCTCCATTCATGGACTGCTCTCCAGCTTAACATCAAGGAGGGTGCTGTCATATTATGTTGAGTCAACATATATCAAAGATCCTTAACAATAATAAATAATAATAAAAACATATATCAAAGATACCTTGACAAAGACAATAATAAACAACAACATTGATATTGTTGTTTACAATACGTACCTAGCAACAGCTGATGTAGACATTTTAATATTAACAAGTAGGTTACATCCCAAACGTGACCATTAACTTACGCAATTTAAATCATAGCAAATAGGGTCCCTTAGACCCACGCTGACATATGACTGATGCTTGTTTTATTATCTTCGTGTTCATATATTTACGTGCACTATAAAACATCACTTCTTCGCTTGTAAACGTTTAATGACCTTTACGATTACAATTTGGACTGTTTGGACTATGAACTAAATCAATCTGGAACTTTAAACTCTTTACATTTAACTCTTTAGCAGTACTCATTTAATTTATTGTTTGTTTATTTATTTATAATTACTTTAAAAATGTGAAATCTCAATAGTAACTTTAATATTTATTTATTTATTTTTTTAATTTAAATAAATAAAGGACATCAGTCATTTTGGGCTTTTATGTACTACTTTTATAATGTCCAATGATGAAAAAATATATAAATAGTAGTTTCGATACTTGTATTGATAAAACTAATAACAATGTTGCTTTTAATTGCTGTGCAATTGAGTTATTTGTAAAATAAGTTATGAATTTTGTATCATCTGTGCAACAACGCCATATTTGTTCTGCTTTGAACTGTCATAATTAATGTTTCATCATTTGGAGTTTTGGCGGGCAACTGCAACTGACAGGACGCGCAATTTTGAATTATTTGAAAAGCTTGTGTTTTTCATAAATATTAATGTGTAATAATAGTGGAATTGTTATCCAGTAATAGTTTTTAAGTTGATCAAGTATAAACAAGTAATTTAAAGTTGTGAAACGTGTTTCTTCATGTTCCCTCCAAGACTTCTTCTGAAGTTTTAGTAAAGGCTTTCCGCCGCTTTACTAAAACGATCATCATCAACCTCATTCTCATCATCATCATTTGATGAATCACTCGCGTGGTTTATGTTCATCTTTACTTGACAATGTTTTATCATTGAACCATATATTTTTACTTTGACACTGGCAAGTTAAATACTAAAGCCATAAACAAGAAGAAAGAAAAGAAAAAGTTTCATCATTTCGCACACCTAAACTATGCAAAATAAATAAAGGATTTATTTTCGCACATCAAACTGCATATTAAACTGTTAATATAATTAAGCCCAAGTCCCCATTCAAAATGAATGATGTTCTTTAAACATCTGCTGGGCCCTGAATCGCTTCATCATGGCGTCCAAAAATCGACAACTGGAGCAACCGTATATTGGGTCGGGGGAAAAGGTGTTTCGCATACAGTACTATTTGTATCTGATTAGTTTTCATGACATTAAAAAGTCTCTACCTACAAGATGCCAGAAAATTTACGAACAAAATTGCACATATATACTGTAATTTGATGTGAATAAACTTTGAAAAAAAAATGCTGAATTTTCATTTAAAATGCGAATAAACTTTTTCGCCAACCTAAAATTACGTCGTTTTCAGTGTGGACCGTCATTTAAACTAATATAGTACCCAGGGAGAAAACTTATTTATTGGTTAAGGGGTTTAATTTGTTTACTTAAAGGGATTATTTACAGAACTAAAATTAAATAAAGCTATCACTAATGTTTACGGTAACCTTTTCGTTTCGAATGAATATTCAACTACAGCCGCTAAAGAACTAATTTAGGTCAGCACGCCCGTCATCAAAAACTTATTAATGAACAGCATTTTACCTCTATTTGAAAAACACTTGCAGTTTTGTTTTTCTTTTTACTCTTTTAGACTATGTAGGTCGGCATTATATAAGAACATGGCAGTCTCAAATTAAACATTAGGAAAAATTATTAATTATGAAATTAAAAAAAGTTTTGATATCATTTTAATTAATTTTCCTTATCTCACATACCTACGTATCTATCAATCAATCAAATTGTCTCGCCCTTTTTCCACGGGGATAGGCAGAGACAATGGAACGCCATTTGCCACGATCCTGACACAACTCCTTCGTTTCCTTCACATTCACGATTCTCTTCATACAAGCTCTATAGTTATGGGCACTAGCCAACCTAGCTTTCTTGTGGATGTCTCCGATTCGGTCGGCAAACACCCTCCTGGGCCTGCCTCGTTAAACGCATTCATTCACATGAGATTTATAAATTGCTTTCGTCAATCTACTTTCACTCATCCTTTCTATGTGCCCAAACTATCGAAGCAAAACAATACAATACTTAGGTACTAATACAATCTACCAAAAAATATTTTTAAAAAACATCTAATAAAATGTTCATTAGTAAATTATTTATTAATTAAAAATACGTGCTTTGTAATTTCTTTATACATATTCTTTTGCTCACATCGATTTGTTTATATAAACATATTTACATAATATGAACATATTTACGCAAATTCCATACAAAATGTATTTCTAAGCTAAACCACACGAGTAAGTTGCTTTTGATGTATTTGCAGACACGGGTTTCAGCTCAAAACAAACTTTATCGCGCGTTTCCAAGCTCTTTGATGGAAATCGTAAAACGTGTGAAGCACCCCTCCTCGCAGACACATTTATAACTCGGCTTCCTGTTTAATATATTCACTATTACAAAGTTTCAACTTTACCTATGATTCCGCTTTAATAGCAGAGTTTGCTTTCAACATGGTTAATTAAATTGTTCCGCGATCAACCCCCTAAACCCCCGAACAGCGATGACATTTCAATTACATCTAAAACAGGATTAATTACGTATCACATATCGTTCGTTGTTGACCTACATGTTTACCTGATTTCGAGAGTTTTTTTTAATGTAATATATCCTTGGTGAACTTTGGCAAAAAAATAATTAAGTATCCTTTTCAAACAGAAAAGTTAGGAAAAGTTTAATAAAGGTGTTTTTTTTGTCATAAATTTTCACAATCCTGCACCTAAAGTTTTTTTTGAGAGAAAAAGTATTTTTGATTTTATTTTATATAAATCTTAAACCAAAGTATATTACGAATCCTTAATTGTAAGCGCTCATGAACTTGTAGACTACCATCGCGACTATACGTGACCTAAAAAATAATAATAAATATAACTATAGTTAAAAAAAACACGCATATTAAGACAATGTGAATTAAAAATTAAATAAATGGTAAGCAAGAAAGAGGATGTCCGAGAATGCCGACGACTGAATAAAACTTGTCAGTTCACGGTTGCCTCAGTCGCTGTCACTATGCCGGCCAAAAAATATTTAATGAAAATATAGTTTTGTCATCGGTTTTTATTGCGTGTACAAATTTTCTAATTATCTAGAACTCTAGAAGTGGGTGAAAATTAATTTGAAAGATTCCGGTACATAGTTACATACATATAGGTACGAGTCAAGCTAATAAAAGCGTGTTAAAAACAATGATAACGAAGTCGACTGGCAGAACATTCCTAAAAGAATTAAGTTCGCCTTATAGGTTGTAGTACTTAGTTATTTGGATCATTACATTCTAAATCTCTAATATTTTACCAATTAGATTGTTATTGAAATATAATATCTAAGCAACAGTGTACCTAATGTAAATTTTAGATATGAATTGTACATAATATTAGATAAATGACACGAACTTAATTAGGAAACATCTTTGTAGTTGAGCAAAACACAACGAAATGTCTGGCCTTGTCCTGTATCTGATTGTGGCCGTCAATCATTTGATTTTGCTATTAATAGGGCTCTCATATTATTAAATTATTAATTGTTACTAATATATAATGGGTGTACAAATATAAATTCTTATGTAATGGTTACATTTCAGGGTGAATGGGGCAAAGTTGTTGTTTACAAACAACTTTGCTTCCTGGTTTCAATCATTATATGAATCGAAATCATAATTAATAGATATATAAGTAGGTAATATGTATCTTATAATTTCTATGTACAGTAATTTAATTTTGCTTTTACAATTATAATCACGCATTGTTACAAATATAGTGGTTATCTGCAAAAATACCAAATTCATTGCTTTTTCGTCGCCATAAATACTATTACGTATAGATCAGTACAAAATCCATATTGATAACTAGAAGGATTATACAATACATTAGATTAAATATACTTTTAAGACATTATAAACCTTATAACCTATCTAGATGTATGTGGCATCGCTTCAACAATGAAGTAATGTTTCTAGTAGATATTACTCCGTCCTCCAATATTCATCAAGTTAAAATATATACTCGTATTTTATTAATGGAACATGCTGTATGTCACGTAATGTTAGTTTACTAATAAACAGAGACCCAGATCTTAGTTTAAAGTTCATCTTATTTAGTTTAAACCCTTGAATAAAACGACTCCCTAACCAAATAACATTATAAATCCATCTTGTATTAATTACTTATTATTATCGTATTAAATCCATTTCGTATTATATAATTCACTTTTTCAATCGATCAATTTATAAGTAAAACGCCTCAGTTCAAACAGAGATGTCCAGAGCCAACGAAGCGTCACGATTCTTACTCTCTCGTTTCCTTCCCATCTATCCTGGTTTCTATGAAAACCACCGTGGTCAAGCCAAAAGCGGGTTTTGTATCAATTATTTTAGTTTTAACATACGTTAACATTTAGAAACAATTTAATACTTTTGCTTTAAGCCATTATAACCAGTTCGTTTCTAATTTTATCTCGAAATACTGAACATATAGTAGCTCTTTCCATGGCTCGCTAAGTCTCTTACAAAAAATATTTATACTTAGCGGGCAACTGCGCAAGAGACAGGTCTTGCAATTTTAAATTATTTGTAAAGCTTTTGTTTTATGACTATTTATGTTCGATACCTAATTGTTCAGTCATCATTTAAAAGGACTTATTATAGTTTAGATTAGACAAGTAATTTAAAGTTGTAATACGTGTTTCTTTCAAGGCTCCTGCGAAAGTTTTAGTAAAGCGCAATTAACTGACATAGCTCACCGAAGCTCTAGAAATCTATTTTTTGTTCGATCATGTTGAGATAGGCCTAGCATTGCCCTTTTCTATAAATCGGTGTGTCACAATAAGGACCCTAATAAAAGCTCTAAAAGTTAAAGTTGTTATTTTGTAGTTGCGCTATTATTCTTCGAGGGGGTCTAAATATTCGTGATATTATTTAATTTATATCGTGTTAACTGTTATCTCTGCTGTCAGTTTCTAATAATTAATTCGAAGAAGTCAGTCTCGACGCTGTCAGGCGTGGCGCCTGATCAGAATACACTTGACAGCCTGTTTACATATGCGACCTCGTTTGTTGTTATTTTCCTTAAGCTTTTTCGGTTATTTTCAGCATTTTAATATTTATGAATATTCATAACTTATCTTATAAAGAATCCATTAGTGAAGGCGACAGATAAAGGCGACCGTGGTGTAGTGGCAGTACAATGGTTACACAAACCGCGAGCAGGAGTCCGAGACCTACCGGTACCAATGTATCTTTGATATATGTAATTTGGTTGTCCTGTTTCTTTGATACAGCACTTTAGTATCTTAGTATATAAATGTAAATAAAAAATCAGCAAGCAAGTAGAAGTAGCCTCCGCTATACCGGCAAGCTGTTTTTTATTGTGGTCATGAATAGTGGTCTGTGGGGGGCAGTCCGTAAAAAGAGACGACTGTTACTACAGTTAAATAATAGGAAGTAGCAGTCGCGTCCACTATGTCGGCCTACTAAGAACCTGCAGCTTTCAAGCTGAATATGAAACGCGATTTTGTCACTTCGCAGTCTGTAGACTTGAAAGAATTTCCTTACCCCGGAAGGGAAGACTGGGAGAATAACCATGGACTGTCTGCCTACCAACCACTCTTTGCGAAATAAAATAACTTCCTGTTAATGTAGGACAAGTTAAGGGTTATCATTCGTATGTATATCTAAACATGGATTTTCCTGAAAGTAATTATAATTAGCAGAAGTCTATATATTTATTTTATAATACGTTTTAACGTATTATAAAGGTAATAAAGGATGCAAAATATAAATATTTCTTTCTTTCCAATATGAGTGGTAGGCAGTGGTACCCAGTCTGCCGATCCGGGGTAGTTAGAAGTATACAGACCGTAAAGTGATTTGGTCACGTTTCGAGATTAACTTGTAAGTTGCCGGTTCCAACTAGGCAGGCATAGTGGAGCTACTTACAGATAGTGAATTGTAGTAGCAGTGACATCCATTCATGGACCACACTTTAGCTTATCATCAAGCGGCGTGCGGTCATTAGACGAGTCAATAAAAAAAATCATTCAAGTTTACCTACTCGTGCTTGGTAGCCTTAAGTTTCCTGCCTATGCCTTTTTACCCGGTATAGTGACGGCGACTGAGGTACACTAAATCGGTTTTTCAGCCTTCGGCACACTTGGACTTTCTCTTGCTAACCATCAGGCGAGGTCAGATGTCGAGTAGATAGAACAAAACTTAAATGTATATTTTTTACCAACTTAACATTTTTCAACTGGGTAAACATGTTGGAGGTCGAAGAGTGCCGACGACTGAAAAACTCGTCGTCTGGGTCGCCATCACTATGCAGGTAAAACAATTAGTTGATTAATTTTAGTTGCATAGACCGTGAGCCGTAAAGAGACTCATTAAGGTGTAACTGGGAAAGTCTGCCCATCCAAAGTAGCTACTACCACCACTTTTAAGTGTACAGACCGTAAAGACGCGTTTCAGGATCAGTTTGCCGGTCTCAACTAGACCGGCATAGTGCTATAACTGCTTCTTCTTTTATTGTGACTCGACATTTTACCTCGACTCGCCTAATGATAAGCAAGAAGAGATCCAAAATGTTCACGACTGTAAAAACTAAGTCTTCACTATGCCGGCCAGAATAATTCAACTGTAGTAGCAGTTGCCTTCACTAATGGGCCGTACTCCAGCCTAACATCAGTCCGAGTGCCGTCATGTTTGATGTCGCTCTTGATTTATGCTGAAATATAAATTTCTTATTTCTTGGCATAAATAATCAAAAATGTTTTTGTTTTTTACACAAATTTATTATCGTTTAATTTATTCCATGGAGGTTCCATTTTCTCTTAATTTTTTCCTTTTGTAAGCGAAATTTTTCCTCAATTTTCAATGTCTAATTGCTGCCTCTTTTGTACTCACATAGACGTAGAAAAAGTTTGGAATTTTGTGCGAATTCTTTCGTTGGGAAAAGTTGCAATATCCTTAAAAATGTTGATCGAAATTTTCTCTTTTGGAATATTAAAAAAGAAACATTTGATAAGGGTAAAAGTATCAAGTCTAGTAAACGTATATTTTCCTACCTATCTTAATGGGTAGGCTGAAAACTGGAATTACAAGCAGCATGAAATTCCGTTACATCCACAATTCTCTTCGTTCAAGCTCTACGGTTATGGGCACTAGGCAACTCAGCTTTCTTAATGATGTCTCCGATTTGGTCAGAGAACACCCTCCTTGGTTTGCCTCCACTAACGCGGATGGATATCCACATCAGATTTATATATTTATTTTTAGTCATTCTACATTCTACGTCAAATACAATTCCTCAGCAAATAATTAAGAAAATATAAATATAGTTATCATTTTATATTTAAAAAAACATTATTTTAAATGATAACGGTCACCATCCAATTTGTGATAATTTTTACAATTACTTAAATTACATCAGTCTGTAGTAATTGCTGCATTAATTGCTTTATTTAGAATTTACAAATTAATTAATTTAAATTAGTAAGTGTTTATTTTAATAAACCTTGACCCATTATCATTTATAAAATTAATTGACAATTTTCATAACAAAATGTGATTGAACTTAATTACGTCACAGCCTAATTACAGTAAAACCCCTTACAACACGGTTGATACGAGCCGTACTACGAGTTACTAAAATAAAATTATTTTTATTTACATTTTATTTACAATGTATCATGGAAAGAGAACAACCAAAGTACATATATCAAAGATACGTTGATATCGAGAAGTAGTTTGGAACCGAGGACTCTTGGTTTGCGTGACCAATTACACTACAACTATATCACGATCGCCTTTTGCCGGAATAGTGACGGCGACTGAGGCAACCGTAAAATGAAACAGTTTTTTTCAGTTGTCCTTGCGTTTAGCAAATTAGGGTCAGATGTCGCGTTTCACTAAAAATAAATAATAATTCAAATACATGAAAATGACGAAGATTGTTTCCTAGAAGATTGTTTCTTGATCAAATCCGGGACATACCTTAAATAAACAGGATTCAGCAGAGCCCATAACCAAAGAGTCTGTGTAAAGAGAATTTTGACGACAGGCGTGGACAAACGGTTTAGCGATTGGTTTGTTGTGCGTAAAGTCCCGGGTTCGATTCCCGGTCGGAGCAAATATTTGTTTCATATTTTCATATTTGTAATATTTAATAACATTAAATATTTTAAATATTTGTTAATAAAAAATAAGAGATGGATATTTGCTTCAGGTTTGGTTATCAAATAGTGGTAGGCAGTGGTACCCAGTCTGCCGATCCGGGGTAGTACCACCACTTACAAGTATACATACCGTGAAGTGATTTAGTCACGTTTCGGGATCAGCTTGTAAGTTGCCGGTTCCATCTAGGCCGGCATAGTGGATGTGATTGCTACTCACAGTTATTGAATTGTATTAGCAGTGACATTCATTCATGGACCACACTTCGGCTTAACATCAAACGGGGTGCTGTCATATGTCGGTCGAGTCACAATAAAAAGAATAAAAAAAATTGTGGGTGATAAGGAAATTTTAACAAGATCGTGAAATGTGGCGATTTTCAGAGCAGGTGTCGGGTCTATCGCGTGGCAGGCGGGACTAAAATGTAAGTTTAGGACCTTCACAACATGTCAACACTCATCTTCCCTATGACCCTCCAATGCCGCTTCCGCCATATGTCTAATTTGATAAAGTAAATTTTCACATAACAGGAATAATTTTACCACGTCAGTAAAAACGCAGAAATGTGAAATGTCTGATAATAAAAATGTAAACAACATAAAAACAAATGGTTCTTTTTAATAGACCAAGAGGTGTTATTCTGAACTTTGTTAATTTATGAAGGCTCAGTTTATAATGTTTTTGTAGGAATACCTCGGTTACCTTACAACTTTTATCTTAACTTTCACGACACAGCAGCTCCAAATAAACATTAAAATTACACTTTACACAAACGGAAGTACCCACGCAATTTGGAAAGACCCTTTATTCACTAAAAGGTGTCATTTCGTTACTGGGGTGAAATCTCAGATCAGTGAAGTATAGTTGATTGATCTATACTTTATTGATCTGAATAATATTACGAGTATTATTATTTCTTGATCAATTTATGGACATTGTGGATGTGAAGGAAGCAAGAGTGTTATGTCCGGATCGTGAATAGTGGCGCTCAGTTGTCTCCGCCTATCCCCGTAGGAATTAAGGCGTAACAATTGACGGTGATGTTTATTATTATTATCACTGATAATTTTTCAATATATTTTTATAATAAAAGTCACAGTTAATCGATTAATAAAACTGGCATCTTGTCGTTCGGAATGTTCTAAGGGGGAGGCCAACGTTCAGCAGTGGACGTCTTCTGGCTAATGATGATGATATTTTCTACATAAATTAATTATTCATGGACCGCACTCCAGCGTTTTTTTATTCGACATCTGACGTCCATCTGATATGATGGAGGTCCAAGAGTGCCAACGACTAAAAAAACGAGTTGGTTTACGGCTGCCACAGTCGCCGTCACTATGCCGGCCAAATGTGCTCCGAAGTTATAGGATGGGGAGTTCAGGAGGGTTGCTGTCATATGTCAAGCAAAATATACAGTAAAAAAATTGCTTAATAGTAAAAGTTAAGATAGAATAAGTTAATATAGCACAGCAAACCGTTACATAAATAAACTTACACATATAACTATAATCAAATGTATTCCGCGTGTAATTGAATTCAGTAACTATGCCATTAATCTAAGTGACAAAGCCGCTTTCATCTTCTTCTTTATAAGAAAATCTACTCACATCTAGACTCTAAGGTACAGCCATTCATATTTTATTAGCAGACGTAGGGTATCTAAAGGTACTCATACACGTGCTTAAGAGAAGCACAATTAATAGACTGAAAAAGTTTCGGTGACCAGTTTGTTACGAGCAAAGTCCTGGGTTCGAATTCCAAGGAATCAAACCCAGGATTTACGCGTAGCAAACACAACGCAATAAACCTTTTTTATAACTCGACATCTGATCTCGACCCGCCTGATGTTAAGCAAGAGAAGGTCCAGGAGTGTCGACAACTAATTAAACCGAGTCAGTTCACGGCTGCCCCAATTATGCCCGTCATTATGCCGGCCGACGCATCGCTTGAAAGATTCAAGGTTACAGGATGGAGAGAACATATGGGCTGGTAAAGCATTACACTTGTCGTTTGTTTTACAAAGAAACGACGCACCGAACCTTTTTGTTCGGTCGACAGAATGCGGATACGGGTGCAAAAAGACGGGTGGATTTTTTTCACTGGTTTTCAATTATAGTAAGTATAAAGGACATCACTCATATTGTATGGGGATTTGGGCATAATTGTATTAACAGTTACATAAACATTTTAAAATAGTTTGATGTACGAAGATTAGGTACAATCTAATTGAAATATATCCTTTATTTTGCATAGGTGTGCAAAATGATCAAACTATAGTTATGACAGTTCAAAGCAGAACTGTTAATATGGCGTGTCTT
Organism: Tinea trinotella; assembly: GCA_905220615.1. Lineage (NCBI taxonomy): Eukaryota > Metazoa > Arthropoda > Insecta > Lepidoptera > Tineidae > Tinea > Tinea trinotella. The sequence continues at coordinate 8,557,113 of HG992310.1, forward strand.
TGTGATTGACAGACAAAATTCATATCTTATTTTCCAAATGACTCAATTGCACAGCAATTAAAAACAAAACTGTTGTTAGGTTTATTAATACAAGTATCGAAACTACCATTTATATATTTTTTCATCATTGGACATTACAAAAGTAGTACATAAAAGATCAAAATGAATGATGTCCTTTACGCCACTATGATTAATATTTCGTGTATGTCTACCTTAAAACCTATTCGTAGTTGTAGGGTTCCTCAAAACATCGTAAATGTGCACGCTCATATAATTTATTGGTCAATGAATATCGCAAATACGAACACGTCTACGCATTTTAAAGTTATTAAATAACTATGGGATACTATGAGATACAGCTAAAAATAATGTATAATATATGTATTACTTAATTATTTCCAATTTAATTAAATTAAATTAATATTACTAAATTAATTCCAAAGAGTGGTAGGCAGTGGTACCCAGTCTGCCGATCCGAGGTAGTACCACCACTTACAGGTATACAGACCGTGAAGTGATTTGGTCACGCTTCGGGATCTGCTTGTAAATTGCCGGTTCCATCTACGCCGGCATAGTGGATGTGATTGCTACTCACAGTTATTGAATTGTAGTAGCAGTGGCATTTATTCATGGACCACACTTCGGCTTAACATCAAGCGGGGTGCTGTCATAGGTCGAGTCACAATAAAAAATAAAAGAAATAAAAATTATATGACGTTAAAATATTTGATTAGCTATTAAACAATTGGCAGGATTTTTTAGTTGTGACGCGACATATGAAACAACATATGTTACAAATTTTACCATCACGTATCTAATACTTAAGCTACTATTCGTATTAAATCGTAATTAGCCCACCATATTAAGTGTGACCAATTTGTCGATCCAGGGTAGTACCACCACTTACAAGTATACAGACCGTAAAGTGACTTAGTCGCGTTTCGGGATTATCAACTAGGTCGGCATAGTAGAATATCGGCTTTATTAAGAAACCGCACTCCAGCTTAACATCAGGCGGGTTGAGGTAAGGTGTCGAGTCACAATAATAAAAAAAATTGCTGTCACGATACTGTAATAGTCATTACCCTTTAATTCGTATTAATTACATTTTATTTAAATGTTATCTATAAATAAATATTACATTATATTACCTTGTTTATTTCTCCGCTTTTACACCTAGGTTAATAATTTTAAAACATTTATAGATAGGAATTTTAAGGCTATTGACCAGTGGCGTACCGATCGACTACGGCGCCCAGGGCAAGCACCGAGGATGCGCCCCTTCGTAAGTTACTTAAATGTAAAATAAACAAATACCTACACTACTTAATAAAACATATTAGATCTTGCTTAAGATATTCTTCAACTAAGCTTCCACCGTCCTTTAGACATATCTGGAAGGAACCAAGAAAAACTCTAACTAAAACTGATTTTCCCTTGGGTTATTAATATATTTAAGTTTTATTATTTGGGAATTGCGCCCCCTTGGGATGGCGCCCAAGGCATGTGCCCTACCTGCCATACCCTGGTTACGCTAATACTTCCCTCACATTCACAATTCTCTTCGTACACGCTCTACGATTATCGGCACCCCAGCCTTTTTGACGATGTCTCCGATTTACATTTTATAATAGGAAAAGACCTATTTCTCAAGATATACTTAGATAATAATATTTATTTCTTGATTCTTTTTATTTATAGAGAGAGAGTCATCGACACAAGCATATCGGAGATGACTGCCGCCTGTCTGGAACTCGGCGTCGTTGAACCGCTGAACGGGATATTCCATCCCCTTGTGATAGCCAGAAGACACCGATTTATCTATAATTACTTATTAACGTATCAATAAACTATTTGTTATTTTACTGTTGGATTTACAGTCGGTTGCATAAAAACCTATTAATATTTTAAAGTGGCTTAAACTTTAAATTATATTTTTTAGGTATATTTAACAGGACTTTATAGTTAATTTAACTCGTGTGAATTGTATAAACAAGTGTGTCAACTTTGTCTTGTCTTGTCATTAATTTAATATTTCTTGTAACTCATTTTTTTAAAGCTTTAATTATATTTTTATTTAAAGGTAGAAACATTGTTGGATTGTTAACTAACACAACAATAATAGTTTTAAGGTACTTACGAGTAATAGCAACTGTATGTATTATAAGTAAACAAATTGTCAAACAAAAGTCGAATTAAAAGGTTCGATGCGTCGTTTTTTGTAGAATAATAGACGGTGGAATGCTTTACCAGCCCATTTGCTCCAGTCCCATCCTTAAATTCTTTAAGCGATAAGTAAACAGACACCTTTAGCCAGCATAGTGGGGGCGGTGAACTGTCTCGGTTTATTCAGTCACCGACACTCTTGGACCTTGCTCACCGTGGGACAGGTCGAGTTTAGGTGACGAGATACAACAGAAATAATAAGACGAATTTCCAATGTACAAAATGTCGTTAGATATTTGTGTAACGGTTGCGAAAATATTAGTTCTTTGACTGTCAAATTTAACTAATGTTTTCTGTAACTGGCTGTTAATTCGTCGTTTGTAGATAAAAATATATTTTTTTAACCTTTTTTTATATTTTGCAATTATGTAAGATATAATAAATCTCTTCTTGTTGTAAATATATCCTATTCCTAAACACACTTTTACAAACTAAATTATATTTAATATTATCTAATTTGTTTACTTATTTACTTGCGAGATGAATAATTTCATAAACAACTTAATAATATTTACTTTATTTAAGTATCTATAATTGTAATTGTTCAAATATTAACATTAAGGTCCACAAAGTCATTATAGACGAAAACATCATAAATAAAGTCGTTAACTAATAATGGATATTAATATTTTGTCAACAAATCATCATTTCAGCTGCCCAAAATCTCATCAGATAATCACTCGAACATCGGATTATTGGGGTCTTTTAAATCCCTAATCTGTGTCCCGATTTAGGTCAATGTTAGACAATTGAGCGATGATTTATGAGATCGATAAATATTTTGATTATCTACAATGTGGTAGGTATGTAATTTAGTGCAATGTGGTGCAAGTAATTTTAATTATTCTAATGCCTAAAACAGTATTTATAAAAGTCTAGTGAAATTAATAATAATACCTATTAAATGTCAATAAAAAAGTTACGAATACATACCAAACTAACAAAAATTATTTGCCTTAAGTTGAATTTCGCATCCCAAGGCTAATAATTTATGAAATTAAATGAATAAATATATTTATTGAATTAAACAAATTTTATGCGGCTTACTATCGCGTTTATTTTGGTTATTGATTTTACAATTTTAAGAAAATACTATTATATATATACAATTTACAATGTACTAAATATATTTATTGACATTATCTAAATACACGTTAATGAGAATACATAAAATTAAAGGTAATGTTTTGGCAAGGGATTAATTTTAGCTTATTATGTCAAAAATGCCAGTGTGCTTAGATATTATTACCTTTTACCTTTTACCTTAGATAGGAGGTAATTAAAAAAACAAGATTTTGATTCCCACTTAACAATATATTTTACTTTCCTTAACTAATTAATTTGATACCTTATTTATTGTTTTGAAAAATCATTTACATAAAAATACATAGGAGACTTTATTTGTAACTTATAAGATAAATTATTACAATTTTTTATTGATATCTGATCTAGACTTGCCAGGTGGTAAGCAAAAGAAGATCTAAGAGCACCGAGGACTGAAATATCCGACGACGACAGAGACAATGGAGCGCCACTAGCCACGATCCTGACACAATTCCCTCGCTTCCTTCACATTCACAATTCTCTTCATACAAACTCTATGGTTATGGGCTTAAAGACAGTTAATTTTATTATTTATCGATGTAATAAAAAGTAACAGAAAGTAAACAACTTATTGTTATAAAAAAATTAGCAAGTTACACCCGCTGCCATAGTTATTTCTCATCATGACCAAAATTAGAAAACATAGGATAAAAAACAGGTTTGTCCATATTTTAGCAACAAAGTAAGCTCCTAATGCAATTAAATACTTACGTATCGACACTTACATACAACATACAAGGAAAATTTAAGACCAAAACAACTAAACCCGACTCAATGCCTATTTATAGACTTTCTAGGAAGCTTTAAAAAACGTGTACCGATAAAAGACATAGTTAGATGACTGTTTTATAATTACATTAGTTTATTTATACCAATTTTAATGCAGGCTTAGCGGCGGCAACTGAGGCAGTTTTTAGTCGCTGGCACTCTTGGAAATGCCTTATGGTAAGCAAGAGGAAACCTTCAAGTCAGGTTCAAACGTCGAGTCACTTTAAAAAAATCTAATTATTAACTTTTATTATTGAAAATTTTCACTTGACGTAGTAAATTTAATTGGCGACTTAATACAGTCAGTTGCACAAAGGACTGTTAAAATTTTATAAGGAGTTATTTTACCTTTGCTAAAGTAGACAAATTTCTATAGCATAAAATGTCATTAGAGCAAATGACATTCAATTAGTTTAATAAGGTGAAAAGTGATTTTCTACAAAACAACAACCATCCAACAACATTTCTATAGATTGGATGTTAAACTACATCAGTAAAGTAAATATATATAATAATCAATCAATCAAATTGTCACGCCTTATTCCCACAGGCATAAACGGAGACAATAAGCATATTCAATAATATATTTGAAAAGGTATTTAAAATTAACAATTGGGGTTCATATGCCTAGTCTACCCATCCGGAGTAATTAATACGAAAACTTTCATGTTAGCGTCACTTAACTTTATTCGCGTCACTATTCGTGTTTTCCCACCAAATCGGAGACATTCTCAAGAAATGTGGGATGCCTAGTGCCCATAACCATAGAGCTTGTATGAAGAGAATTGTGGATGCGAGGAAAGCAAAAGAATTGTGTCAGGATCGTAGCAAGTGGCGCTCTATTGTCTCTGCCTATCCCTGTGGGAATAGGCAGAGACAATGGAAAGTAGGTACCTAAGCAAATATGTTTATCTTCGGATTTTTAATTTTAATAGTTAGCTAGTCTTATAGTATTTGTTTTGAGTTAGTATTTGCGACATTTAACAGCCAATTAAACTGGCCAACACTCTAAACAAGTAGACCTGCAGTAAAATGTAAATAGATTTCAACTCATATACGCGTAGTCAATGGGCAAACATAATGCGGCCCAACATTAACACTTGCAGGGCATTTAAGTACCTGCCATTAACAGAAATTGCAAACTGAAAATACACAGGACATTAAAGTATTCATAGTGGATGCGACTGACACTTGCAGGTAATTAACTGTAGTAGCAGTCGCCTCTATTCATGGACCGCACTTCAGCTTAACATCAATGGAATGCTTTGCCAGCCCATGTGTTCTCTCCATCCTATGACCTTGGATCCTTCAAGCGATGCGCGAAGAAGCACCTTAGGGCGGCATAATGACGGCGGCTGAGGTAGCCGGGAACTAACTCGGTTTTTTCAGTCGTCGTCACTCTTGGACCTCCTCTTGCTTATCATCTGGCGGGTCGAGGTCAAATGTCGTGTCACAATAAAAAATAAAATAAAAAGGTATGTCGAGCCTCAAATAAAAACTAAACACATAAAATATGTAATATCCATAACTGAAATTACCTGAAACTATCGGATGTTCCGAAATAATTACATATCCGTAAGTAACCATATTTGAAACCGGTATAATAATATCCGTATCAATATCCGAAATTCCATATCTATAACATCCCCAGTTAATTGTACTCTCTCAATTCAAATGAAACCTTAAGTTTTTTTTAAATTTAACTTGACTTAATTTATGGTATGCAAGTGGAAGTCCAAGAGCCGTTTAACTTCACTGTTGCCTCAGTCGCCGTCACTATGACAGCCAATTTTTTTAAATTTATTATTTTGATAATGAGTGGAAATTTAGCAAAAGAAGTCAATCTCAATGCCCTGGATTCATTGGAGCGCCGCAGCTTGCAGTCAGAGTTATGCAGGAGGTCACAAGAATTCTGGAGGTTCTGCAATTTTTCAGACATGGCAGCTGTACGCGTGCGTCCTTTATCGCTCATACGACATGTTCTAACTAAGGAGCTCTTTGACCTTGTGTTTTGTAGATTGAGGGAGCCTTCGCATTCTGGCGAACGAAGGGGCAGTCAAACTAAAAAAGGGTCAACGCGTCGTTTTATTGTAAAACAATTGATAAGTGGAATACTTGTCTTTCCATGTGTTCTCTCCGTCCTATAACTTTGGATCCTTCAAGCTATGCATGAAAAAGCATCTTTGGCCGGCATAGTGTACGGCGACTGGGGCAGCCGACAAAACTCGGTTTTCACAGTCGTCGGCACTTTTCGACTTCTTCTTGCTTACCATCAGGCGGGTCGAGGTCAGATGTCGTCACAATAAAAAAAAATACCTAAAGTATAAGAAAAAATAAATCAGTTCGAAGTACCAACACCTGAACGTAGACTTGAATTGAAATGAATTAAATAGGTTTGATTAATCACAGGATTTGCAGAGCTGCAAACTTTACGATCTGTTTAATTTTACAAAATTATGGATTTTTCGCATTATCGTCTATTTTTGATTTTGACTTGACTTAGCTAGGGGCCCCTTGAATCCACGGGGCCCTGGGCTGAAGCCCAAAGCCATATGGTAGATCCGGCCCTGAAGATTGCATTTAACTTCAATCTAACCTCGACTTGCCTGATGGTAAACAAGGAGTTAGTGACTGAAAAAGCCGAGTTCACGGCTGCATCAGTCACCATCACTATGCCGATCAAAGGTCTCTATTCAAGACCTTTACTCCTACTTACTTTTACTTCATTATTTAACTATAGATGACCAAGTATGATGCATTGTAATTGTCAGTGATGTTGTGTAAGATTGAGGCGGGACGCGGGGCGGTCCCTTCTACGGTCCGCCCATCCTCTTTTATTTAAAGAGCGAGTGCGTGCGCGGACGCAGCGTTGTAAGTCGCGGTGGCCGGCGCACCTTACACCGTGTGTGCTGTGCTTTTACTGACACGCTGCCGATACCACAGTCGTACATACACTCGCAATAATCAAGAAGTGTCGTTACTTGGAAAAGATACACACAGACATCTGTTTCTACCTGAATAGAGCGTGAGGTTAACGTTTTCGGGTGAGTTTCATTTATTAATTATTATTTAAAAATTATTACTTTTTAAAAAAAATATGTTTTAGTCTATATTTTATGTCTTAATAGAATAATCAGTAAAGTTTGAAAAAAATGCTTTCGTAAATTATTTTTGGTCTAAAATTAGACGTCGTAGCGTCGAATGAACTGAGTCGAGGAGACGGCAAAAAACGTCAGACCGCGACCTAACCTAACATTAAATAATGGAAACTGGTTTCTATTATAAACTGCCGAATCTAAAGCATTGTTTGCGAGAAGGTAATATAAAAAAAAACTTGTTCGTAGTCTCGCAGCAGAGAATTGAACCAGTTCTTGCCAAAAATACTAATTTTATTTGTATTTTTCATTTCTATACTAAGCTTCTAAACGTGCTTGTGCGAGTATTATAGCAGCAGGACGACCATCGTTTATTTTATCAAATATAGACCACTAGACCACGGAAGCCTTATTTGTTTGCTGTTTAAATTCGAGAAAGGTAACTGTAGGTAATATAGGTATTTCTTAAATTTAAAGCTAGTTCTTCTTAAAGCAAAAAGGTATTTTCATTGTCACAAAATATAGGTAGGTACCTCTTTGGAGTAAAATAATATTTTCTAATCTATAATTTCTATGTTTATAAACAATAAAACGAAACTATCCAACTAGACCGGCATAGTGGAGGTAAAGCTACTTTTACACTTTCAGTGCAGAAACTTTCAAGAGGCACAGACCGTAAAGTAACTTATTCGTGTTTGGATATCAGCCTGATTTCAACTAGGCCGGCGTAGGAGATGCGACTGCTACTTGCCGTTATTTAATTGTAGTAGCAGTTGGCTTCATTCATAGACCTCACTTCAGCTTAACATCAGGCGGGATGCTGTCATGTGTTTTTTCCCATCCAATACTCGTAACCTTTGGCCGGCATATTAACTGCAACGGAGGCCACCGTAAACTAAATCAGCATTGCTTCATCATCATCATCATCAGCCAGAAGGCGTACACTGCTGAACATAGGCCTCCCCCTAAGAACGCTATTTCGAACGACAAGATGCCAGTTGCATTCACTAGTTATTCGTAACTTTCACTATGTCGTCAGTCCACCTAGTGGGAGGCCTACCTACGCTGCGTCTTCCGGTTCGTGGTCTTCACTCTAGAATTGCCCTGCTTACCATGAAGCAAGTTGAAAAAATTGTCAAGAATCAAATATGTTTGGCATAAAACAATATTGAACTCTCTAGATTAGACAGTCTGCCGATCCGTGGTAGTGCCACTACTTACAAGTATACTGACCGTGAAGTGATTTAGTCGTGTTTCGGGATAAAGTTGCCGGTTCCAACTGGGCCGGCATAGTGGATGTGACTGCTACTTACAGTTATTAAATTGTAGTAGCAGTGACACATTCATTCATGGACCACACTCCAGCTTAATATCAATATGGGTGCTGTCATATGTCGAGTCACAATAAAAAAAAATTGTGACTATTGTGAAATATTCAGCGATATCTTACTAAGATAATTTACTAAGATTAATCACGTCTTTGTAGACAATATATATAAAAACATACCTTTTACATAAGAATGAAAGAAAGATACGTGACAGATGAGTAATTAGATTATGTATATAAAAATCAAATTGTCACGCCTTCATCCTAAAGGGATAGACAGAGATAAAGGAGTGCTACTTGCCACAATCCTGACACAACTTCTTCACTTCCCCCACATCCACAATTCTATATACATATTAGGGATGTTATGGGGCTCCACAACCGTCTGGTGTTACACTGGAGTGCGGTCCATGGATGGCGGGCGTTTGCTACTACAGTTAAATAACTGCAAGTAACAGTCGTATCCACTATGCCGGCCTAGCTAGAACCGACAACTTTATTTTAAACTTTTAATTTGTAGTGCCCATAACCGTAAAACTTGTGGATGTGAGAAAAGCGAGGAAGTTGTTTCAGGATTGTGTCAAGTGGCGGTCCATTGTTTCTGCCTATGCATGTGAGAAAAAGGCTTACAAATTTGATTGATTGATTGATAATCCTCAAAACGTGACTAAGTCACTTTACAGTCTATGGCAAACTGGGCATATGACCTAACTACTCTTAAACAACCAGACACAAAGAAAATATCCGACTCATTTTTTATTAACAACATTTGTAATATGTAACCGAATGTTACAAATAAATGCCAATAAAAAATCTTTGCCATGACCGGGAATCGAACCCAGGACTTACGCGTAACAGGCCACTGCGCTACACTGTCATGTGATTAAGATTGTTAATCTTAACATTGCACTTATCACAAGTGATATGAAAGATAAATTCATATAATTCAATAAAATGCTCTCACGAAGCATTGTGTCTCAAATTAAGGAATAAGGTCACTCAGTAACAAGATTAATATAATATTGTTTTAATATAATTTGTTTTGGTGTAGTGGTACAGTAATAGTCACGTAAAACGAGAGCACGGGTTCAATACCACTTGCCGGTACTAATGTATCTTCGATATACGACATATTTGTACTTTGGCCATCCTGTTTATAGAAGCTTAATAAAAAAAAGAAATGTAAAAAATTTTAATCATTATAACTTAATTTTGAAAAATAAAATTGGTGCGTTGTGTTTTGAGATCAAATGAAAAGATAACGTTAATCAGGCCGGCATAGTGGATGCAACTGCTACTTGTTATTTAAAGATAGCACCAACTTTGTATTTAAATCCTCTGTAATTGTTGCATATTCATTCTGGAACAGTATTTCCCTCTCCATTCGCAAAGCACCAAATAGAAGTAATCTTTCAGACGCTTTGTATGCTCGCCTTCGGAAACAATAATAGGTTTATAGAAACTTTATTAACTCAAAAGAACAAAGTAAAATATTCGCTTATATGAGTAGATATTGTTGGGTTTTGTGTTAATGTTAATACAGTGACAATTATAGAGTAAATTACTAGCTTTCCATTAGGATTTTTTACTGCGAATTTAAATTGATCCAAACATTCAATACATTTTACTCTCTCTGGCAATGATATATATCACTTATTATTATGCAAATTGTCCTTTATGTTGATCTTTCTGTTGGCCCTTAAGGCTAACTGGCAGAGGTCGTCATTGCATTAGCGGCAATAAGTTTGTCTTACAATAGTTCTAGTGTTACAAAATAAGGCTATAGGTAAATGCCATACTTATTAATTGTATGACGTCACGTGACTCACATTTGATAAAAGTAAGGATAATTGTAATGTTACTGCAGGAAGTAAGGATAAAAACATTTAGGAAGATACGTCATGGGATACAAAATAACAAAAACATTATATCGCATATATACGTAAATAATTCTATAGAAAAACATGTATCCACGAAAACTTGACCCATAAATTATGGGTAAATATCCATGTTTACCTTTCTACGCTAAGCTCATAAGCACTAAGCTTATCATAGAAACAGGACAACCAAAGTAAGTAAATATATCAAAGATACAAGTACAATGGTACCAGCAAGTGGAGTTAAACCGGTATATGTGTTTGCTTGGCAATTTCACTACCACTACACCACGGTCGCCCTAAATCACGATCTTACCGTGGTGGTTATAAGTGAAACAACAACCGCCGTAGCCCGAGATTTAGTGGGTCCAGTTGATGACTAATCCAAATAAATTAACCATAGAAACTGAGAACATATGTTCGGAGTAACGACGCGACGACATTCGTTCTAGAGGATTCCAAAAGTTTATCCTCCTTCAAACAATAGAGCATTAACAACAATAATACGCAGTATTTATAAACAGTTCACGACTATATTCCCGCAAGAGGGCGGCAGAACCATTAGAAAAGATTTCTAGAAGAAACTATTCTTATTAGTAATTCTAAAAGTATCTAATTAGACGCCAAAATTCTATGGAGAACATGACGAATGTTTTATTTTATTAATATGCCTAAGTTGTCTTGGCTGATGGTAAGCAAGAGGAGTTCGTCATCACTATACCGGCTAAAAGAAATCTTTGTCTAGCATAGCGAGAGGCAACGGTCATCTAAGTCTTCCCTTGAAGTGCGAGTACAACCTATAAATATAGTAAATTGACATATGAAATTATTTATACGAGTAAGCTACCTTAACAACTTTTATTTTTTTGTTACACACGGATCCTTATGTTTCCTTTACATGTATTTTAGACTTTATTTAGACAAAATGAACGCGAAGATAATAAAGGCTGATATAACACGAAAATCTGCGCTCCGTTTGCATTTAAGTACACGTAGATACACCAGTATACACACAACCCCTCCAAAACACAATATTATTAGGTACATTTATCGTTGACATTAATAGCATCGACAATAAATATACTAATAACAATTATTAATTAAGGACAAGTATTGAATTAGTTTCATATTTATCGTCGTTAACCTCACACAGCAGAATCTAATTAAATTGCCGCGGACAAGCGCTAATGGAAAACACTAAAGTGATTTTATTACCATTCGGTTTAGTGTAGTGCTTCTAGGAATCGCAACCACTTTAATCCTCATTTATTTAACACTCGGACGACGGAGATGACTAACAAACACGCTCTATTCGGATAAACCAAACTGCAGTCTTTTCCACCGATTCTAATCCATGTGTTTAGGTAGACTGTGGTCTAGTGGTAGTTAAAGTTCCAGGACCAGATTGAATGTTGCCGGTTCTTACTAGACTGGCATATAGGACGTGCAGTGCCTTAAACATATAGCGGGGTGCTGTCAAATGCAAAAGACTGTGTTTATTATGTGTTAAAGGTTAAGATTGTTTAAAGGACAGTTCTGGAAAAGACAGCCGGATGTACCAAAAATTAAAATTTACGAAGTATCGTATAAGTAAAAGAAAAATGCGTTGCACCACTCTTTAACTTCACATTTTACATTTACGTTTAACAGATAGACATTATTCATTTTGGGGTTCTATGTACTACTTTTGTTATTTCTAATGATAAAAATATATATATGGTAAACTACCATATATAAACTACCATATATAAGATATAAAATTATTTAACAACCCAATTCACGATTCCGTAATAGTAAACGTAATGGAATAAGTATAAAGTAAAACTAAATTCGTAAATTGAAACTTTTTTGGTACAACCGGCTGTTAAACTGACATCAAACATCACCGCCTAATTAGTGTTAACAAAAACAGTCTGAGAGCTGTTTCAGTCCAGTTTTAGGAATGATATCTAAAATATTATTTATTTATCCACTACAATGTAACCTCGGGATATCGACCTTTGTCCGTCAAGGTGAAAAACCCATTGACCCACGTGAGTCGGGTTTCGTTTGGGGTCGATCATTAAATTATGGCCCGAACACAGGCCGGCAAACTGGGAGCTATAATAATAACATTTATTAGTTGTAAATATATATTTTATAAATGAGAATTATTTATAATATATTCCTTAAACTGTGAAAATTTCTTTGTTTCTTAGAACTAATGAGATCCTGTATGGATTTTTATATTTTTAATTTATTCTATTATTGTATAAATTATACAATAATAAAATAAATTATACTATTGTTGTATAAATTCGTAATAAAAATTGAGTAGAAAAAATCATGGGTCTACAGTTTACGATAGTCTCCAGTCGTAGTATTGAAATTAATCAAAAACTAATAAAAAAAATCTTCCTCATTAATATTTAATTTGCTGTTCAATTGTAAACTAAAATATGGATAATTAATTTAACTTAGATAGTGGTGTATAAAACCTTGTTTCTTGTTCAAATCGGGGACATTCTTAAAAAAAGCAAGGGTTGGTAGTGTCCATACCCATGCATTATGGATGTAAGGGAATCAAAAGAGTTGTGTCAGAATTGTGAAAGTAGCATTCCGTTGTCTCTGCCTATCCCTATAAGAAATGACGCGTGACAATTGGTAGATTTGATACCTATTAGGTAACGAATTTAGTATAGGTATACCTACGTATTTTCCTTTTTTTATTGTGACTCGATTTCTGTCCTCGACCTGCCTATCAAGATATTTTATCCTGTATCCTTATTTTTATTGTGTCTCGTCATATTATCATTGTTAAAGTAGTGCGGTCCATGAATGGAGGCGGCTAGAAGTAGCAGTCGCATGCTGGCCTAGTTGGAACCGCCTACTTCCAGATTGATCCCTCAACGCGATTAAGTCACATTAAGCATTGAAAGTAGGGAGGGGTACTACTCCAGATAGCAACACAAAAATACGATTATATGTAAGACTAAAATAAATATTAAAATAAGATATACAAAAAAAATATTCTATAGTTTATGTTTATTTAATTAGGTAATATTTTTTGTGACAAAAAAATAAGAACATTACAATATTTAGGCTGATTTGCAACCCAAAATGTTTTACACACAAAAAGCCTAACAAAAATAATAATAAAAATAAGTAATATACATATTTGCATGAAAACAAAATTTATATTTAAAAAAAATACGTAATTTATTTTTTAAAAATTATAATCAAAACTAAAATGTGTAAAAATAAATAAATTAACAGAACCCTAAAGTTTAATTTGAAAGAGGGTGCGTAAATTTCTAATAAGTACTTGTTTTTTTAATACTTTAAAATGATGGTTGAATATATTTGAATGTATCGTCCTTATTTGTTCACCGGCTGTTTGGGTCAAATCAAATGTTAGCGGTAATTTGGGGTTACGTGCCAACTAAGGTCACTGGCTCATGACCATGCGTAGACCCAACGCGTAGGTAAGTTCAACGGCGAAGGAATTTAATCTTTATGCCAAAATATTAAACAAATCGTTACATCCCAATGAGATTGTTCTTTCATAAATTGATAATTGGTTCCATAGATCCACGTATTTTCTCTCAACCCTTTATATATACGTACTTGCCTTGCAAGAAACGCCCAAGAGCTTCTACTTACCAGCCTTCTATAAGGTTTGGATAAAGAACTTTTCATCTCTAAATGAGATAAGCACAAAAATCACTACTGTGATATAATTTTCTCTAAGCAACATAAGAATAATGTATAAAACGATAATACAGGATTATTGTTGTATATGTATACAATTGGTGATCGGCAGTTAATTATTTCTTACGTTTCTATAGTACACTCTCTAAAGTGTATCACAGAAACAGAACGACCAAAGTACATATACAATTAAAGAAAAATTGGCACCGGCAAGTGGTTTCGATTTGGGTGAACATTTCACTGCCATTACACCACAGTCGCCTTAATGTCAACGTAATTATATTTTTTAATCTACTTCAATATTAAATAAATCTCACTCAATCAATTGTTAAAATTGTATAAGTTATTTAATTCACTTTTTTTATTTATTATGCTTTTTATTGTTATTCAATACTTTATAATATTATTATAATTAGAAGTTGTCAGGATCGTGGCAAGCGGTGCTTCATTGTCTGTCTATCCCTGTGAGAAAAGGCGTGACAATTTGATTGATTGATTTTGTATTGAAACCAATGTTATTTTAATGTGCTTTTTATTTAAGGCTTTAAATAAAAAAGCAAAAACTTTTTACGTCATATTAAAAGGTACCTCATCTTATTACCTTAAAGGTATTATTACAATATTGTTACTAGGCAAAATCCGTTCACTAATAGACATTAAATTATTTAGGTAAAGGACACCAGGACAGTATTTAAAAGGAAAACCGTGTACTTCAAATATATTAATATTGTATAGCGGTATATTCATACAAACACGGTTAAAACAAGACCACATTCGCGTAATGAGAAATCGTGTTAAATCTATTAACTTACGCTTGACATATTAGCGAGCACCTGTCAATCTCTAGCTGTTTCGCTATTAAGATCAGCTACTAAGAATAAGGCTACGCTAAACACCCAAGATAAAATAAATATCAATTAATTTAAGGCGACCATGGTGTAGTGGCAGTGCAATGGTTACACAAACCGAGAGCACAGGTTCGAAATCACTCACCGGTACCAATGTACTTTTGGTTGTGTACAAGTAGCTTAATATAGAAATGTATAATCAAAAAGAAATAATAATAATTAATCAATCAAATTGTCACGCCTTTTCCCACAGGAATAGGCTAAGACAATGGAGTGCCACTGCCACGATCCTGACACCACTCCCTCGCTTCCTTCACATTCACAATTCTTTTCATACAAGCTCTATGGTTGTGGGCACTAGGCAAAAATACTTAGGTGATTTTATATATTCCAGTTATCCATTATTTTGGCAGAAATACTGGATAACTGGATGTGGCAGTCGGTTTACTATGCCGGCCAACTTGAAAACGGCCAACTTCAAGCAGATCCTAAAATGTCACCTCACTTGAATGTGGTGGTGGTACGAGTGGTGCTTCAACCGTCTGCTTACCACTTTACATATACCTATAATAAAAATACTAAATATTCATTTATTTATTTTACAACTTTATGCACTATGTACAAAGGAGGACCTTGAAGGCATTCTTACATTTTACAATTAAATTTAAATTTATTATGTAAAAATAATATTTTTCCTGTAAGAAAAACGCGTGATAGTTTGATTATTTATTTGATAATTATACAATTAAACAGAAAATTAAAGATTTATCAGGATATATGTTTTTTTTTTAATTTTGACGCGTGTTTTTTCTACTCAATTTTTATTACGAATTTATACAATATAATTATAAATTATTCTATTATTGTATAATTTATACCTACAATAATAGAATAATCTAAAATAATAAACAAATATAAAATATCCATACAGGATCTCATTATTTCTAAGAATCAAGGAAATTTTCACAGTTCTTCTTAAATACGTGGTTTAATAATAATATAGGTACGTAGGTAGTATAAAAGCTAATAGGTTAAATTTGACAGATAAAAAATGAGAAAAGTAGCCAGTCTCCTGATGGGACGATACTTCATGATATTTTATACTTATCGATAAATTATTTTATTAAGTAAATATACTTTTATATTAATATCTAAAATGTAATTAATAAATAGATACAATTTATAAACATTAACAACATGTTAATTTTTTTTTAAATCATCAATCCTTTTAAACATGCTTCATTCCAAAATATCATATTAAGTATGAAACTTTTGTAGCCAAAAAGTGACAGTATTTTTGTATTCTGTGAACCTTCTCACGTTACTATAGGTGTAAAGGCACTGACCGAGCCCGACACACTCGTGCGGTTCGCGACAAATAAATTGGATACTCTTCGGTCGGCACACTTGACCCCAGAGGGATAGTTAGATCTACATTAACGTTGTCATTTGCCACAATAGGCTGCCTTGTTGCTAAGCCGTCCGTAATGTATGCGTAGGTATGGGCTACTCGGCTACGCGTATCGACGATAGGCCCATGGACTTTGCTCCTCTAATAAAGCTTCAAATCATCTAATTCTAGCAATATATTAGTTTGGAGTGTGTAGCGAGTTACTGTTGTTAAGTAATAGCTCGTAGTGACTGGTTACTTGCAGTTTATAGCTTCGTAATTATCAACATGCAGTCGGATCGGTATAATTACAAGTGTCTGCTACTTGTGTAACTGGCGCCGAGGTTTGCTTGGGATTGTGTCCTCGGTTACCTGACCGTTGAATTCATTAATTGATCGCAATTAATTATAAATAGATAAACCGTAGACAGTTATCTTTTACAACTGGACTTTGATTTATAATCGACAACAAAATGGGTTAAACTCTAATATAATTTTTGGTCGACATAGTGACGGCGACTAAAGTTTTTTTAACTGGTTACGAATTTGCGCTGTTTTGGGGTGGAGACGATGGGCCCTTGGGGACCTTCAGCTAAGCGCCTGGCCAATAAGTTGTCCAAGCGGCTGATGGAGAAGTCTGGAGACCGGAAGGCTAACAATTTATTCTGCCAACGTATTAGCCTTGCTATACAAAGGGGAAATGATATTTTTATAGTTAATATATTTTTAATTTTATCTGTTTGTCAATATAGAATATAAAATTTTACGTTATTTAGTAATTAGATCGCATATTACAAAAAATTTAAAAAGAAGCAGATATTTGCTCCAGGTCTGGTTGACAAAGAGTGGTAGGCAGTAGTGCCCAGTCTGCCGATCCGGGGTAGTACTACCACTTACAAGTGTACAGACCGCGAAATGAGTCGTCATTCAAAACCAGCTTGTACTAAGCCGGTTCAAATTAGACCAGCATAGTGGATATCAATGCTTCTTAAAGTTATTTAACTATAGTATTAATTGCCTCCATTCATGGACCGCGCTCCAGCTTAACATCAGGTTCGACCACGACTTTCATATTATGTCAAGGCACAATAAAAAAAAATACTAACTTGAAAGGCGTACAAATGGCAAGTAAAGTAGTAGCAAGGCTGCAAAGGCAGTCGGAGTCACAGATTCGTGTGATTATTCAATCGAGTGCGCGAGTACTGGCTGTGGAGGGGGCGGGAGGGGGGGAGTCCACGCGCCTTGTGTGTGACCACACGGTGCAACTCATCTCAGTTTGCATTATTGACATTATTACCTATGTTTATTACATAATGGAACACTGACCACCCAACGTGAACCGCCTTATGGTATCACACAATCATCGCTTTATCTTTATTCTTTTGCTATTATAAATCTCTTTTTCGTATCTCGAAATCTTTTAAATGTTCAGATTGTATTGATTGATTGTTTGTATTTATGTAGTCGCGTTTCAGGATCAGCTTTTGGTTTTGATTTTGGTCTTCCTTTTTTAGTTTTACAAGCACGTTTATAGGCGACCGTGGTGTAGAGGCAGTGCAATGGTTACGAAAACCGAGAGCCACGGGTTTGAAACCACTCACCGGTACCAATGTATCTTTGATATATGTACTTTGGTTGTCCTGTTTCTATGATACAAGCACTTTTGTAGCTTAGTAAAGAAATAGGTAAAAAAAATAGTGGATATGACTGCTACTTGAAGTCTTTAAACTGTAGTAGCAGTCGCCTCCATCGAGTCAACCGTAATTTAGTTTATGTCAAGTCACAATAAATATTTTTTTGTGCAAATGCAAGAGGAAGCACCTAATCGGTTCAAGGCGACCAGGGCCTAGTAGTAAAAATAGTGAATTGGTCACACAAACCAGGAGCTCCCGGTTCAATACTAATGTATCATACAGGGCCGTCTTTACCCGGGGGTTCAAGGGGTGCTGTGCACCCGGGCGCAGAGTCCTAGGGGGCGCATGCCGACCGCCATAAACTTCGATAGGTACCTACTACACTGAGAACACGCGAGCAGAGCCTTGACTTTCGCACCCCAGCGCTGAATATGCTTAAGACGGCCCTGGTATCATATGTATATGTATGTACTTTGTTTGCTAAGTTACCACGATACATGTTTAGTAGCTTAGTCTGGAAATGTAATAAAACATACAATTGCCAGACTTCCTAATTCTTTGACACCTTTAAAATATTAATCACCTTCTTAAGATTGTTTGGAGAGTGTATATAAAAAAATCCTACACCTAAAAGAGCACTAAGACTGTATAAACTATTTTATACAGCCTACATACTTCCGGGTCTAAAAATACATGATGATAAATGAACCTAACTTGTCTATAAATAGAATATTAGGACATTATTCATGTACCCATTCACCCTGAGTTTTTTGCTTAGCATTGATTTCTGGTATATATTTTAGCATTTCTAGACTATGCCCACATACTGCGTGTAACATAGAAACAGGACGACCTAACATTTAAAGAGTGGTGGGCAAAGTACCCAGTTTTCTGATCCGGAGTAGTACCACCACTTACAAGTATACAGCCCGTGAAATGATTTGTTCAGGTCGGGATCAGCTTGTAATCCGTAGACGCTACTTAAACAATGTTTTGTTTTAAATTTTTATTACATTCTTGTATCATCCTGACAAAAGTACATAAAATATATCAAAAATAGGTTTCAAGTACTACTTGAAACCTATTTTTACATTCTTAGTTGTACATCCTAGTTCAAAACCACTTGCCCGTGGCGAATTTTTTTTATATTTTTTATTGTGACTCGACAAATGACAGCACCCCGCCTGATGTTAAGCTGGAGTGCGGTCTATAAATGAAGATCACTGCCGCTACAATTCAATAACTGTGAGTAGCAATCACATCCTCTATGCCGGCCTAGTTGGAACCGGCAACTTACAAGCTGATCCCGAAACGTGACCAAATCACTTCACGGTCTGTATACAAGTGGTGGTACTACTTGAAACCTATTTTTGATATATTTTATGTACTTTTGTCAGGATGATACAAGAATGTAATAAAAATTTAAAACAAAACATTGTTTAAGTAGCGTCTAAAGGTATTCTAAAGTTGTAGGATTATTTTAGAAACTAAACACAAACAATATATTGTAAATTATTTATAAGTGACATTTTGCCTAACGGAAGAATACTTGCAAATAATAGCTTCCGAACGACAACAATGTAAATCCACTTTCCTGTTTTGTTGTCTGGATACGCCAGACTTTAGTTCAATAATATAAAGTGAATGACTGCACTAAAATCCACGTGCGATCGTAAAACGTGATTGCGCCTTACCTAATATAATATAATAAGGATAAAACTGACAATGAAAACGTGATAAATTTAGTAAATTTATTTCATTCATAAAATTTGCGATTAAAATATAAACAATAACAATGATATTTTCTTCTTTTGTTATGAGTAAGATTATAATTGTTCGTGGTGTTTGATTGCGATATTATTGTGTATTATGTACATCTGCATAAGTACAATATGAACATCTCTGTTATAATTTTTTTTTTTAATTACATTTAAGCTATACTAAACCGCTAAACGTGATTGTATCATAGAAACAGGACAACCAAAACACATATATCAAAGATACATTGGTACCGGTGAGTGGTTTCAAACCTGGGTCTCTGTTTTTGTGACCAAATAGTATTATTAACAATTTCTTTCAAAATAAAACTCAGGCAAGATCATAAGTGGATGTGATTGCTACTCACAGTTATTGAATTGTAGTAGCAGTGACATTCATTCATGGACAACTTCGGCCTAACATTAAGCAGGGTGCTGTCATATGTCGAGTCACAATAAAAAAAAAACACTATCTTCGTAGCTTAGTATAGAAACGTCCAATCTCTGTAAGAGTAGAGAGAAGAGTGAAGCGTTGAAAAAGATTTTCTTGTAATAAAGTGTAATAATCTATCGTATGTTAGTGTCTCTAAAACAATGTTGCTACAAGTTGTAAAATAAATAACAATAAAGGTAAGCAGTTTTATGACACGGGAACTAAATAGTTAATTTACCTAAAAGGGTTATAAAATATAACCACACTATGTAAAATAATTACACTACACAATGTCTTTTTATTAAGGCTCGACATATGACAGCACCCCCACCTCATGTATAAGCTAGAGTGTGGTCCTCATGTCTACTAGGCCGGCCTAGTTTGAAGGGGCAACTTACAAGCTGATCCAGAAACGCGACAAAGTCACTTCACGATCTGTACACTTTCACGGTCTACCTCGACCTCGGCAGACTAGGTCCACTCTCGTGTGTCTAAAATTGTGACATTGTGACCTTGACTTGCTGGATGGTAAGTAAGTCCAAGAAAGCCGACGGCTAAAAAACTAATATAGCCAAACACGAGATAGCTTTTGTCAAAAACCCATTCATCTATGCAAAAAAGATCTTTAGCACAAAAAGTGGACGACTTTCGCTAACCAAAGAACAAATATACCAATACTACAGTGAGACATATGCAAAGACACATAAAGAGGAGTCATATATCGAACCGCCTACACTGCGGCCTGGTAATCCTAACGTCGATTTTCAATGCAGCCGCGATGGACCCGGCACCCGCGCGGTGAATCCATGGATGCTAAGAAATTGTTTCATGCCGACTAAAAACCTTTCATTAGCTGCAAGTTAAAAACCACTCAGGCAGACAACTGGTGGTCATGTCATGACTTAATTACTTTTTGGAATAAACTTGAAAGTAACCGGTCTTATACTGAATGCGACTGCTACTACGTAGATTGTTACTTAACTATAGTAGCATTCACCTTTAAAAATAGCCCGGTAATTAGGCGGGTTGCTATAATATCGAGGTATAATTTAAAAGCATTTAAGGTAGTCGACCGAGAACCTAGATTGTTTCAAAATAGATTGTTTTATGAAAATCCGTTCTATTCTAATCAAGGACATGCCAAAGTACAATCCCACAAAAAAATGACAAAGTCTACCATTGTAACCTCAGTTGTTTTTTACCACTTAATTAGAGTTAACTTATTACATGTACATAAAATACCTAATAATATTTTCAGTATTTTGCGATCTATTATACTATTTTTTAACTTTTAAGTTAATTTTAAATCTTGAATATTAATGTGTAATAATGGTGAAATTTTTATTCAATAAATCGTTTAAAAGTTCATCAACTATAGCCGAGTAAGTAATACTTACGTGTTTTTCGTGTTTTCTCCAAGATTTTTCCAATATTTTAGTACAGCCTTTACTAAAACCATCATCATGAACCTCATTTTCACCCTCAACTTATGAAGAATCACTGACGTGTTTCATCTTTATATTATTTTTACTTGATATTGTTTACATTGTAAATAAACTATAACTTTTTTTATTGCGACTCGACATATGACAGCACCCCGCTTGATGTTAGACTGGAGTGTGGTCCATGAATGGATGTCACCGCTGCTAGAACTCAATAACTGAAAGTAGCAGTCCACTATGCCGGCCTATAACGGGCACCTTACAAGCTGATCCCGAAAAGCGACCAAATCACTTCACGGTCTGTATACCTGTAAGTGGTGGTACTACCCCGGATCGGCAGTCTGAATACCACTGCCTACCACTCTTTATACTCGTACTTTGACACTGGCAAGTTCAATATGACTTTATTGAATAACAAACCAAAAACTTTTATATTGTATGTGATGACAGATTGATCTCATAGGCTGAAGGCAATTGTTTTGTAGCAGATAATTAAAGCATGTTTATAAATCACGACTCGTGTTATTATCAATACATTATCGTGTGAACCTTAAATTATTAAAATGATATATCTATGAGCGGTAGTCGTCCATTAGCCATTGCGACCGTGGCGCGCGCAGCATCTATGATAAAAACAGGCCGGTGCGTTTACTAGTAATAAAATTCATCATATCAAATATCAATTACTTATAGTGATAAACTATGCATTTTCAAATTCAGCGCATTTAGGAAATGAAAGTGAAGTCCTTTATGGATAAATTGTATCCGTAGGGAGGGCGCCGGTGTTATGTTACCATCGTACCACCAGTCACCCTCACCTATAAATACCGTGACACCTACTCAGGTTACGCATTCGATACTTATGGATAAGTAGTTGAAGTTTTAACGTGGAATTGTTTGTAGGATTAAAGGATGCAAGTGGCAGGAGCTGTGCGCGTAGCTTTGCTAGCTGTCGTGATGCTGTGGCGGACGCAAGGGTGCTCTGGTGCGCCGACTGTCAGGCTGTGCGGACGACAACTCAGCAAATATATGAGTCTCATTTGTGACTCCTACAATAGTCCAAATAATGCTGCTGGTAATTATGATATTGTTTTCTTTTTTTATTTATTGACACGACATATGACCGCCTGACCGCACACCATCTAATGACTTTTAAAATATATTTTTAACGTTTGTATACTAAGCTACGATACCTAAATCGATACCGGCAAGTGGTTATGAACCGGCGGCTAGCCTTGATTATTTCGGTACCTACATCCAACCCTAAAATGTAAGTACCCGACAATAAGAGAACTTACATTTTATATACTCTCATAACCGCAGCCTTATAAATGAGTATAGCTTGTCTAACTATAAATGACGCGCCCCTCCATTTTATTAGTTTATTTAAATGTGTGGATACTAGTATTACTGGCTATACTATTATACTTCATCAGCGTGATCCTCCTTTTGTGTCTAACCAGCAACTGAATAACCAATTACAATTGCATTTTCGGTGTGTTGCAGACAAATTTTATATTTGCTCGTGTGCGTAAATGCAGTGGAAGGGCGCGTCATTTCGGCTTAGACAGACTATAATACATAGAAATGTAATCAGGAAGACCGACCGGGACGCGGCGCGATTTACTAGCCGATTACAAGATTTTCTATGCAATTTTTATTACTGATTTATAAAGTACCATCATTGGAATGTGTTAAAATAATAATAAATATCGTATTGTAATTAAATACGGTATTACATTATAGATTGTTACGAATTCCAGTCTTTAAAAACAGTAATATATTTTTCAAACATCTCTTTATCGTTGATATCTATCTAACACAGTGGTACGATATTGTTTAATAACATATTTTATCAATATTTTTTGTTTAAGGAAGTTATTAAGTTTATTTTCACGTTATTTCACATTATAAATATTACGTAAGGATATTCAGTCGCGAACAGCAGACAACGATCACATATGAAATAAGCTAATTTTTCTCATAAGCCCATTACCTCAAAATTGTACTCCAGGTTAAAATCCGGTGATGTTCACTCATATGTCGTACTAGATTGTGTTAATCTCACACGATTTGAATAACGATTAAATACAATTTGAACGATTTTGACGTGACCATTGCTCTTAAAACAGAGCCTATAACGCGCTAAAACCCATTTGAACGTATTCAAATATGACGTAATCTTCTAATATGGCTGGTGCCTGAATTATTTTTTTGTTGTGACTCGACATATGACGGTAATAGGTAGAACGCCGCCGAACGGTGCGGCGCTTGAACAATAGGTTCAAGCGCCGAACCTATATTGAAGTGTGGTCCACGAATTAAGGTGACTGGTCTTACAAATAAATAACTGCAAGTAGCAGTTATGCCTGCCTAGTTAAAGCCACTTCACGGTGGCGGTACTATCTCGAATCGACAGTCTGCCCACCACTACATCCACATCCTATTACTAATAAATGGTTATGTCCAATTATAAATAATAGGTTGAAAGGCCAAGGGACAATAATAAATTGTCAACAAATAGTATCAAGTTCAAAACTACTTAATCTTATCACTTATGTTAATGACCGAGCGATGTTTTAGCTAAAAAAAAAAATAAGAAAGACGCACCGAACTTTTTTGTTTGACTGCCAATATCCCAATTAACCTTTGGGATGTGCGGTAAAAAAGGGAAGTAGATATCTCTATTTCTCCATGGGTAGATGAAGAAAAGCGTATAACTAGCGGACTCGACAGATCTTGTAGGAGTAGGAACTCGAAAGTAAAAATCAAAATGATTGTAGCGCCACCAGCGGATCCATTTGTAAATCTAAACCATTTAAGGAATTTATTTAAAATTGGTATAACGGTTTAGGAATTCTATCGCATAAACGCGACGACAGTAAACGAACGACAGAAAACCTTATAGTGACTTAGTCACGTTTAAGATACAGCTTGTATGTTGCCGGTTTCAACTAGGCTGGCATAGTGGATGTAACTGCTACTTACAGTAAGTAGCAGTCACTGGTTTGTAAAAACATAAAGAATCTGTACATAAAGACTGTAGGTACAAGACGACAAATGAGAATCTTCTAGATATTGACGAGACATTTGTATTGTATGGCCTAGCTAGGTAAAGCTTAAGTGAATTCCTAGTGACAGGTGAAATCGGATATTAATGCTATATCTGGATTGCGTGTTTACCTTTTAGATCCGTGCGATAGATCTGGTGGAAATTTCACTTAATCAACGCATGTCACGATAATTAAGTCATCAGCCAGAAGGCGTCCACTGCTGAACATAGAACGCCATTCCGAACGACAAGATGCTAATTGCATCCACCGGTTACCCGTAACTTTTACTATGTCATCAGTCCATCTAGTGGGAGTCCATCTACGCTGCGTCTTCCGGTTCGTGGTCTCTACTCTAGAACCATTCTTCCCCAATGGTTGTGGGTTCTTCGAGCGATGTGGCCAGCCCATTGCCACATCAGCTTGAGAATCCTACGGGCTATGTCGGTAACTTCGGTTCTTTGGCGAATATCCTCGTTCCGGATTCTATCGCGCAAAGAAATACCAAGCATAGCTCTCTGCATTGCCCGCTGAGCGACTCTGAGCTTTTCCAAAAGGCCAACATTTAAGGGCCACGTCTCAGTGCCATATATCATTAAGTTTAATGAAGCTGCGTAATCTTAATCGTGGAACTATCACTTCATTAAATAATTTCCACCAACTAATCATAGTTTACACTCGCAGATATTTAAATAATACGTTATCGTGGGACGACCTTTGCATGTTTGCGCCTCGGCTAATTAACGATCACGGCGTTGCTAAGTGTTCACGATGATGTCCCAATGATTTGTATATCCTTCTTTCAATGCATTATCTCTGCGTGTGCATCTTGGTAAATATTTGTGTTAAACTTTAACTCCTTTTCAAGATGATATTTATAGGTTTAATAAAGCAATAATGAGTGAAGCAGATGAACAAAATAAATTATGTTTAAAACGTATTTATTTACATTTGTATCTACCATTTGTCGGTTCCAATCTATCTTTAATATATTATGTACTTTGGTCGTTTGTTTCTGTGATACAAGCAGGTTCAATAGTATAAAATATATATTTTAATATTTAAAAAGTACTAAAAGGGCGTTTTTTAATAAGTAATCATTAATTAAGTATGATTATTTTTTAATGAATTAAACAAATTATATGCAGCTTACTATCGCGTTTATTTTGGTTTAGATTTTACAATTTTTTTTATTATTCCGATTTTTCGTGAGCTTTGCAGCCATCGTGGTCACGGAGAGACTGAGAAAATTTGTTTAATTCATTAATCAATGTTCGCGCAAAATCTAAGAAAATACTATGATTATTTTTTATTCATATATTGTATGCTAGAGTATCAGTATATTGATAGAAGAAATATTTTGTACTATGTGCTATCTATGAGTACCTACTTTTACTCTTTGCACGACCCACAGGTTAACCAATAAAGAAAGCCTATACAAATATTACAAAGGACATCATTCATTTTGTATGGTCCTTGGGCTAAATTATATTAACAGTTGCATATACATTTTAAAATACTTTCATGTACTAAGATTACAACGTACAGTTCAAAGCAGAACTGTTAATATGACGTGTCTTCGTGATTGACAGACTATACAAGATCCATATCTTATTTTCCAAATAACTCAATTGCACAGCAATTAAAAGCAAAATTGTCATTAGTTTTATCAATACAAGTACCGAAACTACCATTTATATATTTTTACATCATTGGGCATTACAAAAGTAGTACAAAAATAGCCCAAAATTAATTACAATCTTAAGTACAAATTATACTCACATACTAAATAAAGCTCTTATATTTTCCTTTATTCTACTTTCACCTGAAAAGTAATAATTAACACTAATAATCCCTGCCTGCCTATTTTATAACAAATGAATTCCTTATTTCCAGAACATTCATCAGGAGCTGTTCGTCACAAACGCGAACTAGGAATTGCTGACGAGTGCTGTAAACATGGCTGTCGAATGTCAGAATTAAATCAATATTGCCAAATTAAAAATTAGTAAGTACAAACAGTTATTCTTCATTGTGCCTCGATATATGACAGGATCCCCACTATGTCGGCCGAGATCCACACCCGAGATGTAATATAAAATTTTAAAAAATATGCAGTTTTTTTCTTTCTTTATTGTGGCTTGCTATATGACGGCACCCCGTCTGATGTTAATCTGAAGTGCGATCCATAAATGGAGACGACCATTCCTAAATAACAATCAACAAGTAGAATGCTTTGCCAGCTCATGTGTTCTCTCCATCCTATAGCCTTGAATCCTTCAGGCGATGCGGATCCTTTGGCCGGCACAGTGGCGGCGACTGGGGCAGCCGTAAAGACTCGGTTTTTGCAGTCGTCGGCACTCTTTTATCTCTTCTTACTTACTACAAAAATAAAAATATTTATATAATATCCAATCCAATCCAATTAAATGCTATGAAATAAGTTAACCTGAATGGAAATCGAACCCGAAACTTAGGCGTCTAATTGATTGTAGATATAGTATTAAAATGTACCGCGGTATATGACAATTAGTACTTATCAGACGTAACAATACGTGAACAATGGAAGATAAAAAGCAAAACAGGAAAAAAATGTACAACTTAAACGGATATTACCTACTTGGTAATTACACTATCGTTTTTTACTCCTTTTTGTTTCTTATTGGGGCCGCCTGTTGTTAAGCTAAAAGCGACTGCTACTACAGTTAAACAACTGCAACACTACTATGTTGGAACCGGCAACCGGCAACTTACAAACTAATCTCGAAACGCGACTAAGTCACTTCACAGTCTCTATACTTTTTTTTATTGTGACTCGACATATGACAGCAACAGCACCCCGCTTGATGTTAGGATGTTGTTGTAAGTTGTTATAATAATGATGTTGTAAGTTGTAATTGGTTGCGTATTAGCAATAGAACGTAAATATGCTATCATTAATAATGTAAAATATGTTAACTGTAAATATGCCTAAAAATCTATACTAATATTCTAAAGAGGAAAGATTTGTAAGTTTGTTTGTAATGAATAGGCTCAAAAACTACTCGGCCGATTTTAAAATTCTTTCACCATTAGAAAGCTACATTCTTTGTGAGCAACATAGGCTATATTGGATTTTCAAAAAGTTTAGGTTTCCGTACGAAATCTCGAATAATGTAACCCAATGTGTAAAAAATACTCATAAAATTCCTTACATCGCGTACGCTGCCAAAACTATTGACGATATATAAAATAGTGTTCTATGTCATAGATTTATGATTGGTCTCGCTGACGCTTCGACTAGATTGAGCATTCACCCGTGTCAAACACGCATCGCAAACTACGCTGAATCAGCGTAGTTTGATTAAATATGGCTCAGAGTTTTCTATGATACAAACAAATTAAGTAGCTGTTTGGAATTTTAAAAATAACTGTTCCCTATTCTGTAGTTAATAGTTTATGTTAGCAACATTATTTCGTTCACGCACACAGGCATCGGCCACGTGGATACACGATTACGACGCACACATCAGAGTAAACTGGGAGCGTTTATATCGAGACAGTTTGTATGAAAGGCGACCAATCATTAATCTATGGTTCTATGTATTAATAGCACTCATGATTACTCACAAAACATCTGCCATAGTATATGCCTAAAATGCTTTGATAATTAAGGCTGATTATGTATATACACTATATACAACAACGTTTAATGGTAGGTACAAAGATTATTTATACATACATAAGGGTAAAACTGATTATTTGACCATTGAGCGTGCGATGTACGATTATCTGCTACTCGTATTTTGTCCTGGGCAACGCCGGGTTACGCAGGCAGTAAATAAATAAAAGCCTAAATAACAAAAATGAGACACGTAATAACATAAATAATATAAAGTAACAAGGTGTTACTTGTGATGATTTAAAGCGGTGACACCTTGTTATTTTTGTTTTTTCTTCCCAAATTTATTAGCTCCTCCGTATTTTATGAAATATCTTAGTTCAGGCAAGTCAGGTGATTGCTGTTTATTTTGGGAAAAGGTTATTTCGTATGTTTTATTTATCAATTAATCGATCAAATTAATTGATCGCGCTTCGATTCCCACGGATACAGGATGTCTCAAGAACGCTTCCGAAAATAAAGTGCACTACAGTCGTTTTTAGGATCAGGAACATTACCACTCCATTTTATTTTTAGAAGCGTTGTTAAGACACCCTGTATAAAGAGTTACACATTATCATTTTGTTAATCAAAAACCCGTGGGAATCGAAGCGCGATTATTTAATTTGATCAATTAATTAATAAATTAAACATACGAAATAACCTTTTCCCAAAATAAACAACAATCACATCACCTGTATAAAATGCCTACTTTCGTGCTTACGCGGAAGTCTTTAACGGACTCAAGGAAATATTATGACCAGAACAAATACCTTCTTACAGCATTTTGTAAGGTTATGCGGAAACATTTATAATGAAACAAAATAGTTTTGCGGCTTACTCTCGCGTTTATTGCAATGTCCCCACGTACTACAACGGCTGCAAATGTTGATTTAAAATAAAAGCTACAATCACCATCATCATTCTCAATTGCAACGCCTTAATTCTTACAGGGTTAGGCAAACTACTGATTGCAAGTTTCCAGTTTTTTTTTTCATATTTTAATAAAGTTCTTGAATTTCCAGTTCAACGGAGTACCAAGAGCCGCATCAGATCGCAGACCGTTCAGCTGAAGGTTCAAATGCACAGAGAAAAGTCGAAGAGCCACCACCTGTGATATCTGGCAACAGGAAGAAGGTCGGCCGCGGCGAGGTGGGAAGGACACGAGCTCGCGGGTACGGGCGGGGCAGGCGCTTGCACGGACGCTGCCGGTGCCGGCGCAAGAAGCGCTCGGGTCGGCGGCGTTCCATTCTCATGGGTAACACGGTGTGTCTTGCTATCACTACATCCGAGGTTCTGATATTACAGTGATTTAAAACAGTTAAAAACAATGTAAAATAAAATTCAAGACCGAAACTATTGTCGAAAAAATATATCATCTGTCTTATCCAGATATCTCCAAAATCCGCGATAGAATATATCTATAGTTTAAACAATTATGAAATTTAAAAAAAAACTTTTTTAAGAGTTGAATCTTTATCTGTATTATAAAACTTAATTTATTTGTAATAAATAATGTCCTAGTAAAAAAATATTTAAAATAGTGGAATTCCCAAATTATTTTTTTAAGTAGGCAGACATACAGTGGTCATTTGCCCAATCTGCCAATTCGGGATAGTGTAGAGTAGACCATAAAGTGACTCAATCGCGGTTCCGGTACAGTTTAAAAGTTTCAACTAGGCCGACATAATGGATGCGACTGCTACTTTCCGTTATTTAACTGTACTAGCAGTTGCCTCCATAGACCGCTCTTCAACTTAACATCAGGCGGGGCCACAAAAAGTCGTGTATCAGTATCTTCAGATGTAGTGTAAAACTAACACCTCATATTAATTCATCTGCATGTTTATTAATCAATCAAATAACAGCATTACAATATCAATATATACTTATGATATGGCCATTATAACATAAATATTTATATAAACTTTTGAACGCATGGACAAACACATAAGGTAAATATTTAGAGAAACGTGAAGTTTGTTATTAGAGGCGAGATATAAAATTGTATAGGTAACATTATTACTGTATGTTTTCGTAAAAAATAGCTAAGAATAATATAATAGAGGCGACAGTAGTGAAATGGTCACGCAAACCGAGAGAGGTATAGACCCGGCAGATAAAAAGAACGCTGACACTCAAGATGCACAGTAACTATATAAAATGTTATACTCGCATATATAACTTGATACTAGTATATACTCGATGGCAATAACTTGTTGTCTTATTTTCTTTACTTTCAATTTTACAAATGTGTGTGAATTTTAAAATATTATCAATTTTGTGCTCGACTGTAATTATACGCGGGCTTACTCAGACCGCAGTCGCAGTTATAGATTATCGCAGTCGCAGTTTATCAGGATACCATTCATTTTGGGCTTCCGTGTGCTACTTTTGTAATGTCCAATAAAGAAAAAATATATAAATGGCAGTTTCCATACTTGTGTTGATAATACTAATAACAGTTAATAACAAACTAATAGCTGTGCAATTGAGTTATTTGGAAAATAAGATATGGATTTTGTGTCGTCTGTCAATCACGGAGACACGCTTTTGAACTGTCATAATTATAGTTTGATCATTTTGCACACCTAAACTATGCAAAATAAAGGATAAATTCCAATTTATATTGTAGGTAATCTTCGTACATCAAAATATTTTAAAATGCATATTAAACTGTCAATACAATTAAGCCCAAGTCCCCATACAAAATGAATGATGTCCTTTTAAAATATTAATTTAGTGCTCGACTGTAATTAAGCGCGGACTTACTCTAACCGCAGTCGCAGTTATAGATATTATCGCAGTCGCAGTTTTATCATAGGCGATATAATGCAACACGTGTAGACAACATTAAATCTTCTTAACAAAGAAATCCATTAATCCATCCCATGCGTGTTGATTTTGCTCTAGCTAGGCTCTAGAGGGCGCTGACCATACATTTGAATTGAATTTTGTTAAGTAGCTTAGCTGTACCCGCGAACAATCGACCATTTTCTCATATAAAAATACAATGAAATTGTAAGTTAGGGTACCTATAAAGTAAACCATGTTTACAAATATTGGCAAATGGGTTCATGTCAAGATAAGCTCAACTGTATAACACAGTAGTATACTGGGTAATATTAGCTTAACTTAATTGTATACCGGGTATAAATAGACAGAGCAATCCTGTAAACCAGAGGTTAAATGGATTATACCGAAGCTATAGAAGGAAACATCTTTTGTTGTTGAATATACATAGCATTGTGGTACTATTATTTAAAAAGAAACATTGGAATATCATATGCTAGCAATACTCCTGAAGGCACGCGGGACAGGAAAGTGTCGGGTGCGACGATATTCAGCTCACACTAGTCTGGTACACTAGCGATGCAATGCTGTCCATTGCAATTGAAAAAAAAATGTATATTAAAAATAAAGAGAAACTTGGCAATACGTTTGTTACAATAAGTCCCCACGGGCTCAAAAACACTTGCCGGTACCAAATTATCTTTGATGTATATACTTTAGTCGTCCTGTTTCTATAATACAAACACTGTATTATAGAAACAGGTAGCTTAACATAAAAATGTAAATCAAGTGTAAAACGTGGACAAAGGGATTGCTATGTGTATATTTACACCCGGTATGTAATTGTAATATTAGCATGTGTTAGCTTATCGTGTTTAACAATTCATAAACAACGAAACATTACTTTAGTTAAAAAGCTTTACTAACACACTTGGGGTAACAAAAATTATAATATAATTTTACCAAACATGCCATTAAAAAACACAGGGTCTAATGCAGTGTTTCCCAACCTTTTATAGGCCATGCCCCACCTTAACATTTCTAAAATATTTATGCACCCCATACATAACTTTAAACCTTAAAAAATTGTCTTGTTCCCTTAATAAATATAAATGATTACATTTTTTTTTAAGAATTTGCCTTTTTTTGTTAAATTTGTCACCGATTGCATTTAAATAACCCAAAGCGAAAGTGTTAAAGTCGTGTCGAGTCCATTTTTAATTGCCCCTCCTAACTATCAAATTGCCCCCTGTGGGGCGTAGGCCCTATCCTAATGAATATCTTATTTAGTTGAATGTACACTGAAAGTCGATTGAGAATTTAAGTTTTCTTTTAAATTGTGACTTGACATATAAGAGCACCCCGCTTGAATCTTAACTATTATAAAAAATGGGACTAATTATCTTTTACTGTGCTTATTGAAATATCTGTTAAACTTGTGCATGAAATCTTTTTATTAGAATGGTGGCGGCTGCAAATGGTTTATGCTTAAAATAAAATATTGTCCACTACAATAGCAATATACAACTTTTATACTAACTATGAAAGTTGTATTTACAAATATTTTGGATAAAATTCTGTTTCGTCTGTTAATAAGTATTAACTACTTATTGAAGTCATTTTTTTAAATTTTTAAGTATTATTGATCATAACGCTTCAGCTGTTGCAGAGTTGCTTATACAGACCGAATATGCGACAGCCACCGGGTTCGTTCCCTGCGGAGTTAGGTTGGGCAAGTTAAAACGATAATCGTCTCTAATCAAAATAATAAAAGTTAGGCTAAATCCACCAAAATGAGACTTGCCCAACCTAACCCCGCTGGTCGTAGCTGACCGATGTATCAGTATATGCACGCTTTTAAAATATTTGGCCACGCTAACGATCTAAGTTACCTAAAAATGACAGTGCATAGTATCAGTAAATCATAATAATAAGCTCTTTATTTAACTTTTCTAATCTTTGTTACAGACCCTCGTAAAGGTTGTGTCACGCGCTGCGCCCGTGGTGGGCACCGTTTCTCCTCTACTGACGTGGGGCCGTACAATGCACGCAAACTTGCACCCGCGGTACCTTGATCCCGTCGCCTACGTCACAGTCTGACTCCCCAATGAGGAATCAATGATTCCGTCTGGATCGTCTTAGACTTACAACTTGGCGGAACTATCTGTACACCTCGATGAAATAAGCTTTCTGCGTCTCGCCTTATACTAGTACTGTTACTAAAACGAGTATTTTTGATATAAAAAAGTGATGATTTTGCTGACCGTAGTGTTACTCATTAGATGACGTCATCAATCCAGGTGCACAGATATTTCCGACAAGCATAGTACATACCATGCGATTTCAATTCATATTTTGCTATATTTAGACACAAATCTTGTAGATCTCTCCTGACAACTGTTGTTATAATTATAATTAAATTCAAATGGTCGAATTTAATTGTCACGCCTCATTCCCAATAGGGATAGGCAGATACAATAGAACCCCACTTTTCTCCGCATGCTTATGGGCACTGCGATCCCTGCATTTTTTTATTAAAATCCCCGATAAGGAACAATCTTCTGGGTCAGGGTCGATCCCGTTATATATGTACGGATGGATCTATGTCTAAATATTAAAAATGCCATTAAAACTTCATTACCTTCACATCCACAATGTGTTCTATTTTTCATAAATTTAGCAACCGCTATTTATTAATTGACTGTAAATATAATTCCATTGACGTGAGGTGATTTGTACCAAACGGGGCCCATATTATCTTAACAAACACCAGCGAAATGACTTAACCACAAACTTTGACTGCTTTATCAATATGACTAATCTAAATAATCATAGTGGGAATTGTGTCAGGATCGTGGCAAGTGGCGCTCCATTGTCTCTGCCTATCCCTGTGGGGAAAAGGCGTGACAATATGATTGATAAATAATTATATTTATGGCAACGGAATTACAGTGATATTTAGCATTTTTTCAAAGAATAGCAGGCAGTAGTACCCAGTATACATGCGCAAAACGCTTCCATCAAATGATACGGAGTGATATGTATATTTTTTCCATCGGAACTAGTTCACTCATCTAGTTCACTAGTTTATTTAGTTCAAGGAAGCGCATTCGGTTAGTTCATTCGGTAAAGAAAAGCTCCAGTTGTTCTGAAAAATCAAGATATCCTTTCTATAGAATTATTTTAGATCATACACTTCACAAATGTACACAGAAACTATAATAAACAATAATTATAATCACAATTACCAATTCGCATAATTTAAAACTGTAAATATTCGTTAGAAAAATACGTTATAAAAAGACGACGAGTTGCTGCTCTCTTCAACATACTTTCTATCCATTACTCGTAATGCACGCGGTGTAAATATTTTCTTGTGCACGCGGAGAGCAATGGATATATAAAATATACTTTCACGGTATTACGCGAAAATACTAGGTACGAGTAACGAACGAGGTACGATTCCGTACGAATGTACGATGTGTTTATATCTCGTTCCATCATAGGAACTAAAGGAACTAGAGACACATTTGAATTTGCAGTGAACGAGTGAGTGGTGTAGTACCAGGATCGGAAGTATATCATTTTAGTGACTCGTTCCGGAACTACCCAAGTCTAGTACCCAGTCTGCCAATCCGAGTAGTACCACCCACCACTTACAAGTATACAGACCGTGAAGCGACTAAAGTCGCCTCTCGGGATCAGCTTGTCAGTTGCCGGTTTCAACTAGGCCGACATAGTGAATGTGACTGCTACTTACTAATATTTAATTGTAGTAGCAGTCACCTCTTTTCATGAACCGCACTCCAGCTTAACATCAGGCTATCATATGTCGAGTCACAATAAAAAAACTCGTAGGTAACCAATGATTGATTTGTTACCTACGAGAATGTGAAATATCAACGCAATTTCACTGAAATTCCGTCGCCAAATATATTATTATTTAGATTATTACAAATGTCACGTTGATGAAGCAGTAATATAGAAGGCGACCGTGGTGTAGTGGTAGTGCGATGGTTAAGCAAACCGAGATCACGGGTTCAAACTGCTTGCCGGTACCAATGTATCTTTGATATATGTAGTCGTCCTGTTTCTATGATACAAGCACTTGCGTAGCTTAAGATAGAAAAAAGTTCGTGGAAGTCATTTCGCTGTTGTGAATTAGGAGAATAGGGGCTCAATTATTAAATAATCATTTGAATACATATTGACAAATTTGTAAATAATAATTTTAAGTGTTTTTGTGACGTATCTCTGTGTAATTCCAATTTTGAATATAGTAAGTACATGTGTTAGAAAATTAGAACTCTTAAAGGCAGTTGTGAGTAGATTTTATTCAATGCACCTAAAACATAAGATATGAAGATCTCTAAAACATCTGTGATAATTCCCATTAATTATATTCATGTAATCATCATTATTTATTATTTAAATTACACATTTAGGATAAAATTAAAAAGACATATCTCAATATAAAATAGCTTTTTATTTACATTTCTATCTATATTCAACAATCTAATATAATTTTATAATTTTAAAGAGTGATAAAAATAAATAATTTAAAACAACTTCATTTAAATGCCATCTTCTGAAACAGAATCATAATTTTTAAAACACTTGGGTCGTCATTTGACAACGCCCCAACTGATGTTAAGCTAAAGAGTAGTCCATGAGCGATGACGACTATTGCCACACACATAAATCTGATGTTAAACTGGAGTGTGGATGGAGGCGACTGCTACTACAGTTAAATAACTACAAGTAGCAGTCACATTCACTATGCCAGCTTAGTTGTAACTTGCAACTTTCAAACTAATACCGAAACATGACAAGTCACTTCGCGGTCTATATAAGTGGTGGTACTACCCCGGATTGGCAGACTGTGTACAACTGCCTAGCACTTTTAATGGTAGAGAGTCACTCCACTATCTACTATTTAGTCCTATTATGTTCCTTATTTTCTTCCTCGCGAGTATGGTAATATTTCTTATAAAGAATATACTTGCCAACTAAAATTGTAATTAAAATGGCGGCTAGTCAGAGTGGTCCTCTGTTATCTTTTGGACTACCATTAGAACTGGATACGTTTTCTGATTGGGAACTGGATACATTTTCCGTTTGGGAACTGGATACATTTTCTGTTTGGGAACTGGATACATTTTCCGTTTGGGAACTGGATACATTTTCTGTTTGAGAACCGTTACCCTTATCTTTTAATGGTATTAGTTGAAATTTCATAGTATTACTCTTTGTCCTCTTCTGGACTAACTTGCCTATTGATTTTATATTACTTTCTATTACTGATGCCATTGACTCCTAAAATATTGGAGGTATTTTTTATTAGTTTAATTCAATATTCATGTAAAATAAAGTGATAGATGACAATCAATAATTGTTATATCCAACCATGTAGCAGACATATAAAAAAGCTGCAGGCTGATTTGTTTATATATTTTTATTGTGACTTGACATTTGGCAGCACCCTGCTTGATGTTGAGCTGGAGTGTGGTCTATGAATAGACGTCACTGCTACTACAATTCAACAACTGTAAGTAGCAACCACATCCACTATGCCGGCCTAGTTGGAACCGGCAACTTACTAGCTGATCCCAAAATGCAACCAAATCACTTTGTTGTCTGTATACTTGTGGTACTACCCCGGATAGGCAGGCTGGGTACCACGCCTACCACTTTTTGATAATCAGACCTGAAGCAAATATCCACCTTTTTTTTAATAAAAAATATTTGCATTATTTAATATAATTATTAAATACTACAACTAAAAGCTATCGAACTTGGAACTTTACGCGCAACAAACCAATTGCTTACCGTTCATCATGCCTGATGATAAAAGGTAGCA
This sequence comes from Tinea trinotella, assembly GCA_905220615.1. NCBI lineage: Eukaryota > Metazoa > Arthropoda > Insecta > Lepidoptera > Tineidae > Tinea > Tinea trinotella. The sequence goes on from HG992310.1 coordinate 8,594,047, forward strand.
AGTACAGTTATATAGATGCAAGTAGCAGTCATATCCACTATGTTAGCCTAGCTGGAAACTTGTTATTCATGCTTTGCTTAAATGGCCAAGTTAACATCACTTTTTTTCTTTATTGTGACTGAACATATGACAGCATCCGCCTGATAAAGCTAGAGTGTGGTGGTACATTAGAATAACTGTAAGTAGTAGCCACATTCACTATGCTGGCCTTGTTGCAACCAACACCTTAAAAGCTTACCCCAAATCGCGACTAAGCCACTTCACAATCTTTATACTTGTATGTGGTGGTACTACCCCAGATCAGCATTGCCTAAAATTCAGTGGCCTAATAAAAAAGAGGCTGTAATATATGTTCTTGGAAGCTATTGGGGGAAGAAGAAACCGACAAAGTATGTTAAGCACAGGGTGTGTGCTGCATTTAATTTGACTGGACCATAGGATACAGAACACGTCCAGTATAACAAATCCCTACTAATACTTACTATTTTATCCATGTCATCAGGTGTTCCAGAAAGTACCACGCGGACTTCATAATGTTTTTCTAACAACTTAAGCATTTTTTTAATGCCAGTCATAAGATCATGTTCCCCAATCCTTGAAGATAAATTGATCAGTTTTTCACCTTTAATGAATGTGTTTTTTCTAGCTTCCTGTCTCTCTTTCTTTTGTTTTAGCTCCTCTTGATGATATTCTGATGATGTCATTAATCTATACATATGAAAAAGTATAATAAATATTTAAAATAGTTTATGTTATTCCCTAATATAACCTCAAACATACTTGTAAACAGGTCGTTTAGTCTTCACGTCTACATCTACAACTTTAACCAACTTTAAATCTCTTCTTAATGATAGGCTTTGAGCACTTTTAAGGTCACTAGTAGTCACAGACTGATCGGGACTAATTAAAGTGATTCTTTTTTCTCTATTTTTTTCTTTGGGAACTTCTTTTCCATCAGCTGTGATAATTTTTTTACTGACACATCTATAATCCAACTGCAAGCGTGCACTAGATAACGTAATAAGCCTATTAAAGTTCATATTTAGATATAAAATAAAATAAAAACAATACAGAAGAGGTTATTTATGAAAGCTTCGTATTTTTTTATATAGGCATAGTATTTATCTTTCAAGTATTAAAGTTATTGTGATCAATGACAAAATTAGTTAAAACATTATTAATTAAAGTTACAAGATGAGTCTGTATAGAAAGCAAGCCTTCTTGTGACTAATAAAAATATAATAAAAAACATACAAGAAATGAATATACAAGAAACAAATGTTTTACAAATAATTTAAAATGCCAAATCAGTTACTTGCAGTTTTCTTTTTTTTTTCTTTCTTCTTGTTTATGGCTTTAGTATTTAACTTGCCAGTGTCAAAGTAAAAATATATGGTTCAATGTTAAAACATTGTCAAGTAAAGATGAAGATGAACCACGCAGTGATTCATCAAATGATGATGATGAGAATGAGGTTGATGATGATCGTTTTAGTAAAGCGGCGGAAAGCCTTTACTAAAACTTCAGAAGAAGTCTTGGAGGGAACATGAAGAAACACGTTTCACAACTTTAAATTACTTGTTAATACTTGATCAACTTAAAAACTATTACTGGATAACAATTCCACCATTATTACACATTAATATTTATGAAAAACACAAGCTTTTCAAATAATTCAAAATTGCGCGTCCTGTCAGTTGCAGTTACCCGCCAAAACTCCTACTTGCAGTTGCCCGCCAACCGCCAAATCTCCAAATTCGGGGCTCTAGGATCTTACTCGTAAGCCTATTATTTTGAAATTAGAAAATATGTATTTATAATTTAGAAACTAGATATTTTTTGTACATTAAATTATATACAAATAATTTTATTCATAAAGGATCAAGTATTAAAAAATATGTACTTATAGCAAAAGTATTAAAAACATTTAGTTTTAGTCAATAGCAACCCTGCTTAATTCTCTTTTGACAGCTGCTCTTGAGCAAAATGGTGCGTAAAATTTTAGAATTTTATAAATCCTAAAATATCGTTTGAATCAAGTATTTAATCATTAATTTCGTCTGTGTTAATTCTTTCTTTGTGTTTCAGTCGGCTCACAAGACATTTATTATTAAGCGAAAGCTTGCAAAGAAGCTTAAACAAAACAGACCGATTCCGCAATGGGTCAGAATGCGCACTGGAAACACTATCCGGTAAGTCAACGTATTTTATTATATATCTCGGAATATTTACCTTTAGACTTATAGGTAGCTAGACATAATATAATAGTGTTAAACATTGCTGTGAATCGCCGGTAGTATGTAAACAAACACCCTTTTCAATCTGTGAGTATCGATCGAAATAACTTTATATTCCTCAGCTGTAATATGCGATTTTAGTAGCTATGGTAGGAAAAGCATCAATTAGACTTCCTTTTTTTATTCAAAGAGTAATCTGAACATTTCTTATACAAATTAAGTGCAAATATGTCTCGAACATTGTAATTACACCATGCTTTGTAAATCGCAAACTCATACGAGAATACTCGAGATTAGACGCTTATAGCAACATCAAAAGATAGAAGTCACTCATTTATAAGTGCTTCTGGTCCATGGAGGGTTTGTGTGAGTTATGAACCCTACACCTTGCTTTGTGCAATGCTAAACTTGAATTTACCTTACCCTCTGCACTGTATAGAGTCTACAGGCATAGTGTTAAACTTAGTAGATTCCTGTCAGAGGGGTGACATGGACATAATGACACCTTTCTACTATTGCAGGAACCTCCTCAGTAACTCAACCTCCTCCTCATCTATACAACACTAATATAGATGCCAGCAGCAAAAAAAATGCTGACAATCAAGTATAATGAGCTTAAAATAAGAATAGGACGGAATCAGCGCCATTTTGTGACTTCTCTCCAACCAAATTTAGTATAGTCCCTTTTTCTCGTTGGACCGTCACCTTTGTATCAGTCAAGTGAAGTTAGTCAACAGCCCATCCTATTCTAATAGCATAGTAACTTGTTTTGTTACATACTTACTTATCGTTTTTCGCATGTGAATAAATTTTAGACTTTTATCCAGCCCTTACTGCAGTCGTCCAGCACTCTTATCAGCCGATCCTAATGCTGTGCAGCTCAAAATTCAGCTTCTTTTTTTATCCGCCGTGATCTATAGCATACCTATGTTTTTTTTTTATCTGAGGCTTAATTAAGGTTAAGAAATTGTTACAAAATTCTGCATTATAATTTATTTTATTGTGCATTACAGGTACAACGCTAAGAGGCGCCACTGGAGAAGGACCAAGCTCAAGTTGTAAACTTAATTCCTAATTTATAACTTAGCAAATAAACTGGTTAAGATCTAAATGTTTGTTTTATTTTTTTATTGAGATGTTACATCTGACAACTAGTCGTATGCAAGAGCACAGATAACTAACAAAACAGTTTAATTAACAGTCTGATTTAGCTGCTATCACTTTTTTTTTATTGTGTTTCGACATATGCCAGCACCCTGCTTGATGTTAGGCCGAAGTGTGGTCCATGAATGAATGTCACTGCTACTACAATTCAATAACTGTGAGTAGCAATCACATCCACTATGCCAGCCTAGATGGAACTGGCAACTTACAAGCTGATCCTGAAACGTGACCAAATCACTTCACGGTCTGCATACTTTTAAGTGGTGGTACTACCCCGGATCTGCAGACTGGGTACCACTTTTATAACCAGACCCGAAACAAATCTCATTTTACAAATAAAAGCTATGAAACAAGTATACGCGCAACAAACCAATCGCTAAACCGTTCGTCCACGCCTGTCAAAATGCCAACCAAAAATATATATTTTAATTATTAGTATTTACAGATGTTTTTACATTTTGAAAATTCGAAACTTAGACTAATGTATCAGCACTTCATCGAAAACCCACTGCAATTCGATGAAGTGCTATTTTCCATGACCCAAACAACTCTATTCATATTAGCTCTATGGTTAGGGGTTCTGTTATCCAAGGAGCTGTGGGAAGGCTATGCCAGTGTACATACTACTAGGTTACGTAAAGCTAGTGACTAACATAGGTCACATGTAAGCTGGAGGGAAAACAGACTAGCCGTTAAGGCTGAAAAGTTTTCAACTGTAGACCACATGCAGTTAAACATAGTGTAGGCCACTAGAGCCCAGCCGTCACAATATGATGTCATTTGAACATGCTTAACTTATGTAGAATCCCACACAACTCTGCTTTTAGGAAAACGTAGCACTTTCAGTGTTGGATTTGGGGGAGGTCCTGCGGGTCTACTGCTTTGGGGCCTCCACAATAGGGATAAAAAATATACCCAAATTTCTGCAGCAACTTTTCTGGCTTTTTTGTTGTCTTTTTGCTTATATACTGAATGTTCTATTTATTCGGAATATAATTAGGGGCCTCCACTCTTCGTTGCACCAGGGCCTCCACACCTCCAAACCCGACCCTGAGAGTACCACTAATAGCCCAAATCATGTAAAAAAGATAGATAGTTAATAAATTTAATTTAAATAAAACAATACTAAGTCAATCATTTATTTGAAAACAAAATAGCTCGCATTCAATAGGAATAAGCGTATAAAATTACGATACCGTGGCGGTATTACGTTTGATTCAAAAGAATCTAAGTACAATGCTGATCTAAAAACCAAGCATTTTAACCTTTAGGCTGCGGTTTTGAACCATGCGATGCCCAGAGACAAAAACAAATGTATGGCCGCGGTAGCGAGTGGGTTTGAACTCAGCGGATCTATGCACGAGTGGCGGCAGCGGTCAATACTGTTACTGATCGCATTGTTAAAAACAACACATATCGGAGGAGCGGCGTCACTCGCATCGCTGGGCTCAAAACCGTAGCCTTAGTTGAAGTACAGGAGCAACCCATCTCTAATAGGCTATTTATGTGGATAATTACACTGGGTTATAAAGCTGTTATACAACAAAATACTTATATAATAGTGTATTTAAAAATCAATATAAAATATGTGTATAATATACTGGGATGTCGAGGCTTTTTAAAATTATTGTCTAACGCAAATTAAATGTAAGGGGCGGTTCAAGTATGACGTAACGAACATTGGTCAGCTTTTTTCACATGTATCTTTGCAAAATTTAGAAATTTGAAGTTTTGTGGAATCAGTCAAGTAAGAAAGAATCGAAGTATGTCATATCCGAATCCTACTTAAGTGTATTAGAAGAAAGTAAAAAAAGAACTTTCACTTACTTTCTTCTAATACACTTCAGTAAGTGGTTTATGCTCGGTACATAAATCAAAATTATAATAGATTTATTTTTGAAAATGATATTTACACATAAGCCGTCTCTTCGTATAGGCTTCGTATTGCTGCTCTAAGAGTTAGCGGTTGTTCCCTCTGATTTGCTGCAAAGGATAAGAAGGTTTAGCCGGCATAGTGACGGCGACTGAGGCAGCCGTGAACAAACTCGGTTTTCTAAGTCGTCATCACTCTTGGACCTACTTTTACTCATGATCAGGAGAGGAGGTCAGATGTCGTGTCACAATAAAAAATAATATAAAAAGGTTCAGATTAAATCTTGCTTACGTAATACTTGAAAGGCCCCTGATTCTTCATTGACTACTGAAGGCACAGAATTAGTCGTTGTTCAATTTTAATTATTATCCTTAATAATAATAATGAGAATTAAAAAAATATCTACAATCACATTATGGGTCTGCTTTAGCAGTTTAGAATTTATAGTCCTAAGCCCGTTTGAATATTAGGCGATCAGGGCTCCGAGTCCTAATACATTATGGCGAAGGAAAGCTAGTAAAATTGCGTTGCTATTTAGCATTCTCGCGGGTAACAAATTAATAGGTAACGTTGATTGGGGGCGGGCATGCCATATACCAACGCAAACTGCTTTTTTCGTCGCAATAATGTATTAAGAGAAACGGGGCCCAGTAGTTACTTATTAATAATAGATAAAGTTAAATGGTCACATTGAAACTTAGCCTAGTGAACGGGGTGCCTAATTATAGGAAGCCACATAAAACTTCCTCGCATTCGAAATGTCTGTATCGAATATTTCCGTGCTAAAATTTGACATATACGTGAAAAAGCACCTTTGGCCGGCATAGTGACGGCGACCGAGGCAGCCGTGTCGTGACATAACTCGTTTTTTTTTAGTTTTAGGCTTCCTTTTGCTTACCATCAGCCAGGTCGAAGTCAGATGTCGAGTCACAAAAAAATATGCTTATTGGTTATCAAATATTAGCACCAAAATGGTTGCGAGACCGATATTTCAAATGAGGAGATTGTATCACATGTCTTTTACCTACTAAAAAGTTACTATACATATAATGCGATTAAATAAGAACAGGACGGAATCGGCGCCATTTTGTGACGTCTAACTCTCCAACCAACTTCACTTTAGCATAGTGTCTTTTTCTTTGCGGATCGTCAAGAAAAAGACACATTCGAATCAGTCAAGTGAAGTTAGTCAACAGCCCGTCCTATTCTTATTCTAATAGCATTTCATACATACATACATACAAAAATGGAATTCCAAAAATGCTATCAAATTAAAAATTTGTATAACTTATACAACTAATTCGAATAGGCACTTATGATCTAATTAGTATACACAAAGAAAATATCATTTGGAATTACTGTATGAACTTAAGGTGTACCTATCACATTTAATAATACTGAACATTGTCCTCATTTTAAGAGTGGTAGGGTAGGCAGACAGTTGGTCAATGGTTCAGTCTACCAACCTGGGGTAGTAACCATCACTTTCGAATGTACAAACTGTAGTGACTCAATGAGAATGTAGTTACTTCTAACATCGATCATATATTTTTTAACAGATACACATTTTCATACAAAATAATGTCATAAAATTGCCCCCTCTTCAATTCAATTACACTGATATAAACTGTGTATGTGAATTGTAAACTGAACCTTACTACATTGTTTTAAAGTATAAACTTGTCACAAATGTAATGTCACATACATCATTTTGGACTGAGAACAAATGCAAGTCCAACATTAATTCGGACTTGCATTTATGTCGCCGCTTTTTGACCGGCAATTGTGTATCTACCGTTAATATATGATCGAACGCTTTAAAATTAAAATTGCGACCGGACAACACACTGAGAATCGATGTCCTTTTTCATTAAAAGTTTAAGCTCATTGAAACCCATTGTCCGAATGAATAAAAGTTGTTTTTGACACTAACAGCGACCGCGTAACTGTGTGACAAATGTTGAAGTTACGCGGTCGGCCTCAGCTTCTAAGCTGCCAGTTCCAACTAAACCGCCATAGTAGAAGCGACCGCACTCCAGCTTAATAAAATGCGGTATGCGGTCATATGTCGCAGCAATATTTAAATAAAGTTTGGATATTTATTTATACATAAAAACTATGTAACATTAGGTAACTACTACATTTGACTATTTAAAAAATAAATATCAAAGATGGCGTTATCACGTCTCAATATCCACAGGGATAAGTGGACCTGATGAGGCACCACTTTCCACGATCATGACTCTTCCCTTACGTCCACAATCAATCTTCTTCATACAAGCTCCATGCTTATTGGCACTGCAGACCCCTTCAAGTACCAGTCGCATCTACTATGTCGGCCTGGTCAGAACTGGCAACTCACCGGCTGATCCAGAAACGCGACTAAGTCACTTCACGGTGTGTACAAAATTAGTGGTACTACCACTGATCATCCAGCATACTTACCTCATTTGCAAGTTACATTCATAAATCTTCTTTCATTCATTCTTACAATGTGCCCAAACCGACCCAATATAAGTTTCTCAATCCTCGTCACTACATCTTCTTTCATACAATACGCATACATTCCTTAATGACTGCATTGTTTAGCATTAATCCCACTTTCATTATTGTTCTGCCATTCACAACCCTTTATTCTAAAATAAATTACTATGAATTCGAGAAAGGAAACTTAATATTGTGACAAACGATATATTTATATAGATACCGGCAGATAAAAAAAACGCTGACTTTTGAGCTGAGTAGTATATAAAACGGCAGAAGAGCGCTGAACGACTTTGGTCACCACCATCTATAAAGCAAGTCCACCTATCTATACAGTTGTTCACATATTTGTTAATATTTTATACACATTCGTAAAACGAAAAGTATGTAGGCAACAAAAGAAGTTACTGCACAGTCTTAATGCCAGCGCTCTTTTTTCTGCCGGGTATATACGGGCACTACCACTACACCACGGTCGCCTTGTATTGCGCCTAACTTCGCAGACGCCATTTAAGTTTGAATTGGATTATAGAATAAATATAAAAAGCACAATGCGCCAATAATATTAATGTATAAAATAACTTTAAAAATATTAATTCCATAAAAATATTAAACTAGGAAGACTATGTCAGGTGGTATCATCCTTCTGCTTCTCCTCAGCCTGCTTAAGAGCTTCATCACGTTTCGCAGACATTGCTTGTAGTGTCTCGATTATCACTTCATTGTCTACAAAGTCTTCGCTTCCTTGCTGAAAATGTAATTTAAAAATTAAAATTAAAAAAAGTTTATTGAAGACCATGAACTAAAAATTTTCTAATCCATTTAATTTTCTTTATCGTGGCATCCACTATGCCGGCCTAATTGAAACTGGCAGATTCTAAGCTAATTCTAATTAAGCAGATTTAAACTTGGTTGAGTCACTTTACAGTTTGTACACTCGAAAGGATTCAGCATACAAATCTAAAAGAACTTCGGGTCTTTTTATTTTAAATGGATAGAAAATTTTTAGCAGATCAGTTTCGTGAGATTGGGTGTTAAGGAAAAGAAACATTTTAGGGCATTTATTTATTTTGCATCACAAACAATCAAGACAAACAATTAAGTAGTTGTCCACATGCACATAAGAAAGAAACGTCCCATCTAATACTAATTCCAATGCAAGTTAAATTGCTATCCCTTGCAGGCACAATAGTTATATGGAAACTTCGTTCATTTAGACATTATTTATGCGGCTTACTATCGCGTTTATTTATTAATCAGGGTTCGCGAAATTTTTTTATGTTTTTTTAATAAATTAAAATAACAGTAAAACTAGAAATTAACCTTTAAATAAAACACAATCACATCAATAAGAGTCAAGAACATTCATAATACAAGTACTTATAATAAAACCAGGAATATTAAAGAACATTACACAAAACAATAAGAAACCGGAACACACAAACACAAATAAATAACATGCATGTACTATAGAAACAGGAGTTTTATTCTTGAACTTCACTGGGAATGAAAATGATATTCATGATATTTGTCAAAAAGTTACGCGGTCGCTGTTAGTGTTAAAAACATGTTTTATTCAATCTGACAATGAGTTTCAATGAGGTTGAACTGTTAATGAAAATGAACATCTATTCTTTTCGGTAGCAATTTAAATTTTAAAGCACATTCGTTCATTCAATCAAATTGTCATGCCTTTTTCTCATGGCGATAGGCAGAGACAATGGAGTGCTACTTGCCTGACACAACTCCCTCGCTTCCTTCACATCCGCAATTCTCTTCACACAAGCTCTAAGGTTATGGGCACTAGGCAACCTAGCTTTCTTAAAGATGTCTCCGATTTGATAGGAAATCACCCTCCTGAGCCAGCCTCGTTTAACGCATCCATCTATATCAGATTTATAAATTCCTTTCGTCAATCTACTTTCACTCATCGTTTCCATGTGCCCAAACCATCGAAGCATTCCTTGCCACTACATCTTCTTTCAAACCAGATGTCGCGCACTGTTCTATTTCTTATTCTATCCGCTATCGTCACTTAACATACACTCTTTAACGACCGCATTTCCACAGCGTTAATTCTACTCTCATGCTGCTTCTGCCACACCCAACATTCACTTCCATACATTAATGTAGGAATAAGTACCGCATTATGAACAGCCATCCTTGACTTTAAGCACATTAATGGCATTTAACTGTAAAAACAAAGCCCATGGTCATTAAGCTCCGCGGTCACCCCGCTGGTCGACATAATATCCTGGTTTCACTATAACGAGAGCACCAATAAACATGCAACATGCCAAACCCATAGCACAATTAATACAACAATACCTCCTCATCGTTCACTCACTCGTGTGTTATCCTCAAAACATGGCATCATCCGGGTGTAGGTGCTATGGAAAATTGCCACAAGTAAATGTTAATAAGCGATTGGGTGAATAAATAAATATATATGGATATTGAAAGCTGTGTATTAATAGTGATATCAGTATGTTTGTATGTGCTTGAGTGATCATTTAGATATACAGGGTGGCCTACAGCTTTGTTGTAGGTTTAAACAAAAAAAAGGCAAATTGAACCAATAATTATCGTCGAGGGTTGAGGCTAGCAATTATTAAACCTGATAAAATGTGAAAACACTATTATATTTTAAGCGTAAAGAGTATCGTTACTATGTTTATTTTTGTCGTGGCTCGACATATGACAGCATCCCGCCTGATATTAGGCTAGAGTGCAGTCCATAAATGGAGGAATGGAGGCTACTACAGTTAAATAACTGCATTAAATGTCTGCCACCACTCTTTACCACAATCAGATCTGGAGCAAATATCCAGATCTAAGTTTTAAAGTATATAAATACAAATAAATACTATAACACAAATCTTGCTCCGGAATCATACCCTATTCTATTTATACAAGGCTTATAATAAATTGATAAGCCTTGTATAAATTAAAACATGACGTGTTTTATGTATCGTAAAATATGTATCTCAATATTAAAATGAAATTTTACGTTAATTACCTATCACCACTGTATACCGTTCCCCTCTTAATGGATTTTTACTACTTGTTATACTCAAGTTGACCATTACAGTCATGAATTACTCGTACACATAAATGATAACAATAATTTATACCTTTCCTAAGCTTTAAAACATAATTTTAATCAAAATTAAACATTGGTTCGACGTACGACAGTTAAGCTAGAGTACGGTCCTTACATGAAGACGATTCCTTCTACAGACAAATAACTGCAAATAGCAAATGCATCCACTTTGCTGGCATAGTTTTCAATTATAAATTTCTGTAAAAATGATTATTTTTTTATTCTGTTACCTGTTGTTGTGCACTAACAGATCTAGCTAATAATTTTTGTAAATATTTCTCGCGGCGTTGCTGTTCCCTGATGCTGCGGAGACGTTCAAAGTCATCCATCTCGTCCTCTTCTTCCTCAACTTCACCGTCAGGATCGTCCACTAAAATTGGATGTATATATTTATTCACTAACATGATTAGATAATTTAAAAATAAAAATACAAGTTGAAAAAGAAACACCCTAAACAAGGCAAGTGCTCTGATAATGATACAGTAAAATTGTAGAACAGTAGGCAGACAATTGATGGTCATTTTCCCAGTTTGACGATCCGGGGTAGTACCACCACTTTCAAATGTACAGAGACTAAGTGACTCAGTCGCGTTTCGGAATTACCTTAAAAGTTGCTGGCTCCAAGACCAGCTTAGTAGATGCAACTACTACTTGCAATAATTAAACCGCAGTAGCAGTCGCTTCCATTCATAGACCTAACTCCAAAAATATGGTAGGTGTTGACTTTTTTGTAGATGTTACACAAACGTTTTCTGGAGAACGAAAACTGTTATTTAAGCTGATTTTAAGACGGCCGAAAAAGCTGATTTAAGAAACGATTAAAATAGAGTTACGGCAGGTACAATTGACTAGTTCGCGCAATTAAGACTTTTTAAATCCAAAACCAAAAACGATTCTATCGATCGTCACAGAGCAAAAATCGGTTCTTGAAAACGGTTCATCTTTACAACGCTCACTCATCATCAGCCAGAAGATGTCCACTGCAGAACATAGGCTTCCCCCTTAGAACGCTATTCCGAACGACAAGATGTCAGTTGCATCCAACGTTTAATAGTAAATTTCACTATGTCGTCAGCAGTGGCGTAGCGTGGCGGGGGCGGCCCGCCCCGGGCGGCACATTTAGGGGGCGCAAAATATATAAAAACTGAAATAAATCGTTAAAATTTGAACCTGAAATTCATATTTTGTTGTACCTATGATTGAAACTCCTAAATTAGGGGGCGGCAAAATTTTTTTCCGCCCCGGGCGGCTGACTTCCACGCTACGCCACTAGTCGTCAGTCCACCTAATGGGAGGCCTACCTACGCTCGGTCTTCCGGTTCGTGGTCCACTCTAGAACCTTTCTTCCCCATCGGTTGTCGGTACTTTGAGCGATGTGGCAATGCAACGCTCACTACTAGACGCTATATTAAATAATCAACCAAATTGTCACGCCTTTTCCCCACAGGGATAGGCAGAGACAATGGAGGGCCACTTACCACGATCCTTACATAACTCCCTTGCTTCCTTCACATCTACAATTCTCTTCATACAGGCTCTGTGGTTATGGGCACTAGGCAACTTAGCTTTCTTGAGGATGTCTCCGATTTGGTCGGAAAACAAAAAGTCTTAAATAATACATACAGAGAGTATTGCTTCCAGCTGCACTCAAGGAAGGTCCCACATCGCTGTCCAGACGGTGTCTTATATTAGCAAATGATGGCTGCGTTCTCATTGATATTTCTTCACCATACGGACTTGGTGTGTCACCACCCCGAGCCCACTGTGTCGGCGCTGAGGACGAGAGACCCGACCTAATGTCTATAGTTGAATACATATAAGGGTTAGTCGAGTTAGCACTTAGATAAAACTAGGACTTTAAAGAGGTATGGACCAATTGATTAGCCTCTTTGGTCAGATTGTATGACTAATTATTTTACTGTAGTATTTTTGAAAATGATCGTTAGTTATGAAGGTTATAAGTTATGATGTTTTGCTTATTAGACATTACGTGTGAGGTACATTGTGATACAATTATTTTTATTAGCCTATCGTCTGTCTCACTTCTGGGCAAAGGCCTCCCTTCTCCTTCCATGACTCACAGCTTTAAACCACTTGTCTCCACTATTATGAAGTCAATCTCGTCTCTCATAATAGTGGAGAAATCTTTACCTTACTAAGTGATACTTGAACTCCACACAGTGACGGCGACTGTGGCAGCCATGAACTGACTGTTTTTTCTGTCGTCGGAACTTTTGGACCTCTATCTTACTTGCCATCAGGCAGGTCGAGTCGCAATAAGAAGCAACTCGCAACGTCGCTGGCAACGACTGATTTGGATTTTCAGCTGTCGTCGCTATTTCACATTCCTAACTTACATCAGGCAAATGGGAGTTTGATACCAAATAATCACGCCTTTTTCCCACAGGAATAGGCAGGGATAAAGGAACGCTACTTGTGACGATCCTGACATAACTCCCTCGCTTCCCTCAATCACAATTCTCTTCATACAAGCTCTATGATTATGGGAAACCCAGCTTTCTTAAGGATTTCTTCAGAAGACAGATATCTAGTCACAATTAATACCTAATTAAATGCAATACATACATGAATTCCTGTTAGAACTCCTAGGCGGCACCTCAACAGGCTCACTAGGAGGTGGGAAGACACTTAAAGCTGTTGGCCTGTAATAGAATTATTATACATTTCTATATTAAGCTACTAAAGTGGTTGTTTTGTAGAAACAGAACGACAAAAGAACATATCAAAGACACATTGGCACCGGCAAATCGTTTTGAACCAGGGACTCTCGGTTTGCGTGACCATTTCACTGCCACCATACCACGGTCGCCTTAGTAAAACATCTTTAAATGTTTTTTTATTATTTACATTCCTACACTAAGCGACTAAAGTGCTTGTATTAAAGAAACAGTACAACCAAAATACATAAAAGATACATTGGTACCGGTAAGTGGTTTTGAATCCTTGCTCTTGGTTTCCGTAACCATTGCACTACTACTACACCACGGTCGCCAGTTGTATAAAGGAATGGTGGATGTAAAAGAAACGACAGAGTTGTCAGGATCGTGGCGCTCCGTTCTCTCTAGATAATCCAGTGGAAATTGAATAGACATTTTGATTGATAAAAATAGTTAATTATCTGTTTTGTTAAGTGGCACTATATTGTCTGTCTGTTCCTGTGGGTTCTAAGGCATTTATTTATTATTTTTATTTATTTATAAACTCTTTATTGCACAAAAATAAGGTACATAGGCGAGCTTAATGCCTTAGGCATTATCTACTAGCTAACCTTTGTTGTGTTGTGCTGTGATTGGCTGGGTGCAAACCATTTATTATAAAGATTAAATATTATTTTTAAATGACATTTGTTATGAAAATATATATAAATATAAGCAATACATACATTAGGCAACATATACACAAATATACATAAAATTAAACACATGTATGAGATAATAAGGATGTTATAAGGTTTGTTTATTTAAAAAGTGATTGGTAAGTAGGTGTTTAAAGTTGTTGATAGTTTCGGCTTGACTGATAGTCAGGGGAAGCTTGTTCCACTGGTGAGCTGCAGAGACAGGCCGTAAGGCATGACAATTGATTGATGACAAAGATGATGATGATGATGATGAAGAAGGCAGTTACTTACCTAATATCCGGTCTCATACTGGTGATAGTATTTTGTTCATCAACTTCCTCAATGACTTCATTTGCTATTGTCATATTACCAGTGGGTGGGTTGGGTTTAGTTGACAAATTTGGATTACTTGATGTTATTGTGAACCTTGTGGCTGTAAAATAAAATATTTAACTTAACAATAAATAAAATGATTTAAATATGTAGGATAAATCGGGTTGTCACATTAGGAGCCACAATAAAAAAAATGAAACAGCAACTAACATCCATCTGTTTGTGTCGTAACTGGCGCAAGTGGTTGTTTCTGCTCATCCTTCGAGAACAATCTCTTGAGAACTGACGTCACAGAGTTGACGCGGTGCATTGCATTTGGTTGGTTCATCGACGCCATCGACACGCTCGAGCCCATCGAGTTACGGTCTTCCTTTTTGCCACGCTTACTTCCGCCGCGATTCACAATAAAATGTATGCCAGATTGTGCGTCGTCGTTCATTTGTAATTGCTGTTAATATTGTAAAAAAAATATAAGTTAGATTTAGTTTGATTATTTTTTGGTTGGTATGAATGTGGTAACAGGGTTGATGGAGAAATTTTTATGAGAAAGAGGATGCGGTAGAGGAAGTGACAAGTGCAAAGTAGAGGATATGGACGACGATATATTTGTAAGAAAGAAGAAGAACAACACTCGATAGATGCTGTTACTATGGTTACGCGCGCGCGGTATCTTGCGCCTGCACGATAGTAATTCCTCTTAACCTAAGAGGAAGCGAAAGTAGGAGAAGAACTTTTTTACTTCTGTATATAGTAAAGCAGAAGTTCAATAGGAACTTTCCTAGTTTCGTTTATAGGAAAGCGGTAGTTAGTGGTTGAGGAACTTAAAAAAAACGGAACTTCCGCATTGTGAGTAGCGGAATCTTCAACACTAGTAGTGAAACGTAGACAAACACAATTTTGAATACACACTAGCGTTCAGCTTACAAATCTTTTAAATGTCATTTAAATAAAAGATTTCCTGTAAGCTTGGTCTTAGCTTAGCTTAGCTAAAAGTAATGATCTCTTAATGTCAGACGTAATGAAATCAAAAGATATAAATAAGTACACCTATTAGTACTGTTAATTTAATAGAAAAATAAATTTATTTACTAGAACAAAAGTTAATTTTCATGTTAAAATAATAAAGTTAATAATATTTATAACACAGCGAAAGCTTTATCACATTAAAGTTTTAGTACATCTATACACGAACAATATATAATGAAAATCTTGAATGCTCAGTCAGAATACTCAGTCAGAAAAAAATTAAAACAGTGTTTAAATATTCGTATACAGTCAAACGTCATTTTTTGGTTATAAATTAACTTAAAACGTGTTTAACGCCTGTTTAAAGCACGCCTAATTTTTTCTAGTGGTAACACGGTATTTTTTTTTATTGTGACACGACATCTGACCTCGACCCGCCTGATGATAAGCAAAGTCCAAGAGTGACGACCGAGTTTGTTCAGAACTGCCTCAGTCACCGTTACTATGCCGCCCAAAGGTGCTTCACGCATCGCTTGAAGGATCCAAGGTACTACTACGTTAAAAAACTATACTTAAAAAACTATACTATGTTAAAAAACTTATCTGAACTCGACTTGCTCGATGATAAGCAAGTGGAGATCCAAGAGAGCCAACGACTGAAAAACCGACTTAGTTTACGGTTGCCTTAGTCAGTCGCCGTTACTGTTGTGCATTAGTTCCCCCAGTAATGGGTAGGTAAAGCATTCTACTTGTCACGCATCTTAACTGTTTTGACGATATATAATAGTGGATAGTTCATAAGCGCTGACGACCAGAGAACCACAATATAGTTTGAACTGAGCATTCAATTTTCATCAACAAGGCGAAAAAGATAATTAATGAAAAGCGAATAACAATGCAATGAAAACATAAAACGGCAAAATATAATTAACTGCCAATTTAGCATACACTGCTGCTTATGTTCAAAAGTTTAACAGAACACATAAATAAAGAAGTCAATGTAATAAAAACATATAAGTAATTGCTAAGCCTTTTTGACATTTAATAGCAATTTGTGCTTAAGGGCTGGTATTTCAATTTCCACTCATAGTCTTACTAAACTAAAGATAAGTTATGAATGGTGGTTCGGAGAATGGCCTCGCGTTTCAAGGTACGAGTGTTCATAAGTTGCTTATAGGAAAACTGACATTTGTGATGATAAAAAAAATATTTAAAATATATTTCCAGAGCCAGTCAGAATTATTTAAAATCCGTGGTTTGTGGATTTTATTTACCAGCCCTAACAAAGATTTTAGCGGGGACATTTTACAACTGATCAAAAGTAAAGTAGAAGGCCAAATAACTTTTAAAGATAGATATTTCTTATACACAATAAAAACACGAACAAATAGCAAAAAGGAATTAAAAAGAATCGAATAGTTTTAATAAAAGAATCGAATACTAAAATTATAAAATAATGGCGGCTACATTGAGAGTAAACATTCGTGTTCGATTAATTATTCTGATTGTTAGTTTGTATGTAAAATGATGATTATTATTTTATTTATACCTCCCATAAATTACGTTAGTTTAATTATTATATTTAGAGAACATTCTCTAAATATTGTTGTGGTTATTTTGATACCAGTTAATTAGTAACTTTTTCCTTCTATTTCAACCCCGTGTTCAAAATGTCCGTTTCAATTGTTTACTAGTGATAAAATTTTTGACAGTTAAACAACCAATGATTTTTCGGGGCTCGACATATGTGAGCTTGAGTGCGGTCTATTAATGGAGGCAAGTAGCAGTCGCACTTACTATGTCGGCCTAGTGGGAACCGGCAACTTACAATATGATCCCAAAACGCGACTAAGTCACTTGACGGTCTGTACACTTGTAAGTGATGGTACTTCCCCGGATCGGCAGATTGACCACCACTCTTAACTCTTCGTCGGTTACATCTTACAGTCATAGCAATGATATTTTTGGATTTAAATTACAGTTGCCCCAGTCGCCGTCACTATGCCGGCTAAATTTTATTCTTCTGTTTTTAGTTGGATATATTAAAAATAATACGTATAATTTGCGTCAGATAAATTGTAATTCAATCAATCAATCAAATTTTCACGCCTTTTTCCCACAGGGATGGAGTGGCACTTGCCACGATCCTGACACAACTCCCTCGCTTCTTTCACATTTACAATTCTCTTCATACCAGATCTATGGTTATGGGCACTAGGCAACCTAGCTTTCTTGAGGATGTTTCCGTATGGAATTTTAATTAGAAATAATATTTTAATGGAATTTTAATTTAATTAATAATATTTAAAAAGCCTATCAAGTACCCCGCGGCAAATAAAGGATGTTTTGAATGACGCAAGAGAAAAGAGGGCAACCTATTCAATTGATCATTAGCTGTCAAATTTCAACACCGAAATAGCAGCGAAACTAGTATTTTGAACACAGAGTATATAACCACAATAAGGGTTGCCAACATTAAATACTTACCATTTAATTATTTTATAGTAATTTTATACATACTCGTTTGTATTTATTATAAGCCCATTCGTGTAGATAATCATTTCAGATCATTGGGCTTGATTTAGGACACCATATTCGGCTCCACAATTATAAAATCATTGACCTAAATTTAGTCAAAAAAGTAAACAAAAAAATGTTTAAAAAGAAAAAGAAGAAAAATAAAAACAAATAACATTGAACTGGCAACCCTTAACACCGACACACTGCCAAGCTCCGACCCGAGCGTGCAGCATGCTTATAAATGGGTCAACTCTAACCTCTGCAGGACCGAACTTGTAACTCACGGTCTGGCTTGGATGTATCATTTCGTCCATCTTAACAGACGACGGGTTCACGGTGGTCATACTCCGTTGTCGTGGCGCAACGGTGATTTTGGATGTAGAGGGCTCCGGATGCTCCTCGCGCTGGTGCTCAGTTGCTAACGTGTATGGCAGCTCAGTCGGGAACACCTCGTCCCAATATTGATCCCGAATCAGTTCTGGATGCTCGTGGTGCATTTCGTCGACTATCATGTATGATACCTGGAGTTTAGAAAATAAATCATTAAAGAACATCATTTATGTACTACTTTTGTACATAATTGTCCAATGATGAAAAAATATATAAATGGTAGTTTCGATACTTGTATTGATAAAACTAATAACCATTTTGCTGGATATGAATTTTGTATCATCTGTCAAAGAGACGCCATATTAACATTTCTGCTTTCAACTGTCATAATTATAGTTAAATTGTTTAGCACACCTAAACTATGTAAAATAAAGTATATATTTTAATTACATTGTAATCTTCGTACGTTAAACTATTTTAAAATGTATATGCAACTTTTAATACAATTAAGCCCAAGTCCTCATACAGAATAAATGACGTCCTTTCGCCTAAAACTATTATAGATCGCAATACGTGTAAGAAGCGCTAGCTTTAAAGCTGGTAGTGGGGCCCAGTCTACTGATCCGGGGTGGTACCATCACTTACAAGTATACAGACCGTGAAGTGATTTAGTCGCGTTTAGGAATCAGCTTGTACGTTGGCGATTCCAACTAGGCTGGACTTGGATGGAATGGGACTGCTACTTACAGTTATTGAATTGTAGTAGCAGTGACTTGTACTTCAGCTTTACACCATGCGGGGTACTGTCATATGTCGAGTCACAATAAAATAAAATAAACAGAAGAATTAAACTACAAACCTGCAAATCCCTATCGATCAACCAATTCACTTCAAAGTCATCGTCGTCTTCACCGAATGGATTTATCAAAGACTCGGCCACTTTCAACCAGCCCATGTAGAAAAAGAATTCCAGCGTAGCAAACACTGGGAAGTAGAGATCAATAGCACTTATGTAAGCATTACTTCCGGCGGTGTGAAGTTTGTTGTCAACCCATTGGCTACCCAAGGCTGATGTTATGAAGTAAGAGTAAACTGCTATCGTTACAACCTAAAAATATAATTAATAAAAATATATAAATTAAGAAAACCGTGGTATTTATTTAAAATTTACATTTATATCTTAAGCAAAAAGTACATATATCAAAGTGGTTATAAACCCGTGCTCTCTGTTTCCGTAACCATTGCACTACCACTACTCCACGATAGCCCCTTGCACCGGCAATGGATCTTTGATATATGAACTTTGGTCTTTGGTCATTCTGTTTCTATGATGTTTAAACAAGTTCCCAGAGTCACCGGTGAACCATTTGCCAGTACCAATGTACCTTTAATCGTCCTGTTTCTATTATACAAACTCTTTTAATAGCTTAGTATAGAAATGTTACTACTAGAAATAAAATAAAAAGTTCTTGTCAGATAGAGATAGAGATTGGTATTTCGTCGTCAATATTTATTATCACTAATTTAGACAATGCCTAAACAATTTATGGTAAAAGGATTAGGTTATAATAACATCTTTTAACTAACAATTTTGAGTTGGGTTTTAGAATAATTACTTAGTGCTTTTTTAACGACATAATATGTCTAGTACCTAGGATCTCAAACTTTTTTTTCTAGAACCTGACGTATTGGTTAGCACACAAGGTTGTAAAGCGGGTTCGATTCCCAGAAAGAGCAAATTTTTGTTTTAAAGCTTCTATTTGTCATTTTTTAATTATTTAAAATATTACAAATACAAATATTTTTGTTAGTAAATAAAAGAGGTGGATATTGCTCCGGGTCTGGTTATCAAAGAATGGTAGGCAGTGGTGCCCCGTCTACCGACCCGGGGCAGTACCACTTATACAGACTTACAAGTATACAGACGGTGAAGTCGCGTCGGGGCTTATGGGTCGCGAAGGCGTATGGGGATTAATTAGCTTGCAAGTTGCCTGTTTAAACTAGGCCGGCATTAAACTGTAGTAGCAGTCACTTCCATTCATTGACCGCACTCTAGCTTAACATCAGGCGAGATGCTGTCATATGCCAAAATAACAATTTTATTTTTTTATTAACTTACATTTCTATACTAAGCTATTTAAGTGCTTGTATCATAGAAACATGACGACCAAAGTACATATATCAAAGATACATTGGTCCGGTACCAAGTGGTTTTAAACCCGTGTTCTCTGTTTAACCGACTTCCCAAAACAAGGAGGTATACAATTCTGCCCAGTGTTTTTTAGGTGTGTTACCTCAACTTTTTTCTGGGTGAACCGATTCCATGATTCTTTTTTTTATTTAAAAGCTATAAATAATAGTTTTAAAGTAATAGGTAGGTACTAGGACGGGTTATTATTTTTCGCTTTTTAGTGTAGTGACTTTTTGTGGATCTTGTTAAAAGTTTATTTATTAATCTGTCCATGTCTCCAGTCTCCTACTGCTCTCTGAAAGTCTTAATCGTCCACGTTGAGAACCTATGGTCTAGTACATTTCTAGGAATTAAGGAGTGTAAGGTGGGGCTGTGTAAATGATGATCTCACGTGTTACTAGCTATTGTTTTACGATGTTAAGACGGCTATTTTGCATATTGTTTCTTCCTTTTGCAAAATGTTATATACCTTCAAGTAGCAGTCGCTTCCACTATGCCGGCCTAGTTGGAACCGGCAACATACAAGCTGATCCCGAAACGCGACTAAGTCACTTAACCATTTATATACTTGTAAGTAGTGGTACTACGCCGGTTTGACAGACTGGGCACCACTGCCTCCCACTCTTAGACAATATCACTCTTTTTTTATTAACAAATATGTGTATTATTGAATTTAATTATTAAATATTACAAGAAAATAACGAAACAAATCTTTCGCGTAACGGACTAGTGTTTTAAGCAATACGCCACGCGTTAATTACATTACGGAGGGTGTTATCCGTCCAAATCAGACATCTTCAAGAAAGCTGGGTTGCCTGCTGCGCATAGCAGTAGAGCTAGCATGAAGAGAAATGTGAATGTGAGAGGAGCGTGGAAGTTGTGTTAGAATCGTGGCAAGTGGCGCTCCATTGTCTCTGCCTATTCCTGTCGGAAAAGGCGTGACGATTTAATTGATTGATTGTTTGACATTACCTGTGTATAAACTAAAGGTATGCTTATATTATCATAGCTTATCAGCAGTCCAGCCTGCCCTCTAAATTTGTTCAACTCATCAATAATTGTCTTCACAGCAAAATCATCACGTATACGGCCTTCTTTACGAGCCCTTGTAACTATACTAGCCGCCCAAACTATTGGTAACCTACAACATACAAGAATTTTAACCATTTATTTATTAGGACGCGCGTTGGACTAGCATTAAACGAGGGCGGCGACGACTAAAAAAATTAACAGGCCGGCATACTGGATGTGACTGCTACTTACATTTATTTAACTGTAGTTGCAGTCACCTTCATTCATGGACCGCACCCCAGCTTAAAATCAGGCGGGGTACCGACATAATAATATGTACTAAACCATCAGGCAATTAGAGAACAAATGTCATGTCCAAAAATTAAAAAAAAGAAGATAAAGGATATTTAATATTGTAAAGAACTCGTATTGTTAGACAGTCTAGAACAGTGTATCCCAACGTAGGGCCCACGCCCCGCAGGGGGGCAATTTAAAAATGGACTAGACACGACTTTATTCCATTCGCTTTGGGTTATTTAAATGCAATCGGTGACAAATTTAACAAAAAAGGCAGTCCTAAAAAAATACTATAATCATATTTCTATATTATATTATATTTCTTAAGGAAACATAACAATTTTTAAAGGTTAAAAAGTATGTATGGGAGGCATAAAATTTTTAGAAATGCTAAGATGAGGCATGGCCTAAAAAGGTTGGGAAACACTGGTCTAGAAGGATAGGCAGATTTTTTTTAGAAAATATAGGAATTTTTTGGTAAACCATGTGTAGGAAACACATGGTTTACTATTATAACCTTGGACTCTTCAAACCGAGCTAACCGAAAACAAAATTTGTTTCGCTTAGTCGTCGACGCTCTTAAAGCTGGCCTGATTACCACCAGGCAGGATGGTAAGCTAATGGTAAGTAAATTAAATATATATAAAATATTTATATATATTTAAATTATGGGAATTCCTTTATCAAAATTAATTATTCTACTATTTTGGTAATACGATAAGAACGTACACCACTGGTTATCAAATCAAAAAGTCAATATGCTATTTGCAACCAATCTACTTAATTTTTAAAGCTAATATTGAAATTGATAACTAAAGCCCCCCCTCATTAGATACTACAAATTATGCAAACATTTAGGAATTAACAACATTTGGATCAAATAAAAATGATAACAAAATTAATAATAATAACTGCAAAAAAAGCAACCACAAGCGCATTCGAAATTTAAAATGGCGGTCTAAATGTTTACATTCAGAAGTCAGGCGCGTTCGTGTTCCACATTTCCACATTTTAGTACCTTTTCACACGTTCCGGTTGTCGGGTAGTCGATTCCGAATACCCGGCGCCCACCCGCCGATTCTCAATCTCAATCAATCAATCAAATTGTCACGTCTTTATCCCACAGGAATAGGCAGATACAATGCAGCGCCACTTGCCACGATCCTGACACAACTCCCTCACTTCCTTTACATTTCTTCACTCGCTATTCTATTATACCAATAATATTTTTGAGTTAACCTACTGTCTTTTCAATGTAGGCTACTGTGGCTAAGCTAGAGTATAGCAGTTTTTTGACAAAGGCATCCTTATTGTTAAACTTATACAGTGTTATCCCAAAAACAAAATTAAACGCGCTTCAGACACGCATGACCTAAATTGACAAACATGTTTAAGGTCAATTTAGTACTAATAAATGACGTTTGATTGGGGGTGCGATGTCTGAATACCTTCCCGTGCGTCGGCTTGCCATATCGCTTCAGTGATAAAGAAAGCACTGCTTTACGTGTCCCTCTGCTCTCAGAGGACACTGTGAAGTAGCGAGTTTATTGATTTAATGTGCGGTTTTGACAGCATTCATCAGATCTTTAATCATTAATCACAGACTGCATTCATCAGATTTTTAATTATCATATTAATCTTTTGGGCATTGCTTATACTTGACACTGACAGAGTGATATTGTTGTATTAGTACAAACAGCACAGGCGCCATTAATTAAAAGAAGAAGAAGGTGACGTTTAACTGTATACAAATATTTAAACACTTTTTGTAGTAAGTTTAATTTAGGTTGGTAATTATCAACCTACTTGCTAATATAAACTCACGAGATTTTATACATAATTATGTAGGCAAAAATATTTCAAAGTGTAGAAAATAACTTAAGGAATTTACTATGATTCGTAGAATGGTATTTTTTTATTTAAACGATACCTTTTCGTGTTTACGAACTACTGAAGTTGCGTTTTATAAAAGGCCTCCAATTTTTTCACACGAAACATGTCTTTGAACTATAAAGACCTTGAAAATAATTTATTTTATTTTGTTGTGACTCGGCATCTGAATTCGATTTGCATGTTGGTAGCTTCAAAGACTAATAAAACCGACTTAATTCACGGTTACGACAGTCGCCGCCACTTTGCGATGACTTAATAAAATAATTCAATAAAATATTGTTGTTGTTATTAATAACTCGATCTGGTTAAGAAAATATTCAAATTTTACACCCAATAAAGTATTAAATGTATCAATAAATTGTCACGCCTTTTTCCCACAGACGGCACTTTGCCTGTGCGAAATGAAGCGGCACTTGCTACGATCCTGACCCAACTTCCTCGCTTAGCCACATTTCTTTTCATACAAGCTCTACGATTATGGGCATTAAGCAACCCAGCTTTCTTGAGGATGTCTCCAAAGTGGTCGGAAAACACCGTTAATGGTAAACAAGAGGAGGTCCAATTGCCTTAGTTGCAGTGCAGTCCAAGGTTATAGGATGGGGAGAACGCATAGGTAGTTACAACAGTCGCCTCCATTCATGGATCGATTATCAGGTAATGTGCGTTCATATGTCGTTTTAATAAAAAACAAATACTTAATGAATTAAACACTTTTTATACATACGGCTATCTTATAAATAAATTGTATACTATCGCGTTTATTTTTGGTCATTGATTTTACATTATTATTTATCCGTCGTTTTGAAATCTTTGTAGCCATCGTGGTCTCAAAAAGAAACGCGATAGTAAGCCGAATAAAATTTGTCAATGTTCGTGCGAAATCTAAGAAAATACTATAAAAGATACTTACCAATGCTTAGACGGCGAAGGAAACTTATCATTTAAATTATCCATAATTAATTTTTCGTTTTCTAGCAGAAGACCTGCATCAACGAAATTCTGTAGTGCTGGAAATCGTTTCTTAACTCTGGGAGAGATCATTGTTAGCACCATAGTGAGACAAAGGCACACATAACGTAATATTGAGCGACGCATAAGGCGACCTCGTTCATCCTGCAAAATTTCCATGGCCTAGTTAATGTTGGTATTTTTCGGTAAACATGATAATGGCTGGGTCACACCTAGCGCAGCGCGTGACGTGTGCGTGTTCGCAACCTATGCGTGTGCGTTCCAGCACTGACACACCGGATTGCTGCATACGCACACGTCACGCAGAGCTGCATACATCACGGACAGCTGAACACGTCACGCAGAGTATCGATGCGTGTAAGCTACTTTGACAGAAGCCATATTGTGTGCATTTGGCGAAAAGATGTTGGAAAGCAGCAGTTCTTCTGATGAAGAAGCATTATTGTTGGTGCTATGCCAAGAATCTGCTCCAAAGAGGCTTTGGGTCCACGATATCAATAAAAAAAAAGAATTCAGTGAATATAATGCACTGTGTCGTGAGTTAGAATCATACGAAGATCGTTTTTATTGGTATTTTCACATGTCCAAAAGTTCGTTTGATGATTTGCATGATTTGGTGAAACCTCACATCCGGAAATTAGACACCAATTACAGGAAGGCTATTGGAACCAGAGAAAGATTGGCAATTTGTTTAAGGTTTGTTTATTAATCTTATAATCATTATTCAAATTGAATAGTCACAATAAAAAAATATCACATAATTACCAAACTAATAGCACAAATAGATTATTAGTCTTAACATTCTTGGATAGTCAACAAATTATACTAAATCTAACTTATAAACTAGGTTCTGAAAACAAATCAACAATAACATCCTATATCACATGATTACCAAACTAATAGCACAAATAGATTATCAGACTTGAAATTCTTGGATAGTCAACAAATTATACTAAATCTAACTTATAAACTAGGTTCTGAAAACAAATCAACAATAACATCCTATATCACATGATTACCAAACTAATAGCACAAATAGATTATCAGACTTGAAATTCTTGGATAGTCAACAAATTATACTAAATCTAACTTATAAACTAGGTTCTGAAAACAAATCAACAATAACATCCTATATCACATGATTACCAAACTAATAGCACAAATAGATTATCAGACTTGAAATTCTTGGATAGTCAACAAATTATACTAAATCTAACTTATAAACTAGGTTCTGAAAACAAATCAACAATAACATCCTATATCACATGATTACCAAACTAATAGCACAAATAGATTATCAGACTTGAAATTCTTGGATAGTCAACAAATTATACTAAATCTAACTTATAAACTAGGTTCTGAAAACAAATCAACAATAACATCCTATATCACATGATTACCAAACTAATAGCACAAATAGATTATCAGACTTGAAATTCTTGGATAGTCAACAAATTATACTAAATCTAACTTATAAACTAGGTTCTGAAAACAAATCAACAATAACATCCTATATCACATGATTACCAAACTAATAGCACAAATAGATTATCAGACTTGAAATTCTTGGATAGTCAACAAATTATACGAAATCTAACTTATAAACTAGGTTCTGAAAACAAATCAACAATAACATCCTATATCACATGATTACTAATAGAACAAATAGAACAGTCTTAACTTAACTAGACTTTAACTTAGAGTTTAACTTAGCTTAAAAAAATCTCTAACAATAACATAATACAGTCAACAATTTTAATGAACTTTAAAGTACAAAACAATAGTAATAAAAATATTTGAAATTGAAAATTATGCTGTACATAATTTTAGCTGAGGCGTAGTTACAAGACATTATGAAACCCCACAATTTGTGTACTCACCCGCCTGCTTAATAATTTCAAATGAACCAACGCAGCCTATTATTTATTATATGTCGAATATACAACTGATGCTCAGATCTTTCAGTAAGACCTGTAGAATCAACCAAACACCATTATCAGAAGAACCTATGTCTATAGCCTAAGAAGTCTGAATAACTTTTTAGGCTTCAGACATAGGTTCTGTTGATAATGGTGTTTGGTCTTTAGTTGATTTTACAGGTGTTACTGAAAGATCTTCGGCTAGCATAGGTTGTATATTCGGCATATCTTCAGCTATTATTATAGGCTGTGTTGGCTCGTTTGAAATTATTGAGCAGGTGGGTGATAGGTACACATATTGTTGGGTTTCATTGATGTCGCCATCGAGTTCCTCTAACTCCGCCTCAGCGAAAATTTTAGCCAGCGTAATTTTTAATTTACATTGTGTTCTCTGTGTAAATTTTTTAAAAGTTTTAGCATAGCTAACAAATAGAAAATCTATTTCGTCCTGTTGTTGTTTTTGGATATTTTTTCTCTGTAAGTACTCTAATATCTTGTCAGTATTAGAATAGTTTGGAGTTTTTCTTTTTTTTGGTACAGGTGATGTTTGTTCGTAGGGTGGTGAGGATGGTAATTCTAGTTCCGATAGTGTTGATGGTCCTGCATGCGAAGGTCCTGGTTGGTGGTGACCTGGTGTTGGGTCACTACCAACCAGGACTTCACAGGACATCACAGGACTGCAAGACATCCTGTCAGACAGGATGTCTTGCGGTCCTGTGATGTTTGTACTTGTTGGCCTTAAATCTAATGTGCTATCTAAAAAATTCATTTGTGAGCTCCACCCAAAGTTGTAAATCTTTCTGCCGGAGCCAGTTTTTCCTCTAGTTTGTCTTCTGTACCTCACATACCCATCCCGTAACACTCGCCACATTTCTTTAGCTTTTTTACCTGAAATTATTAGGATTATTATATAATTATAACTGTTAAGTAATCAATAACGACAACACAACTATGAAAAATACAGGACACAAAACTATAAAAAAACATTAAGATTCCTAATGTTGAAATCTTTTTTTTATCTTTTCAGATATATAAGAACTGGAGACTCTTTTTTGACAATCTCATTTTCATTTCGCATAGGACGAAGCACTGTATCTGCGATTATTGAAGAAGTATCAAAAGCTATTTGTAATGTTTTACAACCTATATATATGCCCAATCCTACAGAAGACACTTGGAGAGAATCTGAATTGGGGTATCGAGAAATATGGAACTTCCCAAACTGTGTGGGTAGCATTGATGGGAAGCATGTTAAAATAGAATGCCCTAATAACAGTGGGTCTGCCTATTTTTGTTATAAATCACATTTTTCTATAGTTTTGCTTGCAATTGCCAATCCATTCTACAAATTCACAATGGTTGACATAGGTAGTTATGGCAGACATAGCGATAGTAACATTTTTGAACATTCTGAGTTCTATC
Source organism: Tinea trinotella (assembly GCA_905220615.1). NCBI lineage: Eukaryota > Metazoa > Arthropoda > Insecta > Lepidoptera > Tineidae > Tinea > Tinea trinotella. The sequence continues at coordinate 8,622,117 of HG992310.1, forward strand.
GCCACTATTTGGAGGGAAAAACTTTATTGCCCCCCAAACCACTGCCTGGCACAAACGAGCCAATACCTCACGTTTTGATTGGCGATGAAGGATTTGCATTGCAGCCATACTTAATGCGACCATTCCCTAGCACTATATCAAGACAAGATACCAGAAAAAGAACATACAATCATAGATTGTGTCGTGGGCGACGTGTAATCGAAAATACGTTCGGTATTTTGGCAGAAAAATGGAGAGTATTTCATCGCCCTATGGAATGTAATGTTGAAAAAGCTATTCATGTTACAAAAGCTGCTTGCTGTCTACATAATTATGTAAGAGTCAAGCATGGCACAATGGCGCAAGAGATTCCTGGCGGAGATACTCAAAGTCAAGCTTCTAGCAGTAATGATAGTGCTTTAGTAAACTTCAGACGTACTAACGCAAGATCATCCAATGATGCAATAAACATTCGAGAAAAATTCGTCACATATTTTAACACATAATTTTTTGATTTGTTACTAATTTATCTAAATAAAAACAACATGATTGTATTTACCTTCTATTTGTAATTCAGTCCCAATTGTTTCCCACAATAATGATTTATACATACTATTTTTGTATTCTTTGTGTTTTGTATTATAAAGACACTCGTATTTACGCACTGCTTCAATTAATTTTTCCTTTTCCATTGTAAATAAATAAATACAAAAAAAATTATCACAAAACTCACTTGTAAACTTGTAAAAATACACAACGCTGCTGCGCAGTTGCTGTGCAGCCAAGGCAGGTGACAGCTCGGTCTGACGCCTAACGGGGAATGCCATATAATACAACGTCATTGCAGTTAGATTGAGTGCGACGTTGCCGCTTCTCTTAGCACGCGCAAGGACCCTGTTTGTAGCCGCCGTGCAGCAATGCGTGGCGTGCGCGTGACAGCAAGTTCACGCGCACAAGTAACGCATCCAGTGTGTCATCTCTCATAGAGTTTCATACATTACAACCGGTGCCTGCGCACGCCACGCCACGCTCACGCATCCGATTTGAACGAGCCTTTAATGTCAATATGTCTGTAAGGGCTTGCTTAGGTGAGGTACTAGAAAGTAAACAATGCATGGTTGTTATAATGCGATTCAAATAAGAATAGAACCGAATCGGCGCCATTTTGTGACGTCTAAATCTCCAACTAACTTCACTTTAGTATGGTGTCTTTTTCTTTGCGGACCGTCAAGAAAAAGACACCTTTGAATCAGTCGAGTGAAGTTAGTCAATAGCCTGTCCTATTCTTATTTTAATAGCATAAGTGTTAGTAGGAGTTGTTTTTATTGAGACGCGACATTAGACCTTACCTTGGTCTGTGACGAGGAAGGCAACCGCATTTTGTCGACCGAATCGGCAGTCGAACTAAAAGGTTCGGTGCGTCATTTTTTGTATAACAATCGACAAGTGGAATGCTTTACTGGCCCATGTGTTCTCTTCATCCTATAGCCTTGGATCCTTTAAGTAATGCGGTGTTTGCAGTCGTCGGCACTCTTGGATCTCCTATTGCTTACCATCAGGCGGGTTGAGGTCAGATGTCGAGTCACAATAAAAAAAAATGAGAGTGTCCGCCGACACATCTTAATAAAACTGATTCAGTATAAAGTTGCCTCGGTTTCCGTTACTATGCTGGCGTAGTTCAAATATATATTCACATATTTGAATAATTGTTCAAAAATAATAAAGAGGAAAACTATTATAAAAACATTTATATTTAAATTATTATTACGTAATAAAATTACTAAAAAAAATATTTTATTGTGACACGACAATTGATCTCCACCCGCCTGATAATAAGCAAGAGGAGATCCAAGAGTGACGACGACTGAAACAACCAAGTCGCCGTCACTATGCCGGCCACTATCCACGAAACATGAGAATAATTTACGAGTTCTGAGATACAATAAATGCGGGTCGATGTTGAAATGGAACGACATTAATATCTCACTAAACTGTAGTAGCAGTCACATCCATTCATGGACCACACTCCAGCTTAACATAAGGCGGGATTCTGTCAAAAACAAGCTAGTTCATGAGGAAAGGATAGATACAAGAGCGAAACTTCACTACTATTATCAAGTTTGATTTTATAAAGATAAATTATATAGTTTGAGTACTTATAACATGTGACCGAGGCTCTATTCTAACGAACGTAAGATTACACGAGGCACGCCATCACAGACCTATAATTTAAAAAAAACTTCCGACCTTCAAATCTCGATGAATGGGTTTTTTGTGATGTCTTATAATAAACAATAAAAAGAATGGTAGACTCTACATTTATAGGGCACTGGTCTAAAAATAATTCTGAATATAATTCTTTTTTTCTTTGAATAACACACAGAATCTATTATTTATTTTTAATTTAATTTTATTTATCTATTTAGGCGGTCCGTTATCTCTGCCTATCCCCATGGGAAAAAGGCGTGACAATATGAACTTGAATTTTTTTATAGTTTATATTCGTATACTAAGCTATAGCTTTTCCAACTATCAATGACGCGCCCCTTTACTTTATTAGTTTATTTAAATGTGTTAATGCAAATATTACTAACTATACTATTATACTTCATGAGCGTGCTTTGTGTCTAACCAGCAACTGAATGACCAATTACAATTGCATTTTCGGTGTGTTGCATTCATATTTTATGTTTTCTCGTGTGCGCAAATGCGGTGGAGAGGCGCGTCATTTCGGCTCAGACAGACTATACTAACGTACTAATAGAAACAGGAAGACCAAAGTATACTATGCCAGCCAAAGATGGCGGTTCATATAAATATAAACCATCTTAAACGAAACGACAAAATATGTCATAACAATGTTTTGTTATATGCATTTTATTGTTGTATGCACGATAAACTTAATTTCCTGTGTAGATTATACCTTGTCAAACAAGAAAGAGATACTTCTCATCACTTTATTTGGACATCGCAGTCTTTATACCTTTCGTAAGTACGTAACACTTCGCGCATTTGTATATTTCTTCTTAATTTAAGACTACTCTCTTAAAAAACAGTACAAAAAAAAAATATATGGCATGACAAGTGTACTTTAAGATGAGATATACTGTGACTGCAAACCGCAGACTGCACTACTTGTTTGTATGAGATTGATTCCGTGCAAGGCGATAATAGTCTGCAGCTGCCGCATTAATATTGTTTCCAAACATCATATTTATAATCTTTGACATAGCAAATATTATAAATAAAAGCTATATGAAACAAATGCGTAAAGAACTAGTGTGTTAACTAGTGAACTAATGCGCTACGCCTGCCGACAATAAAATGAATTACCTACTACTTTTGGTTTTGGTACTACAACATTTAATCAAATTACACAGGAAGAACCTTCTAGAATTAAGTGTATTTTATCAGTTAGATTAACACAGTGATATTAAATATGGTGCATTTACATTGGGCAGTATCACATACAAAACACGTGTTTCCAATTCACGCAATGTGAGAACTCTTTGATTAGATAATGCCCGTTTCTTATTATGCTATATATTAAATACGTCACAGATAAAATCCACGCTTTAAACGGCATAGAGGATGCGACTGCCACTTGCAGTTATTTAATTGTAGTAGTAGTCGATTCTATTCATGGACCGCACTCTCGCGGGGTACTGTTATGTGTCGAGCCATAATATATATTTTTTTGCAGTAAAGCTATCAAGTAATTCAAAAATAGCATATAGCGATGCGTGAAGAAGCACCTTAGGCCGGCATAGTAGCGGCGGCTGGGGCAGCCGGGAACTGACTCGGTTATTCCAGTCGTCGTCACTCTTGGACTTCCTCTTGCTTATTTATCATCAGGCGAGTCGAAGTCAGATGTCGTGTCACAATAAAAAAAAAGGTAAACCAATTTCCTGTCGTATTTCAAGCGAAAGTCGACGATAATTTTCGTATAATTTCTAAAATATTTATTGGCGTTTTAGTGTATGGCGACAATTCTTAATGACGATAAATTTATACTATTTTTGAAACTAGGCATCTTACGCCGTGCATAGCGCCTGTTTGCTGTTTAACCTGAAGCGTTATTAAATAAAAACTAGCGTTGGTTGGAACTAAAGCCTTTTATTTTTTTTACTTTTCTTTTGCAAGTTCGAGCCGTAAAGAGGAGCTATACGCACCGTAAGACGCCTAGCTCTAAAAATAGTATAAAATGCAATAATTATATTAGAATAAATGGTATTAACCCGAATTGCAGACTTATCATAATTGCGAATTGCCGCCATACACCAAAAACATCATAAAAGATATCAGGAAATTATACGAATTGATATGATTTATCAATAGTGGGTAATAACAATTAGTAGTATCTATAATTACATTTTATTTTCTTTTGTTTTTTGACATTTCTAACTAAGCTGGTATCATACAAACTATCATAGTCATCGATGTATCATAGTACATATATTAAAGATAATATTATAAATCTTAAAAGTATACTCAAAATTAAAATCACTACAGCGATAGGCAGTAGTATTTGGTGGAATTACATATGTGTGGAACGGTCATATGTTTCTACATTCTCAAATATATTTTCTATACGAAGACTACCGTGGTATGGTGGTCGTGAAATGGTCACACAAACCAACAACAACCGGTTCAAAAAACCGTTGTCGGTACCAATCTTTTATAAACGAGTATGAATGTACTTTATATTTTATATATTTACATTTCTATACTAATCTACTAAAGTGCTTGTATCATAGAAACAGGATAAGCAAAGCATATATATAAAAGATACATTGGTACCGGTGGGTGGTTTCGAGCTCGTGCTCTCGGTTTGTGTTACCATTGCACTGCTACTACACCACGGTCGCCACATTAGTTGCTTAGTTTATACTCGTAATATAATACAAGCAAAATTAGTAGTTTAGAATAGAATTGAAAAAAATAATTCAATATATACTTAGATATATACTAGCCTTTTTCTCCCGGAAATCTAAAAAAAACGAAGGTGAATGACTAAAAGCAAGTGATGATATCTATTCTAAGTAGGTATAGATAGAATCTTTCAACAGAACTCTCCATGAAACTTTGAAGGTACTATCAATAGGATGCGATCACAGTAGATAAGCAAGATGACAACGCCTAAACAATGATAAATGATAAAAACTTTATTACATATACTAAAAATAGGAAAATTATAATTCCAAAATACATGAGATAAATCCACTAATACTTTATACATAATGTATAAATTTAATTACATTAAAAACAACAATAAATCTATGTACATTTTGTTGTTTAATTTGATTGTTTATATAGTTTAAGTTTTGTTGAAATAGCCATGAGTACAGTTTTATCACTATGATAGGTTACGCCGATGTGCCTGCGTCTTAAGGTCTATTCCTACGGCCACACACTCGACGAGTGGCGAGAAAAATAGCGAGGGAAATGGGCAGAGACATAGTGTGGCTGCGTTATTCGTCCTGCTGCTCGTCATGCCGCTCGTCATGCCCGGCGAACCATTCTTTGTCGGTTTATTAGTGCGAGTCAAAGTTAAAATGTTGTCGTCCATCGGAGCAACGCGATAAACATCGCGAGTAGGGGAGTGTGTGGCTGTTAGGGCAATATTCACGGCAGCACGAGGAGAAGCGCAAGCAGCAGTGCGAGAGTATAGTATATAAATGTAGCAGTTCGCGCCTTCAATTCTCAGCAGACCTGAGCACACGAGTGTATCAACAGTACGGACAGTGCTTGATAAGATAGGCGACGGGCGACAATTATCAGTGGACGGACAGCCTTATTGCGCATTTGCCTACCGAGCAGACATCATCATCATCAGCCGGAAGGCGTCCACTGAGGACCGCATCCATCGGTATTTTGTCGTTCATAATAGGAAGGAGGGGGGGTCCCTATAATCTGGTCGAGTTTTAGGACATCCCGGGCAGACATACGAGTAGGTTATTGTTTGAAGGTTGCCTAGATTAGATTATCTCATCTTACTTGTTATAAGACGGTCTTTCGCACATAATTACCTTTTGAGACTAATTTTTAAGGAACATGTTGTAATGTAGTGGTAGAGATCAAAAAGCCTCCAGTACAAAACCACTTCACGGTACCAATGTATTTTTGATATGTGTACTTTGGTCGTCTTGTTTCTATGATATAAGCACATTTAGTTCATTCAAATTCAAACGTTGGTACCGGCAAGTGGTTTTGTATGAGACCACTACACCAAGGTCGCTATAAAGACCGTGATGTAGAAAGTATTATCATGTCGCGCTCGCTACTAACTTCGGTGACGACATAAAGTTTGGAAGTAGCTATCTATAGCTTAGTAAGGATGAGTGAAAGTAGATTAACGAAGGCAATTTATAAATCTGATGTGTATGGATGCGTTAAACAAGGCCCAGGAGGGTTTTCTGATCAAATCGGAGACATCCTCAAGAAAGCTAGGTTGCCTAGTGCCCATAACCTTATAGCTTGTATGAAGGGAATTGTGGGTGTGAAGGAAGCGAGGGAGTTGTGTCAGGATCGTGGCAAGTGGCGCTTCATTGTCTTTGCCTATCCCAATGGGAATGAGGCGTGACAATTTAATTGACTTGATTGAGCTAAGTATAGTAAAGAAAAGTGATCAAATCATAAAATGTTTTTAAGGTACTCACCTGCCCATGTATATTTGCTGAAACGAAGACAGCAATAGAGTCAGGCCATGGTATTGAGGTGTATTGGCTCCACCAGCGGTTCATAACCACTGTCACATAAAACCCCAAAACAAAAGACAAAGGAATTACATTCCCGTGAAAACTGCAATAGTTCACCACACCCTCGAACATTCTGCAAATAAACAATCAATGAGTTCTATGAATCAATCAATCAATCACACTCTAATTCCCACATGGATGGGATAAGCAGAGACAATGCAGCGGCTCTTCCCACGATCCTGTCACAACTATTTTGTTTGTCTTACATCTTAAATCCCATACAAGTTATGCTTACTATCAGAAAGGTCGAGATCAGATTTCGAACATCGATGTTTCGACAAATTAAAAGAAGAATGGAATTATAACTACAAACAACAATCCTATATTAGGATATAATTGACTTCACTTTTTAGACAATTGCTATTGTTATCCAAAATAAGAACAGTTTATTTATTTTTTCCCTCTTATAACAAAAGAGGAAAAAAATTAATGTGAAAAATGTGATGGGGAGTTGTCCGTTTCTCATATATTATTACATTGTCCTGGATATAATTCAGAAAGGGAAACATTTAAATTAAAGAAAGATATTCAAAATTGCTTAAATGAAGATAATTATAATAATGATTTAGGCTTTTTAAAATATATTCATATGTATGAAAAGGTATAATTTTAAAAATTTGGAATCCCACTGTTAAATCTCTACTGAAGCAAAATATCTACTGTAGTCGCAAAGGACCTTGTTGTTAGAGCGACTTTACAAACCGTGAAGTGATTTGGTCACGTTTCGGGATCAGCTTGTTAGTTGCCGGTTCCAACCGGTGGATGTGATTGCTACTCACAGTTATTTGAATTGTAGTAGCAGTGACATTCATTCATGGACCACACTTCAGCTTAACATCAAGCGGGGTGCTGTCATATGTCGAGTCACAATAAAAAAAAAAAAAAAACAGTTACTAAAATCCAGCACGTATTGCTATTTAATTTTAAATGAAAATATTATCATCAATTTCACGTCTTAATTCCACAGGGATAGGCTGAGGCAATGGAGCGCTATCCTGGCACAACGCTCTCACTTCCTTTACATCCTTATACCTATTTGTTAAGTATGAATATATAATAATATACCTGTTTAATATATTTAAGAGTGGTAGGCAGTGGTACCCAGCCTGCCGATCCGGAGTAGTACCACAACTTACAAGTATACTCGTATAGACCGTGAAGTGATTTAGTCGCGTTTCGGGATCAGCTTGTAAGTTGCCGGTTCCAATTAGGCCGGCATGGTGGATGTGACTGCTACTCACAGTTATTGAATTGTAGCAGTGACATCCGCTTATGGACCACACTCCAGCTTAACATCAAGCGAGGTGTCAATGTTGAGTCACACAATAAAAAATATATATAGAAATATAGAAGTATCAAGCCTTCTTTTCGTCATATGCCTTTGCGAAGCCATAGTAGAATCAGACAATGACCAAATAATTTGTTAGCATGGGCATGGGATGAGCATTCATTTTATTTAACATCCACAATTTTCTTTATACATCCTATTCGGTTATGAGCGCCCTTGCTTTTTTTTTTATTGTGACTCGACATATGACAGCACCCCGCTTGATGTTAGGCCGAAGTGTGATCCATGAATGAATGTCACTGCTACTACAATTCAATAATTGCGAGTAGCAATCACATCCACTATGCCGGCCTAGATGGAACCGGCAACTTACAAGCTGATCCCGAAACGTGACCAAATCACTTCACGGTCTGAATACTTGTAAGTGGTGGTACTACCCCGGATCGGCAGACTGGGTACCACTGCCTACCACTCTTTGATAACCAGACCCGAAGCAAATATCCATCTCTTTTTTTTTTAACAAGTATTTGCAATATTTAATATTGCAAATAAAAGCTAGGAAACAAATATTTGCTCCGACCGGGGATCGAACCCGGGACTTTACGCGCAACAAACCAATCGCTTAACCGTTCGTCCACACCTGTCGTGCTATTTGAAGAATGTCTCAGATTTAGTCAGGGTCGCGACGATGGTACCTTGGGGACCTTCAGCCAAGCGCCTGACTGATAGAGAAGTCTAGAGACAGGAAGGTTGGCAATTATTTCTGCCTTATAGTTTAATTATAGTTATTATACTTTTAATTTTATCTGTTTATTAAATAAATGTCATTTTAGGACGACATTCAGGAAAATTAAAATTAATATCTTCTAAAATCTAGTTTAAATGAGAGATTCATACTATTTTAACGACTCGCACAAACCACGATCTTTTAAATTAGATCTGTGCCAAAATTAATGAGCTATTTTTCACTAAACAGACCACACTCGCGTTACATTAATAACAGAAAATTTTAAAAAGAAATCTTCGATAAATACCACTTTGATGATCGCTCGATAGCGATCTTAATCTTTGGCACAGAATTAGACCGGCAGTGGCTACAATATTTTTTATAGGACTTAAGATATGAGCCCTGCATGGTGTTAAGCTGGAATAAGGTTAAATTTTGACGACAGGCGTGGACGAACGGTTTAGCGACTGGTTTGTTGCGCGTAAAGTCCCGGGTTCGATCCCCGGTCGAAGCAAATATTTGTTTCATAGCTTTTATTTGTAATATTTAATAATATTAATTATTGCAAATATTTGTTAATATTATAAAAAAAAAGAGATGGATATTTGCTTCGGGTCTGGTTATCAAAAAGTGGTAGGCAGTGGTACCCAGTCTGCCGATCCGGGGTAGTACCACCACTTACAAGTATACAGACCGTGAAGTGATTTGGTCACGTTTCGGGATCAGCTTGTAAGTTGCCGTTTCCATCTAGGCCGGCATAGTGGATGTGATTGCTACTCACAGTTATTAAATTGTAGTAGCAGTGACATTCATTCATAGACCACACTTTGGCTTAACATCAAGCGGGGTGCTGTCATATGCCAAGTCACAATAAATAAAAAAATAAAATAAAAATTACTGCAAGTAGCAGTCGCATCGCATATACCGGCCTAGTTAGAACCGGCAACTAACAAGCTGATTTCAAAACGCAAATAAGTCACTTTACGGTAAGTGGTGTGGTTTCGACAGGCTGCCCACCAATGCCTACCATTCTTAGACAACCAGATACAGAGAAAATATCTGCCTCTATTTTTATTAACAAATATTTGTAGTCTATCTAATTATTACAAATAAAAGCTATGAATCAAATCTTTGCTCTGATCAGGAATCGAGCCCGGAAAGGACTGGTGACTGAAGTGCTAACCAGTGCGACATTCATCATCAGCCAGAAGGAGTCAACTGCTGAACATAGGCCTCCTGCTTAGAACGCGACGCTCCCCCCGCATGACGACATTATGGCATTATTAATATAAGATTTACTTACCTCTTAGAATTCTCATCTAATAATAAACGATAAGTTAAATTGAATAGATAATATATTAATAGAAATAGGACTAAGTCTAACCAGACCAATTTGTATATACTTCCGCGCCATCTGTAACAAAAGAAATAAGCTGTTAAGAATTATTGTCGCTTCTATTGTAGCTCGACATACGAGAGCTCTTGACACGATGTTAAGCTGGTGACCAGTCCATAAAAGGAGGCGAATATCAAAAATGTATCTGCTGTGTTGAACAAAAACACAGCAGAATAAATTACACTTAAGTGATGGTACCCTGGGTCAGCAAACTCGGCAAATGACTACCAACTGTTTACCTTCCATAAATATTAAACACTAGGATAAGCAGCAAATATCCACCCCATTTTAAATCAACAAATGTAAGGTGGGTGAGTTTTTCGACTAAATCGGAGACATCCTCAAGAAAGCTGGATTGCCTAGTGCCCATAACCGTAGAACTTGTATGAAGAGAATTGTGGATGTGAGGGAAACTAGTTGCGTCAGGATCGTGGCAAATGGCGCTCTATTATCTATGCCTATCCCTGTGGGTAAAAGGCGAAACAACTTAATTGATATTTTGTAATATCCAGTCTAAAATATAATATATATAACAAATAATTCCTATGAAATAAATTTTTGCTTCGACCAGGGATCGAACCCAGGACCAGACGTCAAAAATAGTAAACAGTTTATGTTAGAACACTCTTAGGTGTCTACTGTTACCTATGTACAAATATGATGACTATGAATTACCTACATGAATCGTCAAAAAAATAAAGCCCTTATAAACAGTTTCAACAAAGATGTCTTTGTTTGTAAACAAAAGCAACAAACTATAAACTTGGAATGATTCCAACATAAATTATAAGTAAATTTAAGAGAAGCAGACAGTTGGCGGTCATTCGCCCAGTCTGCAAATCCGGTGAACTACCACAACTTTCAAGTTACCGTGAATTGACGTAGTCGCGTTTCAGGACCAGCTAAAAGTTGTCGATTTAAACTAGTGGATGTGACCTTTACTTGTAGTTGTTTAACTGTAGTAGTAGTCTCCGTTCGCACTCCAGCTTAACAATAGGCGAGGTGGGAAGTCATACGGCGACCGTGGTGTAGTGGCAGTGCAATGGTTACACAAACCGAGAGCACGAGTTTGAAACTACCCACCGGTACCAATGTATCTTTGATATATGTACTTTGGTTGTCCTGTTTCTATGATACAAGCACTTTAGTAGCTTAGTACAGAAATAAAAAAAAATATCTGTTGGTCGAGCCATAACAATTGAAATATAAGTGTAAATGCATTAGACACATATAACCTTGCTATAATCACACAAGGCTATGTTTGCCACCTACACTCGGGTGCATAGAAATCGAGACACATAACATATAACAATTTTAAGACTCAGTAATAAAATAAAATATTTCTGCGGCTTACTGTGGTACTATCGCGTTTATTTTAATTCCAACCTCATAATAAGTTGCATAAAGGTATCTTTTGAAAAAAGTTAAATTTTAACCATTTTTGTTATTTATGTATATTCCACATGTCCTTTTTAAGATTAATAAACCGAATTAAGGTGACCGTGGTGTGGTGGCAGTGCATTGGTCACACCAACCGAATGCACAGATTCTAAACCACTCACCGGTACCAATGTATCTTTGATATATGTGCTTTGATATATGTAACTTTAGTAGCCGAGTATAGAAGTGTAAAAAAAAACTTTACGAATGTCAAATAACGTAAATTTTAGTCACATTGAATGTCATTAATCTCAAAAACATGAACTGTGCCAAAAGAAATGCTGTGTGGAGCAGTAGTCAAAATATCATTAGATTTAATGGAAGTTAAAATTAACTAGAGTTCACTGTCTGTTTGTAATTGAGGACTTAATATTTGCAACGCTAATATGGTTAAGATTAAAAGATTATGTATATATTTATTTCCTAATTCGAAATGTATATCTCGTAATATTAGAACAGCCAATATACTTTAGAAATGATAATATTGGGTTGGGGCGATTTTTTTGCTTCGATGTGTACGTAACTAACCGTTCGCGTGATGCACGCCAATAATCTGCAGCGTTAGCAATGAAAACAATGCAGTTATTATTTCCTATTAATATGGATGACAAAATGTATTATTATATTTTATTTTAAACCTTATATACTAAGGCGAACTTAATGCCCGCTAGATATACTCCGCTAATTAACCTTAGAGGCCAAAAGAAAAATCAAATAAATGATAAGATGTAAAATAATAAATGCACTTTAATAAAAGTAAAATACATACATATATAGAAAATACATACCATCTGAACTACTAAGCGCGATTGTATCAAAGTATTTTTTATTGTAGATCGACATATGACAACTCCCGCCAGATGATAAGCTGGAGTGTGGTTCATGAATAGAGGCGACTAAGATAACTGCCGTAGCAATCCCCTTTCATTTGGTACGCCTTCTTTCATTCCTATGCCTTCCTAGTTCGAACCGGCGGCTTACAAGCTGAATCCAAAACGCGACTTAGTCACTTTTTAGCAGGAATAGTGACGGCGACTATGTCAGCCGTGATCTGACTCCGTTTTTTTTTTAATCGTCGGAGCTACAACATGTTCATTGTTTACCATCAAACAGGTCGAGGTCATATTTCGATCACAATAAAAAAGTGGCACTACTATTTGTCGTCTCCACCTATTTCCGTTGGAATCAAGGCGCGACGATTTAATTGTTTTTTGAATAAAGAATATACAGATTCATTTTTGACGACTAGGGTAAAGGTGATATTAGATGGTGACGACGAAGTGACTTAGTCGCGTTTCGGGATCAACTTGTAATTTTCCGGTTCCAACTAGGCATAGATGTGACTGCTACTTACGAGTATTTAAGTGTAATAACAGTAACCTCCATTTACGGACCGCACAGCTTACATCAGTCGGGATGCTGTCATATGTCGAGCCAGAATAAACATAAAAAAATAATGCATTTTTAAGCAATGTTTTTATGAATGCATATGTTTTATGAGTATATTTTTAAAGCTCTTAGTTTACAATTAGAGAAACTTTTACAACCCTATAAATTATGATTGTTAATAAAATATTCATTTTAATGGAGCATATAAACATTTTACATTCGCAAACTAAATAACGATCTTCCCTATAATTTGGGTGACCTAGTTTTCCGTAATTTTTGCATTCCATATTCCGTAATTCGGATTCTTCCCTTTATCGGCGACTCCCTTCCAACTAAACTTTTTTTTATTTGTTTACGACCGAATCGGCAGTCGAACTAAAAGGTTCGGCGTGTCGTTTCGCTCCATTGTCTCTGCCTATACCTGTGGGAAAAGGCGTGTCAATTTGATTGATTGATTGTATTACAGTTTTAGATTATATATGGTATGATCGTATGGAATTCTATAACGTTAAGTAAAGATTGCATGAATAAGTGTAAACTGGCACAGAATGTCTAGAGGCATTTAGTTTGCCTTTGTACATAGTGCAAAAAGTTTAAAAATAAATATATAAAATATGTGAGCAAAACGCGTGTATGTACATTGACAAATAAATTATAAGCTTAATGCCGTCCTCCAACTACAGTTGAGGATTTCCTCTGCCAGGAAATTACATCACGCATATCGGCGCGCGCTGTGACACATTATACAGTTGGCGGCGACTCGTGTGTTTTACCTTCAAAATTGTACAAAACCATTCATTACGAAAAAAATGTAAAATATGATTAGTGTCGCTCCTTAGTGTCTGCCTATCCCTGTGGGAAAAAGGTGTAACAATTTGATTGATTGATGATTGAAGGGGGAGACAAAGAGTCGCCGTCACTATTCCAAAGTGATTATGTATCTTAGAATTATCTCATTGCTGATATAATGACTTTAGGGATTGTTTAGTTCATGTGACGTCATAGGACGCCATTTGTATTCAAGTGATGAAGGATGACGCATAAAAATGTATGCGTTAACTTAACAAACAATTAACACGGTATATAGCACAAATATTTATGCTAGAGCAGCTGATTTAGGTGTAACCACTGTAAATAGGTGGTGTGATTCTTGGAATTAGATTTATTACTCATGCTCATCCAATTTAATTGGATTTTTTTACTAATGGTCATTTTCTTCATTATATTATTTATTTGGTCCAAGTATGCTTAGTAACTGTTCTCATTTTTCTTAACTAAAGACACTTTGCGATCTCTCGCGTGGCGTATTGGTTAGCGTACCAGTCCGTTACTCAGAAAGTCCTGGGTTCGATCCCCGGTCGGAGCAAATCTCTGCCTATCCCTACAAGAGTGCCACTTGCCACGATCCTGACACAACTCTGTTAACAAAAATCGTTATCTATATCTTAAAATTGTGTCAATTGACTGAAAATAGTTGTATATATATTCTTAAAATTATAATTTTAGACTAGGCACGACACGCGAATATCTCAATACTTATGACGTAAGAATTTACTTTTAAGGCAGTTTTATAAAAAAAAAACACGTGTCGATGAGTAATTTATGTACAAATGAATGAGCTATCTTCCTCATTGTGAAATTCCATCATCAGTTTATTCAGTAGAACCACGTGATGTTTAATGTGCTTTGACTTACTTATCTTACATCTTAGTTTTATATTTAAGTGTTTTGTTTTATCTCTACGGTGTATTTATTTCTTTAGGTTTCTAAATACACAATAAAAAGTACATAAATTAGATGTATAGCTTGTCTAACTATAAATGACGCGCCCCTCTACTTTATTTAAATGTGTGAATACAAATATTACTAACTATACTTCATCAGCGTGCTCCTCCTTCTGTGTCTAACCAGCAACTGAATGGCCAATTACAATTGCATTTTTGGTGTGTTGCATTCATATTTTATATTTGTTTGTAAGCGTTAATGCGGTAGAGGGGCGCGTTATTTTGGCATGAAAATATTACTAATTTATAGATCGGAATAGTAACCGCGACTGAGGCAACCGTGATATGACTTGGTTTTTTCATTCGCCAGCACTCTTAGACTCGCTTACCATCAGGCAAGTCGAGGTTAGAAGTCGAGGTTAGAAGTCGAGTCACAATAAAATTAAAAACAACATTTCTATACTAAGCTACTAAAGAAGGACGAACAAAATACATATAGTATTTCTTAGATTTTGTGCGAACATTGATTAATGAATTAAATAAATTTTATGCGGCTTACTTTCGCTTTTATATGGTTTTGATTTTAGAAATTTTCAATCAATCAAATTGTCACGAAAATCCCTGTTCCATGTTCGCGCAAAATCCAAGAAAATACTATGTAGCAAGTTACAGCGTGGAAATACGACAGTGTCTCCGTAACCACGAGGGCTGCGAAACGTCGGAATGATAAATAAAATAAAACGAAACCAAAATAAACGCGATAGTAAGACGCATAAAGTTTGTTTAATTCAAAATACATATATTTATATCGAAAATCGTTTTGATTTGAACTAAGTATAGATCAAGTGATTTTGAACTGGTAGCTCTGGGTTTGCGTGACAATTTAACGACATAACCCACGATTGCCTTTATTTATGTATTAAGTACAGACTTACCATCTTAAGAAAACAACCGTGGTGCGGTGGTTGTGGAATAGCGTCGCTAACATCGAGCCTCAAGGTTCAAAAGTACTTGCAGACTAATTTATTTTTGTTAATAATAATTAGATTAAATTTAAAAATATTTGTTAATAAAAAAATCTGTTTATTTAAGAGTGGTAGGCAGTGGTGCCCAGTCTGCCGATCGGGGGTAGTACTACCACTTACAAGTATACAGACCGTGAAGTGACTAATCAGCTTGTAAGTTTCCGGTTCCAACTAGGCCGGCATAGTGGATGTGACTGCTACTTATAGTTATTTAACTCTAATAGCAGTTACCTCGATTCATGGCCCACACTCCAACTTAACATCAGGCGGGGTGATGTCATATGACGAGTAACAAAATACCAACACATTTTTAAATTGTGGGTCAACCTTGATAGGACAGGACCCCGCCCGTGTTAAGCTAGAGTGCGATCCATGAATGGATGCGACTTTTACTACAGTTAAATAACTGAAAAAAGCAGTCGCAGCGAAACAGAAAGAATGAAATTACTTGACTATTAATATCCTTACTGTGCTCCAAAATACAAATTGTCAACGTGGCCAAACGCCACCAAACTGAAGTGGGACTAGGCAGGTCACCTTCGCCGTATGTCTGATGCATTATGGGCAAAGTTCACTACTGATTGGACTCCCAACTACAAGAGTTCGCCCAAATAAAGATGGCGAGATGAGATAGACTCCTGCAATAGTTCGTGGCAAGAGAATGTAGTGTCATGAGTAATGGAAAAAGGAGATGGAGGACTTTGCCCAGCAGTGGGATATTTAAGTACTCACAACGAATACATAATACAAATTGTTAAATTTAGAGCTCTCCGCCTGATATTAAGTTGCAGAACGGTCCATGAATAAAGGGGCTATCTAATATGCAGGCCTAGTTGAAACTAGCAACTTTCATGGTGATTCCAAAACGCGACCAAGTCACTTCACGGTCTTGTACACTTAAATACCAAGACTGGCCTCACACAACCGGAATGTCTCTTTGAATTTATAATCTTAATTCATTATTATTAATTCAGAAATCTCGGAATTGCTCCACACACATTCTGATCCTCTTAGATATGAACGAACGTTTCGAATTCCGGGTAGGAATATTTAAGGATATGAATTGAAATGAATATGAAATGAATCTTAGACGACAGGCGTGGACAAACGGTCAGCGGATGGTTCGTTGCGCGTAAAGTCCTGGGTTCGATTCCCGGCTCGAGCAAATATTTGTTTCATAGCTTTTATTTGTAATATTTAATAATTATATTAAATATTGCAAATATTTGTTAATAAAAAAAGAGGCGGATATTTGTTTTGGGTCCGGTTATCAAAGAGTGGTAGGCAGTGGTACCAAGTCTGCCGATCCGGGGTAGTACCTCCACTTACAAGTATACAAACCGTGAAGTGATTTGATCGCGTTTCGGGATCAGCTTGTAAGTTGCCGGTTCCAACTAGGCCGGCATAGTGGATGTGACTGCTACTCACAGTTATCGAATTGTAGTAGCAGTGACATGTATTCATGGACCTCACTCCAGCTTAACATCAAGCGGGGTGCTGTCATATGTCGAGTCACAATAAAAAAATAAAAATCATAACACACACAGATCGATCTAAATAATTCCTAATGTATGTAATGGGACTGTATGTTTGTATGCGATTCCGGTCGTTTTGAATTAATAAAACGAATTCGGAGAGACAATTCGGCTGTGTATTACTAAAATGGCTACTACATGCAGCTAAAAGTGATCGATATATATCTAATATTAGAAAGTGCAAGAAACTCTACGTTAAGTGGGTTGCTAAGGGTCAGGCTTCCATACTAAAACATTCATTCTTGCCTTTTAACTGTGGAGAGCGAATGCAACATATCGATGGCACGTCTAGCGTCTTTCAACTACGACTTATGACTGATCCAACCGAGCTACTTACAACTACAAATACAATTTAATTAGCCAATTGACCGATTTTTAAAATTGCTTCAAAGGTAACTGATTTAATAATGTATATAACAAGGTAGCTACAATAATAAAACGAATGACTGAACCAACCGAAAACTAAATCAGTTTTTTCCATAGACTTTTGGCTTCCCCTAGCCCAGGCTCAGATGTCGAGTCTCATTCAAAAAAGGTATTCATAGTAATTGTGGTTGTGAAGAGGCAAGAAAGTTGTGTCAGGATCAGCGCCGGATTTAGACTTCGGCGGCCCATAGGCAGAGCATGTGGTGGAGGCCCTCAAATCGTTTGTGGATAATTTTTAAATGTTAACTTTTCCCGCTCAAAGAAAAAATAAAAGATTTTTGAGTCTTCGTTTTTTTTTGTGGTGTGGTGGCGGCCTATAGGTAACTGCCTATGTTGCCTATGCTTAAATCCGGCACTGGTCAGGATCGTGGAAAGTAGCGATCCGTTGTCACTGCCTATAATTGTAGGAATTGAGGCTTTAATAACCGCTGAAATTTGCTGGATTTTCGTTTGCTTCTTAAAAAGTTATCAATTGCCACGCAGTTGCAAGTATTTCGAGCGAGTAATGAGCATGAACAATTACAATGTAGAGAGAAGGACATTGAAGTCGTCCACCCACATGGCGCCAATCTGCACTTTATTTTAGTATCTACACAAGTCATAAAATTTTAAGATCTAATATTGTTTATTACTTCTAGTAATCAATTCAGTTTGATTATTTAGGTTCAACTTATTAAATGAAAACATTTGAAAGATTTATTTGTTAAATAATCTTATGCAAGGGGACAGAACCTTTGTGTCATATCCACCCGGCCGCCATTTTGATATTTTATGGAAGTTTGCGCGTACGATAAAAGTGGTTTATACGAGAGATACTTATACAATATATATTTTGGTTTGTTGCGCGTAAAGTCCCGGGTTCGATTCCCGGTCGGAGCAAATATTTGTTTCATAGCTTTTATTTGTAATATTTAATAATTATATTTAATATTGCAAATATTTGTTATTAAAAAAAATAGAGATGGGTATTTGCTTCAGGTCTGGTTATCAAATAGTGGTAGGCAGTGTACCCAGTCTGACGATCCAAGGTAGTACCACCATTTATTAAACTTTTAATAGAACTTTGGTGCCGCCTTTTAATAAATTACTAAACCTACTTGAGAAGTATTATTTGAATCTAATGAAATGCGGCATACACACGTAATTACCTACTTCATTTTTAATGATTGTCATTGTTCTCATATGGCGATCTTACATCTCAGGAATGTGACGCTTTAGGGTTTCATATTACTTGACATTTTCTGTTTGAATAAGTATCCACATAGTAAATATAAAAAACATATTTAACATGTACATAGGCGAGCTTAATGTTCGCCAGCTAACATTTTCTACCAGCTCACCTTTGGGATAGTGTGCGGGGGGATATATACCACGATTATCGTGCGCGAAAACTTTAAAAAAATGTAGGACAGTGGATATGTTGCAAATGGCCATAGAACAATGTTCGAAACCATTTATAAGTATAGCCAAGCGCCTGGCCAAGGAATTGTCCAAGCGGCAGACAGAGAAGTAAAGATACAGGAGTTATATTTCTGCCAACGTAGTAGCCTCGCTATACAAAGGGAAAATGTTGTCAGTTTTCTAGAGGATATTTTTTATTTATAGTTTAAAGAGGTAAAACAGACTTAAAGATCTCGATCAAACCGATCGATCGAAATATTAAAAAAACAGGGTTTCCAAGTACCCATAACCATATGAATAGAATTAAAGGTGTGGGGGAAGCGAGAGAGTTAGAGTCAGGATCGTGGAATCGCCCACCCCTGTGATTACAAAATAATCTCGTACGTTTTAGAGTAATTCATAAATTTTAATATAATTTATCATTTTGAAGTAGGTAAAATTAAAATTAAATTAAGTAATAAAATTATTTAATTTGTCATATCGTATGGGGATATAACAAATTAAATAGTTTTACCTAATACAAAATACAATACAATGCAATCATACAATACAATTTAAAACATATTTTATGATATCGAGATATCATATTTATCATCTATCAAACAAAATAAATTAATCTTAATTAGCTATTTCAGGTAGTCTAAATGATAAATAGGTACTCATATGTATATAAATTAATATAATATATTATTTGAATTTATTAAGGTCAGAAAAGCGACTAGACTATAGTCGCGATTCTGATCTTTAATTCTATTTTAAGCTCCGACTCAAAAAGAGGGGTGTCCGTGTATTTGTGGGTTTGTGTGTCTGTTGTGGCATTGTAGCAAATAGACCGATTATTAAATTATACTCGTATTATTAGTATAAAAGACGCATGATGCTGATGCTGGCCTTATTCTGCAGCATATTCTGCAAAGGGGACTGCAGTTTGCCATATCGTATTCACTATCAAAAATGCGATATAATTGTTTAGTTACAGACAATATGAAATATAGCTAAATTCTTAGAATCGCCTTTTTACTAATTGAGGTACCTAGTTATTTTTGCCGAGTCGTGACTTCTGAGAACTTTCCTCGCTTTGAAGTAAAGGGTGATAAGGTCATTGGTCTTTCGTGCATCAAATCGATAATGCCTGGAATACCAAATAACTTCTTTATCTGCACTTTTGCTTCACACGAATTGATTGACCTTTTTACAAGTATAAATGATGCATATGATATTCGATGTAAATAAAAAATCGGATTTACCCATTTTTATCAATCAAATTGTCACGCCTTGTTTTCACAGGGATAGGCAGAGACAGTGAAGCGCCAATTGCTACGATCCTGACACCAAGATCGTATCCATGAGGCCAAATCTCCCAATCGATTAAGAATTTTTTTACGTTAGGACGCGACATTTGTTTTCGACTAAAATCCGTTTAATTTTAAGGCTGCCTAAGTCGCCGTCATTATGCCGGCCAAAGAAATACGTAAAATATTGAATGGAAAATATGTTCGTAATACAATTGTTAGACCATGAATGTGTGTATTATTCTATTATCATTCAACCATAAAAAGCATAAAATTATTATTCCGATATACACAAAAAAATTGACAAGGACTTAAGGTTAATGTTCTCAGTTAGTAGACTGTTGTCATGTTGAACTCTTTCAATATGGTATTTGTATAATAAAGTATTTGTTATATAACTATAATACTTAAGACGACCGTGGTCTAGTGGTTGTGGAATGCCCTTGCAAACCAACAGCCCCTAATGTACCCACTTGCCGGTACCAATGTATTTTTAACATATTACGTACTTTGGTTGTTCTGATTCTATAATTTAAAATGTAAAAAAATAAATGTAACAAAATGTTTTTTTTTTTCAGAAGTACTAACTAAATCGACTGATCACGATTCTAGATTTCGTGTGTATATTCTTATTTACACATATTTTCGTTCTTTTGATGAACGATCCGATCCGATCCGATCTACCACGATCCGGGAGTCTTAATTTATTATTGTAACAAACCTACGTATGCATTATAAAGATTAGATACATTTTTATAGATTAGACCTATTTTAAGCAAATAAATGATTATTATTATAGTGCATAAATATGTCCAAAACATATATTTTAAGGTTTACGATTGAGGAGTGTCCAGGTTGTTTCGTGTCAGAAACTTGGACATTGGACACATATATATTTTGGACATTTTGTTGCGCTGCTCCCGGTAAGTTTTAAATAAATTACCAGGATCAACTGGTAAGTTATTGTTGAGTTGCAAGCAATAACTTATGAGTTACAATGATATTGGTTGCGGGTGTCGATCTTGCTTCTTGGATTGCCATGCTAGAGGGACTGTAGTTGATATTAAGATGTAGTTGATTTTATATTTATATTACCATTGTGTTTTAGTTCCTATTGCAAGCTCTTTATATTTTAGTTTTTATTTTACTATAATTTTTAAATTGTTTTAAGATATAGAATGCGTGTCAATCCGCAGGACACAAATATTGTGGTATATTTGTGTCCCGATCGATATACAGATCGTGAACCGACTTAGTCGCGTTTCGGGATCGACTAAGTCAGGTGTCCCATTAAAAAAACAATGTAAGATATGTATATATAAACAGGTGTAATATATAACAATACCCATTTATGAAAATATATATTATATAGTTTAATTTACATCTAGGCATTTTACACATAAATTAATTTAAGGGAAAATGTCTTAAAAACAATAAAAATAGATGTACTTAAGTACTAATTTTTTATTATGACTCAACAACCGACCTCAACCTGCCTGATGGTAAGCATGATGGACTGAACACAACCAATTCAGTTCACGGTTGCCTCAGTCAAATGATTCATGTTAAAAATAGCTAATTGTTTAATTTTATAATAGCAAATTAATTGACAAAGTCCTTGGATATGTGTTATCTCAGTTAGTAGGTAACACTCTATCACCATAGATGTATACTAAACTCAAACAATCTACATAATCATAGTTTTATCACTATATACACTTACCTACATTTGTAAATAAGTGCTGACAATATTTAAAGTACTTATAATTTGTTTCATAGCATTTATTTGCAATATTTAATTAGATTGTATATTACAAATATTTGTTATTATCTATATTAATATTACAAAGAGGAAAGATTTGTAAGTTTGTTTGTAATGAATAGGCTCAGAAACTACTGGACCGATTTAAAAAATTGTTTCACCATTAGAAAGCTGCATTCTTCATGAGTATCATGACGATTTTTAAATTCCTCCTTCCTTCCTCATTCCTCACATCACATACACTGTGAAAACTATTGATATATAAAATAGTATTCTATATATATTAATAATACTCATGATTACTCCGGGTTACGCAGCTAGTTAATAATTCTGCATATTTCGGCTGCAAAGTGGATGCAACTGTTACTAGCAGTTATTTACCTTTTGTAAAAGTCGCTCCAATTCATGAACCGCACTAAAGCCTAAGGTGCTGTGATATGTTCTGCCACAATAACAAAGACAAATGAACAATGTTTGGAAGTGGTGAGCAGGGGGTACAGGGGAAATCAAGGACAGGAAAGGTGAGCATTGATCTGTCTACCCTATGAACCCAATACCCAAACAGAGAATTAATGGATGCTTAGAAAATTGTCTCTTAGATAGGCTGCTAGTATTTGATTAAATATCTAAAAATAATGACATTTTTAAATTTAAAAGTATGGTTAAGTACATAATTATTAAATAAAAAAACTGTTATAATAATAAATATCATTTGTATAACTATTTGGGCAGTGGTGAAGTAAGAACAATTGTTACTAATCCTAAAAATATAATTTAATATTTTTTAGCATCAAGAGGAATTTCATGGCTCAATTCCCACAGTGCCACTTTCCATTATCCTGACAACTCATGCTTCGTTCACATCCACAATTCTTCATTCACGCTATATATATACTTTTGTTAAAAGTTGAACTTTTAAGAAATTTAATTGAATAGTTAAGAAATAAGTACTTAAATAAAAACAAAAATAAACTTTAAAAAAATAAATACAACTACAACTGTAATAATTATCAATTAATTTGACAGGTTTGCACGTAAAAATATTTGTGGTTTGATTAAATATATATTTAAAAATTGAAATATTTACCTGTGCAAAAGTTTTAAGAAAGTGCCGAATCCTCGACAAGTGGCGACTTCGCCGGTGTATGTCACAGTCATTTCTAAATTATTATATTACCACTAATATCACAGCTTGAAAACAGAAATTTTGGCGCAAACCAGATCTATTTTAAAATTTCTGCTATCCTAATAAAATTACATAATGTAATACAAATAAAGAATTAAATCACAATCACAGTGTTTTAAAATATAATGCACATATTTCTTAAATACATCAGATAACTTAAATGTAATTAATAACACTATTATTAATTTCCGAAAGTAAATTACACACAATTATTAGATATATAATATTCATAATAAACTACAATACGGAAACTCGATTCCAATAATCAAAAATACACGAGCGACGCCACTCAGGCCACTTCGTGTAAATAACAGTTGTTGACAGTTGTGTAGATAGAAGACAGTTCAATTCTTTAACTTTTTTGTTTTTAGGCTTAGTATTTAACTTACAAGTGCCAAGTATATTATCTACAATGTTAAAAAAAAATCAAGTAAATAAAGATGAAACATTTGAGTGATTCATCACAAGAAGACATTGGTGATGATCATCTTACTAAATTACATTGTTATTAAATGATGATGAGATGATGGTGATGAATTTTCAAGTAATTTAAAATTGCGCGCCCTGTAACTTGCATTTGTCCGCCAAAATTCCCGACGTTTGTTTGAAACGTTGTAGTGCGACTATCTTTAATTAGTTACTTAGACATGTCCAACGCATATACAGTACACTAAAGGCTTTTCTAACATTTTTAAAAGGGGTTCGTTAGTCCTATAAATTTCCTCTTGTTATTCTACTTTAATGCAGAAGTGAGTAGAATAACACTCTACTCACTTCTATAAATGTTGGCAGACAAATCGAATCAAATGCATATATATTATAAATACAAAACAGTATTTATCAGAATTTACAAACTTATAAAGGTACACACCGAATTAAAATGTAATTAATTATTATTTAGAAGTCAAATATAAATAAACTTACATTTCATAGTGCAGTTTTTACAAAATATTAATCTTTTCGTTATTTCACGGGACCTCAGAAGCAAGTGTTATTTTATTACGTAAGATTGTCAAAAATAGCTGAATTCTTCGACGAAATAAAAGTTTCCTTTAAAACAGAATGCGAAATAACGCTAGGTTGTCATTTTAAAGGATTCCTTTATATTGACATTTCTTTTCGTAAATAACGTACGGATTCTTAGAAATAGAATGCCATGTTATGTTATATAAAGATTCCTTTATTTTTTACAACTTTGCGCTCACGTAAGAGAAACAGAATGCGGCCACAGTTTGGAGTCATACAATAAAGATATATGTTATACATATATCTCTGTGGGTCATACCAGCATTTCAGCTGTAAATGCTACAGACCGCGAAGTGACTTAGGCGCCTTTCTGAAATAGCTTTTAAGTTGCTGGTTCCAACTGGGCCGGCATAGTGGATGCGACTGCCACTTGCAATTTTTAAACTGTAGTAGCAATTGCCTTCACTCATAAACCGCACTTCAATCCAACATCAGGCGAGGTGCTGTTAGTAAAATGTTAGTCCCGTTATTATAGTATCAAGATTTGTTTTTTTATTACTCAAATGTTACTACCACAGAAAATGCAATTCATTGGTTGAATATGTTGGTTTTATTTCATACCAGCCTTGTTAAGGCTTCCGGAATAGCACCTGCCTCCCAACGTTATGCTAGTATTGTCTAAAAAATTAAAAGCATTTACAATAAATGCTTTTTAATCTATTTTTCAGCGGGCTTGGCAACACTGGCTGCCGCGCGGCGCACACCAAACTCCTGTGTGTGTCCCAAATGTCACAAAATACTAAGATGGCCGCTTATGTTTTTTTGTAACCGCGTAACATATTTTTCGTATAAGTAACATGCTATTATTTCTAATACTTGTATAATTTATTATGTTGTAATATTCTATATTGTTCGAAGTTGTTAATGTGTATGTGCCACAATGTGCGACGATACATTAGCTGAATTGAAGTTGACAAAACCGGCCTACAATGATGCCATTGTAAACGATTGTAAGATTCCCGCTTATTTATATTTTCTAGTTTCTGTTGCACACAAATAAATAAATTCTCTACTTGAGGATCAAAGTGAATTAATTATTCAATTTTTTTTATTCATTTTGACTGCAGCTCCAAATGATGAGGACTTTGAAGAGGACATCCCTGAGAAAGAAAAAGAATATTTAAGAAAAAACTTTCGAGGTAAGAAGACGCATAACCTACTGCAGGCTTCTTATTAAAATAACAAGATATAAATATGCAATTGAATCGTATTTTTAATTTAATTTCAGATTTGAGCTGCATCAAAAAACAGAAATTACATTGTACTTCTTGCGACAAGCATTTGGGATGTATTCCTCAGCATACAGAACGATTACATGTTCATCCAATGTTACTCACCTTAGTGTGTCGCACTTGCAAAGAGTTTTACAATAGCGGGGAATTTGAAAAGGGTGATGATGGCTCCGAATTATACTGCCGGTGGTGTGGACAAGGGGGGCAAGTGTTCTGCTGTTCTGATTGTCCACATGTGTTCTGTGCAGTAAGTATATTTATGTATAGGGTGAAAGCAGAGCAATCCTGTTTAGAGGATTCTAGGATTGCTTAGGCTCTGTATTGATGTGGTACAAACAAAAATATTTTTTGATCCAATAATAATATGATACCTTAATTTGTTAATAAACATAAAACATCTAACACCCAAAACAAGCAATGCATATACTTTGCTATCAGAATAAGAATAGGGCTGTTTACTAACTTCACTTGAATCAGTATGGTCCTCAAAGAAAACATTTTTTTAAACTAATTTATATTTTGGCAAGTATTGCTTTCGATACACCCCTACCATGATAGGCATATAATGTCATGGGTAAGCAATAAAGAAGTGGATCAAGCTATATGTATACAAATTGCTATTGCGTTGGAACTTTGTCCCATTAACGTCTGCGTTACAAAAACATTTTAATTTAATTGCATTTGATGGTTTTTTATTTAACTAAATTTATTGTTTTGCACAGCATACTAAAGTGAAGTTGGTTGGAGAGTTAGACGTCACAAAATGGCCCCGATCCCGTCCTATTCTTATTTTAATCGCATTATATAGTTAATAAACCTATAAAAGTATATATACTGTAGTGATTGTGGTCTTATAATATACACATGATTGATGAAGTTGTCTCAAAGCAGCTTTTATTTTTAAATATTTTTCTCATAAAATAATAAATGAAATATTTTATAGTTGTTTTATTGCCTTGCAAAAATATTTTTATTGTTTATTAGTATAAGCCGACTGATGTTAGGTCTCACAAACCACTTGTCAATACTAATGTATCTCTAAACTAAAATGTGTACTTTGGTCAACCTGTTTCTATAATACTGTTTTCCCAGGCCATGTCCTGGTTTCTGAGGTGCCTGGATAAATATTTTTAATTCTGAAATTACAAGTATACAGACTGTGAAGTGATTTGGTCACGTTTCGGGATCAGTTGTAAGTTGCCGGTTCCGTTTAGGCCGGCATAGTGGATGTGATTGCTACTCACAGTTGTTGAATTGTATTAGCAGTGACATTCATTCATGGACCACACTTCGGCTTAACATCAAGCGGGGTGCTGTCATATGTCAAGTCACAATAAAAAAAATATTTTACCACAACCCGCCTGTTGATAAGCAATAGGAGGTCCAAGAGTGACGATGACTGAAAAAAACGAGTTAGTTCACGGCTGCCCCAGTCGCTGTCACAATGCTGTTGAAACATCCAGACATTTTTCATAGAAATAATTTATATTTCATGCCTTTACTTTATTTTTCCGGCTTCTACATGGTGAAGCCATGGATACTAAGAATGAGTGTTATCAAAATGCTGTTTTTTTATTTTTTAGAAATGTATTAAGCGTAACTTGGGCAATGCCATGATCAGGCACATAGAGAATACTGATGATTGGAAATGCTTCAAATGTTCTCCTGTTCCATTGTATGAACTCCGTGGCATTTGCTGGGCAACATTTCGCTATTGCAAGATTTTAAATAGGTAAGTTATTTTGTTATTATAATCATTTATAATACAAGATAATTTTTTTTATTGTGGTGCCATTGTTTTATTGCATGGGTCCCTTTTTAACCCCTGACTCAAAAAGAGGGGTGTTTGGTAAGCATGGGCGTTTTCATTTTTTTTCGCAAACCGATATACAGGATGCGATTGGCAAGCGAGCAAATATTTTTATAATAAATACTAAAAGAAAATTAAGTAACTATGTATTTTTTATTTTAATACCACTCAGTACTAAAATCTTAAGTAACGGAGCAGAGAGGTTTTCCTGAAAATGTCGACGATCATTGTGAGCCTAAACTACGTTCGCGCGAATGTTGAATGAATGACTTTGAAATTTGAGCCTGTATTCTATTTCGTAGGAAGTCTCGGGGGTGTGAGCGAGATAGAAAAAGCCGCGCTCGATGCATATGGCTTCTCATCTAGCTTTATGTGTTAGAAAGAGATACATTATACAACTATTGTTTTGTTTCACACAAGAAATAAAATTAACAAAACTAAAAGTCAAATTAAATTAAATAATACCTAAAAAAATAATAATACAAATCTGTTATCAAAAAGTAAAAGCTTTTAATTATTTATCAGAAATTACTTACCATTATAACTCAGTAGTACTTCAGTAAATGTTCAAATTGTACTTCATTTTTCTCTAAGCAGAGTTTTGCACGCTTTTGACAATTGTTTTTTATTTTATTTAAAACTACCGTATCGCTTTTTAGTTCATTAAACGCGCGTTTTATTAGCGTTTTTAAGTGATCTCGGTTTTGGGCTTCCTCAACATAAACTCTGCGCTTTATTTCGCCCCACATAAAAAAGTCACATGGTGTGAGATCTGGTGAACGTGGTGGCCATGGAACAGGACCCCCACGACCGATCCAGCGGTCACCATATTCCCTATTTAAGTAGGCGCGGACAGCGGAAGCGAAATGAGGAGGAGCCCCATCCTGCTGGAAATACAAATTCCTATGGAACGCGAGCGGCAATTCGTCCATAAATTCTGATATCACTGTTTGAAGCATTGTAAGGTACGTGCCTCCCGTTAATCTCCCCTCGATAAAATATGGCCCCAAAAGTTTATTTCCCACTATTCCAGCCCACACATTAACACTGAAGCGTACTTGGTGATGCGTTTCCCTAATCATGTGCGGGTTACGAAACGACCACCCATCGTACCATTTCATAGCACTCTCGAGATGAATAAGACATTTTTAAGTATCAATGCGGGCGGACACGTGCGATCGTTCGCGGGCGCCGTTAGCTACTGACTGGCTACTAAAGGAAGCGGGGTGACCTTGACACACTTCTATCACGTTTCGTGTATAGGCCGCCGGACGTGGCGGCGCGCGCGCCGTTTATTTACCATGCAGTAGTGTTTTACTATCAGGACAATTTTTATTATCTTGAAAAAAAAAATCCTTTTTTATTTCAAAAATGGGTTCTAATACTAACACCTGAAGCCTAAAAAAAATATTTGCTCGCTTGCCAATCGCATCCTGTATATCCGATTTTCGATTTTGAAATCGATTTCAAAATCCGATTTTAGAAATCCGATTTTAGTTTAGTAGCGCCTTACCATAACACAGATATGGAAATTGATTAATTTAAAAAGTAAAGTACGTACGTACGGTAAAATGATTTATTATTATCTATTATTATTTTTAAATATTTTATTTCTTAATAACATATATTTTCAAAACTACTGTTTTATTTGGTAAATATATATTCATACAATGTATACTAAAATTGTATAATTTATATTTCATAATATAATTTATACATTTTTAGAGTAGTAGGCAGACTGTAAGGTGACTTGGTGGCGTCAGCTTCGGATTTAGCTTGTAAGTTGCCAGTTTCAAATAGACTGGCATTGTGGATGTGCCCTTATGGATCGCACTTTAGCTCAACATCAGGCAGGGCGCTGTCATATGTCGAGTCACAGAAAAAAATATAAATAATCTTTATAAATTTTATTAACATTTTTTAAATCTGTTGACTCTTTTTTCTGAAAATGAAATACGAGTACCTCACAAGGTTTTCGTGGCATTTCGAGGAAAAATAAAACAAAAAAACTTAAAACGATGGTTCAAACTAAATATTTTAAAGTCCAAGTTAAATTTAAATATGTTTTTTTTATTATGACTCGACATATGATAGCACCCCGTTTGATGTTAAGCTGGAGTGTGGTCCAAGAATGGATGCCCCTGCTACTACAATTCAATAACTCTAACAGTCACATTCACTATGCCGGCCTAGTTGGAACCGGCAACTTACAAGTTGATCTCATAACGCGACCAAATCTGTATACTTGGTAAGTGGTAGTATTACCCAGGATCGGCAGACTGGGTACCACTGCCTACCACTCTTTGATAACCAAACCCGAAGCAAATATCTATCTCTTTGTTTACAATTATAAACACAATAAAAACACAACACTAATATTTATTTTTTTGTCCTATTTATTTTTTTATTATAATATAAATTTACAAAGTATAGTACTTGAGAAATTACCTATTTAAATTATTACCAAAACATAAAATAAATAACTAATTTACGTAAACGAAGCGCACGCATGTGTCACCAAGTCAAACTGCCTAACTTGCAACGAAACAAAACACCTAATACATTTCTTTCACTCAACAAAACATAAACAAATCCAAGTATCAAGTAATTGCAATCATGTACGCAAATATGGTCTCTAATTACAAAGGCATAGGAGTAAAGTAAGGATAAAATGTGTTGCACAGCGTTCAAAAAAAACTAATAGCGTAACAAATGTGATCTAAAATAGATCTTATTACTTTGCGAGTAATTCTATATTTCAATGTGCGATCGTAAAATATCCAAACCGAAATCTAAAACCGTTAAAATTCGCCCCATCCTTTTTACTCCGCTAAGGTATGCTGAGTTAGACAGAAACAAAGCGAATTTCCCTATCAGTTTTTAGTTTTTTAACGTATTTGTGCGGTTTGTGTTTTGGTTCGGCTACATCGCTAGTTCGTTTCTTATAGTTTTTTAAAATCCGATTTATTAGTTTCGGAAATCGATACAAATCGATTTGTGACTGGAATCGGATTTTAGATTCGTTTTGATATATCCGACACATGCCTTGTTTGGATTGTCTGTGTGTGTCTGTGGCATCGTAGCTCCTAAACGAATGGATCGATTACGATGCGTTTTTTTTTCGTTTGAAAGCTGACGTTATCGAGATGGTTCTTAGCTACAATTGATGCAGATCTGATCAGGCGTTTCAAGGTCAGCAGCTCATTTTGTTAGCTGCAGTAGCAATTTTAGAAGCATAATCAGTATTTACTTTACTTTTAAACATATCTGTGCCTTAATTTAAAGCGTAAACATATACAGATACATGGATGTTTTAACTGGTACCACTGAGTTACTCTGCTGATGGAACTCGAAGGTAGGAGACGAAATCCTGGATGGATTTAAACATAAAAGGTTTACTAAGTTTGGACTCATTAGATTCGTCTTGACTGTAGGAAGCTAAGTGTAGAAAAGTTTGTGCGATGAAATAAAACATTCTGGATCTAAAAAACTGATCATGGATCCTCTCAGATCAGCAAATCAACAAGAAATAGATGTATAGTATGTTAACTAAAATTGTTACTCACTATCTGCCTTTAGCTGGAACGGTTTCAAATTGATGACCTGGAGTATCTGATGATGCACCATTATGAATCCTCTTAGATCAGTAAATCAACAAGAGATAGAACTATAGTGCTTTAACTAAAATTACTCACTATGAGCCATTAGCTGGACCATTGTCAAATTAAAGACTGAGAGTATCTGATGATGCACCATCATGGATCCTCTTAGATCAGCAAATCAACAAGAGATAGAACTATAGTGATTTGACTAAAATTGTTACTCACTATGAGCCATTAGCTGGACCGTTGTCAAATTAAAGACCTGGAGTATCTGATGAAGCACCATGAGGATGAAAGGGATATAACTATGGAGCCATGACTAATGTTTTATTTACTATACTGGTGATATGACTAAATTTGCTTCAGGCGTCTCCTTTAAAATTTTAATTTTGATTTTATTAAATAATAAAACCATTTTGGTTTTGTTAAATTCATTGTCAATGAATACTCTCAGTTCCCAGCATATGGTCACCAGATGTGACATCAGGTAGGGAAAAAATAAATGTTTGAGTCATAATAAAAAAAATCATTGGCTGGTATCTGCAATAATTCGATATAACTTATTAAGATTTAGTTTTAATAAAATAGAATAAAACGAGCGATCTCGGAATACTTTATTTGCAAAAATATGTCTACAGACAGAGTCTGGTGGGAGCAGTTGCAAGCCAACTAACCCTGGTATCAGACGTTTTGGGTATAAGCTGTCTGTTTATACTGTCTTCTGTACATGGTATAAGCCACACTGTGACGTATACAGACCACCACATAGTTTTAATTAACATTATTTTGTAGATTAGCTGAAGAGTCTGAGGAATCTGAATTAAAAGAATTTTATACAAGGGAATGTGCCTTAGATCAGTCAAATTGTTGTAAAGACAAAACACCAAAACGAAAATCAGTGCTCAGTAAAATAAAACAGGAAGAAAAGGAAAAAGAAAAAGAGAAGGAAAAAGTTAAAGAAAAAGAAAAAGTTAAAGAACCCGTGAAAAAGAACAATGAGAATATATTGTCCAAAATTCCAGCAACCATACAGGTATAACATTTAGGTCTATGCGTAAAGTAGGATGTAAAAACCACACAGACAGAATATATTTTTAAAATTGGAAAGGTTAATAATTACATCTGAATTTTTTAGGTTAAAAAGTTTGCAACAATGACGGATGACAATGAGAAAAAGAGAAAAAGACCAATTAGCCCAAACCCCGTGCTACCTCCGACTAACAAAGGCAAAGGTTGGGTATACAAAAATCCAATTACAATTGCAAATTATGCAGCTGTAATGAGACCTCAACTCAATATTCCCATTGCTAAAAAACCCAGGGTAAGTGCTAGACAAACAGTTTGTGGGCAGAGATGAAACCTAAATTTCTTAGTTATGTTTCAAGATCAGTCTGTAACTTGACAGTTCTAACTAAGCCAGCATGGTGGATACGATTGCTACTTGCAGTTATTTATTTGTAGTAGCAGTCTCTTCCATTTATAGACCGCACTTCAGCTTAACAGCAGGCGGGGGCTGTCATATATTCCACATTGTTCCACTTTAAATGGCGCGAAACTCTCAGCCAATCATAGCGCGTCACATGAACGCGCGATGCATATCCGTCCGCTATTGGTTGTTGCGTAGGCGCCATGTTCGAAGTCAGCGTCTCGGCAGCCGGCATTTGGGTGTATATTTACATTCCGATTCGTTTAAGAAACATTTTTATTTGGCTTGTCGCCTATACGCGTCATAACCGCTCAACCTCCAGCCTGCTACCTATATCACTATATAAAAGAGTTTTGTTTGTTTTGCAGCATTTCATTATCGAAAAACTATTCTAAAAATACTATTTTTCGATATTGAAATAATTACTTCGAATTATGCATGCGATTGTACTTTGCCAGTACGAGAATCGACGAGACACCGCGTAACCCAACAAAGTATTAATTGATTCAATAGATTGGTTTATGATGCTAAGGCCCGCTCGTCACGTTGGCCTAAAAAGTGACCGTCAGTCACCGCTAACATTCGTCCCGCTACCTATATCAAAGATACATTATTGGTAGCGGCAAATGGTTTGAACTCTTGGTTTGCGAGGCCACTCCACAACCACTATGCCATCCATGGTCATTTATTGTTGTATAATTATGATTTTTCCATTTATTAGATGCCAGCGACGATCTTGTATCCGAACACATATAAACCAACTGAGAGGAGGATGGGAAACACTCCATTAATTAAGTTACCACAGCTAAGACCTAAACCTCCACAAGTGTCCATGGGAATGCATAATATGTCATACAATACAAATGCAAATGCAAATTCAATGATACCACTTGACAACATTAATTTGTCACTGGAGAATCTAACACAGGTATATTCAATTTTTAGTTAGGTTTCAACTATGGAAGTGTAACAGGACAAAATGCACCTAAAACTTTGATAACTTCATTTAGAATTAGGAAATTGAAACAGAAAAAAATTGCTTGCCAAAAATGCAAGTTTACAGACCATGAAGTGATTTGGTCGCGTTCTGGGATCAGTTTGAAACAAAACGACGCCTTGTGACCTACATATTTTACAATTCTAATGTTCAAAGACCACCCACTGGTACCAATGTATCTTTGATATATACTTTGGTTGTTCTGTTTCTATGATACAAGCACTTTAGTAGCTTAGTAAAAAAATGGAAATAAAAAAAGTCATATAATTTTAGGGCTTGGACTTCAATGCAATGGTTGCCAATAGCAACGCCAATGATGCAGTGGTGTGCACACCTGATTTCCCAATGGAACCATTATGTGAGGTAAGTTAATCAACATGCCAATCAAAAAGACTGGACACAGAATTCTGTTACTATTATATTATTTATTGTTTTATTTTATGTGTACGGGTAAACAAAAAGCCATTATCATGCATATTGGCCGGCATAGTAATGGCGACTGAGTTAACCGTAAGTTGTATCGGATTTTTCAGTCAAGTCAACTTCACTTTGCTTACCATCAGGCAAGTCTAGGACAGATGTCTACTTTTAAGTAAAAAAAAACAGATTTAAACCAAGAAAAAATATAACAACGTTTAATAGAAAGAAAAATTACAAAAGAATGGGAAAAAAGTATTGAACCAAAGAATACCCTCAACAGTTGCTAATGCGCTTGAAACGTGACGTCACAGTGACGTAGCACTGTACTGGCAATTTCTTGAGCTATGTTTTGTTACCCTAAAAAGTCCATTAGAAACTGCCGGAGATTTTGACAACAGGCGTGGACGAACGGTTAGCGATTGGTTTGTTGCGTTTTTATATAAGTCCCGGGTTCGATTCCCGGTCGGAGCAAATATTTGTTTCATAGCTTTTATTTGTAATATTTAATAATTATATTAAATATTGCAAATATTTGTTAATAAAAAAAGAGGTGGATATATGCTTTAGGTCTGGTTATCAAAGAGAGGTAGGCAGTGGTACCCAGTCTGCCGATCCTGGATAGTACCACCACTTACAAGTATACAGACCGTGAAGTGATTTGGTCGCGTTTCGGGATCAGCTTGTAAGAAGCCGGTTCCAACTAGGCCGTAGTGACATGAGTAGCAGTGACATGAATGAAATCAGTGTGTTCATTTTAATGCACTTCTACTTATCTGTATATTGCATTATTTTTCGTTATTATGATTTAATAAATTGTATAACGAAACTCTATGAAGCAATATGTAAAACTAAAACAGATTTAAAAGAACAAATTTTTGCGTTCGCTGCTCGGGTTACCCCCACTCGACAATTTAATAATCTTAAATACTTCTGAAAATAAAGCTTTTTATTTAGTTGTTTATTATTTATTTACCCTTTGAAATACTACATTCAGAAAGTGTGTATTAGCCACATCTGGGAACCAAGACAGGACTATAGCTATCAATTTTAAGAATACTATAGTCTGTTTTTAACAATGGAGTAGCGAGAATTTGCTTCACAATGCAATAATTTGGTTTGCGTCGGCCATACTTAACCCTTTCCGTACGGCGCACGCCAATTGGCGTAAATTTTTTCCTATTTACCGTACGGCGCACGCCAATTGGCGTGCGAACTAAAATGATGATATCTTCGCGAAACAAGTTTTGTTGATAATGTCCTTTCTATACAAGCTTATATACAATGTTCTTAATAATATACTAGCCTTCGTTTTGTAAATCCCGATATTTAAAAATATGATCTTTTTTATCCACATACGGCAAAGGTAAATCAGAAATTGACAACATTTTGTCTGAACATGATAATGAAATAATATAATTAAAATAAAACATATTTATGTTCCTCATAAATATCGGTCGCATTTATTGATAGATAAATATAATGGTAGATAAATCATAACATGTCCGAATTTGTTTGGAGATGATATATTTTTTTGCCAGGGATCTTATACAAAGTCGTTATTATTGAATAATAATGACTTTGTATTTATGCAATTTAATGTATATTAGTATACCGTCACGGTATTATATACTTTGGGGGATTCCTGTGGTAGTGCCTTACATCATACCGACATCAAGTTCAATGCCACTACGATTTGCATGAAGTTACCTCGGGTACCGCAAAAATTTCACAATGGACTCGCTAGGCGAGTTAGCGGCATTACAGTTTGAAATCAAAGGACTCGCTAAGCATTAAGAAAAGATAAATTTAAGTTTTTGCTATTTTCGTGGTCAAATAGTTATTATCAAACGTCACATAATTAAAACAAGTAATTTAATGTTGTAAAATTTATTAATTCAGGCTGATACCTTAAATAACTAATTATAATTCCTCTAAGAATTTCATTGTTATGTTTATAATAACATAATATATTATAAATAATGTTAAAAGTTGTTTTGTTAAATAATTTATTGCTACAGGTTTTTTTTGTCGGTGACTCTGATAGTGTAACAAAGGCAACTCTTTTGAATATGAATTCTTTTTGTTACTTGCGCCATTTCTCGATAAATTTACTAATGAAATTATAGAAACGCTTTCTTTAGATAAACATGGTTGTTTGGTGAAAACAATTACTTTTTTTATTACTGCTTGGTTATAAAAATGAAAAAATACAACAAACAAAGCACCGCTTCTTTTTACCCGAATACGGCGAAGCACCCGATAATGGGGAATGATTCAAACATAATTTTTATCCAAAACTACTTGAAATACGTATTTCATTATAAACTATAATACACTTGTTCAAATTATATTTACGTGTGTAACACAATGACATAAGATGGAACCTCTACATATTAAAGGCGGTAGGTTAAAATCTTAACAAGTGATATATTTTTTTTAAGTGGATCTGCAAACCTTTTTTTTTCCACAAAATTATAACCCCGAAAAAAATGTAAGTTGTTTATTTATTACACAATAAATATCGAATAGTTTGCACATAACAACATCAGATGAGAATATTTTCTTGATTTTTGTTTTAGAGCGTGATTTTCCAGTACTCGGGCTTAAGATTTTGAGCTTACTTTTTATTAACGTAACTTCTCTAAAGGTCTTGGCTTGAACTTGTGACTGTGAACGTCATTGCCGCTTCTTTTTAACCCCCGACCCAAAAGAGGGGTGTTATAAGTTTAGCGCGTATGTGTATCTGTGTGTCTGTCTGTGGCATCATAGCTCCTAAACGAATGGACCGATTACATTGCGGTTTTGTTAGTTTGAAAGCTGACGTGATCGAGACGGTTCATAGCTAAAATTGATGAGAGTTTTGAAGGTCATCAGTTCGGTATTTACTTTTCAACATATCTGTGACCTCACGTTTGACACACCTATGTATATGAATATATGTGTGTTTTAACTGGTACCACTGAGCTACTCTGATGATAAAGCTCGAGGTAGGAGATGAGTAAATCAACAAGAGATAGAACTATTGTGCTTTAACTAAAACGTTTACTTACTTTGAGCTTTTAGCTGGGCCGTTATCAAATTGAGGACCGACGCGACGCGAGAGGTCCGCGGAATGACGTATTAAATTACACAAATTGTTTAAAAAAAACTAAAATATTATTAAATTAAACAATTTAAATTTATAACCAAAATTATTTAAATATAATTTACCATAGATGGTAAATTGACAAAATGTTTACCATCTATGGCGTAAATAAAATCTTTACCTACGATCGGCGCACGCCAATACGCGTGCCAGCGATAATAGCGGGCCGTACGCGGGTATAATCTGCGTTATTGAGCGTCGTGTTGAAAGGGTTAATGGCAGTATCTCTTTCTCTCGCTATTAGATTCATGAGAGAGAGAGACTCTCAGTACTAGTTTGTTAAAAAAGTCTCGAAAACTAGATCATATAACTTTATTTTTCAAATTAGGTAGTGTTATTGGTGAAAGTAATATGAAATTTTAACGTATATTTCTGCTTGTCACGTCTAGTATTTCTTTACTAGAAGATTTTACGGTTAACGTATTTCGTATTTGCCTTTCCTGACGTAGTGATTGGCTTTCCTGGAGTAATTAGTTTCTTCTCATTAAAAAATGTGTTCTGGGGGTCTATCACGTAATATCCAATGGCAATCGTAATGAATTTCATTGTAACGTATTTGCAACATAAATTGTGTTTGATTAGTTGGTTTTGTATCGCGTTACACGTTATGTCAAAATGAGAACCATTACGATTATCATTGCAGTTGCGCGATGGGCCCCCTGCTGAAAAGGCTGAAGAGCTTATTAATGCCGTGCGATGTCACCCGTTTTTATATAATCCGGGGCTTCCCCTCTATAAAGATCTCAAGAAAAAAAAGGAAACGTGGCAATATATTGCTTCGAAGATAAACTTGAAAGATGGTAAGTTATAAGATACATATCTAATTGTTTATGAAACTAATGTGTATGTTATTAGCATTTTTTATTTCATTGATACTAATATTCAGCTCTTGAAGTGTCAAAAATCTTTGCTACTTTTGAGCGTAAACATCAAATAAAACAACAGTAAACTTAAGCAATATTTCGTCGAGGTCAGTCAGTGTTGATGTGAAATTTTTGACAGCCAACGAGCCAATAAACGACAGTTCTCTTAGTTCACATGCTAAATGTGACCTAATCTGCGGTATTAAGATCTATGACGAAGTCCTTCGGGCAGAATAAAGGTAACCGACAAAACAATATAGATTAGCTCGCTGAAGGGGCGGTCGGGACGCCCTGTGGGCGCCCCCAGATTGCTCGAGCAACGACCTTTGCAACAAGTCCATGTCTAGAGGACTCTTAGAAGAAGTGAATAAATAAAGACTGATGTTAAGTCAATAATTTAAGCAAGAAGAAAGAGGGAAGCTGACACATTGGTTCATTGGCTATCAAAAATTTTATCACTTGCTGACGCCACAACACATAAATTGGGGGATTATTTTACCATTCATACACATCCCTACTTTCATTCAGTTTTTTTTATACATTTCTATCTGACTA
The DNA here is from genome assembly GCA_905220615.1 of Tinea trinotella. NCBI lineage: Eukaryota > Metazoa > Arthropoda > Insecta > Lepidoptera > Tineidae > Tinea > Tinea trinotella. The sequence continues at coordinate 8,660,521 of HG992310.1, forward strand.
GTTCTAAGCCCCATTGTTAGTGTACGTGTTCAGCATGGTGGTAATGCTAACGATTAAAACTAGTCGCCATTGCTATAATTAGCAAAATATGATTATTTTGATTATATCTTGCAGGTTTCGAAGCGAAGTTGAAGTGGAGAAATTTAAAAGACTGTTATATTAAATACAAGAAATGTGCCCAAAGGACCAAGGGAAGAGTTATCAAAAAATACAAAAACTGGCCTTGGGCAGACCATATGTTGTTTTTGGACGAAGTTAAACGTAATCCTAAAAAACAATCTTCTGACGTAACTGATAATGAAATGAGCTATGCAGAAATGGACGGGACATATCCGCAATATATAGAAAATTACGAAAATTTGAGTACAAATACATTCGAAAGCGAAGGAAACTCCGACCCACTGACAAATGAGGAAACACAAGATTTAGATTCAACAGATCAGTTATTTTTAAGTTATGCCTTCGCTTACAAGCATTTGTCGCTTCAAGCTCAATATTATGTTAAATTGAAAATTGAGCAGTTATTTGCTCAAGTTGAGTCAGAGGAGGTCATTATGAATAAGTTAACATTTGCAGACGACAATAATTCCGATGCACCTTCAGCTGAATACGGAAGGTCAACCCCAATCCAAGAAAATAATATTGATAGCAATAAAAATAATAGCGTTAGTGATAAAAATAATAGCAATAATGATAAAAATAATAGTAATAATGATAAAAGTAATGGCAATAACGATAAAGATGATAGTAGTAATGATAAAAGTAATAGCGATAATGATAAAAATGATAATAATAATGATAAAAGTGATAGCGATAGTGATAATAATAGTGATGATAATAAAAATATTAACGACAGCTCGAATGATTCATAACGAATAATATGTATTAATTTTCAATGAAAAATTTGATACAATAACCTCCGCGCACGTATCATCATCATAAGTCTTGCCTTTTCCCCCTTACACTAGTAGATGCCTTAAGCAGAAAGTTTGCATATGCCATATATTAATAATACTTAATATTTATTACTTTAACAAGTAAATATATAGTTTATGAAAAGGGTCACTTTTTCAGTAAGAGAAACAATAAAGTGTGTGTGTAGTAGAGTGTAGAAGCGTAATTTGTAGTTTGTAATTGTAATTTGTAACTTCCTAATTAGAACTATTATAAAAAAAAAACAAATATGGGTTTACATTGGTATGTAATAATATTATCAGTTACAAGTGATATTAAGCAAAAATTAGTCGTAATGGGTTTGTCACACTCATAATAAAGTGTTTATTTATTAATGAAAATTCTATTCTGAAGTGGAATTCTAGGTTAAAAATGTAAAGAAAGAAATGTCAATGTCAAGGTGACGCTTGAGGGGTAGTCAACATTTCCGTACGTCAGAAATCGAACGAACAAAACAAAATGCAGACTAGTGAAATCCAACACTAGAAATCAATAGCTGGAATTGATTCTTATATAGTATTCCGTAGCCACTAATGGCAGCTGTATAAACCGTACGTCATGTTTTGTTACTTTAAACTAAATATCTAAACTAAGTCTAAGCGGTGTTTAAACTGCAATAATCCGTCGCTTTTGTTGTACATTGAGTCTTTTTATATTTGATTATAGCAAAAAATGTATGGGTCTTTTTTGGCAATATTAATAGCATCCCCGGACAAGGCCGCTACACTTGTGTCAAAAGTTGTTGTGAATGCACAACGACATTGAGGTTCTTTTTCCGTAATTTCATTGGAAACACAATGGCAGGGAAGGTGAGTGTTGACATGTCACAAAAAGCTTTGAAACCTACATTTCGGTCACAAGTCCGAAACGCTGCCTTCATTCTCCCGCCTGCCACGCGATGGACCCGGCACCAGCACGGTTAATCCATGGATGCTAAAAAATTTTTTCATTTCCAATTAAAAACTTGTAAACAGTATTTTTTTTTTATTTGTTCACGATTTCTGTTTTGGAGTATACAATCTGTGATTAGGCCATTGACATTTCATTTAGCATAGTTTTTAAAAAAATTATCAATTATTTATTTTTAAATTAATGAAATAATTTCTCTTGTATGTGTTATTTTTATTATAATTTATTGTTTTTGCAATAGAGCGCCACATGCCACGATCCTAACACAACTCCCTCGCCTCCGTCACATCCACAATTCTTTTCTAACAAATTCTTTATAGTCGCTGCCTATCCCCGTGGGAAAAGGCGTAATAATTTGATTGATTGATTGATTATTTTTATAACGAGATGGCATGTTAAGGTTAAATAAAATATTTATTTCTTTGATTTATGTCTTTTATTTTAATAATATATACTTCAATATTTACGAATATATTAGATAAAATTTAATATAGTTAGTGCATTACAAGTCGGGCACGGAATAATAATACTTTTCTAATAGGAGGAGAGCCTGTCTAAGAAAGTCTTACACTTACACCGGGCGTATTAAAATGAAATGATAAAGCCTATTTTTGATAAATACTTCTTTTTAGTTTAATATTCACGGCCTTTGCTAATTTGAGTGAATATTTTATTGGATTATATGCAGATACCTGAGCCTGCATGCCAATTAAATTGCTGCATTAAAATATTTTAATGACCAATTAATTTCTCTCGTTCCGTGGCAGACACGATTTACTACAGAGAATTTCTAGTTAATCTAGGGGCTCATAAATCTGGTAATTATATTAGAGACTTCACCATGAAAGCTCAAAGATGCGTACATGCAAACCTGGGTAAAAGCATTAGGTTCTTAGAAAGTGCACATAATTCATGCCCGACTTGTTTCTGTAACAGTGGTTAAATAAAGATTCCTTTGATTTGTTCATTTACCTCAATGTAATGAATATCCCATCAAAAACAATACTTGTCAAAAAAAACAAGTCTCGCAACTCAGTTGTTCTGCGGTAAAAAGTTGTGAGATCCATGTAAAACCAAGTCGGTTATTAATTTATTCAGTCTCTACTTAAGCGACTTTCTGTCTTAATACGTCCAGTCTCTAAGACCACGATCGTGGTCCATAACAATTGAAAATCAATTGTGTCTGGAATCTCCGTACTCGAAGCATTAAGTTATTACGTAATAATTAACAGCATCTTATAGTGACGCATATCAATATTAAAATTCTTTAATGTTTTATATAAATATATTGAGACTTGGCCATCGCCTGAAAACACGTGTAAATTCAATCGCCTGAAAACACATGTAAATTCAATTATTTAGTGCGATAGCCAAGTCTCAATATATTTATATAAAACATTAAAGAATTTTAATATTGATATGCGTCACTATAAGATGTTGTTAATTATTACGTAACAACTTAATGCTTCGAGTACGGAGATTCCAGACACAATTGATTTTCAATTGTTATGGACCACGATCGTGGTCTTAGAGACTGGACGTATTAAGACAGAAAGTCGCTTAAGTAGAGACTGAATAAATTAATAACCGACTTGGTTTTACATGGATCTCACAACTTTTTACCGCAGAACAACTGAGTTGCGAGACTTGGTTTTTTTGACAAGTATTGTTTTTGATGGGATCTCATTTCTTTTTGTATTTTGTAGACGGTTATTTTGTAATGCGCTACCACATACTCGATTATAGCAAGTCTAATATCATACGACGACTCAATATTCCCATACATAGAGAATGACAAAGAATGAAATAAACACGAACCATCACCAGGTATAGGAATAACCCAGTGTGGACAAGGCTGATCATTCACATACAGTATTACTGAATCCATTGCGACTACCTACAAGTTAGATTGCAAAGTTATTTTTATGCAGAAATACGATTAGATAATAAGAAAATTATAAATACTTAGGTACTTAAAGTATCAATATTTAATTTAAATTATTTATCCGAACAACGTCCAAATTGTAAGCAAATAATATCAGTAAACCAATGAGAGTAGCCTTTAGTCGTCAAACTAATATAGCAATCGAAATTATCAATGAAAATCGCAAACTTATAGGTAAGAATTCTGGGCACATCCGAACAGCATTGGGTCGCTCGCGCGTATAAGCGCGCGGCTGCTGATCGCTCGGCGACATTCACCTTTCCGCGCGCCCCGCCATTGTCCCCGCCCCGCGCCCCGCCACTGTCCCCGCCCCGCGCCCTCGCGCTAGCAATAATAATAATTCCCGTAAAATAAATAGCAATAATAATAATTGCCGTAAAATAAATAAAATCTTAAAACATCGTTACGAATAAAGCCAATATTGAAAAATTTAACTGAAGACTTGGCTGTATGGGCTTAATTTTCTTTGCGGTCTTTTCTAGATTTTTTAGTTTTTCCTTGATTCATACACCAAACACTACATATATTCCAAATTTGAAGCTTCTAGGTCTGCTAGAAGTGCCTTAGAATTTTGATGATCGGTGAGTCAGTGAGTGACAAAATTTAAGAAATTTGACCCGTTATAATTCTTAAAATACTGGTTCAAATTGAATGAATTTTGAAATATACGTGTCTTTACAATGCCTGCATGTGGTTACTGAAAATTTCAGTCTTCTAGTTTTATCCACAACGAAGTTACAGGGGGTCGAAAATGGTCTGAATTGCTTCGAGAAAAGGATGGTACGGCCGTGACGCTTTGCTCGACTTGGTCGGGGGCACGACCGTGCCCCCAGATACCATAAAAAATATTAAGCTCATAAAAGTGATATTTTGGGTTGTATGTTTAGTACCTACTATAAACGTAGTTATGTGCTCGCAAAATATGCTGCCCAATAATACTGCAAAATATGACTTCTGCATTTAACGTACGCTTTAATTAGTGCTGTCCTTTTAACAACAGTGTTAGATGTGTGGGGGCCGCCCCTGTACCTTTTCCTGTCGGAATAGTTCTCGTGTGCCTTCTGTATTTACTGTATATATTTTTCAGGTAACTGAGGAGCCTACGGATGATGATGTAGAATGTATAACTCCTACACCTGCACAACCCAGAAGTTATTCCAAAAATAACTCTAATAACAAGTCAAATACTAGTTCATTGCCAGACTTATCTCCAGAAAACATTGTACAAATGTCTGATCATGATGTTACGGTTAATGCATCTACTGGAGGACTGAAATTTAGAATTGATCCACAAACTCTGTCTTCCAACAAAATGTACCGATTACCTGATGGGAGAATATTTGCAATTAATGCCAATCCTAAAATGCCTGGGGGATATTCTGCTACTATTGTAGCTTACATGGAACCAGGTGGCGGTTATAAAAGTACTGGTGCAAATAAAACGTTTGCTGCTAAACTTAGTGCTGTGACTACTCCGACTACATCGGCGCCTAAGCGTAATACAAATATAAAAAATGATGCTCAAAAGAGCAATAAGAAAGACACAAAAAGAAGCGAAGTTACCCCTTCGAATATTAATCTTAATATTCCAGTGGAATGGTTCCGCTATAATCTTATAGACGCAATAGATGCTTTAGACTATTCTCTATCTAGATTAAAACGATTAAGAGCTGAAGCGTCTACTACGTTCTTGCGAAGTAGAAACGAAGAAGAAATACGCACACTACATAGAAGTTTGGATAGATTATTAAACACCTCGACAACACGTTTTGGTGAAGTTCGTAAAAATTTAAATCAAGGCTTTAAAGATTACTTGAGAAAGAAAAATGCCCACAATGAAGACTATATTGACGACGAAGATGACGATGACGACGTCCAAATTTTGAGCAATGACAATGAAGAGGATCCTATCTACATTGACGAGAACTCTGTTGATTCACAAATTAACAATATAGATGATGATGTGACGGTTCTCAGTGATCATAACGAAACTTACGAGAAAAACAATTTTGGAAACGTGATCACCATTAGACATGTTGAAAAAAATACAAAGAATCAGACAAGCAATAGCAAGAGTCAGTCAAACAATAGCAAGAATCAGCCAGACAATGGCAATAAAAAGGCAGATACGCCGAAAGAAGCTAAAATTGCTACTGATAAAAATAAGCAAATGAATAAATGTGTAAATGAAAATGATAATATTGAAACAACCGAAGAAATAACTAGTGAACTCTGTGTTATGAATGGAGATACAAGTAAAACTGATGAAGATGCAAAGGAAGGTAATACAAAAGATGATGACTTGAAAGAAGATGATGAAATGAAAGAGGATGATGAAATGAAAGAGGATGTTGGAATGAAAGAGGATGATGAAATGAAAGAAGATGATATTGTGAAAGATGATGAAATAAAAGAAAGTGATGAAATTAAAAAAGATGATAAAGTGAAAGATGATGAAACAAAAGAAGATGGTGAGAACGAAGATGCTACAAAGGATAAAGATGAAAAGAAAGAGGACACAAAGGATGATGAAATGGGTGAAAACACTTCAATCACCGAAGAAGAAAAAACACAAGACAATGATATGAGCCACGATGAAGCCATGAATTCATTATTAAAGGATAGCCCCGATAATACTGAAATAGAAAATATGTCCTGTTTGGATTCCATGCAGGATAGTTCGTGCATATTGAGCACCTAATTATTATAATTACTATATCTTATAATTATAGTATGTTATTGTAAATAAGTTAGTATTTTTGTAAGCCATGATTATTTGTAAGGAGTATTAGGAAAATTGGTGTCGTTACATATTAAATATTTACTGTGCCCTTAGCCTAATATCCTTCGGAGGTTAGCGACTTATATCTCGATTTACTGTCGATCTCGAATGTTATACATTTATATATCAATTTGATTTGTCGCTAACCTCCATTGGGTCGATAGCTACATGGCCTGAAGGTTTGGAGGACAGTCTCTCTTAATGTCGGAATTACGGAAAAAGTGATATAAAGTATAGTTTTAGGTACTGTCGTCGAGTACTAACTACTATTTGTAATAAGAAATACAAATAAGATAAAATGAAAATATCAAAATTCTGCTTTAAAAATTACGCAAGTTATGGACTAACACGTGCAGATATTAAATGTATTTGGGCACCTTTAGTGCTCTCTCTTTGCTTACGATCAGGCGAGTAGAGTTAAGCTCGATTTCTCTCGATAAAAAAAACCTTGCATGGTCCCCGTCCCTAGTGTTGTAACAATTTAAATTTAAAATTCCCGGGCTTATCCAAATGCATGAACTTTTTTCGTGCCAACATAAGAAAAAAAGTTTATACATTTGGATAAGCCCGGGAATTTTAAATTGAAAAGACTACTTTTTCAACCAGTGTAATTTTTGTAATTGTCAAAAGTGTAATTTCTGCGGCATTTGCCTTCTCAGTAAGGGTAATGTAGTAAATTTCTTAGTATAATGAGCAGCCAAATTATGTCCTAAAATGTTACAGCACTAAGGGGACGATACCGCCCAATATTATTTTATCAGATTATCTCTATTTTTTAAACTAACACATAAAAAAAAATTGGCCGAAATGTATACCTCCTTCTTTTAGGAACTCGGTTAAAAATAGTATGAACGGCTGTATTTTTAGATATAGAGAGCGGTTTCTATACTCTTTCTTAGAGTGCATCAAATGATCTATCTGGACAGATCCTTGTCACTGTGTTAGTCCATGGAAAAAATATATTTTATTTTTCTTAAAATATAAATTATAGTACATTTGTAATAAATAGGTAGTAAAGATTAATAAATCCACTTTTACCAAAATAATAGTTTCAACAACGTTAAAATATTAAGAATAGTATAATATGTATGCATGTAAACATATCTGTCTAATTTTAGAATATTATTTAAAACCTCTATAATATATGCACTACTATTGGCCCAACCATAATCCCATCCCCGGGAGTTGCTGTTCCTTTAAGATGACGTCATAGTGTGCTAAGCAATGCCATTAGGCGGCAGGCGTTGGCATTGGTTAGCACACTAGTCCGTTACGGGTAAAGTCCCAGGTTCAATTACCTGCAACTTACAAAATGATCCCGAAACGCGACCAAATCACTTCACGGTCTCTATACTTGAAAATGGTGGTACAACCCCGGATCGGCAGACTGGGTACCACTGCCTACCACTCTTTGATAACCAGACCCGAAGCAAATATCCGCCTCTTTTTTTATTAGCAAATATTTGCAATAAATAATTAAATATTACAATTAAAACTATGTCGTTCTTGTTTGTCTAATCTAACCCAGCAGTAATCCATCAGGTTTTGGGATATGCTATAAGTAATTACAAGATTATATTATATGGTAAAAGTGGACTTTTATTCTAAATTATAGAAATGTTTTTAATGCCATGTATGGCTGATTATGTTGAAAATCATAGATTAATGATTGGTCGCGCTTCGAAGTGTCAGCGAGACCAATCATAAACCTATGTTGAAAATATATATTTATAAGGACTATAACATTTTTTTAGAATATATAAATGCTTGCTAGGGTGATTGTGAAGTATTTTTATTTGAACTAGTTATAAATATGTAGTTTGTTAACATATAAATTTATACTATAAAAAATATGGTTTGTCAGAAACATGGCTACTTAGTGCGTTTTCATACCAGGCGTATATTCAGCGCTTATAGGCTGGTCATTCTACGATCGTATTAATTATTAACATTAATATTAATTATAACTGATGGAAGATTGACAGTTGATGATTTTATAATATACAAATATTGAGAGAACAGGAGTTCCCATTTATTTAATACCTGCCCATCTCTAACGTTTAATGCACATCACCATGAATACTGCTAAAATCACAATTGTTACAACACCTGATCCTAAAACTGGCCAATTAAATTCCAAGTTGCCTAACAGAGAGTAGTTTGCATGATCCTCAGGATCATAATCTGAGAAATGATCTACTTGAATCGTGTCAATCGACTTGTATGGAACGGAGTCTAATGTGAAATTTAGGCCTGATGATACCAATGATTTCAAGTCAAACAATTCGCTAAAATGTTGTGCTCCATCACAGGCAAATGTATGACTTTTCATATTAACTATTTTCGTAAATCTAAAGAAACCCATATTCCCATTAGACTGTGCTCTAAACCCCAGTAGTAGCTGTGAATCAAGATGTGCTACCTTCAACTCCATCTGTTCACATGTCTCTCCAATACTCTTTAATGGTAATCTCCTATCACATTTAAGGCTTACTATTGCTTCTCCTGACTGTTTCCACGACATCAAGCGATTATTGAAGTCTAGATACACTTTAAAAGGAAGATAATCAATGTCTTCACATAGATCTTCCAACTTGTTTATGAAAGATCTCCCATATCTGCACAAAGCTCTATTTCCATGGTAAGCAGTGCATATTACCTCATTTGTTGGAAAGTGCAATTCACCATCAGTGATTTGTAGGTCCCCTAATAAACCCATCTCCGGCTTAAGCGAGAAAAGATCTCTATGGCATAAGAAGGAGTCACTTTTTTTATTATACACAAGATAATGCATGGCATGGCAGTCCAAGAGGGTGGCAGTCATGGTGGATCAGTGACACCACCCACTGGTTGCGTTGTTGATGATGTAAGAGATAAATCATCAGAATTATTGGGGATTATTATCTTGTGTATAATAAAAAAAGTGACTCCTTCTTATGCTATAGAGATCTTTTCTCGCTTAAGCCGGAGATGGGTTTATTAGGAGACCTACAAATCACTGATGGTAAATTTGAACTTCCCAACAAATGAGGTAATATGCACTTCTTACCATGGAAATAGAGCTTTGTGCAGATATGGGAGATCTTTCATAAACAAGTTGGATATCATTGATCCGTTTGCCAATTTCATGGCGTTTGATATAGATGATAACTCTCTGATGCTATGTTTAATCTTTTTTTTTATCGAGATACTTATCGTTACCAGTCTCTCCCACTATTAGCTCTAGAGACGGTGACACTCTCCCCTTTCCAAAATCAGGAGACTTCTCTTCTGGATTGGTGAACATATCTCTGATAGGGGACTTCTTTCCTCGTAAGTATTGAAATGCACCCCAACAGGCGTGTGACTCATCCATTTGGTCTGTATCTCTTCTGATTTCACACCGTTTTCATTACATAGCGCAGAGGTCAGTAACACTGACATCATACCCATCAGGAACAAGCGCCAGATTTCACAGAGTGCCATTGTCTCCGCTAATCCAACCAAACCCCAACAAAAAGAGAGATCCAATGTGACAACTAATATCAATGAATTAAACAAATTTTATGCGGCTTACTATCGCGTTTATTTTGGTTTAGATTTTACAATTTTTTATTATTCCGACGTTTCGAGAGCTTTGCAGCCATCGTGGTCACGGAGAGACTGAGGTGTTACCAGTTAGAATGTGACTGTGGACTCTCGTATATAGGACAGACAAAAAGAAATATTTGCACACGCGTACGGGAACATATCGCGGATATAAAACACCAACGTAGTGGAAAGTCTGCAGTTTGTGAGCATCAACAGGACGGCGCCAACCACTACATCCGTTTCGACAAACCGAAGATCCTCGCAAGGGAAAGTCGACTGATACCCAGGATGGTACGCGAGGCTATTGAGATTAAAAAACATCCTAATTTCAATAGAGAAGGTGGTTGGCGATTATCTAACACCTGGGACCCTATAATACACAAACTGAAGTCCCAAGTCCAGCAAACTGCCAAACCAGATGACACTGTCAGTTATTTTTGCAAAAATTTGAAATAAACCGGGAACAGAAAAACAAAATCAAAACATGAAACGGGGTAGTTTTGGAAACAATAACAGCATCAACCAATAGGACGACCAACACCTCAGTCTCTCCGTGACCACGATGGCTGCAAAGCTCTCGAAACGTCGGAATAATAAAAAATTGTAAAATCTAAACCAAAATAAACGCGATAGTAAGCCGCATAAAATTTGTTTAATTCATTAATCAATGTTCGCGCAAAATCTAAGAAAATACCAACTAATATCAATATGTAAACCCGACAGTGTGTAGCGTACTATATGTAGCGTATTATAAACGCGACCAACCACGCGCATGATCTAAGCATGTATAGGCGCGAGTTTTCCGGCAGATTAAAAGAGCGCTGGGCGACTGCGATGGGAGCAAGTCCGCGCATTTATAGTCATGCACAAAATGTATAATATTTTAAAATTTATACACATTAAAACGAAAGGTAAGTAGGTAACAAAAATGTTACTGCGCAGCTTTAATGCCAGCGCACTTTTTTCTGCATAAAAAGGAATATGAGCCGAAAATACGCGTGGTGTGAAAACCCCCTAAGCTTCTATTGTGGGCAGCGCCCTATAGAGCGACAAATTGTGGCGCCCAGTGGTTCCAAACAAAATATCGACGTCGGAGGTATCGATTTTAAAACTTTTAGTGTAAATAATGATCCCCACTAAAAATGAGAAATTGCTTTCAAATAAATAGATATTAAAAAAAATGTTTTGGCCGGCATAGTGTTGGCGACTGAGGCTACCGTGAACTGAATCGGTTTTTTTAGTCGTCGGCGCTCTTGGCCGTTCCTTTGTTTACCATTAGGGTTTCGATTCTTTTAATACTTTTGCCGTAGAAATAGCAGTGAAATTCCGTTGTAACTTATAATTGACATCTTCGTAACCAATCAGCGAATAGCAATCAATAGGTAAACTACATTGATTGGTCACTTGCAACCGCAGCGCAACTTTACTGAATTTTCGTCGTCATAATGTATTAAGAGAATCGGGCTTCAGACCAGTTGAGGTCAGATGAAATATACACGAAAAAGTGTTTGTTAAAAACACATTATTTTTCCTAAATGTTTTCATGATTTAAAATTATTGGTTATTTAATTAACGCGCGCTTTTTGTCGTGCACACGTAATTTTTTTCCATCCAATTGTATATGGTCTTTTTTTTATCTTCCACCAGGTTTTGACTTCTCGCCAAGGAATTAGACTGTCTCTCGGTTATTGTACTTCCAAGGCGGGATAGAATTGCTTTGTAATTTTATACATAGACAAACTTCAATAGGTACCTACTAAAGACGTCGAACTAATGACGTGCCTAATCATATTGTAAATCGATTGAGGACACGCCGAACTTATAATTTCATAAGTGACTTCCTACATAATGTCACTTATGACAATAAGCTTGGTCGATTTCTCAGCGATTTTCACTCGAATTGATGACGTCATTAGACAGGTTGTATTTCCTCGTCGCATCGCCTAGTTCGCCTAACGTAGTTCGCAGCGTATGTGCTTGAGTTTTAACATTTTGGGGAATAGTTTATTTTGTTACGCATTTGGATTTATTTTGTTGATACAAAACAATATTATTTTAAGCAAACTTATCTATTTATATTATTTCAACATTCTAGTTTAAGAAAATAAACAATCACACTGATATTGTTGTTTTATTTTATTATTATTTAACACTATTAAAATTGGTTTAACTAAAGTATTGGTTTTGGAGAGAGAGGATGAAATGAAGAAGAATGTGAGATAATAATAGACGGAAAGAAAGTGGAACAAGTCAAACAATTTGTTTACTTGGGAAGTATGTTTACTAGGGATGGGAAGTGTGATGAAGATATTGAGAGAAGAGTGCAAAAGGGTAACGTAGTGAACGGTGACATTCATAGTATAATGAACAGCCAAATAATGTCCCAAAAGTCACGGATGGCTGTTCATAATGCGGTGCTTGTTCCTACATTAATGTATGGAAGTGAAGGTTGGGTATGGCAGAAGCATGAGTAGAATTAACGCTGTAGAAATGCGGTCGTTAAGGAGTGTATGTGGAGTGACGATAGCGGATAGAATAAGGAATAGCACACTGCGTGATAGATGTGGTTTGAAAGAAGATGTAGTGACAAGGATTGACAAAGGAATGCTTCGATGGTTTGGGAACATGGAAAGGATGAGTGAAAGTAGATTGACGAAAGGAATTTATAATTCTGATGTGGTTGGATGCGTTGAACAAGGCAGGCCCAGGAGGTTGTTTTCCGACCAAATCGGAGACATCCCCAAGAAAGCTAGGTTGCCTAGTGCCCATAACCACAGAGCCTGTATGAAGAGAATTATGGATATGAACTGATCCCTAGGCCTGTACTGAAATATTGTAATACATTCTTTGTAACTTGCTTCGACCGGGAATCGAATTCAGGAATAATGCGAAGCGCATTGTTTAGCGCCGAGCGGGTCGTCAGTGTTAAAAAATGTATGACAAAATTCTAATAAATTCATCGTTTACGGCCTTTACACATTTTTACAAGGTGTGATTTCGATGGAGACCGCAGACGGTAGGTGCAGTTTGCGGTTAGATTAAATAGACAGCTACACAGTCGATTTAAAACTTTGTGTGATGAATAACATGTGTCGACACGTCAGGTCTGGTAGCTGCATCAGTGCGGTCGCAGACCGCATTGTCACCTTGCACGAGTTTAATTTCATGCAAACCAGTAGTGCGATCTGCAGTCGCTTTCGGACCCACATAGGTTTGTATGATTTTAATGGAATAGATAATTGAAACAAGAAAATAGGCAGTGACAATTTTATTTTAATACAATAACATACAAAATGCAAACAAGAAAAACATTACAATACTTATGAAATAAAATTATCAATGTCGAAGTTAATATAAACAAGCACTTATAAATATCACAATGGTGTACTTTTGTAGAGCAGTCATTTACAACTTAACAATTTATAACATATTAATGAGAGACGAACAAACATTGAACGAAAAGCAGTGGAAGTGTGTGGAAAATACACTAAATGCATACTGACCAAAATATATGACTTGTCACTCTAAGATTAAAAACATTATACAGATCATAAGACAACATCGTATGGAAAAATAGTCACTACCTTTCCTATATATGTAATAATGTCTGTATTCTTGAGGTGAGAGTTATACAAATGAAACTGACAGTATTTAAAGGATATCATTAATTTTGTATGGGGACTTGGGCCTAATTATATTAACAGTTTAATATGCATTTTAAAATAGTTTGATGTACGAAGATTACAATGTAATTGAAATTTATCCTTTATTTTTCATAGTTTAGGTGTGCAAAATGATCAAACTATAATTATGATAGTTATGGTAGAACAAATTTAGCTTTGATTGACAGATAATATAAAATCCATATCTTATTTTCTAAATAACTCAATTGCACAGCAATTAAAAACATAATTGTTATTAGTTTTGTGAATACAAGTATCGAAACTACCATTTATATATTTTTTATCAATGGACATTACAAAAGTAGTACATAAAAGCCCAAAATGTCCTTTGTACTTTTGCTCGGGGTAGGATAGTGACGGGTCGTCGCCCTGTTTCTGGATCTTTATCTTTTTCGGATTTTTGGTCTACACTTAATAGTACATACTGTTGTAATAAAACAAACAACATGTGGCGTCATTGAATAAGAAAAAGATATAATAAGTTGTTAAGCTCTTTTAAAATAACCATACATAATTATAAACCAAAATACATACATTTTAGTACTTGATCGCCTATTTATTTGCATGTAGGTAAATAGTCTTGTATTAACACCTAACTTTCCTGCTCTTAGTTCAATATGTGACCAGTCACTATGATAAAATTTATAAATAAAATTGTGTATAATTCAGTATCTGAAATGGCCCTTCCTTGATCTCTCCTCGTGATAGACTCGCATCGGTGAATATGCTCCGTTCGATGACCCATTTGTGTTCAAACCTAAATTTAAATTATATTTAGTATTTGTTGTTTTATACAATGAAAAGTAACATAATTATAGACTGATGATACCTTTAATATTCCCATCCACAGTGGTTGCTTATAACAAAAATTAAAATTATTAGATAAATTACAATTGTATTTTCTTAGATTTTGCGCGAACATTGATTCCAGGCAAAGCTCTCAAAACGTCGGAATAATAAAAAATTGTAAAACCGATAACCAAATTTTTAAAAGCCGCATAAAATTTGTTTAATTCAATAAATTACGATTTCTTAACCTTTAGCCGGCATAGTGACGGCGACTGAGTCAAACATAACATGAGGGTCATCAGTTGTCACGCCTTAATTCCCACAGGGATAGGCAAAGACAACAAAGAAAGAGAATTGTGGATGTTAAGGAAGCGAGATAAGTTTTAGATGACTAACCTTGCAACAAAGTTTGCGGTGGTGATGTAGTTGGTGCCGCGCATCTGGGTGCCAAGACGAAATGGTAAAGCGCCAGATATATAGCAGCGACCAGGAGGGAGAATACTGCCAAGCCACGATTCACTTCACGTGCAGAGTCCAACGGTGATTGTAATGTTACTAGACCACCAATTATGGCACCCAAACACCGACCTTAAGAGAAAATTAACAAGAATAATTCATAGTTATTTATTTATTAAAAGGTACACTTACAGCATAACATATACATTTACATCAATGGTAACTTAATGTTAATATCATTTAAAATGGGTACATATGTCGGCCAATTACAAAAGTATACACAAGAAATATCAAAAGCATTGAAAAGTGATCAAGAAAATAAAAAACAAAACTAAACATGAATCCTTTAAACATGCTTAACAAAAAATACTAATACGAGACTAATAATAATACTAATAATAAAACTAATAAAAATGTAACAAACTTAAAGTAGAAAAATAAAAAGGCAATACTTTAAATAACTTATAGTGTCTACAAAATATAATTATTTTTTCCAAATTGTTTCGGCAGCTTAACTGAAAATATTAGAGGAGTCATCAAATATATCTAATTCAGGATTGATTTGATGGCATTAAATTATCATTATTATTAGTTATCAATCAATCAAATTGTCACGCCTTTTTCCCACGGATAGGCAGAGACAATGGAGTGCCACTTGCCACGATCATGTCACAACTTTCTCGCTTCTCTCACATGCACTATTGTCTTCATTCAAGCTTTATGGTTATGGACACTAGGCAACCCAGCTTTCTTAAGGATGTCTTCGATTTGGTCGACAAAAACCCTCCTGGGTCTGCCTCGTTTAACGGTTCCATCCACATCAGATTTATAAATTCCTTTTGTCAATCTACTTTCACTCATCCTTTCCATGTGCATATTGTAACAATTGTAAATTTCACTGTTGGAAAAACTCAGAGTCGCTCAGCTGAAGAGAGCTATGCTTGGGGTGTTTTTTTTTATTGTGACTCAACATATGACAGCACCCAGCTTGATTTTAAGTTGGAGTGGGGTCCATGAATGGATGTCACTGCTACTACAATTCAATATCTGTAAGAAGAAGTCACATCCACTATCCCGGCCTAGCAGGGCATTCAGGGGCAACTTACAAGCTAATCCCGAAACGTGAATAAATCACGTCAGGGTCTCTAAGTGGTGGTACTACCCCGGATCGGCAGACTGGGTACCACTTTTGCTAACCAGACCCGAAGCAATATTTAATATGATTATTAAATATTACAAATAAAAGCTATTAAACAAATATTTGCTCTGACCGGGAATCGAACCCGGGACCGTTCGTCGTCGTTCGTCAAAATTATAAATCTTACCAATGCAGAAATGTGCAATAACAGGCAACGCTTGTCCGGTCACCGTATATTTCTTAGGCACAAGATGCCTGAAGTAGAGTACAGCTGTCACCCACACGAGGCTCATTGTGAACACTTCCAATGCTTCACACACCAATACCCATGTGTAGTCGGTTGTATACGCTAGGCCTGCAAAAAAAAAACGGAACAAATGTAATGATATTTTAAGAAAATATGTATAGATGGGGAACGAGTTTAACGGATTCGGGGGCTGAGGTGCGGTGGGGAGTCAAACAACCCCCACCCGTATTTTAGTGGCCGCTATTAGTAGCTCGGCGATGTCATTTAATATCGATAAAAACGTGTCCATATTTTCTTTGTTTAATTATTAAAAAAATTGTGAGTTAATTGAATAAAAGAGAGTCGTCATCCGTAGTCAGGTTAGAATCATTATTAGAAACGTGATTAAAATGTGTGAAAAAGAAAAAAAAACATGCAGTCACTATTCTCAAAATTAAATTAATATATAATTCATTAAAAATTGTTGCTGTCTATATAATATATATATTTATATTTCATTTTAATACACATTTATAATTTTTTATAACTAAATCTTTTTAAGGAAAGTGTGTGTTTATCGTTATCGACATTTTGCATTTTACTTCACTATTCATAATAGACACGTGACCATGACGTCACAACTGCATTCCTAGCGCGTTTATTTAGCTCGTTCCCTTACTATAGATATGTTATACATGCTCCGAAGAGGCATGTTAAAACTAAACTAATAAGTAAACCTGAACTCAGTATCGCGATATATTTGTTTTTGTTTTTTGCTCTCAATAACTATTATTACTTCCTACTTCCACTTTTGTGTCATTCTTGATCATTTAAACCAGTGACGAATTAGCCACGTAGCAAGAGTAGCAAATGCTAAAGGGCCCCGCGAATTTGGGGGCCCCGCGCTCTAACACATGTCTGATATTAATAAAATACGCAATAAAAAAATAATAATTTAGATAAAAGCGTAAAATATCTTGCATTGCCTTTAACGCGAAGCGCTTAGGCTATGCTTCACTTACTTCAAAATTTAAGTCAATATTGGAAGTGTTATATCTAAATTTGCTCATATTAAATCCAGAAAAGTTTATTTGTAACAGTTTTGTTTTATTTAATACCCTAAACTTGAGAACCTAAAGCAAACCAAAGGGCGCCGCCTAATTTGCTACAGGCCCCGCGCTAGCTTAATCCGGCACTGGTTTAAACTTGTGCCTCACTTTACCTAATATCATTGCCAAGGTACTTTACAAAGTTTTAGATATGAGGGAAGCAAGAGAGTTGACTCGTGGTAATGGAAAACAGTGCGTTTTTTTGTAACTTCGTCGTGGAAAGTAAGAATTGAGGAGTGACAATAAGGCTTGTCAATAACGTTTTTTTATATATTTTTTATTGCGACTCGACATAACAGCACCCCGCCTGATGTTAAGCTGGAGTGCGGTCCATTAATAGAAGCGACCATTACTACAGTTAAATAACTGCAACTCGCAGGTATATTCACTATGCGGCCTGGTTGAAACCTCACAATCTGTATACTTGTAAGTGGTGGTACTACTCCAGATCGACAGACTAGGCAAATGAACCACCAACTGTCTGATTACCACTCTTAAAATATATTTTTAGTACATAGTCGACAATTTTAATAAGTGGTAGGCTTTGGTACCCAATCCACCGATACCACCACTTATACGTATACAGACCGTGAAGTTTCGGAATCATCTTGAACCTGAAACCGGCAGGTTACAACTAGGCCGGTATAGTAGATGTGACTGCTATTTACAGGTATTGAATTGTAGTAGCAGTGACCTCCATTCATGGACCGCACTCCAGCTTAACATCAGGCGGGGTGCTGTCATATGTCGAGTCATAATAAATAAATAAATAAATGTCCGTAATAACGCACCTGTGTATCGTAAGCAGTAGAATGTGAATGCCATGATGAGTACGTTGGAGTGTCCAATGTAATCTACGACTGCTTCGGCCCACCACAGCACTGGTATTGCTGGCAGAGCACCAATGGTCAATGTCAGACCAACCAATGTGTCTGTGCCGTTCAAGTCTTGCACTATCCTGGTAAGAAACAAATAGATTAACAATCTCTTTCAAATATAAAATACTAAATACCTTCTTTTTTTATTGTGACTCGACAATTGACAGCACCCCGCTTGATGTTAAGCCGAAGTGTGGTCCATGAATGGATGTCACTGCTACTACAATTCAATAGTAGTCACATCCACTATGCCGGCCTAGTTGGAACCGGCAACTTACAAGCTGATCCCGAAACGTGACCAAATCACTTCACGGTCTGTATACATGTAAGTGGTGGTACTACCCCGGATCGGCAGACTGGGTACCACTGCCTACCACTCTTTGATAACCAGACCCGAAGCAAATATCTCTCTTTTTTTATTAACAAATATTTAACAAAAAGTGAGGACAAGATACATTGGTCCCATACCACACATATGTAAACCCATGCTCTCGGTTTGCGTAACCATTGCACTGCTACTACACCACGGTCGCCTTAACATGTCACAAAAGAAAGCAATGTACCTTACCATGGTAAATAAGCATCAATAGCGCTCCACAAAGCGCCGAGTAAGGTGACAACGGCAAATAATCCAGCAATTTCTGCACCATATCTTCTGATAGTATTCATGGGCATTGCTAACACACCAGTCGCTGTATGCCACCACCATTCAGGAGTAGATAGGGGCATACGGCTAGAAATATAAAAGGAAAATAAACTATAAGTACGCTGGAATGAAATGAAACAATTTCTTAGCATCCATGGATTCTCCATGCAGGTGCCGGGTCCATCGCGTGGCAGGCGGAAGAATGAAGGCAGCGTTTCGGACTTGAGACTGGAGGTAAATGTAGATTTCAAAGCTTTTACCTTTGACATGTGATTTAAAAATGTGCTCACGGCTGACCTTGGGTGGCCAAGATTCTTTAAAAGATGATGCAAGGTTTTTGCTGGTATTCCTCTTGCACCAACTTCTACTGCGTAAGTTTTTAAACCGTTTTTCGTCATCTCGTTCGTGAGATCATAATATTTATTGGACTTGACGTTGTGGTCCTTTAAAATGTTTGTTTTCTCTCTTGTAACTATAGACTTCAATAAAAACATGAATGAGAAATTCATTTTATGCTAATTAAATTGTAAGGAATGTGGCTCTTCTGACTTATCCTTATATGGTTAAGTCAATTGGTCATATATTCAGTCTGCCGATTCAGGATGGTACCACAACTTACAAGTATATAGACCGTAAATTGACTCAGTCGCGTTGCAGGATCAGCTTAAAAAATTTCTGTTCCAACCAGAACGGCAGGCATGGTGACATATGTAGAGCTACAATTTTTTAGAGAATTTTAGAGCTAGAATTCCATTTGTTTTCGAAAGCATATACCTGCAGAGAGGTCTAAGATTGCCAACGGCTGAATCAACCGACTTAGTTCACGGCTGCCTCAGTCGCCATTACTGTATTATAGAATACTACTTAAATATAAAAAGTAAACAATTATACAAACCTATCAAACAACAAAATAAGAGCAGCAATGAGCATGCAAACGGCATTCATCGCGAACGGAACCAAATAAGGTGTTTCTGGCACAGCCTGGGCACCCAAACCTGCTAATGGTGGAAAGATTGCCAGACCAAGAGTACCAAATGCCAATTGACGACCAACATCACCTCTTCCCAGTGATGTTTCTCTTGTAGCTATGACGCAAGCAGCTCCTAATAAAGCTAGAGCTGCTGTTGGCCAAATGTCTGCTAGGCATCTGCAAGGAACAAATAAGGTCTTTTTTAATATAAAACAACTATTGGTGTAGCTTAGGAGTAAATGGTGTGCCGTGACGGCAAATGGCATGACCCTTTTTTGAGCCGTTATGTCATTTTGCTGTTTTCACATTTGCAGTGCGTTCAGGGCGGACATGTTTTTTTTTATTATAATAGTAATATTAGTAATATTGGTAATATGTCTAGTCAAAATACACTATACATACAACAAAAACCCATACTAGCTGAATTCTGGTAAGTTTAAAGAAAGACGGGACTTTATCGCCTTAGTCAGTGTTTCCCAACGTAGGGCCCACGCTCCAGAGGAGGGTAATTTGATAGTTAAGGGGGGCAATTTAAAAATGGACTCGACACGACTTTAAACCATTTCGATTTGGGTTATTTAAATGCAATACTAGATATCGGTGACAAATTTAACAAAAAAGGCAATATCTTAAAAAAATGCTATAATCATTTTACAAAACAATTTTTAAAGTTAAATTTATGTATAGGGGGCATAAAAGTTTTAGAAATGTGTGGCATAGCCTAAATGTTGGGAAACACTGGGGTAGATAGTTGGAAGTCATTTACCTAGTCTGCCGATCCAGGTTAACATATTTGGGATGTACATTAGAGTGATGTACTAAACTATTACAGTTTTTAAGTGAATCATAACGGCATAAAAGAGAATCATGGCGTTTGCCGTCACGGCACACCAGTTATCCCCAAGCTACGTTTAGGACACGTTTAACTTTAAATTAGGCCGGCATAGTGGATCAGACGGGATGCTGTCAATTATCGAGTTACAATAAAAGTTATTTAAATATTTTACCTAATAACGAAATAGACCCAGAATGTATATGACGGATCACCAATAACAAGTCTACATTGTGCATCAGCGAGTACACCTCCAGGCTCATCGTATGGATCAAGTACTTTACATCGTACTATTGGGTTACACTCCTCGTCTATTGTTTTTAATTCATCCAATTTAGCTTCGTGGATGTTGCATTGAAACGATTCCGCTGAAATTGGAAAGTATACTTTAAGCACTTGCGTGATTACCTCATGTAGAGATAAAATAGTTAATAATTTTATGGCCGGCATAGTGACGGCGTCTGAGGCATCTGAACAAACTCGGTTTTCTCAGTCGTCGTCACTCTTGAACCTCCTCTTGCTTATCACCAGGCGGGTCGAGGTCAGATGTGTCGCAATAATAATAAAAATAAATATTTATTTTGGCACTACATAATGTATAGTAATTAAAAGTGGTATTAATAATTAATTTTAGGAGTGGTAGGCAGAGGTACCCAGTCTGCCGATCTGGGGTATTACCACCACTTCGGTGTACAGAGCGTAAAATGATTTAGTCTCGTTTCAGGATCAGCTTGTAAGTTGCTGGTTGAAACTAGGCCAGCATAGTGGATGTGACTGCTACTTACAGTTATTGAATTGTAATAGCAGTGATATCCATTCACGGATCACACTCCAGCTTAACATTAAGCGGGGTCTGCCATATGTCGAGTCACAATAAAAAAACCTATCCTTACCAGTGGTATAATTGCACCATGTGTCGCCTGCAACAGAAGGTGCTGCTGATTCCAAGGCGAGTGGCACCCTCATCCTGGCTGAATGCTTCATGTATACCAGACAAGCCCCATCAGTGCATAAGTGTGGAGGAAGGATATCCGTCATGATTTCGTCTTCTTCATAATCTAAGTCGGGCTGAATGAAGCAAATATGTATTTATTTTTAACTTGCCGTATGGTGACACACGGCGGACTTTTTTTTAATTCTTTTTTTGTGACACGGCATCTGACCTCGACCCGCCTGATGATAAGCAAGAGGAGGTCCAAGAGTGATGACGACTGGAACAACCAAGTTAGTTCCCGGCTGCCCCGGCCGCCGCCACTATGCCGGCCTAATTATACTAGACCTACCTTATTTAACCTAACCTAACTTAATACTAGATAGCCCTCTCTGCTATGTGAGCAAGAGAAAGAAGGTCAAATTAAAGATCGAGACAAATAGATACAAAAATATATAAATGGAGGCGATTGCTACTACAGTTAAATCCGTCGCATCCATTATGTCAGTTGGTCTAATACCCAAAAAATCTGGCGTTTTTAATTTTATTAACAAATATTTGTAATTGAACCGAGCCTGTATGAAGAGAATTGTGGATGTGAAGGAAGCAAGGGAGCTGTATAAGGATCGTGGTAAGTGGCGCTCAATTGTCTCTGCCTATCCCTGTGGGAAAAAGGCGTGACAATTTGATTGATTGATTGATTGATTGATATTTGTAATTTTTGAATATTAAAAAGAAAAGCTATAAAACAAATATTTTCTCCGACCGGGAATCGAACCCGGGTCTTTCTGCGTAACGGACGTCATGATTGTGCCATTTTGTATTCTTTATCTCAGTAAGTATGATTGGGCATGTCATTTTTTTAATTTTTATTATACATTTCTATTTTTATTAGTAGCTTAGCTAAAGTGTATCACAGAAACAGGACAACCAAAGTACATATATCAAAGATACATTGCATTGCAGATACACTGGTGTATACGCAGGTGTATTGCAGGTGAGTGGTTTCAAAATCGTGCCTCTCGGCTTACGTAGCCATTGCACTGCCACTACACCACGGTCGCCATAATTATTATCTATTTAACGAATAAACAAAATGCATATCCTACTTGATCAGAGGTTTCAGCAATGTTAGGTGTTTCAGTGGTGCTTGTGAATGAATCAGTAAGCCATGATGCATTCTTCATACAATCATATTCGCACGCAGATACTGCCAATACTCCTTTCTGTATAAATAAAAAAGTTGATTTTAACTGATGTAAGGTCTGGGTTAAGGCAACCGAAAGATTAGTAGGATTTTTCAGTCGTCGAGCTCTTGGAATTTCCTTTGCTTTTCACCAGGCAAGTTAAGGTCAGATGTTGAGTGTTAATAAATAAAAAGTGCTTTATCTATTATGTATTTATTTCATTATTTGTTGTGGCAAGTAACGCTTCATTGTCTCTGCCTATCCCTTTGGCAAAAAGGCGTGACTATTTGATTAATTTTACACACTTTTATTCATGTAAAATATATCTTTATAAATATTAAAAATA
This sequence comes from Tinea trinotella, assembly GCA_905220615.1. Taxonomy (NCBI): domain Eukaryota; kingdom Metazoa; phylum Arthropoda; class Insecta; order Lepidoptera; family Tineidae; genus Tinea; species Tinea trinotella. The sequence continues at coordinate 8,683,872 of HG992310.1, forward strand.
AAAGTATTTATGAGTAGATCTTTAAAATATGATCCTTAGTTGCCATAAAACCGAACCTTTTATAAAATGAATTGTGGATATGATAAAATTTTGTAGCAGGATCATCATTTTTTACACTATACATTTCTATACGAAGCTACTAAAGTGCTTGTAACTAAGAAACAGGACAACCAAAGTACGTACAATATATCAAAGATACATCGGTACCGGTCAGTGGCTTCGAACCCGTGCTCTCGGCTTGGGTAACCATTGCACTGCCACTACACCACGGTCGCCTTATTATTTTTGCCTTATTGACTGTACCTACAATCTGGAGTGTCTAATTTGGTTACCATTTCCTTTAAACATAACAAAGCAAAAATGTTAAAATCGTATTTCAGTGTTTGACGACCAGCATATTTATCCCACGCGAAATTCACTCTTAAAAATTGAATTCTCCATTAGACCCATATAAGGTTAAAACTTTCCACTATACTTAAAATTTTCTAAAAGATGTGTTATCAATTAAGTATAACTTACTAGTAACTAGTTAATAAAGCAGTATGTTTATAAAATTACCTTGACACCGGTCCAGTGGTTGCACATCATACCTTCAGTGCAGACTTCTTGTAAAACATAGGCTCTGTTTTCATTGCACATAAAGTAAACCTGCGGCCGCCTCGCCTGTCAATCACAAAAGGTTACATACTCTCAAATTCGCTGCACAAAATATAACTACAGTATGAGACTTCAAAGAAAATTTACGCCTTAAAGTTTGGTATGCTGTTGTAAATAGATATTACAACATAGTTAACATAGTTTTGGGGTTTTCCTACACCATAAATGAGTATGAACCAATAAAATTATGATTTAAATTGCCTTATTCATTTTTGTTCGACTTTTTTATTAACTTTTAGCATATTGCATTGCTAGTACAGACATCATATAATATGTATGTTCAGGGCCGTCTTAAGCATATTCAGCGCCGGGGTGCGAAAGTCATGGCTCCGCTCGCGTGGTCTCAGTGTAGTAGGTGCCTATCGAAGTTTATGGCGGTCGGCATGCGCCCCCTAGGACTCTGCGCCCGGGTTCACCGCACCCCTTGAACCCCCGGGTAAAGACGGCCCTGTGTATGTTTTATATGAAAGAGTATGTTCACCCATGTCAATGTATGCGTAACAAAAGCACATCGTCAGCTTATTTATTTACATATTAAATGGATTGTACAGCGAAATAAAAAATAATTTACTTAGATAATAACATAAAACCAAGGCCAAATAGGTTTACAAATGTTACAAATTACAAATGGTACTACTATTATAAAAAGTACTTTTTATTATTACTTTTATATTATTACTTTATAAATTAAACCCGATTGTTATTTTAATCTGGCTATAAAAAGGGGGAATTAAATAAAATGGCATAAACTGGTTTTTAAAACCAAGAACCAATATGTTTCTTTTAACTCATTGTGTGTTGATTTAAAACAGCCGATATTCTAATGCATTATTGATAGTAAACAAGTTATTTTCCTCTTGCAAGTATTTTATATCGTATATTATTACCAACTAAAGTGCCAATAAGAGTAAGAAACAAACAGTGAGCTACAAAGATATTCGCGTTTGACGGAGAGTACAAAATTTATAATTTATACTAAGCTACTAAATGTGCTTGTATAAATTATAAATATCATATAAACTGGTTTACCAAAATACATATACCTGTGTTAAGATAAATTGGTAGCGGCAAGTGGTTTTAAAATGATGGTGTCTTACTTTGTGAAATCATTTCACTAAGCACTGAGACGGCGACTGAGAGACAACCGTAAACTGAATCGGTTTGCTCAGTCGCTGGCGCTCTTGTTCTTCCCCTTATTTACCATTAGGCAAGGCAAGTCTCAATAATAATAAAAACACTACACAACACGGCTTGATTTTTTTAAACCCAGACTTTAACGCAAATAAACTACCCTTGCATTTTTTTTTTAATATATTTATTTCTATACTAAGCTACTAAAGTGCTTGTATCATAGAAACAGGACAATCAAATTACATATATCTAAGTTACATTGGTACCGGTGAGTGGTTTCGAACCCGTGGCTCTCGGTTTGGGTAACCATTGCACTGCCACTACACCACGGTCACATTAATGCCTATAGATAGAGACGTACTCAGTGCCCACCTACCCTACGTTGTTTATTTCTTCATCAAAAACTTACCTCTTTTCGATGTGTATAAGGAACGGCAAGTAGTAATAAATAGAAAACAGCGCATAACACTAGACATGTTGCTGTTAACACGCGGAGTAGTTTTCCTGAACCTCCGCCAGTTGAACCAGAGCCTCCTGTTGAGCCCCGACCGACTGATAACCTGAAACAAAATGTAATATTTTATGAAATAAATAAATTTTATGCGGCTTACTATCGCGTTTATTTTTATTCTCCGTAACCACGATGGTTGCAAAGCTCTCAAAACGTCGGAATAAAAACATTGTTCAATCATTAATTAAAAATTCGTTTAATTTATTTTTCAATGTTCGCGCAAAATCTAGGGAAATTCTATGTAATATTTCATTTATTCGTCCCGTGTAAATCATTGTTATACATTATATACAAAGTTTTTTTTATACAGGACTCGTTTTTAAAATATTATGATTGATCTTGACCATACCATACAATATGTATTGATATGGTATAAGTTGAAAGTCATACACAAACGAATGTTAAATACAACAATCTATGAAAAGTGGCCCAAATGCATTGATTTAATAAAAAGGGAAGATACGGTACGAACATAATACTGACAAACTACGTCTAACTAACGCACTTGAATCCAAAGCACGTTCTACTGTTTGAACATACCAAATATCATGCATTCTGTCTTGCTCGCGTCCCATTGTGGCAATGTTTTTCTATCTCTTTCGTTAAATTTCTCATTAATGAAATCGGAGACACAACGGAGGTGGGTGTGACTTTGCGTGTAGTATCGGTTCCACATTTTGTAGTGAACATAAAGCGAATGCCGTATCCCCTCCTTTTGTTTTTATCTAAGCACCAATGTTGGTTACGTGCGTACCATTAAATATTTATTCAAAATGCGGGCAATCGATCATTTACCCACAAACTAACACACCTGTTGAGATGACGGACGAATTGATTGAAACGAAACACCTGTCGAGTTTCTGCCCTATTTAAAAATAATAAACGTAATAGGCAGACATTTGGTGGGCATTTCAAGGCCGGTGTACAGGCCGGAAAGTATCTTAGTTGCGTTTCGGGATCAGCTTCTAAGTTGCCTACATAGTGAATGCGACTGCAACTTGCAGTTATTTAACTGTAATAGCAATGGAGGCACCATTCTTCTGCATTCCAGTTTTACATCAGGCGGGGTGCGGTCATATGTCGAGCCACAATAACAAAAAAGCATGATTACAAAACCCAGTAGGTGTAACGATCGGCAGACAAAAGAGCGCTGAATTTAGAGCTGTGCTGTATAAGGATCAGCATATGTACAGTCGTGCACATAATTGATAATATTTTAAAATCTATACACATTCGAAAAGCGAAAAGTAACAAAACATCAAAACTAGTTACTGCACAGCTTGAATGCTAGCGCTCTTTTTTTTGTCTGCCGGGATCTATACTTACTTATCAACTAACGGCCCCACAATCGCCGGGCCTAGTAAAGCAATGACAGGCGCAACAGCCGATATGAGTCGTGCTTCACCCTTCTCCAACCCCACTGACAGCATGTGCAGTGGTAGGAACGGGAATATACAACCCACACCTGCCAACAAAACAATAGAGACATAAATAACCTAATATAAATTGGCACATTGGCTCACACACCAGTCCAAAACGAGTCAGACCCGGTTCGATCACGCTAGATTTGGTTCATACGCTACATTTTTTCAATTCTGTTTTTATATACCTGTGTGGTAGCAGCGTGTCTATGTTATATTAGTGCTTTATAAATAATGGATAGTATGTACAGGGGCGTAGCTACTGCCGTATCAATACGGGGCCCTGGGCGGTACGGGGGCCCCCAACGTGCGTGAGCAAAAATTAATAAAAACTTCTCAAAAAGAAACTTTAGAAAAACTAAAGTCATTATCAGCTATAAATTATTTAATAAATCAGTTTGCCGAAAAAAAGGCATGGAGAGTGTATATTTAATTTGAATTGTTTGTAAAAAGTGACAGTATATAATTATGATGAATAAATATTTCTTTTAATTGTTGCAAACATTTTTTTTTTTGAGAGAAATCTTTAACTTCCTAAGGGCCCCCAAACAAATTTTTATACGGGGCCCCGCCAAGGCACGCACAATTTACAAGTTTCTTGTGGTCTTCTTCTCGTCATATACCTTTCCGAAGCCATGGTAGAATCTGACGTTAAGCAAGTGCATGCTAAAAACATGTCCATGCTAATAAATTATTTTCACTTCATTTTGTTTTATCACAATTATTTGCTGTATTTATTGATACCATAACAGACCTATTACATACGTGTTACAACTATTTTGTTAATGAAAAATATTAGGCAGATATATGTTCCAGGTCTGGGTGTTAAACTTTTCAAAGGTAGGCAGAGTCATTTTTACAGTGTGTCGATGCTGGGTAGTACAACCACTGTCAAGTGTACAGATCGTCGCTTTTCGGGATTAGCTTCAAGGATGTCCCCGGTTCAAGACTACTTGGCGGTACCAATTTTGTCTTTTATTTATGTAGTTTAGTTGTCATATTACTATGATACAAGCGCGTTTAGTAGATTAGTAAAATATATACGACTTAGCTCTGGTGAAGAAATTTAAACTGAATGTAGTTAAGTTGGTTTAGCGCAGAGTATTTTATCTGAACCGGCATCAGAGATATGTTATAAATTTTGTAATATTATTTCTTCCCTTTACCGGCGATTTCCTCCCAAATAGACTTAAGATAAATTTGATGTTATGTTTTAGACTCTATGGAGCTGACATGCCTTAATAGACAAAAGCTATAAATATAGAATTTAAAAAAAAGGTATACGACTTCTACTTGAAGTTATTTAACAGTAGTGGATGTCGTCCCTATTCACGTACCGCACTCCAGCTTAACATCAGGTCGGGTATAGCAAATATTATTACAATTTATATTAAAAAAGAAGCGATCAAACTGAAACAATAAGGCTGTTAACTATCATGTTTATAATCTATTACTAACACATTAAAGTTATGTAGCGACTTTTTTAGATAACAATACGCTACGTGAGTTCTATAAATTGTATTACCTATAGGTACCTACCTAGGTCATAAAGGTGAACGATCCCTAAATCATTCTGTAACTTATCTCGGTACATTCACGCACAGTCCTTAGAAGGAAAGTTGTAGCTTCTGGACTCGGAGTACCTATATGTGTACATCGACGTATCTATAGGCTGAGATCGCATTGTTACGCTGAACTCGGCGCGCCATAAAGCCGCTTTTTGTACTATGCCAGACCGGCCGCGGGGATTGCTGTGCGTTCTTTTAGTGTAATTATAATTAATTGTACACCGATTAGAGTAACGGTGCAGTGGAAAGAATGTATCTGTTTTTATTTTTATTAGTGTGGCTCAACATATGAGAGCTGTAAAGTGCGGTTCATGAATTAACGCTTACTTCTAGAACAGGTAAATAACTGCAAGTGGCAGTCACATCCACTATGGCTAGTTGGAACCAGCAACTAACAAGCTCTTCTCAAGACTAAATCACTTCACAGTCTGTATCTGTATAATGTATGGTCGTGTACGTCAAAAGTGCTCCTCATGCAAAGCCGCAAGTTCTTATTGATACTCGACATTGGACCTCGATTTGCCAGATGGTAAGCAGGGTGAAGTCCAAGAGCGCCTATAAGTGGTCCAGTGTAAACGTTTGCACTACACGAGAAATCACACAACAGATCATGCGTGAAATCGCGTGAAAATTCGCAAGAAAACGCATATTGCGCCGCAAGTTCGTAAACGCGGCCTAAGATTGGTTCTATTTTCTTTACATATTTTTTTTATTGTGGCCCGACATCTGACTTCGACCCGCCTGACGATACGCAAGAGGAGGTCCAAGAGTGACGACGACTCGATGTGGTCCCTGTGATTCAAGTACTAAGGGGATGTTACAAAGAGAAGGAAGGGATTTCTACACTAACCTACTTTACTTGCTTTTATCATAGAAATAGGACGACAAAAGTACATATATCAAAAATATATGTTTTATAATAAAACATATATTTTTTTAAAACATATATATATTTTAAAGTATAAGGTTTTAATCCGGGGTGTCCTATATTGCGTGACTATTTCAGTATTCACGGTCGTCATTTAGTTACTTTGTAGTCAACTGTGTCATAAATGACTATGTTAATGTGTTTAACAGATTAATATTCTATAGGAAATTGCTAGATAATGCAATAATAATGATAGCATTGTTTTTTTATCGCCAACTCGATGGAAGTCATGTTTTTTTAAATCTTGTTAAATGCCTATTAATTAAATTAATTATAGTCATTGTAGTAACTATATTAAGTAGTGACTAGGATTAAAAAAGGAACATACTATGCTATTAGAATAAGAATAGGACAGGCTGTTGACTAACTTTACTTGACTGAGTCAAAGGTGTCTTTTTCTTGACGGTCCAACCAAAAGTGAAGTGGGTTGGCGAGTTCAACGTCACTAAATGGCGCCGATTCCGTCCTATTCTTATTTTAATCGCAATATATGTTGTGTTGCATTGACTATATAAAAAGGATGGATTACTCGTAAAAGAGTTCGACGAACGAGATATATAAATGAAAGAAGGCTGACCAGAAGGTAGTTTCTCCTTCAAATCAGGGACATTCCTAAAAAAATCATAAGCCACAATGTACAAACCTATATTTTTATTTATTTACATTTCTATACTAAGCTACTAAAATGCTTGTATCATAGAAACAGGACAACGAAAGTACATATATTAAAGATACATTGGTACCGGTGGGTGGTCTCGAGCTCGTGCTCTCGGTTTGTGTAACCATTGCACCGCTACTACACCACGGTCGCCTGAAAAACGTGTATGAAAAACGTAATTGTGAATATAAAAGAAACTTTTTTTTAGGATTTACTGATTTTTTTATTTTTTGTTGTTTAGTTTCACTTGACTATTTTGGTTTACATCTTTCGGTTGTAAGCCAGCCGAGTAAACATGAAGAACATAATTCATTTTGGGCTTTTATGTACTTACTACTTTTGCAATGTCCATTGATGAACAATAATATAAATGGTAGTTTCGATACTTGTGTTGATAAAACTAATAACCATTTTGCTTTTAATTGCTGTGCAATTGAGTTATTTTGGATATAAGATGGATTTTGTATCGTCTGTCAAATAACAAAGACCATATTAACAGTTCTGCTTTGAACTGTCATAATTATAGTTTGATCATTTTACACACCTAAACTATGCAAAATAAAGGATAATTTATTTGAATTACATTGTAATTTTCGTACACCCGACTATTTTAAAATATGCAACTGTTAATACAATTAAGCCCAAGTCCTCTACTAAATAAATGTCCTTTAACACTAAATTTTGTTTTCAAATGTTAAATTTTTAACCCTATTACATTAAAATAATTATGTTGATGATTTCTCACCTGCGAGGAAAAAGAATAGCACGCATTTTAGCGTGATCAGATTCTTATTCACCAATTGCTTCATTTTGATGTTTTGTTATCACCGGCTCATTTTATCTGCAAGTAAAGAAAATAGGTTTAATTCAAAATATCCTTGGTTTAAAGGCAAATGTTGATCTATATAATTAACAACTCGTTCCAAAACAATTACTTTACAAAACATCGTAACCGGCTTTTAGTTATGTTTCCAGTTTTTATTGCGACACGACATTTGACCTTGACCCACCTGATGAGGTCCAAGAGGTCCAAGAGTGACGACGACTGAAAAAAACAAGTCAGTTCACGGCAGCCCCAATCGCCGTCACTATGCCGGCCAAAGGTACTTCATCACGCATCGCTTAAAGGGTCCGAGGTTATAAGATCGAGAGAACACATGGGCTGGCAAAGCATTTCACTTGTCGACTTGACTTTTTAGTTCGACTGCCGATTCGGTCGACAGAATGCGGATACTTCCCCGACCTGTGCTGGTATTACGGTTGTGAACAGTAATAGGCCCCCACATAACAGACGAACATTGTCCGTGGTTATGTTTTTATTATTAAATACGAGATTACTCTTTATAAAAAAACTACAATACGCGATCGTATAATGAATTGAGGCCATGGCCAATACATCACGCCCACATGCGACAGTCGTTTTGTTAGTAGGTGACTCTACCTTCCAAATGTTTGGTTGAAAATAGACGAACGCTGACACGAGCCGACTCATTGTGATCTCATAGATTACGTGGGCGACTGTACCCAGCCGCAACTAATAAGTACATTAAATAAACCTTCCAGTTACGCTATCGCTATCAATAGATTTGTGTAGATAGAACAATTTAGGAGGATTGTATTTAATTAAGTGAAATTAAATTAATCTGATAATAGAAGAAAACATATTTGCTCCGGGTTTTATTTTATTGTTACTCGACATATGACAACAGCCCGCTTGATGTTAAGCAGGAGTGATGTTCATGAATGGATGTAACTGCTACTACAATTCAATAACTTATGAGTAGGCCTAGTTGGAACCGGCAACTTGCAAACTGATCCCTAAACGCAATCAAATCACTTCACGGTCTGTATACTTGTAAGTGGTACTACCCCGGCAGACTGGGTACCACTGTCTACCAATCTTTGATGACCCGAAGCAAATATTCTCGTCTTTTTTTTATTAACAAATGTTTGCAATATTCAACTATATAATTGTTCAACATTACAAATAAAAGTTTTGAAACAAATATTTGCTCCGAATCGAACCCGGGACTTACGTGCAACAAACCAATCGCTAACCATTCGGCCACGCCTGTCGTCGACCACGTGGTTGTTTAAAAGTGGTGGTTAAAAGCTATTTGCCCAGTCTACCGGGGTAGTGAAGTCTACACCGTGAAGTGACTCAGTCACTATTCCAGATCAGCTTGTAAGTTGCCGATTCCGCCAAGGCCAGCATAATGGAAGCGACTGCTACTTGCAGTAAAATAACTATAGTAGCAGTCACCGCATTCGATCTTAACAGGCGGGGTGCTGTTATACGTCGAGCCACAATAAACGTTAAAAAACCATGATTAGTAAAGATTATTCAATGTGTTTAGTTAATACAATAAAATAATTCTATCTTTATCTCAATAAATAACATAATAAAACAGGCCAGTAACAATAATAATACATAATAACAAATGAGTCTGCATTAACGTTTGTATTCGGGTTGTGCCGGGACTAACAGGACAATCTCATTGAACTCAACTCATTGAACCAACTGAGGAACTTAAGACATGCGATTTCGTCATCAGCAAAAGAAACATTCAGAGGCCCAATCACGTGATTCATTCACACTGTTGATTCTTAATATAAATATTAATCTGTTTATTATTTATGTATTTATGGCAGTTTTATATATTTTTAATTATAATAAAAATAATTTTATTATAAATTGGCACGCCCTTTTCCCACAGGTATAGGCAGAGACAATGGAGCGCCACTTGCCACGATCCTGATACAACTCCCTCGCTTCCTTCACATTCATTCCTTCATACAAGCTCTATGGTTATGGGCACTAGGCAACCTAGCTTTCTTAAGGATGTCTCCGGTTTGGTCGAAAAAACCTGTCTTGCTTAACGCATCCATTCACTTGAGATTTATAAATTTCTTTTATCAATCTACTTTCACTCATGTGCTCAAACCATCGAAGCATTCCTTTGTCAATTCTTGTCACTATATCTATCAAATCATATCTATCGCGCACTGTGCTATATTCCTTATTCCATTGGCTATCGTCATCACTCCACGTACACTCCTTAATTGTTTACATTAACAATATTTCTTGATATAATAATGTCCTTTCATCGGCAAGGTGTTTATCAAACTTAATTTAATAAACAAATTAAGTTCTTTTGACACTCACAAAAGATTCAATTTAGTTCGTTCGTGTGTTTTTATGTATGTAATTGCAATCAGTAGTTCAAAAGGTCAAGTATATGAAAGAGTTCTTTGTAAATACGACTTATTCCCATTTCTTCCAAAATACCGTGAATGTACCAAATATACCAAAATACTAGTCTTATATTGCATTTTTACTCGACTGCTAAATATGTTTTGAAGACTAGGTATATAAGTCCTAAAAGTAGGTTAATAAGCTTAAATAATTTAACGAATTTTAATTTTTATATGAGATGTCATTAGAGTCTTAACCTAGGACCAAGTATCTAAGGTGATCATAGAGATCTTGGTCTTAACTGGATATAATAAATAGGACAAACATTAACATTTAAATATGGTGTTAAATATTTATACAGAGTTGTTATAAAAATTAAGTAAATATATTATATTATACTAATGCTTCATGAATACAATGTGAATACTTCGTGTGTGATCTTCAGAGTTTTATGTGGTTATTATCTATAAAGTAACAAACGTGTCATACTGTCAACTTATTCATTATTATTATTTAAATATGACTAAGCTATAAATTGAATGACACATTTTCCAATCTATTCCTAAGAGATGCTGTCATACTTACTACTCGGACATGCTGTCATAGAGAATCGTGGAAGAAAATTATTAGGTTTATAAAGTTTTAAGTACTACATTTACATACTCTATATAAATTTTAACGGATATACCTATAATTTTTATTATTTAATATTTTATATTATACATTTCTATACTAAGCAACTAAAGTGCTTGTATCATAGAAACAGGACAACCAAAGTACATAATATATCAAAGATACATTGGTACCGGCGGTGAGTGGTTTCGAACCCGTGCACTCGGCTTGCGTAACCATTGCACTGCCACTACACCACGGTCGCCTTATTGTTTCAAATAGTGCTTTATAAGAGTGGTAGACAGTGGTTTACCGATCCGGGGTAGTACCACCACAAACAGATCGTAAAGTGACTGAGTCGCTTATCGGAATCAGCTTGTACTTGTAAGTTGCCGGTTCCAACTAGACCGGCATAGTGGATACGACTGCTACCCGCAGTTGTTTAATTGTAATAGCAGTCGTCTCTATTCATGGATCGCACTCCAGCTTATCATAAGTTGGGGTGTTGTTATGTCGAGCCACAAAATAAATGTCTCCCACATTTGGCCATAGACATAATACCATTTTTTTATTTTTTTTTATTGTGACTTTTTATTTTTATTGTGAATTCAATAACTGTGAGTATCAGTCACATCCACTATGACGGCCTAGTTGGAACCGGCAACTTACAAGCTGATCCCGAAAGGCGACCAAATCACTTTACGGTCTGTAAACTTGTAAGTGGTGGTATCGGCAGACTGGATACCACTGCCTACCACTCTTTAAAATATATTTTAGTATAAGGTATTATTTTTCATCACTTAACACCCTCAAGCGTTTCTCGCAATATAACGATGATATTAACAATAAAAAATCGCGTCGATGACTCATTTTGAATATGAATGAAATATTCTTATTGACTTTAAACTACTATATGACATAATATCTATGTATAGATTTTATAGTATCCATCACTATCTATAGTCCCACAGGGATAGACAGACACAACGGAGTGCCATTTTCCACGATCCTGGCACAACTCTTTCGCTTCCTTCACATCCACAATATATATATTTTTTTAATTGTTTGTGCAATTTATTAGTATGAATAAAAATATCTACGTTTAGCTTGTCTAACTATAAATGACGCGCCCCTCTATTTTATTAGTTTATTTAAATGTGTGAATGCAAATATTAAAAATTAAAATTTTAAAGGAACCCCCGAAACGCCTGGAACCACTTTGGTCATATCATCAGCTTTATAGTAATAAACAACATTAGTCATGGCTCAATAGTTATATCCCTTTAATATCCCTTGGATCCTTATGGTGCATCATCAGATAACTACTCTAGGTCTTTAATTTGATAATGGCCCAGCTAATGGCTCATAGAGAGTAACAATTTTAGTTAAAGCACTATGATATTATCTGTTATTGATTTGCTGATCTGAGAGGATTCATGATCAGATACTCCCGATCTTCAATTTGATAACGGCCCAGCTAAAGGCTTAGTTAAAGCACTACAGTTCTATCTCTTTTTTTGCTGATCAATTGATATCAATTTGCTGATCTGAGAGGATTCATAATGGTGCATCATCAGATTGCCCGGTCTTCAATTTGATGACGGTCCAGCTAAATGCTCTTAGTGAGTAACAATTTTAGTTAAAGCACTATAGTTCTATCTCTTGTTGATTTGCTGATCTGAGAGGATTCATGATGGTGCCTCATCAGATACTCTCGGTCTTTAATTTGATAACGGTCCAGCTAATGGCTCATAGTGAGTAACAATTTTAGTTAAAGCACTATAGGTCCATTTCTTGTTGATTTGCTGATCTGAGAGGATCCATGATCAGATTTTTTAGATCCGGAATGTTTTATTTTATCGCACTAACTTTTCTACACTTAGTTTCCTACCTTCAAGACAAATCTAATAAGTCCAAACTTAGTATACCAAAAAAAGTTTGAACACGTCCAGGATTTCGTCTCCTACCTTCGAGATCCATCATCAGAGTAGCTCAGTGGTACCAGTTAAAACACACATGTATTTGTATACGTTTTTATTTCAAATGTTAAGTCACAGATTTGTTTAAAAGTAAATACCTATAAGGCTGGGAATACAAGTCCGATTTTCCTCTCCAATAGTCCGATCCGATTGTCTGATCAGACAATCGGAAAGCACTCGTGCCATACATTTGTATGAATACTTAATACACTTCAGATCCGATAGTCGTATCGGATGTCAGAATCGGAAACAACGCCAAGGCGCTTACGATTTTATGGCCGATCCGATTGTCTGAAGGTGCAGTTTTCATACAGAATACAGAAACAAAATAGACGTCCGATTCCTACTTCCGATTTGTAAATAATTTGCTCAGCAATATCGGACGTGTATTCCCAGCCTTATGCGTATTTAGGACGACAACCCTTGTACGTCGCTATGCGACGAAGATTGTTATTTTATGTCAAATAAATATGCCGTTGTTAAAACACGTAAAAAATCATAAAAAATGTTATAATTTTTCCCCTAAAATATTCAATCAAGGTAATCGATCTAAACTGCAAACCAACCTCGCCATATGAATATTTTAAGGGAAAAATTTATAACATTATTTACGTGTTTTAACAATGGCATATTTATTTGACATAAAATAACAATCTTCGTCGCATTGCGACGTACAACGGTTGTCGTTCTAAACAGCGCGTCTAAGATCGCTACCGCAGCTAACATATCGAGCTGATGACCTTGAAACCGCTGATCAGATCTTCATCAATTGTAGCTAAGAACCATCTCGATCACGTCAGCTTTCAAATGAAACAAACCGCATCGTAATCGGTCCATTCGTTTAGGAGCTACGATGCCACAGACAGACACACAGATATACAGAGCCACAGATACACAGATACACAGATACACAGACAAGTCAAACTTATAACACCCCTCTTTTTGGGTCGGGGGTTAAAAACTATATTACTATACTTCATTAGCGTGCTTCTCCTTTTGTGTCTAACCAGCAAACGAATGACCAATTACAATTGCATTTTCTGTGTGTGGCATTCATATTTTACATTTGCTCGTGTGCGTGAATGCAGTGGAGGGGCGCGTCATTTCGGCTTAGACAGAGTCTACTTACCTTTGATATATATTTAAGTTTTACATCGATGTTAATGTTAAACTGTGTAGTTTTAATATAATTGAGAATCAAACGAACTTACCTGTAAGTGAAGTTCGATGATAATTGTACGAACTTCCTTAGTGCTCCGCCGATTTGCTTCATATATAAACAAAGTAGTATTCGCATTCGATGGCTACTCTCACACGTTTAATAGTAATAAGTTTTTTTTTTTTTGGATGAATATACGGTTGTCCAAGCCTCGATTTCTTTAAGACATCATTCTGTTTATAGTGTTCCTGTGCTTACAAACCTGAAACTCACCTACCTATTTACATGTAGAGGTGGGAGGGTGTGGCTTTCACAATCGGCGGAGCACTAAGGAAGTTCGTACAATTATCATCGAACTTCACTTACAGGTAAGTTCGTTTGATTCTCAATTGTACTTTACTTCCGCCGTGCTCCGCCGATTTGCTTCATATATAAACAAAGTAGATATTTAAAGGTTGAAGGTTTGTGGACTGAAATGGAAGTATTACCAGACATTTGGATGATCAGAACTCCTCAATCACATTAACTTAGTTCTATAACAATTATTTCTTAAATTTATATAATTATGCGTCCTCTAAGTCATTACAGTGATCTAGTACAAGTAATAAATATATATATAATATATATATTTTTAAATAATTTTTTGCAAAAGTGTTGGATTTTTCGGACCATCCAACAGTTCTACGAATAGTGTCAATATTCTCTCCTAATGTTTAAATAGTAGATGTTGACAAATGACCATTACTATGATTTTCAAGTGTATGTCATAGATATCAAGATATAAAGTGTATCTTTATTTTAATTGCTTAAAGTTTGTTAACGAACAAGATTTTTTATTTTTCATTTAAGAGTTTTGTGCAGGGCAGATAAACTCTCTTTTACAAAAGATATTTTAGGATTTATACAATAGAGGCAATAATAAAGTTGGTTGTGTACGACCTGGCCCTAGGTTTATTGAAATTTATTATTTATATTTTAACTTGCAATATTTTAAATAATCATATTATTATATTTAATTAAAGATGAGGATTATCCTTTATGAGCGGTTACAAGAGCTAACAATGTTATCACATTGGATAACAAATTAAGTGAAATATTTTCATTTGGATATAATTTATATAATAATTCTTAAACAACATTGAGTTCTTAAATCATATTTTCGAGTTTGTGGGCGAAACCTAAAAATCTCTTAGATAGTATCTTAACACAAATGTCAGAGGTAAGTTCATTTGGTAAATGAGGGCTATTGCTGAATATACCAATTTACTGAATTATAACTATAGCCTTTATTAGAAGTATTAGAAAAAGGTTAATAAATAAGAATAAATAAGAGAAATCTTATCTATCTGTGAAGTGTAATGTATCTGTATATTTGTGATACTATTTTTTTACTATTACAATAATCTACAATTAGGTATGTATTACATTGCTTCAAAATGTTATTGACAATGAAGCACCTGCACTTACAGGCAATATACCGTGTAACCTGGAGAAAGGATACTATGGTTGCAATGGTCAATATGAGCCAACTATAATTACCCTAGGTGCCTTGTTACAAAATTTAGAAAAGCTTTACTATAATTGAAAAGGGTGGAAAACGAATGATATTTGTAAAAAATCCTGTATGGAAAACGTCCATGAGATTGTGAAAGAATCTCTTGCGATAGCATAGTGGTCTGGTCGCCAACAAATATATAACTTACACTTATGATTATGTGTAGAGGCAAACAAATCTTTTTTAGAAATACCAAAACCTGAAATAATCGTATAAAAGGCATATTTTGCCGTTTTTCACTAGGTTCTATTGTTAAACTGTCTTGAAGCAGTGTCAACTGATTTTATTTGAAGCAGTATTGTTTTTGATGGTATATAATCTGTCTATACGCACATACTTGCATGCTTACACCACTGCTAAATTAGTTTAGCTAGACTATCAAGATGTGGTGTTGTTAATTCCTAACATGATAAAGCAGTTACTTACTTTTATTACTTGTAAATGATTTTTAAAGCAAAAAGACAGCCAGTAAATTTAGGTAATTTTTGTGTTCATTTATTTATTTATGAATCTTACCGAACCCCATTAGTGGTACAACATAACCGCAATTTAACAATAATGCATCTGCATAAATTACTTATTTTGGCTGATTAATTGATTCTTATGAAAGTGAAACAAATTATTTTGTCACCAGGATAGTTAATTATTGGCACCTTGTGATATTGGTACTTGGCTATTATATCTATTATTATTTAATGCATTTCCATAGTTCAAGTTGTTTTGTATGCGCATCAGCTATATTATGTTACACCTGAAGTCCTGGACATGCTGCATATTGCATGCCTGTTATAGTGGCCAACTTTGAATAGGACGTGTTTTGTTCCAACTGTCATGTTTTCAGAACCTATTCTCATTCATTATGCTTGTGGAATTAATTTACTTTTAGTTGTGTTTATAATAAAACATAAACTTACCAATATTTTACCAATATATAAGTCTCCTTTGTGGCCATTAGACATGATTATTATGTCTTTATCTAAACATTTAAATATACTAATGAAGTACAATTCCTGTTTTTATTATATTTATGTATGGGTGTCAAAATCATCTTTAATATCAATATAGGTTATGTATAAAAATCCAGAGCAGTTATTAATAATTTAAGAGCAGTACGTATTTCCTCAAATTTAAAAGATGTTAATTTTTTAGGATTAAAAATAAAACTTTTTTTTTTAATTTTTTATATGTATTATTTTGGAGACAATAATAAAGTGAGGATATAAATTAATTGGACTCTGGTGAGCTCAAGATAAATAGCACCTTTACATAACAGTTCATTTATTGAACTATTAAAGTCAGCAATTTCTTCCTTAGAAATTAGGCAACCTGACTAATTGGAACCTGACTTATTGTACAGGTATTAGATTTATACAGGTATTATATTAAATGGAATATTGTGTCCCAGATCCATGAAAAAATAAATAAATATGTCAGAGGGTACCTTGTAAAAATATTGTAATCGTCTGTTGACGCTGTTTGTTGTTGCCTATCGTAACAGCATATTGGTAGCAACCACCTTCTCACATAGTCTTCCGAGGGAGTCCCCAGTAGTTTAAAGGATTTTATTTATTTAAAAAATCAGTGGTCGAACTTGCTGCGGCTTTACTATTTCCCATTTTATCACCAAAAGTCCAAAGTTGACTTCAAAAAGGGATATTTCAGGAGTTGAGTCCTGTGCTGCATCTCTGGCAACTTCACCTGAACTAGCCTGAGGCTAAAAACCTTCTTAAAGAGAAGTTCATTGAAATAAGTTTTTCAGTATCTTTCTGACATTCTGAACATTTTTATATTAATAAATGGCGGTATTGATATATCTATATAACACCGTATAATTTTATTCTTAATACTGTGATTTACTGTATTTGCATGGCATGGCAAAATAGTGAATACTTTTTGTTTTATCCCTCTTCAGAGAGGGTTTATTGATTGCATATGTGACCTCAGGGTTTATTTTGCAAGGGTTAACCATTGAGTTAAATACATTTTCCCTCTCTCTCTTTTTTTTTTTTTTTACACCAGACTAAGTTTTTGACCAACGGTCTGTGGGTTCTAGTTGTGTATGGCTGGTTCTGGCACTCACGTTCTTTGGTATGGTCTAGAGCAGTGTTTCCCAAAGTGGGGCCCACGCCTTACAGGGCAATTCGATAGTTAAGGAGGGTAATTTCAAAATGGATTAGACACGACTTCAACCCTTCTGCTTTGGGTTATTTATATGCAATGCTAGATATCGGTGACCAATTTAACAAATAAGGCAATTTTTTTTAAAAAAATATTGTAATCATTTATATTTATTAAGGGTAAAATACATTTTTTAAAGGTTGGGAAACACTGGTCTAGAGTGACTAATAAAACAAGGTCAAGAGTTTATTGACCTCGAATCTTTATTGAGTTGGTGCTTAAAAGCATAAACCCTGGGTAAAAATGTTGTAACCTGAATTAGGATTCTCATTATATATAGTACATTTTTCTAATAAAAATCATACACATCAATATATGGACGACGTAGGTTCACCCATGCTCAAGAGGTAATAATATTGGATTGTGACGATGTAATTCCTCGAAATACATTCAAGCACAATAATAAAATAAATTGCGACGTTGCAGTTCTTCAAACTACACTCAAGCACAATAATAAAATAAATTGTGACGTTGCAGTTCTTCAAACTACACTCAAGCACAGTTATAATTAGTTGTCACATTATAGTTTTTCAAACTACCATCAATAACAGTAATTATAAATTGTGACATTGCAGTTTTTCAAACTACACTCAATCACAATAATAATTCATAAATAGTGGACGTTATAGTCTCACGAAGTATTAAAACATTTTGGTTGCAACAAATCCACTTATGTAAAAAATCCAGTATCGGTATTTACCTGAATCGTTTTGTTCATGCAGGTAAAACGAACAAACGTGGATGAGGGCGACCGTGATGGCGTCGTATTCGTGGAGCTCCGTTTCTCCAACCATCTTATTTTCTACGGTATTTGCCAATTTGCTTGTTCGTTTTCAGCTTCTTCTCGTTGCCTTTTACCCATTTAGAGTAAGATTGTATAATTATTTACACTAAAATTTACAATAAAATGCGGACAACCGATAAACACGTGCATCTCGTAGCACACGAAATACGGAATGATGTCTTAAAGAAATCGAGGCTTGGACAACCGTATATTCATCCAAAAAAAAAAAAACTGATTACTATTAAACGTGTGAGAGTAGCCATCGAATGCGAATACTACTTTGTTTATATATGAAGCAAATCGGCGGAGCACGGCGGAAGTAAAGTACAATATTTTTTTTATTATTTGCTGGATCGTATTGGAGTCATGTTTAAAGAAGCAGGAGTTCGTAATGCCCATAAGAATAAAGCTTGTATGAAGAGAATTGTGGATGTGAGGGATGTGGAAGTGATAGAGTTGAGTCATAGAAAGTAGCACTTCATTGCCTTGGCCTATCCTTGTAGGGATTGATGTTTAATAATAACATTAAATAACGACATATTTTACAGAGTCTGATACTGTTCAGCGGAGAGGAGTAAATATTTTTTCTCTCCAAAAATGTTGTTTATATAATGTTGCCTTAGATTATTAATACCAGTCATTAATCTAAGTGCTGGACTTTTATATATGTTTAGATTTTCTAGTAACTAATGCTAAAAATGAACTAAACGGATCAATTTATTTTTATGAACAAGTTTGAAAATTGCTATTTCAAACAATGAATGACAATAACCCACTGAGTGTGTTAATAAATTATGCGCATTTAAAACACAAATGATAAATTATTCATTTTATAGCTATTACAAGTATTTTTGATATTTGCGAAATTGTCCCAAATATCAAAAATAACTATGGATACGATTATTATCACTGGAAATGCAATAGAAACATGTTTGTGACAGTTGCCTACTTCTATTTTAATAATTTCACCGAAAACTCACATACTGTATTTACTTATAAAATGTATTCTCAAATAAGAGAATATTGTATGTTCATTTGAACAAATAAACACATTTTACCAAAAAATATTTAGGCACTCATTGGATGCATTTAAAATCTATTAATATTCTTATAATCAAAATCAAATTAATTTTATTGTAAAAAAGTAGGTTACATTACATTACATTACATTAGATATTGATTATAAATACATAGCGCTATTACGGTTTATAACTAGCTATGAAAGATTTTTTTCATCTATTATAGTATAAAATAATTGGTTTCCTAGCTGCTTTTATTAATTCGTGCCAAAGATAATAAAAAATGTAACAAAAAAATTTAAAGATTTATTGCGTAATAATGCTATTTATTAAAGTATATAATTCAAAGTTGCAAGTGATATGGAGTATGGAGTTTAATGATAGGTTATAAGCCTGAACGGAAATGTTGATAAGTCTCTAAGTGTGTGAGATTGCGGAAGTGTGTACTGGATTATATTAATAAATGGGCAGCATTATTGCGCCTAACGAGACATAATAAAACTCAGCCCGTTAAAGAGATTTTGGATCATATTGCTTATGTTTGAGAATAACATGTCGATGGTCCCTAGAAGACAAGAGATCATTGTCACAAACCTTCATTAAGTAAATACATAGATGCTGTATACTCTTCTACGTAAACAAAACTTAATACATTACTCCTCAATAAAATTTATGCCGATTGCAGCCGCACATTTTTTTGTGACTAGACATTATGACAGCACCCTGTCTGATGTTGAGCTGAATTGTGGTCCATGAATGGAGGAAAAATTAATAAATGGAGGAAATTATGCTATTCTTTACAGTTGCCTTCCTGAGAATAAATAAATCTTAGTATTTTCTTAGATTTTGCGCGAACATTAATTAATAAATTAAAACATTTTATGCGGCTTAAAATAAATAAATATAAAATCAAAACTAAAATAAACGCGATAGTAAGCCGCATAAAATTTGTTTAATTCATTAAATAAATGTTAAATTCATAATTGACATTTCTTAATTTAAGAATTGACGTTTATTAAAGTGTTATAAAGTGGTTACTAATTTCCAGTTATTTAGTTATATAGTACTTTTTTTAAACGCCTCGGTTTACCCTGCTCCTAAAAGCTAATTTTAAAACATAGTGTATTACGGCCCTTCCTTGTAATATATTCAAGAATCACTATAAACGCAGATCGTTGGAGCGTGGTGTAAGATTTCGTCAAATTACAACACGGAATTATTTTGGGGCCATGTAATCATCGGGGACGATTTGTCTGTTATACAAGCATTCTTTATATCATAGGGACCGCTCTGCTGCACAAAATTTAAAGATAGTAACTTCATTGTATTTTTTTGTTGTTCGATTATATCTAGGCAGGCTATTATTTAAGTTTACAGACTGTGAAGTGACTTAGTCGCGTTTAGGAATCAGCTTGAAAGTTTTGAGGTAATGAAACTAACAGCCGGTTGTACCAAAAATTATACTTTACGAATTTGTGAAAAGTATCGTATAAGTAAAAGAAATAAAGAAAAATGGGTTGCACCACTCTTTAACTTCACATTTAACATTTGCGTTTAACGGATATTTTATACAGAGCAGGATTTTGGGTTTCAATGTCCTACTTGTGTTAAATTTAATGATAAAAGCATATATAAAAGGTAGTTTCGATATAAAATTCTTAACAACCAAATTTACGATTTCGTAATAGTAAACGTAATAGAATAAGTATAATGTAAAACTAAATTCGTAAATTGAAACTTTTTTGGTACAACCGGCTGTATGAATTGAGTCGGATTATTCAGTCGGTGGCACTCTTGGACCTCTCTTTGCTTACCATCATAAAAGTGGAGGTCAGATGTCTAGTCACAATTAATCCATAATTTTAAAATATTTGTAGATGATCATGAATAAATCAGATTGTAGGGACGTTGCTGTTTTGTGTTTTCGAGACGTGTAAATATATTTAAATTCTTACTTAGATAAATGGTATTGAACGCGAGATTCAAATCGTAATTTATCCCGATTTATACCTACATATCTACTCTCTTATAGAAAAAATAAATATAGTTTTTAAGAGTATGTAATTATCTCTACAGAAACTTATTCTTATCAAAAAGTGGTAGTCCGTGGTACCACCACTTACAAGTATCCAAATCGAGAAGTAACTTAGCCGCGTTTCAGGATCAGCTTGTAAGTTGCCAATCAATCAATGTTCCTACTTGCGAGCCCCCGTCTTTCAGACTGGGCAGCCGTTCTCGTATCTAGGTTACTGTTTTAACGTAAACATTAGACCATTCCAGACTTTCACACGACACGATGGCTGCCCGCCAAACATACATTCACTCACGCTACATACTGTATTGGAATGCTGCTCATTGTAAATTGATTGATTATGTTTAAGATAGTATTTTCTTAGATTTTGCGCGAACATTGATTAATGAATTAATGAATTAAACAAATTTTAGTCCCTCCGTGACTACGACGGCTGCAAAGCTCTCAAAATGTCGGATTAATAAAAAAATGTAAAATCAAAACTAAAATAAACGCGATGGTAAGCCGTATAAAATTTGTTTATTTCATTATGTTTAAGATTGAATATCTCATTACTGCGTGTTGATTTGATACTTTCTTTAACCTTTCTATTGAAAAAAGAGGCGGATATTCGCTTTGGGTCTGGTTACAAAAGAGTGGTAGGCAGTGGTGTCCAGTATGCAGACCGTGAACTTACTTAGTCGTGTTTCGGGATCAGCTTGTAAGTTGCCAGTTCCAACTATACCATAATAGTGGATGCGACTGGTACATTTGTTTATTTAACTGTAGTAGAAATTGTCTTTATTAACGGGCCGCTCCCCAGCTTAACATCAGGGATATATTATAGGGTGTTATAATATATCTAGCCACAGTAAACAAAATGGACGGCACTCCTGAGTAGCTTTAGGCAGAGTGCTGTAATTATGTCAAACGATAATGAATGTTTACTCATCCTATAACTTTGGATACTTCAAGCAATGTGTGAAGAACATTAGGCCGACTGTGGCAGCCGGTTTTTCAGTCGTCGGCACTCTTGGACCTCCATCATGCTTACCATTAGGCAGGTCAAGGTCAAATGTCGAGTAACAATTATAAATAAAAAAAATGCATATATACAAATAATCCATACAAAATAATCCAGTCGATTAAACACGTCCTAGTGACTTAATAAAAATAAACAAAATATTAAAATAAAATAATAAATAAACCATGTTTTATATTTCCCCACGTGGCTCGCGTGTAAACTGTGCCACAAAAATCAAAATGAGCCAAATGTTACATTTTGTGTAAACAATTTAGTTATAGCCTATGTAAATATAGTTTATGTAAATATTTAAAATAGGAAACACGACGATTTTCCTAACTGTAAAAAGTTTTACAACCAAATAAACTTATTTCTCACGAAAAATTAGGACTGAAGAGAAATAACATTTAGATGAACAAACACATGTATATTTAAGTAAACCAAAAATTAATGTATGTTTATAATAATATTTTCTTAGATTTTGCGCGAACAATGATTAATGAATTAAACAATTCATGAATAAAATAAAATTGTAAAATCAAAACCAAAATAAACGCGATAGTAATCCGCATAAAATTTGTTTAATTCATGTTTATGTTATCGATGTAAGATTCTAATAAGTATTGTGATAATAAAAATATGATTAGAAAAGTTGTTACGTAACAAAAACCCATTATTAGCGACCATTGACCTATATTACAAAACTCAACAGCCTTTAATTCACATGGAGGAGGGAAATCGCGTGTCAAAAACTATTTTATAACTTTGAACAAGCTGTTTAAATTAGGTAAGCTACTCCCTATTTTAATCATGAATCGTAATAGTACTCTATAATTGTACTAATAGTACTCGTAAATCGTAATAGTACACAATACTTCGTAGGTACTAAATATTAATGTGATGTAATTCTGTATTCAAAGATTTTTTTCAATGTGGTTTACATAACTTGATGATAAGCCAAGGTCATTGAAGTAGAGTAGCATTCACATCTACTAGTCGATCTAGTTGAATCCTGCCGATTTTCAATTTTTTTAAACTTATTTGGGCTCGACCTCAGGGCTCGAGATATGATGTTAAGATAGAGTGTTTTCCATGAACTGCTACTATAGGTTAATAACTGCAAGTAGCAGTCTTATTCTCTATGCATAGTTGGAACCGGCAACTCACAAGCTGATCCGAAAACGTGACTTAGTCGTGACTGTATACTTGTAAATGATGGTACTACCCCAGATCGGCAGACTGGGCACCACTCCTAAAAGTTGATCCCAAAACTCGTAAGAGTCGCTTCACAGTCTGTTCATCAATGACAAAAGAAAATGTGATAAGTGACGAGTAGAAAAACGAATGAAATTCTTTTAACTTTTCCTAATTCCCATTGCAGTGCGAAGAAGATACCTTTGGCTGGCGTAGTGACGGCAACCGTAAACTGAATCGTTTTGTTCAGTCGTTGGCGCTCTTAGACTTCCCCTTGCTTACCATCAGTCAAGTCGAAGTCAGATGTCGAATATGAATAAAAAAAGTATAAATCGAACACCGGTTTTACTCGAACAAGTTTTGTTCGTGAATTTTAACAATCATTGAACACTTTTTTGTATGAAAACACATTATTTTCTTTATTGTGGTTTCTTCATTATTACTTTATTTCACACTTGAATGGTTTTTCCGCCCAATAGTTATGTAACAGGCATCTTATTGTTATCAAATAAGTAACAGACTTGTGATATTGGAAGTCATAAAAATTCGTAAAGAATGACAGCATCGACCAATGAAATGACCAACACCTAAGTCTCTCTACGATAGCTTCAAAGCTCTCGAAACGTCGGAATAAAAGATTGTAATTGTCATACCTCAACTCACACATGGATAGTCAGAGACAATAAAGCGCCATTTTTCACAACTCTCTAGCTTCCCGTATATCCACAATTAGTTTATTCATTGGGACATGACATTTGCCTGATAGTAATAAGCAAGCAAAGTTCGCAGTTGCCTCATTCGCCATAACTATGCCGGCCAAATTTGCTTCATTACGCATTGCTTAAAGGATCCAAGGTTATAGGATGAGGTTATAGGAATGTTATAGGCAGTGGCCGACCTTTCTCATGATCGCACTAAAACTTATAACAATTCATTTTCATTAAAAAAGTATTGTCATTTCAACACATTTATTCTTTTGTTTTTATTCTATTTATGTCAAATACTATTTATTTATTTATTTATTTTTATTTCTTTAAGGATAACTACAGCTAACTAGATATATATATATATATATATATATATATATAAATCTTATGTCTATTTTATTCTATTTATGTCTTCTTTTAGATTTCATTGACTGTGTAGCGTCAAAAATATATTAGTAAGCTGACTTTTAGTTTAAGTTCGCCTAAGCTTCGCCTAAGTAAAAGTATTTCTTTTTTCAATGGTTTAGATATAAGACTTATATCTAAATAAATATAAGTAATATATAATATAAGTAATAAGTAAATTATAAGTAATTAAAAGAAAAAGCATTTTTATTTAGGTATTGTACTCGTATTGTAAAATAGTTAATATTATTAGATTTTTTATTGGAGTACAAACAAACTAGGTCAATATGACGTTCGCATGTAGATTACTTATTCAATCTTTCCATATTCTAAATCGTCACATGAAAGTTATTATTGCTCTGTTATATAATGAAGAAATGGGTCTTTATAATTTGCCGACAAATTGTAGAACAATCGATACCGTATAGTTAGAAAGTGGAACAAACTATATGAATGGTGACGAGTAACGATGTACCCCCAAGCGATAACCTTTCCTTGATAACAATGAAACACGCAATTGTCATTGCGCAGGTAGCTGTGAACTTCGCTACAAATAACTCTTACACAAATAAATTTAATTATGTAGATATAACTATAATTCACGAAAGGAATTTATAAATATGATGTGGATTAACGAGGCAGGTGTTTTCCGACTAAAGTGTTTTCATCAAGAAAGCCGGGTTGCCTGTAACTAGTCCCCATAACCGTAGAACTTGTATGAAGAAAATTGTGGATGTGAGGGAAGCGAGGGAGTTGTGTCAGGATCGTGGCAAGTAGCGATCCATTATCTCTGTGGAAAAAGTCGTTGGCGCGCAGGTTTGCAAGAAGATGGTCTGAGAGAGAATTTCATTGTATTAATAACTTCACAAAAGTACCTTAAAAAAGTGCCTTCAAATTTAAAATACTTAAAGAAGAAAAAAATACATACCTAAGAAAAACTAAATTGACCAACATGGTGTTGAAACGTGACTTGGTGGTACTTATCGTTGTAATCGTCAAAAAAAAGCCCGTACAACGAGATTTGAGAAAGAAGTACGATCAATCAAGTTTTATTAAATCTCATCTCGCGTACACGTACTTCACCTACTGTGATTTCATTATTACAGCCAATTACAAAAAACAAAAAGATTTTTTTAAATTGTGTGCCACCCCGCTTTATTTTAAAATAGAGTGCTGTCCATTAATGGAGGCGACTTCTATTAAAGTTGGATAACTGCAAGTAGCGGTCGCATCCGCTATGCCAGCCTAGTTGGAGCCGGCTACTTACAAGCTGATCTCAAAACAAGACTGAGTCACTTCACGGTCTGTACACTTGTAAGTGGTGGTATTACCCCTGATCGGCAGACTGGGCACCACTACTTACCACTCTTAAATTAAGTTCAAGTAATCCGAAAACAAACTATGAAAAATCTAGTACATATAGTTTTAATAATCTATATTTTCACGCAAGTTCTTGTTGTGAGACGTCTTTAATTTTAAATCCCCTTTAAACTTTAACTACTTTTATAGACGTTTGTGCATCCGACTCGATAGATTTTTGTTAAATACCAGTAAATACAATTAAATTTCTAAAGAAATATAAGCTTTGAAATTCTTATTGGTCTCTATAATAAAGTTTTCTACAAGGAAAAAATATAAAAATAACAATTTGTACACAACGTTACAAAAAGAGTGACATTGTTAGAAGAGCAGCTGCGACGCCATATTAAGAAACTATTAGCTTACCATTTTTGGCATTGTACTTATTTAGGTCTGAGAGTCGTGCAAGCGGTGAATATAAACGAAATAATATTAAATATACTAACTTTCTCGTATTTATTTCTAAGTAGAGAATTATCGCCGAGTTCATCTGTCTTAAACCTGCTGCAGGGTCCTTTTTTCGTGGACTTTACTCAAGCTTACATTAGGCGAAGTACGGTCGTAAAGTCGTAAGTTTATTGAATATTTGATGCGATTTCGTATTATTATACCATTAAGTAAGCAGTGTAGTCAATGCGGCCCATGAATGGATTAACAACAAAGAAGCAGTCGTCTACTATTCTGACCTAGTTGAAACTTTCAAGCTGATAACCAAGTTTTGTCTACCACTCTTAATAAATCTAAATACTCTTTCCGTTTTAAATTATTTGAAAGTTTAATTTTAGTACTTGGTAATCTTTGTTCAATATAGTTCTCAGATAAACTTGGTCTGAGAACAATGTTGGTACATTGAGTTATTATGTACTAACGTACATAACTCAATGTATTGGTATCGGAATATAAAATAGATTTAAATCTTCGTTCATATATTTACTACAAAAATATATGGTCGATGATTTAAATATTGTTGTATAGTATTGTCTCAAAATGTTCTCAACCTTTTAGCTGCATTAGCCAGTGCCCTATTCTTAGCGTCTTACTCAGAAATTCCAATTACTGACCCCTTTTGTAATGCAATTTGCGGTTAACGATTTCAATTTTGTTTTTGTTGCACGTACATAATATCCATTTATATTGAAGTTGTGGATTATTCTTGAGCGTTTTTAGTAATTTTGCTCTATTGGATAATATGAAGAATTGTTTCTAGAGGAATTTAGTGGCACCTCTTATGATGTTAAGCTGGAGTACGATCTATAAATGGAGGCGACTGCTGCTACAGTAGATTAACTGCAAGTAGAGGTCGCATCCACCATGCCGATCTTTAGAACCAACAAAGGACATCATTCATTTTGGGCTTTTATGTTCTACTTTTGTAATGTCCAATGATATATGAAAAATATATAATTGGTAGTTTCGATACTTGTATTGATAAAACTAATAACAATTTTGCTTTTAATTGCTGTGCAATCGAGTTATTTGGAAAATAAGACATAGATTTTGTATCATCTGTCAATCAACACCACATTTGTTCTGCTTTGAACTGTCATAATTATAGTTTGATGATTTTGCACACCACAACTATGCAAAATGAAGGATATATTCCAATTACATTGTAATCCGGTTACATGTAAAAAAAGTATATGCAACTGTTAATACAATTAAGCCTCAGTCCCCATACAAAATGAATGATGTCCTTTCAAGCTAATCCAACTGGTCGCTTCACGGTTTGTACACTAGAAAGTGGTGAAACAGCAGACTGACGGATGCCAACTGTCTCTTACCACTTTTATTTACTTATGTTTAAGTCACTAATCGTGAAATGATCTAGAAACTAGAATGGTAGGGAAATGATCTAGCAAACCCCAAACAAAAAATGACTAGCAAAATGACCCCAAAACAAATTTTCAAAACCGATTGCTGGTATTATATCTTTAGTCGCCCAGTTTCAATGATACAAGCTTGTTTAGTAGTTTAGTATAAAAATGTAAATAAACACACAAAACGATCTATCTATACCAAATAAAATAGGTATTGACTAGATTTGTATTTATGCTTAATCATAGAACGAATACGAGTAAGTACGAGTAGCTACTTAAACATGAAGGCATCACCAGTAGCCTCGAATCATTGTTAAAATTGATTTGAACGCAATTCTAGTTGAAATGATTACCGTGTCTGGACTCCGGGGTATCTATTAAAGTGTCGTCATCGCTATAAGTAGTGAAGGTCTGTCCACGACCCGTTGTGACCGCCTCACGATTTTGTGGTCATACGTAAAGATAGCCGAAGCATGATTTTAAACACTAAAATAGATTTTACGATTTAACGCGTAATTATTATCATTCAGCTGTTATTTTCATTTATATGTTTTAGACATAGAATTTTTTTACATTTTGCGCGAACATTGATTAATGATTTAAACAGATTTTATGCAGCTTACTATCGTGTTTATTTTTTATAACTAATAATAAACGCGATAGTAAGCCGCATAAAATCTGTTTAATTCATAGATTTAGCATGTTTACATTACTTACGTACATCCTAAATCTACGATAATGATAAGAATAACATCAGGCTGGGTGCCGTCATATGTCAAGTCACAATGAAAATAAATAAAAAATAGTGGAAGCGTAAGAATTATATTTTATTTATTAGTAGAGTTTGACATCGACATGCCTGCTGGAAAGCAAGGGGAGGTCTAAGAGCGCCGACGACAGGAAAAATCGTTTTAGTTTACGGTTGTCTCAATTGCCGTCACTATGCCGGCTAAAGGTCCTTGAGAATCATTCTGTAGAAAATGGCACTCTATTATCTGAATATCCATGTCGGAATTAGGTCCACAAAATGTTTCTTTTGGATCTGAATTGTGAATTGAGTCTATTTTCTGAACTAATTCAGTTAACAAAGGCCGGCATACTAGAGCGGCTCTACAGCCGTCGCCACTACAGAATTCGCCTCAATTCATGGACAACACTCCAGCTTAACATCAGGCGGGTTGATATCATCTACAAACGTTGTTGTTATGTCCCCATCTTATAACAATGGATCCTTCAACAGAATAAACACATGGTGGCATCCCAACAACACTCTTGGACATCTCTTGCTTACCAACAGGCAAGTCGAGGTCAGATGTAGCATCTTAATAAAAAAAAAAAAAAAAAAAAAATAGAGCTGATGCGGCTTGTGAAGCAGCTGAAAAAGCTAAAGGGGTCTAGGCTCCGAACATGATTTTGTCCCATTCGGTCTCGCCCTTGGTTCGTGGGGTCCTAGCGCTATAAGGTTTTTTAAGTAAATAGCAAAAAGGTTAGCCGACATTACAGAAGACCGAAGAGTTGGCAGCTAGCTCGGACAAAGAATTAGTCTAGCTTTTGAAAGGGGGAACGCTGCCAGTATCTTCGGAACCTTGCCTAAAGGGACTTCTTTTAATAATATATTTTAGTCATTATATTATATTTTTTAAGGTTTTTAGTTTTAGGTTTATTATGTTTTATTGTATTACATATTAATAAAAGTTGTAAATGAATATAACTTATATAATTAGATAAATAATTATTAGTATTGCTGGTTTTTTATCTTGTATTTTAATATATTGCAGATGCATTTAAGAGTAAAATGTAATTTAATCCATAGTGTGTTTATCGTAATGACATGCTTTAAACAGTACGAGTCATCATACCATTTCGACAGCGATCGCATCCGGAATCATTCATACTTCTAACACAAATGAATAAAACATTAGAATGGCTATGAATGAATGAATACATACTTAAGAACGAGTAACTATTTAAGTATTAGATCCTTTTCTTTATTATTATAGACTTGACTTTCCTGATACGACGTACCGTACGGATGCCTTAGTCGCCGTCATCATGCCGATCAAAGTAGCCCTTCACGCTTCGCTTGAAGAAACTAAGTATAGGATGGGAAGAGCACAGGGGCTGGTAAAGCATTCCACGATTGTTCAACGAACAAATGATGCTCCGAATCTTTTAATAGTTCATCTGTCGATTTGGCCGAAAGAATGCCTGTGCGAATACCACGGGAGTGAAAGAAACAAGTAGAAGGAATAAGGTTAAAGAGCTCCTCCAAACATTCCTTGATAGGCGATCATGTTTGAAATTAAAGATTAATTGAACAAATCAATAAAAATAATATTAATACTCGTATACTTAAATAATTTTTGGAGTGGAGTTTGTTTATATACATAGTACCCAATTTCTAATAAATATACTCTATTGTATAATATTAAAAAATATTAAAAAATATATGCATCGTATTCTAAAGCGGTTGAAAATGAGGGTCGTAAGAGTTGAATGGCACCTGCATAGGGACTCAGGCTGTTAGGGTGAAAAGCTTTTCAAGTATAATAACACTCTTTCAGGCGAAGGTTTTGGTAAATATGCGCATATGAATATAATGTATATGCAATCAACGACTATTTTCAGACTACTACTGCATGAAGAATGTATTATAAATGTATATTTATATGTCGTTCAGATTATTAAGGTAAGTGCGGGAGATTTTATTGAAATATTATTCTTTTCATGATAAGTATAGTATGTATGATGTATACGATCATTCATTTACATTTTTCTTCCGTAATAGTCAAAACATTTATTTATTTATTATTACAACTATTATAATATATATTTAATAATAGGTAACAGATAAAATTTAAAGTATATTAACTATAATTAAACTATAAATAAAAAATATCATTTAGTGACGTTCGCATCAGAGTCCCAAAGAGACTGGCAACATTTCCCCTTTGTATAACAAGGCTAATACGTTGGCAGAAATAATTGACAGCCTTCCTGTCTCCAGACTTCTCCGTCAGCCGCTTGGATGACTCCTTGGCCAGGCGCTTAGCTGAAGGTCACCAAGGGCCCATCGTCTCGACCCCAAACGGCGCAAATTCGTAACCAGTACCGAGGTTAGCGTATTTTCGTATTTTATTTATTTAAAAAATTATAAGTTTTTTATATATTATGTTTTATTACATTTTTGTACTAAAAGTTAAATGTTTATAGGCAATTGATTAGGTAACAATTCATAACAAAGTAATGGACAGGTGCTTCCATAGACACTAACTAAAATAACTGACTTGGTTTCACATGAGATCTCACAACTTTTTGTATCGAAAGAACTGCGTTGCGAAACTTGGCATTTTTTATAAATTATATTTTTGTCGGGATTGAATTATACTGCAGTATAAAAACAACAATAAAGTATAAGTAAGTTTGTTAATAGAAAAGTTTAAATGTATATTTGACATGCAAAGTTAAATGAATACACATGTTAATTCTCACGGCCTATTATACGTACGTTGTTATAATATTATAAAGTTACTCAGTATAATATTGGGCCTCATATTTTCATGCCAAGATAAATAAAGAGAATTGATAAAGCTTTGTATGCTTAGAATAATAACTCTCTTCGATATAAACGTCCTTTGATATATTGTATATCTAGTAGAATGCTTTTAGTAATATCTATGTTCAATAGTGGATGAAGTCTTATTATATTACTATGAAGTATTTGTTTATTTTTATAATTTTAATTTGTTGTACAATTAAAAATTAAATAAACTAATAATTTATTTATCAAAATAGTTTATTTATTCAAAAAAGTAGAGTAAAAGAGATGAGTAAGGTTTATCAGACGTTGACAGTGGCGCCTTTATCCCTGTCAGAAAAAAGGTGTGACAATTTGATTGATTGATTGAAACATAAAAAAATACGACCGCTATTTGCAATTTTTTACTTTTGTGGCAGTCGCTTCTATTCGTGGACCGCATTCCAGCTTAAAATAAGACTGGGTTTTGTCATATGCCGAGTCACAATAAAAAAAACATGGTTTAAATTACTTATATTTACCTTGATATTATAATGCAAATGCGTGAGTGTAGCAAAATCAATGCATGTACCTCGGGACACAGAGTTCGTGTTTATCGCATGTTTTTATTCCTCGTCTTGTGATTCATAAGTCGAGAGTGCATATCTCACGTCATACAGATTAATTTAAATAAAAATAAACTTTATTCTTTTTGCATAGGGTTTGATAAACAATGTTGCACTGTAGCTTGTGGAACGCACGTCGCGGGCCGATAAGAAGAGCTGCGTCACGGTTCGAGCAACGGGGACGTGTGCGTTTTACATTGCACTCTCTTTATTACCTTACACTTTATTATAACAGGATTTAACTTTGAAATTAACTGTGCTTATTCAATTTTAATACGACCGTGGTGTAGTGGCACCACAATGGTTACACAAACAGAGAGCACGAGTTCGAAACCACCCACCGGTACCAATGTATCTTTTGATATGTACTTTGGTTGTCCTGTTTCTATGATACAGGCACTTTAGTAGCTTAGTTTAGAAATGTAAAAGTAAAAAAATAGAGCCATCTTTACCTACACTTTATTATACGATTAACTAAATTACTACTAATTTACTAAGAATATATATGGCTTGAATTTGTAATCATTTAAGTAGTATAGGTAGACACTTATACTGTGTCATCTGAACTCGACTTGCCTAATGGTAATTAAGTGGAAGTTCAAGAGCGCCGACGCCTGACTGACCATTTCACATTAGGGTTGCCTCAATCGTCGTCACTATGCCGACTGTAACATTGCTATTGATGGGGAGAACACATAGGCCCATAAAGCATTCCACTTGTCGATTGTCTAACAAAGAAACGACGTGCCGATTCTCGTTGTTTGATTGTCGATTCTGTCGACAGAACGTGGATGTTTCCTTCGACGAGATAGTTACGATAGTAACGACGACAAGGTTAAAATATTAGAATATTCTCCGTAATATAGGCGATAAATATAATATTGACGTGAGTTCGATCGAAGTTCCACATATTCGCAATCAATTGTCTTTGCATTTTATCATTGAATTAATATTACTAATATTACCTGATCGGAGAATATTCTAGTAGCTCTTTAACCTTGTTGCTATCTCGTCGAAGGAAACATCCACATTCTGTCGACAGAATCGACAGTCAAACAACGAGAATCGGCACGTCGTTTCTTTGTTAGACAATCGACAAGTGGAATGCCTTGCGAGCCTATGTGTTTTATTAAGCTTTACTGTATTATACCTAATTACTTTGGCCACTAAAGTAAATTAGAAATTCTAATATAATGTATTATCTATTCCAATGTATCTTTATGGATGGATGCGTTAAACAAGGCAGGCCCAGGAGAGTGTTTTCCGACCAAATCAGAGACATCCTCAAGAAAGCTAGGTTGCCTAGTGCCCATAATCACAGAGCCTGTATGAAGAGAATTGTGGATGTAAAGGAAGCAAAGGAGTTATGCAAGGATCGTGGTAAGTGGCGCTCCATTGTCTCTGCCTATCCCTGTGGGAAAAAGGCGTGACAATTTGATTAATTGATTGATTGTATCTTTAAAACATGACATTTCTAATTCTATTTATATTCCACTTGCTGTTTTAGCTATATCTACATATATACAGTTAGTTGTATGTATGTAGTTTGTTTTCTAACTTAAAGATAAATCGAATAGTGGTGTGATTAATATGCATTCATTTATCTTTGTCTGTTGTTTTCTTTTTACTTTTAGTTGTTGAATAGGTTGCTTAGAATACAATTGTGCAATTTCTCTTTATGATAATCATTAGTTGTAGTATATATATATTTTTGTATTTATTATTATTTTTGTTAAGTATAGGTATAATAAGAGTTTGTAGTAAACTTTGGCTTGCAGTCGGTTGTAGGAAACTATAGTTAATATTAACATTCATTAAATCTAATTAAATAGTTATTTAGTTAGCCTTTTTGATAAGTTAATTAAATGTTATTAGGCTTTAATGATATTTTGTATAACGATTAGCCTTTTTACACCTGTTATACTGTAAAAAACGGAAATGTTAAACCTAAAATTAAATCTAAAATTAACTGTGTTGCTAAAAATATTGCAAAATAAAAAAAACAAGAGCTATTTTAATATAATTAGTAATTTTTACACGTACTATCGCCCTACAATGTTCTACGTTGATTAGAAATTAACGCGATACAACGATTATGAAGTATAAATATTTCTATTCTAAAACTATAATCAAATCTGAATTTCTAAGCTTATTTTAAACCTAATGGTTTACAACATGCGCAATGCCAACGTTTTTAGTTGCCTTTTGTTTAATCATTTGTACGATTACTCGTAAATTAATTGGTACTTGATTTTTGGGATAACTATCAATGTTCCCACAACAACGTGCGACATCAATGCTTTTATTAGCTACAGACAGACGGAAGTCGTTAAAACGCGTTTATTTAATTAAATGTCTTAATATTTTTTAAGATATAAACATTTATTTAAATAAGATATTCTATGTTGTCAACACTTTGAAAGATAAACATTAAACTAACTAGTATTTTCTTAGTACGCGAACATTGATTATTGAATTAAACAAATTTCATGCAGCTTACTATCGCCAGTTATTTTCGCAAAAAATTGAATTAAACCGCGAACAATAAACCAAAATCAAAACATTAAACGGGGTACTTTTGAAAACAATGACAGCATTTATAAATAGGTAGACCAGACAGTCTCTCTGTGACCACGATGGCTGCGAAGCTCTCGAAACGTCGGAATAATAAAAAAATTGTATACTCAATAACCAAAAATAAACGCGATAGTAAGCTGCATACTATACTATGTATTAAACTTACTAGTTAATATTATAAGTAAACTTGTAATATTATATGGATTTCCTAAGTTACTAAATGTACTTTTATCATTGGTAAGGTGTTTTAAGCCGGGAGCTCTTGGTTTGTGAGACCATTTATCTACCACTAGACCACGGTCGCCTTTCGGAATCTTCTTTAATGTTGCCGGAATTCAGCTGTGTCGTATTAGTAGTTACTAAGCTGTGGAAGATAAGATAGAACTCTGACTTAACTGAATACTCTGAGTAGCTGTGTAACCTTGTTCCTACCTTGTCTTTTTACTCCCTTGACACTCTCACGAAGCTAACGAGCGAATCAACAGTCGAAATAAACGCTTCAGCGCGTCGATTCTTTGTCAAACAATCGACCAATGGAATGCTTTGCCAGCCCATGTGTTTTTCCTATCTTATAACCTTGGATCCTTTAAGCGAGTGTGAGTGCTTTAGCCGAAATAGTGACGGCGACTGAGGCAGCTGTAAACTGAGTCGCTTTTTTAGTCGTAGGTATTATTAGACCAATGAAGGCCAGATGGCAAGTTACGATAATAAATAGTTGCATGTGGTTATAAGTATATGTTAAATTGTTTTTTTTATTGTTTAAGGCATATAATGTCCTTGGGCTTTATCTGCCCTGGAGACCAGAAAGAAATGTTATATTTAGATAGCTGCAAAGATTAAAGGAAAAAGCAGTCAAAACAATCTTACACTCATATTAATACACTTACTAACAAATACATATACATAGTACATTACGTATAATTTATACGTTCGCGCCTATAACCTTGGATCTTTCAAGCAAGACGTGAAGAAGCACCTTTGGCAGGCATAGTGACGGCGACTGGGGCAACCGTGAACACTCTTGGACCTCATCTTGTTTACCATCAGTCGGGTCGAGGTCAGATGTCGAATCACATAAAATAAAATATTAAAAAATATACATATAACATGTGACGTTCGTGTAATTTATTTATAATACAGACACAAATTGGCATATACGTTACGAAGCGAAGGTTGTACCGCTAATCACCATAAAGTGGTAGTCTGGATTAGGTATATGAGCCGTAAAGGGCTACTGCTATAGTATAGACATACGTGTTCACAGAAACGGAGTGGGGCGTTGGTATTAGCATAATTGGAGGTCGCCAGGGTAGACCGACCAGTTTACTGCTTCGCCACATGGAAATGACGTCACCGCTGACTTCATCCGAAGAATTTGTCGACACAAACAGAATGTTATTACATTTTTACAATGAAAATATTTATTTTATTAATTTAAAATCTTTTTTACACACAAAATCGGCGAGCGACCTTTGGCATTTTCTACCTAAAATGCTACCTTCGATTATTCGATTATCTTAATACATTATGGTGACAAAAAAGCAGTAAAATTGCGTTCCTATTTGGCATTCTCGCAGCAAACCAATCAGCGAATAACAAATCAATAGGTATAGTTGGGGAACGAGCTAAATGAATTCGGGGGCTGAGGTGCGGTGGGGCGTGAGACGACCAACACCCGTATCTTAGTGGCCGCTTTTAGTGACGCTCATAGCTCGGCGATGTCATTTAACACGTTCACTGCCACTACGATTTGCGTGAAGTTACCTCAGGTGCCACATACATTGCACAGTGGACTCGCTAGGCGAGTCGGTGGCACTGGAGTAAGAAAACACTGGACTCGCTAGGCGAGTCCAGTGGCACAGGGTTTAGGTAAATTTTGATTTTTGCTATTTTTGTGGTTATCAGAGTCTTTTTTACAGTTACAGGACATTTAAAAGGTGTTTGACGATCATTCCGTATGTTTAAACCTATAAATAAGGCAAATAACCCAATAAATAAAATAATAGGTAAATTTGTTTCGTAATTAAACCAGTGCTTTCCAAACTTTTATGAAATAAAATTTGTTAATGTTATATTTTAATACTGTTTCAATTTTAATAGCATTTAATTCTATGAATGTGGTTTCCGATTTAGTTAACATATTTTATTTTTTCTCTAAGAATTTTATTGTTATGTTTATAATAACATAATATATTATAAACAATGTTAAAAGTTGTTTTGTTAAATAATTTATTGCTACAGGTTTTTTTTTGTTGGTGACTCTGACTCTGAACAAAAGCAATTCTTTTAAATATGAATTCTTTTTGTTACTTGCGCCATTTCTCAATAAATTTACTAATGAGATTTTAGAAACGCTTTGTTTAGATTGTTTGGTAAAAAAATACTTTTTTTTATTACTGCTTGGTTATAAAAAAGAAAACAAATGAGGCACTGTTTCTTTTTACCCGAATATGGCAAGGCACCCGATAATTGGGAATGATTTCAATCAGATGTGATTCAAACATAATTTTTCTCCAAAACTACTTAAAATACGTATTTATTTCATTATAAACTATGATGTTCATTATATTCATTATACACTTGTTCTGATTATATTTACGTGTGTAACACAATGACATAAGTTGGGACCTCTACATATTAATGGCGGTAGGTTAAAATCTAAACAAATGTTTTTTTATTTAGTTAATTTTATATTTCCTCTAAGAATTTCATTGTTATGTTTATAATAACATATTATGTTATAAACAATATTAAAAGTGGTTTTGGTAAATAATTTATTGCTACAGTTTTTTTTGTCGTTGACACTGATAGTGTAACAATGGCAAATCTTTTGAATATAAATTCTTTTAGTTACTTGCGCCATTTCTCGATAAATTTACTAATGAGATTGTAGAAACGCTTTTTGTTTAGATAAACATGGTATGTTTGGTAAAACAATTGCTTTTTATATTACTGCTTGGTTATAAAAAAGAAAACAAATGAGGCACCGCTTCTTTTTACACGTATACGGCGAAGCAGCCGATAATTGGGAATGATTTCAATCAGATGTGGTTCAAACAAAATTGTGGTCAAAACTACTTAAAATACGTATTTCATTAAAAACTATGATACACTTGTTCAAATTATATTTACGTGTGTAACACAATGACATAAGTTGGGACCTCTACATATTAAAGGCGGTAGGTTAAAATCTAAACAAATGTTTTTTTAAAGCGGATCTACCATTTGCAGATCCGCTTTTTACCACAAAATTATAACTCCGAAAAAATTGTAAGTTGTTTATTTATTACACAATAAATATCGAATAGTTTGCACATAACAATATCAGATGAGATTTTTTTCTTGTTTTAGAGCGTCTTTGTTTAGAACAAAAATCATAATAACAATCCTAGACATAAAATAAGTCCCTATTGTGATTATAATGTTTTGTATTGAATCATAAATTCTAATGAGCGAATTGTATTTTGTTATAATTATTTTAAGTATAACCTTTTACTACATATTAAATTTTATAACATTCAATTACATTTATTAATTTAATAAGATATAGAAAATAATAAGAAATAGGCACGTATATATATACGTGCCTATTTCTTATTATTTTCTATATCTTATTAAATTAATAAATGTAATTGAATGTTATAAAATTTAATATGTAGTAAAAGGTTATACTTAAAATAATTATAACAAAATACAATTCGCTCATTAGAATTTATGATTCAATACAAAACATTATAATATATATATATATTTTAAATATACTGTTTTTGTTCGCCATCTGTTACTTATTTGTGTTATAAATATCGCATTAACAAAATGTTTGAGAAACTCTGGCAGTGAACTCGCCTAGCGAGTTCATGGCACTGGAGAATAACTTTTTTTCCTAAAAAAATAAAGTAAGTCTTTACACCCGGGCCACCTCATAAATTTATAAATTAGCGCATATTTAGTCTACACTGTGATTTTGAGAAGAAAATACGCATACGTTTTCGAAATAATACAGAAAAACACTGGACTCGCCTAGCGAGTCGCTGGCACCTGAGTGAACATTTAGGTGGACTCGCTAGGCGAGTCGCTGGCACTGAACGTGTTAATATCGATAAAAACGTGTCCATATTTTCTTTGTTTGATTATTGAAAAATTAGTAAGTTAATTGAATAAAAGAAAGTCGTCATCCGTATTCAGGCTAGAACCGTGGCTTAAAAACTTGATTAAAATGTGTGAAAAAGAAAAAAAACATGCAGTCACTATTCTCAAAATTGACTGCTGCAATATTCAAAAATTGTTGCTGTCTAATGTTTATACTTCAATTTAATACACATTTATAATTTTTAATAACTAAATTTATTTGCGTTTTAAGGAAAGTGAGTGTTTATTGTTATCGACATTTTGCATGTTACTTCACTATTCATAATAGACACGTGACCATGACGTCACAACCGCATTCCTCGCGCGTTCCTTTAACTCGTTCCCCTACTATAACTATGTTGATAGGTTACTTAATTCAGAACTTAATCCAGAAACGTGACTAAGTACGCTTGAAAGGCGACCGTGGTGTAGAGGTAGAGCAATGGCCACGCAAACTGAAAGCCCCCGGTACAAAACTACTTGCCGGTTCCTATGTATATTTGATATCATATACTTTGGTAGTCCTGTGCTGATAATACAAGTACTCTTAATAGCTTAGTACAAAATGTAAAAAAAAAGTAGTGGTACATGTATAAGTACTACCTACAACTTTTAAAATAAAACATAATGAAGTTTTTTTATTGTGACTTTTTTATTTAAACTTGACCTCCCTGTTGGTAAGCATGATGGAGGTCCAAGAGTGCCGACGACTGAAAAAAAATCAAGTTAGTTCGCGGTGGCCCCAGTCGCCGTCACTATGCCGGTCAAAGTATTTATACAACAATGTTAAAATACAATACAATGTACATACAATGTTACGTTAAGAGTTGTGTATTCTTTAATTAATTATGTCATGAGTGCACATTTATGAGTTCTTAGTATTTGTTAATAATATTTTAAGCCGCCATTTCTTGATGTTACATTCCATGTGTATAAAATTAAGACCACGTTCGCGTGACGGGTTCGTTAACCGAAATATGGTTTTGGAGCACTTTTTTACAATAAGCGCTCAAGGATTTTATACCATAAAAATAATACTTAATAAAAAAAAAGGGTTATTTATTCATAAATGTCTAGATAGTCTCATTTAAATTCTGCTCTTTAATTTTGACGGTTTTTAAAAAAAAATAAGGTCTCGATGCTCCAAGATGTTTTCTTATTTATGAAATAAAAGATATTTGCGGCTCACTATCGCGTTTATTTTATTATACTAATCCGAAGATTCGAATGCTTTGCAGCCATCGTTGCCGATCAACAATATTGTCACGCCCTTTTCCCACGGGGATAGACAAAGACAATGGAGCGCCACTTGCCACGGTCTTATTTGCGTCTTTGAAAATATTATATATCTGGTTAGCAAACGTTTTGTGACATTACAATTATTATTTATATTAATATAATTGATTTTAATAAGTACCTATACCAAAGAATACTAAATTCACCACATACTTAAATTATTTATTACTAAATCCTAATGAATAAACACAGCAACAAACTATTTATTTATGTTAGCAGTAAAACACATAAAATATACTAACTTAAACGCTACTCATAAATTAATCAATCGAATTGTCACTCCTAAATTTCCACAGAGATAGTCAATGGAGGGCCGCTTTTTACGTTTCAGATATAACTCGCTTCCCTCACATACATCTACAGTCCTTTTTTGCCTATAGCACCGAGAACGTTTTGTAAATCTCTTAAACCTACTCTTTTTAGTCCCGTGAGGTCAGGTGAAGCATCCCTCATCGGTAGTTCAACGCGTCCTTTTTTGGTAAAACAATCAAAAGTGGAATGCTTTATCAGCCCATGTGTTCTCCTCATCCTATAACATTGGATCCATCGTGTGAAGCGTTTAAACTTTGCCGGCATAGTGACGGCTGCTAAAATAATCTTAAACTGTATCTGTTTTCCCAGTTGTCGGCGTTCTTAAGCTTTCCTTTACTTACTATCAGATAAGTCAAGTTTCTAATGTCGCGTCTCAATAAAAAAACATCAAAATTAAATAATTATGTTTTCATATTTTCATTAAGTAAAAATGTTGACGCAAAAATGTAGGTCGCGTTCGGCGCACCCAACCAAGTTGTCAGCATGGCCGTGCCCTTTGCCACACCTGCCCTACAATTTCTACTAAAATTATTTGTATTTAGAGAAATTCACCTAATTCACTTAGGTAAGTTGTACGATCGATAATATAATTCACCTACTACATCAATCAATTAAATATTCCCGCCTTGCTCCTGAATGGGTCGGCTCGGCACAACTAATGAAAACACTCAAGACACTTATGAGGTTATAATATAGATACTTACAATTAATTAGTAGGTAATTATAAATGAAAACATTACTGACACTTCAACACAAGAATTTCCTTACCTATGTTGTACGTGTTTCTTTCAAATATTAAATTTAGCTAAAATACTATTAATTTGAATAACTTAACTATCCAAATAGCAGATGAAAATATTTGTTTGTACCTAAGCACGATAATTTAATGTATTGTAACAAATATAATAATTATTTGAAATTAGGATTTTAAATAATTGTTCCTAAATGAATTTACCGCATTTTTTTACAATGGTGTATTAAATTTTAAATACCTATATTTAGAACGTAGTATCTACATATTTACTATTATTGAAATATAGACCGATAATTATATAAATTATATAAAATATGATAGAGTATTGTTTCTTATTAGAAAATTTATTTTTTATACTATAAAGTTTAGTAAACATAAACATAAACAAGAACCCAAGAAATAAATTTCTCAATACGTGTTATAAATCTTTATCACATTATAAAACTATAATTATATATATATATATATAATTATATACTATATATATATATATATATATATATATTATATAATTATATATATATATATATACTATAATTATATATATATATTATAATTATATATTTTTTAATAAAATATACAAAAAATACATCGGATTGGTACTTTTATAATTTATATTTTTATAAACTTTTATACTTTGTACTTATAAGAATTCATAAACTTCTGGACATTTTGCATACAATTTTTAAGTGATATTCAAACTTTTATTGGTACTGCGCCTGCTATCTTATTGTCAGCTATAGAGTTATTGAGCCGCCAAAAATCGAAACTAACGGTTTTAAAATAAGATACACATTTTAAACTTTAACTTGAACTAAATATTTATAAATTAAAAGCAGACCAGACGTTTCTGACCAAATGTTTTAAAATAAAAGAAAATAGCAATAAATCATTCGGCAGAATTAATTACACTAGCAAACAAAATTAAATATACATACCATACCCAGTAATATTTAAAAAAATTACTGCACTTTTTGTTAGTTCTGTGCACTTTTCACTTTTATTTATTCACAATTTAACACATAAACTACGAACTTGTGTGTTTCATTTTAATACACTATAGAGACGTCCACGACAAACAACAAACTGTTTACGGCTGGCGACAACGAAAAGCGGTATAGCGGCTTTCTGACGCAACTAAAGCAAGTTTAGTTTGGGGTGTTGTACATATTTATAGATATGCAGTTAATATTAATTAAAGTCATTTAACAACCGAAATAAATGGTAAATATGCTGTGATTTTCGAAATATTGCATAAAAGGTTTATAAGCGCTGATAGGTGTACCTAGAGAAGAAAAACATTTTTTTAGACTATAATGTAGAGACAAGGATTGACAAAGGAATGCTTAGATGGGCATATGAAAAGGATAAGTGAAAGTAGATTGACGAAAGGAATTTATAAATCTAAAGTAGATGGATGCCTTAAACGAGGCAGGCAGTACAAGAAGGATGTTTTCCGACCAAATCGAAGAGATCTTTAAAAAGATGAGTTGCCTAGTGCCCATGACTGTAGAGCTTGTATGAAGAGAATTATGGATGTGAGGGAAGCCAGGGAGTTGTGTCAGGATCGTGGCAAGTGGCGCTCCATTGTCTCTGCCTATTCCTGTGGAAAAAAGGTGTGACAATTCGATTAATTGATGAATAAAATCAATGATTATAGTAAAGTGCCTTAAACTACATAGAAACTGCTCATAATTTTTTTACATTTCTATACTGAGCTACTAAAGTTATTTTATCATAGAAACAGCACAACCAAAGTACATTTATCAAAGACACATTAGTACTGGCAAGTGGTTTTGAACCCGTGTTCTCGGTTTGCGTAATCACTGCACTGCCACTACACCACGGTCGCTTTAAATAATTAATTACGCGCAACAGTCAAAAATCTATTCATAATTTGAATTTTGCCGCGTGTTATATAATAGGTACAATTTAAATATATATTTTAATATTTTGTCGCCTAATAAGAAAATAAATAATAATTAATAATAAATTAATGAAATTTATTAAAAAAAACAATGCATAGTAAAATCCAAAAAAAGAAAACAAGATAAAATAAAATATTTTTTATCACAGTATATTTTGTAAGTAAGAAACTTCCTTTGCGTTTAAACTATCAATGATTGATGACTGACAATAAATTTTGACATTGACAGCTAAAAGAAAATACAATAAATAGATACACATTGTTTTTTAGGTTTGTTGCGTTTGTTGACTCTCACTGTGAATAAATCCTTGCGTATTGCCTGTGGATTTTATACAATTTTTTCTTAATAAGCACAACTGTGATGGCTGAAGTATACAAGTAAGTTAAATATTTATTAAATATAATGAAGTAGCACTTTTATAATTGTCTTTGCGTTACAGGATTATTCATCCAGTGAATTATTTTGACGAATTTATGAATAAAAAATTGCGTCCTGATGGGCGAAGTTTTAGGAAAATTAGAGATATTAAAATCTGTGTAAACCAAGTGAAAACTGCTGATTCATCTGCAATCATTAAAGTTGGAAATACTAC
Source organism: Tinea trinotella (assembly GCA_905220615.1). NCBI lineage: Eukaryota > Metazoa > Arthropoda > Insecta > Lepidoptera > Tineidae > Tinea > Tinea trinotella. The sequence continues at coordinate 8,727,475 of HG992310.1, forward strand.
GGTTATTTGCGGGATTAAATTGGTAAATTATTACACTACATTTTCATTTTGATAATTTTAATTCAGTTTTAAATTTTATATTAAGTATATTTTAATTTTATTGTTTAGGAATTAGCAAAACCTAAAGCGGAGGATCCTAATATTGGGTTTCTTGTAACAAATATAGAACTCCCAGCACTATGTTCACCAAAATTGCGCCCAGGCCCACCTTCAGACTTTGCTCAAGTTATAAGCAGTTTGCTATCAGATATGGTAAAAGATTCTGGGTGTGTGGACCTAAAAGAGTTGTGTATAGCACCTGGTAAACTTGTATGGGTCCTCCAATGTGATATAATGTGCTTCAACAATGATGGCAGTGTACTTGATGCTTCTATGATAGCATTGATAGCAAGTTTGAGAACATGTAAGTTGTAAAAGTTACTATTTATGGAACGCTAAAAATAAATTGCATGTCAGTGTAGATTCTAAATATGTATTTGTGTTCTGTTATTTAAATAAAGTAAATAATGGTGACCAATTACTTAGTGTCTTTTACAGATTTGTATTTAAAAATGTCTGTTAAAAATCAATTATTTCTCTTTGGTTTAATTTTATTTTTTAATATGTTTCTATTTTATGTTTTTTAACATTTAACTATTGTAGGAGTCCATGTCATCTCGCCATCTCCGTTTGGGCCTGCCACGAATTCTTCTGCAATCTGGAGTCCACTCAGTAGTGGACTTGGCCGATAATGCATCGGACATGCGACAGAGATGACCTGCCCAGCAATTAGTGTTTTTTATTATTGATTTATTAAAATTAAATAATATAATTTCAGTAACCTTACCATGTGTGCAATTGGATGAAGAAACTTCAGAAATCACAGTTGATGACACAACAAGAAAACCATTCAGAACTAATGGCATTCCTGTGTCAACTAGTTTCTCAGTCTATAAGTAATTATTTTTGTACTATATTATAGGTGCCCATCTAAATAATACTGAATACTGTAGAGCATGTGTGAATAAAGTAGTGGAGGATAGAATAGTGAGGGAGTTATGCCAGGATCATGGAAAGTGCATCTCTGCAGAAACACTGGTGTCAGTTTAGTCAGTAAAATAAAATTACATATATGTTACACAAGTACTCATTGGCTACATGATTTTTTGGATTTATTTATTAAGTAATTAGGCTCCAAAGGACCACTTTTACACGTCAAGATTACACAATAATAATTAGTATAACTTAATAATTACAATAAAATATATATTTACGACAGCTGCAGATATCATTGTCAAGTTAATACTAATAACAATATTGCGTGAGCTGCTGTGAGATAGCATTGCCATCTTTAATAATATTGATGTTTATTTCCAGTGATATAGTATTAATTGATCCATCTGCATATGAAGAGGAGATGTGCAGTGACACAGGAGCTAATTTAGTTATCTGTTATGTTGGGGATATGCTTTGTGGAGTTCATAAATTTGCCAGCACAAATGTTTTGAGTAGTGAAAATTACAATTCATGCATAGAATTGGCTAGAGAAAAGGCTGAAGTTGTGGAAAATCTTATAAAAGGTGCTATTGAAGAAGCAGAATGATGTGATAGTTCATATAAATTTTACTACCTAATATTTAGTTTTACAATTTTTACAGCATAGCTTGTACCTTGCTGTAAAAAATGTAAACTATATCATGTGTTGTCCCTCAACATAGTTATATAAGCATATATGGTAAACTTTCGTTTTTATTGAATAATAATACAAAGTTTTATTAAGTAAGTTTAATAAAATTATTAGATAACTGTAACTCGTTATTTCGTATTCCTTTAAAGCCTCCACATATATTTTTCAAAGTTTTTTCTCGACTTTTATATTGTCTCTGCCTATCTCTGTGAGGAAAAGGCGTGACAATTTGATTGATTAATTGATAAATATTTTACTTAAAATCAGCCCTGAACGTAATACATTTAGCGTCAAAAAAGCAGTGAAGTTTCGTCGCATTTATATACTGATCGTCAGGACTACAATTTCCTTGCTTTATTTAAACAAACAAAGATTCCAATGTAACTGGAATATATACTTTATTTTGCATAGTTTAGGTGTGCAAAATGATTAAACTATAATTATGACAGTTCAAAGCAGCGGGGTTAGGTTGGCTAGTTACCCGTGGTCGTCACAGACTATGTCTGTGGCGACAGCAATCACGCGCAGGTGATTTGCTGGAGTTTGCTGGTCTCCCATCGGGCGCGTTCCCGGGTGGCGGATAGAGAGCCGCTACGGTGTACTCCGTCGCGGTATCGGGACCCGGGCGTAGTGCTCCCGGGTTCCGACGCGGACCAAAACCAGCGTGTGGGCGCCCCGGCCTAACGGCCAGCGTGGCGCAACCCGAGGGCGGTGAACTTGACACCGCCCTCACCCCGTCCTCTTCCTGTTAGCCTCTGGCTACCAGAGGCGCATCGGGAAGAGGACATGAAAGGATTGTCCCAGCTGGGTGTCTTGGCGCCTGGCTGGGACGGAGAAGCGAGTGCGTCGCCCGGGCAATGACCGAACATTGCCTGAGCGGCGCACTACTAAGAGGTGGCGCTGCCGAGCAACAGCTCAAGGCAGCGCCACCTCCCACTCTCAAAACTCGGAGCTCCCTCGGGCAGTGCTTTTTAGCATAGCCCGAGGTTGAGCGATTGGAGGATGCCGCTGCCCAAGCCGGGCAGTGGCAGTAAGGGAGAGACGTGCAACCGTTTCCGCACGTCTCTCCCAGAAAGAGGGGCCCGCTCGTCGTGTCAGCATGTCGCGACTGAGCGGGCCACATTGTTAGTTGGGGCCCGAAAGGGCCAACGTCGGCGGAGTTACGAGGGTTTGCTAACGCGATACCAGTGCTCCGCCAATGACGGTCTGTGGAAACGGCGTGGGAGGTTTTAGCCGGTGAGAGCCCGGCACTTCGGCTGGTAGAGCTTTCCTCCCACGTTAATAATAAAAAAAAAAAAAAGGTTGGCTAGTTAAAACGATTATCGTCTCTCGTCGGCGATTGTCAAAATAATAAAAACTAGGCTGCATCCAATAAAACGAGATTATTAATCGTTTTGATGAATATCGTCTGTGCGACGACACGTTTGATCATTATTATCAATAGTCTCTTGGTGGATTTAGCCTAGCTTTTATTATTTTGCCTATCGTCGACGAGAGACGATAATAGTTTTAACTTGCCCAACCTAACCTCGCTGAACTGTTAATATGGCGTGTCTTGTTTATTGACAGACGATACAAAATCCATATCTTATTTTCTAAAAAACTCAATTGCACAGCAATTATAAGCAAAATGTTATAAGTTTTACTAATACAAGTATCGAAACTGCCATTTCTATATTTTTTCGTCATTGGATATTACAAAAGTAGTACATAAAAGCCCAAAATGATTGATGTCCTTTTGACACAAATGTTTTATGTACTCTGCCATTACATAAAATTAAAAAAATATACATCAAAATGTCACCACGTCTGAAAATATTGGATTGTGTTATTGAGGTAAATTACTAACAATAAAAGGAAATTATATGTATTTTAGTTTAACATTTAATAGTAAACATATTTTTAGGTATTTATTACTCTTATAAGAACATTACATTCGCTCTTTACCCTAAATACAACGTCATCATGTCTTCACAACTTTCGCCGCCTGATTTTTTTAAAATGTGTCCCCATATATCTATTTAAATGAATACTCTCTTTTCTACAATCAACTATCTTTAAATAATAAAAATCTTTTTACTTAAAACAGCTCTTTATTAAATTTTAGAATCATTAATTAAGACAAACAAAAGGTACAACTGCAACTTACAAATTTTCTCATTTTAGTCATATCATGCAAGGGACTCACCCTTAAAATTACAATATTCATTGACAATATTTTCTTTTGTATCTGTAGAGGCTAACAAAAGTTGAACCAACAGAAAACATAGGATGTCTTTATGGTACAATGTACGATGGCATCTTACTAGTGGTGGGATTCAGCCTGGAATTATTTGAGAATGAAAAGAATACATATAAGCAGTTGCTATTAAATCTACCAACAGAAGTGGAATTATGTGGTGTCATAAAATTTGGAGAAGTTGTTTCAGCAGAGAATGGCCTTAAGGATTTCTTGCAAGTATGTTTATGCTAGATGTATTTTATGTAGCAACAAGTGTTGTTGAGCTTTTTACCTAACATAAGAGAGAGTTAAGCTCAAAAATTAGTATATTTTTTAATATTAATTAAATTTTACTTTAAGTCTTTATAAGTATTTTTTTATATAATTATGAATTTGGCTTTAAGAGTAATAGGTAGATTGTTGGTCACATGCCAGTCTGTGATATGAGGTAGTACCACCATTTTCAAGTGTGCAGAATCTGTTTAAAAGTTGCCAGTTTTGAGTTTATTTTGTATATTTTGGCGTGGCCAATTGTTTAGTACACCAGTTTGTTATGCATAAAGTCCTAATGGTCTAATTCCATTCATAGCAAATATTTGTTTCATAGCTTATATTTGTAATATTAATTAATTATATTAAATATTAATAAAAGTGATGGACATTACCTTCAGGTCTTACAAATATACTGTTTAGTGATTTAGTTGCATTTCAGGGTCAGTTTAGTGGATGTGAATGCTACTTACAGTTATTAAATTTTAGTAGCAGTGACCTCCATTTATGGGCTGCACTCCAGCCTAACATCAGGCAGGGTGCTGTCATATGTCGAGTCTGTAAATTCTTTTTAATTCTATATTCTTATATATTTTTAGGATGTTGACATAACAGACAATCCATTGGTAATCATTGTGAATGACCTAAAACAGATGAAGGCACATTTTGTTGTACATGACAAGTTTGAGGAGACGGAGTATGAGGTGCTAACATCGGAGGAGTTGTGGAAGCAATTCTTGCACATTAGGCTGAACACTACAATACCATTGACATGTGAAGCAACTACTGCTGGTGTTAAGAATGTTCTGCAGAGTAAGAGGAAGAAGGTATGGTTTAAACACATTTACTTATGGTTTTTGATTGAGATGGACATCCAACCTCTGCTTGCAAGGTAAGGTAAGCAAGGTGTAGTCCAAGAGCACTGACAACTGATAAAACCATTTAAGTCTGCCTCAGTTGCCTTCGCTGTGCCAGCCAAAGGTGCTTAATCACATTTTGCTTGTAGGATTCAAGATTATAGGGGAGAGCATATGGGCTGGTAAAGCATTTAACTCCATTTGTTTCAATTTCCACTTTTATTTTGCATCATCTGTTAACATGTTGACTTTTTTTTACATTTCTGTACTAAGCTACTAAATGTGCTTGTATCATAGAAAAAGAATGACTATTAAGTCATATATAAAAAATACAACCAATTATTAAACTAGGGTGGTGATCATTTCACTACAAATAGGCCTGGCTGCCTTCAAATTCTCCCAAATAAAAAGAAAGAGTTCATATATACCAGTTTAAGTATGACTAAATTAAACGAAAAATATTACTTTATTAATAGTTCTATCAGATAGGTCCTTTATTTTTAAATGAATTCTTGTCAGATTGCATCGGGACAAATATCCTTCCACATGGATGGCACAACAGTATATCTGTTTGGAATGGCATCAGATATTGGCGTCACTGGGATGGGCACAGAATCAACTATAGGGGATCTTGTTGACTCTAAAAATCCAGAACAACACACTAAGAAGAAAAAACATGCTGTCAATGTGGTAAATATAAATTATCTTTTATTATTACATTTATGTACTAAGCTATTTACTTTGTAGCATAAAAACAGGATATAGATGTAGTTATGTGTGGGCTCGCTTCCACACTTGAAGTCCTCTTCAGTTTCTTTGTGCGTTCTTTAACAGTTCTCCTTCAATGGAGCTATCCAATCTCCTCCAGGAAGGCCAGGAGACTCCTTTCGTTCGTTTCGAGAGCTTTGTAGCCATCATGGTCACGGAGATAATAATAAAAATTGTGAAGTCAAAACCTAAATAAACGCGTTAGTAAGCCGCATAAAATTTGTTTATTGTATAATATTGTTCACAGGAAATCGTGCCTGTTAATTTAGTGATGAAAACGACAAGAGATATATTCTCAGATAAACTTATTAAGACAGCTGTTAAAATGATGACTACGCAAAGAAAACGTAAGTTTGTATTAACAAATGTATATTCCGCATCAGTGCAAACAATTTGTCATTCACTGTGATCTCCACAGTAGCCTGCTGGAGGCAGTCTAAATGCATCTTGTGGGGGAACGCCCTACACTTTACTTTTTCGTATTTGTGCCAACCATCAAGATCCAAGAGTGCCAATTACTGAAATATCCGATTTAGTTCATGGTTGCCTCAGTCCCTGTCATTATGCGGGCTAAAGGTGTTTCTTTATGTATCACTTGATGGAGATTGACTTGATTTGATTAATATTAGGTATAATTCTTTACAGCTTCATTCTGTATCAGCATGCCATTGAAAGTGGATACTTTAGCGTTAGTACATCGGAATACCAAATTAGTGGACCTGTACACTGTATTGGTTGAAGCAGCATGCAGGTCACTCAAGTTATTGGAGCTGGTGCTTCTTGAACAGTTGAGTAAGTGTTATTATGAAAAAGTAGATATATAATGTAGGATTTCTCCTTACAATATTTTGAACGTTTTGTACAATACAAAGTTTTTAATTATCAAATTATTATTAGGAGTATTACGCACATAAAATGGTGATGCCATTCCCATTATAAACTAAAGCTTGTATATTTACAAATACAAGCTCATACAGAGATTTTTTTTACTTATGGTTAGGGTCCGCAAAGCATCATGCCACATTGGCAATTACAAAGTTAAAAACCAAGTAAAAAATTAAACCAATTGACGACCGAACCACAATCGCCCCAAAAAAAGATTTAGTTTTACTGTAACGTAGTTTTACTGTAAAACATTTGCAGAGATACTTATAAAAAAAATTAAAATATATAGTTATAGAAACCATCTAAAAAATTCGATTGAGTTATATGTCAACCGGTTTAACTTTGGCGAAATGGCAAGATCTTAAAATATTCAACTTTGTAAAAAATAAGTTTATCCATCTCGGGAATGCTTTTTCGAATAAGCATAAGCCTTTAAGATTTTTCATAATCAATCCCGTCTAATTCGCCCAGGTGCGTTTTGTGGTTCAATAATGAACTTCGTCATCATCCATATATACATTTAAAACCATCCAAAAATTATTTAGGTGACCTAAAAATTTTGGTGTACAGATTTAAAATAATAATATCATTGTGCATTGTCATTTTGTTGTATAGGCCAAGAAGGCATTGGCGATGGTGCAGGATTGAGATTGCCAGAGACATTCCATTTTTTACCACAAGAGCTTGGTCATTTCTTCACGAGGATAATACCAAAAGGACTGTCTGATGAGAGCATGGGTAAGTCAGTTTAAAATTCATTTATTTATATGCCATGGCTAACATGCCAATCTGGATTCGATTCCATACGCAACTTTCTTATCCACTATCCTGGCAGAGCTGACTTTCCACAATTTCCTGAAATGCGACTGAGTCACTTCACAGTCTTTATATTTGAAAGTGGTAGTGTAACCCCGTAGGGTGGTCAATATATTATAAATCAATTAGACTATTTTTTTTATAAAACTTTAGTCACATAAATTAGCATATTTTAAACTTTATTATTTAAAGGCCGTGGTATGGTGGTAATAAATGGTCTTATAATATAAACCAAGGATCAAAACCACTTGCATGCACCAATGTATTGTTCAAATAATATATACTTTGGTCACCCAGTTTCTATAATACAAGCATGTATTATAGTATAGTTTAGTATAGAAATGAGTACTAAATATTTACTATATTAAACCATTTATTAACCTAATTTTATTAACTGTTTCTTTCATACAGAAGAGGATAGACAGAACTTGCACGACCAACTTGGTTTATTAACGAATAAGCCGATATTCCGTCGAGGAAATGCCTATCCAACTTCAACAGGAGGCAAATTGCTGTGCCCACACCTCTCCATACCTCCATCTCCAGGAAATTGCAAAGACGTGATCATGGCAACCGTTAGAGGCAGATACACATACCACCATTACATGCAGGACCAGTTCAATGATGACGGATGGGGGTGTGCTTATCGCTCTATGCAAACTATTTTCTCTTGGTTCAGGTACTGTATAGTTTATTAATTAATCAAATTGTCACACCGTTTTTCTGCAGTGATAATGGAGCGCCACGATCCTGACACAACTCCTTTGTTCCCTCACAATATTTCTCTTTATACAAGCTGTACTGCGATTATGGGCACTAGGCAATCCAGCTTTCTTGAGGATGTCTCCGATTTGGTTATTACTGCATAGTTTATTACTAAATAGTTTAATTACTGCATATTTATTTACTGCATGGTTAATTACATCATAGTTTACATCATAGTGCTTGTATGAAGAGAATTGTGGATGTCAGAGAAGGAAGAGAGTTGTGTTAGGATCGTGGCAAGTAGCGCTCCATTGTCTTTCCCTACCACTGTGGGGAAAAGGCGTGATTAATTCTGCATAGTTCATTACACATCATATTTTGGTATGCCTCAGCCATTACAAATATGCGAACTGAGTCATGAATCATTTTCCATTCGCGCACTCGCAGGCCTTATGGAACTTATAGGCCGCACACACAACACTAGGGCGCTCTTGGAGCTCCTCTTAAAAACCATCAAGTTTAGAGGTAGATTCACAATTAAAAAAAAATGATTCAAATTATTTTTGTTTTAGATATCAAGGCTACACAACAGTTCAAATCCCTAACCACAGAGAGATACAGAAATGTCTTGTTGATATAGGTGACAAGCCTGCTTCATTCATTGGCTCGAAACAATGGATTGGGTCATTGGAAGTGTCGTTTTGTTTGGAAACATTAATTGGTGTCCACGCGAGAATTATATCAGTGAATAGCGGTGCTGAATTGAAGAGTTACGCTCAGGATGTGTTGATTAACCATTTCAAGACACATGGGACGCCTATTATGATTGGTAAGATATTGTTTTGCTTCATAACGACAGGCGTGGACGAACGGTCAGCGATTGGTTTGATGCGCGTAAAGTCCTGAGTTCGATTCCCGGTCGGAGCAAATATTTGCTTCATAGCTTTTATTTGTAATACTTAATAAATATGGCAAATATTTTTAATATCGTGGTAAGTGGCGCTCCATTGTCTCTGCCTATCCCTATGGGAAAAAGGCGTGACAATTTGATTGTTTGATTTTTAATAAAAAAAAGAGGTGGATATTTGCTTCGGGTCTGGTCATCAAAGAGTAGTAGGCAGTGGTACCCAGTCTGCCGATCCGGGGTAGTACCACCACTTACAAGTATACAGACTGTGAAGTGATTTAGCTGCGTTTCGGAATCGGCTTGTAAGTTGCCGGTTGCAACTAGGCCGGCATAGTGGATGTGATTGCTACTTACAGTTATTGAATTGTAGTAGCAGTGACATCCATTTATGGACAACACTTCGAGCGGGGTGCTGTCATATATCGAGATATAATAATAAAAATAAAACAAGCTGTTAAGTCCTAAATAAATAAATAAATATTTATATATCTTAATTTATAGGTGGTGGTGTCCTCGCTCACACAATATTGGGTGTTGAATGCAACATCGCGACAGATGAGGTCCGTTATCTGATCCTCGACCCCCACTATACCGGCGCAGATGACCTCACGACAGTACTAAGTAAAGGATGGTGCGGTTGGAAAAATAATGACTTCTGGAACAAAACTGCTCATTACAATATGTGTCTGCCATTAACTCTACCCGCCATTTAACCCTTTAGATGTATTTCTTCATATTTGTATTAACACTACATCCAGGATGGTTAGAATTCAATCAATCAATCAAATCCCACAGGGACCTGGCACAACTTTTTCATTGACTTTTAACGTTTGGTTGTAAAGTTGGATAATAATATCAACCGCGCACATTTAATGTGATGTTATAATCAGTTAGTTACTGGTGCGATACAGACCGAGCAGTTGAAAGAAACATATGATAATTTTTTTCTATTCGATTTCCAATACTAATTTATAAGTAATAGTATAACCCGCGTCATTTGCCAATGCGCTAGGACTTTGTCAAAGTAAGTCGAAATGACATTTGGAGAAGAACGGTCAGAAAAGAAAAAATAACGGAAAGAATAAAAATATTTATTATAATATTTCGACTCCACTCATATTTTCTATGTCTTCACTTGAATTATACTGTAACTTGTTATTTGTAATATAGTTTTAAAAACAATAAACAACTATAATACAAATAACAACAACATACGAGTAACTTTAATAACTATTAATAATATAACACACTTAACAATAAAGAAAATTCAACAAAAAATACAATAATGACAGCGCGTGCATAAAACAAAATAACGTGTATACCCGAAAGCGTTGCTAACAGTACAATTTGACAGTTTATTCTCAAAGTCAAGCGTGTTAGCATATGACGGGGGTTATACTAGTATTGATATGTCAAAAGTTATCAAATAGTTAATGCTTGTATGTGTGTTGATCAATCAATCAATCAAATTGTCAGGTCGATTACCCACAGGGATAGGCAGTGATAATGAAACGCCACAATCCTGACACAACTCCCTCACATCTACAATTCTCTATGGTTATGGGCACTAGGCATACCAGCTCTCTTGAGGATGACTCCGATTTGATCGGACTGTGTGATGCGTTACATATATTTAACCCTAAAGAATAAATAAATAAAAGTTAATATGTTACTACTTGACCCTGCGTTTGAAAAATTGGTTTCACTAGCATTTAATAATCAAGTTTGAGAACCAATGATTGGGCAATAATAGAGATGTCCTGCTTACTCATCTGTCCATTAGATGTCAATTTTTAAAAACGAACGTCATCTTAATTTATTTACGTGCTGTGACGGTTTTATTTGTATTTTTTTGGGCGGATATTTATTTATTGTACTAGTTATATTGTGAATAGCATTAAAAGTGTTATTAAATTGTTATTTAATAACAATTATTTTTAAATTGATAATTGTGATAAGATGGTTATGTTTTATGATTATAATTGATATTATTTAAATTCCATTAAGGCATTTTTTATACATTTCATTTACTACAAATTTCCCTGTTTTATATTTTGGGCTTTCATGTATGTAGCTCTAACGCGTGTATAGATTTTATATTTACAATAAATGTATATATGTAAGTTATGAACTTAGTTTTATTTTATACAATAAAATACATGTATACTGTTATATAGGAAATTCTTTAGTTAGGATCTCGATTCCTTCAATAGGCAGATTGGGGAAAATAGTGTTCTCCGACCAAATCGGATACATCCTCAAGAGAGCTGAGAGCCTATAAACGTAGCTTGTATGAAGAGAATTGTGGATGTGAGGTAAGCAAGGGAGTTGTGTCAGGATCGTGGCAAGTGTCGCTCCATTGTCTGCCTATCACTGGGGGCAAAGACGTCACAATTGATACTTTTATAATTAACCATGTGTGTCGTGCTATAATAAAATAAAACAATTTTAAAAGTCAATATAATCTTGAATCTCGCCTGAAAACACGTGTAAATTCAATCGCCTGAAAACACATGTAAATTCAATTATTTAGTGCGATGGCCAAGTCTCAATATATTTATATAAAACATTAAAGAATTTTAATATTGACATGCGTCACTATAAGATGTTGTTAATTATTACGTAACAACTTAATGCTTCGAGTACGGAGATTCCAGACACAATTGATTTTCAATTGTTATGGACCACGATCGTGGTCTTAGAGACTGGACGTATTAAGACAGAAAGTCGCTTAAGTAGAGACTGAATAAATTAATAACCGACTTGGTATTACATGGATCTCACAACTTTTTACCGCAGAACAACTGAGTTGCGAGACTTGGTTTTTTTGACAAGTATTGTTTTTAATGGGATAGATTTATACACATCTCGTCAGAATTTAAACAATCAAATGTAATAATTATACTATAAGCGCGCTATGATGTTCATTTTGAACTCCATGAAGTCATGAATGTAAGGCTTACTCCTCACCGATGTGCGGCCGTCTTTAAACCTGCTATACCACTCCTTAAGCTATGTGATGCCCGTTACCAAAAGCTAGCTGAATGTTACGAATGGTTTTCATCTGGCTGTCGCCTAGTTTCTGTCAATATTTGATGCAGTACCGCTCTTAGTTTTCAGTCACTTTACAAATTTTCAAACAGACCTCGTATTGAACGCAAATCAGACGTAATGCGGATAAATATTTTAATATCATTTGACAGAACAACCAAACATCGCTTTATATTATCACAATAGCAAATTAATAAAAACTAATTATGTACAGAGAAATACACCGCGTAAACTCTTTATGACAAGCTTTTATTCAATATTTTAATTGCGTCACTTAACTAAACCATCTATTGTCCAAATTAGCTTGATCCCTTCAATTTTTTTTAAACCGTATTTTAAAGTGTTCTACAGTATTCGAAAAAATCTTGGAGCTTGGTTACTTAAATATCATTATAAATTTAATTTATAAAAATAATATCTTAAATATTTGATTACGAACAGATTTATGCTACTACACAGTTAGTGGTCATTAGCCCAAATTGCTGACCCCAGGTACCTCCACGAGTACAAACCGTAAAGTGACTTAGTCACGTTTCGGGATCAGCTTAAAACTTACCAGCTACCTAGGCCGACATAATACATGAGACTGCTAATTGCAGTTATTTAACTATAGTAGAGGTCGCCTCCGTTCATGGTCCGCACTCCAGCTTAACGGTAGGTGAGAAGCAGTAACATTTCGACTCCCATTACAAAATGAAATCAGCTTAGAGTTCTGTCCGTGGTACGTGTTTAATCATAATCTGAGCTCTAACTTAGGATCAGGCTTTACTTTGTCATAATATAAAAGCTATTTATGTATATATATACTTGTGATAACCAACAATTACATTTAGTTTATGTAATTGTAGTATATTTGTAACTTGTCCATAATTTCTCCTCATCTTAAACGTTAGTTTTTAAGTTTTTTTGGTGCAATTAAGGATTCAAATAATAAATAAATATATTTTATATAAAAAAGAAACCAAACATCCAAGTTTTCAATAGAATACTGTATTTATGTATATGACAATTTACAAAAAATAGTTACAATTTTTGTTAAACTTTTTAAAAATAAGTTATTTGCATTCCTGTCTAGATAGATATAATTAAAATTAATTAATAAATATTATGCTTATATTGTTAAATAAATTAGATATTCGGGTAGTTTTAAAGTATTTCTAAGTCACAATGCCGAAGATTTGGAAACTTTTTCTGAAATAAAAAAAAACTAACGTTATTATACGTTAAGGCAATTTTACGTGGTCCTACGAATGTTAAAAGGACTTTGGTGTAAGTTTAAGCTCTTGTCACAGTAGTGTAGGACAAAAGGTAACAAAAGATTTATAAGAAGTCTCTATACTTTTACTGTGATACATCTGTTCTCTACCTTTCTGATGACAGAAAAAACAAGTGAATTCACGGTTGCCTCAGTTGCCGTCACTGTGCAAGCATATAGAGGGCTTTATTTTCCTTTATACTCCCTTATCCCTTTGCTCGACTGATAAGCAAGAGTCATTTTGTAGTTGTAGTTGCCACAATCGCTGTTACTATGCCGGCTAGATACTCTTCACCTTCCATTACTTTGAATTCTATTCAATGTCATAGAATAGGGAGAACACATGGACTGGAAAGAGCATTCCACTTGTCGATTGTTAGACAAAGAAACGACACACAGAATGTTCTGCAAAGCTTAAACCTAGATCAGATAATAGGATGCACCAATAAGCTATACAACCTAATACCACGACAACAAAAAGAAGACGACCCATCCTCTATCCAGGCAACCGTGGTGTAGTGGCAGTGCACCGAGAGCATGGGTTCTAAACCACTCACCGGTACCAAACTTTGATATATGTACTTTGGTTGTCCTGTTTCTATGATACAAGCACTTTAGTAACTTAGTATAGAAATGTAAAAATACTGGAACAAAAACCAATGTGATCCAAGATTCTTTAATCGCAGCGTGAATAGGCATCTTATCTGGCCGGCAGAGCTAAATAACTGTTAGTAGCAGTCATATCCACTATGCCAACCTAGTTGGAGCCGGCTGGTCCCGAAACGGTCTGATTAGTTCACGGTCTGTATACTTAGAAGTAGTAGTAATACCCCGGATCGGCAGACTTGGCACCAATACCTTCCACTCTTTAAAAATTCCTTTGTCCATGTCTCTTCTACTATGGCAAAGCATATACTAACTAATATAGGTTGACTTACCCGTAATTTTAGCTCTATTCTATCAATTTCACCTCCTAACATATCAACTATATTCTCTCCATGCTTCAGGAGAAATGATTCCACATCATCTATTGTCTCTAATTTTTTCACATCCTACAATAATTAAATATAATAAATTTGATATAGTATTTTTTGAGCTTATGTGCGCCAGTCGCGTAGCGTGGGAGACAGCCACCCGGGGCGGAAAAAAAAATTGCCGCCCCCTTATTTAGGAATTTTAATCATAGGTACAACAAAAATAAGAATTCAGGTGCCAGATTCTTACTTCAGGAATAGAATTCATAAACTGGATCCTTCAAGCGATGCGTGAAGAAGCACCTTTGGCCGGCATAGTGACGGCGACTGGGACAGCCGTGAACAAACTCGGTTTTCTCAGTCGTCGTTACTCTTGGACTTCCTCTTACTTATCATCAGGTGGGACAAAGTCAGATGTCGTGTCACAATAAAATAAAAATAAATTAATTGTTACCTCAAGTAAAGTATTCAGATCGTGTTTCTCTAAATATGACCTTGTCAAAGCTCTGCCATCAAAGTCTACTTCTGCCTGCGAATTAAATAATAATTTCATAGATTTTGCGCGAACATTGATTAATCAATTATAGTAGGGGAGCCCAAGAGGCTAATCGGGGATTTACTCGAGCGTCGTAGGGACCTATTAAATATTAAAGTTTAGGTGATAAAAAAAATTAAATGTTATGTGGGTTTTTGGTTTTAGCGGTGGGGGAAGGGTGTACGGATTTTCAAAAATGTAAAAAAAACAATTAAAAAAATATACTCGAGCGCGTCAGATTTTGATATTGTATATACTCCACGTGTCCATAATACTGTAGGTATGTTAATCTGACGGTTTGCATGGTGGGTGTGGCAGTACGGAAAGGTAGAAAAACCAAAAAAAAAAAATTTGCTCGAGCGCGTCAGACATTCAGAGGGGATGTTAAATAAGCCCCACAGAAGCTCCCATTCAAAAGACTGACCATTCCGACATGACGCAAGTTCGTGGCGGAGTTTTTAATGTAATTGTTACACACTCACTATAGCACACTAATCGCGGTATAGTTTAGACTATTTCTCCCCCTTTACTCACAATCACTGCCCACTTTTACTAATAAGTAATAATATCTCAGAAACTGTGTGGAATATGAGCTATATTATTGTAAAGTTTCAATAAAATCCATTTAGTAGTTTTGCGTGAAAGAGTAACAAACATCCATCCATACATCCATACAATACATACTATAAACTTTACTTTCCTTACGAAAAAGTATATATAATTTATGGTTATTAAGATAAGATCCTAAAATCTTCTTTCTTGTACAGTTTATACTTTTTTACATTGTACATTAGGTCAAAATGTTTATAGGCGTTCCATAAAATATATGTTCTATGTAATTTACTGTTTAATTTCACTGAAACAGGGTTGGCACATTATTGAAATAAATATTTTATAAGAGACCATTTAACACCTTTAAGGGGGTTCGGCTTTAGGAGGTGTTTTGTAACACTCTGTATATTAAGACTGTGCGAGAGAGTAATAGATAAAGAAGAAGTGAAAGGGAACGAGAGACGCGGAGTGGGGAATACATGTTCTACTGCAACTGCTCGCACAAAACTTTATCAACGATTTTAGCTACTTCGGCTTGTTGAAATTGACAGATTATAGTTTTTTAGTAATTCTTATTCATTTTTCTTCAAAATAAAATTAAAATTGACCGCGCTCGAGAATGTCCAGGTGACGATTTTTTTTTACAAGTTTGTGACCTTCCCATTCTCTTCCGTCATACTCAATCCGTCAGATTAAGAAAATGTGCACTTATTAGTATGTAATTAACTCACCTTAGCTTAATCTGACGCGCTCGAGTATATTCAAAGATCGTTTTTTTTTTACAATTCTGACCAGCTGCCATACACGTACCCCCCTGTATTAAGGGCTAATACTTGGTAGATATACTCTACAGGGTACAAGGTATCTCCCATAATTTAATCTGTCACGCTGGAGTAAATCCAGAAATCCCCGCTTGGGCTCCCCTACTATTACCATGCACCATGTTTCTATTAACACGCGGTATACAATAATGTTACCTTATATCTAATCAAATTGCTGCCTATATCAATTCCTTTTACATCATGGATGGCTCTGATCATGAAATCTCTCTCCAACACACTGTTGATCTCATCAAGCTGCTCATGTGGTATTGACCTATAAATTTAAATGACTTATAAATATACCATCATCAGCCAGAACGCGTCCACTGCTGAACATAGGCCTCCCCCTTAGAACGCCATTTCGAACGACAAGATGGCAGTTGCATCCACTGGTTATTCGTGACTTTCACTATGTCGTCAGTCCACCTAGTGGGTGGCCTACCTACGCTGCGTCTTCCGGTTCGTGGTCTCCATTCTAGAACCTTTCTTTCCCATCGGTTGTCGGTTGCTCGAGCGATGTGGAACCGCTTAAATATACCAGGACCTCTTTAATCCAAAGTTCGAAAATTTACCCCTGTTCGGATTCGTGAAGCGTTCGGATAGTAAACAGAATTTAAAGTTTTTTTTTTGAAATAAAAATAATTTTAAATATACATGTCTATTTAAATGTCATTTATAATATATTTATTTGAATCCTTTATTGCACCAAAATAAACTTAAAAATAGGTACATAGGCGACCTTAATGCCTATTAGGCGAATTGTAGTATATTTGCTCCCTGCCTATGCACAACTAACCTTTGGGATGGTGAGAAATTATGGGCAGGGTGCAAATATACTACAAACCTGTGTATATTAATTTATAAACGTCACATTTATTAAACTTTTTAAAAGAAATCTAATATTTAGTTTGTCGGCGAGTAAAAAGTCGGCTAGTTTGTGGGGCGTCCGGATTAAAGAGGTCCTGGTGTATATGTATATAACAATTTTGTTTTATTGTATTATATGTATTAGTATGTATTATCATATTTTGGTATGTAGCATGTTTAGTGTATTATAAAGTATATTAGAAGTAGTTAGAATCAGATGCTTCTATTTATTTTAAATTTTTTTTCTCCTACCTCATACAAAAAGTGCGTTAAATTGTTTTTAAGGTAGGCTAGTAAGAATGCCTAGCGGCATTAAGTCCGCCTTTGTACATTGTGCATAAAGTTTTAATTAATAAATAAATAAACATTTTTAATCAATCAAATTTTCACACAGGAATAGATTAACAATAAAAAATCCACAGTCCTGACACAACTCTCTTGTCACGTACACGTCCACAAACTCTATGGTTACGGACATTGGGCTATACCTTTTTTTTAGGTATGTACTTTTTTAGGAACATTTCTAATAACTCAACCTCTACAAAGAGCTAGCAATGAAAAATTTTAAACAATTAGTATCAGGCACTCCACACCTTGTTTTCAGATTTTTTGATAATAACTTTTTCCATTTAGACTCATTTTAAGCACAAAGCGACCATGTAGTGGTTACGCAAACCAAGAGCACCCACTTAAAACCCACTTGCCGGTATTAATGTATCTTTGATATATGAATTTTGGTTGTCATGTTTCTATGATACAAGCACTTTAGTAGCTTAGTAAAGAAATGTAAATAATAATTAATAAATAAGCTTATAGAAAAATAAACACACTAACTAAATCAATGAAGAGAAATTACTATCGCTCTTAAAAGAAATCCTTATAATAAAAATTATTATTCGATTTTTAATTTACATTATCACAAAAGCATATTTTTTTAGTTTTTTAAACTATAGTTAAATTCTGCATGATCAATAAAATATATTTTAAAATATTACCTTCCAACGAGCGCGTTGACATTTGTTAATATAATAAACGAGGCCACACCCCCCAGCAGTGTCCCCACCAATATACTGCCCACAGCATCAGGCAATGGGTTGTCCAGATATTGGGCCAATGCCATGCATCCAGCTGCAACAGACACTCCAGCCACGGCAGCAGTGTCTTCCAGCAAGACCACATTGACTGATGGATCCGAACTTCGCATTACTGTCAATTTAAATTAATATTTTTTTATTGTGACTCGACATATGCGTGGACTTATCGCGGACATAGGCGACCGTGGTGTAGTGGCAGTGCAATGGCTACGTAAGCCGAGTGGCACGGGTACGAAACCACTCACCGGTACCAATGTACTATATGTACTTTAGTTGTCCTGTCTCTATGATACAAGCTCTTTAGTAGCTTAGTATAGACATGTATAATAATAAAAATATGACAGCACGTCGCCCTAAGCCACAACTACTATTGCGGCCTAGTTAGTACCGGCAACTTACAAGCTGATCTCGAAACGTGACTAAGTGGATATAAGTGCTGATCCGGGGTAGTACCACCATTTTTAAGTATGCAGACCGTGAAGTGACTCAGTCGCTTTTCCAAACCTTAAAGCTGCGTAAGCAGTCGTCGCATGAACCGCACTCCAGCTTAACATCAAGCAGTTTGCTGTCATATATCAAACCACAATAATAAAAAATCGACTGGGAATCGTAACCGATGTCTCGATCATACATCGCTAAACTGCCGACTAATACCATAAAAGACAAAAAAAGAACACATTTAAATCAGAAATAATGGGCAATTTTAATTATAAGCTTTTGCCTTTTCCCATCTTTTTTATTTGTCATATTGCTATTAAAAAAACACTTACTATATTCAGATAAGGGCATATTGGCTTCCTTGGCACCTTTTCTGACAGCATTCAAAGCAACCATTAATGTAGCTCCTTCAGACACAACTGCACCACCCAACACGAAATATGCCTAAAACACAAAAACATTACTTAAATAAACAGCCGGTCGTACCAAAAATTATAATTTACGAATTTGTAAAAAGTATTGTATAAGTAAAAGAAAAATGGGTTGCACAACTCTTTAACTACACATTTTACATTTACGTTTAACGGATATTTCATACAGAGCTAAAGGACATCATTCATTTTGGGTTTCTATGTTCTACTTTTGTTATTTCTAATGATAAAAATATATATAAATGGTAGTTTCGATATAAAATTATTAACAACCCAATTCACGATTTCGTAGTAGTAAACGTTATAGAATAAGTATAAAATAAAACTAAATTTGTAAATTGAAACTTTTTCGGTACAACCGGCTGTAAGTATTTGCAAATGGCACGAGTTTAACCACGACTAGGCATACCATACAAGTGGAAGTAAGGCAGAATGATAGTTATTGAGGGCGAAAAAGAGACAAATATATGTTGCTCTGCATCGCTTGCAAATGGCACGAGTTTAACCACGACTAGGCATACCATACAAGTGGAAGTAAGGCAGAATGATAGTTATTGAGGGCGAAAAAGAAACAAATATATGTTGCTCTGCATCGCGACAATGAGTTCAGGTTTGCTTATTAGCCTATGCCTCGTTCGGAGCGCATGTAACATATCTACGCCTTTTGTTAAAATATCATTGACTATAAAGTTAAAAAAATATTTAATGAAAGGTATGGTATGGTCTATATCAGTGTTTCCCAACTTTTTTTAGACCACCTTGGGGCCACCTTAACATGTCTAAATTTTTTTAAATTTAAAAATTGTTTTGTTCCCTTAATAAATATAAATGATAACAGATTTTTTTCAAGAATTTGCCTTTTTTGTTAAATTTGTCTCCGATATCTAGTCCATTTGTCCATTTTGAAATTGCCCCCCTGTGGTCTATATAATAGGTATGGTCTGTATGGTCACGTGGCGTATATACTTTTGACCCTGAAGTGACTTAGTCGCGTTTCGGGATCTGCTTGAATATTTGTGCTTTAAAACATTTGTGTAGAAGTTTTTTTGCTCTAAATTTGACAGCACCCTGTCTGATTATAAGCTGGAGTGTCCTTGAATGGAGGCAACTGCTACTACAGTTAAATAACTACAAGTAGCAGTCGTATCCAGTATGCCAGACTAGTTTGAAGCGGCTAAGTCACTTTACAGCCTTTTAACATATCCAATGAAATAACTATATTTATGAGAATAAGAAAAAAAGTAGGAAAATAATCAATTAAATCAATCAAATTGTCAAGCCACTTTCCTACGGGGATAGGCAGAGACAATGGAGCGCCACTTGCCACGATCCTGACACAACTCTCTCTCTTCCTTCACATTCACATTTCTCCTCATACAAGCTCTACAGTTATGGGCACTAGGCAACACAGCTTTGGGAAAATAACAGTAGAATATTCCTCGATTTGAAAAATAAAAATGAACAATACCCAATAGAAGTCTTGCAAAGGTTGAGGGTCGACAATACCGAGGAACCCATGATAAAATGAGAGTCCGCTACCAACACAGAATATCCCAACTCCTGATATTAATGATGACACATATCTCATATTCGTGTAGCCGTAGGGATGGTCGGGATCTGCCATCTAAAACAATAATGTACGGAAGGTATACAATAAAAACTTAACAGTCATAAATACAATCCGTGACTAAGATGTTTGCAAAGCTCTCGAAACGTCGGGATAATAAAAAATTGTAAACTCAATAACCAAAAATAAGCGCAATAGTAAAATTTGTTTAATTCATTAATCAATGTTCGCGCAATATCTAATAAATTACAAAAAGCATTATAATAATTATTTTTTGATTACAAGCACTAAATCCAGATTAGATTCAAGTTTTTCAGTGTAAACTGAACAAACGGCAAAGAAAATTATCTAAAAGCAGTGATTTAAAAGTCCGGTTCCAATAAAGTCCGGCATATTGGATGTGACTGCTGCTTACAGTTATTTAACTCTAGTAGCAGTCACATCCATTTATGGATCAGACTCCAGCTTAATGGGGTCTTTTTTTTATTGTATGTTGAGTTACAAAAAAAAAAATCATATTTATCTTGTTCATTAGAATAGGTCCAGCCGTTTTGGACGAGTTGAATCACATACGCACACAGACACATAAGAATTATAAAGGCGACCGTGTTGTAATGGCAGTGTAATGGTTACGCAAACCGAGAGCTTGGGTTCAAAACCACTTGCCGGTACCAATGTATCTTTGATGCTTTGGTTGTCCTGTTTCTGTGTAAGCACTTTAGTAGCTTGGTATAGAAATGTAATAAAATAAACACATAAATAAATAAACATATACCTGTACAGATTTATGTATTCCAAACGCTAATATAACTTGGTTAACTGTATCAGCCAACGAGTGTATACATTCAGAAAACAAACTATGTGAACCAGTGAATAGCCAAGCACACAGTTTAAATAAAAAGTTACAACCGTTTCTGCAAAAGAAAAAGTTACTAAGTGGAATGGTTTACTATATGTTACATGTCCAATCTGGACATATGGCCTCCTTTTGTGGGGAATGGTAAGCAATCCTAATGTCATTATAATTCATAGAGTCCAAAATCAAATACTAAGGAACATTGCTAACGCCCCATGGTTCCTCAGAAACAATGAACCACAATACAACCTGCAAATGAACACAGTGAAGGGAGAGGCACAAACTTGCGCTACCAAATATAAGGCCGGGCTGCAAAGTCACCCAAACCAGTTAGTTATGTTTCCAGAATAATGGAAACAATTGAAAAAGAAAGTGGTCTTTGAAATACAGTCTTAATTGAGCTTTTATACTGAGGGGTATATTCTCAATTGGTGATGCACTTTACACGCCATCATTCCAATCAACCAATCTGCTTAAAGTTCAAGTACTGATTCCAAGATTAATTAAAAAAAAAATGTTACAATGGGTTATCCATACGTTCTCCTCATCCTGCAACTTTAGATTCTTCAAGTTAAGCATGAAGAAGCACCTTTGGACGGCATAGGCTGAGGCAACTGTGAACTGAGTCGTTTTTTTCTGTCATCAATATTATTGGACCTTCCTTTGTCCAACATCGCGTCTCAAAAAAATCATGTATGATGTCACACGCAATAGAATCTTTGTAAACGTGAACTTCATACTTTTTAGAGTATAAATTACAACGATTCTAAAAAAAGTATTCACTTCAAAAAATTAAGCTGTAATGGGTGCATAACATCTCGCACCTCTATCCAGTTGTGAGTTCAACAATACAATATAGATCCTGGCAAAAAAGGACGCTGGTTTAATGTGTTGAAAAAGTATTAAATAATAAAAATAACATACATAACAATAGCAGTTAAGACAACTCTTCCAGACCTAGTTTTCAATCCCATTGGCTCACTTTTACTATCAGGTTTATTGTACCCCATTTCTCTCCTATAGTTCCTTAATCTTCTTTTTACAGTAAATACATCTGAAATTAAAAGACTACAGCTGTTGAAATAGCTCTAAAGGACATCATTCATTTTGTATGGGGCCTTGGGCTACCAAAAAAAGAATGGAAGATTGTTTACAATCCATTGTAAATAATCTTTGATATGAAATGCATTATTGGTGGGTTAAATCGATTTGTATGCCAAGATGGAAAAACTGGTTATACCATCATGCCTCCTTTCTGCCGCTGCGTACCACTAGTTTTTTTAAAATTCTACAATAATTATATATTATTTCATGAAGAAATGAACAACAATTATGATGAACAAATAACACTTTAAGTCATCTGATTTTTCAGGATAGCCCTCCTATCCATTTTCCAGAACCTAAATATATCTATATTATCAGATTATATAATAATATCTATATCAGTAATATAATGATATAGATATTAATTAGCATAATAATATTTGTGGGCATATTTTATTACATTTTTAAAATTAATTATTCATTAACAATGGCTGTGCAAAATACCACACAATCAATTATTTAATTATTCATACCTTGTTCATATCTCCGCCTATCAAGTTCTCTGCGTAATAATTCTTTATCAAGTGCTTCTTTGGATCCCCATACCTGAAATTTAAGTTTTACATGTATAAAGTATCCTCTCTATTTCAATATAATACTTATGCTATCGAATAAAAGATAATACTTACAGCAATAGCCTTAGCCTCAACATCTTTCCGATAATGAACTGTGATTGGTGGTTCAGATTCGTATGGTGACCGTCTCAATACTTTTGGTAATGACTCCAAGTCTGACTGCTTTAGTAGATAATCGGTCATTGCCCTGATTGGTGTAATGAAGTTACGCTCAGTGTATGAAGCTGAGAAGTCTATTAGAAGCCTCTTCTTTACTGGAAGAAATAATCTCTATTACAATGACCTGTCTTTGTCAATAAACAAAGAATGTAGTATGTAGTACGCAGATAGTAGATAGTCATTTGCCCAGTCTTCTAATACAGGGTAGTACCACCACTTTCAAATATACAGACTGCATACGACTGCACTTATTTGATTTCATGATGATGTTAAAAGTGTAATCCATTAATGAAAAATGCCATATCCTCTATGCTGACTTGGTGAGATGCCTGTGGGATTGGACAAAAATTCTGTACATATTTCCCATGCATTTAAGATGCTTTAACACAGTCCATAACCTCAGTCATGCATGCATGCCTGACACTACTCACCTAAGATCTGGAGGGAGGTGAAGATTGTCTATATTCTATAGGTTGGTAAGAGTGACTACATTAACACTAAATCACACAGGCCCATCAGCCTCATTTCAGTTCCTTCATGTTAAACACGATAGAGAGTTGGTACAAAATGGTGCGTTAACTAGGGTAACACTTCCCCCACAACAGCATGCATGTACTGGCAAATCTACCGAAATGGCACTACACAGAATGCTGTGTACAATGGTAAGAAGGATAGAGTTGGCCATCAAAGACAAATCTGCTGCTTAAGGGCCTTCATAGATAAAGAAGTAACCTTTGACAATAACTGAGTCCTCTGACTCAGTGCAAACTATTGAAGAACACACAAAGTGTGCCCATGCATAACAGTAACATCAGCTCTGATGATATGCAATAATAGGTGTACCACTGAGGAGGCTAGGTCATGCTACAAGTGCAGGGGTAAGATATATAACCACTGTTTAAGGTCCAGGCCCTAGCCATCAAGTACATATGTTCGGGAGTTTTTCCACATGACGACCATGGTCGGATGGTCGCTAGTTTATCCTGTAGGTGAACAATACATTTTGGATTAAACTTTTATTTAACTTACCAGGTGGTGGCTTCATGTCTGGTGCAATCTTTTCAATAGTAACTTTTGTAACCACTTTATCTTTATTAGTTTCTGCCTTCACTATTATATCAGCGGAGTGTTTACCAGTTGGCTTCACAGAACCGTCCTTGTCAGTTTTTAATGTTATGGAAACAGTTTCATTGCTCAATGTTGCTTTACCATTTTTCTCTCTAAGGCACTTAGATGTACTAAAACATCTATGCATTTTAGATCTATCTAAATGTACAGCATTGTGGATTATAATATTGGACGTTATTCTAGGTAAATTTATACAAATAATGTGAAATTTCTTAAAATCCGAAGTTCTACCTATCTTGCGGTATAAACATTTTAAACCGATTGATGATAACATAAACATTGTAACGTAGACTTTTATAATATTTGCTTTATAAATAACGCTTTATTTTACTATAACAATTATGTAAACATGTTAATCCCTTGAAATAAATAGAATATTTTGCAAATTCTACCTTCGGCCAAGGCAAATGACATGACTGACAGACTGGTGACTGAAGAATATGCCATCAGTCGCAAATGTAAACAATCTAATATTTAATTAAATAGAGACATCACTATTTCATTCGGTCAAATAGTATGCTTTTATTTATCATTCGTTCTTTATTTTTACCGCTTCGTTTTCATTTTATTATTCGTTCGCGGAATTTGCTTGGCGTCGGTTGGTGGTTTGGCAGTACTAGTATTTTAAGCAATCGAAAGTGCTGTGTAATTGTATTTGGTGAATCCCTCACCGATCTATTAGACTATTGAAAAGACCTAGAAAATGCCTTCAAGTAATTTTGATATGTGTTATGGACCAGATACAAGAATCAATTTTGTCGCCATGCGTCCAACTCCGGTTTGCACGGTTACAGAACAAGGGCACAACAATATTCACATATCGACAAATTGTTATTATGGATATCACAATAACATGAAGGCCCCTGAAACTGCAATTGAGGGCACAGATTGCGAAATGATAGAGGTGACTACTGCTGGCAGCTGTGGTGTTTCGCAATACCAAAACAACGTGAGAAAGCGGTGCGCCGATGACGTAGAGGTTGCTCCGACAAAACGACTTCGCCAAGGTAAGTCATATATTTTTTTAGGAAACCTAGGGCCGTATTGGTGATGTTATTCATTAAATATTCATAAATTGTTTTTATTAATAATAAACGTTTAATACACAACAATACGTGCTGTATGTTTCTCATACAACTATTATTTATTTATTTATTCTATATTTAGCCATGATAACACCAATATTGTGCAAGTCGTGCGTGTGGCTTTAATAGGTGTTATTGTGACAAAATATCATTGTGGATTATGGTTAACACATGGACTGAAGAAACTGACATCATGGATTTCTTACTATCTATTAGTTACTTATAGTATCATAATAACTAATAGTAAGTTATTAATTACATACTATTAGCAATCAGCTTATTTGTAACTAATCTGTTTTTTAATAAACAAGTACTAAGTGTCTGTTGTATAATTCTAATAGTGTGAAAAAGAGATGCGGCCATATAGGTAGGCTGGGCTTAAGCCTTTTTTTTCTGTGATCAATAGCATCATAGAAGCAACTTTTCCATACTTGTTTGTTACTTAGTGTTCTTTATATCTAATGGGTTCCTATAATAAATTATGAGTTATTCACATAAGAATCTAATTAAAAGCTATTTGGAAGTCTATTGGTATTTGGTCATATAGGAAGTCAGTTAGGCCAGCCTAGTGGATGATCTGCTGTTTGTAGACACTCAATAGTAGCAGATTGCACTCCAGCATACCATCACACGGCGTGTGATCACGTTTTGCCAATATAAATAGATAATAATTACTCAATAGTATTAAATAGTGAAAGATCACAATTTATGTAGGTATTTGAATATTCTAGTATTGATGAATAGCTCATTGCTAACACATCAGTTTGCTATAAACTCCCTGGTTCGATTCCTGGTCAGAGCAAATTATTTGTAATATTTAATAATTAGATTGTATATCACAAATATTTGTTAATAAAGGGGCAGATATTTGCTTAAGGTCTGTTGGTTTAAAGAGTGATGGTCAGGAGTACCACTACTTGCAAGTGTATAAACTGTGAAGTGACATTAAGTGGGATCAGATTTAAATTGCTGTTTCCAAATTGGCCAGCAAAGTAGATGGGACAGCTACTTGCAGTTGTTTAACTGTACTAGCAGTCACCTCTATTGATCCCACTCCAGCTTAATGTCGGCCAGGGCATTGTCATATATTGAGCCAAAATAAACTGTATATTTTAATTAGCTTAAATAATTTGTACTAAATCTCATACCAACCATGAAATAGAAAGTAAATTCTCTATACTTCTCTATACATTGTACCAAAGAAGCATTATTATGCATTTGGACTGTTTTAAACTTACATGATTTAAATTTCTAATTAGAAAATAACGGGTCTTAATGAATTTGTTAACATTTTATGTCATGACTTTTTATAGTCAAAAGCTATAAAGCATAAACTTTATGGTATATAAAATATGTTTTATGACCAGTTTTGAGCTTTCTCTTGGCATTTATTTTAGTAATTTATTTTATTTTTGGATCACTTTATGGATCAAATTTTTAAAACATAATAAGATCTACTTATTACTTACTGTATTAATTATAATATCCTATTTTCCACACTGTTTCTGACCATATTCTGTTTTATTTTTTAACTTAGATTCGACTAAATTACAAAGCACAAAAACATCGCGATACCTATAAATAGCCAAAAACTTCCAATCCAAAAGCATCCTGTATGCTTTTGGACAAGTGCATGATTTTTGGTTTTTGTTGGTGCAGATTGTTTAATGTTAGCTGAATTGCTAATGGAAAGTTATTAATGAAAATTGAATAGAAAAACACATGCATTGGTGTTGTGACCCGAGTTCGAACAGCTTAACAGTGCAACTGGTGTAAGCACTAAGACACCTTTCTCCTATATCATTATTTTTTATTATTGGAAATAGCTGCCGCTTAATACTAATGCGCATTAAGCGGCAGACACCAGGTTCGATCCCTGGTCACAGTTGGCCTATGTGCACGCGTGAATTTTTCTATCCAACTATCAATACTTACTGATTTATACTGTTTATTACATTTCTTATTTTGACAAGTTTACTCTTGCTTGAGAAGACATGGAATATAGCATCAACAAACCCATGAAGTTATATAAAATACTAACAGTTTTAAACTTAAAAAACTTGTTTGGCAACCAATTTTTAATAATCTAAAACATGACAACTATGAGATTGAGAATAAGATTTTAAAGTTAACTGGCAGATAAAATGTCTAATGTACATTAAGTTTGCTTTGTTTATATCGTAAATACAAACTTTATTTACCTTAATCCAAACAACTAAACCCAAACATGTTTACCCCCTTGAACTTGTAGCAGAACGTATTTAAGGCCATAGTTCTCTTCCTAATTACAATGTAAAGGAATACATTTGGTACAGTGTATAAAGATGGTTCTTTTGGGTGAAGTATTTATAAGTAAAAACATGTGGGAAGTCCCAATATTAATTTATGTAAAATATGCATGCTATTAACTATAAATCTAGTATCTCAACTATTTATGTAATGAAATAATTTTAGTATATATATACCTAGGTTTGTATATCTTGCATAAATTCCATATGATTGAGTTTTGGTGCTGTATCTTAAATTATTAATAATAAAATACATTATTATATGTACAATATATGTATAAACTCGGAGGCAGTAATTTAATATTTCTATTTAGATTAGTACTTGCTATTTTGATTTTGTTAAAATATGTCTCCATGATATATCTATCTTCTCATGTCTATCTGCATCCCTAAAATGCGCCCAATCCAATCCACTGTATCCACAATTGTTACTCCACACTTCCTAATGACTATACCTAAATGCTGTAGAAGGTGCATGGAACAATATTGATTATGAAGTTTTTCACAGCAGATCAAACAACCATCCGTTGGGCGAGGCTAAACACACAGGCATAGCATTTTTTTTATTGTTGGATGCTTTTATAATTTCCTTGTTTTTTTACATATAATTTCCTTCAGAACATTCCAATAAAGACGTTGATTTCAAATTTTACCTTAAAATTATTTTTAGAGTGGCACCTGACGGAAGGTTGATGGCGCTATTTACAATATAACCCAAATGCGCCAATAGCAAATACGAATTAATACAACTTAAAAACACAAAACAATTGCTTTATTGAAAATAAACTTTGTAAAAGGGAATGATATAATTATAGTTTGAATTTTTTTCTTATCAAGTAATTTAGACATAGTATTAACTAATTTTAGCTTAAGTATTGCCTTGTAATGCTCTTGTGTAATATTTGATAGTAATTATTATATTTATTGTTCAGGTTCACACTTTTCAAATTACTTCACAAGGGTGAGTTTTTGAATTTGTGACAAAGTTGCAGAAATGTCATAATAAAGTCTGACTGTACACGTATAAGACTAAGATGGTCTCTAAATAGGAAAAACGCAATACAGTTCCTATGAGAGACCAACAAACGTACCACAACAACCAAGGTGATATGTGGCCAAAACAATTCATTAAATTCACCTTGTTCCACATGTCTTATAAACTCTGTTAAGCGCCTTTACAGAACAACTACCACCGGGTCATAAGTACGGACAGTTCAATACACTCCCGTACTTATGACCTTTGAAATAAAAACATCCAGTTTTATTTATAAACCTTTATTTAAAAACTATTGTTTTCATACTTCCTAATTAGAGTATACATACAACACATTTGAAAAAAGTAATGTACAACTATACAAGAGCAGCATTTCTTTATTGTATGTATTCATTTTATCTAGTTTTAATAATGTATTAATTTAATCGATGATGTAACGAGTTTTATGCGGCTTACCTTTGCAGCTATCGTGACCACGCGATGGCTAAAAAGCTCGAAACGTCGTAATAAAAAATTGTAAAATCATTACCCAAAAATAAACGCGATAGTAAGCCACATAAAATTTGTTTATTTCAATAATGCAATCCTAAAAAAAATACAATTTAATTGATATGATTTAACCTGGCTAGGTAGTTAATTAATTAATATTGCAGGTAACATAGTATGAATCATTATATTTTAATTGCTTATCTTTTTCCGAAACATATTTGCGAAACAGTGGAATTTTGATAAGATCTCAAATAATAATGTCAACGACCTAAATACTGTTTTTTATCAAGATAAAACACTTTGCTTATATAAAATCATCTTGTAGTAATGATTTAATAAAGCATGTACAAAACAAACATTTAGTACAGCAACAAAACTCAAGACAGGGACCTTCCCACTGTGTCATGTTGAGGCATAGTGTGATGAAGTTGGAATTCATTTCAGAGGAGATGCTGGCAACAACCCCCACGTACAGTCCCTGTATTCAACGACCGACCCACACCAATCCAGACATATCTCGTTGTCTCATGGTCCACATGATTTAAATAAAAACTATAAATCATTTTATAGTTTTTGACAGAAAGTCAATAAAGCCTAATTCAAGTACATCACTTTTAGATAATGAAAAGAAAACATTGGAACCTGAGACAACTGAGTCGCGTCATTCGGAAGAGGATTCAGATTTATTAGCCGCCATTTTGTGGAACACTCATGGGGGACATTTGTACCATTTAATTCAGTGTTCGTGACAAGTGTTAGTGATATAAGAATAGTACAAAGAGATTGGGACTTTAAGAATTAACTTGGACTCGAATACATGTTTCAATTTGCGGACTGTTCAGATTCTATGTTACAGTATTTTTTCTTAATAAAATTTGATATCGATCAAGGGGGGGTATTTTATTTATTTTCAATCAAAATTCCAAAATTATTTCTAAATATTTATTCAATTAAATATTATAAATAAGAAGTTACACAGTCTGAAGAAGTTTTTTCCAAAAATATTACTTTAATAAATAGTAGTAATAATACATTATCCATTCGGATCCAAGTAAACACAGGTTCATTCTGAAAATAAAATTAATATTAACTGTTATTAATTTGTTTCAGGTGCAGTTCAAAATTAATGATACTTTTCTTTCAGTGTACACTCGCATCGAAAGCAAATGCATTATACAATTTGTGGTGTGAGTGTTTGCTCCATATTTATTTAATACTAAATATTACCTTTTTGATTTTCAGGTGATTCCATGTGGAGTCTGGTTGGTACACGATCAAGCCCGAGCCATTCAGCCTCCGCCTTGAATATTAACAAACTAATATTTTATTTTAAATTATGTATGTAGTAACCCATACTTGTTATTGTTAACCATTCATAATGTTAATAATTTACTGTGATATTGTGATTAGTACCTGATTATTAATAAGTTATAACGGGTCTTATGGCGTTATTCTACTCGGCGTTTCAGTCTTTTGCAAAAGGGCACGGCGAGGTGAATGATAACGCGTTAAGACCCGCTTTAACCATACCCTAATTAGGATTTACCAATGTACAATGTACCTGATAATTGTTATTATTATATTGTTATATGAAAATACATGTGTTTTATTTATTACCATTATTTGCCTAATCTAAGTGTAATATTTCGAAAGGTATTCGTGTATTCTCTTCTTGGAATATTGCGATTGACTTCCTTCTATATGCATAATGTGTGCTGTTAGCATAGTTAGAGTCTCCTGCGTGCATACTTCATTACTTCTAGCTGATAGAAATCTTACTATGTTATGGTCCGTTTGAGAGCTCGAGGCAACAGAGGGAGCTGGAGTTGTAACAGTAAAGCCTCAGAATAAAATACGAATGCATGTAGCATTAAACTATACATAATATAGTCACACATGTAGACGTTAAATAGATCTTATAAATATTATGTCCGACGCTTTATTGCAAGTCATCGCCTGACTAAAACCAGACTTAGGTTTTTCCACACTGATGAATAATAATGGATTTCTAATGATGATTTATAATTTTTATATAGTAAAGAAAAAAATCTTGTTAGAACTTTTATATTTATTGGCGTGATCACAGTTTAATTAGAATGCGATTGTTGTTCGAACTCGTGCTATAAAGCCTTAATTTATTAGTAAGTTATTACAAAAGTTAGTGATTATACATTAGAGATAATTTAACTTATTATTTAGAAACCTATAAAAGTTCCTGGAGTACTCCGAAAATGAAAAATTGATAGTACATCAAAAAATAATTTTAGCAGCACCCAATTTAGCACCAAAAATGGATTGAGAATACAAAATGCTATTTATTTCTAGTGACGTATTTGTATAAAGAGAGGCACCTACAGTAAAGTGCCGGTTGAGTTACCTCGGTTGGAGTAGCCTCGTCGGTGTCTACGACGTCAGGTAGTGCCTCTTGTCCGCCGCTGTCACCTCCACCTTCATTGCGACAAGTCTGATCTGCCTCAGCTAAATCCCCATTCATCATCTCGCTGATCAAGTCCACTTTCCCTTCCTGCGCCAAACGTGAATTATTTTCCACATTGTCATCGATCTCTTCACCTTCAATCATATGAACATGTCCCTGCCAAAGTTCATATGGGCATGTACCCAGTTGGTGTAACTGCGTCTCACTAGAGCTGAACAAGTTCAATGATCCTGCCACATCTTGCAGTATTGACGATTCAGAGTGAGAATTGTTCTGAGCTTCCTCACACACCTTTGCCATAGATATCAACATAGGCAACCTATCGATAATTTCTGCGGACGCATCGCACATTCGAGCGCCCTCATATTTCGAAAGGTATTCGTGTATTTTCTTCTTGGAATATTGCGATTGACTTCCTTCTATATGCATAATGTGTGCTGTTAGCATAGTTACAGTCTCCTGCGTGCATACTTCATTACTTCTAGCTGATAGAAATCTTACTATGTTATGGTCCGTTTGAGAGCTCGAGGCAACAGAAGGAGCTGGAGTTGTAACAGTCTCATAACTTGTCGACGCCACTGGTTCGTTAGTTGTGGTGTTTGAGTTTTCGAATCGAATTTCCTCAATTCTATCTAATTCCTGCTCATGATTATCTACAAGCGATGAATATTGCGATAGTACGGTTCGGATTGATTGCAAAACTTTTTGTCGGAGAGGTTCTGAACTGATCATTTGCAACTCCCTAAAGAGCTGTATCAAAAAGTCAGGGTGAGATTCGTTGACGCCAATCAACGTTGTCACTTCTGAATAAACATTTTCTCGTAATAAGTCGAATAATTTAGGCGTGGCTTTATCACGTGTATCTCTACTCGTAGAAGCTAAATTAGGATTGGGAACTTCAGAAGTGCTTGCTATATTGACGTTACTAGTTTGGGAATAATCCAATGCACAATTTCTCCTGTTTGCCGAGTTCTTGGCGGGCAGTTTCGAAGAAGATTTCTTTTTAAAAGAATTCGGCGAAGAGATCAAATTGTTTGAATGTGATTGTATAATTTCAGGTATTGAGTTGGATATATTTAGGTTTCTGAATGGATTAGAACTTGTTTCTTGCCGATTGATATTGACATTAGTGTTTAGGTTTTCTTCATTATTTCTCTGATTGGAGCTTGTAGGTGGTAATTCATCCGTATTTTGATTTACGTTTAGTACATCTGGAGCGGAAGAAAACGAAAGAGATCGTTCGTAGGCTATGTTTCTTCTGGCGAGTCTTGCGTCTTCAGTATTATTGGTGGATTGAGTTGTACTTGCTGTGTTACTGTTGCGCTTTGGTGTATTTACATTGGGCGGGGTTGAGGAACTGGCATGTAAAGTGTTGTGAGATCGTTCCACTAATGGATGCGGGTTGTGGGCCGGTCCAACTGTCAAGTGGCCGTCAGCATTGGTCTTGCTGTTTGCTGACAAGAGATTCTGACGTGAATAGCTGTAAAGAAAAAAATGTATTAAAAATAAATCCGAAAAGTAGATGTGGAAATAAGTTAACGTGCACTTTATTTAAAGCTGTAAAAACCACACGATTTAAAAAGGTTTTGCACACGTTGGAGTTATGACACGCTACACGCCAGATTATAAAAGCATTAAGTATGTGTTATTTTTGGGGGAATTATTCAGTACAAACTGCTCACCAATGATATAGAATAAATAAATTATTTCATTAAATATATAAGGTTTATTAATAATAAATGTATATTGACTATTTTTATATTCTAATACATAATAATAAAATTATATTAATTATATCTGAAAAGGAAAAAAATCTATATTAAAACAATATAATGGCAGAAAATATGTGGCGTTGTTTTGGGCACATTGAAGGGCGATAGACGAAAGGGATTTTCGATCGCGAAGTGTAGACCCGGCAGATAAAAAGATACCGCATCTTTTGAGCTGCGTAGCATAAAGATCGGCCGATAGAAAAAGCGCCGGATGCACATCATTAAAAACATTTAGAAAATTATACACATTTGAAAATCGAAAAGTACGTAACAAAACAAGTTACTGCGCAGCTTTAATGCCAGCACTCTTTTTATCTGTCGGGTTCTATAAATGGAAGGATAAAATGAGAATGACTCTAAAGATTGTGCCTCAAATGAGCCTTTGTGAAGATAAGGAAGGGAGAGAGTTGTCAGGATCGTGAAAAGTGGCACTACGTAGTCTCTATCCCTGTAGGAAATGATTTATCGACAGTTTGGTTGATTAAAATTAGACGACAGGCGTGGACGAACGGTTAGCGATTGGTTTGATACGCGTAACGTCCCGGGTTCGATTCCCGGTCGGGGCAAATATTTTTTAATAGCTTTTATTTGTAATATTTACTACTTATACATATAGATAGCAAATATTTGTTAATAAAAAAAGAGGTGGATATTTGCTTCGTATCTGGTTTTCAAAGAGTGGTAGGCAGCGGTACCCAGTCTGCCGATCCGGGGTAGTACTACTACTTACAAGTATACAGACCTTGAAGTGATTTAGTCGCTTGTAAGTTGCCGGTTCCAACTAGGCCGGCATAGTGGATGTGATTGCTGCTTACAGTTATTGAATTGTAGTAGCAGTGACATCCATTCATGGACAACACTCCAGCTTAACATCAAGCGGGGTGTTGTCATATGTCGAGTCACAATAAAATAAAAAATATATATAATTCGAGTAATAATCTATTTATTATAATTTTGTTTATATATAAAATTTACCTGCGGAAGTTATCCCAATAGTTGTTGGCACGATTACCGGGTGGCACTTGGTTGTTCAATGTATGTGATGCGGACTCTGCACGCCATCTTTCTTCCAACTGCAATAGAAAATGCAATTCAGTAATTTAGTACTTTTAATCGACTTACAGTAGAATCAGTTTATTATGACAACCGCTTATTATGAAGTAATTACACAGAAAAGTTAGGCTTTCATATAAAATTCTTTATAAACTAAGTCGGATATAATGCCTTCGCTTATAGTGACCGACATGATTCCTAACACTTTCGGCAGTGTTCAAAAGAGTCACGTGATACCCGACGACATTCGGCGCGTGCATGGCTTTTTTTTGTTTATTTTCTACAAAATGCTTTGTATGACGTCCGCTTAGTATGGCGTGTTTGTTATGTCCCTGCGATGAAATAAACGGATTCCATTGTAGTCATAGCGAGAGGGCTGTTTTAGGAGTTTCTCTACGTGATCCAATTAGAAACGCGGAGATATGTTGAAGAACTACTTTGATTGAAATAGCCCACAGCATTAGCAAGCTGAATTGGCAATGGGGGTTTACAAGCCGATGGTTGCCTATCGCGTACGCTGCGAAAATTATTGACGATAGAACAAAACAATGTTCTACAATTTTTAAGAACAATCTACAAAAAATTCCCCGATAGCATATACATATATAACTATAATAGTTTCTTCACTATAACTACTTTTTCATGTCACAAAATAGAAAAACTGATTAATTAAATTGATAAAAAACTAATGATTGACCTGGGCAACGTCAGGTTGCGCAGCTAGTATCATATAAACAAAACGACTAAAGAATATAATGACAAAGATTTGGTACTGGCAAGTGGCCGCAATAAAAAAAAATATTATTTTAAAATTTGGTGTTTCCGACCAAATCAGAGACATCCTCAAAAAAGTTGGGTTGCCTGGTACCCATAATCGTAGAGCTTGTATGAAGAGAATTGTGGATGTGAGGTAGTTGTGTCAGAATCGTGTCAAGTGGCGCTCCATTGTCTCTGCCTTGACGAGACAATTTGATTTCAAACTTTTAAATTAGTTTTAATACGTTTATTTAACGATTTATAAACAATAAGTTGATAACAACGATTTATAAACCGTGAATTGACTAGGTTTTTTCAGTTGTCGGCACTCTTGGACCTCCTATTGCTTATCTGGCAAGTCGGTGTCAAATGTCGAGCAAGAAAAATAACTTTTAAGTACTCACATGGCCAAGTTGTTCCCTGAGCTGGTGTATTTCACGTTGCTGCATCAGAATCTGCTGCCAACACCATGAGCCCCACATGCTGCACCCACAACTGCATCCCATTCCCATGCCTACAAATACAACATCAATTTAACCCTAGAATAAGGAATAGCACAATTTGCGATAGATATGGTTTGAAAGAAGATGTAGTGACAAGGATTGACAAAGGAATGCTCTGAAGCATTGGTTTCCAAAGTAGTCCAGGTGGAACCCCAGGGGTCCAAGGAAGGGTCGACGGGGGCCTACGTGACAAATAAATGCGGTTCCTAATTAGTGAGTGGGGGTCCACAAAACAATATTTGATTTCTATAGTAAAGAACTAAAATGTTGGCTCTGCCTATCCCGGTGGGAAAAAGGCATGACAATTTGATTGATTGATTCCCACGGGGCCCATGACCTTACAGGGTGCCCCCGATAGCTCGATATATTCGCTTGCATGAAAAAAGAGAGCTTAGTTCTATAAATTAGTCAATTTGTATTCTGACTGTGACTCGTATACATAATAAAATTATAACACATTTTCTCTCAGTATTTACTTTTTCTTTACTTCCAAGGGGACACCAATTTCTTCTGTGCTCAATGCATACGTGACGCAGGTCGTCAAAAAGGAATGCAGAACTGCTCGGGATAGCTATTAAATACCGACTAATTTGCGCATTTAGCGAAATGCTGGAATGTGAAGTGGGCTACAGACACCCCATTGTGAGGTATATCCTGGGGATTTCCCCACGATGTTTCCTTTTTTTATTTTATTGTGACTCGACATATTACGACAGCACCCCGCTTAATGTTAAGCCAGAGTGTGGTCCATGAATCGATGTTACTGCTACTACAATTCAATAACTGTAAGTAGCAATCACATAACGGCCTAGTTGGAGCCGGCAACTTACAACTTAATCCCGAAACGTGACCAAATCACTTCACGGTCTGAATACTTGTAAGCGATGGTACTACCCCGGATCGGCAGTCTGGGTACGACTGCCTACTACTCTTTGATAACCAGACCCGAAACAAATATGCACCTCTTTTTTTATTAACAAATATTTGCAATATTTAATATAATTATTACAAGCCGTGAAACAAATATTTGCTTCGACCGGGAATCGAACCCGGGACTTTACGCGCAACAAACCAATCGCTAACCTGTCGTCCTTTCAACGTACAAGAATAAAATTGTATTGTTTCTACCATCTTACCATAAGGCATCATCATATGATTCATCGGCTGATAAGGCATTGCAGAAACACATGGGAACATTGACGGATCCATGATTGTTTGCGAATGGCTGTTCTGTGTGAATTGATTAGAGCGCAAATCCTGTAAAAAAAAGTTAACATCACTATTTTGTAAATTAAGACTCCACTCTGTTTCTGAGTTTTCTATTGGTAAGCAACGGGAGGTGCCTATCACTAAAGAATGGTAGGCAGTGGTGCCCAATCTCCCGATCCGGTGTAGTGCCACCACTTACAAGTTTACAGACCGTGAAGTGACTTAGTTGAGTTTCAGGATCAGCTTGTAAGTTTCCGGTTACAACTAGGCCGGCATAGTAGATGTGACTGCTACTTACAGGTAATTGACTGTAGTAGCAGTCACCTCCATTCATGGAGCGCTTAAGATCAGGCGGAGTGTTATATTTTCTATTTTTTTTTACATTTCCATACTAAGCTACTAACTTGATATCACAGAAACAGGACAACCAAAGTCGATAATAAAATAAACGCGATTGTACCAATATACTTAGCTAGAAATGTAAATAAATAAAAAATTATATGTTACAAATTTAAAAAACCTTATATACCTGATTGGATTTCGTATTTCCCCAATTCGGTGACATGTGACCAAAGGGAGGTGCCATTGGATGGTTTTCAACTGCAAAATTATTATATTATTTTTAGGCCGAAATGAATTTATAAATGCGGAGCATTATTCCACATGTTAGAAAAGTAAAGAAGATCTCCCGCTATACGCGTGTTGTTTATAGGGCCACTACTAGCCGGGTGACGTCTCGTCGTTGAATCGTATATATATATATACTAACGCTTCGTCGATAAATCGTTTGCGAGATATTGTACGCGCAATCTCATTGGTTCAAGTGGCTATCTGCGAACATTATGGCACGGCGGACACATGCAGCGCCATCTATTCATCGGCGCAGATACTATCTTTGGAATGTGAATAGATGCGTTAAACGAGGTAGACCCAAGAGGGTGTTTTTCGACCAAATCGGAGACATCGTAAAAAAAAGCTTGCCTAGTAGTCTAGTCAACATGTGCTTTTTAGATCAAAACTTGACTAGACTATAATGCCCATAACCGTAAAGCTTGTATGAAGAGAATTGTGGATGTGTGGAAATGGGAAGCGATATAGTTGTGTCAGAATTGTAGCAAGTGGCGCTTCATTGTCTTGGGATTGGTTGATTGATTTACATGGAAAAAAATTGTGTTTGAGCAAGAACAATTAATTACTCGATTATAAAATAATGCCAAAAAAATTGTGTAACAGTTGTTAAAGTAATTATATCGTTAAAATTAGGTAAAATTTTCTGCCCCGACTAAATGTGATATTTCGACATTTAAATAAACAATAAAATATATGTATATACTTCTGATAGTTGTATGTAGTTTATGTAATTGTAGTATATTTGCACCCTGCGCATAATTTCTAATAGGTATTAAACTCGCCCATGTATTTTTAAGTGGCCAGCATAGTGACTGAGGCAACGGTTTTTTCAGTCGTCGGCGTTTTTGGATCTCCCCTTGCTTACAATCAGGCAAGTCGAGGTCAGATGTCGTTATCAATAAATAAAAAAATGGTTGCAGTGCTCCTTAAAACATTGTACTAAAATATTTTAAAAACAATTGTAAGTATCATACCAATCGGTGGAATATGATTGGATGTCGACGGAGTTTCTGTACGAGGCTCGTGTCTTGCGTTCACTTGTGGTACCTAAAAATACATAATTTATTTTAAATTAAAAGTGCAAATTAAGACGTCTGGCAGATCTAAACCATGAAAAAATCATTTTCAACAATTAATCATTCAAATTGTCACGCCCTTCCCCCATAGGCAGACAATGGAGCGCCACTTGCCACGATTGACACAGCTCCATTGCTTCCTTTACATCCACAATTTTCTTCATACAAGCTCTAATGTTATGGGCACTAGGCAACCTAGCTTTCTTGAGGATGTCTCCGATTTGGTCGGCAAAAACCCTCCTGGGCCTGCTGCTGTATTTCAACTATTTAGTATGTAAAATATGCATTAAAGCAAATAAACCTTGAAAGAACATCATTCATTTTGGGCTTCTTTGTACTACTTTTGTAATGTCCAATGATGAAAAAATATATAAATGCTAGTTTTGATAATTGTATTGATAAAACTAATAACAATTTTGCTTTTAATTGCTGTGCAATTGAGTTATTTGAAAAATAAGATATGGATTTTGTGTCGTCTGTCAATCACTGAGACACGCCATAGCTTTGAACTGTCATAAATATAGTTTGATCATGTTGCACACCTAAACTATGCATAATAAAGGATATATTCCAATTACATTGTAATCTTCGTACATTAAACTATTTTAAAATGTATATGCAACTGTTAATACAATTAAACCCAAGTCCCCATACAAAATGAATGATGTCCTTTACTTAAAATGTAGCTCATAAATATCTGTATTTAAGAATATTAATAATGGTTTGTCCTAACTGTTGTTGAAAGCCTATTTTTAATTTAGTATCTTAATTTATTTTTTAACTGTATTTATTAATAGTATCTTACATTGTCATCGTCATCAAAATGCCGTTCTTGCTGCTGCCTCCAGCGTCCTCGAGTTCTTTGATTACATTTACTTCTTGATGCACTGTAATAACATTTATAATTTACATTGTATTATTTTACGTAAAGGAGTATTCAGACAGTTGGTACAGTTAGGTTAGCTCTACGGTTAGGCACTAGGCAACCCAGCTTTCTTAGGGATGCCTTCGATTTGGTCGGAAAACACATTCCTAAAGACAAATCCTGTTTTACCTAGGAGTAAAAGGATAAATACCCACTCCGTAACATTTTGCTTCTTAGCCCCCTAGCACGGCAATCCAAGAAGCAAGATAAAGAAGTGCAAAGAATATTATTATAACTCATTTTAAATAACGTATTAACGTAGGCCGGCATATCAAAATGCTTAAAAATATTTATTAAAGTTTTCAACGTTGTTTTGTGTGAAGTTTTACAGAAAGTTTAAATATATATATATATAGACTTGTGATACTTGTATGTAGTTTATGTAATTGTAGTATATTTGCACCCTGCCCATAATTTCTCTTCATCCCAAAGGTTAGTTGTTAGAGAATGCCTAATAGGCATTAAACTCACCCATGTACGTACATATTTAAAAGTTTATTTTGGTGCTATAAAGGATTTAAATAAATACATAATTTTTTTTTGGACATTTAGATGCACTGTTCTGGTGAGTTATTTAAAATGAGTTGCAATGATATTCCTTGCAGGTCTTTATCTTGCTTCTTGGATTGCCGTGCTAGGAGGGGCAGTACAATGTAGTGTAGATACAAAATAAATATATATGGTATTAAAGCATGGCTTACCTATCACTATCGCTTGCATATGTGTTGCCTATATTGGTTGGTAGTGAATTTAATGTCCTCTCTCCAAATATGTTATCCCCACTTCCCTGTTAAATAAAAGACGATGATTTGTAATATCTTTATTAACAAATTCTTGATTTTTCATATGTAACAAAAACGTTCAAAAACCGCCAACCCATGGGGAAGAAAGGTTCTAGAGTGGAGACCACGAACCAGAAAACGCAGCGTAGGTAGGTCTCCCACTAGGTGGACTGACGACAAAGTGAAAGTCACGAACAACCGGTCGATGCAACTGGCATCTTGTCGTTCGAAATGGCGTTCTAAGGGGGAGGCCTATATTCAGCAGTGAACGCCTTCTGGCTGATAAAGACGATGATGAAATAATCGTAATTGTAGAGATCTAATATGAATGTTGTGCATATTTGTAATTGGTTGCATATTAGCAATAGAACGTAAATATGCTTAATAAATATTTTTTTATTTAGAAATAAAATATTTTTAACAAAATATACATTACCCTGAAACTATTTTCTCTTCCATTAGGCAAATCCACTAACAATGGTTCTGAACGAGAATCAGGTTCTTCTTGTTCGCTGAAACAAAATAGTTTAATAATAGTTAAGAACATCATTGCACTTAATGATCACTGCCTTCTGGAAAAGATAATCTGAGTTCCAGAAGGCAGATTCCGATTTTTGACACAAAATGCAGTACAGGTATACAGACCGTGAAGTGATTTGGTCGCGTTTCGGGATCAGCTTGTAAGTTGCCGGTTCCAACTAGGCCGACATAGTGGATTTGATTGCTACTTAGTTATTGTATTGTAGTAGCAGTGACATCCATTCATGGACCACACTCCAGCTTAACATCAAACGGGTGCTATCATGTGTCGAGTAACAATAAAAAGAAATGATGTAGGATACACCTAGATGGTAACATGTAAAATAAACAAGTGGTTCTACTGGTCGTTACATCGACAATATTTTGGCTGTAATTCTATGAATCGAACCACGGCCGTACTGACTGCCCATTCCTTCGATATATCAAAGGGCTCCAATAAAAACTAAAGTTTAAATTTCTAAACACAAAATCTCGCTCTGAGTCCAAATGCAACTGTCCTTTATTTATTTAAAACTTAATTGCGCCTATGTACAAGGCGGACTTAATGCTGACATTCTCTGACGGCCAATCCTATAGTCATTGTACAGATATTGATTATAGAATAACAAAATTACCTATTATATGAATGATTATTGACAATAGACGCAGCACGAGAATCCGTTTTTACTTTATCAGCTTCTCCTGGACCCGCAGAAAGTACTTTCTAAAAAATAAAAATATTTACAGTAATAATGGAAGAGGTATAATAAAATTATTTATAAAAAATACTAATAATAAGGCGTAGATAATTAAAGTGTAGCTTGCATGTGGTATTGGTCATCATCAGCCAGAAGACTGCTGAACATAGGCCTCCCCCGTAGATAGGACAGAATATAGCGTTTTAAGCTACAGATACTGGCAGGGCGAATTTACTTAAGGGCCTTTTGGGCTACAGCCCAGAGCTTCGTGGAAACAAAGGGCCCCAGCCCCTATTTAAAATAATAGTCAATACCTGTTTTAAAGTAGAGAAAACAAAATTTAAATAATAATAATAAGTTTGGCAACCCAGAGTTCGATTAACCCGTTCGATATATATCGAACGTTTTCTCTAATAAATCAGAGAAACAAATAATAAATAAATAAAAAGTTTTAATATCATTATATAACTATAGGAAACAGTTTTTAAAAAAAATATTATGAGGTAAATAACTAGTAGGCTCGTGAGTAGTATTAGCGCAGGGCCCTACGAATTCACGATCACCGATCACCACACTGGACACCGGGTTGAAATCCCGGAGAATTTTCCTTTCCAATTTTTATTACAAACAGTAAGTTTTCTAATACAATAGCTTAGTAATGAAATTGTATCATAAAAATAGAACAACCAAAGTACATATATCAAAGATACATTGGTACCAGCGAGTGGTTTTGATCCAGTGCTCTCGGTTTGCGTAACCATTGCAATGCCACTACACCACGATCGCCTATTTATTTAGGCAATATATATATATATATATATAAGCTATAGTATAGAAATGTAAATATATATTGTATATATTTACGTAAATATGAAAGTTATTACTTCTTTATTTAGCAGCTGTTCAAGTTGTTTTTGTTTCTCGGCCAATATAGCGCGCAATTCCATCTGGCGTCGTTCAGCAGGACCTAGCACACCGCTCGCACCAGCACGAACCTCTTCGTTTACTTTCTTTTGCTTACGTACAAATTCTAAATATGGAAAGAAGAATTATGATACTTATATTATTATACGAAAAGTATTTTTTATTGGGACTCGACATCTGACCTCGATTTACCTGATGGTAAGCAAGAGGAAGTCCAAGAGTGCCAACGACTGAAAAAAGCCCCAGACGTCGTCACTATGCCACCATAACTTTTAACATAACTCTTTCGCTTTCCTTACAATTCGGTCTCAGTGATAACTATAAAATAAAACGTTTTTTCAGTCTCCGGCATCCCCTAGCAAACCATCAGGAAAGTCAAAATCAGACGTAGCGTCTCAAAAAATCTCTTTATACAATCTCTATTTTATTTTCTTTTGTACATTTGGCGTCGAAAAAGCAGTGAAATTGCGCCGCGGTCGCAAGTGACCAATCAACGTAGTTTACCTATTGATTTGTTATATTCGCTGATTGGTTACGAAAATGTCAAATATCAGTGCGACGAATTTCACTGCTTTTTCGACGCTATGATGTATTAAAAGAATCGAAGCCCCGGTGTGTAAACATTATTATTATCCTTTCATCCATCTTTACAAATAATTATAATTAAAGGTAACCTTTTTTTGTTATTGCTTCCCGCAGACGGGCGCGTTCATCTTCAATCTTTTCTGCCTCTATACGAAGATGATTTGCCAAGTCTTGTAATGATGCAATGTCAGTCTCAGGGACGGAAGCTAACAAAATAATAATAATTTTACTACACTATACATTTCAGTTAAATAACTCAGGGTAGCAGTCACATCAACTATGCCGGCCTAGTTGAAACCGGCAACTGAACCCGAAAATTGAATAAGTCACTTCACAGTCTGTATACATGTAAGTGGTGGTACTAACCCGAATCGGCAGACTGGGCACCACTGCCTACTCTTCAACAACCAGACCCAGAGCAAATATCCGCCTCTTTTTTTATTAAGAAATATTTGTATTATTCAATTTAATTATTAAATATTACAAATAAAACTCCATGAAACAAATCTTTGCTCTGACTGGGAAATTGAACCAGGGCCTTTACGTGTTACTAACTCGTTTGCTAACCAATTCGTCACGCCTGTCGCTAGGTGTAGGTATACGTTGTCTCAGTTTTGGCACAAAGGCACCACGATGTCACAGTGAATGAAAGCCCATACACATCCTGACCTTGAGCAAATATCTGCCTCTATTTCTTTCTATTTGTCTATTGTCTCTGTGGGAAAAAGGCGTAACAATTTTATTGATTGATTTAATATTTCTTTTAGTACTCACATTGTTGTTGAGAATGATGTTCATTCGTAAGCTTATGCCTTTGTGGAAGACAATTTCTAACACGACAGGCAGCCGCTTCGTTCTGCCAAGGTCCTTGATGGGGACCATTGCTCGTCTCCGGTTTACTGCAATTATTAAATTATTATTTACACTACAACGATAGCTAAGCTCTACGAGGGCGGCATAGCGTATGCGGCAGCAGTCCCCTCCAGTAGCAATCCTGCGTAACATAAGGGGATGTGTATCAAAATTGGTTTGAATGAGGATGTAGTAACAAGGATTGATAAAGGAATGCTTCGAAGGTTTGGAAAGGATGAGTGAAAGTAGATTAACGAAAGGAATTGGATACGTTAAACAAGGCAGGCCAAGGAGGGTGTTCGTGGACCAAATTGCTGCGGACCTCGCCTGGCGACTGCTAATATAGTTAAATACAAATTGGAACCGGCAACTTTCAAGCTCCTCAATCCTGAAATGCAACTGAGTCACTTAGATCTACCACAGGATCGGCAGACTGAGGAA
Organism: Tinea trinotella; assembly: GCA_905220615.1. Taxonomy (NCBI): domain Eukaryota; kingdom Metazoa; phylum Arthropoda; class Insecta; order Lepidoptera; family Tineidae; genus Tinea; species Tinea trinotella. Next base: position 8,771,995 of record HG992310.1, read on the forward strand.
ATGACCACAAATGTCTGCCTACAATGCATACATCTTAAGAATTAAACAAATTTTATGCGGCTTACAATCGCGTTTATTTTGGTATTTGGTTTATTTCGGCTTACTAGCTCTTGAAACGTCGGAATAATAAAAAAAAATGTAAAATCAAAACCAAAATAAACGCGATAAGCCGCATAAAATTTGTTTAATTCAATAATCAATGTTCGCGCAAAATCTAAGAAAATACTACATCCTAAGACTTAAAGTAATAATATTATTATATATCTAGTAATAATATAATAAATATATCTCACAAAACTTACACATCACCAATATTCGAATGATTTTGCAATTGAAAACTCTCATCAGGGCCACCAGATAAATGATCAGATTCATAATTTTCCACAGACCGCATCAGATCTATAATATTATAACTATTAAATTATAAAATTAAAATATTACAAAGGGACCGTGGTCTAGTGGTAGCAAAAGGTTTCACAAGTCAAGAACTCTCGGTTCGAAACCAATTGCCGGTAATGTATATTTGATATGATATCAACTTTAGCTGCCAGGTTTCTGTGATACAAGTACAAAAAAGCACATTTAGTAGCTTAGTGTAGAAATGTGAAAAATATATAGTTAATGAACACTAAAAAAGCTTGCTAATATTAAATAAAATTATGGAGCTAAAATAACAGCCGGTTTTTTATGTACAAACATAGTAATACCCGCACAGGTCAGGGAAAGCATCCGCATTTTATCGACCGAATCGGCAGTCGAACTAAAAGGTTCGGTGCGTCTTTTCTTTGTAGATCAATTGACAAGTGGAATGCTTTGCCTGCCCATGTGTTCTCTCCATCCTGTGACCTTGGATCCTTCAAGCGATGCGTGAAGAAGCACCTTTGGCCGGCATAGTGACGGCGACTGGGGCAGCCGTGAACAACCCGATTTTTCAGTCGTCGTCACTCTTGGACCTCCTCTTGCTTATCATCAGGCGGGACGAGGTCAGATGTCGTGTCACAATAAAAAAAAAGTTTTAGCAAAAGGGGATTAGTTAGTTAGCCAATTGGAGCCCTAATACTTTGCAGTAGGTTTTGCACTCCGCATCGTCTAAGGCTAAGAACTCACAGTGCGATTTTGTGACAGTACTCACGAGCCCGCAAGTATTTGCGGCTGAAGAACGGCCACGATAGGTGATTGATCGCAAGCTGTGTGATTCGAAATCGTAGGTTCCACGATTTCGAATCGGAGACGTTGTAATAGATTTTATTTAGTTTGGTTAAAAACGTAGGCATGGATACACCAAAAACAAGCTGCCAAAAACAAGCTTTATATTTACTTCGCAGAAGAATGAAAAATAAAAAGGAGACCGAATATTGGATACATCCATTTATTCAAGAAAGAGATAGTTATAAATTACATTTATCGTTATTGTTACATTTTTATATTTGTAATCTTCCAAGCTTTTATCCCAAAGCAATAGTCTCATTTGTAAAAGAAAAAATAATGTGTCTATTTCCAACTCGTCAATTTAATACGTACGTGTATATATCTCAACAATCGGACACACAATGAATCGCCCCACGCTCTCCTATTCACAATCGTGCGGCTATGGTCTCACAATCAAAATATCGTCAGTAAAATGATAAACAGGGAAGTGACGGTCGTAAATGAGCATTTTCATTATTAATGTCATGCCTAAATCCCACAGGGATGGGCGTCGATATCCGAGCGTCACTTTCCACGATCCTGACACAACTCTCTTGTTTCCTTCACATCCACAACTCTCTTTATACATGCTCTTTGGTTATGGGCACTGCGGCAAAATGGAGAAAACTTTTAGCGTTAAAAGCAATTTAGCAGAACATAAATGCAAATAAACCTTTTGTCCTCTGCAATGCTGTTTTGATGGCTTTTATCTCCATAAGTTTAAATGGATCATCTTTTTTAAGTGCTTTTTTACCTGAAATAAAAGATGATTAATTATCTACACCTAATCTAAATCTAATGTGGCGAGTGGAACTCCTGCAAGAAAACATACAGGAGATAGACAATAAAAAATGAACACCAAGCAATTTTTTTTTAAACAATTCTATACCTCGAACTAAACGTGCTTGTATCATAGAAACAGGACGACCATACTAAAGATGGGCAATTGGATTTAAATCTTGGCCCTTAATTTGCGAGGTAAATCTATAACCACCACACCAAGGTCGCCTAATGGATCTTTTTGCATGATTTGGATGGCTATATCGTGGCATTCAGCTGGTCCTATCATTAGCATCACTGGCTGGATTAGTGCGAATGAATATCCCGACCTTTTCAATCACTGGCAAAAAAGTTTTAGTCTTGCTTTGAGGAGCAAACATATCATAATCTTCAATTTTCACTGCAATGGCTGTAGATTATGAAAATCGTCAGACCTTAACATTTTTTTTACATTTCTATACTAAGCTGCTAAAGTGCTTCTTGTATGATAGAAACAGGACAACGAAAGTACATATATCAAAGATACATTGGTACCGGTGTGTGGTTTCGAACTCGTACTCTAGGTTTGTGTAAACCATTGCACTGCCACTACACCACGGTCGCCTTGATAGGCGACCATTATGGTAGCTAGGGGGAAGCCCAGAGGCGCCAACTGAAAAAACAATCCAACTTACGGCTGCCTCGATCGCAGTCAATATGCCGGCCAGAGATGCTTTTTCTCGCCTCGCTTTAAAGGTACAAAGTTATAAAATCGGAAGAACACATAGAATGGCAAAGCCTTATATACATAAATAAAATATCGTAGAGCTTGTATGAGAATTGTGGATGTGAAGGAAGCGAGGGAGTTGTGTCAGGATCTTGGCAAGTGGCGCTCCATTGTCTCTGCCTACGTGACCTTTTGATTGATTGATTGATTTGAAAATACCTTTCAACAAAAACTTCACAAAAAGGCAGGGAGGCTCTTATACTAGACCAGTAAAAGGGTTCTTACGGGTCAGCTGTAACATAGGTGAATGAAAATAAAGGTCTACAGCTGACTTTTATTTATCTGACCTCGACTTGCCTGATGGTAATGATGGCAAGGGCAAGTCCATGAGCCCTGACAACTAAAAAAAACTGATTCAGTTTACAGTACATCAATCGCCGCCACTATGCCGCCCAAAAGTCATTTGGAAATAAAAAAGTGCATGTGTTGTTGACTTACATTTTTGCCCTGGCTCATCGTCCGCACTATCTTCAGAACTCGAATATCTGTTATTTGACTGGTCATCGCCCATATGTTGTGGTAACTGGAGTTTTTGCAAATCTGTCAACTGCGAAAATAAAACATATTCAAAATTAAAAAGGCGTTACAATTTGGTTGATTGATTGACTTAGAATGTTTTGCGGAGCATTATTTCACAAGTTAGAAAAGTAAAGGAGATCTCCCGCTGTACGCGTGTTGCGTACAGCTACTACTAGCCGAGTGACGTCTCGTCGTTGAAGCGTATATATATACCAACGCTTTGTCGATAAACCATTTGCGAGATATTGTACGCGCAATCTCTTTGGTTCAAGTGGCTATCTGCGAACATTTATGGCGCGCGGAAACATGCAGCGCCATCTATCCATCAGCGCAGATACTACCTTTGGAATGCCCTCTCTAGTAGACTTGGGTAGTTCCGGAACGAGTCACTAAAATGATATACTTCCGATCCTGGTACTACACCACTCACTCGTTCACTGCAAATTCAAATGTGTCTCTAGTTCCTTTAGTTCCGAGTCATGCATCACATATCCACTCACTCACCGCTCCTATAATGGAACGAGATATAAACACATCGTACATTCGTACGGAATCGTACCTCGTTCGTTACTCGTACCTAGTATTTTCGCGTAATACCGTGAAAGTATATTTTATATATCCATTGCTCTCCGCGTGCAAAAGAAAATATTTACACCGCGTGCATTACGAGTAAAGGTAGGAAAGTATGTTGAAGAGAGCAGCAACTCGTCGTCTTTTTATAACGTATTTTTCTAACGAATATTTGCAGTTTTAAATTATGCGAATTGGTAATTGTGATTATAATTATTGTTTATTATAGTTTCTGTGTACATTTGTCAAGTGTATGATCTAAAATAATTCTATAGAAAGGATATCTTGATTTCTCAGAACAACTGGAGCTTTTCTTTACCGAATGAACTAACCGAATGCGCTTCCTTGAACTAAATGAACTAGTGAACTAGATGAGTGAACTAGTTCCGATGGAAAAAATATACATATCACTCCGTATCATTTGATGGAAGCGTTTTGCGCATGTATACTCTCTAGCATGTCGTTACAAATGTATTCATTGGATAAATAAATACTGGAATTAATCTAATTGGTCGCCGATGAGGTTTAAAATCAATTTAGGCGACCGTGGTAACGTAAACTTTTAATAATATGTACTTTGATCATCTTGTTTTTATGATATAAACACGTTTAATATAGAGATTTGAAAGAAATACAAAAGTCATCTATATTCTATAGTCTACTTTCAATAATAAATAATTAATCGATGCTGGTAAAACTTATTTTTGTGATTCTTTATTTTTGCATATTGACAACAAACCCTTTTTAGTTGTGCCACTGTTTCGACGTGATCGAGCTGACGTGATGTAATCTACAAATATTTCAATAGCAATATAAAATATTTAATTTAACAAGTTTTATAATCACAATAGATATTTAAAGCAGGATATTCAGAAATTTTATTCTGCATACAATATATTTTTTTTGGGCCTAGACATCTAACCCCGACTTGCCTGATGGTAATCACAGGGAAGTGTAGGAGCGCCGACGACCGAAAAAAAAAAACATTCAGTTCACGATTGCATCAGTCGCAGTCACTATGACACCAAGGGAAGAAAGTGAATTTATCACATGCGTTCCAAAATCAATCAAATTATTACGTCTTCATTCCTACAAGGAAAAGCAGAGACAACGGAGCATCACTTCTCACGAAACTCACAACTTTCTAGATAATAAAAAAAACAATTTGTCATGCCCTTTTCCCACAAGGATAAGCACGGATAATGGGGCGCCACTTGCCACGATACTAACACAACTCCATCGCTTCCCTCAACTTCACAATTCTCTTCATACGAGGTTTTTGGTTATGGGCACTAGGCAACCCAGCTTTCTTTAGGATGTCTCCGATTTGGTCAGAAAACACCAATCACATGATCACCATAATTAACATATTAAATAAGAAGTAACTACCTCACGAGATTTATACTTGTTGACTCCAATCTTAGTCTGCATGTAATAAAAATTAAAAACAAATATTTAATTTATCATCATCAACATCAATTGCATCCATTCCCACAGGGATAGGCAGAGACAATGGAGAACCACTTATTTCATTTAATGTAAAAATACTAGTACATACAGTATTGTATGACGTATTTGCTTAGTAGTAGTATATAGCAAATATGTGAATTGGTATTAATGCTTATAACACAATAAAACATGTTTTGTAGTATTTAATAGTATTCGTTTGTTTTCGATAGGATTCGTTAGTAAACATTGAGGAGAAAAGCGAAACTTTTTTTATTGTGACACATCTGACATCGACTCGCTTGATGAAAAGCAAGAGGAGGTCCAAGAGTGACGACGACTGAAGTTCACGGCTGCCTCAGTCGCCGTCACTATGCCGGCCAAAGAATATAAGAACTATATAACGAAAACTATTTTGTTTTTTTTCCGGTGATAGACAGACTTCTACATAGTTCGTAGCGAGAGACTGCAGTGCTCGAGAGTCATGGAAAAAGAGACGGAGGCTAAATGGGATAATAATAATAATAATAACCTTACCAAATTCTCCATGTGTCGTTTCTTAAGTTGCATCTCACGCAATTTAATAGCTAACTCTCGACCTCTTTCACCTAGTAAGTCTTCACCCTCTATATCACTGTCCCGTGCTCCCGTTGTCATCTATATAGACATTTTTTTCTTTATTGTGACTTAACAGCACCCCGCTTGATGTTAAGCTGGAGTGTGGTCCATGAATGGATGTCTGTGAGTAGCAATCACATCCACTATGTCGGCCTAGTTGGAACCGGCAACTTAGAAGCTGTATACTTGTAAGTGGTAGTACTACCCGGAATCGGCAGACTGGGTACCACACCTAACATTTTATTGTGACACGACATCTGACCTGGACCCGCCTGATGATAAGCAAGAGGAGGTCCAAAAGTGACGACGACTGAAAAAACCGAGTTAGTACACGACTGCCTTAGTCGCCTGAGTGTAAAATTGGAGTGCGGTCCATGACTCTCCGGACCGCTCTCCACTACCGCGACTACTACTACCTAGGTGGACTCGGCAACTATATCTCGGTTTACCGCCTCGATTTTAGTCTGTTTTCACACGCAACCTAGGCTGGAATGTGATCCATGAATGAAGTCGACTGCCACTACAGTTAATTTAATTATTTTATTTTATTGTGACACGACATCTGACCTCGACCCGCCTGATGATAAGCAAGAGGAGGTCCAAGAGTAACGACGACTGAGAAAACCGAGTTTGTTCACGGCTGCATCAGTCGCCGTCATTATGCCGACCACAGGTGCTTCTTAAATAAATAGAAGTAGCAGTGCATCTGTTAGAACCGGCAACTTTCAAGCTGATCCTGAAATGCGACTAAGTCGCGGTCTGTACATTTAAAATTAACAAACCTCGCTATGAATGACAGTAGGTTCCCGTGAATCTTCTTGGATTTGATGAATTTCCGTGTGATCCGCGTTACTGGACACCACACTACCGCCAGATGCATTTTGTTGGCTCTACAAAATAATTAATAATTTAACTCTGTTATTTATTAATTTTATTTTTTGTTGTGACTCGACATCTGCCAGCACCCTCCCTGATGTTAAACTGGAGTGTTCTCCATGAATGGATGTCACTGCTACTACAGTCAATTAATTGTAAGTAGCAGTCACAGCCACAATGCCGACCTAGTTAACACTGGCAACTTATAAGTGGTGGTACTACTCCGTAACCAAAACAATTATTTGCTGCGACCGGAAATCGAACTCGGGACTTTCCGCCTAACAGATTGTACGCTACCACTACGCCATGCCTATTGTCAAAAAAACTAAAGGATTTTGGATCCTTTAGTTAGAAAAAAAACGCTGACTTTTGAGATGCGGCGCATTAGGATCAGCTGATAAGAGGAACGCTGGACGACTCTCGATAAACGCAGAGTATGTTAGGTAACAAAACAAGTGCTCGGATGCCAGCGCACTTTTTATCTGCCGGCTTCTATAATTTAGTGTGTGTCACTACTGCGGTATCGTTCATTTTAATTTATGGCGACCATGGTGTAGTGGCAGTGCAATTGTTACACAAACCAAGAGCACGAGTTCAAAACCACCCACCGGTACCAATGTATTTTTGATATATGTACTTTGGTTGTCCTGTTTCTATAATACAAGCACTTTAGTAGCTTAGAAAAAAATATTAAATATTATTTACATGAATCCCAGAATATCTTACCATTGATTGGTCAGAATGTGACAGGCTGTTGACGACTGCCACACCAACTTGGTTAGCTGCGTACATGCGGTTAGGTTGATGGAAGTTCATTCCCATGGGTTGAGGCTGGTTAAAAACACAACAGGTTTTATGCAATACGTTTTATGTTAACTTTAAAATATCAATCAATTGTCACGCCTCTTTCCCATAGGAATAGGCAGACAATGGAGCGCCACTTGCCACGATCCTGACACCACTCTCTCGCTTCCCTTACATCCACAATTCAAGGCACTAGGCAACCAGCTTTTTTGAGAGTATGGTTTGTTTTTAATTAAACCTTTTTAGATTATTGGCAATAATGGAAACTATTTTTCTAATATTTTCCCAACAGAAATTTAATTCATTCATTGACTGCATTCCAGTTTAACATCTGATAATAAAGTCCGTGTATTATCATATGTTGAACATTAATTTAAAAATAAAGGCATGCTCATAAATCAACACAGTTTATTTTGTTATTTTGTATTATTATTATTAATAATTAATAGGCGAGCAGCCTATATTAGACATTGGTTGAAAGTTTATAAAGGACCTCATTCTTTTTGGGCTTTTCTGTACTACTTTTGTAATGCCCAATAATGAAAAAATATATAAATGGTACTTTAGATACTTGTGTTGTGAAAACTAATAACAGTTTGTTTTTAATTGCTGTGATACTGAGTTATTTGGAAAATGGATTTTGTATGATATAAATAAGATATAGAAAGGATGAGTGAAAGTAGATTGACGAAAGGAATTTATAAATCTCATGTGAATGGATACGTTAAATAAAGCAGGCCCAGGAGGGTGTTTTTCGACCAAATCGGAGACATCCTCAAGAAAGCTACGAGGTAGGTTGCCTGGTGCCCATAACCATAGAGCTTGTATAAAGAGAATTGTGAATGTAAAGGAAGCGGTAGAGTTGTGCGGTAGATCCTGATCGTGGCAATTGGCGCTCCATTATCTGTGCCTATCCATGTGAAAAGAAAGGCGTGACAATTAGATTGATTGATTTTGTATCGTCTGTTAATCACAAAGACACACCATGTTAATAGTTCTGCTTTGAACTGTCATAATTATAGCTTGATCATTTTGCACACGTAAACTATCAAAATAAAGGATATATTCCAATTACATTGTAATCTTCGTAAATCAAACTATAATATTTTAAATTGTATTTACAACTGTTAATACAATTAAGTCCCCATACAAAATGAATGATGTTCTTTGTTAGTCATCACTATAGCCTATTTCTATAGTCCCCAGAATTAGACTATGGTTCTTTTAGTAGACAAAGAGTTAAACATACCAATCCGGCAATATCATGCGAAGCCGACGGTTGAAACTCATGAGATTGTCGTGCACGGCTTAATTCCGCCAACTCGTGTTTAGCTTCCGCCTGAAATATTTTATGTGTGGTACTTTTTTTAGGTTATGCGCAAACTATCGTTAATGATTGTACAATTTTTGGTTAATGAGTATAATCATTTATAAAAAAAATGATTCCGACGTTTCGAAAGCTTTGCAGACATCGTGGTCATGGAGACTTGTACAATCAATAACCAAAAAACGCGATATTAAGCTGCGTAAATTTTGTTTAATTCATTTTGTGTATATGTAGTTACATACTGTATTTCTTACAAGTATACAAACCGTGAAGTAACTTAGTGACGTTTCGGGATCAGCTTGTTTGTTGCCGGTTCCAACTAGGCCGGCATAGTAGATGTGTCCATTTATGGTCAACATCGAGGCGCAGTCATACGTCGAGTCAAACAAAATAAATCTCCAATACTAACCTGATACTTCAGTAATCGTTTTTGTTGTTGATGTAGCGCATTGAGCCGCTGCTGTGACACTTCCATTTTGTTTTTAATTTCATTTTGCCATAGTTCATTTTCACTATATGCAGAACCGTTGCTCTGGACCGACAATGGCCGGAGAACTACAACGTCCTGTAAAATGAATGATAATTTAGCATAAAAAGCATATTATTAGACAGGATAATGAATAAGTCTGTATGAAGATAACTGTATTTGATGCTTAAAAATCTAATAACAATTTAAAAGTTGAGAGAAATCAATCTTTCATGTTTGAGGGTGGCGCCTAAACAAGAAACGTTTTTTTACAATCAGTTGCAAACAAATAGGAGACATCCTCAAGAAAGCTAGGCTGCCTAGTGCCCATAACCTTAGAGCTTATATGAGGAGAATTGTGGTTGTGAAGGAAGCGAGAGAGTTGTGTCAGGATCGTGGCAAGTGGCGCTTCATTGTCTCTGCCTATCCCCGTGGGAAAAAGGCGTGACAATTTGATTGCAAACAACTCTAGTTAATTTAAATATTTATTAAATTTAGACAACAGTGACATAAATCATATTGTGGCTTTGTAAACTAAATGTCATTGGTCACTAATGACAAGATGTGCAACGGAAATTTGCCTCATAAGTCGTTTGGTTCAATTAAGTATAAGTCATGTGAAAAATTAATTAGCTAATTTTTAACAGGCCTTTGCACAACTAAGTACCGGACTGCTGTACTAGTCAGTTGTGCCAGTACAACGGACATTCACGCCCTAAAGAATCATTAAGCTTTTCAAACTTATCAGAAATCGATATAGCAGATGCTCTTGGCAATTTTTTATCTGGAGCAATAGTTGTTTCAGCTAGTGGACTTTGGACTGTGTGCATCTGATATGTCATGTCACAATAAAAAATACACATAAAAACACTTTTGGCACATAATATTAGTCACTTGGGTATTCAAATATCAAGTATAAGGTTAATTAGACACATGCAGTCATCTATAGACATTTTCTTCACTCTTGCCAAAAGAAAAAACACACACACACGGCTATATATATAAAAACAATATTATGACAAACAAAAGCACGTTATTAGCCATGTTTTAAGAGCAAATACTAGGAAATAATATAATATTATGAAATATGTACGTGTTTCTGAAAATCCTAATTTTTAGCACTAAGCGTTAAGCACTTAACTGCAGAAGGGGAGCAGTAAGGGAGGAGTATACTTTTGTTACAATAAAATAATTTGAAAACAATCCTATGGCCGGATATTAGCTAGAATGTTATTAACACGTATACAAAATATTTAAGACAGATCTTTAAATTATGAAAGGGTTTAAAAAGGTTTAGCGTATGTTGCTTTGGTTTGGACAGATTGAAGGTGGATGAAAGTAGATTAAAGAAAGAAATGTATAAATAAGAAGTGATTTGAAGGATAAAACATGGATGACCCAGTAGATCTATTGGGCCTTGATCAAATCCAGGAGATTCTTCAAATAGCTGGGTTCGCAGTGTCTGTAATAAGCATAGATAGAGCTTGTATGAAAAGAACAATTGAGTTATGACAGGGTCATGAAAATAACGCTACATAGCTTCTACCGGTAGGAATTAAGATGTGATTTAAAGATTAAGACAAATACATAAAAAAATTAAAACATCAAGTTTTAGGAAAAAGGTTATAAATTTAATATTTTCGTATATCCATGCTTTATATTGAGTAAAGTACACACGTGTAATGATACAACTTCATCATTACTCTTTGGTTCCAACTGTTTGCCTTTCAGATCTTCTATTAGAGATAACTTCTTGGAACAGGATAAAATGTTTTGTCTCAATATCTCTTTTAAATTTTCTTCGTCGATCTTTTCTGTTTCATCGTTATTGGGTTCTATTTCTTCAGTTATATTTGGTAGCGTCTCTGTATTTGTAACTATATCTTTTTCTGTACCTACTTCATTTACACTATCGTCTAGTACATTTGAAATTTCTGTTTCTTTACCTTTGTTACTAAGATTATTCAAAATTTCATTTTCGATGTTTGTAACTTTTTTTGTTAAAGGTTCATTAGAAAGACTATCTGTATTAACAACAATTTTTGGTACATTAATATCTTCTTTAGATACCATTTCTTGATCCTCTGTGACAATTTCATCAAGTTTTTCTACACTTTGTGAAGGACTTTCAATCACTTCTTCAATAGTCACGCCACCATTGTCAATTTCATTTGGTGGTACTTCATCGTTATCGGGATTTTCAACTAAAATCTTTTGTAATTTATTTTCACTCTCTTTTAATTTCATAACCATTTCCACTATCTCGTCATACTCTTCCTTTGTGTGCTCTATGAATGCCTAAATTAAAATAATCTTATTCTTCAAAGTTATAAAATAATAAATAGGAATAATTATCGAATTAATATTAATACTAAATAAATAAAGTATAAAAGAAGAAAAAAATAATAAAAGAAAATATATAAAAGAATATTTTTAGAAAAGTGTTATAATGGATAAATATTTTAAAATCATTTTACCTATTAAGCAATCGTTTACCAATTAGATTCACTTACATAACCTAATAATACAGAACAAATAGGAGTAAAACAAACCTCATCCTCCGAATTTCTCATAGTATCTACTAGTGATGACGTCACCCGTATATATTCACGTATTTGCCCTAGCCGCCTCCCAACGGCTGCTGCATCAGGACAAGCTGCCACAATTGCATCACCAAGAGCACGCGCAGAACCACGTTGACTCTGATTCTTTATGACAAATTAAATTAATATTTCACTTTGATTGTGAAAGACTCATTTAAGAATAATGATCGTTTTGAAATTCATAATATAAATATCTGGTAAAGTGACCATGACAATAAATAAACAAATAAAGACGCATCCATCATTTTTAGCACTCGACAAGGGGACCGGACCTCCAAGATCGCCGACTGCTGCAGAAGCCGATTCAGTTAATGGCTGCCGCAGTCACCGTCACTACGCCGGCCAAAGGTACTTTTCACTCAACTCAAGCTTGGCGCTGCAACCAGGCAAGAGCGAGTAAGATACAAAATACATCCGATTTACGGATTGCTTGTCGGGCAAAATAAACTTATTTTATTTTAAAAAATAAACCACAGTTATATCTAAGCTCGGTATTCCCACACTGATACTATATTTATTAATACATCTGAAATATCATGTTCTTATCTTGTAACCTTGGATTCAAGCAATTGTGAAAATGTATCTCTGGCCAGCGTGTTGGGGAAATTAAAACTTAGTCGGATTTTTTTAGTCGTCGGCTTTCTAGGATACAGCGACTGTGGCAGCCGTGTACTGACTCGGCACTCTTGAAACTCCATCATGCTTACCATCGGAAAGGTCGAGGTCAGATGCCGTGCCTCAATAAATAAAAACTTTAAACTAAGTCATTTTCTAGTCGTTGGGGCTCTTGGACCTCAGGCAAATCTCGACCCGTTTTTCATAAAAAAAAACTATACTTACTTGATTGTTCTCATTTAAATTATTCGTGCTCCCTTGCATAGAATCATACATATTATTCATGATGTTAACAGATTTATTTGTAACTCTCGAATTAGTCATTGGCGGTGTGGAATTATTGTTAACAGGCGTGGGATTGGTGCAACCTTCAAAATGGTTCCTGGCCGAGTTTAAATTACGTGTTAAATTGTTCCGATTTTCACTACCAGATGCCTGAAAGCAAACATTTTTTAAATTTAGAAATAATGCAACATCGGTGATGGTAAACAAGGAGAAGTCCAATGATGGTAAGTCTTTATACCAATATGGCGACCTCTTCCAGGCAACCAGAAAAGGTATTCTTGTTGGCATAGATCATATAATATATATATATATATATTATTGTGATTAGACATATGACAGCACCCCACTTGATGTTGGGCGGGGTGCTTTCATGATGACAGGCGTGGACAAACGGTTTAGAGATTGGTTTGTTGCGCGTTAAGTCCCGGGTTTGATTCCCGGCAAATATTTGTTTTATTGCTTTTATTTGTTATATTTAAAATTATATTAAATATTGCAAATATTTGTTAATAAAAAAAGAGATGGATATTCCATTCGGATCTGGTTATCAAAGATTGGTAGGCAATGGTACCCAGTCTGCCGATCCGGGGTATTACCACCACTTGCAAGTATACAGACCGTGAAGTGATTTGGTCGCGTTTCGGGATCAGCTAGTAAGTTGCCGGTCCCGTCTAGGCCGGCATAATGGATGAGATTGTTACTCACAGTTATTGAATTGTAGTAGCAGTGACATTCATTCATGGACCACACTTCGGCTTAACATAAAGCAGGGTGCTGTCATGTCAAGTCACAATTAAAATAAAAACTGATAATAATTAATAGATACACAGTCCCATACAAAACTAATATAAACTTTGTAAGTGAATTAAAAATAAATTGTAACTGAACCTTACCACATTGTTTTAAAGTATAAACTTGTCACAAATGTAATGTCACATACATCATTTTGGACTGAGCACAAATGCCAGTCCAACATTAATTCGGACTTGCATTTATGTCGCCGCTTTTTGAGCGGCATTTGTGTATCTACCGTAAATATATGATAGAATATTTTTACAATTAATTTCTTAATGTCATGCCCATTACATGAAGTAGGATAAAATGTATTCTTAATGAAATGATAGAGAGAACTTACGTTAAATGGTTGCGACATATTTCCTGGGACAGTGTTAATGGCTGTTGGATTGACAATCATGACAGCGGCAGGTGCATGATTAGAATGTGTGGGTAGACCTAAAAATATGAAGTAAAATCAATTGGATATCAGTCGACGAATCTAAGGGTGACCTACAATAAATGCCACTAGAAAATTGTGCATTATAATTTAATTTCGCATATTCCAGTGCTATACTAATGCCAAACACTCGCTACCCACGGGTCATTAAATTGTGAGAACAAGATGCCGCCTCTTGCGCTCTCTGTCGGACGTATAATGTCGCCTGTAATTCCCCCAATTTTATTAGGGGAATTACGTTCATAAAATGGCGATGCCATTCCCATTATAAACTAAACCTAGTCTATTTACAAATACAAGCTTATACAGATGTAATGTGAATAAGGCTAGTAATACAAAACATAAAAATCATCGACTTATAAATTAATATTATGAAAAAAGCAATTGACGGGTCGCCGCGTCTATTGCACCGGTGATTTATGGCAATGCGCAGAGCGAGTATTTGACATTAGTATTATTACTAGGTTTTAGTACTGAAAATTAGATAGATAGATAGATAAGTTCACGTCGGTCTGTCGCTTAACGCGTGATCTCTCTGACCACTAAGCTACGCAGCCCGCTCGCGTCCAAATGCAATTTATCAGCTATTCTGATACTTTCAGGTATTATCACTATATTGTTTGCTTTAATTATTTCAATTAATCAAATTGTCACGCCTTCTTCCCACAGGGATAGGCAGAGACAATGGAGCCACGATCCTGACACAACTCCCTCACTTCCTTCACATTCACAATTCTCTTTGTACAAGCTCTATGGTTATGGGTACTAGGCAACCTAGCTTTCTTGAGGATGTCTTTACTTATTAAACCTAACCTTACTTATACTGTCATTTTAAAAAATCATTATTTATTAGGTACTACAATGCAATTCATGTTTTATTGTTTGTAGATGTTACATATAATTAAAAAAAAGTTTACAAACAGTCTCATTGAAAAGGTAAAGCTATTTTAAAATTAAAATGAACAATGACTTTTGTTAGTAACAAAACATGAGGTTAATAATATTATAATGTAATGATTAATTTACATAGATGTATTATTTATTGTGCATTCACTTTGATATTAATCTAGTTGATGAAACTATGTGTGCGTGAAACTAGCATCATAGTGTTTCGAAATAAAAAATTAAAAAAATCAAACTGCCACGCCTATTTCCCACGGGGATAAGCAGGGACAAAAGAGCGCCACTTGCCACGATCCTGACACAACTCCCTCGCTTCCTTCACATCCACTCATACAAGCTTTTCCTCATACAAGCTTTACGGTTATGGGCACTAGGCAACCCAGCTTTCTTGAAGATGTCCTCGATTTGATCGGAAAACACCCTCCTGGGCCTGCCTTGTTTAACGCATCCATCCACATCAGATTTATAATTTTTTATGTTTCGAAATAAGTACAAATGTAATACCATCTCTAAATAGATATAATAGCAAACCTGTTAACCACTCTAATACTTTAATGTCATTACAAGTTACGTGTTTATAGGTAAGTTACATCGCGCCTATCTATCAGATGCGAGTTGAATGACCGCAAGCGTTATGCTAGTTCGTTGTGCCCACACGTTGTAGGTATACGGCACTCGTATCTGACCTCGACTTGCCTGTAAGCAAGGGGAGGCCCAAAAGCGACGACGACTGACAAAACCGTTACATCATTCAGCTGCCTTAGTCGCCGTATTAAAGTAGCAATGGTTGCGCTCGCCTATCAGAGTTGAATGACTGCAAGCGCTACTACAAGGGGTCCTAGCCAAGTTGCCTTTCTACAATCGAAATCGCAATAGAATAGAAACACAAATGTATGGGAATGACATTTGCTAACGAAAAGTCACGTGGTCTAGCGAAACGATCTTCAAATCCGTAGCCAAGTCAACAATTTCTTTCTATTCGATCGAACGATTCGATAAAACCTTCGATAACCCGAGCCAAGATGCACTTTTTGACAGCTCGTTCGCTTGCTGGCGATTCAAAGTTATCGAACGTCAATATGCTGTAGAAAACGAAACAAAATGGCGGATTTTTCGATCAGCTGATTTAAAATATGTAAGATATGTGCGTTCTTGTTAATTATTAGATTAATTTTGCTAAAAATCGTTAATTATGCATTTTTTTAAAGTAAAAATCTCATTATAATAATTTCAGTCATCGTAATAAAACGGTGGAAATCACATTATTATGCCTAGTAAGCGTTGTATTAACATATAAAATGCGTACATTTTACATGTTAATAGGTATAAATAATTTAAACTGCGTCATATTGTTTAGGAAAGCAGTATTAAACTTTAATCTACTGTATTAATTCTAATATTAAATTTAAAAAGGCATTTTTGGCCAGTGTCGAGGGAATCGTAAGAGAAGTCATTTTTTTAGTCGTCGGCGCTCTTGGACCTCTCCTCACCTCCCATCAAGCATGCCCGATGATAAACAAATATAAGATGAGGGTGAGAATAAGGTTAATGATGATGGTCTTAGTAAAGCGGAGAAAACACTACTATAACTTCTGAAAGAGCCTAAAGAAACCAAGAAGAAACACATTTAAATCACTTGTCTATACTTGATAACCATTTTTACCACCATTATTATACATTTATATTTAAGAAACACAAGATTTGCAATTATTTAAAATTGCACGATCTGTCACTTGTAGTTGCCCGCCAAAACTCCCCATTTGTGAATTTGACGTTTATGACATTTCCGTTCGCCAAATTGAGCGAAATCATAGACAGTTATCGAAAGTTGCCATAGAATAAGCGATCGCTAAGTGCATTGCATCTTGGCTGTGCACATATTATCGTTAACGCTTGAGCGTTAGCGATTGTAGAAATAGAATCGATACCGAGCGATGACATCTTGGCTAGCACCCAAGGTCGTCTAGCCCGTACCTTCGCCATTGGTATCAACATTGTATAAGTTGTTTTAGCTGTATAAACATTGTTTTTGGTAGTTTAATGATACACTTTTCAACAATATTGGTATGATCACGTATGTAATTGAAATTGGACCAAAAAATGACAAAAAAAATGGCAAACCAAAAAATATAAGCACATTTTTTTTTTGTTGAAACTGTAAAGTAAAATACATGAAACCTATTTTTCATGGAAATGCTCTTTGTCCACTGCTTTTTATATCAAGTATATGTAGCGTGTTGGGCAGACAGTCGGTAATCCAGTCGCGTTCCAGGATCGACTTGAAAGTTGCCGGCATTTAGCTGGGCTTGCCAATTTGTTTTTTTTTAATTTAGTTCATCTTTCTGTGCCAGGTAGATCTTTTTATATTTCTATACTAAACTACTAAAAGTGCTAGTATTATAGAAACAGGACCAAAGTCCATATATCAAAGAGACCGTAAGCGTGCCGGTAAGCGGTTTTAAACTGGGCGTTCTTGGTTTGCGTAACTATTAAAAACCACTAAACCTCGGTCGTCTTAAAAATTATTACATCTAGGATTGTAATTCATAATAGATATATACCATTACTGGACGGATGCGGGCAAGAGTGTAAACTGTAAGTAGAACCAGAGGCGCCTGTGGAATCGTCGTTATGGTCAGAAGGTGCTTCGCGATTTTGAACACTCAATTGTAGCGGCCTCACTTGGACAAACCTTCCAAAACCATTCTCAAATGCTGAGTTATCTGAAATAATATTAAAAGGACATCATTCAATTTGTATGGGGACTAGGGCTTAATAGTATTAAAAGTTTAATATGCATTTTAAAATAGTTTAATGTATGAAGTTTACAATATAATTGAAATTTATCCTTTATTTTGCATAGTTTATGTGTGCAAAATGATCAAACTATAATTTTGACAGTTCAAAACAAAACAAATATGGCGTTGATTGATAGATGATGCAAAATCCATATCTTATTTTCCAAATAAATCAATTGCAAAGCAATTAAAAGCAAAATTGTTATTAGTTTTATCAACACAAGTATCGAAAGTACCATTTATATATTTTTTTATCATTGGACATTACGAAAGTAGTACATAAAAGCCCAAAATTAATGATTTCCTTTATTGTGGCTTGACATATGACAGTACCACTGATGTTAGGCTGGAATGCGGTCCAAAAATGGAAGTGAATGCTACTACAGTTAAATAACTGTAAGTAGCAGTCAAACCCAATACTCCAGCCTTGTTAGAACCGGCAAGCTGATCCGAAACGCGACTAAGTCACTTGACGGTCTGTATACTTGTAAATGGTGGTATTCGTTTGGCATATTTGTATTACTTATTCAAATTATGAAATATTACAAATAAAAACTATGAAACAAATATTTGCTCCAACCGAGAATCGATCCCGTGACTTTCCGCGTAACGGACTGGTGTGCCTAACAATAAGAAACGCCTGTCGTTAAAATTAATTAAATCAATATTGCTTTTGTAATTCCATATTCATTAGAAACATTATTTCTGCAAATAAATAACATTTTCTCGCCTCAATTCTCACATGGATAGGCAGAGACTATGGAGCCACGACCCTGACACAACTCTCTCGCTTCCCTCACCTCACATCCATAATATTCTTCATACAACCATAAGATTAGCACTTGTCGCCTAGTGGCATCCCAGCTTTTCTTTAGGATGTCTCCGATTTGGTCGAAAAACACTCATTAACGCATCCATCCATATTATCAATTTATAAATTTCTATCGTCAATCTACTTTCACTGATCCTTTCTATGTACCCAAACCAATAAATAAACAAATAAAAAAATATATTATAAATACATACATATATACAAAAAATATATGTCAAAAAATGTAAAAATAAGAAAATACGTTAATTTCAGAAACTTACCCAAATCTCCAAACTCATGATCCGAAATATTGTTAGCTGGTTTACGAGACTGATTATAATTGGTTCTTGGGTTGTATTCTGAAACAGGCACCCAATCAAGTGATGTCTGAAATATAATAAAAAACCGTTATTACTATGAAAGAACGTCAAAAAGTACAACTCATCTATAATTTTGGATTTAGACACGAATATTATGGATTATCTATATTTATTATGCATTAAACAAACCTATGAGATTAATTTAATTAAATAATAATAATTCTTTTAATTCACTGATACAAAATCAAATGTGGGCCGTAGGAGGAATATGAAACTAAACTGGGTCGTATGCGAAAACAACCTATAAATAGTTTATTTTATTATTCCATTTAAGTATTGTATAATATTCTTATATTTTTAAAATAAAAATAATTTAAAAATATAAATATAGTTGTCCACTGGCATCGGGAACAGGGTCCAAGCCACCGGTGGTCAGGGCTCCTGAGAAAGGAACCTCCTAACAATACGCGCCGTGTCCAGGAGTACCGCTTTCTGAATCAAATGCTTGTGATCCAGCTACCTAACGAGAGCCTCTTTAGGTGTTATTATTTATTTTATTTATTATTAATGTGACTCGAAATATGACAGCACCCCGCCTGATGCTAAACTGGAGTGCGTTCCATAAATGGAGGTGACTGCTACTACAGTTAAATAACTACAAGTAGCAGTCACAAAATTAGAAATAAAATTATGCACATCACAGACAGCGCAGGATTTAGACTCGGCGGCTCATAAGCAGAGCATGTGGTGGAGGCCCTCAAATCGTTGATGGTTAACAGTTGAAAGTTTCTATTACGGTCAAGGAAAAAAAGATAACTGGATAAGTTGGCTAACATAAAGGACATCGTTCATTTAGTATAGGGACTTGGGCTTAATTGTTTTAACAGTTGCATATACATATTAAAATAGTTTAATGTACGAAGATTACAATGCAATTTGGAATATATCCTTTATTTGGCATAGTTTAGGTGTGCAAAACGATCAAACTATAATTATGACAGTTCAAAGCAGAACAAATATGGCGATGATTGACAGATGATACAAAATCCATATTCTATTTTTCAAATAACTCAATTGCACAGCAATTATAAGCAAAATCGTTATAAGTTTTATCAATACAAGTATCGAACCTACCGTTTTATATATTTTTTCATCATTGGACATTACAAAAGTAGTACATAAAAGCCCAAAATGAATGACGTCCTTTATTTAAAATTAAACTTAGGTACCTACAAGCTAAATTATTTTTCATCTGACTTTCATATTCATAAACGTATCGATAATATCGTCGAAGTCTGAAGTCTCAAAACATCACTCAATAAACTAAGGAGAGCCAAAATATTCAATCCTCGGTCATGAAACTTTGGAGTTTATTTTTTGTAAGTTTCAGCTTTGAAAAAGATCATTCAGCCGTAAAATTTGCCGATTTAATTATTTTTTTGTGGTCTGGTGGCGGCCCCCTTGTGGTGGCGCCCCATAGGCAACTGCCTATGTTGCCTATGCTTAAATCCGGCACAGATCATAGGTACAACTGCGCCCGAGACCACACGTGAATTTTCATTCCCCCACTTTTATTGCAAAAAACAGTAAATAAAAAAAAAACACATACATTCATTTTCCCTATAGTAGAGAACATGTTGAATATAAAAATAATAAGTTAATATTTTTAATCCAATTTGACATCGTTAACATTAACTCTTTTAAATTATTTAAATTATTCTATTTTTGTGAATCATTATTATTAAATTTGTATTTTGTCTCGCTAGTAAAGTCTTAACTGACATGAACCGTATCGCAATACCGACAATATGTAATTACATACCACATGGTTCCATAAATAACAATTTTAAGAAAAAAAATAATTTTATATAATCACAAGATAATCAGACACATAATCAATAAGAAAACAAGATGACTAATAAATAGGAAGTACTAAAACACCACAATTAAAATTTCACCTAATTAAACACTACACTGATATTCACCTTTTTAGCAGGAATCTTTGATAAACAAGCACCCATAGGATAATTTACTTAGCGAAACAATTTAAATTATTCATTTAGTTTAATTTACAATTATAATTATTAACTTTAATATTAATTAAGTATTTTCTTCCTTGCAATGTGATTTGCAACGCAGACTGAAGATTGGCAGCAGTCCAAATTATACTTACACTATAGTAACTATAAATAACTAAGACAGAACTTCATTTTGATCTTAAAATATGTTTTCAGTCTTTGAAAAGAAACTGGGTTATTGTTACATGTTACAAAAAAAAATCAGGATAAGTAACATAACACATAAAAATTGTATTCTGATGTATACGGTAATTATTTTTTATTGTGGCTACAGCGACATATGGCAACACCCCACCTAATATTAAGCTTAAATTACTGCAAGTAGTAGTCGCATCCACTATAGCGGCCTAGTTGAAACTGGCTACTACTTACAAGCTGATCTCGAAACGCAACTAAGTCACTTCACAGTCGATTTCACTACCAGACCCAGAGCAAATATTTGTAAGTAATACAAAAATGTAACAATTAAATATTACAAATAAAAGCTATTAAGCAAATCTTTGCTCCAACCGGGAATCGAACCCGGGACTTTACGCGTAACGGACTGGTGTGTTACCCGCTACGCGTGTCGCCAATGTGATGTGATAATTATTACGAAATGTAATGAAAATATAATATTTAATTTTGAAAAATAAAAAGCATATTGATTATGTACATTAGAGAAATACGAACGCCATTAAAATAGGTCCACGTTGTCTCTAATAAAAAGTAATTAAAACAACTAGGACAGGTTAGGATTGCTATATTTCCCGTGGTCTCGTGGATTAGACAGCAATCGCCAGCAACTACAAAAAGGTGGTTGTTGTAGTTGTAAGTGGCAAGCCGCGACGCGATACCGGAATTGGATGACTACGTCGCCCAGGATTAATGGCACGGTCCAAAACAGAAAACGAGGGCGCCTCGGCGTAACAGCCAGCGTGGCGCTACCAGAGCTTGGTAACCAGATTCGTAAGAGGCACGAAAGTAGGTCTCGCCGTTTCGACGCCTGGCAGAAATGTAGAACAAAACATTAATGCAGCGGGGCGCCCGACAATCATCGTACATATCCCGAGCGGCACACTGTTTGGGCATGCAAATTCCCAGGAAGAGCAAGTAGCATCATTACCTGAGTGATGCAAATTGTGGATGCTGCTGCCCAATGTACATGTTTAATGAAACAACATAGAAAGGACTGCTTGGGAGAAGGTAATCATTAAGAAGTCATGGTGATTCATTGTAATGCATGGTGACTACTACATCCAATTTGTAATGTGGCCTTCCCTGGTATTATTTGTTCAAACCCAAAATATAATATACAAAACTGAGTTATTCTCTCTTTAGTGAATATATTAATTGTTCTCATCATCCCTTCCTTACCATCAGACAAGTCAAGGTCAGATGTAGGATGATAATAACTAATATTAATTAAAATTACGCAGACATGGCGGCTCTATGCGTCCTCTATCGCCTATACCACGGAGAATGTTCCGAGGAGCTCTTTAACCTTGTTCCTATCTCGTCTTTTCACACCCGTAACACCCGCACTGGTCGGGGGAAGCATTCACATTTTGTCGACAGAATCGGTAGTCGAACTAAAAAGTTCGGTGCATCTTTTCTTTGTAGAACAATCGACAAGTGGAATGCTTTGCCAGCCCATGTGTTCTCTCCCTCCTATAACCTTGGATCCTTCAAGCGATGCGTAAAGAAGCACCTTTGGCCGGCATAGTGACGGCGGCTGAGATAGCCGTGTACTGACTCGGTTGTTTCAATCGTCTGCACTTTTGGATCTCCTCTTGCTTATCATCAGGCGGGTCGATGTAAGATGTCGAGTCACACACAATAAAAAAAAAAACAACATAAACTAAACCAGTTTTCTCAGTTATTGGTGGTAATGGACTTCCTCATGCTTACCATCAGGCAGATCAAATTCAGAACTCAAACAGGATGAGCAAAGTACAAATCAAATATATACTGGTACCGCCAAGTTGTTTCCAACCAGTCTCTTTGTTTGAAGGAATATTTTATTACCATTACACAACAGCTGCTTTACACACACGACGTGACAGGACCCCTTGCATCCTCTGGTCTATTATCAAACACTCAGGATGTCATATCAACCCGAGGAAAAATTCATGGTTTAGTTAAATCACCATAGTTATATCTACTACATATCCCTTGCATCCTCATGGTCCTCACGTCTTTAATTTGATAACAACCCAGTTAAAGACTCATATAGAAAAACTATTTTAGTCTAAGCACTATTACAAAAGGCGTTATAACATATTTAATTGGATACTGTAATGTTTTGTAATATGTAAAAGATAAAAATAGTTAATGTTAGTTATTATTAAGAAATAGACAAATACTATCAGGGACTTTTTTGTAGATCTTTTTAAGATACACAATTTTGTAGTACATTATTTTGACCTATCTCCCAAGTTTTACCCAGCATTTGCAATGTAATTGCACAAAACAGTGTTTTTACAACATCACATTACAAATGTGAAGAAAACGAGGGAGTTGTGTCAGGATCTTGGCAAGTAGAGCTCCATTGTCTATGCCCATCCCTGGGGGAAAAGGCCTGACACAACTCCCTCGCTGGGATTTGATTGGTTGATTGACATTACAAATCTTTAAAGTTCTTAGTTTGTCTCTATTATTATATTTTTTTTTATTTTTTATTGTGACTCGACATATGATGTAAAGCTGAAGTGTGGTCCATGTATGAATGTCACTGCTACTACAATTCAATAACTGTGAGTAGCAATCACATCCACTATGCCGGCCTAGATGGAACCGGCATCTTACAAGCTGATCCCGAAACGCGACCAAATCACTTCACGGTCTACAGAGTGTGAAGTATACATACTTTTAAATCTGTTGTGTAGTTTAAAAGATATAAATGTATAAAGGGTGAGACTCAGTTCAATTTTATATATATAGATATTCCATATAACGCTACTAAAGTGCTTGTGTCATAGGACATCCAAACCAAAGATACATTGGTACTGGCAAGTAATTTAGAACCCCAAGCATGACCATTGATTGCACTACCATTATACTATGGACTATGGTCACCAACAATTGGTTAAGATATTATATTTGTGTTCATATGTTTGTTAAAACAAATCATAGTGATATCACTAAAGGCATTTGTCAGACAGAACAAAAAGATATTGACATCATCATTAGTAAGGATTAAATTTTATCACTTTCAGCATAATGTATCTAATAAACTGTACCAAATCTCCTCAAATACTAGAGCTCTTAAATGAATTAACAATACAAACAATACAATGAAAGTGAAATATAGTTAAAACCTATTAAAAATTTAAATTAGTAACAAAAATAGATTTAACTTTAAAAAGAATAATTAAAACTTACTATTCTAATTAGACTAGTCAATGAACTGTTTGGTCATTTGAGGGTTAGGTACAAAATAAACTAATGTCTGCATAATCTTTTTAGATTTTTTAACACATTCTCAAAAAGTTAAATGTTTTGCTTGTAATGAATTAAACAAATTTTATGCGGCTTACTATCGCGTTTATTTTGGTTTTGATTTTACAATTTTTTATTATTCCGACACTTCGGGAGCTTTGCAGCCATCGTGGTCACGGAGAGACTGTAGTAGTAGAGATAGTAAGCTGCATAAAATTTGTTTAATTCATTAATCAATGTTCGTGCAAAATCTAAGAAAATACTATGTTTTGCTTGTAGTTAGGGCAAGCGGTTCAAGGTACTATTAATTTTATTGCCATGCCAGGGAGACAATTTTCTTGGCATCCCATGGATTCCCCATGCAGGTGCTGGGTCCATCATGTAGCAGGCGGGAAAGTGGAAGCAGCACATCAGACTTGTGACCAGAAAGTAGGTTCAAGACCTTTAATACCTTAACACCCACCTTCACTGTCCTACTCTACTTTTTACGCAACCAAATATTGTAACAACAGTCAACAGTTCCTTTTAAAATACCTCTATTACATATTAACTAATGTATTAGAATCATATTATATAAATTATTGTAATACATTATTTCCTAAATATTTAGATGCTGCTTACTGTCACCTTTTTTTTTGGTTATTGATTTTACGATTTTTTTTATTCTGAGGTTTCAAGAGTTTCGTTTTATTGGAAATATTTGTGATTATTTTCATTTATATTTGTACTTATGGAAAATTTTATGCTCTATTACATACATTTGGGTAAAAAATTGTTTGATTAAATTAATAGAATATTGCAAAATTATAATTGCAGTCAACTTGTCATTGTTTATGTAGGACATAGATACTGTTTTGTTTATACTTTAGTTAACTTAAGGTAATAAGTAGTTATACAATTATTATGGTAATAGTTCTTACCGGTACAAGGTTCGTTGTCATTTCTCGTCTCGTTGGCGTAACAGCCTCCTGGGGGACATTACAGTTGTTTCGCACTTTCGTTTTCGGAATGGTCCCTGTGTGGTTCGAACGCCTTTCGTTATTAACGGGTGGCATTTCTTACCCAGTAAACTATGTTTATTACAAATAAACAATATTATTTTAATTTCTACGTTTCAACGATAAATGCACAAAAGCTTGCCGGTGACGGTAAAAATTACACTGTTACAAGAAAATGAAAAACTGCGACACATGTTCTGTTATGAATTGAATATGTTTTTGAACTTTTAAATGGGCACAACGACAGTGTAATTATTTATAAGTTGTTTTACTTAAAATATTAAACAATACACCATAATCTTTTGATCTAAAACCAAAAAACGAGAGCAGAATTTAATTCATTAATTTTCTCCAAACGTCAAATCAAAATCACTGAGCGAATGAATGAATTGATGACCGGTGGCGGTGAACTTGGAGAAAAACTTGTTCCATTTTGTCATCATTAAAGGCAAAGGAATTAAATTAGTTCTTATTTACATACTAAAACATAATTTATTATTAATTTGTTTATTAAATATTGTATTATGTCATCAGCGAATGTAATGACAAAAGCTAAAAGTGATCATAGTATTGTAGTAAAGTGGTGGTATTAACTTTTGATAATGTCACTGTTACATGAAGCACAGCATTTTAAATACACTAACATTTTGATAACAACATTATAAATTCTTTACATATTAACAATGATATTTAAAAAAATATATCATTGTTTTTAAATGTATTTTTCTTAAAACATCATTTGATATTGCAGAACATACACATGATTTGTTTTGTATGAATTTGTATGAGATCACAGACCAATAAGAGATACCCCAAAGATGTAAATTTTACATCTTTTAAAAAATAAAGTTATTACCTGAATTACCAAAAAATCATATAAACCTAAGTCAAAATGAATGTTTACTTAATAATAATAATGTTTAAAAATATATATTTATTTGCGTGAAAATTTAATAGTGGTATAAATAAGGTCATTGCAAGCCAAACATGTAAAAAAAAAAGAAATAACATTTGACGTTTCTAGTTTTGACATTTCTTTTCTTTACGAACTCGGCAGACATATTCCCGAGGTGTGTTTTTATTTAATGAAATCAGTAAACATCTGTGTAATTTTCTATTATAACAGATTTTTTACTTACCGGTTGCAATGGCGTGTTCATTATGGGCGTTGAGAAACATATATTTATGTGTTGTTGTTAATAATATTACAGGTTATAATGGCCAAACTAAAAGGAGAGAGGAAAGGCAAATCTGCCATAAATGAAGTTGTTACTCGTGAGTACACAGTGAATTTACACAAGCGGCTCCATGGTGTTGGTTTTAAAAGACGAGCACCCCGTGCTATTAAGGAAATCAGGAAATTCGCTGAAAAACAAATGGGCACTGCTGATGTACGA
Source organism: Tinea trinotella (assembly GCA_905220615.1). Lineage (NCBI taxonomy): Eukaryota > Metazoa > Arthropoda > Insecta > Lepidoptera > Tineidae > Tinea > Tinea trinotella. The sequence continues at coordinate 8,798,817 of HG992310.1, forward strand.
GTAGACACTCGTCTCAACAAATTCATTTGGTCCAAGGGAGTCAGGTACGTTTAGATGTTGTTAGATTTAAATTGAAATAGATTCTAATTGTTTTAATGTTTTTTATTATAGTTTGTTATGATCTTTAGCTCTTGTATACCCAATAAGTTATTGGCATGTTTTCATAATTTTCTCAATTTCAAGTTATTTTCCTAAAAAATATAATAGATGCAATTGATTCATATGTTTAGTTTAGTTAAAATATAATTTATATTTTGGTATTCTGTATAAACAAGCCTTTGTTGTGTGCTCTCCACTCTATAAGCCATGGAATTTTGAGGTACCCAATATGGCAAAAATGTAGTGCCGAAATAGTGTCCAAAGAAAAATATATTGTCATTTGGATATATGTGTTGGTGCTGTTGAGGCTTACAGTACGAGTTCATTTTGGACAATGGCATTCTTTGCTTTTTTGCACAATGTACAGGGTGGGTCTTAAAGGTATTGACAGTTTGGAAATTAAATTAAAAAAAAACTACAAATCATACATTTTATTAGTAATTTTCATTAGTAAAGTACAAATTTCAGAAGTTTTATGACAACATTAATGTCATCCAGGTGAAGTCCCTCGTTTGTACGGCACTCTTAAAGGCAAACATGCAGATTCTGCAAATCACGTCTTAAAATTCGACACAAAGTTGTCCGGTTAATGGTCAAATACGCTTCAACACAAAATGCACGCTACACTCCCGTGTACCACTCCATGGCGACTAAATTTCTGCTAAGCTAATTTTGAACTAAATAAAAGGGCCCGGCAGTATTTCTTTGTAGTCCTATAAAGTAGAATGTTTTACTAGCATATGTGTTCTCCATATAATAATCTTTGATCCTTTGAGCACAGATTAAAATTTCCCTCTGTTTGGCATAATGACTGTGACATAACTATGCGCTGAATATAATTTTTCTGTATTTGGCACTCTTGGATTTTCCCTTAAAAACCAACCATCAGGAAAGATGAGATGAGACGTTGATGCAAATTTTAAGGTTGTACATTGGCATATTTCAGTAAGACCTGTCTATGGATCAATTTATTGCTCACTATTCTATGTCAAAATAGTAAATCTCTTACAAATCTTAACAATATTTTAATAAAATTTTGGACATATTAACATCCAATATAATACCTAGTAATAATTGTAGTAATGTAAATGAATTCACTGATGAATACCTAAAATTCAGCCTCTTGTAGACTGCTTCCAGCTTATATAATACTTATAGATTCATCATATTTAAACTGAAATATTGTTTATTTTATATTTTTTATTACTACCCTTTTTATTTTCCCCACTGCTGGACAAATGCCTCTCTCTCTTTTCCATGACTTCTAACATTTTGCAGTCTTGCACAATGAGCAATTTATTGTAGGAGTCTATCCTATCTTGCCATCTCCGTTTGAGCATCTGCCGTGCTGTTTTCTGCAAGATGGAGTTCACTCCGTAGTGTACTTTGCTTATAAAGCATCTTTATATATTTAGTTTAAAATCAAATTAATAAAATCAAATAAAATCAGTCACAATATTGTTCTTAACTTTGCCTTGGTAATTTTTGTATCATTTATTTATACACGAGACACAAGATATTAAAAATGGGAAGTAAATCAGGTAAACTTCATCGATGAAGAGATAAGCAAAATTAATTCTCTGAGGTATTTCACTTGTAACTAATTTTGATACCCTGAAAGCATTACTTTAATCTTTAAAATATGTTAAAACAACGAAATGAGTTTTAACAATAGTATAACCCGGTTTACCAAGATGCGTAAGATAAAGAACTGGTTACATAAACAATCAAAATTACCTAGAAAATTTTCTTCTTGATATTCTTGATGTCACAACTAATCTCTGTGCTGTCACCCACATTGTTCCTTATGCGTATCAATGCCATTCTGAATCATTGCAGATGGCTGTGTGGTGCAGGAATAATACTACACCATCTGTCCTTACTTGTTACTTGAGATTAATGGGATAAGAGAATCTGTCATAGCTGAGCTGGACCAGTTTTTTGATAGCATTACCTTTTTCAAAGACTTTAGAAAACATGCATTGATGCTCACCAATTTTTGTTTGTTTTTAATTATTTTATTATTATAGTCTGTCATATCAATTCTGTTTCCTAAGCTTTTGTGAATAATATTATTAAAAGAAATCAATATACTAATACAATAATATATTGTGGACTTCTCATATGAAATTATAAAATTCTGCTCAAGAATGTTTTTCTGTTAGTTCAAAGACATGAATATTTCATTACTTTTTTTCATATTTAAAAGTTCTATTTGTATTGTTTCAGGAATGTACCTTTCCGTGTACGCGTAAGGTTATCACGCAGGCGTAATGACGATGAGGACTCTGCACACAAACTGTTCACATTGGTGACTTATGTTCCCGTAGCATCCATCAAGGGATTACAGACAGAGAATGTTGATGCCAGTCAAGAATAAACCTTAATATAAGATTATTCATGTGTTTTTTTTTGATAAATCTAACATACCTGGTTTTGCAATAAGAAAATGTTGTGTCCTTCCATCTGTTGGAATTTGCTTGTAGCAACTTTGTTGCGATTTGGGATAGTATGTATAATTGCCAGCAGATGGCGCCCATTGTAGACGTGACTAATTTTAATGGCAGTACAGCTGGCAACAGAAATCTATTAGAAATATGACGGCAAAAGTACATGTATCAAAGATACATTGGGTTACAGTTTTTTTTAACCGGGGACTCTGCGTAACCATTTCACTACTACATTAGGATCGCCCTGAGATTGTGAGATAGACAAAAGCATAGACTATACACTTATATACAGAAATGGACAAGAGCACTGTATAATATTTCACTAAGTCTTTTATTATGTGCAAGATAATTTAAAACTTATATAATGACATATAGGTTGACGAAAACTGAAATATAATAGTGGTGCCCAGTCTGCCGTTATACAGACCGTAAATGTCTTAGTCGTTTTCGGGATCGGCTTGTATGGTGCCGGTTTCAGTTAAATAACTGTAGTAGCATTCATGGACCGCACTCTAGCTTAACATCATGTGTCGAGCCACAATAAAGAATAACATATTTTTACTTTAGGTAAATAACTAGTCATTGAATTGGTATCTAAATTAGAACTTCCGACCGTGAGTATAATGTAGAAATATCTATACTATATATTAATGTAACGAAATACGGAGATCCTGTGGGTAATCAGACGCAGCATCCAATCCGTTTGGGATCTGATAAGAGCAGACCGCTCCGCTACCGTTGCCTACTTTACGAAAGGAAATGAAGAACCGCGCCGTACTGGGCCGATTACAATAAACGTATCAATGATGAAATGAGAAAAATAGATTACTTTACATGGAAAAATACAACCTATTTTATTGAAAAGCAACATATCACATCTACGCACATAACATAGCACATTCAGTTCATTTCCGTCACTATGCCGGCCAGAGGATTTTAGGTTATAGAATGACATGGCTGGAAAAACATTCTACTTGTCGATTATTCAACAAAGAAATGACGTGCGAAACCTTTAGGTTCTACAGAATGCTAGTGCCTCCTAAATCTGTACGGGTATGACGAGAGTATATATAAAAGACGATGTAGGCACGGGATGTTTTTTATCTTTAATTCATTGTCTCCAAAGTCGGGCCTCATTCCAATTTAGTTTCAACTTCATGAGGATAAGAGGAACTATTTACCTCTTAACCAACGCTGAAATGTCAGCATTCAACATTGGAATACAGCAATTCTGTCTCAAAAGAAAGGATATTTTTGGAACGAAGTTCCTTATCGCGCGTTGCGAAAGGGGGCTAGGCGAAAAAAATTAAAACCAAAAGTTGTAACGACACTTTTTAGGGTTCCGTAGTAAAAAAACGAACCCTTATAGATTCGTCATGTCTGTCTGTCTGTCCGTCCGTTACTAAAATTGAGCCTACTGATTAAGTATATATTACATTATATTTGTTAATAATACAAAAAATATTATTATAACTTAAAAAAATAAAATTTTATTACAATTCCTTCACTAATTAATCGAAAGGAACTTCGTTCCATCGGGGTGTCCCTTGACACCTCTCAATTTTTTTTCTTCTAAGTCAAGGCTGGTCCAAGAGCGCCGATTACTGTTAAACACTCAACTTTACGCCTGCTGCCTTTTCACGGCTGGATTGTTCATTAAATGATTTAAGGTTATAGGATGGGCGAGTAAAGCCTTCCACTTGACGATTGTTCCACAAAGAAATTAAGTGCTGATCTGTTCGGCTCAGAATGCGGATGTTTCCCTCGACTTATCTATAGATAAATAGCTTCATACGGAAATGGTTAAAATTGCGGTAAGTACCTCTAAGTAAATCTGGATCTTATGTGTTGTTCAATACCGGATCGGCAGACTGGCACCACTGCCTATAATGCCTGTAAAGTACTGCTTTTTGACAACTAGACCTGAAGCTAACATCCACCTCTTTTTTTTAATATTCTAAAATATTTGTAAATTTAATCTTATTATTTATTAAATCTTAAAAATAAAAGTTTTTATAAAAACAAATCTGCTTCGACCTAATCTAATCTAACCCGCGACTTTACTCTAACTCTTTTTTTTAATCTTCATCCAATTTGGTCGCTTGGAAGAGATCGCCAGGTTAACATCAGGCGGGGTGTAAATAAAAACAAGCTAATACCAGTATCCTACTGTACATAATGGAAATAGCCACTTTAATATTGACATAGCGTCAGTAATGTCTAAGTTAATTAATTGTTGAATAATTTAGCGGATATTTAGTTGGCAGATCTCACGTTTATGACATCTCTACGTGCTGTAAACCGCAGAGTAGCTGCGTGTGACGTGTGCCTATTGAAACTAAATGCCTATGAACCTCTACAAAATGTTAATACCTATTTACTGTAAATGGGACTATTCAAGTACCTTTACATTGTTAATTAACATGTTAGCTTTATGGCTCCATCAAGAGGTAGACCACAAGGAACTCTACATTGACATCATCGCATCTCTCTTATACATACTTAATTAAATTACGATTACTATTAGTATTCGTGACATAAGTCTTTAATTATAAATTAATGCCTTATTCAAATTACCCCAGATATAGATCCCAGATAGGGATTTTGCTAGGACTTGTTAAGAAAAAAATATTGGCATTTCTCAAGCACAGCAGTATATTTATTTACTTTTTTGACTTAATTTTTTTTTTATTGTTGGATTTAAATTAATAATAATCTTGTAGTTGGGTAGAGGGGCAAGTAAGGGAAGTAAAGGATTTTTTACTGTTATCTATAACGGATTTGACAGCGTGGCTAAGAGAGGGAAAGGCCGGCAAGCGGGCTACGAACGAGCTCCGTCTTGCGGCCGGAGAGGGGGGGCCGGCAAGCAGACCGAGGACAGGCTCTGTCTTGCGGCCGGTGGGTGAGAGGAGGGGGATGAGGTCCCAAGCGTGCTGCGCTCGGGAGACGACATGGGCCCTCACAAAAATGCTGGTATGGTCCGCGTCGGTAAAACCGATACTGCAAGTAAACTTGCGGCGTTCCTCAATCCGCCACCTTATCGCCACCTCTATACGCGCTTGATGGGAGGCAACTCCACACGAGTGCAGTAAAGGTGACTGTTGACATGTAGTAAATGCCACAAGTTCAGAACCATCCCGTCTCATCTCCACTATCTCGCCTGCGACTCAATGGACCCGGCTCCCGTACGGAGAATCCATGGATGCTAAGAAAATTATTCCTCTCCTATCCACGTTTTTTAAAGTTAAAACTTCTTTAGCATCGTTGTGATTTGAAACTTAAAGAAACAGAAATCAAAATACGACAATAATATTTATCTAACAGCAATCTAAGACAGCACATTAATCTATAGAACTAATTATTAAATATATGTATCATATTTTATTTAGGTATTATTATTATTGGAACTAAACATGTGACCTAGACTTGCCCAATGTAAGCAAGAGGAAGTCCAAAAAAGACAATTGAAAACAATTCACATTTCTCAAGGTTTTACTTCTATCGCGTGCGAACTGCACACATATTTTTACGGATTAACTTTAGAATATTAAAAAAATATATTTAAAATAAATTAGGATAATTTTTATTACTAATTAATAAAATTGAGCCTGCAGATATATAGCGGCCATCTTAGAAGTTTTAGTGGGGCGCCCGATGGAATGAATATTATTTTAATGCCAATAATAATATTCTTCCCTATTGTTAGTTATTATTGAAAAGCCAACAGACTGAACAGTTTCGGTGCGTAGTTAACAATACATGATTCCGAGAAAATTATGATTAAATTTGTATTTCTGGTAGAGCTATTGAAATATTGAATTTTGTCTAGGATATTAGTTTTTATTAATACATACATTTTTTTCGTAACTGGTACAGATCGTACTCGTTTCAGGCAGTACCTCGGCTGGTGTTAAGCAGAACTTTTAACTGCTTCTATAGTTAAAAGTAGTCTAGTCCGAACCGGTAACCTACAAGATGATTTCGAAACGCGAAATGTTATTTCACAGTCTGTACACTTGTACAATTATAACTGGTGGTACTAACTACCCTGGATCGGCAGACTGGCCTACTACTCTTACAAGCAGACCCGGCGCAAATGTCCACCTTATAGTTTATTAACAAATACTTGTGACATTCAACCTAATTATTAATTCAACCTAATCATAATTCTAACCTAATCATGACCCAATCGGGAATCGAGCCTCGGACTTTACGCGTAACGGACTGCTGTGCTAATCAATACGCCTGTCAGAAATGTAAGTAAATATGTAGTTATATATTTCGTTATGTTATTAATATTTCCGTATAGTATTATAATTTGCCAACTACATAAATATAGTAGAATATCGATTCAGAGGATGTCACATAGACCACGAAGGAAGACCCGCCGACCGCAACGTTGTGCTAGCGGTTCAGTTCCATTAGACCCTAGTACGGTTAAATCCATTATAGAACCTACCTCTCCTTAGTGAATATGTTTCCTTCATATACAAGCACACGGAGATTACATTAGACCAATGTAAATTTACGTTATGTTAACTTAATTTAACTAAGTGTTCGGGTTTTAAACACTAAATGCAAATAAAGCTATGTTAATAAAATTAAGATTTATTATTATTTAGACGCGATTTTTGATTGTAGAGGTCGGTTATTTGAGACCGGAAGTAGTGTTATCTTATGCGTCAATATGCCGTGATGGTTATATATGGTTGACGGAGATGACGGCTGTCCAGGGCGTTATACTCGGGACTGCAGCGTGGACTTGATCAAGTATATTATTTTGGCTGTCCATAATTTTTGGATAGTAATTGTTAATTTTTTTAAATAGAGCCTGTCTAAGCCGAAATGACGCGCTTCTCCACTGCATTTACGCACGCGAGCACATATAAAATATGGATGCAACACACCAAAAATGCAATTGTAATTGGTCATTCAGTTGCTGGTTAGACACAAAAGGAGGAGCACGCTAATGTAATATAGAAATATAGTTAGTAATATTTGTATTCACACATTTAAATAAACTAATTAAGTGGAGGGGCGCGTCATTTATAGTTAGAAAAGCTATACGAGTATATGCCTATTTGTTAAGTCTTACATGTACAGGCTATTGATGAATTTCTTGTGGCCTTTCGACATTGGCCTTTTCGAAGCCATAGTAGAATCATTTGCAAGTGCATGCTAAGCCCATGCCCATGATTACAAATTATTTTCATTTCATTTATTATAATTTCGATATGTGACCTCGACTTTCCTTATGCTAATCAAGGGGAAGTCCAAGAGCGCTACCGACATACATCAATTCAGATTACAGTTGGTTTAGCCGTCGCCACTATGCCTCTATGCCGGTTTATTCCAACAACTGACTTTTATCACTGAAAAGAATAGTTTCACATTCATTGTTTTCAAAGTGGTAGCGCACCGTGATGCACAGTGGTCGTGCATTAGCCACGCAAACCGAGATCGCTCGGTACCAATACATATTTAATATATGTATTTTGGTCGTCCTGTTTCTTTGATACAAGCACGTTTATTAGCTTAGTATAATAAAAAAATATAACTGATGAGTGGACAAATCCACGTCCACATTGTATCATAAAACAATTGAGGCGATAGCTTTTTGTAATAAGCTTGAAGCATCGGCAATCGGCGATTTGCGTCGCTTCTTTGTAGAACAATCGACAAGTTACTTTACCAGCCTATGTGTTGTTCTCATTATATAACCTTGGATCCTACCTAGTGACGGCGACTAAGGCAACCGTAAACAGAAGCGATGTTTTTAGTCGTCGGCACTCTTGAACTTGCCCTTGCTTATCATCAGGCAATTGGAGATCAGATGTCAAATCTTAATAAAAAAAGGAGTTTTAAACGTAAAGTCAAATAATATATTTCAGCGAATGATCGTTTAAAAATTAGTAAGTTATTAAAAGTGATGAAATTCATTTATTTGATTAATTGCTTAACATGACGTATAACTATAAAATTTGATTTATAACATCGAAACCTAATTAGTATTTTCACTTCTGAAAACTTATCCAATTAAGAGTTTTCAGTTTCAATGAAAATGAGTGTTGATTACCTGACATCGGGGACGCATCGTTATCCCGGCCGCTCATAACCAAAATACAGTGGTAGACAGATAGTTTTTTTATTGTTTCTTAACAACACAATGACAACACCTAGCCTGATAATAAGCTGGAGTGCGGTCCAAAAACAGTTCAGTAGATATAAGTAACAGTCACATCCACTATGCCGGCCTGGTTGGGACCGGGATCTTACAAGCTGATCCCGAAAAGACGGTCTGTATACTTGTATTTAGTGGTACCCCGGATCGGCAGACTGGGCACCACTGCCTGCTAAAAGAAAGTTGGTAACAGTTAGTCTGCCAACTCGGCATAGTGTATACGACTGCTACTGGTAGATATTTAAGTAACTGTAGTCGCCTCCATTCATGGACTGCACTCAGGAAGCCACATTAAAAGAAAATTGACAATAATATAGTACGCACCAAAATAGGTATAATAATAATTCACCTTACATTACTTACTACTTAGGATAAATCTGGGACGACTCCTTATACAATTAATAAACAAACTGAAGAAATCAGGGACGTTTAAAAAAAGTACTTACTATACGATCATTGTGAATGTGAAAAAATCGACAGAGTTATATCAGGATCGTGGAAAGTGGCGTTCCACATTGTCTTTGTCTAAACAATTAAAAACTACTTAAGACATGAAAGGAGATTGAAGTAAATAAATTATAATTTAAAGACGAGTGAAAGGATAAAACATAGAAAACGACTTGATCAAAATTGGACCAATATAAATCACAAAAAATGTCAAGGAAGCAAGACAGTCAACACGGACTGAAAAATAGCGCTCCATGACATGTGCAGTAGGTACCGTATTATGTTTTTGTGCAGCTGATCTATCAGTAATTAGATTCTCCAGCAAATTGAAGCCCAGGGACAAATAAGAATTAAGCATTAACTAGATTGACTTCCATCCGCGTCACCAACTATATCCCCATGGGCACAACTAATATTGTTAGTTCTAATCTAATTCTAACACTTTTGACGACAAGCGTAGCGCATTGGTTAGCACACCAGTTTGTTACGCGAAAAAGTACCAGGTTAGATTCCCGGTCGTATCAAATATTCGTTTTCTAGGTATCATTTGTAATATTTATTAATAAAAAGAACAGAGATGGATATTTGCTTCTGGCTTGCTTTTTAAAGAATGGCAGTTGTGCCTAGTGTGCCGATCCAGGGTTGTATACAGACCGTGAAGTGACATTGTCGCGTTTCAGGATCAGCTTATAAATTGCTGTTTCCCACTAGACCGGCAGAGTAGATGCTACTGCTACTTACAGTTATTTAACTGTAGTAGCAGGTATCATCATTCATGGACCGCAATCTAGATTAACATCAGGCAGGGTGCTGCCAATTAATCTAAATAAAAACATGGACATCAATTAAACTTGTACAATAAATATGTGATTATTTCTTATTGTGACTTGCCACCTGACCTCGACTTGCCTGATGGTAAACAAGGGGTGATCCAAGACGACTGACAAAAAAACGGCTGAGTTCACAGTTGCCTCAGTCGCTTTAATTTTGCCGGTCAAAATCTGCACTTCCCTGTATTTAATATATGTTTTTTAATAATTAGTTCGTCACATGACGACAGGTCCTGTGAGATGTTTTTCACATTTGCTCCAAAGCCTCTATATTAAGCTATTATAAAGTGAATTGTATCTTGTATCCGGATGTTTCAAAATTACATAGCATATATCAAAGATACATTGGTACCGGCAAGTGAATTTGAACCCGTGCTCTCGGTTTGCGTGACCATTGCACTACCCTTACACAACGGTCGCCTTAAATTATATTGTACAAAAATATGTAGAGCACCCCTACTTTTCATAATTTTGCATAAAAGAACTGGATCAAGTTTTTTCTATGAATAATAAAATAATATTATCGTAGATTTCTTGAAAATGATGTCATAGCTTTGTTTGTTCCAGTGCTGTTGTCGGTGTGAAAAATAAAGTTTTCCTGTTAGTGCCGGAGATGTTTTCGCGGGTATACTCACTAAGACATAATTTATAGGGGCCAGGGAAGACGGCTTGTTGAGTTATGAGTTGGGAAGCTTTACGACATCGTTTATCCAGCACGTTCCCATACCGACATCAACGCTCTTTAACCAATTCCAAACGTACATAACTATACTGACCTATATTCATATTTTATGTCTTTATATAATTTTCACTAAATCTAAATAAATATTGTTATTAGGAGTTTACCAAAACTCCAATTTACGATTTTGTTAATAATGATTACAAATTACTAATAACTAATACCTATAATAATATATTTTCTGTGATACTATAGTAAAAAAAACGGCTAAGGCATCATACATACGCCCTATTAAGAAAATAAAGATGTATGCTGCTAACTTTATCATTTGTTTTGTATATTTTAATCCGACGTTTCGAAAGTCTCCCCGCGAACACATGGCAACATATATTAAAAAAAATAAAAGTAATTCTAATGCGATAGTAAGCCGAAAAAATCCATCTATACGATCCATTACTTAAATTTGCATTATAAAACAGAAGCCATTATAATAATGCGGTATCTATTTATTATCCATAAAGTTGTAGATATTAGGTTAACGTGATTACCTTAAACGCATATAAACAACGCTCAAAATTAAGAATAAATATAATGTAATTTGTCATTACCCCTCATACTTCTCTTTGTAACATCCTTCGGACGGATTCTTTCGCTGCGACTTCAATTTACAGTGACCACATCGAGCGGGCCACTAGCACAGCAAACTAGGCACGTGAACAATGTGCGGCGGTTCTTTGCGCCTGTATATGTACACATGTGTATGTATATGTACATGTATCTAAGGCTCAAATTTGCTGTTGCGAAATGATCTGATTTACTTGGGATAAAAGTTAATAGACTAGATTATACAATAATTATTAATTAGTTTGAAGGTTAGGTTATGTTGTTGGTTTTGTTAGTAAAATATGTAGACTGTTTTGTGAGTGTTAAAATAACTTAGTAGTTTAGTTATTAATAAATTGATTGATTATAACCAATAAATAATTATCTAACAACAATAATATGTATAAGTTTTCTTATTACTTAAATAAAGATTTTTATTATTCTTATGAAAAACAGATAAAATTAAAAGTAATTATTACCTACTCGTATAATTAAATTTTAAATAAAAAATATAATCTAAAATAATCATCATTACTCAAATAATCCTAAAAAAATCATAGTTTATTTTATGATTACTGAACAACTGTTACTTGCAGTTGTTTTATTGTGTCCTTTGTGTACTTTTTAATTAAAAAAATCATTCTTTTTTAAACAAATTTATTAGTTTACCTATGGAAGCAATCATCATCTTATGTAGTGCCGTATAATAAACGAATTCCGTAATTTATTATAGCACAGTAATAAATTTTAATAGAGAAACCTCAATTATTTTTACTCATTCGAGCACAACCGCTAAACAAAAACAATCAATGATAATAAGTAATACAAATTTTCCAATCTATCAGCAGAAGCGTAAATTGAACTACAAATTGAAATCGTGTTTCATTTTATGAATCATTTGTCGTAAATGAAATTCGTTGCCAGTATACGATTAAGCCAAATTTCATCGTCATTATGCGAGTTTCAACCCCCCTACGGTATTATCTCGTTGTAATTATTATGGCCGCAGGAGGCGTAGTGCGAGCAACGCGTTCACATTTGCTCTTTTATCTGCACCACTATGTGTACGCTTAAATGTCGTACCTTGGCGATAGAGCTGTTTACTCTCAGCTTTATATTATAAACGTTATTGTCTTCATTTAAGTTCAAAATTAGATTTCTCTATTTCATTTACAGCTTAACGTTAATGTCGATGTCTGTGGCTTTTATTAAACGATATTCTACTTCTATAGTATTCTTTGCTACTGTAAACATTGATTTGTTTTAAAATCTATTATATTTGTCGTATTCTTGGTAATGGGCATGAAAACAATAGTAAGGGTCAAAGCTAATAACCAAATCCGGATGTTTAAGTTTGCAAAAACATAGGTCAGGCGCACGGGAGACGTGTTGAACTGTCCGTACTCATGACTTACTTCGGCAACGCAATTGTCCCCACGAAGGGCGTTTAACAGAGTCTGTGAGAGATATATGAAGTGGTTGGTATTTATTCTCTGATGAAGTCACCTACCGTCACGTTGCGCGTTAGTTAACTCTCACAGTAGGAAGTGTTCCGCAGTTTATAATTCTCTTTTGTTATTTTCTGCACGTTCTACTAGCCCACTTGTTCGGATACCATTAGAGTCTGATTCGTACCATCTTATTACGATGTATAATATTTATAAAGGCAGTAGACTTTTTAAAACTATTTGAACTAACCTACTGATTTCATTATTTCTTAAATAAATTTCTAGTTCCTGTTTATCTCACTGAGGATTTGAAGTCTGAGTAGCCCACGTGTTATACTCTTGGACCCTTCAAGCGAAGAGTAAAAAAGAACCTTTGGCCGGTGTAGTGACGGCGACTGAGATAACCGTAGTGAAGCGATTTTTTCAGTCGTCGGCTCTTACATTTTTCCTTACTTGCCATCAGGCAAGGCGGCATCAGATAACTCGACTTTATATAATAAAAAGTTAATGGCGTGTAAAAATATGGTCCACAAACATAAACTAATAGCAAAGTTATTTTTACAAGACGCAAAAGTAATTTCCCTTGCAATAAATATTTGAAAAGGTCGTGTTTTTTCAACTCTAACCATTACATGCTGAGTCTGTAAGCTTTGGAAACAGGTCACGTTCAATACGTTAGCACTCGTCACATCTCAACTTGCTAACTTTTCGTCCCAGTAGCTACTGCATAGTACAAGCGGTAAACTTGTATCGGCACTCAGTGCATACGAGTTTTCATAATGGTTCCATATAGGTTTATATTGTATGTATATAAACCTATATGTAGCAGTAGATACGATTCGAGATTATCTTTAGTGATTGTTGAATACATTTGTATCATTGATATCGATTATTAGCTTATTTTATTGTCCCACTGCTGGGCAAGGGCATACCTCTCTTTTTCCCATAAATCACGGCACTTTGCAGGTGTCTATCTTATCTCGCCATCTTCGTTTGGGCCTACCGCGATGTCTTTTGGAGTTCACTCAGTAGCGAACTTTGAAAATAACGCATCAGACATGCAACGTACTCGTATACTATATTGTATTAGATATAATAAAATATTTTATAAATTACTGTGTTATATTTTAAATGGGACTAGTTGGAAAGGGGGGGGGGGGAGGGGGTAGAGCATTTTTGTATCTAAAGATCTTCCTTGTGTTCAGCTATAATTTTTATTCTTAGGTTTTGCACAAACGTTGTTTGTAAACATTGTTTTCGACATCAAGTGGTTCGACATATGATATGCTGAAGTACCTGATGTTAAGCTGGTGTGTGAACCATGAATGAATACAAACGCTACTACAGTTAAACAACTGCAAGTAGCAGTCGCATCCACTATGTCGGCCTTTTTCAAAAGTGTCAGATTATAATAATCAAAATGACCCGATAATGATGTACGTGTGTATGTGATTTAACACCTAAACGGCTTCACCGATTTTAATGTTTTTGTTTGTGTTTTTAAGTGGGTCCCTGGGAATGCTTTAGATTCACAATTGAACCCGGTACGATTTGTTTTTTTTTTCTTGCGGACAGGACAACGTCTGAAGGGTGCGCTAGTTTTAATATATTCATATTAAGTTTAGAATTCATTATGCAAATCCGAAGAAATTTCAGATAAATCACAATATTATGTTGACTATAGAAACCTGCTAGAAACCCTCGGGCAGTTGAGTGAGTTGTCAACTTACTATTAATTATTCACTTTGGGAAATAAACTTTAAATTATTACTCGGCACGTCCGTTCTAAGTTTGCGTGAAGTTCTGCTGAAAATGTCACTGAAAATAAAATGGTTAGTTCGCATTATTTTATATTTTATTTGGATACCGGATTTATAATTTTTAATTTTTAGATCTTTAGTCATAATAAAAATCCCACAATTTCTAATAATTTATCAGATACAATAAAAGAAAAAGGAAAAACGTCTCAGTCGTCATCACTATCACTGTTATTAAGGTATAATCACTATCCTGATAGTTCAGTAGGTATCGATGCGTAGATCTTTTAAAGTTCTCTTTAGGAATCATCTTTAAAATTTATATAGTTAATTATTTTATAGGTTAATTTTAGTAGCCTAAGACTGTTTTTATTGTATTTTATAAGTATTAATATTTATTTACCATTTAAGAACTAGCTAGTTCTTTAATCATAAGCGCTTTTTTCATCTCCTTACCTTTGCTTTCAGCACAACTTAAGAGTTGAATGGCAGAGAAATCTTTACGGTATTTTGTACTTTACTTTTTACAGTAAAGAAATAAGGCGGCCGTGGTCTAGTCCCATAAACCAAGAGACACCGGTTCGAAGTCACTTGCCAATTACTTTTGTATCTAAAGTATTTTTCAAATGTGTACTTTAGTTGGCCAGTTTCTATGATACAAGCACGTTTCAATATATATATATATATATATATATATATATATATATACTTATATATTTCTATATATTTATATATACGTATAATGTATGTATATATTTCTTTAAAAAAAAATAGTTAAAAAAAATCAATCGTTATTTTGTTTAGATAATTACTTGAATACAAATATGAAAATTAGAAAACTTTATTTATGTATTATTAACTAATAATAATACATTGTAATTAAAGGCCCAATTCCGAATTGACGAAGGGAAGAGGGTATTGAATGAAACAGTTATCATCCCTGGATAGGCGGAGGGATTCGTTGGTATTATCTCTTGCGCTTGACCGAGCTTCGATCACTGCCTCGACGAGTTCCAAAGCCTTGTTAAGGCCTAATGACATGGGATTAACTGATATCTCCACTTGTAACATGTAACTTTTTCAAGGCACAAAAAAAGCAATAAAAATACTAAAAAATATACTTTTACATTTATAAGTATATTATTATAATATGTATTTATTATTATATAACTAAATAATATACATTAAATATATATATTATTATTTATTTTGGCAACAAACAGTAATCAACAAACAAGTGACCAAAAAATATTTTTTACAAGAATACCAAATAATGCCGAAAAGTTAAAGTTAATATTTTTTAAATGTATATTTTTGTACTTATTCAAGAGTAGTGGGCTGACGATAGGTGGCAATTTTCAAGTATACAGACAGACAGTTTTCAAAGTGGATGCTACTATAGTACAGTAGTAGCAGTCGACAGGGTGCTGTCAAACGTTACAATAAAACTTTATGCTTGTTTGCAGATTATATACAAACACAAAATTATAACCAGTTTATAAGTTATAAATAAAAGTATTCCCTGCTATTGTCTCTACCTAAGGCGTGACAATTTGATTGATTGATATTTAAAATATGACATTTACCAGCCCATGTGTCTTTATCTCATATCCATCCCATAGCCTTGGATCCTTTAGGCGAAGCATGAAAAAACACCTTTAGTCGGCATAGTGACGGCCACTGAACCAACTATAAACAGCATCGGTTTTTTGCAAGTCGAGCTTAAATGTCAAGTGTTAATATTATTAAATAGTTATTATTAGCATTGGGATTGGAAAAGTAATGTTGTCACTGCTTACCCCGTAGGAATTAAGGTTCAATTGATATTGATCATGATGATATCCCTCACATATATCCATGCTGGACTTTATATTAAAATAATATTAAAAAGAGTATTTAATAGTACTTTTATTGCCTTTTTAAAATATATACATTGAGGTTATACATCCTCTTTGAATGCATTCTACCGCTTTATACAACGAGTGCTCTGAAGAGTTTGTCGGCCTCATCTTTTCCTTTTCCTTCCGTATAAGAACCAAGTAAAATGCATATTTCAAAAGTACGAGTATTTGTATTTAACATGTATAACTTCAGAATATTTTAAATTTTTTTTAATTAAATCAGTTTCAAATTAGGTATGAGGTTTCTTCGTTAAAATAAACTTATAATGCATAAAGGAATATAATTTTGTAATAATTTGCCTGAATATATTATTAACAGTAATTTAAGGAAATAAGTTTAAAATATAATAAAATATACAGTTTTATCTCAATCAACCAACCAAACTGTCACGCCTTTTTCCCATCAGTTTCATTTATGTAGATAAAATTAATAATTTCACCAAATACAAAAATATTGTATTTTCGTATTATAAAATATTGTAATCTCAATTAGGCGAATATTGTATGAGTTCTCGTATGTTCTTTTAATGAAATATAAAGCTATTAAAATATATATTTAAAAAAATGTTCACTTTACTTTTAATAATATTTAAAAGGAAATACATATTCTTGATTATTGTAGCACAAAGTAGCTTATAAATATGTACTTATATATTATACATGTATGTATATAAATAACTATCTTCATAGTCTTGCTCATATAAAACAGCTGTTTGTGATCGTCATATACGACTGGACGATTTATAGTCGGCAAAAATGGAATTCTCTGTTATCAGATTCACGACATTGCTATCTAACCTAGAGAGATTCGTTTCTGCGGATCAAGGAATATCTTTACGTTAGCATTTTGCAAAGGAATATCATACTACGTGCCCGGAATTAAAATCCAAAATCTAATTCAATCACATAAGACTGCTGTCTGTTGGAGATTTTTGCCATTTCAACAGTTTATTGTTTTTTCGTCTAAAATATTGTAAGGTTTACGTCTTAAATTTATTTTATTAAATCTTATAAGTAACTTTATGTATATTTTATAATTTTTTTAGAAGTACTATTTGAGTAATGTAAAGCAATATGGCGACCGTGATCTAGTGGTATATCTGGTGAAATGGTCACGTAAACCAAGAACCCCTGGTCAAAACTATTTGCTGGTACCAATATATTGATGTGAGTATACTTTGATGGACCCGTTCTATGATACAAATACGTTGAGTACCTAACTTATAGAAATAAATAAAAAAACAATTTTGGTATAATTTATACCTAAACTTATTATTCTAATACATTGGTTTATGAGACTATGTTTTTCAAACTCTGACCACATCTATAATATTAAGCCCATTTCATTATATACGTAGCTATAATACCAAACCTTTGCAGGTGACATTTTAATACGTCTGTTTGTGCAATCAAAAGCAGATAACTCCCATGTCTCAATAAATTATACTTATTCCGTATACAGGGGGCGTCATTTTATAAAATATAACGTTCCACATTGTCTTTATTTTCGCGCTGAAAATTACACAGATAATATAAATTGGTTTCGCGTGAGGTACTAAAGTCATTATTATCTATGTAATAAAAAAGTGTATATATAATATATAAGTGTATATTATTATATAGTATATTTGCTCCAGGTCTGGTTATCAAGGTATGGTAGGCAGTGGTGATCTGGGGTAGTACTTATAGACTGTGAAATGACTTAGTCGCATTTCGGGATCAGCTTGTAAGTTTCTGGTCTCAACTAGGCTGACATAGTAGATGTGATTGCTACTCGCAGGTATTTAATTGTAGTAGCTGTCAGCTTAATTTATGGATAGCACTCCAGCTTAACATTAGCATCATATGTAGAGTAACAATAAAAAAAATATCAGTCAAGTTTTCCTACTCCGTTTGGTTTGCAAGTTTATTAAAAACTGAAACTAAAAGGAGTTTACCTCTTATTCTCCATAACTTTGGCTGAAAAATAATATGCACATAGCTTAATATATTAGCTTCTACAAAGTTTTGTGTGTATGTACAAGTATATAGTTACATTTATGGGTTAAATTTCCTTTGTTCTTGTGATTATTGGCTTTAGAAGTGATAGGAATAGGAGAAACGATTTCAATGGTTTGGCCTACATGTAAATGTTTGCAATGTGCATTGGACCATACTTAACAGCATACTTATCATAAATAACTATAGCTAAAGCCGTTTTTATATCACAATATATCGAGACAACTTGACCTACTTTGTCATTTGACAAAAAGCGTCAATTGGGTGACCTTCGGAGGTCACCAGCAGAAGATATGAGAAGAGGAGGTGCTCAGGCACGACAATGTCGTACATATTTTAAGCGGGCACGCCCTGTTCGCACAAAGGCGTAATTTATAGGGCCACGCGGAGACGGCTGCCTGAGTTATGTCCCAGCGATAGCGACGAGCTTTTAACTGCCTAATGGAGCGATTTGCTCTTACTACCTTCTGCCGACTGCACAGTTTACAGCCTGAGGTTTCCCAGTACAACAATGCATCACAAATGCTACGAATTGCCCTCGCTGTTCTTCTTGCAGAGAAGATAAGCATTAGCTGTTGTTTTATGCGTTAGATGATAAAAAAGGAACATCGTTATAATATTGATGTTGATTGAAAGAAAATGTATTGACAAGGGAATGCTTCGATGGTTTGGGCATATGGAAAGTAGGAGTGAAAGTTGATTGCCGAAAGGAATTTATAAATATGAGGAGGCAGATCAAGGACGGTTACCCAGTGCCCATAATCGTAGAGCTTGTTTGAAAAGAATAAATTGTGGATGTAAGGGAAGCTAGAGAGTTGTGTCAGGATCGTGGCAAGTGGCGCTCCACTGTCTTTGCCTATCCCTGTGGGTAAAGGCGTGACAATTTGATTGGTTGATTGATTGTTATATATCGTATAAAAGTATAAAAACTCGTATTATACTCCAGGGATATGTAACAAAAAGCTATAAAGGAAAAAGTTAACTTATTCACCAAAACGCTATTAACAAAGGCTACTCATGATTTATAGATTACATTTTCTTTTTAAAGCGAATGGATTTGGAAGTATCAGGGGATCAGAGTTTCAGATAGATGTTCTGTATCGTCGGCAATGTGTGGCTGTACGGAGCAACGTGGAAAGTTTTTCAATAAAACGTAGTCCTCGAGAGACATAACATTTCAATGGAGCCAGTGCGATGTTTACGGCGCCACGGTCGCCTTGCTACAGAAAATCTAATCTACAGGTTTTATGAGGAGAAAAACATTTTTTTATTTATACATTTTCGTAAAACGTCCACTTACAATAATTGAGATTGTTGTATCAGAATCGTGAAAAGTAACGCACTGTAATTATTGAGATTATTAAGAGAGAAAATGTCTACTGAGTTATGACATTTTTTATTATTTTTAAAATGTGGTAAACTCCCGCTAGATAAAAAGAGCGGTGTCATTGAAACTGCGCAGTAACTTGTTTTGTTACCTACTTACTTTTCGTATTACGCATGTCTATAAAATTTAAAATATTTTTTTACACCAGTGTCTAAATAGGCGGACATGCTTCCACCGCAGTCGTCCAGAGCTTTTCTAATTTGCCGATTCCTATATGGCGCAGCTCAAAAGTCAGCGCTCGTTTTATCTGCCGGTATCTATACCTTACATAACATTGAAATAAAAATAGTATTTTCTTGGAATTTGCGGGAACATTGATTATGAATTAAACAAATTTTATGCGGCTTACTATCGCGTTTATTTTGATTTTGATTTAGTTGTTCTGTTCCCAGTTTATTTCAATTTTTTGCAAAAATAACTGACTGTGTCATCTGGTTTGCAGTTTGCTGGACTTGGGACTTGAGTTTGTGTATTATGGGGCCCCAGGTGTTAGATAGTCGCCAACCACCTTCTCTATTGAAATTAGGATGTTTTTTAATCTCAATAGCCTCGCGTAACATCCTGGGTATCACTTTCGACTGTCGACTTTCTTAAAGTAATAATGAAAAAAGCAATCTGACATGGTGAATAAGCCCAAAATAATGTAACTAATAAAGTCAGTGAGAGCCTTTGGGAATACATTGTGAATAACTCAACAGTCGAAAGGACACGGGCTATATATCTGGGAGTAAAATCTATGGTATGGTATGGTATGCATGTGTGCACAGCTTACAAACTAGGCCAGTCTGCATTGGAATTCTAGATTACTGATTACTTAGTAACTCTCATTGAGCTCATGTTGGCGACAGGCGTGGCGTATTGTTTAGCACACCGTATGTTACGCGTAAAGTCCTATATTCGATTCTCGGTCGGAATCGTAGCTTTTATTTGTGTTATTTAATTTAAATTAAATATTGCGAATATTTGTAGATTTGCTTCGGGTCTGGGTATTATAGGCAGTGGTACCAAGTCTGCCAATTCAGGGTAGTACCACCACTTCCAAGTTACAGACCGTGAAGTACTCAGTCGCGTTTCGGGATCATTTTGAAAGTTGCCTGTTTCAATTAGGCCGGCATAGTGGACGCGACTGTTACTTGTATTTAATTAATTGTAATAGTCCGCACTCCAGCTTAATATCAGGCGAAGTGCTGTTATATGTCGAGTCTCAATAAAAAATAAAAAAAATAAAAAGTAAAAAACTTATCAATAACTCAACCGTTATGGTAAACTGTACAATGGATATAATTTGCATATGAAACGCTGAAATGAATAGACTGAATGCAGAATGACCTAAATAACCGGCAATAAAAAGTATAAAAACTTGAATAGCAACCATATTTTTTCTGACGCTGCTGTACTTGGAGGTGTACGAAAATAAATTAACAAAGTTATTTGGTAACAGTATTTTGATTCAAAAAAACTGTTAATTACCACCAATTAATAACATAATTCAATGAATATAGAAGAATTCAATTTATTTATTCATTCGATGGAAATATATTTTCCAATATTTTTATAAAAGATCAGAAATGATTGTACATTTTACGAACAAAAGGATTGTAAGAGAGGACTCACGTAGTGGACTCCGCCATTGCATATTGTGAAAGTGCTTTCATATCTCTATGAACGTGCGACGTTATTACCTCACCTCGCATGGCTACACGACTTGTTCTTTTTCTCCGTTCACGTTGGATGTTTTGCATTCAGTATCGTAAGGCAGGTCAAGTGTAGTCCTCTGAGATTGCCTCAAGCTATACGGGCGCAGTAGAATAAGCCATTCCATCTGAACAATGACTGTTAACTTTTAGTATCTCGCTCGGCTATTATTAAATACGCTTTACAGTTAAATCAAAGTTAAATTGTGTTTCATTTTTGATTTAATCGAAACAAGGCGACTGTGGTGTGGTGGCAGTGCAATGGTTACACAAACCGAAAGCTCGAGTTCGAGACCACCCACCGGTACCAATGTATCTTTGATATATGTACTTTGGTTGTCCTGTTTCTATGATACAAGCAATTTAGTAGCTTAGTATAGAAATGTCAACAAAAAAATAAAAAAATAAATAGCTTTTCTCCGCTCTCCGAACGATCGTAATAATACTGAATATTATTAATACTGGTAAATATAATATATTTTTTATTTAAAGTTTAATTATGATGATTATCTAACACCTGGGACCCTATAATACACAAACTCAAGTCCCAAGTCCAGCAAACTGCCAAACCAGATGACACTGTCAGTTCTTTTTGCAAAAAAATGAATTAAACCGAAAAACTGAAAAACAAAATCGAAACATCCAACGGGGTAGTTTTGGAAACAATAAGCATCAACCAATAGGACGACCAACACAGTGACCACGATGGCTGAAAAGCTCCCGAAACGTCGGAATAATAAAAAATTGTTAAATCAAAACCAAAATAAACGCGATAGTAAGCCGCATAAAATTTGTTTAATCTAATAATTATAATGATATTTATTATGCTTAAAACTGCCATACAAAAGTAAAGTTTTAACAAACATCTAGACTGCTAACTTTAGTTTAGAAAGTCAATTTAAATAACGCAAACTTTGTAATCATGAAGTATAATTACACTTAAAAATGTAATTTTCTCATTAAACACTAGAGGGTGAATAATTGTCTTCCGCCAATTGTCGTCTGAGAAGCAATTAGGTCGATAGTGGATTACTCGGAGTGATTGTGTATTGTAGAACGATGTATTTGTGTCACATCCACAATCGATCCGCCCACTCCCTGCCAATTACCACCGATACACGACCGAATATTGTACTCGATACACTGCGTTACACAGTACTTGGTGAGTCTGTTGCGGTACGCTTGCTCTACCAGTGAATGCTCACTCACAGAGCTCCGAAAGCCGCATTCGATCCTCTTCACTACATTCTATTACTTGCAATACATTGGTTGTTCATACATTATTATAATATTTGTTACTCTGTATTATTTTATAAGGAATTCGTATTCATATTTCTGCATTATGAATCATGTCGTCAATGAATGAAGGCGACTGCTACTATAGTTGAATAACTGCAAGTTTCACATTCACTATGCCGGCCTAATTACCGACAACTATTAAGCTTATCTCCAAAGGCGATTTCACGGTCGACTTCACTTGAAAGGGTGGTACTATCCAGACTGTTTCATCTTAACACACACACTTTCATCTAACTGTTTTTGTTATGTAATTAAAACTTTATATACATTATTTTTACTTATTACATTATATGAGTAGTATTTATTCTTTAGCCGGAATAGTGACGGCGACTGAGGCAGCAATGAACTAACTTGGTTGTTTCAGACGTCATCACTCTTAGATCTCTTCTTGCTTATCACCAGGCGGGATGAGGTCTAGTGTCGTGTCACAATAAAAAAGAGATTTATTATATCATATATCAGAGATGAGTAGGAAGATAAAACGGGGATGACCCAGTAGATTGGTAATTGATCAAATCGGAATCAATCCTATAAATACCAGGGAACTTGTGTAAATAGAATTGTGGGGATTATATGCGTGACAATTAGATAGAAAAGTAGGTAAATAAAGACATAGATACTCTTTATAATATTACTTTCCTATTATCCTCGGGTTCAGTGTATGGAAATAAAAGCGTCGGTTTATCTCACATTTCAGAGGATAAGGTAGCTAGCTACGTAGCTTTATCGTAGCATAATTATAATAATTGTGAATCTGTTGTGTTTATATATATTTATATTTATATATATTTCTATTCCAATAAATGCGATACCACTACACCACATCATGATCAATTTAAAGTAGCTAAACTTTAACAAAATATTTTTTAATTTTTTTAAATTGACATATGAACGCACACCACCTGATGTTAAGCTGCAGTGCAATCTGTGAGTGAATAAAATTGCTGCTACTGGTCGGTCAAATGTCTATAAGCTACTATACCAGCTTAGTGAGTTCCAGCAACTGAGTCACTTCAAGGTCTTAACTAATGTCAACATATTTTTTTAAACTAAAGTCAAATGATAACAATAAAACAATAAGTTAAAAGTTTAGTCAGGTAAAAAATGTGAACAAAGCAATTTTTATTTATTTATTAAAGTAGTAATGTAAAAACAAAGCAATTAATATTAAAACATAGCAAGAAATTATTAAATAAAGTAAAAATAAAAAATGTCTGCTTACGACCGCCTTTAATAAATTCCTCAACATATAGCATTTGTCCAGATTTAAAAAAAAAATTTAAACAATGCCATTGGCAAATCCCTATTTACTTCAGGTAATGCATTAAATAGCTTCGGGGCCATACCTAAAATACTTTTTTTTTAAAACCAATGCTGTTTAACATTTCTCGGTCACCATTTCATTCACTGGGACCCCACCAAGGGGATAGACTATACGACTATATATGTATGTATGTATATGTATGTATATTTTTAAATAAACATCAAATAAATGCGGATTAAGTTTTGTAAAAAGGCGTGACAATTTGGTTGATTGATTGATTAGTAGAGGCTACTCGTAGTAAATAGAATAATGTAAATGTATATATAGGTAAGTTTCTGTAATATAATTCTAGTCGAAGTTGACCGCACCTATGTAGAACCAATTACTTAGTTTCAAATTAAATGGACAGCGTAGTAACATCTTTGTCATTACTTGATCCTACATTATGACGTAATTAATAGCTAGACATAGTTGCGATTTTATATTGTTTTATCTATAAATAAATATTTGTTGTAGTATGATTAATTTGTTATTCGAAAATCAACAAAAGATTTTATTAGTAATTTTATTAGAGTTCGGACAGCACCTCAGATCATATAATATATAATAATATACTCATACATATATGATCTGAGGACAGAATCTTGCCTAATGTTGCGCTGTTGTAACCGACAAATTCCACTTTACGGTCTGTACCACGGAACATATGAATGAGTTCTATGGTCTGTACACCTAAAAGTGTTGAGGTGGTATGAAGGCTATGGACCACGTGGTCTGATCAGAGCACAGTTTTGCTATTTTGGCCATTTTTATTCGGACTTTCCGGTCACAAGCTATTATCTTTTTTATATTGTGACACGTAATTTGACCGTGACCCGCTTGATGATAAGCAAGAGGAGGTCCAAGAGTGACGACGATTGAAAATCCGAGTCAGTTCACGGCTGTCTTAGTCGCCGTCACAAGGTGTAGTATGCCGGCCAAAGGTGCTTCTTCACGCAACGCTTGAAGGATCCAAAGTTATAGGATAAACACATGGGCAGGCAAAGCATTCTAATTGTCGATTGTTCTACAAAGAACAATCGACTCCTCTAAGGATTTCTTCCCTAAGCATTTCAGCATTGAGACGTTTGATTGTTCACCGTATCCTCAGCATACAACCGTGACATCACATCTCAAATACTAAGCTCTAAAAGTGCTTGTATCATAGAAACAGGACAACCGTTATCAACCGTCGATCTGCAGCCTTAGGCTTACAGGTTTCCGAATTGAGAAGAAGACAAGAATACAAGAATGGAGAAGAACATGTTGGAGGTATTTGCATTTTATTTTCCTACTGGTTACCGTCCTTCCTTATGCTGAATCATCGCAGTTCTCGCCATGCGTGCTCAACGTTGTAATTCGGGTTTGCTGTCTTTTTTATTGTTTATTAAGAAACTGAAATATACGAACTCGCTAACGATAATAGTAAGCACACTTAATACTCTAAATAATTCACTACAAACAAAATTCCCAACCAGCAATTATTGACACTACAAATAGAAGCCACAATAACTGAAATATTCCGTTGCTAATTAACTGGTACAGTTTAAAATATCGGTTCATAGCATAGTTTTAGATGTATTGGGTAAAATTTAATTATACACGTGCAGGTTTGCCAGATAAGTTGTGCGTGAAAAATATGATTTAAAATAATAATAATAATAAGGAAAGCATATATTGCGTTGTATTGGGTACATTTAAAGATAAATAAAGTAAAGATTTAGAAGAAATATTTAAAGAAGTTTTAGAGTTGTGTCAGAATCGTGGCAATTCGCGCTCCATTGTCTCGGCCTATCCCTGTGGGAAAAAGGTGTGACAATTTGATTGATTGAAGAGTTATGAAAAACGGGAGCGATCAGGAGAATTTACCTTGATCAACTCGGAAAAATTCAAAAAGCCACTAGAGCTTGTATGAATTGTGGATGTGAGAGAAGCGAGAGGGTTGTTTTAGGATTATGGAAGTTGGCGCTCCGTTGTCTCAGATTATCTTTAATAGAAACTGAGGCGTGATATTTAAATAAACAGTTTTTTTTTATACATTTCTATACTAAGCTATTTAAGTGCTTGTATCATAGAAACAGGAAAACCAAAGTACATATATCAAAGATACATTGGTACCGGTGAGTGGTTTCGAACCCGTGCCACTCGGCTTACGTAGCCATTGCACTGCCACTACACCACGGTCGCTAGTAGGTACTAGTAGTTAGACCGTTAGACTTTAATAGTAAGTAGGCACACTTACTAGAAATAATGAACTACATTGGATCCTTGAAGCAAAGCGTGAATAAGTATTATTTGCCGGTATAGTGACGGCTGCTAAGACAATCGTAAACTAAATCAGTTTTATTAAGTCTTTGGTGATTTTAGACTTCTTCTTGCTTACCATCAGGCAAGTCAAGGTCAGATATGAAGATAACCTAATAATACAGAAATATAACATATTGATAAAAAAAAATTAACTAAAATACATTATTAAAAGGAGTCCCTTTAGGCAAGGTTCCGAAGATACTGGCAGCGTTCCCCCTTTGAATAGCTAGACTAATTCTTTGTCCGAGGTAGCTGCCAACTCTTCGGTCTCCTGTGATGTCGACTAACCTTTTTGATATTTCCTTAAAAAGCCTTAAAGCGCTAGGACCCCACGGACCAAGGGTCTCGACACCGAATGGGACAAAATCATACTCGGAGCCTAGACCCCTGTATTTGCACGCTTTAGCTTTTTCAGCCGCTTCACAAGCCGCACCAGCTCTGCTGTTGGTTCCATGTAGATGGGAAGGTGCCAGTGTGTCTGAACAGGTTGCATCCCATACCAGCACCCGGCCCATCTTCCATGGAATCAAACTCATACCATCCGGTCTCTTACCATCATCTCTTGCAATACCAGTCGGCTCAAGTAGACTTGGCACGTTGACGGAGGCAAGAGACCGGCGTATGATATCGTTAAGTGCGGCATGTCTCGAGAACCGGCCTGCACTTTTTTGGCATGACAGTCCGTGATGTCCTAGCTTGTCGACATCACTGCCACAGGGACATTTATGAGGAGCGCAGACCGGAACCCCAAGCCGTAGACAGGTTGCGATTCGGAGCGTGTCAGGCTCAAGAAATGTTCCTGTATTTGACGAAGGGTACGCGTGAAGCCAGTAGCCGGCCTCATGCGTACCCACGGCCAAAAGCCTAGCACGCGCCGAACCTGTACTACTACTCAATAGATTGTCATAAGTCAATTTACAGTTTATGTCGTCCCAGCTCCTCTGTGAATTTGGAGAAATTGAAAAATTTTGACCTGGGCATGCAATTAAGAAAGCGTTTCTAGCTTCTTCCAAGGCAGCAATCTCAAAGTTTGAAGGGGTTGCCCTTAAAATTTTACCTATGAGATTTGCTGAACTATGGACAGAAGATAGAAAGGCAGGTAAAGCTACACTGGAAATTTTGCGAATCCCTAAACCACCATAACGGATGGGTAGGGATGCTTGGGTCCAAGATTGCTCATTCAGCTGCATATTAAGAATTGATTCTAAACTATTTTTTATTAAGTTGTCTACATGTTTTAAAAGATCTGGGTAATTCCAAAAAGAGCAGCAACGGAGCACATACGTGAATTTTGGGACGAAAAGACAGAATTTTAAGATGCAAAGTGCATAATGTGGACTAATTTCAAGGAGACGATCAGCAGAATTTTGAAATTTAGTAATTGAATTTTTAATATATTCAGAAATAGATTCATCAAAAATTGGAGAACCTAAAAGGTAAAGTGAATTACTGTTAACTATTTTAATATTTGGAGCCAAAATATTAAATTTTTGTTTTACGTCGTTTAAATTTAAGGCGCAATTATTAATAAAAAGTTCGCATTTGCTAAAATTAAGCTCCAAACCAATGGCTTCAAATTTACTTTTGATTAAAAAAAGGTCCGAAAACACAGTATTCACATCACCTCCTAGGGTCCCGTCGTCCAAATACCAAACGTTGAAATTAGAATTTAAATTTTTGATTATATGAAGTCTTAAAAAAAGCACAAATAAAATTATTGTCACTACAAATAGAAGTTTCAATAACTATTGTAAAACGTTATAGCTTGTCTAACTATAAATGACGCGTCCCTCCACTTTATTAAATGTGTGTATCCAAATATTACTAACTATACTACTATACTTTATCATCGTGCCCTTCCTTTTGCGTCTAACCAGCAACTGAATGACCAATTACAATTGCATTTTCGGTGTGTTGCATTCATAGTTTACATTCAAACGTGTGCTTAAATGCAGTGGAGGGGCGCGTCATTTCGTCTTAGACAGACTCTACGTTTCTATACCAAGCTACTAAATAAAATACTTGTATCAGAAAGTGGTACCGGCGAGTGGTTTTAAACCCGTGCTCTCGTAACCATTGCAATGCCACTACACCACGGTCGCTTTTCAATTAACTGGTACAATTTAAAATATTGTTTCATTGCACAGTTTTAGACCTATTGGGTGTAATTTAATTATACACGTGCAGTGTTGCCAGCTAAATTGCTATTTATTACAGCACCGCATCGCATCTCACACATGCATGAAACATGACTCTTGTGCAGTTATTAAATTATTATACGATGCGAATACAGGAAATTATATTTTACTCGCTTTAGATTGCTTGTGACATTCACATTGTGCAGACGCTTTTCGGTTTAGATTTAATTAAAACTATTATGTTTAATAAAGTTATTCGGTTGAGAACGGTATGTAGCGTTGGATTAGGTACTTTGCGATAAGATAAAAGGGAACCATTCAGCTAAAGACTAGGTTTTTGCAGTCGTTGGTACTCTTGGACCTATTCTTGCATGTCATCAGTCGGGTCAAGGTCAAATGTCAAGTCACAATTAAAAAAAAACAAGAGTCCGCAGTGCCCATACCCTCGAAGCTCGTACTCGTATGAAGAGGAAACGTGAAACTTGTAAACGATTAATGATGATAACGAAGAGAATCGTAGATGTAATGGCGCTCTATTGTAGAGCAATGCATATGCTTAGCCGTATGGGAGTAAGATTTACAGTTAGATTGTTTGATTGTTTGTTTTTAATTATTACTGTACACGTGATTTTATTATAATCAACTATAATTATGTTACAGCTATTGGCAATATTAGAAGATAGTTAATCCATTTTCTAGATCATGCTATTCCGTAATACTATTAACTCCCCGTTTCAGCCCGTAATCCATTTTGTCTAATGGAAAACGAGTGGTTCACTAATTGACCACAGTTTTGGTTAATTTATGTCTGTATTGCCACAGCCTTACTAAAAATAAAAATCATTATCATCGTTTGACACGTTATAATTCTAACTGAGCGCCTCTTTCCATCTTAAGCACAACACTAAAGCTTCCTTCATACGTACATTCTCTCTGGTTATAGGCACTCCTTATTGCGGTCATTAAGGAGTGCATGTGGGGTGAGAATTAGGTATAGATAGAATGAAAAATATAGTTATGCGTGATAAATGTAATATGAAAGAGGAGGAAATTAGTGAGAATGATTACGAAGTATGTTACGATGGTTGGAGCACATTGAAAGAATGGATGAAAAGAGATTGACGAAAGAGATTTAGAAATTGAATGTGAGTAAAAAGCCAAAGATTGTTCTTTAGTAGGGTCCACAGTGTCCATAACCATAAAGTGTGTATAGAATAAAAGTATCCATCAATAACCAAAAAGTTTTCTTTGTGAACTAAAGGCATTAATGATTTTGAAGTGAGATGCTCGCATGGTAGTGGCTAACGGTCCTCAGAAGTCAAGTGTTCTTATGCCAGAGCGCAGTGTACTCTAACCATCCTGTACTCGTCAAGTACGCGCTGTTTGCGCTCTAGTTGCGATTATGAAACTAAAACTAAGCTTTCACGCTATTCAAATTACTTGAAGTTAACTTTGATGATTACATGCGAGTGTTAGTTATTTCAATCTTAGTAAAGGACTTTTATAAGTTAGTGGATCAGTCCGGGCTGCTAATACGGCGTAGTACCACATTCAAGCTAGTAGACCGTGAAGAGACTTAGTCGCGTTTTGGGATCAGCTTGAAAGCGCAGCGCCGGTTACAACTTGTGTAAGCGACTGCTACTTGCAGTTATTTAACAATAGCATGTTGTTAAATATGCTTAATAAGACAGTACAGTAATAAGACGGTAATAAATTATTAAATTGTTTACTCGTATATACAATTTATTACAAATTATTTTAAATGCTATCAATGTAAGTCAATATAATAACTTTGATTGATGAACTTTGAATAGGATTGATTTATGAATTAAACAAATTTTATGCGGCTTACTATCGCGTTTATTTTGGTTTTGATATTACAATTTTTTATTATTCCGACGTTTCGAGAGCTTTGCAGCCATCGTGGTCACGGAGAGACTGAGGTGTTGGTCGTCCTATTGGTTGATGCTGTTATTGTTTCCAAAACTACCCCGTTTGATATTTTGTTTTTCTGTTCCCGGTTTATTTCAAATTTTTGCAAAAATAACTGACGGTGTGAAACGTCGGAATAATAAAAATTGTAATATCAAAACCAAAATAAACGCGATAGTAAGCCGCATAAAATTAGTTTAATTCATTAATCAATGTTCGCGCAAAATCTAAGAAAATACTATGGATTGATTTATTTTAGAATTACCTATTTGAAATTTAATTCAAATGTAAATATTTGTTTTATATAAACTTACCTATATACTGTTTTGACTGGACATTTATCGACTGACCAGAGCAGTTTTGCGGCACCTTTCGTCGCCATCATAAATTCATACAGTTTTAATTTACAAACTTAGAAGCTAGTTGTTATTATTGTGTAGTACATTTCTAATATTTCTATGTACTGCGAATTGTTATTTTTTTATTGTGAAAGGATCCTTATGGGATCACTTCGTCTTATATAAGTTGGATTGCAGTCCATAAAATGATGACAACTTCTACTACAGATAAATTACTGCAGTCGGATATATACTCGTATAAAAAATATAGCTTTTACAGCTTATAAGTTATAAAGCCAATACAATTTATAACTTAAGATTAATAGTAAAGTTTCCCTTAAACTATGCTTTATGTATGGTTGATGACGGGTAAAGTTAACAAAGTGTTTATTAATATCTTGTTACACATTGTTAGTTTAGTAAAATAATGGATCCTTTTGTATGCCAACTAACTTTGAACTTAGGAAATTAATTAACTAAATAACTATATTGCATATACTATTAACACAAAAGTATGCATGATTAAAAGATTTATAGGATAGAGAAATTTTAACGCGAGCAACTGCAGAAGCTGTGTAGCTCAGTGGTCAGAGCGGTCGTCGAGCGACAGACACTGGTTTCTATTCTCGGTCGTTAGCTGAAAGATTAGACGTGTAGGTTTTTAAATTTCATCCATTTCAATTACCTTCCGTATTTTTATAAATGGATGATAACATCGGGGATACAATTTGATGGCAAACCTACCATATCTCATCTACATTGGATATCTATTATTTAGAATACTTGGTTACTCAGCTCGCGTCAAAATCTATTTAATATATATTGTAATTATACAAATATTTTAATTAATATACAAAGGTAATAAATAAAATTATTGGTAATTGTATTTTTATTTTGTACTTGCCATAAACATAAAAAATATTTTATTTGATAAATAATACTCTATATTATTATTCAGCTTTGTAGACACCTTATAAGGTATATATTTTTAACAGAATTTATTGCTGAATCACGTCCGGAATTTCATTGTTACTGTAGTGGCGCGAATTGGAATATATGAAACTATTTTACACGCGACTTAACAAATATTTCATCAATTTCTTAAACGCTAGAGAAGGTAAACACAATATGATGGTTTTATTAAATACGAAACGCAGTAGGTACTAGCTGAGTACCTACAGCAGCGTTTACCTTGTCTTTTTATTCCGATTATACATGCACAGGTCAAGGGAAGCATCCGCATTCTGTCAACCGAATCGGCCGTCGAACTAAAAGATTTGGCATGTTGTTTCTCGGCATGCTTTAAACTAGCCTATGTGTTCTATCCATTATATTGAAGCGAATTATTACTTCTAGCCAGCATAGTGACGACGACTTAGGCAACCGTAAACTGAATAGGTTTTTCAGTAGTCGGCACTCTTGCAATTACCATGAGAAAAGTTAAGGTCAGGGGCTTAAATTCTTTTGTTAATACTATTAATTATAACTATATTATTTAAAAACAAAATTCATTGGTATTTATTATGATTTTAATTTATATTTAGATTTAATAAACGGTCAAAATCGTGTTAAAAATTGTAATCTCGGCTCAACATTTACCTCATATGATTTTAAAAAATTGTTAAATTATATATTTTAACCATAAACAGTTGGAAATAAACAACGTTTTACACATTCAATAGACTTTGATGATTGACACATGCAAGTTGTAGTTCCTAATTATTTCATTTGTTAAACATAGCGCCACATAAAATTATATTTAATGCTACGATGAAGTTAATTCCCTTGGCACATTCACTAACTTAACTTAAATTTAAAACTTCCTAAATATAACTTATTTAAGCAAAAACGCGATTCCCTTGTCCATATTGAATTGAATTCAAAAAATGACATTTTTTTAGGATGACACGCCTAAATTATTGCAAACGTAAAATTTATATTTTTAAAAAATAATTAGAAATAATTAGAAAGTTATTATATTCATAAGAAATGTTATTATTTCGCGAGTAGCAAAGAGATAGTGTAAAATAGGAAACTATGTCACTTGTCCGTTAATTGAAGGGGACGAAATTAGAATCGACCGTAGTAGTCTCTATTCAACAAAATATTCCATTAATCTTGTCAAGACTGACTGATTTTGGGTACAATTCGTCATTATTATTCAATTATTTCAATGCAAATATATCCATTTAATATTGACTAATTTAGGATTCGGGGAAATGAGACCAATACGGGTGAAATTCATTTATTGAATGCCAACAAGAATAACACTTACATAGTTTAGTCTATTTATAAAAAAAAAAAGTCTATTTTCATTAATAGTAATTAATTTTATGGCAAACTTACTTATAGTAAAACTATTTTTAAATGTAAAAAACATACTGACGTACATTGTAGGACCCGTTGTAGTTAACACACCATAACAGGTCCCTACGACCATTCACTACGCCAAGTTCCGCTTTCGATTTCTGCTTGGTGCAAAAATATAAAATTAAATTATTAGATCGTATGTTCTTATTTGTTTTTTAATATTTGTATGGCTACTACAGTTAAATAACTGTATCAGTCACAATATAATGCCGGCCTAGTTGGAACCGGCAACTTACATGCTGATCTCGAAACGCGACTGGGCACCACTGCTTACAACTCTTTGTCAACCAGACCTGGAGCAAATAGCTACCCCTTTTTATAGGGTAAATTTATAACAAATAAACAATATATTTATAAAAAAATAAAAACAAATATTGTAAATTTTAATTAAATTATTAAATATTACAAATAAAAGCTATGAAACAAATATTTGCTCCGACCGGGAAACAAACCTGGGACTTCTGCGTAACCGACTGATGTGTTAACCACCACGCCCCGCTTGTCGCCTGTAAAATAAAATTGATACGTAGTGTTTTCAAATTCCATTAGACGAGTAATGTCTTTGGGTAATTAGCAAAGTGATCGCTAATGTAAAGGCAAACATTGGGGAAATTTCTAGGTATTTTAGGAAGCACATACGCTACTTGCTTATTAACAGGAACACAAATATGGAATATCACTAATGTAGTAAGCATTATGTATATATTTATTATTATAATTTTTATTTATATAATAATTTAACATTTCAATACTAAGCTACTAAAGTGCTTATATTATAGAAACAAGACAACCAAAGTAAATATATCAAAGATACATTGGTATCGGCAAGTGGGTTTGCTCGTGCCCGTGCTCTCGTTTTGCGTAACCATTGCACTACCACTACACCACGGTCGCCTTATATATAATAAGCATTGGTGGATATAATATTGTATTATCTACTAGCGGATGCGACTACACCTCGATTTTTGGACCGCAAGCCAGGTTCCGTGGTCTCATGGTGTCGTGATGGTGGGACAGCGATCTTCGAGAGGGTTGTTGAAGGTATTGGTCTTTCATCAGGAGCATCCGATTGAATTATTGTATAGAGTATTTTCTTAGATTTTGCGCGAACATTGATTAATGAATTAAACAAATTCAACAGCATCAACAGGACGGCGCCAATCACTACATCCGTTTCGACAAACCGAAGATCCTCGCAAAGGAAAGTCGACTGATACCCAGGATGGTACGCGAGGCTATTGAGATTAAAAAACATCCTAATTTTAATAGAGAAGGTGGTTGGCGATTATCTAACACCTGGGACCCCATAATTCACAAACTCAAGTCCCAAGTCCAGCAAACTGCCAAACCAGATGACACCGTCAGTTATTTTTGCAAAAATTTGAAATAAACCGGGAACAGAAAAACAAAATATCAAACGGGGTAGTTTTGGAAACAATAACAGCATCAACCAATAGGACGACCAACACCTCAGTCTCTCCGTGACCACGATGGCTGCAAAGCTCTCAAAACGTCGGCATAATAAAAAATTGTAAAATCAAAACCAAAATAAACGCGATAGTAAGCCGCATAAAATTTGTTTAATTCATTATTGTATAGAAATAAATAGTAGATGTGATTTATTTAATCAGGCATTATGTTGGTAGTAGGTACTCGTAGATACACGAATTACACAATTTTGAATATTAATTGGATTAAAGTCTGATAGTAGAAATAAATGTTTGTGAAATTGCGTTTTGCGATTGTGATGGTGCTGCGGGCGGTTGGTGGGCCACAGAGTACTTAATGTTAGACGGTTTAACTAGCGCTCTATTGTAGTTTGTAAATGGTTGCTATACAATAATTCAACCGGAATTATTGTATAGCAACCATTAGGTGCAAACCCAGATACAGCTCGATAGAAGGTTCTATACTAATCTTTATAATTGAGAATCAAACGAACTTACCTGTAAGTGAAGTTCGATGATAATTGTACGAACTTCCTTAGTGCTCCGCCGATTTGCTTCATATTTAAACAAAGTAGTATTCGCATTCGATGGCTACTCTCACACGTTTAATAGTAATCAGTTTTTTTTTTTTGGATGAATATACGGTTGTCCAAGCCTCGATTTCTTTAAGACATCATTCTGTTTATAGTGTTCCTGTGCTTACAAACCTGAAACTCACCTACCTATTTACATGTAGAGGTGGGAGGGTGTGGCTTTCACAATCGGCGGAGCACTAAGGAAGTTCGTACAATTATCATCGAACTTCACTTACAGGTAAGTTCGTTTGATTCTCAATTGTACTTTACTTCCGCCGTGCTCCGCCGATTTGCTTCATATTTAAACAAAGTAGATATTTAAAGGTTGAAGGTTTGTGGACTGAAATGGAAGTATTACCAGACATTTGGATGATCAGAACTCCTCAATCACATTAACTTAGTTCTATAACAATTATTTCTTAAATTTATATAATTATGCGTCCTCTAAGTCATTACAGTGATCTAGTACAAGTAATAAATATATATATAATATTTTTTTTTTTTAAATCAATTTTTGCAAAAGTGTTGGATTTTTCGGACCATCCAACAGTTCTACGAATAGTGTCAATATTCTCTCCTAATGTTTAAATAGTAGATGTTGACAAATGACCATTACTATGATTTTCAAGTGTATGTCATAGATATCAAGATATAAAGTGTATCTTTATTTTAATTGCTTAAAGTTTGTTAACGAACAAGATTTTTTTATTTTTCATTTATATAACTGAAAGAGTTTTGTGCGGGGCAGATAAACTCTCTTTTACAAAAGATATTTTAGGATTTATACAATAGAGGCAATATTAAAGTTGGTTGTGTACGACCTGGCCCTAGGTTTATTGAAATTTATTATTTATATTTTAACTTGCAATATTTTAAATAATCATATTATTATATTTAATTAAAGATGAGGATTATCCTTTGTGAGCGGTTACAAGAGCTAACAATGTTATCACATTGGATAACAAATTAAGTGAAATATTTTCATTTGGATATAATTTATATATTAATTCTTAAACAACATTGGGTTCTTAAATCATATTTTCGAGTTTGTGGGCGAAACCTAAAAATCTCTTAGATAGTATTTTAACACAAATGTCAGAGGTAAGTTCATTTGGTAAATGAGGGCTATTGCTGAATATACCAATTTACTGAATTATAACTATAGCCTTTATTAGAAGTATTAGAAAAAGGTTAATAAATATGAATAAATAAGAGAAATCTTATCTATCTGTGAAGTGTAATGTATCTGTATATTTGTGATACTATTTTTTTACTATTACAATAATCTACAATTAGGTATGTATTACATTGCTTCAAAATGTTATTGACAATGAAGCACCTGCATTTACAGGCAATATACCGTGTAACCTGGAGAAAGATACTATGGTTGCAATGGTCAATATGAGCCAACTATAATTACCCTAGGTGCCTTGTTACAAAATTTAGAAAAGCTTTATTATAATTGAAAAGGGTGGAAAACGAATGATATTTGTAAAAAGTTCTGTATGGAAATCGTCCATGAGATTGTGAAAGAATCTCTTGCGATAGCATAGTGGTCTGGTCGCCAACAAATATATAACTTACACTTATGATTATGTGTAGAGGCAAACAAATCTTTTTTAGAAATACCAAAACCTGAAATAATCGTGTAAAAGGCATATTTTGCCGTTTTTCACTAGGTTCTATTGTTAAACTGTCTTGAAGCAGTATTGTTTTTGATGGTATATAATCTGTCTATACGCACATACTTGCATGCTTACACCACTGCTAAATTAGTTTAGCTAGACTATCAAGATGTGGTGTTGTTAATTCTTAACATGATAAAGCAGTTACTTACTTTTATTACATGTAAATGATTTTAAAGCAAAAAGACAGCCAGTAAATTTAGGTAATTATTGTGTTCATTTATTTATTTATGAATCTTACCGAACCCTATTAGTGGTACAACATAACCGCAATTTAACAATAATGCATCTGCATAAATTACTTATTTTGGCTGATTAATTGATTCTTATGAAAGTGAAACAAATTATTTTGTCACCAGGATAGTTAATTATTGGCACCTTGTGATATTGGTACTTGGCTATTATATCTATTATTATTTAATGCATTTCCATAGTTCAAGTTGTTTTGTATGCGCATCAGCTATATTATGTTACACCTGAAGTCCTGGACATGCTGCATATAGCATGCCTGTTATAGTGGCCAACTTTGAATAGGACGTGTTTTGTTCCAACTGTCATGTTTTCAGAACCTATTCTCATTCATTATGCTTGTGGAATTAATTTACTTTTAGTTGTGTTTATAATAAAACATAAACTTACCAATATATAAGTCTCCTTTGTGGCCATTAGACATGATTATTATGTCTTTATCTAAATATTTAAATATACTAATGAAGTATAATTCCTGTTTTTATTATATTTATGTATGGGTGTCAAAATCATCTTTAATATCAATATTGGTCATGTATAAAAATCCAGAGCAGTTATTAATAATTTAAGAGCAGTACGTATTTCCTCAATTTTAAAAGATGTTAATTTTTTAGGATTAAAAATAAAACTTTTTTATTTTTTATTTTTATTTTTTATATGTATTATTTTGGAGACAATAAAGTGAGGATATAAATTAAATGGACTCTGGTGAGCTCAAGATAAATAGCACCTTTACATAACAGTTCATTTATTGAACTATTAAAGTCAGCAATTTCTTCCTTAGAAATTAGGCAACCTGACCAATTGGAACCTGACTTATTGTACAGGTATTAGATTTATACAGGTATTATATTAAATGGAATATTGTGTCCCAGATCCATGAAAAATAAATAAATATGTCAGAGGGTACCTTGTAAAAATATTGTAATCGTCTGTTGACGCTGTTTGTTGTTGCCTTTCGTAACAGCATATTGGTAGCAACCACCTTCTCACATAGTCTTCCGAGGGAGTCCCCAGTAGTTTAAAGGATTTTATTTATTTAAAAAATCAGTGGTCGACTTGCTGCGGCTTTACTATTTCCCATTTTATCACCAAAAGTCCAAAGTTGACTTCAAAAAGGGATATTTCAGGAGTTGAGTCCTGTGCTGCATCTCTGGCAACTTCACCTGAACTAGCCTGAGGCTAAAAACCTTCTTAAAGAGAAGTTCATTGAAATAAGTTTTTCAGTATCTTTCTGACATTCTGAACATTTTAATATTAATAAATGGCGGTATTGATATATCTATATAACACCGTATAATTTTATTCTTAATACTGTGATCTACTGTATTTGCATGGCATGGCAAAATAGTGAATACTTTTTGTTTTATCCCTCTTCAGAGAGGGTTTATTGATTGCATATGTGACCTCAGGGTTTATTTTGCAAGGGTTAACCATTGTGTTAAATACATTTTCCCTCTCTCTTTTTTTTTTTTTTTACACCAGACTAACTTTTTGACCAACGGTCTGTGGGTTCTAGTTGTGTATGGCTGGTTCTGGCACTCACGTTCTTTGGTATGGTCTAGAGCAGTGTTTCCCAAAGTGGGGCCCACGCCTTACAGGGCAATTCGATAGTTAAGGAGGGTAATTTCAAAATGGATTAGACACGACTTCAACCCTTCTGCTTTGGGTTATTTATATGCAATGCTAGATATCGGTGACCAATTTAACAAAAAAGGCAATTTAAAAAAAAAATATTGTAATCATTTATATTTATTAAGGGTAAAATACATTTTTTAAAGGTTGGGAAACACTGGTCTAGAGTGACTAATAAAACAAGGTCAAGAGTTTATCGACCTCGAATCTTTATTGAGTTGGTGCTTAAAAGCATAAACCCTGGGTAAAAATGTTGTAACCTGAATTAGGATTCTCATTATATATAGTACATTTTTCTAATAAAAATCATACACATCAATATATGGACGACGTAGGTTCACCCATGCTCAAGAGGTAATAATATTGGATTGTGACGATGTAATTCCTCGAAATACATTCAAGCACAATAATAAAATAAATTGCGACGTTGCAGTTCTTCAAACTACACTCAAGCACAATAATAAAATAAATTGTGACGTTGCAGTTCTTCAAACTACACTCAAGCACAGTTATAATTAGTTGTCACATTATAGTTTTTCAAACTACCATCAATAACAGTAATTATAAATTGTGACATTGCAGTTTTTCAAACTACACTCAATCACAATAATAATTCATAAATAGTGGACGTTATAGTCTCACGAAGTATTAAAACATTTTGGTTGCAACAAATCCACTTATGTAAAAAATCCAGTATCGGTATTTACCTGAATCGTTTTGTTCATGCAGGTAAAACGAACAAACGTGGATGAGGGCGACCGTGATGGCGTCGTATTCGTGGAGCTCCGTTTCTCCAACCATCTTATTTTCTACGGTATTTGCCAATTTGCTTGTTCGTTTTCAGCTTCTTCTCGTTGCCTTTTACCCATTTAGAGTAAGATTGTATAATTATTTACACTAAAATTTACAATAAAATGCGGACAACCGATAAACACGTGCATCTCGTAGCACACGAAATACGGAATGATGTCTTAAAGAAATCGAGGCTTGGACAACCGTATATTCATCCAAAAAAAAAAAAAAACTGATTACTATTAAACGTGTGAGAGTAGCCATCGAATGCGAATACTACTTTGTTTAAATATGAAGCAAATCGGCGGAGCACGGCGGAAGTAAAGTACAATATTAGTATAGAAAATATTTTTCCTTTGACTATTATTTATACATCGAATTCATACAAACTTAAAACGTATTATGAAGGTTTTTTTCTTTAATTTTTATTTTTTTTTACATTTCTATACTAAGTTACTAAAGTGATTTTATCATAGAAACAGGACAACCAAGGTACATATATCAAAGATACATTGGTACCGGCAAGTGGTTTTGAACCCGTGCTCTTGGTTTGCGTAACTATTCCACTGCCACTATACCACGGTCGCCCTAATACTCGTGTACCTAAAAAGATATGACCAACCGTTTCGGCAGTTCTAGAAAATTCTAGACACTTATTAGTTACTACATAGTATGTAGTCTGTGCTGTGGGCTAATCGTGGTGTGGCGGGAGATTTACAGCCCCTAGGGATGTATCGACGGACGTTGCCGCTCATATCATTATACAAGCCCTGTCCAAACAATTGATGAGATAATTGCTTCACGATTATACCCGTAAGGATTTAAACATGAAAATGACGGCTGTGTTAATGATGTATAAAATTTGATGGTACCTACCTATTTGTACAAAATATATAAAAATCGTGTCTCTAACTAAAAGATTCAGTGCGTCGTTTCTTTGTAGAACAATTGACAATCGAAATGCCTTTATCAGCCCATGTGTTCTCCCCATCTTATAATCTTGGATCCTTGAAGTAAAGCGTGAAAAAGATCATTTGCACGACATAGCGACGGTGACTGAGGTACCCGTAAAATAAATCATTTTATGCCGTCGGCGTTCTTGGACTTCTCTTGCTTCTATCAGGCAAGTCGAGGTTAAATGACGGGTGTCAATAAAAAAATAATTTACGCTACTTTATGTCTTAATTTACGTTAAAGAAGGCAGGCCCAGGAGGGTGTTTGCCGACCAAATCGGTGACATCCTCAAGAAAGCTAGGTTGCCTGGTGCCCATAACCATAGAGCTTGTATGAAGAGAATTGTGAATGTGAGGGAAGCGAGGGAGTTGTGTCAGGATCGTGGTAAGTGGCGCTCCATTGTCTCTGCCTATCCCTATGAAAAAAGGCGTAAAAATTTAATTGATTGATTGATAATCTACAAATCGCGATATGAGAGGAAAAAATCCAATTCAATCAAAATTATTTTCTACCTCGTATTCATAATGGCGATACGGTAAATTATTATAAAATTATATTGCGCGTCTTGAAATTCTCCTGCAAAGTATGAATGTAACCATATTTTCAGTAAAAATAATTTATTTCAGTTACCTTCCACAAGATTTTATACTTCATTCATTTATATGCTTATAAGAAATAAGAAAAAAGCCTGAAGTTGGAGCTCTATAAAAGAAGAAAAGTTTTAATATGAAGTTTCACGGATCCCATCAGGGCATAGTGGCGGCGACTGGGGCAATCGTGAACTGAATCGGTCTTTTCAGTCGTCGGCACTCTTGGACCTCCTCTTACTTACCATCAGGCGGGTCCATGTCAGATGTCGACTCAAGATAAAAAAAAACTTAAGGTCAGATGTCGCACTCGATAAAAAATAAGTTGAATTTGATTGTGGCCCACCATTTGACAACACCCCGCTTGATATTAACCTGTCTATGAATGATGCTGACCTAGTTAGAAATGGCAAGTTTCCTAGTCTGCCGATCCGGGGCACTCACAAGTATACAGACCGTGAAGTGACTTAGTCCCGTTTTTTTTTATTGTGACTCGACATATGACAGCACCCCGCTTGATGTTAAGCCAAAGTGTGGTCCATGAATGAATGTCACTGCTACTACAATTCAATAACTGTGAGTAGCAATCACATCCACTATGCCGGCCTAGATGGAACCGGCAACTTACAAGCTGATCCCGAAACGTGACCAAATCACTTCACGGTCTGTATACTTGTAAGTGGTGG
Organism: Tinea trinotella; assembly: GCA_905220615.1. Classification (NCBI taxonomy): domain Eukaryota; kingdom Metazoa; phylum Arthropoda; class Insecta; order Lepidoptera; family Tineidae; genus Tinea; species Tinea trinotella. Next base: position 8,840,589 of record HG992310.1, read on the forward strand.
TACTACCCCGGATCGGCAGACTGGGTACCACTGCCTACCACTCTTTGATAACCAGACCCGAAGCAAATATCCATCTCTTTTTTTTTTATTAACAAATATTTGCAATATTTAATACTATTAAATATTACAAATAAAAGCTATGAAACAAATATTTGCTCCGACCGGGGATCGAACCCGGAACTTTACGCGCAACAAACCAGTCGCTAAACCGTTCGTCCACGCCTGTCGTTGGATAATGTTAATGGTCTTCAGGTAAATATTTGAAGTGGTGCGGGTGAAATGCTTATGCGTAAATAATTACAATATAACCAATGCTTATGTAAGAAGATTAATAAAATCCTTTATAAAGAATTTTATTCGATTTTGTGCAAACATTAATGATTGAATTTAAAAAAAAAATTATGTGGCTTACTATCACGTTTTCTTTTGGCAATTTTTTTTATTGTGACATGACATCTGACCTCGACCTAATATAATGATTGTACAATTCCGACTTTTTGAGAGCTTTGCAGCAGAAAGCTCTCCTCACAATGCACGGAGAGTCTGATTATACAATCATTAACCAAAAATTAATGCAATAGTAAGCCGTATAAAATTTGTTTATTTCATTAACCATTTCTATATTAAGCTACTAAGCGTGTTTGTATCATACTCGTAGAAATAGGACTACCAAGGTACAAGTGATAATACGTACATTAATACTGGCCAGTAGTTTTAAACACCCTAGATGTGGATAGACTCCGGTGAGAACCGGTGTTCTCCGACCATGCCGGAGTCATCTTTAAGAAAGCTGGGTTGCCTAGTGCCCATAACTATAGGGCTTGTATGAAAAGAATTGTGAACGTAAGGGAGTTTTGTCAGAATCGTGGCAAGTGGCGCTCCATTGTCTCTGCCTATCCCTGTGAGAAAGAGGCGTGATAATTTGATTGATTGATTTTTAAAGGTATTCGACATATAATGGAAATAGAAAAACTACTAAATGAAGAAAGTACTAAATGAAATATTTCTGTATTATTACAATATGCATTGTTAAGGAAATAAAAAGGAATTGTTCATGAATTGTAACATGTACCGAACAATTGTTATGAAAGCTATATAATTACTTTTGTTCCACATAACAGTAGCTTTGAAAGCTAGACATTGTTTTGTATTTCATAATTACGTTTAAATAACCAAAAATGTTTTATTATAAAATTATTACCTATTATAATTGTGTCGTTAAAATTCAAACGTGGCCATATCCACCTCACTTTCGATTTTCACATTTTACATTTATTAAATAGATAAAAGTACATAAAAGGACTGTATGAATTCAAAATTGTTTAAATCTACCCAAAAATGGTACAAAATGCAAACGTTTTATCTTATTTTAGTTCAAATGTGGCCATATCCCTAGAACATAACGCGCTATATCAATTTCGACCAATCATAACGCAGGGTTTATGTTGATGTGATTTTAAAATGACATTTTTTACAATAATTAATAGGTACTCCGTAAAGATTTTATAATATTTAAATAGGAAAAATGCATAGTAAAACACTAATATTACCTTCAGGACAAACTAGAAAGAAAACAATATCGAATAAAATCATAAAACGGAAATTAAATACTAATAAATTATAAGTAATTACGTTTTTATTTCTTCATTTAATCCTTTTCGTATGTTACTTTAGATATCACCAGGGTTGTCAAATGTATAATTGTTGGATTGCAAATTCAAATGGTTGTGGGTGTTGCAAGATGGCTTTATAGTACATCTGCTTTTATTATCAGTATAAAGCGGAATTATTTTTATAAATAAAAGTACACAAGTAATCTAACTTAAGTAAAAAAAAAACAATGAATTAAATAATGTTTGCGCAAAATCTAAGAAAATTCTATGAGCCAAAACAAGAAAAAAATATAAATCCGCAAACTGTAACATTGGCTAAGAACTCACGGTAAGATTTGGTGTCGAGCCCGCGGCGGTTTCGGGCTCGTGATTTTTTTTTTATTGTGACACGACTATTGACCACGATCTGTCTGATAGGCAATAGGAGGTCCAAAAGTGACAACTGAAAAAAAAAAACGACTGCCCCAGTAGCCGTCACTATGCCGGCCAAAGGTGCTTCTTCACGCATCGCTTGAAGGATCCAAGGTTATAGGATGGAGAGAATACATGCGCTGGCAAAGCATTCTATGACTTCCGTAGAATGTAAAAATGTATGTTCAAATTACTCTTTTAAAACTCACGACACGATTTCGGTCCCTGCGATTGTCGTAGCCGCGCTTACGAACTACATGAATCGCCCGACAATCGTACGCTCTCCAATTGTAGATCGCAGGGTTTGCCGACTGGTCGTCGTGCTATTCATTGTGTGACTGTTTGATGACTTACAAACACGTATTAAAACGATTTTGATACGTTCGAATAAATAAAATGAGTTTTAAGTTGACCAAATAAAAAATAAACAATCAATTTAATTGTATAGATATATTTTTTTATGGACAAGACTGAGAAAATAAATATGAGCATTTAAATTTTCATATATATCTGTGTTGAACCTAGCATAATAACAAACCTACAAAAGAAGTTTGAAATTTGTCGCCTTCACTATACTGGCCTAAGGTGTTTCTTTATGGTTCGCTTTAACAATCCAAGGGTATAGGAAGAGGTGTAAAATGGGCGCGTAAAACATTCTACATGACGATAATTCCACAAAAAACGACGCGTCAAACAATCTAGTTTGGCTAACAATGTACTTTAATAAAATAGGTACCTATTTTATTTAATAAAATAGGTATTTAAATACCTATTTTATTAAAGTACACCTTTAGCCATTATTCCTACCTACTTTTACTTGTGTCAACCCTGATTACGTCATCACTGCTTTTTCGTTTCAAATTTGTCCATGTCCACTGTCAGTTAAATCAAAACTAGTCAAATTCTTTAGGTTCAAATCAAATATTGCCATCTCCAAAAATAATATCAATAATTTACTAAAACTAGAGCATATATAACTACTGAGGTTGTTTAAATATTAATTATACATTAAACTATTATATTAAATGTGAAAAAAAGAGGATTAGGTCTTTCGAAATGTACAATAAAGAAAAAGCATGATTTCTACAGTTTAATTTATTGTGGATTTGGCCACGTATGAATTTTAACGACAGAATTACATTTTACCTCGATGATGTCTCGCCACGAACTATTAAAGCATTTATTTGAATAATTTAATAAATATTTGTATATAAAAAAGAGAGAAAGATATTTTCGACTGCTGCTTGCAGTTAGTCGAATCTATGCCAAAGAGGGACAGACCATCTATGCTGTTGCAAACTTAAACAAGCTTTAATAAATTAATTTACGATTTTTTTTATATTCGTATTTTTAAAATAAAGCAATCAATCTTGTAAGTTTTTTTATTGTGACTGTACATCTCACTTCGACTTGCCTGATAGTAAGCAAGGGGAGGTCCAAGAATACAAACGACTAAAAAAGCGATTCAGTTCACAGTTGCCTCGATCGTCTTCGCTATGCCGGCCAAAGGTGATTTTTAACACATCGCTTGGAAAATCTATGATTTTTGGATGGCGAGAACACATGGTTTGGTAAAGCATTTTACTTGTGACTGTTCTACAAAAAAACGACGCACTGAACCTTTTAGTTCGGATGCCGATTCAGGTGATAGAAAGCGGGTGCTTTCCTCGACCTAGCTATCATGGGTTTCTAAAGACGAGATAGAAACAAGATAAAAGAGCTCCTCGCAACAATATCTGTATCTGGTATAGGCGATAAAGGACGCATTATGTTTTCCAATAAAGTATAATGGTTGCATCTGAAATTTTAAGAAGGATCTGCACCCTTTACGGATGTTAAGTTTAGCCTAGCCTAAACATGGAAAATTTTGTATTTTTTTATGAATAACTAATTATCTCTGTTTCGTTTTCGTTGATTCATTCTGTATACAACATTGCAAATATAGCTATACAACAAGTATAGCTACCATGCAAATTAATATTAAAATAAAATTAATAATTTACCGAAATAAATATCAAACTTTAATAGCAAAAATGTTATATTCTTTATCTGGAACAACGACACAAAACTGTCGAACCTCCATTCATATTTAAATTGCTCCGCAATAACTCATGATAATATGGAGAGGCCATAAAAATATCAAATACAGGCAGGAACGGGCGAGCCTTGGCCTTTTTGCAGGGAGGCGTGTTGTCAACGGCGAATATTAAAATACGACATCAAACAGCGACAACAGGTGCATATTGAAATAGGATCATCAATTTTTATGTCTATCAAAATGTATATTAAGCTAATAAAATATACACTTGTAATATCAATACAAGCGAATTGGAATTGAAAAAACTCTACGCTAAAGAAATAAATATAATTGTAGCGTTTGGAAAATAATTTTCTTCTTTTTTGTGAATAGTAAGAAAAAAGTTGAGTTGCCTTGTGCCCATAACCGTAAATTGTGTATAAAGAGGGTTGTGGATGTGAGGGAAAGAACGGAGTTATGTCAGGATTGTGGCAAGTCGTGCTCTATTGTCTCTGCCTACCGGTTGAAAAAGGGCGTGATAATTTGATTGATTTGATTGATTGATTGACTGATTTGTGAATAGTAATACACGAATACTGTAATACTTATCATTAATAAGAAATTAAAGAGTAAAAACAAAATCTTGGATCCTTCAAGGGAAGCGTAATAAAGCACCTTTAGCCGGCATAGTGACGGCAATTGAGGTAATCCTGAGCTGAATCGTTTTCAGTCGTCAGCGCTCTTAGACTTTCTCTTGCAAACCATCAGGCAAGTCACGTCTCAATAATAAAAGAAAGCGATTACAATACAATGTGTAAAGTAGTAATAAAAGTATTTCAAAGTTTTGATTAAATCATGTAATTTATAATTATGTCGTCATTTCGTATCCAGTTCGTGGGTCCTTGCAATTGTGCTATTACGACTCTTGGAAACTCCTGACCGCAATTATTTTCCCTCGTACGAGCTCTCATCATCGTGTATTAAAATTCATGTAAAAAGCTCCGTCCTTTTTCTCCTTTGAATAACAATGTCTAATATTTCCAAACTCATTACAGAACAAATTCTCTTTATAAATAATAACTTTCTCCGTTATTATGAGTAACTTTTTATAGATATTATAAAGTCGTTTATAATTTTATCGAGTTTTAACTGATATTTAAAAAGATAAGAGTTTTTTTAAGAAATTTTGAATTTCGTCGGCGCATTACACAGAAAATGACCGGCTATAAAAACATCAAACGCAGGCTAATCGTACCTTCCGACCTTTTGCTGAGGTAAGAAGGGCTCGCAAGTATCAACCAAGATGTGCCCCTCGTTTATTATAAATATAATAGTATTTTTTTTCAAGGTGATAAAAGCGGTGTCTATTATTTATAGACATAAATGTTTATTTTTTATTTGTTTGCTTCACAAACAAATGTGCAAAATGGTTTACATTAAACATATACTATTATAATACATATATATATATATATATATATATATATATATATATATATATATATATATATATATATATACTATATTCAGTATATTTAATAAGGCGATCGTGGTGTAGTGGCAGTGCAATGGCTACGTAAGAGTGGCGCGGGTTCAAAACCACTCACTGGTACCACTGTATCAATGTACTTTGGTTGTCCTGTTTCTATGATACAAGCACTTTAGTAGCTTAGTATAGAAATGTATAATAATAAAAAAATAAAATAAAATATAACCTAACCTAAACCTAAAAAACTATTATTACATTTTGGATAAACAAACTACGATTATAATAACACGGTTAAATAAATAGATAAATGACAATAATTACAGACATATAGAGAAACAATATAAGTATAATAACATACAATTATTGAAAGAAAAACTAATAAATTAAAAAGTAAGTTCAGTTTTTCAAAAGGTTTTTTTCAGTTGTCGGCGTTCTGGGCAATTCCCTCGCTTACTATATTTTGTAAGTCGAGGCCTCATGTCGCGTTTTAATAATACTATAAAACACTAAGAGGTTAATATCATTGGTGAAAATTTTATTATGTTTTTAATATAAGTTACTTATAGTTACTGAAAGAAAGTAGAGCACAGTAATAAGAAAAGAGAACAAATGAATTCAACTCTCTACGTTTAATACTTCTTTTTATTGTCAAATTGTGTCAGTGTTTCAGAGAAGAGGCAAGCGGAACAAGAGGACACAGTCGCTCGTCGGTAAACAGATAAAAGCAAAAATAGCGCAAGTTTTGAATGAACGCCATTTTATTTGAGTAGTCGGGGACAAGAAAAGTGAACATCTTTTCTTGTCCCCTATTGTTTCCAGCTATTGTTTTGAGTAACTGTAAAACACAATTTTACAAGAATTTACTACAACAAAAAAGTTTTATTTTTTCTTTATTAGGTCAAGTTTAGTTTGGTATAGATCCTTATGAAAATAATTGATGTCCTTCCTATTTTTCGCAGACGGGCCTTAATCTTAGAAAAACGAAATTAGAATTTTCTGATTGACAACTAATGATAAATAATAATAATATTTATTGAACATTATATATTTTGTCCTTTGTTTGTTCTGCATGTGTGATAATTTATGTTTGATATAAATCAAAACATAACTAATACAGAGGCAAAGTTAGTAAGACATAACTCAGTTCACACGTTCACCTGTATCAAAGGTATATTTCATTTGTGTGGACGTTGCAGGCGCTACGAGAGAAGTCGGAGCAGAGACCGAGACGTGGCGAAAACACAAACAATAGTCTTCATATAAAACGGTAACAACAAACTCGAGTGCTGCTATGAAGGCCATGTTTCATTGTACGAAACGCTATAAAAATCGTCGTAAAAATTTATAAAGCTACTCAATAAAAACGAAAGCCCGGAATTTTGTGAGCAGTGGGTGAAATTACACGTCTCCAGGTTAACGTCGAAATAAAAATGAATTGCGATCGTCTTCATGTTGTATTCAATACCTATCAAAATGTTGCTTTTACTAAAGTTTTTAAACAAAATAATTTACGACTGTTTTGTGGCATTTTATAGCTTTGAAACGCAATATAATTTTCATGTATAAAGGCTATAACTTCACGTGTTTCACTCGTATGTAATGTAAGTGAATGCTGTTCATAGTCATTGCACATTCCCGGTGTGACGTTGTCTCTCATTGAACATCTGACAAATTTTACGTTCGTCCGAATGTGACAAACAATTTATTGCCTTTCCATTTGCAAATGTACGTTACTGTAACATGAATATTTTGCGAGAATATGGAAAACCACTGCTATAGAAACCACTGTGCGTAATTGTATAATATGTTTTTTTTTAAATATATTAGATCATTATATGGCAACGCCCGCATGATGTTAAGCTGGGGCGCGAATGAAGTAAGCGAAGACGACTGATTTTATCATATAATTATGTTGTACGATTAATTGGGATTTACAAACCTATCAACATAGAAATGCCTATCAATTAAATCAAAAAGGGAGAGCCAATATTCACGATACTGACACAACAACATATTGTCACGTCTTTTTCCCACAGGTATAGGAAGTAACAAAGGATCCTGACTGACCACAATCCTGACACAACTTTCTTGCTTCCCTCAAATTTACAGGTACTGACACAATTCTTTATATCTTTACTTCCACAATAAACGTAACTTGTCGTCTCAATTTGTGGATTACACTCTAGTTTAACATTAGGCGGGTCGTCTCAGGTTAATACTATTATTTTAAGGTGTTGACGAAATTGAGGGGGGCGGTATTGTGTAGGCGACAGCTGCTAGCAGACATTTTATCTGTGGCAAATCTCAATAACATGTTATATGGCTATCATATTATAATATGTCAAAACACATTAAGAATAATAATAAAAAAAACAATAATAAATTATTTATTCTATTGCGTAAGAGTCAGCGCCTAAAACATGTTGGACGGGTTGAGGGGAAATTGCTAAATCGTGTAAGGATCATAAGCAGCATGACCTAATCCCCGCTGTTAACTAAAATCATGTAAAACTTTCGTAAGTACCAGAATACATTTATAAACATGACAGTGGTAAACAAGTTGTGAATAATATATTATAATGGGTTCTATTTTAGTATGTTCAAAATAATCAGTTACGTGGGCGATTTATATTATTATTACTTTCAGAAATCATTTACACACCTCTCCACTTAGTTTTTGTTAATGTTAATTCGAAATGCCTTAAAAATAAATGCTACCTACATAAATAGAGTTAAACTCATGTGGGTGGTAATGTTGATATAAATTATAAATAACAAAAAGGCACATGATTTAGATAATGATCAAAATCAAATTGTCAAGCCTTTTTAACACAGGGATATGCCTCTGCATGTCTCTACATCGGAGCGCCACTTGCCACGATCCTGACAAAACTTTCTTCCTCATATTCTGAATTCTCTTCATACAAGCTCTACAGTTATGGGCGTTGTACTAGGCGGGTTGCTTTTGATATAATAATACAAAAATAAATACATAAATTTCATTTTACAAAATTCCATAATCTTTTAAAATAAATCACACTCTCATAAGGACACAGTCTTTTAAACAAGATATAAACGGTTTCGAACAAATTCATGAACAAATTAAGCTAAACGTTAGAATAGCGAAAAAGACCTTACTTAAGGCTTTTCTTTTAAAATATTTCCTCGACATTTCTGCTTCGCAGCTACGACACGAGGAGCTTAAAGAGAGCAACTCGGTGCATCTTCAAGAGAGTCGACTCATTTATTTTATGCTAATAAGTCGGTGCTTAGCCGTAGAGCAGTTCGGCGGAGGCGCTGCAGCGGTTATCCTGGAGGATGCAAGCGGGGCGCGATTGCGGGCGCGGGCGGCAGTGTAGGTCGCTCCGTCGACGCGAGTGAACGCGCCGCGCGGGTCGCGGTCCGGAGCGGGGACGAATCCGTTTTCTCACAGCGGTAACATCGATGTTGATTCAATCGAGTGCTCTTTGAGGTGGCAATTGGGATGATTAATTCCTAGAATTCTTGGACTGATTACTGGCAGTTACTTTTCAATTTCTGACTGGTAAATGATGTTTTATTTGATGATATTTCTTTTACAGCTATCCAAAGTAAAAATACTTTAGCATAAAATTTTAAACAATATTTGGAATTAAAATATATCCATAAATAAATACAATTATTTTATTATAAGTATATGTACCTAATTAGTACTTTAGTTAAATTAACAAAAAAAAGATTAGTTAAATTAAATATGCCTTGATATTTACCATATTTACAAAATATAAGCATTTTTTATAAGCACCATTTATAACTTCGCCAACTTAAATTCTCGCCAAGAAATTCAATAATAAATGCCGAGTCGTTAGAACTAATAACGTAGCGCCAGCAGGGCTTATCTTTAAAGAAAACGGTTCCTACATTTTAAATATTCTTATCGCTACAAAATTAATTTATGAGATTTTGCAAAAAATCGTGCGTCGCCCGTGCATGCGCGGCAAACATTAAGATTGGTTACGCTTTCAAATTTGGTTTTGGACGTGAATATTACATTTTGTCATGAAATAAGTCAAAACCTTTTTCAGGTTATTAGGTTACACTTCGCTGTGTACTTAAGGTAAAGAACTAAATACCTTTGTAACATTCATTAAAGTCTACATATCTCTAATTGGTTCATAAAACAGTAAATTAATAGTGGTAGGGAGTGGTACCCAGTCTGCCGATCCGGGGTAGTACCACCACTTACAGGTATACAGACCGTGAAGTGATTTGGTCACGTTTCGGGATCAGCTTGTAAGTTGCCGGTTCCATCTAGGCCGGCATAGTGGATGTGATTGCTACTCACAGTTATTGAATTGTATTAGCAGTGACATTCATTCATGGACCACACTTTGGCTTAACATCAAGCGGGTTGCTGTCATATGTCGAGTCACAATAAAAAATAATAATAATAATTGTAAGTTAATAAGTTTTTGATGTCGTGAGACACGAAAATGTTCAAATTAACAAGAAAGTGTCTTTGTAATTTGTAACAATTTACCATTATAGCCTTAAACGTTATTATAACGTTGCTGCTACGTTTATCGGACGACATTAGTTGTAGACTACGCAGCCTACACTCGTAGCTTTACACATGAAAAAATGTAGGGAAAATAATTATCGTCTCTAGAAGATATTTTTTATTTGTAGTTTGATATTATAGTTTTAATTGTATTATAATATTATATTATATATCACTTGTATAATAAAAAAATATATATTATGGAAAAATAAAATTTATCAATCAATCATATTGTCACGCCTTTTCCTACAGGGATAGGCAGTGACAATGGAGCGCCACTTACCACGATCCTTACACAACTCCCTTGCTTCCTTCACATCCACAATTCTCTTCATACAGGCTCTGTGGATATGGGCACTAGGCAACCCAGCTTTCTTGAGGATGTCTCCGATTTGGACGGAAAACACTCTCCTGGGTCTGCCTTGTTTAACGCATCCATCCACATCAGATTTAAAAATTCCTTTTGTCAATCTACTTTCACTCATCCTTTTCATGTGCCCAAACCATCAAAGCATTCCTTTGTCAATCCTTGTCACTACATCTTCTTTCAAACCACATCTATCACGCAGTGTGCTATCGTCACTCCACATACACTCCTAAACGACCGCATTTCTACAGCGTTAATTATATTTGCATGCTTCTTCTGCCACAACCAAACATTCACTTCCATACATTAGTGTAGAAACAAGTACTGCGTTATGAACAGCCATCCGTGACTTTTAGGATATTATTTGGCTGTTCATCATACTATGGATAGCACCGTTCACTATGATTTTCTTAATAACTGTATCCAATAATGTAATATTGTTTGTGTCAATTAAGTTTATTATTATTATTCGCAACAATGAAAAGGACTTAATTATCCTTAATCACCCATTATTACAGTGTATTGAACAAAATGAGATTGAGCGAGAAACTCTGTATGGTTGACTTGGCAATTATAATATACCAATAAACTTTGTTTACTCAAAGTTTATTGGTAATGTTTAAGCAATATATTATTATGCTATCGTATCTTATTTAGAAGACGTTTCGAAATCAACGGCAAGTGGGTAGATAAAATGAAAGCTGAAGAGTGATAGGCAGTGATGCTCAGTCTGCCGATCTGGGGTATTACCGCCACAAGTATACAGCTTGTAAGTTGTCAGTTTCAACTAGGTCGGCATAGTAGATGTGACTACTACTTAAAGTTATTGAACTGTAGTAGCTGTTACCTCCATTCATGGACCGTACTCCAGTTTAACATCAGGGGGGTGCTGTCATATGTCGGTCGAGTCACAATAGTTTTTTTTACTGAGGAAATTTTAATAATGAAATTTTGTTGTATTTATCTTTGATACGTACTTTGGTCTTCCTGTTTCTATGATACAATCACTTTAGTAGCTTAATATAGAAATGTAAATAATAATAAAAAAATGTACTATAATTTACAGCACATTGTCGAGATTAATGCTATTAAACTCGACGACGATAAAAAAACACGGATCTGCAGTGCCCATAACACAGAGCTTGTATGAAAAAAAGTAAATGGCAAGAGACTTGGGTGTGGATTGTGCGAAGTGGTACTTCATTGTCTCTGCCCCCTGTAGGAATGAATGGAGGACTATTTAATTAATTTTGCAAATTTTATTTATATGTCATAAAAGTTTATGACATAATAAAATCAGTAAACTTAATCCTTTTTATTAAGACGCAATATCTGACCTCGACGATTGATGGAAAGTCGAAAGGCTAAAAGCGTCATTTTACGGTGGACTCAGTCGCCGTCAATTGCATTTTTTTAATATGAGTTCTCCTCATTCTAAGCTTGGTGGATCCTTCAAGCGAGTCGTAAAAAAGCACCTTTAAGGCAGTTATAAACTGAGTTATTTTATTCAGTCATTGGCACTCATGGACCAGGTAAGTCAAGGTAGACCACCAAAGATGCTTTTTCACGCTTCTATTGAAGGATCCAAGATTATATGCTGACCAAAATACGTGTGCATTTTTCACTAGTTAAACATTCTTTAATGAATTAAACAAATTTTATGCGGCTTACTATCGCGTTTATTTTAGTACTTATATATTTTACATTTTTAAGAAAATCTAAGAAAATACTAAACATTCTTTATTTTTAGAATAAGAGAAAACTCACTGTATGAGAACTTACAACGTATTCGAATTGATGTTGTTTGAATCGCAGTAATATTATTATGTAACATGAGCGTTTTATCACGTATATTGCGTGTGTGCTAATCACATGTAAAACCTGCTTGTAGGGGGTTGTGTAACGACTTTATTTTCCCACGCGTGTCATTTGTTGGACTAATTTGGAGGATATAGTATTTAAGTCATTGTGTTTGCTAAACTAAAAAGTGGGTCGAAAATTTAAAGCATTTATTGAAATATTTTTATATTTTTTCAATTGCGTTTTTTCAATTTACGTTTAAACATTTTATTATCTGTTCGTCCTTTAATCGTAAAAAATATATTATTTACCAATTCTACCTTTCGCATCAAAATTAAAAAATTCACAATTTCGTAATCGTCCTTAGATAGATGGGTATTATAAAAACAAATTAAAAATTAAATCAAGAATTCAAATAGAAGGAAAGTTATAAAGAAAGACGTCAATACATTTTAGGGAAAGCTGTTAGAAAATTCTCCAAATCCTCTAATACTTTAAACTTTCAAATTTCCTGTGAAGATATCCAATGAATTGGTTTAGGCAATTTCTCAAAGCGAAATCTTGAGGCGAGAACTGTCACCCGGCCGACAACAATATTAATGTCGTTTCTACTTAAATCTTGGCTAATATACATATATTTTTTCTTAAGGATGACGGAGTGTTCTTAAGTGAAGCGCACAACGGTTTGAGATGCAAATTATTTTGGTTGCGTAGAATATAATAGGAACTTGAGCTTAACACAAAGATTACTTGAAACCGTTTACAATTGACTATAACACACTCATATATATCTAAAGAAATGTGTATTTCTTCTTTCCTTAATACGTAAAATTATAGAAAAAGTCGTGAAACATTTATTTAAGAAAAAAAAAACGATTTGAAAATTAGTGTAAGAAGCACATCTGAGTCACTATGCTGTCATAGTGACGGCGACTGAAGTAGCCATAAACCGAGTCGATCGTTGGCACTCTTACACCTTTCCTTGTTTACCTTCCGGCAATATCGCCCTACTATAAAAAGAGGCGTAAAAATGTTGGGCTAATTTAATATTCATTAAAATATGTTTATTTTATTTTAGTGCAACTCTTAAAACTGTATTAGATAGATATGTTACATACATACGAGTTAGTAACAAGATATCGCTTGAAATATGTGGTAGGAGTCCGTGGTAATTTCTCCCCAGTCGTCCCAGTCAGACGATCCGGTGTGAGTGGCGACCGTTGTGTAGTGGCAGTGCAATGGTTACGCAAGCCGAGAGCACGAGTTCGAAACCACTTGCCGGTACCAATGTATATGTACTTTGATTGTCCTGTTTTTATGATACAATTATTTTAGTAGCTTAGTATAGAAATGTAAAAAAAGTACCTTCACTTACAAGTATACGTTAACTAATATAGTTTCGAAATTAGCTTCAAAGTTTCTGGTTCCAACTAAGCCGGCACAATGGATGCGATGCTACTAGCAGTTATAATTTTTTACTGTAGTTGCAGTTAGGCGGCTCTATTCATGGGTCGCACACCAACTTAACATGAGGCGGGGTGCTGTCATATAACCAATCAATCAATCAAATCGTCGAATGCGAAAGACAACAGATACAAAGGAGCGCAATAATGAATAACTGAGCATGTTACGTTACGCTTTATAGAGAGTTCGACCAACCCTAAGTCATTATAAGTGTCGAATTCTTCGTGACATGAAAATGTGTAATCAAATTAATAATGTATAGGTTTCTAATTTATTAATATCTGTTATTACGGTCGATCGGCAGGTGCAGGTTGAATTAGTAAACACATGTCCATCAGTCTTTGTCAGTGACGCCATTTGTCAACTTTCGAACAATACATTATCGTTGTCAATATACGCACGGAAAATATTCATGGAGGAAAATTCCTATACAATAACTGACGGACACTGGTTTCATGTGAAAATGAATATCAATGAATCGGACATGGTTTTAGTAACACAATATCTATGAAATTATGTTTATGTTTAGTTTATACTTTAATAACATGTTCAGTTACACATTTTAAGGAATAGCACATTGCGTGATAAATGTGGCTTAAAAGAAGATGTAGTGACAAGGATTGACAAAGGAATGCTTCGATGGTTTGGGCACATGGATAGGATGAGTGAAAGTAGATTGACGAAAGGAATTTATAAATCTGATGTGGGTGGATGCGTTAAACAAGGCAGGCCCAGGAGAGTGTTTTCGGACCAAATCGGAGACATCCTCAAGAAAGCTAGGGTGCCTAGTGCCCATAACCACAGAGCCTGTATGAAGAGAATTATAGATGTGAGGGAAGCAAGTGAGTTGTGTAAGGATCGTGGTAAGTGGCGCTCTATTGTCTCTGCCTATCCCTGTAAGAAAAAGGCGTGATAGTTTGATTGATTGATTACACATTTTTATACTGTATTGTCAATATACAGTAAAAAATTTACAACACCTCGCTTGATGTTAGGCTGGCGTGCGGTCCAAGTAGCAGTCGCATACACTAAGCCGGTCTACATTAAAACCGGCATTTTACACGCTGATCCCAAAAGCAACTAAGACTTCATGGTCTGTAAGTAATACTACCCCTAATCGGCAGACTGGCACCACTGCCTAGCACTCTTAAAAATACGTGACAATTTGATTGATTGATTTTTTTCATTCATTTTATATACATTTCCGCTGTACCTTACTATATGTTGTTGGGATATTAACTATTCCTTGTCTCTTAAAAATGTTTATTATGTAAGCAGGTGCTACAAGTATAGTAGTTGTATAAATACAATAAAAATGTTATAATAAAAACAAATTCTTTCACATTAGGCACTCACAACTAAACAATAATTCCTAATACATGTTTTATGTCAAATATTAAAGTAAGCCAGCTTATGTTTACTGACATATTCGTAATAAGCAAGAACTTGTGTAGGTATCGAGTTCGTGTGATTGATAAGGGTAAGATGCCTACGGTGATCACGGCCATCACGTACCTCGGCGCGAACGCACGTGATTCACAAAAATATCACCCGGAATATGCGCACTAAATTTATAGATACGTCCAAATTCTTTTCAACTATAGATTTGGGCTATAAAAATAGGGATAACGAAGGTCGTTAAAAATATGGAGTACTCGTAGTAATTCGTTCGCTATAATTTTTGTCTTGACTTGTAGTAGGGTTTCTTATTATATCATTTTTATTTTGACGTTTGGTAGCTTTAAGAAAACATAGAATCTGTTGATAAATAAAGGACTTTACAATGATATTATGTACAATAAGGACTTAATACTTTTAATAGGATCATTGGGGTCTTTTGAACTTTAGTTACTGTTGAAAAAATTTGGATAATTAAAAAATAATGCTTAACATCAGGTAGGTGCTGTCATATGTCGAGGCACAAAAATAATAATAATGGAAATATATAAATATAGAATAGATACTCGAAGTTCTGCTCTATGCATAAATGTATATAGGTAAATTTTGTCCAATTATAATTTAAATTACAAATGAAATATGTTAGTATTTTAGTATGTTATGAACATAACATACTAATCAAACAGACGGGAAATTCACGTACGACGTCAATAGGAGAAGCTCCGGCTTAGAACAGAAATTGCATTAAATTGTTAACATCCTGTATGAGCTATCGTTAAATCTTAAAATTAGGTCACCTTTACTTTACTCCCAACAAGATGAGTATAGAATTTTTTACTTCAGTCCCCACCAAAAAAAACTAACGCGGCAGTTGCTGTTAACTAGAACGGGGGAGAAACTTTAAAACTGAAAATTTGTTAACTAATTTCGGCCAAAGTTTCTTGATGATATGGGTTTAATTAATTACTACTTTTTTGTTACAAAATTTACTATTTTAACCCCTCACGGGTATATTGAATTTTTAATTAGCTTACTCGGCAATGTAAATAATTTAACTTTATTAAGGAATCATACAATTATTCAATGCATAAAATATAACATAAAAGTAGAACACAAATCAGCAATGTTTCCAAATAATTATAGTAGTTACATACAAAGAGATAACAATTAAACACAAAAAAAAAATCTACCCAAATAATAATAATTTTATTCATTTGACACTGAAAACAATTATTGTAAAACTGGTATATTTAATTTTTGTTATTGGACATCATTGCCATATGTATTTTTTGTTATTTTAAATATTTGTTCGTCTAGATTAGCCTTCTTGGGTTCTTTCACACAGTTAAATTATTCTACAACTATTCATTATGGTATTGGAAATATTCGCTGAGAAGAAACCATAGAAAACTCGACACCTTTAGTCAAAAGTGAATGGTAAATTTACAATTAAAAAATAACTAAATAATAGTAAGATGTTTAATAATAAAAGCAAACATGAAACACATTAAGAATGTGGTAGTCATGTGAACAGATTGTAAAATAATTTATCAGTTGAGATCAGTTGAGTTTTAAAAGTTTCAACAAGACCTGCATAGTGGATGCGACTGCTACGTGCAGTTATTTAAACTGTAATAGTTATTGCCTCAATTTATGGATCGTATTATAGCTTGATGTCAGGTGGGGTGCTGTGATGTTGAGCCACAATAATAATAACATATTTATTGATAAATAAGCATTAATAAATAAATATATAAATTAAACAGTGTACATCTTAACCAAATATTTTTGTTGTCTAGGTTGTCACTTGTTTTATAATCTAAACTTAACTCGATTACTTTAAAACGTTTAAATAGCAATCTTCTATTTAAAACCAGAGGTCCAAGATTGCTTTATATTAGGATTATGTAACCAAAAACGGATTTCTAATAGAGCCGAGGCGAGGGATGAGAACGTTATCGGTTTGTACACTATAGAAGCATGGAGGCAATGTCAGGGGACATCACAAAGATTGCTCGTACGTATCGCTTCACCCCTTTTCAATCAGATCCGTTCCTCGCTCCACGGAATGCCAACCTTTTCACTTGTTCAGGTACACAATACCATTTGAAAAGTATCCTTTTTAATAAATTGGAATAAGTTAGCGTTATACAGTGATGCTAATAGAATTCCTGAAAGCTTATCCTTTATTGATGAAAATATATTTATTGTCGAGATTGGATGTATTCCGAGAATGAAACAAATCATGATGAATAACTGGAATATATCCTATTATTATTTCTTAGTATACAATATCACTACATATTTCACAGTTAAAATATCTAAATGTGACTTCTGAATAAAATAGCTGGTCTTTGAACTTTCGGGCACTTAACTTTTTGCGATTTGCCCTTAAGAATTGCTTATCGCCCTTAAATGAATCTAAGAGATAGCAAAGCGACATATTATGTATTTACTAATCAAATTCAAAGTTTTAAGTGTAATAGTGGCAACGTTTTTTTATAGATATATTCAAAATACACAATTCCATAGTACAACTTTTTCATATATCTCGCAAAGTTTAGTCAGCGTTAGCAATGTAACCCTCCAAAACATTTATTATTGACGAAACAATAACTTGTTTATATTTATTGCAAATATAACATTATACCATAAACCACCCGAAAGTAATTATCTGAATAATAGTAAAAACCGCATGAAATTCTGTTGTGTAGATTAAAAGATCTAAGCGTACAGAGCGAGCCTCACGGGAAGCCACGTTAGTTCATACTATGAAAAGATAAAGAAAAGATAGAATAGTGCAAAACATAAAATACATAAAAGTGAAATGGCGCCGTCGCGTCTCTATTTTCCATTATCATAAGAAATAAAATTTTAAGAATGTCACTATCCCGGAACAATATTTTTACTTGTGTGCAATGTTTTTGTCACATAAACTATTTGGTTAGAATTAATAAATGTTAAAATTAACTTAAGTTTCCTTCACTTCACTTCTGTTCACTCAGTTATTATTCATAACGAAAATGGCGAATAAATATTCTGAGACAAAGACTGTGAAAGGTACAAGGCTGTTTGGGCATATTGAAAGGATTGATAAGGGAACGATCTGAAAGATTATTTCTCGATCGAATCGGGAACATTCCTAATAAAAGCAGGAGACCGTAGCGTCCATAACCATAAAGAGTTATATGAAGAGAGCTCTATTGTCTTTGCTTTTATTAGCTTAATGTTGGTTGATTAAAATTATAATTTGCAGGTACAGGATTGGTCACATTATTCTTACATATAAAGTTGAACAATAATTTACAATTCTTAAACCGTTAACAGTAATAAATTCTTCTAGTCGTGCATGTAGCCATAATGTGAGAATTAAGGCTCACGGCTCGCGCGTGTCTTCATTACACATAACATCATTCTTTATACTTTCCCCTTCGCCATTTTCCTCAATAACACAAAGTTCAAAAAACTACATAGGTTTATTTTTATTAAAATTGGTATGGTTTTGAAAACACCGTCTATTATTATCTACAAAAAAAATATAGTATCAAGATGCAGAATTCTTAGCTATATGTAATTGCAGCTTTTTTTTGTTATTAACGAGGACTGTTATTAATAATTTCATCAGTATGATGTTATTTTTTGTATCAAGTCAAATAGAAGTCTTTATCTATTCCAATCAGAATTACTTATATCTGTTTCGATAACTTAAGGTTGGTTTACTTGGAATAGATCGTTTTTAAGTGAAAATACTGTCAAAAACATGATCTTTCTGTTTTTGTCTTTTGTGCTTAAAGAAATTTTATCAATCAATCAATTAAATTGTCACGCCTTTTTTCCACAGTAAATTTTATCTGATATAATGTGAATTTTACTAGGTACGTTAAATAAATAATGGTAAATAAGTGCTCTATCCGTATTGATGTCTAAATGGCGGAGAAGTTGAAATAACTGCACGATAAAAGATAGGTTGTGGATAAATAGAACGCTGGTGCTGTATAGCTTAGTGGTCTGAGTGGATGTGCATTAAGCGACAGTAATTGGGTTCGGTCACTGGTCACAATTCACCGATGCACGCCACCCAATTTTTATTACTATTTTACACAGGTATTTTAATATTTATTTTTATTTATTATTTATACATATTTTTAAACATTTATACACTAAGCTACTAAACTTGTAATAGAAACAGGACATACACTATTATAGCAAGGTACCAACTTGGTTTGTGAGGCTATTTCACAATCACCACGGTCATCTTTTTGACAGACACTTTCAAAATAAGAATGATTTATTAAACAAAATTATTTGTTACAGGTATTCATTGTTAGTGTTGTGATGACAATGAATTATTATGAAAAAATAATGTGTAAAGTTTAAGTGTAAATCTTAGAACTTTAAAAATATAAATTAGTATAATCCCAGTTGAAACCTGTGAGGAGATTTGGTTAAAGGTAAGAATTAAGGGTAATTTTTATGATTAATTTTACAGTTTTTTTATATTAATTTTCCTTTATAATAAAAATAATAATAATAAAATATTTCTTAACCGGTTTAGTGACAGCGACTGAAGCAGCCGTAATATGGATCTAGTTTGATTTTTCTAGATATTCTACGTTCTTGAATATCCCCTTACTTACAGAAAAGTCGATGTCAGATTTCCGTCCTCAAAAAAACACAGTTTTTCCATATTACCCAATTTACTACCTTTATTATATAAAATAACTTAAAGTTTGTGTGAACAGTAAGTACTAAAGTATAGAAGTTTTTATCACATTAATCGTGTTTTTACTAGCTATTTTCTTTTAGAACAAGAACTGGATGATAGTGACAAATGATACTCGAATTTTATTTTAAGTTCTATTTAGAACTGAATTATTTGCTACCAATGAAGAAAATAGTATTGTGATATATTAATGTATTAAAATCTTATATCACGAAGATTGTAAGCTAGATTGCCTAGTACCCATAACCATTAAGATTGTATTAAGAGAATTGTGAATGTGAAGGAAGTGAGGGAGTTGTGTCAGGATCGTGGCAAGTGGCGATCCATTGTCTCTGCCTATCCCTGTAGGCCAAGGTGTGACAATTTGATTGATTAATTAATTGTCTGTAAATGAGCTATAAGTTTTTAATGTAAAACACAACTACTGACGCGCCTAGGGGCTTAAACAGACACGGAATGACGACATAAGCTCTACTACATTTTGTGTACGTTAGTTCTGTTAATACTTACAATAAGAATAATAAGGATAATATTTTTTTGCTGTATACGAAATTATGTTATATTTAATTTACTTTTTTTAAATTTGAAATCAGGATTAACATTAATTAGCGGTTTTGGCAGCGCACGCCAGAATAGCTCGCATATGGTAGATTTTTATCCTACTTACTTGACACTTATCGTCATATTTTGGACAATTTACACAATATCTTCATAAATTGTAGCCTATGTGTTATTCTGATGTATAAGCTATATTATTGTAAAGTTTCATTAAAATCCATTCAGTAGTTTTTGCGTGAAAGAGTAACAAACATCCATCCATCCATACTCACAAACTTTCGCGTTTATAATATAAGTAAGGATTGTATTAGGAGAACGCTCTTCGTAGGGGTATATAGCATTATTGTGTTTGTGTGTGTATTTATTTTTACATCATCATCGATGGCGTCTACTGCTGAACATAGGTCTCCCCCTTAAAACGCCATTTCGAACGACAAGATGCCAGTTGCATCCACTGGTTATTCGTGACTTTCACTATGTCGTCAGTCAACCTAGTGGGAGGCCTACCTACGCTGCGTCTGCCGGTTCGTAGTCTTCACTCTAGAACCTTTCTTCCCCATCGGTTGTCATTGGTTTTATTTAATTATAGTTTAGTTTATTATTTATTTATTTCAAGGGTGTCTATCAATGGGTCCTGCAACGGCATATTATTTAATTTCTAGTTTTTAACGCGAAATGTTTGTCGGAATGTTTGTTATTTTAATCTTAAACAATATCAGTTTTAACCCCAGCGTCCGTGGTGACGAAAATTTGATAGCTAATGTACCAATTTGTAAGTCGCTATCTTTTGTTTTATTTTCATTGGCTGTTAGTATACTTTTAAGTGTAGTAATATCATATTTATATAAAGTAATTTTTTTATCAAGGCTTATTAGCACGTATTTGTGTTTTACGTTTGAATAATTAATAAATAAGATTAATCAAGGATCAACTCGAAAAATACTGGAATTCAGCAAGGCCAGCATAGTGAATGCCGTTGCCGCTTACCATTGTCCGGTAATGTAGTGGCGATATAAATATAAAAATTAATAAACTTAAATTTTGCTTCTCCCAAAAATATAGAGCAACTAATTAGGTAGTACTCGTATATCTTTCAACGTTGCCTCCCCAACTCATAGTCAAACAGTAACAATAAGAAATTGCACACACAATATGTTCTCAGTTATCTAAATAACGCGAGTGTATGTTCTTTGACGAAACTTACGCAAGCTTATTTACGTTGTAAGTTAAATTCAACTTA
The DNA here is from genome assembly GCA_905220615.1 of Tinea trinotella. Lineage (NCBI taxonomy): Eukaryota > Metazoa > Arthropoda > Insecta > Lepidoptera > Tineidae > Tinea > Tinea trinotella. The sequence continues at coordinate 8,862,209 of HG992310.1, forward strand.
AACAATAACTCTGTTCTCTTAAGTTGGATTATTCTCCTGTAGTACGAAATATAATATAGGTTATAACGGAATAGGTACTGTTAAATCTAAATTTAATTGTTCTTTACTTCCGCCGTGCTCCGCCGATTTGCTTCATATTTAAACAAAGTAGTATTCGCATTCGATGGCTACTCTCACACGTTTAATAGTAATCAGTTTTTTTTTTTTTTTTTGGATGAATATACGGTTGTCCAAGCCTCGATTTCTTTAAGACATCATTCCGTATTTCGTGTGCTACGAGATGCACGTGTTTATCGGTTGTCCGCATTTTATTGTAAATTTTAGTGTAAATAATTATACAATCTTACTCTAAATGGGTAAAAGGCAACGAGAAGAAGCTGAAAACGAACAAGCAAATTGGCAAATACCGTAGAAAATAAGATGGTTGGAGAAACGGAGCTCCACGAATACGACGCCATCACGGTCGCCCTCATCCACGTTTGAACACCTTACCTGCATGAACAAAACGATTCAGGTAAATACCGATACTGGATTTTTTACATAAGTGGATTTGTTGCAACCAAAATGTTTTAATACTTCGTGAGACTATAACGTCCACTATTTATGAATTATTATTGTGATTGAGTGTAGTTTGAAAAACTGCAATGTCACAATTTATAATTACTGTTATTGATGGTAGTTTGAAAAACTATAATGTGACAACTAATTATAACTGTGCTTGAGTGTAGTTTGAAGAACTGCAACATCACAATTTATTTTATTATTGTGCTTGAGTGTAGTTTGAAGAACTGCAACGTCGCAATTTATTTTATTATTGTGCTTGAATGTATTTCGAGGAATTACATCGTCACAATCCAATATTATTACCTCTTGAGCATGGGTGAACCTACGTCGTCCATATATTGATGTGTATGATTTTTATTAGAAAAATGTACTATATATAATGAGAATCCTAATTCAGGTTACAACATTTTTACCCAGGGTTTATGCTTTTAAGCACCAACTCAATAAAGATTCGAGGTCAATAAACTCTTGACCTTGTTTTATTAGTCACTCTAGACCAGTGTTTCCCAACCTTTAAAAATGTATTTTACCCTTAATAAATATAAATGATTACAATATTTTTTTTAAAAAATAGCCTTTTTTGTTAAATTGGTCACCGATATCTAGCATTGCATATAAATAACCCAAAGCAGAAGGGTTGAAGTCGTGTCTAATCCATTTTGAAATTACCCTCCTTAACTATCGAATTGCCCTGTAAGGCGTGGGCCCCACTTTGGGAAACACTGCTCTAGACCATACCAAAGAACGTGAGTGCCAGAACCAGCCATACACAACTAGAACCCACAGACCGTTGGTCAAAAAGTTAGTCTGGTGTAAAAAAAAAAAAAAGAGAGAGAGGGAAAATGTATTTAACACAATGGTTAACCCTTGCAAAATAAACCCTGAGGTCACATATGCAATCAATAAACCCTCTCTGAAGAGGGATAAAACAAAAAGTATTCACTATTTTGCCATGCCATGCAAATACAGTAGATCACAGTATTAAGAATAAAATTATACGGTGTTATATAGATATATCAATACCGCCATTTATTAATATAAAAATGTTCAGAATGTCAGAAAGATACTGAAAAACTTATTTCAATGAACTTCTCTTTAAGAAGGTTTTTAGCCTCAGGCTAGTTCAGGTGAAGTTGCCAGAGATGCAGCACAGGACTCAACTCCTGAAATATCCTTTTTTGAAGTCAACTTTGGACTTTTGGTGATAAAATAGTAAAGCCGCAGCAAGTTCGACTACTGATTTTTTAAATAAATAAAATCCTTTAAACTACTGGGGACTCCCTCGGAAGACTATGTGAGAAGGTGGTTGCTACCAATATGCTGTTACGAAAGGCAACAACAAACAGCGTCAACAGACGATTACAATATTTTTACAAGGTACCCTCTGACATATTTATTTATTTTTCATGGATCTGGGACACAATATTCCATTTAATATAATACCTGTATAAATCTAATACCTGTACAATAAGTCAGGTTCCAATTGGTCAGGTTGCCTAATTTCTAAGGAAGAAATTGCTGACTTTAATAGTTCAATAAATGAACTGTTATGTAAAGGTGCTATTTATCTTGAGCTCACCAGAGTCCATTTAATTTATATCCTCACTTTATTGTCTCCAAAATAATACATATAAAAAAAAATAAAAAAAAAGTTTTATTTTTAATCCTAAAAAATTAACATCTTTTAAAATTGAGGAAATACGTACTGCTCTTAAATTATTAATAACTGCTCTGGATTTTTATACATGACCAATATTGATATTAAAGATGATTTTGACACCCATACATAAATATAATAAAAACAGGAATTATACTTCATTAGTATTTTTAAATATTTAGATAAAGACATAATAATCATGTCTAATGGCCACAAAGGAGACTTATATATTGGTAAGTTTATGTTTTATTATAAACACAACTAAAAGTAAATTAATTCCACAAGCATAATGAATGAGAATAGGTTCTGAAAACATGACAGTTGGAACAAAACACGTCCTATTCAAAGTTGGCCTCTATAACAGGCATGCTATATGCAGCATGTCCAGGACTTCAGGTGTAACATAATATAGCTGATGCGCATACAAAACAACTTGAACTATGGAAATGCATTAAATAATAATAGATATAATAGCCAAGTACCAATATCACAAGGTGCCAATAATTAACTATCCTGGTGACAAAATAATTTGTTTCACTTTCATAAGAATCAATTAATCAGCCAACATAAGTAATTTATGCAGATGCATTATTGTTAAATTGCGGTTATGTTGTACCACTAATAGGGTTCGGTAAGATTCATAAATAAATAAATGAACACAATAATTACCTAAATTTACTGGCTGTCTTTTTGCTTTAAAATCATTTACATGTAATAAAAGTAAGTAACTGCTTTATCATGTTAAGAATTAACAACACCACATCTTGATAGTCTAGCTAAACTAATTTAGCAGTGGTGTAAGCATGCAAGTATGTGCGTATAGACAGATTATATACCATCAAAAACAATACTGCTTCAAATAAAATCAGTTGACACTGCTTCAAGACAGTTTAACAATAGAACCTAGTGAAAAACGGCAAAATATGCCTTTTACACGATTATTTCAGGTTTTGGTATTTCTAAAAAAGATTTGTTTGCCTCTACACATAATCATAATTGTAAGTTATATATTTGTTGGCGACCAGACCACTATGCTATCGCAAGAGATTCTTTCACAATCTCATGGACGTTTTCCATACAGGACTTTTTACAAATATCATTCGTTTTCCACCCTTTTCAATTATAATAAAGCTTTTCTAAATTTTGTAACAAGGCACCTAGGGTAATTATAGTTGGCTCATATTGACCATTGCAACCATAGTATCCTTTCTCCAGGTTACACGGTATATTGCCTGTAAGTGCAGGTGCTTCATTGTCAATAACATTTTGAAGCAATGTAATACATACCTAATTGTAGATTATTGTAATAGTAAAAAAATAGTATCACAAATATACAGATACATTACACTTCACAGATAGATAAGATTTCTCTTATTTATTCTTATTTATTAACCTTTTTCTAATACTTCTAATAAAGGCTATAGTTATAATTCAGTAAATTGGTATATTCAGCAATAGCCCTCATTTACCAAATGAACTTACCACTGACATTTGTGTTAAGATACTATCTAAGAGATTTTTAGGTTTCGCCCACAAACTCGAAAATATGATTTAAGAACCCAATGTTGGTTAAGAATTATTATATAAATTATATCCAAATGAAAATATTTCACTTAATTTGTTATCCAATGTGATAACATTGTTAGCTCTTGTAACCGCTCATAAAGGATAATCCTCATCTTTAATCTATACTAATATAATAAAGCGGAAGAGTTTGTTTGTTTGTTTGTTTGTTTAAACGCGCTAATCTCAGGAACTACTGGTTCGAATTAAAAAATTCTTTTTGTGTTGGATAGATCAATTATCGAGGAAGGCTTTAGGCTATAAAACATTACGTTGCGACTTATAGAAGCGAAGAAACAGTCGAAAATGTGGAAAAAACGGGGAATTTTATTCGTCTTTGAGGGTTTCCGTTGCGTGCGCTGCGAAAACCGTTCGAGATACCCAAAAAATATGTATGAAATAATTATTCCTTTTTAAATTATCTAAAAAAATGTCCGCGACCGTATATGTCTATCTTTTAAGATTAACTCACAATAACCGTTTTTATGATAGTCAAATTTGGTCTAAATTAATGCATTATTACAAATTATTTGTCAGAGTTGTATTAACATAATAATATTATTCTTTATCGAAATAAATGTGTTAATAATTAAGAGTATTTAACTGTGAACAAAATTGTCATTGACATCACCTAATTTCAATAAACATCTTATAAATTACATAATACAATTTTAAAATAACTCTGAAACAAAATTCACACGCGTCGCATGATGAGCGCTACCCGGCGGTCGAGGAGAGGCGGTGCTTGCGGGCGAGGCGGAGGAGGGTGTAGCTCTACGAGGTATAGTCTGTCTAAGCCGAAATGACGCGCCCCTCCACTGCATTTACGCATACGAGCAAATATAAAATATGGATAAAACACACCGAAAATGCAGTAATTGGTTATTCAGTTGCTGGTTAGACACAAAGGAGGAACGAACGTGATGAAGTTTAATAGTATAGTTAGTAATATTTTCATTCACACATTTAAATAAATTAATAAAGTGGAGGGGCGCGTCATTTATAGACAAACAAGCATACTATGCGGTCGGCACCCTACTGATCGGTTGAATGCAGCGTTAATTTGTTTTTACGATATAATACCATTGTGCAAAATCCTTTTTTATACAATTTTATTTTGTAGTAGTTTTCTCTATAGTAGGTAGTGTTTGTTTTAAGTATAGTATTTTGTTTCTAATATTTTCACAATGACACTTTTTTGGTTTTGTTGTAAATAATACCTGTAGGTGTCATCTACATTCTTTCAAGGTTAGGTTTTACAATTCTTATTAGGTTAGGTTTTAGTTTAAGCATACAGTTAGTTTGGTTAAGTTTTCATTTCCTTCGTTCTTTCTTCGTCACTGTAATGCCTAGAAAAAGGACTCAGCGTTCTCGGCAGACTGCTGCTGCAAAGCGGCTGCGAGTTTTGCGCACAAGAAAATAAAACTGAAAATATAATTTACGCAGAAGTACTTTAAAATATATTCTATTAGTTACGTAATTTAATCGTCTAAAATAAGTCGCGGGTAACAGCTATAGGTAATTTATAATAAGGCTAAGCAGGTAGGTAAACAAAAAATTAATATGATTCCCAAAATAACTATTCCACGCGGACGCAGTCGCGGGAACAGCTAGTTAAATATAATAATATGATTTTTTAAAATATTGCAAGTTAAAATATAAATAATAAATTTCAATAAACCTAGGGCCAGGTCGTACACAACCAACTTTATTATTGCCTCTATTGTATAAATCCTAAAATATCTTTTGTAAAAGAGAGTTTATCTGCCCTGCACAAAACTCTTTCAGTTATATAAATGAAAAATAAAAAAATCTTGTTCGTTAACAAACTTTAAGCAATTAAAATAAAGATACACTTTATATCTTGATATCTATGACATACACTTGAAAATCATAGTAATGGTCATTTGTCAACATCTACTATTTAAACATTAGGAGAGAATATTGACACTATTCGTAGAACTGTTGGATGGTCCGAAAAATCCAACACTTTTGCAAAAATTGATTTAAAAAAAAATATATATTATATATATATTTATTACTTGTACTAGATCACTGTAATGACTTAGAGGACGCATAATTATATAAATTTAAGAAATAATTGTTATAGAACTAAGTTAATGTGATTGAGGAGTTCTGATCATCCAAATGTCTGGTAATACTTCCATTTCAGTCCACAAACCTTCAACCTTTAAATATCTACTTTGTTTAAATATGAAGCAAATCGGCGGAGCACGGCGGAAGTAAAGTACAATTGAGAATCAAACGAACTTACCTGTAAGTGAAGTTCGATGATAATTGTACGAACTTCCTTAGTGCTCCGCCGATTGTGAAAGCCACACCCTCCCACCTCTACATGTAAATAGGTAGGTGAGTTTCAGGTTTGTAAGCACAGGAACACTATAAACAGAATGATGTCTTAAAGAAATCGAGGCTTGGACAACCGTATATTCATCCAAAAAAAAAAAAAACTGATTACTATTAAACGTGTGAGAGTAGCCATCGAATGCGAATACTACTTTGTTTAAATATGAAGCAAATCGGCGGAGCACTAAGGAAGTTCGTACAATTATCATCGAACTTCACTTACAGGTAAGTTCGTTTGATTCTCAATTGTATAGATATGCGTATTAAAATAGGATTTTCAAAATTTATAAATCTCAAGTGAATGGATGCGCTAAACAAAGCCCAGGAGGGTGTTTTCAGACCAAATCGGAAACATCCTCAAGAAAGTAGGTTGCCTAGTGCCCATAACTATAGAGCTTGTATAAAGAGAAATGTGAATGTAAAGGGAGCGAGGATCGTTGTGTCAGGATCGTGGCAAGTGGCGCTTCATTTTCTCGTTCTATCCCTATGGGAAGAAGGCGTTACAGTTTGATTGATTGATTCATTTTCATATCCTTCATATCATATCCATAAATATTATCAAGGACTCCTACCTAGTACGTAGTCAAGGCGACTGTGGTGTAGTGGCAGTGCAATGGTTACACAAACCGAGAGCACGAGTTCGAAACCACCCACTGGTACCAATGTTTCTTTGATATACAATATGTACTTTGGTTGTCCTATTTCTATGATACACTTTAGTATTTTAGTATAGAAATGAATTATTTTGTGTGTGTATTATGTATATTTACTACGTACTAGGTTGTGTAACTCAGTGGCCAGAGCGGTTGCGCTACGTATACGTATATTTCTAGGTTATATTATTTAGGGTAAATTTTAATCTACAATCTCTTCATATACATATAAAAATGTCATCAGATATAATGTAGATAACTAAATAGGTAGATGAATAGGTAATTGCTTGGGGCAACTGTTCTGCTTTTAACCCAAGAGCGCTATCAAATTTAGTTTCTAGTCAGTTTTATTAACGTGTTGAATATAAATTTGTCATCAACTCAGGTTTTGTACTCTATTTTAATTTTAAACTTTTAACGTATTTTTGTTTGTTCTATTAAATCAAAATAGAGAATCCTGATTTTTTTAAAATTTTCAAAATATTTTTTCTTACATCCGTCCGATCCAACCATTTCGGATCAAAATTGTTTAGCATTACCACAAGAACCTATTTTCTACGGGCACTGCAGCCACTGGTTTTTTAAGGACGTCCGTCTCAGATTTGATCAAAGAACAATCTTATGGTTCTGCTATTATAAATGATAATTATAAATAACATGATTTTTAAAATTGATTTACTTATATACATTTGTATTACTTATATACAGTTTCTATGATACGTGCTTGTATCATAGAAGCTGGATAACGAAAGTACATAAATCGACAATTGGTTTTCAACCCGTGCTTTCGGTTTACGTAACCATTGCACTACTACTACACCACGGTCGCCTTATATTACTTCTAACTTTAATTAATATTAATTATTTTTTTTTATTGTTATTAAACCGTGGAGCTTGTATGGAAAGAATTGTGGATGTGAGAGAAGCCAGGGAGTTGTGTCAGGATCGTGGCTAGTGGCGCTCCATTGTCTTTACCTACTCGTATCTCTATGGGAAAAAGGCGTGACAGATTGATTGATTGTACATATTTTTGTAAATTTTTATTATACTATAATATATAAAGAATCCTTCAAGCGTAAAATGGCATACACATGTCGTTCTGGGAGTTAAAGGTACACGCTCACTATCAGCCGCTTTACAAGGGGACTCCATCACAAAACTCATTTGGCATTCAGCCACCTCCCGCGGCTCGTGTGGGTACGGGCCATTTTAAAATACCTGCCTTTTGCTGGCCACGTAACTTGGCAGGACAATGAATTTGAGGATATTTTCATTATAAAAATTACCATTTTTTTTGTTTTGCATATAAATTTATTTTTACGTTTTAAACAGTATATAGGCCACGTAATTTTTTTATATTCAAATTTGCATTCTTTTTGAGGTGCGACATTTGAATTTGAGTTTCCTAATTGAAGTACTACTTGCTGAGAAGCACGGACTCCACAACCATTTCAGTTTACAGTTGCATTAGTCATTGTCACTATTTTATTTTTATTTATTTCTTTTCTTTTTTTATTTACATCTCTATACTGAGCTACTAAAGTGCTTGGTATCATAGAAAGAGGACAACCAAAGTACGTATATCAAAGATAAATTGGTACCGGTGGGTGGTCTCGAACTCGTGCTCTTCGGTTTGCGTAACCATTGCACTGCAATTACACCACGGTTGCCTTTAAATATGTTTAAAGGCCTATAACTATGTCCTGAATACGGTTATATTATTACATTTTTTTTAGCTAATTACCGATTGTATTTAAATTCACGTACAATCGAAATACGGACATTACGTTCATTTGTATAAAATAAATGATACGTATAAATATTTCAGTTCATTGGTGCGCTAGCAAATGGTTCGTTAGTTTCACAATGGCAACTCGTGCCGTTCAGCGACGACGCTTCCGGGCGGCGGAAAAACTGGCGACAGCAAATACAAATCACGCTTCCTCGCCGAATGAACACCACGGCAAACCCTTTCAGCACGGATGCCAATGCCAGGCCACGATTTTATAACTAAACGAACAAACATTACTTCAAGAAACATCATGTCTTCAAATAAAATCCTACGTTTTTGTTTATTGTGGTTCAATATATGACAGCACCCCGCTTGATGTTAAGCTGGTGTTGTCCATTATTGGATACGACTGCTACTACAGTTAAATAATTGTAGTAGAAGTCGCACCCACTATGCCGGTATAGTTAGAACCAGCAGCTTTCTAGTTGATCCTAAAATGCGTCTGGGTCAATTTACGGTCTGTACACTTAAAAGTGGTGGTTACTTCTCCGGATAGGTAGACTTGGCAAATAACCACTGACTGTCTGACTACCACTCTTAAACAACCAGGCCCGGAGTTAACATGTTTTTTTTATTAAGTAATATTTGTAATAATATCCAATTTAATTAATTATAATAATATTACCTACATATAAGAACTATGATAAATACGTAAAACGTATTTATCATCTGGTAATTTTTTTCGTATTTTTACGTTTTAAACCAGATGACCCGTCAGTTATTTTTGCAAAAATTTGAAATAAACCGGGAACAGAAAAACAAAATATCAAACGGGGTAGTTTTGGAAACAATAACAGCATCAACCAATAGGACGACCAACACCTCAGTCTCTCCGTGACCACGATGGCTGCAAAGCTCTCGAAACGTCGGAATAATAAAAATTGTAAAATCAAAACCAAAATAAACGCGATAGTAAGCCGCATAAAATTTGTTTAATTCATTAACTATGATAAAATTTTTGCTCTAGCCGGAAAATGAACCCGAGACTACTCGTATTAGTAGTGTTAATTATTGCACCACGTTAGTCGCATTGATTGTGATTGGCAATTATATCCATTTTCAGGAATATTATCCAAAATGAGATCCGCAAATCTAGTTAGTTAATACTTGCTTCATTGCCCACTTCATGCAAGTGGCTTAACTCACACTCAAGTTTCTCAGAATTTAGTTAATAGGTGGTATAATCATATTCATAATCTTCTGAATATGTTAAGTAGTTTGCGATACCACTTAAGCTTAACACCTAAAATTTTAAATACCTACATGAGTATTTTCTGGCTATTATCAATCAATCAATCAAATTGTCACGCCCTTCTCCCACAGGGACAGGCATAACTGCCTCTCTTTCTTTACATACACAATTATCTTCATACAAGCTCTACTGTTATGGGCACTAGGCAACCCAGCTATCTAGAGGTGTCTTCTGGATCTGCCTCGTTTAACGCATCCATCCATATAAGATTTATAAATTCCTTATGTCAATCTACTTTCACTAATTATTTCCATGTGCCCAAACCATCGAAGCATTCCTTTGTCAATCCTTGACACAACATCTTCTTTTTACCACATCTATCGCGCACTGTGCTATTCATTATTCTATCTGCTATCGTCACTCCACATACAACCCTTAATGACCGAATTTCTACAGCGTTAATTCTGCTCTCATGATTCTTTTGCCACACCCAACATTCACGGCTATTATTTAAGTGTAAATAAAAATATTTAATAGTACATTTTAGCGTACATTTTCCTTAAGCCCTACACCAGGAAAACCATTAAAATGTTTGCAACTTAAAATCATCGCTAAAATTTTATTTTAATTTGAGATCCGTTGTGCAAACACACCTAGGCTGGGGGTGTTACCTGCTTTTTCATTACACTGTCTAAATGGAAAGAGTGTGTTGGGTTTGTGACATCGCATATTCATGGAACATTTTCGTGACTCGGCCTCTCAAGATTTGCGTACTCTTTGGGTAAACAAACCTTTAATGGAAGGATTTCTGAAGGTCTTCAATGAGGTTGGATGATATGATTCCTAAATTAAAATCAACATATTCGATGTATAATATTGATATTTCAAATGGAATTGGAATATATAAATGTATAAACATGGTGTCACAAAGGGCGACCTTATTACTAAACAGCAATCTCTTCCAGGCAACCTTTGGGTAAAAGGGAAACCAATATTATGTTAATATGAGGGATGGTACACAATGTACTATATCATAATTAATAAATAATTTTACATTAATAAGTAATAAATTATAATACAAATAAAAACATACAATTACTTATACATATTATTATTTTTTATATATTTTTTTACATTTCTATATTAAGCTACTAAAGTGCTTGTATCATTAAAACAGGCCAACCAAAGTACATAAGTATATCAAAGATACATTGGTACTGGTGGGTGGTTTCGAACTCGTGCTCTTGGTTCATGTGACCATTGCACTGGCACTATACCACGGTCGTATTATGTATAGTATTTTATACTTTTGTAATAGTAAGTAAAAATTATTTATGTAGATATATGATGGAAACAAAAAGAAATTTTTATCAAGTCATATAAAATATAATATTAAAGAAGATTACACAAGAACTTGTTATATATTTCCTTAACATTTCCCGCAATGCTAAACTTTTATCTGCTCCTGTTCAGCTTAAGTTAAAGTGAACTACGATGAACGTTAGTGTTGGAAGTCAGGGCTCATTGAGAACTTTTCTCTGTCACTTGAAGCGTGAATACGAATACACTGTCAGATATACATATACATAGTACAGGTATTCAAGGCCGTAGTCAAGAACATAATTTATTTTAATAATAATATTTATTATACACTCTTTAGAAATGGAAAAAAACATTATATAAATAATTCAGCTATTCGTTTTTTTAAATCGGATCATTAACTTCTAGTATCCAGTTTTTGTAGGCCCTTGTGGAAAGACCGATGTGTACCCGTGTAGTCCTGATATTATTTCTAACGTTTTCGACTACCGGTTGCTGCAATTTTATTTAAATCGATTGAAGACTACTTACAGGATAACACAGAATAGGACTTCCACCCACAAGATAAGGTAGTTAAAAGTAGCAGGAAACAGCTGGATGCAGGCCGCTTCTAGCAGAGAGATCGCTAAGAGACGCGTGTGTCCAGCAGTGTCTTAACAATATATCATTTAATACTCGTATTAGGGATGTACGAGTATGTAAACTGAATGATACCAGTTTTTTTTGCATTAAAGTTGTTAATAATACTTCCCTGGCACTATTACTAACCAACAAATTAACTTAGTATTTTCTTAGATTTTGCGCGAACATTGATTAATGAATTAAACAAATTTTATGCGGCTTACTCTCGCGTTTATTTTGGTTTTAATTTTAAAATTTTTTATTATTCCGACGTTTCGAGAACTTTGCAGCCATCGTGGTCACGGAGAGACTGAGGTGAGACTTGGTCGTCCTATTGGTTGATGCTTTATTTCAATTTTTTGCAAAAATAACTGACGGTGTCATCTGGTTTGGCAGTTTGCTGGACTTGGGACTTGAGTTTGTGAATTATGGGGTCCCAGGTGTTAGGACAGGTAAATAAACCGGGAACAGAAAAACAAAATATCAAACGGGGTAGTTTTGGAAACAATAACAGCATCAACCAATAGGACGACCAACACCTCAGTCTCTCCGTGACCACGATGGCAGCAAAGCTCTCGAAACGTCGGAATAATAAAAAATTGTAAAATCAAAACCAAAATAAACGCGATAGTAAGCCGCATAAAATTTGTTTAATTCATTAACAAATTAACTTGTTCGCTAGAAGTGTATTTAAAGGAATATGTAATAAAGTTTTTGTTTAATGTCATTGACATTTTGTGAAACAAACACGCACATTACAAATCATAATCTAGTGTGAGTGTCGTAGCTGCAGGCTAGGTTGTGAGTGTCACCGCCCGCCCAAGCTACCGGTCAACGACACCGAACAGTATTACTGTTTCACATGAAATGTACCGATACATTTAGATATTACATCCAATCAGATATTTTGACGGCATCCGAGCAAAGCTATTCATCTTCTTGTTTATGTTTCTGCTATTGACGTACAAATGTGTATAGAATATTAATTGAGCAAAGGTAATTGATTAATTGACACAAGGTATGTTTACGCCAATGGTGTGATGTAGGTATACTTTATTATCCTTTATAAGAATGTAGGTATACTTTTTTTTTTTTTTTTTTTTTTTTTATTGTGACTCGACATATGACAGCACCCCGCTTGATGTTAAGCCAAAGTGTGGTCCATGAATGAATGTCACTGCTACTACAATTTTAATAACTGTGAGTAGCAATCACATCCACTATGCCGGCCTAGATGGAACCGGCAACTTACAAGCTGATCCCGAAACGTGACCAAATCACTTCACGGTCTGTATACTTGTAAGTGGTGGTACTACCCCGGATCGGCAGACTGGGTACCACTGCCTACCACTCTTTGATAACCAGACCCGAAGCAAATATCCATCTCTTTTTTTTTTTATTAACAAATATTTGCAATATTTAATACTATTAAATATTACAAATAAAAGCTATGAAACAAATATTTGCTCCGACCGGGGATCGAACCCGGGACTTTACGCGCAACAAACCAGTCGCTAAACCGTTCGTCCACGCCTGTCGTCGAATACTGATGTATACTAATGATGTATACGCGACTTTTTAAATAGTTCATTAATATTATTCACTATAATTTTATTTTTATTATAAATTTTTATACTAAGCTACTAAAGTGCTTGTATCATATAAACAGGACAACCAGGGTACGGATATCAAAGATATATTGGTACCAATGAGTGCTCTCGGTTTGCGTAACCATTGTACTGCCACTACACCACGGTCGTCCTAATTACTACTTACTATTAACCAAAGTTGCCACTATATATCTCTATCGGATGAGATTGGCATAACAGTTAAATACTCGTTACGCCTTTGTTTTCAAGTAACGCTGAATGGCGATTGTCCAAATTTTAAGAAAGTCAAAAACACAAGGAATTTACCATCCGGAATAAATTTGAATTAGTAAGGAAAACTTGTCGTGCCGAATAAATTAACCTGATTTCACCTGGCTTTCGGTTCTTTGTCAAAACATTGGAGTCCTTCAACTTTTGTTAGGAGAATAATAACAATGAAGCTTATTCAGACGAAGTTGGAACTTTGTGTAGGAATAATATTCTTCGCAAATATTATGTTTAAATAAAAAAAAGATTTTAAGCGTAGTTTTGAAAATATAGATTATACTTGCTTTTATCCTTTGTATTAACCAGAAAAATATATTGAATATTACATACTCGTATATCTAGCCGGCATAGCGACGATGGTTAAGATAAACGTAAAGTAACTCAGTTATTTTAGTCACCGGGGCTCTTGGACTTTATTTTTCTTACTTCGCCAATTATGTCTAGTTTAGATGTCGGAACACATTAAAAAAGGCATGGAAAATTCGTTTTAAATTCAATGAAATGCTTGGAGAGTTCCGAAGTTTGGTAATGTAAAAGTCAGATTAAGTGAACATAATCTGAGCAACAACGATGCCGGAACTTAATTAGAGAGCTTACTTTTTATAGAGGTCGTACTATCAGTTGTAAAATCAATGGCCAAGGTCAGGAGGCAGTGACGTGCGTAGTGGAAAGGGGACACATCAGAATCTGCGCCCCACCCCGACCCATCAGACCGACAATAAACTCGCTAATGATCCTTGTTGATATCATCTTTGTGACTTTTTCCACTCTAAAGTAGACTTTTGCGAGTAAACAAAAAGACAACGCACACGTAAAATGAAAACATTGACGTATCCACTTGATTATTTTCATAAAGTAGGTTCGTTTCAGACTTTTACGACTGTATATGTCTTCTGAGAGCGGTAACTTAGTCATTTTATGTTCACCCCTTTTTGCTTCGATGTATGTACTCGCAAAAGTTTCTTGTACGAAAGTGAGTCCCTACGGAGGATCATAAACATGCATATGTATTCCATTTTTTCGTTCACTACTTATATATGATCATTACGTACCTCCTAGACTTCTTTTTCAATTCCGTGCCTTCGCGACTGTGCCATATATTCTATGCAAAAGTAGACTGTCATCTGATATTCCTAGATAGACCGCGGTGGTTTTCGAACATTTTATACTGTTGAATAATTCATGCTTGAATGAATTAATGAAAGTTTTTAGAGTGTAAATATGTACAACCATGCAAACGTTATATGACGTTGCTTCATACATAAGTGGACAACGTTTATTAACATATAAATTATGAATATAAATTAGTAATATTATATATTAAACTTAAAAAGGATTTCATTTCTGTTAATTTTGTGGTTTTGAAGAGGATGTAGTGACAAGGACTAATAAAGGAATGCTTTGTTGGTTTGGGCTCATAGAAGGAATGAGTGAAAGTAGATTAACGAAAAGAATTTATAAATCTCATGTGAATGGATGCGTTAAACGAGGCAGGCTCAGGAGGGTGTTTGCCGACCAAATCGGAGACATCCTCAAGAAAGCTAGGTTGCCTAGTGCCCATAACCATAGAGCTTGTATGAAGAGAATTGTGAATGTGAAGGAAGCGAGGGAGTTGTGTCAAGATCGTGGCAAGTGACGCTCCATTGTCTCTGCCTATCCCTGTGGGAAAAAGACGTGACAATTTGATTTGATATTTTCTATTACAAAGATTACACCCGTAGGTAGAGGTAGGAGAGAAAGAGAATCGGTCGAATTCCACACTTTATAGTTTTAATATCGTCTGTGTTTGTCGAAGTTATGGTGGAAACAAGCTTTTCCTACAAATGTGTGGCTTTTAGAACAATGCCATTGAAACGTGTTTTCTAAGCATATTCGTGTATGTTAGCCTTGTTTTGTACCTTTTGTTCCAATATAAATGCTATTCTCATATTGACTATATGCAGATCGTTCTTTCTAAAAGTTGGTTACCTTTTTATATTTACGCAACAACCTGCAAGAAAAAAAATCAAATAAATATAATGCAATTAAAATAAGAATAGGACCGAACCGGCGCCATTTTGTGACGTTTAACTCTGCAACCAACCTCATTTTAGTATAGTATGGTATCTTTTTCTTTGTGGACCGTCAAGAAAAAGACACCTTTAAATCAGTTGTGAAGTTAGTCATCAGCCCGTCCTATTCTTATTCTAATAGCATTATATGCACCTTTATTATGCATAACAGAAATTTATTGTGTATCTTTTTATCTAGAATTCATAATTACCTATTTATATTCCATGTATATTAAATAAAATGACACACTTTAGAAAGTTGGGTTGCCACTAGCCCATAACAGTAAAGCGATGACAGGCGTGGACGAACGGTTTAGCGATTGGTTTGTTGCGCGTAAAGTCTCGGGTTCGATCCCCGGTCGGAGCAAATATTTGTTTCATAGCTTTTATTTGTAATATTTAATATTATTAAATATTGCAAATATTTGTTAATAAAAAAAAGAGATGGATATTTGCTTCGGGTCTGGTTATCAAAGAGTGGTAGGCAGTGGTACCCAGTCTGCCGATCCGGGGTAGTACCACCACTTACAAGTATACAGACCGTGAAGTGATTTGGTCACGTTTCGGGATCAGCTTGTAAGTTGCCGGTTCTATCTAGGCCGGCATAGTGGATGTGATTGCTACTCACAGTTATTGAATTGTAGTAGCAGTGACATTCATTCATGGACCACACTTTGGCTTAACATCAAGCGGGGGGCTGTCATATGTCGAGTCACAATAAAAAAAAAGCTCTTATAAAAAGATTGTGGATATGAGGGAAGCGAGGAAGTTATGTCAGGATCCCTGTGGGAAAAAGGCGTGACAATTTTATTATTTATATCATTATTGTTGTTGTAGCATCGTTGTTTGTTATTGAATTTCAAATTCAATAGGTCTACACGATTATTAAAGTGGTTATTATTATAATAAATTTATCTTTCTAGTAAGTTATGTATACATATCACCCTGGAATGCAACCCTTTTTCGCTTTTGTAACTCATGCAACAGAGTTTAAATATTTATTTATTTGTTGTTTTATTTTATTGCTAAATTATATCCTTGTTATTCTCAATTTAATTTATTTAAACACACAGTCATTTTTGAAACGCGATTCTCTGCGCAAATAATGAAGTTTTCAATAGCAGTATATAATTAATAATTTAAATGAAGTATTCAGATCGTCGAAAGAGATCGTTGATATTATGAATACGTAGTTTTTAATTAACCTAATTAATTTTATTAAAGTGATGATAACTGCATCCGATGACACTCATAATGAAGAAAGAAAATTAATAAAAAAAACATTTTTTTATAAAGTGAGGATTAAATATCCTCTCTCATTTCCCAGTTAAGTACGAACAATAAGATTAAACAATAATAACAAAAATACATGAGAAGTACCTAAGTAAAATATCGCTATTTTCAAACGTAGCTAATGATAAAAACATGCGTTGCGTTTCAACTAGAGCGGCATAGTGTATTCGACTGCTAATTACAGTTATTGAATTGTAGTAGCAGTCACCTTCATTAATGGACCGCACTCCAGCTTAACATCAGGCGGGGTGCTGTCATATGTCGAGTCACTATAAAATTCAGATTGGCATCATATATGTCGTAACATATAGTCTTATACAATAAAATAGTATCACTAAAATGTTGTGCAAAAACACTGTATTTAATAAAATAAATTCCAAAGCGATACTTAAACCTCGTTTTACATTCAAGTAAAGGTCAAGTTGTGACTTACGTACGCGTAAGTTATTTTCTTTTTATTTTTTCCTGGTGCGGTGGGCGCTCGGGGCGACCTCTCTTGGGTTAGATAATTTCGCAGAGGCTACGTGCTACGGCCCTCGCTGTCGAAACCAGATTGAGTTTTGTGTCTAGGTATTTTCTTTTTAAATTAAACCTGGTATGCTTTACACGGAAATAGAACTAACTAAATATTACTTTATATTACTTTTAATAGCTGTTATTTTAAATATGGTTTGGATAGAGATACATTGGTTTATTTTATTGTGGTCAGCCCAGTTTCAAGAGTGTCGACGACTGAAAAAACCGAGTGAATTCACAGTTACTCCAGTCGCCGTCATTATACCGGCCACGGAACATTTGAATTAATGTGTATTTATGAGTTCTGTGATACCAGCCGAAAAGTTATTTTATTAACAAAAAAATAATTAAAGTTTAACTTAATGTATAATAACTAAATTAACGTCACGGCTACGTTCCGATAGGAATAATATAGCACTAGAAGATGCACTGACAAGGCAATCCTTGTCAGTGCATCTTTGTCAATACAAAGGGATGCTTCGATGTTTTGAGCACATGGAAAGGATAAGTGAAAGTAGATTGACAAAAGGAATTTATAAATCTCATGTAGATGGATGCGTTAAACAAGGCAGGTCCAGGAGGGTGTTTTCTGATCAAATCGGAGACATCCTCAAGAAAGCTGGGTTGTCTAGTGCCTATAACCTTAGAGCTTGTATTAAGAGAATTGTGGATGTGAATGAAGTAAGCGAGGGAGTTGTGTCAGGATCGTAGCAGCGCGCATTGTCTCTGCCTATCCCCATGGGAAAACGGCTTGACAATTCGATTGATTGATGGATATTAGTTTATACTATATTATACTATAATCAAAACGGTGGTAGAAAGCATAGTGGATGCGACTGTTACTTGCAGTTATAGCAGTCGCCTAGGACTGTATTCCTGCTTAACATCAGGCGGGGTGTTGTCATATGCCATAATAATAAACCACGGTGGCTTTATAAGCGACCGTGGTGTAGTGGCAGTGCAATAGCTACGTAAGCCGAGTGGCACGGGTTCGAAACCACTCACCGGTATTAATGTATCTTTGATATATGTACTTTGGTTGTCCTGTTTTTATGATACAAGGCACTTTAGTACCTTAGTATAGAAATGTATAGTAAATAAAAAAAATATTGAAAATTACTTTGTATTAAGGGTAAAAAATGTTGTATTTGAACTCTGTGAGTGTGAAATTCTGTGATTAGGTGCTTACACTTATGGCGGGGCAGACTTTTATGTCAACTGCATTACGTGACCTGAAATTTACAAGCGGGTCTAAAAGGAAAACCTCCCCCATTTCCCTATTTGCGTATAACATTCTCTTAACAACACCTTTGCTCTATTTATTTTGGTATTCGATTGCGTTAAATTGGGATCATTCACAATTTACATAAGAAATTTAAATAACATTTTATTACTAGTGGAAATTTTACTACGCCTTATTTAAGTTGTTTTTTTTTTCATTTTTATACTTAATAAACTACTAAAGTGGTTATATAATAGAAACAGGACAACCAAAGTACATATATCAAAAGTACATTGGCACCAGTGGGTGGTCTCGAACTCGTGCCCTCGGTTTTGCCTCCAATCAATCGATTCTTTTAAATTACAATTTAATCTTTTTTAATGTTTTATATAAGAAGCTTGTATAAACAGAATTGTGGATGTGAGGGAAGCGAGGGAGTTTTGTCAGGAGCTCAAATGTCTTTACCTATCACTGTGGGAAAAAGGCGTGACAATTAGATTTTTATTTTGATATATACAAGGAGGTAGGGGGATTTATGCCGCTGGACATTTTTAGAAGCCAAACTTAAAGAATATTGCGAATATTGATAAAAATCAGGAGCTGCCACAATAAAGATTAACAAATAACTGTCTGTTTAGTTATATATACCTATTAGTATAATATATATAACTTAATAATAATATTATAATAAGTACCTATATATATATAAATATATTTAATAAGTATGTATTTCTTTAATGTACAAAGTACAGATAAACACTATATTGAAAAGTGGCGTTCCATCGAATCTGCCTTTCCCTGTGGTAATGGAGGCGTGACTATTATTTAATTTATTTGCGTAATTGTCAAGGTATAATTTTATTAAATGTGATAGATATAAAATTATTACCAAACATAAATAAATTCAATTATAAATTAACAAAATTATTAAATAAACTAACATTTTCTGTGTATTTATTTACGTAAATTATTCGAACTATAAAATGAGGCGTAAAAGAGGCGTAGTAACTAAAGCTGAAACAAATTAAAATATTTACTCGAAATAAAGTAAATGTTGGTTCTGTGTAATTAATTTAAGGTAAAGTAAACTACCAAGTGGATCGTAAATCGTGGCTTAGGGGACATACGTCTATAAAGTAGGTCGTGGAGGTGATGGGACGTGCGTACTCTTGAGGGCCCCTGTCCTAGATCCGACCTTTTTTATGGGAGGACGCTATCGGATCTCTCATCTAAGTTGAAGTCTATCACGAATCAGTATATCACGCATCTTTGAGTTAGGGACGACTTAAAGAAATTGACTTCGGTTGCTATCAAAATATATAGCTAAATACTTATCAGACTTTTATGATTTTCGTCTCTTTAATGACGTCATCATGTATA
This sequence comes from Tinea trinotella, assembly GCA_905220615.1. Lineage (NCBI taxonomy): Eukaryota > Metazoa > Arthropoda > Insecta > Lepidoptera > Tineidae > Tinea > Tinea trinotella. The sequence continues at coordinate 8,882,277 of HG992310.1, forward strand.
ACTTAGTAGCGTTTCGGGGTCAGTTGTAAGTTGTCGGTTTCAACTAGGCCGGCATAGTGATCGTAAAGTGTAGTAGTAGTTACCTCCATTCATGGACTGCACTCCAACTGTCATATGTCATTCCACAATAAAAATAAAACTGTAATCGAGTTTTTAGTATTTTTACTAAGATTATTACAAAAGTTATGCATATTAATCAATCAATCAATTTTTCACGCCTTTTTCCTACAGGGATAGGCAGAGACAATGGAGCGCCACTAGCCACGAATCTGACACAATATTGATTAAAAAAGCGGGTAAAGTAGACTATATCGATATCTTCCTTTATTTATGCATAATGTGTTCATTATATTATATTAAGTAATAAACTTTAATTTTTTTTATTGTGACTCAACATATGACAGCTCCCTGCTTGATGTTAAGCTGGAGTGTGGTCCATGGATGGATGTCACTGCTACTACAATTCAATAACTGTGTGTAGCAATCTCATCCACTATGCCGGCCTAGTTGGAACCGGCAACTTACAAGCTGTTCCCAAACGCGATCAAATTAATTTTCGGTCTGTATACATGTAAGTACCCCGGATCAGCAGACTGGGTACCACTGCATACCACTTTGCATACCAAACGTAACTAAACATATTGGAGAAGCAAAGTACAAAGTAATACATAGGTACATTCAAAGGCTACATCTAGATTTATACAATGTGAGACATAGAAAAGTTGATGATAACAAACAAGAAAGAGACAAACAATACGAAATGCTTTGAAAAGTTCCTAATGCAATCTGATTTCTAACTCCATACTTGAAAATTGGATAGAAAAATTCTTGTTTGCAAATCAGACCGGCGCGCACGGCGATTTAATCCGGTACATCATCATCTTTTTATCGTGCAGTTCTTCCAACTACGGGTCCACGTACCACATGCAATATTTGTAAGATCCACTTTGCCATTATTATGTTTGTAAATTAAATTGCTTCATCATTAGTATTTTTTAGTATAATCCCAAACTAGTTAGTATTATGTATTACTGTAAGAATCAATCATTAAAATTGAATAAAACAAAATTAAACTGTGAACAAGAATCGAACTTGATCTCTGTCACTCCAATCACTTTTCTATACAATTTTAAATTAATTAAATTTAAATATTAATAACACTAGGCGTTTAATATTGCCAAAAAATTGTAAAAATATAAAATAAGTTTTTTATTCAGTTATGGAAGTTAATTTTAGACCGAAATTACTAACAATGATATTTGATATTGTCATCCTGTCAAAAGCAGTATCAGAAGCAATTTCCTCAAAATAGACATTCAAAGCTTATGTTTAAATTTCTCCGAATGAGCGATGTCACTAAGTTGTGTTCAATATTGTTTACTCTTATATGTACAGTTTGAAAATGTCAGAGTGATCGGAACGGATATCTCTGTTTACGATCAAAGTGAACAACTTGAACAAAACAAACAAGTATTCGGAGGCAGTTGGGAATCTATAACTCAATGCCAACTTTCCAAAAGTTATCCAACTCGTAAAAGTACTTCGCTTCGGGCATAACAGGCGAAGAGTAGAAAACGCCATTTCGTTGTTCTAAACCTGTAAACAAAAACATTTTCTACTCAGTTACAATTATTTAATTTGAATTAACTCAACCCTCCATGCTAACATTTTGATGTTATTAAATTCCTTTCCTAATTAATCCCTATTGTCCTTTGTAAAAATAAGAATTAGCTTTATTTATATAACGAGTATAACTAGGTGCTCGCGCGAACTTATTATCTTCCTTACTTATTTTACGGCGGTCATTAAAAATAATCTATAGACGCTGAGCTCAATTTTCTCGACCAATTTCTTATTTACGAAAAACAGTCATGTCACGATGTAAAATTAAGTAATGGCCAGTTGGCTAAATTTGGTAATGAAGTCATTTAGTGAAGATCGTCGGCTTTACTTATTTTACTGCTAATGGAGAGGCGTGCAGTAAAAGAAAGAGATCCTAACGAGAGTTAGAGAAAGAAGAAGTAACTTGCTTACTTTAAGGAAAACAAACTGTATGTTGTCAAACTTTCAGGGCTTTCATTAAACTGGAACCTAATTATTTTGCTTCAACAAACTACCTTTACTAAGTAAGATATGTATGTTTGTCTTATATGTAGAAATTTGAATTATCTGTCTTCAAAACTAATTTATCGAGTTTATTTTGAGAATATTTAACTTTAACTTGTTTTTTTATTATTGTGACACGACATGTGACCTATTTTTCCTATACGAGCAAAGGGAGCACACACTACTTATAAAGCTGCGCAGTTTACGGTTACTGCCGTCTGACTATGCCGGCCTGTGGAGCATGTTCATGCTCCCCTTTAAGCAGGGCGTTCCAAGGTTTCTTAAGGGTGAGTACATAAGCGAGTGAAGCGAATTATCAAAGTCGTATTAGTATTTCTGTTTATGATTCTAGAGTTTGTTTATGTTTTAGAAAACTAATAAAAAAGGGTTGTGTTATGGTTGGAAAGGTTCATATTCATTACTTTAAACTTATTTGTTACTCGAACAAAATCCACAAGTTTATTTAGGGTGACTGTATTTATGTTTATTAATAATTGTTATGTTATTCGTGGGATCCCAAACCAAAATAGAAGTTTTACAAATTACGACGCGTGGTTTGAAACGTTGATCCTGCCTTTGAAACATTATTACGAATTTCAGGTCGAAAATAGAACTTTAATGAACGAACGTAAAGGTGCTCGTTAAAATAAATAACAATTAAATACAGAAAAAAATAATGTTATTTTGTAACATGCATAACATAACATGATATTTCATGTTATATACTCTAGTATTATCGTGTTTTTGGTCATTAAACATGTTTGTTTATGGACAATGTTTGTTAAGATTTATTAAAATCTGAATAATTTTCTGTTGTTACTACAAATATACTCATATATTTATTTATACGAGTATACCTTAATTTAATTTAGTTCCCATAACCTTAGAGCTTGTATTAAGAGAATTGTGTATGTGAAGGAAGCGAGGGAGTTGTGTCAGGATTGTGGCAAGTAGTGCTCGATTGTCTCAGCCTATCTCCATGGGAAAAAGGAGTGATAGTTTGATTGACTGAATTTATGTTACATTACATACTATAATGTATCTAAAGTATACACAGATAAATAAAGTAACGAATATAATATAACATCTTTTTAAAAATGCCCATTTTCACTGGCAACAACAGAAAATTATTCAGATTTTAACAATAGTTTGTCGTCTATCGCACCTAACTTTTCCTTATAGGACCCTAAGGTTTTACTGAAAGATAATGTTTAGCGGCATTAAGACCACCTTTGTAATATGGACAATAAAGTTAAAATATATATATAACGTAACCTAATACCTAAAATACTAAGCCCAACAATATACATATTAACAAACAATACAACATAAACAAACAATATGTAAAAAAAACCTCATAATTAATAAGGTCCTTTAGCCGTATCTACTCTAGGCCTAAAATTTAAGTTCAAATCATTAGCTCATCTTCATTAGCTCATTAAAATTGGATCCTTCAAGCGATTCGTGAAGAAGTACTTTTAGTACAGATTGAGGCAGCCGTGAATTTAACATTTTTTCATTGTGACACGACATATGACAGCACCCCGCTTGATGTTAAGCTGGAGTGTGGTCCATGAATGGATGTCACTGCTACTACTATACAATAACTATAAGTAGCAGTCCCATCCACTATGCCGGCCTAGTTGCATCACGGTCTGTATACTTGTTTTTCCAGTAGTCCGCACTCTTTAAATTTCATCATGCTTACGATCAGGTAGGTCGAGGTCAGATGTCGAGTAACAATAAATAAAGGGGAGCCGGAATAAAAAATAAGGAAATTCAGTTTATCGACACTCTGTTTGAATACATATAGTATGTGTAGTGTCCTCCAGAACGTTACGGTGCTTTCTACTTGATTATTGTTGTTTCAATTTTCACTTTCAATAGTTCAATTTTTTCGATTATTTTCGCTAAAATATGAACTGGCCATTTAACACTTACGACCCTTTTACCGAAATTCACAAATTTCATAAAAATAAACTTAAATATGTGCCTGTTTTTTTTTATTGTAACTCGATATATAACAGCACCCCGACTGATGTTAAGCTGGAGTGTGGTCCATGAATGGAGGCGTCTACTTACACAGTTGAATAACTTTAAGTAGCAGTTTCATCTACTGTGGCAGCCCCGCTGAAAACAGAAACTGATCCCGAAACGTGACTAGTCACTACGGTTTGGCCATTTGCAAGTGGTGGTACTAGACTGGCCACCACTGTCTACTACTCTGCTTATTATTATATATGCATTTTAGTAAATGAGAACGTATTGTTGTTTATTTTTGTGGGCGACTGCTAACACGCCTAAATAACTGCAAGTAGTAGTAACTTTCAACCATGGTCTTAAAAGTTATAGAACTCTGTCCGTATCGGCAGACTTTGCATATTACCATCATCATGTAATATGATGATATATTAAGTATTAAGTATTTTTACTGACGACAGGCGTGACGCATTGGTTAGCACACTAGTTTGTTACGCGTCAAGTCCTAGGTTCGGTTCCCGGTCAGAAAAAATATTGTTTCATAGCTTTTATTTGTAATATTTTATAATTAGATTAAATATTACAAGCATTTATTAATAAAAATGAGGTGGATATTTGCTCCGTGTCTACAACTACTATTTAACTGTAGTAGCAGTCATTGTAGTAGTTTAACATCAGGTGGGGTGCTGTCATATGACGAGTCACAATAAAAAACTAATAAGAAACCTTGTATGTAAACTTTGTATTGCAATGACGTTCCAATCAATCAGTCAATCAATAAAATTGACGCGTCCACAGGAATAGGCAGACAATATAGCGCCACCTGCCACGATCCTGACACAACTCTCTCGCTTCCCTCACATCCACAATTCCCTACTATTATTTATTATTATGGTCACTAGGCAGCCCAGATTTTTTGAGGATGTCTCCGATTTGGTCTCCCTTGTTCAACCACATGTGATTTAAAAATTCCTTTCGTCAATCTACTTTTACTCATTCTTTTCATGTGCCTAAACCATCGAAGTATCCCTTGTCACGTCTTAATTCGCATTCCGCATCTTAAAAAGTAGTCTATCATTGATGTAACGGATATTATTATTAGTAAAGGAACGTGAAGCAACGACACGAGCTGTTTCCAATTTGGCCGCGGTGAACTTTTATGTCAGCGTGGTTACGTGAGCTGAAACATGAGCAATAAGATTAAAAATGAATTATGTTTGAGTAAGGGCTGCTAGTAAAGTTTCTACATGTACACGCATGTACGAGTATTGCCCTCGAGTTACGTGCAATTTAATACTTAAAGTTATGATTACTTTTCAAACAGATACTTTTTTCGACTTGCTATTTCTAATACTTTGATAGACCAAATCGGAGACACCCTTAAAAAAGCTGGATTGCCTAGTGCCCAAAATAGTAGAGCGTGTATAAAAAGAATTGTGGATGTGAGGGAAGCGAGGGGTTTGTGTCAGGATCGTCGTAATTGGCGCTCCATTTTCTCGTCCTATCCCTGTAGAAAAAAGGCGTGACCATTTATTTTGTATTGTGTTGTATTAATAATGTCTGAAATAACAAATTATTATTTAGTTACCACATGTGTAAAATATTAAAACTCAGCCGGTTGTATCAAAAATATTAATTTACAAATTGATAAAAAGTTACGAATAAGTCATTTTTGCTTTTATCTTCTACTTATTTGTAACTTTTTACGAATTCGTAAATTAATATTTTTGGTACAACCGGCTGTTAATGTTAAGTATCTCATACAATTGCTTAGGCACTCATGCGAAACAAAATTTGTACTGACAATAGTAGAGCGAAACAAAACCAAATTGTATTATATTTATTATACTCGTATGAGTTGAATTAAATACTTTGAGTTAAAAATTTTGTTTGGCAGTACGCTGTGATATTTGTGGTTTTCTCGGCCTGCCTGGACAGTTGTGGGGATTGAAGTGAAAATTCGCGAGCGCAATGCCGTGTTTAAATTAGTAACGCATTCTCAATCATAACTTGAGTTTAATTTTTGTTTTGTTTTAAATTATTCACATATTTAATTCGTTATAGTTCCCGTAGCAAGGGAAATGACATAATCATATTAAATTATATTTTTCTATTAACATAACTGGTCGCAATTAAGAATAATAAATACTATATGTCACTCAAATTAACAAACATGAAAAGTATATTTAAGGCGACCGTAGTGTAGTGTCAATGGTTACGCAAACCCAGAACACGGGTTCAAAAACCACTTACTGGTACCAATGTATCTTTTGATATATGTATGATATCGTACTATGGTTGTCCCGTTTCTATGATACAAGTTCTATCATAAAAACAGAAGCTTAGTATAGAAATGTAAAAAAAATATCAGAGTCGGTTTTGACACCCCGTAGACTCTCTTCTAACCACGTTATTTTACCGAACGATTTAACTTTAAAATACTTATTTATTATTCAAATTAAATCTTCTCTGTAGACTTTATCTAGCAACTTAATTATAATCCATTGGAAGATACTCTAGAGATATTTTAGTGGCGCGAACTTTTTACTGCCCACAGCTGTTTCCCGTTGTAATTTGTTCGTGCCTCGCAGTAAAAACATGGAAAACTTTACAACGATCATAAACTTTGTATATTGGTCCGGCGCAATGACACTAGCCCCTGCATCCACCAACACCTAATATTACTACCTGACGTTATTTAATGTTGCTCTTACATTGTAGTTACAATTTTAGGCATACGCTTATAAAACTATTTTTTTATCTATCCCTAAATTAATATAAAATAATAATATAAATAATAAAATAATAGTGTATTATGAATTTTGTATTAAATTAAACGTTGAACAAGGCAGGATCAAGAGGGTGTTTGCCGACAAAATCGGAAAGAAAGCTAAATTTCCTAGTGCCCATAACCATTCTCTCGTATAAAGAGAATTGTGAATGTGAAGGAAGCGAGGAAGTTGTGTCAGGATCGTAGCAAATGGCGCTCCATTGTCTCTGCCTATCCCTGTGTTGTTTACCTATGTGTATAAATTTTGAAATGCTATCAATTATATGCACGACTGTATAGACCTCAGTCGTCCAGCGCTTTTATAATCTGGCGATCTTTATACTGCGCAGCTCTATTGTCAGCGCTCTTTTTTCTGCCGGGATATACCAATAACGAATTCTCAATAGCGCACTCAGTAGGTCACTCTCGGTGGAATTTTTAATTCCGAAAAATGTTTTTGAATAAAAATTGTGGAACTAATTTTCTTTATTACTAGAATTTAAATTCATCAAATTAATCAATCAATCAAACTGTCAACAATTTTAAATAATATCCACAATTCTCTTAATACAAGTTCTACGGTTACACTATAGTATATACAATATTAATAATAACTAAGTTAAAAGTAATGCCTGGGTTCTTATAATAAATTTAAATAATAATTCGAATTTAAAATAATAAATACAACAAATGATCTACATAAATAGTACATAAATGGTTTAAAAAAGTAAGTTTTTTCGCATGAAAATTATCTTATCTGATTATCTGGACCTTTATTTGCCAACCATCAGGCAAGTCTAGGTCAGATCTCGAGTTACATTAAAAAAGATTTATCAGCCTAAATCATGGTGACGGTAACTGAGGCAACCGTATAATGAGACGGTTTTTCAGTCGTCAGCGTTCTTGGATTTCCCCTTGTTTACTATCAGGCAAGTTTAGGTTACATGTCGTATCTCAATTAAAGAAATAAACATCAGTAATAGTTTACAAGTCTATAGTAGTTGACATTTTATTTTTTTCTTTGTAAAGAAAAGGTAGTTTGTCAATGCAAGGAGAAAGGGTTCTACTCGTACTGTGGCATTCCGTTTAATGCAAGAGTGTACGAGGAGGACTTCATCCGGAAAGCGATGAATGAAAAGTTCAAGTATTCATTCCGTTGTAGTGTCTGGTGCAGTGTTTAGTGCTGTCACGAAGTCTCTAAAGTTTAAGCATTTTTTAAAATTCTTTATTCGTTTTTAATTTCTATGAATTGTCTTAGTTTAGAATATTTAAGTTAGTTAGGAATACAATACCCGGAGCAAATATTCGCCTCATTTTTTCTTAACAAATATTTGTAATATTACGAATGAAAGCTACTAAAGAAATCTTTGCTTCGACAGGGAAAGAACCCGGGGGACTTTACGCGTTACCAAATTGTTAAACCCATGCGCCACGCCTGTTAACTAATATTATTATGTAACTCATACACAGCCCTATTAAGAACTATTTATAGCGACTTTGGCAAAGACGTAACTATTGTACAAAGCTCTAAAATTCAGTCCTTCAATGAAAAGTCCCAGCGAAATATCTCGCAATCGCCGTTTTAGGGAGTTTCTATACTGTTTTGTATAGAGAGAACGAACAATAAAGTTGTAAAGTTATAAATGATTGTACCCCACCTTCGGACAAGGGTTAAACAATGTAATTCAAACTTTCAAGATGCTATCAAAGCAAATTAAACACGTTTAAAAGACAAAGTTATTTTCCCAAAATTAATTGATGAACAATGCGTGTGTGGTGCGGTTGAATGTTGTTATTACAATAGAGCTTCCTCAGATGAGACTGCGAAATTCATTACTTACGTAGAAAGCCCACGCTTTTATCTACAAAGATGTGCTTTTGTAATCACATTACGCAAATGAGAGCTCGAGAATTCACGGTTGGTTCAAGATAGGGTCATGATCCCTACAAATGAGAAGAGACACTCACAGACATCTAAATCTTCTTTGAACGATTCCACAATAGTTACCGCACCTTTTCAACGTTTACACGTGAATATATTTTGAATACCCACCTTTATATTTCTATATTATTATGATTACTATTAAAATTAATGATGATAACACATAAATATTAATTATAATTAATTCATACATTCTGTATAGCATGGCACGGTAAACCACCGTGAAATATAAGGTACATCGAATTCACCAAACATCGGTAATAATAATGAATTAAACAAATTTTATGCGGCTTACTATCTTTGCAGCCATTGTGATCACGGAGAGACTGACTGTCTGTTACCACGATGGATGCAAAGCTCTCGAAACGTCAAAATAATAATAAATATAATTAAAAAAAACAAAATAAACACGATATTAAGCCACATAAAATTTGTTCAATTCATTAATCAATGTTCGCGCAAAATCTAAGAAAATACTATCGGTAATAATAATTTCGAAATAGTTTAAAGCTTCGTGTGACAGAAGCTAACTTGAAAAGTTGTATTTTCTGAAATTGAATACCCTGGCTAAAATTCTGTGAAATAAAATTTGGCAATTAAGTAAATGCATTACGTTAGATTGTGGGTTAGTGGAGTTGGCAAAAATCCTGCCGGCGGCGGCTACGTGAAAGTAACTCCATTTCCTGCTACGTGCTGCGACTGCTGCAATACTCAGTTAAATGTGGCACATATTGCCACGAATGGATACAACTAAAGTCCAATGACCTTTTTTATTTTTTCATTTCTATACTAAGCTACTAAAGTGCTTGCTTGTATCATATTAACAAGACAACCAAAGTACATATTATATCAGAGATACATTGGTACCGGTGGGTAGTTTTGAACTCGTGCTCTCGGTTTGTGTAACCATTGCATTACCATTACACCACGGTCACCTTGAATTTTAATGAATGTTAGCTATTAGTTATTTATAAGAAACCTACATTGTTTGTAAATAATTTAAAACATAATGAATAAATACAAAAAGTAAGGTTATTATTTCATTTTAATTGAGAATCAAACGAACTTACCTGTAAGTGAAGTTCGATGATAATTGTACGAACTTCCTTAGTGCTCCGCCGATTTGTTCCGTATTTAAACAAAGTAGTATTCGCATTCGATGGCTACTCTCACACGTTTAATAGTAATCAGTTTTTTTTTTTTTTTTTTTGGATGAATGTACGGTTGTCCAAGCCTCGATTTCTTTAAGACATCATTCTGTTTATAGTGTTCCTGTGCTTACAAACCTGAAACTCACCTACCTATTTACATGTAGAGGTGGGAGGGTGTGGCTTTCACAATCGGCGGAGCACTAAGGAAGTTCGTACAATTATCATCGAACTTCACTTACAGGTAAGTTCGTTTGATTCTCAATTGTACTTCAATTCCTTAGTGCTCCGCCGATTTGTTCCGTATTTAAACAAAGTAGATATTTAAAGGTTGAAGGTTTGTGGACTGAAATGGAAGTATTACCAGACATTTGGATGATCAGAACTCCTCAATCACATTAACTTAGTTCTATAACAATTATTTCTTAAATTTATATAATTATGCGTCCTCTAAGTCATTACAGTGATCTAGTACAAGTAATAAATATATATATAATATATATTTTTTTTTAAATCAATTTTTGCAAAAGTGTTGGATTTTTCGGACCATCCAACAGTTCTACGAATAGTGTCAATATTCTCTCCTAATGTTTAAATAGTAGATGTTGACAAATGACCATTACTATGATTTTCAAGTGTATGTCATAGATATCAAGATATAAAGTGTATCTTTATTTTAATTGCTTAAAGTTTGTTAACGAACAAGATTTATTTATTTTTTTATTTTTTTATTTTTCATTTATATAACTGAAAGAGTTTTGTGCAGGGCAGATAAACTCTCTTTTACAAAAGATATTTTAGGATTTATACAATAGAGGCAATAATAAAGTTGGTTGTGTACGACCTGGCCCTAGGTTTATTGAAATTTATTATTTATATTTTAACTTGCAATATTTTAAATAATCATATTATTATATTTAATTAAAGATGAGGATTATCCTTTATGAGCGGTTACAAGAGCTAACAATGTTATCACATTGGATAACAAATTAAGTGAAATATTTTCATTTGGATATAATTTATATAATAATTCTTAACAAACATTGGGTTCTTAAATCATATTTTCGAGTTTGTGGGCGAAACCTAAAAATCTCTTAGATAGTATCTTAACACAAATGTCAGTGGTAAGTTCATTTGGTAAATGAGGGCTATTGCTGAATATACCAATTTACTGAATTATAACTATAGCCTTTATTAGAAGTATTAGAAAAAGGTTAATAAATAAGAATAAATAAGAGAAATCTTATCTATCTGTGAAGTGTAATGTATCTGTATATTTGTGATACTATTTTTTTTACTATTACAATAATCTACAATTAGGTATGTATTACATTGCTTCAAAATGTTATTGACAATGAAGCACCTGCACTTACAGGCAATGGTTGCAATGGTCAATATGAGCCAACTATAATTACCCTAGGTGCCTTGTTACAAAATTTAGAAAAGCTTTATTATAATTAAAAAGGGTGGAAAACGAATGATATTTGTAAAAAGTCCTGTATGGAAAACGTCCATGAGATTGTGAAAGAATCTCTTGCGATAGCATAGTGGTCTGGTCGCCAACAAATATATAACTTACACTTATGATTATGTGTAGAGGCAAACAAATCTTTTTTAGAAATACCAAAACCTGAAATAATCGTATAAAAGGCATATTTTGCCGTTTTTCACTAGGTTCTATTGTTAAACTGTCTTGAAGCAGTGTCAACTGATTTTATTTGAAGCAGTATTGTTTTTGATGGTATATAATCTGTCTATACGCACATACTTGCATGCTTACACCACTGCTAAATTAGTTTAGCTAGACTATCAAGATGTGGTGTTGTTAATTCTTAACATGATAAAGCAGTTACTTACTTTTATTACATGTAAATGATTTTAAAGCAAAAAGACAGCCAGTAAATTTAGGTAATTATTGTGTTCATTTATTTATTTATCAATCTTACCGAACCCTATTAGTGGTACAACATAACCGCAATTTAACAATAATGCATCTGCATAAATTACTTATTTTGGCTGATTAATTGATTCTTATGAAAGTGAAACAAATTATTTTGTCAACAGGATAGTTAATTATTGGCACCTTGTGATATTGGTACTTGGCTATTATATCTATTATTATTTAATGCATTTCCATAGTTCAAGTTGTTTTGTATGCGCATCAGCTATATTATGTTACACCTGAAGTCCTGGACATTCTGCATATAGCATGCCTGTAATAGTGGCCAACTTTGAATAGGACGTGTTTTGTTCCAACTGTCATGTTTTCAGAACCTATTCTCATTCATTATGCTTGTGAAATTAATTTACTTTTAGTTGTGTTTATAATAAAATATAAACTTACCAATATATAAGTCTCCTTTGTGGCCATTAGACATGATTATTATGTCTTTATCTAAACATTTAAATATACTAATGAAGTATAATTCCTGTTTTTATTATATTTATGTATGGGTGTCAAAATCATCTTTAATATCAATATTGGTCATGTAAAAAATCCAGAGCAGTTATTAATAATTTAAGAGCAGTACGTATTTCCTCAATTTTAAAAGATGTTAATTTTTTAGGATTAAAAATAAAACTTTTATTTTGTATATGTATTATTTTGGAGACAATAAAGTGGGGATATAAATTAATTGGACTCTGGTGAGCTCAAGATAAATAGCACCTTTACATAACAGTTCATTTATTGAACTATTAAAGTCAGCAATTTCTTCCTTAGAAATTAGGCAACCTGACCAATTGGAACCTGACTTATTGTACAGGTATTAGATTTATACAGGTATTATATTAAATGGAATATTGTGTCCCAGATCCATGAAAAATAAATAAATATGTCAGAGGGTACCTTGTAAAAATATTGTAATCGTCTGTTGACGCTGTTTGTTGTTGCCTTTCGTAACAGCATATTGGTAGCAACCACCTTCTCACATAGTCTTCCGAGGGAGTCCCCAGTAGTTTAAAGGATTTTATTTATTTAAAAAATCAGTGGTCGAACTTGCTGCGGCTTTACTATTTCCCATTTTATCACCAAAAGTCCAAAGTTGACTTCAAAAAGGGATATTTCAGGAGTTGAGTCCTGTGCTGCATCTCTGGCAACTTCACCTGAACTAGCCTGAGGCTAAAAACCTTCTTAAAGAGAAGTTCATTGAAATAAGTTTTTCAGTATCTTTCTGACATTCTGAACATTTTTATATTAATAAATGGCGGTATTGATATATCTATATAACACCGTATAATTTTATTCTTAATACTGTGATTTACTGTATTTGCATGGCATGGCAAAAATAGTGAATACTTTTTGTTTTATCCCTCTTCAGAGAGGGTTTATTGATTGCATATGTGACCTCAGGGTTTATTTTGGAAGGGTTAACCATTGTGTTAAATACATTTTCCCTCTCTCTTTTTTTTTTTTTTTTTTACACCAGACTAACTTTTTGACCAACGGTCTGTGGGTTCTAGTTGTGTATGGCTGGTTCTGGCACTCACGTTCCTTGGTATGGCCTAGAGCAGTGTTTCCCAAAGTGGGGCCTACGCCTTACAGGGCAATTCGATAGTTAAGGAGGGTAATTTCAAAATGGATTAGACACGACTTCAACCCTTCTGCTTTGGGTTATTTATATGCAATGCTAGATATCGGTGACCAATTTATCAAAAAAGGCAATTTTTTTAAAAAAATATTGTAATCATTTATATTTATTAAGGGTAAAAAACATTTTTTAAAGGTTGGGAAACACTGGTCTAGAGTGACTAATAAAACAAGGTCAAGAGTTTATTGACCTCGAATCTTTATTGAGTTGGTGCTTAAAAGCATAAACCCTGGGTAAAAATGTTGTAACCTGAATTAGGATTCTCATTATATATAGTACATTTTTCTAATAAAAATCATACACATCAATATATGGACGACGTAGGTTCACCCATGCTCAAGAGGTAATAATATTGGATTGTGACGATGTAATTCCTCGAAATACATTCAAGCACAATAATAAAATAAATTGCGACGTTGCAGTTCTTCAAACTACACTCAAGCACAATAATAAAATAAATTGTGACGTTGCAGTTCTTCAAACTACACTCAAGCACAGTTATAATTAGTTGTCACATTATAGTTTTTCAAACTACCATCAATAACAGTAATTATAAATTGTGGCATTGCAGTTTTTCAAACTACACTCAATCACAATAATAATTCATAAATATTGAACGTTATAGTCTCACGAAGTATTAAAACATTTTGGTTGCAACAAATCCACTTATGTAAAAAATCCAGTATCGGTATTTACCTGAATCGTTTTGTTCATGCAGGTAAAACGAACAAACGTTGAGGGCGACCGTGATGGCGTCGTATTCGTGGAGCTCCGTTTCTCCAACCATCTTATTTTCTACGGTATTTGCCAATTTGCTTGTTCGTTTTCAGCTTCTTCTCGTTGCCTTTTACCCATTTAGAGTAAGATTGTATAATTATTTACACTAAAATTTACAATAAAACGCGGACAACCGATAGACACGTGCATCTCGTAGCACACGAAATACGGAATGATGTCTTAAAGAAATCGAGGCTTGGACAACCGTACATTCATCCAAAAAAAAAAAAAAAAACTGATTACTATTAAACGTGTGAGAGTAGCCATCGAATGCGAATACTACTTTGTTTAAATACGGAACAAATCGGCGGAGCACTAAGGAATTGAAGTACAATGTCATGATAATAATCCAGAGATTGCCATGTTTTAAAAATTGTATAGCATTATAATGTAAAAGGCTTTTTTGAATGGACAGTAAATAAAATGTGACATTGTTTATCAAGGCTAAAACAAATTATGAGTATATACATATGAAAATATGTAAACATTGGTCGGTCGATATTATTCGAATGTTCATGTCGTACCTCCTCGTATACGTAATGTTATATTCTAATGGATTGGCGGTTTAATATGAAAGTAATATCATTGAAACAAGTTACAATAGCCGGTTACATTCCTTTTATACAAACCTAACATTATGATTGATTGTTTTATATAAAAATACACGATATTGTTATTAAATTATATCCTAATAAGTATAAGTAGAATATGTTGACATTTTTGTTCAACAATTTGTTATGAAAGCAATTTGAAGTAATTTTGTATTTCAATTTAATCTTTGATTTAGTCCTGTTTTGTAGATAAAAAAAGTAACAGACAATACAATAGTTTCGTCTTTTGTCTGTTGAAGACACAAAGAAAACTAAATGGGTAACAAAATCACTTTGTTTGATAATGTCTATATAATTCGTTCGGGGAAAATTGTTTCTTGAAATACCTTGTATACGTATATAATCTATTCAATACAATAATCTATAAAAATACATTTTTTAAATACATTAATAAAAGGTTACTTATAAAAACACATTATAAATAAATGTATTATTAAGAAAAAAAGGCATACGTATATTTTGAAATATTTTTATTACTAAATCGGAGACATCCTCAAGAAAGCTAGGTTGCCTAGTGCCCATAACCATAGAGCTTGTATGAAGAGAATTGTGAATGTGAAGGAAGCGAGGTAGTTGTGTCAGGATCGTGGCAAGTGGCTCTTCATTGTCTCTGCCTATCCCTCAGAGAAAAACGCGTGACAATTTAATTTTATTACTACAATAAAAACATTTGTATGTTTTTATTGTATATTCAGACTATGTTTTGCGTTGCTAAAATGATTCCCATATTGTCACGATTCCATGTCAGTCACGATTGTAGGTGCAACATAATTTATACATGACTTGGCTGATCCTCAAACATCATATGCTATTGGTGTGTTTGAAATTGGTATGACACCGCAGCGTGGTATGACACTCGTCTACAAAAATGACGGTATCAATTAAAAGCAGACGGCGCCTCGCTGTACAGTTGGCTGTCATCCATCACGCGAGGGCGGACATCTGACGCGGACAAATGAAGTGCGATTTGATCCAACCAACGAACGTCGCGACCACACCACCGCACAAACTAAGCATTATGTGCAATTTTATTAGGAAAAAACCGTCTCCTTTTTATTGAAAACAACATTAAATTAAACTGTAGATTAGGTATAACAACATTAAGGTGGATAAAGATTCTTTGGTCGGCATTGTGATGGTGATTGAGGCAACCGTGAACTAATTCATTTTAATCGTCATTTCATCGTCGGCACTCTTAGATTTCCTTTTGCTTACCATCAAGCAGGTTGAAGTCATTTGATGAGTCACAATATATAATAAAAACTTTATTTTTTTAACCTATTTATAGTTTTGACGACCCGCGTAACGTAGTTTACACATCAGTCTGCTACGCGATCACGGTTCAATTCCTAGTCGGAGAAAATATTTGTTTGATAGCATTTATCAATTTAACAATTACATTG
Source organism: Tinea trinotella (assembly GCA_905220615.1). Classification (NCBI taxonomy): domain Eukaryota; kingdom Metazoa; phylum Arthropoda; class Insecta; order Lepidoptera; family Tineidae; genus Tinea; species Tinea trinotella. Next base: position 8,898,604 of record HG992310.1, read on the forward strand.
CATAATATTACAAATATGTAAAATGTTAAAGCTGATATTTAGCAGTCTCTGATCCGGGATAGTACCACCACTTTTAAGTGCACAGGCCTTATAGTTAACACTTAGTCGTGTTTCAGGATAAGCTTGAAAGTTCTTTTGAAAAGATTTTAATCTAACAATAAGTGTAGTTTCGATGTATGAACGATATGATACAAATTTATAAAATATTTTTATATTTTTTTGTTGCTTTCAACGCTTGATCTATCAAAACGCCATCAAGGGCACTTTATATTTTCTCCTTATTGTGCATCTACTATTCCCACAAGGCTAGTTTTAACGTTAAATAAATTTGATACGTAAATTATATGTTTTTTTTTTAAATAAACTTATTCATTTGCCAATGCTATATTTAATATGCTATATCCAAGCTATATTTAAAAAAAGAAATTGTGTGGAGTCACGCTTTCGAGGCGATATTGAAGGGATCTATCTACATCAGGACACAAATTCAAGATTAACAGATATGTGTATCAGGGAAGGTTTACAATTCCTTCAGATTTGACGCTTTTATTCTTCAATAAGTGTTGTTTACGCCAAGTAAGCAAGCATCCAAAATAGGACGTTTCAAACTTCTACACCTAATACCTATATTTAAAGTTTAGATGGTACAGGATTACTAAAAAAAACATTTTTGTGGGAGACATTTTGGAGGAGTATAAACGTGTATATTATGTAAATTATTTCAATTCTATGGACGACATATTACTGACACAGGACAATAACCTCTAAGTCGTTAAGCATACTATCTACTTTATTTTAAACTTTAAAGACAGGTTTAATATATGTAATTAGATAGGTTTAAAGTAGCCCCTGGCTTTAGCAACATTAAAATAATTTGACACAGAAAATTCGGAGTATTTAATATTTATAATATTTAATTATTTTTAATGGACCGTGTTAAATCAAGTCGTAAAAAAGTGTTTTATTTGTTAATTTTAATTATTGTTATTTTTTTTTTAAATTGTGACTCGGTACATGACAACACCTCGACATGTTAGGCTGGAGCGCGGTCCGTGAACGGAGGCGATTCAGTAACTTTAAGTAGCAGTCACATCCACTATGCCGGCCTAGTTGAAATCGGCAACTTACGAGCTGATCTCGAAACGCGATTAAGTCACTTCACGGATCGGCACCACTATCTACCACTCTTTAACAACCAGACTCAAATATCCGTCTCTTTTTTATTAATAACAAATGATAAACTTAATTATTAAATATCCCAAATATCCCAAGCTATGAAACAAATATTTTCTCCGTCAGGGAATCGAATCCGGGACTATCCGCGTAATGAACTGGTGTGTTAGCCATTACACCACGCCTGTCGTCAGAATGCTGATAAATCATTCTAATTGTCAGTTGTTCTATTAAGAAACAATGCACCAAACTGATTAGATTGATTCATTCGGTCGACACAATTCAGATGCTTTCCCCGACCTGTATCACAACAGATGAGAAAGAAATAAAGAAGTCATAATAGCTTGTGTATTAGAAATTGTATTGTAATTTACTGAATTATTTCTTGTGCCGTCTCGTATTTCATACTATTAAAACAAAATATATTTTCAATTGAACAAATACAAATGTTTTATTACCAAATTTACTTTCTCGTATATCCTAATTATTTTACAAATGAATCTCATCTTACTGATGTCTCATCAAAATAAAGGTACGCGGCGTGAAAGGTAGTAAACTAATAGATTAGGAAATAAATTCCCGGCGGCTTAATGGCTCTGTCCTAATTTATTTACCGTCAGAGGGATCGGGTGACGCTAATTTAATTGTAAGTGAATTAAGACCACCTCTAAGGAATACTGTGAGTAGGTCCCTGGTCTAGCTTCAACTAAGAGAATTTGTTTCATATGTTTAATTTGTAATATTTAAATATTATAATAAATATTAAAAAAAGATAATAAAAAAGACACATTTATGTTAAACAAGAGACTCTAGTTAGTAGCTTAGTCTACCGACCCGGGGCAGTACCACTTTTAATTTTATGGATTGACGTGAAGTGACTTAGTCGCGTTTCGGGATCTGCTTGAGGCCGATATATTGGCGATGCTATCATGTTATTTATACACATGTATTTTAGCCATAATTTACTTTTGCATTTAACGCGTAACCTCATCTCATTACTTTGGGCTGATTTATATTATAATTTATTACCTATATAATACCTCTGGTTGGTATACTGTCAGCTTACTCGTACCTATCAGTCATCTGTCAGTCGGTTTTTCCCCTCCCCTTGCTTACCATCAGGCAAGCCGATATCGTCAGATCGGTCAGATGTCGTGTCCTAATTAAAAAACAGCTTCATATTGTTCATGCTTTTGTGTTTTGTAGATATTTATCACGAAATATTAAATAGTAGAAAACATACGAGTAATAATTCACATAAAAAGGTAGGCCTGATCTATAAGTACGATAAACATCACCAATCACATTTTGAAAGGTAAGTCTTTACAACGTCTCAGTCATTACGTTCTGAGGTCGCTTTCCCGTACCCTTTTTAGGAGCTTTTGGTGAGGCCTGTCAGCGCACGTGCTGAATTATTTAGCGTGAACCTCTGGCTATACCTCCTCGACACGTCCCGACCCACGCTACAATGACGGTTGTGACGAGCCTTTCAAGGAGAACCGCCAATAACACGCGAACGTCACAAGAGAGTAAACATGCGACATACACGATCATACAACCTTCATGATAATTGAAAATCCAACCTTGTGTGCGTAAAAAGCTCTAGAATTTTAACGCAACCTTTACAAAAGCCTATTCTTATTTATTAATTAGAAAAGCTCGCAAATTAATATGAAATTGATATAAGGCGACCATGGTGTTGTAGTTGTGGAATAACCTCGCAAACCAAGAGCCTCCGCTTCAAACCCACTTACCCCAACAAACCAACCCCCCCAGTACAAATGTACGAGTAGCTTTGATATTATGTGCTTTGGTCGCGCTGTTTCAGTGGGGCAAGCGTTTTTAATGTAAAAAAATATTATAAAAAAGAGTGGTTGTTTCAAAAGTTCGTTGATAAAAAAATTGAGTCAGATATAGGCCGGGATAGGCAGAGACAATGGAGCGCCACTTGCCACGATCCTGACATAACTCCCTCACTTCCGTCACATCCATTTTTTGTGGTTGTTATAATAGGCACTAGTCAAATCAGCTTTCTTAACGATGTCTCCCATTTAATCGGAAAACACCCTCCTGGGTCTGCCTCGTTTAACGCATCCAACGACATCAGATTTATAAATTCATTTCGCCAATCTACTCTTACTCATACTTTCCATGTGCCCAAACTATGAATATAACAGTGACATATACTAACTCCAAGATATGTGAGGGAATTGCACGGACTATTCAGTAAGCCGACCAAGGAAAGCAGGTGTTAATCTCTGCCATTAATTTGAGAGAATAATTAATTAACTAATTTGAGAAACACCGTCAAAGGCATTTGTATTCAAGAGTTTGATCACAGCTCTTTAATGAACACGACTTATATCTAATTGAAAATTATGAACAAAACTTGGATGAAGGTCAGATATTTGAAATGATAAAATAATAATTAAAATTTGAAATTAAGGTAATATAAGTTAATTTATTTTATGTATATTAAATTTATTTTTAATAAATTATTATACATCAATCAATCAATCAAATTGTCACGCCTTTTCCCATATATTATAAGGGATTATAGTAAGATTGTTTTTTGATCAAATCGGCGTCATTCTAGCAGGGGGCATTCTGCAACATTCAAGCAGAGGTCCAATGATCAGAACTGTCCATATCCATAGAAGCAGAAGTGTCGTTTCAAGATCATGGAAAGTCGCGCTTAGTTGTGCCTTTCGCTATGGACACTGAGACACATACAATATGATTTATAATGAATGTTTTGTAAAATTAGATTAGAAATTTGAATGCGTAGGCAAACCGAGATCCCGGGTTCAAAACTACTTGCTGGTACCAATGTATTTTTAATATATGTACTTCGGTCGTCCTGTTTCTATAATACAAGCACGTTAGTAGCTTAATATAGAAATGTATTAAATAAAATAAATACATACATATATGATTATATTTTAGTGTGATTATTTTTTCCACATTTTTAAATTAAAATATGTTTAAAAATAAAATTTATAGCCAAAGATGTTCAGTGAGCCATGAAAGTCAAGAATAAGTAAATGTTTCACGTGAAAAATCGTCAACAAAATCCCAAAGTGAAATATACTGCGACATTTTCGCTGAAAATTTCAAATATTTTCATTGAGAAATTGTATAACTCTGTGTATATTTTAGTGGAAAAAAGTGTGCTCGAAAGTGCGGTCGGGTAAATGCACTCACTACGTGCCACAGAGACTCATTGTTATGTTCTCATACGCTGACATCTAGGAGGGAGCATGCATCCATAACAAAGGCATAAGAGGTTGGTTGGCTTTAGTCGCATCAGACAAGCAGGTGGGCGTGAAAAGAACACAGTTTTCATTTTAAAATAATGCTCACGATATGGCTATTACACTAATATGAAACTTTTGATATTTTTATTAATAAACATATTTTTAGCACTATATCAACGTCAACGTCGTCGTTATTTTTATATTTCTATACTAAGCAACTATATGAATGTACGTGCTAGTAAAAAAAGGACGATTTAGTGGTTTGATTTTGGACCGGATATGAATCCTGGTTTGTGTCACTATTACTTTACCACTAAACCACAGTATTATTTTTTGTATTCGTAGGCATTATATTTACATTTCTTTACTAAGCTACTAAATGTGCTTGTAGTCAACTATATCACGATATCACGTTGTTTTTTTAATAGAGCTGTTCACTTTACAGTGTATTAACTGTTGTTTGATGAATATTTAGGTATTATTTTTAAGTATATATTTTTATAATATAGACATTAGACCATGGCCGGTATAGTAGGTTTACATCTGCCTCAGTCGGCCACCTGGTTTCTCAGTCGCCGACGTTCTTGGGCCTCCTCTTACCATTAGCCGAGCCGAGATATATGTATTATTTATATATAATATGTACTTAAGTATAGTGAAAAAACTTTGTAGCCACGATACAAATATTCTATTTTTTTGTACAGCTAGCAAGCATTTTTTATACCTACTAGACCGGCTTAATCGAATTGTCACGCCTTCCTCTCAAGTGGCGCTCTATCATCTAGAGATAATAGAGCGCCACTTGCCACGATCCTGACATAACTCCTTCACTTTCTTCATATTCACAACTCTTCATACAAGCTCTATGGTTATGGGCACTAGGCAACCTAGCATTATCGAGGATGTCTCCGATTTGTCGAAAAACACCCTCCTGGGCCTGTCTAGTTTAACGCATCCATCGTGAATTTTGGGACATTATTTGGCTGTTCATTAAACTGTGGATATGACTACTAATTGATTTCACTGTAGTAGCAGTCGCCTCCATTCATGGACTGCATCCCAGCTTAACATCATGCTGGGCGCTATCATACGTGTATGTCGAGTCACAATAAACGCAGTTGTTATTTTGTTATTATTTTTTATTGTGACTCGACATATGACAGCACCTCGCTTGATGATAAGCCGAAGTGTGGTCCATGAATGAATATCACTGCTACTACAATTTAATAACTGTGAGTAGCAATCACATCCACTATGCCGGCCTAGATGAAACCGGCAACTTACAAGCTGATCCCGAAACGTGACTAAATCACTTCACGGGCTGTATACTTGTCTGTATAATTGAGTCTAGTATAAATATTATTTACAGTTATATATAAAAACTATATAAACAAATACACAAGATTGATTTAAATCCAAATTGCAGGAAGATTGTGAAAAGCTACTGAAGTCGCAAACTTTCAATTCGTTGAATAAGAAATGTCAGTTTTACCACTCGTCGTGTTTGCTAAGGAAAGCGAGCATAGGCGAGGAAATACGGAAGGAAAAGTGATTGCATACAAATAAAATAAACTTTACTTTAACGATTTGTCGCAGCAATTTATTATTTCTAAAGTTAAATACACATTTGTGCAGATAAATATTATATTTGTGAATAGAACAGAACAGTGCCTCTCTATCTACCTTTACATATATCTTAGTAAAGATACGACAGGCGTGGCATACTAGTTTGTTACGCATAAAGTCCCGGGTTCGAATCCCGGTCGAAGCAAATATTTGTTTCATAACTCTTATTTGTAACATTCGGATGTTTGCTTCGGGTCTGTTATTTATCAAAGAGTGGTAGGCAGTGGTACCCAGTCTGCCAATCCGGGGTAGTACCTCCACTTACCGGTATACATATCATGAAGTGATTTAGTCGTGTTTCGGGACCAGCTTGTATGTTGCCGGTTCCAACTAGGCCGGCATTGTGAATGTGACTACTACTTACAGTTATTGAATTGTAAGAGATGACATCCATTCATTGACAGCACCCCAGCTTAACATTAAGCGGGGTGCTGTCATATGCCGAGTCACAATAATCTGACCTCTATTTATTGACCTCTACTATAAGCAAGAGGACTCGCCTCAGTTTACGTTTTAAGCGACTGAAGTCGTCGTCACTATGTCGGATGGCTGGTAAATCTTTCCACTTGTCTACTTACTCGTTTGTTATAATTAAGGCAACCGTGGTGTAGTGGCAGTGCAATGGTCACGCAAACCGAGAGCAGGGGTTCTAAACCACTCATCTGTACCAATGTGTCTTTGATATATGTACTTTGCTCGTCCTGTTTCTATGATACAAGCACTTAATATAGAAATGTAAATAAATAAATAATTATATACATAATTTATTAACAATAATTTTATTTCAGTTGAGCAACAAAGCTTGTGTTAATTAAAAATCCAATATCGTTAGTGTTCGCTTAATTTCATAAACTAGGATTATCCGACTTAGCGAAGAAAATTCCGCCAGCTTTATTATTTTGAAACTAATAATTTAATTATAGAGCTTTTAGATTAATTATTTATTTAATACAATCTATTTCCCATTTGTTTGAATTTCAATTAACTTAATAACTTCTAACAAAGAACGTGACGATATAAACGAATTAATTAAATAGTATTGCGTTCCATTCTTAATTAATCAAACATTTAATAAGACGTCAGAAGTACGACTCCATAAATAGCATTTTACAACTGTTTTGCATGAACGCGACTATTAAAAAAAGCTGTACACGTCACCTCACTTCTTAGAAAAGTATTTACAATATATGGAGTAAACCTTCGCACGAGGTTGTATCGCAGTTTCGACGGAAGTGTTCCAGTTCCCGCTATAACTCAACCGCAACAACGACTATGAGGTCCGCATTCCAGTTTTCATTCTATACATTCGCACATTCATCTGCGTGCACACAAACATTGTATAACAGCCATTCAAACTATGTGTACCATCAAGATTATGAAAAGATTGCAAAATGTTTCCAACTAGAATTTAGCTTTTTCTAATATGCCCTTTATTGCTTTTTAATATCTTTTTTTTTGTTTTATTCCTTGAACTTCATTTGGGTTAAAATGTTTTCGGCAAAGAGTATCTACACTTAACAATATTTTAATGATCTTTCATTGGCCACATAGTCGGTTATACAAAGGCCTGTTCAAATAAATAAATTTAAAACGGAATTTTAATTTAACTACGTATATTACATTGTGGACATGTATTAAGCAGTGCTTTTTATTAACATTAACAGTGCTTTATAGTTAACTAAAAAAAAAGTAAATTTTACAAACCAAACTAAAGAAAATTACTGCATAGACATTTCTACAAATTGTCATTGTACAAATGTGTAAAATAACGATTTCCTGCAACTTACTGTCAGTATACTAAATATACTCGTATATTTATTCATTCACCTATTACTTATAAAGAATTGCATGCATAGCTAATATTAAAGTAGTTTTAAATTATGGTACATAACTGTGGTCAGTGTATTGTCAAGAGCTCTAAATAACAAACTGGGGTAAGCATACTCGCTGAAAACAAATAGCCGACCTTTTGCCTTCTTTATGAGACCCTTGTTAACTTGTCCTTAATAAATTATTTATTTTGCTTGCGCCCCAACTCGTGTTACTGAACTTGTTTGTTTCATATTATATTGGAGTGAGTTTTGCTAGCAATCAGTGTAAAATAATTGGAGAAAAATATTTAATTAATTAAACATTGAATAGGTTGAATTTGTAGATAAATTTTCACATTTATTTTGTACAAAATTAATTGAGTATTTAGTCTTAGCGGCTCAATTGTTTCCTTTCTTCATTACAGCAACAAAAGCAGGAGATTACAATAATATGCTCCCGCAATGCCAAACAAACTGTTGTCATAAAATGGCTCAGAAAATTCGGGAAGAAGAATTAAATAAGCTAGATATTATAGAACAAAAGAAAACAAAATGCCTCTTAATCACGGCCTGAGATATCCTTGAAAGATTCACTACAGAAATTTCATTACCCAAGTAAATAATAAAGATTAATTGTTTCAAAGCATTTCTTAAAAAACTGCTTTGTTTCTTTAGCACTTCAAGTGTTTTATTATGAACATTTTTAATTTAAAAGTGTATTAGGTCATTGTTATTCTTGTAAAATATTATTAATATTTTACTAAAAAGTTGTAAAACTTACTCGTAAAGTTCTAAAATTGTATATGAAAGTTTATAGTTTTTTTTAATTTAATAAACTTTTCCAAACTTTATATGCTTAATTTATAATTTTCGTTATATTTTTGTACATTTTAATACTTTTAAACCTACTAAGTAAACTTGATAGAATAATATTATACTAAAATTATTTCTTACATTTCTGCTGTTAATTCAGCTAAGTAACTAAGTGACAGATACTCATGAAATACTCGTTGCGAAAATTATTATATGAGAAAACATAACATTATTTTAGGTAGGTATTAGGAACATAAAAATAAGATGTGGACAAGAACAAAGGGCAACAAACGGATTCTCATTCTAGTCGAATATATTTCAAACTATCGCTCTCGGCATATTTGCCGGAAAGATTTTCCGTTCAAGTCACACGAAGAAAATGTATTTGATTTATCAGCACTTGAGCCGGACCTTCCTTTCGCTATAAATTTTATTGTGTTATGATTTAGGGGCGCATATGCGATTTTATGGTAAACACTTTGCTCTTTATATTGCTATGTGATTTATTTAGGTCCGATGCACGTCACTCTAAACTTGTCTACGGTATTGTAAAACTTTGTATATTCATTCGCTTGAGTTTTCGCCTCAACTACAAACTTTGCCATTACTTTTTATATAGAAAAAAGTACAACAACAAAGCTTTCGTGATAACAGACCAAAGCTTAATTTAGTTAAAAGGTGTTTCACTAATTCTTGTTGTCGTTTTGTAAGCGCAATCTGGCGAGCGTGAACTTTCAAATAGATGAAGATTTAAGACCAGCCGGCTTTTCTCTATTTATTTGCGCGAAGTGAACTTGCGCATAGGGATAGCCTATTACAAATTTATTTAAGCTCTTTCGAAATCAACTAATATACGTACATTGTTAATAGTAAAATATTTTTGATGAGAAAAGACGAAAGGAAGGGACCGTCTAATTATTCTGAAGGAAACATTAAATTTCGCATAAAATTTCTACAAGTAAAAGGGAGGCGCTAACACCAGAGTAATTAAAGCAAAATAATAGATCCTAAGATATCTTGGAAGACAATAAGACATTGAGGTTATTAAATATTTCACGAGTTCTCATTTAAAATAATAACCACTCATAGTGAGTAAATGCAAGAATATCAACAAGTGGGTTATAAAAACTTGTGCAATGGTTTGTAATTGAAATAGAAAACATACATACCAATATACATGATTAACATGGGATTAAAATGGTCCAAACGATGGAAAAGTGGATGAATTGTTTTTTTAAATTTAATTTTCATATATGTATATATCAATACCAACAGTATCCATTTTATCGACTTGCCTGATGGTAATTCCCCATGACCAATAGCTAAAGTTCCAAAAGTTTCCACAATAAAAAGATGTTCAATGATATTTTGATGCTCTTTAAACAAAGACTAAACCCAGTTTATTTTATCATAATGGAATTAAGCAGTTTTTGATGAGGTGTCGAGATATTTTTTCGAAGATATACAGCCAGTGATGTGAATGATAGGACCAGCTGATTACCACGATCAATCATGCAAATAGATGCAGAACTCGTATATTGTATGGTGTTTATATTATTGTTTATTTTAATACATAATTTGTTAAACTCATCTAGCACAATTTATGTTGCCACGATGGATATTATAGTCATTTGAACAATAAGCAGTATTACATAAAAGAGAAAAGTATTAACTCTGTGGATATTGTTAATCCCGTCGGTGGCGTTAAAGCGATTACTTTGAACGGCAAAGTTTTATGAGATTATATATTTTATGAGCTACCAAATAGAACGAACAAGCTGTTACCGCTGTTAAGGAAATTTTCTAAGGTAAATAGAAAACTTGTTTAACATGTAAAAGAAATGAATTTCGTCACTAATTACATTTTGAAAGCTTTTAGTTGTTCGTTAACTGTATTAAATATTAAAAAAAGTCTTTTTTCAATTCAGTTTTCCGTTCATTTCATTATTTATAATTTCGTCGTCGTCATTTATTAAATTTCATTACTTTATCACGTTAATATCTTTTGACGTTAATTTTAAACGCATCGAAGGTTATTTATTTGTAAATATTTTATACTTCATTATATGTATTAAAACATTTTAATTCGTTCTCGTAGAGATATAATTGTGTATATAAAGGAAGTGATAGACTTACGCAAGGATCGTGGAAAGTGGTGCTGCATTATCGCTGCCTATCCCCGCGGGAATTGAGCCTGTAACCTGTATGAGGAGAATTGTAAATGCGATGGAAGTGTGATATTTATGGTAGAATGTTGAAAAGTAGCGCTTTATTTTCTCTGCCTATCCCCGTGGGAATTAAGTAATGACATATAGATTGATTGATTGATTAAGTAGAAAGGTTTTGTGTGCAATTATGTAGGTACATTCATCGAATGAAACACAAATTGTTTTTCGACTTGCTGGTAATACGTCACTGGATAATTAGCAACGTTTACTGGCTGGCTGTGACAGATCCAATTACATTAAAGGGATTGTCATTGTAATTGGATATAATATGAACCCCTTCATTAAATTCTGTTATGGTTGTTTTGTAAGTTGATAACGTTATTTAATTATTTTAACGCTGTATTGTTAACCCTCAGGCATCCTCTGCTATTCTCATCATCATCAGCTTCTACTGCTGAACACAGGCCTCCCCCTTAGAACGGCATTCCGAACGACAAGACGCCAGTTGAATCCACCGGTTACCCGTGACTTTCACTATGTCGTCAGTCCACCTAGTGGGAGGCCTACCTACGCTGCGTCTTCCGGTTCGTGGTCTTCACTCTAGACCTTCTACCTTTGGGATATTAGAGAAATGTTATATTTAAATAATAATTAATCAAAATTATTATGTATTATACACTCGTATTTATATACTACATACTAACCAAGTATATAATTATTTATATACCGTTTAGAAAAGCGAGGATGTTGTGTCAGATTCGTAGCAGGGGGCGCTCCATTGTCTCTGTATATCCATGTAGGAAAAAGGCGCGACAATTTGATTGATTGATTGACATACATAAATATTGTATAGAGACTTTCCAGATTATAAGAAAATCATAGATCGGATGATTTAGTTTACTTTTTTAAATTGTGGCCCTGCCTGATGTAAAGCTGGAGCGCAGTCCAATAATGGAGGCGACTGCTACTACAGTTGAATAACTACAAGTAGCAGTCGCATACACTATGCCGACCTAATTGGAGCCGGTAACTTATAAGCTGATCCCTAAAGGCGACTAAGTTACTTAGCGGTCTTTACACTTGTGGTACTACCCCGGATTGGCAGACTAGGTATCACACACTGCCTACCACTCCCAAAAAATGTTACCTTCGTTTTGACCTGAATGTAACATATCTTTTTTTATAGCCATATTCACCATTAATTATTTTTATTAAATGATGCAACACCCAGGAGGGTGTGTTGCCTAGTTGCCCATAACCGTAGAGCTTGTATGAAGAGAATTGTGGATGAAGAGAAAGTGAGGAAAGCGCCTCCTAGTTGTGTCAGGATCGTGGCAAGAGGCGCTCCATTGTCTCTGTCTATCCCTGTGGGAAAAACGCGTGACAAGTTGGTTTTATTTTATTTAGATTTAAAAATAATAAAATCGTTACTATTGGGCCTAATAGGTACGAATATTGACTAATGGTTTTAGTGAAAATTTATGTAATCATCTTTTGTGGTCGGTCCTTATTTCTTTCGTTGATCGAGTTCTTTTCATAGAAGGCAAAAACTGATCAGTTTAATCAAGAGAGGCGAGAGTCAATCAAGGCAACTCGTTACGTCGAACTACGAGTAATTTTCTCGGACTGACCTAACGCGATTTATATGCTCTTCTGATATTATATGTTTTTCTGGTCAGTGGCAGCTCTATGCGTTCTTTATCTATTCTTATTCTATTCTCTAATCAACACTTGAACTGATTGGTTCGGTGCGTCGTCTTTGTCAAACAAACGGCGAGTGGAATGCTTTGTCAGCCTTGCAAACTTTCTTCAAACCTTGGATCCTTCAAGCGAAAAAACACCTCTGGTTGTCATAGTGACGGCCTCCGTAAGCTGAGTCCGTTTTTTCAGTTGTCGGCACTCTTGGACCTCGAAAAGGCAAGTCGCGATCAGACATTGCTTCGCAATAAAAACATATGTAAGTATAAAATCAAAAGTTAAATACTGTTTGACTAAAAGAAATGTAAACAAAATGTAAAAGGCAAAAAACCTTGTTGAAAAATGGTACATACATTTATTAGTTCTTTTGTAGTCATTATATTAAGCAAATAAAACATAGAGCACATTCCTAAAACGAGCTAGTGGGTGATTATCTCGGCAGCACACACCGAGACAGAGACAATAATGACAGCAATAATTTGACCGTAATCGGGCAGCAACGCGGGCACCGCCGCTTTGTTGCTGCCTTGGGATACTACTCTAGTTTTAAAGCTCCTGCTCTATTTTGCGCATCACTGAGCAACTATCTAAATCAACGTGGATAATTGCTGCTATTTTGCCTTTAGGCTAATCGGATGAGGCAAATTTACTATGAGTCTCACTGGCAATTTATTTCCTTGAAGCCTTGTTCAGTAACCGCCTACATAATTTTAGTTATATAATTTATATTTTTAGTTTTATTTTAAGCCACTTTAAAAAGATGAATAAAGAGAGATTTATAAATCAGAGATGAATGAAAGGTAGGATTTTTAATTAAATAAAATACTCTACCACATTTATTTTGGGAAAGTGCCTATAACCGTCTTTTAACCGTCTAACATATATGAAGAGACTTGTGGATGTGACGGAAGTGAAAGAGCAAGGATTAGGAAAAGTCGTGGTCTTCTCTTTTTTGTCTATATCTGTGGAACTAGAGACAGTTATAGAATAAATTGTTTTAATTTAAATTTATAATTAATTTGAATTATCTAATTAAAGCTAAGATAGGTAAATTTAATAATTATTTTGATAAAATTACGCCAACTTGTATTAGTGTCAGAAAGATTTAATGACCTTGTTAATGGGGTAAGTTCGTCAAAATGGCGAGAAACCGGACGCGCTGGGACCCGGCTAATAACTTGCCACAACCTTCGCAATGTCGAATGATACCTTCCTTAAATATAATTAAACGGGTAAATATGAACAGCTTTTTCAGAGCCGAAAAATAGTACATAATTATAGAAAAAAAACTGATCTGTTTTACTTTTTTTTTTTATTTATTTGGTTCACAAACAGAATATTACATTATAAAATTTACGACCACAATTATTAATAACATCTTATGCAATTTCCATGAACAGTGAACAAACACATAATGCTTTACTATTTAGTGCGGAATTCTATTTATAAAATACGAAAACTATATAATTGTGCTCCATTGTCTCTGCCTAACCCTGTGGGAGAAAGGCGTGACAATTTGATTTGATAGATTGAAAAATTATGTTTACGTTTTCTGTTTCTTTTCATGGAGACTTTTAAGAATAAATTGATATTTTTTATAAATAACAATACGCATAGTAAAGTATTTTTTACTTGGATTATGCTAATAGGTTTAATATGCTTTACTAGTTCTAATTGTCTATAAAAGGTCGATCAAAGCCTACGTCAGGCATCGTTAAATTTTAATACAATTATCGATATAAAGACAAATTGGGTGAAAATTGGAAAGCCTTTCTTAAAACCCGTTGACCCGGGCTTGGGCGGGCGGCAGCATAACTCAGGGCCACGAGGGCGGAGGCTTCGAGACACGCGGACAATAATGGAGGCCATAATTTGCCTGTAATGGGCCACACACTATCGCGCTGTCGGCCCTTCCAAAAATAAGCTTCTTTCACGTAAATCTGTTTTTAGACAATCGTAAACGGAAAAGTTTAGTAGGTATTTTACTAACATTAACGTTAATGGAATTGTTATTAAATGTTAGAATAAGGAATAGCACAGTGCGCGATAGATGTGGTTTAAAAGAAGATGTAGTAAAAGGAATGCTTTGATGACTTGGACACATGGATGAGTGAAGTGAAGTGTGTGAAAGTTGATTGTCGAAAGGAATTTATAAACCTGATGTGGATGGATACGTTAAGCGAGGCAGACCCAGGAGGATTTTTCCGACCAAATCGGAGACATTTTCAAGAAAGCTGGGTTGCCTAGTGCTCATAACAGTAGCTTGTATGAAAAGAATTGTGGATGTGAGGAAAGCAAAGGAATTGTGTCAGAATTGGGGCAAGTGGCGCTCTCGGTCTATTCCCGTGGAAAAAAGGCGTGACAATTTGATTGATTGACCTACATAATACTTTATTACTTATATATTATTATATCGTAATAATGAAATAGGTTAATAATGTGCCTTATCTTCAAAGTTTAAGGAATTCCTCAACTAAACTTCAATTAAATTTACATAATATATCGCTTAAAATTTCTGTTTAGAATTTTCGCACATTATCGCTCAGGGTTTTGTGGTAATCACGGAGGCGTGTCTTGCTTTGGTCGTTCTTGAAGGGTGCTATCTTAATTAATGATAAGTATGTATACTAATAATTCTTTTTTAAACAATTTCAAAACTTGTTTCTTTTGCGTTAAGGTTCAATATTACTCGATAATGTGTTGAATATTTTCTTGAAATCGGCTCGCCGCATCGTTTGGTATTTATTAGAAAATGATGTTATTTCATTGATTAATCAATTTCAGCTAATAAAATTTTAGGTATGCGTGGATTATTAGATAATATTATCAGAAGGAATCGATCGGTCACGATTCTCAATAGAGAAATAGGTCATCACTATCACCACCAAGCGTTACTTTTCACGATCCTGACACAACTCTCTCGCTCCCTTCACATCCACAATTCTCTTCATACAGACTCTATGGTATGGGCACTGCGGGACCTTTCATTTTTTTAGAAATGTCCCCAATTTAATCGAGTATTTATGACGACAGGCGTGGCGCATTGATTAGCACACCAGTTTATTACGTGTAAAGCCCCGGGTCCGGTTTTCGTCCAAATATTTGTTTCATAGCTTTTATTTGTAATATTTAATAATCAGATTAAATATTACAAATATTTGTTAATAAAAAAAGAAGCGGATATTTGCTCCAGGTGAAGGCAGAGTGAAAGGCAGTCGGTGGTCATTTGCTCAGCCTGCGCTAAACCGGGATAGTACTCGTACCACTTTCAAGACCGTGAAGTGACTCAGTCGCATTTTAGGGTCAGTCTGTAAGTTTCCGGTTCAAACTATGCTGACATAGTGGATGAGACTGTTACTTACATTTATTTAACTTTACTATCATTACTTTAATATCCTTCCGCACCTTAATATCTTTTTTATTAGATATTAAGATGTAGTACCGTACCTTTTTTATATCTGACCACGACTTGTCTGATGGTAGGTAAGAGGAGGTCCAAGAGTCCCCTCGATTGATAAAACTGACCCTTTTTACGGCTGCCTCAGTCGCCGTCACTATGTTGGCCAGAATCTCGAGCTACAAAGAAAAAGATTATATTATGTAAACAACCGTACTTAAATATATACAATTACGTGGTGTAGTGGCAGTGCAATGGTCACGCAAACCGAGATCACGAGTTCAAAACCACTTGCCAGTACCACCAATGTTTCTTTGATATATTATGTACTTTGGTTATATGGTTTCCATGATACAAGCACTTTGGTGGCTTAATATAGAAATATAAAAATGAGTAAATAAATTCAATTATTGCTAGTATGCAATCCGAATGCAATAGCAATTAGCGAGAGAAATATGATATGGCAGCAACAAATGATAAAACAAATCGAACTGCATGTTGGTGTATTTCATTACAATAAAATTCATTTGACTCTTGATTAATATTGATCAGTTATTATGTATGTTATACGCAGACATCCTCAAGGGTTGCCTAGTACCCATAACTATAGAGCTTATATGAAGAGAATTGAGGATGTGAGGGAAGCGAGAGTGTTGTGTCAGGGTCGTGGCAACCTGCGCTTCTCTATCGCACTATCGTTTTATAACATCGAATTGTTATATAGGTATTTTTATTAACAACTTTATAAGTTTTAACCGCAGAGCTTATATGAAGAGAATATTATGGTTGTGAGGGAAGCGAGGATCGTGGCAAGTGGCGCCACGACAGCACCCCACCTCATAAACATTAATTGCGGTGGAGTGCGGTCGACAGAAGCATCAGAATTCTGTCAACCGAATCGTCAGTTAGTGGATGCGATTGTTACTTGCAGTTATGTAACTGTAGTAACAATAGCGAGGTGCTGTCAATGTCGAGCCACTCTTTTTTTTACATTTCTCTATAGCTTGTCTAACTATAAATGACGCGGCCCTCCACTTTATTAGTTTATTTAAAAGTGTAAATGCAAATATTTATTACTATACTATTACACTTTATCAGCGTGCTCCTTCTTTTGTGTCCAACCAGCAACTGAATAACCAATTACAGTTGCATATTCGGTGTGATGCATTCATATTTTGTGTTTTCTCGTGTGCGCAAATACGGTAGAGGGGCGCGTCATTTCGGCTTAGACAGACTATACTAAGCTGCTAAAGTGGTTGTATCATAGAAACAGGACAACCAAAGGACATATATCAAAGATACATTGGTACCGGTGGGTGGTTTCGAACTCGTGCTCTCGGTTTGTGTAACCATTGTACTGTCACTACACCACGATCGCCTTTTTTCTGTTTATTTTTTTCTATTTTCTTTCGTTTGTTTTCTATTGCATCACAATAGAGTTTTTTATGGAAAATACATACTGAAATTGTACAAACTTTATATTTGTATATTATTGTACTTGTACGTATCTAAGAATATGGACTAAAGAAAGACTTTCTTTCCATATTTCTAGGTACGTACATACAAAGCGCCCCGGAAGTTTTCCTAAACTTCCGTATTCGCTGAACCACATACTTTCCTGTGGGTGGAAGTAGTTTGTCAAGCACCCGCTAGATGTCAGTATTTCATCTTGGAACTTAACTTTCTCTTTATACGCAGTAGTTCCTATAGAATTCGCTAGGTGGCGCCACTTATGAAAATCGCAATTAAAATATTTCATTCTTTGCTTTTTACTGTTTCATTAAGTGAAAGTTTAATGTGTGAATTAATATAGATTTTAAAATCATCATCAATATCAATTCACAAAACTCGATTTCCATAAATATACCTAGGGAAAAGTAAACGTAATTTTTCACGATCCTGTCACAGCCTTTCCGCCCGCTTGCTTTACATTACAAAATGGATGAATTAATCAATTACGCATTTTATTCACAGAGATAGAAAGAGACAATGGAGCGCCACTTGCCACGATCCTGACACAACTCCCTCACTTCCCCCACAACCACAATATTCTCTTTATACAAGCTCTGCGGTTACAAATTATAAAGTTGTTCTAATAAAAATACCTAAAAATAACAATATGTCGATGATATAAAACGACAGTAAAAGCACAATTATAGCGATCTACCTATTGTATGTGTGTACCTACAATTTTGTTTTTAATTAAATCAAAACAGACGAATCAAACTTTTGTAGGTTTTCTTGGCAGACAATGAATCATGGGTTAAGTTTGTCTCGTTGTTGGCACACAATCACGATCCCTCCCTCTTCATTACAGGACACTTTTTTTGTCCCTTTTGTCTTTATTTTTGTGCCCAAAAGCCGTTTATCCACTTTAACTGTAAGAGGATGGTAAGAGGGAATGTTTGTCAGCTGTTAGGAAGTCCGCGAAATTCGTTCGCTTTTATTTTTGCACTTACATTTTCGTTCTCATTATTAACATAAATCCTGTAAGCCCTATTCAAATGCCATCTTCTAAATAAGTATAAAAAAATGAGACAATTTATCCCTGAACATAAAGCTACAAGTTTATTTTTTTATCGTTATTTTAATTAGGCAATTTAAAAGTTTTAAAGTGTTTGGTTTCTTTGATATAATAAATCTTCCTCAAAGTATAGTTGATTATTAATTATGTTTTATTGGACAGACATATGTTATTTTTTTATATTGTGTCTCGACATATTACAGCACCCCGCCTGATGTTAAGCTGGTGTGCGGTCCATGAATGAAGGTGACCGTAACTAAGTATCGCATCTACTATGCCGGCTTAGTGTGGAACTCGCAATTTACAAGCTGATCCTAAAACGCGAGGAAGTCGCTTTACGGATTGTATACTTGTAAGTGGTGGTACTACACCGGATTGGGCATCATTATCTACCACTCTTTGAAAACCAGACGCGGGCTAAATATCTGCTTCTTTTTTTTATTAACGAATATGTGTAATATTTAATCGGATTATTAAATAATGCAAATAAAAGCTATGAAACATTTTTTTTTCTTCGGGCCTTTAAAAAATATAAATTAAGGGCATTTTTTTAATTTTACGTTTTTACGTTTTTTTTGTTACGTTTACGAGGTAGTATTTACGAGATAGTACTGCGCAATTATAAGATTTGCAGTTATTTATTGCTATTTAATTATAATATATTTGGTAATAAAAAACCTGAGGCAGGTAATTGTGCTCCGGGTCTGGACAATTGCAGCCTATATAGTGACATTAATTACTCTAAGAGATACCTGATAGTTTGTACTAAACTATAAAGTCTGTATCAAGAGAATTGTGTATGTGAAGGAAGCGAGAGAGTTATGTCAGGACCGTGAAAAGTGGCCGAGGCCTATCCCTGTAGGAATTAAGCCGTGACAGTTGTTAAAGATTGATTAAACTAATAATCATCAGCCAGAAGACGTCCACTGCTGAACATGAACAGGCTTCCCCCTAAAACGCCATTCCTAACGACAAGATGCTATTTGCATCCACCGGTTGCAAATTGTATTGTAATTGTAACTTTCACTATGTCGTCAGTCCACCTAGTGGGATGCCTACCTACGCTCCGTCTTTCAGTATGTGGTCTCTACTTAAGAACCTTTCTTTCCCATCGGTTGTCGATTCTTTTAGCTATGTAGCTTATAACTCGTTATTGGCCGGCATATTTACGGTGAACCGTGTTTTCTGTCGCTTTTTAACCTTTTTTTTTTTATTGTGACTCGACATATGACAGCACCCCGCTTGATGTTAAGCCAAAGTGTGGTTAATGAATGAAAGTCACTCCTACTACAATTCAATAACTGTGAGTAGCAATCACATCCACTATGCCGGCCTAGATGGAACCGGCAACTTACAAGCTGATCCCGAAACGTGACCAAATCACTTCACGGTCTATATACTTGTAAGTGGTGGTACTACCCCGGATCGGCAGACTGGGTACCACTGCATACCACTCTTTGATAACCAGACCCGAAGCAAATATCCATCTCTTTTTTTTATTAACAAATATTTGCAATATTTAATATTATTAAATATTACAAATAAAAGCTATGAAACAAATATTTGCTCCGACCGGGGATCGAACCCGGGACTTTACGCGCAACAAACCAGCCGCTAAACCGTTCGTCCACGCCTGTCGTCAAACCTTCTCTTGCTTACCAACAGGCAAGTCGCGTCTCACTAAAAATAGTAAAAGAGTTGAATGGAACTCGTAAAATAGATATACATCTATGTAATAGTATCAATCAATACGAATTGTCAGTTCTTTTGAAATGCCTTTCAAAATGGTCAATCGTTTAGCTCCAATTGCCGTCAATCACGTGACCACCACGTCACGATTGTCAATTACAATCCGACCATCTAACTTACAATTCAATAGGAACAAACCCTTTTGTGTTTTGAGTCTAAAAATACCTTTTCAAACGAAAAAGTAATTTGAGGAAAAAATTGAAGCCCTTAATTATTTTTAACATTGCGTATGGTAATTTCATCTCTTCTTTTTTTGTTGTAAAAAAGATGGTTAATAAGTTAGACATCTTTTTATAAATAAAAATAATGTTCCGCTCCGCCCCTGAATCCCTTATGCGAAATATGGAAAAACAACTCTGTATTAAAAAAAAAACCTCACTATTTGTAGTGATGTTTCACAGGTTCAGGTAATATTTTCTTAGATTTTCCTTAAACATTTATTAATGAATTAAATAAATTATATGCTGCTTACTATCGGGTTTATTTTGGTTTTGATTTTACATATTTATTTTATTATTCCGACGTTTCGAGAGCTTTGCAGTCATCGTGATCACGGAGAGACCACGATAAAATTTGTTTAATTCGAGTTCAGGCAACTCAAAACTTGATTTGTTCAATCGTTGGCACTCTTAGAGATCTATTATGGAGACCACTTACTTACGATTGGGCAAGAGAGCTTCTACAATAAAAAAAAAAAACAATCTTTTACTAGCAATATTTTTGAACTACTTATCGCCTAACATCAGGCTGTCATATGTCAGGTCACTACATATTTTGATATCCTTGTCGGACAGGTGACAATTATTAAATGTAGGATGCACGATAGTGTAGACAACTACGCATTGATTGTGACAATCATGGCCGCATTGTGTTCGCCTATAATGTGGAGGCGCAATAAAACTCAACGGCTCTGATTTTAACATCTAAACTGAAGTCCACGTCGATAGACCAGCGTGTATATTAGCACCCAGTGTAAAGGGTGTGGAAGCATAAACGTGTATTCAGTAAATAAACTTGGATAGATAAATCCACGAACGAGTACACATCACTGGCCTGTGACTGGTCGACTGCTTTGACTACTGAGCTACACAACTCCTACGTTCTCGCGTTCAATTACTTTCAGTTTTACTGTGCAGTTCTTACAACATAAAAACATTGAGACATCCTAAAGAAAGCTAGGTTGCCTAGTGTCAGTAACCAGGTTACCAGGTTATAGTACTCCCTGCTTTGTGTCCATAACCGTAGAGCGTGTATGAAGAGAAGGTCAGAATCGTGGTAAGTGGCGCTCTATTCTAGAGTCAATAGAGGGACTGGAGGCCTATCCATGCGGAAAAAAGGCATGACAATTTGATTGATTCATTTAATTGTTGGGTTAATACCATATGCAATGTTTGCAAGATCCTTCGTCTATTCGGTTGAGGTCGTTGCAAATTATTGTACTAGTATTACTATTTTATAAAATAGTACATAATAATAAAAAATAAATATAATAATAATATCTATCTAAATTTTTGGCAAGCATAGTGACGACGACTGAGGCAACCGTTAACTGAGTCGGTTTTTTCAGTCGTCGACGATCTTGGGTTTCCTTTTCATCAGGCAAGTCGAATTTAGACATCACAATAAAAGCACTTATTGTCACGCTGAAAGTTTTATTACGTGGACAGACATCACTGTCCTTAGGCGCGCCAATCGTACTTATTAGATTACTTTTAAGAAGAAAAATATATTTGTAAGATTCACAAGTGATCTCGTATATATTCAGCACATATTTGTAAAATTCGTGCTTACATTGCAGGGAAATAGGTTAGGACGTTTCAGTGATACTGGCGCGGGTGACTTTGGCGTTTCTTAAACACCGCTACCAATATCCTTTCTCTTTGGGAAACTTTTCAAAATTGGAATTCCAAAGTTCGGTAGAGATACGTGTCGGATCGCGGCGGCGCGCACGCTTCATCTCTCAAAGGAAATTCGGCAATGGGCCGTGTATTTACGCGGAATTGAATTATCTACTCTGACGTAGATTATTGCATTTGGAAAGCGTCAAATTGCTCAATATTACATAATGAAATACAATAAATAAGGTCCTTAATAGTAAATCGCTTTTTAATTAAAAGATAATTTCAATTGTGTATAAATATTTTTTAGTAACTATTATTATATATTTTTATTTTATTTTAGCTCGTCATATGGCAGCACTCGCTTAATGTTAACCTGAAGTTAACTGTTACCATAGTAAAAAGAAGTGCAAATAGCAGTAGCACGCGTTATGCTGGCCTAAGTGAATAGGAACCGGCAAATTTCAAATAGGAAATTCGACTGAGTCACTTCAGATATGTACACTTGAAAGTGACGGTAATACTTCGGATAAAGCGACTAGGAAAATTGTCACTAACTCAGCCTACCACTCCTAATTTAGACCCAGACTATTATTTATAATATCCAATCTTATGAATAAATATTACAATGAAACAAATAGTATTTATGCGTAGCAGATTGGTTGTTGCGGTTGTCAATTTCTTGTTTTTGTATCAAAATTATTAAAATATTTACTGACTTCTATAAGATATTGACAAATTATCAGATTATGAATTTACAGAATTAAAACAGGTTTTACATGTATTAACTATGATTAGCATTTTTTATGTCAAAGAAAGAAAAAAACAATATTCCAATTTATTTAAATTTAATTTAAATTGAATTTTTTATTAAAATTTTAAATAAATTATTATTAAACTTTACAATTACCGAAATAATGATAAATGTACAGAATACAAATGATTATTAGAAAAGCTTTTTAAAAATAAATAATTGCAATAACAGAGAATTGTGGATGTGAAGGAAGCGAGGAAGTTGTGTCAGGATCGTGGTAAGTGACGCTTCTGTTTTATTTTTTATTTTTGTAATAATATGCAACACAATATATATCATATTTTATTTTATAATCAGAGAATGATATGTGCCTAATATTATTTTAAAATTTAAATATACATAAATTTTAAATGCAAAACTTGCAGTTGAGGGATTAAACGCAACGTGCTGAGTACAGAGCTGCTCGGACTCAATATCAGATTAGCCACTCTACTGAATTACATTACCTACTGTACGTCACTGCTCCTCTACCCACACCCAGGATACCTAACTACTCTACACAGACTACTTTCAACCAGACTTAGCGCCATTAGAAAATTTTACCAAACATAAAATGTCATAATAGATATAGTGAAAATGTTTTTGGCATATTCCGATGTTATTATGAGACAATTTTCTTCTGTGCGAATACCGGATCTATCGCGATGCAGGCAAGAAAACGTTCCCGATAGAAAAGTAGGTTTAAGGTCTTCGAGGTATGTCAACAGTCACCTCCACTACCCTCACTTTCCTCTCTACGTATCAAAACATGGTAAGACCCCACCAATCTCCACTGACATTTTGCGCCGATTTACACTGCGTAAAGATCTAATTATTTAATGTCATTTCGTTGGTAAGATCATAATACTTACTTGTGTTGATGTTCTCTATTAGTTTTAGACCTATGGCGAGGAATATGTTAGGTGTGTCTTTCAAGATCAAATCAGAAACGTGGATATTCGTAAACGAGTGTCTGACATAGCGCACTCTTTAGTAAGCTGAAGGGGCAATGAGCAGAGCACATAGTTCGTAGAATAGATAACTGTTGGAGACGAAAAAATGTTCTGACGACCTGCTAAATGTGGAAGGGCACCTCTTGTTGCAGGCCGCTTTCAGCAGGTCACTGTGAAGATCGCTGGGAAGGCCTATGTCCGACTAATGGCTGAGAGAGAGAAACAATGAGAGTGTGAGAGAGAAAGGGCATAGTATCACTAATGATATGTCGTCTAATTGTATGTAATCTATGCTATTCTATTATGTATGAACTCATTTCATTACTATGAATAGATTGGATTCGATTATAGTGAACTATATTATTTGACGGACGTAACGCTGCCACTCAACTTTGATGATGATTGTTTGGAGCGCTTCATGAGGTATTATTATATACATAAATTATTAATTACGCTATTATTATACTTCTATATTTGTCATATATACAATTTAGTCGTTTATCATAGGAATTTAATGACACCTCATACTTGACGATAGGCGTGGACGAACGGTTTAGCGACTGGTTTGTTGCGCGTAAAGTCCCGGGTTCGATCCCCGGTCGGAGCAAATATTTGTTTCATAGCTTTTATTTGTAATATTTAATAATATTAAATATTGCAAATATTTGTTAAAAAAAAAGAGATGAATATTTGCTTCGGGTCTGGTTATCAAAGAGTGGTAGGCAGTGGTACCCAGTCTGCCGATCCGGGGTAGTACCACCACTTACAAGTATACAGACCGTGAAGTGATTTGGTCACGTTTCGGGATCAGCTTGTAAGTTGCCGGTTCCATCTAGGCCGGCATAGTGGATGTGATTGCTACTCACAGTTATTGAATTGTAGTAGAGGTGACATTCATTCATGGACCACACTTTGGCTTAACATCAAGCGGGGTGTTGTCATATGTCGAGTCACAATAAAAAAAAATAAAAAAAATAGATAGAAAGCTATTAATACGCAGTAGAGTTTTAATATTATTTATCAGGAAGGCTTTATATAATATTATTCATAGGCAGGAATAATATTATTTATTAGTCTGTGTTAAAAATTAAAACTTAAGAAAACTGGGTTGCCTGGTGCTTATAATCGTAGAGCTTGTATGGAGAGATTTGTGCATGTGAGGAAAGCTAGAGAGTTGTGTCAGGATCGTGGCAAGTGGCGCTCCATTGTAGAGAAAACTGGGTCCCTTGTAGACCGCCTCTGCCTAAAAAAGGCGTAATAATTTGATTGGTTAATAATTACTCATAAAATCTGGTAATATTTATCTTCAGTCTAATTGTGAATATTATGTATGAATATCTAGGTTAACTTAAATCTAACAATATCGACAATCGCTCATATTACTATAATATCATGTTTATTTTGTGACATACATGTTATAGTCATTCAGTCTTGAGCAGTATTGCAGAATTCATGAATGTCAACAACTGCATTTGCATATAATCCCCAGACTAGGAATGCTGACGAACCAATGTGCACTGGGATATACGAGTCACAAATAATACAAAGTACTTCGTAGTATTCATTTGGGCAATCAGAATATTCACGAAAAATTATACACGAAACTAGCTATGGTAACGTTTCTACACGGTTTCCATAGTAGATGCATACTTAATACTCATTATTGTGAAATTTTACAGACCGTAAAGTAACTTAGTAGTAATATTGAGGAGAGGTTTGCAGTTTTATTTCTGTTCTGTTTTTGTTATTTTTTATTTCTATAATAATCTATTTAACATACTTGTATAGTACTAAATTGTTCACAATATTCTTAAGGTTTTGCTAGCACAAAATACTAGGAAGCATTAGACCCGCCTTTTGTGTACACACGATAACAATAACAATTTTGAATTAAACAAATTTTATGCGGCTTACTATCGCGTTTATTTTGGTTTTGAATTTTTTTTATTATTCTGACGTTTCGAGAGCTTTGCAGCCATCGTGGTCACGGATAAACGCGATAGTAAGTCGCATAAAATTTGTTTAATTCATTAATCAATGTTCGCGCAAAAACCACAAAAATACAATACTAAGTAACGGTCTTAATTATTCATATGTGCCATGGGGTTTACTATAGAACAGTATTTCTATAGTAAGCCCCAGGACTCTCGGTTCAAAACCACTAGGTAATATAAATGTATATTAAAGATGCACGGTACCAACGTATCTTGATATATTATGTCGTCCGGCTTAAATGATACAAGCACGTTTCTTTACTTAGTATGGAAATAGCCGGCATTGTGACAGTTTTTTTCAGACGTCAACGGTCAATAAAAAAATGAATATAAATATAATTAATATTAACCAATTTAAATTATTATTTTATTTTAATTAGTTAATATTTTGAGTATTCAGACTGATTACAGTATTATTTAATTAAAAAGCTAGTTTCTTAAAATTTAAATAAGTGATTTTGAAGAATTTATCGAAACCTGCAAAGCTTTGGATATAAAAATAATAAAACATCAGTAACAGGTAAAATAGATTCCACGAAAAAAATCCAATTATTAATTTTATTTATAATATAAATAATTTATTTACAGGATAAATAATTACAGTAGGTTCTACAAAAAAAGTTTTCGTAAAGATTTTTCCTAGAATTACTGCGTAGCATTGTTTAGTTAAAACACGATTGTAAGCCGTCTTTTTTATTGTGACTAGTGAGTGATCTAACCTAGTCTTGTTTGATAGTAAGTAAGGGGAGGTCCAACAGCATGGTCCGACGGCTGAAAATATCGTATAACTAAGAAAGTTACAATGAATCTGTTTTTTTCATCATGACTGGTCCACTTGCCTGATGATAAGCAAGGTTAGGTTCAAGAGTGCATACGACTGAAAATCAGACTTAGTTTATGGTTGCCTCAGTCACTGTCACTATTCCGGCCAAAGTTGCCACGCTTCGCTTGTAGAACTCAAAACTATAAAATGGGGAGAACACATAGAAAGCATTTCAGTATCGATTGTTCTACAAGAAAACGCCACGCCAAAACCTTAATGAGTTGTAACCTCTTTACGATAAGGCTTTTTTAGAATATGAAGTTTGCTTCATAGGTGACAAAATAATTCTCATATAATACAGTATGTTACAAAATATCAATCAATCAAATTTTTACGTCTTTTACCCATTGGGATAGGCAGAGACAATGGCTACATCCTACCGCTAGATGGCGTTGCATGTGTCCAATATCTCGCAAACGATTTACCGACAAAGTAATCAATATATATGCGCTCTAACGAAGAGACGTCAGTTGCGTACAGTTGAGCCCTGTACGCAACACGCGTACAACTGTGTGTACTCAAGTAGTAAACAAGCATCTCTTTGTCAATCCTTGTCACTACATCTTCTTTCAAACCACATCTATCTCCACATACACTCCTTAATGACCGCATTTCTGCAGCGTTAATTCTACTTTCATGCTTCTTTTGCCATATCCAATATCCACTTTCATACATTAATGTAGAAACAAGTACCGCCTTATGAACAGCCATCCTATTAAAAAATAAAACATTAAAAACTAATATACTTAAAATGATCGCTTATCCTTTTTATTTACTTAATTTATATTATTTTATACCTAATTGTTTTACCATTTATTTACATTGGAACCAAACCTAATACAATAATAATAAGTTTAAAAAATATTATCGTAAGAGTTACAGAGAGAAGTTATAATCAATACAATACAAACATGTAATTAATCAAACTACTCGTACACCTATAGATATCTATTTAGGCTATATTTGTATACAGCCTTGTCTGCATATGTTAACGAAGTTATTGGATATCCTATTACTACACTCCTAAATTAATTAACTGCTAATTCTGAATTGGTTATGTTGTGTATCATAAATGACTTAACGTAGCTAAGACCTTTTAATGGGCAATGTTTACAAATTAAATAAGTATATATTTAAATAATTTGATATTTACTATTTGGTTGAAATTTATAAATCTGATGTGGATGCGTTAAGCGAGGCAGCTCCAGAAGGGAGTTTTCCAATCAAATCGGAGATATCCTGAAGAATCCTGCCCATAACTAAAGAGCTTGTATGAAAAGAATTGTGGATGTGAGGGAAGCTAGGGTGTTTGTGTCAGTGGCAAGTGAAGCTCCATCTGCCTATCTCTGTGGGAAAAAGCGTGACGATTTGATTTGGTTCCTAATATGATTTTAAAGCTTTTATTATTAAATATATCATGAACCAAATTATATTTTTTTAAAATATTATTTTGTATTGAGACATATGACAGCACCCCCAGCGCCCCCCGCTTGATGTTTAGCTGAAGTGCGGTCCATGAGTGGAGGCCACTGCTAGTACAGTTAAATGACTGCAAGTAGCAATCGCATCCACTATATCGGCCTAGTTGGAACCGGCAACTTACAAGTTGATTTCGAAACGCGACTAAGTCACTTTACGGTCTGTACACTTGTAAGTGGTGGTTCGGTAGACTGGGCAAAATTATCTAAATAGAATTTTATTATTATCCAAAAAGTTAGCTTATAGTGAAAACTAAATACCAATTTAGTTTTCAGTTTGTGATACGTAAAGTAATTTTACTCCACCTGCTTCTACGAGAACGTTGATGAAATTTTTTTGGAGCGACGCCATGTTACATTTAAGTGCCAAATGAATTTGGTGGAATGCAATGGCATATACAGTTGATCTAAAACTTTGTCTAACAGAGCCAACAACTCTAGCACCCACATTATTTAATTTAAAAATAGGAAAAAAAAGTATTTTCTTAGATTATGCGCGAACATTGATTAATGAATTAAACAAATTTTATGCGGCTTGTAAAATCAAATTGTAAAATCAAAACCAAAATAAACGCGATAGTAAGCCGCATAAAATTTGTTTAATTCATTAGGAAAAAGAAACTAAAAACACGCTCATATGACAGTGTGAACTTAAAAGCAAAGAGAAGGTCCAAGAATGTAGACGACTGAAAAAACCGAGTCAGTTCACAGTTACCTCAGTCATCGGCACTATGAGGACACTACTTCGTATTAAATGTACAGACGGTAAAGTTACTTAGTCACATTTCGGGATTAGCCGGTCGGTGGTAACTAGACCGGCACAGTGGATACAGTTAATTACTGTACTGGCTAGTTGCAGTAATTTAACCGTAGTAGCAGTTGCCTTTATTTATATCACTGTAAAATAGTCTTTATTCGATTGTATAAAAGTCTAAAAGTTCAATCATAAAGTTAATTAGAGATACATATTTATGAATCACCATCACCAACTTGTTTCTTGATAAACAGGAGCATCTAGTTCATATTAAATTATTTGGCACAAAATATAATTGTGTATGTTTATGTATGTTTATTTGTACTTACATATATGTATATATATACTTGTTTGTAGTTAATGTATTTGTAGTTTGTAGTATAATCCTAAGGTTTAGTTGTTAGAAAATGCCTATCAGGCATTAAACTCGCCTATGTATCTATATTTTATTTTGGTGCAATAAAGGATTTAAATAAATAAATAACCATGCCGATCCGGGGTAGTACCACCACTTATAAGTATACAGACCGTGAAGTGATTTGGTCACGTTTCGGGATCAGCTTGTAAGTTGCCGGTTCCATCTAGGCCGGCATAGTGGATGTGATTGCTACTCACAGTTATTGAATTGTATTAGCAGTGACATTCATTCATGGACCACACTTTGGCTTAACATCAAGCGGGGTGCTGTCATATGTCGAGTCACAATAAAAAAAATAAAAAAAAATTTCGCTGAATTCTTTCTACATAAATTATGTTTAATTATAATTGAAAACTTAGATCAGTATAAATTACTATGTATACGTGCAATACTTTCGTTTTATCTCAAAGTAGCGAAAAGCGTAGCACATGGCCTAAATTCTATTCACGTGAACCAGCTTACCCAGTTGTTGATCCAAGCGCTATTTCAAACGTGATTCGAACGCCAAACTATAGTAAATGCATTTATTAATAAACAGTTGTTTTAATAAGAAAATCGTGTTATGTTTCGAACTGATATTATTTTTTATTGTGCTACCTGAACTCGACCTGCCTAATGATAAGCATAATGAAAGTCTAAAAGTGCCGACGACTGAAAAACTGAGTCAGTTTACGGCTGCCTCAGTCGTTGGTACTATGTTGGCAAAAGGTGCTTCTTCACGCATCGCTTAAAGTCTCCCATGAAGTTTTTGAAATATAATCATCTCATAACCACTTCCGTACTTATAACCAAGGTTTTTTCTTTCTTGTCTCGATATATGACATCACACCGCATGATATTAAGCTGGCGTGCGTCCCAAAAAGAGGCGACTGCTACTACAGTTATATTACTGCGAGTAGCAGTGCATTCACTATGCCGGCCTAGTTCGAACCGGCATTCTCAAAGCGCGACTGTATCACTCTTTACGGTCTGTATCCTTAAAAGTGGCGTTACTACCCCAGATCTGAAAATGTCTGTCTGCATACCTCTCTTAAAACACGATATATATTTTTAAAATACCTTATAATATTTAAAAAACAAAAATATTGTAAAGACAAGACTCTTTAGAACGCGGTCAGTGTCAGATGCACTTTTAATATGTATTCGCGTATAGCTCGTATTTTATACGCGCGTCTTGCTTCCCGCTGGCCTCACGCTATTTCAGACGTGATCTGAATGTAACATTGCTATCTACTACTTATTCTTTTACATGTCTCCGAGGCAATGTGCTTTGCCAATATTTCTGGAGTATTCATCTGAGCTGGCATAGTAAAACATACGGATATACTCGTATATCTGTGGCAGCTATAGTGGATCAAACTCTAGCACATTAGAGAATGTGAGACTACATTAATAAACATTGTTCGGACATAAACCTTTTTGTACCAATCATTCAATCTTCCGTAGGCACACATGTCCGTACAATTATTTGATTATTTGAACATTTTTTTTTATTGTGACGACATACATACAGACCGTGAAGTGATTTAGTAAAGGTCAAAGAAAATTCGGGATCAGCTTGTAAGTTACCAGTTTTAACTAGGCCGGCATAGTGGGTGTGATTACTACTTACATTTATTCAACTGTAGTAGCATATGCAGGCAGGGTGCTGTTATATGTCGAGCCACCATAAAATTCAAAAAGTTAAACATTAATAGATAAATGAATTTGTCGTTCAATATAAGAATTAACATTTATCCATTATATTATGTATTAGGTGTATGTTATTTATATTTGGGAACATGGAAAGGATAAGTGAAAGTAGATTGACGAAAGGAATTTATAAATCTCATGTGGATCGATGCGTTAAACACGGCAGGGCCAGGAGGAGGTTTTCCGAGACATCTTTAAGAAAGCTAGGTTGCCCAGTGCCCATAACCATAGAGCTTGTATGAAGAGAATTGTGAATATGAAGGAAGCGAAGGGGTTGTGACAGGATCGTGGCAAGTGGAGCTTCATTGTTCTGGCCTATCATTGTGGGGGCAAGGCGTCACAATTTGATTGATTGATTGAATTTATATTATGAATACCAAAGTATAAATTATTCTATATATAAAAAAACAAATAAAGGAAGTTGCTTAATAACGTCGGTACATTTTAATTTCGCTGTAATCGTGGAAGCGGTAGCTATGTATAGAAGACAAGCAAATAGCATTGAACTGGGGAGTAAATAAAGCGTAGAATTGCAAAGGAAGAGGCGTATTTATTAACAGACAGCGACACAGGCGAGTAAACAGAGAATCAACCTACTTTATATTAAACCCAGCGGTCCATCAGAGTTGCGTCACTCTCGTAGACCTAACAATATTCAAAGTTGACATTAAGCTAATTTTAAGTCATATTCTTAACCTCATTCATACACAATTAAACAATTTAATGAACTCTCTTCAATTCCCACAGAAATATGCAGGGACACTGAGCGTTACTTTCCACGATTCTAACAGTTGTCTTTCGCTTCCCTTACACCCACGCGATACTCTTTATGTAAACTCTATTGTTATGATACGGGCCTGCGGGCCATTAAGAATGTCTAAGTTCATCAAGAAGACTTTTTAATCTTCCCTGTTTCATTCTTCCATTCTATATGAATATTATTATCTACTTACTTATGTAATTTAAAATGTAATGTAAGTATACAGTATAATTTATGATTTAGTTTTTACCCTGTGGATTGTCGGCAAATCTTCAATGAAAACAACCGAGTTTGTTCAGCCGATGTGAAATGAAAAATGTGCAACAAACCTCAACAATGATTATACTTCAGACTATCTTACCTAGCAGACAATTTGTGCAGATTTCACCATAAAATTGTTTTTGATTTTTTTATTCGTTCCCGTCGTAGATGAAAAAGCAAGTAATATAAAAGTAAAGAAAGTTGTTTCTACAATAATGTGCACCGCACCACCGCCGGCACAAGTGTACTTGAGTTGCATTATGAGAGCATATTGAAACAAGAAAATTCATTTATAAGGCAGTGTAGGCTGGTTACTGGCGAGTCGCAAGTTGTGGCAATCCTGAGGATTAGGGGGGCAACACGCGCGTCGTGGCCGCCTCACCAGCCGCGCCAACTTCCTATTTATGTACGGTCGCTAACCAAACAACTTGTAGGCTCTTTATTACAGTTGTTCTTTTCCGCTCACGACGTCGTTACCGATTCGATAAAATATCGCGCCGATTCTTTGTTTATAGAAAGGGCTTTGCTGTGTTCAACGGAAATTTATTTGTGTTTCATATTACTTTATAATTTTTGTGTTTACATTGCTTTTTGTTAGGCACTTGTTTTTATGTAGTTGTTTTTATGAAACTTTACCTAACATGATTTCATATTAACGTAGATGTATAAATAGGTACAACATAGAGTAGATAGTATAATGTTAATTTAATAGTCGCTCACAGTTTTTATATTTTAACACGACTTTTAATTGTTACAGATACCCTGTAAAATGGTATGAACATAGTTAAAATGGAGCGGCCGGGTCGGCGGAGTAAGACCGGGTCGCTGAGTGGTCTCTCCGGCAACGGGTGTGGTACGAACGGTGGTGTTAGACGCCAACGCTCTCTAGAGTGGGGCGGTGAGCGATACAGCAGCTCTGATGACGATCGCCCGCCTCAGCCACCGCCAATCACTGACCGGGTCTTCGCTTCTCTGCTGGCGCAAGCCACCCAA
Organism: Tinea trinotella; assembly: GCA_905220615.1. Classification (NCBI taxonomy): domain Eukaryota; kingdom Metazoa; phylum Arthropoda; class Insecta; order Lepidoptera; family Tineidae; genus Tinea; species Tinea trinotella. The sequence continues at coordinate 8,931,577 of HG992310.1, forward strand.
CAGTTCGATGGTGAGTTATATTCTTAATCGTAGCATTTATTTGTAGTATTAAATAATACGATTGGATATTCAATCATTTGAATTGTCACGCCCTTTTCCGACAGGTTTAGGCAGAGACAATCTCTTTGGCCGGCTAGGTGACGGCGGCTTAAGCAGCCGTAAAATCACGCGGTGTTTAGTCGTCGTCACTCTTGGACCTCCTCTTGCTTATCATCAGGCGGGTCGAGGTCAGATGTCGTGTCACAAAAACAATGGAGCACCGCTTGTAGGTAGGCAGACAGTTGGTGGTCATACTGTCTGATAACCCGGCTTAATGCCACTACTACTCTCAAGTATACATATCCTGAAGTGACGTGAAGTTTACAGTTTCAACTAGGCCAGAATAGTAGATGTGACTACTAATTGCAGTTTTTTAACTGTCGTAGCAGTTTCCTCTGTTTATATACGAGTACATAATATATGACGTATTAGCAGTAAACAAAACGTATTTGCAGTATAGTGGTAAACTTGAGATATAAACAAGGATATTTGATTGTCGTTCCAAAATTATAGACACGACCCCTCAGTGTTTATGCAGCATGGTATAATTATGAGAATTGCCGTCTTTAATATTTGGTAGACAGCACACTACACAGACTAGGATCAGAATAGAATTTGTTATTCACGGAACGACACGGTCGAAGGTCCGCCGCTGAGCCCCAACAAGTGGGATCATTAGTGGATCCGAGCGGGGTGGGTAGGTCGTCTCCGTGGTGGGGGGAAGGGGGCACAGCAATTGATAGGGGAGCGCCCTCCGGTAAGGTTATGAGGAAAACTTTACACGTAACTCCGCCACAGCCTCCGTCTTCTGAAACGTTCAATAATTACATACTATCTGAAAAGTGATAGCTTTCCGCTTCAAGACATAATTAATTTCACAAAAAAAATAATACTAAGAAAATTTTCTAACCAGATTTTCTTGTTATTAATATTTTTTGCTGAATTCGCTATTATGAATTCGGACAATTATTGTATCCGAGAAATGTGTATTTGAGAAATAAATCGAGTAAAAATCAGCAATATCGCACGCCGTCTTTCAATTTGTTCCACTCGAACTCGTAACGAGGCAGATATTAAACGTCAACAAGCGAGCGGCGGCCGTAAGGGGCTGCTCCTACCTTGTCGAATAGCTAATATGAAAATAGATTCCAAACTCTTCCGATAAAACACATTACGATTTATGTGATATGTGATATTTACGCAATAATTCCGAAATAAACATCATATGTTATTTGAGAATTTCATTACATGTGTACAAAGCTTTACAACAATAATGTGATTGGAGTCTTTTCTTGTAAACAACTTTATGGATTGACATTTCTATATATGAAAAAAATAATATAGCTAAAAATATATTGGAAGAGAAATAATGTATTCATAAATAATAATATAATTATTATACGTTTCTAAGAGTGATAGACAGATAGAGTACATTTGCGGGGTAGTACCGCCACTTTCAAATGTACTAGTACATAGTAATGTTGCTTAGTCGCGTTTCGATATCAGCTTGAAAGTTGACAGTTTCCGGCAACTGCTACTGCGACCACATTCCAGCTTTATGAGCTTAAACAAAAAAACAGTACATATTTTGAACTTATTTGTAAATTAAATGTATTCACTGAAAATAAATGATTTTATAATTATAATTGTTATTATTATTACATGTTTGTTGTATTGTAAATTTGTTGCACACATAAGTTCAAATACTTACCTGTGGACACGTGTTCCCTGCGGGCTTATACCGAAAATTTGTCTGTCGCAAAGGTATTTCATAGATGAGAACAAATGACGCCAACGAGGTCGAGGCAACCAGCCAAAGGTTTTTGTTACAGACTAAATTTGAATTATTAAAATTTTGTTGCTTATTTAACAATTGTTTGAACAACTACAATATTTATTATTACCTAGGCGAGGGAAAAGTTACATCTGTCAGCATCGATCAGCTGGATGATTTTAAGATAAAATCGGAGACATCCTCAAGAAAGCTGGGTTGCTTGTATGAAGAGAATTGTGAATGTGAAGGAAGCGAGGAAGTTGTGTCAAGTTCGTGGCAAGTGGCGCTCCATTGTGTGAAAAAGGCGTAACAATTTGATTGATTTCAAGACGATCAATGCGAGGCAAAGGCAGTATAAAACGATACTATTTTATCTTATAGCTCACTTACAGCCATTAAAAACACTCTTGCGCTTCTTACGATGTCGATCTTGCGGTACAACTGATCGTCCAATTAGTTACATTGATATGCTTTCTCATACTCATGCGCTACAACAGTGCTACGTTACAAATGCGAACACTTATAAGACGTCCACGTATATATTAAGTATATGTGGACGGCTGCATTCGTCCCAAGCATTCGTTCTCATGCATTTTTAGTATCCTTTATTATACATCGATGCCTTTAATAAGTAAAATCGAGTACTACATATAATTTATCGGACGTACGCACGGACTCGGAGAATCGACGCGTACGCACATTTATTCAAAATAGCCATTTCCTATAAATTGTGAATCGATTCTAACAGGTATAATTACACCCTAAGAGTAGACACTTATTATTATTAATCTATATATTTTAAACAGATGTAGATATTGTAAAGTTACTATATTATATTTACCAAATTACTTTTAAATTATTCTTCAATCAATTATAATATATTGCCACAGGGATTCAGACAGAGGACAGGGAGGAAACAGATACAACAAAGATTCTCTCGCTTTCTTCACATTCACATTTCGCTAGAAATCATCATTCTAATTTCGTCTTCATTATCATTATTTATCAGCTTAAATTACCACAGGTAAGTGAGACAACGAAGTGAAAATTTCAATGATCCTGGCACAACTCTCTCGCTTCCTTCACATCTACAATTCTCATCAGACTCTAATTCATATAATCCTTCAAAATGCAACCATAAATTACGTATCCTATGTGTCTAAGACCTTCAATAAAGATCGCGTAATAGTGACCTGAGATTACCTAAAACTCGACCAGTCTCACCGGAGGATGGGCAGTAGCGTCTTAACGTGCGGTGAGTATACTGCTATCCCCAAGCCGCCAGCAAACCCCTCCCCCATTCCGAACGACAAGATGCCGGTGGATGCAACTAGCATCTTGTTGTTCGAAACGGCGTCCCAAGGAAGGCCTTTGTTCAGCAGAGGTCCCCTTCCGGCTCATAATAAACATGATGATGATGAATAGTAAAACTGTAATAAAATTTTGTTGTGTATTATTTGGTATTGTGATGTTATAACTTCATTGTCTCAGACAAACACAATATGAACCTCTGTTTTGGTTGAAGAAGCAACATTATCATAAGAATTCCAGTTATTGCTCCTCTGATATTGCACGTTAGACGTCTGTTGCATTATTGCACAGGCTTCATATGTTTGTTCATGATAGTATTATTTTATTATTTATTTATCATATGAAAACAATATGAGGCGACCCGCATGGTTAATACACCCGGTTTGTTCGCATGAATCCCGGGTTTGATTTCCGGTCGGAGCAATGATTTATAACAAATATTTACTGCTACTTGCACTCATTTAAATGTAATAGAAGTCGCCTTCATTCATGGGCCGCACTCCAGCTTAACATCTGGTGGGGTTCTGTCATATGTAAAGCTACAATAGAAATATTAATCAATCAAATTGTCACGCCTTTTCCCTACGGGGATAGGCAGAGACAATGGAGCGCCACTTGCCACGATCCTGACACAACTCCCTCGCTTCCTTCACATCCACAATTCTCTTCATACAAGCTCTAAGGTTATGGGCACTAGGCACCCTAGCTTTCTTAAGGATGTCTTCGATTTGATCGGAAATCACCCTCCTGGGCCTGCCTTGTTTAACGCATCCATCCACATTACATTTATAAATTGCTTTCGTCAATCTACTTTCACTCATCCTCAAACCATCGAAGCATCTCTTTATCAATCCCTGTCACTACATCTTCTTACAATAGAAATAAAATGTAGATAATATAAACAAATTAAATTACGAGTACATGTTAGGTTTTGTTTAATATCTATACTATGCTACTTAAAATGCTTGTATACACAATATATAATATGGACGAATATATAAAAAATACTTCTTATCCCTAGAACCTATATTTGTAGTAAACATTTCGTAGATAAAAATAATACTAAACGTTAAAACGCTTTAATTCAAACGCTATATTCATTGATCCTGGGAAATAAAATTATGGCTGTAGTATTCGTAAAAGGAAGAAGTACTTAAGAATTTCATAGACTTAATATTCACCAAACATTTCAGAAAGTATTCGTTATTGAATAAAAGATTTTTTATTAAATTCTTGTTGCGAAATAAGTTACCCCAAAATCATGTAAGAGACTAATTGGCTTTCTATTATATAACATGACTTTTTTTCTTCTAAATTTGAGCTTAATTAAATATAAAATTATATTATATGGTAAGGTAAAAGAGTTTATAAAGGATAATTAAAGTATTGCTAGCTTAAAAAATACATTATGTATAATGTATTCTATTAAGACAACCGTGGTCTAGTGGTGGTGAAATGGTATCACAAACCAAGAAAGAGCCCCTTGTTCAAAACCACTTGCCGGTACCAATGTGTCTTTGATACTTGTACTTCGGTACAAGTATGTTATGTACTTCGGTCGCCAAATTTCTCATGATACCTCATCGTACATGCACGCTTAGTAGCTCAGTATAGAAAAGTAATATACAAATAATAAAAATTGAGGTGCAAAAGCAAATATATTAAAAATAACGCAATAACGCATCCGATATTATCGACCGATAATAACGCGCCTGTGTGGTAGAGGCTTAAACCTTCTAAGTTAAGCGCTATGGTTGGCAACTATGTATAACAATATTATTATTATACTAATGTTTTGTATGTTTATCTTTAATTATTCAAATTGCAGGTTCACTGCCAAAATGAAAACCTATCGCAAAGTTCCTTTGTCAGTGCGGAATATTTGTCCGTATTGAGTAAATACGCACCTAATTGGATTAAACCATAAATGGGCATCGTGTATGCACGTTGTTCTCGTATTTTAGGTACGATTATTAGCATTATACAGAACGGTTAAATACAATACTTGTTTGTACAGTGAAGTGTTTTCCCTATTCGTGTAAACTTCATGATAATAAATTTAACAATTGGTATTTCTGTGCTTGTTGTTAATTACATATTTAATTTGGTAGGTTATTTTTGGATTTGGATATTTTTCTATTTAATAAAAAAAGCAAAAAGAAATGAAGTATATAATTTGCCTTTAGTGGGGCATTATTCGACAAGTTAGAAAAGGAAAGGAGATCTCCTACAGTACGCGTGTTGCGTACTGGGCTCAACTTAGCCGGTGACGTCTTCTCGATGAAGCGCATATATATTGATTACTTTGTCGGTAAATCGTTTGCTAGATATTGGACACATGCAACGCCATCTAGCGGTAGCATGTAGCGGTCGCTACAAGCCCTATTATATATAATTGTCACGCCTTATTCTTATAGGAAAAGGCCAAAAATATACATAAATATAAAATATATGTATTATATAATAGAAACCACATTCTACGATTCTATCATTTTGCTTCACAATTCTTTTCATAGTCTCATATTAATGATTATAATAACCTACAATAATTATAATACGTCATTTATGTTTATTATTATCATCGTGACAACTTATAGACGTTGACTGCTGGACATATACCTACCCCAGTGATCTCCACAGTGCCTTGCTGGAAGCAACCTGCGTTCAGCGCTTTCCTGTCATCTTAGCAGGTCGTCATTTCACTCTGTGGGTTAACGTCGTATGCTCCGATTTCCTGTACGTGATCTTTATTCGAGTTCTAATATCTATGAGATTCGCTATAAATTATTAAAAATCAATTTAAGATATAAATAGTTACAATAAATTAAATAAATATTTTACCATTTCTTATTAGGGTTAATTAAGGCTTAGACATTAAGCTAGCCTGTGTACCTACATTTATTTTAAACTTTAATCAATATTAAACTAATACGTAATTATCTATTTTTTCCTAATTTTTAAATAGATTCTGATCCTGCTTGTATCATAGAAACAGGACGACCAATGCACACATATCAAAGACACATTAGTACGGGCATGTGGTTTTGAACTGAGGGGTTCTTGGTTTGCGTGACTTACACTACCAGATTAATACACCACAGTCGCCTTAAAATATCTTTAATATATTTTCTATTTGTAAGAATCATAAACCTTTTTATAGTGATTATGACGTTGTTAATATATATTTTTATTATTCTTACGTTTTATTCGAGTTTGTGACGTCAAAAATCATAAAGTTGTGTTTATTTCGGGATCATGTTGGGATCGTAAAGTGCAGCCGTGTGATGATGTAATTTGCAGAGAAGCTTAATGTGTTTGTCACGTGTGCTTTCCACAGATATTCAACCGAGAGGAACACGCCAGCAAGATTAACTCTTAACTTAAAATAATGACAGTGTTTCAGAAACACAAGGAATAAGGAATAATTTATTTTAATTTAATTGATTATATTGTATTACAATTAAAAGCAATCCATTACAACATTAATTTCCATGGTCTTATGGAATAATTAATTATCTTGCTTCCTCCATATCCAAAATTCTCTTCATGATGATCTCTTCAGCTCTATGATTATGGGTAGGTATAGCCGACCATTTTAAAAATACTAATAAACTGCAGTGCTTTGTCTGTTTTAGTAATAATCTTGTTGGTTTTTTTCTATTGTGACACGACATCTGACCTCGACCTGCCTGATGATAAGAAAGAGGAGGTCCAAGAGTGATGACGACTGAAAAAACCGAGTCAGTTCACGGCTGCCTCAGTAGCCGCCACTATGCCGACCAAAGATGCTTCTTCACGCATGGCTTAAAGGATCCAAGGTCACAGGATGGAGAAAACACATTGGCTGGCAAAGCATTCCACTTGTCGATTGTTCAAAGGTTATCATTTTTTGGTTTTACAAATGTTAGCGGTACGATTCCGGTATTATGTACATCCATTAAAGGTACAGTCAGCATCAGATATATCTGAGCACGCAAAGTGATCAAAAGTATCTATACATTCAGACTGATCATAAATATCTACACACATTAGTTGTCATAATGATGTGAGCATTCAATGCGTCAAAAATATCTACACACTCATAAAATATGTAATATTTTAAAACAAATTTACTGAATTGTCTGTTGACATATTTTTGACAAGTGAGTGTGTAGATATTTTTGACTAACTGATTGTATAGATATTTTTGACGCATTGAATGCTCACATTATTATGACAACTAATGTGTGTAGATATTTATGATCAGTCTGAATGTATAGATACTTTTGATCACTTTGCGTGCTCAGATATATCTGATGCTGACTGTACTATAAGAATACTTTAATATATAACATAAACACCATTTAAAACAAAATATATTGTCCATACAAGTCTAAATCAGTGCACTTAATAAAGGGAAGAGTTGATCGATTTTATTTACAAAGACCTTTGCATCAAAGGTTTCCCATTAAGTGAGGGTCTCTTCGATGTATGCATTTAAAACTTTGTTAGCCGAACCCCATCCATTTAATAGCTTTTTTCAACGCATAAACGCATTTCACTCAGGTAATTGATGCGTCTGATATTAAAAATTGGATTTTATAAAACGCTCTTCTAATAAATAAATAATATATTAACTTAGTCATAAATTATATAGTTTTTAAGAGTGCTAGGCAGACAGTCGGTGATCATTTGCCCAGTCTGCTGATCCGTACAGACCGTGAGGCAACCCAGGCAAACCAAACCACTCATTCCGGCTTGACATGGTGTTGTTATATGTCGAGGCACTATACAAATAATTTTCATAATATTAATAGAATAGAAAAGTCGTATAAATTTATATTTAGATTCTTTAAACTAAATTGACAATATTTTTATTACAATAAATAAAAGAAAACATAGATATGATGAAGCTATAACATACAAAAGGTACAGATATAAAGGCTCGTAGTTTCCATTTTATATTTTTCTACTTACACAAACGATATCGGCAATGTTATTAAAGACAAGCCTGGTAAGTACGCAATATCTGGGAAGCCACAAGAATCCCTATAGACTATGCCCCCTCCCAGCATGGAAATTCTTCGTTGTACAACTTCATTGAATGGGTCGCTCTGGTATAAAGGTTTTTGCGGTATGTTCCCGGGTTATTGTTTTTAAAAGCCGAACGCTTACTCATATTGTTCACCGATTTATAAACGAGAAATCGCATTAAAATTGCTTGCTACTTTTTAATGAGCAATTTTAAATTTTATTTTAGCATTGTTTATTGATTTAATATTTATATATTATGGCATTGTTTTTTAAAATTAAATTACGGTAAATAAGTGTTGTCTTTTCGTGCTACGAAAAAAAGTCCTAAATTTCTTACGGAAGCGGTTTCCATTTACATTCGATTTAGGAACAAGTCGACGAATGATAAATGTATGGAACATGACAGGTGAGTTTTGTACATAGTAGCAGCGAGGTGTAGGCTTTACAAACATTATTGACACATTATTGAGTCATGTCTGCGGCGCGGAAGTTAATCATAAATATGGCTCGGGGAAAATCAATTGATTGATTATTTTAAAAGCATTTTCATTTTATATGACCGCATACATTACGGTGCTTTGTTATCCAATTGTGATATTATGGTTGTATTGTTGCTAGATGAATTAAACAAATATTCATTTTATTTATGAAATACCTTTACCTTTTTATACCTTTTTATTTCCACGTTCTGGATATCTTGTTGGCGCTTAATAGAGGATTGTTATGTCTGTATTTTTTACTTTTTAATGATTAAGCTACTGAAAGTGGTCGAACAAACTACATATTATAAAAGATTTATTGGTACAGTTTTGTAACATGATTTTGAACTGAAGGCCAACACACTTCCTTTTTGACTTAAATGAATAATTTAAATGATAAATTAGTTTCTAATGTTAATTTTAACTTTCAGGAAATTTAACAACGACGTTTCGGATTTTATTTGTTCTTAATTAAGTCTAAAGGTTTTATTCCTTGTAACAAAGGCAGGTAATGTCTTAATCTCATCCACCTAAGAGATAAGTACGTACTTTCCACTTATCTAGTCAGATGCACCTTCTACCTTCATCAAGCGAGCGTTTCTTGCAAAATCCATTTCACAATGAAACCTCAGTGAAGTCACGGATCGTTGAATACAATGTTCGTTCATTCGTTGCTATGCGGGCACTTATCTCAACACGATAACTAAATTAATATAAAATAATATCGTAGCTAAAACATAATATCACAATAGTTTTTATACTCAAACTATTTTACGATAGATAAACCTTTGTGATACAAAAACCTTGAGTAAAAATATATTATTTACAAATAAAAAAGTTTCTATTTTCAATTTCAATAAACCCGTACAAGCAATAACTATTTCAATACATTTTCTGCGAATGAGTAATGTAGGATAGTTAAATTTAAAAGGTTTAGTTTTATCTACTCGGTATGAAAATACTTTAAATCTGTACTTTTATTTCAGGTAGTAGTGTACAAAAGTCCCTACTAAAATGATGATTATCCTAAAATAAGCATATTTTATTTACTTTAATAATTAACCTAATTAATTATTTCGCCTATCCAATATAATATCCAATATAAAATATAATATTAGGAAAGTTATAATATGAAAGCTACTTGGATTCTCCCTATCTTTACTTTCATTTTCTTAAGTAGTAATTAAAGAGAATGGAGAAAAAACTCTTAGCTGAATACTTGGGAATGCTTCCATAAATCTTTTAGAGTTCAATTGCAAGGCGAATACTTTCCTGATAGTTCACGTTAAACGGAATTTATTGTCGACAACACATCGAACAGAAGCCGATTTTATACGAAAAGAAACAACTACTTATGTATTTTATTTAGAAATATAGCTCGAGGTTGTTGTAATCAATTGTAAAGCATGATCGTATTGTGTTAGTGTAAGCTAAGTTTAAGGGTTATAGTGGACAAAGAAATTCCTTAACTCAAAAACAACTGAGTTCCAAAGTATAAACATTTCAAATTATTCCCTTTATCCCTCCAAAAATAATTCATCTACTTAACTTTTTTCTTTTATGCAAGAAATTCTTTGAAGTCGAGGAAAGCTCCCAAAAAGTAATTTTATTAATTACGAGTCAGGAATTCAACAAAGTTCCGAGACGGAGCGGTCCTTTTCTTACTGCGAGCGATCCATTATCTTATAAAGATTTAGGAATTCCTGCGGTGTGCGTCGTCGACATCGCCGTGGTCGCATAGCATTTCCACAAATAACGCTTTCAGAAACAAAATTTAAAATGACATACCCCTGAAAACAAAGGTTCTTCGGGTATTAACTATTTAAACAAAGCATTAAAATTTGCATTTAAAGAAGAATATGAAAAGTAAACCTGTGATATTATAATGAAGATCATTTTGGAACCTTAATTTTACTTTGAACAACTTTGTCTTTTATGAGAATTTAATATAGCATGTTTTAAATATGTATTAAAGATTCAACAAAGCTTTAACACAAAATTGTCCTTTTTGTTTTCTGGTAAGAAAATTCGTCGCACGGATCCATTATCCAATGGAGATTCAGTAATTCCTGAGCAGACTGCGGGAGCTTCATAAGAAAACAAAGGGTGGAACCAGTTGTAGGGTCGGTCCGCGGCCTCGGGCCATTTTCTCTGTAAATGTTGGCCGTAGTTCTCTTTGCCGTTTTGTGAAGTCGGAGGTCGCGAGAGGGCGATATAGACAACCTCATTTACCCTCTTTAACAGAAACGCTCCAGCTTGACTTCTCAAAACCACAAGTGTGGCGGAAACAGGTAACTTTAACGGGTCATTAAATGTGTTACGTTTTACTTACGCCACCAAGATGGTTTACTTAGAGACTGCTTAATGTTTGTTTATCTCAGTTTCAATTGAATTATTTTAAAGTTTAGAACATCCCAATGTTTTTATTTTTCTAGTGTTTATAAAAGCTCTCAGCAAATTCCCCTATAGATTTATGTATGCCTAATTTACATAAATTTTAAATAATTATAAAATTCTCGTATATTTGCGCCTGAGTAACAGAGATAGTGGTGGCTTAGATTGGAAAAGTTTATTAATCCCCATGCATATTGTGTTGTAAGGACTCGTAGACGCACGTGTTTGGAATTACGTTTAATTGATGGGACTCTCCGACTAATCTCTGCAATTTGCTGCTATAGACGCCCTCCAGGATTATTGCAATTGTTCTGAAAAATGTGCCTGTATATGACATGCCCTTTGCTAATTATTTAAAAGAGTTGTAAATATTATTATTCATCTTCAATATCACTTAGTTCACGTAGAATAATTTATGAATAAGTAGGCGTATCTCTCATACAAAGATGGTCAGTCAATTTTTGAAGATATATTGCACTTACAGTCGCAGATTCATCGATCATCGTCACTTGCTATCATTTTAAACACATTTTAAATCTTTCATGTTGGTGTTCAATATTTTTCATAATAAAAACCTCTTTGCTAATCGGCCAGTAGCAATCTCCATATAGAATAATTCATTAGGCCAGACCTTTAATCAAGCTAGTTAAATATTCGTATAATGGAAATACTGAGTGTAAATGAGAATTACAATTTATTAACAGGAATACTTATTTACGTTTTATTTTATTATATGCATACCTACACAGGCGTGGACGAACGGTTTAGCGATTAGTTTGTTGCGCGTAAAGTCCCGGGTTCGATTCCCGCTCGGAGCAAATATTTGTTTCATAGCTTTTATTTGTAATATTTAATAATTATAATAAATATTGCAAATATTTGTTAATAATAAAAAAAGGTGGATATTTGCTTCAGGTCTGGTTCTCAAAGAGTGGTAGGCAGTGGTATCCAGTCTGCCGATCCGGGGTAGTACCACTACTTACAAGTATACAGACCGTGAAGTGATTTGGTCACGTTTCGGGATCAGCTTGTAACTTGCCGGTTCCAACTATGCCGGCATAGTGTGAGTAACTGCTGCTTACAGTTCTATAACTATAATAGCAGTTAGCTTTTTGCATGGACCATACTTCAGTTTAACATTAGGCAGGGTGCTGTCATATGTCGAGCCACAATAAAAAAAAAACATTTAGAGCTTTTATTATTATTTTATTTGGGTAAATTGATGAAAACGTTAATATAATACTCCCACAGAAACATAATTAAACAGAAAAATACGCCGGAGGTGTCTAAAACAGCGTATTTATTTGCTAAGGGTATAATTTAGCTGAGCTCTCCCCTGCCGAGCGATGTGGCGGTGCTGGCGCGGCATTCGCGTGCGCTTCTTATCTTACAATATTTAAATTCCAACCTGAGCCTCAAATAGTTCAAATTAAACGGAGCTTGTAAATTAAGTGTTGCTATCACGCAATCCAGGGAAATAGCTCTAAGTGGTTTACAGTGCTTCAAGATACATTTTATCAGCCCAACTTTAATGACACAGTTTAGTTAAAATAAAGTATTTAAAATATATTAGTTGCCCTAATTACAATAATAATTCTAAATATGAGAATTAAAATGTAATACCTACATAATTATTTTGGTAGATATTGTGTATACAAAAGGGAAATTATTAACGCGGAAATTTTATCTCCCGCGGGTTCAAAATAAAAATACGTAAGTAGCGAGCGTCGGGAGGCAGGCGGAGTGGGCAAGCGATAGCTCTCGCGGGTAAACAGCCGCCGATTGAATGTGAAAATTTAATTCGGATCACTTTCGTCTGTCTAACTTTACGACGAAGAAAGCTAGCATTTTATGTCGTTTTATAAAATAAATCATTCAGCTTATAACATTTTTCTTTGTTTTCTTAAAATTGAAAAGCTGAGCTTTCGTTAAATATTCAAATCACAGCTGTATTCTTTCACACTAAGCATACTTTTTAATAATATAACCGTAAGTAATAAAATATCAGCGAAAAGAAATAAAAAGTGGTCCGAGTTTATTCCTCAACGAGCGAAAGTCGACAATGGGGGTTCTTTGAGAACAAGATTTCTAGTTTTTATTATGCAGAATTTACAAAAATATATTCCGTCCGAGAACAGTAAGAGATCGTAGTTACGTAGGGGTGTGCAGCGGAAGTGCAACGGCTCTGAACTTCGAGGCACAAAAGACTTTGAAAAATGCAAATTTTGCTCCGGGGGCGGGTGGGCCGGTGTAGCTGTACGCCCCGCGGCACCGCTTGGCATTTAAATGCAACCTAACTTGTCAAACTTTGGCGCTTTGCAAATGAATGCTAGGTCTCAACTAGATTTATTCAAGGATTTTCATCAAATTCACGCGAGTTCATCCTCAAACTAAATTTAGTTGTATACTTTTTTTGTTTAATAAAAAATATATTTACTACAATCAATTAATTTATCCGTATTATTTAATAGCTTCCTCCTTTATTACTTCCTATAGCTAAGTTACGTATCATTACTCTCCCCCTGAGTTCACATATAAATATATATTGTTATATCGTAGTTTATATCGTAGGGGGATTCGTACACTCTTACCTGCCTTAAAACCTGTAATTCATCTATTATTTAATTCAAGGAACAAATTAAAACACAAAAAACATTACTTGCGACTATACATTAATTTAATGTTTGTTAAAGACAAGTGAGCGTGACTTTATAAATTCAAATTTAAATTATTGTACTTAAATCTAGTGTATTTTATTAAATTTCTCCAATAAATTCCAAAATGTTATTTGCAACTCAAAATCCATATTTTAATATTCACAGTTCCAATACATCGGCAATATCTCATCCGGGGACGGAAATACGGTATCTCTCTTCGATTAAATTACTCGATTAAATTTTCATATTCAATCTTGAGTTGTTTACTCCAGAGAGGAATCGCTGGGCCCGCCCGAAGCCTGCCGGTATCCCGCCCGTCTTTACATTATAATTCCTATTGCCATTCCCACAAGGGCTGAAAAGGGAAAATCACTGCATCGCTTCTAATAAAATATTCACGTGACCTATGATAGCCAAAGGCCAGGAGGAAAATTGTTACAAATGTTCAATGGTCCTTGTTTAGACACAGATAGGTGATCATGTTTTACTTTTCTTTTACATCAGTTTTATTATTACTTTTCTATCAAATCAAATTAAATAGATCGCTACTATCCACGATCCTAACGAAACTCTCTTAATTCCTTTAGTTTTTTTTGTGACTCAACAATAAAAAAAACCCAGTTATTTTACTGTAGTAGCAGTCTCCATACATTAGGCCAGCCTGATGGTTAGGCTTGATAACATGAGACGGGATTCTGTCATATGTCGATCCATAATAATAATAATAAAACATCCACGATTCTCTTTATACTAGTTCTATGGTTACAGTCACTAAGAAAAATGTTATGGAAAAATTTTGACCGGCGACTGAGGCAACCGAGAACTGAATCTGTTTTTTTAGTCATTGGCACTCTCGGACCTCCCCTTGCTTACAGGCAAGTCAAAGTTAATTGTCGAGTCACAAATAACATTAATTTATCGTATTTTCTTAGATTTTGCGCGAACATTGATTAATGAATTAAACAAATTTTATGCGGCTTATTTACACATTTTTTGGTTTAGATTTTACAATTTTTTAAATCTATTGTAAAATCTAAACCAAAATAAACGCGATAGTAAGGCGCATAAAATTTGTTTAATTCATTTATTTATCGTCTAAGATGCACTAATAAGTCGTCTTCATTTTGGAATAACTATTTTACTATGATTCCGCAGCTATATATATTTTAGAATATATATATTATATAGTTATAGCTAAAGTGTAAGAATAACAGACTTATCATTAGTTAGTCGAATCCATAATTTAATTTCCATGTTTCCTCAATCCGTACACCATAGAACGTCCATTATTCATATTAAGTGCCAGGAAGCAGCCGGCCGCACTACAGCTTGCTCGCCAATAAACCAGTGGCATATCTAACGAAACAGTTCCTTGTAGCTCTTCATTTACTAATATTTATTGTTGCCCACTTCCAAGCAAACCACCTGTATAAATTCCACAGGGTAAACAGCGAATGGACTGTTATAAAATTCATGCTGTAGTGTTTATTAAATGCAACGTTTTCTCCTTTTGTTATTTATGCCAATGGTTGAGTTTGTTTCTGGCTAACAAATAAGAGCATCTTTACTCAAATTACTACTTTGGTTGCAGTGTGAGTTTGATATATTTCAAGAGTGGTAGGCAGTGGTACCCAGTCTGCCGATCCGGGGTAGTACTCGTACCACCACTTACAAGTATACAGACCGTGAAGTGATTTGGTCACGTTTTGGGATCAGCTTGTAAGTTGCCGGTTCCATCTAGGCCGGCATAGTGGATAGTGCTACTCACAGTTATTGAATTGAGCAGTGACATTCATTCATGGACCACACTTTGGCTTAACATCAAGCAGGGTGCTGTCATATGTCGAGTCACAATAAAAAAAATTTTAGTGTTTTATAATTTACTTACTGTTTCACCCGCGTAAAATTAGGTTTATAACACAGTCATAATAAAGGAGGAGGTTTCAATTCGACTGTATATCCCTTTTTTGTATTTATAACTCGATTACTCATATAAAAATGACAGAGGGAAATAAAAATAAATATGGTTAAATTCCAAACAGCTGAAACTATAGTCAATTGGAAATTATAGTTTTTTTTTTATTCCTATGTTACTTCTAGTATCTCCAAAACATGTGTACAAAGTTTTATAATGATCAGTTTAGTAGTTGTTGCGTAAAAACGTAACAAACAAACTTACATTCAAATTTATAATAATAGTAGGAAATAGGATAGATAGTAATTATTTACTTTTTTTATATGCCTATTTGTTAAGTTTAAGTATTTTGGAGCTGTGTAGCTTAGTGGTCAAAGCAGCCGCGTTATATTCTACAGATGCCCAGTTCGATTTTCATTTTGCAGCGGAGTAATGTGCATGCGTGAAATTTTCTATTAACTTTCTGTCCATAATTCGTTGGACAGAAAATGTTTTTGTTTTATTACAATCGTATCCTATTGTCGAGGAACGTTTTAAATTAAATCTAATAAAATATAAATAAATTGAGCGCGACATAAATCTATCTCGGTTTAATACAAAACACAATTGTTTTCACGAAATAAGTGTATATTGGATTATAGTTGTGAAACCATAAAATATTATTTATATATTTTTTATTGAGGTTCGATTTTGGACAGCACCTCACCTGATGTTAAGCTGGAGAAATGAAGGTGACTGCTAGTACAGTTAAATAACTGCAAGTAGCAATCACATCCACTATTAGTTGGAACCGGGAACTTAAAAGCTGATCCCGAAACGCGACTGAGTCACTTTACGGTAAGTGATGGTACCCCGGCAGACTGGGCACTTTAAGAAATTTTTATTTTATTAATAAAAACATATAAAAGGTATATTATTATACCTTATAAGGTAAGAAAAGGTCATTATTGTAGATGTAGTTTAAAGTAAATACCTTTTTAGATACCCTTCTCAGGCAGACCGAAACTTTCCCTCCATTGTTCTAACACAATCAAAACTGTAACTGTTATTTTAGTACTATGTAATTATTTTAGTAATTTTAGTAAATATTTGCTTTAATTTATTTATTAAAGTTCATTTTACATTGTATGTGTTAAATGTATAAGTTAGAATGTGTTTTTTTATTTTTATGGCACGACATATGACAGCCGAATGAAGGCGACTGCTACTACCGTTAAATAATTGCAAGGAGCAGTCGCATCCAATATCCTGGTATACTTGGAACTGGCAGCATTTAAGCTGATCCCAAAACGCGACTAAGTCAATTAACGGTCTGTACATTGAAACTCGGATCGGCAGACTGGGCAAATACCACCTGCCTACCACTCTTACTGTTGTTACATAAAAGAAAATATACTTTTCATTGCAATCTTAAATTCGAATACCTTCATATTGCCCATGCCACATTTGACAACCGCTCCGTCTTACAAAATACTACTAAGAGACTGGAATGAAGTAGTCTAGAAGTTTTACAGTAGCACGTATGTAGAATTGATTTCTCAGGGTTTTTGAGATTTATAGTTTAATGAAACAAATATATAAATTTATTCTTTGAGGCTGGTTAACAAAGAATACAAAAATCAATCAATCATTTAAACAAATAAATTGTCACGCCTTTTTCCCTATCCATGTGGGACAATAGAGCGCCTCTTGCCACAATCCTGACACAACTCCATCGCTTTCCTCGATCCGCAATTGAGAAAAGCGAGAAAAATCTCTTAATACAAGCTCTATGGTTACAATAAGAATTATTTTATTGTACAGGTTAGCATGATGCAGAACTAATTCCAACAGCTCCAATAACAGCATCCATTAAATAGGAAAACAGAATCAAATTAAAGAAAAAATACAATTAAATAATATACATAATAACTAAGTTTTCGCTGTTTTTCAAGAGATGGCTTTACTAGTAAGTGCTGGACGATTATGACCTAACCAAAACAATAGACATATGGTAAACAAACCGCTTTAACTCTTTAGTGGGTTTGGTTTTGCGTCGTATACTTTTGGTTGTGCGAAAATGTCTGATTTTGTGCCAAATAATCATCATTTGCGGAAGAGTTGCTTTTCTTCTTTCATTCGAAGAAGACGGCGGCTGAAGCGCATCGAGAACTCCAAAAAGTTTACATTTAATAGTTAAAATATTTAATATTTAATTTATATCTCTTATATATTATATTTGAAAAATAATTTTCATAAGATAAATTGTATATGTACCTGAAACATGATGTTTCATGTAAAAGTAAATAAGAAAGACTTAAGCAAAGGTTACTTGGAAGACAAAGTATAACAATTCCAAAAGTCCTTTACTTATTCACTACAAATACGTGGAATAGAGAATTACAAAATATTTCACATCTGTAGAACCTTACTTACATATTAATTTATAAGGCTATGCTTTGTTACAATACTTCTTACTGGATAAATATCAACTGCTAAGAGTATTAAGCAGACAGATGGTGGTGGTATGGGGTTCATATTTTTGTATATTTTTGTATAACTATGTGGTTTTGTAACTTTGTGTAAATTCTATGTGGTAATTAATGATCTTATACATACAGGTAGATAAACTTTCGGTTGAAAAGGATTATACCTAATGTTAATCTGGAATAAATAATTATACTATCTTGTCTTAACATTTTTGTGACTATTAAAAAATTCTGGTGATTTGGTTCGTAGATAATTTCGAAGTTTTAAATTAAAAAAGAATCTGAACTCTGATAATTATTTCGTGATACTAGTATAAGTATATTTGTTTTTAATTGGCTTGTGACTGTTTATTCTGAAATTGTTTATTATTGTGTTAAAGAGCTTTGTGTTATTAACCATTTGTTAAACACAATGTGAACGGGTTATGCGCAAGCGGACTGTAAACAGAAGCTTTTAGCAGCCTACGGGCATAAAACTTCACCGTTCGCACTTTGCCGTTTCACTCTGCGCTACAAGTAATATGCATACCCCCTGTATTTGATGTGGCCGTCTTTGTTTGTTGCGGCTCGGAATTGTTAATAGGGTTAAATTAAATTAGTTAAATATTTTGTTAAACGTGTTTATGAAAAACTATAATAAAATAACGTTTGAAATCATTAAGATTTCCGGATCTGGGTAAACACCCGAGTAGGTCATATGCCCAGTCTACACATTTTAAAGTGAGGTAAGTTAGTTGCGTTTCGGTTTCAGCTTAAAAGTTATTTAACTGAAGTAGCAGTCGCACTTTAGCTTAACATCAGGCGGATTGCTGTCAAGTATCGAACCACAACAAAAAAAGTACCGGAAAAATACTCAAATGAGACATTCTCAATTCACAGAACCCATAACCAATAGAGCTTGTATGAATAGAATTATGTATGTAAAGAAATAAAGAGAGTTGTGTCAGAATCGTGAAATATGGCATTTAATAGTCTTTTTTTATTGTGACTCGACATATGACAGCTCCCCGCTTGATGTTAGGCCGAAGTGTGGTCCATGAATGAATGTCACTGCTACTACAATTCAATATCTGTGAGTAGCAATTACATCCACTATGCCGACCTAGATGGAACCGGCAACTTACAAGCTGATCCCGAAACGTGACCAAATCACTTCACAGTATACAGCCGATACTACCCCGGATCGGCAGACTGGGTACCACTGCCTACCACTCTTTGATAACCAGACCCGAAGCAAATATCCAACTCTTTTTTATTTTTTTATTAACAAGTATTTAATATTATTAAATATTACAAATAAAAGCTAGGAAACAAATATTTGCTCCGACCGGGGATAGAACCCGGGACTTTACGCCTTTACGCTGTGTCTTTGTCTATTCCTGTATAAATGGAGGCGGGTTAAGATGATTAGTTAATATTATTTAATTATAACCAAAATCAATGTGTTAAGATCGTGGAAAGTAGCAGCGCCTAATTGTATCTGCCTATCCCTGTGTAAATTAAAGCGTGACTATGGATGCTATTATTAATAAATTATTATATTTTGTTTCAGACGAACAACGTCGTATTTATGGATCTGAAAGTGGAGACGGACCACCTAGATACGTCAGTAGCCCTCAAAGGCAAGCCTCACCTTTTCCTCATGAAAGTACTAATAGGAGGTATTTTAGGAGAAACAGGAACTCAAAAGGTAAAAAGCTTGCATTTATAATTTTTTTTCAATTGTATTATAACGCTTCAATATTCCTTGCCTGATGGGATGAGGTTTAAGATAGAAAGACAGGCCATTATACAGGCCAGAGGTGCTATTCCACGCTTCACGTCTAGAATTTAAAATTCGTCACGTTGGTTTTATTTATAAATAAAACAACTCTTGGTAACTACATAAGAGATTTATTTTTAAAAAGTTGAAATAAATTAGGAACAAGAACCTTAGGGAGTGAGCTGGGTTGGAGTCTGGTCCTATGATCACTCACATGCGAATACCGCACTCTACTTGTGCTCTTTTAGGGCGCCCGGGCAGTGCAGTTGCTTTTTTTCAGTGTAGAAACAGTTTTAAATGCTACTACAATGTGAAGGGAAAGCTTTATGCTCTCATCGGCTTAAGCTCCCTACACCGTTTCCTCTGTCTGTCAAAATTAGCGTAGACACAAGTATGCGTGAGCTTCTCTTTTGTAAAAGCTTTCTCTTTTTCGGAAGAGACAATGACCTTTTTAAGCCTCGACTAAGGCATGAAAAGGACATTCCTTTCCATGTGGCCCGTTCGGTGTTCACTCGGAACACGTCACGTCGAAAGCGTAAGAGAGGCATGCAAAAATGAATGCACGTGTCTCTCTCCAAGCCACTGCCCCCCAGCTTGAGCAGCGACATCCTCTGTTCGCTCCACTCGGGCAATGCTACTTGCCTAGCCAATGGCACTACCAACGCCATGCTCCAGTGGTGCGCTGCTCAGGCAATGCACCCCGCTGATGATAAGCTTATGCTGGGCGGTCTATGAATGGAGGCGACTGTTACCACAGTTAAATAACTTCAAGTTTGCAGTCGCTATACACACAGTATAGTGTGTATAGTGTGTGCAGTCCACTATACACACCTTCATCTCAGTTCTATGCGATAAAGGTGTGTATACATTTGTATAGTGTATAGTGTGTATACATAGAAGGTGTGTATACATTTATCTAGAAATAATAATAATGAAATAACATGTTTATTAAAGTTATTTTATTTCGTTGGGCGAATCTATTCTTGTAGAGTATTTCTTTGAATTTTGTATTTACATTTATTACTAATAATTATAAATATCTCGTTTGTCTAGGTGAAGAGGTATTCACAGGGGAACCCGGTACAGGTGGCACGTTAACGAGACGACCCCGAAGGAACGAAGAATTTCCTCACGATAACACCAGAAATCCTCGCCTCTGCCTTCCTAACGGTATGTGATCAATGAAATACAAGTTGTTTACCACATTTACATTACCACGTTTACCACGTTCACCTAACTAATGTTTGTTTATAATAAAATAGATTTTTTGCCATATAATGCTAAAGTTTTATTACTGTATGAATTAGTAATAAAAATTGAATAGAAAACAATTTCCAGGCGTACCAACTAGGCCGGCATAGTGGAAGTGACGGATACTTACAGTTATTTTACTGTGGTAGCAGTCACCTCCATTCCTGGACCGCACTCCAGCTTCAAATCAGGCGGTGCTGTCATATATCGAGTCACAATTTAAAAAAAAACGGTGTCTGTCGCTTAACATGCTCTTAACCACTCTTGTATGCTCTCGTGTACTCCATGTTGCACATTGCTGGGTTAATACTACATGCGATTTTGCAAGCTCAAATTGTGCAGTTGAGATCTTTGCAAATTATTTATTTTAAAAATATAATTTACTAAAATGTTTTTTTTTTTAATTATTAAAATTTTCTTATCGTCGAAAATTTTGCCTTTGAAATCCCACATGCTTTAATAGCATAAAAATATGCAGCGATTAAATTTATTATTAATTTAATAACTGCATATTTTATAGTCGGTCTTGTAGGCGGTAATGGACCTCTTAGTTGCTCATCATTAGAACTAGGTATCATTAGTCACATGCATGTATTTCACAACTAGAGGCTGCTTTAAATATTTTTTTGAGCTATTCCAATATTTAGTTTCATTGATGATAAGTATTTATTGTAAAAGTGGTGATAATTTAATTAGTTTATGATTACTTAAGAACATTTACCCTCCTACCCTCCAAACCATGCAAGGAATGACGCAGTTATTGCACATATTCCATAGCACAGAATTCCAATTCAGTTATTACGTTTAGCTGTTCTATCTATTCACCTATCTAATATCATAGATGCCTTTGATGAGAATACCTGAAATTGTTGTATTTGATGTAGTGATACTTGCAGGATATTGTTAGTAGGATATTGTTTTGTAATGAAAACCTAATTTTAATCTTTAATTTGGTAATTTGAGATAAACTAATACGAAATAGTAGGAAATTATTAAATGTACAATACAAAATTATTTTTGTACATTTGTCTTTATTGTTTTGTATTAATTTTATATTGTATAAAACAATATTTATAAAATATTTTGTAAATATTAGGTGGCCAAGACAAAGCTCGTGTCGCTGATTGTGATTCTCCACCAGAACCCGCACCACCTGAGGTTCCACCACGGGGTCCATCCCTCCACGTGACGCTTAGACATCGTCCCAATTTACCTCTCGAAGTTCCACCAACGGAAGCTGATCGACTTTATTTATCCGAAGGTAAGTGTTTTATTATTTAAACAATTAATATATAATAAAAAGAAACTGCAAGTTTAGTTCATTAAGAAACTTGGCAATTGTCAGCGGTAGATAAACTACAAAAGATTCACAGCATAAAGGATGGACCAGAGAAACATTTCCCTCTCCTGATGAGTTAGTTAATTAAATTTCCGTCGTAGATGTGCACACCAAGAGAGAGCCGCGTTAAGTAGGCCCCGTGCCTCTTGTGTACTTCGGTAAAAGTTTAATCGAATTGCAGCGTTCCGTACAAGTCCGCGGTGCCTAGAACTTTGCTCGTCGTGACAAATTAGCCACTTGATTTTCCTACGAGCACGCCCGTGGACCCCGGGGGCAAGGCGCTTCGAATCGCGTATACACGTTGGGAAAACGACTTAATTTCTTTCGCGTCTTCCTTTGACATTTTTCTTGCTTTCACTTTTGTTATCCAATTATTCAGTCTTAGGCTTTCTTTACAATGTCGTATTCTTGTTTGAAGTTTGTAAAACACTCTTTTAGTAAATGTTGCTTTTTAATTTAAAGGTTTTTGTATTATTTGAGACGTAAATTTCAAATTAAACGTCTAATTTTAAGTCTTCAGGACTTCAATTTGTTTACTCTAGGGAGGCAGATTTCGTATACAAGCAAGTCTGAGTTTCTAGACCTAGCGAAAGAAGGCCGTTAAATTTGATTTTGACAAGAGCTCGACGTCGGATGAGGCGCTTTGATGTGGCGGCGCCTTTCGCGTCCCGCACTACCCCGCTGCTGTGCCCTCTCTCAAATGGCGCACACTTACAGTGAAACTCACCGTAATTTAATTTTTATGATAGCGCATTGTAAGTGTTCTGAGAAGAGTTTTATTTTGATTTGTCCTTTCACTCTAACGAAAGCTTTCATAGCCGAAGCGAAGTTGAAAGTATCAATTTTATGTGTAAAAATAAATTCGGACACAATTTATATCCCTTTTATTTTAATTTCTTGGGAGACATTTTTATTTGAACATTTATACGAGTAGCAGACGGTTAGTCGTCATTTGCCCAATCTGCTGATTACTTTTTTTTTGTTTTATTGTGACTCGACATTTGACAGCTTGATGTTAAGCTGGAGTGTGGTCCATAAATGGATGTCACTGCTACTACAATTCAATAACTGTAAGTAGCAATTGCATTCACAGCCTAGTTGGAGCCGGCAACTTACAAGCTATTCCCGAAACGCGACCAAACACTTCACGATCTGTATACTTGTAAATGGTGGTATAACCCCGGATCGGGTACCACTGCCTGCCACTCTTTGATAACCAGACCCGAAACAAATATACACCTCTATTTTTTAATAATAAATAATTGCAATATTTAATATAATTATTAAATAATACAAATAAAAGTACCACCACTTTTAAGAATAGACCATGAACTCAGTCGCGTTTTCAAGCGTTTGAAAGTGGCTTCATGGACCGCTGTTATAGAAGCAGACATGCTATCACATGTGGAGTCACAATAAAATAAAATAAAAACTTATATGTTATATAAGACTGTTGGTTAATTATAAAATAATATTTATTTTAACGCAGAAACGTTCGTGTTCATGTATAAATTTATAATTGGTTCCAAGTAAAACAAACTTGAAAATATGAGCCATACAAACTAATTTACAAAGTAAATTGTTGAACTTAGTCACAGACAAGGGGGCGATGCGTGTCGGCGTTTGCATAAGCTATATTATACAGTGAATCCTAATTTTATCAGAATAGCTCGAGATGGCTTCTTGCCCTGAAAGTTTAATGAAATCGAACAGGCCCTACCCGAGTCGTCGGAAGTTTACTCTGGGTGACAAATTGGGCACTTGACCCACCCTCCGCGGAAGCCTGACTTCAACTCACTTCGAGTGCCTGTTTCTAGAGGAGACCGTAATAAGTTTAACTTTAAGTAAACTATGTACCATTCATTTAATTTGACCAACGAATTTAGAATTCAAGCGCTTCCTTAAAGATTTTAGTTTTGTTTGTAGAGAACGAAATTCAATATTTCAAGATATTTGCTCCGGGTTCCGGTGCTCAAGAGACAGTTTGTGGTTATTTGACTAGTCTGCCGAGCCGGGGTTGTAACACTACTTTCAAGTGCACATACCGTGAAGTGACTTAGTCGCGTTTCAGGATCAGCTTAAAATTTCTGGTTCCAACTAGGATGGTATAGTCGATACGACTGCTACTTGCAGTTAATATATTTAATTGTAGTATAGTTTGTCTAAGCCGAAATGACGCGCCCCTCTACCGCATTTACGCACACGAAAAAACATAAAATATGGATGCAACACACCCAAAATGCAACTATAATTGGTCATTCAGTTGCTGGTTAGACACAAAAGGAGGAGGAGCACGCTGATAAAGTATAGTAGTATAGTTAGAAATATTTGCATTAACACATTTAAATAAAGTAATAAAGTGGAGGGGCGCGTCATTTATAGTTAGACAAACTATAGCACCACACTCTAGCTTAACATCAGCCTTACATAATTAGTCGAGCCGCATTAAAAAAATATATTAATTAGGCTAAGTTTAACTGTAATAATTGTATTTGCTTATTTTAATAAGTGTTTCTGTTGTTAACATTAAGAGCTGTCAGTGGTGTTAACCTCGGGTATCCGACGACAATGTATTTAACGAAACTAATTTCGCGTCGATAACGAGAACTTTTGCCGAGACCTCCAGTGTTTGCGAAGTCTCGTTGAGTGCAATATTATTCTGCAACGCAGTCTCGACTGAAGCAACAAACCGAGAATTTAAACATCCCCAGAGATTCTCCGTAATTTAATTTTTATGATAGCGCATTGTTAGAGCTCCCAGGCTTACTGTTTATTTCTATATTATTTCTCACTCTAGGCTTTTAAAGTTACTACCTACTTTGTTTCATTATTATTACATTATGAAATATAATGTAAACTAAGATAAAGCAAAGTTGTACCAAATATTATATTCGCGTTTGTAATTAATTTATTATAGTGTGACCGTGGTCTAGTGGTAGTGCACGCAAACTTAGTGCCACCGGTTCAAAACCACTTGCGATTTCAATGTATCTTTAATATCAAATCAATCAAATATGTAAATTGTCATGCCTTTTACTCCCAGGGACAGAAAGGGACAATGGAGTACCATTTGCCACGATCTTGACACAACTGATCACATCTACAATTCACCTCATACAAGCTCTACGGTTATGGGCATTGGGCAACTCAGCTTTCTTTTGAAATATACTTTAATTGTTAGGTTTCTATGATACACGCATTTAATTAGCTTAGTATATATGCTGTACTACTACAGTAGTTAATAACTGATTGATAATAAATATTTTTTTCTAATAAATAAATGTACGCTGATAAAGATGAGCATTTACTTCGTGATGTATAAATAAAACGAATGAATTCATTATATAATAGAGGAAATGGTCTCGTAATACACCAAGTAGCTTAAAGCTCTAGAAATGTAATTACATTTAATTCAAGCTCGTTTGTCTTATCCTCTGGTCTAGAGCGCAATAGTCCTGGATCTACTTCTCAACTTTGAAATCTCATTTATATTCCGTCGACCGCTTCTGTGTATGTTTATTTTCTTCTTTTGATGGCGAAATAAAAATGTTATTACTTCGTTTAATATTGCGGTAAAATTGATATAACTCCGTGTTCTTTGTCGACGTTTCTCTTCTTCAAGTTAGTGGCTTTAAAGTATTTCTCAAGTTGATTATGTTGCAGGTATTACTTTTCTTATTCTAAGTTCTCAACGTTTTCATTTATATTCCAACTTTGTCATATAGTTACATTAAAGTACGAGTATTTATAAATGTCATTTTTATAGTAGAATGTAATAACTGGTGTTATGTCCCGCCTGAAGACATATCGTGCTGATAACAACACTACTCGTATCATTCGCTGAAAAGAGTTTTATGTTATAAACATTGTAGGAACAATCATAAACCTTTAACCACTCATAAAAGTTCCTTCGTAGACAATCAAAGTAGACATTGTGCTGTTTTTGAGTGGTACTTAGAACCGATCCGTTCGCGATACGAGCAGAGTTTTAAACATCTCGAGTGACATCCAGTCCCGGAAGCCACTTAAGTGCTCGTAAAGCATCTCATACGAGATAGCAGACAATATCACTTTTTCTCTTTTTACCTCCTGTTAACTTCGTTTTGCATACTTCGCTATGATGACATCACTAAACGGCTTCTTAGTTAGACAATTTACGAGAGTGTCTTTTACGAGTTCATATCAACAACAAAGTTATTACAACAGTTTCTAAACAATGTAATTTATTCTACACGTCAAATAAAAAGATTGACTAACAAACATCGCATGTCATGTGTTGAATTTACATAAAACAAATTATATTACATATCAACTTATACCCATTATGTAAATTTTTATCATAAAAAAACTTTCTAAATAATTGTTATGTCTCTCTTTTAGCAATAATAGGCGCCATTGTTAATAATATTAATAAAGACAATATTTATTTTTATAATGTATTTTTAGGCCGGCATAATGACGGCCGGCATATAATCAGGCGGGTCGAGGTCAAATGTCGTGTGACATTAAAAAAATGTATTTCTCATTATTGTCCATGTAACAAACCTCGTTAAATCTGCAACGTCACTATGTATTTAATTCCATTAACAAAAATATCAACCAATCAAAACATCACTATTAATATTTATTAATAAAAGCTACACATGAAAAGATATCTGTTTATGTGTGAATATGACTTTGATATAGAGAATATAGACTTTGTTATCTTCATATCCATGAATTTATTTACATTACAGAAGGAATGATTTCGAAAAATCATTCCTTTGACGTGAGATGGAAATTAATATTTTTTATAGAGATACCGAGTTCGTTTTTTGCATTATAAAAATAAACCTGTTAACTGGTAAGATAAAGTCCACCAGTCAATTTATCTATGATGTGTGTTCTTGTACTTAGAGATAAATGTTTTACAAAATTTCCATAAATAACAATGAGGTCACAGGAGCGCGCCTATAACGCGATACATCACGGTACCGCAAGCACTTTAAAGTTTTTCCGCGTAGCGTAGACGGAGAGCGTGGATAAATGATTGATGGCGGCTCTCCAAGTATAAACTCGATTATCCGCAGAGACGCGAACAACTTACAAGTTTTATGTAGGGATGGATCAGGATTACTCACGAAGTTTTTTCCCAACAAATATACTTATAACAATCATGTTTGTATTGAATATCAATGACATCAATCAGAAAACTTAAAATAATTTAATCACTAAAATTCGAACAACACTTCATTTACTTCTACGTATATTGTTCTGTAATTTCTTTGTAGATATCCTTGGGGGTGGCTTCTTAAGGGTGCGAAGAGAATTTAAATTGGATACGATTATTTCGGAATTGTGCGCTCAGAATGTCTACTATTTCTTTTGTCATTAACGATTTAGTTGGGCCAGAAGGAAAAAAAACGTATATACGTGTATGTTGTGGCCAATCGTAATATAGATGATGTCCACATTTGGCCATATCGCATATATATAGAATGGGTGTCGGCCACATTAAGGGGCAAGCTAAGGGTTAGTCACATTATAATGGTCAATTCTATGATCTGTTCACGATATATATTATAAAACTTTGCTCTTTAAAAGTTGTTTTTCAGTTTAATGTGAACAATATCTGCTGTTGTCTGATACTTGCCCGCACAGGTCGGAAGAAGCTTCGTTTCTTTGTTGAACAATCGACAAGTGCCTTACCCACCCAACGTGTTCTCCACATTGGAACTATATTAAGCTACTTGTATTATAGAAACTGGACGACAACAGTACATATATCAAACATACATTGATACCTGAAAGTAGTTAAAAACATGCGTTCTCTCTATTATATAACTATGGATCCTTCAAGCGATGCGTGAATAAGCCGACATAGTAACGGCGATTGGGGCAACTGTGATTGGGGAAACTCGGTTTTTACAGTCGTCGGCACTCTTGGACCTCCTTTTGCTTGCCATCAGGCGGGTCGAGGTCACAATAAAAAATAAAACCCGTGCTTTTGGTTTGCGTGATCATTGTATTACCACTTCACCACGGTCGCCTTGAACTGAGTCTTGATTTGCTTATCATTGGCCAAGTCGAGGTCACAAGTAAATTGGCTTACAATATAAAATATATATCTGTTATTACTGTAACAAATTACTGATTAAAGGATGCTATTAAAAGAAATAAGTCTCAGAGGAATTTCATCAACAGCACTTCAATAGGTATCTTGACGACGAAACGAGCGAGACAGAGCAAAATTGTTTCGCCGTTTATTATTCTGAGTTTTAATCAAGGAAGAAAGTCGCGGGGAAGATGTCTGGAGACAGCTGCAATGTCGACGCGGCGTCTTCTCCTCTACACTAATTGTGTGTAAGCTATCCAAGAAACTTATTCAGAGTTCATAATTTGTTCTTGCTTTCATTTAAGTTGTAATCGAGACTTACATTGTGTTTTTCAGATTTTTAACGAGTTGTCTAGTGTAGTATAGTATTATATAAGCAATTATTAGGAGTGGCGTTCAGACAGTTGGTAGTAATTTACCCAGTCTTCCGACCCGGAGTAATACCACCACTTTCAAGTATACAAACAGTTGACGTGACTTATTCGCATTTCGGGAGAGCAAACCTTTGAAAGTTTCTGATTACAGCCAATCCGGCATACTGGATGCAACGTAGCATAGCAGTCGTCTTCATTCATGGACTGCATTGGTGCTTTACATCAGGCGGAGTGGCATATGTCTAGCTCACTATTATAAAAAGTAAAAGTTTAGCTCGAGTCACTTAGCTCTCCGAGGAGTAAGAGGTCTCGAGAACCCTGGAGTCACTGTAATTTTGCAACGAGATTTATCGCGTATACCACGGAGAAATTTTTTTAAAAGCTCGGTAACCTGCTTCTACCGGGACCTCGAGCTTGGATCGTTCAAGTACAGCATGGTCGGTATAGTGACGGCGACTGAGGCACTTGTGAAGTGAAATGTTTTTTATCCCTCGTCGGCGCTCTTGGACTTGCGCTTGCTTAACATAAGGCAAGTCGAGCTTACATGTCCAGTCCTAAAAAAATGCTTGTGATACAATTGAGTGTGAAACAAAATACAAAAGAATCAAAAAAGATGACCATGGTGTAGTGGTAGTGTATGTCACGCAAACCGAAAGCCACAATTCAAAACCAGTTGCCGGTACCAATTTATTTTTTTACGTTTCTATTCTAAGCTGCTAAAGTGCTTGTATCATAGAATCAGGACAACCAAAGTACATATATCGAAGATACATTGGTACCGGTGGGAGGTTTCGAACTCGTGCTCACGGTTTGTGTAACCACCGTGAGCCTTTGATATATGGGCTTTGATCGTCTGTTTTTAGGACTTAGCTCTTTTAGTAGCTTAGTATAGAAATGTAAAAAAAACCTACAGCGGTGCTCATAATTGTCATAGGCATGATGAATAGGTATTGCCTAAATGTGTGTACGACATTTGAAATATTTTAGCAACTATTGCACAAATGTGGGTAAGCTGAAAATGTGTTGAATTAGTTAGCAAACCGAGCGGTTAACCACGTGTCCAGCAACCGTTCTGTGCATTTAACACGTATTCATGTTAACGCATTGTTATTTCATTAATGCAATGCAAACATACGTTTTATTTTAAATAATTAATCAAATCAATGAGTATATGTTAATATGTGATGCATTTATTGAAGTTCATTTATCTTATATAATTTATAGCAGAAAGTTTACTATAATAAATCAGTTTTCCATGATATTGTTGAAATATTATAATATTACTATCTTTTAGTTCATATTACAGTTTTTCTTTAAATGAAAAAATCACATAATAATATATTTTATTGTTATTAAGACGTTCCAACTAGGCCGGTACAGCGGACTGCTATATACAGTTATTGAATTGTAGCAGTAGTAACATCCATTCATGGAACACACTCTAGCTTAACATCAAGCGAGGTGCTGTTATATGTCGAAACACAATTTAAAAAAAGTCATATTTGACCCCGACTTGCCAAATGGTAAGCAAAAGGAAGTCCATAAGTTCCAACGACTGAAAAAAACAAAGAAGTTAACAGTTATCTCAATCGCCTTCACTATGCCGATAGATAAATAATATATTTATGTGTATTTAATCATGATTCCTTTGGTTTCAGCCATCATGAGCAATTGTAAAACATGTACCTATTGGTAGTAATAAAATAAACCGTAGTTTAAACTACGGCGTTTAAGGCAAAACCGGCTTTTTCAGTAGTCGGCGAGTAGTGGGCAGATGTAGATTCCTAATAGAAAAATAAGATTTAGTTTAATATAAAAAAGCTAAATATATACAAAAACAAAACCTATGCAATATTTGCTGAATTTATATTTGCTACGAACAAAAGGTGTGTGTACAAATCGTTTGCTTTGACAGCGTTCGACAGTGTGGTACACTTGAACTACTCCAAACGTGTACTCATGTGGAATAATTCGCATAGAAATATTTACGTGCACACACCCTTATCTTTACAACATTGTATGCATAAAAAAGTTTGTAGATAAATTTATATTATGTACATTGTACATGTATAGATAGATTGTACGTGTTTTTATTTTATAGCTTAGAATGTAGGTATAGAAACTTGTGTGTAGTAGAAAACACTAAAACAAACCATAAATAAAAGTAATTGCAACGAATTACCTCTTTATACTTTTAATACTTAAGTCATTACGGTGACCGTGGCGTAGTGGTAGTTGTAGCGTAGTGGCATTGGTCACGCTAACCCAAAGTTCACCGTTTAAAAATTACTTTCTCTCACCAATGTATCTTTAATATAAATGTACTTTACAAGCTTAGTACTCGTAGGTAGTATAGAAGCTTAGTAGAGAAATGAAAATAAAATTATTCTGTAATTCTTCTAATATTTGACAAAGTTTGGCAGATATAATAGAGCTTAATACTTCTCTTAGACAACTTTCTATAGAAATGTAAAAGAAAATAATTCTGTATTGTCTATTATTTGACAAATTTAGGCAGATATAATAGAGGTTTATACTTCTCTTAGACAACTTTCTTGACACAAGTTCACATCACCATTATATCTGCAAATTCGTGACCAATTTATCAAATTAGTATTTCATTATACTACCTTTATTTGTCATTGAGTCTCAACTTACCACGACATCTGACACAACTTTGTATCTTTCATAATAATAATTGGAAGCTGTAACATAAAGAACGTTCGAACCCATTTCCTACCTCTGTAGCGTATATATTTTGTCGGATGGCTGGCTCACCGAGCAGGTTGACACCCGGCAATAACCATCGAACACAATAATTTCCTGTAAAAGTGATTAAAAGTCAATTTCCTGCTATCTATTCGAGTCATGTCGCACAACAAAGTATAAGGCGGTTGCGCCAGTCTCATTTGTACTTAATCCTCTTTGATATATTGGTCCATTAGGAGCGCTGTCCCGAGCTCAGTGCTCACCGAGATTGTAAGAAAATACCAAGTAACGAGGGTGATACACCCTTTATAGCTGGACATTCGAGAGGCTTGTAAGGTAAAAACGCAATTGAATTATTATTGCAGTAATCTATTTGAATATTTTATTTTGTTAGGCTTCGGTTGGCATAGCGACACGACTGAGGCAAGTGGCGCATTAGTTAATACACCAAAAGAATTCATTACACATGGGCAATTTATATAATTTATTATCAGAGCATGCTTAGCAAGCTTGCTTGCTTGACTTGAGACCCCCCTGTAATACCCGCACAGGTCGGAGAAAGTTTTGTCGACCAAATCGGCTAAAAAGTTCGGTGCGTCTTTTCTTTGCAGAACAATCGACAAGTGGAATGCTTTACCAGCCCATGTGTTCTCTCCTCCCTATAGCCTTGGATCCTTCAAGCGATACGTGAAGAAGCACCTTTGGTCGGCATAGTGGCGGCGACTGGGGCAGTCGACTGACTTCGATCTCTTCTTGCTTACCATCAGGCGGGTTGAGGTCAGATGTCGAGTCACAATAAAAAAATAAAAAAAGATTCTACCATGGCTTAAGAAAGGCAATGACGAGAAGGCCACAAAAAAACTTGCCAATTATAGCCTGTACATAAACTAATTAACAAAAAATTAATATCCACAGAGCCTGTATGAAGAGAATTATGGATGTGAGGGAAGCAAGTGAGTTGTGTAAGGATCGTGGTAAGTGGCGCTCCATTATCTCTGCCTATCCCTGTGGGAAAAAGGCGTGACAATTTGATTAATTGATTGATATTCACAAATTATGGACTTACTAGTAAAAATACCTAAAATATAAAACATGTAATTCAAAACGCCAACATAATTTTGTTACAATAATTTGAAGGCGTTATGTATAAGCAATTCGGGCATAAATTCCAAATATGAAAGTAATATTGATAGATAGCCCAATATACGTTTTTTTTTCAAACTAAAGGGATCGCACGCATCACTCGTCGGCATATCGCCTCTAAAAATGACGGTTTATCATAAGGGCGTTCTTTTGGGTGTCGTTTCAACGATCTTCCGTAAATTGGAAAGCAGTAACCGCAAAAGCAATACATCCAAGAGTTAGAATGACAGACGCCGCTCATGTGCAAGCGAAAGGCTTATTATCCTTCTGCTACGGACAGTCGTCATTTTCCCTGTGGGCGTTTATTGGTATACGTGGCGGAAAACTATATTTTTTACAATATGTTCTATTTTTATCTCAAATACTTTTTTTTTGTAGATTAGAAATGAAAATTAGTTAGAAAATTGGAAACGTTCACGCGTGCACATATATTATACGGCTTTTATCGCTATTAACATATTCGTTTATTTATTTATTTGAATTTTGACGTCAATGCTCTGAGTTTTATCCTCAGTCGCACTTGACCGATATACACTGGTTCACTTTTTCTTACCAATTCTTAATACTAATGTTTATAATATCGTTTATTTTTTAAATATTTTTAGGACAAACGCAATCATTGAAATCTAATTAAATAATATATTTTATTGATATAGAAGAAACAAAAGAATTGTGTCAGGACCGTGGAAAGTAGAACTCCGTTATTTCTGCATATCCCTGTGTGGATAAAGAAAGGTGTAACAATTATTGATGATAATAGATATATAGCTAACTGACAATATTTAAAAAAATTACATCTCAATAGAAACTAATAAAAAACGGAAGAACAAAGAGATATTCATTATAACTACTCTGTTTCTACTATCGATCTGTTAGTTTAAAATGGTCGTCTATTTAAAATAGAATTTTAACAGTGATAAATTATGGAAGTGGCATTTTAAAGCTTTTCTCGGTTAGCGATAGAAAGTAGCGATTCATGTGGATAAATGATTGATGGGCACCTGACTGAAGGAACGACGACACCTATCAAGGAAGACTTTCACTTACAACGAAAATATTTTACTTGCACCCTAGTAGATTTTGCACTTAGTTTAGCCATACCAAAAATATGGTGAACGAATATCATAATATAAATCATAGATTTTATTGAAAAATTTTCAATTGAATTTACTATCTATATCTAATAAATTGATTTAGGCATATTGTTTATGAATTATTGATGTTTGGATGGAAAAATTCATGCTGCGACAGAGAAACAAACCTGTTGTTGTGCTTATATATATATATATATATATATATATATATATATAGATATTCGCCTCAAAATATTCTTATCTATGTTTTTATTTATTTCTATGCTAAGCCACTAAAGTGTTTCTAGTATCATAGAAACAGGACAATTAACGCACATATATCGAAGATACATTGGTACTGGCAAGTGGTTTTGAACCCGTGCTTTCGGTTTGCGTAACTATTGCACTGCCACTACACCACGGTCGCCTTTTAATCACACAGTTCTTATAATACTTCCAATATGCACACGTGAATTTTTCTATCCAATTTTCATTGCTAATTTATAAAGTAAAAATAGATTGTCTCCGTATCTTATTAGGAATAAAAAAATACCTACGATCTATTTTAGATACATTTTATATATTAGATAAGCATGTAGTACCTATATTTAAACATGTCTATAGTTTAGGGTACAAGTTATATTTCACATGGAGTAAAAGTAATAAAGTGTAATAGTTAAATGTATGTAGATTGCGGAGTTTGGCTTTGACTGCTCCTCCAGACGCAATAATCTCTCATCATACATCTAAAGTTGGCCTTGCGTAGAACTTTAAAGAGCCGCAAAGGTTCATTTGAATGGAACTCGCAGTAGAATTTGCATACTTATTTACATTATCTCTGCAATACACAAGTAGAGCCCTTTCATTAACAAATTCACAACAGGGGTGCAAGCGAGGATCGTAGACGGAATACAAAGTTGAATGTGATTATCAGCAAGTTTCATGCAAAAAGTCAACCGATTAGCAGAGTTATAAAACTAAAAATAGAATATAGAAAAACTTAGAGTCGTTATTTGATTTAGATTTTTTAATACTTTAATTATATTTATATATATATATATATCTTCTGTGTATGGGACTATACTCCTACAAAACGGCTGGACCGTTTTTAATAAAATTGGTTTTGGAGTTGCAAACAGTGACATGTTTATTTATTATATAAAAAATAGTACAAGAGCAAATAAAGATTAATAATCCGTATAATTTCTTAACACTTCAACAGGTCGGCAGAAACAGTAATTAAATCCAACCCTTTCGCGCTATCCGAAAGGGAAGTCGGTAAATTAGAAAACTAAACTCCGATCGCACCCTCGAATTCAATTAGCTTCTAATCATATCTTAGACATGAAGGGGTACTTCACCCTTATATCACCAACTGACGGCTTTAATCACAAAATATGTACTAGAAACATTATTGAATTTTTAACTAAATAATTTATATCACCCTTTTCACTCGTTTTTAAATATTAAATTGGATCACTCAACGACATTTTAACAAAATGGAAATGTAATATCTACACAAGAAACAAAAAGCCACTTACTTCGGAAAAGGTCTTTGCAAAAATTCTTTAAAGTTCGGCCTCGTCTATACAAAACAAAATTAAATTTAAGGATTTAGGAAGAGACACCAATA
This sequence comes from Tinea trinotella, assembly GCA_905220615.1. Classification (NCBI taxonomy): domain Eukaryota; kingdom Metazoa; phylum Arthropoda; class Insecta; order Lepidoptera; family Tineidae; genus Tinea; species Tinea trinotella. The sequence continues at coordinate 8,967,005 of HG992310.1, forward strand.
GCAAATGCACTTCACGGGTATGCGCACCTCGGATCCCTATTTGAACATGCCGATTTGCAGTGCGTCTTTCAGAGAAGTATCGACAACGGGAGCTTCAATGGGAAATTTCAGTGATTCGTTCAACTGTAAATTTTGCCAAAGTACTGCGTGTGATATGGAATGCTTCGCTATAGACGATATGCGACTATTCGAACGTACTTGATTTAAAAATTTCTATTCAGACTTTTAGAGTTCCTAATGTATATAAAAGGAATTTAAATGTTTTATATTCTATTATAAAGTTGTAAACACGTATTTGCTTAAATCTGACTGAATAAGTTTTGCTCACTTCATTCTTGCAATTAGATTTCGTGCATTAAGTCGAGCATAAAGCACCTAAGTAGTAAAATGGTCGTGAATATCGCCGCTAACAACAGTTAGTATGTGGAGACGAGTTTTCCAGGAACACGCCAAACTATGCAGTTATGGCAAATAGTTAAGCAGGAGCGTGCTGTTATCGCACGTCGCCGGCCAAGAATGTGAACGATAGAAACTTCCCGCTCGATTAAACCACGAGCTTCGAAAACACCCTACACTAGACAACAAACTATTGACCCGAGCCTCGACATAGACAACTTTTAATATCACGAAATTACCCCGACATCATTTAGCTACTGCAAATATTACTTTAATCCCAGAGCCATAAAGTTTAAGTACCCGAGTTTGTGGGGAATATAATAAAACCTTTTGAATTTAGAATGTATTGTGAACTCATTAGTTGTTCCCTTCTCACAAAGGACACTTTCCGTAAGAGTAACACTTTCTCTCTCTGTCTTCTCAATGTCATGAGGGTATTGCAGACACAGAATACCAGACACCGACATCGATGAAATTATTGTTTTTTTTTTGTTTTCTTCTATTCGCGTTATGTATTTGAAAAAGCTGTCATCAAAGAGCTATATAATATATAAAGAAGAAAAACGCTTATAGTCACTACACTTTAAGAAGTTAATAGAAAGTATTTTTCTCTTTTGAACGTGTGTGCATAGTAATAGCGTCGACACCGCCCATCAAGGGGGGGAGGTCGTGTCTTATAAAAGCAGGTTTATGACTGACACGTGCCGCACCTCCGACCATCTCAGGGTAGATACGACAGGCAAACCTACCCCGACCTACCGAGTGTGCCTACCGAGTGTGCCTACCTCGCTGAACCCTATGAATGAGGTTTTACTTTTTAGATCTTTTATCGAGGACTTTCAGCTTTTTAAGATCGTTTCAAAGGTTTCGTTTATATAGTATTATTAGCTAGTTTAATTAGTGTTTTACTCTTTAAAACAGTTATATGTATGTGTACTCCTTACTTGGAGTTTGTCACTTGAAGGAACCCCCACTGACTGCTCACCCCTATTTTTATAGCACAGGGAGAGTCTAATTGACACTTTTGCACACTTCATTAAGTCCATAGGAAGGTGGTTTGAGGACATTTTATTTATTAGACATTTCCTGCATCTGAAGTGCTTTTAGTATCTTCGAATGTTTTGATGCCTTTACATTAAGATGCATATTTTTAAATAAATCCTTTCAGATAACTCTGATTTTAAATAATAACATAATAACGTGCTATCTAAGTTAAATAATTATGTTAGCACGATATACAAAAATTAACAACACATTTATTGAAAAATGGGCTTCTTGAGCTTTTTTAATGATTTCTATAATTTTTTAACTAACGTTTCACAAAAAATCCCTCTAGAAGAAACCATAAGAAACTCGACATTATTGTTCGTTCAAATCGTTTGTAATTGGTAAACATTCATAACTTGAAAAACACAAATTACAGTCTTAAAACAAAAACCATAATTAATCAAATTGTCACGCCTTTGTAACATCCATAATTATTTTAATACAAACTCTATTTTGATTAATTTATTGATATTTGATTTAATTGAATAAGTTATATAATTATTTAAAAAATATATTATAGTATAAGTATAAAAGTAGCAGGTCTTATTTACAATTTACAAATTTACAAATCTTATTTAATTAACACTTTAAAGAAATGTGTCGGCAAAACTAATAACGCACTAGGCAATTGGTCGTACATACATATTATGTATATACGAATATTAAATTATTCCCTTAAGTTATTACGATAGTCGATTTATAATTTACTATATACAATGTACCTTCATCCCGCGGCATTTCACGTAAATTGGGTCCTTAGGGACATTTCCTCCAATTATCCAATAACTGGGGATGGCATTGAATTGTTGAAATATATGAAATATGTTATAAAACCACCTTATATGTATACTTGTGGGTATATTAAACCGATAAGGGTAAACAAATTGCAATGTATGCGCGCCTTATTACCTGTCACATCCATCACTGAACCCTCCACGTCTCTCTAAACATTGTGCCGTGTACATATTTATGTACGGTAATACTACTTTTATATTAAAGTATATCATATTCATCGCGGTATCTCCTAATCTCATCATCATCAGCCAGAAGACGTCCACTGCTGGCATCACCCGTAGAACTTTATTCCGAAAGACAAAATGCCAGTTGCATCCATCGGTTATTCGTGACTTTCACTATGTCGTCAGTCCATCTACCTACGCTGCGTCTTCCGGTTCACGGTTTCTGTTTACTCTTGACAATCCCATCGGTTGTCGGTTCTCCTAATCTATTTATTGACATAATAAAATGTTTTTCAAATAATAAAATTATTTAAGAACACAATTTTGAATTTTATCAGATCGTTATTTGTGAGTGAGGTAAACTTCGATAAAGCATATCAAAAACAAGGACAATATTAACTGACAAATAATAAAGGGAATCGATTTATGTGACGCGCGACGTCACGGTCCAGTGGGCGCCGTAGGAGGTATTCTATAGGTACCTCACACCCCAAAACACTTCGCAAATACGACAGATAGCCCCGGACGGAAATTCAATCACGCTCGCACGGAGAATGAATCAAGATTGGGGTAATTAAAATAGACCACCATTATCTGAGCTACAAACATATTTGTGTTCCATTACCGGTAAATATTAAATTAATAGTAAATGAAGGTTTCATTTATAACTAACAGCTAAATAAATGAGAATTTGCGAGAGTGATTCAAATATAGGTTAATGCTTTATAAATTATAATGGCCGGCTTTCACGTGTGATTTTTTTCTATCCAATTTTTATTATCTTCTAACATTAACAAATTAAAATCCAGTACTAGCATTGAAATGTCCTAAAAGGTAATTAAATAATATGAATAAATAATCGAATATTCAATAACATACTTATTAGCAACCAGAATATAATCAAATTTATTTTTTTTAAATTTGTCATTTGCATACTGTAAAACTTATTGTTGGAAATCTAAGCGCGAAAATGTCGTGGCGCCGAGGTTTTTGTGCAGCAAAATTCAATATATATCGGGGCCAGGCGTCGCGGTCGTTGGTAATTAAAAATACGTCACTCACAGCAAAGCTTTCAATTCGAGCATATGTCGAATCCGAAATGAATCATTTATAGTAAAAAGAAACATTCACAATAGTAAATAATTGCTTTTTCAGTTCATTTGCTTATTTGTTTTCAGTTGTATTAAATGCAATCTAATTCTTGTTATATTCAATTTACCAAAACGAAATAATTTAATAAAACACAAAATTTCAACAAAAATAAAACGCTTTTAAACTTTTATTTGCATATCACAATTATAAACAAAATATAACTGTGTATGAGGTGGGGCCGTGGTGTAGTGGTAGTTCAATGGGCACGCAAATCGAGAGCACGGGTTCAAAACCACTTGCCCGCACCAATCTTTGATACATGTATAACTTCTACTTTAGTCGTTCTGTTTCTATAATACCACACTTTAGTAACTTAATATAGAAGTCTTAATATAAAAATAATATTGACAAAGATAACATTGCCAATATTGACAGACGTAAATTAATTAAAATAATCCTAGGTACATATTTTACATAACAAAGCCACACAATATTGTTTTGTCCAACAATGCAATGGGGTGGCAATCCGGGGACAATGACGTCATTGGAGAGATCTCCGATTATTTCACGTAATGAAAGTTTGCTCTATTTATTTAATTAAGAAAAGGGTTGACGCAATCAACTATTTATTTGGCATTCAATAAAACCCCATTTTTATCTTTAAGTGTTTTGTTTTTAATTTGAAATTGAATTGAATAACAAATACACATAAATGAGTTTCAATTCGTAAAAACTGCAAGAAATAAATTGTTGTTACTATGCGACTTTTGGGACTTAGTTTAGGTTTAAAGTTGGATTCACTCTTTAATTTCAATGAGTACGAGTTAAAAGAACCAACTGACCTGAGTAATTCGTTTCTCAAGGGAGGAGGCCGCAGCTGGTCAGGGGCTAGAAGTGGCTCGACCTGATTTATTTTGAGTATCCATCACACCGCACCGCTCAGCTGAGGACGGTATCTTGTCTCCCCCTGGACTCTAATGTTTTCTCACTTTGCCGGCAAGCGATTAGACACTTGGTCATTATTATAATATCGCCTTATATTTTATTATGGCTTTTGAACCGTCAGTATTTTGATACAGGGAGAGAGGTACAGGTAGATTTATTTATAGGTATATATACTTACTAATACGTATGTTTTATTAAATTTATTTTTATTGTGACTTAACATATTCAGTTTTCCGCCTAATGTTAAGTTAGAGTGCGATCCATAATGGAGGGGACTGCTACTACATTTGAATATGTGTAAGCATTAATCTAATCCACAGTCTAGGATACGACTAATTCTCATCCCAGAACCGTACCTAATCGCGATCTGTACACTTGTAAAAGTGGTATCGGCTCAGCCTGCCGATCTGGGGAAAATATTCAATCTTATTAGTAAAATTTAAAAAAAAGCTGTGATACAAATCTTTGCTCCGACCGAATATCGAACCCAGAACTTCACGCTTAACGTACTGACGTGAGAACCAATGCAAATGTTTATCTAATAGGTCTGTTATACCAATCCATAGTTCTATAAATGTGACATTACCATTTTTGAATTACGGTAACTGAAATAACATTAATATAAATAATATTATTGAATTTATAATTAACCATAAATTAACCCAGTTAACAACGGCTGCTTAATCATGTTCGGGGGAAATTAAATGAATTAATGAATAACATATTATATTGGTACATAATATGGATATATTTTTAGCTTGCAATTTGCATGTTAAACGTCAATCCGGCGACGCGCTGAGCCCTATCACTGAATATTAATGTGACGAGGAGATTTTGTTTTACTTTGTGGAAACTCGATTATGATGCAAAGCAGCTGACTCCGCGCTTGCTGTATTACCCATACAATACATATACACGCTGACTTCACCACGGCGACAAGAATATGCTAAATTAATTTTTGCTCAGCCAGGTGACGGGCTCTGATAGCTTAACGAAGTATATAACGAAATTTACATACTACATGCCTGTTTGATTGCCAGCAAACGTTAGACTTGTACAAATAAACTTCGTACTAAACGTGATAAATATTGTAAGAAGCTACTTTTTACTTTAAGTCGTTGTGCTACGTGCGTCGTAGACAGACAGATAGAGTTCGTTATAATATCAAATTGTTATAGTTAGACATTTCAGTGATTAAAGATTATTTTACTACTTTATTATTTACAAAGTTAATGTTTCGAGGCTTTTAATTTTTATTGATGACAGCATCCTGCTTATGCGACAGCTTCTACAGTTAAATACTTATAAATAGCAGTCGCACTTGCACTTCATGGTTTGTTTCCTTGTCATTTTCTTATTAACAGAATATTAACATCCGCATTCTATCGACCGAATCGGCAGTCGAACTAAAAAGTTCGGTGCGCCTTTTCTTTGTAGAACACTTGACAAGTGGAATGCTTTGCCAGTCCATGTGTTCTCTCCATCCTATGACCTTGGATCCTTCAAGCAATGCGTGAAGAAGCACCTTAGGCCGGCATAATGATGGTGGCTGAGGTAGCCGGGAACTGACTCGGTTTTTTCAGTCGTTGTCACTCTTGAACCTCCTCTTGCTTATCATCAGGCGGGTCGAGGTCAGATGTCGTGTCACAATAAAAAAAAATTGATTACAAATAAATGCTATGAAACAAATCTATGCTACAATCGGGAATCAAACCCGGGACTTAACGCATAACGAACTGATGAGCTAACCAATGCGCCACGCGTGTCCTCCAACATTGTCCAGGTATTGTGATTTATCTACAATATTTATCAGCTCTGTCGAGTGCGAAAATTTTTCTTGTGAGCACCCCCCGGACCATCTAATAGCCTTTTACTTTCCAAAGGGAGAGGTCAAACTAGTATTTAATCTAGCGTGAATGATACATCGATGTTTTTGAAGTTACCAAAGCACTAACATTTATTCTGGTAATCTATAATTAAACCAAAGTTCTTTGCCATCTTATTATTTTTACTGATAAAAATATTTATTTTTTAGTAGTGTAAAAATTTTGATCAAACTCGTGTAACATTTTTTTTATTGTAACCGGACTTATGATCGTATCCCGCCTGATGTTAAGATGATGCGGTCTATAAAATGAGGCTACTTGCAAGTAATTAACTATGCTATACCAGCCTAGTTGGAACAGGCAACTTTCAAGCTGATCCTGAACCGCGATTACTCGGCAGGCTATGCAAATTTTTTCATTGACATTTCTAACGTCTATTTTTTTGAATATTTAATATTATTATTATTAAATCTACTATGGTTATAATATAAATAAATGCTATGAAATCTTTGATCAGACGAGAAATCGAACCTGGGTATTTACGCGTGATAATGTTGTTTATGTGTTGACTATTGAGCCACGTAAGTCGTTCATATTAGAACCGGCCATTAAACAATCTAAAATTAAAAAAACACAAAATAGTAATTTGCGTCCAAATTAAGTTTTACGAATACGTAAATGTAATTAGGCAAAATGAATTTATTACAAAATTAATCACCCGGCAAACAAGACTATCCGAGCTTACAAAAAGAGGAAATTTGCCTTGTTGATCAAAATATACGCCTCTCTTAATAAAATTACCTAAAAGTTTAACCACCTGTTTTGCTGGGACGAGCGCGGGGAGAGGACACTCCGGTCTTGTTCGGAATTTCGGTACCTACTTGCTTTAATTAGGGTTGTGTAGGCTTACAGGGGGTCATTTTTCTTGTTTAGCCGTAATTGATAAAGGGCGAGCGTTAGGGCTACGAAAACCACATCAAAATCTACACTACCAGCCGAGTCAACTTTTGTCCCTGTAATTACAACCTCTTTGTTTTTGCTTAAAATTATAGCCTTAATTTCGAAATACCTTGCTTCGTTACTTACCTGAATATTTATTTACATCTATCTCAACCAATAAGTACCTATTCACACGTCCCTAATGCCCATACATTACGTGCCGGGTAACCGGCACCGACTACCTGACAACTAAGTATAAATTCTTATAGCATATTTATTGATGACATCTAAAAATAAATATCATCATGTGAGTCATTAGACACATAAAGATATTTACGCATCCTCCGGCGATCCAAACAGCCTGCATCCTGGGCGGCCACTGGAGTTTCATGTTTTCTTCAGCAGGTCGTCAAATCAAGCTTTTTTCTGCTCTAACGGCCATTTGTTCTACGAGCTCTGTACCCTGCCCATTCCCACTTAAGCTTGCCACCAGGGGTTAGGTCTAGTTCTTCTGTCATACATATATAACCTGTGTGCTAAGAATAAAACCACTAAAAAGATAAGGCACTTTGTATGATACAAAAATGTCCATGGACTACATAAATGTCGTTTTCGTAAGCGAAAACTCATTTTAAACGATTGAATTCTACATATTGATATACAAATGTGAACCGGATTTTAAGTGGATTGAATGAAAATATTAACAAATTGGCCTGCAGCTGGATTAAACAGTAAATTCTCATATCCTCATATTAATGTTTCCCCTTCATAAGGGTGACTCTGGCCCCGAGCACGATGGGGATGCAACCTCAGCAATTGCGTTAAATCACCAACTCTATCAGATTAAATTCCTACCTCAGCTTGCATTTTATAATTTTTTTTAAACCCTTTTGATTATTAAAAAGATGCATTCATTATAAATAAAAAACTTTGTAACTTTTTCTATTAAATGATAAAATTATTTTATTCAAAAATATAAGTTCTAAATAAAGTCGATGCAAGTTTTCCATTGCGGGTTCGAGTAGGGCAAGTGATTTGATTTGGTCGTTCGTCGTCGAGGCCCGACTTGAGGAGTTTCTTTTCGCAGGAGGCAGCCGTGCTTATACAACTGTCGCAAGACCAATATTGCCAAGGAAATTAGTTTATGTAAAATGTAAGAGGAGAGACGAAAAATGTATAAAGAAAAAAATGGGTGGGTTTATTGGGATCAATCGAATTTGTTCACTTTTATTGGCTTCGTGACATTTTTTATTTAGCAATAAAATATTTTTGCTCACTTAAAGTTTATGTTAAAAGTTGAATATATTAAGGTATTTGCATAAGCAATTAAAATATCAATTTACTTTCTAATCGTTTTTGGTGAACCAACAAAATTCAATTAAAGCTGTAATTATAAACGTGGAAAATTCAAGCCACATATTCACCGAGAAATACAGTATGAATCAAATTTACATTCATAGTGGATCTCCTGTCGCTCTCTGACGCATGCCCCGACATTTATTAGCAACACGTACCTAATAAATTATTCGAACTTGGGTGATAAATCTATTTATATTGTATTCAACAAATAATTGCTTTCTTATTAAGTAAAACCCATAATAATAAATAAAAATCTTTATTGCACTATAATTAAAGTACATTTACACCAAGCTTATTTAGTTAGGAATACTCTTACAGCAAACCATGGCTCGATCTGAGCGGATATCAGAATTAAAAAAATATATTTGTACTTTCGTTTGTTTATCAAGTAAGTGCTATTACTTAGGTAATACTTTTTATAATCAGTTTCAACATCCTGACCCTGCTTGACCTATGCTAGAGTGCAGTCCATGAAAAGAGGCGACTTCTACTACAGTTAAATAACTTCAAATAGGTACTATGCCGCCCTGGTTCATGCCGGTCCGTACACTTGAAAGTGGTGGTACTTTCTGGAATTGCCAGACTGGGCATATGACCATCAACTGTCTGTTTACCACTTCAAAATTCAGTTTGAATTATCAATCAATCAAATTGTCTCGTCTCTTCCCCACGGGGATAGGCAGAGATAATGGAGCGCCACTTGCCACGATCCTGACACAACTCCCTCGCTTCCTTCACATCCACAATCCTCATACAAGCTCTACGGTTATGGGCACTAGGCAACCCAGCTTTCTTGAGGATGTCTCCGATTTAATCGGAAAACACCCTCCTGTGCCTGCCTTGTTTAACGCATCCATCCACACCAGATTTACAAATTGCTGAAAATTATCTACTTTAAAATTTTGATTTATTTTTCTTTAATTATATTACTAGGCATTTGTGAGTATTTGATCATAAATGCTAAGGCAAATCCAAATACACAAAGTTAATTAAACACATTGTTTATTATTCTAATTTTAATTCATATTATTCAAATGCCACGTTTTGCGTTCGGACGTAATTTAAACGTAATATCTATTGAGCTTAACTATTGAAAAGCGGATAATCCATTCAACAAATTCCATTTTATTGGATTTTCGTGCGTGATATTGAATAATTAATGGCATTAATATGACAAATTATAATACTTTACTGTTACTGTCATTTCATCATCATCATCATCATCAGCCAGAAGACGTCCACTGCTAAAAATAGGCCTCCCTTAGAACGCCATTCCGAAAGACAAGATGCCAGTTGCTACTTACTGTCATTTAACAGATTTTTTTTATGTAATTGGGTAAATGCAAAATATAGGAATTTAGTCTATACTCGTTAAAAATATTTCAAGACTTTGCATGTGTATGAACCAGTCCGGCATAGTGGATGTGATTGCTCTTTAAAGTTATCGAATTGACATCCACTAATGGACTACACTTCAGCTGAACATCAAGCGGGGTGCTGTCATATGTCAAGTCTCAATAAAAATAAAAATAAAATAAGTAAATAATCGAAAATTAATTTCTTTTGATATTAATTTTAGTTTCTCTTTTTTTAGCTTTAGCACTGTGTCTTATATATACATATATATATACATAAATATGTTTATTTATGTGTTAATTAATTTTATTTTTTAACTGCTTAAATGTTGCATGCCGTGGTTGTCTTTAATAAATAATACTTACTTTTAAGATATTAGTGTATATTCTGCCGAAATACATAAGTAAATAAAATAAATGCAAATATGTACAAAGGTAAATACAAAATACATTCCCTAAATACAAGGCCAGACATAAGTCAGACATAATAGATGTGTCTTCGTACGTATAATTTATAATATTATTGTACAAGATATCAATCAATCAATCAAAATGTCACGCCTTTTTCCCACAGGGATAGGCAGAGACAATGGAGCGCCACTTACCACGATCCTTACATAACTCCCTTGCTTCCTTCACATCCACAATTCTCAATTGTACAAGATATACAACAACTAAATAATGTTATGGTTATATACTCGTATATATTGAATTAACAAATTTTATGCGGCTTACTATCGCGTTTATTTTGGTTATTGATTTTACAATTTTTTATTACCCGTGACCACGATAGCTGCAAAGCTCTCAAAACGTCGGAATAAAAATTGTAAAATCAATAACCAAAATAAACGCGATAGTAAGCCGCATAAAATTTGTTTAATTCAATAATCAATGTTCGAGCAAAGTTTAAGAAAATACTACTCGTACAGAGTTTATCGTGACTCCCGAACCAAACCTATAATACTTTTGTTGTGCGGTCCTAAATGCTATAATTAAAATAATATGTAAATAACTAATATTAATTAAATAAACTAAATTAAAAAAACTGACTCGAAGAGTGGAATTAAAGGAAGTAAAGAGTTGTATTAGAATTGTGGAAAGTCCTGGTTTGTTGTTTCAGTTATTGTAGCGTAGGTAAGACAGGTTGATAAATAGACTAAATTTATTTGACATCATTTCATATTGCATTCTCTAGTCCGAATCGGCAGTCGAACAAGTGTTCTCCCATCCTATAACATGGGCCTCTAGCCGGCACAGTGAGTGAATAGGTTTATTAAGTTGCCGCAAGTCGAGGTAAGATCTGACACATATATAGTATATACTTGTACAGTCTTATAATCTTTAATGATTTCAACCGTTAACGAACAATCAAGTACTGTTGCCCAATATCTTTCAAATAAAAATTCTTCGACTTTTGTACATAACAATTAGATGGGTATTAAATTATGCAAAAGGATGGCGGGGTGCCAAGGCTTAGCTGCATTCAGATGCACCCGTTGTGCTTCCTATTACAACTCAACCCTAAAATATTATACGATGTGCCTCGAATATAAATTAGGTAAATAAATCAATAAAGAAGATCTGACAGATCTTAAAGACACGACCGTGCTCTAGTGGCGGTTAATCGGTCACGCAAACCAAGATCTACTAGTTCAAAACCACGTATCGTATGTATCGTTGATATATCATCTGTTCTTACTAAAATAAAACTTTTAAACCCATTGATTTAAAAAAAAACATTGCATAAAGAAATTGACTCGTTACTTTATTGAGATTATGAAGACCGGTGGGAAGAATTAACTAAAAAGTGGCGCCGACTTCTAAAAAAAACTGATTCATTTACGGTTGTCACTCTTTGACTCAAACTTATTCTGGATTTATTAGCTAAATCTGATTATAAATAAAAGTTACCGTGGTGATATTAAAGTGGTCTCGTAAATCCAAAGATAATAGTTACTATGGTCGCCTAGTGTTTATAATACAAGCATATTTAGTAGCTTAATATAGAAATAAAAAGAATTTAAAGAGTCTGATTGTATGCTTAAAATTCTTATCTATATATACTAGATCGTTGGTAATATATACCTATAATAGATGAAGTTCATCAGCTTTCATCAAACATATTCATTAGCTTCTATTCAGAGAAAGTAACAATTCATTAAACAATATGAAAGGGCATTCACAGGTATCTGATATTTGCACACAAATTGTAGTATGCGCACATCAGGTCGGGAGGGACATTTGATTATTCCAGCGTGTGCCGCAAATCCTCGCCATTGTCTGTCTGCACTCTATATACAGTCCACAGAGGGTATTACAAAAGCTCCGCACCCCATCACTCCGGCTATAGCAACTGCCACCATAGTAACGTAATCGTAGTTACGGATAATGAAACACACTAATTCCGAACTCGTCAAAATACAATCTTTAAACATAATAATGTTCTTAATATATAATTGACAAAAATATATTAAATCAGAAATGCTGTTAAGTTTATGAGTCTCAATAAAATTGATTTCCAATAAAATATAATATAAATTCCTTAGATAACGCTCCAAATACTTTTTATTTGATACTTAAGCGGTTTCATAAAACCTAACTTAAGAAGTACGCATTTTGTGAAGTTTTAAAATGCCTTGGTGGGCATAAAAAGCGGCCATAATTGTTCGCTTCCACGTCTATAAGGAAATCGTTTACAAGTGAACGCTTCTTTCAAAAAGGGTAACCGTTTGCTGCGAAATGAAAGCCTCCTCTGAAGGGGAACGAACGTGGAAAAGAGCTTATCAATATATCGTAATATTCTGTAAGATTTCTTCGAATGCTTATCGCTTCTGCCTTCTTAGAACGAACAAAAGAGTGCTTTAAATGCGAATTTTAATAATACAATTTAATAATTAGGGTTCCTCATGTATGTATGTTATAGAGCTGTTGTGAAGTTGTGCCGGTAACCCCGCCAGTCTAATGGAGCGCTGTCCTTCCGGCGAGGGAGTCCAAGAGGCATTTAATCTTGCGTTGAATTATGTGTTGATGTCGGAAACCCGGAAAATGTTTCCCGTCCGAGTTCTAGTAATTCCTGTTTTTGCTGTTTATATACAGCTTTTTACATTCATTTGCAAAAACTTAGCAGAAGCACGAATTAATAAAGTTAACTTTGTTTCTAATTTGATTCTATTATATTTATGTACGTTTTAGTCTAATTGGATTTATTCATCGCGCTTAGTAGACGCGAATTAACAGGGTACAACATTTTAGGGGTATAGTCATAAATATGAATATTAATCTATAGATTATGGATGCGAAGGTAGAGAAATGATAGATGTGTGAAAGGATCTAGATAAATTAAATCCTATTGGTCGTTTTCAATACAACCTCATCATTTATATTCTATTGCGTAAAACAAATAAGCTTATATACCTATACACTTTGTATATTGTTATACTTGTGTCTATTAGTATATTTTTAATTGTGACTCGACAATTTTTAATATGACAGCACTTGCCTGATGTTAAGCTGGATGGAGTGCGGTCAATAACTGTAAGTAGTAGTCACATCTACTATGCCGGCCTAGTTGAAACCGGCAACTTACAAGCTGATCCCGAAACGCGACTAAGTCACTTCACGGTCTGTGTACTCGGCAGACTTGGCTCTACCACTCTTTGAGTTTGAAATAAAATGTAAAAATAATAATAAGATTGTACTTACGATTCATATCTATACTCCCCGTATAGATATAAAATCGATTTATCCAGGTAAGGAAAATATCTAAAAATAATACCAAATGGCGATTAGAAACGATAAAAACAAGTACAAGTAGATACATCTCGTCGTGTTGGTGGTATAGGCGTATTCCCTGATGTAATTATCGTGGACTCGCTTGGCCGACTCTGCTAACACAATGACCGATGTCCGATAACTAGTGCCCATGCCACTTTGTAGCACTTTACGTCTATATAGCTACGTTGTACCAAGAGTCAGAAAAGGAAACCTGTATCTCACAAAATTGCCTATTGTGCGAAACATTTGATTTTATTAAGTATCGATAAATATACAATATAACCAATTAGATGAAATTGATTTATAATGGTCAGTTTTGAGGCATTCGTAATAGTCAGGAGTTCGCAGTATAACTATAGAGCTTGTACTCGTATGAATTATGGATATTATTCAGCGAGACAGTTTTTTTTATTGTGAACCGCCCGATGTTAAGCTGGAGTGTGGTCAATGAATCCGGCCTGAGTACTACCCTAGATCGTCAGACTGGGCATCACTGCCTACCATTCTATGACGACCAGAGCAAATTGTCTATTATTAAATTATTACAAATAAAAGCTATGAAACAAATATATGCTCCTACCGGGAATTAAACCCGGGACTTTCCGTAATCGCGCTTCTTTGTCTCTATATATCCCTATGGGAATTGACAATTCGATTTGATTGATAGTTCCGATTCGATCTGAGCTAATGTGAATATACTGGATTGAGGGTCGGACTAATTAAATATACTTTTTTGTATGGTATTTTACTTGTTTGTAAAATAATTCTAAATTGACCCAAACTAGTTTAAGTTTCAAATACAAATAGATATAATATCCCATTTTTATACATTCATAAACAAAAATATCAAGCAAGATCTAAAATTAACACATCATCATCATATTTTAAGTCGTTCACTGCTGGACCTAGAAATCCCCTAGCCTGCTAGTTGCCTGCCTGGTTAAGGCTTTTATCAGCGATTTCCTGCTATCTATTATTTATAAATTTATTTCGCTTTAATTTGTACTGCTGAGATAGAATATGTTTTTTTAAATCTAATTATTACTGGTGCGTCTAGGCATATAAACCTTCCTTTCAAACCTGATTTAGAGAGCGGTGAGTCGTAGCCTAATAATTTAATTTGTCACACAGAATACCTACATTATTTCGTGTATACAAAACGGTTAGATAACCTTGTTATTGATAAAGATGCTCTAAATATAGTTTGATTTTGTAGTGTTCAGAATATGTTAGATAATAGTAATTTAATAATTTACATTAATGTATAGCTTGAAATGTAAATATTTTATAATGTGTATAATCGTATACACATTATAATGACTTGAATTTACAATATATAAGTTACTATATATTATAGTTTATTAAATACCTACATTTAAAAATAAATAATTATCAATTATAATATCCGCCAAAACAGAATCACGCCTTAATTCCCACTGAGATAGGTAGAGACAACGGCGAGTCACTTTTCCCCTTCCTTCCTTCCTTCACATCCACAATTCTCTGTATATAGGCTCTGTAGGATTTTTTCTTAAATATCCCCGATTTGATTAAAAAAATCTCCTTCCGTTTTATCTATTACATGTAATTTTATAATTATCATAAATATTATTGTTTAATAGGTAAAAAAGAAATGGTGGCTAAAATAAGAATCTAACTATTTCTTTCAAAATTCTAGTAAATTTCCAATTTGCAAACTATCCAACTCTTCGTAGTTCTACGTCAACATCGAAGAGCTACCGGGAAATTCAATAACGTTCACAGGAAACGCAGTTACGGCCAATTAAAAGTATGCTACTCGCTCTCACCGACGGAAAGCAGAATCGAGTTACTGTTGCCAACGAAAATACCTACAAACTATTTCAAATAAACTAGCCAACTTATATTATTATCAAAATAATGTTAATTTAAAATACAACCAAAACAACTTCTCGAAGATATCTTTGGTATAATAAGTAGGTAAGTAATTAATAACTTGTAATAGGCCGCCTTTGCTTCATTAGCAGTTACAAAGCAGCCGCATAAGGCAGTCAACTAAATATATATATATTGTAATTTTCCTGTCATGTTCATATAGTCAGCTTATAGCGATGGTGTGGTTTACTGACAGTTGACTGAGTAAGTTAACACCAAAAGATTTGCTTGTTAAGTGTAGTCATCGTAGTCAATTATACAAATTATAAATTAAACAAATTTTATGCGCTTACTTTGTGTTTAATTTTGGTTATTGGTTTTACATTTTTTTTTATTTCGACGTTTCGAAAGCTATCATGGTCACGGAGAGACTGAATAACCAAAAATAAACGCTGCATATTTGTTTAATTCATTAATCAATATTCGCATAAATTCTAAGAAAATTTTACCATAGTGCTATCATAGAAACAGTACGACCAAAGTATATAATTATGTCAAAGATACATTGGTATCGGCAAGTAGTTTTGAACCCATTGCACTACCACTACACCTGTACTACCTTAAATAAGTGCTACTCGTATTTTATTATTAAATTACAAATTATAATTATAAAATAACTGAATGTATGAATTGTAAAGAGAAATTGTTAGGAGCAGAGAAATTATAGCTCCATTAATGCATGATAATGAAAACACACAAAAGCGCTGCTCAGATAGGAGGTGGTACAGGATTCTTCTGAGTGAGACAGTGTCATTAAATTAAAGTTTCATTTGTCTTCATTTGCTAAACAATAGCAATTATACAAAGCCCCTCAGCGGGCGAGTAATCAAGCGTCCCTTTAATTAAGTACAGAAACAGTGCGAAGTAATTGGATCTGAACAACTGAGTAAACAAATCGAAATGTAAGGTAATAAATCTAGCAAACACCTCTTTCAGCTTCACTGAACACCAAAGCTGTTTCGTCAAAAATTGCATTGAACCAATCAAGTTACTATAATGAATACATACACACACATATAATGATTAAGTGCTTAAGAATGCTATCCAATATATTGATTTATTATAACTATCAAGAGATATATGGTGCTGAAACACGTTCTCCAGCTATGGGCCTTATTAGCAGACACAAAGTCACCTCGAGCTATAAAAATGAATATATTTATAGCTCATTAATAAGTTCCTCTAGATTTGTATCGAGATTTATAGAACTAGAGTGATTAAGATATCCTAACAGATATGAAGAAGTCACATTTACACTCGTAACACCCGCACAGGTCGCTGGAAGTATCCACATTCTGTCGACCGAATCGGTAGTCGAAATAAAAAGTTCAGTGCATCGTTTCTTTGTAGAACAATCGACAAATAGAATGCTTTGCTAGCCCATGTGTTCCATCCCATAACCTTCCCATCCTATAACCTTGGATCCTTCAAGCGATGCGTAAAAAAATACCTTTGGGCGGCATAGTAACGGTAACTGACGGTAAATGACAATTCCATCATCCATGGTAAGCAGGTCGGGTTCAGATAATGACTCACACGTATGAAATAATACGACACAATGAAAGTGCAGTAAATAAATAAGAAAGAGTAACTAACTTTCTACAAAATTCGTTTTTATTTAAAATGTTTCGCAAGCTTTAATTGCATTACCCATTGCAATGCTAAATTTAAAAATGTGCTTAAATAAAGATTGAGAATTTTATGTTGAATTTCATTTCATCACAAACTACGTCGTGTCGTAGTCCAAACTTTTTGCATGAACCTGCATGGCACATATTGCGCTGCCGTATTCATTTCCACTTCTTTACATTTTTATAACCTCTTCACCGTTTGCTATTTGGTCATTTGGCTTTTAGGGCTGATTCAATAAATAAAAGCCAACTAAAATATTATATTTTTGTCAAATTATTTACAAAAAAATATTATATTGTAACTTAAAAATATGAAATCACTATTATAATATCAACCCTTTATTTAAAAGTATCTAGTTTATGTATCTATATTACTGTAGCCTATTGTAAAAGTTATTGTATACAATCTTCATAATTTTGGGCGCAAACAATAATTTGTGGCAACCCTGTATGTACCGTGTCTTCGGAGACGTCCCCAGCTATATCCGTACATATTTATATTCATGGTCTGAGTACCTTTTTATCCCTCTACGAAATAGTTCCTCTGCTATTTTCATGTATGTTCCGGGAGAT
Source organism: Tinea trinotella (assembly GCA_905220615.1). NCBI lineage: Eukaryota > Metazoa > Arthropoda > Insecta > Lepidoptera > Tineidae > Tinea > Tinea trinotella. Next base: position 8,984,815 of record HG992310.1, read on the forward strand.
AGCAACAAACAACCTTACTTTTTTCGCTGTTCACGATTTGATTGCAGGGATTTACTTTTATGGTCAGATTTATCGTTGACTTTAGATACAGTTATGGTTTTCCGAATGAGTTTTGTATTTTCATTTTAGGCATACCCTGAATAACTTTATTTGTTTGTGTATTATTTTAATTTTATTTGGACAAATTCAACCCTTTAATATTAAACATCTATGATATTTAATTGTTTTCTATTAACAAGGATTAGAATTGGGATATAGTACGATAGCATTTATAATTTAGGATTACTTAAAAACAATAAGTGTGTGTTTTTCTAAATAAAATAGACTTACTGAATATACATATTGGTATAAATTAGACGGTTCCTTTAGTAAATGGTAGTAATTTCCGGCCGGAAATGCATTGAAATGGCGACACGGACTGCTAAGGGCCATCCATTTGCGCAAATAGCTTTTTATGTAGTCAACACCATAAAAATATTTGAATTTATGAAAAATTCTATACTACTGAACATTTTATTCAATTTAAAAAATGTATTTTATGTTATAAGTATATTATTGTGGATGTGAGGGAAGTAAAGGAGTTGTATCAGGATCGTGGCAAATAGCGCTCTTTTGTCTCTGCCTATCCCTGTGGAAAACAGGCAGTACAATTTGATTTGATTTATTGCCATAAAGTTGTCAAAATACTTTATATTATAGGTGCAATAAAATAACTTATCATTAATAATTAATTTAGTTTAATTGCTGCTGGAATAACATCCCTCTTTTTTCTATAATTCACGACATTTCCAGGCTGTGGTAGTCGAAATACTACCACGAAATACCACTAAATATTATAGGTGCAATAAAATAACTTATCATTAATAATTATTTTAATTTAATTGCTGCTGGGATAACATCCCTCTTTTTCTATAATTCACGACATTTCCAGGCTGTGGTAGCTCGTGCGACTATGCTTGCAGTCTCTAGTGGGTCACACTCCAGCCTAACATCAGGCGCTGTAAGCATATATTAAAACGATGGCTGTACGTATAAAAATCTAATCTAATAAATCTAGTTAGTTTTATTTTTATTCAAAATACTCCATATTCCAAATACTTAACTATAATATAAAATAATTAGGTAGGTAATTAAAGTTCCGCTTTACCTAATTATATTACCTTACGGTATTGACAAATTACCCTGATTATTATTTCATAACACAATTCCTTGTCACGTTATTCAGTAAATAATAGGACGTATAACACGTTATTAAATATTAATATTTTCTGGAACATTCCTTTGGCGTTATATAGCATTAAAATAACAATGTTATAGACGGTATTTTAGGTCAGTAATACACATAGGTATTTATATGCTCTTCCACATCAGGTAGAGTATTGCTGGCGGGATCACAAGCCACAACGATTGCCGCAACTTAAATGGCATATGCCCGGCGGCATACTCGCCAGACTAAAAGCCACCAGCTCTACATCCTAGTGTGTAAGAGCCATTACAACAAACTGTTATATTATATCGATAAATAAGATAGTTTTAAAAACATATTCTATTAATAACTATAATGAAGAATAATTAAGAGCTGCCTATATAACTGTTATATGATTTACTGACTACTAATGATTTATTTCATCGTCTGCTGAACATGAAATATCATTTATTTTTAGTGTTTCCCACAGTAGCCTAGATATAGTTTTCGAATTTCCCTAGGTCAAGGTTTAAAAGTTTGTGACTTATACGGAAACCGTCTGCTAATTAGATATTTCGGTAGATATAATCCTAGACAAATCCTTTGCCAATTTGCCAAAGTATAGCTTCACGGTTGTTAATATTCATTTATTTATCATTATATAATATATGAAGGAAACAAGGGAGTTGTGTAAGGATCGTGGTAAGTGGCGCTCCATTGTCTCTGCCTATCCCTGTGAGAAAAAGGCGTTTTTATTGATTTGATATATAATATTATTAATTAGAGTGGTAAGCAATCCGACTTAGCCGCGTTTCAGAACCAGCTTGTAAGTTTTCGGTTATAAATAGGCCGACATAGAGAATGCGATTGTTGCTTACGGTTATTTAACTGAAGAAGCAGTCGCCTCTATTCATGGACCGATAAACATCAAGCGGGAGCCACGACATATGTCGAGCCACGAAAATAAAATATCGAAAAAAAAATATTTTAGTTATATTCATAGCATAATACATTTATTCAATCAATCAAGTTGTCACGCGACAATGGACAATGGAGCGTCACTTGCCACGATCCTGACATATTTCCCCCGCTTCCATAGTATAATTATTGATTGTCTCCCTAACGTGCAGAAACAGACAAGATATCGAATTAATAACGATAGACGGAATTTCAGGTGATATATAGAAATGCATTGGTATTTGTATTATTGAAGTTGTGTTCTGTATGCAGTGCCGGTACACACGTGCCCCGACAGACCAAATTATCACGCTTCCATGATCTATTGTGGCATAGTTCGTGACGTCCATCTTGATCACGGTGTATGAGCACCATTGTTCTCCCGTCGTAGTGATCTTATTGCCTAATTGGGTAATTGGGTCGAAGTTGCATATCGCAAATTAGGTATTATTATTTTGGATTAATGTCTGAGTAAACTAATGACGACAAGCGTCTTTATTAGTTTAATCAGGCATTAGCACATTAGTTTGTTACGCGTAAAGTCCTGGTCGGAGAAAATATTTGTTTCGTAGCTTTTATTTGTTATATTTAATAATTGGATTGAATATTTGTTTTCGGGTCTGGTATATAGACCGTGAAGTAACTAAGTCGCATTTCGGGATCAGCTTGTAAGTTGCCAATTTCAACTAGGCCGGCATAGCGGACGTGAATGTTACTTACAGTTATTTAACTGTTGTAACATGACTGTTACATGGAGGTGACCTCCATTTATGAATCGCACTTTAGCTTACATCAAGCGAAGTGCTATCATATGTCGAACCACAATAAAAAAAACTAATTGATACATGATGCGATGCGTCGGCATTGGATGCGACTACTACTTCCAGTTATTTTTTTATTGTGACTCAACATATGACAGCACCCCGCTTGATGCTAAGCCGAAGTGTGGTCCATGAATGAATGTCACTGCTACTACATTTCAATAACTGTGAGTAGCAATCACATCGACTATGCCGGCCTAGATGGAACCGGCAACTTACAAGCTGATCCCGAAACGTGACCAAATCAATTCACGGTCTGTATACTTGTAAGTGGTGGTACTACCCCGGATCGGCAGACTGGGTACCACTGCCTGCCACTCTTTGATAATCAGACCCGAAGCAAATATGCATCTCTTTTTTTTTATTAACAAATATTTAAAATATTTATTGTTATTAAATATTGCAAATAAAAGCTATGAAGCAAATATTTGCTCCGACCGGGAATCGAACCCGGGACTTTACGCGCAACAAACCAATCGCTAAACCGTTCGTCCACGCCTGTCGTCAAATAGTTAACTTATAATCTTATTATTAAATTTTCTTTTTTCACTACTTCCAATTTATCACTACTACTTCATAAACCATATAACTGTATTTTGATATTATATCTAACAAATATAATATCAAAAAATAAATACGGCACTAATTCAACATTCAACATTAAATTGGGCTTAAATAAAATTTCCAATAGCGCAACCTTCCTTAATCAGGTTTCCAATCTGTGCCATTTAGTTTGTAATTGAATAGATACGTTCGCCTTCAGCCTCCTTAACATCCGTAATGAAACTTGAAAGAGCTATCATGATGCACTCACACATACATTCACCATACATCTATGTAGACATGTGTAGCTATTTATTATGTTTTTTTATGAAAACATTTTACTATATTGATTTCTCCTACGATTATGTGTAACAATAGATTGACATAAAATAGTATTGATTAAAAAATTTGGATTGCGATTAGTAACGCGTTTGTTTTCGATTTTTTAATCCAATATAAATATACATTACGTTTATACTATTATACTCGTACATTTGACAATTTAATAATAACCTAGTGCTTGTGATCTACCCATTATAGCCACTAAAAACCCCGTATTCAAAACTTCTTGCCGGTACCAATGTATAATTGTGTTTACTTAGGTCATCCTGTTTCTATGATACAAGCTAAACAATGTACGCGAAAAAACACAAAAACAATGTGTAAATATTTATCATTAATTATTTGTGAAGATTAATATTCGTGAATATTATTTATATATTATAAATTATTTAATGGAAATAGTTATTAAATATTTCAGACGCGTCTGAATTAAAAACAAATTAAACTTGGCTCCCGTCGCTTATCGTGCGATCGCCCTGACCTATCTTTTCATCGTTATTTTAGTGCTGACTCCACGTGTCGCAAAGTGCCGGGTTGCAATGATCACATGCAATGATATCGTCAAATTTTCTATCATTTATTGTGACTCGGCATCTGACCTCGTCTACCACGAGCGCCGTTACTATGCCGGCCAGAGGTGCTTCTTGAGACCCAGCTTTCTTGAGGATGTCTCCGATTTGGTCGAAGAACACTCTTCTAGGTCTGCCTCGATTAGCGCATCCATCCACATCAGGATGTTAAATGTGTTTCGTCAATCTACTTTCACTCATCCTTTCCATGTGCCCAAACCATCGAAGCATTCTTTTGTCAATCCTTGTCACAACATTCAAACCAGATCTATCACGCAGTATTTTTATATCGCTTTTTTCTCACAGGGATAGGCAGAGACAATGACGCGCCACTTGCCACGATCCTGACATAACTCCCTCGCTTCCCTCACATCTATAATTCTCTTCATATAAGCTATACGGTTATGGGCACTAGATTTTATACCATGCTACTACGTTTTATACTATGCTACTAAACCCAGCTAACTTTTATACTATGCTACTAAACCCAGCTAACTTTTATACTATGCCACTAAACGTGCTGGTATCATAGAAACTGGGTAAGGGTAAAACCTTTGAATTAGGTTTAAGACAATCAACTTTAATTAATAGCAGATTTTAAAAAAACGGTCAATTTAAAAGTTGTCATCAGTATTATTTTATCATTGAAAGCTGTTAGTTACATTTGGCCATAAGTGTTCGTTCACATCAGTAATTAGCGAGCCGACCAAAAACGTGCAAATCGTTAGCCTCCGCCGCTGAGAGTCGTGTCTTTGCATATTCATTGCCTGCTTAAAATATTTTAATACGGGTTGCTCCTTATTCCACACAACTACAACTTTCGACTAATTCCCATTTTCGTTTTGATGATTACTTACTATTTCGAAATTATTTTATTTATACCCATTTTAAGAAGTAGTACCCTTTTTTTCGTAGAGTCTGGTAAAGAAGTAGAACTCATGTTTTGTGAAGTCTGGTAAAGAAGTAGCACCCTTTTTTTTAGTCTGCTAATGAAGTAGTACTAATGTGAACAAAAAATTTAACAGAATCGTGAAAATTTACGCATCACATTTTTAAATTAATTTTTTATACTAATCTTCTGAAGTCATATCATAGAAACAGGACGACCGAAGTACATACATCAAAGAAACATTGATACCGGCAAATGATTTAGACGGCAACACTTTGTGGGAATTGAGGCGTGACAATAACATTTAATTAGTAATAATTCTAAATACCAGTAGAATCGAGTAATTACTGGTTAGTTTTGTGTATTAATAAATAATTACTTATAATTGTGTTCTGCAAATCGGAGACATTGTCCGCAGTGCCCGTATGAAAAGAGCCTGTATGAAGAGAATTATTGTAGATGTGAAGAAACGATTGTTATAAAAGGATTTAAAGAACTTCACTCTCTATTGTCTCTGCTATTTCATGCGGGATTTGAGGCTTGATAATTTTATTTATTGATGTGAAATCTGAAATCGCATGAAGTCTATGAAAAGGTTCGTGGAGCTTATAGGTTTTGACAAGATTTCACCAAGAAGCGGTTATATCAGCCAAACCTTATTGAAACCTAAGCGTAAGGGGTTAGTTATTTACCCCTTGGTTTAACTTCGGATTTCACCAAACCTCGGTGAAAGAACTTTTTGGACATTACGATCGTAAATGAAACTGAGTTAATGTTTGTCTAGATATTGACATAGCCCAAACACATTACTTCTTTTTTATAACTTAAGGCAACGTCTTTTCAGAACTTTTATTGGTGCTGAAAATCGACCTCAAATCAGCTCAGATACAAATTATAACCTAAAGAAAAGTCCTTGACTCAGTAGTAATCAGTAGAGACTCCATTTATTAAATTCCATTTCCGAAATTTATTTTAAAGCAATATAAATATAAAGAAATATGATACTCGTATTATGATACATTTACATTTTACTCTCCCGCCTGCCAGGCGATGGACCCGGCACCCGCACGGAGAATCCATGGATGCTAAAAAATTGTGTTTCTTTAAAGCTAATAAAGTGCTTGTCTATCATACAAACACGACAACCAAAATACTTATATCAAAGATACATTGGTACCGGCAAGTGATATTGAACCCGTGCTCTCGGTTTGCGTAACCATTGCACTACCACTACACCACGGTCGCCTTTAAATTTTATTCAGACGTTTTAATTATTTTTTTTTCAATTGTGGGGGACGAGCATTTTCATATCGAGAGAATAACGATATAAACGCGATTGCAAGCAACAAACAACATCTAATAAAAAGTCTATTCAGAATACACTTAGAGCTCGAACGGCACTGTGACATTGACGATTGACATTGTTTGTATGGCTGAAGTACAGAATTATTTACATGAGAAAGAATTATTCAAAAATAACTGTTTAGACAAAAGAAGTCGAACTATAATAGATGCCACTCATCAGAAACGGTAAATTTAAAACGATACGTATTCAAGATTGTGCGATATAGAAACGATCTCTGAGTTTTATAATTTTCCACTCTTTACTCCCTGTTATCGAGGATTTCTTCCGTTCGTACCCTCTTCCTTCCGTGACTCGACATCGAGGGTGTCTTTAGAAATAAGAGTTTCTTAATTGGTAGTAGGAACTCCAGTTATATTATGAATACTTGAGATAGTAATGGAAATTTTTACATGCAATAATAACACTTATTGTGCAAGACACTGGTGTATTTTTTCTTTGTACCGTCTTCACCGGCAACATCTATTACGTCTATTATATTTTTTACAGGAAACTGTTATCGCTTTAACTTGTAGAAATGATAATTTTATAATAGTATTTAATTTAAAGCCGATGGCAACTCTTCGATCGGGATTTAAATAAAGCCGACGAGAATTTTCAATTAGCGTAGACACTGAACGATAGCTGACAATTGTCTTCGGCACCCTTGTGAACGACCTCATCTATCTACATTTGAGTAACCAAGTAAAAAAGCAATGAAACGGGCTATTAACTTTGTTAACCCGAAATTCTGCTAAGATTATTTGTTGAATATATTCTTCTAGCATGTTAACTTTTATTACAATAACTTATCACAATTTTCCTTTTTAATAAAACTATTTTTTTTTTAACAAAATCACGTTAAAGCAATATTTTATACGAATCTACTTAAAGTGCTCGTATCATACAAACAGGATAACCAAAGTACATAAATATCAAACATACACAAGTTCTGCGGTTCTAAACAGAGGTCACTCAGTTTGCGTGACCATCTTGAGAAAGGATCTAAAGTATCTGCGACAGGCGCCGCGGCGCGTTAGCCCAAGGGCCGGATTCGATTCTCGGTTGAAGCAAAGATTTATTTCATAGCTTTTATTTGTAATATTTATTGATTAGATTAAATATTGTACATATAAATATTGGTTGATAAAAAAGAGACTAATATTTGCTTCGACTCTATGCGCTTTTCACTTTTTATCATCAATCAATCAAATTGTCACGCCTTTCCCCCCACAGAGTTAGACAGAGACAATGAAGCGCCACTTCCACGATCATGACACAACTCCATTGCTTCCCTCACATTCACAATTTTCTTTAAACAAGATCAAAGATGTATAGTTGATTATTTAGAAAATATCTACAAGAGTTGTGTTAAATATAGATTAGAATACGTTTTTATCATTTAGCTCAACTCAATGGTTAACTCGAAGGATAAATAAAAAATAAATATTTATTTATGAATTAATTAAAATTATTTCATAAACAATGATTGAGTTTTGGTTAACATTAATAATATACTTGTTGAACGTATCTAATGAAATTCAGGGTTTCTGCCATGCTAATTTAATCAAAATTAAATAGTTTAAGCCATATAAAATCCTAAGAACATATTAATATGTTAATTGAGTATTTAATTTTGGGCGTAGATTTACTTAAATTCTAAACTATTTAAACGTAAAGTTCTAATATTTTTTTAGGATACCAAAACAATTAATCAAGATTAAAAAATTGTTCATTTGAAAAATATCTCCAAGAGTTGTGTTAAATATAGATTAGAATATGTTTTCGACATATTTTCCTTACAAAGAAAGGCTTTAGCTAATACTGGACTAATTCCGCCCCCTCTGACACATAACAGCGGTCGCATTATGTCGTTTTTGGTCTATTATGACATGCCAGCATCACTAAATTGCTTCTATAACACACGAAAAGACGTGAATGTGGATGCCTAAATGTTTTCATATTCCTTTTAATAAAAAAGGAATTATACCACTATAGTTACCGCAAAAATCATAGTGTATAGGTCGTGTAGTGACTTAGTTGCGTGTCGGGATCAGCATGATAGTTGTAGTTTCCAACTAGTCCGGCATAGTCATGCGACTGCTACATGCAATTTTTAACTGTGTTAGCCGTCACCTCTATTAATTAAACGAAGGAGCCTACTATCAAGACGGGGTGCTCTCAATTTTTGGTCCACAATAAAAATAAAAACTAATTATTAAAAGAAATATGTTTTTCGAGTTATTTTCAAATGTAATTTATGTCGTTATTCACAAAGCTTACGATCCCTAATTCTGTAAAACGTAAATCCATTAGTACCCGCCTAGAAAATATTATGAAAATGTCTTTTGGTATATTTTTGCGTGAATAGACACCCTTCCCCGGTGAACTTAATTTTCGGGTCGACATATGTCAGGGCACATCACACGCCATTTCCATACAAGGCGTACCAAAGCGAAACTCAGGAAGGATGTCCCTTACAGCTCATGAATAGAGCGGGAATATGACACGGCGGGCGTGGTCAGTTCGTGATTAAAAATGTAACTTCGAATTGCGTCCTGCACCCTCTTTTGGACGAAAAGGTTTTATAAACTTTGTTCACAGTGACGTGGCTTTAATTACATACGTTCAGACATATGCGGCTTTATTAATTCATACTGTCCAAATGGGAGTTCTAAAGAATAATGTCTATGCCATTATTAATTCCCTCTCAGTATGTGTTTCTCAACAATTAATGTCCGTTTATTTGTGCATAATTTATAAACATCACGATATGTTCTTTATAATTCAAAAATAAGTATGAAATTAAAACTAATGACAGATAATATATCAAAGCTTTGAAATATAATGAATGGTAAACAAAATTTATCATAAAGCGACCGTGGCCGGTTCGGTCCGTATCTATACGTATCGTATCGTCCGTATCGTACGTAATTAAATTTATAAATTTTATTTAAAAGCTTATTGCGCTATGTCTAAAGGGGAACTTAATTTCACTAGACGTTATCTACCATGTAACTTTAGGGACAAAGAAAAAGATCAAATAAAGGTTAGGCAAAATAAAAAAAATAAAAATTACACTCTAATAAAATTAAAATACGTAATATAATACGTTAGTAAGTAATAGTACGTGTATTCAAAACCCATTGCCGGTACTATTTGTGTATCATTGTACTTTTCTTATAGGAAAACGATGGAAGGGAAGGAAAACATATGGGGAAGGGGGACACGGTAAGGAAATTCCCAGGGATTAGGTCTGTCTGGGCTTGCCACTTGTCACTACTTCACATTCCAATATTATCTATATTTAACTACTCAGAATAGTTGATATATAATATGTCAAGTTATTCTAAGTACTTCTACCATCCTATTAATCATTTCTCTTTTTTGTTAGTAACAAATGATAGCATGATACAGTATCAAGTTTGTGACTAATTCCGTTTATATTGGCTTAACGCCGTATAGTGTAGATGTTAAAAGGAAACCACTTAAGTCGCCGTAGTAAGTTTGAGCACCCGAAGCAGAAGTTTGGAAATGCTTAGTGGAGGGGATTGGAAAGTGAATCCGTGTAACTTTGCTGTTTTCACTATCTAAGGGTAATTTAGTTTGGCATTCTATACACGTTTCTTGATGGATAAAGAAAAAACATCTTGTGGCTTTACTGTTGACTGTTTACGGACTGTTTGCTTATTTAGTTATCTAAGTTGCGTTTGAGTATAAATCATTGTAATTTATAAAGTAGTGTTATAGATATTGTTTAGTGTATTTTATATTAATATTAAAAAACAATATTCAAGACGAAAAAAATAATAACACGATGAATATTATATATGAAATATTATAAATAGTATGAATGAATATTTATATTGAAATTCTCTCTTTCAAGTTAAAATCAAACACCTCAAAGAGATTAGGCAATAAAAGTAGAAAAAAGACATAATATAAAAAGCTTTTTACCATAAAGTATTTGGACCTGTTGCTAAAGCAACGCGCAGTGAGATGTTGTTTGGCACGTCGATAGCAGGATATAATATGGTATGGGGTATTATAAACCATGGCAACGGACGACCCCAACCCTCTTATAACTTTTTCAAAACATCTCTCTGCCGCCGACGTTTGATCACCTATACATCGCTCTATAATCTTCTGTTTTTGCCGTTCACAGCTTCACAATATACCTTTGAGTAGGTGAACAGGGGGTATATTTGCAACATGCTCCCCATATTTGCAACTTACGTGCCATTGAGGGGTGCCGAGCAGTCAGATGACAGGATTATATTTGGGCTTGACATAATCGGAATGACAAATAATCATCTGGGGCTTGTCAAATATGAATAGGTGCCCATCTGTATAAAATTCACAAACCACAGTACCTACATCGTTTTTAAATGGTTTTAGAAGTGTGATTATTGTGCAATTTTAAATGTTGTTATTATGTTAATATGATATGCTTGTATATAATAGAGATTGTCAAATACAGATGGGTCCAAAATTTCGAATACTTGTATAATCGAAATTTCTAATGTTGACAATCCAATAGAAACAATACTTAAGGGTGACTTAAAATGTATTTCATAAAAAGTTATCGTAATAAATAAAATGATTTTAAAAATTATAATAAAAGTTAATTACAATTTTTAACTGTTTTAACTAATGACTGACAATTTAGACAGACAATGATGTCGAGTTTTTAATGGTTTATTTTCGACAGAGTCTTTCCAAAACCAGAGTAGTTGTAGAATCATAGTCAAAAATAAGGCCACAATATAGTCATGTTTGATTTGTGATCTTTTTTATTGAGATAGAATATCTGGCCTTAACTTGTACACCGAAAGGGGAGATCCAAGATATTTTTTTATTTTTTTTTATTTAGACTCGACAAATGACAGCACCCTTTCTGATGTTAGCTGCACTGTATACTTGTAAGTGGTGGTACTACGCCGGATCGGCAGACTGGGCAAGCAAATATCCGCCTATTCAATTAAAAAAATATTTGTAATATTTAATATAATTACAAGCTATGAAACAAATATTTGCTCCGACTGGGAATCAAACCCTGGACTTTACGCGTAACAAACTGATGTACCAACCAATCGGCCACGCCTGTCGTCAAATCCCCGCACACTAAAAACCGTTTCAGTTTACGGTTGCTTACGATTGTCATTAGTCATTGCCATTATGACAGCCAAAAATGTAGACATTTCTGTAATAACAACTATTTAATACGTTTTTAAATAAAATGTATTATTTACGAATAACTAGTACAAATAGACATATTGGTACGATTTGTCACTCCTAAAAAAACTCAAAAATCGTTTTCTAGAAACTAAACATCTGCTTTTATGTTATTTTCGCAAAAGCTCTACTGACGAGTGTGTATCAGCTAAGCTAAGCTTATAAGCATTCTATGTAATGTACTCTCAGAGATTGTATTCGAGAGCATCTCTGTATCTTTTGTTAGTTTGCAAAAATAAATGGAGGGTCAAAATGATAGATTTTTCCTTCAAATAGAAATAAAAATGATTTAATGCCTTTTAAAAGTTACTTATTCAGAGAGTACATTTATAATCCTAATAGGGTTGCAAAGTCCGACCAACCGCTACCATGTTAGGGAGGCATTGATATATTTTTAATTTATAGATAGGACTGTATCGTCAATACTTTGAATTAGTCGTTTTACTAATAGGGATAAAATTAAATAAAAATGATAAATATGATATAGGTTCATTTATATATTAGCTGTGTACTCGCGAGTTCGATAAGACATAGATGAAATCATCTAGTTATAATATATAAGTTTTTATTTTGGTTTAATAGTATAAGAATATCATATATTTTCGTAATTTTTATAAGCCGTTTTAAGCTCTATAGAAAGCATTTATATTTCGTTCGCAAGGTTGTTCTTTTCTTTAAAAAAAAATTAACTTTTTATTATCATTAAATTAATATTTATTATAAGTTATTTGCGCATACAATCTATTAAATTTATTATACAAAACAGTTTATATTAGATCATATACGAGTAGATGGACAAAAGAGATCGGATATAAGGATAAACCGAATACTATCTTAAAGGTAGTTTCTTGGTTATATCAGGAAATTACTTTTAAAAAAGCATAACAATAAAGTTTGTAATGTGTATAGAAGGGAGCGTGAGATTTGTGTCAGGATCTTACAAAGCGGCGTTGTCTCTGCCTAACCCTGTGGAAAAAAAACGTAATAAATAATAGATCATAACAATGATTAGTCTAATCCAACTAATTAAATCAAGTAATTCTTGTAGCTATTTTTTATTATGAGATTTAAGTAATTGTATATTTTTATTTGTACTGTAATTATTATGTTAAATAATTTTTTTATTTACATTTCTATATTAGGCAAATAAAGTGCTTTTATCATAGAAACAGGATGGCCAAAATACATATTATATCAAAGATACATTGGTAATTAGTTTTAAACCCGTGCTCTCGGCTTGGGTGACCATTGCACAACCTCTACACCGTGGTCGCCTTAAAATTAATTATAAATGTAAGTTCGTTTATTTAATATGATATAGCAGATTGTATAAGCGATGGTCATATTATCATTATATCGATTTCCTTTTCATTCAAAGGTTGCCTGGAAGAGATTGCTGTTTAGGAATACAATAGTTGCCGTAGGAATACAATATTGTATATTTGAGTTTTATTTAAGTTTACTACAATAAAGAATTATATAAATAAATAATAATAGTCATATAGGCTGACACCCAGTTTACTAAATGTGAAAAAATTTAAATAGTGAACTAAACTGTTTTTTCAGTCGTCGGTACTCTTGGGCCTTTATCATGCTTACTTACCATCAGGCAGGTCGAATTTAGATATAGTCATAATAAAGATTTAAAAAATAACTGTAAAAGTGTATTGTGTATAGTTATAAAAGCCATTAAAACGTCAAAGGCATGTAATTAGGTTGTTTGTTAAAATTGGAATTACTAAGAAATGGTGACATCAAACGCAAACTTAGTTGTGATATGAAAAGTTAATTTACAAGAATATGATGAGTATCTACCTACCGCCGACAACGTAGTATGAAAATTGCAAAATTATCTCTCATCTTTATGTTCAAAGAGATGTCATCCCCATCTGTGCCGGCGAAGTAACCTTAACTTGTTTTTGGCCCCGGTTAATATAACGTACCGATATTATACCTAAGGACAATTATCTCTCTCCAAATTAGTTATATGAGCTAACCACTTTATTATACGTATATCAATATACGACTATTGTTCTTCTAATTATAGATTAGTGGCAATTGTAGTCAAATTGCAAATTAATATAACTTAAACTACTAATAAAAGTGGTAGGCAGAGAGCTGGTTGTCATATGCCCAGTCTGCCGACCCGGAATAGCGTTTTATTTTTTTTATTGTGACACGACATCTGACCTCGTCCCGCCCGATGATAAGCAAGTGGAGGTCCAAGAGTGACGACGACTGGAGAAACCGAGTTTGCTCACGGCTGCCTCAGTCGCCGTCACTGTACCGGCCAAAGTTTCGGAATCTGCTGGGACCGTAGATGACTCGTTCCGGCATTGTAGATGAGACTGCTGTCAGCAGATTTATCTATGGAGGCATTCATGGACCGCACTCCAGCTTAACATCATGCTGTTAGATGTCGTACAATAATAAAAGTGTTCATTTCTATACTAAGCTACTAAAGTGTACGGTTGCCTTCAGGGCCGTCTTAAGCATATTCAGCGCCGGGGTGCGAAAGTCAAGGCTCCGCTCGCGTGGTCTCTGTGTAGTAGGTACCTATCGAAATTTATGGCGCCTCTGCGCCCGGGTGCACTGCACCCCTTGAACCCCCGGGCAAAGACGGCCCTGGTTGCCTTTCTAATACCTAAAAAAAAACTTAGCGCGCCGGGTTCAGCTTGAAAGCAGTGTTTTCCGGTCTGCCGATCCAGAGTAGTACCACCAGATACAACCGTGAACGGAGTCGGTTTTTTCAGTCGTTACCACCAGCCAATGCAATGTTAGATGTCGAGTTATAATAAAAAAAAAATATTAAAATTATATTACATATAAGTATTAAATGTTGTATTAGGTATTACTTTTGCGGTGCAAAACAAAATTATCAACTTTGCTCGCTAAATCCCCTGCTGTTCCCTACTTTGAAGCTTCACATAAAGTCACGTGTCTCATTCAAAGGCATAATCCAAATTGTGCGAAGTTCCTCATTTTATCCCCTCCATAACCCCCGCAATCCCGCATCATGCCGATGTCGCTGTTTCGTGGACGTCAGAGTTTTCCAAAATTAATTCCGCATCCGCCACAAAACTATAGCGAAGCCAACATTCGCAGGTGCTCCGTATCGGATTCTCGCTATGTTCATTTGCATATTGTAAACTGTTTAATATTACTTATTAATTATTCTATTTAAACATATTTATTGTAACTAAGGTAAAACTTTGATTTTGTTTAAACATTATTCATCGAATAGTACAAGTTTAGTTGAATACCTATCGTGAAACTCCGCCCCAAGTTTTAATAAGGTGAAGTCAACAGTAAACATTAAATTTTGATATTGTATCGAAGCGAATAAAATGTAAATTGCCTGTTTATAATAATCCTGTTTGTGTATGTGAATAGTTGAAACCTACGCTCAATTGAAGCTTTTATGAGATAAATAATAGTAAAGTAATTAATTATTGTTATTGAATAGCAAACGAATTTGCTACCCTGCAAAACTAACCTAGTTTGTTATGAGGAACGAACTGTCGGCTTCAAAAACAGTTTTGTTCGAGACAGGTCAGAGTTTTGCAAATTAATTCGGTGGTTCCAAGCTATTACACAACCTGTCAGCGCGCAGGTGCGGCTCCTAGTTCACTGTGCACAGGATTTGCATTTGGAAATAGTAATTTAACTTCTCACTTGGCTAAGTCAAACTAAACACCGACCGTAGTTACAGCCTCGCGAGAGTAAAACAAACATTGTTGACTGCAACTGACTGACCAAACAAACAATATCGCTCACTTATTAATTCCAACAATTAATTTTACAACTCACTCCCTCGGGGCGAACAGATTTGTTGGAAATTTGAATATTCACACTCTATGCCATACATACCTACATGTTCTACTTATACGTGTAGTGTATATCTACACATGAAGACCACGGCATTTGCAACCAGGCTGAAACGTCGCGGTAAATAAAATATGTTTTATCACGCGTTTAATTTTTTACTATATTTTATTATTGGGAGCTTTTGTCATTTTAGACATGTCAGCTCCAATACATAACTCATCCTAAGTCCTCATCGAAAGTCACCGATGATATCCTTTTATCTCAATCGCAAATCAAATTGCAAAACCTATAACATAGATTTTTATGTATTAAAATGAGTTTTAATACATTTTTAACTGTATACCTAATAAGAGAAAGTAAATCAAAATCTGAATCGGTATAACAATAATATGGAGATAACATATATCTCTGAATATCTACCGATTGATTTATTATTTAACCGAATTTCTATAGACATAACATATAATACAATGTGTAGATTGTAGATGTCCAAATAACAATTCAGAGTAATGAGTAACTAGCTCAAAGCAAAATCTATCTAGGAACGTAACGAAGCGCAATAAATTCCACACATAATAACGTTGACAAATTATTTCCATTGAATACAAATGTCCGAATTTCTAGGCGAAGCTTACACGCAACCACCGGGTAAATGAAAGCTATTGTATTGGATAGGTTTGGAGGCAACCATCCATTTATATGTAAAATAGTGATGGACGTTACGCACAATATTGTTCGTGTCGCACTGCCCTTGCATGATTGCACTCGAAGCCATAGAGGGACACACCAAAATGTATGCAGCTATAAAATAAATTTAAAATATTTACACTGAAGACCTACATTTTTGCTTCAGTCTAATAGATAAACTTTTTTTTTTGTATGGATTAAATTCACACAAGCAAGCCACAGTGGTGTAGTGGTAGTGCAATGGTTACGCAAACGGAAAGCATGGTTTCAAACTCACTTGCCAGTCCCAATGTATCTTTGGTATATCAATCAATTAATCAAATTGTCACGACTTTTGCCCCACTTGTCACAATCCTGACACAACAATAATATACTTTATCTTTTGCACCGATATCTTTGATTTATGTACTTTGTTTGGTTCTCCTGTTTCTACGATACAAGCACTTTAGTAGCTTATATAAATATAAAATAACAACTATAGATATGTAAAAAATAAATTAAATTCGATATTTTAATTTATTTAAATAAAGAGATAGATAACAATGTGTTGCATAGTACTACTTTTTATAAAATAATTCTTACGATTGGATTTGGTTAGGTTAAACCTTAACTTGTAGAGCATTGATTAACAAAAGAGTCCGCTTATTTTAAGTTCCGGGTTAGAGTCTCGGTGGGAGCAGACTTGTTTTATTGTATTCATTACAAGACATATTTAATATTACAGACAGTCTATACTGGAAATGGACAGAGGCTTAGGCCCGTTTCAGGACCAGCATAATCAGTCGGTTTCAACTAGGCCGGCATAGTTGATGAATTGCAGTTATTTATTATGAGGTCCATGAATGAGCAGTTGCCTCATTCATGGACCACACTCCAGCTGTCACGATTCTACACACTACAAATAAAGACTAGATGTTTATATTAATATAAAACTGTATTAAAGTTCATGTCCAATTAACGTTATTTAAATATAGAGTTTTCAATTTCATAAGAATTACAAGTAGTGAATTTGCATAGTTATTTTAAAAGCAACTTTAGTATTTTGTGAAAACGCATTTTATGTTACTGCAGATAAAGTTTTCTCGAATCAGCGTTTTCACTTACCAGCAACTCGCGCCATTTCCAACTTTATGATTATTATTTTATTAATAACTATTTACAGAATCGAAAATTACGCAAGCACTTCAAAAAACTTACCACAATGCTTTATTATAAATTAAGGCAAATAAACGATCTAAAAGATAAAAGCAAAATATAAAAACTTAAAAAAAAAACATCATCCTCTTTAAAATTAATTATAATGTTATACCTTTTTCCACTGGGATAGGCAGAGACAATGGAGCGCCACTTGCCACGATCCTGACACAACTCTCGTAAAGTCTATACGTGGTATTAGTTATTTATTATTATATTGTATTAACAAAACGAATGAACAGATAGAAAACAATAAAACTCATGTCGTATTGTGAAACATGAAAAACCATTCTAGTTACTTTACCGCTTGGTTACAGAGACAAATTCGCTTATCCAGACGCTTCGCAACAAATTACCGCCATCGCGTCGGATGGATTATGTAAAACGAGACCCATTTGTATGTAAACTAATGGCAAGTGTCGCTCGTAGGGGCACTGGGAGCTGAGTTCTGATTTTATTGACACCTACCACGGTGCAATACTGCAGCACATTTATTATTCATTTTCAAAATGCACTTACATTTTTAACAGATATAATTCTAAATATCATGTATCTAAAGTAGCTAGTAAAGAAGTATATTTTTAAATCTATTACGTATAACTATAGGCAGATAAAGAGAGTGCAGTTTTAATCTGCGCAGTATAAGTATGAGCAGATAAGAAGAGTGCTAGACGACTGTGGATGGAGTAAGTCCGCCTATCCATACAGTCGTGGACATATTTAATATTATATTAAATTATATACACATTCGTAAAACGAAAAGTAAGTAGGTAGCAAAACATGCTAATCTTTGATACCAGCGCTGTTTTTTCTGCCGGGGTCTATATTCACCTAAACAAATTTAAAACGTGTTTTTGTTTTTTAATTTTACATTGTTATAATTTGATTAGGGACGTTTTTAAAAATAACATAGGTCTACGTGTCTATAACTTATAAGTAGAGAATTATTGATATAAAGAACTCAAAAGATTTGTCGTAGGCACTATTGGATCGTGGAATTAATTGTCAGGATCGTGGAAAGTGGTGCTGGTGCCCCATTGTGTTTTCATATCTATGTGGACAGTGTAGTGTAAGAATTTATTCCAAATGTTTTTGCTACATTTCCAAATTACTCGTAATACAATGTTTACTACAATATAAAGGCTATTATTTATTATATAACAAGTTTCTATAAATAATTCACTGTCTAGACAGGAGATATTACTTTGTATACAAAAGGGTTTAATGAAAATAAATAGAACAGATTTATGCGAAAAATTATTATACTTTAAACACAAGGGATATTTAAATTAAATTGACTAATAATTCACAATACACTGTTTACTATGTTTTCGACATAAACCACTGAAGAAAATATTTTATTTTGTTCGTTCATTATATAATTCCGATAAGTAGGGACAAGATATTTTGTTATTAAGATTTTATGGGTATATTTAAATTGTCAAAATGTCACATTTCCGTCGGTTCAAACGGTGTGTACGCGTAAAATTTTTATTTATTATTATTGTAATGAAGTAATAGCTTACAATATTACATTAAAATTGTAATGTAATATTGTATTATTATATTGTAACAATACAATATGACCAAAACCCCTAATAAAATTGCGTGGAGCCAAAGCAATCGAAATATCTGTAAAGAAAGAAGTACCTTGTCGCTGTGTAGCTTAATGGTCAGAGCTGTCACGCGTTAAGGGTTCACCTTCCGGTCGCTACGCATGAATTTGTTTTATCCAATTTTCATTACATATTCCAAAGTTACAACATAATATTTTCAACAAATTACATGTAAAAGCAAATTGAATTTGATATGCTCATAAAAATAAATGTGTAATGTTGTGAATTAGGTGCATAACATCCAATTTGTTGTGGTTTTATATTGAGGTAAACGCGCCCATGAGCTGCTGTATAACATAACATTGAAACGGTGTTCTATACAACATAAGGTCGCGACACAAACAGCCAATAGGGCTTATCGCAACACCACAGAGCGAGCTTTAAATGTTTTGTGCACGAACATTACACGAGTGCGGGAGATGGCTGTAATAACCGAGCTTCGAACATAGAACGATTAACCAATAGATGTGGAAATTGGACCAAAACTGTACCACTTTTTTGATATTCATTCATATAATGAATGAATATTAGCGAGAAGAGTTGAATATTTGCTAGAGCAACCTGTAGCTTAATAAATAAGGATACTATATGTATATATTCGATAACTATTACTCCTCTGGCAGGTAATAACACTATAAAAAGCCACTTTCCATGATACCAACACAAGTTAAGTTTTTAATTATCATTCAATATACGACAGCACCTAGCTTGATCTTAAGTTTAAGTGCGGTCTATAAATGGAGTCGACTGCTACTACAGTTAAATAACTACAAACAGTAGTCGCATCCACTATGTCGGCCTGGTAGAAACTGTTCAAGCTAAACCCGAAACGTGAGTAAGACGCTTTATGGTCTGTACACTTGAAAGTGGTAGAACAATTCCGGATCGGCAGACTGGGCAAGATACTACCATCTGTCTGCAAAAACAAACTCTGGCTTACCTACCTTATTCACAATTCTCTTCAAGCTTTATAGTTATCGGCATTGCAGACAAGTACTTTTTCAAGAATATCTCTCCGATCAAATCGTAGAAGAATCTAGAATATAATCGTTGTAAGAATTTTTTCGTTATTTTCGGAAGTCTAATTAATTATATTTACTTACTGCGTTTGTTATATTAAAACGAATAACCAATAGAAGTGAATTCCAGGAAAGTTTGTTATTTGTTTGTTTTAAATAATTTCCTAGAATATTCTATTTTCTAGTAGTAATATTACCAAGTTTTTTTTTCTTATCTGACCTCGACTCGTAGAATGCGTTAGCAGCCTATGTGTTCTCCCCATCATATGACCTTGGATCCTTCAAGCAAGGTGTGAAGAAGCATATTTGGCCAGCATAGTGACGGCGACTGAGGCAACCGTAAACAAAATCGTTTTTTTTTTTCAGTTGTTGGCACTCTTGGACCTCCCCTTGCATACAATTAGGTGAGTTGAGGTCAGATGTCGAGTCACAATAAAAAAAACTGTCCTGATGGTAAGCAAAGGGGAGATCCAATAGAGCCTACGACTAAAAAACCGACTCAGTTCATAGTTGACTCAGTCGCTGTCACTATGATACTTAATACTTTTATTAGTGTAAATATGTCTATTCTAAAAATTGTATTGTCTATCAAAATGACTGAATTCGCGCGATTCGCGTCGCTTCGACGGCTACTGTTTCTACGAGCGTCCATTTTAACCTTTTCATGATTGCTTATATTCAACTGCATTTTTCTCTTTGATATTGTCACCAACATTTAATTAGAAAATTCTCGAGTTTGCAAGGTTCTTTTTCACTCGACCGCAGCAGATGTTTCGAATATTAAACAACAGTATAAACATCATATGAGTTAGTTTAACTTGGAAGGGAAAGTGAAATTGAATTTCTTTTGTTATAATTAGTTTCATAGTCTGTTAGAGAAATGTTTTTGTTATTCATCCCAAAGTGAAAATAAACTTTGTGGGATTCCTCCATGTATTTTGGTAATTTTCCTCTATGTCCTACTGTTACAGACATTTGTAATTCTCGTTGCTTCAGAACATTACAGACTGAGTGAGATCTTCGCGTTTACTTAGTCGCGTGTACAGAGTTGAAATATCTTACACGAAATGTTTGTAAGTTTCATGCTTACAGCTAAGTAGCTTCCTGTATTTCTCATATAAGCTTCTAGATTTATGCTTTCATCATTATTTGTATTGTTTTCTATTATTTTTTAAATTATAATAATAATATTATTTTTAAGTTATTGTATATTGATTCTTTTTTTACATTTCAATACTAAACTATTAAACATGCTTGTATCATAGAAACTGGTCAACTAAAGTACATATATATCAATGGTACATACATTGGTACATGCAAGTAGTTTTTTTATTTCTATACTGGGCTCCTAAAAGTTCTTGCACTATAGAAACAGGACGACGTACCGTCAAGTAGTTTTGAACCGGGCACTCTCGGTTTGCTTGACCTACCACTAGACCACGGTCGCCTTATTATACATAATTATAACTGAAACAAATTTTCTTCAATGGAAAAAATGTTACCCAATTAATACATTTTTTGTCTTTGTAAGGTTATATTTTTACAGTGGTGTACTTAAGTACAGTTATTGCGTTAGGTTTCAGCTAAAAGGCACTCAAGCCCTTGACGGCGAATGTCAAACATATAGAGTTACAAAAGATATCCCTTCTCTCACTCTAATGGACCCTCGTGAGAGGCCAAGAGACGACCCTTTTGAGACAAACTTGATTCATCATTGACAACCTTTATCCGTGATATGGGAAAATTAACAGGTACCTACGTCACATGTCGATATGTTTTAACATTGGTTGTAGATTCTGTTTATTGAGTATTTTTATAAAGGAATATTAACATCAGGCATTAGGTAGTGTTTAATCAATGTTCACAATAATAAAACTGGTAGATAAATGACATTAAGCGACTTATAAGCTTAGTTTTAAGTGTTCTGCAATAAATATTGGAAATAAAATACAATGAGCCTAAACCAACGCAACATACTGACTGCATCAAAAACCAATAATTGATCAATAATATTAAAATACCTATAGTAAACCGCATAAAATGTTTTGATTATTAAGTGTAATGAGGCAACCGTAAACTGAATAGATTTTCAGTCGCCGCTCCTTGACTTTCTGACTTGCTATCAGGCTAGTATGGATCAGATGTCGGGTCCTAATAAAAAAATGGTTTATTAAGCATTCAGATTTAATATTTTATGTATTAGAAAATACATCTCTTCAAAGAAAACTTACAGATAAGGCGATCGTGGTGTAGAGGTTGTGGAATGCCCTCACCCCCGGTTTAAATACCTACCATCGCCGGTACCAATGTATCTTTGATATATTCACTTTGGTTATCCTGTTTCTATGATACAAGCATGCCAAGTAGCTTAGTATAGAAACAGGGCGGCATAGTGAATGGGCATAGGCATTGACTTACTATTATTTTACTGTAGTAGAAGTCACCTCCATTCATCTTCATCACGCGGGGTGCAGTAAGATGTCAAGTCACAATAAAAAAAAAGTAAAAAAAAGATAAATAAATGAAATGCAAAAATGCTGAGCTTCACACAAATTAGTGTAATTGTGATTGAGTAGCGTAAAAGCATTTCTGGAGAAGTTAACCATTCCACAATTGCACCAATTACTGCCTTGAGCGACCTAACTCTATGGTTTAGCTATTGGATCCCATTATCTGCGCTACACAAACCGGCTGCTAAATCCATTCGTAATAATCAAGAAAACGTTCATCTTCAAAAGATTATTTTATTATTTAAATTATATTAGATTGTTGCCTTAGGTATTAGGCTATTGTGAAACTAAAAATTATTTTTTAAGTCCTTGTTTCGCATATAAAAAGTTATATTTTGCTATATAAGTCACTTCGCCGTGACTTCGGCAGACTACCAAGCTTACCACTCTTAATTTTATTTATGCTAAGCTACTAAACGTGCTTCAAAGAATGCGCAACGAAAGTACGACGGAAATTAAATAAGAAGGAATATACTACATCGATAGAAAAATACTGGCAGGCATGAACCAATTATAATTAAAATAATAATAATAAAACATTTACTAAAAGTGAACTGCGTCTTATTAATTCAAGTAATACTCGTATATGTATAATGTTTGTACCGTATTATATCCACTTAAGAGACAATTAGCTTTGCCTATCCCTGTGGTAATTAAGGCGACCGTGGTGCAGTGGCAGTGCAATGGCTACGTAAACCGAGTTGCACGAGTACCAACCACTCACCGGTACCAATGTATCTTTGATATATGTACTTTGGTTCTCCTGTTTCTATGATACAAGCACTTAAGTAGCTTAATATAGAAATGTATAATAATAAAATAACAAAAATAAAATAAATTAAAGCCTGATAATTTGATTGATTAAATAATATTAACAGTATAAAATTTCGATTTCGATAAAACTGATTTAAATACTTTTATCTTACTCTGTTGTACTGATTTTATATCAAACAACTATGATATGTTTGTCTTCAACGCTTATAACCAAAATAAATATTTTTCCTGTTAGACTGTTCACTTCGTTGGTTTCCTTTGGTATAACAAGTGCAATATCAACTGTCGTTGAGAATACAGTAACAAGCTCCATGAAAAGCGCTTCACACCACGTTCGTTAGGCTCCTTGCACAGACTC
Organism: Tinea trinotella; assembly: GCA_905220615.1. Classification (NCBI taxonomy): domain Eukaryota; kingdom Metazoa; phylum Arthropoda; class Insecta; order Lepidoptera; family Tineidae; genus Tinea; species Tinea trinotella. The sequence continues at coordinate 9,008,685 of HG992310.1, forward strand.
CTCTAAGCTTTCACTTGTAGGGCGGGCGGGAAAGAGTCATATTAGAATATTCCGCCTGTTTCGGAACATCGTGTCAGAGCTTGTTATCGTGCTCTTGAAATCTCTGCCATTTTGGAATACCTTTTAGTTTTTAAACTTACATTTGAATCTCGTGTAAGTTTAAAAACTAAATGATCTACCATAAATGCATTTATATTAAAAATATTTCTTTTTTGAAAAATAAATATTAACTGATTTAGATAAAAATGTCTCTAAATATATTGAAAACTAGGGAATTTATTCTGCATCATCGCTACGGATACCGAATGTTTAATACTACTTTAAAAATGGTAGAGTTTAAATATACAGAAAAAGAGGTTGTATTGTTTTAAAGCATATCATAGAAACCAGGCGACAAAAGTACATTTATTAAAGATTATCAGAAAATTGTTCTGTAGTGTGATTTGTAAGTTTGTGGAACCATTGTTCTGTATTGTACAATATTTATTTAACTATTAGGTTCTTTTTAAGAGTTGTTATATTGTAAATATATAAGTAAAAGTATATAGAATTTAAGCAAAAGCTTAGTGTAAATGAGTGTGTTAATGAACATCCGACAATTTCTTTCATCGAAGTAAATGGCTCGTTAAGATATTACAAAATATAAGCGGAAAACCGAGGATCGTTCGTGAGACCAACCATCTGCATTTTGTATGGATATCGTTAACGCCCTATCTTTTTTATTCTAATACTATAGAATTCTTTAAGATCATATTTTAATAGTCATTTTTTCATAAACGTATTTAGTTGTCTGCCTTAAAGCCCTAATTGTTAAGAGTGTTCGGCAACCTGCCGTTGGTGGACTACCGATATCTGGATCTGCTCCGTTATTTAGTTTTTCCGTTATTCGTATTTCGGAATCAGCCTAAAAGTTGTCGAATCCAACTAGGCCGGCATAAAGGATGCGTCTGCTACTTATAGTTATTTAACTGAACTAACAGTCATATTTTGTGCCATAATAACAATAATTAGGTAAATGAAATAAAATGAGTTGTTTAATTCAAATTTCTTATTTATTTATTTATTTATTTATTTATTTATTTATTTATTTATTTATTTTTTTTTTTATTGTGACACGACATCTGACCTCGTCCCGCCTGATGATAAGCAAGAGGATGTCCAAGAGTGACGACGACTGAGAAAACCGGGTTTGTTCACGGCTGCCCCAGTCGCCGTCACTATGCCGGCCAAAGGTGCTTCTTCACGCATCGCTTGAAGGATCCAAGGTCATAGGATGGAGAGAACACATGGGCTGGCAAAGCATTCCACTTGTCAATTGATCTACAAAGAAAAGACGCACCGAACTTTTTAGTTCGACTGCCGATTCGGTCGACAAAATGCGGATGCTTTCCCCGACCTGTGCGGGTATTACGGGAGTGAAAAGATGAGGTAGGAACAAGGTTAAAGAGCATATTAACAGTTAGCATATTTTACATTGACAATAATTGCATATTTATGTTCTTTTGCTAATATGCAACCAATTACAAATATGCACAACATTCAAAAACATACAAATATTAAATCTATTAATTATAATTACATACCAAATTAAACTATCTAAATATTATTAAACTAAATCACAATAAACTAAAGAATTTTTTTAAACAATCTTTTAATTATTTGATCATTATTTCATTTGAATTATATTTATATTATATAATTCGAATTATATTTGAAAAACACCATTATTAATATTTTAAAAATACATATATTTATATGAAATCCACATTTTGTATGGGTAAAAACAAATACTGCTACAGCTGTAAGTACAAATCCAATATACATACCTATCCACTTTTTTACATTACTAACCCGAAATTGCTTAAGGAATGGCGTCCTTGCGCCTCGCGTACCTTTCACTGTCGATACAATAGAGCGCGCATGTCTCTCTACATTTGGCGATATCCTTGTAGGCATTTTTTGTCAGAAATTCATATTTAAGATTCCTAAGTCTTCTAAGTCTTCTAAGCGATAACTATATTATAAAGAGGAAAGAAAATGACCATAATTGATACTCGTACATTATCAAGTCGACATCATTTCTAGATCAAGTAGGACAAATCTAAAACGGGCCATTTAAAATATCCATGTGTTTATGCTAATAGCTTATTTATTATTATACAAGAACTTTAGATTATAGGTATTATTAGGATTAGACATATTAGGTTCTTGTTAAATTATAAATGAACAGAAAAGAAAGTATACAAAATAATAATAAAGAACTAATAAGTAAAAATAAATATAATAAGTTAGTTACAAAACAAACAGCAAAAGATAAGGAAAACAAACTGATAAAAAAATTAAACCCTACGGCCTATTGACATAAAAATTATAAACACACAGAAAACGCGCTTGTTCGAGAAAACGCGCTTGTTCGAGAAAACGCAGCGTAAGATGTTCACCCACAAACAAAACTAACTATCTGTTGAGGTATCAGAAAACCGCTGGATACACGCTTGGGGAAGCCGATATCTATGCAGTTGAAGACTAATAGCTGACATGATGTCTATTACTGCTGTTCATACATGTGCATACAATACATACTTGATCACACGCACTCTACTCATTCACACTGTGAGATCGGTACGTATTGCGAGGAGCGAGGAACTTCCAATAATATCTTATTTCTCTTATTGATGCCTGATTTATGAAATGTCTACAGAGTATTATAAGATACCGTATCCGGATGTGATACAATATGATTGCCTTATCTTCCAACTCTTTTGTTATCCTTTACATCTTATTACCTTGTCGTCCTTTCACTTCACATATCCTATAAGTAAAATTTACTTTTTCTTACTCGTGTGTATTATGACTGTTTTAAACTAAACTGAATTTGATCACGGGGATATGCAGAGACAATGGAGCGCCACTTGCCCTCGCTTGCTCCATTGTCTCTGCCTATCCCTGTAAGAAAAAGGCGTGACAGTTTGATTGATTGGTAAAATTGACCAAACTGTGACGCCACAATTCCTAAGGAGTAAGAAATATAGTACAGACATTGTAGTGCTACTTATCAAATTCCTGATACGCCTCACAGGTCCTTTCAGGGGGCATATGACAAATCGATCTGGTAGCCTATGTCCAGGAGTGGACGACTTATGATGATGGTGAAAAGTTATTGTAAATAGTAGATAATAGTTAAATATTTATATATATAGTAAATATAAATATAGTTAAATATAAATATATACTCCTGGACATAGGCTACCCCAGATCGATTTGACATATGCCCCCTATAAGGACCTGTGATCACCTGTAAGTACCATCACTTTCAAGAGTACCGACCGTGAAGGGATTCGGTCTCGTTCCGGTATCAGCTTAAAAGATGACAGTTTCAACTAGGCCGTGGATGAGACTACTACTTGCAGTTATTTAACTGTAATATCAGTTGCCTCTATTCATGGGCGGCACTCTAGCTTAACATCAGGCGAGGTACTGTCACATGAGGACATATAATAAAAAAATATTAAGAATAATTTTGATAACTTCTATTAATAAAATCCTTTTGAAAGAGACAAGTGAAAATAATAATTAAAATACCTCAACCTTTATAAGTAAATTCTTTAGCTCCCTTACATTCACGTACGAGCTTTAGCTAAAGCTCTTTGAACTTTAATGGCATTTGAATTAAATTTTGACATAATCTAATAATGCTGAGAATTATTATTATTATAGAATGTAATCAGTGGAGTATTCAACAAGATCAATTACTATTCAGTTACGAGTATATAAGCATCCTTCTTAGATACATAATTATCGTTTATTGACATATTGATATTGCTTATATTGATATTGACGGAGATTAAAATTACCTCCTAATTTAATATGTGATTATTGATACAAGGGACTTGTAATGTATTATTATCTATATTAAAGTAAATATATCCAATTATTTGTTATTCTATGTTTAATTATATAAATTAAATTAAATCATGAAAGACTTCCAAATATTTTACATAATTAATTTATTGTTCCATTGGGGGTAATTTTTACTGGTATTGTTTTTTTTTTGTAGCCACGACTTTACTAGTAGGCTACACTTTGAGTTAAGATTCTTTTATAAAAGACTGATAATTTTAGTTGAAGTTATAACAAAGTTTTTTGTATTATAACATAACTCCGCCTGATCTCTCCAATCTTAAGTTGGAGTGCGATTTAGTCGCTACAGGTGATATCTAATCTAATGTTTAAATATTAGAAATATATGTTATAAAACAAATCTTTGCTCGGTCCTGGAATCGATCCCAGGACTTACTCATAGCGGACTGGTGTGTCACGCGGGTCATATAACTGTATAGCTTGTCTAACTATAAATGACGCGCCCCTTCACTTTATTAGTTTATTTAAATGTGTGAATACAAATATTACTAACTATATTACTATAGTTCATCATCGTGCTCCTCCTTTTGTGTCTAACCAGCAACTGAATGATCAATTACAATTGCAATTTCGGTGTGTTGCATCCATATTTTATAGTCGCACGTGTGCTTAAATGCGCTGGAGGGGCGCGTCATTTCGGCTTGGACAAACTCTACGTAACTATCGTATTTATTAGATACGTTGATTTGTTATTGCACATAAAATAGGCTTCATCACTAGCAGCCATTTGGAGTGTGTAACGAGATCGGAGGCAAAAGGTAGTGTGATGTTCTCGCGGCATTCGTATTCGTTAACATCGATTCGTTGCTTCCGTAAACTTATTTGGCGTTCGCGAGCTTGCATGGAATATTTTGCCAGTCTTTTGCTGAAATGGAAACAGCAATGTATATTGCATTTCCTCGCAAACTCTACTCGCCAAAGTTATACATTTCAAAACAAAAATTCAACATTGACTTCAACATATGAATTTTTGTCGCTAATAAAATATACATAATATAATACATTGCTAAATTATATATATGTTTCATTTCATTATATCTACTTATTTATTGCTACTAATACTAGTATAATGATAAGTATTTTGATACTATAAAATTTAGTCTAATGATAGGGGATTGACTAAAAATGATTTATAAATCGAAGGCGAGTGGAAAGATAAAACGAAGCAACCCAGAAGAAGAGTCTCCTCAATCATATAGGTGACATTCTTAAAAAAGCAAAAGTACGCATTGCCCTTAACCATAGAGTATGCATGAAAAAAGCGACGTGAAGAAAGCAAGAGAGTTGTGGAGAGCTGTATCTCTACCCTTCCCTGCAGGCATGAAATTGATTGATGTAAGTTTAGTATGTGTAGTAGTTTCTCTATTTTCTTGTTGTCTTCTCTATTTTCTTGTTCTCTATCCTCTGTTGTCCATTTTCTTCTTCTCTTACGCTTATATATACTATTCACATCTACAAGTAGTGGCGGTTACAAAGAAAATTTTAAAAAATGTACAGAATATATTTAAATTACAAGACATAACCAAATTATTATCCATAGGGCGCAGCAATCTAATATAGAGCGTTTTACTCAAGCTTTATAAAATTTAATTTTAATCTGAGGATGCAAATAAGATAGGATTTCACCCTTGCTTATCTGGGTTGCGTAACGAGCGTCTTGCGTAACAGGACTCCTGTGTTTCGCTTGGTTACTCTCCAAGGTACAGGGAAAACAATTATACTCTTGTACGTATTATGTTGTATCTCGCAGGCCTTAGTTCATTGCCGTGATTTAATAATGAAACTTGTGTGCCGTATCACTGCATCAGACTAATTTTGTTAGTGAATTCGCAATGCGGTCTGACTTTTAGTGGCCATGACATGATGCGATTTCCATCTAAACTTGATTGATAATAAGTATATAACTTCATTATACATTATACGTTGTTATGATAATGAAAAAAATACTTATCTATTTTTCAATTAATTTATTAGGGTTTATACTTTTAAACATATAAATTATTTTTATTCATCGTCTTTTGTTTTTTAATATTTTCCTGCTAATCTATTATATATAGAATATACCTTTCTTTATTTATTTAAACTTTATTTAAATCGTCACGCCTTGTTATTGCCATCACATTTTTTGTTTTCAATATTATCCGATATTCAAATTGTCGCGTCTCAATTCCTGCAAGGGATAGGAAAACATCAGAGCGCTACTTTCAACAATCCTGCCACAATTCTCTCGCTTCCTTCAATTTTAGCCGGCATAGTGACTGCGACTGATGAAGCTGTGAACTAACTCCTTTTTTTTAGTCGTCATCACTAGTCGTTACCTCCTCTTGCTTATCATTAGGCGGGTCGAGGTCAGATGCGTGACATAATAAAAAAAACTTCAATCGCTTTTATTTTTTTTATTTTTTTTAAATCTATATTTATTGGGAACTTTTGTCTATTAAGACATGTCAGCTCCATAGAGCCTAAAACATATCATCAACTTCATCTTAAGTCTATTTGGGAGGAAGTCGCCGCTGAAGGGAAGAAATAATATTGCAAAATTTATAACATATCTCTGATGCTGGTTCAGATAAAATACTCTGCGCTAAACCAACATTAACTACATTCAGTTTAAATTCCTTCACCAGCGCTTCCCTCCCCTTTTTGCTCTTAGAGCACTCTATCATCATATGAATCGCTTTTATACAATCTAACAACTGCTTTTGAAGAATATTCCCTATTTCAAAACCTTAATAATATATAATGAAAGTTTAAAAACTGTTTAATAATAAAATAATAAGCACTGTAGGCCTATGTATTTAACTATAATATAATAGTAATTAAAGACGTCAGGAAAGCGTGTTTCCTGTATGAGGAAAGATTGCGGCTAAATCTTATGACTTTTCAACCCTGGGGGTGTCTAGTGACGCACCTGTAGTGCTTCGCTAATAAAGTACAATCACCAAATATCGTTCCCTTTTTGTAATAGAAATCGTAGTAAAAATTGAAGAGGTAAATAAATGTCAATACTATTACAGTACGGTACAATACTATTTTATTTCTAAATATCATCAAAACCTCTAATTATATTTCAAATTCTATAAAGATACCTTAAACTAAAAAGAATCAATTCAAATATTATATTTTGGGCAACTAATTCCATCCCGGGGACAATATTGGAGTTACACTTACGTCATAAGTTTTTTTAGTTTTCTATACTAAGCTTCTAAAGTGCTTGTATCATAGAAACAGGAGAACCAAAGTACATATATCAAAGATACATTGGTACCGGTGGGTGGTCTTGAATTCGTGCTCTTCGGTTTGCGTACTTATTGCACTGCCACTACACCACGGTCGCCTTATATAAGAGATATAATATATTAGGTTATATAGAAGTTTTTTGTCAATCATTGGTATGGCTTAGGTAATTCCATCTAATTTTCAAGATAAATTAAAGAGATGAATTAAAATAACTACATTTTTTACTGATTTCTCAAAATATTTCACCTAATTTTAGTGATTGTGTGTAAAAAAATATTGTGACGTCAAACCTATCTGCCGTAGTCGCTCTTGGAACTTTCCTTGCTTACCCTAAACCCCTTGCTAAAAAAACATCCAGAGTCGTTCGTATCGTTATGTGTATCGCAAATATGAATTATACTGTTCATGATCATGTTTTTCCTTTATATGTTTATTTTTCTGAGCTTTTTTTATAAAATCACCTATCGCTATCGGCTTCCAGTGCTCGGTAGCAATCTCACCGATATTATAATAACATAATAGGAAGCGCCGACGTTTTCTATATAAAATCGTTCTCTAATGTAACTGGTTATTTGATATTCCACCGCGCACTGTATATGCGGTGTCATAATGGCGTAGAATCACAACATCTCGTTATGAACGTGAGGAACAAAAAAAATCCGGGCGTGCTGCGAATACAAAAATATAAAGGCTTCCAAACAACCAAATCTATCGCACCATACCTGCACTTGTTAGTTCCGAAATCTTATACATTCGTACGAAATTTTATATAGGTTATTTGTAAGCCAATGATCGTATATGTAAGCACCACCTCATTCATGATGGTTGTTTTATACTTCTGATTTTAAAAATAACACAGCTTTATTTTAAGCTTAGATCGTATGTCGAAGGCGACTTTGGTGGGTACTTACAATATTTGGTTGGGTAGTGGGGATAGTGAAGGCAGGGAAGATGAGTGTTGACATGTCACAAAAAGCTTTGAAACCTACATTTCGGTTACAAATCCTGAACACTGCTCTCATTCTCCCGCCTGCCACGCGATGGACCCAGCATCCGCACGGAGAATCCATGGATGCTAAGAAATTGTTTCATTTCTTTTCGGTGTCAGAATAATAATTTGTATTCAATGTCTAAACACTGTCAAATCAAAATGTATATGAAGATGAAACTCATCGGTGATAGTGGAGGGAACACGGTACAAGTATTGTCATCATTTAAAGCACAATTAATATTCGAGGAAACACCATTTTTACAAATGATTTAACAAACAAATTTTACAGTTACCGAGTAGTACTAAACAAAATCGTGCAAAATTTTGATATTATAACTTTAACATTGTTAATTGGTGAAATTGTGACTTTTTGTTCCAAGGTTAACTTTTCATTGTTTAAACGTACAATTAGTTATGAATGGTTCGGGTGACACGCGAGCATGCCCCACGCTCTTCATAACCTAATTCAGGCATTCATTTCTCCAGTTCACTCGTAAAAATTTAATGGTTGTAGGAAATGTCGACCTAAGAAATAAAACGAAGGGTTTCCTCACGAATCACCCTGAATAAAGATAACGTTCCAAGTTAGAAAAATAACGTAAATGTAATTATTTTATTCTTTTATTGCATATTAAATTTTTATAATATATATTATTTTTAGAAATGCGGTCATTAAGGAGTGTATGTGGAGTAACGATAGCAGATAGACTGTGGAATAGCGTGATAGATAGAAGGATTGACAAAGAATTGCTTCGATGGTTTGATCACATGGAAAGGATGAGTGAAAGTAGATTGACAAAATAAATTTATGAATTTAATGTGGATGTCGATAAATCGGAGACACCCTCAACGATGTATTTTTGTTTATACATTAGGTTTTAATGATTTATTTTTTGAAGTTTTAAAATAAAAATTGTTATAAATTATTTTTGCGACTTATATTGCGTTTATAAAGTTTGAGAAAGTTATGGTATAAGTAGGTATAATGACCACGATTGCTACAAAGCCTACCAAACGTCGAATCAAAATAAAGTAAACGGAATACTAAGCCCCGTAGTTTATTTTATTGTGACACATCTACCTCGACCTGCCAGATAGTACACAAGACGATAAGTGCAGATGACTGAAAAAATCGTGTGAATTAGCAGTTGCCTCAGTTGTCGTCACTATAACACCTATAATATTTTCACAATATTTAATGATGTCCATAACTAATTAGGAATTTTTTTTTTATATTTATATATTTATTATATTTATACATATATTTTTCTTCAACATAGATAATGTACTTTAGTAACAACTTAGTAATTCTATTTGTAACACGTGAATGTTCATAATACTCTCGCCGGTGCATTTTATTGCTCTTTGGTTTGAATGGCACGGAGATTTATGCATTTCATTTACAGTACTATGAACTCTGAGCTTAATCCATATGAGCTTTTATATATTTTTTATATTTTATTTTACTACTAATAAATATACATTGACCGTACATTTCTTTATTTACGTTTATTCTAGGTATTAACATTGTACATAATAGGGTAACTAAGGATTACGATAAATTAATCGATTTAGAGTGTACTAATTAAAATATTTCTACAGAGATAAAAGAGCTCGTTTTTTTCATAATAGATAAAGTTCAAAAAACTATTGAAATCATAGTTGTAACGCATATAGTAACACATAGTTATAGCATAAAAATTAAAACAATATTTAATTTTATTCCTGTCAGAGTATAGACAATAATCCCTGAACAGAGGCTTCGTAAATAGAGATCCTCCTTTATAGCCATGTACGTTGATAAACTGAATCTTGAGTAAATCCATTCCTCGCTCATTTCTTAATTGGATTCTCAAGTTTATTTATAGAGTGATCTTCTTTAAATGCGAGTTTTCACTTTACGACTTTCGATCTGTTTACTCCAAAAACTGTAACACTTTACTTAATTAATCAAATTTATATTATCATTAATTATAATATTTTAGTACCCCATCTCGTGTTTGTGTTCCTAACAATATCATTTTTTATATAGCTGAACGTCGATATTGCAATACGTTTTATTTCAGCCATAAAATATTTATTTGGTTGTAACTGAATTATAGTACTTAAAACTACTTAAACTATTATAATATATCATAAGAAATATTAGATATGATTATTTTTATTGCCGTAAGTCGATAGCTCCAATAATAAGTGTTTATTTGACTCCTATGTACAGTTTAGTTTTAACTGACATGTCTAATACATTAAAGATAAAAAGTATTTCAATATCAAATACGTTATACTATATGGTAGTGTAGATGTATTCAGTTTTATTTTAAGTGAACATCACAATTATAAAATTGTTGTGTGATAATTTTATTAAAAGCTTTTTCATCGTTGTTGGTTTTGTGAGAACAAAGATCGCGTCTATTGGCGGAGGAGTTTTAAAACCGCCATATATCTGGGCACATCCTGAACCTTACGACCCCCAGGAAGTGCCCATAAAGCGAACGTTAAAACGACGACTCTTTTTACACTTTATTATCATTGGATGTGAACGCCGGCTCAGATTCTATCGCAATTTACCGCGTTCGCGAAGAACTCGCTTGTCCGAAGCCTGCCATCGTAAAATCGATATAACCGATGATGGACCCCCACACTTCCGAATTGTCATGGCTTATGAACCCGATTTTACGATAGCCTCCAGATGGTACTGGCCATCCACAAACTGGCCATCTTTCCATTTTTAAGTACGGTCTTGACACTCGTAATTTTATGCATGAAGTACTTTGTTTGATTTCCTCTATAGAAATTGGTTGCAGATAATAAAACGGCAAGATGTTTTGTTTTGTTTATGTTAATTAAAATTCCCACCAACAGCTGCTTGAATGTAATTCTAAGCTGATAATAGTAGGGGCCGGTGCTCGTGGCTGCTTGGATCCGATAACGGGACCCACAGGCAGAGTTAAGCGGATCTGCACAACCGAAACCAGATGGCGCTAGCGAGCCGGTATCTTCTCATAAGCAATTATTATTATGCTAATAACGTATTGTGAGTTATCGACGTAGACGAGCCACTGAATCGGGTGAGATCGAGTTACACGAGCCCGGACCAAGTTTTAAGACCCTGCCGAAGGCCTTCCCGTAACTATCTTCCTTAACGCCTTAGTTAAGAAGCGTCTTATGAGAACTTTGACGCCGAGATTGAGGAAGCTATTACGGGATCCATTCTGATATATATATAAGCAAAATGTCACTTCCACGACAGACTTCGTGAAGTTGTTTTCTTTGATGATTCCCTCAAAGTTTCGTCTAAATTATATGAAGATGCTATTGCGATCATTTCCATTTGATTAGAAATAAGTATGTAGTTACATAAATGTATAGGTATAGATTACTCAATAAAATACTAACCAATCGAAATGTCTGGCAAGTTGTAAAAACGTTAACCGGAATTACATTAGGTGAAAGTAATGGAAGATTAAATATTATCTGAAACAATATTTGTATAGTGCACTAGTGGATAGAGCCAGGATCGGGTAGTGGTTGCATCCCTCTCTATCATTACTTCCGGCCCGCTCTCAACTGGGGCAATCGATACCGGGCGTAAGGGAGGCTTCGCTAGCTAGCTTGCTCGCACACCGCGGGCATCACTACCGCTTGTCGCTCGCATCTCTCATGAAACATCACTTCCGTGGTATATTCAAATTCATTAACACCTCTTTGGTTTTCATTAAAACAATGCTTAATGCCATTGGTTCACTGAACTGCAATTAAGGCTGACAATTGTAATGAAACTCCAGATTTAAATAATAGCTCATCAAATATGCACCATATACCCATACGTACAATTAAATATATTGTTGTATTTTATATTGTAGGCATTTATAAAAGTAATAATATCAATTAACTTTTTATTAATAAATAAGTTATATAATGCGGCGGTCGTGGTAGTGCAATGGTTAAGCAAACCGAAAGCACGGGTTCAAAACTACTTGCCGGTACCAATGTATATTTGATATAATGTACTTTGGTTGTCCTGTTTCTATGATACAAGCACTTTAGTAGCTTAGTATAGAAATGTGAATAATAAAAAATATATAAATATAACTTTTTTTTTTTATTATTATTATTTTTTATTGTGACTCGACATATGACAGCACCCCGCTTGATGTTAGGCCAAAGTGTGGTCCATGAATGAATGTCACTGCTACTACAATTCAATAACTGTGAGTAGCAATCCAATCCACTATGCCGGCCTAGTTGGAACCGGCAACTTACAAGCTGATCCCGAAACGTGACCAAATCACTTCACGGTCTGTATACTTGTAAGTGGTAGTACTACCCCGGATCGGCAGACTAGGTACCACTGCCTACCACTCTTTGTTAACCAGACCCGAAGCAAATATCCATCTCTTTTTTTTTATTAACAAATATTTGCAATATTTAATATTATTAAATATTACAAATAAAAGCTATGAAACAAATATTTGCTCCGACCGGGGATCGAACCCGGGACTTTACGCGCAACAAACCAGTAGCTAAACCGTTCGTCCACGCCTGTCGTCAAAACTATACGAGTTATAATTGTGAATATTTTTTTTACTATTATAGATGTAAAAGGCACTATGGTATTGGTACTGCATCTTTAATATATAGCCGTCCTGTTTCTATGATACAAGCACTTGTAGTAGCTTGGTAAAAAATGTAAAAACGATCTAAAAATGTGTGTGCATTCACATGAAATACAAGTACAGAGATAGAGTGTCTTAACATACAAGATGTACATTTACGAGTAGTTCCATCAAGTTGCCAGTCTCACCACAATCAGTGCACTTCGTATAATATTTATTACGTGTGAATATCATATGCCACTTCTTTCCCCACCTGTGATTGCTGACTTTTCTTTACCCTCCTCGTGACGTATGAGTGTTGGTGCAAAAGTTCTCGCAATTCTATGTTATTTTCTCCGTACCATGTTTACGTGAAATGTTAGTTTTCGTATTTGACTTATATGACAAACGATGTTTTACATCTGTTTATAGTGTCAATGGTACAGCATATTTATCATGTTCATAAATTTTGCGCGAATATTGGTAATTAATTTAAACAAATTATATGCGGCTTACTATCGCGTATGTTTTAGTTATTGATTTTACATTTTTTATTATTTCGACGATTCGAGAGCTTTGCAGCCATTTTTTATTGTGACGACATCTGACCTCGACCTGCCATCAGTAAACATGATGGAGGTTTAAGAGCGCCGACGACTAATAAAATCGATTCAGTTCACGGCTGCTACTATGCCGGCCTCAATTCATATTTTTATTGAGGCTCAACATCTGACTTACCTGATTTAAGATAGTCCAAGATTCAGTTCACGGTTGCTTCAATCGCCGTAACTATACCGGCCAAAGATATATTTAATTTACACAATATGGGACAACGCTGTATTTGTATTCCTTTTCGGTTATTTTAAAACTCTTCATATAGGTTAAATAAAGCAAATACAACGACAAAAAAGAAATAACCGATGCACTCTAAACGAACACGATTGTTTGTTTCGAACTCAAACAATTCTCGTTTATAAATGCTAATAAATATGGATGAATTTGTACAAACCGTGGTAAATAAAGTAAAATTTCATTTGCAATAATAGTTTGCAAAGCCTATATGATTTTGGTAAAACCTTTTTTCTAAATATTTCATTTTTAAAGAGTGGTAGGCAGTGGTGCCCATTCTGCCAATCCAGGGTAGTACCATCACTTCTTACAAGTATATAGAGTTATGTATCGAGTTTCTGAATTTGCTTGTAAGTTGGCGGCTCCAACTAGGCCGTCATAATGAATGTGACTGCTACTTAGAGTTAGTTTGAGGCGACTGTGGTGTAGTGGCAGCGCAATAGCTACACAAACCGAAAGCACGGGTTCTAAACCACTTGCCGGTATCTTTGTATGTATATTTGATATATGTACTTTGGTTGTCCTGTTTCTATGATATAAGCAATCACTTTAGTAGCTTAGTATAGAAATGTAAATAAAAATTTAAAAAAAACATGTAATAGCCGTGTTGTCCAATAATGCTTCCATATGTCGAGCCACAAATAAAAAAGCGCAACATTGTTCATAATTTAATATACTCGTAGCTAGTTAAATTAGGCCACAGAGCGCAATGTTGATTTCTTAGCAAACTAATGTGGCATTGTTATCTTCGTGGCCTTTAGTGGGGTATGTTTTATGTAAAGTGTGTGGTCCACGAACGCCCTCTCGGAGGGTCCGTGAAACAAAAGCCTGCGCGTAATTAGACTGGCCGCGGCAATACATAAATAATTTGGCTCACGTAGCTACCTCTTTGTTCGTGAAGAACAGCTTTTTATTTACCACTGTTATTGTTGGAATAGTCTGATCCGCTCACAAACAACAACAGATTACGATAATATAATATTCATTATGCCTCAAGTAATATAAACAATGGTTTCGTTAAATTTTTTAACATATTCCCAAAAATGAAACGGTTAATTCTACATTTGTTTTTTCTGACCCGATACTTGGTTTACCTTATGGTAAGCAAGGGGAGGTCCAAGAGTGCTGAGAAACAACTCAATTTACGGCTGAGGACACGCTTTCACTATGCCGGCTAGTGGCAATTTTTTACGCTTAACTTTAAGAACCCAAAGTTAAAGGCTGTTAAAGCAAACATAAAGAAATAATTAATATATTTATTTATAAATTATTTAACTACTTTTAGGCACCTACCTTTACATGTGTATAGCTTGTCTAACTATGACGACAGGCGTGGACGAACGGTTTAGCGATTGGTTTGTTGCGCGTAAAGTCCCGGGTTCGATCCCCGGTCGGAGCAAATATTTGTTTCATAGCTTTTATTTGTAATATTTAATAACATTAAATATTGCAAATATTTGTTAATAAAAAAAAAGAGATGGATATTTGCTTCAGGTCTGGTTATCAAAGAGTGGTAGGCAGTGGTACCCAGTCTGCCGATCCGGGGTAGTACCACCACTTACAAGTATACAGACCGTGAAGTGATTTGGTCACGTTTCGGGTTCAGCTTGTAAGTTGCCGGTTCCATCTAGGCCGGCATAGTGGATGTGATTGCTACTCACAGTTATTGAATTTTAGTAGCAGTGACATTCATTTATGGACTACACTTAAGCTTAACATCAAGCACAATAAAAAAAGTCACAATAAAAAAATTAAAAAAATATGACACGCCCCTCCACTTTATTAGTTTTAAATAAATAATAAAATAATAAATGTGTAAATGCAAATATTACTAACTATACTGTTATACTTCATCAGCGTGCTCCTCCTTTTGTGTCCAACCAGCAACTGAATGACCAATTACAATTGCATTTGCGGTAAGTTGCATTCATATTTTATGTTTTCTCATGTGCGCAATTGCGGTGGAGGTGTGCGTCATTTCGGCTTAGACAGACTATTCCTACTTATATAATAAACATCAATAATAAATAAAGTACTTAAAATTGATACCCTAAATATAATCTTTACAAGAGATCTTCAATTTTTCTTTTTGAAAAACATAACTTTGGTTATACGATATCCGCCTTTCTAACTGAACCCTTTGTTGTTTTTCTATTGAAAAACGAAACCTTTGGTAAACAGAGCTAACGAAATATTTAATATAAAACTTTGTTAAAAATTCTGTTCCTAGGCTTAAAAGAAAAAGAAAATTATGCTACTCTGGTTAATGAAACAAATTTAAAGGGTTGCGACATCTAAGCCTTGTAGCCTTTGTAGTACGCTCCCCATTGCTTTGTTTCAAAGCTGGCCGACCGACCTCTTTGTACACACTCGAATATACAGATTACCTGCAAAAAATGTCTCTGCAAGAATTAATTTAGTTAATCAAAGGGTTTAGAAAACAACGTAATTGAATAAGTGTTCGTTTCTCAGAAATTACAATGTTCCTTTGTTTTCGTTTATTTAAAAAAATAAGAATTCTAAAATTTTGAAAAACATTTTGTTAAATGTTGTTTAGTAAAAATAACTTGACTCCACTGTTTTATATTTTGTAAAAAAAAATCATTTCAAATTTGCCATCCGTTGCGACACCCTCCTAATAAAGTCTGCTTAAGGGCAGCGTTACACGGAGTACACATTTACGCCCCGTTAAACGGGGAAAGCTTTTTTCGTGTTTAGTGTCACAAAAACTGTTATTAGCTTGAATTGTGTTTGTGGCTGCTACGGGGTGTTATGCTATGAAAATGTATAGAGAAAATCGATGTTGACTCTCGATGTGAGACTAAAAATACATTATTTAATCTTCATAAACTTTTTATACGTACAGGTTTTTATATACGTTTATATGATACCACTCCGTCTAATGTTAACCTGGAGTGTGGTTCATGAACGAAGACGACTGCCACTACACTTAAATAACTTATAACAGCAGCCAAATCTATTGTGGCCGTCAAATCTGATCAATAAAAGCTACTGAGTACTTTACGGTTTATATACTTGAACTAGGAGAAAACCAACCCGGGTCAGCAGATTTTACAGATTATTGGAAACGGTTTTATAACTGTAAATAGCAGCCGCATGAACTATGCCGTTCTAGTTGGAACCGGCAACTTACACTTTCACTTTACGGTCTATAAGTAGTGGTACTATCCCGGATCCGCAGAGTCGGCACCACTGCCTACAACGATTTGGTCGGCATAGTGACGGCGACCTAGGCAGCTGTGAACAAACTCGGATTTCTCAGTCGTCGTCACCTCTAGCGTCCGGCGGTCATCAGGCGGTCCGGGTTCAGATGTCGTGTAACAATAAAACTAAATCTTTAACTGCTATCTAAACAACTTCAAATTTAAATAGCCATTGAAATACCTCCCCCTTGAAACAAAATTTGTGTCTATTTAATAGTTACACCGATGACAATAAGATATAATGCAAACTAATTTGAATACTTAATTAATAACAACATCACTACAATCTAGAAAGTCTCCCTTAACGCGTTGTTCGCGTGTACGGAAATGGACATTTAAGTATTTACATTAGGGGAAATGTACACGAAAATGTACACAACAATAACACACTTTGAAGATGACTTAACTAATAAATACAACTAACAAATTGTGTTTTATAAAGATAGATAAACTTTTTATTGCGCTCCAAAATCTCGCCCCAAAAATAATTACTGACCAACACAAACCAAATCATTTTACGATCGCCTCAGTCGCCGTCACTATGCCGGCTAAATATACTTTAAAGATACTTAAAGGAACCTATGGGTGGTACATAAAACAATAGGAAGAAATACGCGCACATCCACAATTCTAAAATATATTCTGCTAGTTTTATTGAAGATATTTGCTTAGCAACAATACATAATATAAATCGCATCTATATCCCGATACAGTCGTTTAAAAACACTATTTTTATATTATAATTTTACATTTCTATGTTAGGCTACCAAAGTGCGTGTATTAGGAAACAGGACGACCAAAGTACATATATTAAAGATACATTGAAACCGGCTACTGGTTTTGAATCCATGCTCTCGGTTCGCGAGACTATTGCACTACCACTACAACACGTAACTCGTAACTCGTTTGAATTTTACAAAATAAATAAATGTTGGGCAATCTTTTTAAAATGAATTTTATTCCATTTGATTCATTATACATTGACACAGTTCAGTAACTTTATATGAACTCGATCAATCAGTTACGATTGTCGGATTAAATCGTCTCGACCTTTCACCGACCACAACAGTTCTGCCCCAAGGGAGCCCCTTTTCAAAATCAAATCCGCAGCACCCTGAACCCCAAACTTAATGACACCAAGTTATTTCATGCTTTGAAACCTGTGACGAATTCGTCACGTAGGGGACAAAATATCAAGTCATACCCACATGTGTTGAAAATAATAAAAAAGAATTTCATAGTTCGTAACGTAAAATTCACTTTATATTCCCCAAAGTAAAGTCAACTTCAGTCTAGTTTAGAGATTATTCATACTCCAAGAGCAGACGTGAAAACTATTTACCTTACTTGGAACTTAAAATTCTATTTTATGTCTTTTGCAGTCTTCATTAGTACAGAAAGAAGTTTATTTTAAAACTTTGACTACATGTAAGTGTCAAATGTGAACTTAAATACATATTTTTGTGTTATTATTATCATTTTATTATGGCTCAACTTATGACGACCTCCCGCCTGATGTAAAGCTTGAATCCATTATGAAAGTTACGAGTATACTTATAACTATATTGTAGAAGTCGTATCTACTTCTACACTAAAGTCGCTCTATAGTTAGGGCATGCGGACTTTATTTAAACATAATGCATATAAGAAATAGCAATGAACAGGGCACATACTCGCTGAACAGACAGGCCGTTGTAGCCGAAAAGTTCTCAAACGAAGACCACTTACATAAAAACGCAGCGTGGGAGTTCTGGCAGGAAACCACAGTGTCTCTCCCCGGAAGCCACTGTAGAGATTCACAGAATACCAGCTGGGGAATGCCTATGTCCAGCAATGTACTACTTCGCTAAGCCGACAGACATTATCCTGCCGGAAATTAAAAAACGATTGCAGCGCCACCTACCGAGTCTAATTGTGAACTATACAGAGACCCACTATGACACACACAAAAAATGTCATTAAAATCGGTCCAGCCGTTTAAGAGGAGTTCAGTCTACACACGGCAATAGTAGATATAAAACCTATACATAAAGATAGGCTGTTAAATATAATTACATCTATAAATAAATAAATAAAATAACATTAATAAAAGAACATTACACACAATTTTACACGCTTGTAGTTTTATATGGTTATCGATGATTTTTTTGCTGTCAGACTAAAGTCCGTACGAAGATTCTGACAGAAAAGGGAATGTATTAGTTTTCGCAACATTGAGCTCGTTGTGGGATCCAAGTTATTAGTAGATGTGATCATGCGAATAATACACGATTCTTATACGTTTTATTGCGTTCGTGTATTGCTCTCAGCCGATACGGGTAAAGCTATTGAAAATTGATATCTCGCAGACATGACTGTAATAGAATTCCATCGGAATGTATGGTTATATTAGGGGAATTTATAAAAATATATATTTAGGGGAATATTAGGTATTGTCTTTGCCTATCCCTGTGGCAAAAAGGCAATGACAATTTGATTGATTAAACCTAATCAATCAATCAAATTACAAATACAAAACAAAGGTACAAAACAAAATGAAATAATTTATTTTAATTATTTCATAAATAACACTTAAGTTAAAGAATTGACATCATGGAAAATTGAAAGGGACATCTATACCAGACGAATAAAATTATGAATATTATTTGGTTTTATTCATGTATAAATAAAAGTATTTCATATTTGGTTTCGACATAGAGAAGATATGCGGGTTTGTATTGCGGTGTCGCTCTGATTATGTAGATATTCCCTCCGTAGAGCAGAATTTACGCAAATGTACAAATGAAGATCAAATCAGATATGCATGGGATCAGTCTCTTATCCTTCTTACAATATGGAAGGAATGCTTCTATAAATATAACTACGCTACCCTCCAATATAGGCTGAGGAATTTTCCTTGACATAGATAAATACAAAAAATTTATGTTTACGATTTAGATAATGATAAAAGAAATACAACATTTATTTATACCCAAGAATGTTCAATAATAGTATTTTCTCATTACCGTTGGATGTAAAAATGTTGTGTAAAAAGGTGACTTTTTTAGTAAATTTACTGGGGAATTGGTAACCTGAAAAGAAAAATACAGAGGTCCACCTCAAATCTAATCCAGTTAAGTGTTCTTGGCGGTCATTGGGTGGCGTCAGCGGTGTCTCTGCGGGGTTATTTAGCTGAAACGTTTCAGCTGTTGTCGGGACGGGTTCGAGGGTAATGGTGCAATATTGAGTGCTATAGCCACCCGACGATACTCTCTACTCGATGCAGTCGCCTCCTTATACACACAACATTGATAGTAAAACTATACGTGCAATATATATTATGTACTTTCTATTTATACTTAAAAACCTTTGTTCAATATTTTCCAAGTAAATGGTTTTATTTTTACGAAGGTTTTTGGGAAATTATTAATTAAATTTATCCTTTACTGACCTTGTGGTTTAGCTGCGAGATTCATTAATAAAATTATGAAGTAGAATTTTTACGATGTTTTTTTAATCTGTCACTTAACAATCAATCAAATTGTCACGCCTTACTTCCACAGGGATAGGCAGAGACAATGGAGCGCTACTTGCCACAATCCTGAAACGATTTTTTTAAAATTATATTATATATTTTATTGTGAATGTGAAGGAAGCGAAGTAGTTGTGTCAGGATCGTGGCAAGTGGCGCTCCGTTGTCTCTGCTATCCCTGTGGGAAAAGGCGTGACAATTCGATTGATTGGTTTTATTATATTTTTATTTTAAGAGTAGTATTAACGATCCGGATATTGGCACCACTTACAAGTGTTAAGACGGTGAAAGACATAGTCAGTGTGACTTGCAGTTATCCAATTGTACTAGCAGTCGCCTCCAGTCATGGACCGCACTCCAGTTTAACACCTTACGAAGTGTTGTCATGTCCAGCCACGATGAAAAAATATAATTATGTTTAGTGACATATAAATATTAATAATAGCATACGTTATACAATAAATGTTTAGAAATTTCTAATTTAGAGCCTGCGTTAATTTTCTAGTGGAGCCAACTTTCCAAGTACGCATTAGTGGCGACACGGAGTACTCGACTAAATCTTAACTATCGACTTAAGTCAGTGTCAGGTTGTTCTTGAGAACGAATTGAATAAGTCCTTCGTTCCACCCGCCTCTTTCCTTTATCTGCTTTCATTACATGAGCTTCAGTCTGGAATTCGGTTCAATTACTTCGTAATTTGGTGAATTGACGTGGCATTTTGTCAGCTTCCTTGTATATATTCGACTAAAGAACGTTCCCAATATTGCGCTTAACAAAATTCAATTTATTTTCTTCCCTTGTATATTTATCTATATTAGCTTGCTACTTTATGGGTGACTCACACATAACGATATTTTTTCACAATAAATGTTATCAGCATATCAATCAATCAATCAAATTGTCACGCCTTTTTCCCACAGGGATAGGCAGAAGCAATGGAGCGCCACTTGCCACAATCCAGACACAACTCCCTCGCTTTCTTCACATTCACAATTCTCTTCATACAAGCACTATGGTTATGGGCACTAGGCAACCTAGCTATTAGAATATCCTTTATTATATTTTAGTTACTAAACTAAACTGGTTTAGTTTAGTTAAATTATACTTAGGTAGATGTTATTTCTGATTTGATTTGTACCTAAAGTTACGAGTTGCATAAATACTTTTATTAAGTAGGAATCGTCGTCATAGAAATGGCAAAGTTTACGAAACATCACAAATTCCGAGTACTATATAGTATTCTCTGAGGTTTTGCGCGTTAATTTGATTATTTTGATTCGATGTTTTGAAGGCTTACTATTGTAGCCATTAAAGTCATTTTAAAAAAATCCTGATTTAAACTAGGGCGGCATAGTGGATGAGAATGCTACTTGCAACTATTTAAATGTAGTAAGAACCAATTGCATCCATTCATGAACCGCACTCTAGCTTAGAATCAGGATCCTGTCATATTACGTCACAAAACTAAAAACACATAATCTTTACATTCAAATAACAAAACATTAGGATAGAAATTTTGTATGTCCGTAAGTAGCTAAACAAAACAAAATAAAAGACGTTAAAAAGATTTGCGAGAAAGTTCTTATAAAAGGCAGTGACTTTTCTATAGCCACAAAGACGGGAAACTGCAAATTGTAGGACATCCACAGTGTTAATTGTTCTCAACAACAGATAAAGTTACCACAGTAAAATGTCTTTTTCAAATAAAATTTGTAGAATACAAACTATAATATTATTTTTATATTAAAGATATGTGGTAACTGTCACTTTCTTTAACTGTCTTTGTCCCTCCTTTAAAGCTCTGTCGCTTTTTTAGTATTATTGTGGGCTATACACTTCGCCTGATTAAGCTAGAGCGACTATGTTTAGAAATTTTTATTTTTATTAATGTGGTTCGACATATGACAGCACCTCGCCTGATCGCGGAATAGGGAGTGCGGTCCATGAATGGATAGTAAAATAACTGTATCAGTCACACACACTATGTTGGCCTATTTGGAACAGGCAACTTAGACACACGGCCCAATCTGCCGAACACCCCGGATCGGCAGAATAGACACCACTGCCTACCACTTTTTGACAAATTAACCTGGAACAATTAACCGCCTCGTTTTTTTATTAACATAATTATTACAACGCTCTACTACGCTATACTAACAAATCTGTGCTCCGACTGGGAATCGAACTCGGGACTTTACGCATACCGAATAAATAAGGCGCCACGCCTGTCGTAAGCAAAAATCATACCAGATGGAGATTTTTTTTATTGAGGTGCGACCTCGACTTGCCTGATGGTAAGCTAGGGGAGGTCCTGCATTCATTATACATGAAATGCTGAATAGTCACCATGGCAGGCTTGTGTCCTTTAATAGTGTTAAACTGAATATAAATCAAAATATGAATATGAATTTATCAGATCATGTGTTATTTCTTTTTTGTAGAACAATCGACAAGTGTTCCATGCCAGCCCATGTGTTCTCGCCTTATATATAACCTTGGATCCTTGAAGCGATGCGTGAAGAAGCACCTTTGGCCGGCATAGTGAGAGCGACTGAGGCAGCCGTGAACTAACTCGGTTGTTTTAGTCGTCGGCACTTCAGGATCTCCTCTTGCTTATTATCAGACCGGTCGAGGTCAAATGTCGTGTCACAATAAAAAAATCCATCAAGAATGCGTAAAAGATCACTTTTGGCTGGCATAGTGACGGCGACATAGACAACCGTAAACTGAACTTTTACTTCAGTCTTAGGCGCTTTCCCTTGCTTTTCAGTAGGGATTTTGAGGTCAGATGTCGTGTCTCTGTGAAAAGAAAACTATAATAAAATCATGTTGTATTTTACATTTTAGTTTGTTTCACCAACTCATGTAAGTCCGTTCATATACGGTTTACCTTGTTTAGCACAATGTACCTAACTATCCTCAGCTCTATATTCTCTATGTAAATAAGCAATTTTTCAACCTCACAGTGAAGTTTGTACGAAGGGCATTTTCTCGGGTTGTTTGTAAAGCTAGCTAACTCAATTTGGCTTGTTTCTGTCGACACCAACTTGCTCTTTGACTAAATACGATTTGTTAGTTCTTCTCTAACAGATAATAATATCACGAGGATAGACTATAATTAATTTTTAACTTTCTTTCAAGAAAATTGTTTTTATCGTAAGTTAAAAGAGCAAAGTTTTTATTCTATTAGAAATATGAAAGTAAGCTTGGAATGATAAAGTATTAGAGTCTGTCTAATCCGAAATGACGCGCCCCTCCACCACATTTAAGCATACGAGCAAATATAAATTATGGACGCAACACACCGAAAATGCAATTGTAATTGGTCATTCAGTTGCTGGTTAAACACAAAAGGAAGAGCACGATGATAAAGTATAGTAGTATAGTTAGTAATATGTATTTAAATTTACACATTTAAATAAACTAATAAAGTGGAAGGGCGCGTCATTTATAGTTAGACAAGCTATACTTGGAATGGTTAACGACTTGTTCGAGTGACATCATTTTATATTAGTCAATATAATATATTGTGTTATTGCTGAGCTCACAAAATAAATCCAGCCACATCGCTTTCGCAGCTATAACGTATCATAAACAGTTTATTGCCGAGATATTGTCAGTTTTGATGAAGGCTCACTCCCGTGAATTACTGACCGATGAAATGGCCACATGTCGCGTTAGCCGTCTCCCCCTCAAAGTAATATACTGCACCACACCATCGCCATAAAAATATGTTTAATGACATCGTAAAGATTCGATATGTTCTCGCAGCGGTACGTTGAAAGCCTTCTTTAGCTAAAAGTGTGGGCAATAAAAGTCTAAAAATATTATACTCATTATTGTACTTTTGCGACATCACAATTAAATTGTCACGCGCTTTTCCTACAGATATAGACAGAGACAATGGAGCGCCACGATCCTAACTCAACTCCCTCGCTTTTTATTTTATTTTATTTTAATTGGAACTCGATATATGACAACACCCTGTTAGATGTTAAGCTGCAGTGTGATCCATGAATGGATGCCACTGCTACTACAATTCAATAACTATGAGCAGCAATCACACCCACTATACCGGCCTAATTGGAACCGGCAACTTACAAGCTGATCTCGAAACGCGACCAAATCACTTCACGGTCTGTATACTTGTAAATGGTGGTACTGCCACTGCCAACCGGATTCCCTCACATTCACAATCCTCTTCATATAAGGTCTACGGTTATAGGTACTAGGCAACCCAGCTTTCTTGAGGATGTCTCCGATTTGGTCGAAAAACACACTCCTGGGTCTGTTTCGTTTAACGCATCCATCAACATCGGATATATAAATTTCTTTCGTCAATCTACTTTCACTCATTGTTTTCATGTGCTCATACCATCGAAGCATAAACAACCTATAATATATTATTGAATTCGCCAATGAAATAAATAAATTATATACATAATTATCTTCCAGTCGAATGAAGCACTTATTGACAAACTCACTTATTTGTGAATTGCTTATAAAACAAAATTATTTTATTAAATATCAAGTCACGTCTCCCTCAAAGAAATACCTTGTAAAAACTTTATTTCACTTATTTTGGGAACACAAAGCTTCAAATATCATAGAAATGAAACTTGCACAAAGGAAGATTTTCCCATTGAATTGTCTCGAAATTTCCCTCTAAAACCCCCCGCCCCCGACCGCGACCTAACCCCGCAACCGCCCTGTACCGCCATTAACCACAAGTTTCGTTATTAGCGACTGTGTTGGAAAGTTACTAAGGGAATTACCTTCATTTAAATTGAGATTAAATTTCTAGTCTGAGAAATATCTCGGCTTCGTCAGTTCAAATAAATGTACTTTATCTTTTCCATAGATACTATTCAATCTTGTAAAATTAATTATTTTCTAAATAATACTTTAATATTCAATATATTTCATTAAAGCTCAATATCTGTCTTATAATTATGTAAATGCTTTAACTAACAATTTCTATATAATGAACGAAATATTTAGGTTGAAATTATTAAAATTACTACGACATTCTTGTGTTATACCGCTGAGTTGAATGCTTTGAATTTTGTTCGCAAGAAACAGTAATGACATAAATATTTCAAAATTTAATATTAATTCGAAAATTTTCATAATTATTTATTCTTCGAGATAATCAATGTATATAAACCAAAAAGTAACACTGGCATAGTGGATGCGACTGCTACTTACAGTTATTTAACTATCTAGTTAACTTATCTATTAAATATAAACATCTAGCTGGGCATTGACTTGTGTTAAGACACAATAAAAAAATGAAAAAACCATAATAGGTATGAATGTATAGTTTAGAATTTTTGTGTTGGTATTCTATACGAATACAGTGGACGCATGTAAATTAAGGTAGACCGTTGTCCAATGGTCATGTGGATTTTGGAATCGTGCTGAATTTTTGGATGTAGAAGTGGTACGTACTAAGCTAATAGTGAATTCATAAGACACAGCTATAAAATTCCCTTACATACTTTTATGAATATCTTTATGGACGCTTATGCTGGGTTATGTTAGAGGAAGATTTTTGGACGGTTCACGCCAATGAATGGATTGACAAAAAATCGATTAAGGTAAGACCGATTAAGAAAAGAGGAATAAAAACAGGCTGGTTGGTAATTCCAACAGCATCCTGAATGTGGTTGCTTCAGGCTGAAATGTGACATAGTCCAGCATTATGTACTTGTACATAATAATAGCTTGTACACGTAGGACGCTTTGTTACTAACCATCAAGGGTGTAAATCCGATCTAAACTTATTTAATTATACTATAAACGTAAAAATACACAAATAATAGGTTCTTATCAATAAAATTGCGCTTTGTACAAAATATATTTTTTTTTATCCTTTTAATTTATGTTATTCACCTATGAAATCGATGCATCTTTTGCAGCGCAGTGACAGCTTGTAGCAAGCATCATACGTTCCTAAGGAAATCAGCCGAAATAGAATTCGAAATATTATTTTACATAATTAATTAGAAATTTGAATTCATAGCCAATTTTATTTATAGCAAAAGGAATTTTCATTTGAAATGGTGTGTACTGCAGTACGATAAGACCTAATAATAATTATTTGTTTATATCCACAAATAATAATATGTATAAATACGACTATGACTGTATAATTCTGTGGAAGTATAGGTAAGGTTTTATTATTTGGTGTTCAAAGAGCGTTTTCTAGAGTGACATCGCCGTTTGGTCAGAAAGAATAACGAACGCTGTGATTAATGGCTGTGTCCGCTACGTTACTTCTAAGAACAATAATTAGTTGGAGTAGAAGTAGATCTACGGAGAAATTTTGGTTTAAATAAACGGTGATATGGAGAATTTGTGGATGTAAGGGAAGCGTGCCAATTGGCGCTCCATTGTCTCTACCCATCTCTGTAGGGAGAGGCGTGACAATTTGATTGATTGATATGACTTTATGAGTTTGTACTTACTATAGCAATCAATTTTAATTTGAAATTAATCTCTTAAAGATCGATTACGAAACGTCAAATAAGTTATCGGAAATAAGCTAAAATATTATTCAAGTTATTTTCTATACTATAATATTGTAATTGTTTAAATAATCTAAGAAACTCATTAATACCGATGTTATAGTTTTTTTTTACATTTCTATACTAATCTTGTACTAAACGTTCTAGTCTTATAGAAACTAAGCGTGCAAAGCACATAATATATGAAAGATACATTGTTACCGGCAGGTGGTTTTTGAAACCATGGATTTTAGTTTGCGTGGCCACGTCTGACTTAGCTTACGACTTAGCATTCGACTTAGCTTACGGTCGTCTCAGTCGCTGCTATTTCTAAAGTCGTATCATTAAATGAAACAATAATAAATTGTTAGTTGTTAGAGAATGCCTAATAGGCATTAAACTCGCCTATGTACCTATTTTTATTAACCCCCGACCAAAAAAGAGGGGTGTTATAAGTTTGACTTGTCTGTGTATCTGTGTATCTGTGTATCTGTGGCTCTGTGTATCTGTGTATCTGTGTATCTGTGGCTCTGTGTATCTGTGTGTCTGTCTGTGGCATCGTAGCTCCTAAACGAATGGACCGATTACGATGCGGTTTGTTTCATTTGAAAGCTGACGTGATCGAGATGGTTCTTAGCTACAATTGATGAAGATCTGATCAGGGGTTTCAAGGTCATCAGCTCGATTTGTTAGCTGCGGTAGCGATATTAGACGCGCTGTTTAGGATGGCAACCCTTGTACGTCGCTATGCGACAAAGATTGTTATTTTATGTCAAATAAATATGCCATTGTTAAAACACGTAAAAAATGTTATAATTTTTCCCTTAAAATATTCATATGGCGAGGTTGGTTTGCAGTTTAGATCGATTACCTTGATTGAATATTTTAGGGGAAAAATTATAACATTTTTTACGTGTTTTAACAATGGCATATTTATTTGAAGGCTGGGAATACACGTCCGATATTGCTGAGCAAATTATTTACAAATCGGAAGTAGTAATCGGACGTCTATTTTGTTTCTGTATTTTGTATGAAAACTGCACCTTCAGACAATCGGATCGGCCATAAAATCGTAAGCGCCTTGGCTTTGTTTCCGATTCTGACATCCGATCCGACTATCGGATCTGACGTGTATTAAGTATTCAAACAAATGTATGGCACGAGTGACTATCGGATCGGACTATCGGAGAGGAAAATCGGACTTGTATTCCCAGCCTTATAGGTATTTACTTTTAAACATATCTGTGACTTAACATTTGAAATAAAAACGTATACAAATACATGTGTGTTTTAACTGGTACCACTGAGTTACTCTGATGATGGAACTCGAAGGTAGGAGACGAAATCCTGGATGTGTTCAAACTTTTTTTTGGTATACTAAGTTTGGACTTATTAGATTTGTCTTGAAGGTAGGAAACTAAGTGTAGAAAAGTTAGTGCGATAAAATAAAACATTCCGGATCTAAAAAATCTGATCATGGATCCTCTCAGATCAGCAAATCAACAAGAAATGGACCTGTAGTGCTTTAACTAAAATTGTTACTCACTATGAGCCATTAGCTGGACCGTTATCAAATTAAAGACCGAGAGTATCTGATGAGGCACTATCATGAATCCTCTCAGATCAGCAAATCAACAAGAGATAGAACTATAGTGCTTTCACTAAATTTGTTACTCACTAAGAGCATTTAGCTGGACCGTCATCAAATTGAAGACCGGGCAATCTGATGATGCACCATTATGAATCCTCTCAGATCAGCAAATTGATATCAATTGATCAGCAAAAAAAGAGATAGAACTGTAGTGCTTTAACTAGGCCTTTAGCTGGGCCGTTATCAAATTGAAGATCGGGAGTATCTGATTATGAATCCTCTCAGATCAGCAAATTAATAACAGATAATATCATAGTGCTTTAACTAAAATTGTTACTCTCTATGAGCCATTAGCTGGGCCATTATCAAATTGAAGACCTGGAGTAGTTATCTGATGATGCACCATAAGGATCCAAGGGATATTAAAGGGGTATAACTATTGAGCCATGACTAATGTTGTTTATTACTATAAAGCTGATATGACCAAAGTGGTTCCAGGCGTTTCGGGGGTTCCTTTAAAATTTTAATTTTGATTTTATAGTTATGTTTATTTTGGTGCAATAAAGGATTTAAATATATAAATATGTAAATGTTGTCACAAAAAAACAATTACGTAAATTTAGATTATTTTAATATGAATAATTATTTACTTGATGTTTTCAGTTTACATAGAATAAATAAACAGGCTATCTTACGCAATGAATAACGAGGATCCTCCAAATTTGTTTTCATTTCTTCCGCTTCAGTCGTGTATTTACATATTATACAAGCCGGAAGGCTACATAATACATTCGCGAAATGATAAACAAAACAGAATACGGGGAGTTATATTTTAGAGTATTTCGACGCGAAGTTGTAAATCAAGCTGGTTGTTTGAGAGCAAGCGCCTACGGACTATATCAAGAGTCATTTTATATTCGCAAGATCATTTATCACAAATTAAGTAACGTATGAAGAGAATGATTTTAAGACATTATTTCAAACACGGTAGTAAATAAATATTTATGCAAATAAAAAGAAAATTAATTCTAGCTATATATATACTTCTTAGTACCTAAGTATATTTTTTACTTTATTATGTACTGAATTATTATTATACCTTTAAAAGACAATATCTCTTATGAAGGCCAAAAGTTAATAAAACAAATGTGTCGTATTGGAAAGGCATTCCAATAGTGGTTGAATTTCTCGGCTCTCACATCCATCATGCTCACGAGGGCGCACTCCGCAGATTGATCGCCGGCGCCGGCCGCGGCACGCGATAGCGAGACAAATATAGCGGCAAAGGAACGGAGAGCTGCTGAGACAAAAATGGTGAGAGCAAACAAATGTGCTGTCGATAGCCTGACAGAAGGATTGATAGTTAGCGCGCCTCCACAGGCCGCCACCACAACCCTCGATTTCAGAATATCCCCAAATAAAAACCTATTTTCCGCACAACATTTTCTCGTTTCAACACTTCGGAACGTGGACCAAATCTTTTAGTACAACAAGTTGGATAGGTTTGTAAGCACCAGTACCATTATTAGTTTTAGCTTCTTCTAAATAGACCTTCAACCATATACTATTCTTTTAGAAACTTTATTTATAGAATTTAAGTTAGTAGATAAATAACCTTAACCAATAGATTCACATAATTTGTATAATTACAAAGAATGCATTTTACATAATATATATTTTTTATATATTTTATTATACATTTCTATACTAAGCTACTAAAGTGCTTGTATCATAGAAACGGGACAACAAAAGTACATATATCAAAGATACATTGGTACCAGTGAGTGATTTTAAACCCGTACCACTCGGCTTACGTAGCCATTGCACTGCCATTACACTACGGTCGCCTTAATTATGATTTAATTATGACTCGACTGTTAAATTCAGCAACCAGCCTGATTGATGTTAAGCTGGAGTGCGGTGCATGAGTAGAGGGGACTGCTATTCGTAAAGTTAAATAACTGGAAGTAGTAGTCACAATTAGGACCTACAGTAGTCACAAGTAGGATCTGACAAATGTCAAGCTAATCGTTAAAGTTTCAAGCAGATTCACGATCTGTAATCTTTAAAGAGTACTACCCTGTTCTTTAGACTAAGCAACTATCCGCCTACCACAGGCCTGTTGGTAAAGTGCCGACGACTGAAAAAAAACCGCTTTATTTCACAGTTGCCCCAGTCACTATGCCGGCAAAAGGTTTTTATCACGGTGTATCCTATAATCTTGGCAGGTTCAAAGATTATAGGATAAGAAAAACACATGGAACATTCTTCCCAATCGAACCGAATCGGCAATCAAACTAAAAAGTTCGGTGCGTCGGTCGTTTCTTTGCAGAACAATCGACAAGTGGAATGCTTTGCCTTGGATCCTTCAAGCGATGCGTGAAGAAGCACCTATGTCCGGCATAGTGGCAGCGATTGGGGCAGCCGTGAAGGCTCGGTTTTTGCAGCCGTCGGCACTCTTGAATCTCTACTTGCTTGCCATCAGGCGGGTCGAGGTCAGATGTCGAGTCACATTAGAAAAAGTAAATTAAAAATACCTTTTCAAAAAATAATTCTATAAATAAAAACAATCATTTGTCATTGTTTCAGAATATGTTATGTCAGAAAACGGACACGTAGCGAGTGCTGCAGGCACATATCCGGCGCGTTCGCCAATGTCCACATCTACAACGGGACATTCGAGTTCCAGCCATCACAGGTAATAATTACGAACCAATAATAACGTTTCCGTTTTAACACCGAGTGTCATGTTTATTCAAATTGTATTAACAATAGTGTGAGGTATATTCCTGCCTATGATTTTGGGTCCAATATCACCTAAAGTTTTTAATACAAAATATAAATGTAATACTTTTTACTGCAACAAACTTTCTTTGGCCGGCATAGTAACGGCGACTGAGGCAGCTCTGAACTAACTCGGTTTTTCAGTGGTCGTTACTCTTGGACCTTCTCTTGCTCGTCATCAGGCGGGTCGAGGTCAGATGTCGTTTCACAATAAAAAAGTACATAAGTTATTAGCCTATTTTAACATTTCTATACTAAGTTACTAAGAGTGCTAGTATTATAGAAACTGGGCGACCGTATATTGTAAAGAAATGCGTATTTTTTAAGGACCATTACTAGTTTACTAATGGATAGTTTACGTGGATTGCTTAGGGCATCAAGTAGTCTTAATCCGCCACTGTTTAATACCGGCATTTATTTGCTTACTCCTTGTCATGGAAACATACCCCTCGTGGGCATGAATCTTGTCTTTATTAATGCACCTACATTCTAAAATTTCCATTGAGCGTTTCAATCTCACCGAAATTAATCTTAGATTTAGTCAAAAGGATCTTAAATGTTCTGCATTCCGACCGCAAGATGAATAAAGGCACGTCAAAGGCTCCCACCGTCGAGACAAATTTCTACGTGTCAAATTCAATAAAAGATCTTAGTGTGGGCTCTAATTATATTGGGCTGCCTCCAAATTGTCCTTTTAATGTCTTTGGTGAAGGAAATTCTAATAAAAAATATGTAGGGACCACTCCAATTTGAAGGAAACGTTAATGCTATTTGAAATTTGTTTTGCAGTAACCTTTGATTATTTGAACAGGAATGTAAAAGGAAATTTTGTAACCTAAAATAATTAGCGCAATTTTATAAAATCCAGTTTTAAAATGTTCACATGCATAGAGTAAGTTTTATGTCGTTATCCCAGTTCAAGAACTACAATTAACAAATGTCATCAGCAACCGAGGTCGCGCGGAGTTTCCGGCACCAGCGCAAAATGCATTACTCAATACCAACTATACACTCATATAGTATAAAAATACTTTTACACAAAAATACTATTTATCATACACATATATACAATATTAAAAACTATATGTTGTATCCTTCGTTAAATTAAATTATGAAATATCTGAGTGTGTTTTTACATTGTTATACTTGTTGTATTATAGAAACTAGGCAACAAAGTACCCAATATATCGAAGATGATTATGATTATGACGACAGGCGTGGACGAACGGTTTAGCGACTGGTTTGTTGCGCGTAAAGTCCCGGGTTCGATCCCCGGTCGGAGCAAATATTTGTTTCATAGCTTTTATTTGTAATATTTAATAGTATTAAATATTGCAAATATTTGTTAATAAAAAATAAAAAAAGAGATGGATATTTGCTTCGGGTCTGGTTATCAAAAGAGTGGTAGGCAGTGGTACCCAGTCTGCCGATCCGGGGTAGTACCACCACTTACAAGTATACAGACCGTGAAGTGATTTGGTCACGTTTCGGGATCAGCTTGTAAGTTGCCGGTTCCATCTAGGCCGGCATAGTGGATGTGATTGCTACTCACAGTTATTGAATTGTAGTAGCAGTGACATTCATTCATGGACCACACTTCGGCTTAACATCAAGCGGGGTGCTGTCATATGTCGAGTCACAAAAAAAAAGCGGGGCCACCTGGTCATGATACCACTTCGCTACCTTTAGACAACAGATACCTTTGTATTATTTCATTATCAAAATATGAGTGTCAATAAAACTTATTATTATAATATACCAAAGAGCAATCATGAAGATGTGGATGTGAAGAAAGCAAGAGAGTTGTGTTAGGATCATGGAAAGTTTCAATACTCGTCTTCTTTGTATTTATCCCTCTGATAGTTTAAATTTCATTTAAAATATTCGCATACTTCGTACAAAAACTGAATAAACATGAATTAAACCTAAAATTATTTTAACAAACAATTTAATATATTACGTCCATAAAACCAATTATATCCTCCTTGTCATCTAGTTAGTTAAATACCATAATGCATCTTCCTCATTTAAAATCCTTACTAAATATAGTGAGTAAGTGAGTGACCCCTGTTATATCATTTTATCTAATTATCTCAAACCCGTCGGTCGGCTGGTACGTATAGCATTTCTCATGGTCGAGTAACATGGAAATGCTTTACAGATCCTAGTTTAATTTAAAACCACTTACCTACTTTTCATGGAACGTAAAACTCGAATTCAATTTAATTCTTGAACACGCGAGCTTTACTATTTTATTTTTTGAGCCATCCCCTTTGGAACATTAAAATTAAACGTTTGCACGTTCTAACTGCAATTGTTTTATTTTTATCTTTTTGGACACACTTTTTTGATTATCAAGATAATATTCCTGCTTTTAACTAATAACATTTGTTTATTGGATGGTATGTAATATTAGTATACGAGTATGGCTTGTCTAACTATAAATGACGCGCCCCTCCACTTTATTAGTTTATTTAAATATGTGAATACAAATATTACTAACTAAACTTTATTAACGTGCTCCTCCTTTTGTGTCTTACCAGCAACTGAATGACCAATTACAATTGCATTTTCGGTGTGTTGCATTCATATTTTACATTCGCACGTGTGCTTAAATGCAGTGGAGGGGCGCGTCGTTTCGGCTTAGACAGACTATATTTGTAAGTGGTGGTACTTAGTGGTACACCACTTACGAATATACATACCGTGAGGTGACTTAGTCGCGTTTTGAAATGAGCTTGCAGATAGACTGCTACTGTTATATAACTTTAGTAGCAGCCACCTCTATTCATAGACCGCACTCCAGCTTAACATCAGGCGAGGTGCAGTCACAAATTTTATGTCGAGTCACAATAAAAAAAACTTTACGAAGATAACATCAACTAATAACAATAAAAACAACAGCAACAATATCAAAAAAGGGTTAAAATGTTGCACCTACCTACTTAGACATAATGGGCGATATTAATAAATGATAGAGGGCGACCCATGTCGAGTCGGATAGCAGTCAGTCCCGCACACACTGTTTTGCTTATTTACGAAACAAGACCGCTATTTCCGAACCTGTTACCTTTTAAATTGAACTTTAATAATGTATAAAGTAGACTGTGTTCTCGACAACAGATAAGTACACTCGCTAATATTAAATGTTAATCATTTAAAAAGGTTACACGATTAAAACTTCCTCTAAACAAAATGCATTATTTATTACGAAGAGTTGTTAATGGTTTTCAATTGGGAAATATTATATTGAAATTATGTGTTACGAAATAAACGACTGTTTGAGGATTATAATAGAGTTTTGATTTTGTTGTTAATTATTTCTCTCCATGTGTTCTTTTCACCCTATAAACTTTGCGCGAGTCCATTCAGTGGCCTCCACGCTCTCCTGATTACGCATTCTTTAAGCGATGCGTAAGGAAGCCCCTTTGGCCGGCATAGTGACGGCGACTGGGATAACCGTGAACTTGTTTTTTTAGTCGTCGGCACTCTTGGACCTCCTTTTGCTTACCATCACGAGGTCAGATGTCGAGTCACAATAAATTAAAAAAAAACATTTCTTTTCAATCCTTGTCAATATGGTACATCTTCTTTCAAACTACATCTATCGCGCACTGCTATTCCTCGTTGATATTGTTACTCTACATACACTCCTTGAAGACCGCATTTCTAGAGCATTATCACCAGATATAAAGTAAGTTTAAATAAAGTTAATATTTCACATAAAATAACTGTTTGAATTTTATATTGAATTGACTTTGTGATTGTGTCGCTTTAAGCATTTATTTATTTTTGAAACAACATATTGGATGCATTTAAATGAATGTCTCTTATATGTGTTGAACGAAAATATTCGAATTCAAAATTCGAATTTGTATGTGTAAATGTTAAATTGAGTTAATTAATAGCAAATTGTGTACGTTCGACAAAATTTACACCGACCACTAACTTATTTTTGATGTAATAATTTTTATCTTTATACTTATTTAAATATAAACTTCATTGTTGAAATTGTTTTATACATAGTTTTTTTTTTGTAATATATAATTTATAGTATTGTGGAGCGACACATGACAGCACCCCGCCTGATGTTAGCTGGAGTGCTCGATCCACCTTGTCAATGCTAGCTTGTAATTGCGTCAATCACTGAGTAGCTACATATATACAAGCATACAAGTTAATAATACAAGCATACTTAGTAGCCTACTATAAATAATCATAAATATATTCTAACATCTACTGGATCAATACTAGTATAATAGTTATCTGTGGATCAATACAATTGCTGAACAAAAACCAAAGGACATCATTCATTTTGTATGGGGACTGGGGAATCTTTTAATTGTATTAAAAGATTAATATGCATTTTAAAATAGTTTGATGTACGAAGATTACGATGTAATTGGAATTTATCCTTTATTTTGCGTAGTTTAGGTGTGCAAAATGATCAAACTGTAATTATGACAGTTCAAAGCAGAACAAATATGGCGTTGATTGACAGACGATACAAAATCCATATCTTATTTTCCAAATAACTCAATTGCACAGCAATTAAAAACAAAATTGTTATTATTTTATAAGCCCAAAATGAATGATGTCCTTTAATGGCGGCTACAATTAACCTTACAGCTACAGATGTGTTACTAATTACTACAAAAAAAACAACTAAGAGTATAATCTAAATTGAATTTAAACAGCTGAGTAAAGTAATGATAAGATCCCTAATTTTTATAAAGACTAAAAAACGCTGAGTCATTTCACTCATTAGTCACCGACCTCACATGATCAAGAGTTGAAAGCAATAAAACAACCCCTTTTATGATGTGTTAAGTGGAATAGAATCATATCCTATCATCAATCATAATTACCACCCTCTTCAGGAGCAAACTCCAACTGTTGTACAAACAATCCTCTAATTAATCAAATTAATTATTTAAAACAATAACGAAATGTTTTCCAAAAATAATTTTATTTTTGGTACTAATATTAGACCAAGATCCTTTTCAGCAATAATATCCCACAGCAGGACTAAATATTATTATATTTTTTGTAAATTTGTGTATATTTTTGGTAAGGAAAATTTATCGAGTCTCCGTTAATTTAAGTGGATCAAGATCTAGTGGTAGTGAAATTATCTCGCATACCACCCCCGGTTGCAAACCACTCGCCCCGGTACCAATGTATCTTTAATATACAATATGTACTTTGGTTGCACATTTTCTATGATACAGTATTTTTTAATAGTGTATTATAGTGGTTTCTTTGATACCCGCAACTTAACTGCAGTGGAGCTGAAAGATCCAGGATGTCGTTTCTTTGAAAATAATCGATAAGTTCCACTTTACCAGTCCAAGTGTTCTCCCCATCCTATAATCTTGGATCCTTTAAGCAATGCGTGATGAACACATTTTGCTGGCATAGAGAGAGGCAGACA
The DNA here is from genome assembly GCA_905220615.1 of Tinea trinotella. Lineage (NCBI taxonomy): Eukaryota > Metazoa > Arthropoda > Insecta > Lepidoptera > Tineidae > Tinea > Tinea trinotella. The sequence continues at coordinate 9,045,334 of HG992310.1, forward strand.
TAAAATGAAAGGATTTTTTTTCAGTCGTAGGCTTTTACGAACCTCCTATTGCTCAACACTAGGCAACTCGAAGTCGGATGTCGCATCTAAATAAAAAATGTATTGTTAAGATTTTTAAATATTATGTATAACTTTTAACAAATTTCGAGGGAGTTGTGTCAGGATCGTGGCAAGTGGCGCTCCATTGTCTCTGCTTATCCCTGTGGTAAAAAGGCGTGACAATTAGATTGATTGATTGATTCCAAGTCGTTATTAAGGAATAAGTTTTCTAATGATTTTGCTATTTCATGTTAGAATGAAATCTCAATTATAATTATATTTTATTTATAATGAAGTATTCGTGCATTTAAACAGGAAAAAATATACGAAAAAAGTTATACATAAATAATATACTTAGAATATTTGATGCGAACATTCAGCTGGAAAATCCGAAAGTGTTTGAAGTGTGTCCGCAGTACGTCAGGTGTTAGTCAAAAGTTATAATTGGTGTGGAGGGAAGCAAACATGCGACTCTGCGACAAACAACGCAACATAATTTAAATACAACGGTATCTTTGATATATCTATAAATAAATTTATATACTTATAGGTATGTCACTTTATTTTGCGATAAAATAAGTGTATATATAGTGGTAGGGAGACAGATGGTAGTCATTTGCCCAGTTGTACGGTGGTGACTAACAAGTGTCAGACCGTGAGCTGCCTTAGTTCCATTTCAGGATCAGCTTGTAAGTTGCCGGTTCTATTTAGGGTAGCATAACAACTGTAGTAGTATTCGTCTCTGTACATAGATCGCAATCCAGCTTTACATCAAACGAGGTGTTTTATTAGTCGAATCTCGATAAAAAAAAAAAACAAGAATATAATTTAAAGACGAGTGAGTGTATGTTATTAGGGTCGAGGTCAGATGTCAAGTCACATAAAAAATAAATTTTATTAAGAGAAAATGTGGATAAGAATGAAGCAAAAGAGAGCATGAAAAATGCGTAAAATTTTTATATACACAATTAAAAAAAAATATCATTTTTTATTAAATAACCAGTATTTTTACCAAAAAATAAATAAATTTCATCTTAAGAAAGATCAAAAATATGTGATTTTACTTTAATATTAATCTTGTAATGGAGTGCTTTTAAATAATAGGTAGTACTTATTTTTCTTAGGATTTATTCCAATAATAATTTATTTAAACTATACTAAGTAAAATACGAGGTATTACCCAAAGTCAAGCCGGAGAATTATGTCTGTTGATATATTCGCAAGAGCATAAAATATTTCATTTGTGGCTGCCAGTGACCCATGTAGGTAACTTAATCTTACGGCAAACAGTTCGCCACATTTAGAACTAAGTAGTTGTATAAGCCCTTTGCGTTGACAAGGTACTTTAGGTTCGCCTCCCTTAGGAGAATTAGGCTAAGGTAATCGCGTATTAAGATCCTTCATATGTCCTTCTAAACTTTTTGCCAATATGGAAGCTTATTCTTTTAAAATAAATACATGTAAATATAAATCAAGTTCATATATTCATTATTGGTGTATTTATTAGGTCGGTTTGCAAATATAGACGTCAGTATTTCCGGAAATAGTTTCGTTTCAGACACATTTCGAACTGTTCATTCGTTAGCCATCAACCCGTCACTTACTTCAAAAGGGTAGCAAAAAATAAGGTAATGCGGCCTGTGCGGCCTCCCCGCCTTGGATATAGTACGCCCGACCCGTAGGCCGCGGCCAAAAGTGACTGACATCCCAGCCTCAAAGAAGCTCCATTAGCTACCAACTTTAAGGGGCTCAACGTAGATGCGAACGCGTCGTAATAAATAAAGCGGTTGAGACAGATAAATTATCTTTGACTCGAACATAGCTACTCCTGACAAATTATCTGTCATAAAAGCCAAAAACAAATTTGTTACGAAATGGAAAACTTTTTAAGGACCGATAATTCAAAGTATCTTGTATTGTCGAAAATATTTTTGTAAAGACTCGAAAAAGTAAACAGAACAAAACTCAAGTTTCAGGTAGCATTATTTACGGAAGTAGGTTTTTAATGGGAAATGTAAATTTTGTGACGTCATTAAATTAAATTGGTATCTCTATCAATATCGAAGTTAATAAGGTTTGAACAAGAACATTAAAGTGTTATTTCACACGTAAAAGTGAAGTTTATTACATGGCAAAATCGGAAAGAGCGGGGAGTTGATGAGGTTAAAGTTTTAATTGCTTTTATCACGGGCTGTTGCTTTTGGGCCCTAAAAGTGAGTGCATAGTGAATAAAGTTAACGAATAAAATTGTTAACATTAAAAGTGAAATACTTTCGTGGTTATTTCATTTCACATAATGTTATTCAAGTGTGTACGTTCGTATGCCCAATTAGTATATTCACGAATATACAATTGAACAGAAAGCCATAAAAGAATGTGAGCATTTTCGGTATATATGATAAACAATAGCATTGAAGCATTACATTTGAATGTACAATTACCTTTTGGAACAATCGGCCATAATAACGAATACATAGGACAGGGAGCCGAGTCATGCGATCGAGGACATTGTTATGTCCAATTCAATTAACATCGTACATGTCAAACATGTCGATGCGTGAACATTCGATCGCGGCTTAGTAATTAGCACATTTCATAAAATTCCACCTTCATACCTATTATTATTATCTAAAGCCTTCAAACGTGTCATGCACGATCTCTTTTTTTATAATGCAAGTAATAAAATAAAAATACGGCTTGAACAATTGGGTCATTCAACCCAGTAAACTGAAACGAGCTCCCTGTGTGTATTTTCAAAAAGAAACACTTTTTCCACGAGCTGGAACAAAAAACTTTATTTTCACATCTATTTTTAATAAACTACTAATAGTTTTCTATATTATATTACGCTCTAATAAGGTTTATCTTTTTAATTAAATTAAAGTGATATTACTATATAAAAGTTGTAATATAATCCACTAACAAGGGGCGTAACAAAAAACGATCCTTCACGTTGCTGCGACCGCCTCGAAGAAGCCTTAATACGCCGCAAGAAAGTACATAAGCCCACACAATAAAGATATGATGGACGTTATTAATTAGATGTCGTTACGTCGTGTGTCGTTTCATTGTGTGAATAGAGAAAAATCCATAGACATAAGTGAAGTTTCCCCTCTAACAATATCTACAATCTTATTATAAGGCGGTGTTCAAAATGCGTACACATTTTGGACCATCAATTTTTTTATTATTGTAACTCGACATATGACAGCACCCCTTCTGATGTTGAGCTGGAGTACGATCATTGAATAAAGGCCTAGTTGGAACCGGCAATTTACAGTTTGATCCCAAAACGCTGCTGTATACTTGTACGTGGTGGTACTACCCCGGATCGACAGACTGTGCACCACTGCCTACCAATCTGACAACCAGACCTGGAGTAAAACCGCCTCTTTTTTATAAACAAATACAAAACTCGAATGTATTGTAATATTCAATGTAATTATATTAAAATAGGTTTAACATGATTTTTATTAATACTGATTTCAATCAATCAAATTGGCAGAACCAAGGGAGGGCCACTTGCCACGATCCTGACACAACTCCCTCACTTTCTTCACTTTCACAATTCTCTTCATACTGATTTATTTCACTAAAACTTATAAGATATCTATTTTTCGATGTAATAATATAAAAATATTATGTTTTTCCAATATAGTATAGACAAAGCTTTATATGACCCTTAACAATATTGAGGGTGGTATTGCACAAACGATGTTCACTTAGTTAGTCATAAAATCTATATCACATTGTACCGTCCCCACAAATTGACTTGTGGGATGATCAGGAATGGATACTCAAAATTTGTGGAGGCGAACGAAGACTACTACGATACTCCCTGCACAAGTTTCTCTTATCAATTTAGATTCACTCAAAAACCTTTTAACGTGAATTTGGCCTGTTGTTCAAAATATCTAGTTGCCAATTACTATTATTAATTGCATGAATTTGTCCACGCCCATACAATTCAATTAGTCTGGCCGGCTACATCAAAGCTAATTTAACCAGATGGTGAATTTATTTTAAAGGCCTCGGTACGCTATCACCCTAGGTCTACTGTTACGCGCTATTTCATGCGTAATTTGATATTCGGATGACAAATTAGTTAGAGAATGTCATTGTACGGTTGGAGCGAAATGAAGCAGAGCTCGTAGCGCAGAGCTGGAAATTACAGGGCCGGCGCGTGTCACGGGAGCCTAGCGTCCGGCCCCGCATGCCGTCGTCTCTTTGTTAAAGTTTCACCGACACCGACAACTTGTCGACTCTAATTATGGTTTCCTTTCAGTAAAGTCTACTTTGATTCCAGCGCAAAGTTTACTAAAGCATTGTAACAAAATATGCCATAATTACCTAAATATATGTTACGAAGTTTTTGTTATTTTAGAACAATCTGTGCAGTTTGAATTCTCTACATGTAAAGTTGTTTTTTAAATATTATTTAAAAGTCATTACAAGCCCTTATCTAGAAGATACTAATTTTAAAATACAAAAGCTGCTAGTAAAGCCTCGTTTCCCTTCCCCCGTCGCCTGGCGGTAATTGGACGAGCGTAATTACTGCTTGCTTGTAAAGCCATCATCTTATCATCTCCGAAAGGGTATTAACGAAAAACACGGCTCGGTAAGAATATAGAAGGGGTGCGCGGGGATGTCAGGAAGCACCGCGGGCACGCAGCCGGGGATGCGGCGTAAGAGAAGACAGCCAACGACTTAGATGGTTATTAATTTCTTTAGACGACTCGGAAAATAAGCGACGAGCTCTCAAAGAGTAGACGTCAAAACAAGGCAATTATGAGATACCGTAATTAGGTTTATATTATGTTTATATTTTCAGGAAAATTTGCTGTCTCGGGCGGAGGCGCTGTGTAATTATTTGCGACCTCTATATTGAGCGCTAGTTTGGTTTTTATTTTTTAACTGAAAATTTTCTATTGAGGCCTGGGAATTAACGTTAATATTTAAGTTAATGTAATAAAATATTACCTGAAAAAAACCTTATATTTTCGAAAGACATTACGAGGTTAAAAGCCTACCTTATAGTCTACAAAACATTATCTAAGGCTTATCTATTGAGGAAGCATATCTAGAAGAGGAGAGCAAGTTGTAAGGAGTGTAAGACGAACAGTGAAGGGTGTATTCTACACGACACTCGCTTGATGACTTGTCGCTCTGACAGATTCCCCTGTAATCTGATTTTTGATAAATTGTCTTGTCCCCGTCCCTTTTTTTGTGTGGCGTAAGCAAATTCTGGGAAAAGCAATGTTTTCATGAATCGTGGAAAAGATATTACTTGCCTGTGTATACATCGTCCTTAATTCTGCAGTAATATTTAAAAAAGATATCTACATGATATTACATTAAAGGTTAGCTGGTAGAAAATGACATTATACATTAAGCTTGCCTATGTATATGTGTTTAGTTATACTGTGCAATGAAGAATTTATCTTACTGTTAATCTTAGCATAAGTCAATCAATCAATCAAATTGTCACGCCTTTTTCCCACAGGTATAGGCAGAGACAATAGAGATAGAGCATAAGTAATGTACTGAATTTAAAAAATGATAATTTCATAATGCATATGACATTTATTAATATCCTGAGAATCTGGCCGGTGACTTACGCCGGAAGTACCGATGTATATGAATATAATAATGCCCGTGTTAATCATAAACAATTTACTGGATACAAATTCAATTTTAACAAAGTTATTAATGGCTTTTCTGAACGGGATCGCTATCGGGAAAGGGGCAACCAACACTGACATATTTCAAGCGTCAAAAGTTCTACGGTTTAAATTGAATGCAGAGTTGGATATTTATTTTGTTCTATTTGGGTCTATGTTCTACGAAAATATCAAAGTGTATTGAATAGCTTTCCAAAAAATTTAACATGTAAGTACGGTTCGAGTGTTGTTAGATAAAATCATTTTAGGAACAATATCTCTCTAAAATTAAAATACAATTAAAACATTTTTTATTTTGTTCTTTTGTAGATTTTTATTTCCATTAGAGTCAGATATTCGTTCGATGGGTAAGTGATACCGGTAGGGGTGAACGATTGAATTATATAGAAGTGAGTGGCGGGTACGCTGAAAGCTTTACTTTTCACGTTACGCTTTGACTCTTTTTTCATAGTAAAAAGGTGTAAAAATGCGCGCACGTTTATGAAGGCTAAAAGAACAATTTAGTTAGGTGCCCGTTGGAAAATTCACTGACTTCAAAGGGCGTTTCACAAAGCCCCTTTCTGTGAAATCTTTATTGCTTAAAAATTAAAAAGATTTTTACCAAAAAGAATATTTGATACATACGTATATGAACAAGTATGTTGTATAAAAATGACAAATATTTCACTAAAAAAATGTTTTATTTATAAACAACAAACTCTCAACTTTTTAGCATCAAAAACTTTTTCACTTCTGACATTTAAATCTAAAACAAAACAATTTTGCTTCAAACAATTATTTAACTATAAAACCACTCAAATTTCTAAACAAAACTATGCCACATTTCAGTGAAATTGCTTTATATTGTTAAGCTAACTCTTTTAACCTATTTGCTTGTGCAAAATAGTAAATTTTGTTAAACCTTAAATACTATATGTAGTTCAAAATTTAATTTGCATGTTTAAGGGCGTAAGGCTGGTGGTATTCTAATGGGTGTACCTATTAGAATAACGAAATTTTATTTTACAATAACTTATCTTTCACCGACATATTGAAGACGACTGAGGCAACCGTATATGAAGCAGATATTTGCTTCGAGTTTGGGTGTTAGAGTAGTAACCAGACGGGCGATGGTCTGATGACCATCATCCGCCTGCTGATGGCTATTCTTCCGATTCGGGGTGGTACCGAATACCACCACTTTGTACAGACCGTGAAGTGACTTAGTGGCATTTCGGGATCAGCTTGGATATTTTAACTATATCAGCATAGTGGATGCGTCTGCAGAAATTTATCTGTAGTTGCCTAATATCAGTCGGGGTGCTGTCATATGTCGAACCACAATAAGATAATATTGAAAAAAATTTAAGGCCGTAAGGTTCGTGGTAGTACTTCACAATACAAAAACAGAAAATCGTCTCTCAATTCCATAAATAAACATAGTATTTGCTTCGAATAGATTTATAGCTTACAAGCATTTTTAACTTGGTTTATTTATTCGGCAAAAACTTTAAATTGCTTTCGACCCAGTTCGAGCGCCTATTGAGCCAATCTGCTGATTGCCTGCTACGACGACCAGTACTCAAAACTCTTGATTTCATATTTCTTCAAACTTATTTGGGATTTTAACTTTGCCAAGAGCTGTTCGAGTCTTGAGTAATTTATTAGGAATTTCAAGTTAATCAGATTATTTTTAAAGTTTATTGTCTATTTATTAAAAAAATAATTTCTCTCCCTTAGTTTCCCGTTCGAATTCGTTTCTGACAAATTCCATTTCTAAATAAAATAAAAACCCACGTAGGAAGGTATAATGAGGGCACGCATCACACAGGTGTGGGAATAAATTTTCTTGATTTTACCTTAGCCGAGTCAAAAACCGTTAAAAATGAAGCCAATATAGGTACAGGCGTTGTACCGTTTCCCAGTGAATTGCTCTCAGGGACGAAGCCGCAGATAAGTATTCTTTTAATTTATTTGGAAATGGGGATCCAGCCCCAAAGGCAAAGGAGCGATTGATGTCTGTAAATTCAAGGGTTTCTTTATCCAAACTGTTCATAAGGAATTATTACTTCGAAACGTTTTATTTGAGTAAGCGTTTTAACTTTAACAACTTTCATACTTTATATCGACTTGTGCCTAAAATTTTGACCAAGCACTCAGAAATATATATAAATGTTTAATTTATTATCATTGTAACTCAATATATGATAGCACCATGGTGTTCAGATGAAGTGTGTTTATGAATGGAGGCAACTATTACTACACTCAAATAACATACACAAAATAGTAGCAATCGCATCCACTATGCCGGCCTAAATGGAACACAGGTAACTTTCAAGCTGATCCCGAAACGTTACTAAGACACATCACGGCCTATACACTTGAAAGTGTTGATACTACTCCAGATCGACAGACTGGGCAAACGACTACTGACTGTATGCTTATCACTCTCAAACACCTAGACTTTTTAATTCCTAACAATCCGCAAACTTTTTTTTTAATAAAATAATTTTGTATCACCTAATCTTGACCGGAACCGAATCCGGGACTTACCTGTAGCGGACTGACGTGTTAAATTAACCAATACCCCACACGGGTCTCAATATACATGTAATTTATTATAATAAAATACTTTTTTTATTTTTTATTGTGACACGAAATCGGACCTCAACCCGCCTCATGATAAGCAAGAGGAGGCTGTGACAACTCTTGTGACGACGACTGAAAAAACCGAGTACTATTATTACAATTATTGTTGATAAATAATTTAATTTGTACAATTTTATGTTATAACTTTAACAGTATAGAGAGTATGTAATGCGAATATTATGTGCAAGTTAATATTAGTTTGTAGTGCTTCACGTCCCAGACATCAGACGTCTAGTCAGGCTCTATCGTCAAATAGGTTCACGGACCGAACACATACTAGTTCTGATTAATAAAGCTATATTATAGTATAGTAAATTATATTACCAACAAACATTCGTAGAGTTTCAATTTGTCTGCAACTACTACATTTATACTTATTTATTAATGTATTTTACATGCCTATAACTATACTGTGTTTTTTCACTAGGCACAAGTAGTAAACAAAGATGAAAGTCACCATTACTCATGCCCTTTATCTAAGGAAACTGTTAACACATTTTAAAAACGCTCAATTGTTATTAAAATGTGTGATTTTAATAACTTTTGTGCATTTTATGTACATTATTTTCATCAAAAACCATTTATATGGATACGGTAAAGTCACAAATTACAAATGTTGTGCCCCAATAATAATAATAAAAAAAACATTTTCACAGTAATTCGTACATATTTTTATATATTCTTCAGTATTAATTGTTTGTTTATCGTTAATCCGTCATTATGCCGAAAGTGTGTTTACTACTTTTGCCAAGTAAGGAAAAATGTACTATACTAGGCTACTTTTAAGGTGATTTTGTCATAGGCAATGCGCGACCACAAAACCCTCCAAATGACATAATATTTTTTATTTTTTTATTTTAACAATACTAGGTGGACTGACGAAATAGTGAAAGTCACGAATAACCGGTGGATGCATCTAGCATCTTATATCGCAATAGCGTTCTAAGGCCTATGTGGACGCCTTCTGGCTGATGATGATGATGTTGACAGTTGATGATGTTTAAAAATAAGATTAATTTAATGCCCTTAGAAATTTTCTGCTAGTCTAACTTAGGGACAATAGAGAAGTGTTACGTCGGTGCAACAATTAAATTATTAATACAAACAATCTTATACCTAAAGGTTTTTTTCAGTCATCGGCACTCTCAGACCTCCCCTTATAATAATATTAATATTTCTTTTTATATAAAAAGAAATAAAATATTATTAATTTCTTCATAACAAAACATGTAATAAATAATATTTGTAAAACATGTAACAGTAAAGAAGAAGAAAAAATATATTCAATGCTTTTAGGCGCCGTCAAATATTATTCTTTAAACTTATCATGTATTTAGAAATATCAACAATTCTTGAGAATTTTAATAAAAGAAGACATTTAAAGTATAATCCTATTAAAAGTAAATTTAATAAGATCAAGTAAGCCTTTGAAAATGAATAAAATATTCAGTAAGTATTCAGATGGCATTATTAAAAAATATAAATTCGGAGTATATTACAATATCGCAATAAAAAAACAGTTTTTCTGTGTTTTTACAATTTAAAAGTGGTAAGCTGTGGTACCCAGTCTGCCCATCCGGGGTAGTATCACCACTTACAATTTACAAGTATACAGACTTGTAAGTGGTGGTTACAAGTCCGTTCCAACTAGGCCGGCACAGTGGATGTATCTACTTACAGTTATTTAAGTAGTAGCAGAGCATTCATGGATTCACTCCAGTTTAACATCAGGAGGGTGCAGTCATATGTCGAGACACAATAAATAAAACATCTTTGTCTTTGTAATTCTGGTAATAACATGTCATGAAACTAGTTTTATTACACTATTTTTACTGTTTTTATTTTTTATTTACATTTCTATACTAAGCTACTAAAGTGCTTGTATCATAAAAACAGGACAACCAAAGTACATATATTAAAGATACATTGGTACCGGGTGGTCTCGAACTTGTGCTCTCCGGTTTGTATAACCATTGCCACTACACCACGGTCGCCTTAAATAAATAGTATCCATATAATTTAGTCTTGGAGTTTACATTAGTATACATCTCAAAGTTAAGAGTATTATTCATTAACGCCTGAAAGTTTATATAACACTTTACTGAGTTGTAAGCGGAGTTATGTTAAAAAGCTGCGCAGGAGTTTAATACCTGAACCATTCACTCGTCATCCAATGAATTCTAATGTAATTATTTAATCATAATACTAATTATTTATATATATATACTAATAATTAATTATAATTAACTTAAATTCCAACACCTATATTTCGACAGAGATAAACACAGATCATGGACCGCTACTTCCCTCTTTTTTTTTATTTGACTCGACAAATTGCTGTCATAAGCACCCCGTTTGATGTTAAGCCGAAGTGTGGTCCATAAATGAATGTCACTGCTTCTACAATTCAATAACTGTAAGTTGCAATCACATCCATTATGCCGGCAACTTACAAGCTGATCCCGAAACGTAACACAATCACTTCACGGTCTGTATACTTGTAAGTGGTGGTACTACCCCAAATCGGGAGACTGGGTACCGCTGCCTACCATATCTATCATATTTTGAAATGCAACGGTGGATATAAACATTCACTGTTCCTCTCAAAAATCAAAATCAAAAAATCAAAATCAATCACTGATTATCAAATATCATAATTCAAATTAATTCAATAATCAATAATTATGCGTACTTAAATATAAATCAATTATCATTAAACTTGATATACGACAGAAGTGGACTAATGGTTAGCAATTGGTTTGTTGCGCGTAAAGTCCCGGCTTCGATTCCCGGTCGGAGCAAATATTTGTTTCATAACTTTTTTGTAATATTTCATAATTTTGTTAAATATTGCAAATATTTGTTAATAAAAAAGAGGTGTAGTCTGCCGATCCGGGGTAGTACGTGAAATAATTAGGCGCGTTTTGGGATCAGCTTGTAAGTTGCCGGTTCCAACTAGGCCAGCCTAGTGGATGTGATTGCTACTCACAGTTATTGAATTGTAGAAGCAGTGACATATATTCATGGACCACACTCCAGCTTAACATCAAGCGGGATGCTGTCATATGTCGAGTCACAATGAAAAATAAATAAATTGGAACAGCAATTTATGTTATATGAATAATAAGCTCGAATACAACGTTGCTATCTCTTGAAATATATGAAACAGAGTGAATAGTCGCTTTTGATGTTTCTGTGCGTATTCTATAAAGCACATGCGGTTTCACGGTAGATGCTTAAATTATTAATATCTCCTGGCGTATATCACAAACTAATATTTAACTAGTATGCTGACCCTCTACGAAAGTTTCCTTTTGTAGAAAATAAATTATGTATTTTATGTGGGAAAACAATTTTCACTTATTTGTGAATATTAATGAGTTTATCAACTTTAGATTATTGGACATTTTGATATTAGTTAACTAGTATTTTCAAAGGTTTCGCGCGAACATTGTTATTAAAATAAACGATTTTTGCAGCTTACTATCACGTATATTTTGAATCTTTTAATCCGACGTTTTAAAATATTTGTAGCCTCACTCTCATTTTTACTGTCATTTTTATTTAATCAATTAAATTGTTACGCCACAGGGATAGACAGAGATAATGGAACGCCACTTGTCACGGTCCTGACACAACTCCCTCGCTTCCTTTACGTCCACAATTCTCCTCATACAATCTCTATGTTTATGGACACTAGGCAACTCAGCTTTCTTAAGAATGTCTCCGATTTGGTCAGAGAACACCCTTCTAGGTCTGCCTCGATTACTGCATCCTTCCACATCAGATTTATAATTTTCTTTCGTCAATCTACTTTCACGCATCCTTTCCTCTATCATTTTATATTGTACTATTGAGAAATCTATTTTTCAGTAAATTTACCATATATAATACACAAGTATTAAATATTTAATATTACGAACTACGATGTCTTTAAATATTTTGTTATGAATATAGCCTTTTTATGTAATGGTGAAAAAGCAAGGCTTGAATTCGTATTAGAAAATGTGATCAATAATAATCGCTGTAGAAGAGGGTGCTACCATAATGAGAGCAGCTGGCAGACGCGATCGCGCGTGGCGACAAGCGAAGCGTTAAGCAATGAGCACTGAAAATATACGCCGTCAGCAAAATATGTTTTGAAGCCCGAGAAAAAATCTAGACGTTTCAGAGCGCTTAACTATTATGGAAATATTCACTTGAATATTTTTATCGGCTTACGAATAAATAGAATTTTATATGCTTATATAAAAATACAAATGAATGAACATTGATATAAAGTACAATTTAAATAGAGTAACTAATCGGTATCTATATTATTAATTGGCAAACCAATTTTCTAGGTTCCAGGAAATATAAAGCACACGCGAGCGAAACATAAGAGCTTAATATAGGTACTCGACTTAATTAACAAGGACCGGTCCGCACTCTTCACTTCGTAATGGCACTATTTAAATTTAGTTTAGGAGATTAATTTAAACTGAATGAACGGATGGACGTACTGAGCGGTGTGCTCTATCAAAACCGTCATCGGCAGCCGTCGCAGTACATTCGCACTGTTTCATCTGTTACCTATTCTCTCGGATTCAATGGGAGACGCAATCGAATTTGCTAAATGACGCCCACGCTAAATTGATGAAAACTGAACGATTTCAATATTTTCAGTTTTTATTTTATTTAAAACTTTTCCAATACTTTGTGTTCTTTCGAAGTTAATAATATTACTTTATATTTTTATGTATAAAGGATAGGAAGTAGATTGACGAAAGGAATTTATTAACCTGAAGTAGTTAAACGAGGCAGATCCAGGAGGGTTTTTTTCCGACTGAATTAGAGACATCCTCAAGAAAGTTCTAAATCTAAAAAACTTATGTAGTTTCTTATATTTGCACATTTACCTGAACAATATTAAATTATTCGATAGGCATATAGAAAAGAAAAGTTAATAAAGAGTATAAACAGTGAGTGGGTAGTAAGCCTGCGGAAGGTTTCGCACGACACGCAGTATTAGGTTGATTAGCACTGAAGCGGGTAGCGCTCAGCAAAAAGCTTTAAAAACGTCGTCAGTAATTCAGTTATGGCCGCTCGGTGGTAGCGCACCCTGCAACCGTCGGACGATAATTAGATACGGCGCGCTTTTACAGCAGCGCGACTCTGAATGCCAACCAAATTGCGCCCTTCCAATCCTGTTTATGGTACGATGGAACTTTTAAGCTTCGTTTGGTGGCTATTTTATATTTTTGCTTAAAATTCACAAAATTGAATTGCAACTTTCGCAGCTATTTACATATTCGCCAGGTGAGGCTCAATACCTAACTTCTACTTTGAATATTGAATGGTTAAAAAAATATAAACGAAAATAACATGAAAAATCATTTAGGAAAAAGATTTGCGGCAACATACGATAGAGTATCATTTTTTCTTATTAGCATTAATAACCATTAGTGCTGTTGCGGATTTTCCTTTGCTACTTTACTTTTCCCGCATTCAGAGGCCTTCTAAATTCCATCTCGCCGTGAAACATTAACTAACGGGCTGCAGTACTCTACCTCTCCACATTCCAACTACTTGATTAGCCTGAGAACTACGCAGACTAGATGCCCGCGCTGTTGCGGGTAAAGAGGTAACAACCTGCTACTCAGAAACTAAATATTTTACTCGTATGAATCTAACTTTCTAAATGTAGGATTTACTTATATTCCGAAATCTAACTTTGTCTTGTTTTGTAGTTTGTGGTTTGAATTGAAATACCTATCCAAAAAATTTAAGTTTAATTATTTTTAAAAATATCATATTATTTTGGCATATTAATACTGTATTATTTGGTAATTAAAAATCACGTGCACACGTTAACTGCAACCAGGGATCGAACCCGGGGGTGTCTGTCTGTCTGACTTAACTATGTGAATTTTAGAGAAGTAATTTTCTATAATTTTATAATCATGGGCAATTTACAAAAATAGTATTATAATATATCTTTGATATATTCATCTTTGTCCTAATATAATATATAATTTTATTCTTCTGTGCGTGTGTTTAGCGGTGCTTTTCGAGGCAGGACGACGTCTGCCAAATCCGCTACTTTATTATATATTATTTATAAATGCTGTGAGCCGATAGTTCCAAAAAAAGAGTTTGTTTTTGTATGTAATAGAAACGAATCGCAACATCAACAACGCTATATATGCGCGCTTTATAAAACAGGGGTGTAATGATGCGGTAATCGAGCCAGACCCAAGAGGGTGTTTTCCGACCAAATCGGAGACATCCTTAGCTTGTATAAAGACAATTATGAATGTAAAGAAAGCGAGGAAGTTGTGTCAGGACCGTGGCAAGTGGCGCTCCATTGTCTCTGCCTAGCCCTGTGGGAAAAAAATGCCTTTTTAGTATGTACATACTCGTAGATATAAGTAAAGTAGAAGCTCACAAATGGAAACCAAGAGGTACAGTAAGAGTACTTACACTTCAAGGATACTGGAGTCTTGGAATAGTAGAGTGAATCGAAGGATCTCTTGAAAATGCTAGTCCAAAGGCAAATCTAACAATCCGTTGCTCAGTATTTTGAAACTATTGATGTAATAAATCTACCTAATAACGTTTAAGGTATTAAAACGGATGTTTATTATACATTGGGTAGTGATTTATTATTTTCAATAAATTATTTAATTCAAACACGCCTCAATTTTCAAAGGGATACTAAAGACATTTAAGCGCCATTTTTTATAATCCCGATACAATTCTTTCACTTCCCTTTCATCCAAAAAGACCATTGCTTTTTTAATAATGTACCTAATAGAATCAAGGAACAATCGTTTGGGTCCTTCCACTTACCTCCTGATTTAAGAATCTCTTTCGTCAATCTTCTTTTATCCATACTAATGGACAATGTGCCCGGGAGGCACTACCATTTTCAAGTGTACAGACCGTAAAGCAACACAACTGTGTTCCAAAATAGTTTGAAAGTTGCCGGTTCCAACTAGGCCGACATGCATAGTAATTTCCACTACTACTATTTGCAGTTATTTTTACTGTAGTAGCAGTCTCCTTCATTCATGGACCGTACTCCAGATAAGCGAGGTGCTGTCATGCAGACGAGCCACAAAAAAAAATCTAATAGGATAATTCGCCTTTATCCTTTTTATTCATTTTATACATTTTGTGTGTCTCTATTACAAATAGGGTTGCCAACCATACTTTATAATAACGTATCTTACGTTATTTTTGGTAATTATACTTTATACTTATGCATACAATTTATGCAAAAATTATGTGAAATACTTTATTGTGATTGCGTAGAAAACGAATTGAATATTTAAGTATATAAAGGACATCATTCATTTTGTATGGGGACTTGGGTTTAAATGTATTAACAGTTGCATATACATTTTAAATTAATTTGATGTACGAAGATTACAATGTAGTTGGAATATATCCTTTATTTTGCATAGTTTAGGTGTGCAAAATCATCTAACTATAATTATGACAGTTCAAAGCAAAACAAATGTAGCGTTGATTGACAGATGATACAAAATCCATATCTTATTTTCCAAATAACTTAATTGCACAGCAATTAAAAGCAAAACTGTTATTAGTTTTATCAATACAAGTATCGAAACTGCTATTTGTATATTTTTTCATTATCGGACATTACAAAAGTAGTACATAGAAGCCCAAAATGAATGATGTCCTTTAAATGATGATTGTCAAACAAGCTTGAAATATTTAAAAATAGCAAAAAATTGTTAGCAAATGCTAAAAGCACAGAAAATACTTTTTTAAGGCATAAAATTTGAAAATACTTTATTTTTATCCTATTCAAACATTTGTATACGTTTTTTTTGTCAAAAAAGTTGGCAACCCTAATTACAAATAATAATAATCACGTAAATAATTTAATGTAATAGTACCGGCAAGGCATAGCCAGTTCTAAACTAAACAAACAGTTCCACCACGACAGGCGTGGACGAACGGTCAGCGATTGGTTTGTTGCGCGTAAAGTCCCGGGTTCAATTCCCAGTCGGAGCAAATATTTGTTTCATAGCTTTTATTTGTAATATTTAATAATTATATTAAATATTGCAAATAATTGTTAATAAAAAAAGAGATAGATATTTGCTTCGGTTCTGGTTATCAAAGAGTGGTAGGCAGTGGTACACAGTCTGCCGATCCGGGGTAGTACCACCACTTACAAGTATACAGACCGTGAAGTGATTTGGTCGCGTTTCGGGATCAGCTTGTAAGTTGCCGGTTCCAACTAGGCCGGCATAGTGGATACGACTGCTACTCACAGTTATTGAATTGTAGTAGCAGTGACATCTATTAATGGACCACACTCCAGCTTAACATCAAGCGGGATGCTGTCATAAGTCGAGTCACAATAAAAAAATAATGTTACAAAAAATTAAAACAATCTTCCAGTCGCTATACTATTATCTTATCAAATGAATAAATCTACAATTGTTTCATTACATATGAGATGCACGCGTGTTGTCCCTAAAATGACACACAGTAATGTTGTGGTACGTGGTGATTTACTCCAAACTTCACGTCACGACATTGTTGTATCAGATAAAAGTGGTAGTTTGTTCCCAGAAAGCCTTTGTCATTTGCGTATTATATGTCGTTGGAGAACGCCATGCTCGTGACTGCGTGGGCGTCTCACATGGATCTATGAAAACAACTATGCAAATTTTTGATTTTATCTTTTAACGCATAAAAAAATCACTAACATCTAAAGTAGCATGAAAGTCCCCTATATATACGAGAGGACTCGTAGGTATAATATTTTGAATTACTTGTGTTTTTTATACTAAACTACCAAACCGTATAGTGACAGTTTTGGCTGCCATTGTGACGGTGACTAAGGCAACTGAGACGGTTTCTTTTCAGTCGTCGGCACTCTTGGATCTTCCCTTACTTCCCGTCAGACAAGTCAAGGACAGATGTCGAGTAACAATAAAAAAAACGTGCCAACCCAACGTACATACTCGTATATCAAAGATTTACGCCGATCTTAGATATACGAGTTGATCATTGGCCGGCATAGTGACGGCGACTGAGGCAGCCGTGAACAAACCCGGTTTTCTCAGTCGTAGTCACTCTTGGACCTCCTCTTGCTTATCATCAGGCGGGACGAGGTCAGATGTCGTGTCACAATAAAAAAAAAATAAAAAAAAATACACCGGCAAGTGCTTTTGAATCGGAAGCTCTTGGTTTGCAAGGCGATTCCACAACCTTAATACCACCACGGTTGCTTAATAGTGATCTTATCGTTCTTTATGAAGTCCTTTTAGTATATTTAAAATGTATGGGTACTCTGCATTGTAATATATTAAAATATTGTCGTTGCAAACATTAATCTGTTGCACCAGTCGCCTGCACCCATGGGTTTCCATTTAGCCTTTTTTTTAAAGTCATTATCGAATATCTCGTGACAGTACCTACGTTACATTTTTTTTAAATTTCTATACTATACCAGCGGCACGCTGTAATGGCCTTTTTGACGTTTAACCCGCTCATGAAGTTTCGTGTAAATTAATATTTACGTTTAAAGTAGCAAATTGCTGTTCTTTATTGTTACTATAAAGAACAAGTGCCGCTGGTATAAACTATTAAACGTGCTTGTATTTTTTTTTATTGTGACGCGACATATGACAGCACCCTGCTTGATGATGATAATTCAACAACTGTGTATCATATAAACAAATTTTCGTATTAAAGATGGTGTAGTGGCAGTGCAATGGTTACGCAAACCGAAGAGCACGAGTTCGAGACCATTCACCAGTACCAATGTATCTTTGATATATGTACTTTGGTTGTCCTGTTTCTATGATACAAGCACGTTAGTAGCTTAGTATAGAAATGTAAATAAAAAAATATTATTAATTAATAAGAAAAATACATTAGTACCGGGTTTGCGTGACTATTTCAATACCACAAAATGATCGTCTTATAAACAAATAACATAAACTTATAACAATATAAAACAAAATCTAATTTAAAAATGCTTATAACGTTAATTTGCCACATCAAATTGTTGCAGTTTCGTTTAGTATTTTTCTATGACCCTACTCCTACGCACGCCACCTTCTATGAATGAAAGGACAACATGGCCACCAGATTGGCACATGCAATTTGCTAAGGCTTGGAATGTTTGCTTTGATAAGTCATAAAATGTAATGTTTTATTGTTTTTTAATGCAATAAATAAAATAAATAAGGATCTTTTAGTTAGTGATGACTACTTGGTGCAGTGTGGTCATCGGCGCTTATGAATTGCATATCATTTATTTATTCAGAAATACTAACAGAGGATACAATTATACTCGTATATCATTACGTTACTAAAGGACATCATTTTGTACTACTTTTGTAATACCCAATGATGAAAAAATATATCAATTATAGTTTCGATACTTGATAAAACAAATAACAAATTTGCTTTTAATTGCTGTGCAATAAAGTTATTTGGAAAACATAAAATGGATTTTGTATCGTCTCCCAATCACGAAGACACGCCATATTAACAATTCTGCTTTGAACTGTCATAATTATAGTTTGATAATTATTCATACCTAAACTATGCAAAATAAAGGATATTTTCCAATTACAGTGTAGCCTTCGTACATTAAACTATTTTAAAATACATTTACAACTGTTAATACAATTAAGCCCAAGTCCCCATACAAAATGGATAATGTCCTTCAAGTGAGAATCTTGATAAAAAAATCTCAAATAATAGATAATAACGACATGTAATGTAATACGACACTATAGTACTATTTAGTACTAAAATAATTACAAAAATAAGAAAAAAACTCAATGTAATTAATTACACACACACACACACACACACGCTATAAGAAATATATATATTTATTATAAGATTTGTTATTGAAACTTTCAAATGCAATAATTTATTATACCCTAAAGATATATTCGTAATGTAGTCGTTTTTCTACACTGTCATAATGTTAGTACTACATATAAATTTCTTTAACTCAATAAAACTGGATTGCTTACAATTTCTCGTTTAATAATTTATTTGTGCAAGTACGTAAGGATTTTATGAGGGTCTTGAACTTAGTTACATATATTTACATATCTAAGTGCGTAGGCATCTTTTATATAATATAAAAAAACAAATGAATTTAGGAATGTTTCTGAGCCTGCTAACGTTGAGCTTATCAGAGCGTTTTTCGAATAACAGCATCAATTCCGGGCGTCCTCACCTGTTATCTCTTCCGACCCGCGTACAAAGGATCACAGGACATTTCAGCCCTCCGCCCGGTCATTTTGTGGCACTCGAAATGCCATTATCTCTCTCATATGGCCCTGTTTTCAAGTGTACATAGTCAAAATTATGTTAATGATCACATGACAAAAGTAAAGTGCCGTGACCCACGCTAACAGCCTGAGCTTTCACCATAAAAACAAATCTGTTACATACTCATTATCTGAACAATGTTATTTTTATTGCAGGTACATGTCTACGCGTAATCCATTTTAATTGCAGTAAAAGGTATGGCATTTTAAAACGCTGGATCTTCGCATTATCTCTTTGGATTTATGACTATACTGATATACTCTCTAACGTTTCAAATGTGGTTGCTTTTATCTATACAGCGTAAACAAATAACAATCTGACGCGAGCTTTCGATAAAATTTATTCGGGTGGAACTAGACCGCGAAAAAAGTTTATTAACAAGCTACAGAGTGCCCCATATTTTCACTACAATCGTACCGCTGACAGTTTTACGTTATTTTTCATAGTGTATTCGTGTTTCAGAATTTTGTTGGTCAAATTCTCTATGTTCCGCATTATTACATACCTACATATCCATATTTCATATATATGATAAATTTATTATTATTAACACTCTCGTCATAATAATATATATTGGTAGGTATTTCTAATTTATAACATTGTCACACGAACCTTATTCGAATTGTCCCTACAGTTCTCCTTCGAGTTTAAACGGATCAGCTTGCAAGTTGCCGGTTCCAACTAGGCCGACATAGTGGACGTGACTGCTACTTACAGTTATTGAATTGTAGTAGCAGACATTCATTAATGGACCACACTCCAGCCTAACATCAAGCGGGGGGCTATCAGATTATGTCTAGTCACAATAAAAAAAAATTAAACATGTTTATAACATTTGTTCTTATTTTATTTCATTCAATGCACTGTATTTTCTTTCTATTTCTAAACAATATGCAAATACTAGTTTGGTTTGTTTGTGACAGGACAATAAAAAATTTACAACAAATGTTTTAACTTATTATTCGTTTAAATGTTTAAAAACATTTTTAACTATTTTGAAAGCTGCGAAATTGTTTAACCCTTTACTTTTAGCAAACGACTTTCATTAGGAACTTTTTTAATCGTCCTTTGTCCAGTGAAAAAAATAAATCCGTTGTGATGTCGGTACAGAGATGGAGCCGCGCTGAATAGGATGACCATCAATTTTGTAATATTAAATCAATTATAATAAAATTATTATTTAGATAGAATGAAAATCACTGCGCACTGCACGTAGTATTAAACCGGCAATATGTAATGTAGGATCAGCATTTACACGATAAAAATATAGGATAGAAGAACTTAAACGCTGTGTGGTCAGACCGGTCACGCGTTATGTGACAGACGCCGGATTCATATCTCGTTCGCGCAGCCGAAATGTGAACATACTGACCGTATTGTGTCAAATTAAAAGAATCATAAAGCATCGATGATTAAAAAATAGAAATAGCTACATGATTGCTAGACATATAAAAGCAACATTTTATAAAAAAAGTAAAACATGAAAATGTTTTTCAATAAAAGCAATGGTCACCCCGCAGCGAGCTGGAGAGTCACCGTCCTCGTAATTAAACCGACACCGTCTCTGGGGACGCGTTTTGAATGTTATTAGAATCTCTTCCGCGCCGTCGCCTCTGATTGGGAATTCGTTATTTTCCGACGCAAATACACGCCCTTGGTACTAACTATTTGAAATAGAGAATTACGAATTTATAAACGAGATTTTGATCCGTCGAGATCAAAAATTATCTTTTGAAGTCGTGTAACTCATTTATATTTAATTTATCACAACATAGTCGATGTGAAGGCACGCATCGCCGCTCGCCGCTCGTCCGCGGCCGTACCCGCCCCGCCTCCGCCCGTCATAGCGCTGTGTGCTCACCTCGCGTCGACAAACAAGCTCTGTTTAAACAGTGACACATCGACGCGTGTGCTTTGAATTTAAATTAAAAATTAAAACAAGAACCTAAATTAAAATTCTGCCGTGTCCCTGTAATTTAAAATAGATCACGAATTTTCCAATAAAAGTCTCCAAATTCCCTTTTATCGCATGCTAACATTAAAATCTGAAAAAACAGTAAATGTGTTATACTACGCTTAATAACTAAGTTGACATAAAATGTTAATTATCGCTTTAAAATTCTTTCACAAATTAGGAGAATTAATAAATTTGGTAACGTTTTGACAGGCAGCGGTTTTACTCTGCTGGCAGTCATCCAAGATAGGCAGGGCTTCCCTACCTTCACAGAATCCGTTTATATTGCATATCGGATAATTTAGTTCATAAGTATTAATGCGTAATTATTTATACTTTTTAGCAAATAACGCTTTCCTTTAAAGTTATAGAATGATTTACCTCAGCCATGTGTTCTCCACATCCTATAACCTTGGGTCATTTAAGCGAAGCGTTCAATGCAACTTTGACATCAGTAAATTAAGTCGGTTTTTTCAGTGCTCGGTGTTACAATAAAAAATAAATCTAAACCAATTGTCACGCCTTTCTCCCAAAGGAATAGGCAGAGACAATGGAACGCCACTTGCCATGATCCTGACACAACTCCCTCGCTTCAACATAAAATAATTGTCGATAATTTGTTTTACCATAATTGTAAATGTGAAGAAAGCAAGAGAGTTGAGTCAGGATCGTGAAAAGTGGCGCCACTGTCTATATCTGTGGGAATTGAGGCGTGAAATTGATGATTATTATGATAATTTAGTGTATAATAAATGTTTATACGGAACGCGTCGCACATGATTATTTTAAATGGCATTTCATATCGCAACCATTTCCGCACGGCCATTTGCGATGCATTAAAAATGTGATAAATGACTTTATTTTCAATATTGTGGTAAAAACATGGCTGTAGATAATATTGAAGCATTGACTGACGATAAAACCACAAAAATTTATGAATTGGACGCAACCGAAAATAGAGTTGTCTGGCGGAGATACAGCGAGCTTTATAGCTTTAAAATAACTATCAAAGCGCTGTCAAAAGGTGCAAGAAAGATGTTTGATAAAAGTTAACCATACTTGTATCTATTTTTGCGTGCGTAGGATACTGTTACTGTTTTGATGTTGCCAATTATTAAATTATTAGGTAAATAAAAATGGGCATTAGTTGTGGATTATGTATTGTGGATTGGGAATACGATTTATATCGTCTTTTAACCAAAAAGTGATAGATAGAAGACGATTAAGTATTTTGCTATTTAGAAATAAATAGTTATTTAAATATATAAATATTTAAATCGTTTAAACGAAATATGAAAAGCAGATACGGCTGTGACGGTGCGTCTAATTGGAACAATTTACACTATCATAGACCTCACGTGTGGAGTATTTTTTTACATTTTACTAAAAGTGCTTGTATCATAGAAACTAAACGACTATTGTTCGTTATATTAAAGATACATTGGTACCGGCACGTGGTTTAGCACTACCATGAATTATTTATATATATAAGTTTTTATAATATCTAATACCAAAAAAAGTTTTAATTCGTTGCTGTCTGCTTTAATTAACATTGTTCGGTCTGTCACATTTTGATCTTTTTACATTCCAGAATGACTTTTTTTTACTTTTTATTTAGGCATCTTTGTTATTTTAAACGATTCAGTTTTACCATAAAAAGCTAATAAATTAATTATATTTATACTTCGAAATTCCTACCCAGAATTTGTATCCAATTACTTTACATTTTAAACAAATTAATTTGCAAAGTATTTTAATCATGGAAATCATTAACCATTATGATTTCATTTTTAATTTATTACTGACTTCATGACTGAACTACGAGTATTTTAAATATGTTCACACATAGTATTAGGTAGATGTTTCAGACAGACCTAGTACTGTGGGGTTAAGTTGGGCAAGTTAAAATGATTATCGTCTCTCGTCGAGGATTGGCAAAATAATAAAAGCTAGGCTAAATCCACCAAAATGAGACTATTAATGATAAAACGTATCGTCGCACAGACGATATTCGTCACAACGATACTCGTACATGGTCTTGTTTTATTGGATTTAGCCTAGCTTTTATTATTTCGACAATCGCCGACGAGAGGCGATTATCGTTTTAACTTGCCAACCTAACCCCGCAGGGCCTTTCAAGTCATTTCATTGTCTATACACTTGTTACTGGTGGTACTACTCCAGACGGCAGACTGGGCACCAATGTCTCCTCAACAACAAGAAGCAATTTTTTTATCACCAAATATTTGTACAACATAATGTATTATTAAATACTACAAATATCAATCAATTAACTTGCGCCACTTGCCACGATCTTGACACAGCTCCCTTGCTTCCCTCACATCCATAATTATCTTCTAGAACTATACTACAAATAAAAGCTATGAAACAAATATTTGCTTACGAGTTACGAGTAACGAATTGATGTGCTCAACAATGCGAGAAAAGCCTGTCATCTAATTTTATAGAACTCCATAGTCTTGCCCAAACCTATCCCCACCTGACCTTGCACCTTCAGATTTCCACCTGTTTTGGTCTCTCCAGAATTCTTTAGGCAGTGTCAGGTTAACATCAAGAGAGAACTGCCAAAACTACTTGTTGCGTTTTTTTGATCAAAAGTCCCAAAATTTCTACAGATGGCCTACAAGATGGCAGAAAGTCTACGAACAAAATGGCACATATATACTGTAATTTAATAAAAAATAATTTGAAAAAAAAAACTTTTTCCCCAAACTAATATATCAAAGAAATATTGGTACCGGTTTTGAACCCGTGCTTTTTGCCACTACACCACGGTCGTCTTGTTAATTTGAAATAAAGCATGCCTTAACTTTAATTGTGTCTAATAACGTTTATCTATTGTACATTTAATTAGTTGCTCATTAACACCAATTGTAAAGCAATGTAAACTGTGCTTGAGCATGTTCACACTCATCAAACCGACAGTGATGTACATCACAGCAATAAATCTCCATATTGAAGCTCGAACGGAAGCGCAACCAACGTAATAACCAACGTTCAGCTGAAATCCGACGAAATAAATAAATAAACACACGACGAATTCTTAGCACGTTATGTACGTATATATTATATTTATATATTTATTTATTAGTAAGTATTATATTTTTGGTATTAAATTACTCTAAAATACGTCTAATTATGATTATTTTATAAATTTAAATATTCTAAAGCTATTTAAAAGCTAGGTTACCTAGTGCTTAAAACCTTGTAAGAACTTGTATGAAGAGAATTGTGAATGTGAAGGAAGCAAGGGAGTTGTGTCAGGATTGTGGCAAGTGGCGCTCCATTGTTACTGCCTATCCTTGTGGGAAAAAGGCATGTCAATATGATTGATTGATTGAAATATACAAAGATAAAACGGGGACGACCCCTAAAGACTGTATCTTGGTCAAATCGTAAGATCATTCCTAAAAAAGCGTGGGTTTGCAGTGTCCATAACTAAAGATCATGTATGAATAGAATTATGGGTGTGAAGGAAGCAATAGAGTTATGTCATGATCGAGGAAAGTGGCGCACCGTTGTCTCTGCCTATCCCTGTGTGAATCGAGGCGTGAAATTGATACAAATGATACAATATCAATAAAAAATAAATTTGTTATAGTAAATATTCACAAGTGAAATATTCTAAAAATTGGAGCGTGCACCGTGCTAGTTGGTTATATCAATAAAACATCTCGGCCGAGTTCCTCGAAGGTGCCGCTTAATGAGCAGAGCGCGATCTGTCCACAGCACCTCATTTGATTGCCAGCGAAATAAACTTTATTTATAGCACCACATTTCCTTAGTTAGTTGATCACACGGATTCTGGCTTAAGTATTCCTATTTAACAGTAATAATCTCTATAAATGTCTTCACTATTTTATGTTGGTATATAAGTTTCAAAGTAATGACATAAATAACTCAATAGCCTCGTAATATTAAATGTTATTGGTTGTGTTTTTGTTAAAATGTAATATCCAATATAAATAATTCAACATTCGGCTCGATATTTGATTCATATTTTGCAATATCTACGTGGAACTGGTTCGCCGCGGTACGCGAGTGGATCGGAAGTACGCCGCCGACCGGAAACTGCGTAGCTCCAGATTCAATTTCCGGTCCCGGCCTCCTAATAAGTCCACTATTCACCAAGGCAATTTGTTCACTCAATAACAATAAAATTTTAGCTTAATAGTCAACAGAAACATGTAGGTGTAATTTTAGAAAATAAATAAATCATTATAAACAATAAAAACCTAATTACAATCGTAGTATGTCTTATAACTGGCCGGTATAGTGACGTATACTGTGCAGTCGTCGACACTCCTGGGCTTCCTCTTGCCTACCATCAGGCAAGTCGAGGTCAGATGTCGCGTCTCAATGATAATAAAAATATATATAAAAATTTGAGAAAATATTGTAACTTATGTTCAGATAATCGGATTGTAAGTCATCAAATTGGTAGACAAATATTTTTTTATTGTGGCTCGACATACAGCACCATGCCTAATGTTAATCTGAAGTGCAATTCGCAGAACTCTCAAGCTGATCTAGGAACATGACCAAGACACTTTGTTACATTTACCGAATAGAATTAATGGGTGAATTTTTTATAGATAATTTTCTTTGGGGAAGACGAATAGAAGGTGAGGGTTTTTTAATTCAAAAGACTGGAGTATCTAGAAGTTGGTTCAATAGAATAGACAGATTGGGTAAATGACCACCACTTTTAACACTTTGTCACTTCTCACTTATACGAATAGAATCAATGGTTGTAATTTTTCAATCAATCAATCAAATTGTCACGCCTTTTTCCCACAGGGATAGGCAGAAATAATGGAGCGTCACTTCCCACGATCCTGACACAACTCCCTCGCTTCCTTCAGATTCACAATTCTCTTCATACAAGCTCTATGATAAAAAATTTATAGATATTTTTCTTTGGGGAAGACGAACAGAATGTGAAGGGTTTCTTATCAAAAGGCTGGAGTATCTAGAAGTTTGTAGAGGGAGTTATAATTCGAGTCATATATCGCCGCACCTACAGCCTTCGCACAAAAGGAACATCACGTGCAAGTATCCAACAATGAGCCCAGCGCGCTGCGTAATTCGATATTCTCGGGTTGAATGATCCCATATCAACGCCGAGAAACTTAATTCTGTTCTCGTCGCGACAGAGGCAAAGTGCACTTAGGCGTAAATAAAAAGTTGAGCGTTCTAACGAGGCTTCAGCAGACAATGTGCTTGAGAAATGACACTCCGGAGCCACTACTGCCACGCCGGCAATTGACACAAAGCTCACTGGCATGTTAGTGGCCATCACAGACACTCATACTTCGCACTGAAAATAATGCGGCGATTTAAAAACTATATTCATACTTTAAATAGAGTGAAAATACTAGTTTATTTTGAAATAATTTATTCTAAATCATATAATAAATTTTGGTTTTGATTTTACATTTTTGTATTATTCTGTCGTTTTGAGAGCTTTGCAGCCATCGTGGCCACGGAGAGACTGAGGTGTTGGTCGTCCTATTGGTTGATGCTGTTATTGTTTCCAAAACTACCCCGCTTGATGTTTTGATTTTGTTTTTTCTTTTTTCTGTTCCAGGTTTATTTCATTTTTTTGCAAAAATAACTGACGGTGTCATCTGGTTTGGCAGTTTGCTGGACTTGGGACTTGAGTTTGTGTATTATGGGGTCCCAGGTGTCAATTTTTCGCAAGATCTAAGAAAATACGAAATCATGTATTTTCAGAATTTATATACTTATTTATTCGACAAAATGCCACATCATTATCATTATTACTTTTATAACTGACGCACTTATATTATATTGTCTCTGCCTATCCCCATGGAAAAAAGGCGTGACAATTGATTGATTGATTATATTAAAACTTAAAACATTGCCAATAATGGATTCCATAATTTGTACAGATTACATTGTTAACAATGTTGTATTGAACAATTTAAAACAGACCAAAAAGAACACTTATTTAAATAAATAACTTTATACCTATATTATTCAGTGTTTTATAAATGCCAATGATTTTAAACAAAAATATAAATTCTTTTACCCGAATTAAAAAGATTATCTTTGAATGTGCTCAAAATTAATAATTCAATATGATCAATTGGCAACAAACATAACAATGAACGTTCCTACCGTTGTAATTTACATGGCGGCTATCGCATTAACGATGACCGAGCGGTTTCTCTTAATTATCATTTTGCACGGTTCGTCAGCCACACCACTGGGTAGATCCCAAATAACCGTATAAGCATATCCACACATGACAAAAGACAAAACCCCCATAATGCTTCATGAAATGAAACTACAGTCCAAAACTAACTAAATTATAAATAATTGACACAATAACATAAGTATATCATTAAAGAAGGTTGTATTTAATTAATAAAGTCGTAGTTGAAGTAATACAATCAAACAATAGTGAAGCTAAGTCTGACTAATGTCATAATAGTAAGACAATATTTGCACAATAACCCAAAGTCCTAATCTCATCAATATCGAGATGACTTGTCCCTTCCCAATTCGTGAAATCGCGCGCGAAGTCTGTACACTTCCATAGTTTAATTGCTTATTCGGATACGGCAAACTTCCAGAATTGGGTCAGGCGAAATCGTCGCATTAATTAATATTTGTGTTTGAACTGTCTCCGTGCCCTTGAGTGATTAAGCGACCTTTCAAATAACAGTTACTTGTAACCAGTTTCCGTTGTTTGCTTACAAATTAGTTTTATTAACTTTAATCTACACTTTTCTTTTGATCAAAGATTAACCTGCAATTCATTAATTCAATTTTTATTTTCCATTGTCTCTGCCTATACCTGTGGGAGAAGGGCGTCACCATTCGTTTTATTATTCACACATACTCGAATGCGAACTTCTTCACTTATAAAGAAGAACGTAACAACGTTTCTATGTAATAAAATCTGAGCTTTTTAGCGGCTTCGCCAAAGCTTTTTTGTAAAGCACGACGCCGTGCAGTTTGAAAAGTACCCGTAATTCTAGACATTATTGGTTGTATCGTAACTCGATCTTATCAAATCGGCACTAAAGATGCGAAACGAATCGTAAATAATATACGTGAATTAACAAGATAAAGCCTATTGTCGTCGCTTCATATTGTATGCGGAGTTTTGTGTGTTTGGGTGTGTGTGTGTGTGTATGAGGGCTACACAATATAATGTAATAGTTTATCTGTCGGGAACTATGGCGACATCTGTGAGCGGGCCTCATCTAATAACACGCCAGTATTACTTCCAGTAACCTGTAATGAAACCAAACTCGGCATTCTACGGAATAGGGAAAAGAGGTAAACATTTCCCTCCTCTTACTTATATGGCATATATTAAATTACAAACCATTACATGTTATGTTATTGAAATTTTTGTGTGCATGTAGAATTTAGTAAACGATTTTTATAAATTCAAATACCCATTGCATTGATATTCAACGGCTAATCGATGCTAAATAAAAACGTAATTCCCGTCCAAGCAGAGAGAATGTTAATAGCTCCTGAAAGCCAGATAAGGAAGTTGCCTAATCAAATATTCCGGAATCCTTCTTAAGAAAGAAAGTCGGCTCCACGAGCGGCCGTGCATAAGCAACAATATCGCTCCTTTAAAGGATAAAGACGACTGAAGGACGATTCGTAATCCTCTCCGAAGCGTCCCGCGACCTTACTCAAACCAGGTAGGTATATTCAACCGATTTGCACAAAGCAACATTAGAGATGTCCAAAACCAGGTAGTTTATTTGTCGACTATCCGCTGATTCATGGTTGAATATATTTTCTCAGAAATACTTAGTTAAATAGTAATAAGTTTCTTTACATTTTTTTTATTTAGGACGTCCAGGTGTCGCCATATTTTTTTTAATTTGAGAGGTGACTTCTGAACTCAACTTGTCTGATGGATAGACCAGCGGATGATTCCAAGAGTGACGACGACTGAAAAAATCGTTTCATTTTACCGCCAATATACTGGCTAGACTATTATTCTATTCGACTACAAAATTGAAACACCACTGTTTTTTATTGAAAAAAGCTGATTTTTATGATATAAATACGTAAGGTTGTCACGCCTTTTATCCACAGGGATAGGCAGAGTAAATAACATAGGTCAAGTTTAGTGAAATCAGGGTGTCAATATTTTAGTTTAAATAGGACAACTTACTAAAAATAA
Organism: Tinea trinotella; assembly: GCA_905220615.1. Taxonomy (NCBI): domain Eukaryota; kingdom Metazoa; phylum Arthropoda; class Insecta; order Lepidoptera; family Tineidae; genus Tinea; species Tinea trinotella. The sequence goes on from HG992310.1 coordinate 9,075,167, forward strand.
GAATATTTAAATAAATAAAAAAATGCAAACATTTACTTGACATGAACCCTCCCATCACTAAATCTAACGTCTGTAAGCTTAGAAAAAATACACCCTTCGCGGCATATCGCTGTTTTAACAACGCAAATGTTTTATCTTTCCTTAGCCTTAGTCTGAGGATATATTTTTTAAAGAAAACAAACACATATTTGAGATAGTGCAGACATACTTGACGGATTGGAGTAGGACAATACTGCGTTAACCCCTCGCTCGCCTTTTGTATGTTTATATAGAAAAATATACAGTATGTTTAACAAGTCTGGCCAGCATAAAGACGATGATTAAGTCAACCGTTCAGTCATCGGTATTCTTGGGCTTCCCCCTATTTACTAAAAAGTAAGTCGAGCTGAGATGTCACGTCTCCTATTTATAAATTTCTGTCTTATAATATATTAATAAATTGAATGACTACGTATAATAGCTAAAGTTAGCATATTAATTAAAATAATTTAATGGAGCTAATTTGTTTTGAAATACGTACTTTTGTTGTAGATTTATTTTCTATTTAGTTGGAAATTCAATTATAACAACTTTTGAGCCAAAAAAATACGTCTCTACTAAAATTAGTCATACTCTAACTGTGCAGAGATTTACTTTGTACTCGTATTGTGACAGTTTAAATAAGCATTGATAGCGGAACGACAAGATAAACTAAAGTATCCTCAAATAATTTCTTATTCAATCTCAAACTCTGTGCTTTATTTGTATATGTCACACGCACACAAACAAGCAGTGCATCGGTGTGCAACATGCGGCGGTCCCCGAATTCTTCGCACAATACGTCATTGTTGGCCGACATAATACGCGGTATTAACATTTGTCCCGCGATTCATCCCATTGATGACAATTTATTGTTACACAACTCTGCGGCTCTATCTCTATGCGGCATAATTAATACCACATTTTTTTAAATCTCTGGATGATTTATCTTTGTTGAAAAGTTTGTTTTGCAGAGACATCTGCTGCCGACCCTATTGTTTGGCGGAACCGTCCTCAGGTAAACCAGATAATAGGAATTACCTCAGAAAGAGTTGACATTTCTCCTTTAAACTTTTATAGAGTCGAGTGTATTTGAACAAAGCTTGTTTATTCTGGAGATTTATTTATCAAAATTTAATGTCATTGTGTTTGGGTTCGTTTGATGCGATAAAAAGAATTTAAATTGTTTTATGGGTTCTCATGTCAGGCCCACATTGATTCAAATATGCTATGAAATGTAAATTTTTATTGTTAAACGTAAAACAAACCCTTAGTTGGTAGACATACATAATATGCTGAGTCGTCAAGCGAAGCTAATAACCTTAGGTGAAGTCACGCAGAGTGTATCGCTCGCAGACGAACGGACGCGATCATTTATCGAGTAAACATGGAATTTATTGATGTCGTATAATTTTATGTTCTAAACAAAGGCTCTCGTCAGCTTGGGAGCGGCCGGCCTGGCGCCTTAACCGCGGCACTTGTTTCTTCATACATGTGCACTTGTTTACAATATTTTTACAAGTAAACAAAAAATTATAAACAAATATATTTTGAAATATACAATACTTGTAATATGTGTGTATATCACATATTACAAGTATTGTATTACGCTATTAGAAAAAGAAGTCGGTAAAAGACAAAAAAGTCTACGCTACAGACGAGCAAAGAACTATTCGAGGTGGAAAAATACTTTTATTGCCATTATAATTTATTTATACCCTGAAAGAGAAAAACACTTGCTTTTTTATTTTGCTTCGATCATTTTATTATTTTATTTATTATTTGCTAAGTTATGGAAAATTAATAGTTTACTTAAATCTTCGTTAAAGAAAATAATATTTATTTATTTATTTAAAATTTGCCGTACCTACTTCATGCACGCAGGCCGACTTAATGCTAGTTAGCATATATCTAAACGATAATGTAAGTATTAACTAATTTATTAGACGAAAACATTTATTCCCGCGAACACACTTTTCTATTTTAAACATGTTTGCGTAACCTTGATTTTTTATAAATATATTATTATAATTATATTCATACTACAATTTTTAAAATAAAATCTGTAAGATGTATTTCCAAAGTTTTTCCACCAACAAAATTTTGACTATTACAAAAATTTAATGATATATTTTGGCTATTTTAACATTAAATAACGAAATTGAGGGTATGTAATTTCAATCGCTCTTTTCAAAGAGGCAAAGAGGTGAAAAGTGGTGTTTCTGAACTAAAGCCCTTCTTCAAGCTAGAGCGCTAGTATGTTATGCTGCTTCATTATATTAAATATTTCGTATGTACATACATGTAAACGAACAAATTCGTGTTTATGCAATTGACCTAAATTGCATGTTATGTGTAAGAATTAAACTTTAGTACCATAGAATTAGTCGCACAGTCATGTGTTTGGAGTTGTAAACATGACAATAACTTGTTACCGCATCGGCTTGTAAGATCACAAAGATGTGTCAAAATCAATCTACGAAAGCCATTCTATACATTACTGTACATTAACCGACTGAGCCAAATGCGAAGAGACATCTTTTGAAATCATTGTTGCTTCAAACCCCCCACTGTGAATCGTACGAACAAAGTTGCCGCTAGACTATTTGTTGTTGTAAAACCAAAATTAATCGAACAAAGCACGTTAGCGCTAACAAAAATTTGCAAAGTAATTTCTTGCGAAAAGTAGTTTTAATCAGCTCTTAGGTGGTAAACACAATAGAGCTCCAGGTCAGCGGCGCCAACATTTTAAAGTCATAAAAGTAGATTGCGGATGTCCTAGGGAAAGTAGAACGCAGGATCCAATCGGAGTTTGCAAACAAGGGAAGTTACGTCGGCGGGCGCCCGGCTGCGGCTCGGCAAATAGGTGGAGCTGCTCGCCGATAAGACGCCGTCTCCTGTGACTTCTATTTAAACAGAGAGGGAAACGCTCACAGATTAAATCTCCAGCCTGTTTATTTTTCTTCCCTGCGGACTTATGGCGACTAAAATATCTAAAATTAAGATGACAACTCAACTTATCTCAATAGATACTAATCAAAATAAAGCTTTTTTATGTTGCTGATAATACAAAATATATTTTAAGTCACAATTAAAACCTTTCTGGAGTTATATGTGAATTATCACATGAAACCATTTGCTACTTATAACAATATGAGACCACAATTTAAATGAGACCACAAACATACGAATTGTAACCAAAATGCAAATTGGCCAATCTAAAACATTGGCAGCCATTCAGTGTACAAGCAAAAGTATTATTTCATAATGTAATCAGTAATTATTGCTTTAACGAGCCTGCCTTTAATTTGTTAGGCGTTTTAAACGGCAACGACGCATTTGAATCGCAAATTTCTTAGAATATTTCAAGAGGGTCTCCGGCGTTTAGAGGACATTATCTCTTCATAAAATTCAGGATCTCGACGTAGTATTTCATTGTATTTTAAAAAGAAGGTTACGTCTTCACGTAGCTTAAATATTCAGTGCAAATGAAATACGAGAAATATCCATATTCTTAATTAATATTGAAGTAGATACTCTCTCAGTATACACTTGATTATTAATTACTTGCTCTTTGAGTCGTCTTTATATTTCAACTGTTTCTAATTTTCCTTACCAGAGGTGTTTAACCTTTCTTCCAACGTATATTGAATCCAATGTTTGTCTAAAATATTCAAGAATTTTAGTCGAGGTTGCCTTCGCTCCAGACTCACGTGTTTAATTAACAGTAAAGTTTAGATGCATGCTTCATATCCAATATCATAGCAAAGTCATAGAGGTCACCTTCGTGTAACCTACAGAGCTTTAAGAAATGGTAACTAAAGCTTATAAATCTATTTACAGGTCGGCGAAGAAGACAATAGAGAATATTAATTTAATTTGCAATGTAGAGTTTTAAGATTACAGAAAATTAATAGTATTACTCAGTTTATATTCATTTCTTAGGAGTTAATTTATTAGTTCATATAAAATCCAAGTTTGTTTACCACAATAAACTCCTTTTGATTATTTATGTGCGCTGCACTAGTACTAATATGCAGATGTAACTAGAACCCGCATGTTTCAGATGTTTCAATGCTCATAATAATAAAATACTCGCTCTTGTTTGACATATTTATCTGATATAGTTCCAAGTATGAGGACAATAGATAAGCAAATACCTGTGTATAAGTAATATATGATGTTAACCTACATTTCAACATTGTAAATAAACATGTAGTACAAAAGTTAGATGATTGTCTCGTACCCTTTTTGTTCAAACGAACGGATGCGAAATTGAGGGTAGACAAAAATTACGGTATACCTTTTCATTACAAAATCCTCTTTTAATTACCACAAGCCAAATAAAAATTGTATCTTTTTTTATTTCAAGTAGACGTAATTGAAAAGGAAATTGCTGAGTTAGGCGGCGTGGGGCGGCCTCTATGAAACTTTAATATGATGCGTACAACAGCCGCTCTTTGATCTTCGTTGTGCGCTCGCAAACAGAAAACAACAAAACACCGAGATCCTGCAGATTATTTTAGAAATGACATGTTAATTACATAATCTATATTCGCTCGTATTAACTTATATTCTTGTGAGTAAAATAAAGTCATCAAAAATTGATCAACGTATACAGTCAAGCAATGAAACGTTAAGAATAGAATTGCACGCTTAAGAGGCAAGAGATTCGTTTGTTCACAAGTGTTGTAAACCTGAGAAGTGCCATAAATTACATGTGAAATAATAAAAGGAGGAAATCTTTCATCCGCAAACGTTTTACAAAGAGACATCCGCGCCAGTGTCGCGTGGGGAGATAAATGTCTCTTGTAGCACGATCCACTGTCGACAAAAACGTGTCTCCAATAAAAATCTCCTTAACTGTAACTCGTCTTGTGTTTAAATATCTAAAGGTCTTGACAAACAGACACTCAATTGAAAGTAAAGAGACGGAATGGCGAGACAATTTTAATTTGAATCAATATTATTCTCGTTAAAATGTTTTAATGTATTTATTCTCTTTAAAATATTTCTATGAGCACTATTATATTTTAGCAATTCGAATTTACATATAAAGCCATCTAAATTAATATAACGTGACCTCGAGAAAATACAGGAAAACACAGGATAAAAATGAAGGTAAGGCGGTCAAAGGGAAGATAATAAAGCGTTGTATTTTCATTCTAATCCGTAGTCGTCTTGGGAGTAAGGGGGGCACATACCCACTTTGATATCTGAAATTACAAGCATACACAGGGGGGGTGCCTACTTGGTCCCCACTTAGTAATACGCTCATCTAACCTGCCTACCTTAACATATTTTATATGTATATATATAGGTATGTAAGGAAATTGTTATTTAAATATTTATTATAATAAGAATAATAAAAAAAAATAAGATGTTAAAAAATAAAGACATCCTAAAGAAAGCTGGGTGGCCCAGAAGAGCTTGTATGATGAGAATTGTGGATTTGAGGCAAGCGAGGGAGTTGTGTCAGGATCGTGGCATCCTCTGCCTATCCCTGTGGGAAAAGGCGTGACAATTTTAATTGAATTAAAAAATAAAGTTATGTGAAAAGTATTTTTATTCGAAACATTGCGACCTACTTTGTCAAGTTAACGGGCGTGGACATTCAAAGATCAAGCGGCAGGTGAAGTTAAGGCGTGAATAATGCGGGTCGCGTGCCGATACAACATACGGATTGCCGCATTTTGGTGCATCCTTGCCCACAGAAACCATAGCAAAACGCAACTAGATCGCGTGTTTCACTTCGCTTGCTAAAATGCTTTCACTGAAAAGGACTAGTGTAAGCTTCATTTAGTTCGCAACTTTAATATCATTGAAATAGCTACACTAATTTCCCTTCTTTGTTCATTTCAAAAGTCGGAGACAGCGAACACTGAACTATTTAAAACTGTATTTAAGTTTTGCCATAATGGGCAATGTTAAGTATTTTTAAGTCGTAAGTAAACGAACGAAAATTTATTTAAATTAACATAAAATCGCTTGAAGAACCGACAACCGATGGGGAAGAAAGGTTCTAGAGTGGAGACCACGAACCGGAAGACGCAGCATAGGCCTCCCACTAGGTGGACTGACGACATAGTGAAAGTCACGGGTAACCGGTGGATGCAACTGGCATCTTGTCGTTCGGAATGGCGTTCTAAGGGGAAGGCCAATGTTCAGCAGTGGACGCCTTCTAGCTGATGATGAATATCAAAAGAATATATGTTTTGAAAGTATAACGACAATATCGTTATCAATGAAGTTTAGTAATATCTGAATATAAGAAAATCACGAGTTAGACTTGAACAAAGCAACCAAGAAAAGCGAATCGAATGTAATAAAAATCACTTTAACATCGCGCTGCGACGGCAACTGATGTCTATTGGCATTGTGACATACGATGCGGTCTCGATAAACGTCACCAGGGACAAGTCTGCGGTCTCAGGCAGAACCCTACGCATTACTCCATGCCTACATGATATTATGTTTGTACTTATATTTTATTTGTTTATAACTTGCCGTACTATGTTAGTTCACTTTAAGTCCGCATTCTCTACGAGCTAACCTTTGGAACAATAGAAGTAAATTAAATTAAAGAAATGAGACAAATAGACACATACGTATAAATTTATAACATATTTATTAACCTTGTTCCCGTTTCATCTTTTCACACTCGTAATACCCGCACAGGTCGGGGGAAGCATCCGCATTCTGTCGACCGAATCGGCAGTCGAATTAAAAAGTTCGGTGCGGCTTTTCTTTGTAGAACAATCGACAATTGGAATGTTTTGCCAGCGCATGTGTTCTCTCCATCCTTAGATTCTTCAAGCGATACGTGAAGAAGCACCTTTGGCCGGCATAGTGACGGCGACTGAGGTGGCCGTGAACTGACGCTGTTTTTTCAGTCGTCATCACCTTGGACCTCCAAGAGCTCATCATCAGGCGTGTCGAAGTCAAATGTCGCGTCACAATAAATAAAAACTTAAATAAATATAAACATACATTATTAATATTTTATTTAATAATAATTGCTACATTAAATAAAAATCTCGAGCACAAATATTCATATCTGCGCGTCAAATTACTTTACTTTCTCGTAAATTATTTTCTCATTATAACTTGAGTTACCCTCTTCTTTCACTACCTGAAGCTTATTTAATAATAAAAAAATTGCTCGTTTGGACGTGATGAATGATATCGCCGTCAAACTCCCCGTAATGGGCGTCTAAGGCTAGCGCTAAAAGCATACACGTGTTGCTACCGCGGATCGTAACACCATCTGATACAGGCTATTGTCTAACAGCTTATCTACGGCAGCATGTATACAATAAATCGTCCATGTAGCATTGTGTCGAGCTAAGTGGTGTACATAGTCGCGATCGAGGTGCGTGAAATATCGCTGTGGAATGTTATTAGAAGCCACGGGAATACCGGATCGATCGGAGGCTATTTCTTTACACAGAGAAAAGGTAGTGCCGCTCTTCGTACACGGCCCTACAAAGTTAATATACATTTTATGAAAATAGTAATAGGTTTTTTTATTAAAACGCCATTTTCGACTCCATCTTGCCTGATATAGTGCAAGGGGAAGTCCAAGTGCGCCAACGATTGAAAACTTAAGGTGATTTTTCACGCTTTGCTTGAAGAATCCAAGATTTTAGGGTGCCAAACCTTTTTGCATGTCGATTCTGTCAACAGTAGGCAGATACTTACCCCGTCTCGTGCGGATATCACGGGAGTAAAAAGATGTGGTAGGAATATATGTATATGTGGTATCGGCGATTAAGAACGCTTACTATAATCGCAGGGCCTCCAGAGTTCTCGTCACCTCAGCATCTTCTATAACTCGAATAGTTCGGCGATGCAACGAATTCATCTAGGTCATAATATAAATATAAAAAAATATCTTAAATTTATAATTATTTTAAAAGGTAAATAAATACATGCAGGAGTAAATCTGAGTTGCATGCTGCATTAATGTAAATAAATGATACAGTAATATAAAACGGTGACAAACATTGAGCCTGGCGTCCGTAAACACAGATGGTATAGCGTAAATAAAAAGTTACTTTGTCAATAGGTTGTATGTACATTATATTCTGAATGATGTTTCCTTTAATTATAATTGTCACTTTGTTATAATGGGACTGGTAGACGTAAGTTGTGTCCCTCGCGGCTGAGTACCCGCGTGCGCGTCCACCGTACTACGTCCGCTTGTTCGTTGGCCATCGTTCCGAGCTTCTATTGTCCGGTGATTCTTATTTCTCTCCTTTTCACGCTCCACGATAATGGGAATTTCTGAAATTGCAACAATACACATACGGACTCTGCGAAATACCGGCTGGAGAGATATTTTGTTTTGTTCTTCCTCCGTAAGTAGAGACAGTCTATTTCCGAGATATAAAAGTTATTTCACCCTTTTTGTAGTTTTGAAATGAAAATAGAAAAAATGCACCCTCTATGTATGAAGTTAATTATTGTGCAGGCTTTAAAAAGAAGTTCCTTATTTACAATCATCATCACTTATCATATAATTTTTTTATTTTTATTGTGACCACATATGTATTTGACTTGCCTGACGGTGGGCAAGAGTGCCAACAACTGAAAAAAAACGCATCAGTTTATGGCTACATCAGACGCCGTCATTATGCCAATATAATTGTTTTTTGCTTTATTAACTTCTCATTATTTGCCCGAAATTACTTAGTTAGAATTATATTTCTGATGTAGGTAATACAAATATTGATTACAATAATAGGCATCTGGTAAAGGGGATTATTCACGCTGACCACATGTACATCGGACTGTCTCCTTGCGCTGTAGGTGGTGCGGAAACGGATGCAATCGCGCGTGCTTCACTCCACACCTGTTCCAACATCCTCACCAAACCTTATTAGTGTCGACAATTATCGACAGTACCTATAACGTTATTGGCCATTGTCTTGTTATAATTTGTAAACATAGGTTGTCTTTATTGGAACAATTCCAATTTAATCTTCCTGCTTTTCTTTTAAATATATTATATATGCGTTTATAAATGAACAATAGTTAAAAATAATACATAAAATAACTCGAAACAATAAAATGTGAAAAGCAATTTACAGATATACATTTGATGTGTCGAATGTATATCACAAAGGTTTTTTTAAATTTTATTTTTCCCAAATTCCATACTCCGCCTTAGTGACGGCGACTGTGGCTGCCGTGAACTGACTTGTTATTTTTTTCAGTCATCGGCACTCTTGGATCTCCATCGTGCAGGTCGAGGTCAGATGTCGAGTCACAATAAAACAAAACGTAATCAAAATATCACTTAATATTTTATTAATCAATCAAATTGTCATGCCTTTTTTCCACAGAGATAGACAGGGACAATGGAGCACCACTTGCCGCGATCCTGACACAACTTCCTTGCTTCCTTTACATCCACAATTCTGAATTAAACAAATTTTATGCGGCTTACTAACGCATTTATATTGGTTTTTGATTTTACAATTTTTTGTATTGTAAATTACAAAATCAAAAACCAAAATAAACGCTATAGTAAGCCGCATAAAATTTGTGTAATTCATTATTCAATATTCGCGCAAAATCTAAGAAAATACTATCCACAATTCTCTTTATACAAGCTCTAAGATATTCTTTTATTTACACTTAATACCTTCATTTAACAAGACAAGAGCTCTTCTATTCTATTGAACTATATAATAAAATAACATAATATTTACACATTGTTCTGAATGCATGGAAGCAAGTTAAGACGGAAATTAGTTCCTTCAGCATAACCATTAGTGCTGTTGGTAACGGTCGATTGATTGGCTTGAAAAGCGTGAAACACTCTATTGGGTTAAAACACTAGGAGCAACCTATATTCAAGGATTTGCCTTGATTTGAATAAAATTAAGATACCCCTTTATACTAAGCTACTAAAGTGCTTGTATTATAGAAACAGGACGACCATAGTACCTGTACATATATCTAAGATACATTGGTACCGGTGAGTGGGTTTGAACCCGTGACAATTGCACTGCCACTACACCACGGTTTCCTATTAAAACAATAATGTATCTTGTAAACGAATTAAAGCATTAACAAAAGTGAAAACATCTTTCGTTTGAAGAAAATAAAGTTTAAAGTATTCACCTAAAATGTAAAGAATGCCTCATTTCGGCGAGTCTTCCAAGCTTACAATTTTTAAAGCCGTATAATTGAACAAAATATTTTCCTAAGTCAACAATTACTTTAGAAGTTTATCATGAACTTTATGGGCCTGCACATTCCAACCCTTCCGTTGAAAATTAAAAATAAACTAAAAAGCCTTTGAGAGCTAACTTTCTTGGAATAACAAATGAAGACTGCTACCTTATTGTTTTTTAGGGTTCCGTCGAAAGCAACTAGAACCCAGTACTAATCAATGTTACTAAAATTAATTCAGCTAACTTTAAACATGAGTTCTTTTCTTTTTGCGCAGACAGGGTTAAAGCTACTATAAAATAATGATACCTTTATATAATATTAAAGGCCAGAGTGCATTGTTACGCATGCAGGTGTTCACATGTGCCAATAAGACTCAACTTTATACTTATACTAAATTCATTCTTTTTACCAGCACTTTAAAATATTATCTTAAGTAAACAAAGTTAAATTATCAAGATACATTCGAACCGGTAAGTAGTACGAATCCTGGCTTTTTTTATTGTGACTAGTCATCTGACATAGTGGTAAGCAAGAAGAGGTCCAAGAGATCCGACTGAAAAAACCGAATCAGTTATGGCGACCGTGGTGTAGTGGCAGTGCTGTGGTTACGCAAACCGAGAGCACGGGTTCAAAACCACTTGCCGGTACCAATGTATCTTTCATATAAGTACTTTGGAAGTCCTGTTTATGTGATACAAGGCAATTTAGTAGCTTAGTTTAAATGAAAATAAAAAAATAAATAATAAGTATACAGTTGACTTAGTCGCCGTGACTATCCCGACTGCTGGATTGCTCTTGGATTTAACTGCTACTAGACCTCTATACGTGGTCTTTGCAAGCGTATCAATGGAATTCGGCCCTAAAACACACATACAGTTACAAACAATAAATTCCACAACACACGTTCCAGACACAAACAGAGATTTAGAAACTTGTATTCCCTAACCAAATCCAAAGTTGCGTCTTCTAATTACGTCGTATTGTTTAGTCTTCAATTATTCTCGCCAGAGTGTATAATGTTATCGAAAGGGCTGTGTCAAGTCACATCGGTAACTTCGTTAGTATCCCTGAGACGGAGCGGCAGGACTTAGTTACCCTGTATTGAGAAGGGATCACGTCCCACAGCGTCGCTCGTCGTATGCAAAGGCGGCGGAGAATCGCTCACGATGCGCGTCGCGTCTCAACAACGAACAACTTCGGAAATCGACTTTCAATGGAAGTTCCCTTATCTAAACTTTCCATTTTTCCAGCGACACCGAGAAAGATATTTATAAACTCCACGTCTATGTCCCTCTATTTCATTCGTGATGCATTGTTGGCAAAGAATAGGAAATAATTCCATTCAATTGTATTCCAACTATGTAGAAACTAGTTAATATAACTTAGAAACATGAACTTATTCGTATTCAACCTTAGATCTTATTCTTATTGAGACGCAACATTTGACCTCGACTTGACTGGTGCTAAGATCTCCGAGGACTTAAAACAATCGTTTCAGTTATAGTGGCTCTAGGCGTTGTCACTATGCTGGGCAAAGAAAGGTGCTTTGTATAGGACTATGGGATGAGGAGAATCTAATGGGCAGGTAAAGAAAACATGTTGATTATTCTACAAAGAAACGACGTGCCGAACATTTTGGTTCGACTGCCGAAAGAATGTGGATACTTCCCCTGACCTGTAACAATCACTATTAATTGTATTCACACAAATACTGGCTACTATTCAATAATAACAGGTTAAAATTGTATTTACAGAAGACCGTAATGACTTCAAAATTAGCACCAGTTCTAATTAGTAGCAGTCACATCCACTATGCCGGCCTAGTTGGAACCGGCAACTTACAAGCTGATCCCGAAACGCGACCAAATCACTTTACTGTCTGTATACTTGTAAGTGGTGGTACTACTACTGCCGCATCGGCAGACTGGGTACGACTGCCTACCATTCTTTGATAACCAGACCCAAAGCAAATATAATATATCTCTTTTTTTTTATTAACAAATATTAGCAATATTTAATATAATTATTAAATATTGCAAATAAAAGCTATGAAACAAATATTAACTCCAACCGGTAATTGACCCGGGACTTTACGCCCAACAAACCAATCTTTGACCGTTCGTCCACGCCTGTCGTCAAAAAAGTCCATGCCTGTAGTTATGGATAACTAGTTAAAAATATATGTTTTATATTTTTTTACTAGTTACTTGTATATGTATTAATACTAATATCAGACAATGTATTCTTGTACATGGAATAGCTCACTACTTCGCAGTAATATTTGAAGAGGCCATTTTGTACCTGCTGAAGTTTTTCCATTATCTGCCGGGGACAGGTTTACATTGGATGGAGTAGACAACAATGTTATTGAAAAATTGTTATCACCTTGACGTATCTAAAATTGATTTTAAATAAGAAAAACTTTCTGATTCTCCTCATACATAATATTATGCAGTATCTTACTTCTTATTGTATTATTCTGCATAAACACGAATCAAAAGGAAGTATCTCTATCCTATACCATGGATTCTTCAAGCGATGCGTGAAAAAGCACCTCTGGCCGGCATAGTGACGTCGACTGGGGCGCCGTGAACTGACTCGGTTTTTTAGTCGTCGGCACTCTTGGACCTCCTATTGCTTACCATCAGGCGAAGTCACGATAAAAATTAAATAAAAGTTTTTTTTAGTAAATAGTAAAACTGTTGGATCCTATTGACATACAATTAGGTGAACACAACATTAAGGGTTGTAGCATGAAAACAACTGACATTTGTTTTCCTGCGTTTACATTCGCCCATGGACAATTTTCCTACCATTATCTACAGAATTATTAATGTACGAGCAGGGGAATAAGGACTACTTATTGCATTTTTATTGCCGAGATTTGGAATAACGGAAACTATACAAAAATTATAAATAGAATCAATACCCATAATATCTACAATTTCATTTAAATAAATTATAGTCATCAGATGATGATAAATATAATTTAATGGCGCTATAATTGCTTTTTCAATTGTCGGCGTTCTTGGAACTCCCCTTTGCTTACCATAAGGCAAGCCGAGGTCAGATGTTATGTCTAATATAAAAAATAGGTGTTATCTTAGATTTTGCGCGAACAATGATTAATGAATTAGCCTAATTTTATGCGGCTTACGATTTATTTTGGTTTTGATTTTACAATTTTTTATTATTCCGACGTTTTGAGAGCTTTGCAGCCATCGTGGTCAAGGAGAGACTGGTGGTCCTATTGGTTGATGATGTTATTATTTCCTAAACTACCCCGTTTGATGTTTTTTTTTTCTGTTGTTTAATTCAAATAGTTGTTACTTATTCATAAATAAATTATTAAATTATTAAGAACATCACAAAAAGGATTGCGGTTCAAACCGCACAATAATTCGTGCATGTGAACGAAACAGTTAGTTCATCTATATTTATTCGCATTTAAATGCCCAATACATTTTAATCTGTTTCGGACAAACGGTACCATTACAAAGCGCGTTGCCGACGCATATGAATAAATAATATTTTACAATCAAAACGAATGTGTCAGCTAATACACACCCACCAACCTATGAGTCTGAGTGAAAAGAATTATGTAGGTATATTTTTCGATTGTGTCTAGAAGCACTATATAGTGCACCGGACCGGACATAGGCTCTCAATTCGATTTACTCTAATACGATCGCCACAGCGTCACACATTCAACTTTCCAGCCAACCGTGTAAGTGGTCTATTCACCACGAACTTATTAATATATCCCTCCACGTCCTGTAGCCCGATCTCATTGAGGGACCATTGGCGAGTTAATCCTCGACCCCGGCAAAGATCGAATGCCCCCTAGCCCAGCTTTGTGAGACGTAATAGGGTCCTACGGTTAAATGCCGCGTGTAATTTTTGGTTTGCGATTGTAATTATCTATTGAATTGCAACGGTTTAGGGGAAGAGTTCAATTATCGCGCGACGCTCCATCGAACTGATTGATTGAACTTCGCCTTCCATTCTCATACGTATGTTTGGGATATACAATGTAACTATATAATTATGACCATGTAATTATACATAATTATAGCAGTGGAATACGGACCTATATTCTAGCGCAGTTTTCCGTAAATTAATTTTGTAGCACATGCAAGGAACATGAATATCAAACGATAAAATCGATTCCCTGTTTTATCCGGTGCTACTGGTAGCGCAGGACAAGTGGACATTTCCCAAAGGAATTGCAGAACCAAGCTCAGCAAAGCAATTTAGCCAATTTAATGTCATTCCCGGCCATTCACGGCCAACCCGCGCTCTCAATTTGAAAATAGTCACTATTGTATTGCAAAAACGTCATACTGCCACAAGCAAAGGAATGTTCTTACGTCCGTCGCCTCATCTATTTGTAGGCGAATCCTGTGGATGATTTAAATTGTTATTAAATTGTTTATGAGTGGCATGTCGATGACAAGCTTATGTCGCTCTAAGTCCCACAACAGTCTGAAGAAGATATTTATTACTAAACGTCCAAAAGCGTATATTTTGAGCCGTCTACTGACATCAAGTATTAATAATATTCACAAAATATGCGTTCATAAATTTCCAGTAGCACCAACGAGAATATAATATTTTCAGATTTCTATAGAATTTTATTATCTTTCTTTCCACTAGTAAAACGAAAGCGACTATTTAATAAAATATAAAAATATACACTATGCAAAGAGGTATCAATATTAAATTTGTAAAGTTGAATATAGTGTTTATAATCGTGTTTATGTTACTCGTAAAGAGCTGCATTTCTATCCTGTTTTATTCATAATCGAATGAAAGTGCGGCGTACAGAGGTGGCCCCAACAACACATAAATTACAAACACCTTAGGCGTCATATTGTGAACGAATGCATGCCATAAAATATTTACGACACTTTGCCTCCTACTATAAATCGAAAGGCAGCTTCTGGAGTCATTATTTTTGTGTTTATTTGAGTTATTACGATCTCCTCAGATATTCGATTAAAGTATTTATTTGCAGAACTTCCGTTGAGTCTGCTATCTGAGAATACATTTGTAATACACAAGTGGATTTAGTAGAGATATTTCAGCCTTTCCACTTATTATACAAATACATGTTTAAAATTTCAAGTGTTCAGATTATGGAGTGAGTCAGTCCAATTAGGTTGACGTAATAAATGCGACTGCTGGTTGCAGCTATGTTAAATGTAAGTATATATAGGCATACTTTTAAATAATTAAGTCAACGTATTTTTAAATGGAAAGAGGGACACCACCTTGCCATAAAAATGGGTCAGTGTGTTTAAAATTTATGTAAACACGCCATTCAAAGGCAAGAATTCACCCTAAATCATAAAAACACCACGTAGACGTTCCACAAATATCATGTCATGTTTTGACGGAAAACAAAAACTGCCACTTTAAACGTGCCCCAATTAGCACACATGCGTAAAGTGCTAGAGTGAACGCAGACATAAGGTGAGGGAGAACGACGCCATTTTGGATAGGGGGTCAAATTAAATTGACATGTGGTTCGAACGGACACATTGTATTCACTACTTTGCATTGTGTTGTCACCCCGTAATTATACAGGTCCGCACGCTGATATGAGCCGATTAAATCCGTAACCCGCCTGTAATTACATAATGCAACGTGTGGTCAGGATTAGGTTTCTGCTTCAAAAGTTCGGCCGTCATCAATCACAGACCCCAACTAAAATTGCAATTATCCTAATTCTATAAACTACTTTGATTAACGAAACAATAAAATCAGAACTATAAGTATACTATGGTATTATTATTAGAATAATATCATAGTATACTAAACAAAAAAAAGGAATAATTTACCTCTGAGTCGCTTAAACAATAACTTTTGTTTAAAAAAAACTTTAAGAAATTCTCATAGCTTGCGGCTATCTCAGAAAATCTAAATTATAAAATATTCTAGCAAAGTAATATCGTCGCTGCCAGAAAGAAAATCTCATCGAAGCGTTGTCGTTAAATTATCGTATCTCATCGAAAGCTCTCCTCGGACTAGACGCTACGTCAGCGGACGTTAGGATAGCGTCGAAGAATTTAGCATATCTGGCCAAGCCGCTAAATCCGCTGGTGTCATAATATAGACTTCAGCCGAGGGCGGTCGTTGTGTTAAAGCCATTATCGAATCCTAATACTATTTTAAAAATGGCCATCTTAAATGTGAACGCGCTGCAAGAAAAGCTGTTCGCGAACAGACACTTAATAGGATTGGATGAAGATGGCGGAGTAATAAAGCGTGTTCTGTAATGTATTTATAGAGGAGGTGTCGGATCGAGAGCAGCAGCGGGTCGCCTCCAATTTCTCGTGAAACTTAACCTTTAAATTCTTGATCGGAATATTTTTAAACTAAATGTCTCTGGGAATACTAAAAAGTTTATTTTGCTACATTCGTTAAAATAACGCTTTGAAGTATCGAATTCACATTTTATTGACACTATTTCTAAGGCATAAAATGTTCAATTCAATTAATCTAATGGAATCGTTAATTATAATAACAGAATATTGCACTGGTATAAATGATCAAATAGCTTTCTTTGTTGCTTTAAAACTTTACAACAATCTTTCTGAGGACATAAAAGCTCTTGAGGGCATTGAATTTAAAATGCGCGTGAAAGAAACTGTAATAAATAAAGTATTACATTCACTAAAGAAATTGATGATACATGTATATGATATGTATTGAATATTTAATTTAATTTGTATTATTATTATATTTGATTACCTATATAAATTGTATTACACAAAATTAACAAAGCTAATTAAGCTGCATATTTAGACAATTGTAGATTATAATTAATTGTATATTGTGTAATAGTTTAATTTGTTTTTGGCTAGTTTACTTAAATGTCTGAAATGGGCGTTTTAAAAAAATAATCTTACCTAATTAAAGGTCTGTTTTAGTAATTAAATAAAATACTTCAAATAAGAATAATATTTTTTAAATACTAATGTAATAGGTATTATACAATTTGACTTTAATGGTTAACAAAAAAAACATTTGACAATTACATTATTTATTATGCAATTAGTTAAACAAATCCTGGAATAAAAACAAAACCTTTGGATTTGGGGATCAGTATCATTACTCTGATACGAAAATAAACGAATGTAGATAATGGACGGCGGGATCAATACAAAGTAATCGCGAACCGATCCAATAAGCCGAGCCAAAACAGCGGGGGGTCGCATCGGATCGTAGCCGAACATGGGAAAACAATATGGCGGCATGCAAATAGAGCGGCTATTATCGCACCTGGGCAGCATTCTCCTGCGTCAGCCAAACAAGATTACGGGAATTGAATGGCTAATTAGGGGAAAAGAAGCGGCCCGCCCGAGCACACTGAGTTATCGTCGCTCGTCTCCGCCATATTTCACGACGCTTAACTCGCCTTTATTGTTTGGCCGCCTCTTGTTTAGCTAAAGAGGCTTGTTAGCTTATCTCCTGGTCCTAGGTAGACTGCATTAACTGCCGTCACAAACAGCACCCGAGATTTACAGCTCACAAAGGGCGACGGTTAGCTGAATAATGAACAGTCCACAACTAAAGTATACAAAATTTTGTTGTGCATGTGACATCCATAATAATTAATTTACCTTAAAATACAACCGCGACTTTTATGGCGCAGACAACGAGATAATTATAAGAGAATATTTTTGTGATAACATAAAGTTTAATACAAAAGATGATAATCTATTGAATATAATTAACCTTATGACATAAATGTTGTTTGAGCACACCCGCGTGGTTATCAGCTTAAATTATATAGCCAGGGTGATGACAACCAACTTACGCGTTCATATAAATGGCTGATATTAAACAACCATATAAAAGGCCTATAATATGAAAAAGCCGACAGCATAGAATAAGGCATTTAATCATTGCTCAATTAATTAATTAGTGACTTTTATAGATAATAAAACGAGCATATTTACGAGTGGGCTTCGTTAATTTTATGTTATCTCTTCAATTGTTGAGACGTCCCGGGTGTGTCGTGGACTCTCAACGTATGTATGTCGTTTCGTTTATAGAACCCCTGAGATGTACTCGCTTATTAGAACGTTGTAAAATAAACAAATATTATACATATACTCGAGGACGTGAATTTTAAGTTGCTTATTGTTTATTTATAATTTTTGTTTATGTCAACTATAGAAGTTCAATAAACCTTATCAGTATTTACTTCAGCTCTTACTTATCTATAAGGATTGTAAAACGCAAGTGTGATTCGAGTTGTATCTGAATGGTTAATCTAAAAGTTCCTGTACCAATATCACTGATATATGTACTTGGCTCGTCTTTTGTCTCTGATATAATCATATTGGTATAAACGTGTAGAAATATATTTAAAAGTAAATAGGGCCAGGTGGGGTGTTTATAAGACAAAAATACAAACTTTTTTAGTTACTAAAATGTCCTAGAACCAAAAGTATTGTGCACTACCAAATTATCTATTGTGTATTATTGTATAATAAAATAGACAATATTTAAATGATTAATCAAAGTTCCTCAATATGTTTCGAATATTATCAATAAATGTATTAAACACAACATAAAATAAAAGGTTTTTATTATACTTACATAATTAATAATATTGCTCTCTACACCACTCTCAGTATCACCATATCAATATGACAGCAAACATAATTTAATTGTATATCGATAGCTTGTTACTGCCCACGCCCTCGTCTAGATTCACTGCATGCATGTCGCTAGACCCATGCTCCCTTTATTAATGGCTATCGCTCAAATTTATGATTATGTTGATACAAAATAAAATACAAACAATATTGCTGTATAACAAAGTTGTAAGCGATAATTTATTACGTTACAAAAGCGCTTATAATTCTTAGGAAGATAACGATGTTCTGTTGGCCGGCGAAGGTCTCATTAGTACGTGTAAACTGAAAAGCTTTTAGTGACCCACGAACCCCAAAAGCCAAACACTTTGTCTGCAGAAGCCAGAAAGTTCCATAATTTCTTTGCCGAGATAAGAGGCGAAAGTTCACGCAGGAGCAGAGATTTATGACATCACCGTCGCTCCTTTCACTAAATAATAAAAGGCCCGCTGTAAAACGCGGCGGGGGCATAAAAGTTTTACGTCCATACAACCCGTTGCTCTATGTAAACGGAGCATGTAGGGCGAGGCAGCGTCGGTTGTGGTGGTGCGGCAAATCTCCATAAAGAGTAATCAGTGTCGACACAATAGTCCGTCGGCTCATAAATCGTACGCCAACGTGCGAGTAGGTTAGCTCATTGCGTCTACTTGGCTCATGTGAAGCGCCTAATGCGAGCCTTGTTCGTGCAATACTCAGCTCAAAACTCATAAAGCTCCCATCATGACAGCGCACCTTCCAACACCTCTCCAATTCCAAAACAACTAAGCTAAGATCGCCACTATTAACAAAAGTCTACACATAAAATATTTAAGCAATATAGCTTTGTCTATATTAATATTATAACAAGAAAACATTTTATATTACTTTTAGTCGAATTTCAGTTCCTACAAAATAGCCTACAAGTTATTTATTCCTCATGAGAATTACAAGATAAAAAGTTCCTAAATGCTTCGCTCGTACTTAATAATATACGTTAGTAATGTACACCTCGATTCTCGCTCGAGATTCATAAAAAAAAACTAACTTCTTATTGTAGGAACGGAGGGTGTATACTGTCGATAAGATCATTAAAACTTTTTTTACTGTTCTATTATTTCATTGTAGATACTTTGCTTCATAATTCTTTTTCAAACGGAGATATAAACAAGTGTGTTTTTTATAAATTATCTATGTTACATCGGATGTTTAATCTTTATTCTTAATAATTTAATATTTTAAGTAAATAGATTCGTAGTTGAAGAAAGAAATGCAAACATCCAATAATGTTTCGAATTAACAAAGTTAACATGGTAACAAAAAATCACAATAATACCTATAATAATGATTTTTTAAATCTTGCACAAAACAAAATAAAAATAGAATGCCAGCGGCTTTATCGAAATTGGGTATAGGCAAGGTTCTCTGCATAGAATAAAAAGCAACCTTTCAAATCTTTATTCAAAGCTCGGATTATAAATTGTTACGATCGGTTTACATTTTTTATGAATTATTGCGGAAATGTAAAGCATAATGACAATTATTAAAGCCTTATATTAAAACAAGTGCTTTATTTGCTTGTAAATATATTTTCAGTAAACCATATTGTTATAATATAAAATACTGTAAATAATAAAGAAATACATATAAAATATTTATATTTAAGTCCGTAAATTAAAATAAACTGAAAATAAAACCCTTGAGATTTTATTTACAACATAGATGTGAGTTTTCATTACATGGCTGAAAAAATATTATAACTAAATAAATATCGTACTCAATTTTTGGGAGTAAATATCAACTACCGTTACTACAATTTTTAATTGTACTTCATGAAATGGACAGAAATAGTTAAAAACGGGGACATTCGCAAAAGAGAATCTGTGGCAGTGTTTATAATGGGAGAGCTTGTATATTCTATACCTAAAGAATTGTTGATGAGAAAGAATCAAGAGAGTTATGTGAGGCGTGTCAATATGATGGATTGATTCTCTAAGAGAGTCTAACTTCTAATAGATTTAAAAATATTATCTACCAAAGTATCGAAGTTAAAATTGATAACTAACCATTTACTAATCGTTCGCTCCCCCACCTTTCTTTCTAACATTCGTGGAGTGAAATATGAAATATAATTTGTTATAAATATGAAAATTAAACTTAATCGTTGCCTACATTTATATTCCACGGGGTTGTACGTTTTGTTCATTAATAAATCAAAATCTACTTTTGTACAGTTGAAAAACAACAGAAGTAGGTTGTGGCGAGGCCGTTAATGGTGTGCATGAACTATTAATTCAGTTAAGAAGGCATTTAAAACGCTGTCACAACAAAGCGGACAAATTACTAGTCCATCCCTTTAGTTTTTGTCCACTACATAAACAGAGGACTAGAGGCATTGTCCTAAAATGAATATAAATTATTTTTATAAGAAAAGACACATAAATGAAATTACTTCAATGTTATTTTATTATTCAGTAGAATAACTGACTGGATAAAAACCGTTTATTTTGCTTTAAACAAATTTATGTCACTATTTTTTTGGCAAAAGTGGCATATGTCATACCACAGCCGTTCTAATGACGACATATGACTCGAATTCTCAATCAATTTCTAAACGCATAACAACTTATTTTATAATTTTAATTATATATCAATGCATATATGCAATTTCTATATAATAAGCCTACTTAAAGCCTAAAATCATCATAATTGCAACCTTGGATTTTAACATTGACGCCACAAATAAAATTTTAAAGTCAAACGGTAAAAAAATATAAAAATCGTCAATATCTGTTTACAGAAAAACTGCATCTGACGGAAAAAAGTGTTTTTTACTTACTAGTATCTTATCAATTATTTTCTCGAACATGCTAATTCTATCCGACTATAGTTAGAATACGATGAAAACATTAACTACTCGTACATCTGAACTAGACACACTGAAACATATGTGTGTAAACAATAAACTTCCGCTTCGAACCCATCCAATCATACTTATTCAATTATTCATAAGTTGACATTCATAAATTTTAAACAATGTTTCGTGCCTTCTACAACAATATGTCGATAATAACCCGAACAATTCCCAATTGGGCTTCGAACTAATCCAATATGATGTAAATTAATTCTCTTTTTGTATGCATATTGAAATTGTTTTACAATCCGACAGCTCGGGGTGAGATACCGTCTAAATCGTTATAGAGCATTAATAAAAACAAATATTGAATAAACGATTTTTCAATATTAACCAATAGCGATGTTCTGTTTGGAGGCATAAGGGGGGCCGCGGGGTGTACGGCGACAAACAACGTTCGTGGGCGACATTTATGCGACGTCATGATCTTCAATAGAAATGCCTCGATTCAGGTATCTACATATACCTCCGATCAATTTTTGTCAGATGTCTATTTTTGTTTTTACTCAATCGAGGTTTATCTCTTGACATTTTTACTCGTTATCATAATCAGCCATCGCATTAATTATATTTATTATTTTCCAAATTATTTAAATTATATTAATTTTATTTAGATACAAGCTCTATGGTTATGGGCAATAGGCAACCCAACTTTCTTGAGGATGTCTATTTGGTCGGAAAACACCCTCCTGGGCCTTTATTAAGATTTGAAGAGATTTATATTATTTGTATAAAGAGAATTGTGGATTTTTTTCCAAAAAAAAAAAGAATTGTGGATGTGAAGGAAGCGAGGGAGTTGTGTCAGGATCGTGAAAAGTGGCGCTCCATTGTTTTTGCCTATTCCTGTGCGAAAAAGGCGTGATAATTTCCCCATCGGGATAGGCACAGACAATGGAGCGCTACTTGCCACGATCCTGACACAACTCCCTCGCTTCCTTCATATCCACAATACTCTTCATACAAGCTCTAGGCAACCTAGCTTTCTTGAGGATGTCTCCGATTTGATAATTTTGATATATTTTTTGATATATTTTAATTGATATCTTTATTAAATTCAAATGCAATCCTTATTCCAAGCGGTGTTAATTAATTAATACCTAAATAATAGTAAAACGCTCTAGTGGGGGTACATTCAGGGATCAGATTTAAGCGAAGACAATAACTACGGCCTAGTCGATTCCACATTATTTTGGGAGGGGAACCATTTGTATGCGTAATGGTAGATCGAATTTCGTATTTGTTCATGGGGTCGTTAGCAGCACCTCCGCGTTTGTTTATAAAGAAAACAAAACCCTTTACCACCCAAACGGAGGTGGCTCACCGCGAAGCCTTACCGTGCGTTAAACGACAAACTAACTCAAAAGCTATCGTGATATACTTAATAGAAAGTAAAATGGAAATTTCTCATTTGAATAACATCTTTGAGGTGATTCTTTGTGAAGACTTCTTCTACGAGAATATTTCAATGTAAACGTTTAAGAATTTGTCTGTTATTACAACAATGACTATGACATAGCTTAAATTCGATGAAGCATGAACGAGGGACGCGTGCTTAAACCACAAACCAAGAGTTATATATGAAGATTTATTGAACATTATAAACTTTTAAATTAAAAAAATAGTTTCGTCTTTATTTATATAGGCGTACAATTTGTATAAATAGTATCAATTAAACATACGTCTTCAAGATGTGATGTCTACGTCTAAACACATCGATTTGAACAAAATGTGTTTACAATAAAGCTAACGTTGTTTACGTTAAGATAATAAAATGGTCTATCCTATTTAGTGCATGTGTGATGTCAAGACCACGAATATCAGCGGCCATGGCCGATGTATCCGTCGTCGTCACGTGTCGTCGCATCTCGCCGCGGTCTCGTCGCCGTGTCGCGGCAGATAGGTATGCGCCCCGCTACTGCCACCCCGCAAAGACTACCCTTACCACGCATGCTCCAATTATAATCTGTTTAGGGATGTCAAATGTCCATTGATGATTGCAATTTCTCAAAGATGTACCCATCCATCATCTTCTACAGTGATCGATGACCTTTTTTGTGTGCTTTTCAACAAATATTTATCGTTATAAATTTGGCCCGTTATCATTACCGATTACTTCCTGCATCTAAAGCAGTATCAGGCTTAACACTGTAATGTAAGCTCGATTCAACTTCAATATCTTGAGTTTCTCAAAGAAGTGACGTCTGACAGGTTTACGTTGCGAAAAAGCATCAACGGTGGATAACTCGATAGCGTCTCAACATGGGATAGGGCGGCATTATCCTGGTGCGTTTGATTGCGCGCGCATCGGCGTCGCGCGGAGGGCTTCAAATCGCCTGCGGAGGGCGCCCGGTTCGCGCGTGTTGTCCTCGCTTAAGTCACTCTCCGACACCTAGCCGAACACGGCTATAGGTAACCGCGAGACGGGCGGTCACTGACCGATAGCCGTTAGGGTCGAATCATCGCGTCTCCTAATAGCGACCTCCGCCGTCCTGGAGGACCTTCAAACGCGCGTTGCTGCCAGCACCAGCTATATTGTTCGCCCAAATTCATATGCGCCTGCAGGTAGCTCTTATCGCACCCCGAATGGCGTGATATGAAGCAATATTTTTCAGCCAGACGTAATACAACAGGGAGCCGCTTGCTCTGTGTCCAACTTTAATTTGTTCTTTATTGTTTTTTAGTGTTTATTGTTTTCGTAAAATGCGGTTGTTGCCACCGTGAGTGCCACAAATTACATACCAAACCCTGCTGTTATTCGTGAGTTAATCGTATGTAAGCTATTAGATGACATTATCAACTTTATTCAATGTTTATTATGTTGTTTTTGTATTGTTTTACGTTACAAACATATTCTTCTTAATATGTTTATTCAACAGACAAAAATACTAGTAATTAATAAAGTTAAATTGTACCTAGTAAGGTACAATATAATTATTTATTAAACTTACTAAACAGAACCTACTCTTACCTAATATTATTGCTTTTATTTGTCAATTTTAACATTAACGTTATCATGACTAAAATATATTTGTTGATTAATAAACAATGTACAGTCTGTGTTTGTACATTGTTTATTGTATATTGTATCATTATCTAAACAAAGACTGTACTTTATTCTTCTTTTTATTATCTACACACTCTATAAATTAATGGATAAGCAGATATACTAATTAAAGCAATATAAATATATATAAATTTTATTACATAACT
The DNA here is from genome assembly GCA_905220615.1 of Tinea trinotella. Lineage (NCBI taxonomy): Eukaryota > Metazoa > Arthropoda > Insecta > Lepidoptera > Tineidae > Tinea > Tinea trinotella. The sequence goes on from HG992310.1 coordinate 9,100,121, forward strand.
TTTTACGGTTCGTTAAAAGTAATGTTAATAAAAGTAATGACCATATAAGGACTAAGAATTAATGACACGAATTACAAACAACTTAACGACATACACCGTTAATACATCCAAGAGAGTCGGCTGAGCAACTCCCAAGGGCAATTAAACAATGTTTATAATCAACAAATTTTCCAGTCTCTCGCCTTTGCTATTAATGACTAGGTAATATGTGTATAAGATTGTTATATTCACAAAACTTGTTCCTACGCCCCAACGGGAACTTGAACCTTGGACCCTAACATCAATTATATTGAACACTCGAGCAATTATGTTTTCAAAGCAAATTACTTATGGATTTCGTCGATCACTAATGGCTGTGTAACGCTTTCGTGACACTTGACGCTGATGACGTATTACGTTCACACGGGACTCGAGGTTTTTGTTTTTATGAAAAAAAATTGAGTAGAAAATTATTAATGAATACTTCCTCATATTTCTTTACCAGCATTTAAGGAATTAATTTCTTATTTCTTTAGTAAACCAATCTAATTGTTACGCCTCAATTCCCACAGGTATAGACAGAGATAATGAATTGTGTCAGGAACTTTCCACGATCCTGACACAATTCTCCCACTTTTCCCCATAATATCTTCATACAAGCTCTATGGCGTTGGGCAATGCGAATCTCTGTTTCTAAAAATAAATATTGAAATATTTCCTAATATTCTGCAATGTAAGATTGCTTCTCGCATATAAGTTTTTTTACAATAACCTAATGTTACTACTATATCCCGTAATCCAGCAGTTTTTAGGTGTGAACTCAGGCAACTTGAATTGAGTCGTTGGCGCCAGGGATAATTTCAACTATTCTACTATTTCTATTTCATTCCAACAACTAAGGCCGGGATACTGGATGTGACTCCTACGTGCAGTTATTTGTATTTAAAACTTTTTTTTTATTGTGACACGACATCTGAACTCGACCCGCCTGATGATAAGCAAGAGGAGGTCCAAGGGTGACGACGACTGAAAAAACCGAGTTAGTTCCCGGCTACCTCAGTCGCCGTCATTATGTCGGCCTAAGGTGCTTCTTCACGCATCGCTTGAAGGATCCAAGGTCATAGGATGGAGAGAACACATGGGCTGGCAAAGCATTCCATTTGTCAATTGTTCTACAAAGAAAAGACGCACCCATACTGTATACCTATGGTATGGTATGAATAATGGTGGTCTAACTTAATGTTATATGGGAAAGGAACAACTTCTACGTGCTCCGTACTTTCAGCAGACTGCAGCTCTCATTAGCTTCTCAGTTATGTATGGCCGGCTAAAAGAGCTGAACATCTCCTTACAGTGGTAAAGTTGGTGTCCACTAGGCAGTGACGTACCGATCGGATATGGCGCCTAGGGTAGCATCAAGGTTGCGCCCCTTCGTAAGTTACTTAAATGTAAAATAAACATATGCACTAATTAATAAAACATCTTAAATCCTACTTAACATATTCTTTAACTAAGCTTCTAACGTCCTTCAGACTTATCTGGATGAAACTGAGAAAAAACTCTAACTCGAACTGATTTTCCCTCGGTTTTTTAAGATTTTTAAGGTTTTTAGCTTGCGAAATGCGCCAAAACCTAGGAGTAGCGACAGTACCGCTACTCTCAGGGCTTCAGACCATGTAGTGTCTAAGTCACGTTTTAGGTGACACATAGTGAATGCGTCTGGTACTTGCAGTTATTTAACAGTAGTAGGAGTCTCCTCCTGCTTAACATCAAGCGAGGTGCTGTCATTATTCGAGTCACAACTTTGAAAATGTAATAGCTGTAGTGTAGCTACTAACAAACAACAAAATAAAACAGATATGTATTGAATAGAGCTCTATAACATGTGCAATAAACGTGAATTTCTAAAGCTAAATTCACAATAAATTATACAATAAAAGTAGCTGTTATAGAGGAAATAGAGTTTAAAATGCTTAATAAAAACGTTGATTCATTAATAGCATGATTGTATACTGTAATTGAGTTGGTCGTAATGATTGGGAGACACCGTCGCATGTCACGTGTCCCACACGGCGGCTCCGAGGGCCTCAGGCTAGCCTAATGTCTTCCACTAATGTGCCGGTTACTCGACAAGAGGACAATTTCCGGGCCCGCCCCTACCTTTCCGTTATTACGCAACTAGAAACAATTCTCCTTGTATTATAATAGTTAATGGGATACAGTCAATCACACATTGATTTCATTGTAGGAGGTAGATAGTTGACAATGATTTGTTTCATGGTTACTTCACTTTCGAATTTCTCTTAATCCTAATTGTCAATAACAAATTTATGTAGCATAAAACATTCAAATCATAATAATAACGCAATTTATTATAGAATACCTTTTCTATTGTGGCTCGACATATCGCAGCATCCCGCAAGTATCCGCTAGTTTGAAACAGCAACTTTCAAGCTGATATCGAAACGCGAATGAGTTACCTTACGGTCTGCACACTAAAATCAGGTGATACTATCCAATACCTACTATAATAAGTATCTACTAGTGGGTTTTGTACTATCCCGAGTCGGTAAGCTGGGCAAATGGCCAAATAATTGACTCATTTTATTAATAACAAATATTCGTAATATCCAATCAAATTATTAAATATAACAAATACAAACAAAAGCTATGAAACCAATCTTTGCTTCGACCGAGAATCGAACTTTGAACTTACGCGTAGGGGACCGAGGTGCATACCAAAGCTCTACGCGGGTCCATAAAACATTCAAATAGATATATTAATGCAATGTATAGAATACCTTGCGTGAAGAAGCATCTTAGGCCGGCATAGTGGCGGCGACTGGGACAGCCGGGAACTGACTCGGTTGTCCCAGTCGTCGTCACTCTTGGACCTCCTCTTGCTTATCATCAGGCGGGTCGAGGTCAGATGTCGTGTCACAATAAAAAAAAAAGTAAGATCAAACGGAACATTTCACAAATATTTACCACTTGTCCGCAAACAACAAATTACAATTAATCTACGTTATTACTTTCCGTGGACTACGTTCCGCAAAACATTCCCCGCTGACAGATGCAGGGCTAATGACAAATTAACTGTTAAAAACTCGTGGAAAGCGGTCTGAAACATAAAAAGGCCACGAGTAAAAAGCTCGAAGTCGGAGCTCCTTTTATCTCTGAACACATTCGCGAAGACGTTTGTTTTGACTTGAATTGAGTCTTCCCCTGCCAAGTGGATAACAACTGCTCGCGTTCCCCAAATGACGGACATAATCATGTCTAACTATGTTTAGTGTCAGACGATTTCATCTTTTTTTATGATAATCACGCTGTTAGGCAAACAAATCAATTTTATAAACAAGCGATAATATACACCAAACACGTGATGTTCCGCAGATCCAATCACGAGCACAAATAGCTCCCACGTCAATTACAGTGGGAATCGAGTGAAACAAATCATACACTACAAAATGAGGCATAAAATGTTAGAGTTGAGCACGGGTGGGAACGAAAGAGAACCGTGCGTAATTACCCGGCGAGAATGTGGCCTCGATGTATCCTGCGGCTGAACCTCCCTACGAAACCCTACCTTACGCACCTAGACACAAATAACATAAGATAATTGTCAGGTTTCATAATTGTAGAACAAACAGTTAGTAATTGCCACAACGAGCCGAGTTATCATGGAGAGCCACTGTACTACACCAGTGAAAGCTCATGTAATTAAATGCAGGGTCACACGAAGAAGCTATGTAAGTTGAGTTAGTGACGAAATTTATAAAAAGGAAAGAGCAACAAATACTACTAATAGTTTGTAAAGTTGAAATGTATTTAACCGCAGATAAATCTTGCATACAATAAAATGCTATTCTTGGAATATTAGTGAACAAAGAATGGTCCAGGTCTCAAGTCTCCTCGGGGCATCTATTAAGCGGACAGGAATCGTTTCCCACAGCTCGCGCTCTCGACTCGTCACGGAATCAATATCGTCTTTTATCTTATGAAACGTGCTCCACATACGTACAGTCTCAACACATCTAGTTATACATGTTATTAATGTAATTTTCTATACTAATATAATGTAATAAAGTTCAAAGTTCCATGCACAGGAATCACGCAAGTGTGTTTCTTTTACATACGAATACACACATGCGCATTTCTTCTATACAAGAATGCTAACTTATGTGAATATAAGAACAAATACTAAGTACGATAGCGATAATTAATCCAAATTTCTTCGCTCTCTGGCACGTGTTTGTTTGTACGCTACGTAAAAGTCGTGCGGTTTAATTAAAGATAGAACCAGAGTTGTATTTATAATTTCGTTTTAAGACCATTAAATGATACTTCAAACAAAGTATACTTGATGTTGAGGTCTGAGGTTTGGAAAGGAATAAACACAATAATTATATTTCAAAACAAGTCTAAATATACCGGTTAAGTATACAACATACAGACGGTCTGTATACTTGTAAGTATAAGTGAAGTTACTTAGTTGCGTTTTGAGATCAGCCTGTAAGTTGCCGGTTTCAACTAGGCAGCGACTGGATGTGACTGCTACTTACAGTTATTGAACTGCAGTAGCAGTCGCTTCCATTTATGAACTGCATCTCGAGTTACAATTTAAAAATACACATGTGTAATATACTTATTATGTATTATTTTGTACATTTCTATACTAAGCTACTAAAAGTGCTTGTATTATAAAAACAAAAAAATAATATGTACCTAAATATAAGTAACATCTTGTGGAATTCTTACACAAAGACCATCAGAAGTCACAGATGTCAAGTGGGAACGAGATTCATCGTTTTTTTCGTTCTTCGAAGTTCTACGCCAATTAAAATAGTTTTCAATTTTTTTATGCTCTGCCGCCTGCTTGACGGATGTCGAAATATATTTAGGCCGGGAAGCTTAGAAGCAGATTAATTCCAATCAATTTGTTAATACTGAGCAAATACGCGTACTAAAATAGTTACCTCATGTACAACACGTTTTTAGGTGTAGTTTCGAAAGTACTATAAAGAAAATATAAAGAAAAGTAAATCTAACTTTCGTCAAAATAGTAAATGTAACTCCATTGTTTGAAAACAACAACAATGTAATCATTGTAACGGGTTAATAGTAAAGTTCAAGCTCAAAACATGATTCGCCTTAAAGAGAGGTCGAGTCGCATATCAGTCAGTCTAGCTAGCTCAGAGCATGGGAAAGTCTATCTGTCTGTGCTGAGTCGTCGATGCGGGCTGCTTCCTACTTGCCTTATATGTGAGGACCACTATATTGCAACTGTAGAACATAACTTGTTATTATAAATGTTTCTAATATATTAGCTTCATAAAATAGTAGTTTTCATGACTATAAATTCTAATTACAAAATGTATAGTTACAAAGTATTGGTACAGAGTATTACGTTAGGATTACTGCATAGTCTTATAATGTTAAATACAAATATAATTATTATATTAGAATTATAATTCGACGACAGTCGTGGACGAACGGTTCAGCGATTGGTTTGTTGCGCGTAAAGTCCCGGGTTCGATCTCCGGTCGGAGATAATATTTGTTTCATAGCTTTTATCTGTAATATTTAATAATATTAAATATTGCAAATATTTGTTACTAAAAAAAGAGATGGATGTTTGCTTCGGGTCTGGTTATTAAAGAGTGGTAGGCAGTGGTACCCAGTCTGCCGATCCGCGGTTGTACCACCACTTACAAGTATACAGACCGTGATTTTTATTATGAAATAATAATATATTTTTATATTTGGTCACGTTTCGGGATCAGCTTGTAAGTTCCGGTTCTATCTAGGCCGGCATAGTGGATGTGATTGCTACTCACAGTTATTGAATTGTAGTAGCAGTGACATTCATTCATGGACCACACTTCGGCTTAACATCAAGCGGGGTGCTGTTATATGTCGAGTCACAATAAAAATAAAATAGGTTTGTAATTAGGCAAAAATGATATTATTTTCCTATTTTCTGGGGTTTAGCGCGTACATTGTTTATGAAATATAGTATTGGATACCTTTACAAAAATCAGACCAACACCTCAAGTCTTCCTGCGACCACGATGGCTGGAAGCGTCAATTTAAACAATATTTTATTGCACCTATTATTTTATTCGGATACGTACAGATATATTCTACAGCTGCATACTTTGAGCTGCCAGTTCTCTAGACAGAGCGTGCAATAAATCTAATAGAAGTATACTCTTATATTGAATGCAATAAGAATATATTTATGGTTCCATTGAATTTTATTAATGTGATCAATGACTATCTATTAAAGAATATGACATCCAGTTGACTTATTGCTCTCACAGAAGTCGTACAATTTGCATTTTAAATTATAAAAAGATCTCATATAAAAATTTAATTCTTTAAATGTTTTTATTTACAGTTTTGTAATATTTATTGGTCTATCAGAGTACAGTTAATGACTATAATGATTTATTTGTATTTTAAATTTTATTAATGCCGTTTATTTGTTAACGAGTTGTGCCTATTTCGAGATGCTACTACTGGGTAGCTAACTTTATATCTTAGAAGTATTTACTTATTCAGATAGGCCTCGTTTTCAGTTCGTCCTTGAAGATGAGTTTCACAGGAACGACACTGTTTGCTTAAAATTCACTTGGAGCCTTCTCGATAGAGTTCGCTTGAGAAAGAGAACAGGCGCAAAACAAAGTTTTGTCGCCGGGGCTTTAAATTCCCCGATGTTTGTCGAAACACACTTAAACCTGTCAGGAGGCGCTTAAATCAATTTATTATACAGGTACTCTGAGACACTTCGGAGTCGGTCTTGTTTGCCCACATGTATATATGGAAATCTTCAGTTCGTTGCTTCTTCAAAAAGCCGTATGGAAAACTCTAAGCCTCTTTTATATTCTTATTCCTTATCCTTGCGGGATAATTCAGGCCCAAAGGACAGGTTTTTACATAATTTTACCTTAGCCTTTTTTATTGAAAGTTCTGCTGAATCGGTTTTTTTCGTGCGAAAATTTTATTGATCTCGTGGTAGAAGCATCCACCGATAATTCTTGTTTTCGGATATGTTATAATACTATGAATTAAAATAATTTCACGAAAAATGTGATAATTAATTTGCAATATATAAAATCACACCTAAAAGTAATTCATAAGAATTTAAAACAATAATAATGAGCTATTTAATATTTATAACTGAAACTCTGAAGTGTATCACAGAGTTTCACTCAATTCGTAAATAAATAAATAAATTCATTGAGCATTAATTATTCAGTTGGGCCCGCGAACCGTCCTCCAGGCCGAAAGCCGCCATTTTATTACAGTGGAGAACCCTATGCCCTGACCCGAACCCGACAACTCTTCTTTCCGATAATCGTATCGATTATTTCCCCTTTTCTATCAAATTCAATCCCAACTTTAGGAACAAATTCTTATTTCTTTATGTTTTGCATTTGAAAAGAAATTACAATTAAAATTTTGTAATATTAGGTTTTTTTAATTTATACATGCATTTTAAAATATCTTTCAAAATTGAAAGACATTCATTTGTGCAGCTGTAACTTAATTATATCAAATAATAAAACAGACATATAAGAAAATTACCAAATTTATTATCAAGGTAACTTAAAAAAGCGTTAAAAACGTTTTGTTAATAATTACTAAGCCAGTCTATTGAATTTTGGATTAAAAGGTTTCATAAAACTTCTATATTTTTGGCAAGCGGTGAAATAGAAAAAGGAATATGAAAAGATTTATTACAATAGATTGGGTGCATTCACACATCGTACAATAGATATTCTTTAATACCTCTCATAATATAAACGAAAAATTTAACCGCATCACATGTTTTTAACATGGGCGGAGCGGATCGTGTTTTACGTGCTGTTACTCTAGTATCAATCGAACATTCTTATACTTTTTTCATTATATTTTTTGTGCACGACTAATAATTCAACGCGCTTTCGATGGCACCTCAACGTTGAAACGAAAAAAAAATACAAAAGCTCGTTGCCGAGGGTAGCGGGTCTGAGTCTGACAAGCCGCAGTCGTGTGCGCCGCTTAGTCGGGGCGAGTCGTTACAGGAGACGCTTGACTCGCACTTCATATCGTTATCACAATTATAGGTATATTAATGTAATAGTGAATTATTTTTGTAAGTAATAAAAGGAATTAATTCCTAATAGAAATATCATCATGAAAAGAAATAAATTTAACTTTTATATATCTGTGAAATCTGTAAACATGTAATAAGTGATAAATAATAATTAAGACGATAGAAATGTGTAAAAATGTTTATTACTCAAACATAAAGTGAGTGGACAACAAAACTTTGTGTAAAAAAATACCAAGATGACGATGAAATCGCTGAAATACAGCGAGAGGGGCGACATGATGGAGGGCTTTAGTCCAGTCCCTCCACCTTTGCCAAGGAGACAACCTGTGAGAAACATATATGCAGAGCCATTCGCTGACCCTAGGTAAGTGAACCAACAACAGACTACTAATAATTATTGTACAATGACCCTATCCGTTTCTATTACTTTTTTACTTTGCATTGATGTTGAGTTTGTGCATGTCTAACAACAAATCATTTTACCTAGATGTCGCAGGGAAATGATGAAAACAGTTATTTGATCAAATTCCTAATGTAGATATGTTATGATGTTAAATTCATACAACCATAAAAAGTGATTTCCCTAAGGATAATCAAATCATGTTTACATGGAGAGATAAAATAATATTGTTTAGATATTAAAAGCAGTTATTTAGTAAACCATGCATTATATAGTAGGTAATTTTTGTGAAATACTAATAATTCTAAAATAGCAACTTGAGCTTGGTCCTAATTTTTTATTTCATCTTTTCACTAAAACAGTTGAGGGATTTAATCAAATCCATTACTTTCTTCAGGGAGATCGCCTCAAGGAGTTGTACTCGTAATTTTAACATCTTCCGTGAATTGATCATCTAGCTTTGGGATTAGATAAAATCTCCATTTGCATAATTTCCCTGCAATATAGACAATGAGATTAAATTTAAGTAATGATCCTTTCTTAACCTTTCTTAACCTACATTATCTCATGAACATTATTGCTAATCAAATCATCCAATTTCTTACAAATAAGCTTGACATATAAGTGGTCCTAGTTCAAATAAGGAAAATAGTAAATTCAATAGCGTAGTTGAATCAATTCTGGCACTTGTTTACTTTCTCGACCCCAATGTTTCTGTTCACCCCCTCACAGTCTCCAAAGTAATAACAGAGAGCCTGAAGCCAAAAAACTTCCATTTTACACAGGGAATACCATATAACCTTATTGTATATATATGTAAACTTCCCTACATAAACAGAGGATATCGTTACGCCGTTATTGTATCGATTTTAATTACCTTTAAACCAATAATATATATTTTTAAAATCAATCTCTTCGTAAACTCTTTATTCTATTTATGAATTCTGACAGGTGAATGGTGGCAAAATAGATTTACAAAGGCGGTCTTGAGCGGATGCGGAGCTCTATATTCCACAACATAAATCATATTTTTATACTTTGTGCACGTTCTGCAGAATCTGGAGTCGGCGGCAATGGAGCAGTTAGTGCCATCTGCGTCACCCCCAATCGCTGCTGTGCTTAATTTCCACAGATTCGAGGGAGGAGCGAAACTATTAATAAATCGATATTCTGTTGCCCTATATCAGTCTGTGCTTTTCCATTTACAAACTGTTTTAGATTTATCCCACGCTTTAGACAAATAATGCTACAGAAATAAACGTAAACGAACAAAATAATTGAAACAACCCTCTCATACTCACGAAGTTCTATTTACGAACAAAAGAGCGGCGAGTAAATTGGCGCCGCGCAAGCAGGTAAAGAATGTAATTTCCTTTACAATATGTTAACAAGGCATGAATGCAACTAGCTATAACGACGCTTAAGTGCGTATAACAATGGGGAGATAGTGTCTGATATCGTGAGGCCCTCCCCAATGCCCAAGACGCCACGTACTTCGACGGAAACGACCATTACTCACCGGTCTTACTGCCGTCTCCAATAAACGTCTGACGGACCTATATTTCATAACTGACATTAGAAAATGGAACGACGATATTCTTATCTTGTTTTAAACTTTTATTTTCTTCGAATATAAAAAGAGAAAGAGAAAGTATCTCCTGTAATTTTGTTATTATTTACATTTCTATACTAAGCTACTAAAGGGTTTGTATCATAGATACAGGACAACCAAAGTACATATATCAAAGTTACATTGGTTCCGGCAAGTGGTTTTGAACCGGTGCTCTCAGTTTGCGTAACCATTGCAGTGCCACTACACCACGATCGCCTAAAAGATTTCTTAACTCTAATACGTAGTTATAATTCTGTTCGTGTTATTTGCTTTATCACTTGAAACATTTCGAAAATTTGATAATTTATGTTTAATAAAATAACAACGCACTTAACGCGTCCAACTTTATGAAACAAACAGTTAGATAATTTATTCTATCAAAATAATGTTGTACATATAAACTATAGCAGCCATGACTTTGTGTTTTGAGCATACAAATTATGAAGTTCTTCCGGACTCGCTCCACAACTTTTCAATTTCAGTCCTGAGGTACTTCGACAGGTATTGTTTCGTGCCTCTTGTTTAATCTAACGGTCACGAAGACTCATCACAGAGAATAAAATGTATTCATTTTAAATTGCAAATTATTTTTTAGGAATATTTAAAGAATATAAATTAGTCATTTAAGTATATATATGCTCTTCCTCAATAAGCCAAGTACTAACATATTAATATCTTCAGATGCACGATCCTCAAACTATTTGCGTCAAGTTTGCAACTAGCAGTAAATATTTAAACATATGGAGCCGGGAAGTTTCATCGAGCAAGAAATTATTTCCATGCGGTCCAAAGCGTGCAAACAGTGCACTCATCAAACTGCAACACAAACGTCAAACTTAGTTAATAGCATTTAGAAACAGGTTTCATAGTTAGGTCAAAGCCTTATGCGGGTTGCTAGAAACTAAACGTTTACCTCTTCAATTATAATCTGTAGTTTCGAATCACAATTTTCCAATATATGTTCCGTTGATGGTAGATTCAAAATGCGGAAGTGTTTTAGCAGATACCAATGTATGCCGCGGGCTTCATTCAGATGTACAGACTATTGCCAATTGCATTCTCCCCTGTTATTACTGATACCCGTTTCAGTGTTTCAAACACGTGCGCTTACCTTTCGCATAAACAAAGCTATTTTATTTATTTCATTTTAAAATTTAAAACATTTTGTTTGTAAATTCAATGTCAAATTATTTGATTTAAAAGCAAAGAATTTGGAAAGAATCTGTGCTAAAATAAGAACTAATTCATTGTTATTTGTCTCATTTATATTATGTTTATACCACATGTGACTGAAAGAGAAACTACTTGTACTTTAATTCCTTTATTTAATTTTGCAAATACAACCACTTATAATTGTGGTTGACTTTTAATACTGCTTAATTAAAAGTCACGGCATAATTATTCCGTCATCCTTTTTTGCAGTATTTGTCATATGTTATTCTGTCAAATTAGGTTGTCAAATGATCATCAAAACTAGTGACAACCTTCTAAATTACGAATGTAAAAATGTATATTCATCCCCTTTTGACTTCTTTTTAATGCCATAAATGAAAATAGTATAAACGGTTGTATTTTGTCGCTATTTTAGGGCTCCTTCTGTTTCTTAAGTCAAAATTCTTTGTTTAAAACTCATTTAATTTAATAAATACCACAACAAAAGGGATTTGTTTCATTTACATAAAAAATAATTAATAGTTAGGTAGGATCGATCGCGGTCCGCCCGCTCAGCTTCTTATTAATAGTTCGTATAATTAGAGGAAACACCCCATCAAACACTTGTAGTGCGTTCATCGTTCTATAGGATTGTATGAAAGGGTCTCTGAACAAAACAGCTAGGCGGTTTCAAATCAAACGGCCGCCGCAGGAAGTTCAAATTATCTTCCTTTAACTTTGATATGTAATGTCGACACAATTGTTTTATTAAACAAAACGTAGCAACTCCAATCGTAAGCAATTGAATTGATTAACTGATCAATCATTTAATCAGTTGTTTGCGGTTAACTATGCATGTAAACAAATACAATTTATTGTTTTTAAATTAAATTGGCTAATATTAGATTGTTAAACAATTAAATAGTAGTTGTTAAATTAGCTTCGTAATTTATTATAACTTGAGAAACTTCTAAATGTGATACATTACATTAATTTGGAACAAAGGGTAATACATATTCGTTTACAATGGATCTAACGTCAGTATTTTCGACGTAAATCTTTCCTGCTTTGACATCCTTCACCAACAAGGTACATTCCATTACATGTCTCGTGTCACCATTCAGCCTTCAAGCTTATCTTATTGACTTTTGGAGATATTTTTTTCCTTTCTAAAGTTTTGAATACAAAGCTCAAACAAACATTAGTTATTTCCGCTTTAAAATTATAACTGTTGTTTTAATTTGCTTTATTTTATCCATTTGAGCAAATAACCTATATTTACGTGCGTCTTTTTATTTTACAATATCTTTCATCGGCGTACAAACGAGTTCATCGCTCTCGTCTGGAATATAATGTAATGGCATTCTAATAATAGAACCTAATAATCTGTCATTTCATTGTAGAGACAGCAGCAGAGATTGACGGGGTATCTGTGGTACATCAGCTGTCTTAGTACCGTCTTTAAACATTCAATCTGTTGGTTATACTCGTTTATAGGAATAGGGTATGTTAGGGTTAACCCGTTATAAAAATAAACAAGTCTCGTACGAGTAAATACAAAGTTCATTTGACAGTGCTTCCTATAAATAAGAGTAATGAATGGAGGTTGGCATCCCCGCGGCAATGTGTAATGTGGACATTTCCACGCGTGGATTTATTTCTCTACATTTGAATATTTTATAATTCGGTCGTACGGGTTGCCCTAGTTCCCTACAATGAAGAGTACATAACTGGTAGCCTTATTGTGCATAACACTGGTTCAGATTACAACCGCGGCCTCTTGTAAAATGTCACCTCCTATAAATTATGGGTTTGGGTTAGTTTATTTGTACAAAAGTCATAAACATAAATTACGTTTCTAACAAATAGCTTAGTTAGGATTACGTACTTACAAATATTACAATTGTTTGTTTTACATATTTTATTAGCTTTAATTTTACTGCAGTTTTTAATTTATTTTTTATTATTATACATTTCTATACTAAGCTACAAAAGTGCTTGTATCATAGAAACAGGACAACCAAAGTACACATATCAGAAATACATTGGTACCGGTGAGTGGTTTTTGAACCCTTGCCACTCGGCTTACGTAGCCATTGATTGCACTGCCACTGCACTGCCACGGTCGCCTTTAATTGTTTGTAATATTCTCCAAAACTATTTAAATTTATCGTATTGTATTTTCTTGTAAGTTTGTAGGTATAAGTGGTAGTACAATACATGTTTTGTGGATAGTTCTTCAGCTCCTGTATTAAGTTAGTTTGGTTGAAGAACGCACGCCTACTTATTTAGTAAGAGGTAGCCAAACATGGCGACCACACAGGGTGGCTCCATTTGTCTGCTTTTGCTCCTCGAGAGATAACAAACGTCCGCAGCCACCACTCCGCTGCACTTATCTAAACACTTAACTCGCTGCCCTGCACAAACAAAAGCATCGCCCTACCTCGCTTTTTACTAGAAAACGTTCCTTTTTTATATTGTTTGTTTTACCTCTTTAATTCGAATAACATAAGGTTGCGTGCCGAATGTCTGTTCAATGAATACGTGCATCCTAATTTTCTTTAAGAGCATGTTAAGCACTAATGTGTGAGGATTTCTTATTATCAATTCACAACAATTATATTTCTCTAACAGTAAAGTTTCCTTGAATCATTAACCCGTAACTTTTTCTAACAGCCTATTTTTTTCTTTTACCATTTATCTTAAAGTGGAGAAATAAAAAAGCTTTTAAGTCTTATTAGGAGGTACGACCGCGACGAAATGTTTCTAATAACAATTTTCGTCTTGTCCAAGGTACACGTCACCGGGCGTGACTAACGAATGGCTCGCCCTACAGACCCTAAATTCCGAGTCGTAAGTATCAATAAACATAGTGAGTGTTTCATCCCAAGCGTGTATCAGCGCCTGCTGCCGGACATTACCATAACTCTAAACTGAACTATAATCGTAATTAGAGAGCAATGCACATGGAATACTTGAGACGCATTAATCCATTGATTCGGTAGGATCATATCTCAAGTATCATAAATATACAACGCACGCTTTCATAGACACCTATATTTAAAGTATTCAAGTAGAAAGTGTGGGTGGGTACTCAATTATTTTAACATCCAATTATAGAAGTCTCACGGTAACGATTGCCGATCATTTAGAACGTCATTAATGTTTCCGAAGCCGAGGTTAAACCACCATCATCTCTCACTGACTCCACTTGACATCTCAACACAATAATTACGAAGAAACGATAAATATCCATTATATGAAACATTTTAATTATGTAAAATCATATCTTAAATTACCTTCTTGCAATGTAACTACGACATAGCATCCCCGTGAAATAACTGACTAAAATAACGCAGAATAAAGTTAAAAGTTGTCTACTTACATTTTTGTACTAAACAGTGCGACCAAAGTGCATATATTATACACATATCGAAGATACATTAGTGCCGGCAAGTGGTTTTGAACCGAAAGCTCTTGGTTTGCCAGGCTATTCCAAAATCACTATACCACGATCGCTTTAAATTTTAGTTAAAATCTATCTTGTACGTATGCATATATAAAAAACAATAAACAATTATTACTATATAAATATTCCATTAGCAGGCCAATTACAATCTGCTTATCTGATCGTGATCGTAAGTCATTAAAAAATAATGAAACTTTGGTTTTTAATAGAAAAAAATGGTCTTAGTTGAAAATGTTGCCTATAAACTTGAATACATTATTGCTATCGTGGATCGTTTTCTCTTAGTTAATGCTGTAATCTTGTTTTCTTGTTTTGTGCGTGAGCGTTTAATGAGTTTATTATATTTAGATGACCTTTTTTTATCATACCGTTACACACTAATACAAAATCTATTAACAAACACAAACATAAAGACTGCATGCTTTAAACTTTAAATGATATCTACCTACGTTGTAATTACTTTCCCATATATTTTTTTATAGACCCCAATTAATAAATTAATCTTTTAAATTAAATTATACATATAAACAATTTTAATCACAAAGTTATTAAACTTCTCACGTAGTTAAATGTCAAACAATACGGTTATGTATATATTCAGTATTATAACTCGATACTGTTTTGCAATTCAATCGTTCAGTACGCGAGAAACAAATGACCCATTACCCTTATCATTTAGTTAAAGCTGCTTCGGTCGAGCGTGAAGTGGGTAGTTATAGAGGGTGCATAAGTCCTAACTTAAAATATACGACTAACGTGTTTCCTTCTTTGCAGTTCCGCTTCGACTCCTCTTTTAAATCACCTGTACATACGACCGAGCTATATTTGCTATAGGCAAACTGTTTATCTTTCCTCCTAAGCTTTATCGTACTTTGTTTACGGCACGAATTGCAGAATTATTACTTAATTTAAGATTGGTAGGTAGACTTAAGTTGGCGGCCATTTACCAAGAATACTATCACTTTCAAGTGTATAGACCGAGAAGGTACTTAGTCGCGTTTCGGGATAAGCTTGAAAGTTGCAAATTCCAATTAGGAACTAATTGTGAGTCTGTCATATTTAACTTCCGCACATGGACTACACTCCAGCTTGACATCAGGCGGAGTTGACAGCCAAAATAAAAATAATTTTAAATAAATTAAGACGAAAATAAAATATTATCTATTTTCGGTACTGAGTAATAAAGTTATGTCGTATCAACGTCAAAAATAGTTCACGAAGAGACGGAGAAGATTTTTATATTACTCGGTACTAAAATAAATTCATATTTTTGAATAATTTAACTGCTAGTTATTTATGGCACAGATGAATACCACATTGAATCTAATGCTATGAAAAATTGTAAAAATATCACGATCGGATTATTTTAATAAATTTCATGGATCTTGCATTTGTTATGGGCAAAAAATGCAGATCACACACAAATCCCAAAATGGTAATGGGTTTTATAGAGGGAGGGTAACGCTGGTTTGTAGGACACAAGTAATGTAGAGCGACAGAACTGCTCGCGACTCCCCTCATTTATTTGAACTTTTAGTGCCAGTAAAAAATGAATTGAGTTCCTATTGTATGCCTACATTGTATTAAAGTAAACCATTTTATTATTTAGCAATATACAAATATGTAGGGGTTAAATACAGCTAATAAATATATAAAGGGTTTTCCAATAAGAGGTGTTATTTTGAATAGCTCGCTATTTCGGTAGATGTCACTTTTGAGGGTATAACTTTTTGACATTTGACAAGTAGAAACTACGCCTTTAATAAAAATGGGACGATACACAATTTAACAAAACATTGAAATTATTAAAATTCACTATAAAAATGGTGAAAATTTGGCAGAGACGGTTCGTAAAACATTTTTGGGTCGTCGTGAAGCACCTTGTCGGACCGCAATACAGAAATTTGTATTTTGCATAAAGATTTAAGTCTTAAGGCTTATAAAGTTCAGTTAACACAAGAACTCAAGCCGGCCGATCATCAACAACGTCGTGTCTTTGCTGATTGGGTCGTTGAAATGCATGAAAATTATCCGGAATTCCATCAAAAAATCATCTTGAGTGATGAGGCCCATTTCCATCTCGATGGCTTCGTCAACAAGCAAATTTGTCGCAACAAGAGTTGTTGTTGAAAAGCCTCTCTATCCTCAACGTGTGACTGTTTAGTGCGGTTTATGGTCCGGCGGAGTCATTGGACCTTACTTCTTCGAAAATGAGGCTGGAGCAACAGTTACGATGAATGGATTGCGCAATATCGATAGATGCAATAATATCGAAAGATGAAAAATGATTTTTTATGGCCGGAATTGGATGGTATTGATCTGGACAACGTTTACTTTCAACAAGACGGCGCTACGTGCCATACAAGCAACGAAACTATTGATCTTTTACATGAAAAGATTCCGGACCGTGTTATTTCTCGAAGAGGTGGTCAACATTGGCCACCGAGATCTTGTGATTTAACACCTTGCGACTTCTTCCTTTGGGGCCACGTGAAAGAGAAGGTCACGTGGCCCCAAAGGAAGGAAAGAGAACGCCAACAGCCCAGCGTCGATTCAAGACCTCAAAGATGGAATTCGTGAGGCTATAGAGAACATAGGGCAGCCACTTTGCGATTTAGTTACGGAAAATTTCATGAAAAGGATATGGTCCTGTAAGCGTGGTCGTGGTGGTCATTTGCCTGATGTTATTTTCCACTATTAACGGCATACCTTCCTCTTTATAATGAAATAAATATCCGATCATTTATATAAAAAAATGGCATTTTTCTTTGAATATCAAAATAACACCTCTTATTGGAAAACCCTATATAAAATAATAACAACAGTTAACAAATATTGTTATTTATGAAATAATAACTAAGATTTGGCTTATGATCAACGGGATATAAGTACCCAGTTAGTAATATAAACCAATTTAATATTTATGGCTCGGGGTGCGGAACTGCTGCCTGTGGTGGTTTTCTATTTTACTGCATTTTTATTGTAATGACACTTTTATTTTTAATACGTTAGTAATAATGTATTCCTCATATAGCTCATAAAATTTTATTGCCTCCTACGTCTCCTCATTGTTCTTTATTTACCACATATTATTTACGTCTTCATTTTATTTGATATTCTTATTCACAAATTTATTATATTTAACCTTACGAAAAATATAAAATTAATATTTAAATTTGTAATCCACGGATTTTTAGGTATTTCAACGAATATTTCGGTCCAAGATATTACAAAGCTTATTGGCTGTTAATATGAAAATATGAACCGTGGACATAAAAACGGAGACCCCTAGGGATGTCTCGCACATGTGTGACGTAGGTATACCCAAGTCAAATATTCTACTCTATAAACAGAGCGGGCGAGCACAATCCATTATCAGCGGAGGCGGGGGTGGAATGCGATAAAATTTTTCAATCAGGCAACCACCGAAAAATGTTTACATTGTAACCCGAGGCAGCACTGGGACGACAATATTGTATGGCGAAAGTCGCGAGGCGCCCGCGGCGGCCGGAGAGGCACGGGCCTTCCGCTGCTTTGTGCCCCGAGCCGTCGAAATAATATTGAACTTCGGGTGAAATACGAGCGGTCTCGGTGGGGCGCGTTTTTCCAGACCGTTTTTCCGTTCCACTGAACAATAGCACCGAGATAGCGTTAGTTTGGATTCCTGCATTGAACGAAAAATCAGGTCATCACAAAATAGGATTCCTATTTTCACATCTCCAATAAAAAAACATAAATAAATGTATAGACTTAAGCAATATTAAACATTTACAGAAAACAGTTAATCAATAAGCTATTATATTTTAAATACCTATTAACTTTGAATAGACCGAGCTGTGATTCGTGTGATTCAATTAAGATTTACGACACGTCAGCCATTTAGGAATTTGTGCTAATCCCCATAATAAGAATATTAATTTCCCTACTTAAGTAGAAGCGGTTTGGGAGTAGCTGTACGTCAGATTCATTTAATCTAACCTTGTTTTATTTATTACGTTATTTAATCTGCATTTCTACGGCATTACCATAATAATATCCTTGGCCGACGAGGTACGCAATAAAGTGCTATCGCTATCGCGCGTTGGAACTAACCGCGGGCGAGTATGGAGATTGTAACCCAGCGCGACTTACTGGCTAATGGAAAATTGTATATCACTATCGAGTTGCAGCACTAGAAGCGCACAAGCATGATTATTTACGTGCAGCCGCCGCGCAGGCTACTCCCCGCCAGTAATTGGCCGCTTACCAGATATCTGCTTCATTCATTCTATGCGATAAACCTGATCGAAACACATTTACGGATGCAGCGAGCACGCCTCCGTATCCAACCAGATTATCCTTGTACGTTTCCCGGGCTACCTATTTAATGGCTATTAATCGGCGAGAATACGTTTTATGTTTGTTATGTATGCAGCTATTTGTATTCATAAGCTTGTAATATACGATAACATTTTAATATTTCAACATGCATTAAAATTGATTGTAACATGCAAAGGTTGGGGACTTCCGTCGTCTGCTGATATATTTCCAAGGAAATTATGTATGCTAAATATAGGTAGCTGAGCGCACTTTGACTACTCGCACTCTCCCATTCATGAATCAACTTCAGCGTTACCTCACCGGGTTGGTTAAAACAAACACCGAGTGCTGTATGAAAGTTATTAATAAGAGTAGCGAGTTCAACGTATTCAAGAGTATTTAAATCGTGGTATCATTTGGCATAGAAATATATTGCACGAGCGAAATCCAGATTTAGTGTGACAAATTATATTCAGCTTTTCATTAAAGTGCACATTCGCAAATCGTTGAGAGTTTTAAACGAATTTCAGTACATTTACACAAATTTAATAAATTAACATAAGATTATAAAAGTAAAGGTTTTAATTTAAAGAAACAACTTCTACGAAAGTTTATAATTGATGCGTTGGGTGTGATCGGCCTCGAAAAAGGCAAGACTATTTAAGTGGACAGATTCCAGGCGTGGTCGACCGATGCTTCTTAATGGAGACGTATGACGGCTGCTCGTTTAAATACTCTTTAATCGAATTGTTTTCATGTTATGTTCTAGTGAATTACGATAACTCCCACGTTATACGTTCGAACATGGTCAAATATTAACTACAATTTATTCCTTCGGCTGTCGTTTAGTCTAAACTCGTTTTAAATAAATGGATATGAATGATAATTTTATTCAGTTTCTTTATGTAGAACGCTTCGGCGAGGGAGGAAATTGGCGAAGCAGGCGACGCTATTGTTACACATCTCGCTTTAAATTGGGGGCTTTCTTGAATTTACACCCATGACTTGCAGTAGGGAAGATATTGCAAGGGGCCATGGACGACCCGCTAACAACATCTACTAAACTTAAATCGATATTGAAAAGAAAGGAAAACGACGATTTCATTTGATATCTGATATTGTTTACATTATCTATCGGATCCATCTCAAAATATTTGATACTCACGATAATTTCTTCTGTCAGAAGTTTGGTAAATCCTTACATTCAATGTAGTCATTCATTCTGTAACTCAATATCATTTGTTAAATTAGAATGATCATTAGTTAACATCGCATCTTTATTGTCTAAACTTGAGATACACAGCTGTAGGTATAAGTGTATAAAACATTTAAAACCAAAACAATGGCTATTGAAAGGCTGGCACTCCAGAGAGTAATTTAATTTGGTTCATTTTTGTCTTATTGTACTCCATTCAACCGGGGAAGCAATTAGTAAGAGAAGCGTACCTACAACATAAACTGACGCGATACCATTATTACAAAATATTATAATGGATCGATAAGATCTCTAAAACGATTCCCACCCCCACATAGAGGGGGCGTTCTTGAGACTCATCTCTTAAAGAGAAACCAATGGATTGGGGCGGTGCCGTGTAAATGAGACTCACGAATATAATGTGCACATTATAGTTGTCGAAAGGACTTTGAAAAGGAACCGATAATAAAACTTTACTTATTAATCTTATCTTTAATATCTGTCAAAAAGTCATATCTTAACTTTGTGAAATTTTAAACTATGTGTACGGTTATTACAAGCTACGAGTATAAGTGCAATTTACATTTTACATCCATTCAATTGTGTATCGAATTGAAATAATTTTAAGAGTGGTAGTTAGCGATGCCCAGTCAGTTTCGGGATTAGCATGTAAGTTACCGGTTTCAACTAGGCCAGCATAGTGGATGCGACTGATACTTGTAGTTGTTTAACTATAGTAGCACTCGTCTTCATTCATAGACCGCACTTCAGCAAAACATTAGGTATTGTCATATTATGTCGAACCACAATAAAAAAAAAACATCTACTGATCACTAGTGAAAATTCCGGTAACAATTGAATATAGGTATACCTTGTGTGTTTCTATGATACAATTAGTATCATAGAAACGCAATACTAGATATTCAATATTTGTAACCTCGACCTTATCATAAGATGTCTGCAAAATTCAATTCTAGCAGATGCAGAAACATTTATCTTAATTATTTTAATATGCAACTGCCCATATTTGTATTAAATGCAACCAGTAATGGGCACCTGTATCAGTTTTAAAAATAGGACCCGATGTTCCTATAGAGGCACGTGTTCAAAAGTTAAGTAGCTTTAAATAAATTCGCAAGGTGTAAAACCTTCTGGTATGTGACGCTTATCGATTCAACCGCCTTTGTCTAGTCAAGTATTCACAATCTTCCTCCCAAACTTCCGTTTCAAGCGTATGATATAAATTACTTCTATCAGATAGTCTACTTTCAAATCTGTCACTCGAAATGTTACTGTACTGTACATATGTATTTAATAGAAAAATTAAAGTTAGGTCTCAAGTATGTTATGATTAATATGAAATAATTTCTGTTGTACAGTGTGTATATTAAATAGTGTGGCTAATGATAGTCAAATAATATAATGTACATATAATTAGGCCGGCATAGTGGCGGCATCTTGGACCTCCTCTTGCTTATCATCAGGCGAGAAAAAAAATCTTAGTTGGATATGTTTAAGAAGTTAATTTGTTGTGCCAGTCAACCGTGTGGATAAAACAGGAATGTTATATTTACATAGGTGCAAAGATAAAAAAAACTTATTTACACTATAAGTTTATTATTCAATGTATTATCCATTTACATATACTATTAATGTTCCTTTAAGGTGAGCATATTTTTTCCTATAGGTTGAAACATTGTTCAAGGTTATTAACTTTTATTATGCCATATCTATACTAAGAAATAAATTGATTGCAAAAATGATCATGAATATTTCATTAAACTTTGCAAATACGACCAGCCTCTCATTTTATGGCATATCTTACCTCCGAAGGCCTATATTTAAGGGCACAATGCAATAAAAGCACATCGCTGTCCGGTCCATTCCCGCACGACCGTGTAAGATAAATGGAGGGACCTCGGGCGGTGCGCGGGGCGCTCCAAAGGAGACGTGTTCTCACGGCCCGTGCCTGCTTTTCATTCTTTTTTCTGGCATCCGAGTTAGAGGTCGAGACGAGTTAGTTCCGAGGACCGCTGACAGCTGCACGCGCGATCATTGAGATAAAAACTGTGCGACTGTACATTATGGGGTGATTTACACCTTGCTGCGAGGTTCACACGCAATGGCATAAAATTTACGGAACGCCATATCTTTAGTAGCGTAAGACAGTAAAACTGCAAATTGCTGAAAGTAACGACAACAAGCTTTTTACATTAAGTAAAAAGGTTATTCTCGTAAAAAAAAAAAAACTATGTCTTGACGTGGAAATGGCTTAAAATAACATAAAATATTGCATTTAAAATCATTATTTGATATTTGACTTTACGGTTGGATATCGCTAAATAAATAATAACAATAATCAAAAAAGTTCCTAAATGTATTTCATTTATGTTGTTATATGTCTATACAGAAGTAATGTGTCGTCCAGCATTTGTTTGTAATAGTTACAGTTGCTCTGAATGCTCTCATACTTGGCCGGGTCGAGACCTCTCATTTCTGATCTGAGAGCTTGCGTTAATTAGACACGGCGCTCGCACGGAGCAACACCACTCCTCATTATTTACCGCTTCATTAAGAGCTCACGACGAGTCGGCTGTCAAAATCTCGCCGAACGCCTGTCTACTCGCCGCCTGCGTCAGTTAAAATATCGCCGTATTGTCTACAATAACACTGTCGTCGGACTCGTTAATTGTCTTAGCCATCTCTTTCCTTTGGAACTCTCCTTTATTCGAGAGCTCATCTTTTGTGTTCATAAAATAGACCACTCGTTTCCGTTTTACAAACGAAAATACACACTTTGCGGCATTGCGCAACAATTTCATTGCTTACCACAGTGTTCTTTAAATTTAAAACAAAACATATTATTTGTAACGCCCTCGCGGAAATGATGCTCTCCGACCAATAATGGCACAGCACTAGATTAACAACAATAAAATCGTAATGATGATGGACTTCGAAAAAATAATAAAAGTACAGTTATAAATTGTTGTATATAATCAAAATAGACGTGAGTTGAGTGTAACCGCTGCCGGACACAAAAACAGCATTAACTATTTTCACTGAGATATATGAAAATAACATTATTCTATCTAGAATTTGTTCTCTAGGCTCTAATTGTTCCAACAAAAGCAGTTTCGAGACTCTGTGCGTGTCCTGGCAATCATGATTTCTGTACACGTTTTAATGAATTCGTCCTTCCTCCGTCCGCTATTCCGTTGAGAATTACAGTCAAGAGCCTTACAGAACAAACCCTTTAGGAGTCACGCCTCGATCTTGCTAAACTTGTTTCAATTATATTCCCGTCGCATTTTTTGCTACACACTTTTTGCTTATACCTTCGACTAGGAGGTCATTACAATACGCGTCAGTTGGCAAGCGGCGTCGGCCATCACACCATATGTTCCTTCACCGATCTGGCTTTTAAATTTAGTCGTGACAGTGAAGTTCGGATAATTGATTAATGGGACCGCTCGGGGCGGACGTGTTTAAGCGCCTCGCTCATCTTTTTTTCTTAAAATCCCTGGTAATGATTGCTTTTGATTGTTTCGGAACGACCGCAATAAAAGCGTCACCATATGGTACGGCACTGATTCCTGATATTATATGTTCGGAACGAATGAGTATAAATAATACCAACATATGGGTGTCTACAAAAAATGAAGACGTTATTAAATCGTATCATCATATTTGTTTATATTCGAACTCTGCATTAATTTGAAACTCATGCCTCTATCCAACAGAAATAAACAGAGATAACGTAGCGCCAATTTTTACGATCCTGACATAACTCTCTTGCTTCCACACCCACAAATATTTTCACAATAATGGGCACAGATCTGCTTTCTTAAAAATGTATCTAATTTGAACCTAAACTATGGAACAAACCATTGAGGTAACTGTACCGAATTATATCATTTCAATTGTAAAATACACGGTTAAGGACTGATATTTGCCATATTGTATGATGTATATGGATACATAGAACGATTATTACATTACTAACATCACATCTTCAAAGAAATATGCTATTAAATCATTATTTATATACAAACAATTGTTTCTAGTCTAATTTGATGTGTTTTATTTGCAGATTGGGAGGGTCTGGTCTCTCAGCTGGTATGGGCGGCGGCACGCTCGGCAGTAGTGGTGGGCATTGTCAGCTCGCCGCTAATCAGCCACTAGTCATGCCCGTGTTCCCCCTTCGTGCCAGCCAACCGAGCCCTGTGCCCGTCTACTCACCTTCCCGTTTCCACATAGACAAACGATGTCAACATCGATGCACGTGGAAATGCCTTGCCATCTCATTAATTTGTCTATGTGTCATATTAGCCGCAATGCTCGCCTACTTTATAGGTAAGTCAATAAGTCATTTTTCATTATAAAAGTTAATTTTTTCGAAAGTGAACAACAATATATACGTAATTTTGGAATGGGCTTCAAGCATTATCTGATTACACTAGCCTCATAATATCTTACACTACTTAATTTATCAATAAAATTTTAACCTAATGTAAATGTATCCTATACTTAAATTATATGTGTACGAGTATTAACAAAATAATATAGCAACCTGAAGAAATATTATTTGAACACCCAAGAAAACACACATAAAAAATCCAGGCACGGAACAGTTTCGGAATTTGAATTAATATATATCCAATACAAAATTAATGAACATCGTATAAGAAAACTAAAAACAAAGGTCTGATGTGTTATTCATCGTATAATATGGAAATTCTACAAGTCTTATTGACAATTCATATTTATCTTTTCTCATAAAATCACAGCAGGAGATGTTGCGGCGTCTCGTTAAGACAATATTTTTATTATCTCAACCGAAATGCCGATTATAATATTCATAACAATTCATTAGCATTGACATTCCACTTTATTTGTTTTCTCACATCAAACTTGTAATCCTCTTACTTGCATAATCGATATTTCAATTTATACACTATTGCCAAGTAATTTTTCAATCTAGTAGCTAATCTCCTTCCATTGAATGCCCGGGGGCCGTAGAAGGCGATTCCAATTAAGGTGCAGTCCGTGTCTACTTTAATTTCGCACTCGATCAAAAACTCGCCTTGAGCACCCTAGAGCGACTCCTGGCGTGCGCGCATTACCCGCGGCTATTACGCGAGCGATCAAAATAATTGCAATGATTTTCTATTACATATCTAGTTGATTAGTCAACTAAATATTTATATATTTTATTAGGAATAAGATAAAAGACTTATATGACATAAATTAAAGAATAATTAATAAATTCTTAAGCAACACTACAAGTGAGACGCATGTAAATGAGTTTAATAAACATTGATGTTGCAACGAAAACAGACATCAACCATTAGTCTTTCATCATTCTTTGTTTAATCTCGCAACCGGCATCGTGGCAACATGGGCCCTCATAAAAAGAATAAACAAACATCAGGGCAATATAAATGATGCATCTAACCTAAGGCAACGGGGACTGGCTGCGTGCCGTGCCGAGGATCCGCGGCTTCGTGTTAGCAGGGTTATAAATTATCTACCACATTGCTTGTATATATTATTTACTAGAGAATATAGTTGACGTCGCCGAGCCTACCTGCCGCGCCACGTTATCATAATTTATACATTCCTTATTTATGACAAATCGCAAAATTTCTATTCCATTTGCATTCAACTTAACGCGCATAACAAATCTTAAAACAACATAAATCTAATACATTATTGCTTTCACAAACTTACAAATATAATAGATGGTGATATTAATTCAAATGCTAATGTACGAGCAAATGTATAAAAGTGTCTTCATGAAATAAAAATAGCAGTGAAGAGGTGAGATATCGTGAACCACAATCGCTGAGTGTTGCCCTACATTTTGGTCATCCATGCATTACCTACCCTGAAAGACTGTACATATATAATAAATATACAGGTACTGTTATGCAAATTTTGTATTTTCAGGCCAGTTCACATGTAATAAAGTTCAAAATTGTTATTTTACATTAATGTTTGTTTCATACATTCTGTTTAGTTGATATTGTTGATACATTCATGCATTTGTGGGCCACAGTGCGCCACGTCACGCGAAACTCATATAAAAGAGGAGTCTTCGTGGAAATACAATGTGTTGATGGCTGCAACACGCTCGTTCTACTGAAAGAGTTCACAATACTTTAAAGTATTTTGTTGTTTCCATTAAGTCTGTCTAGCATGCCGCCGAGCGACAACCTTTTTACAACAAAAAAACTTAAATTGTGGTTTTAATATAAAATAGTTTATATTAATAAAAAATATATACAATAGTTTTTTTTAAACAAAAACTAGTTACAGCTAAACACATCTCTGTTCCTTATGTTAGCAGTGCGTTCCTTAATACCACATTCGCCACTAATAATAACAATTAATTTTGATAATTAAACCTATTATTAACTCCTATAAAACTTAACACAGATAGAAAACATAATACACATCAGTTCAAAAATAGAAATATGTAATAAATATCAATATATCATTTCAGCTTTAGTCAAATACTTTGAACTAATACTCAGATCCACATAGATGTTGTTAAACTTTTGCAAGTATGTATGAAAGATTAATGGGTGTACGTTTTCGTGAACTTTTAACTTGGAAAATATTTTCTTTGGTAAAATGACCTTTTAAATGACAGCTTAAAGTTATCGTTCCCTATCTTACTATTACATTCAAATAAAATTTAAATTTATTCTAGAGACAGATAAAGGAGACGCGCATCGCATGTTGATGTTTCGGCTACGTTCAAAAGAGAACAATTTTTCCTAAAAGACCCACGGAAGAAGTAAATTATGGCTTTATATTTTTTATAATACCGAAGTGTCCATAGTATAATTAAATAAATCAAATTATATTTTATAATAAACCACATTTATCATTAAAAATAGGAGCCGGCGATTCCGCGATCTTAATCGCACACCTTTCACGTCTGAAAATTATATTCATTCTTCACTTAATTCTGTTTTCATTGGATCAGACAATACTTTTAACAAATGTTGTATGGGTCTTACCCTTTTTTAGCATTGCACAAGTGATAATAACCCACCCGAAAACTTAGAATGCTATTACTAGGCAACTAGAATAAAATGTAATGCTCATGCTTTCAGGCTGTAACATCTAAATCTTTGTTAACAATTATCAGTTTACTTCTACTTATATTAGTTAATTTACTTATTTATTTTCGTTATAATTAAGAATAGATTTCATTATTAGTGTTCATGAATATTTACGTTTTATACTTTTTTATATTTTGAATGTTGACATAACGAAGTTGTCAAATAAATATCTTTGCAAGAGGATGTGATTCCGCTTTTTATTCATTTTTAACACAGTATTTCGTTACCAGGACTAGCTCACATACAGTCCTTGTTTATTTGTAATAATTAGATTATTACTAACTATACTAACCCTAAGTATATGTGAGTAATCCAAATAAAATAAATATAGTTTGGCCTAACAATAACACAGAGTTTAAAAGCTGACATACAAGGCTTTTATGATTTTGAATATAATAGCGAATATTTTTAGCCCTCTCTAATTATAAGGTTTCAAACTCAATAAAATATTTGTCGGTACCGCCCTTTGGTCTTCCGGGTATGTTTTAAATAAAAAAACTGAATTGTAGATTAATCCGACATAAATCTTCGACCTTGTGCCGGTACGATTTGAATTAAAAATGAAAAAATTCGAACCATCTGTTGCACCCTTCATTACATACATTATCTGAGGGCAAAATAACAGCGTCAACTTTTTAATGTAATTGAATCGTGAGGACCCCAAATGTTTTATTAAAGCGTAGCTCTAGTTTCACATTAGAACGTTTTAAACAAACTTCAAGTTGCCCTTATAATTCGGAGCAACATAAATACAGAATACATTTTAGAGTAATCATTGATTTAATAATAACAAGACCGGGTGAAATCTCTATGTGGATATTCCTAGTCTTTAGTACCTAGCGAAGGTTTGTTTAGATCATATTTATTGTATACATTATCGAACTCTGATGGTCAATATATTTCGAACCACTCGACCTACCGACCTAATCTACAGCTTCGAGCGTATCTTGTCGAGATCTTTCCAATCAATCAATCAAATTGTCACGCCTTTTTCCCAGAATCAATGGAGCGCCGTGATCCCGACACAACTCCCTCGCTTCCCTCGCATGCACATTATTTCTCTTCATACAATCTCTGCTAACCGCACTAGGCACCTTTCTTAAGGATGTCTCCGATTGAGATCTTTCCAATGACACCTTTATTGATTGAATCTAGACTAAATCTAATATAAATGAATTGTCAAAGGACGGACGGACTCACGCCCCATATCATAATGCTTCTAACGCGCCTCATAGGAGTACATCTTAATACATAATACGTAACATGTTCGAATCATAAAAATAACAAATAACATTAACCAGATTTTCTGCAAATGTTTGTGTTAATTCTAAAATTACCACATGAACATTTCTTAATACGAAAATGTAAATAAGAAAATTAAGAGCGCATTAACATATTGAATATCAAAGAATGTGCGTCTATTCTAAAACAAACCACAACCAACCTGCTTATTTAAAAAAAACTAAATATATCACCAAGTCTACTTTTCAACTATGTTTTATTATTAAAAAATTACACTTCGCATACCATTTGTACTTGTCCTCACTTGTTATGAAACACTCACACAAACACACGGATCTAATCCAGACCTAGCAGTTATTTCACTTGAATACATTAGAAAGAGATGGATAATATAAATGTAAAGTAAGTGCGAGAGGGAGACGATACACACATACTATGAAGATTTATCACGTGACTAATACCCAGTCTGATGTTCACTATCCCCCGGGACTCCATCAAACGAGTTTCGCTCCCCCATCGCACGATGCAATCTATGCTGAATCGTATTACAATAAATTGTATTAAGTCGAAAAATAGTAGAGATAGTAAACATCGTCCATCTGCACGCAATCGTCCTGTTGCATCACGACGGGACACGAACTCGCGAATGCTCTCCCATTTCCTCCGCACCAATATAGAATGGCATAATTTATAGATTTTACGAGGGATCATCGAGGAAAAACCACGACTTTACAGATTGTCATATTTCATTCTGCGGACGGATATTGAAACATTTCTTTGTGTTTTCCTAAACAGTGTACCCTGTTTTTCGTTTTCATCGCATTTTATAACCTTGTATAAATAATATAAATCAGTTTATCTTTGGAGATAAAAAATAATTAAACTTGTTAAGCCTGCTTCAAAATCCATTATAACTTTGAACAGGACGCTACAAAAAGAACAGATTGGAAATCATTCCATAATTGAAGCGATAAAATAAACATTACCATTAAACTGTCATCCCTGACTTAGCATATTTAACGAAATTGTCCAATTTGAACAGCAAACAGCCAAATGGCATCAACGCATCTAAGCCGCGATCTTTATCTAGAAAGTAAATCTCCCGTTGCCGTCAGTCGGGGGACCAAACAGCCCGATAACTTAATTACTGCAACACTGCTAAGGGTCATTCACAGAAATCACACAATTTATAGGATCATAAAATACATTAACTTGGTTATATGCGTTAGTAATGTACGCCACATCTATCTACATCTTAATATAATGTTTCATAATTATTAAAAAAGATACTAGTTATTTTTATAGACAAACATTAACCTCAATGGGTAGAGACAACGATAAAATTGTATGGTTGATCCATTTACATCCAAAAAAGTGGAGACAATGTGAGAACAAGGAAGCTTCACATAAAAGTCTTAAATTCCTAATTTAATTGGTAACATGAGCAAGACGTATGGTCGCAGTTTACCATCCATGTTCTATTAGCCGCATATCCTGCGCACACGTCACCCCTACACAATAAATATTGCACCCCACTGCGAACAAATCTCAGTCAATGAATGTGGCACGTTTCTTGCAACGAAACAAATATTATGCACAATGGTAAATGCATTCGTTTACTAAATACTTATTTAAAATTGTATTACATTCATCAGAAAAGTGATTTTAAGATTTAATAGCTCTAAATATTTGATGACACATCTTAAATAACTCGAAGTAAACTTCTTTTACTGTTCCTGCTTTAAATAGTATACGCTTCAATAGTTTAATTATTCAAAAAATCCGGTTCATGAAGGAAAGAAACGCTTGTGCTTCATAGCCCGTGCTCGTCTTAGTACCGTGAATAATTATACAATTAGAGTTTTCTAGCGCGACATTTTTAACTATGATCGATCCGGCCTGCGTCAACTGTCGCACAATGCGGCTATAACGACATTTCTTGAAGCTTAAAACTCTCGGGTGTTTCTGTACTGCCACCTACGTGCTGTAACATCATGGCTCGGCGGTAGCGGAACCAATCGCTTCGTCACACCGAAACGAACGTTTCTCGTGCTTTGGTTAATTAAAAGTCGACGGGACGTCACACTGGCACCCCGACTGCATTCATGTCAACTATATGAGCGACACGTCCCATTGTGTTTACATTTCGTAATAACCTTTCGAGGTAAGCGACATACAGCCGTGTGAACCTAAATATAAAATCACAAAGCCTACTGGGCTTTGTCGATGCTACTAACTGATAAGAGACAAACTTTACAAAAGTTAATTGGAAGTTAAGATTATCTTTAGCCAAATAGATTTAGAATTACATGCCTCACTTGAATGGTTACCAATAGAGATTAACGATGACCTTTAATAAAATATAATGTATGCTTGACAAAATTATTTTTAATTTGTTATATATCTGTTTCAGCGTTATCGTCAATTAAAAATAATTTAGACAATCCAAATTGTATCTTAGTACAAGATGTCAAAGCAGTTACGCATGCACAAGGAGTCCGAGATGCACTATCAACATCTTCACCCTCTGATGGTAGGTATCTTCCTGTGAAGATATACCAGTTTCTTAGTCTATGGCATGGTGTAAATATTAATTTGTTATATTATTTTAGAATCATTATCAACATCGTCGTTAGGGGGATGGTCGACAACAGCAGAAGCAGCATTAGAGTCAGCCATAGTACCGCAGCAAGCACACCAAGCTGCTCCACCTCCTTGGTCGCCGGCTTTGGAAGTGAGAGAATTTGATGAACTACATAGTGCGACGATTCCTGCATACCAGTTTTGGAGTTCAGAATTCCGAAATAAACAACCTGCGTACGTTAGTTTAAATTTTACCGTGCCGTGGGGAGCAAATTTTGCGGTTTACGGTAGAAGAAATGTAGCACCTAGTGTCACACAATATGATTTTGTAGAATTTATTAGAGGAGGCAGGGTAGATCATAGACTCCGAAAGAAAAGGAGTTTTCATAATCAAGCTATGTACGAAGATAACGATTGGAATACTTTATTAAGCACAATTAGTCCTTTGGCCAGATGGAATCACACAATATCTAAGAGATCTACGGATATGAGAGTCAACGTGAGCATTTTACAATACTTAGACACAGGACGCTGGTTCATCTCTATTTACAACGATGAATTGCAATCGCACAGGGTAGAAATGATAGTATCGGAAGCTGAGGGAATATCTAATTCTTGTCCTGATGATTGTTCTGGCCATGGCTCGTGTTATCTTGGTAAATGTGAATGCATGGACGGCTTTGAAGGGCACGACTGTTCAAAAAGTAAGTTGAATATAATTTATATATTTAAGTATGCTGTAACATTATTAGTATATATTTATTTAACACGCTAATTTGTTTTAGGTGTTTGCCCAGTACTTTGCGCAGGACACGGAGCTTATGCAGGTGGTGTGTGTCATTGTGCGGAGGGCTGGAAAGGAGCAGAGTGTGATGTGCCTGCTCATGATTGCGAACCTGCTGATTGTTCTGGTCGTGGCCACTGTGTAGCCGGACATTGTCGCTGTAAAGCTGGTTGGAAAGGATCCAAGTGCGATGAAGGTACTAAAACCCACTAATAAAAGTTTCTTATTTATAATTCTAGTGAGATTGCTACTATATATTTTTTGTACTATATATACTTTTTTTTTTTTGCAGAGGATTGCTTAGACCCTACTTGTAACGGACATGGATCTTGTGTAAGAGGACGTTGTGTATGTCGAGCTGGTTGGCGTGGAGCTGCCTGTAATGATCGAGATGCTCGTGTGCAACGCTGCCTACCAGCTTGTTCACAACGAGGGGTATATGACTTAGACGCTGGCCGTTGTGTCTGTGATCCGCTTTACACCGGTGACGATTGTTCTCAAGGTGTGTTCAAAATCTAATGAATAAACATTTTTTGGATCATTTTATGTACACTTTTAAAACTAGTACAATAATTAAGACCATTAAATAACACCAAATACGTTATTTTAGTTGTATGCTCTCTCGACTGCGGACCTCATGGAGTATGCGCAGAAGGAGTATGCCGTTGTGATGATGGTTGGACTGGTTCGAGATGTGATCAACGCCCCTGTGACACTCGTTGTCACGATCATGGTCAATGCAGGAATGGTACATGTGTTTGCACACAGGGATGGAATGGAAGACATTGCACCTTGCGTAAGTTTACTACCTAATATGTTGGTTATAATAAACAGTGTTTTTATATTAAATATATATGTGATCGGTATTTATTACTATTTTCCTTGTAGCTGGTTGTCCAAATGGATGTTCTGGTCATGGTTTATGTCTACTGGAAGATGGAGTTTACCAATGTTCCTGTGGTGAGGGTTGGGCTGGTACCGATTGCTCCATCGCATTGGAACTTTCTTGTAACGACAACGAAGATAACGATGAAGGTATGTACATCACATTATCATCCTTACCTCGCCATTCATTTGTAGCACTTACCTAGACTAATCGTAACAATTTTAAGATGGCATGACGGATTGCTCCGATTCCGAATGCTGTAATCGTCAAGAATGTGCCGATCACATTATGTGCTTGGCATCGAACGATCCTGTCGAAGTATTGCTGAGAAAACAACCGCCATCTGTAACGGCTTCGTTCTACCAACGTGTCAAGTTCCTCATTGAAGAAAACTCTGTACAGAGTTATGCCCACATGGACGAGTATTCCGAAAGGTAAGTACTTTATTTAAGACAAATACGGCCATGTTCCTACGAACACCAAATCACTGTAGTAAAGGTAAAGATATCGTCACACAAATATAAAAGTGCATTGATTTTTTTTATTCAAGAAAATCAATATGCTTTATAAGATATCTTTTGCAACGAATAACATAGGATTAGGTTAAATTTTTAATATTTGCACAATCCATAAAATTGTAATAAAATTTATGCACTTTACAATTTTGAATATAATTTCATCAAATGTGTAAGTGAATCGGTAAACAAATCATATAAACAAAGGTATATAGGATCTAGTACCCGCCCATCGTTATCCCTATCATCTTCCTAAACCTCTCCAAGGATTTGGTGTGGTTATTTTAATTTAATAACTAATTAATAATTACTTTTAAATATTTTTTTATCATCTGGTGGAAGTGTTTTTGATTTTCCTATTTTTATCGCGTGTATAATATTAGTTGTTTATTAGCATTCCCAGCATGGTTATGTTTTATCATTAAATAATCATGTTTTTTTTTATTGTTTAAATAATTTGTTTGTTTTTATTATTATTTCTTTTTGTTTTTTATTATTTTGTCACACCAGATCCGATGTGTTGTGTATTGTCTAATGTTTATCCTTTGTGTGTGTCTAACCCTACCTGTTTGTCTAAAAAAAAAACTAAAAACATGCGTCTAAAAAGAATCAACGAAACCGCTGAAAAAGCTTTTAAACAGTTTGGTTTGTCTTTTAAATTATAATTATGCAATATTAAAAATAAAAGAAATATTTATAACTGAGCCATAATAAACACCTTGTAAATAAAAATACTTCAAAGTTAAACTTATATTATTTCAGTTAGCTATCGGTTTTAAAGAATTCACTTCACTATATGTTGTAGTTTTCGTTAGTTTTGCGAATATAAAGTGGTATTTATTGTGGTTCCTGATAAACCAATTCAATTGTCATTTAGTTGCAATTTATTATAATATCGTAAAAATAACACTATTATTTTTAATTATAGAATCTTGTTTCATAAGACAAAGCAAAACTGAAAGAAAGAGAAGTAGTCAACCCACCTCGCTTTATATGCAAAAGCGCCTCAGAAGTTTGTTTGCATTAAAACACGAGCCGCTTCACTATTTTGTTTAAGTTCAAGATTCTAGAGTGGTTATATTGCGTTCTGGCATTCGTAGCAACTGTTCTTGATATCTTGTCATTAAAAAGAAACATACACTACTCATTTGAACGAATCAAGTTGATATATTTGTAATTATTACATCTTCACAAACTCAGAGAAGCTCTCCCACCATTTAAAACAAAAGAATACGTAATATTAGTGGTGGTTTTTGTTCTAATGCAAACGAGCTGTGTTCAAGTTACTATGTTACAAAAGAAACAATTAAAACAATGTTATAACGCAAAGTAACCAGTATAGAAGTGCGATCGGCCGCTGCGATTGCAAAGTCGGGGTGGGGTTGCACTGAGGGTTGTAGGTATTTGTGTAGTAATCTGTCCTGTCTTTCTGTGTCCCTGTGCCGCCGTGTGTCCGCCACTCCTAGCGAGTTCTGGAATTCCTTTACACCATGGTAAGTGTCAGTCAGCCCGCCCTCGCCCCTCAGTGTTCAGTATGTGTTGAACCTCTTCCCTTTTGTTGCTATTCCTTGCATATGTGTGTACATGCCGGCGTCTCTCGCGCGTCCAGCACTTGGGCGCGTGGCAGAAGCCACTGTCGCTTTTTATTTTTATGTTGACTCCTCTGTCTGTATTTGTTTCATTCTCTATGTGTATGTTATATCTGTATGTTTGTCATGTATGTTTTGTGGCTGCGGCAAACTTTATACATTTAATTATAATAAATCATAGATGTTCATTGAGTACATTGTAATGTTATTTGCCGCGGCCACATATGTATTTCTTTGTATATTTATTTGTCTCGTCTCTTGTGCTTATGTTTATAGTTCACATATATATATATATATACTACGATATAGTTATGTTACATATACAATTTATTGTAGGAAAATCATTTACGCTTTCACGCCAAACGTAATAACACGATTTATTAGGTGTAGGCATTGTATATTAAAATAAAACGAGACGCGAAATGTATATCGTCAATTAAGCAAAATTTCAGCGAACACGCAATTTTAGCTTCAAATAAACTTACCCTTTTATGTGTTCCTTACCCTTTGTCTGCGTCTTTCATCTGTGAACCAACCCCTCCCTTCGCCCAGCTCTTTATGTGTTTAGATCCTCACCCTGTGTCTAACCGAAACACAAGCTACTTGAATGTACTTCAACTAACTCTTCGCGAACGAGGAGTCCACATTGTACATTACAACCATCGCTTAGTTCGCATTATGACATCCACGAATTGGTGCAACGTTGTTCATATTATAGTGATTTGTGTGTGATAAACTCACTTAGATATTAATTGTTGTTATATTCATACATCTATAAATAGGTAGGTTACGTTATCATGTGTTTTTGATGTCTATTTGTTTTCAAATTGTGTAGTTAGAAGAGATAAATATAAAAATGGTTAACGATTTCATTTCCTAATTATGTTTTAGTTTAAAAGAAGAATTTGTCATTATTATGATTTCAAGATATTCACTAACAAAAATATATAAAATGGCCGGCATAGTGACGACGATTGAAGTATCCATAATCTCAGACGGTTTTTTCAGTCTTCGGCGCTCTTTGACTTCCCCTTGTTTACCAACAAGTCGAGGTCAGATGTCGTGCAACAATAAAGAACATTCAACACTGAATTTGTAGAATAGCTACGTTGCATCAATTTAACAAAATGTTTCATAGGGTTTTAATTACAGGCGGACAAAATCGTAGTCATACAGATTAATTAAAAATTGTGAAAAAAATACTTTGTGTGACAGCTGTTTACATTGCATTAATATTAAAAGATATACACCTACCTAGGTAGATTTATGTTTACAATATATGTACTTCTTCATTTAGTTTATAATTATTTATTAAAGATGATTTTGAATCTTTATGGAAGCGTAAATTAACACCTCTCGCCGAGATGGTGACGGCGACCGAGACAACCGACTTGGACCTCCCCCTGCTTATCATCAGGCAAATAGAGGTCAGATGTATAGTCACAATAAAAAAAACCTTATAAAAACCCAGAGTCGATCCCCAATATTATTAATTATTATACTATAGAATATTTATTTCATCGTTTTAAGTTACTCTTTTATTTCTACTAGTCTCAAATTACTTACCAAGCAGATCCAGGAGGGTGTTTTCCGACCAAATCGGAGACATTCTCAAGAAATCTGGGTTGCCTAGTGCCCATTAACCGTAGAGCTTGTATGAAGAGGATTGAGATGTGAGGAAAGTCTGGGATTTATGTCAGGATCGTGAAAAGTGGCACTCCATTGTATCTGCCTATCCCTGTAGAAAAAAGGCGTGACAAATTTTTTGAATGATGAAGGTACTAAATTTACTACTCGTATTAAGTAATAATATAAAGACATAAAGTCCCTGCGTTTTTAAACTGTGTCTCGTATCGTATCAGGTATTTTAGGTTCCCTATTTTTATATCAGCCCAATTTTAGTTTTTATTTATTACATAAACTTTGAATTCTCATGTTTAACCATCAGGTCTACAATTCGATATAAGTCCAGGATTAATAGTAAAAATATTTATGTTAAAAACTATGGTTGTGTCTCTTATATGTAGTTTTACTGATCTGAGAGTATTCACTATCAGGTCTAGGACTATACCTAGAATATAGCCCACAATTTTCTATAATAAATAACCTATTAAATCAAAAAACATTATTTTTAAATCGGAAGGTAGTTTCAGCTATTCGAATATTCAAACAAACTCTTTAGCTTGATAATATTGGTATAGAATACAGCGGGGTTAGGTTGGGCAAGTTAAAACGATTATCGTCTCTTGTCGGCGATTGTCAAAATAATAAACGCTAAGCTAAATCCACTAAAACGAAACTAATAATTGTTGTGACGAATATCGTCTGTGCGACGACACGTTTAATCATTATCATCAATAGTCTCATTTTGGTGGATTAAGCCTAGCTTTTATTATTTTGACAATCGTCGGCGAGAGACGATTATCGTTTTAACTTGCCCAACCTAACCCCGCAGGTTTCGCTCTGATCGATTCTGGGTTTTACGCACATATTTTGGGTATTGATTGTACTAGTGTACGGACTTGTTGCCGCTAAGTTGCCGCTTCCAACTAGGCCATAGTGGGTGCTTTCATTAATGAACCGCACTTCAGTTTAACATCAGGCCACACAACAAAAAATGTCGCCAATTGTTTGTATTTTTAATTTAAGTATAATGTAAACATAGGTCTAAGCTGGGAGATTAGCTAATTCCTAATAAGAGAATGTGCCATGCTGATAACTTCTTATTTTATTTTCTAATTTTGTTTTTATACTATTAACTACTTTACTTCATTTCACAGCAAGTTTAATGAGAAATCGTACTGCACTTATGAGAATTAGTTTAGTTAATGGTCATATCACGATATTGTTTAGCGCAAGTACAATGTTTATTAAATTATATCTAGTCTGTTTTAAGAATACAATGTTTTGATTGTTGATTATAAATAGGGTCTCATGTGTAACTTTAAATATGGATTCAGTGTATAAAAGTTGACTATTTGTTAAAAAAAATATATACAAAAAAGTACCTAATTTAATTGATTTTTAATAACCATTTTTAACTTTAGTCAATTTTAATTAAATTTGCTCCAATTATTATGTTTTCTTAAAAAAATGTATGTTTTATTTAGTTATGCTATCGGAAAAAAAATCCCTGCATAATTAAGTATTTTATTACGAAACAAGTATTTGATGCAAATTGTCCAGTGACTAAATAGATTATATTTAAATAAACAACTGCCTCAACCAAATGTTTTCAACAACTTATGTATTAGATATTTGTGTACGTTTTTCAGTATTTTCAGATGTTTTTCAGATTGTTTCAGAAATTTCTTTTATATTTTATTGTAAAATGTGTTTTCTTTTTAATCTTCAATCTATGCTATTTTTCTTGGATAAAAAAGGTCAGTAATTTATATAATATTTATAGCTTTTACGATTTTTATATCTTGCCTACAATATTAATAATCAGAATCGAAAAATTATGGATTATGTTTATCCGAAGCCAAATTTGATAAGCGCTAAAACATTTTCTTCAATAATTTACTACACGCTTTTCGCTTCTTGTACTTATTATTATATTGTAGAAACATATAGATTATTTATATCTTGTAACGTGATCTTATATAAAATTTAATTTTATTAATCGTTACCTTTGCAACTCAAGTTTCCAAGTAATAGAACGATATTTCTCATATTTTGAGAAATTATAATCTGTTGTAAAATTAAATTACTCTAAAATGTATCATATTGAACTACGTATTTAATAACTAAATTGGTTGTATATACATTTTTGGTTGAGGTAAACCGTTGAGATTATTTGTCAAAGGTCAGAATATAGATTAAAACATTTTTTTATTTGCACACGAGCATTAGCTAAGTTAGTATC
Source organism: Tinea trinotella (assembly GCA_905220615.1). Lineage (NCBI taxonomy): Eukaryota > Metazoa > Arthropoda > Insecta > Lepidoptera > Tineidae > Tinea > Tinea trinotella. The sequence continues at coordinate 9,138,931 of HG992310.1, forward strand.
AAACTCTGAAACTAAAAGTATAAATCAAATTATTATGCTCGTACATAGATTTAGAGAAGACCGACCATAAAGGTTTAAAGAGAATTCTAGGTTAAAAGGTTAAGAAAGTATGTATTTAAAACAAATTGTTTTTAGGATAAAAACAATTTTTTTCTGAATAATTTATATTTGTAAATCTTTATGGTTCGTCGGATATTACGTAATACAAAAGCTATTAGGCATGCATGACTTAACTTGCCCACATCAATTAAATCAACAATCAACATTTTTCAATTTTAACTCGAAGTTTAAAGTGTGCTTGCGCGAACAATTCTGTGTTATGAACATGTGGTACGATACATCTTGGCTCCAATTGACTAACTTGGTATGTGCAGCCGTGTATCCGTCATGCGTGGTCAAGTGGTATCACCCCAAGGTTTGGGCATCGTCGGTATAAGAGTATCAGTCGACAGAGAAGCAAGATTTGGTTTTACATTGACAAGACAAGGAGGATGGTGAGTAAATAATTTACAAGTTGATTAACTTAATAATGCACCGTCTGTTTTAGGTTTAAACATTTTAAATTAGATACTATTATCTTTCACGGGTACATACAAGGTCTGTCTATACGTGTTGTTAACGCGTTTAAAATTAGTCCATGCTCTAAGTATAGGAAAGTGTATGTACATTTTTAACAGAACCGGCGATGTGCCGTTAATTATGGATGATTTCAATCTGACGGAACGACTGTCTTTTTATTCATCGTAGTGACAATTTTGTCGTCAACATTACAAACCAAAAGCCTCCGGTTTAAAACCATTTGTCGGTACCAATATATCTTTTATAATTATATACTTTGGTTGTCCTATTTCTATATATATACAAGCACGTTTAGTACAAAAATACCATCTTTTATCAATACATCAAAGTTCTATTACGTTATTACATAGTCGTTTTTTTTCATTGTCATTTCTTTGGAGTTTATCTGTTTGTTTAATTGGTTTATTCACAAAAAGATCTACAGAACCTAACTTATTTAAATACCGTTAACTCGAATGACCTATATGCATAAGAAACACGTGCTTAACGTGCTAAAAAATAAACAACGGAAAAAGATACATTTCAAAGAAGAAAGAAAGTTATTTGGAAGCAATCAACGTCTTACAATAACATACACACAAACCAACCATTACACGCCTTTTATTAGTTGTAGCTAAGGAGTACGCGATATAAAAATATAATTAAAATTTCAAAGAAAGATATAAAAGTAATCTCTATTAACTTCAATTTAAAACCATTCCTTTTAATAAATGTGTGTGCTTTAAATAATCAATTTTATAGTCGTATTGCGTAATAGACAAACATATTCGATTTGATCCATTAGCTTTAGGATCGCGTGTTATTTGGTTATATTGAATCACTGGTCACGGGTCAAATTAAGTCTGCATATTTTGTAATTCGTCATAGATATTAAAATAACTACCATTAGAATATTATTATAATAATATTTGTTTTAAAAACTTTGTTTTTAATAAAGTCATATTTAAATTATGTAAAATGGTTAGGTAATTGTTTTTTGTTTGTGGAATTGATACTTTGTGTCACGGTCGTAGGGCCTCACCCTACACGATAAATATTATAAATTCAAATAAGAATAAATTACAATCTATATAAATATACATGTATTTATATAAATGTATTTAATAACCCGGATCAATATATCAAATTATTTCCAAAAATTTCTTTTACTATAGTAGAGAACTAGAAAGTATAAAAAAAAAACAGAGTCATAGGCACTAGTAGCCAGACTGCCGATCCGGAGTAGTACCACCACTTACAAGACCATGAAGTTACTTAGTCGCGTACTTGCAAGTCGCCGGTTTCTACTAGGTTGGCATATTTAACTGTAGTAGCAGTCACCTCAAGTGGACTGCACACCAGCTTAACATCAGGCGGGGTGCTGTCATATGTCAAGCCACAAATTAAAAAGATACAATTGTTTCGATTATTAATACGTTCCTTTCTATACAGTTGTTATGTTTATATCGACCTCATACTAAAACTATGCAAGAGATTCCGTTCTGAAAGATCCTTATTTCAAATTGGAAGAATGTTTGTAACCGGTGACCGGCCGCTAGCATAGTTTAGTGAAGTATTATATTACAATAATTTATTATTTTAGGTTCGACGTTTTGGTGAATGGCGGTGGAGCGGTGACGTTGCAATTCCAAAGGTCTCCCTTCAAGCCATTGAGGAAGACTGTGTTTGTGCCCTGGAATCAGATAGTGGTTTTGCCTCCTGTACAGATGGAATTAAGTGATGAAAGCATTAAAGTTCCTACTCCAAGGTTTGAATTGGATTTTATTTTGAATTTTTACTTACATATATACTTAAGATTGTTATTATAAATAAGACTCAGAATAATTTTGTAAACCTTAACCGGCGCGGTTTAAACATCTCTTTGAAGTTTGAACGGATATAATGTATGAACGAGATTTAGTTAGGGTAACCTGGAATGTAAAAATAAAATGATGCAAATTTTATTTAATTCACATCATTATCAATTTTTCGCCCCAATTACCACAAGGATAGGCAGATACAATGGAGCGCCACCTTTAACGATCCTGACACAACTCTTGCTTCCTTCACATCCAAAATTTGATTCATAGATGCTTTTTATTTTAATATTGGTAAAATTATAGGAATCTTGAAATATTTTTTTACATAATTTAAGTGTGTTTAAAAATTTCAATTTTAACCAATGTTAAAGAAAAAATTTACGACATCTATTTTTACGTAGGTACTTGAACTCCGACCTAATATTTGTCATGTTTGTAGGATTCCACAAAGGTTAGATTGGGCCCCAATGCCTCATTGGTGGGAAGCTAGTGAACCTCCATGTACAGCTCATGATCATGAAAGACTCCGACCCGAAGTCGTTGCTGTACCTCCTTTGGCGGCTCCTGGATCTACTTCTGATGTTACTCCAACTGTTATTTATCCTGAAGCTCAGGTATGAACGTCCTTTACTAAGTTTTTAAAGGATTTTAACCTTTGTACAACGTAAAACAAATATCCACACATACGCAAACTTTCAAAACCGATGTATCCGTATGTCCGAATTCATGATCTGTCATTTAAATTCCTTCTTTTATTTTTATTATGGTGACACGACATTTGACCACGACTCGCCTGATGATAAGAGGAGGTCCAAGAGTGACGACAACTGAAAAAAACCGAGTCAATTCACGGCTGTCCCAGTCGCCGTCACTATGCCGGCCAAAGGAATAGATGTTTATTTAAACATTTGTACATATGTATCATTTGTACTTGTTACCTAAAAAATAACATTATTATTAAAACTCTGTACATTATGAAATTAATCGTAGTGTAAAATAATTTTAATTTAAATGCATTTTCACATACATGAAAGATAAAGTGAAACATGAAAGTAATCAACCAGATGGAATATGAAGTTCACTGGTTCTATTTGCCAAAGATCTTTTGCATTTGTATTCGAATTTGTATACCTAGTTATTTAAGCAATATACGAGTATAAGAACATACTCTGGCTCCATACTACCCGCCGTGTGAATGGGCAAACTTAGATAGACAGATATTTTTGTTGCTCATTTGTCCAGTCTGCCGACAAGTACAGAAAAGTGACTCAGTCGCGTTTCTGTATCACTTAGGTCGGCTTAGTAAAAGCTTACTGTAGTACAGACACGGACAGTGGTCTGAGATGCCTCTTCTCACTGCCCTTGAAAGATCTCGGATTAAAGGAAAAAAGAAAGACGTGTTTAGTATGGTTATTCCAGTTTACAATGAAACAACAAAGATATGACTGTCCAAAATAGTGGATTTATTCAAATTAAAACTAAATGTTGAATTATTTCTTTTAGATTGTAAGCGAAAACATCGCCATCCCCGGATCTATGGTGAAACTAACATATCGTTCATCTCAATCTGCTGGTTATTTGTCTTGTGTTCATGTACAATTGACTAGGCACATAGTTCCAGCCTCTCTAGTTAGGGTCTATGTACGAGTTGAGATCGAAGGATCATTGTACACTCAGGCCTATGAAGCTGATCCCGAATTGACACATGTCTTTGCGTGGAACAAGAGAAACGTGTATAAACAAAAGGTATGTTGTTTATAGAATATTTATTCTATTAGATTATAGCCTTGTTTTTGCTAAGGCCTATGTGTGAATATTAAGGCATTAAGACTTATTTTAAATTCATTGTTACTTTATAATTCAAGCATTAACTATGCCCATTTTTAAGGTATCTACATAATTCAGTGTTTTATAATTAAAATTATTATTGTCAGATATATTGTATAACTATCCCTTAATTAGATAAATGTGTAATATATAAAACAAGTGCCCTAATAACGACCCTGTCATTAATAGGATGATAAAGTGATCCTCTTTAAAATTCTGTTCAGGTTTACGGTTTAGCTCAAGCTAAGATATCAATTGGGTATGAATATTCGTCATGCAAAGCGATTGTCTGGGAAACGCAAACGGCAACTTTGGCTGGATTTGACGTGGATATTTCGGACATTGGCGGCTGGGGATTGGATATTCATCATCATTATAATTTCCACGAGGGTATTCTGCAGAAAGGTGATGGAGCTGTCCTACATCTTAAACATTACCCCAGAACAGTACAGGTATTAAATTTGTTCAAATAAATATTGTCTTTATTTTGATTAGTTTCTCTAATATTTATTTAATGGATATGTAATGTTCTAGGTGGTAATGGGCACTGGACTTCAAAGAACCCTAGAATGTCCCGATCATTGCAACGGGAAAGCTGCTGATGCTCGTCTCCTTACTCCAACCGCTATTACTTCAGGACCTGATGGATCTCTTTATGTTGGTGACTTTAACCTTGTAAGGCGAATCACGCCCGAAGGAATCGTTACTACCATTTTACAATTAGGGTATATATTAATTATATTTTCCCATTTTCTTCTGTATTAAAATTCCATACATTTTCTTATTTAAGTAAATTTGTTTCAGAACAACTCAAGTGGCCTATCAATATTATATCTGCGTTTCACCAGCCGATGGGTTCCTATACATATCAGATCCAGAAAGGCACCAAGTTAGACGTATACTGTCTTTGGATAAAGTTCGTGATCCTACACTAAATTCTGAGCCTGTCGTGGGTAGTGGTGACCGATGTGTACCAGGAGATGGCGATCACTGCGGTGACGAAGGGCCAGCTCTAAAAGCGAAGTTGTCACATCCTAAAGGGTTGGCTATTGCTGCAGACCGAACCATGTACATTGCAGATGGTACTAATATTAGAGCAGTGGATCCTAATGGCATTATTCACACTTTGGTAGGACATCATGGTCGCTTCAATCACTGGTCGCCAGTACCTTGCAGGGGCGCAATACCTTCTTATGAAGCACAATTACAATGGCCTACTGGTGTCGCTTTGTCTCCTCTTGACGGATCTCTATACTTCATTGATGACCGAATGATATTGAAGCTAACAGTTGACATGAAAATTAAAATCGTTGCTGGTCAACCATCTCATTGTCGTACAGGAAATAACGCCGATGGAAAAATAGTACCTAAAGCTACGAACAAAACTGATACTGAATACAACGAAGATTCTAATCTTGGAACTGTTCTTGCAATTGCTTTTGCTCCAAGCGGAATGTTGTATTTAGCTGAATCAGATTCAAAGAAAGCAAATACAATTAAAGCTGTTGACCCATCTGGTAAAGTTATTCATTTTGCCGGCAAATTACAAGAGAATATGAAGGAATTAAGCTGCGAATGCAATTCGTCCACACCTGTCACTACTAGTCCTAGTGCAAGTACACGTGAGGAGGGTGCTGGATGTCCTTGCCGATTGAGTGTCGCAGCTGGAGATGAACCACCAACTAATACTGAAACACTTTTGTCTTCTAACGCCAAGTTCCAGGCAATTTCAGCCTTAGCTGTAACACCTGATGGTGTTTTGAATGTCGCTGACCAAGGTAAATATTACTACTTCAAATAAATCTCGTCAAACGTTTGATCTTTCTAATATTTGATATATGTTTTTAGGATCTTTACATATTTTGGCTCTTAAGCATTATCTACCAACACACGATGAAAATGGTGAATTCAGGATTCCATACCCACCGACTTCTGAAATTTATGTATTTAACCGATATGGACAACATATCACTACAAAAGATCTAACTTCGGGAAAAACTAGGTATTCATTCTTGTACTCGAAAAATACAAGTTTCGGAAAATTATCTACTGTAACAGATGCTTCTGGAAACAAAATTCAGCTATTACGTGACTATAGTAATGTTGTTAGCTCTATTGAAAATACACAAGATCACAAATTGGAATTGAAAATCTCCGGTATTGGATACCTCACTAAAATTACAGAAAAGGGTGCAACTGAAATAGAACTAGATTATGACACCAATACAGGATTACTCTACAGCCGATCAGGGGTAAGTAGATTCCTCCTTAAAATACTTTAGAACCTATCCTAGTGTATTTTTATTTAATATGTTAACGTATGTCATTTTCTTGTTTCAGTCTTCTGATACGGTAATTTACAATTATGATGAACTTGGACGCGTAACGAAAATAATAATGCCAACAGGAGAACAAGTTCATATAACATCAGGCCTTGCAAGGAGTTATGGTTTGGCAGTCACTGTATCAAATCCGACCAGCAATATCCCAGTAGGAGTATCAAAGAAATGTGAATACGTATTGCATGGTCAATCGTTCAAGCAAATAACAATAAACAATGGAAAGCAAATCACTGAAGGTCGAATTTATACAAATAATACTATGTTGTTGGAAACTCCATGGGCTGGAAAATTCGAAAGTATTGCCGCAGCAAAACATCCATTGTTAGAAGCTGCACTACCAATTGAAGCAGAAATGTTGCATATGTGGTCACATCAAACAACCACCTTCGGAGAGTCATTGGTCAATAACATGTATTCATTGTACAGTTTAGTCGGTGACGTCAGAAACCCACAACAAACTCTCAACAGAGAAATTTGGGTGAACGATTCAAGAGTTTTGATAATAGAGTTCGATCAATTTAAGAGTAGAGAAACGTTCTATAACTCTGAAGGGTTCCATTTATTCACTATTGCTTATGATGTTGCCGGTTTACCACTTTCATTCACACCCTTCAATGCGGGTGTACCTCTAAATTTATCTTACGACAGATTCTACCGAATCAATGGATGGAAATGGGGTGACAGCGAAGAAACCTACAACTATGATCACCATGGCATGCTCTCTGAAATCACATCTCCTCAAGACGGTACTAAGTTTATTTATTACAATGAAGCCAATCAGGTATCAAAGATAACCTTGGCAAGTCAGAGAAGTTTCAAATATCTTTATGATGAGGATGGGGGGTTAACTCACGTAATCATGCCCTCGGGGACCAATCATTCATTCAGTGTACAACCGTCTATTGGATTCTTGAGAGTTACATACAGCCCACCAGGTTCCGCTAGAAAGTATTTGCAGCATTATTCTCATACTGGAGAACTATTGCAAACTGTATATCCTGGTGACGGAGCCAGAGTAGTTTATAGATACTTTACAACGAACAAAGTATCTGAAATCGTTCATGGAGATGGTCAAACACAAATTCATTATTCTGAGAACAGCGGATTACCATCAGAAATATTACATGTTGACCGTGATGTCGATTATCGTTGGGAATCTACTTATGTTGGAGGACTACTAACAGAAGAGCGCCTTGACTATGGCGCTAAAACAGGATTGAGCAATGCTAAAATAATTTATGAGTATGATAATAACTATCGCATCACGTCTGTTCAAGGAAGAATCGGAGGTCAAACACTTATACCTCATCACATTGTATACAGCAGTAAAACAGGTTCTCCAGAGGTATTAGGTCAATTCACTGTTAACAAACAGAAGTGGAATGAAACGGCAGTCTATGATGGAATTGCGATGTTCTCCCGTGTATTTAATGATCAATTTTTGGAAAAAGAAGTCACTGTTAACATACATAGGATGGAAGTTTTTAGAATGGAATTTTCTTACGACAAACATGGCCGCATATCTCAAACACGAACCCATACTCGGAATGTTGGTGTCAACACTTACACAAATGTGAAGAATTACACTTGGGACTGTGATGGACAACTCACTGGTGTTGAAGCACAGGAACCTTGGGGCTTCCGTTACGATGACAATGGAAATATGCTCTCCCTTACATACAGAGGGAACACAATTCCGATGGAATATAACGACATGGACCGTATTGTTAAATTCGGAGAAGGGCAATATAGATATGACAGTCGTGGTCTAGTTAGTCAAAATGCGAGAGAAGAACGATTCCAATATAATTCCAAAGGGCTTCTTATTAGAGCAACGAAACGCGGAAGATTTGACGTGCGCTATTATTATGACCATCTTGACCGGTAAGTGATAGCTACCCCTTAAAAAAACAATGCATAATTACAATTTAGAATTAATAACATTTTTCCATTATTGTGGGTCGACATAAAACAGCGGCCCGCTTGATATTAAGCTGGAGTAAATGAATTAATAAATGAAAGCGACAGCTATTACAGTTAAATAACTGCAAGTAACAGTCGTATGCACGATGCCAGCCCAGTTGTAACCGACACGGTCTGGCAGACTGAAATCAAACCACCAACTGCCTCTGCTCCTAAATGGATTCTTTTATTTGGATGATTTAATGGATTTAAATGACATAATTAGAATAAATTAAAACGGTTTTCATTGCGTTATTAGGCTTATTTTATACGTCGAAATAAACAAAATGTGCTTAAAAACGACGTTAAGACCCGTTTTAATATTCAATACCCTCGCCTTTATTATTACTGATTTTTTAAATATTTTTATTGTTTACACAACTTTCAGATTGTCAACAAGGAAAGATAACTTTGGCAATGTCACTCAATTTTTCTACACAAATAAAGATCGTCCACACGAAGTCAGTCATATTTATTCACCGAGAGAAAATCGATTCATGACTCTGGTTTATGATGACCGTGGCCATATAATCTATACTCAGGTAAATAAAATATGTATTTTATTATTACTAGCCCATTTTTGGCCGGCATAGTGACGGCGACTGAGGCAGCCGTAAACTAACTCGGTTTTTTGATTGTCGTCACTCTTGGACCTCCTCTTGCTTATCATCAGACGGGTCGAGGTCAGATGTGGTGTCCCAAATCCCACCAGGAGCTCCCGGATCAAAACTACTTGCCGGTTCTTTGAAGTTCCTATTTCTATGATACAAGCACGTTTAGTAGCTTAGTATGGAAATAAACAATATATAATATAGACGTAATTATAAATCTAACAATTTATATTCATTAACAAATTATTGAATATTATTCCGACATAAGGCGTGGACGAACGGTTGGCGATTGATTTGTTGCGCGGAAAGTCCCGGTTTCGATTCCCGGTCGGAGCACATATTTGTTTCATAGCTTTTATTTGTAATATTTAATTTAATAATAATATATAATATTGCAAATGTTTGTTAATAAAAAAAGAGGTAGATATTTGCTTCGGGTCTGGTTATCAAAGAGTGGTAGGCAGTTGTAGCCAGTCTGCCGATCCGGGGCTGACACCACTGGTACCACCACCACTTACAAGTATACAGACCGTGAAGTGATTTGCTTAACATCAAGCGGGTGCTGTCATATGTCGTATCACAATAAATAATTAAATAAATATTAATACAATATACCTTTTTCAGGTTGCGCGTCATAAATATTACATAGCGACTGATCAATGCGGAACACCAGTTATGGTCTTCAATCAATATGGAGAAGGAATTAGAGAAATTATGCGATCACCATATGGACATATCGTTTACGATTCAAATCCATACCTGTATCTCCCCGTGGACTTCTGTGGAGGCCTTCTAGACCAGGTTACATCCCTGGTCCATATGTCCAATGGCAAAGTCTACGATCCTCTGATTGGTCAATGGATGTCGCCATTATGGGAAAATCTGCTTGATCGCATCCACACACCGACACAACTGCACCTATATAGATTTAATGGCAACGATCCTATTAATGTCAGAGAACAATATAAGAAGCCTACAGGTAATTTCATTATAATTATTTATTATAATTAAGGTGGTGTAGTGGCAGTGCAATGGTGACGCAAACCGAGAGAACGGGTTCAATACAACTTGCAGGTACCAATGTATCTTTGATATATGTACTTTGGTTGTCCTGTTTCTGTTATACAAGGCACTTTAGTAGCTGCAAATTAGTATGGAAATGCAAAAAAAGAAAAAAACACCAATAGGATTTTCTGCCGTAGAAAGAGGCCACGCCCATCCAGAGTCGCAACTTTCCTTAGCATATTATACATCCTCCAGCATTTTTTTTTTTTTTCATTGTGACACGACATTTGACATCGACCTGCCTGATGATAAGCAGGAGGAGATCCAAAAGTGCCGACGACTGAAACAACCGAGTTAGTACGCGGCTGTCTCACCCGCCGTCACTATGCCGGCCAAAGGTGCTTCTTCACGCATCGCTTGAAGGATCCAAGGTTATAGGAGGGAGACAACACATGGGCTGGCAAAGCATTCCACTTGTCGATTGTTCTACAGAGAAAAGACGCACCAAACTTTTTAGTTCGACTACCGATTCTGTCGACAAAATGTGAATGCTTCCCCCGACCAGTGCGGGTGTTACGGGTGTGAAAAGACGAGATAGGAACAAGGTTAAAGAGCTCCTCGGAACATTCCCCGTGGTATAGGCGATAGAGGACGCAAAGAGCCGCCATGTCTCTGCGTAATTGCAGAGGCTCCAGAGTTCGCGTAACCTCTACATCTCCTATGATCCGGACAGCTCGGCGCTGCAATGAATCCAGGGCATTGAGAAGATACTTGGCAGAGCCGTCCCAAAGATGCGAACAGTACTCCGCGCAAGAGCGAATTTGAGCCTTGTATAAAAGCAGGCGAAGCTCTGGCGCGAAGAACCGCCGCACCTTGTTCAGGATGCCAAGTTTGCGGGAGGTGGTCTTAATAGCCCGCTCAATGTGATCCCTGTGATTCAGGTCGCTGCGAAGGGACATCCCTAAGATATCCAGTCTGTCCGAAGTACCAAGGGAAATGTTACGAAGAGAAGGAAGGGGGATAAACGGGGATTTTTTCGTCGAGAACGCGCATACCTGAGTCTTGTCTGCGTTGAACTGAACTAGGTTCTCGTCGCCCCAATGGGTAATACAATCAAGAACCCGGTTCAGCCCCGCTACAACAGACTCTCTCATATCGGCTATCTCCTGTTTTCCGGCTGCGGGGCGGGCAGTGTAGCGTCCATGCACCGTGCTGTCGCTGTCGCATAGCAATGAATGTTGGATCCAAGGTCCAGCATGTCATTGATATGCAGTAGGAACAAGGTCGGCGACAGCACAGAGCCCTGAGGAACGCCAGCATTCACCGACATCCTACGTGATGCGCTGCCATCCACAACAACGCGTATGGAGCGGTCACGCAGGAAGTCGGCTATCCAGCCACGCAGACGGTCAGGTAAACCGTATGCCTCGAGCTTGGAAAGAAGGGCCATGTGCCAGACCCTGTCAAACACTTTGGAGATGTCCAAGCCGATAACAAGGGCCTCTCCGTTACCGTCCAACGCTTCACCCCAGACGTGCGTGGTATACGCCAGAAGGTCACCAGTTGACCGTTTCGGCCTAAAGCCATATTGACGGTCATTGATCAGCTGATGACCCTCCAGGTAGGCCATGAGGCGGCTATTAATTATCCGCTCCATGACCTTGCACAACACTGAGGTTACAGCTATCGGACGGTAGTTTGCAGGGTCCGAACGGTCACCTTTCTTCGGGACCGGTTGCACATTGGCCTCCTTCCAAGCCCGAGGCACACAGCCCGACGAGTATGAGAGCCGGTACAGCCTCGTCAAGACGGGAGTCAATTCCGCTGCACACATTTTAAGCACAAGCGCTGGGATACCATCAGGCCCACTGGACTTCCGGATATCGAGCAATCGTAGCTCCATGCGGACATCGCGTTGTCTGATACGGATATCAGGCATCGTAAGCCCGCATGGACGCAAGGTGGGTGGCCTTGCACCACGATCGTCGATCCGTGAATTAACGGCAAAGAGCTCAGCCAAGAGATCGGCCTTCGCTTTTGCCGTATGCGCCAGTGAGCCATCAGGCTGTCTCAGCGGTGGCAGTAAGGAACGACAGAAATTAGATTCCACAGTTTTGGCGAGACTCCAAAAGCTGCGACTACCCGTTGGGTGCGCTAATAGACTCTCGCCAATCCTGGAAACGCGCTGTGCCTCCGCTCTTCTAAAGACTTTCTTACAAGACTTGGCGGCACGAATTAAAGCTGCTTTCAACTCATCCACGCGAGGGTCATGATTTCTTCGACCCTTGACCCAGGCACTGTGAGCCGCGTTTTTTGCTGAAACAGCTACCGCGCACTCACCATTGTACCAAGGCCTGCTCCGGTCGTTGCGAGATGCACAGTTGGATGGAATGTAATATTCCATCCCCAGTGCAATCTCATCAACAACGGCCGAGGCACACGTAGATAGGTCCTCGGAGCTGAAGCAGCGCTGCCACCAAGGGAGCGAAGCGAAATAATTTCGCATTCCCTCCCAATCCGCTGACCGGTAGTGCCACAGGCGTCGCACCTCCTTCCTGGCAGGAGGAGGCACGGCGCGCGGCACTGTCGTCTCGACCAGGCAGTGGTCAGAATTTCCTAGGGGGGCCTTGACCGAAATTTTATACCCGGTCGGACGATTGGTCAGCAGAAGGTCTAGAAGAGAGGGGGCATGACCGACAATATCTGGTACCCGGGTGGGCTGGGTCACCAGCTGTGTCAGGTCATGCAGAAGAGCGAAAGCATGAGCGGCCCCCAAGACTACAATCTCAGCGGTCGGGAACCGCTCCAGCGCTTCGTCTGTCGCCCGGCTTAAAAATTCGAAGAGCCGGGTTGTCTCCGAATCCCCGTGGTGGGAACGGTAAAGGCACCCGTAGACCCTGGCTTGAGAACCCAGGTCCACGTGTACCCATAGGAGGGACAGGGAAGGATCCTCCAAGTAAAGCAGACGGCGACAACTGATATCGGACCGGATGAACACGCATACCCCGGCTTTCGCTAGGAACCTTTCCTCAAGCGTGTAGCCGGGGTATTGTAGATATGAAGTGTCCACCGGGCTCTTTATCTGTGTCTCCGTCAGAAACAGCAATGCAGGCCGTGCCGTCTCAAGGTGGTGGTGGACGGCACTGAGATTGGCGTGGATTCCACGAATATTCGTGAAATCCACACATTCATTCCTCACATTCATTGTTTCCAAAGTCAGGCTTCACTGAACTTAAGTTTCAATTCCAATTTTCTAATGGATCACCCGCCTTACGGGCGGATCTACCTCTTACCCACACTAAAATGTTCGCAATGAACTACTGTAAAACTATTATAATATTTTTTACATAAGGTTTTTTTATTTTATAATTTATTAGTCTCTAACAATGTTTCTTTTATTTCACAGATCACCTAACTTGGTTGCATTTATTGGGATACGATGTGAAGAGCCTCGCTCCACAGCTCTACCCAGAGGAACTGCCGGGAGGGTCCGTACTGCCAAGCAATCCACGGGGCCGGCCCTTGTGGGGAAGCAACTCAGCGGTCGATGGATTAGGACTGCCAACCGCTATGTCTCTTATACCGAGTGTTAATATAGAATCAGGATTCCTGTCCCATATGTCAAACAAGAGAATATCAGATTCTAGAAGCCTATCGATACCGGCCATGTCTGCTCTAAAAACGGATGCCCTGAACCTCGCACCAATGAGGATTGGGTCAGATTCCGATCCTCCTTTCGGGCGAGGTATTCTCGTCTCGAGAAATTCTCGCGGTCGTGCAGTCGTGAGTGCCGTACCATCCGCCAACGCGATATACAAAGATGTGTACACGTCTGTATTCAACCGATCTCATTTGTTGCCGTTCTCGTTTGTGGTGCATGGAGACCAACAGGATATGTTCTACTTCGTGAAGGAAGAGACATGGCGAGCTGCCGACGACAAACAGCAACTAAAGCGAATGCAAGGAAAACTTAATGTGACGTTCCACGAGGCGGCAGAAGGCGGACGGTCCTATGCCGATGTGAAGATACACGGGAAAACGAGTGTAGTGAACTTGCGTTATGGCACAACAGGCGAACGTGAACGACAGCGGCTTATGCACCATGCACGCGCCACTGCTGTTAGAAAGGCATGGCATAGAGAGCGCGAGGCGCTTAGAAGCGGGCTAGGCGGCTCCTTAGAATGGGCTGCGGCCGAGCTGGAAGAGATACAAAAGCAGGGTTATGCGGCTGGTTATGAGGGCCAATACGTACATGACGTAGCCCGCTATCCCGAGCTGGCCGAAGACCCGTACAATGTGCGATTCGTGAAGAAACGGTCAGACCGCGCGGAACGCCGCCGCCGGAAGCGAGACGCGGGCTGCCACGCGCTATGGTGGCTCGCGTGGGACGACGCCTGCTAGTGAAGTGCCGCCATCCAAATGCCAAATCTGTGACGGAATGATTGTCGAAGAATGAATGTTAGTGAGTGTCTATAAAATATATTTTGTAAATAATCTCTATTATTGTTAATTGTTGATGTATGTATGTATGGTAGATGCGAACCCTATTGCTGTGTAAATAAATGGATGTATGATTTGCAGGGAGAGAGTATGGACCTTCTGGAAGGACTGATATTAATGTAATGTAATGTATGTAAAAAGTAAGATCTATGTGAATAAAATTATTTATACTTATTTATCGGTAAAAAAGCTTCGATTGTGTCCAATGTTCTTATAAAAAAATTAGATGAAAACTATTTGAAAGAATAAATGGCATACTTTTTTAACCAAATAGATTGCAGCTTGTTTAATTTTATTCCTAAACCCAAGATACTATATATGGAAAACAATGAACGCGGACAACGGAGCGCCACGCCACTTGCCACGATCCTGACACGACCCTCTCGCTTACCTTAAATATATTCACAACTCTCTTCACACAATGCACGATAAGTTTTGAAAAACTTGAAAAAAAAACTATCTTTCATAAAGGGAAATACTACGCCTAAGCGCGTTCCTACTTCCGAATCCACAAAGCGTCAACTCTGCCAGTTTCGGATAGAAAAGTATGGAGAAATTACCACGTCAATTTATTTATTGGTCTTAAACCGAAGGATCTTGGTTCACGAGGTCATTCCATAGCTACTGCACCACGGTCGCCTTGAAGGTTTAAAAGGTTGTAATAAATAAAAACCGCATATTAATGAAAAAGATTTTATTAATGTCTGAAACATCAATATCAGAACAACATACTTAAAGCTAATTTATACAATATCAATATACACAACTTCGTTTTAACATATTATGTATAACATTTATGATACACTAAGTATAAATATATACGAATGTATATCACATTTTAATAGGTATATTATAACATTAGGTAGACATAAACAACACACATGTCAGCGCAAGTCTTCAATGTCATGCAAGGTAAATAAGTACAAAATATATATATCAATATTAAATATACAGAAATAATGTTTCATAAAATATTATATTATTAGGTGCACCTCACGAAACGTAGAAACTAAACGGCTCGGTCACTTTAAACTATAAAAATAAGGTACGCAAAAATATTCACTTCAAGATTTGTGAATAAGTCATAGATAGGTAATATAAAATAGATTAATATTATTAAATTGCTAAATTTTGATTTCGATTGACACTACAGACACGAAGTTAAACAAAAGCAATACTTTTATGTTGTTGCTACAGTCTCATGGAACACAATGGATATCGATATAGCAAAACATAAGTTGCGGTGACAAAAAGTTGCTTTGTACCCCTAAGTACGTGTAGAAGGAACGAGCCCAAAAATGATTTTCAAGGAGCAATCGTTTATTGTTTTGCGCCGTGTAAACATCACACGCGTATTAATATCATTAGTTTTAATTCTAATTGATTAATCGTCCAGATGAACATACAATATATTCATGATCCGTAGAACAACGCTAAAGATATCAAATAATTAATTTTATACATTGAATTGAATTGATACATTTGGGAGTTGTGACAGGACCGTGGCAAGTGGCGCTCTATTGTCTCTGTCTATCCCCGTGGGAAAAAGGCGTCAGATTTTGATTGATTGATTATTTTTTTATCGCGTTGCACAATTTATACTAATGAGGGTATAGAAGCACTTGAGAGATTGTCATAAAAGTTGCAAATCAATAAACTATACTACAATTGATATGAAAGTTATTTTCTCAGCGGATATTAATTTTATTTGTGCTATATAAAACATCGTATATTTATATAAAATATATATTTCGGGTTTAATTAGTAACATTGGTATTGTAACTATTTATTCACAGTCAAAATGTACTAAAATGATAATCGTTGCAAGTTTATTTTGAAGTTGGCAGCACGTTGTAGGCTTCTAAACTTGTTGTTAGGAACAGAAATTCTAGAAATATAAGTATTTAATGATAGTATGTTAAAACTTATAAAAATATACAATAAATTAATTAATTGATCTTAATTTGCGAATATAATAAATTTGTGTAATGCCACTATAATTTAATTATTTTATCGATGCAAAAATAAATTTATTTACATGTATTTTTTAATAAATTTATTATAGTTTAAAGCAATTTTTAATCTAAATATTTTAATTAATACAAAAATTAAATTTTCTTTGTCAATAATCAATAAATTGTTTGTACTAAAATATACGATACTTCGATTCACTTACGAGTTAAATATTTATACAATATTTACAACAAATATATACAATACAACAAATAGGGACAATTTTTCAATTCTCTAAGTAAAATTAAAGGTTATTTCATTATAACAAACAAAATTCTGAATTAATAATTAATTTAAATAAAATAAAAAATCCAAATAGGTTGACTTATTATAAAATACACGTATATGCAATGAATTTAACAATGTAATTATAATATAAAAATGTTTATTAGTAAAATCATTTTTGGCCGGCATAGTGGCGACTGACTTTTGAATCACCCCTTGTAAGCAAATCAAGCAAATCAAGGTAAGATGTTGCGTCTCAATTTAAAAAATAGGATAGGGATTCAGAACTATAATAGAATCCTGTATCTCTGTATGAGATACACGTGGATATCGACCGACTACGACCGGGGATCAAACCCGGTGTCTGACGCTTACCTGTGCTAACTTTATTTTTTATTGTGGCTCGACATTTCACAAGCACCCCGCCTTATGTTAAGCTGGAGTGCAGTCCTTAAATGGAGGTAATTGTTACTACAGTATAATAACTGCAAGTAACGCATTCACTGTGCCTGTCTAGGGTATCTGGCAACTTTGAAGCTGATCCTTAAACGCGACAAAGTCACTTAACTATCTATATTTTTTATATTAGGCATTAATGGCGTCTTACGGTGTGGTAACGCTGTTGTCGTATTAACCAATAAATATGTAATTTAGTAGATCATTAAATAATTCTCTAAGATTAATCTGTAACATTTTTTGCTAAACAATTGAAAAATTATCCCTTTATATCTTTTCACTATACTACTAGCGCTTAACTGAGGAGGTTCCTGCGGTTGAGCCGTGCACCGCACCACTACCTACACAGATAAGCGCTATTTCAGTAACCGAAACGAGGAAATCTTTTGCGCGGGATTCGTAAAAATAATTATTTATTTAAAATATAATTCTTTCTATATAATATTTCACAATGTAATTCGCAACCATAGTATTGCTTATTATGTTTATTGCTTACAAATGTTTAGGAACACTATTAGAACTAAATATGTGTATAAAAATATACAATTATATTAAATATGGGTAATTTATAACAGAATAATTTCATCAGCCTCAAACTGGGCAAAAATATTATCACAAAATATTTGATATTAGGTTCTCTGGCCTTATTCTTAACGCCAATTTCAATCCTACTGCAATCAAAACCGGGTATAAATATACAGATAGCAATCCCTTTAACCACGTGTTACACTACTAACAATTTCATTGAGACGCCAACATCTGACCTCGATTTGCCTGATGGTACTAGGCAAGTGAGTCGATGACCGAAAAAACAACTTTAGTGTATGGCTGCCTCAGTCGCAGTCACCATGCTGACAAGGTTATTTTTATTTATTGGTTAAGATTTTATATTTTTATGTATATTATTTTCCTCAAACCGCTTTCCTAGCGCATTACTTCGCGACCGTTCATCAGGTGTGAATTAAATGACTCGCGCTTTGCCGTTAGGTGAAATGAACCATTGTATTTGTATTGCTTATTTTATTATATATCAGTGATGTTTATGTAACTGATACTACAGTTACATAGCTGCGAGTAGCAGTCGCTCGAATAAATGGAACTAGTTCAAAGAAATTGATTGTACTATTATATCAGTATAAAATGTACAAACGGTTGTACGGATGGATTCATGGGATTCTGGTTCATGGGATTGCTATTGGTCTTTTTACACCCGGTATAAACATTATTAAAGGAGAATAAGCAAAGAAATTTATGAATTAGATTTAAGTGAAAGTTTAAAAATTTAAAATTCAATCCACTTCAACCAAATCGAATAGGGAACATTCTTTAAAAAGAAGGTGTCAGTCCAGTGTTCATAACCATAGAGCTTGAAAACATATAAAGAGAATTGTAGATGTGAAGGAAGCGAAAGAGTGTAAGTGTCACCCCGTTGTTTCTGGATATCCCTTTGGGAATTTGGGCGTATAATAACTCTCTTACTTCCGTCACATCCACAACTGTTTATAAAGAAACTCCATCATTATGGCACTGCGGAGTCTAACTTAATTATTGTTGGTTAATTATAATAATTAATCTAGAAACTTTTATATTTCTTTTAAATCATTCTCGTCGATCCTCACGTCGAAATTGGCAGTAAGCATAAGGGTGCTCGTTTAACAATTAGCAAAATTATCAAGTGTATTAAATTTATAGTATATAGTATTAAATTTATAATATAATTTAAAGATAAATACAAAACTGAGATTGATACAACGGCCTCTTTACGCAAAAAATTGCGCGTATAATGCCGATGTATTATTTATTAACTTATAATAGATGGCGCAGCGCCAACACTAAGTGGGAATTTCATCAAGTTTAACGTGTCGACGGTGACGACATTTTTCGCAAAAAAAAAATTGTCAGTTAATGGTCAAATAAGTATGTTCGTTCGTCTCGTCTAGAAAGCTTTGCAGCCATCTTAACAGTGGCGTAGCGTGGAAGTCAGCCGCCCGAGGCGGAAAAAAAATTTGCCGCCCCCTTATTTAGGAGTTTCAATCATAGGTACAACAAAAATATGAATTTCAGGTTCAAATTTTAACGATTTATTTCAGTTTCTATAAATTTTGCCGCCCCCTAAATGTGCCGCCCGGGGCGGACTGCCCCCTCCTCCCTCGCCACGCTACGCCACTGCATCTTAATAGCGGGGAGACTAATATGTTGGTGATCTTCTTTGATATTTTTGTAAAGGTTTCCAACGATTTCAACGATTTTCACTGTTCGTCAATTTCGTCTTTCTTATGTTTTGTTTTTAGTGTCAATTGCTTGGCGTATCAGTCGATTTTCCCTAGCGAGGTTCTTTAAATACCTTACCTCGGAAAATACCTTTGTCTGTCAATACTTTGACATTTATTCCCACTTAGTTTGTAACGTCATCTAGTGGCGTTTTGTTGAACTTTTAAAATATCGCTCACTATGACATTATTCGTTTAAACTTTAAAACTTTAAAGCATTGATTCCCAAAGTGGTCCAGGTGAATGGGGTCCACGTGAGACTCAACGGGAGTCTACGTTAGCGTTAGCGTTCGTAAGCGGGAGTATACGAAAATTTATCTGGTTTCGATAGTAAAGAACAAAAATGTTGGCTCGACTTAATAATTTAAGAAGCTCAACGACTGTTACTTTTGGAATCCTGCATATTCCATATTCAGTACAACGTGTCAAGACTTGCAAAGCATTTTTAAATTTTCATTAGATCTAATCTTCACATTTTTGTCGAGTTTTTAGAATGTGGTGGAAACGTAGATGCGGGGGTCCACCGGAACCGGCAAAATTTTAAAGGTGGTCTATGAGAAAAAAGTTTGATAACCTCTGGTTTAAAGTTTAAACAAAGCCTTTCTCATTGGTATAAATTACACTTGAATAATGCAAACTGGGCCTTAGTGCATATACAATAAGAAATCATTTCCAATTATTATTGAGAACTATTTTAAGTCATAAAGTAAATGATCTGGACGAATGAATAGTTATAAATGTAAGTTTATAAAAATCAATGTAATGGTCTTAGAGTAAAATACAGCAAATTCAATAATACAACTAATAGAATAACTCTAATATAGCTAATAGATATAGAATAGTGAACACATTAGTTAAAATTTTACCATAAATAATAAACTGTTTAACTTCTCCTTGCATAACTTCATAACTTATTAAGGTAATATAAATTTAATTATGACTAGGAACGAATCCGGGATACTTAAAACGATAACCTTACAAAATCAAAAGTTATATCATTTAGTATCCAAACAGTCACAATTTGGCAATCTTATATTGATAGGGTTATAATATGCTGTAGTTTTTATTATTCAATAAGTTATATTTTGTGTGGTTAATATCGCTAAGATCCGTTTTCATTCCAACTTGCATTTCTCTAAAGAAAATCAACGGCACAATATCATCTAAATTAAAACAACTATAATATTTACAATAACACACTTAAAATAACAGAGTAATAGAATTTTATACAAAACTCGAATTAATACTGATTTATTAAATTGAACAATTTCGTCAATGTAAAGTAAAATGGCAGATTATTTTTAATTCATCTAATTAATTCATTTTTATACATTTCGACATGCGTCGTATCCACATCGACGTAACATTAATATTTTTACTTTAAATTCAAAAAATATTTAAATATAGTCGATCAATTTTTAATTATTTATGAAGGTTTTACATTAAATTTATTATTATTTTGGGACTCGATATCTGACCTCGACTTGCCAGGTAAGCAAGTCCAAGAGCGCCGACGACTAAAAAATAGATTCAACTTACGCTAACTTCAGTCGCCGCCACTAAAATATATCATATTTCAGTCGACTTTTAAATTAATTTTATCAAAAGAGGACCTAGATAAACAGCAATATCCAAAATGACAGAAATACAAATAAGCTTATTAACATATAGAACCAGATTCTAAACATATAAAATATGAATTAAATTCACGTAAATCTAACACATTCCAATTGGAATATTTGATAATAATAAAAATATGTAAAAATATCAAGTCTTATTATTAAAATATTGATCTAATAATAATTGCGAACTAACAAGTAAAAATTGTGACTAAACAATTTATAAAACATAAATTCTCACAGAAATATTGATTTATAAAAAGTAACGGTAATTTTAATTATTACAAATGAGTTATTATTTTCTATAAACTATAACATTAAAAGTTGGTTCTATATTTTATGTTAACAAACGGCCTTCGTTTGCCTTGACCAGATTTTTGACTGTACATATTCTGACGAGGTTCTAATCTGATGGGATGCGAACAAATCTCGTAATTATTACTTAAAACAAGAAACACAAATAACAATTATTACGAATAAAGATCCTAATCACACATTTATATAGATTACTTTAAGGAAATGCTAAGTTCAAAAATAGGTACTCAACTAACATAACTCTGGTAGCTTTATTTGTGACTCGGCATCTAACCTTGATGCCTGACGGTAAGTAAGGGGAGGTCGACGCCATTCCGGACAAGCGTACCTTTTCACGCCACTTAAAGGACCTGTAGTGTTTGCATAGTACCTCATGCAGTAGTAACACAGATAACTAAGAATTAGTGTAATCACAGGCTCGCCAACGTATTATGCCACACATCTACCCCCGTCGCAGGGCACTCGTGTTCTACGATACGCTCGAGACAGTACCACGTACATCTAGCAATAGCAAATATATGTATGTGTGTATTCCTTATACACTACAGGACCCAAAAGAGATCCAAGGTAAGGCAGTCTAGTAAAGTATTACTCTTGTAGATTGTTTGACAAAGAATCTACGCGTCAAACCTCCTAGTTAGATACGATAGAATACGGATACTTCTCTCGTTTTGTGCGTTCCGGTATCGGCAGAGTAAATAGACGAGGTTAAAAAGGTGTTGTCTTTTAACCTCGAGGTTAATTATATATCTATTAAAAATGTTAAAGAAATGAGCAATTTTCAGACAATAAAACAAAATACCAAAAAGGCGACAAACTAAATCAAAATAAATGTTGCTCAAAGTTAGCAATTAGCAAAGCAAATAATTTTTTTAGATCGTAAAAAATGAAAGTTTAAATTAGGCTCATAACAAAACAATGTTAAATGTAGATGTACAGCATCTAACGTCAAAGTTGTCAAAAATTCTCACATATTAGTGGTAGTGTTTTTATAGCAATATCGCCCATTATCGTAATATTATATTATCGTTTCATATCACGTTAAGCTACGTGAAGTGGGAATAAAATTTATTCCCTAAGTTGAGTGAATAACGTTTATATTGATGTCAAAAAATTGTTTGTTTTTGCTTATATTTATAGAAATCTTATTTGCATTGTAGTTTATCTTAATTGTACTTTTGTATTGAAATTGATACGTAAATTATTTTTATTATAAAAAAAATAGTTCTAAATTGCTATTTGTCATAATAACATAACCTTAACATGACAAGTCCATAAAATGTCATACCAAACATGACAGACATCACCACTTAGTTTTTCTTAAAGAAAATTGCTCATTATCGTCTTGCTTAACTCAATTAGATGTACATTTTCGTTGTTCTGATTTTTTAGTACGACTACAGAGTTATGTTAGTGAGGTAGTAAAACTTCTTAGCTCAATACCTTAAATTCAATTTTAACTTTCCATTTGCTGCTTAACTAATAAAAAAAGTTTTGCTCTAAAAGGTAACGCGTAGCCAAATTTAGTTCCTTAAAAACTTAACATATAATTAATAGCATTGATTTATAAATGAATTCACACTTAACAATATAGAAAATAAGTTTTATTCCTAACTAAATTCTGATTTACACCTTGTCAAGTAACAAGTGCGAGTGATTAGTTATTACGGTAAGTTAATTATTTAACACAAAGTTGATTCGTATAAAGGACATCATTTATTTTGGACTTTTATCTACTACTTTTGTAATGTCCAATGATGAAGAAATATATAAATGGTAGTTTCGATACTTGTGTTAATAAAACTAATAACAATTTTGCGTTTAATAGCTGTGCAATTTAGTTATTTGAAAATAAGATATGGATTTTATATCGTCTGTCAATCACAAAGACACGCCATATTAACAGTTCTGATTTGAACTGTCATAATTACAGTTTGATCGTTTTTGCACACCTGAACTATGCAAAATAAAGGATATTATATTCCAATTACAATGTAATCTTCGTACATTAAACTATTTAAAAAAATATATGCATCTATTAATATAATTAAGCCCAAGTAGTCCTCATACAAAATGAATAATGTCCTTTAATTTTTTGTCGAATCAAATTGTCTGCTTATTGCCCTTTGTATGAAGGAGTAGCTTTAGATGTGCCAGCCAAATCAGATATTTTTTCCTTCTACTTAACCTGATGGTAAGCAAGAGGAAGTCTAAGAGCGCCGACTCAAAAAAACTGAATCAGTTTACAATTTCCTCGGTTGCCGTCATTATGCTAGCCGGAGGTTCTTTTTCACGCTTCGCCAGAAGAATCCAATGTAGGAAAAAGATTAACACATTTGATTGAAGACTTTTTTATTATGACTCGGCATCTGACCTTTACTTGTCTGATGATAACCTAGGGAAAGAACATCAGCGTCGACGACTTAAATCACCGATTCAGTTTACAGTTGCCTCAGTCGCCGTCGCTATGAGTTTTAATAGCGACACCTGCATTTACTGGCACGTGATAAGTTAACATGACGACTTGCCTAAACATAAGATGAAGAGTACCGGTGACTGAAAATACCGATTCAGTTACGGCTGCCACTATGCTGACCGATGACGGCAGATCTTAAACATCCTTGCACGTGATAAGTTAGTTAACAAGGTGCAAAACAGTGGTAAGCTAATGGTAAACTAACATCGATGTCTATAACTCTTCGAGCCGCAAACACACAACACTAACTCAGTCATCTCATAAAGTTATTATTGCACATAAAATCCACATTAGAGTAAATATAGTCTATATTAAAAATATGTAATTCGTTGGCTATGAGTGATCAGCTGGATTTGATTTCCTACGTATCGAATGCTGTGTTACGGCAGCTGCTTGACTAATGAATTGCGCACTTCCTGTTTAAAAATAAATAAAGATTATCAATCAATCAGTCAAAGACACTGACACATAGGCAGAGACAAGACTCAAGTCTATAGCTTGCTTTATCCACATCCATAATTCTATTCGTACAGCTATGGTTACGGGCACTGCGGAATATTCTTTGTTTTTAAATGTCACCGATTTGACGAAGAACATTCTTTTAAGTCGTCCCCGTGTTAAACTACTTAGTTTGCGTAACCAAAAACTTTTGCTGGACCATGGTTGAGTTTTTAAAATTTAACTAGATAGTAATGTGAAATAGTTATAAATTATTTCAAACATATATAATGCGAGGTCCAAGTAGCAGTCGATCCACTAATACAGGAACCGGCAACTTATATTAACCGGCAACTTACAACTTACATTACGGCTTACGCCGAAATGCAACTAAGTCGTATCGGCAGTACTACGTAGTGTTGAGCCCACAAAGGCTTTCTATAGAATTTCGATAATAAAAAATTAAATAACTCAATTACCTGATGCAGTGGGTATCGCTGCTTGTCCAGGTGAATTGGCTGGGTTATTAGCGACCGTATGCGACGTTCTTGCTGGGCGTGGAACAGGAGATCTACCCCGCATTATTTGCATACCACCACGTACTTGATTAACACCACTCGACATTAATTGAGCTAAAATATATTAATAATAATGATAAATACATTAATGGCACGGTTGGCGCATCAGTACCACACCAGGCTACTAAGCATAAAATCCCGGGTTCGATACCGGTTAGAGCAAAGATTTGTCACATAGCAAGAGGTCCAAGACTGCCGACAACTAAAAAAAACGAATCGATTCACGGCTGCCCCAATCGCCGTCACTATGCCCGGCCAAAGAAATAGTATTTATTTGTAATATTTAATAATTATTCGAGTTTTGAGGTAGTTTCTAACTCTAATTAGACTGGCGTGATGAATGCAATTGCTACTTAGCAGTAATAGCAGTCGCCTACATTCGTAGACCGCTCTCCAGCCTGATATCAGGCGGAGTACAATCACATAAAATAATACCTAATTTGTCTATAAGGGATAAAAATTCCACTCGACTGCGCCCAGGAATCGAACCCGGCGGCGATAAAAAATATATATAATACTTACCAATAGGCAAAGAGAGCACCGAAGATTGATTATTTAGCATCACGGACGTTGTAGGAGGCATAGATACCAATAGACCACTTGGTGCAGAAACATTTAACTGTAATGATATAGGCTGTGCCATACCAGGTATTTGTACCTGCACATTTTGAACACCCTGTATACCTTGCAGTCCTTGAAGCGACGCTAAACTTACACCCTGCAATTTTGAAAAAACTAAATTATTTTCAGTACCAATATTTTCTCTATTTAAAGAAGTTTAGATAACTTTTTTTTAATACATTTAAAAAAAAGTTACACATAGATACACAATCACAATCATACATTTGTGACAAGTTTATGCTTTAAAACAAAGTGTTAAGGTCAATCACCCAATTAAATTAAAACAATAGTATTTTCTTAGATTTTGATGAATGAATTAAACTTTTATGCGGTTTACTCTCGCGTTTATTTTGGTTTTGATTTTACAATTTCTTATTATTCCGATGTTTCGAGAGCTTTCGTGGCCACGATGGCTGCAAAGCTCTCGAAATGTCGGTATAATAAAAAAAATGTAAAATCAAAACCAAAATAAACGCGATAGTAAGCCGCATAAAATATGTTTAATTCATTAAATTAAAACAATGTTGTAACGTTCAGCTTACAATTTACTTACATAGTTTGTAAGTGATTACTGACACAGGGACATTATTTTGTATGAGACTGTGCATCTATAGAAAATATATGATTGATGTATAATATAAAATAAAGCTATATTAACTAAAATATAGACATTAACATTTAGTCGGCGTAGTGACGGCGACTGAGGCAACCGTAAGATGTAAGGTTTTTCAGTCATCGGCGCTCTTCGACTTGTCCCTTGTAACCTCAGAAAAGTCTGGCCAGATGCCAATTCTCAATAAAAACAGAGACAAGGTATAATGCCTAATCGAATTATTGTGCCTCAATTCTCACGATCCTGACACAACTCTCTCGCTTCCATCGCATCCTCAATTCTTTTCACAGAAGCTATAAGTCATGTGTGGATGTGGAAGGATACGTTAAACAAGGCAGGCCCAGGAGGGTGTTTTCCGACCTAATCAGAGACATTCTTAAGAAAGCTAGGATGCCTAGTGACCATAAACACAGAGCTTGTATGAAAAGAATTGTGATTGTGAAGGAAGCGAGGGAGTTGTGTCAGGATCGTAGCAAGTGGCGCTCCATTTTCCCTGCCTATCCCTGTGGGATAAAGGCGTGACAATTAATTTGATTTGACTTTATATAAAGCAAAAGCTTTATGAGCACTGCAGATCTCTTTTATTTAATATCACCGAGTAAGGACCAAAAAAAGTACCAGGACCATAAAGCTAGGTTGCCTAGGTCCCATAACCATAAAGCTTGTTTGAAGAGGATTGTTAATGTGAAGGAAGCTAGGGGGTTGGATCAGGATACTGGCAAGTGGCGCTCCATTGTCTCTGCTTATCCATGTGGAAAAAAGGCTTGACAATTTGATTCAACTTGGACCAAAATTTTAAAATTCAACATTTTTGTCAAATATTAAAAAAAAATTACTAAATTTGTTTGACTCCGTATTCTTATAAGCATGGAAAATATCCATATAGAAAATAAAAAATAAAACTATACCTGTAACTGCAACGGTTGTGCAGTAGGCAAACTCGGCTGTGTCTCCGAACTAGTGTCAGTCGTATCAATAGAATTAGCTGCAATCAGTCGTTCCAACAAACCCCCATCACTATATGTCACCCTCGTATTATCATTTTCTGTTTTATAATTCATTACCTGAGAATTAAAAGGCAGTTAATTTTTAATTATTTTCATTAATACGCGATATCTGACCTCGACCTGCCTGATGTTAGGCATAGAAAAGACCAAAAGCGCCAACGACTAAAAACCGATTCAGTATACGGTTGCCTTAGTCGTCGTTACAATGCAGGTATGAATCGTAAAAATAATAGGATAAATAAACCTTTTGAATCTTTGTTTTATTATATTTTTACACTAAATGCTTCTATACCATATATCAAAGATACATTGGTACCGGCACGGAAAGTGGTTTTGAACCCCATGCTCTCGGTTTGCGTAACCATTGCACTGCCACTACACCACGGTCGCCTTAACATTGTTTTACTTTTGTAGGTCTTTTTAAAGCGCACAGGTAAAAGCAGCCTGTGCGCAAAAACTTTTCGAGAGCTTTGCAGCCATCGTGGTCATGGAAAGACTGTACGGACGATAGTAAGCCGCATAAAATTTGTTCAATTTATTAATTAATGTTCGCGCAAAATCTAAGAAAATACTAGACTTATTTTATTAAGTTACCTGATGGGTATACCCAGCCGAAGTAGTAGTGGTCGTTACATTCGTAATTATCCTTCCAGCTATAGACACAGTTCTTCCTGTTATGGGTATTTGTTGGCCGGGTGACTCTAGCGCTGGTGATGTGCTTTCCACTGGATTTGAAGGTGGATGGGTCATGGCAGCTGGTGCACTATTTAAAAGGTTCAATATTGTTGAATTGTTAGATGGTGTACTCACTGCTGCTTTGGCTGAAAATGTTAAATTAATACTTTTTTACTATTACTACTTTTTTTCGACCGTGGACGAACGGTTTAGCGATTGGTTTGTTGCGCGTAAAGTCCCGTAAACCTGTAGTATTTGTAATATTTAATAACATTAAATATTACAAATATTTCATGTTATTAAAAAAAATGGATATTTGCTTCGAGTCTGGTTATCAAAGAGTGGTAGGCAGTGATACCCAGTCTGCCGATCCGGGGTAGTACCACCACTTACAAGTATACAAGACCGTGAAGTGATTTGGTCACGTTTCGGGATCAGCATGTAAGTTGCCGGTTCCATCTAGGCCGGCATAGTGGATGTGATTGCTACTCACAGTTATTGAATTGTAGTAGCAATGACATTAATTCATGAACCTCACTTCGGCTTAACATCAAGTGGGGTGTTGTCGACATATGACACAATAAATCACAATAAAAAAAAACCCAGCTCAACAACACTGATCCTAATGCTGGTACAGAATTTAATAAAATTAATTAAAAGATTAGAGAGGTACATGACCAGCAGTGGCTGTCCACTATGTCGATGCAGTAGAACAAAATAAAAAATAAAACTACTGAAGTACAAAGTTTTAAGACTGTCTCTTAAAACTGAATCAAAATCAATAAACAGATGCCTCAACATTTTCTATTCATTTAATATAACATGATGAAAGAAAGCAAGAAACAGTCAGGATCATGAAACGTCGCTCTCCGTTGTCTCTGTCTTTCCCTGTAGGAATTGAGGCATGAAATTTGTGATGATTATGATCATGTGGCTTTGAACTGCCCAGATTGCGAGGTTAGTGTAAAAACCACGACGAAATGAAAGTAAAACGGAATGATAGTTATTAAGAGAGAAAAAGAGATAAATATTTATGTTGCACTGCATCCTGTACTGCACCTGATTCAGTTTAACGCAGTCAAGACTCAGGTGTGTGCCTCCTATAACCTTGGATCCTTCAAGCGATGCGCGAAGCACCTTTGACCGGCATAGTGACGGCGACTGAGGCAGCCGCGAACTAACTCGGATGTTTCAGTCGTCGTCACTCTTGGATCTCCTCTTGCTTATCATCAGGCGGGACGAGGTCAAATGTCGTGTCACAATAAAAAAACTAAAAAAATCGCCTGAGTACAGGTTTACGTATCAGCAAAGTTTTAACGTACCACTTTTAGAACGCGATTAACATATCTCCGTGTTGTTATAAAAATATCATTGGGTCTTATTGAATGTTTACCTTGTTGAAATTGCTGTGCGGAATTCATAAGACTTGTAACTAAAGCACTAATAGCAGCATTCGTTGATCTTGGTTTTGATGCGATCGTCGCTTTTTGTTGGGCTATAGTTGTCGCCGTTGAATATTGAACACTTTGTACCTGAGGAAACAAAAACATATATCGTATACAAAAGTTTTAGGTACCAACTTGGCTGGCATAGTGGAAACGACTGCTATTTTCAGTTAGCTCAACTTTTTATTTTTTTATTTACATTTCTATACTAAGCTAAAGTGCTTTTATCATAGAAACAGGTCAACCAAAGTACATATATCAAAGAAACATTGGTACCAGTGAGTGGTTTTGAACCCGTGTTCTCGGTTTGCCTCACCCTTGCACTACCACTACTCTAGTTCTAGTCTAGTGCCCATAATAGTAGAGCTTGTATGAAAAGAATTATGGGTGTGAGGAAAGCTAGGGAGTTGTGTCAGGATCGTTGCAAGTGGCGCTTCATTGTCTCTGCCTATGCCTGTGGGGAAAAGGCGTAACAATTGGATTGATTGATTGATTGAACTGTGTCTAGTCTTACCTGTGATGTTCCAGCCGTCGACATGATTGGATGCTGTATATGAATAATAGCTGATTGCATTTTTTGTGGATTTAAAGGCTGCTGTGGGTTTGCTAGTTGTTGAGTTAAAAGTTGGTTGGTTGGTTGTGATGAATGGATGTCATGCACCTAATTAGGAGAAACAAAAACAATCACACGGCTTATTAGTTACTGGTATTAAACAAATCAGGCACAAAGTCTTAAAGATTTCTTATTTCTAACAACCGGTTGTACCAAAAAAGTTTCAATTTATGAATTTAGTTTTACTTTATACTTATTCTATTACGTTTACTATTACGAAATCGTGAATTGGGTTGTTAATAATTTTATATCGAAACTACCTTTTATATATGTTTTATCATTAGATCAAAAGTAGTACATAGAAACCCAAAATGAATGATGTCCTTTAGCTCTGTATAAAATATCCGTTAAACGTAAATGTAAAATGTAACGTTAAAGAGTGGTGCAACCCATTTTTCTTTTACTTATACGATACATTTTACAAATTCGTAAATTATAATTTTTGGTACAAATGCTTTTACGCAGTTTTTTTCTTTTGGTGTTTTACTATTGTTATTATTATTATTAATTGATAGGCGAGCAGCTCATTGCTGATAAGCCTAAATCACGCACTGGTTCAAAGTTCATAAGATTTTTAGTTATCACAGCAGTCTATATCTATAGTCTCTAACCACTTGTCCAGTTTGTTTTTAAAAGTGTTTACAGTTAGGGACTTCAAAACGTCATCCAGCCATAATGTCCGATGGCTTTAAGCTGATCACGTCGAGTTTTTTTTATAGACATAAAAAGTTTATTCCTCCACCTAGACTATTGTAACTGTCATAATATGTCACAATAAATAAATAAATAAGTAAACAAATTTAATGCGGCTTACTATCGCGTTTATTTTGTTTAGATTTTACATTTTTTTATGATGGCTGCAAAGCTCTCGAAACGTCGGAATAATAAAAAAATGTAAAATATAAACCAAAATAAACGCGATAGTAAGCCGCAAAAAATTTGTTAAATTCATTAATGCGAACATTAAGAAATACTAAATAAAAAAGTGTTATCGAACGAAAGAATTTACAAAGATGAAATCAAAACCATTGAGTTTACTCTGGTCATCAAAGTTTTAATGTCTGCGTAGAAGCATAGGTTACTCGGAATTACTTTTAATAATTTCTTACCAGTCTTGTATTGAAAAATATGTTTTACAAAGTAAATGTCTGCTATATTATTTTGGTTACCTGTGACGTCGTTCTGGTTGCTGTAACTGCTTTTGGTGATGGCTGAGATGGTTTAACATGCGTGTCCGATGATACTGTCGCTGTATTCACTCCACTTTTCACCGTTGTCTGAAATAAATTCACATTGGAGATGTTAAATCAATTAATCAATCAAATTGCTTATCATAGGAATAGGCAGAGATAACGGAGCGCCAGTTTTTACGATCCTGACACAGCTCTCTCGTGTCCTCCGCGTCCACTATTATCTTCATATAAAATTAATTTATATAGTGTCTTCATCATCAGCCAGTACGCGTCCACTGCTGAACAAAGGCCTCCCCCTTAGAACGACAAGATGCCAGTGGCAACCACCGGTTATTCGTGACTTTCACTATGTCGTCACTCCACCTAGTGGGAGGCCTACCTCTACGCTGCGTCTTCCGGTTCGTGGTCTCCACTCTAAAAACTTTCTTCCCCATCGGTTGTCAGTTCTTCGAGCGATGTATTAGATGTATATATAGTGTACATAAAGTAATTTATATAAAGTTAATGCACACAGTAATTTATTTGTTCAGATGACACCCGCCATTCTTTGAAATCTGGATTGTGTGACCGCCATTTTGAATATAAAAATGGCGGTCACACATAATCCACATTTCATACACAATGCATGCGTATTCGATCGTTACAATACACCTACCATCCTGATGTACACATATATTTTGTGTATATATGTGTACATCAGGATGGCGTATATTTATTGTACATCTACATATATATACTTAAAATATGTAGATGTACAAATAAATACACACTAATAATATTAATAAGGCGACCGCGGTATAGTGGCAGTGCAATGGTTACGCAAACCGAAAGCATGGGTTCGAAACCACTCACCGATACCAAAGTATCTTTAATATATGTACTTTGGTTGTCCTCTTTCTATGATACAAGCACTTTAGTAGCTTAGTATAGAAATGTATAATAAAAATATAAAAATTAAAGGGGAGTAGACCTGTTTGCTCCTGATTCAAAACTACCAATGTATATTAAACAATATTTACTTTGGTCGTCCTGTTTCTATGATACAAGCACCTTTTGTACAGAAACAGTAGCTTTGTACAGAAATTTACAAAATATATATTTTATGAATATTTTTACTTACCACAACCTTAACAGCTCTTGAAGCAACAGACACAGTTGTGGTTCTGTAATAAATATTTTTTTTATTAAAACGAATTTAAGTAGAGTTGCCCTCATTCATGGACAACACCTAATACGGCATTCTCACGGTGTGAATTTAGTTGTTCAATATTTATCGTTTAACATAAAATCGGAAGTAAATATTGACTGTAGCGTTCTCACGGTTCAATAATAATAGACTCGATATTTCACGTGTTTTATTACACGTTACACTATCTGTCCAATTTAGCATTTTTCTCGTGGATGCGGACGCCACAATTTACATTTTATTTTACAAACAAAAAAATTGTGAGGGGAATACAATACATACTCAATCGCGCTGGTTGACTGACTGATTGGACTGATTATTCAATGCGAGTTGAAGTAACAAATTCAGACGAGTCGATTCGCTGTCAACTTTTAATTGTATCAATGAAAGTTTTTTTTTTTTTTTTTAATCAATTTTATTAGGGGAATTACGCACATAAAATGGCGATGCCATTCCCATTATAAACTAAACCTAGACTATTTACAAATACAAGCTCATATAGATATAATGTGGATAAGGCTAGTAATACAAAACATAAGAAACAATTCACACGAAAATAGAATACAACGAACAAAAATAAATTATTAAACCTATGATGTATTTGCTCTCTCCTTTAAGTACACCGCCACGAATTTGTATAACATTTTGGCTTGCTCAGAAGCAGGCGAATCAATGAAAGTTGAAAGGTCTAACTTTTGTTGAACCGATATTTATTGTTTCAACTTGGTTGAAAGTCTGTTCAGACGGTTGAAACCGCGAACGATTTCGTAGTTGTTCATGAATTGAGGCAACCGCTACTACAGTTAAACAACTGCAAGTAACAGTCGCATCCATTATGCCGGCAACTTACAAGCTAATGCCGAAACGCATCTAAGAAAACTTTTAGGCGGTGGTACTACCCTAGATCGGCAGACTGGGCGCCACTGCCTACCGCGCTAAGACATCCAGACCCGGAGCAAATTTACGCCTCTCTTTTTATTAACAAATATTTGTAATATTCAATTTAATTATTAATTTGTAATATTCAATTTAATTATTAATTAATAAATAAAAATTTAGCTTCGACCGAGAATCGAACCCGGGACTTATTGCGTAACTGACCATTTACGATTTTTTTATATAATTTTATTGGTGTTTATGATATATTATAGTTTAATTAAGGGTTCTTTTTCCATTACATATCCCTGGTTAATTAAAATATTTAATTTTGTATAATGAAAATTTAAAAATAAAAAAATACTTACGGTAAAGCTAAATTAGAGTGTGATGGTGGATTGAGACTAAAAACTGTTGAATTTGATGACCTCTGTAACAGTGCAGTTTGATTCTGCAAATAATGATTTTATAGGAATAAGGTTTTATGTAAATTTACTTTTTTTATAGTGACTCGACATCTGACTTCGACTTGCCTGATAGTAAGCAAGGAGAGGTCTAAGAGTGCCAATGACTGATGTAGTGTATGAGGGATACACACACATATATTACTACTATTACTAGATGTGCGTGACATAGTCTCGAGCGTATTGGCAGTACACGACTGCCCTTCGACAAAGGTAGACGCGTGGCATAATACGTTGGTGAGCCTGTGATTACAGTAATCCTTAGTTATCGTTGTTACTACTGCATGGGGTACTATACAAACACTACAACTGATAAAGACGATTTAATTATGGTGGCCTCGGTAATAGTCACTATACAAGGCAGAGGCACTTTTACCCAACTCACATGGATGGGAAAAATACATGCCAGACCTAGGTTACCTATAACCTAGGATGATAAAGAATGGTTCCCAGTCTGCCGACTTGGGGTAGTACCACCAGTTACAAGTATACAGACCGTGAAGTGACTAAGTCGCGCTTCAGGATCAGCTTGTAAAGCAGTGAATGCGACTGCTGCCATTCAAAGATCCCACTCCAGCTTAACATTACGTGGCGTGCAGTCATATGTCGCAGCATAATATAAACAATCAATTCCCACAGGGATAGGCAGATACAATAAAGCGCCGCTTTCAACCATAAAAAAACGATTTTCAAGAGTGGTAGGCAGTGGTGCCCGGTCTGCCGATGCGGGGTAGCTCTTTACGTCTGTATACTTACAAGTATACAGACGTAGTCGCATTTCGGGATCAGCTTGTAAGTTATCGGTTTCAACTACCGCATAGGCCGACGGCCAACGGCCGGCATAGTGGATATGACTGCTACCTACCAATACTAGTAGCAGTCACATCCCTTCATGGAGCACATTAGACAGGGTGCTGCCATGTCGCAATTTAAAAAAAAAATCGAAACATTACTCATTGCCCTCTTTCACATCTACAAATGAATATAAACTTACCAAATCTTTCAAGCCAGCTGTAAATGATACACGAGGCACTTGTCCGGGAACCAAATGTGTTATTCTAACATGCTTTCGACCCTCCTCTGTAAATATCTCCGTAAATTGTTGTATATACTTATTAGCGTGAATACGATTACCTGAAATCATGAAAAATATAAAAAAAAAATCAATGAACCCCATGACAAAGTGTAATTTTGTAAGTGTAAGACGAATGGGCAAATATAATTTTATTACATTAAATGCGCCTCATTCTACTAGTCTTATATTTTTTTAAATAAACACTAGAGTTGACACCTCAATTTTTTTTGTTATTGAATTTTTGAACGCATTCCCGCCAAAGGCAAAATAAAAAAATTCTAAAAATAGTGAAATAATTTCTGCATAATCCACCATTAGCGATTACTTGGTTGTCAATTGATCAATCACATAAACCACTATAAATCCTAATTAATTAATAATATTACTCTCCAAATGTTTTTAGTTATTATTGGGGCACAACATTTATCACCTGTAAATGTCCCTTTTCCAAATAAATTCACAAACACACACACATGCATACATTATTTTTAATAAAAAAATAATAAATACATGTGTGCGAATTTATAAGTTCTGTACATTAGTCTCATTGTGTATGTTTATTATATAAAATAAAACAGCAGTGAACAGTTTTGCTGTACAAAAGACATAGGCAAATCATGATTTTCATACCTTGAGATGTCTGTTTACTACTTGTGCCAATTTATAAAAACCATGGTATACCTAGATGTATTAACATAATGCTACTGTTTTATTTTTTATAATACTGTATTATTTTATATTTTCATAATGTGTGTAAATATATACAATAGTGATAGAAACGGAGGAAAATAAATCTAATGGCATGTATAGTAGGGGAACGACTTAAAGAAACGTGCGTGGAATGCGGTTGTGACGTCATCGTCACGTGTCTATCATGAATAGTGAAGTAACATGCAAAATGTTGATAACGATAAACACACACTTTTTTACTTGCGTATTTTAATTTAGTTATTAAATATTATAAATTTATATTTAATAAATGTTTATACATTAACAACAATAATAATTATTTAATCATATATTTAACCTAACTTTTTAACTAAACTAAAAACTAAATAAGTTTTTTTTGTCGTCAACGCTTACGAAACTTTAAGGTGTCCATATTCATAAATCAGTATATTCTGTCTAAGCCGAAATAACGTGCC
The DNA here is from genome assembly GCA_905220615.1 of Tinea trinotella. Classification (NCBI taxonomy): domain Eukaryota; kingdom Metazoa; phylum Arthropoda; class Insecta; order Lepidoptera; family Tineidae; genus Tinea; species Tinea trinotella. The sequence goes on from HG992310.1 coordinate 9,174,859, forward strand.
CCTCCACTGCATTTACGCACACGAGCAAATATAAAATAAGAATAAAACACACCGATAAAATAATTTTAACAAAAAATACGACTTTAATCAGGAAACTAGCAAAAAATAAATTTACTACGCACAAAGTAATACGTATTTTCATTTAGTTAAATAGAAATTATTAAATAATTATTTTATAATTTTGAAGTCGGTATATACTATACTTGATTCTAACGAGGACGAATGCGATGAATGTGATGACCTTGATGATTCCGATAGCATAAGTGAAAAGTATAGCTAGTCTAACTATAAATGACGCGCCCCTCCACTTTATTAGTTTATTTAAATGTGTGAATACAAATATTACTAACTATACTATTATACTTCACGCAGGGCAGTTAAAAGTTTAGGACACGTTGGTACAATCTTTTTTATTAAATAAAAATCTTCTATGCATCTTCTTATAACGCCAAGGTCAAAGTCGTCAATATTAACATTACGTTTGAAAATTTATCTTTTTGCCTTTTTTTGTGGGTGATTTCAAAAGTAATGATCCAGCTAAAGTCGACTCACGTTTTATATTATTAATTGTGCTATTAGGTACACCGGTATAATAACATGATCTATCAATACTTTTACATAAAGGTATAGTTACTATATTTGATAATATTTCTTCTTCACACATTTTAATCACGTTCATAATAATGTTTCTAGCCTGGCTATGGATGACTACTCTCTTTTTTTGAGTTAACTTGCTCATTTTGTAATAAACAAACAAAATAATTGATGACACGTTTTTATCGATAGTGCGCTATTAAGTGACACCGCCAAGCTAAGCGCGTCACTAATGGCGGCCAGTATGATACGGGTGGGAGGTATTTGCCCACCCGCCGCCCCTCAGGCCCCGAATGCATTTAAGTCATTCCCCAACTATAGTACAGCTCTTCTGGATAAGAGTGCACTCAGTATGTGTCCTCGTATATTTAATAGTCTTCCCAGGAGTATCAGAGATGTTGAAAATATTGGATTGTATAAAAGGAATCTTAATTCATTTTTAATAAATAAGACATATACAATTAAGGAATTTTTAAATGACAAATTGTGAATTATTATTTTAACATTATATTCATTGGCTATAAATTTTTAAAATATTTGACATTATTGAATAAGTTATTTTATATTTTTAATTTGTATGCCTTTTTAGGCGCATCATAGAGAATTTATTTTATTTACCAATCTTAATGTACCTATGTTTGACAAATAAATGATTTTTGATTTTTTATTTTTTTGATTTTTGATTTTGTGTTTCTCTTACCTAAAATAAATCTACAAGCAGCACCATTCTTTTCACCATCAATATGGTCTCTATCAACATATAATTCTCCTAAAAATTCTTGATCGGAAGGCCTCTGTAATATTGTGAGTTTAATATGAAAGAATCCAGAACCACCATGCGCAGAATGTTTCTCCGTTTCCAATATATATTCTTCTATCAATTGAGGTGAACAGTCTTGTGATATTCGTGGCCTGTCGTAAGCCCGAGCAATTTTTAAAGGTGTCACACTCTCTATGGGAGCAGCTAACGGTGGGGTATCTATTTTTAAGGTTTCCACTGGTCTGAAAGTCTATAAGTTTAATCTGTTAGTAATTCAGTAATTTAATTTTAACTTATATCTAATGGTAACTTGCCTGATGGTAAGCAAAGCTAATAGAATCACTTATAAGTCAGTCTAGTAATTTTTGGATCAAAACAAGTAAAAGAAATGTCTATAGACATTAAATATAGTTGTTGTCATCCAATATTAACTAGACCGGCATAGTGGATGCGACTGATACTTGCAATTATATAACTGTAGTTACAGTCGCCTCCACTTATAGATCACATTTCAGGCTCAACATCTGACATGTCATATGTCAAGCCACAATAAAAACAACGAACTAAAATTTGATACACATTGAAGTAACAAAGCTAGATAAATAAACCGTTAAAAAAAATTGTCAATATTTCACACCAACCCACCTGATGTTAATCTGGAGTGCAGCCCAAGAAAGGAGGTAACTGCTACTAAAGCTAGGTAACTGAAAGTAGCAGTCACATCCACTATGCTGGCCTTGTAGTAGTATGTATACTTACAAGTATACAGACTGTGAAATGATTTGGTCACATTTTAAGATCAGCTTGTAAGCTGTCGGTTCCAACTAGGCTGGCATAGTGGATGTGATTGCTACTTACTGTTATTGAATTGTAGTAGCAGTGACATCCATTCATGGACCACACTCCAGCTTAACATCATGGTCTACATAGTTAAAGTGGTGGTACTACCCCAAATCGGCAGATCCACCTTATTTGTTTATATACAGCGTCGGGGGGATAATACGACAATAAATTAAAACCCGGATAGCTAATGATGTTCTCAAACCACATTTAAAAAATCATTCAAAAATATCCATTACTTTAGCCACCAGACATTATTTTTCATTTTGCAATTTTACTACATGCTGTATTTGTTACTGACCCATATGACACAGGTGAAGGACCCTGATCATCATACTTATTTTTATTTAACCTACCTATGCAGTTCAAAATAATGCTAACTGAAGAAGCTACTTATTACACACTCATGTCTATTGAGAATTGAGTATGTACGAAAGAGATAACAATATGTTGTTTTATTTCTATGTTAGTCGCTTTTTGTTTAAACTTTATTTAAGTAGGTCAGTCAGTGCATCGCAGCGCCCGTGACGTAGCGCGTCCTTACGTAAGATTTTTTTATTGTGTAGTGAATTAATTGTGCGACGCTTTTTGTGATTAGTTTTGTTCATCATTATTGGCGGATGCCGCCAAAAGTCCCCGAGGCGTGCAGGTCTCCCAAAGTGATAATGCGCATAGAAATCTATGTCATTGTTCGGCAACGGTCGTATTCCCCGAGCGTCGTCGGAAGAATTGTTTTCGATTGCAACAAGGTGCAAAATGCAAGTGCATTGTTTAGGGCTCTTACGATTCAATGATTCAGGTGTTTCCGGGAATACCACAAGTACGAAGATCAGCATGCGCATTATTAATTTGAGAATACTGTAGGTACCATGACAAGTGCGCTGTTGCCGCTCTTATCACAGGTCAGTGATCATAGGTTCATTAATGGTGTTTTATTATTTTTTATATTTTTATGGTATTTAGTTTGTTTGAAAAAATAATTATTTAAATTTTGATGTTAGAATTTATTTGATATTTTTTAAAGTATCCTATGAAGTAATATTGACGCTGTTTTATTTTATTGTCGTAAAATCCCCCACACACTGTATATACATTAATAATGGGAAAGAGGCGTGATAATTTGATTGATTGATTGATTAATAATAAAATTATAAATTACCTCTGGTGGTCGTTTGGGATATTTGGATGATAGCCTAGATTGTGGTGTTGATTGTTTATTATTTTTCGCTCTATGTCTATGTATTAAATCCACTAATTCAAGTCCATGGTGATGGGTAAATTGGTCCAATTTCCTTTTCCTATTTACTGCTACCTAAAATATAAGGATAGAATAATATTAGCATGTATAAAAAGGCGACCGTGGCGTAGTGGCAGTACAATGCAATAGTTAAGCAAACCGATAGACGCCGATTCATAAACCATTGCCACTACCAATATTTCTTTTATATATTATGTACACTTTGTCCTATTTTTAGGATAAACGCACTTTAAGTAGCTTAATATGTAATAAAATAACATAAGAAAATGTAAAATAAAATACTTCCTCAGATTTTACGCAAAAATTGTTTTTTGTTTCGACATCTGACCTCGACCTGCCTGTTGGTAAGCGTGATGGAGGTCCAAGAGTGCTGACGACGAAAGGACCGCACTCCAGCTTATCCCCAGCTGTCATATGTCGATCCACGATAAAAAAAAACAATCAATCAATCAATCAATCAAAATGTCACGCCTTTTTCCCACAGGGATAGGCAGAGACAATGGAGCGCCACTTACCACGATCCTTACACAACTCGCTTGCTTCCTTCACATCCACAATTCTCTTCATACAAGCTCTGTGGTTATGGGCACTAGGCAACCTGACTTTCTTGAGGATGTCTCCGATTTGGTCGGAAAACACTCTCCTGGGCCTGCCTTGTTTAACGCATCCATCCACATCAGATTTATAAATTCCTTTCGTCAATCTACTTTCACTCATCCTTTCAATGTGCCCAAACCATCGAAGCATTCCTTTGTCAATCCTTGTCACTACATCTTCTTTCAAGCCACATCTATCACGCAATGTGCTATTCCTTATTCTATCCGCTATCGTCACTCCACATACACTCCTTAACGACAGCGTTAATTCTACTCTCATGCCTCTTCTGCCATACCCAACCTTCACTTCCATACATTAATGTAGGAACAAGCACCGCATTATGAACAGCCATCCGTTCAAAAAAACAAAATATGTACTAATAAAATACTTATTTACTTTTTATAGAAACAAATTATTAAAACAATAATTAATAATCAGACTTACTTGTGAAAACCTTTTAGCTTGCCGCCTTATCATTGGTGTATTGAATAATCGTGGGGCCGAGTGTAGGCGAGCAGCTAATAAACCCACTGAGGGGTTCGGATCTAAACACAACGGTGGGGCTGTAGCTAAGACAAGTGCAGCTTCAAATGCTGTGCGATCATCGCCCGTCCAACCACACTTGCTACTTATACTCATTGCATCTGTTAATATACTCTGAAATTAGATACAAGAAAACATTGAGTACAACACTAATTATTTTTTTTGGCCACAGTGGCAGTTATGAACTTTATTTCAGCCGTCAGCACCCTTGGATTTCCATCATGCTTACCAACAGGCAGGTAAAGGACAGATGTAGAGTCACAAAAAATTCAGATGTAATTTTAAAACTTAATGCTAGCTAGTCACATGTATTAAAAGTTTTTTTTTTAATATTTTTGTTTTATCGATTGAACGGTCTCGTTTTGCTTGACATCTAGGTTGGCGAAAAGTTAATTTTGATCACATTCTAAACTATCCTGCTTTTCCTTGGAGCCTCTGTTGGCAAAGGCAACCATGGTTGGCAGAGTTTTGATTCAAAACCACCCTGTTTTTATGATACAGGCACTTTTATTAGCTTTATTAAAATGAAAAAAATCTTACCTGAGTTGTAGGCCTTAACAGAACATGATGTGTATCACAAACAAAACTCGGATAAGCCTGCCTATAGTCTCTTATTTGTGCTATAATACATCCGGAGTAAAATAAACACGAATGTTCAGACTCTAAGAGATCTAACAATACCAGAGGAAGTTCCTCATTATCTATATAACTTAGTAGTTCCTCCTCTTCATAAGGCCAACGAGGCGTTTCTATTAAATTGTCATCTGATACCTAGAAGTATGTATAAAATAAATAAATTGAATAAATTTATTTATAAATTGTATAAATAAATTGAATGTATAATATAGATGGTATAAATATTTTAATTTATTTATGTATAATAAAAAATATTTTATTAAGGTTTCACATATGACAGCATCCTGCCTCATGTTTAGCTGAAATGCAGTCAATGAATGAAGGTTGGTGATACTACAGTTAATTAGCAGCCGCATCCACTATGCCAGCCTAGTTGGAACAGGTAACTTTTAAGATGATCCCGAAACGCAACCTATATTATACACAAAATAAGTTATTTATTTATTTTTACCTTTATTATATATACCTAGTATAAAATATTGAATTTTGTACAATATAAAAAAGAATAAAAATGTGACTCAACATTTAACCTTAACTTGCCTGGTAGTAAGCAAGAGGAGGTCCAAAAGTGCCAGCAACTGAAAAAACTGCTTCAGTTCACTGCTACCTCAATCACCATCACTATGCCAACCAAAAAATATTTGCCTATGCACAAATAATAATTTTATAACTCCTAAGCTCTATTATAAAGTAAGCATGCATTATGCATAGGGTTGATAAATTAAAAAGAAAAGTTTTTTATACATTAGTCAACAATTTTTCATATTTAACATTGACAAAAGAAAACTAATTTAAAATAAACATAATATCATTATTTTTTAATAATTATGGCTCAACAAATGACAGCACCCCAAATGACATTAAGCTGGATAAATAAAAGTGTGCATTCCATAAATAAAAGTGACTGCTACTACAGTTAAATCCAGTACACCTGCCTAGAAAATGTAACAGTAAGCTATAAACCTTTTATTTTGTAAATTATTAATTAATTCCTCCTTATTTGTAATAAAATTATACACTATTTCACACCTTTATCCCCACAGGGTTAGGCAGAGAAAATGGAGCACCAGTTTCCACTATCTGTGACACAACTCACCTATGTCCTTCTCATCAACAATGGTGTTCATACAATGATGGCCCAGTTTTTTGGTTTTATAAATGCTTATGAATAATTTATAAATTAGTTTTTATGTTATAAAATAAAAACATTCTAAGTTCCGATTTTGAGGATGACCTAGATGATCGTACTTTGTTTTAATCAGGGACATTCTTCGAAATGCAGGGGTCCACAGTGCCCATAACAATAGAGTTAGTATGGAGAGAATTGTGGATGTGATGGAAGCAAGAGAGTTGTCAGAATTGTGGATATTTATGCTACATCATTTCTCACTATCCTTGTAAGAAGTGAGACATGACAATAATCTCATTGTTGTCATGATAATAAATAAAATAAAGATATCTACCCTATCAAAATCTTAAAACAATAATAACTTCCATATTTTTTCAAAACTTTGTTAGCTATAATCGTTGTCATATGTTGACTTCTAAAATGTAAAAAATCCTTTACAGATCTTAACTGAAGTAAAAAAAGCCTTACCATTCCATCAGGCGACAATTGTTGAGTATTTCCATTAACTTTTAATGATAATGAATAACCCTTATTTCCAGGATATAAATTTATTATCAATGTATTCAGATTATATGACGTCAATAATTTTTCCAAAAGATGTGATGTTGTTCTTAAAGATTGCTGTAATAGGATTGATAAGGAATTATATATTTGTGATGTATGGATATTTTTAAAGCAATTCCGTTATTTTTTATTATATTACAAAAAAAACAAATAGTTTATCTATATTTGCAGTGTTGCTTAATTTGTATAATAACATGGTATCATTGCAAAATTTTGTATGCAGTTTATTACAATTTAAAAAACAGACTATTTTGTGACTATTTTGTCAATCAAATATATTGTAATGTGTAAAATGTAGTATAACAAACTATACTTACATAATTAGTATTCTGTGAATCCTCATTACTTAAATCTTCATACAGTTCATGAAGTTTTTTGAACAAATCAAATTTGCCACTGGGTTTATTTACTGAAGAACTGGATGAATTTCTCCTAAATTTTGTCCTAGAGTCTTCCACCATATCAGACACTAGCATTTTATCATGATTCCAAGTCATTTTGTGGTCCACAACGCCTCGATCAAAATGTGTTAATCCAACGTTCACATGCTTTGTTCCTTTTAATATATCCTGAAGTTATAATAGTACATACCTTGCTTTAACTATAAAACAAACAATAATTCTTTTAAAATAATAATAAACGAGAAAGTGCACTAAACCTCAGCTTCCACTGCCGTGTGAATTAAACCATCCATACTGTTATTACAAGAAGAGTTACATGGGTACTAAGATTTTGAAATAATTTCATTCATGTTTATTTGTTATGTTCTTATATTAAGTCATAACTTTTGGTAGAACTAATTAGCTTTATTTATGTTTCGCACTGCATGACAGTAAAATAACATGTCCATCAACATTTCATTTTTGTTTGACAGGTTTTATCGGTGTTACCATAAAACAACAAACAATTTTGTGGTTGATGAAAAAATAATATATTTCCATTGTTGTTTATGGTTATAAGGACCCATATACACAATGCGATTGCGATAATGAAAGGTTAGTGTTTTGATAGTTTAAAAAAATTCCAAAAATTCTTAAACTGAAATCTTAAAATTGAGTTCACTAAACTGTGGAAACAGATAAATGGTATATAACTTTTACGCGAGGTTGAAGTAAGAAAGTCTTCGATCATATTTTTAGACTCACACTCGAGCTCAAACAGTGACAGTCAAGTAAAGGCGCAAATTAATATAATAAATAAACATTACTTTGGTTTTACTTATATTTACTTTAATCCTTTCTTTTCTAATACGGCATTCATAATAGTAAACATTTCCTGTAACTCATACGCCGACGATGCAAGGATAACTTGATCGTCGGTGTACAAAACATTTGATTACCATGTCATTCATTCTCAAACCATACTTCCTTTTACGCAACTCTTTCCGACAACTGTCCATGAACAGATTGAGGAGCCATTGTGACGCTGCACATCCCTGTCTGACACCTTTAGACATACCAAACCAGTCAAATAGCGCCCTATTAATTCGAACACATGCACAGGAATTCTTATAGAGATTTCAGTGTACGGACGCCACAATGTATCTGTTCACTCGATCAAAGGCCTTTTCATTGTGTTATTGTGTAATGGGGCGTTCTCACGAGGCGATTTGAGTTGATCAACTGCGAAATCGTTCGAGATTTGAACCGTCTGAACAGACTTTCAACCAAATTGAAGCAACAAATATCTATTCAACAAAAGTTAAAGACTTTTCAACTTTTGTTGACTCAACTGTCATTAATTTTTTCTTTCTTCTTGTTTATGGCTTTAGTATTTAACTTGCCAGTGTCAAAGTAAAAATATATGGTTCAATGTTAAAACATTGTCAATTAGTAAAGATGAAGATGAACCACGCGAGAGATTCATGAAATGATGATGATGATAGTGAGGTTGATGATGATCGTTTTAGTAAAGCGGCGGAAAGCCTTTACTAAAACTTCAGAAGGAGTCTTGGAGGGAACATGAAGAAACACGTTTCACAACTTTAAATTACTTGTTTATACTTGATCGACTTAAAAATTATTACTGGATAACAATTCCACCATTATTACACATTAATATTTATGAAAAACACAAGCTTTTCAAATAATTCAAAATCGCGCGTCCTGTCACTTGCAGTTGCCCGCCAAAAACTCATATGGAAACTAGCTAGAGAAATTCTGGGAAGGCATAGGAAACTTAGCCCATACAGCCTAGTCTTCCGAAAAAAAAATATTGTCTTCAGTAGATAAACATGGGTATGGTTTTAGTAAAGCGGTGGAAAAACTACTAAAACTCTTCCTACGGAGTCTTGAAGGAAACACGACACGTTACAAAGCTTCAAATCATTTTTCTATACTCGATGAACTTATAAATGATTACTAGATAAAAATCCACCATTATTACATAATAAAATTCAAGAAACACAAATAATGTAAAATTGCACGACCTGCCAATTGCATTTTCCCGCCAAAACTCAAATCTATAAACTGTATTAGAAATATTATATTATATAAATATTGTAAGTTGTTTTGTGGCTACGCTTTCAAACAAAATTATAATATAAGTTTTGGCGGGCAACTACAAATTCACGTATTTATAAATTGTAAATTTTAAACAAAAAGAGCCTCTATAATTCTTTTCAGATTTTTCACGAACATTGATAAAAAATTAAATGCCGTTACGTTAAAGGTCTCTCCGTGACCACAATGGCTGCAAAGCTCTCGAAACGTCGGTATAATGAAAAATTGTAAAATAAACACGATAGTAAGTCGACTAAAATTTATTTAATTCATTAAAATCTCGATAACTTATTAGGTATGTTGTAGGAGGGAGGGTGTTTGAATGAAACTTAAACAAGACTTAACATTGAGCGGGGTGCTGTTATTGGTATATGGATTCACCAAAAAAAGACTTGACGGCACAATAATAAAAACCAATTCATTTCACAGCTGATTCAGTCGCCATCACTATACTAGCCAGTAGTTGATATGGCAAATCTAATAGATTGAGATGTTAGTCTGATCGTCGCTCTCAGTGGATTCAAGCCATTAGTCACTTTGACCTTCATAGTGACGACGACTAAAGCAGTCGTGAACCTCGGATTTTCAGTCCTAACCGCCATCATGCTGGTGAAGGTCAGATGTAGTCACAATAATAAAAAGACTTATTTCTACCTATGTAATTTAATAGAGGAGTGAAAATTAAACAATAAAACAAATTACAAATTATGCTTAAAAATAAATTTTATTGATCATTAGATGCCATATGCCTCATTAAATTTGAAATAAATTTGTCAATTTTTCTAACATCTTGCTGGACTTCTGTTTTATATTGTAGACACTGAAAAATAAAATGTTATTAGTTAGCTTTTTTTTAATTTAGTAGACAACACCTGGTTTTCCCCTTGCCTGGTAAGCAAAGGGAGGTCCAACAATGCAGACAACTCTTTACATTATTAACTCAGTATAGTAAAAAGTGGTGCACCAGTGCAAAGTCCACTGGATTCAAGGAATGACCAAAAAATTTGGGCTGCCAAGTTTAAGTATGCCTCTTAATAAAAGGCATACATTAAAATCGCGTAACCACTGGATGTGTAAGGCAGAAAGCTATGGCCCTGTCTAGAAGAGGTCTATGTCTAGCTAAATGTATAACTAAGAAATGAACACACATAGAAACTACAGAGAGGTCACATGCGAAAACGAGCCCGTCCATAACAATAACTAAGGAATGATGATGATGAAAGTGTCAACAAAATACTGATCTTCGTACATTAGCTGTTCCCAAATTTAGGGATGAAAGTGGTATGTTTAAATAAGGCATGATTTACCCTCAGTAATGATACCACTCCCACCATGAGAAACTAAATAAACACATTTTATTTTATGTGCATAATAGAAACAATATTTTAGATTTAAATAAGAATTCTAAGAACTTTTATATATCGCTTATTAAATTATTACAGAATGATTATAAAATATTCCTTATATAATATATTGCTATAATAATATACAAATAGATATATCCTTTTATTGTAGAAAATTAATGCATTATGAAATCTTTCAACCCTGATACTTGGTACTTGTCAACACTGACTCTGAGAGTAGTTTTGTGAGGCATGAAGGGAGAGCAGCCCCTGCCTGCTATAATAAATTGCAAGCAGGTGCTGTGTGTGTATATGCACAGAGAACTGTGAATAGTATTTCCTGCATTACCAGAGAGGATATTATTCTTAATTGTTGAATTTTGAGGTTATTCTTTCTCAACCAGCAAACATATGTAAGCAAAGTGTGCTTGCGAAGGCCTATTAGGGGTAGTCTTAGGTTACAAAGTTGTTCTACAATCGTGGGAAGCCTTGGTACTAATATAGGGAAGTTTTCATCTTTGGATATTGCACGTATACACTTGGTTTGTATCAAGTCAAACATTAACGTGTTGGTTTTAATGCTGCCTTATTTGTAACATTTAAACGTGCCTTATTTATAAATTCTTAAGAAAAAGGTATCTAAAACCTAATTATCTTCTTTTAAACTTACCTTTTTATTATCTGTTATTTTTACTAATACAAGTCCCTTTTTATGTGAATATTTGACTGAATACCTTACATTCAAAGGGTCCCTAATATATAACATCTCCGCCGACTTTTCAAATTCTTCCCAATTTGAAATAAAAGTCATCTTTTTGTTTATTATTTATAAAAACAACAATATTAACGTGAACAACCCCACACTCGCTAAGAAAAATCCAATTGACACATGAACAAAAACTGTCATTTTCTTTTTCAGTTAAAGGCAAAGGTATTGCTGTGTATTCCATACAACCCAGCATTAAGGCTGGGAATACACGTCCGATTTTGTTTCAGATTGTCCGATCAGACTATCGGATCGTATTCACTCTATACACATCCGATTCTTGCCAAACTTTTTCTAAAGTCAGTTGTTCTCGAGATGTGAGTGCTTGCTTGCTTTGATCCGATAGTCTCATCGGATAATCGCAAACAAAATTAGTTATTTTATTTGTGGCTTGACGAATAATATAACAGCATCCTGCCTATTTTTTTTATTGTGACACGATATATGACCTCGACCCGCCTGATGATAAGCAAGAGGAGATCCAAGAGTGACGACGACTGAAATAAGTTAGTTCATGGCTCGGTCCAGTCGCGTCACTATGCTGGCCAAAGGTGAAGGATCCAAAGTTATAGGATGGAGAGAACACATGGGCTGGCAAAGCATTCCATTTGTCGATTGTTCTACAAAGAAAAGACGCACCAAACTTTTTAGTTCGACTGTCGATTCGGTCGACAAAATGCGGATTCTTCCCCTGACCAGTGCGGGCATTACGGGTGTGAAAAGACGAGATAGGAACAAGGTTAAAGAGCTCTTGGAAACATTCTCCGTGGTATAGACGATAGAGCGCACAGAGCCGCAACGTTTCTGCATAGTTGCAGGGGCTCCAGAGTTCGTGTAACCTTTGCATCACCTATAATTCGGATAGCTCGGCGCTGCAATGAATCTAGGGCATTGAGAAGATACTTAGCAGAGCCGTCCCAGATATGCGAACAGTACTCCGCGCAAGAGCGAATTTGAGCCTTGTATAACAACGCGTAGCAAGGGCCTCTCCATTACCATCCAACGCTTCACCCCAGACGTGCGTGGTGTACGCCAGAAGGTCACCAGTTGACCTTTTCGGCCTGGTTGTTCGGAGGGTCATTGATTAGCTGATGACCCTCCAGGTAGGCCATGAGACGGACATTAATTATCCGCTCCATGACCTTGCACAAAATTGAGGTTACAGCTATCGGACGATAGGTTGCAGGGTCCGACTGGTCGTCTTTCTTCGGGACCAGTTGCACATTGGCCCCCTTCTAAGCCCAAATGTTATACTGGAGTGCGGTCTATTAATGGAGTTTAATAATTGCAGTTAGCAGTAACATACACTATGCCAGCCTAGTTGGAACCTGCAACTTACAAGCTGATCCTGTAACGTGACTAAAAAAATAATAATATCACGTTCAAAGTATGTATATTTGTAAGTGGTACTACCACGGATCGGCAGACTGGCCACCACTCTTTCAAAACCAGCCCCGGAGCAAATATCCGACTTTTTACACCGACTGGAAATCGAACCCGGAATTTTACGCGTAACCAATTGTTGTGCTCATGGAAGAATTAAATATACATACCTCACTATACAGATCATACAAGTATACTTGAGCTAGTCATAACGACTTTCCATATGAACCTAAAGAGTTAATATTCTTAGGTCCAACTTTACATGCAAACCGTACTACTACCGGTAATAGTGTGAAGAAAAACAAATCTTGTATTGTCAAAATACCTGAAGAAAGAATGAAAATGATTAGTTATTTTAAAAGATTAATTTATTATAAATTAAAAAGAATGAAAATTAAGATTAATATTTTTTTAATGGTAATACTAGCACAATTTTTTCATGGCAACATCAATAACAAATGAAAATCAATATCGTGCAATGGTGTACTTCGCATTTTTAAAATGAGAACGTGACAAAACATTATTTAATTCGTCGAAAGAAGCCATTTTTTTATTTAAAAAATATCTATCTGTCGAAGTTTGATGTTCAATTTTTATTTATTTACATAGTGATAATATTTTCATGGTTACGGCGTGGTGGTACACCTGCGTTGAATTTGCTGCTTTTATTAGAAGTTAACGTTATTACGGTTAGTATGATCTTATATAGCTTACTGTTGGTAATTTACGGAGATTACCGCAGAAAAGTGCTAGTTTAGAGTTTTGGCAAGCTTACGGCAAGGCTTGCCGTATCGACCTTCGCCATTGTCTAAATGGTGCATTGCGTTAGTTGAGGATCGTAGAAGTAGCAGAGTCCTTTGGATTTGCGTATTAGTTGGTTGTTTGATCGTCTAGCGTAAGATTAAAATATCTTACACAAAGAAAAAGCTTTTACAATTTACATTTCTACCTACTTGAGAACAATGGCTCTCGCCTTTGTCTTGTTTTAATAACTTGGATTCTTGTATTGCAATTAAGCCGGCGTTATGGATTGTTTTGATTGGTAATAAATATTACGTAATATTTCATTGTCAAATAAACAAATTTCATTATTATAATAATATAGTAGAACGTCCGTAAATTCTCGTAAAATCTTTTTTACGGAAAATTTAGAATTTTCCGTTTACGATTCTAATAGTATTAGTAGGTTTATATTTACTAAATAGATTCTACTTTAGTCTTATTAAATTATTTTATGAGTGTTATAAGATGTACATTAATAAGTAAATTGTTAGTATATTATGTGAGAATATGGTGTCCAATAAAAATGCGTATTGCAAAACACACCCTAGTTAACCATTATAAATTACATATTTAGAATGTGTGTTGTTATTTATTATTGATCTTCTAACACATTTGACCTTGTATTTCAAGGACTTGCTTATTAATATCAGAAAAACATTTTCTTATTTTGATTTAATTAAACCATTTTCTCAGTTATAAAGTGGTATAAAGTGTACTAATTAAAAATTTAAATTCTTATGAGCATGTATTTTCACTTAATATTACTAATATGAATGGGAATCCTACTAGATCTAATTTAACTTTTATGTTCTTTTACATAGTTTCATATGTTTTTTTTATATATTGTTTTTACACTGGGTGAGACAATAAAAGGGAAACAGTAATGATTGTCACTTAATTAAGTTTTTGCAAAAATTGGTAAACTTTGTTTTGGTAGGGGATATATTTAGACCCTTAATACCAACCCTCTGCATACCCTCAAATTACCCAAAAAAATTAAGTTGGTTATGAAATTTTGCAAATCTTATTTTTCAACTATATTTGCAAATATTTTTTTTTATATAATAGTGGCTTATTTATTTTTTTTGGTCCACTCTATTATTAAGATATCAATTAAATTATCACACCTTTTCCCCCAGGGATAGGCAGAGACAATGGAGCGCCACTTGCCACGATCCTGACACAATTCCCTTCTTTTCCTTCACATTAAGATAGTTGTCTATAATTTCTCAAAATCGTAATTGCTGTTAATATTATTATTTATAAAAAAAATATTAATAAACAATTCATGTTTATTTTTATTCACAGCTATATTTGTTGAGTAAGGAACTTGAAAGAAGAATTTATTATACACCAATATAATTTTAAGCAAAATGGAGGAGCTGAATGGGGAGACTTTTGGGGATAGTCTAGGGAGTATTGGGGATGAAGGATTATTGGAATCACCTACAAGTGGAAAGCAAGATCACAATTGCAACATTTGCGAGTAAGTTAACACATCTACTTATTTATTATAATAAAAATTAATATTACCAAATAAAAATAAAATAAACTTCTATGCATATGAATAAATGGACAGAAATTTAAAATATCAGAATTGATATTAAGTATGCAGCATATTTGTATGTAACGCAGCGAATTATTTACTGTAATCCTATAAAATTAAGAAAATTCTATAATGAGCTACTAAAAATGCTTGTATCAAAGAAGCTGGACAATCATTCAGCACTTTTGAATGTTAGGAAACACCTTATATAGACATTAAACTGACTTCATTGTAGATAGACCATATTCCTGCACTCCAAGTACTTATAGCCTGACATAACTCTAAAAGTTACATAATCAATGAATAATAGTAAGAATAATAACTAATAATGTAATACTATATAAGTGGTGGTTCTACACCGGTTCGGCAGTACCTCTCTTAATAAATACCCGGGTCTATCGCTATATACATATATATGTATACTTTTTTATTTTGTAATTAAACTGACTTCATTGTGGATAGACCATATTCCTGCACTCCAAGTACTTATAGCCTGACATAACTCTAAAAGTTACATAATCAATGAATAATAGTAAGAATAATAACTAATAATGTAATACTATATTTATTTATACTTGTAGGAAAAATAAACTGGCCAATAACAGGCATACGCAGTGAAGGAGTGACATGTGAATAAAAACACACTGTTTCACAAAATTCCTCTACTGCTGGAACCTCCTCAGTTAAATACTAGTAGCATAGTATTTGTGTTTTCATAAAGGTTATTTGCATTTTAGCAATAAACTCTGCAGTCCTCGAGTTTTGTCTTGCCTTCATGTTTTTTGTGAAGCATGCATAGACAAGTTGTTGGTGAATGAAGCTGGAGACTCATTAAAATATGATTTGGCTGTGGAGTGCCCTATTTGCAAACAAGAAACAAAGGTAATTATTTGATTATATAATTCTTCACTTTACGAATACAGTATTACTTCATTGAACTCTTGTCTTTGCTGTAGGTACCTATTGGTGGGGCAGAAGCACTTCCCTCAGATTATGTACTTACCAATGTCTTTGATGTTAATTCAATGGACAAGTCAGTTGTGTGCACATGCTGCAAAAGTAAGGAACCAGCTGTGGCTAGATGCGCTGATTGCACTCACTTTCTCTGTGCAAACTGTACCTCAGCACATGAGTTCATGAGATGCTTTGAAAATCACAGAGTTGTGCCATTTGAAACTTTAAAATCAGCCAAGGAGACAACTATTCTTCACCGCCCAATATTTTGTGCCCGTCACATTGGCGAAAGCCTAAAATTCTATTGCTGTGAATGTGAAGTTGGTGCTTGCTCGGAATGTCGTTCAACTGACCACAAAGTAGGGGAACATCGCTGTGAAAGAATTGTAGATGCTGAGCCTTCACTTCGTGCTGAATTGATGAGCTTCATTTCTGATGCAAATGCGCGTGCTGCGGCGGCTGGATCCGCCTCCTCTAAATTAGACGATGCCCTTGGGGATTTGCAAAGACAACGCGATGATGCAGAGGCAATCATTAATGAAGCTTTCCAATCATATAAGATTGCTTTAGAGAAGCGGCGCGAAGCAGCTTTAGAGGAGCTGGAACGTTTGCACAAAGAGAGGGAACTCAAGGTCATGGATCTTTTTGATCGTGTTGATAAAACAGTACAACGGATTGATTGTGCTTGCAAGTTTGCATCAAGGTTGCTTCGCCGCGGAGATGGTACTGAAATTGTGATGCTGAAGAAAACTATCTCATCTCAGTTTGCGCGTTTGCTTGACGGCGCATCAGAGTTTGACGTCGATTTTTCGTTGGAATTTGTCACTCAGATGGACAAATTTGATTCCATTGCAGAAGAGACATTTGGAACATTTCGCACAGAAATGACGCGTGCCGAAGAAATGAAGCGCGCTAGTGAGTCATCAGCGATAGTCTCCGTCGCCTC
Organism: Tinea trinotella; assembly: GCA_905220615.1. Taxonomy (NCBI): domain Eukaryota; kingdom Metazoa; phylum Arthropoda; class Insecta; order Lepidoptera; family Tineidae; genus Tinea; species Tinea trinotella. The sequence goes on from HG992310.1 coordinate 9,192,002, forward strand.
TAACTCTCATTCCCCAGCGGTCTCTGTGACTAATGCACCAGTATTTGAAGACTATCAAATTGGGCCCATGCGCCGTGTTACTTGCTCAGGTGTAGGTAACTTGGTGGGTGGAGTGGGTTCTGTCTCTGGGATAGGAGTTCAAAGTTTGGCAAACCATGGTGTATTGTCTGGCGTGGGAAATGTCAACAACGTAGCTGGCGTTGGCAACGTGCCAGCTTTGCCATCGATTGTAGAATATAACTTGCAGCAACTGGCCAGCATTGCAGAGAAAGACGGAGCGCCTCCGTCTCACACTTCGCCGGCGCCGCAATTCACATTGGCTGAATTGCTTTCTGGAGACCTTAACTCTTCTCAAGCATACAATAATCTTCAAGCTTTGGCAAAGCTTGGTTTGAATACTGGTTAGTAGTATCATGTTTATCATTTAATCAAATTTAACAATTTAAGCAAATTAATACATAGGTTTTTATCACAAAAAATATTTACAGAATCCAATGGTTTTGGTGGTGTCGGTAACGTAACTGGTGTAGGAAGTCAGCGCGGCGTTTCACCTGGCCACTCTCTCTTAACATCTGCTGAAGAGGCTGTCCTGGTACCGTCACCAGCTCCATTGGTGCGCTCCAACAAGGCCACACCAATGCATATTCGATTCAAGTTTGGTCAACTTGGAGGTGGCAAAGGACAGTTCAACTCTCCTCATGGCTTTTGCTTGGGAAATGATGAAGACATTATTGTCGCAGATACTAATAACCATCGCATTACGGTAAATTATAATTTATTAAGTTTTTGAAATATGATTGATTATTAAACTATTTTTTACATTGTAATTTTGTTTTTAGGTGTTTGACAAAGCGGGTAATTACAAGTTCTTTTTCGGGGCTGCTGGCAAGGAAGAAGGTCAGCTGTGGTATCCGCGTAAGGTAGCAGTGGTTCGCGCAACCGGCAAGTTCGTAGTATGTGATCGCGGTAACGAACGTTCTCGAATGCAAATATTCACGAAGAATGGACATTTCCTCAAAAAAATTGCTGTAAGTTGATTTTTTCATTATTCAGGTAATTTTACATAGATAAATCTTTAGAAAGAGATGTAACTCCCCAAATATTTCACTTGGGGATTTTTATCCACATCTTTCCACGGGATCCACAATTTTTACCTTCAAATATCTCGGAAATGTGATACTTATGGGTCTCATGTTACTTGATATTTTTTGTTTGTACAAGCATCCTCTATCCATATTTCAGTGCATCTTTTTTTGTAAAACAATTGACAAGTAGAATGCTTTGCCTGCCTATGTGTTCTCTCCATCCTATGACATTTGATCCTTCAAGCGATGCGTAGTGACGGCGACTGAGGCAGCTGTGAACAAACTTACATTGGTTTCTGTTTTCTCAGTCGTTGTCACTCTTAGACCTCCTTTTGCTTATTATCAGGCGGGTCGAGGTCAGATGTAGTGTCACAATAAAAAAAAAAGAGATCGACAATATTCATTATCATAGTGCCTTCATGAGTTTGATAATTTGATTGATTAAAAGTGATCAATAAATAGAGGCGACTGCTTTTACAGTTAAAAAATTGAAAGTAACAGTCACATCCACTATGCCGGCCCAATCCCTTTACGGTCTGTAAACTTGTAAAAATGTATAGGGTATATTTTAATACAAGTATTTATTATTTCACGCAGACTGTTAAGCCAATAACCTTTTATTTGCTTGTCTTTGTTAGAGAATTTGTATATTAATTTTCTCTGCCCTCTGATGTAGAGGGGGTGACTTTGAACCGCCTCCCTCACTTGACTGATGTTTCACCTTGATATATCGATCGCACTTTCACTTATCTTTCGAACGACATCGAGGGGCAAAGGTTTATTATTTAATTGAAAACTGAATGAATATCTTATTACTTCACATAAGTATGCGAATATTTATGTCTGCTCTCTTATAACCAAATGAATGATGAGGTTTTTTTTATTGAGACGCGGGGAGGCAGGCTGGCGACTGAAAAAACCGTTTTAGTTTAAGGTTGTCTTGGTCGCCGTCGTTTTGCCGGCGAAAGGTGTTTTTTACGTTTCACTTAAAAGATCCAAGGATTATAAGAAGTACTTTGCCTTTTCTAACGTTTACTTCACAAAATTGATGTTGGTATCAATTTTGTTCATATGTTCATATACGTCGATTTCTTGTATTTTCATTTTTGGTCATATTTCATTTGTACCTTGAATTTATAGGAATGGAATGAATTTATTCTGTAACTAAATTTTCGTTTATTTTGACGTAACATCTGACCTAAAAATCTAAAATATTAAAGTGCAATGTCTACTAGCAATAAAACTTGCACATAATTGTTTATATTTGTGACTCGACATAAGACCCCGTTTGATGTTAAGCCGAAGTGTGGTCCATGAATGAATGCCACTGCTACTACAATTTAATAACTGTGAGTAGCAATCACATCCACTATGCCGGCCTATATGGAACCGGCAACTTACAAGCTGATCCCGAAACGTGACCAAATCACTTCACGGTCTGTATACCTGTAAGTGGTGGTACTACCCCGGATTGGCAGACTGGGTACCACTGCCTACCACTCTTTAATAATGAGTTTCTAGTACTTTTGAGTACATTTACATTATAGTCCCACACACACAGTGTATTCACAGTTTAAGCAATTTATATTTAATAAGATTAACTTTAATTGATAATAAAAATCCACCTAATTATGTTAAATTAAAATAAAGTTGTATATTATAACTGTACAATCTTCGTTTGTAGTTATTGCAAGAATTTTTTTGCGAGTTTCAAGACTTCATTCAAATACTTTTCGACTTGATTGGTCAAAGGGCCTGGTCAGTCCGATGGACAATGATAACTATTTTTATAACTTAAATAGTTTTTTTTTTCTGTCGTTTATTTTTATTTTGAGATGGATCCGATACTGTTATATCGGTGATACTGTTGTTTTTTTTCATATATCGGAATCAGGGACGAGTTCACATGTATTTTGATTTTTTTATTACATTTCTATACTAATCTACTAAAGTGCTTGTATCATAGAAACAGAACAACCGTACAAAAGTACATATTATCAAAGATATATTGGTTTCGGCAAGTGGTTTTCAGCCCGTGCTCTCGGTTTGCGTAACTAGCTCTACACCACGGTCGCCTTAAAGGCTTAAAATAAGGAATTTAAAATTGCCAATATGCAATGACAGTATAACAATTTTGTTCCACCTCCTAAACAGGTCCGTTTCATCGACATCGTGGCCGGTCTGGCGGTGACAGCAGAGGGGCTGATCGTAGCTGTCGACAGCGTTACTCCTACCGTATTCATATTATCTGAGGAGGGCGACCTCATGAGCTGGTTTGACTGCAGCGAGTGTATGAGAGAACCTTCTGACATCGCTATCAGCGGTAAGAAAAGAATATAACACTTTATTTATCATCACCCTGCATAGTCGATTTGGTCTGGGCCGTTGTCGTCCTAATAGGCTAACGGAGTACGATTCAAAATCGTCGCGCGAGGCTCGAATTCAAGGTTAAACATCTTTTTAGACAGCACTTCGCCTGATAGCTGGAGTATGATTGGAGACGACTGTTATGACTGTTAAATCCAGTATGCATACTTTTAAGCTGATCCTCTAATACATGTCTTATGTTGACGTTAGTTTACCTTTTATTATTATTAATTTATTTTTGCCTAAGTATATCGTTATGCTTGAATATTTAATATTCTCGTTTTTAAATATATTTTATTTAGCTCGACGGTTCCTCCCATTTGCACGAGGAGACTGCAACTGCAATTGACAAAAGAGATTGCCAGCAAAAGAGATTTTCTAAACACTTTGTATTTTATCTTGTACTTTTTAAAATCGCTACGTACAGTTTGGAGACTGTCCCAAAGGTATATTTAATTATTTTACAATTACAGGAAAGGAGTTTTTCGTCTGTGACTTTAAGGGTCACTGCGTGGTTGTATTCGATGACGAAGGGCGCTTCCTTCGTCGTATTGGCTGCGAGAATGTTACCAACTATCCCAATGGAATCGACGTTTCTGATGCTGGTGACGTACTCATCGGTGATTCCCATGGAAACAAATTCCATGTCGCCGTCTTCTCCCGCGACGGTATATTGGTCACTGAGTTTGAATGTCCCTATGTGAAGGTAAGTTGGTCTTCTACAGGTTGCGATTCGGGAAGCCGATATATCTGACGCCACTACATACATCTGCGAACATGGATTGCACCTCATATAATATGTATAAATATATTTATGCTTTTGCACAGTAACTCTGTACTAAGAAGCATTATGATAGCGCTGGGCTGTCTTCCGTTTGTTTGTCTGTAGGCAATTTATTGCTTCAACCTTTAATAGACTTTATAGTTCGGTGCGTCTGTAGATCAATCGACAAGTGGGATGCCTTGCCTGCGCATGTGTTCTCTCCAGCCTATGACCTTGGATCCTTCAAGCGATGCGTGAAGAAGCACCTTTGGCCGGCGTAGTGACGGCGACTGAGACAGCCGTGAACAAACCCGGTTTTCTCAGTCGTCGTCACTCTTGGACCTCCTCTTGCTTATCATCAGGCGGGAGGAGGTCATATGTCGTGTCACAATAAAAAAAAAACAAGGCATGCTTTTTGTTAAAAAATAGTATAATAAAATCTATATAAAAATTTATTATTGCCTATTAAATTATATTTTCCTATAATTTATGTCAATAATGTTAAACCATTTTACAATAAAACAATATCTTTTGCAATCTGGAGTCCACTCAGTAGTCAGCTTTCCTGTTATGAATCAAGCCCAGTCCCAGTTTTTTTATACACTTCAAAAAAGATACACTTCAAAAAGATTCTTCATTTCCTAATTATAATGTATTCAACATTGAAAGTGACATATATCAAACCAGTGAACTGCTAAGATGTAATATGTTTTCACAGTTCACTTAAAACGCGTGTTATCGATGATCAATTTAAATTATTATTCATCAATCAATCAATCAAATGGTCACGCCTTTTTCCCACAGGGATAGGCAGAGACATGACAGACTGACACATTATTATTCATGGTGTTTTTAATGATGACTGTCCCTTCACAGTCATAATTATAATAATAAGAGTTTGATCAAAAAATAATTATCTTTTAGTTGAGAATATTATACTTTTGTTTACAGAGGTGCTTTCTTACGCTTCGCTTGAAGTATCCAAGGTTCTAGAATGTGGTGAACACTGCCCTTGTGTTAAAAGAAAGTGTTTTGTTTTGCAGGTGTCGCGTTGCTGTGGCCTGAAGATCACATCCGAGGGCTACATCGTAACGTTGGCCAAGAACAATCATCACGTGCTCGTCCTCAACACCCTTTACATTGTCTGAGGAGCTCCATGGCTGTAAGTCTGCAAATTTCGAGATCTCACATTATATTCCCTGTTTTTTTATACATTTGATTACTGTTTTACAAGCTTAATATTATTTGCTGAACCAGTATTTGACTTATTTTGTTGTTTTGTCTTTAGTTCATGTAGTTATATTATATGAACAACTAGACATATTTTATTTACATCCAATTTACATACTTAAAGATTTTATTATAAAGTACTTTCGTATTTTGTATTGTTTACAAATTCATCTCGCATCTTTTAAATGTTTGGATTTATTTATAGTAACGAAAACCAAATGCTTAGTTTTATTGTTTTTTTTTTTAATTTAATAATTGTTTTTATTCTCCTATAATCTAAATTTAGCAGCTGTATGGTTCCTATAGTCGGAGTGAAATGTCAATTAGAGGTTAGCGTGGATGTGTCGCCTCATAGCCATTGTTATTGCTTTTATAAAGAAAGCATTGTTTAAGTATATTAACCCTTCAACAATACTTTCTTTGCTACAAAATTTTATTGATCTGTTCAAATGCATATTTTTATATGAAAAATGTTTACCTCATGCCAAAGTCATGTAAGTCATAAAAGACAGTATTACTCGTATCTCAATTATATCAATCCCTTGTACCTGCTTAAAAAAGACATTTTTCATTTCGTATCTCATTCAATAAGATCTTTTAGAGATTTGTAAAAAAATAATAGATGATTTAAAAAATGAAAAAAAAAAAATTTAATGATAAAGTATTATTTACTAGAAAATGACTTGAGTAATTTCATATAAAGTTATCAAGTTGTTATATAATTGCGACTTTCCCTGAGGTTTCATTTTCCAACAATATGCATTGTAACGTTAAAGACCAAAGGAGGACGACACTGTTATTACGTGCCATCTAGTTTAGGTTAAAAGTCGTATACAATATTTTATTGTCACTTAAAAGCATATTTACTATTTATAAATATGTGTGTAACAACTTGTTAAGGTACAGGCGGGGCGAATGACTACTGGGTGAGTCCGACTAATTGAATTCACTTTCGTTCTGTTGCTTTTTCACAAAATGCCCATTTGGTAACGAAAAGTGCAACGCATACGCTATCAATGGATGTCGAATAAAGCAATAGAACGACAGAAAACTTTCAAATGGAATTCGAGATTATTTGACATAGATTGTCACTGTCAAAGTGACATTTCAGAGTAATTTAACATTTTCCCAGCCAGTCGAAAGAACAAAACAAATTGCAGTCTAGGAACATCCTGAAAAGATCCATATGATATGAGATTTTTGAAATGATTATATAAAGCAAGATTGTCATTATTGGTGAACATTTTTTCCCTTATTTAGAAAGCCAAATGTTAAGAACTTTCTAAGTTATTGCCCCGTATCATAAATATGCACGATTTAATTCCAAACAGTTATATTTTATTTTTGGTTCGTATTTTGTTACTTTAAGTCGTGTTAACGTAAAGCTGAATAATATGTTGTTTTTCGTTAACACGACATTTTAGTGCTTTTCAACAAACTACACAAATAAAGTTTTGAGTTGGCAACACCTTTGTTGTAATTTTTCGATCTCGTAATTCCATTTCAGTGTTTAGTCGCATTTACTCTTTATTCACTGTACGCTATATTGAGGTTTGGGAGCTTCTTTTCCTATTAATATTTATGTTGAAACAAAATTATACAAAATGCGTGTGACATATCTAAGCGGGGAAGTGTTAGATATATGTAGTTTATAAGGAGTTTTTATCTTTGTTATACACCCAGTATATTATTGCCCAAATTGTATTATTGAAAATGTGAAATTTTGATGTAATTTATATACCCTCGTTATTGATATATAATATAATATTTATTATTATGTGTTAGTAACTGAGAAATATGTACAAAATATATTTATAGTCACAATCTTGTCACAATGATAGCAATATTAATGAATTCGTAATGCCTTAATAATAGTTTTAAATGAGAGAACATATATTTACAATTATTATAACCCACCATTATAGAGTTATATATTTTTGAATATGCATTTAACACTTCTCAACTTGGGTAATAGTAATTAGAGATATATTTGCACTTGTTACCCACGTAAATGCATATATTGTGATTGATATAGACATTTATATATTTTTAATATTTACCAAATTTTATAGTGGACAATTAACATAGACAATATAGTAGGAGAGAAGCTGCGGCTTAAAATTGCACTAGAGATGCATTGTTTGTGATAAGCAATAAAGTAGACACTCCCCCAATAACACGGTTACATATTGAAACGGATTCGTATAACACGGTGCCGAATGAGACGGACGTTGTAAGTTATTACGTTCTAGTTCCAAGAATTAGTGCATCGTGACCTTGCTACACTCAGGCATACCTCAAAACTGCACAAGGCAATGGACTTAATTGTTTCTCCAAAATTGTCCTTTACCTGTTAAAATATATCACCTTCACCGATCTCAGAGACTGTTGGACTGGTGTTTTACACCGTAGTGCATCGATTCATAATATTAAAAGAAAGTTTAATTTATTTTGTATTATTAAAGTTTAACATATTTTTATTATAGCTAATATATTTTATGCTATCAACATTTAAAATTTTTTGGCTGGCAACACTAAACATAATTATTTTTGATTAAATGTGTCTAAAAAACTTATAGGGTATAAAAACCTATAGTTTATTTTATTCAACTTAAATTCGAGGAAAACTATACATTATGGAAAAGTCATTTAATTGATATCAAAATTGTTGTCACATAGTGTCTTAACTTTATCAATGAAGGTTATTTCAAATATTATAAGTTAATTGCTTTAGGCTGTGAGAGGTTCATGAATTCGTATAAAATATTGTTTATTCACTGTAAGTAGATCGCTGTGACGGCCATTTTGTTTTTAGTTGTGACAGGTTTGAAAGTTCGACTGTTTTTTCTTGTTTTATGATATCTGTTAAGTTTTGTATTATTTTATCATTCCTGCAAATTCTAAATTATAGGAAAAGAGAGATTATTTTAATGTTTATTATTTAATGCCTGGCGATCAACTTGCAGTGAATGTAAATGATGTATGTATGTGTACTGTGTTAATTGAGGGGAGTCTACTGTATTATGAAACCATTTTATACCAAAGGAATTATTTGCATTTGTTTTAAATATTTGGGCTATATCAATTGTTATACCACTGCTGTTTAGACCCAAGTATAGTATTGTGCACTTGGGGGTTTTCTACTAGTCGCATTGGGAGGCGCGATTGAACATACATTTACTACAATAACTTTTGGCACACTTTCCGATATATTTTTTGCACGTGACATTGTGCGGTTTCACATTGTATGAACAATCGTACTTTCCAATTTTTCGTGTATTTGACAAATGTTAGCTTTGTATTTTGATATAAAAAGGTCATTGCTTTGTTTTATCGTGACATTTAACAAAATAATCGCCATATATTTGTCATATACGCTGTCTCTTGACACTGTTGCATGCTATTACTAAGGGTTAACATCAAACGCTTTGTCATTAGAATGAAACTTATGAAATGATTTAATGTCTTCCACATTTACAAAGTAGGCATTTGTTATAAAAATTATCAGTATCTAGTCATGGCAAATATTGATTGACTTGGCTTTTAAATATTCTTGTCATTTTCAATTCATTATTAGTTTTTATTGCACAGCATTATCTGAAGTAGTACTTAATAATTAATTTAGTATTGTTAAATGTAGATGTCCTTAAGCTCAAAGTAAATTTATTGATAGTATTCACAATAAGAAATGTGCCTCTTCTTTACACTTGTTTAGTCATTGCTCTCTATATTAACACGTTTTTAAAATTTAAAAGACAAGCTTCCTGCGATGTATTGTTTTAGTTCCTAAGAATAATTCTATATTATAGGTATTATTAATAAAAATGCAACAAGTCAATCTAATAAAAACAATAATTCATGAAGGGGGAGATAGTTCTTGTGATAAATTGCACTCGAAAGTATTTTATTATGAGCACTACTAATTAGAGGTTGTTCTATAATTGGAGCCATATATATATAATATATATATTTATCTATTTGGTATTATTATTATAATAAATTGTTATAATGTCTGAGTGTGAATTGTACTTAATTAGATTTAGTTTGTTATGTAATTCCCGATATATTCAATATGATGTGTGATATAAGCAATAATAAATAGAATGATTATGTATGAACGAACCAACTGAAAGACTTATTTACATGACTCAACCACAAAGACGTCAACATATGTTTCGGACAGACATCCGTGTCAATGAATATTATTATTATAATAACCTGATTTTGAGTCTGAATCTTCTATTTTAGTGAGTAATATTTTATTTTTCATATTGTTTATAAGTTATTTGTTTCTGGATTTTTTGTCCCAGTAGCATTAGGGATTTTATTTTTTGGTTAATTTTATTATAGAATAATGGCTTGGGTTTGAGCGAAACCCGATCGCGAGTGGGCAGATGTAATACTCGGATTATTTGTTTGATTTTCATGTTTTATTTAGATTATATGTTATGGGCCTATATTAATTAGTGTTTTGGCCAGTGAATATTTAATTAGGCCTTTAATGATACGAATTTTACTGCCAAATTATTTTCTTAAAATATTTGCGTATGCACATAGTAATTATTTTTATTCTAATAATTATTGTTGCCAATTTAATTTTTCATAATTATTTTTTCGTTGTATTAATATTCAGGGTTTCTCTAATATTGAATATTGAAATGTTTAATTTGTTATGATTGATAAAATTATTGTGTGTTAGTAAAGTAGCAATAACCGAAATGGAAATTTATTTAATGCCCCAAAGGGAGCGTTTAACGCTATTAATTGCTTTAGGATGCATAAAAATTTCAAAGTGGTGTGATAAGTTTTGGATAATTTTACAAATTGTACTATTTTATCTATATTGATTATTCCAATATTTATATTTAATTCAAATCTGCCTTTTGCCATCTACAATGTTTACAATTTTGTTATTTTATGATATGATTATTAGTATTATTAATGTGTGTGTGTGTTTTAATTTTAATTTCAATTTCACAATTTATTTTGATGTTTTTTTTTATTGTGTACGTCACGTTTCCTTTTTTTGTCTTGCCATTGTGTTAGGTAGGTGTCACGGTAGTATATTTTGCTAGTATTAGTGTGTCGAAGTATTTACACTCACGATATTGCAATTTTTGCCTCGTTCGGAGGTGTTGTTTAGAGTTGTTGGTTAGAGCTTGGCTGTACATTCTTGCTCTAGCGACTAAGGTGCTGTCGTTACACAGAGACAGCTAATAACTTGTCCATTCTCGTATTACCTACTTGATAATAATTGTAGTACATTACTCAGTAGTTTTTCTTGAGGATCTTTAAAGTTAACTATATTATTATACACTATTATTAAAAAGCAATTTTTTGGTAAATATATTTCTCTTGAATCTATATTCCCTACGTATCCAGCAATAAATTTTGTCAGTAGTTTTAGTATCGCCGTGCGTGGCATTGGACTCTTGTTCGCGTGTTGTCTGTCGCGCGGCGCGATGTTAGGGTTCGCAGCGCACAAGGTGGGCTCTCTCGTGTTACCCTCCCTATTGGAGGTGGGCGTATTGCCTATTGTTTTGGCATCAAGCACATGCCAATCATCAAACTGCGATATGTTCAACCGCGGCGGCCGTCAACGTAGTGCCCCGGCTGTGGTGCACGCCCGCCCGCACGCATATTAACGATTCATATACAACGAAACTGTATAATGAAACTGTATAATAATGAATGGTTTTACAAGTAATAATGTTTAAATATTTCCGAGTCTATTCAATTGTTAGTCCCAATAGTGAGTGCTCTTTATGTGATTGAATGTGTTCAGAGTGCATTACGTTGATTATAATGTAAATATGGGCCCATTGGTTGAGCATATTGGTTTGTGTGGGTGGGATCATTTACTTTCAGACGAATGTTTTATTGTTATACAGATGTTGTTGAAGACAGGCACTTTGTTATATATACAGGCAAAGTGCTCTCCCACCCATGTATGTATGTATATATATATATACTTGTATATATATATATATATTTTGTATCGCATTGTTCTTGTCTGGAACAAATTCAATAATATAAGGTTGTGAGCTCTATCTACCATTGGAGTTTTAAGCCACTTTGTGCTTGTGCAATAATATCACAGTTTGGATTTAGGCTTTTTAAAATTATTAATATGATAGATTATATATATATATACATTGTTGAGCTGATATATGAAAATTTACTATTATTATTATACCTTTTAATATTGTTAATGAGTTCTAAATGCATTCCACGTGTTGAAGGGTGAACGAATTTGAGATGACACTTTTTGAATCTACATTATATATAATACAATTTATTTTTACAATTATAATGTAGATTAGCAATTGCCAATGTTATTTCCTTTAGTCAGTAAAAGTACAAATATTTTAATACAAGTCTTGATATTTACGTATATTGTAGTGGTGATGTATTATTATTTTTTACAAAGTCTTTTATTTAAGCATAATTTATTTATGTTTCAGTGCAGAGTCATATTTAGATTTTATTGTATTATTTAAATTATTCAGTATATAACAATACATATCATCATCGATTTAGTTGTCGAACAAATTGCAACTCCCATGCCGTTTATCTACCATTGTTGTGAGATGCGTCAAAGCACATGTCTCGTTATTAATTTTATTAGTTTAAGTTATGTCTTAGGTTATGAATTAATTTGTTTGTTTTGTTCTTACACGTTGGAGTATTTTCAAATTTTACTGTATTAGTGTGAATGGTGTTTATGATGGATGTTTTGTTTTATTTCCCAAAGATTGTTTTAAGTTAATATACATTTTATAACATGTGGAGTGTGCAACGGTATTTGAACATTGGAAAGTATATTATTTTTGTTATGAGCCCTTCGCTCGAGCGCGAAGGCGGTCTCTATTGTATTCTCTTAAAAATATATTGCTCAATAATAATTTAATTATTTTGTTAAAAGTATTTTAAAGGTTATACATTAGATTTAGTCATTTTATCGTGATGGTTCGTCCTGAGCACGAAAGTTATTAATATCTAGCAGACAATACCCTCCGTGAATGATTTGATGATCGAGAGTTTATAATAGGTGTAGTAGTGTCGCCGGCGGGGCGTGCCGCTCGGCCGCGAGGAGCGCCGTAGTGTTTGAGCTAGCGTAGGGCGCCACTCGCGGTCTGCGGCCAGTAATGTGCGCCCCGCCGTTCGGCGTTTAATTGTTATGTAATCCATTACAGGAGTCTCAGCTGCATGTGCCTAGATCTTAGATGTTAATGGTATCAAAGTAGATTTTAATCTCAGATATTTTGGCTCTTTGAATATTCCATGATATTATAATTGTTTTTCATGAAATGTATTTATTATACAACATACTTATTAATATATTATATACAATTATTATATTTGCGTGGTTTTGTATTTGTGATAAGGTGCCCAACTGGTTAACACACCACTTCCGGCCACCTTTGTAGCTGATGTTGGTAGTGTGGTTTTTCTGGCTTTGTGGTATCGTACACCTATTGTATGCGAGCGTGGTCGGAAAGGAACAAGTATTATATCATTTTCTTTTAACTAGTTGCACATCTTAATTTGACCAAAATATTATGGCCATTTTATTGTTCACTTGTGAGTTTTATGAAGTGCAAAACTTTGCTCTGTGGTTTAAGAGTCTTATCACGAGGTGAACTTGTGGCTAAATGGAATATAAAAGTTGTTTTTGAAACTGTGGCCAGAATAGATTGCACAGCAGTTAGACCAGTTGGGTGCTGTTTTAGAGTTTTTTGACGTGATGAAACGCTAATTTTTTTGTGGGCTAGATCTGTGGGCGCAACCCACAGATCTATATTCTCTATCATACGAAGAATCCGAAATAACATTTTTTAGCGTTACGTCACGTGCATCCAGTTTACACTGAGCTTTTACAGCATCCAACTGGTCTAAGTGTAATTAAGAACCTGCCTAAAATATATTTTTGTCATTTTATTTAGGTATATACATATGTTATAATTCACGTATTACAGTTTTCTCAATATTAGCTTGTATTTTTAATTAAGAAATAATATTTAACATTGCCAGGTTATCAGCAACCTGCACTTTAAATATTTTTGGAAACTATTGAACTTAAATTGTACTGACTTTATAAATATATTTACTTCAATAAAGATTTTCCATGCCACTAGAAGTTTTCTTTTATTACATTTAACACTATAGTACTAAAATACCCTTTTTTAAAATGAAATATGTATTTGGAATAAAACCACTAAAAGCGACTCCAATGTAGCCAATGTTCTACAAAGGGTAGAAAGACAAGTTTTGCCTTTGCGAATATCAAATCTTTGATGTCCTATCCGTGTTAATGTAGAATGTTAATTTTACAGCCTAGTCACTTTTTTTTATTGATCCCTACTTTTTTTATCGTGACAGACCTCTACCAGCCTGATTATAACCAAGAGGAGGTACAAGAGTGCAGGCGACTGAAACGAAATTTTTACGGGTGACCCAATCGCCATTACTATGCCGGCCAAAGGTAGAAGCAACTTCCTCCAAGCATCGCTTCCACCGAGGATCCAAGGTTATAGGATGGAGAGAACGCATTCCACTCGTTAATTGTTCTACAAGAACCGGTATGGCGGTTTAGGAATTGGTCTTAATGGCCGCTCGATATGGTCTGATGGGACATTCCTAAAATGCCGGCCTATTTGGAACCGGCAACTTACAAGCTGATCCCGCAACGCCAAATCACTGGCCATATTTTTACCATTTTTAGGGCCTTGGGACATTTTAATCGATCGTAACATTTTTTTGTTTTTTATTGAGACTCGACATATGACAGCACCCCGCTTGATGTTAAGCCGTAGTGTGGTCCATGAATGAATGTCACTGCTAATTTAATTTAATAACTGTGAATAGCAATCACATCCACTATGCCGGCCTAGATGGAACCGGCAACTTACAAGCTGATCCCGAAACGTGATCAAATCGCTTCACGGTCTGTATACTTTTAAGTGGTGGTACTACCCCGGATCGGCAGACTGGGTACCACTGCCTACCACTCTTAAATACAATCGATTACAGTACTAGAAAAGTCTAAGGAATAGTTTTGTAGTGCTAATTAAAATTTATGTTTCTTAAAACTTTATTCTATAAGATTAAAGGCACAGAACTTCCATACGAGTAAAATAAAATGTAAGTAAAACAAGAAATAAAATATTTTATAAAATATAATTTCATTATTTTTGTAAATATAGTGTTTTGTAAAAATATGGCCTTATTCTCTGATAGCGGTATTCGCTTCCACATTTACTATAGTACTAAAACTACGACAGACTCTCATATCGGCTATCTCCTGTTTTCGGCAGCGGGGCGGGCAGGCCGGCACAGTGGATGTGACTGCTGATAACTCTAACTGCTACTACAGTTAGAGTTATCTAACTGTAGTAGCAGTCACCTCCATTCATGAACCGCACTCCACCTTAACATCAGGCGGGGCGCTTAACATCAGGGGTTTGCGAGCAATTCAATAAAACAATTGAACCGTACAGATTCTGCAAGCTCTAACTAGATGGCGTTGCAAGATTTCTATACTACAGCTAGGGTTGCCAACCCTTCTAGAATTCTCCCGGAAAAGTCTTAAATACGAGTGTGCACAAATTTTAATGACTGCACATGCAAACAATTTTATTATTATATCGTTTGTAATCCAGTTGCTCGCATTGTAATAAGATAAAATTTTAAATTATTATTTTTTACTTCCCGGATTAATGATCAACTGAGTTGACACACTAACTACAGCCAAGAATTACATGCATGACAAGAATGTAGCATAAAAGTGGTGGGTTTCCTACATGATAGAGGCGGGTTTTTGCGTCCCACAGTACTGCCTTGCACACACGCCAAAAATAGTGTGGTTTTTCTTATAGTGGATACGAAAACATAGTGGATACGAAAACAGTATCAGGATAGGCTGTAAAGTTAAAAAACACGTTGTCCGGCTATCCAAGTTTGTTGTACTTGCAGTGTATTACGATCTAACACTACGAAATCAGCGTCGCTCGAGAAATTGAGAGTCCCTTTTCTTGTTTCAATCCCCAACGCTTTAGCTGGGTGTAACGAGGCTGCTTCTAACGCATATTCAATGGTGCAACCTATAAAAAAACATACATAACTGCATTATTACCATGGCGTTGTCCTACGAGACAAATACAAAAAACTTTATTCACAGTAAAATACAAATACATAATTTATAGATTATCCAGGCTAAATGCATGGCTAAATATGGACCAATACTAGGTAGTGCACCTGTCTTATGGGACCCAACAAAAGGATTTTCAAACATCCGAGTGTGACATGCACACATCAAAAGATTTTAATTTTTGTATTTGGAATTAACGATTTTAAGACGTGACAACTAATTTAATTGTCCAATAAATTTAACATCAAATACGCAACTTTCCATATAAATCCGTGTCGGTCATGTGAACAACAACTTTCGAGTTTATATATGTTTTGTCTATTAGTAATTATTACACATGGTCGGCATTGTGACGGCGACTGAGGCAACCGTAAACTTGTTTTTCAGTCGTCGGCGCACATGGATCTCCTCTTTTACCATCAGGCAAAGTGGATTGCAGTTTTCAACAGTAGTAGCATAACGTAATAAAAAAAATAATAAAAAAGTCTGTAATAAAAGTGTGCTCTAATTTACACATGTGAACAATTTTCTGAATTGTTTGTAATGCAAAGGTATGACAAGCTGCTCTCAGTGTAAAAAATACATCTTTAAATAAAATATAGTTGATTTTAATTTTTTTATTACACCTCCCCTATTAACGATCAACTAAGTTGGCAACCCTAGTAGGTAGCCTTTTGCTGTTGTGTATTAAGAGAATCGGGGCCCTGTTTATTTATTTATTTATTATACATTTCTATACTAAGCTACCAAAGTGTTTGTATTATAGAAACAGGACAACTAAAGTACATTATCAAAGATACGTTGGTACCGGTGGGTGGTTTCAAACTCGTGCTCTCGGTTTGTGTAACCATTGCACTGCCACTACACCACGGTGCCATTACACAACTGTGCCCAAATGTTCGTACCTGTAGATTCTTTAAATGTTTTAATACATGCATCCAAAGCGGTTGTACTTCCACACAGTGTGTTTGTTCCAGTTAAGTAAGCTTGACTGTTCTTTACACGCACTGCTTTCGGACCAATTGTATATTCGCCATCAGTCAAACCCTGAGCTGGTACTGCATCACTTACGAGCACCAAGCCTGATGAAAGAAAATTCTTTATTTATTATAAGGTGTACACAACGGGACACAACCTTTACATGAATTTATTTTATTAGACTTTTAACATAAAGGTTTTTAAAAAACACTAAATTAACTAAAGTAAATAAAGACAGTAACATATTAAATATTCTTGAAGACAATATTATAAACCTAAAACCAGAAGCATGCGCGCCTTGGCGGGGCCCCTATAAAAAAATGTTTGGGGGCTCTTAGGAAGGGTAAAGATTTATCCCAAAAAAAAAATGTTTGCATAAAATTAAAAGAAATATTTATTTATCATAATTATCTATCTATCTGTCACTATTTCCAAATATTTTACAAACAAATCTATTTTTTTGCTAAAAATAATTCTTGCTTAACAAAAACATTTGTTAAGCAACATAAGTTGCTGCCTAAAACATTTATTTTAAATAACAAATTAAAAAAAAAATGGCATTGAGGTTTGATGGCTGGGAGACTTCCCGAGGATGTCGGTAACGTCCCTTTTAATGAGACACTGGGATTAGTTATTTTAGTTTTAGCACAATGGATATGTTTGGTAAATGTTAAAATTGCACCTAATACACAATTTTAATGTAACAACAAACAGTAGGTCACATTAGGAACACCACTGCACAATAAGTAAATATTATCTTTATGTATAAAGTGGACCCGGGATATTCTAAAACTCGGCCGGTCTCACCGGAGGATGGGCAGCAGCATCCTCTTAACGTACGGTGAGTATACTGCGATCCCTAAGCCACCTGCCAAGCGTGGGGACTAAGACAAACCTAATGGCGTTCTAAGGGGAAGAACTATGTTCAGCAGTGGACGTTTTCTGGCTGATGATGATGTATAAATTAACCCATTGAGTCGTTTTCTTTAGTTGTCGGCGCTATTTGCCTTCCCTACTCTTGGGCACTTTATCGAAATAAGTTTTTTCTTCACGGGCAAGTGAAGAAAAAACCAGAGGTTCTCGGATTGTTAAACTATGCCCTACCACTACACCATGGTCGTCTTATATTTGATATGTCACGTTATATTAAAAACTCAATACCTTCTGGATTCGTTCTGCATGCAATCTTCAATGCTGCTGGATGTGTATGTATTCCATCTGATATTATACCATAATATACCTGACGCTCGGTAGATGACGCCAGGAGACCAACCAGACCTGGGTCTCTGTGATGGAACTGAAAATAAATTAGTAGAATTTAAAATTGTATTGTACTCCCATACTCGAGATGTTAATGGTCTATCTATATAATGACTTTGAAATAGTGTCAATGTGATAACAAAAAAAGTATTTATTAGGTTACATTTAATAAGGTTGAGAGTGTTTCGAAAAGTAAAGGCGACTGAGACAACCGTAAACTGAAACGGTTTTTTCAGTCGTCGGTGCACCTAGAACTCCCCTTGCTTATCATATCATCAGGCAAGTCAAAGTTTGGTGCGTCGTTTCTTTGTAGAGCAATCGACAAGTGGAATGCTTTGCCAGCTTATGTGTTCTCCCCATCCGATAACCTTGAGTCCTTCAAGCGACTTAGACAGCCGTGAACTGGGGCGGCTTTTATTAGTCGTCGGCAATCTTAGACCTCCATCATGCGATGTCGAGTCACAATAAAAAAAGTGAGACGTCGCGACTACATTATAAAAAAAAACTCACAGGTAACATAGCATTAAAAAGATGTGTAATTATATTAGCACCACTTTTTATTGCCTCTTCTCCTTTTGCCAAACTTGCTGTGGAATGCCCAAGTGCAACTCTGATGCCTCTCTCATATAAAGCTTTCGTAGCTTCAAGTGCTCCATTCAATTCTGGTGCTAGGGTCACTATACTCACATGGTCTAGTGAACCATACATATCAATTAAAGATTGTAGGCCCTGCAAATATTATTGAATTATTACTAAAGAGTGCAATGTCTAGGAATTTTAATGATATTAGCCCTTACCTATCTATCACCCTACAAAATATTTCAACACCCCAATATAATTCTCCCACATAAATGGGAAATCAGGAATAATTTATATATATAAAACATTATAACTTTGTAATAAAATAAACTCATGTTATATCCACAGAACAGAAAAATATATAGTTTATCTGTTATGTGGTTATATCAATCAATCAAATATCATGGGTCAGGTCCCACAGGGATACACAACTCACTCGCAATTATTACAGCCACATGGACATGGATACTGTGGACCCCTTCTTTTAATATACTTAAAAGAAAACACTTAGTATTTTATATTAACATACTTTAATATTAAGCGATTAAAGTATTAAAGAAATGCAGGTGATCAATGTACAATGTAATATTAGGGATACATTGGTACCAGCAAGTGGTTTGAACCTGTGCTCTTTATTTGTGTGACCATCGCACTATCACTGCACAATGGTCGGCTTATTATTGTTCAGAATGTACATGTAGATACAAGTTATTAATATACTCCAAAATTGTTCTACATTTTTATATTAATTTATAAAGAAATTAGAGTTCAATAACTTCATCACTTTACAATTGGGTCAACATGAAGTGGCAAATGTTCAATTGAACATAAGCCACAAGTATGATAAGGCAATGATAACAAATACTATATTCTTTATTACATGTAATAAATTGTAATGTAAAGAGTTGTGACATAAAGAAAAACAATAAACACTTGAGTCATGTGTGTTTTTTGTTTCCATTGTTTACTTTTAAATTTAGTAACTATAATGTCTAGACATGTACTTGTATTAAAAGATTCATGTGACTCCCAATTTATTGCTTTCAATTAATCAAAACATTATTGGTCACCCAATTTCTACAGGGATAGACAGAGACAAAGGAGTGTGACGTTCTATGATCCTGATACAGCTCTCTATTATTATTATTATGTTTAATTGGCTATGACAACACCACTTTAGCCTGATAATAATCTATAAGGCAATCGTGGTGTAATGGTTCAATAATAATGTATCTTTGATATAAGTATTTTGGTTGACCTGTTTCTAAAATACACTTTGGTCACCTATTTTAAGCACGTTGGTAGCTTGAAATAGAAATGTAAGAAAAAAAAGTACAGAAGTTGTGGCAGAGACTGTGGCAACATTCCTGGAAGCCTGTTATTGTATGATCAAAACTGATTATTATAATAATTTTTAAATAGCGCAAAACAATGTACAGAAATTCAAGTATACAGACTATGAAGTGACTCACAATTCAGGGTCAGATTGAAAATTTCCAGTTAAAACTAGGGCAGCATAGTGGAAACAACTGCTACTTACTGTTATGTAACTGTAGTAGCAGTCACTTTTATTCATGGACTAATTTCCAGTTTAACATCAGATTACTGATGTTAAACTGTCATTTTTTTTTTTTTTTTTATTGTGACACGACATCTGACCTCGACCCGCCTGATGATAAGCAAGAGGAGGTCCAAGAGTGACGACGACTGAAAAAAACAGAGTTAGCTCCCAGCCATCTCAGCCGCCGTCGTTATGCCGGCCTAAGGTGCTTCTTCACGCATCGCTTGAAGGATCCAAGGTCATAGGATGGAGAGAACACATGGGCAGTCATATGTTAAACCACAATAAAATAAATAAAATAGAGAACAAATATAAATTGAAAATTGAAAATTGAGCAAAAATCATAATTGAAAATACTATAATAATGAAGTGGTATCTAATACTGCAATTTACCTTATCGGGTACTTTAATAAATTCTTCAGAATGGGCTCCTTTCTTTTCTGAATTAATAAATGGTCCTTCTAAATGTAATCCTAAAATTGTTGCACCATGTTTTCCACCAGGAGTCTTTTTTATATTAGGCAATATTTGGCTGTATTTCTCTTTATCTGACGTGACTAGAGTAGGGCAAAATGATGTCACTCCATGAGCTATGAGTTCTTTAGCCACTTTTCTTACACCAGCAGCTACATTTTCTGTGTCATAAGAAAAATCAATTCCCCATCCACCTAAAATTAGGATTTTATTTAGGGATTTCATTTAAAACGAAGCGCCACTTGCCACGATCCTGACACGTGCCTTCATATTTAGCTAACAATAAAAAGAAATTGAGATAATTCAAATTAGGAACATTCAAGGATATGAGCTACTTTTGAGGCAGCCTCGTTTAAAAAAATTCAAACTCACCGTTTACTTGTATGTCAATAAACCCGGGTGCTATCAAGTTATTATCGCAATATACCGTTATATCTGCATCCACCTGTTCCAAATAAAATATATCCTCAGGATTTTCAAATTTACCATTTCGAACCCAAAGATCTTCTTTCACTATTCTACCATTTCTTAATACAAAACAATTGGAAAATCTTGTTAAACCACTCTTAGCTTTCATCCTAATTGATATTTATTATAATTTTTTTTATTAGGAAGTCCAAAAAACAGACTTACTTCACTGAAACCGCTCGCAAAATAAACAAAAACAACATAGAACATTTTAACTGTATCTTATTAACCACAGATAACTATTATACTAGTAATACAGATAGGACAGCTGCTTTGACTTTGTTGACTGAGTTCTAGAAGTTCACACGCAGCGCTAGCATCGAATATGACTGATATTGACAAGCTGATTTTGGAAATCAAAATGGACGAAGGAAATCAAAATGGCTGCATATCGACGAGTTCTTCGCAAAAAGAAAAATTCTTCCTTTATTTTTTTTAAATAGAAATCTTATATTATGATAATAAAACAAAACAGTTTATTTTTAAAATATATATATTATGTTTAGTACTTTTCTAATGCCAACTTTTGTGGCATTTCCATTTTCAAAACAAACTTTTCCTGGATTGATCTGTTTAGCAATATATTAACTATGTTGCATCAAATGTGTAGTTTATCTCTTAAACATCGTATACTGCATGATAGTTCTTCAACATTGCAGCTATATGTATGGTCTTCATGTAATTCTAAAACAAACATCAACATTATAAAAGCCTTATCAACCTACAAACATTAAATAACTTTTCTATTGTTACTATTGCAAATAAGTATGCGATATTTTAGTAAAACTTACCGGGTGTACATAATATTCTAAAAACAACTTCTTTAGCAGATGGTAATAACAGAAAACTAAGTAACAAAAACACAATGAAAATAACACGCAAGAAGGACGCGAACGCCATTTTCACTCCATAGTAGTGATGTGCATAATCGAATGACGATAATCGAATTAATTGATTTCAGTAATCATTCGACTTAGTGGATTGTTATTAAGGATTAGTTATTAACAATCAACAACGGAGTTTATTGTATAATTACAATAAACTCCGTTGTAATTATTTACTAGCATACATTCGTTTAAATAATTAGCTTTTCGACAATTCGAATACATTGATTAAAAATTAGTGTTATGGATTTATTGCAACTACTACTGTTTTATTAAACAAAAAGTAACAACAAGCGTGTCCGAGCAAGATGATTGTCCGCGTATTAAAGTAAAACAAAACTAATATATAAAAACAATCATTCAATTAGACACAAAGAAATAAATAAGAAAAAAAATGTTTTTTTTTGTTTGTCGTAGATCTGCGACAATGAAATACGACGAGTTAATTTAATCAGATAAAAATAAAATGTATAAGTAAGTACTGATAAATAGTAATAAATAAACTAAACTAAGCATAGAGTTGTTCGCTCGTACCAAAGCATTTATTTATCTGTCATTCGAAAGACATTTTTATACCCGTCGTCGTAACATCTAAACCAAAGATCCGATTCGAATAATTTAAATAGAAGTTAACATGTAAATTATCAACATAACTATTTAGATTGAAAATACGTTTTTAAGTAAATACATATCTAAAAATAATTTAGACATTATCACTTAGAAAGAATCTAGCTGCTCTTGACTTAACCGATTACGCCGATCAGTTAAAACATATCCTGCTTTTGGAAAAAGTCTTTCAGTTGGGACAGATGTTGCAGGAATTCATAAATATTTTTTGGCTAATCTATATAAATCTGGAAACATTTTCGCGTTATCTTCCCAAAATGTTAGAGGATTCGTGTTTCTATCTATCAGAGCCATATCTTCATACTGTTTTACCATTATATAAGCTGAATACTGGGGGTTTCAGAGGTACTCTTTGTGAAAACTTTTGATCAAAATGTGCCCACAGGGAAACGCACTCATCACTAGTATTTATTGCGTTAAATTTATAGTATGTGCTATACAATGAAGAATATGTTTTTGTAAGTTCTCCACTACTGCTGTTGCTACTAATATTAGTATTATCATTCGATTATATTAGTTCAATAATCAATTGGTTATTCGATTATTGAAATTATTCGACTTGCACATCGCTACTCCGCTACTACTGCAGCGCTTCGTGTGAACTTTAAGAACAAAGCTGTCACCCCCCTGTTATTAACCAAGCAAAATAAAGAGTACAACGAACTGTCAAACACTTTATCTCTATCCCTTTTCCGTTAATAAGCTTCTGATATAATTGTCCTTCTCTAAAGATAAAATCTGCCAAAAACATATTCATCAAAAATCTGTAATGTAATTGATTTTAAAAAGGTCTCTTTCATCAATGTTTAAACATCGATGGTCTCTTTGCTTTTAGTATAAGGATACTTCGTTGATTTGTTCGATTTGTTATTCATTATGTTTGCATGTGATTTACTTTGTAGGTCATGGTTAAAATACAGTAGAACCTCGATAACTTAAACCTCGGTAACATAAAAACCTCTGTTACTTCAAAAAATACTATGTTCCCTTCCCATCAGAGCCCAAAACCTCTATAACTTAAAATACGCAACCTCTATAACTTAAATAAATAATCTCTGTATAGGCCCTCAGTAACTAAAAGAACAAAAGAAAATCACAGATTTTTTTAAGTAGACTAAACCTTTAGTTGTTGTTTTATTTTTATGTAATGTAAGTAATGTGATTAAATATGATTACATATTTAATTTTCAGTATTTTATTGAATCCATCCTTCTGATGCATTCGAGTAAAAATGGGAGCAAGGGTACATAGAAACATGTACATACCTCTATATTAACCTTTACCTAACATAAACCCTTGATAACTTAAAACCTCTATAACTTAAAATATTTTCTGTTTCCCTTGGACTTTAACTTATCGAGGTTCTACTGTATAATTGAATGTTTTCTGTTCGTAATTTTAGTTCGTAGTTGAGATGACAGATTTAAAGGAAATGAACGTGTATAACTTATAACTATACTACAGAAAACAATGAACTTGTATTATTCTATCGTACCCAATAATACTTAAGTACCCATTTTATTGTAGATAGATAAAGTATTTTATTG
The DNA here is from genome assembly GCA_905220615.1 of Tinea trinotella. Taxonomy (NCBI): domain Eukaryota; kingdom Metazoa; phylum Arthropoda; class Insecta; order Lepidoptera; family Tineidae; genus Tinea; species Tinea trinotella. Next base: position 9,215,975 of record HG992310.1, read on the forward strand.
TAAACTCCTTAAACAATAATTGTGTAATTATCATTGAAGTACCTACTACTACTTTAAAAATCCATCTTGATTTGTAAATATTATAATAACTTAATATAAGTAGATAAAAATACTTATGCAATCATGACTTAAATACCGATAAAAAACTTATTCCCTCTTACGAATGTTTTTAATTTATCAAATAAGTAAGCTATTCTACTTTTCGCGAGTGTTATTAAGACGATTAGGTATTAGGTATAGGTAGGTATTAGGTAGTTAGGTATTTAATTTGAAGACAAGATAGTTAAGGTAGAAGTTTCGATATACAAAGAAACGTTCATCACAAATAACTCCCACACATCAGTAGGCACCTCTACCACGAATGTGCATGAATTATAATAATACTTTTTTGAAATAACTATCTGTACTAAACTACTAAACGTGCTTGTACCATAGAAACAGGACTACCGAAGTACATAGTTAATCGTTGGTACCAGCAAGTGGTTTTGCATGATCATTGATTGCACTACACCACGGTCGCCTAAATACTTTTTTTTATTGTGACCCGACATATGTCAACACCCCGTCTGATGTTAATAATAATGGTATCGACTGCTACTACAATTCAATAACTGAAAGTAGCAGTCACATCTACTATGCCGGCCTAGTTCGATCCGGCAACTTACAAGTTGATCCCGAAACGCGATTAAGTCACTTCACGTTCTGTATACTTGTAAATAGTGGTACTGCCCCGGATCGGCAAACTGGGTACTATTTCGAGGAAATATACACATCTTTTTTTATATCTTTTTACGCATTTGCAATTTCGACGTCTCTAGAGAATATTTTTTATTTATTTATAGTTTAATTATTATATTTTTGTGTATAACCCACTAAATTCATATATTATACTCGTGACTTGTAAATTCGAACGTCACGTTATATTGATTAGTCTCATGGTAGAGATAGTAAATTTAAATTTTGTATCCAACTTCTGAAATTCGTGTATTAAGCAGCTACTCCTACCTGTTTCAGTCTTTTGAATAAAACTATAATTTCTATATAGACATGCGGAGGTTGATAGCTTTTTATTATTATATTATGCGCACTAAAAAAAATTAATATATATATTTCAGTAGTCGGCTCTCTTAAGACTTCCCTTTGCTTACCATCAGGAAAATTGACGTCAGATGTAACCTTACAAAGAAGAAACTCTTAATTTTAAAGCAGATATAAAATTTCTTTAGATTTTCCTGGTATCATTGTATCATTAATACCTAATGCGTTTTTGTGGCTCGATATATTCCAGCACTTCGCCTTGAGCGCGGTCGATGAATGGAGGCAACTGCTATTACAGTTTAATAACTGCAAGAAGCAGATCCATTCACTATGCCAGCCTAGTTGACTAAGTTACTTCACGGTCTATATGTACTTAAAAGTAGTACTACCCTGAATTGGCAGACTGGGCTTTAGTATTATTTTTTTACGGAAGAACAGATTGATCATTTTTTATAGTCACGGCAACTGGGGCAAACATATAATGAAACGATTTTTCTAATCGTCGGATCTCTTGGACCTTTTCTTGCTTAGCAACAGGCAAATTAAGGTCATAAGTTGCGACTCAATAAAAAAAAATCTTAAATAAATAAAATAAAGTGTCACAAAAAAGCGAAGGCTCTCGGTTACACTCAAAATTCAATTTGATGATGGATTGAAAAAAAACGTAGCACTCAGATCACATGCAGTTTAATATATTTTTTTACATTAGAATAATTTAAAAAAAATGCCCCTGGTTCAAGCACTTTTAAAATATCTTAAAACTGCGCTGACAGCCATGCACTTTTATACAGACTTTATCAAAATCAAAATCATTTATTTTTCAAACATAGGTATATTAAGGATGGTTAATAAAATAGATTGGCTATGTTGCGCCTAAAAAGGCATACAAATTAAAAGAAACTTATTCAATAATGTTGATGTCAAAATATTTTAAAATTTAATAGCTAATAAAATGTAAAATATGAAATTCATAATTTGTCATTTGAAAATTCCCTAATTGTATAAAATATGTCTTATTATACAATTAATGATTAAAATGAATTAGGATTCCTTTTATACAATCCAATATTTTCAACATCTCTAATACTCCTGGGAAGCCTATTAAATATACGAGGACACATACCGAGTGCACTTTTATCTAAAAGAGCTTATACTACATGTCATTGGATTTATTTTTACTCCGTATCTATCACTGTTGTGGTTCGACATATTTTTTTATGTGACACGATATCTGACCTCGGTCTGCCTGGTGATCCAAGAGTGATGACGACTAAAACAACCAAGTTGGATCATAGCTGCCTCAGTCGCCGTCACTATGCCGGCAAAATATGACACCAAGAGAGTGGTCTGTGAAAGAAGGCGACAGGTTAATTAACTGTAGTATGCCGTAGTTAACAGTAAGTATACCGTAGACCGGAAACATTTATGTTGATCCCGGAACGCGTAGTAGTAAAAAAAGTAGTGGTACTACCCCGGACCAGCAGACTGGGCAACTTACCTCACTGCCTGGATTGTTTCTTTTATAATAGTAAAATCATTTACAATTTATAAATCTCATGTAAATGAATACGTTAAACAAGGCAGGCCCAGGAGGGTGTTCGCCGACCAAATCGGAGACATCCTCAAGAAAGCTAGGTTGCATAGTCCCCATAACCATAGAACTTGTATAAAGAGAATTATGAATGTGAAGGAAGCGAGGGAGTTGTGTCAGTATCGTGGCAAGTGGTCTCCCTATTGTCTCTGCCTATCCCTGTGGGAAAAAGGCTTCACAATTTGATTGATATATCATATATCCTATGTATCTTGGATCCTTTAAGCGATGCGTGAAGAAGCACCTTAGGCCGGCATAATGACTAAGGCAGCCGGAAACTAACTCGTTTTTTTTCATTCGTTGTCACTCTTGGACCTCCTATTTCTTGACGACAGTCGGTTTAGCGATTGGTTTGTTGCGCGTAAAGTCCCGGGTTTGATTCCCGGTCGGAGCAAATATTTGTTTCATAGATTTTGTTTGTTGTTAATAAAAAAAAGAGGTGGTTATTTGCTTCGGGTCTGGTTATCAAAGAGTGTTAGGCAGTGGTACCCAATCTGCCGATGCGGGATAGTACCACCACTTACAAGTATACAGACCGTGAAGTGATTTGGTCACGTTTCGGGATCAGCTTGTAAGTTGCCGGTTCCATCTAGGCCGACATAGTGGATGTGATTGCTACTCACAGTTATTGAATTGTATTAGCAATGACATTCATTCATGGACCACACTTTGGCTTAACATCAAGTCATTGCTGTCATATGTCGAGTCACAATAAAAAAAAAAACTAGTAAATAAACCTTACAATCAATTACTGTTAGTAGTAGTAATAAAATAATTTAAATGTTCGTAGTAAATGGTGCGACTGCGCGGGACGAGCGTCGCCGTCTAGTAGTACGTAAAGGCAGTCAGTGAGGTTCGCGCGGCTGCAAGGACCTGGAGCTTTTACCCGGCTTTACACATTCACCCGGCTTTTTGCTGCGAAATGTTTGAACGCGCGTGATCTCATGCTAATTTCTATTTAGCAGTGACACCAAGTGATTAATTTTAAAACCTGTGTAAAGTTAGTTTTCAACTAATGGCTCTTGATTGTTGTTTTTCTAACTGGTCCAACTTATTAGAAATTACCTCCTGGGAACCTTATTTCTGCAATTCTGATAGGTGGGTTTTGTTAATTATTACTTTTTAATTGTAGTTTACAAACTTATTTTTTTAGTTGTTAAGTTTTTGAAAAATATTGTCATTAAACTTTTTGTTTATTCATTTTTGCAATATTTCCGTCTAGTATTTTTAATGTAGTTGTTTATTCGGGCTACCAACAAATCAATGCACATATTACGATCATTTGCAGATTTAATTGTTATAGAAATTTGCACGACTTAAAATAGGAAACTACAGCATGCAAAATTAGTATAACAAAAATTGTATATGAAAATATTTTTACGCTAATCGCGCGTCAAGCACATACATCGGGTTCACGCATAAATATTTTTATATATTATTTTAGAATCAATTAAACAAATCCTTGCCACGATCCTGACACAACTCCCTCGCTTCCCTCACATTCACTATTCTGTTCATATAAACAGCTAGTGTTGCCATATAAGTTATGGGCACCTACGGTTATGGGCATTAGGCAACCCAGCTTTCTTAAGGAGGTTTCTGATTTTATAACTAATTAATTTTTTATTCTATGTATTTGTTGTATTGTATTATAGGCTGGTTAAACTTATAATAACAATATTATTTATACCTACATGACGTAGTAGAGTTTCTGGCCGGCATAGTGAAGACGACTGAAGCAGCTGTTAACTGAATACTTTTTCAGTCATCAGCACTTTTGGAACTCCTCTTGGTTACCATCGGGTTAATCGAAGCCAGATGTCGTGTAGCAACAATAAAAAAGATGGAATTTTTTTCTGATCTATCGGCGCAGTATCGTCTTGATCAGTAAATGCGTTCTAAGCTATGGGTGACCGCGTAACTCAATGACAATGAGCTTCGTTTTGACCGATGAACTCTATTAATGACGACAGGCGTGGATGAACGGTTTAGCGATTGGTTTGTTGCGCGTAAAGTCCCGGGTTCGATTCCCGGTCGGAGCAAATATTTGTTTCATAGCTTTTATTTGTAATATTTAATATATTTATTAAATATTGCAAATTATCGTTAATTAAAAAAAAGGAGATGGATATTTGCTTCGGGTCTGGTTATCAAAGAGTGGTAGGAGTGGTACCCAGTCTGCCGATCCGGGATAGTACCACAACTTACAAGTATACAGACCGTGAAGTGAATTGGTCACGTTTCGGGATCAGCTTGTAAGTTGCCGGTTCCAACTAAGCCGGCATAGTGGATGTGATTGCTACTCACAGTTATTGAATTGTTTTAGCAGTGACATTCATTCATGGACCAAACTTCAGCTTAACATCAAGCAGGGTGCTGTCGTGTATCGAGTCACAATAAAAAAAAAATATATATTAGGAGCTATAAAATTAAAATTGATAAAAAAAATATTTGCGACCAATGGTGTCAGAGTAGTCAAAGTTAATAATAGTTCGAAATTAGAAAGTTCATTACAATGTTTGAAGGCTCTGAGCGCTCTCAAACCATTTAGTAACGCGTTTACCGCTCGTAGAGATATGGCACCAATAAATTAGAGAGCGGCTTAAGAGTGGTAGGCAGACGTAGAGCCTAGTCTGTAGGCTATATTCGGTAGGGTAGTACCACAACTTTCAGGTTATGCGACTACACGTTTCAGTATCAGCTTGAAGGTTGTGAAGTTCCTGGATTCTTTATTTAAATATTATTTTTTTGTCCATCTGATAGAGGTCCAAAAGTGCCGACGACTGAAAAATCGTCCCAGTTTACGGCTGCCCCAGTCGCCGTCACCATGCCGATTAATGCTTCGATTCATTTGCTCTTGGAATAATAAATGCAACTGCTACTTGTAGACATTCAGCTCATGGATATCTAATAAAGATTTTTTTAATGTAACGCGTCATCTGAACTCGACTTGGCTGAGCTTGGTGGTAAGGGGAGGTAAAAAAGCGTCTACGATTGAAAAAGCTTTTTCAGTTTGCAATTGCCTCAGTTGCCGTCACTATGATGGCCGAAGATAAAGTGTTGATTAAGTTATGTTAATAATTAGATATTTTGTAAATAACTAGAATGAGTTCTATAAATGTTGTAAGTGCTCGTATGTAATTTATTTTAGAATTGTGATGCGATTTGAACAGGACACGGGACATTAACTTTCCCACGCATGGGGAATAGGGGGTAGCAATTAATCTCTGAACACATTTAACTACGAATTCATTTGATAGAATGCATGGAAATTTGTGTAGGTGGTATTCGAATTTACAAATAGAACAAGTATGAGTGCATCGTTCCTAAAAAAAGAGAAGCGTAAAAGTGGCTCAAATTTTCGAATAAATAAAAAATCTCAAATAGCGTCCCTACAAAAGCTCCAACTTTCGGTCGTATCGCTTTCAATTACACTTCACGAGTAAATAAAATATTTAAGAGAACATGACGATGGGAACGTCTAAAATGTTAAAGGAAATATAAAAAAGAGGCCGAAAAAAAAACCCATTAAAGTAGAGGTTTAAAACATTAACAATTTATTGTAGACTCGGCTTTTCTCGTATCGAACGGAGGGCACCATGAAACCATCCACGACTTCCGCCCCGTAATGAGAATTCCTAATTTACTACGAGTAGGTACTTTGGTTATATTCCCGTTTTAGGCAGAAGTGGGAAATGTGAGATGGCCCTTTTTAACTGTCGATGTATGTTAATTTCTCGTTAGTCCGGCCAATAGCCATCTCGTCCCTTTTAATTTGGAAGTTTTTAATATTTTAAGCTCTCTCTGTAATGAATATAGAGACCTGTACTTTTAATTTTACAGTAAGTAAACTCATCTCCATTTATTACGTCTTTAGTAATACCCTTATAATAAATGGGTAGGATATAAAATTAGTAATGACATTTTTACGCACGCAGCTCTGACAACTAAGCTACAGAAATGAATCTTGTCGAAATTTCTCTATCCTTTCTTTTCATTGTGTAGTTCTTTTAATTGCTGGGTCCACGTCGTATATTGTCAGGTTAATACCACATGCAATACGTACAAGCTCTACTATGGAAATATATGCAAGCTCAACTTTGGAAATATATGCAAGCTCTACTTTGGAAATATATACAAGCTCAACTTTGGAAATATATGCAAGCTCAACTTTGAAAATATATGCAAGCTCAATTTTGGAAATATATGCAAGCTCAACTTTGTAAATATATGCAAGCTCAACTTTGTAAATATATGCAAGCTCTACTTTGGAAAATATATGCAAGCTCAACTTAGCAAATATATGCACGCTCAACTTTGTAATCACCGATCATTGTAGATTAACGTGTATCCATATATATATTTTTTAAATTGTTGTTTGTAATATTTCAATAGTAATATTATTATTTTATAAATAACTAATAAAAAATAGATAAAATATATTTTATAAAGGCACTCCGGCAGCAGACGTTCGATCCCCTATCGCAGTTGACCGATATGCACTCGTGAAAATGTTATTCCTTTCAATTTTCATGACTAATTTTTACATAATAATAACAGTAATAATACTAACAGCAGTATATGCTAAAAATAAAATGGTCATAAATAGTATTATCATTGTAGGATTGCAAAAAGTGACCCCTGGCTGACAGGTTCAACGAGTCGTGATGTTATAAATTATAATGTACACGTACACTTACCTCAGTGCACGAGTAAAAAATACATCAAAAACTGAACAAAACGGCAAAGCGGACAAAAAAATGCGGACGTTGGGTTCTGACAGTGACTTATGCGTATCCTGGACCACTTGTTACTTCTCCCCAATCGTCGCCACTCGTTTCCCTAAAAATGTTACCTAAATTAATTTTTGCCCCCAAAACCGCAACTTGGAAACTTGGAGGGTTGAATATTGCAACGATATCAGACAGTTATGATACTTGAAGCGGTTTGTTACTTTTTTATAAGTTGAAAAGAATTTCTTTACAATTCTTAAATAAGTGGAGTTATTTATAAATTTCAAAAGTAAAGTATCCGAGAAGCCCTGCTTGAATATTGCGCTGCGGACTGAGTTTCTTCAGTGATTTTATAAAACTAAATAATAGAGCATAGCTTTAATATATATATATTGTTTATTTTTATAATTTCTGTACAGTCCGCGAGGTCTAAGCTGAGATTTGAATTAGTGTGAGTGATCACCAAAAGTAGAGCCAGAAAGCAGTATAAACCGGTTTAAACCAAGCAAAGGACGCGTCGCGCTCTAGTCGACGTAACCTCACGGACTGTACTAGGTTACTAAACTTGCTTGTATCATTGAAATAGGACGACCAGAGTACATAATATAAAAGATGCTTGCTGGCATTGGTAGCGGCAAGTAGTTTTAAACTGAAAGCACTTGGTTTGCGAGACTACTTATCTAACACTGGACCACCATCATTTTTAAGACAATATTTCAGAACTATCTAATAAACCTTTGTAGTTGCCTATTGTTTGCCATTACGGCGTTCAATTATTGCCTCGGTCGGTATCGGACATTTCGGAAATTTTATAGCCAGTTTTGAGCTACTCACCTGAATAACACGCCTAAGTAAATATTGTAAAATAACTAACGAACTTTCTTGTATTTTCTTAGATATTGCGCGAACATTGATTAATGAATTAAACAAAATTTTAGCAGCTTACTATCGCGTTCACCACCGTGACCATGCTGGCTGCAAAGCTCTCGAATCGTGGGAAAAATTAAAAAATTAAAAAATCAAAACTAAAATAAACGTGTTTTAAAACACAACAACTTTGTTTAATTCATTAACTAAATTTGTTATTAAAAATAATTGTTATTTACATCCTCCATCCAATATGTTTTAAATTTCACACTTTTTTCATTTAAAATAGTTTAAATATTGATGAAATATTGCATTAAAAATAACAAATGATAATATTTACCGTGTTGTTGTTTAATCAATGCAATTTGGTTTATAATAATAAACCAACTAATAATGTACTGCAATAAAATATTATGTAGTCAATAATTATGTATTAATTTCTGAATTGAAAAATTAGTCTGAAATGTAAACCGATATAGTGACTTATTTCATGATATGGCAATGTGGTGGACGGCACGCGGTTTGCGGTTAGCGTCAGGATATTTCTATACAGATATAAACCTAATGTTATACTCGTATTTAACATCAGCGTTATTCAGTAAAGTATAAACAATATATTGCATTATTTTCTTAGTAGGAAACTGTTTCTAGTAGGAACGGTTCTTAGTAGGAATCTCTAAACTACATTTAGATAACTCTGCATAATTATTCTACGCGTAAGCCCTATTATTATTTTTTAAATTATTTTTTGCTTTGTTTCAATGCTAGTAGTATTACTGTTTCAATTATTAATGGAAATCAGATCTAAACATCACCAAACGCAGTTAATCGATGCATAGCGATTACACATGTGAAGTCACTATGCTAAATCCAGTAACGAGTATAAAAAATAACATAAAATGGTTACTTTTACAACATTTAAAATAAAAGGCGACCGTGGTGTAGTGGCAGTGCAATGGTTACGCAAGCCAAGAGCACGGGTTCGAAACCACACACCGGTACCAATGTATCTTTGATTTATGTGCTTTGGTTGTTTTATTTCTATGATACAAGCTTAGTATAAAAATGTATAAAAAAAAATTGTTTAAAAACTATAATACTATCTCTGCTCATTCCGTTTATAATATTATTACGGATTGGTTGCCGTAATGATAATATATACCTAGACAATTAATTTATTTGTTTTGTTTTGTTTTCTTAATCTTATAAATGTTAAACATGTTGTATATACTTATAACTTATAAACATAATATGTGGCCATTCCAAATTATACAATATTAAGTTACCTTAGTTGTATATGTCGTGCTGTATTTTTCAGCTCAAAAAGCTAAAGTGTGCAAATACAGGGGTCTAGGCTCCGAGTATGATTTTGTCCCATTCGGTGTCGAGCCCCTTGGTCCGTGGGGTCCTAGCGCTATAAGGCTTTTAAGGAAATATCAAAAAGGTTAGTCGACATCACAGGAGACCGAAGAGTTGGCAGCTACCTTGGACAAAGAATTAGTCTAGCTATTCAAAGGGGGAACGCTGCCAGTATCTTCGGAACCTTGCCTAAAGGGACTCCTTTTAATAATGTATTTTAGTTAATTTTTTATCAATATATGTATTATATAAAAAATAAATAAATAAATTATTTAGCGTTAATTATTAGCGTTATCTAGTTAGCGTTAATAAACCTTATTTAATCTATATTTTCTCGAAGATAATGTAATTCGATGTGAGAACGTTGGTGGTAGTAGCCAGCAGTCGATTAGTGGTTACAATCTGTCGGGTTTTCATGTTGTCGAATAGTGCCTTAGTTTACATTCCAAAATGCAACGCGGCGAGCTTGAAAGCCGTGGCTATTACAGTTTCAGCTTTATTATTATAAAGTTTAATCGTGACATTTTAATGGTTGTCTTTGAAGCATGCAATTCAATTACGTTACTTATTTTAACGTCAGTTTTACTGAATACTAATCATATTATTTTATTGTCTATACTAAGCTACTAAAGTGCTTGTATCAAAGAAACAGGACGACTAAAGTACACATATCAAAGATACGTTGGTACCGGCAAGTGCTTTCGAACCCGTGCTCTCGGCTTGCGTAACTATTGCACTGCCACTACACCACGGTCACCTTATTGTATAATCGAATATTATTTTTTATTATTAAAGCATGACACGTGACAGCACCTTACCTTTTGTTAAGCTGGAGTGCGGTTCATAATTAACAGTTAAATAATAGCAAACAGCAATCCCATACAATATGCCGGCCTAGTTGGAACCAGCAACGCGACTGAGTCACTTTACGGTCTGTAAGTGGGGCGAAGTGGAATCATTTGGTACTACCCCAAATCGACCACCAAGTGAGCCTGCATACCCCTCTTAAAATTAATTGACGTAAGTCAAAAAAAGGTTGGTTTCATGAATAAGTGAGTCGCTCTACGCATACAAAATTAAAATGTTTCATTAATGCGAAACAAACATATCTCTTTTGTATTAATGAGGACAACAAAAAGGGCCCACGAACGTAAGAATAGCAGGGCCCACTCACAAGGGGTCAGATAAAAAAGACAATGCGGACACGAGTCGTGATAGTGACGTATATGCCCTCTCGGCCTTTGTCGCACCACTTGTCGCAACTTTCCTTGAATAATGACCTAAATTAATTTTGGGTCACTTTGGACCAAGGAAGTGATTACTTCATCGCAATATGTGGATAGACATAACGCGAGCTCATCGATAACGTTTCTGTCTATTATTTTTGTGTTACGTGTTGCTATGTTTCATTCTAATGCGCGCTGTCCACTAAGAGCTAAAAGCTACTTTAGCTTGCATAGCTTGGGCATTTTTTCATAATTATGATTGTTATCAAAGACAGTTCTTAGTAATAAATATTTGATTTTTGTTAATAACATAATTAGTTTTATGTCATAGTCATAAGATGTATTTTATCTACATATGTATGTACTTTATATAGGTTGTAAGGCGACCTTGGTCTAGCTAGTGGTAGATAAATAGTGTAAAAAACAAACTTTTGGTATGTGTACTTTAGTCGTCCTGTTTCTATTATACAAGTACACTAGTTTAGTTTTTTGGCTGAAAGTAGAATGACTAAAGGAATAAATCTGACGTGGATAGATGCGTTAACGAGGCAGACCCAGGAGGGTGTTTTTTGACCAAATCGAAGATATCATCAAGAAAGCTAGGTTGCCTAGTGCATGGGCACTAGGCAACCTAGCTTATGGCTTTATGGGCACCCCGGTTATGGAACCGTAAAGCTTGTATGAAGAGAAGTGTGGATGTTAAGGAAGCGAGGAAGTTGTGTCAGGATTGTGGCAAGTGGCGTTCCATTGCCTATCCCAGTGGGAAAAAACGTGGCGATTTGATTGATTTTACACTAATTTAAAGCATAGAATATGATAGTCAACAGGGTCAAATATATTTAAACATTATTATTATTATTTTAATAGCGTAGTTTGTTTGTAAGAGTATTCGAGGTGAGGCCGTGAAGTCTCCTATGACACGAAACGTCGCTTGATTAAAGTTGTGTTGATTAAAGCCTTTGCTTCTAATTTGTGAACGTAACATGTATGACTTGTAGACAGCATCTCGATGCCTTCATCAAAGTCGTTGGCTAAACATTATTATGAGATTAAAGGGCAGCCCATTAATAAATTATTCCTAAAGAGAAATATTATGTTGATTTTTACTGTAAATTCTTTGTGCGTTAATCCATAATTACAAAGGGGCTAAGCTGTTCTTTAATGCTGGTATTTTAACGAATTGTTAATTATTGTTTAAAGGCAACATTGTTGAAAAAATTAAATAACAATTTATTACAAATAAATTGTGACTTGACATCTGACCTCAACTTGCTTTTTAGTAATAAAGGGTTCCAAAAGTATCAACGACTGAAAAAGGCCAACTCATTTCATGGCTGCCTCAGTCGCCGTCACAGTGCCGGCCATAATCTATATCCAAATAACGTAAATAATAAAAATTAGATAGTGTTGTGTCAGGATCGTGGTAAGTGGCGCTCCTTTCTCTCTACCTATCCCTGTGGAAAAAAGGCGTGACAATTTGATTGATTGATTGATTGATTGAATACACATTTATTTCATAGCTGAACTATGAATTGTTACAACTTGGGAAACGATTTAAGGAAAATTTATAAATAACTACTCCCCAACGTTTCGTTGAGTTTACTTCTCGGAAATAGGTACTTAATTAAAAAACAAATATACGTCTACAAGAGGGTAATGAGATCTAATAAGCTTTCTGGTGACAATGAGGGTGCTAAATGCCAAACGAGAGAGGGACCGGCGACGAAGTATTTATAAATATGACACCATTTTAGCATAACGTAGCCGTCTAAATGAACATCATTATGATGTGCCTTCTGTAACTGAACATTTTTGACGATACGCTCCTTTTAAATTATGAAAATTATATATTTTTACTCTCGTATCTGTCTAGAAATATAAGGAAAAGCAAATTTGGGTAGTCTTACGTTTTTTTAAAATCATTTCTATACTAAGCTAATAAAAGTGCTTGTATCATAAAAACAGAACAACCAAAGTACATTGGTACCGGCAAGTGGCTCTGATATGGGACTAATAAAATCATTAAGGCGACCGTGGTGTGGTAGGCAGTGGTGCCGAACGGGGTTAGTACCACAACTTGCAAGTGTACAAACCGTGAAGTGATTTAGTCGCGTTTCGGGATCAACTAGGACAAATAGGTGATTGCCACTGCAAGTAGCGGTACTTGCAGTGGCAATCACCTTCATTCATGGATCGCACTCTAGCTTAACATCAAGCGGGGTTTTGTCAAATGTCTAGCTACAATTGAGAATCAAACGAACTTACCTGTAAGTGAAGTTCGATGATAATTGTACGAACTTCCTTAGTGCTCCGCCGATTGTTCCGTATTTAAACAAAGTAGTATTCGCATTCGATGGCTACTCTCACACGTTTAATAGTAATCAGTTTTTTTTTTTTTTTTTTGGATGAATGTACGGTTGTCCAAGCCTCGATTTCTTTAAGACATCATTCTGTTTATAGTGTTCCTGTGCTTACAAACCTGAAACTCACCTACCTATTTACATGTAGAGGTGGGAGGGTGTGGCTTTCACAATCGGCGGAGCACTAAGGAAGTTCGTACAATTATCATCGAACTTCACTTACAGGTAAGTTCGTTTGATTCTCAATTGTACTTCAATTCCTTAGTGCTCCGCCGATTGTTCCGTATTTAAACAAAGTAGATATTTAAAGGTTGAAGGTTTGTGGACTGAAATGGAAGTATTACCAGACATTTGGATGATCAGAACTCCTCAATCACATTAACTTAGTTCTATAACAATTATTTCTTAAATTTATATAATTATGCGTCCTCTAAGTCATTACAGTGATCTAGTACAAGTAATAAATATATATATAATATATATATTTTTTAAATCAATTTTTGCAAAAGTGTTGGATTTTTCGGACCATCCAACAGTTCTACGAATAGTGTCAATATTCTCTCCTAATGTTTAAATAGTAGATGTTGACAAATGACCATTACTATGATTTTCAAGTGTATGTCATAGATATCAAGATATAAAGTGTATCTTTATTTTAATTGCTTAAAGTTTGTTAACGAACAAGATTTTTTTTTTTATTTTATTTTTTTTATTTTTTATTTATATAACTGAAAGAGTTTTGTGCAGGGCAGATAAACTCTCTTTTACAAAAGATATTTTAAGATTTATACAATAGAGGCAATAATAAAGTTGGTTGTGTACGACCTGGCCCTAGGTTTATTGAAATTTATTATTTATATTTTAACTTGCAATATTTTAAATAATCATATTATTATATTTAATTAAAGATGAGGATTATCCTTTATGAGCGGTGACAAGAGCTAACAATGTTATCACATTGGATAACAAATTAAGTGAAATATTTTCATTTGGATATAATTTATATAATAATTCTTAACAAACATTGGGTTCTTAAATCATATTTTCGAGTTTGTGGGCGAAACCTAAAAATCTCTTAGATAGTATCTTAACACAAATGTCAGTGGTAAGTTCATTTGGTAAATGAGGGCTATTGCTGAATATACCAATTTACTGAATTATAACTATAGCCTTTATTAGAAGTATTAGAAAAAGGTTAATAAATAAGAATAAATAAGAGAAATCTTATCTATCTGTGAAGTGTAATGTATCTGTATATTTGTGATACTATTTTTTTTTTACTATTACAATAATCTACAATTAGGTATGTATTACATTGCTTCAAAATGTTATTGACAATGAAGCACCTGCACTTACAGGCAATGGTTGCAATGGTCAATATGAGCCAACTATAATTACCCTAGGTGCCTTGTTACAAAATTTAGAAAAGCTTTATTATAATTGAAAAGGGTGGAAAACGAATGATATTTGTAAAAAGTCCTGTATGGAAAACGTCCATGAGATTGTGAAAGAATCTCTTGCGATGGCATAGTGGTCTGGTCGCCAACAAATATATAACTTACACTTATGATTATGTGTAGAGGCAAACAAATCTTTTTTAGAAATACCAAAACCTGAAATAATCGTATAAAAGGCATATTTTGCCGTTTTTCACTAGGTTCTATTGTTAAACTGTCTTGAAGCAGTGTCAACTGATTTTATTTGAAGCAGTATTGTTTTTGATGGTATATAATCTGTCTATACGCACATACTTGCATGCTTACACCACTGCTAAATTAGTTTAGCTAGACTATCAAGATGTGGTGTTGTTAATTCTTAACATGATAAAGCAGTTACTTACTTTTATTACATGTAAATGATTTTAAAGCAAAAAGACAGCCAGTAAATTTAGGTAATTATTGTGTTCATTTATTTATTTATCAATCTTACCGAACCCTATTAGTGGTACAACATAACCGCAATTTAACAATAATGCATCTGCATAAATTACTTATTTTGGCTGATTAATTGATTCTTATGAAAGTGAAACAAATTATTTTGTCAACAGGATAGTTAATTATTGGCACCTTGTGATATTGGTACTTGGCTATTATATCTATTATTATTTAATGCATTTCCATAGTTCAAGTTGTTTTGTATGCGCATCAGCTATATTATGTTACACCTGAAGTCCTGGACATTCTGCATATAGCATGCCTGTAATAGTGGCCAACTTTGAATAGGACGTGTTTTGTTCCAACTGTCATGTTTTCAGAACCTATTCTCATTCATTATGCTTGTGGAATTAATTTACTTTTAGTTGTGTTTATAATAAAATATAAACTTACCAATATATAAGTCTCCTTTGTGGCCATTAGACATGATTATTATGTCTTTATCTAAACATTTAAATATACTAATGAAGTATAATTCCTGTTTTTATTATATTTATGTATGGGTGTCAAAATCATCTTTAATATCAATATTGGTCATGTAAAAAAATCCAGAGCAGTTATTAATAATTTAAGAGCAGTACGTATTTCCTCAATTTTAAAAGATGTTAATTTTTTAGGATTAAAAATAAAACTTTTATTTTTTATATGTATTATTTTGGAGACAATAAAGTGGGGATATAAATTAATTGGACTCTGGTGAGCTCAAGATAAATAGCACCTTTACATAACAGTTCATTTATTGAACTATTAAAGTCAGCAATTTCTTCCTTAGAAATTAGGCAACCTGACCAATTGGAACCTGACTTATTGTAGTACAGGTATTAGATTTATACAGGTATTATATTAAATGGAATATTGTGTCCCAGATCCATGAAAAATAAATAAATATGTCAGAGGGTACCTTGTAAAAATATTGTAATCGTCTGTTGACGCTGTTTGTTGTTGCCTTTCGTAACAGCATATTGGTAGCAACCACCTTCTCACATAGTCTTCCGAGGGAGTCCCCAGTAGTTTAAAGGATTTTATTTATTTAAAAAATCAGTGGTCGAACTTGCTGCGGCTTTACTATTTCCCATTTTATCACCAAAAGTCCAAAGTTGACTTCAAAAAGGGATATTTCAGGAGTTGAGTCCTGTGATGCATCTCTGGCAACTTCACCTGAACTAGCCTGAGGCTAAAAACCTTCTTAAAGAGAAGTTCATTGAAATAAGTTTTTCAGTATCTTTCTGACATTCTGAACATTTTTATATTAATAAATGGCGGTATTGATATATCTATATAACACCGTATAATTTTATTCTTAATACTGTGATTTACTGTATTTGCATGGCATGGCAAAATAGTGAATACTTTTTGTTTTATCCCTCTTCAGAGAGGGTTTATTGATTGCATATGTGACCTCAGGGTTTATTTTGCAAGGGTTAACCATTGTGTTAAATACATTTTCCCTCTCTCTTTTTTTTTTTTTTTTTTTTACACCAGACTAACTTTTTGACCAACGGTCTGTGGGTTCTAGTTGTGTATGGCTGGTTCTGGCACTCACGTTCTTTGGTATGGCCTAGAGCAGTGTTTCCCAAAGTGGGGCCCACGCCTTACAGGGCAATTCGATAGTTAAGGAGGGTAATTTCAAAATGGATTAGACACGACTTCAACCCTTCTGCTTTGGGTTATTTATATGCAATGCTAGATATCGGTGACCAATTTATCAAAAAAGGCAATTTTTTTTTTTTTTTAAATATTGTAATCATTTATATTTATTAAGGGTAAAAAACATTTTTTAAAGGTTGGGAAACACTGGTCTAGAGTGACTAATAAAACAAGGTCAAGAGTTTATTGACCTCGAATCTTTATTGAGTTGGTGCTTAAAAGCATAAACCCTGGGTAAAAATGTTGTAACCTGAATTAGGATTCTCATTATATATAGTACATTTTTCTAATAAAAATCATACACATCAATATATGGACGACGTAGGTTCACCCATGCTCAAGAGGTAATAATATTGGATTGTGACGATGTAATTCCTCGAAATACATTCAAGCACAATAATTTACAATAAAATGCGGACAACCGATAGACGCGTGCATCTGGTAGCACACACGAAATACGGAATGATGTCTTAAAGAAATCGAGGCTTGGACAACCGTACATTCATCCAAAAAAAAAAAAAAAAAACTGATTACTATTAAACGTGTGAGAGTAGCCATCGAATGCGAATACTACTTTGTTTAAATACGGAACAATCGGCGGAGCACTAAGGAATTGAAGTACAATTATTTATTAAATACTATAGTTAAAAAATCTAAAAATACACGCTTATCTGACAATGTATCAAAAGTGGTTCAAAAATGCCGAAAAAAACCAAGTCAGTTTTTACGTACGGTACAGTACGGTTGCCTCAGTAGCAGTCACTATGCCGGCCCAAAAAAATATTTCATAATATTATTGTATTGTCATTGGTTTTTATTACGTTTTCAAATTATTCAGACCTCTAGAAGTTAGCGAAAATTTAAATTTTGAAAGATGCCCGTTACATAGTTACATACATTTATACAAGTCAAGGTAATAAAAACGTGTTATAAAGAAGTATTTCCTATTATTATTTTCTATTATATTAGCTATGTAACATGTAGCATAATATTCTTGTAGAATAAGGATCTAATAATGTAGATCCTTTTCCTTTTCCTCGTCTTCTTTTGCTCTATTCACTTCCACAGTTGTCTAATTTACATTATAATGCGTCTAAATGTGATATCTGTGGCTGTGTTGTTGTCAGATTCAACATTTCTCAGAGTCGCATAACAACTAACAAACGATCCAACGTTTTCTTTTATACATAAAACGAAAAAACAAATTAAGCCTACATAAAATTATTTTTCCTCGTAAATTGTTCATGTGAAATCTTTACATTGGAACATTTCTTAACATCGTTCGAGGAAAATATTTGGCACCTGCTTTACTTGCTTGTAATTTGGGGCACATTTGTTTCCTATCAAAGACCGCTACTGGTCTGGATCCTGACATAACTCTCTTGTTTCTCACACATCCACAATTCTCTTCATACAATTTTTCAATCTTCCTACAATTGACCAAGAAACAATCTTCTGTGTCGTCCCTGTTTAATCCACACTTATTTACCATTCTATTTTGTGAATATTCTTTCAATTAATAATTTCTTTTTATTTATTAAAAATATTATGAATTATCCAGGATCAATTAGAATCCTTGATTTATTGAATTAAACAAATTTTATGCGTCTATCTATGGCTGTTATTTTAGGTTCTTGATCGCACAATTTTTTATTCCGACCTTTCGAAAGCTTTGCAGCCATCGTGGTCACGGAGAGACTACGATGAAGAGAGTTATATCATGATTGTGACATGTGGCGGTCTTTGAAAAAATGTGCGCCAAATTACAGTTAATAACCAAAATTAACGCAAAAGTAAGCCGCATAAAATTTGATTAATTCAAGGATCAATTAGGTTTTAGAAGGAAAATACGTGGCTAAGAACTTAGGTATATTTCTCTTTAAAAATTCCTTATGTTATGTTATGAGCGAAAAGTTTAGGAAGTCCGCCTTTCAGCAAGTGGACGTGCAAAGCTTTTATTTTGTGCCTGGGTATTGTTACAAGAATTCCGCGCTTGGAGTTGGGAGCGCTTCTGAATGTTAATCAAGCGATGAAGGGAAAAGGACGATGTCCATCAGTATTCATGTCATAGCCACGTCACCCTCACAACTCTTTTAGCTCCTGTTGTCCTTTTCAGTGGCTCCATGTCCATTCCTTTGTTACTCTATTACAATATTGCCATTCATTTCCCACAACCACAACTATGTATATATCCTTATTTGCCCTTTCTTGTTTACGTACATTTTTAGCTATAAATATAATTTGGTATGAAATATTATTTACTCGTATTACATCAAGTAACGGTTTTATTATAGACTTATTCACTTTTAGTACTTTATTATTATTTTTGGCATATCCCAATGTATTGGTTAGCAATAAAAAATGTACAGAAAACATTGACGCGTGCACACAGGGGGTAGAACCCAGCATCCATCGCTTAACCAGCGATTATTCCGACCATTATACAGCATCTATATGCTTGAGTTGATTTTTTAAATCCTTATCATCATGCAGTTTGCTGGGTTAATATGAAATACATGCAAACTCAACTTTGCAATTGAGATCGTTGCAAATTAACGTGCCTCATTATTAGTATTCTTTATCTATTTTTGGCATGTTTCAATACATTTTTACCGTATAAACCATCCAATCAATTAATTTTAAAGTACTAGGTATTTAATAAAATATGAATGTTGACTGTTCAGCTTTATAGCCAATAAAAAGCAATTATTAGTCAATAAAATTGGTACTTAAATGTTTGTAAAATGTTTTAAGACTCTACAAGAGTGAATGATAATTGGAAATGGTCCCGTCACCCTGGAGGGCATAGGGCTGGTGGGTGTTCTCCCCGCGGCCTCTTCTGCCGGCGTGCGCCTCCCAGGAAAGATTTGTGTTCTATTTCATAAGGAAGTACGAAACGCAACAAACGGAACAAACATGAGAATAATTTGTTGTATTCTACCAGGACATAAAAAGAGTGGATTTTGATACAACGTATGTCCTTAGGGGTTTATGGTTAATGTTGACTATTTTAAACAAGTAATTGTATTATATGTATGCAATTTATATACACACACAATATATCTATATATTTATTTCTATCTTGTAGTATGTATAATAGTATATTACCTATTATGTTAATAGAAAGTTAATTTGCACCTTACTCCTTTCGATCTTTCCTGTTTAATCCCCAAAGTTAATTGGCATATCATTAGGAGCATTAAGTCTTTGAAAATAGTGAATAAATATTATTTAAATAAGTAAGTAGGTTATTTTTAATTGCTAATTATAACAAGTTACTATAACTACATAGCAGTAGATAGACTTTAGTAGGAATTTCTCTAATACAGGATAGTTGTGGTCTCAAATAGAAGGTCCATCCGCAGGTGCACAGACCAGTGCCTGACCTGCTAAAGGTGGCAGAAGGGAAAAGCTAGATACATTCCAGCAGACCTATGTAGGGATTGCTGGGGAAGGCATTGTCCAGCGGTTGATGACTAGTGGTCGATATAATAATGATAACTGTGGGATATAAAATACTTTTATTTTTATTTTGTGGGTCTACATTTGTTTGCACCCCGCCTGATGTTAGGCTGGAGTGCAGTGAAGACGAATGAAGGCGACTGACTGCTACTACAGTTATATTACTTCAACTAGCAGTCGCATTTACCGTGCTGACCTATTTGAAACCGACACTTTTAAGCTGATTCCGAAACGCTTTAAGTACACTTTACGGTTCATGGGTCAGCTGACTGGTCCACCAACTCTGTGCTTATCACTCTTTTAAACAAACAGACCCAGTGTATTTTTAAAATCAATCAATCAAACTGTCACGCTTTTTCCCACGGGGATAGGCAGAGACAACGGGGCGCCACTTGCCACGATCCTGACACAACTCCCTCGCTTCCTTCACATCCACAATTCTCCTCATACAAGCTCTAAGGTTATGGGCTCTAGCTTTTTTGAGGATGCCTCCAAATTAATCGGAAAACACCCTCCATATATTTTTTTAAATATGAATTCTTATTACAAATAAATGTAATGAAATTTCATTATATTTATTTGTAATCTTTGCTTCGACCGGCAATCGAGCCCGCAACATTACGCGTGTTCCCAAAGAGCCACGCGTGAGTTTATTCTATTTTCCTGCGTACTCCACGTAAACGGAACTAATATATAAAGAAAGCTGGCATTAGGAGTAAGAAAAATAAAATTTACGTTCTAGAATTATGCTCAAATATTTTTTCCACCTTAAATCCTGAAATGAAGGTATATATATGGCGACATGTTCGGTGACACATTTAATCTTATACATGAGCCTGTCTCGTTTATCTTGGGATATTAGGCCAAAATCCTCCGCATATGTACAAAGGAAAAATATAAATAAATAAATAGATACAACAATTAATGTAGGTTTTTATTTATGCCATTTTTTAATAGCATCCCGTGCATTCCATTAATGGAGGTTACTGCTACTTACAGTTAAATAACTGTAAGTAGCAGTCGTTTGCGTCATACGTTGCGTCAAGCTGGCATACTGGGTGCAACTGCCACCTGCTGTTATTTAACTTTGGTTGCAGTCGCCTACATTCATGATTCGTACTCACGCGAGGGCTGTCATATATTGAGCCATAATAAAAAAGAGTATATTATATCGGCATTTTTGCTAATACTGAGGTCACCAGAATACTGCAAGGGTGCTAGACTGCTGGGTGTTACGATGGCATTCGGCTATATCTGCGGGGTTACGTTGTTGTTGTCTAAATATGAATTTAAATCGTTAGTTTATTCTTATGGTATTATTCATACTGTTAATAGTAATAAAAAAACGCGATAGTCAAATGTAAACTACCACACAAACACGACCGCTCACATGCACTCTAAAAACATTACGGCGTAGAATTGTAAATATAAATCTATTTTATAGTATGGTATATTCTGAGGCTCTATGCGAATATTATTTATGAAATAAAAGATTATTGCGAGTTGCTATTGAGTTTTTTTTATACTATTGTGGCTCTATGTTTATCTGCAAGTACAGTTAAATAACTGCATCAACAGTCGCTATGCCACACTATGCCAGCCAAGTTGGAACCGGCTTTATTTAAAAGTCATGATCGTATTTTATTTTATTTATTATAACATGACATCACCCAGCTTGATGTTAAGCTGAAGTGTGGATGAAGATGATAGATTAAGCTATCTATCAAAACTGTCTCCAAAGAATTTGTACTAGTATTTTTTAAAAAATTATTTATAAAAAGTCGCTTATAAACAGAGTTATTAAACTAATAAATTTAAAAATAATTTAAATTTATTTTAAAAATCAATAAACTTTAAAAAACTTAATGTGTTATCCAAATTGTTATAATTTATAATGCACATTCCAGTAATAAATATGGCACGCTCATCTTTATAACACAATTATTACATTTATTTTTCGCGGTTTTTGTAATTAAATAAATATGGGTAATATTGGACTGATCCTTCCTGCATGTTATCAGAAATTGAGATATTTCAAATATAGACAGACGATAGGAATGTGATAGTATTGAAAACCTACAAAAACAACAAATAAACCTTTCAACAACAACTTAGTATTCCCGCGACAGCTATGGTTAAAAAGCCTTCTAAACGTCAGATTAATTAAAAAAACGCGACTTAAGAATTATTTTATTTTAAAATGGTTTTAAATCGAAAAAGCTTGTATAAAAATGAATGATTATTAAAATTACCATAATAATTTTTGAATTGAATACCAAATTGATATTAAGGTGTGAAAATATTCAAAATCGACAAAAGGCAGTGACGGTAATGTATTAATTAATTTAAGCCTCGCGGTTAAGTAATTAAAAGCATTGTTTACAATATGTGAAATTTCCAATATTGCGTTCCTAGATTGATTTATTTATTAACTTTCAAATGAGAGCCGCAATCAATGAATTATTATAATATCAGTTGTAATTTATAATAACGGAATTATGATGAATTTCTAATATATATTTCTAAATACGTAGATTTTATAAAACATAATAAACAAAAACTTTTTCGTTTCTTCCTTGTGTTTTCAATATTTATTATTATTCTTTTTTAACTGGCATTCTTTGTACTTATTTAGTATTTAGAGCAGTCCCTTGTTCCTTTAACTGGGTTAACCCTCTATTTTAGAAAACTCTATGTTACGGTGTGATTCAAAAATACTTGATCTGTCAAATTCAGTTATTGTTACTAGTTATGCCACTCTTACCATCCTTATTATTTTATATTTATAAAAAATATAAATTTCATTTTCATTTTAAATATTATTTTATTAGAATTTTTTGACTGACTTATTAATAAAAATCGAAACTGATCTTCTAATGATAGATACGATAATACGATACGATTTTAATGAAACGTATAAAACTACTCTATTAAGACTACTCGATATAACGTTTATATAGGTTTTCACAGATTTAATAAATTAAACGTTATTAAAAAATAAAAAAGTTAATAAAATTATATTAGTGATGTATCGAAACAGCTCTAACCTCCTAACATATTATAATTTATATAACGATTTGGGTTTTCAACTAATCCCATAATTTAGTACGGGGCTGACCACAACGAGTCTAAGTTTACAGAGCCCCATAAATGTGCGCTGATTGGCCGTTGCTTTTGTATGAAATGTAGATTTGCCCCTTTGACGGTTAACTTGTGGGTGAAGTTGTAGTCCTCGTGATTGTCTCTCGCTTTGTCAAATGCAAGTGCTGATGCATTATTCAGCGGAATGATAATACAATAGAGCATGGATAATAAAACATAAAAATGGTTACCCTTTAAAAAGACAGCCGTGTGGTCTAGTGGTTATAATATGGTAAGAAACTAAGAGCTTACTTGCCGGTACCAATGTATCTCCTATGGCATATGTACTTTAGTCTCTCAGTTTCTACGATACAAATACTTTTAGTACATGAATGTAAAAAAAAAACTAGATACTTTATTTATACGGCAGCATTTCGGAACCTTACAACAAAGCGACCGTGGTGTAGTGTCAGTGCAATGGCTACGTAAGCCGAGTGGCACGGGTTCGAAACTACTCACCGGTACCAATGTATCTTTGATATATAATATGTACTTTGGTTGTCCTGCTTCTATGATATAAGCACTTTAGTAGCTTAGTATAAAAATGTATAATAAAAAATAAAAAAAGCGACGTAAATATAATCTGAAATTGTCCAAAAAATTGTTTCCAAAAATATACTTTAAAATAAAGTGGTTGTTAAACATAAAATACAAGCGCAACCCAAACTGACACACGCAACAGTAAAATAAAACACAAATAACGTGCACTTGTTCGTGACAGGTCAACCTATCCATTTTGGCTTTGTCGTACTAATTTGTTGTGTCCCAATGATAAAGGAGTAATTGGCAAGCAATAAACCTGCACAATTTATGTGTAGTACCGCTGGCGAGTTCACACGGAGTCCTCTATTACCACCCACGTTGAGCGGTGACGCGTCCCTGCTCGCACATGATTGATTGCATACAGCCGGGAACCAATTAAACTTGTCCACTGGACTGTACCACTGCGATATGACACTCGCCAAGATACATTGTAGGTATATAGTTGTATGGCAGAGGTATTCGAAGAATTGATGATTGATGAGTCACGACATAGTTATGGCGACTGAGGCAACCTTAACTTGAATAAGTTTTTTCAATCGTTGGCGCTCTTGTGTGTATCTTCATGAGGCAAGTCAAAGGCAGCTACCGATTCTCAATAATAAAAAAGGGTACTATTGTTGTAATGTAAACAACGGATATTAATTAAAATACAATATAGAAAATTAGATCGGTTATTGCAAATATTTATTCATAGAAAAAAAGAGACAATTATTTGTTTCGTGTCTATGTGTTTATGAGTGGTAGGTAGACTGTTGGTAGTTTTTTGCCCTAACTGAATATCTGGGGTAGTTCCACCACTTTCAAGTGACCATTGAAACTCAGTCGCGTTTCATAATTAGCTTAAAGTTTCCTTCACCAACTAGGCCGGCATTGTGGATGCGACTACTACTTGTAATTATTTAACTGCAGTTGTAGTTCGCATTTCAGCTAAACAATTGTACAAATTTATTACCACGACTTAAAACAATTAAAACCTTATTAAAGATATGAAGTGCCTACCTACATAATTATTTTATTTTCTCATAGAGAAAATAGCATTTGAGTAGGAGTTTAGTACAACCTTACAAGAACAAACAGTTTCATATAAGAAAGTGAACGTTTAAAATTATATTATTCCCGAGGGAGTGGTTGCGTACTCTACGCTCCCATATCTCTACGGTTTAAACTGCAAAACATAAAAACGGTAAAATTCTAAGTTTTTTGTTGCAAATATCTTCTTCTCGTGGTATTAAGAAAGTTTACAGTTTTCTTTATCTCAACAGGCGCCCGGTGTGTTGGAGGTGCGCTTAAATGAATATCATGGTTGTAATTGGGACAATTTCTTTTTGTTTCTATCCTTATTTACATTTTAATTAAACTTAAGAAAATTTTCTTGTTATACATTTTTAAAAATCTTTTTCATTGAATTTTTAATTTCTTATATTATAATACTATATATTATATTATTATACTGTGTAACATAATAATAAAAATTGAATCGAACGCTCGACACCTTTGACCACTAAGCGCCTTATTACAGTGTTTTGTAATGAACATTTGATTGAACCCTGTGTTTAGCAAATTTTAATTTCTTTGCGAGAATAAGATTTTCGTCTTTCTCGCTTGTTTAAACAATGGAAATAAATCTAATTCCTTTTACCGCCTAATCTTTGTG
This sequence comes from Tinea trinotella, assembly GCA_905220615.1. Lineage (NCBI taxonomy): Eukaryota > Metazoa > Arthropoda > Insecta > Lepidoptera > Tineidae > Tinea > Tinea trinotella. The sequence goes on from HG992310.1 coordinate 9,241,530, forward strand.
TAAAATCGTCGGATAAACAGCTTTTCTAAAAGCAATACTTGGGACAATTTTTATTGAAAACCGAAAAAAGGCCGTGTATAAAGCTATTTTGCAATAATAAAGACTGACGCGTATTTCCCATATATTCAATATATTTTATAGGCAAATGCAGTTTTGAGTTTTCCACATGTTACGAATAATTACTTTAAAAAAAATACTATTGGACGAATGCCAACGCAAATTCAAGTAAAATGTTGACAAAAACTTCTAGTGGATCCAAATGGAACGTCGATGAGTAAAATATAATACTAACAAAAGCCTGTTATTTTGAACTTACTATTTTAAAACGGATTACTTAAGTACTATTTTTATTTATACAGTTAGCCTAGTCCGTCGAGTATGTACTTTTTAATGAACAAACCATGAAGTGACCCAATCGTGTTGCGGATCAGCTTGAAGGTTGCGGGTTACAACTAGGCGTGGTGAATTTGATTACTGCTTGTTGATAAATGTAGTAGCAGTCACCATTTATGGATAGCGCATTAGGCGGGTTCTTCATGTTTAAAATCAGCAACTTACAAGCTGAACCCCAAACGCGACAATGTCTCCTTACGGTCTGGAAGAACCAAGTAGTGGTACGACCCAGGATCGGCAGTGATTTGAGTTTTGAAAATATTGTATATATTTTTATAATTTTTTATTTACATTATATACTAAGCTACTAAAATGCTTGTATCATGGAAACAGGACAATCAAAGTACATATATCAAACATATATTGGTACCGGTGGGTGGTTTCCAACTCGTGCTCTTGATTTGTGTAACCATTGCACTGCCACTACACCACGGTCGCCTTCGAATTTAAAATAATAGTTACGGTACATACGAACTTTTAGCATTCAATCGTTCATCTAGAATATAAAAATGCGCTACTGGACAAATTCACGTAAAAGGAAATTTCAGTCGATCACGAATCAACAATAACTTAAAGTAAGAAAGAAGAAAATATTTCTTTTAAAAATATTTTCAGATATTGAAGTTAACTTTTTGGAAAGACATGTTTTCTTTTTAAAATGATCCATGTCTTTTGGGTATTTCATAACGTTTTGTGTGCAATTTGTGAGCGAGCTTTAGTTTAAAAGCATGCGTCCTTACCAAAGCTGCCGCACGAGTAATAGCGCCCACGGGAACCATTCCTAGACTTCAGGAATCTTTACTTGACGCCACATAACATTCTTCTTACATTTTTAAGTTTTCAGTATGCGACCACATACGAAGCATTTACTTTAAACAGTACATAAAAATACTGAACCCTCTTCTCCTTTTTATCGCTACAGCTTAAATTGTAGCTACAAAATAAAACGCGTAATTGTTATTAATGATTCTATTTATGTTTAGTTTATTCGCACATTTTAATTTAATTTTTAATTCTATTATTATTTTTATTTTTTAGGAATGAGTAAAAGTATTATAGATCTAAGGAAGGTATTTATAAATCTAATGTGTGTGGATCTGAGGCAGGCCCATGAAGGTTTTTTCTGACCAAATCGTAGACATCCTCAAGAAAGCTGGGTTGCCTAGTGCCCATAATAGTAGAGCTTGTATAAAGAAAATTGTGCTGTGAGGGAAGCGAGGGAGTTGTGTCAGGATTCTTTGGCCGGCATAGTGACGGCGACTAGGGCAGCCGTGAACTGGCTCGGTTTTTTCAGTCGTCGTCACTCTTGGACCACCTCTTGCTGATCATCAGGCGGGTCGTGGTCAGATGTCGTGTCACAATTTAAAAAAAGGATCGTGGAAAGTGGCGCTCCAATGTCTCTGCCTATTCCTGTGGAAAAAAGGCGTGACAATGTGACAATGTGATTGTTTCATTTTAGCTCATTAGCATGACTACGAGTATTTGTGTAAATTTCTTTAGGGTTCTTTAGGTCCAATGACAGCAATTGGGCCAACCGTAAGATGAAACGGTTTATTACGTCGTTGGCGCTCTAAGACCTCCCCTTGAGCTTAGACAAGCCGCGTTTAGATGTCGCATTTCAATTTCAAAAACCCCCTAAAATTATAATGCAATTTTTTATATGTATGTTTGTAGCCTGGTGTATATATCTAAAAGTGAAGTAAATTATTAATTAGTGAAATTAGGTACAACTAAGTTAGTCTTAGGCTTTTTTAAATGCGCGGGGTTTTTAATTAGAGGTAAACGTTCATTTATTTCTCTTTTGATTGCCTCGTTAGGTTCGTTACTGGGAGCAGTTCAAAATCCTTTTTATAACAGTTAAGTGTCTGAAATAGATAGTCTTTATAATAAGATAATTTTTGGTTAGGTTTTTTCTGTTATTAAGGTTCATCAATATGACAGCATCCCGCTTTGCGTTGAGTTAAAGTGCAGTCCATGAATGGAGCCGACAACACTACAGTTCAAAAGATCAAAAATTGTCACGCCTTTTTCCCACAAGAATAGGCAGAAACACACTAAAGTTAATTATTATAAAGCAGCATCCACTATACCGGTCAAGTTGGAAACGGCAAGTTTCAAACTGATCCCAAATGCGGCTGAGACACTTTACGGTCTGTACACCAGACTGGTCATATGACCACCAATTGTCTGCTTACCACTCTTACAATAAAGTAATTAAATACCTTAAATAAGAAATTAGGCTACAGAGTGGTTTTTCTTTTCTATATTTTCGTAATAATCAATGTTAGCTTGTATTATGTACTAATTACGGCTCTTGTAACCGGTCTGCAGTTATCTTTATTATTATTAAAAACGAAGTCTTAACATAAAATAATATAGGTTCGTAAATAAAGTAAACATGAGATCAATGGAGATTTGATAAAAAAATTGCGTAGGTTTTCCATCCGGATAAATCTGGATTATGGAAATAAGTTAAAAAATATAAAACCGATATTTTGCTCAAAAATTTAATATTTTTTAAAGGTTGTGTTTTATGTGAATAAATTAAACAAGTAATATTAGTCGAATGTTAATAGAGATGGTGTCAAGCGAGGAAATTGTGTCATGATCATGGAAAGTGGCTCTTCGTTGTTTTTGTCTATCCCTGTAGGAATTGATGCGTGGCAAGTAATGATGATAATAGTGATACTTTCGCTAAACTGTCCAATAAGAAGAGGTATGCCCAGTAATATCTCTAGTAGCAAGATATGCAGTTACTTTGGTAGAAGAGCTCTCGGTAGTGACCCTAAATTTTCGGATATATACACTAAATTCCCGGTTACACTATAAATTCCGAACTGTCAGTACTAAATACTGCTCAATTTATATAATTGACATATGACAGCAACCCGCCTGATGTTGGTTTTATGAATGGAGGCGATAGCTATTACAGTTGAATACCTACAAGTAGGCTGCATCCAGCACTTTTAAGCTAGTTCCGAAACGTAACTGAGTCACTCTACGGTCGGTACTGTAAGTAATGGTACTTCCCCGGAATGACACACAGGGAAAATGACAACTTACTGAAATGAAAATAATTTATTAGTATTGGCATGGACTAGCTCATCGTCAGATTCTACCATGGCATCGGAAAGTATGACAAGAAGAAGGCCACTAAAGACTACTATAAAACTTAACAAATAGGTATATACATATATATATTAAAAAATGTCTACCTACTATTCTTGGATAAAATTATATATTATTATACATTACATTTGAGTTTTTTTAATACTCGTATGAAATATATTTATCGTTTTAGGATTAGATAGTAGATACTTATAAATATTCTTTTACGAAACATTCTAAAGTTAATAAAAACGACAAAAAGTTAATTTCATCCCACGATTTTTATAATACTATCTGTAAAATTTCCATTCCTTTACAAATATACTCATAAGGATACGAGAGAGAGCGAGAAAAAGCTTCTTAAAGGCCTCACTTTCAATTTCCGTTGAATTCTAATTGAAATAGACTTTAATATAACGCTCGAACACCGCCGACTTGTGTAATATGAATATTTAAATAACGCGTTGTCACGAAGCGAGGATTAAGTAGATTTTTCACCAGCAAATCCAATAAGACATGGCAACGGAGAATAGAGATTTGCGAAGCCACAGAATGTTGCTCCGAGTAATTTACAGCGGCGTTATCGGCGGATTGAGTTGATTAATTTAATAACTCACAGACTGGTTAACATTACAATACATTAGGCAATTAACAATGAGGTATTAAAATATTTTTTTTTATTGTGGCTTGACATATGACAGAACGCTGCCTGATGTTGAGCTGGAGTGCGATCCATGAACAAACACAATCCTTAACAACTGCTACTCCAGTTACATAACTGCAAGTAGCAGTCACATCCACTATGCTGGCCTAATTGGAACTGGTAAACTTTAATCTCATCCCAATACAGTTTTTACAGTTGTGACCTCTTTGCTTACCATCAGGCGGCCCGAGGACAAATGTTGAGGCGGTTAAAAAAAATACGCGCCTGAGTCACTTCATCTGTACACTTGAAAGTGGTGGTACTACTCCGGATTGTCTAACTGGGCAAATGACCTCTATAACATATGCAATTAGAGTTGCGGTCATTCAACTTACCAAAATTATGTAACTATTTAGTCATCATTATCTTCATTAGCCAATCATCAAGGCGTCCACTGCTGAACATAGGCCTCCCCCTTAGAACGCCACCGGTTACCCATGACTTTCATTATGTCGTCAGTCCACATGTCCATGGTCCGCAGTGCCCATAACTAAATAGCCGGTTTGAAGAGAATTGTGGATGTGAAGGAAGCAAGAAAATTGTGTAAGAATCGTGGAAAGTGCCTATACCTATGGGAATCATGGCGTGAAATTGATGACAATGTTATTAACATAATATTTTATATTGTTTTGATTATAATATTTATTCTAATATTGTCTTTGTTTCAGTTGAAATAATTTGGTGATGGACGTAGGGCGGTGAGGGCGCGCGGCGGGCGGCGCCTACCGCCTGTACCCGCGCATGGCCCGCGTCTCAGCATTCAGGTATATTTGTAATATTAATGCAAATGTCAGACGGTGAGGGGTTCGACGAAAATTTTTCAAGTTGAATATTTTTAAATTAGGTGATCTATTTTTAGGATTTATCATCGATCATATCTTTTTAATAGATACACAGTCCCATACAAAATAATGTCATAATAATATAAAATCAAAATTAAAATTTTAAAGGAACCCCCGAAACGCCTGGAACCACTTTGGTCATATCATCAGCTTTATAGTAATAAACAACATTAGTCATGGCTCAATAGTTATATCCCTTTAATATCCCTTGGATCCTTATGGTGCATCATCAGATAACTACTCCAGGTCTTCAATTTGATAATGGCCCAGCTAATGGCTCATAGAGAGTAACAATTTTAGTTAAAGCACTATGATATTATCTGTTATTGATTTGCTGATCTGAGAGGATTCATAATCAGATACTCCCGATCTTCAATTTAATAACGGCCCAGCTAAAGGCCTAGTTAAAGCACTACAGTTCTATCTCTTTTTTTGCTGATCAATTGATATCAATTTGCTGATCTGAGAGGATTCATAATGGTGCATCATCAGATTGCCCGGTCTTCAATTTGATGACGGTCCAGCTAAATGCTCTTAGTGAGTAACAAATTTAGTGAAAGCACTATAGTTCTATCTCTTGTTGATTTGCTGATCGGAGAGGATTCATGATGGTGCCTCATCAGATACTCTCGGTCTTTAATTTGATAACGGTCCAGCTAATGGCTCATAGTGAGTAACAATTTTAGTTAAAGCACTACAGGTCCATTTCTTGTTGATTTGCTGATCTGAGAGGATCCATGATCAGATTTTTTAGATCCGGAATGTTTTATTTTATCGCACTAACTTTTCTACACTTAGTTTCCTACCTTCAAGACAAATCTAATAAGTCCAAACTTAGTATACCAAAAAAAAGTTTGAACACATCCAGGATTTCGTCTCCTACCTTCGAGTTCCATCATCAGAGTAACTCAGTGGTACCAGTTAAAACACACATGTATTTGTATACGTTTTTATTTCAAATGTTAAGTCACAGATATGTTTAAAAGTAAGGGGCTTTTAACAAGTCCGATTTTCCTCTCCGATAGTCCGATCCGATAGTCACTCGTGCCATACATTTGTTTGAATACTTAATACACGTCAGATCCTATAGTCGGATCGGATGTCAGAATCGGAAACAACGCCAAGGCGCTTACGATTTTATGGCCGATCCGATTGTCTGATGGTGCAGTTTTCATACAAAATACAGAAACAAAATTCCTTCCCGACGGAACGGGCAACCCTTGTACGTCGCTATGCGACGAAGATTGTTATTTTATGTCAAATAAATATGCCATTGTTAAAACACGTAAAAAGTGTTATAATTTTTCCCCTAAAATATTCAATCAAGGTAATCGATCTAAACTGCAAACCAACCTCGCCATATGAATATTTTAAGGGGAAAATTATAACATATTTTACGTGTATTTACATTGGCATATTTATTTGACATAAAATAACAATCTTCGTCGCATAGCGACGTACAAGGGTTGCCATCCTAAACAGCGCGTCTAATATCGCTACCGCAGCTAACAAATCGAGCTGATGACCTTGAAACCCCTGATCAGATCTTCATCAATTGTAGCTAAGAACCATCTCGATCACGTCAGCTTTCAAATGAAACAAACCGCATCGTAATCGGTCCATTCGTTTAGGAGCTACGATGCCACAGACAGACACACAGATACACAGATACACAGATACACAGATACACAGAGCCACAGATACACAGATACACAGATACACAGACAAGTCAAACTTATAACACCCCTCTTTTTGGTCGGGGGTTAAAAATGTCCGCGCGTCAGAATTTACTATCACTAATATAAACTGTGTGAGTAAATTGAATGTGAATTGTAAACTGAACCTTACTACATTGTTTTAAAGTATAAACTTGTCATAAATTTAATGTCACATACATCATTTTGGACCGAGAACAAATGCAAGTCTAACATTAATTCGGACTTGCATGTATTTTGACACTTTTTGACGATCATATAGATACACAGCAATTGTGTATCTATATGATCGAGGGGATTTACCATTATATTTAATGTATAGGCCGACATATGACGACGTAAATTCAATTTTTTTTAGTTGTCGGCATTCCCAATCTTCCCCTTGCAGCTTGCATACTATCACGCAAAGTCAGATGTCGCGTCTCAAATAAAAATAGTAGACCGTAAAATGCAAAAAAAGACACTTAATAAGCTGCCATAGAGTTTTATGCCTTGAAATTGTAGATTAATTTATTTAAAATATGTACTTGGTCTAGGTCAGGCAGTACAAAATGGCCTGTATCTTTGTATAAATTATTTAGGCCAAAATCCTTAGTAGCTTAGTACTCATATACACGAGTACATGTAAGAAATGATCTTCCAGCGCCGGGCAACTGCGATTCCTCAGTCTGTAATCTGATTCAGAAAATCAGTTTTAGTTTTAAATGTACGGTACACAAAAGAGTTGCCGACTCAAATGTGTACGAAGCTAAATCTGGATGGTAGATATTTGGATAAGGCGCTTCTTTACTAACGTTTTTAGATGCATTTGCTTGAAAACTGACACCAGTGGAAAAAACATTCCGCCATTCCATTTTTATTATTGTACCTTGACATGATATGCCTGATTTTCAGCTGGAGTGAGGCCCATAAATAGAGGTGATTTCTACTTCAGTTAAATAACTGTATCAGGGTAGTACCACCCTGAATCGGCAGACTGACCACCACTGCCTACCACTCTTTAACAACCAGATCTGGAGCAAATATCCGCCTCTTTTTTATTATTTGTATTGTTTACTTTTTTATTATTTGTTTTTTTATTATTTGTATTTATTGTCTAGTTATTAAATTTTCAAATAAAAGCTATGAAACAAATATTTGGTCTGACCGGGAATCGTACCCGGGACTTTACGCGTAATGAACTGCCCCCCTAGCACGGCAAGCCAAGAAGCAAGATAAATAATTGCAAGGAATATTATTGAAACTCATTTTAAATAACTTAATAGACCGGATCATCAAAATCTTTAAAAAAATATATTTATTAATGTTTTCCACGTTGTCTTGTGTGAAGTTTTACAGAACCTTTATATATCTTTTTTGATGTACTTTTCTAGTAAGTTACTTAGAACTAGTTGCAATGATATTCTTTGCAGGTCTGTATCTTGTTTCTTGGATGGCCGTGCTAAGGGGGCTGGTGTGCTACTCAATGCGCCGCGCCTGCCGCTGAATTCCGCTGTGCGACCAGCATTTTTCCATTACCTATCACTTTGAATGGCATATGTTAGGAGTTGCTTAAGTATGTCTTTCTCTTGTTCAACAGTGCGCAACTACAATGGACATTATGGCTGGTGGCGTGGGGCGCATTATGCACTGCTGCAATGTCCACAGCACCACTGATGCCACCGTGCCCAACAGAATGTATCTGCTTATCACAATCACAGGTAAAGTTTTTATAAAAGTAAAAATCAATCAATCAAAATTGCCACGATCCTGACACAACTCCCTCGCTTCCCTTACATCAATTCTCTTCATACAAGCTCTACGGTTATGGGCACTAGACAATGGAGCGCCACTTACCGCGATCCTGACACAATCCCTCGCTTCCCTCACATCCACAATTCTTTTCACACAAGCTCTACGGTCATGGGCACTAGGCAACCCAGCCTTCCTGAGGATGTCTCTAATTTGATCGGAAAACACCCGCACCTGACTTGTTAAACGCATCCATTTAGATCAGATATACATATTTTATTAGCGCTTAAAAGATATAAAAGTCACATTAATTAACTTTATCTTTCATTTAAATAAGATAATTAGGTATGTTGAAAAGTATATTAGGAGTACACATATAGTGGTCAAATCAGATAGGGACCGGGAAGCTTGAAAGTGGATAGTTCTAGCTAGGCCGCCATTGTAGATGTGACTGCCAGTTATTTGCTAGTTAGTTTACTGTATTAGCAGTTGTCTTCATTCTTAGATCACACTTCTGCTAACATCAGAAGGAGTGTTATCTTATGTCGAGCCTCATATACAATATACATATTTATTACAACATAATATATTACAATCAATCAATCAATCAATCAAATTGTCACGCCCCTTTCCCACAGGGATAGGCAGAGATAATGGAGCGCCACTTGCCACGATCCTGACACAACTCCCTCGCTTCCTTCACATTCACAATTCTCTTTATACAAGCACTAGGCAACCTAGCTTTCTTGAGGATGTCTCCGATTTGGTCGGCAAATACCCTTGGGCCTGCCTCGTTGAACGCATCTATTCACATAAGATTTTAAAATTCTTTTCGTCAATCTACTTTCATTCATCCTTTCCATGTGCCCAAACCATCGAAGCATTCCTTTATCAATCCTTGTAACTACATATATTACATAGTCGTATTTACTGTATCAACAGTTTAATTGCACTAAATTTAAACTAAAAAGTATTTTGAATTTAAAAGATAGTTTTCTTAGTAAACGTAGGATAAAATAAATACGAGAATGTTGAATAAGGAATAGAATCTGCGGAAGTTTTCCTAATCTCATTGAGCCCGTAAAGCTTGGATTTCATAAGCTGTGTTTGATATTTATACAATTTCATTTGTTTGTTACAATATACTTTCGAATAAATGTTACTTAAATATTGTGAATACGTAGGTAACAGATACGATAAAAGGATTTCCATAACAATATATTGCGTGCGTGCTTTAGATTAAACCTGGAGTATCACAGATTTTCAGGGGATGGATCGGATTATACGTATATTCTACAAACAAACAAATAATAATAGGATATTCACTTTTCTTCGCTGATCAATAATATATACTTATTGGAATATACATTATTATTTTATGTTTTTCATACTTATTACCTTGACGTTATGTTAGGTATATATTTTATACATTAGATATACTCTATATGTATTAACATACAATATAGCTATTTTAAGAACACGTATATTTGTTCCATAAATAGATGTTATTTATAGATCCATTTGCGCTCCTTTGTCTCTGCCTATCCTTGCGTGAAAGTTTGTTTTTAATGATGTATTATACATGTTTGTCATAAATACGTATATAAGTGCGTATAGAATGTGTGAATGAGACGTCGGATTTTATTAATACAAGTATAAACGTGAAAGTAACCCGCAAAGTATTTAATTTCATTAACAATATTCGCCCAATCCTCACAAAATACTTTTCTGATAATTATTATGTTTATTATTTTAAAGAGAAGGACCAACGACTTAATTGCCTCAGTCGTATCTATGTATGTTATAAGATATCTTCTTGTTGCAGGTGGTGTGTAACAGTGCTACACTACGTGGTGTGCCATCGGCGCTGGGTGTTGGTGTGACGCAGCTCTCATTGTCTCGGACTGACCTGCGAGTATTGCGCTCAGACGCGTTTGCTCATCTTCGTCAGTTACGGAGACTATCACTCGACGCATGCAACCTAACACGAATCCGCCCGTTTGCTTTCCGTGGACTACCGCGTTTGCGTGAACTTTATATTCAACATACACCTTTGACAACAGTCGACGCCTTCGCGTTTGCCGCTCTCCAAAATATAACATCGATTGTGCTAACCCATAACAGAATTGCTCAAATAGAAGCGTATGCATTTGCCGGAACGAATTTTATTAAATTAATATCACTTCGCAACAATCCCATCAGGCGTATCTTGGCTCATGCATTTTCTGGTTTAGGAGACGTGGGACAGATAGAATTTCCCTCTGGAATAAGAACAATTGAACCATTAGCGTTTGCTGGACTTGAAGGTGTTGGGGTGCTCGAACTGGCATACATGGATCTCCCTGATCTCCTACCAGATACGTTCCGTGGATTAGTGCGGGTGGGTCGCTTGGCTTTACGTGAATCTGACTTGGGTGTGATCCGGATCGGCGCTTTCGACGGCCTCCAAAGGGTGGATTTGTTAGAGATGTGTAATAATAAAATAGACGGAATCGAAGAACTATCATTAGTTCAGAATAATAGTGTACGTATATTTCGACTGACGGGTAATCATATTTTGGAAACACCTGAATCGGTGATATTAGAAGTAGACGACATGGTAATCAAAGGCAATCATTTGCCGTGCGAGTGCGGACGTGACCCGATGACAAACCCGTTAGCTCTCACTTCGGAGTTTGCATCGGAAAACTTATGTATCTCACCCCTAAAGGTCCGGGGCCGCACTTTGGCAGCAGCAAGCGGAGCAGCAGGTGGCGCGTGTCGCGGGGACTCCGGCGGCAGTGCACGTGCTCGAGCTGCGGCTGCTGCTGGTTGTCCCCTAGCCTCGCCACCTTTAGCTCTTGCGGCCACTATTGCGCTGTTGGCTCGCGTCTATTAGCCCTCAGTGTTCACTATCTTTTACCTTTTTGTAAATATTGTAATATATTTATTATATCGAGCAATATTTGACATTTGATTGGTCCGTTCATAATGTATACGTTGGACCTAAATAAATTTGCCTTTTGATATGAGTTTAATTTTTTTATTACATACCACCTATCCTTCTTTTATTTATTAAAAACTAATCATTGAACTTGTTAACATGCCAATTTATTATCAGAGGAAACCTATTTAGTGTTATTAATCGATTACTGTAAAGCTCTCTGGGATATATTTAAAGATTTATGAAAGAATAAAAATAGGCTTTATCTCTATTTCCAGTCAATTAGCAGAAGACATCAGATATCAGCTGAGTAATGTCCGCTTGTCGGAGGCGCAGGGGACGAGGGTCAGCGCCAGGGAGGACTGTCGCATTTCACTGAAATATCGTCCTCCTTGATTATTACACGGATAATAACGTAAAATTATACAAGTGTAGTATATACAAACTATAATAACTATACTAACAACAGTAATATTTTTTATTGCACTAAAATTTACAGTACTTACACTGTAAACTGAATCGGAGTTTTCAGTCGTCGGCGCTCGACTTAACTACAGTCGCCCCTTGGTCACTATCAGGCAAGATGAGGTCAAACATCAAATTTTAATAAGTTCAATGCACTTAGGCATTCTCTTACAGCTAAATATGGTTCAGCAGTGTTACTAAGTACATTTTTAAAATATATACTCGGCATATGAAAGCACCCCGCCTGATGTTAAGCTGGAGTCATCATCATCATCAGCCAGAAGGCGTCCACTGCTGAACATAGGCCTCCCCCTTAGAACGCCATTCCGATAGACAAGATGCCCGTTGCATCCACCGGTTACCTTCACTATGTCGTCCGTCCACCTAGTGGGAGGCCTACCTACGCTGTGTCTTCCGGTTCGTGGTCTCCACCGGTTGTCGGTTCTTCAAGCGATGTGGCCAGCCCATTACACTTCAGCTTGAGAATCTTATGAGCTATGTCGGTAACTTTGGTTCTTTGACGTTCTGGATTCTATCGCGCAAAAAAACACCAAGCATAGCTCTCTCCATGGCCCGCTGAGCGACTCTGAGCTTTTCCAAAAGGCCAAAATTTAAGGGCCACGTCTCAGTGCCATATGTCATAAGCTGGAGTGCGGTCTATAAAGTCACTGACTGCTACTACAATTAATTAACTGTAGTAGTCACATCCAATATGCCGATAAATTAAAACCCGCAACTTACAAGCTGATCCTAAAACGCGACTCTTTGATAACCAGATTTGGAGTAAATATCCACCTCTTGTTTGATTAACAAATATTTGTATTTAATCAAATTTATTAATATTACAAATAAAAGCTATGAAACTTGAATCGAACCCGGGACTTTACGCGTAACAAACTGGTGTTCTAACCAATGCACCACATCTACGACACATAAATGGAGTTAAATATATCTACAATTGACATCGATATTATCAAAAACATCATAAAGGTAATATTCTATCAGAAATAGAATGCTGGGTAGTTCCAACAATATTTTTTTAATTATTTTTTTATTGTGACTCGACATATAACAGCACCCCGCTTGATGTTAAGCCGAATTGTGGTCCATGAATGAATGTCACTGCTACTGCTACACTGTATTCAATAACTGTGAGTAGCAATCACATCCACTATGCCGGCCTAGATGGAACCGGCAACTTACAAGCTGATCCCGTAACGTGACCAAATCACTTCACGGTCTGCATACTTGTAAGTGGTGGTACTACCCCGGATCGACAGACTGGGTACCACTGCCTACCACTCTTTGATAACCAGACCCGAAGCAAACATCCATCTCTTTTTTTTATAACAAATAAAAGCTATGAAACAAATATTTTCTCCGACCGGGAATCGAACCCGGAACTTTACGTGCAACAAACCAATCGCTAAACCGTTCGTCCACGCCTGTCGTCAAGTATACTCAAATTGCTTGTTGACATGACAAGAATAGGAATAGGACGGTCTGTTGACTAACTTGAATTGACTGATTTAAAGGTGACATTTTCTTGACGGTCGCAAAGAAAATGACACCATACTGAAGTGAAGTTGGTTGCAGAGTTAAACGCCTCAAATGGCGCCGATCCGGTCCTATTTTTATTTTAATCGCATTATAGTAAGTTGCAACGGCACTGGACAATACTAATTTAGTTCATAAGTGTGTGTATTACTAACAATTAATTGGGACTATGTAGTCAACGATAAATGTTTTATTTTATTTAATATTTATTTATTAAACCAATGTTGCTTTGTATAAAGTAAATCTGTGAACTTCATATGAATTTGTACAAAAAAGCCAATCAAACATTCAGTTAGTTATTCAATATCACAAACAATAGGTTGACGTATGATTCAGTTATTCAAATTCCACCATTTTTCAACTAATACCCAGCCATTCAGCGTATTTTTTGATGATACGTTTTGTGAAAATGTGCGTAATTTTTCATCTCTTCCAATCAAAATGAATAGAAGTAGCTTCTTAGAATATTCCATTGACGTAATAGAATTTATGTTTTTTGCCTATTATGTTTTTTTATTTATATTATTTACATTTCACGACAAGCGTATTGATTAATACATCAGTCCGTTACGCGAAAATTCCCGGGTTCGGTTCCCGGTCGGAGCAAATATTTCTTTCATTTAATTTTTTGTAATATTAATATGTTTACATTTTTTTGTTAATACAAAAAAGAGGCGGGTATTTGCTTCGGGTCTGGTTGTTAAAGAGTGGGGTAGGGAGTGGTACCCAGTCTGCCGATCCGGGGTAGTACCACCATTTATAAGTATACAAACCGTGAAGTAAATTAGTTGCGTTTCGGGATCAGTTTGTAAGTTTCCAGTTCCAACTAGGCCCTGAAGGTAGAGGTAACTGCTATTTACAGTTATTTAACTGTAGTAGCAGTCACCTCTATTTATGGACCGCACTCCAGCTGAGCTAACATAGAGCTTAAATTAAAATCAGGCGGGATGCATATGTCGAACCACAATAATGAAACCAAAAAAGGTGGTAAAATAATAATTATAATGTCTGTCTATTTATAATTAATATTTAAAACCTTGAATTTGAAGTTAGAAATAGACTAATAAATAGACGAGAGCTAATTACGAATACCTAATACATAAGTACCCTTGAATAAGACAAATACTCGTACCTACCCAACTAAAAGATTGATTACTCTATTAAATTCGTGTGTTTTTGAAGAAAGAACCTTAGTTGTACTAGGCAATATGATTGATATTTGCAGTAGCTAGATCTAATCAAGTTGGAAACGTTTGTTAATATATTCAGTGCTAATTCATTGGTAGTCGCTAGTGAATCAAAGCGGACTGTTGGAATGACAAGCACGGATGAATGGTGAATATTGGAACATGGCGAAATATGAACGCCTCATTAGTGCGATAACGATCGACGGCGTCGCGCATCGCTCTCGATACAATACTAGTACTTTTATACGAATTTTCATTGGGTGTTATTTAATTATTTTAATTTTTAACGACAGGCGTGGACGAAAGGTTAGCGAATGGTTTGTTGCGCGTATATTCCCGGTTTCGATTCTTGGTCAGGGCAAATATTCCAAAAATTTGTTAATAAAAAAATGAGGCGGATATTTGCTTCGGGTCTAGTTATTAAAGAGTGGTACGCAGTGGTACCCAGTCTGCCGATCCGGGGTAGTATTACCACTTACAAGTATACAGACCGTAAAGTGATTTGGTTGCCGGTTTACACGTTGCCGGTTTAAACCTGGCCGGCATAGTGGATGTGACTACTACTTACAGATATTGAATCTTAACATGTCGAGTCACAATAATAAAAAAAAAAACTAATATCCTTCTACACTGAGCTATTAAACATGCTTGTGTCATGAAAAGTGGCGACCAAAGTCAAGACATATATTAAAGATTTGACGATAGGCATGGCAATATTTTTTAAATTGTATCTCAGATGTTTAGTTACAATAAAAAAACGTACTCTTAAATGGAATAACGACCCTCTTACGAGTAAGATAGCAGGACGTTGTTGGATGTGGGCCGATTCCATCAAGACACTGGAGTTTTTTTTTGATTGATTGATTGGAAAGGTCTTTGTTCAGCTTGACTAATGGCTGAAAAGATGAATGCTTGATTAGGGTAAAGTGTTAGTGAGGCACCCCTCTTCCAATGCTCACGAACCTAAAAGTATTTTTTTAAGTCACGAGTTAAAAAAATCATCAGAGACAACCTCAAGAAAGCTAGGTTGCCTAGTGCCCATAACCTTAAAGCTTGTATGAAGAGAATTGTGGATGTGAAGAATGCGAGAGAGTTGTGTCAGGATCGTGGCAAGTGGCGCTCCATTGTCTCTGCCTATCCTCATGGGATAAAGGCGTGACAATTTGATTGATTGAGTAATAAGAATCAGCGCTGCTTTTAAGGTCTGTGGGCTACATCTGTGACTAGGGCCCCATTTTATATCAAAATTTAATTTTATTTAGATCTTTGCCAATTACTTGTTTACTCCACCCTTACCACAATGGCCGTAAATAACTATCCCAGCTTATTGTTTTTAAAACTACCTCTTTGACTAAGGGGAATCCCCAGTCTTGCCGACAGTGTTGCCAGTAATAAAATTTTAGGGCCAATGTGGAAAATTAAGTTCCCACTTTTCTATTTACCTAATTTTCTAACCAATTGAGCCAATTTGTGGTAAAGACTACTTTTTGGTAGAGGCTTCTAGACTGTAGCGTATGTAGTAGCCTATGCCTAAATATTTGAGCTGATAAGAATTGAACTAGAATCACCTTAATACTTTTAACCTAAAAGCCGGGCTTTTTTCTCAAGTAGATATAGTATTTTTTCATCAACATCTGTACGTGATTTCTCGTCTGCTTTTCGATTTCACTAAATCCCATACCGTAATCCTACTGTATACAATGACCTGTGGAGGTTTGCTCGAGGACTACCTATTGACGGTTTAGTCAGCAATTTCCCCTTATTTTCTTTCATTGTTTGCACGAACAAATAGTTGCTACCCTATATATGTTATAAACTTAATTTTTTTCCATATATCTTCACATATATGGAAGATATATGGAATATCTTGGCCGGCATAGTGACGGCGGCTGAGACAGCCGTGTACTGGCACGGTTGTTTCAGTCGTCGACACTTTTGGATCTCCTCTTGCTTATCATCAGGCAGGTCGATGTCAAATGTCGTGTCACAATAAAAAAAAAAAACATAAATATTTATATTCATTAAAATATTATTTGAGCCAATTCAGTATAATATTATAGTACCCAAGTACTAAGATTTAGATAATTTAAAAATCTACACAACAATTCACCTAATTCAATCAATCAATCAATTAAATTCCACAGGTAGAAACAATGGAGCGCCACTTGCCACGATCCTGACACAACTTCCTTGCTTCTCTCACATCCACAGTTTTCTTCATACATGCTCTACTCTTATGGGCACTAGGCAACCCAGCTTTCTTGAGGATGTCTCCGATTATTAAATATCTTAAAAAAGATCTAATCTTTTAGTTATAATAAAGTTTCATTAAAAGGAGAGTTAGCATTTAAGGGAATATACTTTCTGTAGAATGTTCTAGAGAGAGCGAATGTTAGCAGCCCCATTATATGGAATAGCTTCGTACGAACAGATGGAGTGTAAAGTAACTTGATTAAACTTCCAGATTTATCCTTTTAAAATCCTCTTTCATTTCAAATAGTTATCTAATTTAAAATGTAAAAAATTAAATTAGAAGACAATGACATATATCGATGCCCCTAAACCATTGCGCGCTGGTTAGCTGAGGTCACGAGCCCCTGTATTTTCGCAGCAATATGTGTCCTTTATAGCTAATTCTTTAACCGCGAATGTTCTGAAGAGTCCTCTTACCTCGTCTTTTTACTCCCGTGATACAGGTCGGGGAAGCATCCACGTTAATTCGACTGACAGTCAAGTTGAAAGCTTTTATGCATCGTTTCTTTCTTGAACAATCGACTAGTGGAATACTTTTCCAGCTCCACATCCTATTGGATCGTTTAAGTGATGCGTAAAAAAGCATCTTTGGCATAGTTGAGACAACTGAGGAAACCGTAAAATGATTCGGTTTTCACTTGACAGCACTCTTGGACTATCCCTTCTTTACTACCAAGTCGAGGTCAGATGTCATGCCTGAATAATAATACAAAAAACACATTTATCATTCTCAAATCATATATCAAACATATGAAACAACATAATTTTCTTTCAGGTATGTTTTTACTTACATTTTTTAGGTAAAATTACAAGCATAAAGTCGTTTGATGCTCGAGTGAATAAGCTTGATGACGGAATTGAAAGTATTTTTCAAGCGCGAGATTTAGGTACGATATTTCATGTGTTGCTTTCAAAATGCAATTCAAAATTCTGTATTGAATTGCCTGGTAGTACATATTACTATACTATATTATATGTAAATCATTTGGCAGTAGGAGTGGTAGGTAGACTGTTTATTTACCCAGTCTGGGGGGCGATTGCGTAACTCAATGACAATAAGAATGAGCTTCGTTTTGACAGTTAAAATCCATTACCTAATGTTAAAGCTCATTAATTAAAATTGCGACCGCGCAACACACTGAGGATCGATGTTCATTTTCATTGACAGTTCAAGCTCATTGAAACTCATTGTCTGAATGAAGTTGTTTTTGACACTAACAGCGACCGCGTAACTTTTCGACAGACGGAAATGAATTTTATTTTCATTTCCATTAAAGTTGCGCGGTCAGCATCCTGCTATAGGGTTACTATTTCCATTTTCAAGTTACCTAAAAGTTGCCGGTTCCAACATCCGGCAACTTCCAGCAGTAGTAGATTCCTTGCACTTATTTACCTATAGTACAGTTAGCTCCTTAACTACTTTTGTCAAACAGTAATAATAAATCTGAAATATTATATGATATTCTGCCTACAGCAATTACGAATAAAAGCGTGGGTTTTCGTTTCATTATTTATAGACAATTACACCCATAATATTAAGGGTAGAATTTCTTTCTATATATAGACTTTTGTTTTGCCAATTGTAACCGGCCTGATTAAAAATAATTAAAATGAGTAATAGTATATTTAAAAATATATTTCTATTTTATTATGAGCATCGATGTTTATATGAGATGTAAAGCGACCGTGGTGTAGTTAGTGGTAGTGCAATGATCACTAAAACTGAGAGCATGGATTCGAAACCACTTGTCGGTACCGATGTATCTTTGATATATCTTATGGATATATGTATCTTTCATATTTGATCGTCCTGTTCCACTTTAGTACCTTAAAATAGAAATGTAAAAAAAACATTCCTGTCGGAAAATAATAGCAATTAAGGTTTGGATCCAAGCTACATTTTACAAAGTATAATCTATACGTACTACATATACTAGGGAACTAGTAGACTTTGGAACTTGGAGGACTTTGTGGAACTTGTAACTTGTTATTGTGGAACTATGCTAAGCTGAAGATGTGAAATATTTGTAACATTAGTGTCGAACTAAGGGCCAATAAAGACCAATAAAAATCGTTAACTACGTATTCATGCATAGCAGTAGTTTCATTCATGCATATTCATTCGTAGCAGTCAGTTGCACAAATCTTTTATACTTTTTACCTAAACTAATTAAGTTAATTAAAGCCCAATTACATTTTATTAAGCGAGCCAAAGAGAAGATTTCGAAACGCTTGTCAAAATAGTTTTATTAGATTTAATAGAAGTTAAATTTAACTTCTGCTATTAATTAGTTTACTTAATATAAATAGCAAACAATATAATTTAATCAATCAATCAAATTCTTACAACTTATTTTACACTTGTTTGTTTATACAATGGCTGAACTCTTAAGCAATTTCTGCCAGTCTACATTGGGGATGAGAAAAGTAGGTGCAACGATTAAATATTATATATAAATATTACTTGTCTCGTTACCAGACAAGTAATGACTCGTTACCAGGCCGGCATAGTGGATGCGACAGTTACTTGTATTTTAATTGTAGTAACAGTCGCAGTAGTAGAATTAATTAAATTTTATGCGGCTCACTATTGCGTTTATTTTGGTTATTGATTTTACATTTTTTTTTATTATTCCGACGTTCGACTGAAAATCAAAACATCAAGCGGGGTAGTTTTGGAAACAATAACAGCATCAACCAATAGGACGACCAACACCAGTCTCTCCGTGACTACGATGGCTGCAAAGCTCTCAAAACGTATAAATAAGTAAAAAAAAGTGTAAAATAAATAACCAAAATAAACGCGATAGTAAGCCGCATAAAATTTGTTTAATTCAATAATCAATGTTCGCGCAAAATTTAAGAAATTACTTATATTTATAATGTTGATAATGATGTTAAAACACAAATTTAATTATGACCCGAAACAAAATGAAGAACACTAAAATAGTTTCTATTATGTATTTTCTGTTGAACTAACACATTTTGTTCGTTTGTTAGCAACTTATTGCAAAGAGAAAATGTAATAAATTTCACTGAAATGAGACAGCAATGTTCATCATATATCTTTCAAGATATGAATGATAATACTATGATGAAGAATAGAGGTATTATAATAATTAGATAATAACTTTGCCTTTTATATTTCGATGATTTTCTCATTTGGTTTTTTTCAATTTAGTTTTTTTATTGTGACTTGACATATGGTTGCAACCCACCTGATGTTAAGGTGCAGTGCGGTTTACGTTCAATAACTGTAGCAGTCATATCTACTATGCCGGCCTAGTTGGAACCGGCAACTTACAAGCTTATCCCGAAACGGAAATTACGCAGTCTGCTGATCCGGGGTAGTACCAGCACTTACAAGTATCTGCCTCTTTTTTAATTATTTTAAGTTACTCTGACTTCATTTCCTGATCTGTACATGGGTGAAATATGTCGACTAACCCGCATTAGAAGACCATCTGCCTACCACTAGAAATCTACCTGTTTTATTTATAAATACTCAATATTTATTAAATCCATTAAAATAATGTACAACACTGTAAATATATTTATAATGATATTTCGCTAATAAATCCCCTATACATATAACAGCTTTCTCTAATAAGTTGTCTATAAATGTCAAAAGCAGACAAAATCAGACAAAAGGTCGAGGCCAATGGATTCAGGGAAAACGCTATTAATATTTATAAAACAATTTTTTACTTTTTCGAGATTATTTACAATGTCGGAAAAGTTGATGTAAATGCAATCTCTGTCGACGTTTACATAAATAATTTAAATGTGTTACGCTCTCTCTCACGCCCTTATTCCCAAATGGTATAGACAGGGCTGTAAGATTTAATCAAATTTCACATTAATGGAAAAATAACAGAATATCAGAATTTTTAATATTAATTTATTACATATATAAATTTAAGTGTATTTTATTTTATTAAATTTTGATAATACTTTTTATATTGTATTATCACATGTATGTTTGTATGTGTTATACATGTTATTTATGTATATAAATATCTATGAGTATATTTATGTATATGAAATATTTTTTATATGTTTTATTATGTATTTAGTTACCTACTTTTATTTTTCACCGTACCTCTTATTTATACCTATTATATATGTATTGTTGGATTAACATCCTAAAGATTTGACTGGTAGAGAATGCCTTTGGCATTAAGTCCGCATTAAGTTTTTAAATAAATAAATATTTAAATATAGGCAGACTGGGTACATTAACACCAACTGTTTGTCTACTCAAACAAACACAAATTATCCTCTTATTTAAATTACAAATAAATACTATGAAACAAATATTACTCGGACCGAGGGTCCAATCCTAGACTTTGCGCGTAGAGGACCAATCCGCCATAAATAAAATAGATATTCGAAAAATACAAAAGAACAAGCCTTGTGTAATTGATGAAACGTAGCAACCCCTTCACAATAAGTATTTTAGGCTCCGAAGCCCATGGAGAATGAAATGCAATTTATTCATACCGTTGTCAAAATAAACCGTTTTTATATGAAAGCCTTTGAAATGGTGTTCACATTGATACGCGTTCATTGAATTCGAGTTAATTGTGGTGCAAATGTGGATATACTGGGTGTTACAGAATAAGCCGTCAAAATTATAATAAATTATTAGGCCTAAACTATTGCCAACCCTAATATCTGTCATGTCAGAAGGCAAAGATTATTATTACAGACGGATAATAATAATTTTACTTCCCTAATACCTCTAATAATTTCACTTTTTTTGTTCACAAAGGTTTGCTATCTCAAATATTAGGATATGCTCAAATTACTGGCTTGAAAATGAAATTGGCTTAAAAATAAAAATGAAAACAATATTCTAAAAATGACTATGTATTCTAACTCAGAATATTATGATAGTCCAAGTAATTTACTCTTTGATTTCAATGAAATAGGGTTGGCACATTATTGAAAAATTTAATGATTTTTTGCAGTAAATTATACATGCACAAAGCGATTTCAAAATACTATAATTGGACTCTTTATAAGAGACCATTTAACCCCTTTCAGCTTTAGGGGGTATTTTGTAACACACTGTATATATTTTAACAAATGTTATTATATCAAGCGGCCCCCACATTACAATTGAGTGCGTATTATACTTACAAATAATGATTCAAGGTTCATTGGGTAAGTGTTCGCAATATACGGATGACAACGCCAAATTAATTATTATGCTTTGTGTGTTTTTTATATTGGCATGTCACATTGCACATTTATTTTCATTGTGACTCGACATATGACAGCACCCCGCCTGATCTTAAGATGACGTGAGGTCAATGAATAGAGGTAACTGCTACTATAGTTAAATAACTGGAAGTAGCAGTCATATCCACTATGCCGGCCTAGTTGGAACCGGCAACTTACAAGGTGATCCCGAAACGCGACTAAGTCACTTCACGGTCTGTATACATTGTCCTATGTTAAGCTGAAATGCGATTCGTGAACTAAGGTGAATGTATCATTTAAACAAGCAACAGTCGCATCCTCCACGTTGGTTTTTCTAAAAACTGTCAGCCTTTAATTTGTTCCCGAAACGCGACGAGTCACATGACAAACGTCTTGCAACTAAAAGTAGTACGGGTTCCATAGTCTGCATACCTCTCAAAAGTATTTCATTATCAACTTCTGTGCGTAGGAAAAGTATTTTATTATAGTTCGACATACCTCGCCTGATGTTAAGCTGAAGTGCGGCCCATGAATAAAGGCGACAGATATCATAGATAAATAATTGCAAGTAGCAGACGTATCCACTATGCCGGCCCACCACTCCATGTGCCTAAGTATAAATTAAAACAAAACTTTCTAAATAATTTCCATAAAAAATATTCGGAAACTTACGCAATGAAACAATTGTAATTTCTGGTACAAATTTGAAAAGACTTAAAAAATAAGAAAACTCAAATACAAGGCAAAGTGGAGGAACGGTTAAAACATTACGAAAGATAAAAGTTTTGAGATATGTACAAACATCTTAAAATACTCTGAGGACCAACAAATCCTAAGGTTTATGATCAAAAATCCTTTATTTTTATGAAAATCTAGTCTTGAAATTTAGAACTTGAAATAATTATCCTCATATTCAAGGAAAGACATTACATTACATTGTTACATGGTGTTCTCCGACCAAATAGGAGACATACACAACAAAGCTGGGTTGCTTAGTGTCCATAACCGTAGAGGTTGTATGGAGAGAATTGTGGATGTGAGGGAAGCGAGAGAGCATCGTGGCCAGTGGCGCTCCATTGGTTTTGCCTATCTCTCTGGGAAAAAGGCGTGACAATTTGATTTGATTGATTGATTGACATTACATTAGTCATTACATTGTATATTATAAGATCTAGATTCTTACTCGTATATACATTTACACTACATTTTATCTCTGGTGCAAACCAGGGCATCCCAAACCAAGAGATAAACAAAGAGATTTTGAAATCATTTGCCAGTATCAATGTTTCTTTCACGTTATATACTCGTATGTATGTATTTTGATTGCCTGGTTTCTATGATCCACGCTTTAGTAGCTTTGTATCGAAATGTAGAAAAAGTATACGTGTAGTTTCTTTTTATCTAAGTAAAAAAGTAAGTATTAGAGAACTTTGTCTTTGGCCGGCATAGTGAAGGCGACTGAGAACAAACTCGGTTTTCTCCGTCGGCGTCACTCTTGGACCTCCTCTTGCTTATCATCAGGCGGGTCGAGGTTCTGACCTCGACGTCGTGTCACAATAAAAAATAAAGACATCAAGTTCGGTAAAAAAAAAACTAAAAAAGAATATTATACAAATTTAGTCGGTGGATACTGTTTATGTAATCTACTCTGTTTATTTTATCCAGAGCGAGTGTCAGAAGACATCTGCTAAGTGTCATCATTAAGCAGGTCCTAGCTTTGACTAATTGATGCATTAACTTGAGAAATATAACCGTAAATAATATGTATATAATTTAATAAGGATTTCCATAGAATTTTGGCTATCATACTTAATATTTGTAAAGGTCAAGGTAGTATACATTTATGTTTTATTTTTTATTGTGACTCGACACATGACAGCACACCGCCTGATGTTAAGATGAAGTGCGGTACATGAATGGAGGTCACTGCTACTACAATTCAATAACTGTAAGTAGCAATCACATCCACTATGTCGGCAACTTATAAGCTGATCCCGAAACGCGATCTAATTCACTTCGCGGTCTGTATAATTGTAAGTGGTAGTACTACGCCAGGTCGGCAGACTGGGTATCACTGCCTGTCACATGTTGTTGGGTAATTTATTGAATATTTTCTTCTTGATTTGCCTGATGGTAAGCAACAAAAGATGGACCTTCCAAGAGCGAAGAAAAATTTAAACTAAAATTTGAAATTAAAAAAATAATAATAATTGAAAAGTGAAAGTTGAAATTGAACTACGTAATTGTTTGATCCACTACTTACATAAAAAATTGTCCTACAGTGTACTTTGAAATTTATAAATGTAATATTTTAAATGTTTTTAGATATATTTTTGAGAAAAGGTGTCAATGGGAACAAAAGGTGACTAGGTAATAATTCTTGGCCACGTTTCAAACTTTTATTTAGTAAATACCCTAGAGCAATTCCTACTTTGTTTACAAATAAACTTCACGCTGAAATTGCGAAGGAAAAAAGCCGGCTTTTTGAAAGAGGATAAATCGATTTATGCAAAACAGATAGCGCTTTTTGTATGCAAATTTTTGTTGATTTCACAAAGATTGAAATCATGGTATTGTGGAATAGAGATTAAAACAATTTTGCGATGGTCAATAATTCTATAAATCAATACATGTACATGCAAAAGTTTGGCGCGTCGCTTCTTTGTAGAACAATCGACAAGTGGAATGCTTACCAGCCTATTTGTTTTTCCCGTCCTATAACCTTAAATTCATAAAGAGAAGAGTGAACAAGCAAATTGCGCCGGCAAAGTTACGGCAAATCAAGCAGCCTTAATCGGGTTTTAAGTCCATCGACGCACTTGGACTTCCCATTGCATAACGTCAAGGTTAGATGTCACGTCCTAATTTAAAAATGTACCAGATATTTTTGTTTAGAATCTTTAATATTTGCAATACATCTACTATATTTTAACAATCCCATTTGTTTGAAGTCGCAATGTTAATTGATGCTCTGCAAAGAAAGGCATCAAACAAAATTAGACCAAACATCTCAGTAAAGGATCTCTAATTAAAAAGTCCTTTTGAAAAATAACAGTAGATTTTCAAATTAGGGTCGTTCTCACTAAATTACGAACCGCTAAAATCTTCCAAAAGCAATAAATCTTTGTCGAATTCATCAGCAAACAGTTTTATTTCTTTTTACTTTCACAACGCATTTCTCTTTTCTCAACAAAGTATTTTATGACTAACATTTTTCCAACGAACCTTACATATAAATAAATGATACAATTACAAGTTACAATTGTTTATAGGTAGGTTGTTATTTATATGTTTACTTGAAACACACTATAGTCTATAAAAGTAGGTTAATTCTATATAGTTCAAAACACAAAAAATCTAACTTTACCACCCAATTATTTGTAATAAGACAAAGCGGATATAAACAGTCAATAAAAGCAGATAATAAGCAACCAATAACAGAGGTGCATCTAGAATTTGTTCAGAATACACTCAGAAAATAACATCACTAGTATCAAGGCTTTCGAAGGACGGAGTGTAGTCGACATACCGTTGTTCTATCCCCGAGCAGTGACGATTTGTTGTAGAATTGCATTGTTTCGGCGACACCTGGAATTCCGGATTCTTTTAGCAGATTTACTCGGAAGGGATTCATTTGTTCTTATTATTTTCTCTTTATATTTACAAAACGATTTTACAATTGTATTTTATACTTGTATTATTTAGTAATAAATATTTATAAGTGGAGTTTGTAATTTTACATATTGATCAAGTATGTAGGGCAGGATTTTACCTATTTATGTAACATCCACCTACGACGCTCGAATTACGATATGTAATTAAATGGCACTCAATATAAGAGCTTTGAACCCACACATTAATCTAACTAATTGTATAAATACGTATACATGTAGGTGTCTCTCTTAATGGATCTACTTTTCTTTATCAGCGTGAATTCATGAAACATTCGAATGATTTTCTCCCAAGTTAGTTCCTTCAAAAGTATCAGATGATAATCTTGCGAAGTTGCGGTAAGTACAAAATGACATCGACACCGGATTAGGCGGGAAGGGATCGAACTTTATCGAAGTCGTTAACTTGCTAAAATGAAGCCTAATCTATGAAACATGTTTAATATTATATAAATACTGATGTTTTAAAAAATCTTCATATATTTGATAATTCTCATCTAAAACTAAAAAGTATTAATATAATTATTTCTTTATAATAAGTCTTTATATATAGGTTACAAAGGTTTTAATAACCTTTGTCGTGTTAATGTAATCTTTAAAATAATAATAACAATGAAATACCTATAGACATAAAGTTTTGCATTAGACAGTAAATACAACTCGAGTTCTACTTCTACTTCTAAGACCTGTCTACATCTAAAAAAGCGTGCACACGTGTACCTAATACAGTAGCTCTGTAAATAATAATTAGATTCCCAGACTGCGGGAAACTTAGTTTAGTTTGATTAAAGTATTTGCTGCACTTACATTTTACGAACATTTATTAACTAACCCTCAACGATGTCTTTCTTATACATGGTACAACTTACTTTCTCCACAAAACAAACTAGTACGTTTTTTTAAATGTACTGCGACATGTAACCTCCACCCGTCAGATGGTAAGTAAACGAAGTGGCGAAACTGTCACGGATATAACTTTTTAATTGTATATCAATCAACATATGACTTGCTGAAAGATGTCCACAGTGGTTAGATAAAACAGTTTATTATATAAAAACAAAAGAAGAGGATACGGCATACGCTTTATTCACTACAAAATGTGGAACCGATTCGTTATTTTTTTATTAACAAATAATTGCAATATTTAATATAACTATTAAATATTACAAATAAAAGCTGTGAAACAAATATATTCTACGACCTAGAATCGAACCCGGCGCATCAAACCAATTGCTACGCCTACGTAAAAGCCGTCGTACTGTCCCGGATGGGCAGATTGGGCAAATGACCAACAACTGTTCTAAACAACTAGACCCAGAGTCCCAGTGGCTTGTATTTTTAATGACATTGCTTTTCCTTTTATTAAGTTGGCAATAAAGATAAACAATACCTACATATAATATAACAGAATAGAAATATACAATTAGCAATATAAAAATAAAGAAACATTACATAATTTTTGCTCATACTCGTATACTAGTATTTTTTATTATTGTACATATGACAGCACCCCGCCTGAGGTTAAACTGGAGTGTGGTCCATGAATGGAGGTGACTGCTGCTACAGTCAAATAACTGTGTGAATAGTAGTCACATTCACTATGCCGGCTTAGTTGAAACCGGCAACTTACAAGCTGATCCCGAAACGCGACTAAGTCATTTCACGGTCTGTATAATTGTAAATGGTAGGTACTACCCCGGATCGGCAGACTGGGCACCACTCTTAAATACCCACTCTTTAATAGCCGGACCAAAAGAAAATATCCACGTTTTTTTAAATTGCCAAAATTTTGATATTTTTTAAATTAAATTAAAATTACAAAAGCTATGCAACAAATATTTGCTCCGACCGGGAATCGAACCCGGGACTTTCCACTAGTGTGCTAACCAATACGCCAAGCCTGTCGTTAAATGTAAGTATACATTTAACGATAATTATTATTAGTAAGGATATCTAATAAATTATATTCAACTTAGTTTAATACGCTGGTTTCAATTATCAGCCAATTAGCCCGTGAGCTTTTGATTAGATTTAAATACCCACTAATCTAGTGATGACGGATAATTTAGACAGGTCATTCACAACTTATTTACGTAACAACCTATATTTAATTTATATACTAAAATTTAAATGAACATTTTGTTCGGAAACGATATTAACACGGCGGCTACACACTAGTGTCGCCTTGCACGGATTCAATCTCATACAAAACCAATAGTGCAGTCTGCAGTTGCCTACTGAATCGCACCTTAAAAGTGGTAGGAAGGCAGTTCGCGTTTTATTATCTTCAGGTAAAAATACCGTGAAGTGACTTAATCACGTTCCGGGATCATCTGAAGAGTTGCTTGAGTTCTACAATGCTAGCATAAAAGTTCTATGGTTATGGGCAGCCCCCCTAGCACGGCAATCCAAGAATCATCAAACGGCGATAAAATGTTAAAAAAATATTTTAACGTCGTTATGTGTGAAGTTTTACAGAACCTTTAAACGTCGGTTTTGGACATTTTAATGCACTGTTTTAGATATTTTAATGCACCGTTTTGGACATTTTAATGCACCCTTTTGGACATAATAATGCACAGTTTTGGTAAATTATTTAGAATAAGTTACAACAATATTTTTTGCAGGTCTTTATCTTACTTGCTTCTTAGATTGCCGTGCTAAGTAACGTTTAAATATTTTATTTTTATTTTGACTTAACCTCGACTTAGTAAGCAAGGGGAGATTCATGAATGCCAATGACTGAAAAAAACCGATTCAGTTCACGGTTGTCACTATACCGGCCAAAAGTGCTTCTTCATGCATTGCTTAAAGGAATCAAGGTTATAGGACGGGGAGAACACATGAGCTGTATGTTGAAAATATTGATACACTGTAAGTTTGAGACGTGTACGAGTCTTTGACGTCACAACGAATTTGTGAACAATTTTAAGTGGTTGTTGAAAAGAGCTGTTACAATAGCATCGTAGTAGAAATGTAAGAAAAATGTAATAGCGTTTACTTGAATGTCACGGTTGAAAAGAAAAGCAATACGTTTAAGGCAATACAATTTTCAACGATGAAAGTTATTTATATAACGATCGAGTGGCGACATTTATTTTGCAGCAGGCGCGATGTGGAAAGCTAGCTAACGAGTTTCTGTCTGATGTTTGTGGAAGTTAGTTCCAGGTCACGGCGAGAGCTCTGATGCCCTCGCGGTGTCCCCCCTTTTGCCTCGTCCCACCCCCTTTGAGTTAGCCCACATGCGAGTATATGTTTATTAGATACGATTATTTATTTTAAACTACAACTTATATGGACTAAACTTCTTTTAGTTATATGGACTTTCATAACATAAATAATAATATGGATTTTCCGGTAAAACCTATCCCTTTTTAAAATTAATTTTAATATTATACTATTTTCATTCGTTTATTTTACTCTTGACATATGCTTACTCAGCCTTACCCTGTGGAAAAAAGGAGTGATAATTTAATTGATTGATTGACATATGCTTAGAATTTAACCTATAGGTATACAATATGTAACCAAAGTTGTTTTAATCCAAGGTGTTTTTCAAACATCCTTTTGTTGGGTTCCATAAGACAGGCGCTCTGCCTAGAATGGGTCCACAGTCCCATTCAGATTTTAAAATGTTCCTAAAATTTAAATTACAATAAACATGTCTTATTATAATTGTTATGATGCCCAGGTATAAAGTAATTTAATTAAAGTAAAGGAACTTCGAAGAAGAATCCAATAATACCATAAATATCATAGGTAAATCAGTTAACCAATAATACTCGAGCTGCCATAAGTATAATAAACGAATTTTAATGGTATAGGCCTAATTAATAGACCTCCGTTCGCGGCGCGTCGTAGCGAGGCCTACAATCATTAGGTACGTTTTAGTGTTCATAAATGTGTTAATATGATATTAATATTCGATGTCGATATCATATAGTTTTACTTGCAATCGTATTAGGCAGTTATCGTAATTTATGCCGCGTTTATCAGCAACAAGATGGAAAGGCATTACTCGTAAACCTTTGGCATACCTTTTGTTTCAGGTAACGCGTAAATTTCGTATAAATATTTATGGCAAATTCTCTGAATGCGGCGCACGTGAGAGGTATGAAACAACTCGAGGATTGGAATACGATGGAGATCACGTGACTTCGTGATTTGGAAAGTTCGCGCAATACTGTTTCGTCACCTGTTAAAACTTAACAACGAGCTTTCAAAACAAACAGGTCAAATATTATATCTACTTATACTATACTTAATAAGTTAACAAATTATTAATATAAAAAGAAAATAGTCGGTTTGTATGCATTTTTATTTATTCAGAGACTCTTCCCATATCATATTATTAATATTAAAAAATGCCATAAGAAGACATCATGTTGTAACAGTATATCAATATATTAATTAAGAGTTTTAATAGGTATTTTCATAATTTATCATAGAGCATGGTGGATAACTGTAATTAGCATTCGCATCTATTCATTGATCGTACTTCAGATTAAAATCAGGCGGGGTGCTGTCATATATCGAGCCGTTATGTATATCGAGCCACAATAATGTAAACTCAAGTTGTCATAGGAATAGGCAAAGACAAACCGGTCCTGTCGATTCCCTCACATTTGCAACTCTCCATACAAGCTTTTGGTTATGGGCACTGCGGATTCTTGCTTTTGTAAGAATGAATTTAATCAAAGAACAATCCTAATACATTTAACTTAAATAATTTATGAAATTAGTTGAATGGTCTGTGAATGAAGTTCTGATAATTAAAAATTAACGTTTTCATTATCCAAGGCATTATAAGGAAGCAGATAAAATATTTCACTCTAATTGAGACAAATAGAACGTTTATGAATAAGTTAGTTTGTAGAATTTTACAATGGGAAGAATTTCAGTTTCGTGAAACTCGCTTTGTATATTTGTTCAGACTTCTGGAAAATCAGTTTCAGATTGGCTTCACGTAACAATGTACAAATGTTCTGGTTTCTAAATTTTGTGCTATTAGAATTTCTAATTTTTAACAAAAGAAGTATTTTGAGAATAATTTTTTTTTTTTTTTTTTTATTGTGACTCGACATTTGACATCGACCTGCCTGATAATAAGCAAGAGGAGATCCAAAAGTGCAGACGATTGAGACAACCGAGTTTGTTCACGGCTGTCTCAGCCGCCGTCACTATGCCGGCCAAAGGTGCTTCTTCACGCATCGCTTGAAGGATCCAAGGTTATAGGAGGGAGAGAACACATGGGCTGGCAAAGCATTCCACTTGTCGATTGTTCTACAAAGAAAAGATGCACCGAACTTTTTAGTTCGACTACCGATTCTGTCGACAAAATGTGAATGCTGCCCCCGACCAGTGCGGGTGTTACGGGTGTGAAAAGACGAGATAGGAACAAGGTTAAAGAGCTCCTCGGAACATTCCCCGTGGTATAGGCGATAGAGGACGCACAGAGCCGCCATGTCTCTGCGTAATTGCAGAGGCTCCAGAGTTCGCGTAACCTCTACATCTCCTATGATTCGGACAGCTCGGCGCTGCAATGAATCCAGGGCATTGAGAAGATACTTGGCAGAGCCGTCCCAAAGATGCGAACAGTACTCCGCGCAAGAGCGAATTTGAGCCTTGTATAAAAGCAGGCGAAGCTCTGGCGCGAAGAACCGCCGCACCTTGTTCAGGATGCCAAGTTTGCGGGAGGTGGTCTTAATAGCCCGCTCAACGTGATCCCTGTGATTCAGGTCGCTGCGAAGGGACATCCCTAAGATATCCAGTCTGTCCGAAGTACCAAGGGGAATGTTACAAAGAGAAGGAAGGGGGATAAACGGGGATTTTTTCGTCGAGAACGCGCATACCTGAGTCTTGTCTGCATTGAACTGAACCAGGTTCTCGTCGCCCCAATGAGTAATACAATCAAGAACCCGGTTCAGCTCCGCTACAACAGACTCTCTCATATCGGCTATCTCCTGTTTTCCGGCTGCGGGGCGGGCAGTGTAGCGTCCATGCACCGTGCTGTCGTCTGCATAGCAATGAATGCTGGATCCAAGGTCCAGCATGTCATTGATATGCAGTAGGAACAAGGTCGGCGACAGCACAGAGCCCTGAGGGACGCCAGCATTCACCGACACCCTACGTGACGCGCTGCCATCCACAACAACGCGTATGGAGCGGCCACGCAGGAAGTCGGCTATCCAGCCACGCAGACGGTCAGGTAAACCGTATGCCTCGAGCCTGGAAAGAAGGGCCTTGTGCCAGACCCTGTCAAACGCTTTGGAGATGTCCAAGCCGATGGCAAGGGCCTCTCCATTACCATCCAACGCTTCCCCCCAGACGTGCGTGGTGTACGCCAGAAGATCACCAGTTGACCGTTTCGGCCTGAAGCCATATTGACGGTCATTGATCAGCTGGTGACCCTCCAGATAGGCCATGAGGCGGACATTTATAATCCGCTCCATGACCTTGCACAAAACTGAGGTTACAGCTATCGGACGGTAGTTTGCAGGGTCTGAACGGTCGCCTTTCTTAGGGACCGGTTGCACATTGGCCCCCTTCCAAGCCCGAGGCACACAGCCCGACGAGTATGAGAGCTGGTATAGCCTCGTCAAGACGGGAGTCAATTCCGCTGCACACGTTTTAAGCACAATCGCTGGGATACCGTCAGGGCCACTGGACTTTCGGATATCGAGCGATCGTAGCTCCATGCGGACATCGCGTTGTCTGATACGTATATCAGGCATCGTATGTCCGCATGGACGCAAGGTGGGTGGCTCTGCACCACGATCGTCGATCCGTGAATTAACGGCAAAGAGCTCAGCCAAGAGATCAGCCTTCGCTTTTGCCGTATGCGCCAGTGAGCCATCAGGCTGTCTCAGCGGTGGCAGTGAGGAACGACAGAAGTTAGATTCCACAGTTTTGGCGAGACTCCAAAAGCTGCGACTACCCGTTGGGTGCGCTAATAGACTCTCGCCAATCCTGGAAACGCGCTGTGCCTCCGCTCTTCTAAAGACTTTCTTACAAGACTTGGTGGCACGATTAAAAGCTGCTTTCAACTCATCCACGCGAGGGTCATGATTTCTTCGACCCTTGACCCAGGCACTGTGAGCCGCGTTTTTTGCTGAAACAGCAACCGCGCACTCACCATTGTACCAAGGCCTGCTCCGGTCGTTGCGAGATGCACGGTTGGATGGAATGTAATATTCCATTCCCAGTGCGATCTCATCAACAACGGCCGAGGCACACGTAGATAGGTCCTCGGAGCTGAAGCAGCGCTGCCACCAAGGGAGCGAAGCGAAATAATTTCGCATTCCCTCCCAATCTGCCGACCGGTAGTGCCACAGACGACGCACCTCCTTCCTGGCAGGAGGAGGCACGGCGCGCGGCACTGTCGTCTCGACCAGGCAGTGGTCAGAAGTCCCTAAAGGGGCCTTGACCGAAATTTTATACCCGGTCGGACGATTAGTCAGCAGAAGGTCCAGAAGAGAGGGGGCATGACCGACAATATCTGGCACCCGGGTGGGCTGGGTCACCAACTGAGTGAGGTCATGCAGAAGAGCGAAAGCATGAGCAGCCCTTCCTGCGTGGTCAGTCCTTGGGGACCCCAACCACACGTCGTTGTGTGCGTTGAAGTCCCCCAAGACTATAACCTCCGCGGTCGGAAACCGCTCCAGCGCTTCATCTGTCGCCCGGCTTAGAAATTCGAAGAGCCGGGTTGTCTCCGAATCCCCGTGGTGGGAGCGGTAAAGGCACCCGTAGACCCTGACTTGAGAGCCAAGGTCTACGTGTACCCATAGGAGGGACAGGGAAGGATCCTCCAAGTAAAGCAGACGGCGACAACAGATATCGGACCGGATGTACACGCATACCCCGGCTTTCGCTAAGAACCTTGACTCAAGCGTGTAGCCGGGGTAATGTAGGTATGAGGTGTCCACCGGGTCCTTTATCTGTGTCTCCGTCAGAAACATCATTGCAGGCCGTGCCGTCTCAAGGTGGTGGTGGACGGCACTGAGATTGGCGTGGATTCCACGAATATTCGTGAAATCCACTCCAAGCTCATTAGTGATGGGGTTTTTAATGGCCGCTGGGTAAACTATTTTTTTAAATTTTACTTTCATATTGGAGGGGGTGGGGGGTGGGGCGTGAAGATGTTGAGGGTTGTTTATTCGGTAGGGACGAAAAGTGCAGCTATCCGCTTCGCCACATGTATCCCGGTGGTGTGAGTCTGCTGATCCGTCGGACGGAAGGGCCCCCGTACCCTCCCGGAAGTGATCGCCTGGACCCCATATCCGATCACCATTCGGCTAGACGACTCACCCCGGGATTATGCGCCGCATGGTGGGGCAGCCTCCCTCCGTGGTTAGCGGTGGGCTCAGGCCCCTGTACTGTGCGGCGGGCGGCCAGCGGTTAGCCGTTGCTACGGGTCTCCCTGGCCGACGGGTCAGCAAACTCTCACCGGAATACAGCAGGTCAGCTGGAAGCCACTGTCCCTAACCGCATCCACAACCCCCAACGCAACTGGTGCTACACAAACTAGTCCCCGAACGCGACGTGGTCACTATGGGGGGATTTGCATCTGTGTAGGGTGGTAATTGCAACCAGCTGAGAACACTTAATAAAACGGAAGTGTCCTCTCCCACTCGGATAATAAAATATTAAAGCCTTATTGCTTTGTGTTAAAAGTTATTTTATGAAATTATCTTCAATAGAATTAGCCACACATTATAACTTCTAGAACGTCTACTATTATTTAAGGCAACTGTGATCTATTGGAAGTGAAACCAAAAGCACCCGGTTCAAAAGCACTGACCGTTACCAATATATTTTTGTTTCTATGATACAAGTACGTTTAGTATAGAAATGTAATAAGTAATAATAATTTCAGAACAAAAGCAATAAAAATAATGTTGAATTTTCAGTAAATATTGAAGTTGTTTTTTTGCATTTTATTTTATTTCCACTAAGAATTTTCCGTTCGGTTGGATTCCGTTTCGTCGGTCAGATAAAGTGCGCTCAAATATAAAGTTTCAATTTCCCGGCGCGCAACGTCCAAGCGACGTGCGATGCCTTCATGAAGCTACCGCCTTCATAAATCTGTCCACCCAGTCATACTCTCATGTAATTAAACTAGAATAAACTCAAAGGTTTATTTTAGTTACTTTAGTACAAATCTTTAACTTGATGTATGCAAATAGAATGTTCTAAATTTTCAAGAGTGGTAGGCAGACAGATCGTGTGAATCTATTACAAAATTTAGCTTTTTTTAATAGATTCTATTTATAAACTGTCATAATTTAAAAAAGTATAATGAATTAAACAAATTTTATACGGCTTAACAAATTATAAACGCGATAGTTATTTTGGTTTTGAATTTACAATTTTATTTTATTATTCCGTATAAAAATTGTTCATTTCATTAATCAATGTTCGCGCAAATCTAAGAAAATATTAAAGACTATAATATTTAATAGTCTCGCACTATTTAATATTATAGTTGTGATGACCTGTGTGGTCCAGTCCAGTTCTTAGCATGTTTTTTAAACATATTTTATTTTTTTATGTATTTCCTAATGTTTTCCTTGTTGATTCATTGATATGTGTTTCACATGTATACCAATTGGCCTATTACAAAAAATATATCATAATCTATCTGTTGTGAATAATTCTAAGGCGTGATATCCCAGAAATTCAATCTCCGAACAATACGATCATATTAGCATACAAAAGGGTTCACATATTTTACGCAAATCCGTTATATTTTGAGTTATCTTCTCACAAAAAGGCAACATTTATCCTTCTGACCTGCGAAATAAATTTTATTCTCACACAAGAGGTGAATAAAATAACTATGGTGTTATGTTAACCATAGCCTGGCTTATGGATGCGTTCTATATATTCTATAATAATAAAATAGTGGAAGGATTTCTTATTGATTGCAACTATCAGTGAAGTAAGAAATATTTGTTGGTACAATAAGGTGTTCTTTTGTTAGGTGTAGAAAATAGCAATGACATAGTTTTGCGTTTGCAATTGTTCGCACTTCGTCCTGGGGAAATTCATTCCTATCCGAATAGTCTGGAGGTACGACTGCACCTGCGCCCATCTCGCCTTGTCAATTCTTTATATAAAACTTTACTAGATTGTACTTCTTTATTCAAATAAATGGAGAAAATATAGCGATGCCTTTCTACAACTCCTATTCGACATTTTAAAGTATTATTGTTTTATTTTTAGTGAAATTTATTTTAAGTTAAGTTTCTGCATTAGGAAAAGACCCGCGGAGAAATAGAAGAAAGGTTATTATTGAAGATTGATTGACTATTGTCAATATATAAAAATGTTTCCCCTTGTCAAGCGACGGGGAATGTAGACAAATAAAATACGGAACAATAGGTCTCTTAAACAAAATATGAAATATAAAATATAACTTCTGAAAATTTATGCCCTTCATCAAACATTTTTGCTTTAGTGATAATGGCTTGATGATTAGATGCTTAGAATAATCAATCAATCAAATCGTCACGCCTTTTTTCCACAGGCATAGGCAGTGACAATAAAGCGCCACTTGCCGATATCCTAACAAAACTCCCTCGCTTTCCTCACATCAACATATATTTTCATACAAGCTGTATATTATGAGCATAGAATATGTTATATAATATTTAAATATACAGGTTATAGTCATGTATTTATAATAATAACAACGGAATATTTGGTTAATTTGTGCATTAATTTATTAAATGTCTCAATTCTTATTAAAAAAGAAAATAGGAGCATAATATACAAGAAAACCTACATAATGTACAACTAGAAAGTACGTCCACACTGACCCCAGAAGTTTGAACTTATCATGAACTATCGAGCGCGAGTTCATCTCACTGCAAATATCAAATAAAAATGTAATATATTTTATACAGAATGGTCATTTTTTATTGTGTCTCCACATTTGACTGCTGAAGGGGGAGGCCTATGTTCAGCAGTGGACGCCTTCAGGATGATGATGATGATATGACAGCTCTCATGCTGATATTAAGCTGAAGTGCGGTCCATTCACATTTACTATGCCGGTCTTGTTAAAACCGGCTACTTCCAAGCTGATCTCGAAACGTGACTTAGTCACCTCACGATCTGTATACTTTATTGTTAACAGCGATAGGCAAACTTTATGTGGTAATTTGCCCAGTCTTCCGATCCGAGGTAGTACCAACATTTTCAAATGTATAAACCGTAGTTACTTTTTTTCGGGATTAACTTAAAAGTGTCTACAGCGACTAGACAGCTAGTGAATGCGATTGCTGTAGTAGCAGTCGCGTCTATTCATGGAATGCACTGCGGCCTTTGACAACAGGCGTGGACGAATGGTTTAGCCATTGGTTTGTTGCGCGTAAAGTCCTGGGTACGATTCCCAATCGGAAAAAATATTTGTTTCATAGCTTTTATTTGTAATATTTAATAATTATATTAATAAATATTGCATATATTTGTTATTAAAAAAAGAGATAGATATTTGCTTCGGGTCTAGTTATCATAGAGTGGTAGGCAGTGGTACCCAGTCTGTCGATCCGGGGTAGTACCACCACTTACAAGTATACAGACCGTGAAGTGATTTGATTACGTTTCTGGATCAGCCGGTTTCAACTAGGCCGGCATAGTGGATGTGATTGCTACTCACAGTTATTGAATTGTAGTAGCAGTGATATTCATTCATGGACCACACTTCGGCCTAACATTAAGCGGGGTGCTGTCATATGTCGAGTCACAATAAAAAAAAATATATCAGGAGTGTTGTCATATGCCGAGCTATAATAATAATTTAAAAAAGCTATACCTAGGTATTTGATTTCACGATTGACAGATTTCAATTCGTTTTGCATTTCGTTCAATCATTCAATCAACATTTCCCTAATTGATGGCTATCCCATTACGTGTCTCGTTAACTGTTAACGTTGATTTTACAATTTAATGCCAACAAATTATCGATGTCGTTAATCTTGTTATTGTTATCTGCAATTGATTGATAATTTATTATAACCCTTTTGTAATATTATATTGACACAATGAGCTGACTTTTAATTTAAGATCTTATAAAATAATCCATTCGTCATAATAGTCATGTTTTTTATAGTGTAATGTCATATTTACTAAGCATGTTAGGCAGTGGTGCCCAGTCTGCCGATCCAGGGTAGTACAGGATGTTCAGCTGGAGTGAGGTCCTTGAATGAAGGCAGCTGTTACCACAGTTAATGTGTGCAATAACAGAAGCTTCGAATATGCTGGTCTAGCTGATTTCCAGCAACTTTCAAGCCGATCCCGAAATGATTCACTTAACGGTGATTTACACCTGAAAATGGTAGCATTACCACGAGTATGGAGTCTTGACAAATCTCCACAAACTGTATACTTAATTTTATTAATTTTTATTGTGGCTCGACATATGACAGTACCCCGCCTGATTTTAGGCTGGTGAGCGGTCCATAAATGGAGGTGACTACAGTTAAATAACTGCAAGCAGCAATCACATCCACTATGCCGGCCTACTGTTTGCACCAAGGGTTTTGAGTATTATTTTATTTTATTAGGTTTTTTGCTGTATCTAAATAGCTAGTATATATTTAGGGCATATATAGTATCTCCGCATATAGCCAAGCAAGCAGCAGTCACATCCACTATGCCGGCATACTGTTGGCACTAATCGTTTTAAGTATTATTTTATTAGGTTTTTTGCTGTATCTAGCTGTGACTAAATAGCTAGTATATATTATATTTAGGGAATATATAGTATCTCCGCATATAGCCTAACATTAGACACCGCAAATAATTTCCAGTCTGGTAGTTATTCAATGAAGACTGTAAAGTGACAAGTCAATCATAACGGCTTCTTGGAGATTGTATGAAGGCTTGCTTGTAAATTGTGTCAGGCAATAGTGAGGGGATGTTTTCAGATTTGTCGATACATAAATAAATTTAAAATTTAATATTGTTCATAAATAGAGAATTCGTAACACAAATAGTTAAATTGCCTTTGTGTTTTTAGGCTTGTGAATATATTTAATGTGGAAAAACATTTTTCATTTATTAAAACATGAAAAATCCTTTATACTCGTAATTATAGAGACAAAAGTTTTATGTATAAAATCACAATGAAAGTAAAAATATCTCATATTACTGGACTAAGTGAATAAAGTAATAAAAAAACAAGGCAACTAACAATTGTAAAACAAAGTTTGTACAAAATAAAATAATTCGTATGAAGCTTCGCCTTTTTTTCTGTTTCGTAAGTGACTTTTTGTGTATACCTAAACCATACATTTGTATTTTTTTTTTGTGAATATCAAGAAGTTGAGACTACGATGACATGGCGGGATCTCTGGGTTGTGGCCCTTATTGACTGACTCGACCTTTGCCCTACCCTTCGCCACTAACCCTCGTTCAACAGAATGTATCGGAGCAAACGGAACAATCTTTAGATAAATTTTCTTTCGAATAACTTCTATTACATATTGCTCTAGATTTATAACTCAGGGAAAGTTTGTACATATTTTATGATATTTAAAAGCAAGTCATAAAGAATATTCAAGGAGAACTCTTTATATTTAGATTTATTTTCACTTTATATAATTTAGTAAATGATACATAAAATAATATTACGTTTTTATTTCTTATTTAAACAAGTCAGTCCTGGTAAATACCTCAAGGGAACCATGGTGTAGCGGTAGTGAAATAGTTACGCTTATTATAATCCAGAGTCCCCGGTTCAATACCGCTTATACCGCGGGTGCTGTTTTCATGATTCAAGCAAATTAAGAAAACATGTGTTCTCTCCATCCTATG
This sequence comes from Tinea trinotella, assembly GCA_905220615.1. NCBI lineage: Eukaryota > Metazoa > Arthropoda > Insecta > Lepidoptera > Tineidae > Tinea > Tinea trinotella. The sequence goes on from HG992310.1 coordinate 9,281,107, forward strand.
ACCTTGGATCCTTCAAGCGATACGTGAAGAAGCGCCTTAGGTCGGCATAGTGGCGGCGGTTGGGGCAGCCGGGAACTGACTCGGTTATTCCAGTCGTCGTCACTCTTGGACCTCCTCTTGCTTATCATCAGGCGAGTCGAGGTCAGATGTCGTGTCACAATAAAAACAAACATGCACCAGCGACACATAAAAATAGAAGTATACCGAATCGGCAGTCAAACTAAAAGGTTTGGCGCGTCGTTTCTTTGTAGAATAATTTGCCAAGTATAATGTTTAGTAGTTTAATTATTCTCCTCATCCTAAAACCTTAGAACCTACAAGCGTGGAAAAGCCCCTTTGGCCGGCATAGTGACGGTGACTGAGGCAACCGTATACAGTATCGTTTATTTCATTCGTCGACGCTCATGGATTTCTTTTTGCTTATCAGTTGGATTTCTCTTTGACGGTCAGATGTTGATTCTCAATAAAAAAAAATAAAAAAATCAAATTGTCACGCCTTTTTCCCACAGGTATAGGCAGAGACAATGGAGCGCCACTAACCGCGATCCTGAGCCTGACATAACTCCCTCGCTTTCTTCACATCCATTCTTTTCATACAAGCTCTATGGTTGCAGGGTGTTTGCCGACCAAATCGGAGACATCCTTAAGAAAGCTGGGTTGCCTAGTGCTCATATTAGGTGAAATTAGCTGTAATCAATATATAAAAAATACAGCTTCTTATTTTTGAAACTTTAAAGTTAGTATTTTCTTAGATTTTGCACGAACATTGATTAATGAATTAAACAAATTTTATGAGGCTTACTATTACTACTAAACCAAAATAAACACGATAGTAAGCCGCATAGAATTTGTTAATTAATAAAGATAATTAACTTCATAATAAAAATCAGATAGATCCCCTTTCCAATTTTACTTCTTAATCATTTTAACTCTACTTTCATTATGGTCACCATAACGCATTGTGTATGTATAACCCAACATTAGTAATGTAAGAGTATTGTGCATCGAAATAGTGTAACTTGTGAAATTGTGCATCGAAAGGGCGGCGAGAGTTCGCGCTATAGTTTGGCAGTAGTATATTCCAAGCCCCACGGGCGGAAGTGGTACCCCAGCCAAGTAGGTGTGACACGAAGAGGGCTGATCCGACCCGGCGGAGTTGCTAACTTAATTCATTATAGCACGCCGTGTCGTGTTTGAGTTTCTGGGCAGAGGAGCCCGGGACAAATGATACATAATAATGTAGATTACTACGCAACTATCCAAAATGCGCACACTTGGGATAATACACCCCAAACTCCTTAAGTTCTAAATTAGGTATGTTATTGGTTAAAGCGTTAAATTAGCTATTTAATTCTTTTAGAACTGTTGTGACCATAAAATAGGTCGCCGATGAAGACGGTCTTTGAGGGATCGCTGGTTGTGTAGGGGTGTGCTGGATCTGGAGTGTGCTCCTTGCTCTGTTTGCGATACGTTTCCTGGGGTCAGGAAATCGTGCGTGACGGTCGGTCTATGACTGACCTCCAAAATGGCGGAACCTAGGTGACGCGACTAATTCAAACCAAAATAACGGACTTACCAGTCGACGTACCACCAAGGCCAAGCGGGTTCTAAGGATTTCTCTTGATGCGAATGGTTTGCTGCTCAATCTCCCAGTTGATGTGCAGATCACCGTGATGCGATAGGTTCGATGCGTTTTTATGCGAGTTCGCGCGCGGACAAGACCGTTGCTTCTTGTCGCGCGACCGGTACGGAAAAGAAAGCAATGCGTTGGGATGCGAATTCGCGCGCGAACAAGATCGTGGCTTCTTGTCGCGAGACCGGTACGGAGACGAATGCAATGCGTTGGGATGCGAATTCGCGCGCGGACAAGACCGTTGCTTCTTGTCGCGAGACCGGTACGTAGAGGAATGCGATGCGTTGGGCGGCCGGTGAAGGCGGCAGCGACAGAAACTTTTGGCATCCGCCATATTGGCTGAACAGCCGCGAACCCTGGCCACCAATATGACGTCCGTCATAGACCGGGCCAATTTTGGCGCGAACAACTGTTTCAGTTAGAATTAAACAAATTTTATGCGGCTTACTATCGCGTTTATTTTTGGTTAATGATTGTACATTTTTTTTATTCCGACGTTTCGAGAGCTTTGCGGCAATAAAATATATTGATAAAATTTGCCACATAAAATTTGTTTAATTCAATAATCAATTAATCAATCTAAGAAAACACTGTTTAAGTAAAAGTAAAAAATTAAAAATTATAAACCATACATGTATTGTTAGATATTATTATTTGATTATGACACGACACGTTTATTCTCCCCGTCGTATAAATTTAAATAGTTCAAGCAAAGCGCGAAAAAATCTCTGGCTGGCATACGATCTTTTAGCTTAAATTCTTGAAATCGCTGAAACCAACCTGATGCTGAAATATGACTAAGTTACTTCTTAAAATGTCAAAAGATTTAAAACGCCTTTTTTATTTTTTATTAGGGCTCTACATATGACAGCATCCCACTTGATTTTAAGCTAGATTACGGTTCATTAAAGTAGTAATATTTATTATGCCGGCCTAGTTAGAACAAGCTGATACCGAAACGCAATTAAGTCACTTCACGGTCTGTACTACCCCAGATCAACAGACTCGGCTTCACTGCCTACCTCTTCTGCTTGCTTGACTAGGCCTGTCTCTTCCACTCCTAGTGGAAGGCACTACAACTAGGCGAACTTCAAAACAACGAGAAGAAATCAGTAATGTCCGTTTTACTAATTAAATGGTAAAATTTATAAAAAAATATAAAATAGAAACGAAAGAAAATATTTTACAATTCGCAGGTAAAAGTTGTTTACATAGTTTTAAAAGTGTCATTTACAAAAGTACCACAAATTTAATAGGAAAGAAGAGTCTGCATTCTCTACGCCTCGAGGTAAGAATATAACAACTTAGTGAAACAAACAAATCCTCAAGTTAAATTAACTCAGAAATCAAAGTATTCACAACTGTTGGAGAGGCGAACAAAGTATTTAGGAACTTTTCACAAAGAACTTGAGTTTATTTCGATAGGTGTTGGAAGATAAGAAAGAATACTTTCAAAATAAACCTTGCTACGATGTTTGTGAAAAGCTTGGATGACTACTTATTTTTATGTCGTTAAATACATATTTATTGACAACTTTTTAGAAAGACGTTTTTTCTTTTTTATTATTATGTCTTATCATCTGACGTCGATGATAAGCCAGAGGAGGTTCTAGAGTGCCGACGACTACAAAAAGACTAAGTTCACGGTTGCCTTAGTCGCCGTACTATGCCGGCCAAAAATATTGTACAATGTTTATAAATCATACAATACCATTAAATTGTTATTTGTTAAAAAAAGTAAAGTGATTATTTAATAAAATAAAAAATCTCTAACCATAGCCGTCGGATTCAGCAAATGAGGATAGAAAGGAAAAAAGTTTACCTACTTCCAACGGTCAGCTGCGAACAGGGAACAAACCTGGTGTCTGTAAACCTGCTACCGAAAGCTGGATGCTAACTAAGTATAGCGGATTTATTATAAAAAAGAGGCGGATTTTTACTTCAGGTTTGGATATAAAACCACTACTTACAAGTTTACAGACCGTGAAGTGATTTAGTCGCGTTTCAGCATCAGCTTGCAAGTCCGGTCCGGCCGGTCCCAACTAGGCCAGCATAGTGGATGTGACTGCTACTTGCAGCTATTTAACTAGTTAGCAGTTGCCTCCATTCATAAATCGCACTCCCGCTTAATACCAGGCGGGATGCAGTCCATATGTCCAGAAAATAAAATTGTAATAAGAAAAAATAAATAAATAATCGAAACGTCGGAATAATAAAACAAAATTAAATTGTAAAATCAAAACTAAAATAAACGCGATAGTAAGCCGCATTGTTCGCGTTAAGAAAATATTAAAAAAATAATTGTTTTTTCATAATTTATACGTGAATACTCAATAAAGTTTAATTCAATTTAATTTTTTAAATTGTTTGAAAAAGTGTTTTCCAACTCACGCGTGTCAAGTTACATTTAGTATATGGAGTGAAATAAATATATTGGTTCAATGTTCGCTTTCGCTCTCTCAGCTGTTTTGCTGATAGAATTTTATGACTCCCAGTTATTCCATCTACTTACATTGCTAAGATACACACGCATTTTTTAGAAATTGACAATATTGTCAACAAAACCACTTTCTTAAATCAAGTAATTTTTTAAATAGCAGTCTTTGCAGTACTTATTGCTATAGAGCTGACTTTGAAGAGAGTTATGTATGTAAAGAAAACGAGATACGTAAGTTGTATTGTACGATAGAGACTTATGCTCGAAAAATTTCTTTGTCTCCTTTGTGGAGATTATACCTAGTATAGTGACAATTCGAATTATTGTGAATTATTCGTAAATCGAGCGGATGTTTTTATAGTTTCCAATTTCAAAAATATATTCTATAGTTACATATTTTGTGTTAAAAATATTTTATTCTAAATGTATACATAAAAATATTAATGTATTTCAAAATAATAATTTTAAACTATAAAAACGTAAAAATTGTTTTACTTTAACATTCAAAGGAAACAGTGGCGTGGCGTGAAAAAAAGTACTTAAATGACTTTGGCAACTATAAAATACGTTAAATAGTCTTCGGAGTGTAATTCTCTTTTATTAAGTACAAAAGTAATGTTTGGTATTTTATTATACACTAAGAAATATGACTTTTCATTTATTATTTTTATACATTAAACAGTTTATGAAAATAGATTCAATTAACATTTGTTTTTGCTTTTTTCAATTAGCAAAACATTTTAACATCACATTGTCTGATGTGATGTTAAACTGAAGTATTCATGCGTTAGGTATATATAGATTCTAAGAAATTTTAGTCAAGCTTTGAAACTTATTCACTACACGGTAATTGCACCTGAAAACTATACTCTACGTAACTTTTTTTTATTGTGACAAAGGAACCTTGACTTGCCGATCACTGTAAAAACCGACTCAATTCACGGTAGCGATGGGCGACTCGAGTTAAGTAACTCGCTTAACCCGGGTTACTTCTCGAACCCGTCGACTCGGGTATTTATTTCCATCTAACTCGGGTTGACTCGGTTGGTAAACAAAATAGCGCACGTACGTCATCGTAGAAAAAGTCAAAATGAAGCAGTAACTCAGTTCATTCAATTTAAATACGCAAACCCAACGAAAAGACATTATTATGGATACAGCGCTGTCAACGCAACTCGACTTGGGTCAACCCGAGTTGCAACCCGGGTTAGCGTTCTTTTCAACTCGGTTGACCCGGGTCGAATAATACCTTTTTCATCACTAGTTCACGGTTGACTTACTATTCCGGCAAAGGTGCATTTTCACTCTTCGCTTTAAGGATCCCAGGATACATGGGATCCAACAAGGGGGTTAAGTAATGGGGAAAAGACATGGGGGTGTTAAGGACGTCGCGGCAAACTATATTATATTAACTATTTGTTTTAATATTTAAATATTTATATATATGTATGCTTAGTCTAATTAATATTTGTTAAATGATTCCCGTTCCTGGTTGATAGAGAAGAAATATAGACAAAGACAAATTGCTTGGATTTTAAAAACATCTTTCCCACTCGAAGAACATCTGTAATCCGGCAAGATAAGGTGGAATGGTTAAGACTTTTATCTAAAATCTTAACTGAAAGTCGTTAAAACTCTCGTAAAACTAAAGTTTTCGTACAATATCAAGGATATTATTTTTGTACAAAAAAGATTAATTAAATACAATTGCTATACCTACGTCTAATTGATTATTATTTTACTATCATTATAATTGGTACATTAACAGTACTGTAACTCAACTATTGTAATCTGACAACAAAAGAGTGAAGTTGAAAGAAAAGAGAAATAAACAATTTATCTTGTTTTTAGTGAGCTTCGTTAAAAATAAATCACGAAGTGTCCCTGCCGAGAATGGAGCTATCTATTGCATCAGTTGTTATACGTTTTGCTCGTCAACGTGTTAAAATTGAAAAGGCTTTGATTGCCTGCAGCCGGCGCGCGACAGGCGTTCGGACAAATCAGTTAGAAGTCTATTCTAGGAGTTAGCATCAAAACTATTTCAACCGCCTATATTCCAATATTGCTAATAGGTTTTCCTACACAATACAAGCGCCGTACTCCTTTGTTTTTGATCTTTATTGCTAGCACTTTGTGATGTTTTGAAAGTATATTTGTATTTTTGTACGCTTAAATCCACAACATGTGTTACATTCACAATGCTTTTGAATGTAGAGCGAACAAGTTCTAAGTGTATTATTCTGTAAGAGAGCAGATCTGGAGCGCGTTGGCTGCAAGGTCTGCCGGTAATCCTATTGCGGTTGGGGCCGCGCCGAATGCTCCTAAAAGTTGAAGTACCTACGCGCTCCCAACAAAACGTTACTAACGCCTCGGGACTTACCACATTCTCACTTGGGCTTTATGCGCTTTATACAAAGGATAAAAGTCGTCTTTATCCATATATGCATGGCAGTGAGAAGTTACTTTTACTACTGTTGTTAAGTTGTAATGTTCTAATTCTGAAAATTGTTTAACTCCTTTCCCAGATGAAAAGATTACGTAAACTAATTTTATGTTAGGTTTTTTTTTATATTGTGTCCCAATATATGACAACCCCAACCTGATGTTAACCTAAAGTGCGGCCCATAAATAAAGTGACTGCTACTATAGGTAAATAACTGTAAGTAGCAGTCACATCCACTATGTCGACCTAGTTGAAATCGGCAATTCACAAGTTGATCCCGAAATGCGACAAAGTCACTTCATGGTCTGTACTTGTTAGTAGTGGTACTACACCGTATCGGTAAACTGAGAATAACTGGCTACTACACTTAAAAAAAAAATGCCTCACTTCATTATATTAAAGGTTATGGTTTTAAATAGATTTTACAATATGGTAGAGGATGTCACAGTATTAGTAAATAATTACATTAGAATAGGATAAAGGAGGTGCACGATATCTAGGAGATGTGGTATTGGCAAAGTGTAAGGTGTTATACTCGTAGGTAAGCAAAGTCCCAAAGTGGGTTTCCGATACTGCAGCGTCACTCCGTTTCGTATTATAAAATATGCAGATAAGTTACGGGAATTGATTCAAGGCACAAAGGAGGCGAACAAACTGTCTATAGGCAGGCGGAAGAGATTTCGGCAGTAATTTCCCGGGAGGTTACATCTTTATCTTGAGTCACCAAAATTATTACAGACAAGTTCTTTAAAAACAAATATCTCAGACGAGACAGCCCGAGAAGTTTTGTTTACACGAGCAAACTTCGTATATAACTTAAGATACTAAGCGTGTTAGCTTATTAATATTAATTAGAATGGTTATCACATAATCTACTTCTTCGGGACAAAATTCTCCCCCCAACTCTGTAGCTTATAACAACAATGAATAAATAAAAATAAAAAAAATGGATAGAAAATTCCCGCACGCACATCGGTCGGCTGCGACCTGGAATCGAACCCGACGTCTATCGCTTAATGCATCGTGCATTAAGCGATAGACGACTACTTAACTGCAGAGAGCCTAGTATCGAAATTATTCTATCCTATCTCTTCTTCATGCAGCTCTTTCAACGGTCATATTTCCGTCTACGTCATATATTTTCAAACACTTGCAAGCCCTACTTTCACTTGAGTTTATTTTTTAACCCAAATTATCGATCTTCATTTTTTTTAGTAACATATATTTTCTTAAGGTTTTTGGGAATATTATTTAAATATGTTATTTAGTTTGTAAATCAGGAATAAAAATAAAATAAAACTGATATCAGTTGCAACCGGAAATCTAACGAGACACTGGGTTCGATTGTAAAGTATTAACTAGATTATGGGAAAAACATTTAAAAATGTTTAATTTTAAAAGATTTTATTATAATTTGTTCGTAGAGGAGATAAATTTGTCTTTACACAAAACATCGAAAAGAAAAAAAAGTACAATGTGACGGACGTGTTTGTGTTAGAGTTTCGGCTTTAGATGAGGTGTGACCGTTACTCGCGGATTATCAGCTTAGCCTGGCCTTCTGTCAGCCGCCTAAGCTTAACTCATTGAAGCCGCGATCTGCCTCCACTTTTAACCCTGATATTTCGTCAATACATTTGTTTTGTTTTCGGTTGTTCGGGTTAATACATTTAGGGTTGACACAATCAGGATTTTTAACAAAAAAATAAAAATAAAACATTTCCATTTAGGCGTATTAAAAAGAATTTCACTTAAGAATTATTTGCGCAAACTTTTCCCCGGGGCTTTAGTTGGAAGATATGTTATTCTTAGTAAAAAGTGTCAGAATAGATTTACGTGTTCAAATTTGCTTAGGCAAGTTCGGTCAGCAATTTATGTCCGGTCTCTGCCGCAGATGTGCTCCGTAGGTCGGCTCCGGATTGCGGCACTGTTTATAACAACAAAGGCGGAGCAATTAAACACTTAGAGACGAGGAGTTGGACCCGCTGAGGTTGGATAATACCGCTACCCTGATAACTGGACGACCAACTTACTTGTAAGCCCCGCTCGTTGCTATCTCTAGTATAACACCGCTTTAGTACATATTTCCAAACCATAAATCTCATCTCACTATATAATTCACTTAGTAGTTTCGCGTTTAGTGCACTGATATCTCTACTAATTTAGAATGGTTATATTCTATGTATATAAATTATTTTCTGCCTTTTTTCATTAAACCTGGGACTACGGATAAGTCCCGGGATCAATTCCTGGTCGGAGCAAAGATTCATTTTATAACATTTATATTATTTAATTGTTTTTGTGTTATTACAAATATTTGTGATAATAAAAATTTTCATCTTGGAAGTTATCGGTTCCAACTAGACTAGAATTGTGGTTGTAACTGCTTGTAGTTGTGAACTGTAGTAGCAGTCGCCTTTATTCATAACCGCACTCCAGTCCAACAGCTAAAACGGGGTTCCATCATACGTCGAGTTTCAGAAAAAAATCAAAGTTACAAAAGCCAATTTCGATAGACTTTTTTTCATTATTATTTGGTCCATGTATATCTCCTAATCAAGTAGAACTCTTTATTAAACGAATAAATAATACGAAAACATTAGGAAATAAAATATTTAAACACACTGATATTTGTGGTATCATTTCTGTAATTATAGCATTTAACCGAGTTGTGGTAAGTAAACATTATTAAAATATAAACCACAACGAAATTAAATTATATTTGTTACTATAAATCATGAATTGTTCAAACTGATATTGATATTAAAACAATAGTTTCTAAACCAAAATTCATTTCGACAGAATGTGATTCTATTTAGTAAATTATATACTGTATGCACACATATTGTATATCAAATATTCATTAGTACCGGCAAGTAGTTATGAACCCGTGCTCTCGGTTTGCGTAACCATTGCACTGCCACTACACCACGGTCGCTTTGATTTGAAACATTCGATATTATTGTCCAATTTTATTTAAAATGGTTAGTTGCATTACAAAAATATGTTAGTTTAAATAATAAATACAAAACATTTGACGATTGGTGGCGCACACCAGTCTGTTACGTTGTTCCCGGTCGGAGCAAATATTTGTTTCAACTTTTATTTGTGAAATTATTATTTAATAAAAAAAGAAGCGAATATTTGCTGCGGGTCTGGTTGTTAAAGAGTGGTAGGTAGTAGTACCCAGTCTGCCGATCCGGGGTAGAACAACCACTTACAAGTATGCAGACCGTGAAATGACTTAGTCGCGTTTCAGGATCAGCTTGTTGGCCGGTATAGTGTATGCGACTGTTACTTACAGTTATTTACCTGGAGTAGTAGTCACCTTCATTCATGGACCGTACTCTAGCTTAACATCAGGCCGGGTGCTATCATTGTCGAGTCACAATAAAAAAAATTAGTCGCACCTCAATTCCCCCAAGGGTTAAGCAGAGTCAAAGGAGCACTACTTCTCTCTCTCAAATCAAATTATTATCGTCGAATCAAAGCATATAAATCAAATTTTGAAATAATTGAAAAGGACCTAAATAATTCATACGAGTAGTGAATTATTACTAACAAATATGGAAGCTATTTTCTCAGAACCTATATAAATATACATAGATAATTATTATCTGTATATTATAGGTAAGTAGGTATATTTAGATATGTGGTGTAACAACGAACTAAAATTGGCACAATGTTGCGATGTTTCTAGTACACTTGATTCAAATATAACTTTAATAATAAGGACCGCCTGGATAAACTTTGCATCGCTAACGACGTCTCCTAAGCAGATAGCACTTAATATTTAATTTTGTTTAAACATTCTATTTACAAACTCCTTTATTTATTTTATTCCATAATAGGACAGATAATAAAAAAAATAGAGTCATATAAATATACATAGTTACGAGTATATAAGATATACTTATGGGCTCAGATCTTTTAGTGCACAAAATAGAATATATAGAAATTAATCAATCAATTGAAATTGTCACGCCTTTTTCAGACTATAGACTGCCACTTGCCACGATATAATATGTATTAAGACAATAAATATAAAATATGATGTACACTTTGCCACTTAAAAACGATCTCTTCCAGGCAAACGAACTACCACTAATAGAGCTGTACTTGTAAGAGTACAAAGAGTATAAAGAGTACTAGTTGTACCTAAGTAGATGTAATAAATATATGAGTTTGATTAGAAATATTTCTTCAAAGTCTTATATAGGTGCGTTGTGATTTTAGTTAAGCTATTAAGGCTCTACGCGCATATTCATGTATGAAGTAATTGGTTTTATAACATTATAAAGAGAAGCAAAAGAATGGAGAATTAAAATAAGAGAGCAACGAAATAAATGTTAAATAACGTAAAATTGAAGTAATGTTCGTAAAAAAAGAACGAATTAAATATCATTCCGGGAATAATTACGCAAAATCCAGGCCGAAGCAACATTCTGGATTCACAACACGCGCTTGAGCAACTTGGATTGCCCCAATCGGTACATTGGTTGGCCAGCAAATAGGATCACTTAAATTCTACCCTCGTTTCTTACAACTGGATAGTGGACCTGGTAGTCAGGTGGTTACGAATGGAGGCTGGAGGCTGCCAATTACACAAAGAAATGTAACAAAGAGAATCACTAAAAAGGGTTAGCTATTTTTTGTTGTTGCTTTTATTAGCACAATTTTATCAATATGGCTGAAAGTAATAGAGTACTTTCAATACTATTTATTTAATTTGAAACTTAATTGTTTATACAGTACCTAAATAAACTCTGTCAGTATACCTAGGGGACAAGAGGCACAAATATAAAAAAAATCATAACAGCTATACACTACTTACTAACAACATACATATATTTGCATACATATACTTACTTTAAATATATATTGATATATAAATAAATATACAAGTACACACATACCAACATAGATTCTTTCTAGATTATTTTAGAATATCATATGAAAATATGCGCTTATTAGGACTTTATGTATAATAAGGATTAGGATTTTAAATTTCACATTAAATACTGCATAAAGCATAAATATAACATTCATAGTGTAGGTGCGATCTTGCGCTTTAGTAAAATCGGCACCTTGAACCCCGCCCGCATCTAGATTTTCATCCTATAGATTATTTACAAGAAAATCTATTACAGGCATGACAGATACAAAGTAGTGATTATTAGAGAAAGGTTTAAATAACCCAATACTAAATTAGTATCAAAAAAAGATATTAAGCAATTTCTAGTGAAATTTTTATCCCTATTGTGTAACCGTTATCGAGAAAGACCAATCTGATCGGTCCAAAAACTTTACCCATTGGCTTCTAACTATTGTCGAAGTTGGGCACTAAATCAGAGAATTGGTAATCTTTGAAAACTTGCCTGAATCCCTTTCTTTTTAACAAAAACACCTGTACGACTTACAATACAAGTATGGTAAATATATATTTTATAAATTCGATATAATTAAAAAAAGGAAGGGTTACTCAGTTATTCAGGGCCTATAATCACAATATCTGTATTAAGAGAATCGTGGATATAAAGGAAGCTAGGGAGTTGTGTCAGGATCGTAGAAAGTGGTGTTGTGCTTATTTCTGTGCGAATTAATCAATTAATCAAATTGTCACGCCTTCCTCCCACAGGGATAGGCAGAGACAATGGAGCGCCGCGATCCTGGCACGACGATCCCTCGCTTCCTTTACATTCACAATTAAGGGGTAACAATTAATCGAGATAACTATAAGGTTTAAAGTCAAATATAAAAGTTGTTAACGAATTTTAATACCATAACGCACTACCATAAAAACGTGAAGAAACACTAAAAAATACTATTATGAAGGAAGATATTTCAAGTAACAAGAGCTCAGTTGAAATTATTGTTAGACAACAACTCGGAGAACTTTACAGGTTTATTGTCTTCGCTTGAATTAAAAAAGTTTTCTTCAAGATTTCCCCTTACCTAGGAAAACACACGTCCGTGGTAACATTATCTTGTTTTCTGTGTACGATTGCGTATGTGAAAAATGTTAAATTCATGAGTAGGATGCGGGATCGATGGTTTAAATGCCAGAACTAGCAACTAATGCATTGTACATTTCGAATTCTTTCGTAGTTAATTTATACTTTACCTTTTTTTCTACGTTACTTCTACTAATTGACGAAAGGCATTTATAAATCTTATGTGAATGGATGCGTTCACATGAGGGGCCCAGGATTTCGCCGACCAAATTGGCGACATCCTCAGAAAGCTGGGTTGCCTAGTGCCCAAAACCATAGAGCTTGTATGAAGAGAATTGTGAATGTAAAGGAAGCGAGGGAGTTGTGTCAGGATCGGGGCAAGTGGCGCTCTATTGTCTCTGCCTATCCCTGTGGGAAAAAAGCGTGACAATTTGATTGATTGATTCTACTTATTAATTACAAGCTGATCCCGAAACGCGACTAAGTCTAAGTGATGGTAATACCTCGGATCGGCAGACTGAGTACCACTGCCTACCATTCTTATTTTTACGGTTACCCCGTCCCTATGCCGGCCAGTAATAGAAATTGTTTCCAGTGATCATATTCTAAGATATATGATAACTAGAAACAATTTCTGCGTGTTTACATATTTCATTTATCCAGATGTTGTTTTATATTTGCAAATAAAACATTAAGCTGACAGTCTAATTAAAAGTTTCATAAACATTTTTGGTTGGAAAGTTATATGAATGTAGGAATAGAAATGCCGCAGGTTCACATTTAAATGGATTCAATTATTATTATTTGCGGTAATTTATACGAATAACCACTGCAATTTAAGTTCACTTTCTTTTTTCTTTTAATTATGTTATTGTCGTATGCAACAACAATACTTTTTTTATTGTTTCTCGATATTTGTCCTCGATAGTAAGCAAGAGGAGGTCCAACGACTGAAAAGAAAACGACTCAGTTCACGGTTGCCTCAGTCGCTATTACTATGCCGGTCAAAGGTGATTCTTTATAATCATTTTAACGATTCAAGGTTTGTTAATTACAATTTGATATTATTTACATAAAATCTTCGTGGGTAATTATTAGTACACTGAAGAATGGACATTAAATCAATGGGACGGGAAACGTGTCGAGAAATAATATCTTGTGAATAATAAAATTATACGACTGAATAAAATATTTGTAATGGAGTCCTCCTCTGTATGTACCGCAGTCACAAATAGGAGAGCTACGGATGGCAATTTTATTTAAATGAAACAGTGTAGAAACATGTCTTAATCTTAACCTACTAATAAAGGGAGTAACACGCATGACGCATTTGTTTGCATTTCATTACGGTTCGATTCCCGGTTAGAGCAAAGATTTGTTTTATAACTTTTATTTGTAATATTTAATAATATAAATATATGTTATTAAAAACAAAGACAATATTTGTTCCGGGTCTAGTTAAAAGTGGTACTCGTACGTAGGTAGTGGTGCCCAGTCTGCCGATCCGGGATACTTTAACCGGCATTATATAAAAAATATAAGGTTAAAAACCGCCATTTTTTTAAGCAACCTATTTATTTAACTGTAGTAGCAGTCGGCTCCAATAATGGACCGCACTCCAGCTAATCATAAGACAGGGTGTTGTTATATTGTACATATGTCGTTTCACAATTAATAATAAAGACCTGTAAGACATACGTATATAGTTATTTATATGATAAATATAATATTTAATTGAGTAAATATTCATTAGAAAATTATATTTTTTTTACATTCCAATACTAAGCTACTAAAGTATAATAGAAACAGGACAACCAAGTACATATACCAAAGATACATTGGTACCGGTGGGTAGTTTCAGACTTGTGGTCTCAGTTTTTCACTGCTACTACACTACAATCGCCTTAATTTTATTTTATAACACTACTATAAAACAAATATATAAAAGGTGTCATTTGGTAATTTAGGTCATCGAGACATTAAAGTTATAGAGCATTATTGATTTAACCATAAAAGGGTTTATTGAAAACCATAAAAGTATGTTTATTATTACAGTTATTAATTAAAAACGTAATTAATTCATTTTTATTATTATGGCTGCAGTGCTACAACAGTTACATAACGGTAAGTACCAGTCACATCCACTATGCCGCCCTAGTTGATACCAACTTTCAAGATGAACCAGAAACGTGACTTGGTCGCTCCACGGTCTGTACACAAAGTGATGTACACCTCGGATCGTAAATAACCACTAACTCCTACCACTGCTAACCACTTTTAATTGGAGGGAGTTGTGTAAGAAACGTGGCAAGTGGCGCTCCATTGTCTCTGCCTATCCCTGTGGGAAGAAGGCGTGACAAAGCTATGTAATAATCAATGATGTTTTAAGAATATGATGTTTTAAGGTGATAATGTAATTTTTTTATTGTGACTCGACTTATGTTTGCACCATGCCTAATCTAGTTGATCTGGACATTGCCTGAATGTTGCCTGATGTGTGGTCCATGAATGGAGGTGACTGCCACTACAGTTAAATAACTGTGAATAGCAGTCACGTCCACTATGCCGGCCTAGTTGATACCGGCAACTTACAAGCTGTTACTTCTATATACACGGTAGGTACCACTGCCTACCATTCTTTGATAACCAGATCCGAAGAAAATATCTACCTCTTTTATCATTAACTAATATTGCAATATTAAATAAAATTATAAAATATTACAAGTAAAGGCTATGAAACAAATATTTGCTCCGACCGGGAAATAAAACCGGGACTTACCGCGTAACGGAGTACTACTAACCAATATTCCACGCCTGTCGTTAAATTATTATAATCTAATATTAAATATGCGATATTAGCATACTAATTTATATAAGTAGATTTAAGTATACAGAGTATAAGTAGGTATGGATAATAGGATCATGTCGGCACTAACTTTGTAAATAGGTTCCACTATGTTATTTGCAGAATTTAAGGAAACCGTTCCTGCTTTTATAGGCGGAAACTTTGTGTTTGCGATAATAAAAAAAGTCGACTCTTAAAGCGACAGAAACTTTGTCTTTAGTTTGAAGATATTGTTGCGTTTTTTCATTAAGTATTCTTGCACAAATTTTCAGCTTCTTAATTCTTCTGCAAACTAAATTAGCTTGTTTAAATTGTTATTAAGTAATAAAAAGTAATTAGATTATCTTTTTAGTTTTGTTTTATTTTTATTTCAAGATTCTCTTTATTTCCGTCTTCGATTTAAGTTTATAGCTTGTTTTATCAACTTTAGTTTAGATGCCAAACGTATAGAATGAAGTGCATTTTAAGTGTACTTTTCTAATTGAAATACGGATTGTGTTCGACTTGTGTTTAGTGTTTTGTGGCCGTACTCGTAGGTAATGCCCCGCAACAAGATTCGCTTTTTCCAAGTACGTGACAGCGGGTTCATTAGCGGAGAGTTCTCTTTCCGTAGTTGGTGAAGTCGAGGCGTGCTGAGTGATCAACTTCACGAGCGAGGCGGCAGAGGCAGCGGTGGCCTTCACAACCTAACAGTCATTAATTTCCCCCGAGGTCTGGTTAAGACTTAGAGCTCTTTTGCTGGAATTTCATTTTCTCGTTATGTTCCCGATTTCTTCGTCACACTTACGAGTTTCAAATTAATCTAAAGCAAATGAAGTAGTTCAAGTTCTCGTTCAGCGAATTTAAGTTTTGAGATTATCTGTTAAGCTGTAATGCAGGAGTAATTTTGTTATGCTTTCGAACATTCTATATTTTAAGCAACATGGACAATTAGTTAGTTTTTAGCTAGGTAAATTCCTATTTATTAGCATATTGGATAATGTTTTAAGGATCTCTTTAATATTGTTCCTACCTAGTTAGTTTTTTTTACTACTGTGTTACCCGCGCTTCCCTGATCAGGGTTAGAATTTGCATTTCGTGGAACAAATCGACAAAAGGTTGGGCGCGTCATTTCATTGTAAAACAATAATTTACCTGCCCATGTGTTCCCCATATCCTATTTTCCTGATTCCGACTAGAAAGGCTTAAAGAAGCACATTTAGCCGGCATAGTGACGACGACTGAGACAACCGTAAATTGAATCGATTCTTTCAGTATTCAGCAATCTTGGAATTGGATTGGAATAGAAATGGAATAGAAAAAAATACCGCTTATCGCCTCTAAACACTAATTTTATAAGCTATATACAAGTATTCTCGTACAACGCCTACTAATTCGCTTTAAAATTCTTTTATCCTATCTTTTCATCGTACAATTAAGCTTTTGGTTTAAACAAATAATTATTTATATTAAAACACTTTAGGTCAGAAACATAATAATAAAGCTATTAAAGTTGTATAAAAGTGTTGGTTAGAGCGACGTGATAACTAAATAGTAATGAAGTGTAGAAATCAGGGTTTGTCTACGGGGCAAGCGTGCCAGGCGGGGACATTATCTGGTGGGTCGGCTGGAATGTCCGCAATCGCATTACCTTAATTACTATATTGCTCCGGCGAGAGCAGTTTGTATGTGAACATAATGGACTTCCATGATATACACGTATAATCCGATCTCACGATATTTGTTCAAATTATCCGACAGAGCTGCACGCTTCTGCTTGCTCGTACGTGCATTTGAGTTTCCGTTTTAATTTGATAATTATGTTAACGAAAATTGTATTAAAAGCTAAAAAATATATTTCTAATAAACGTAAACGGTCTTACTACAAAAAATATTAAAAACAGTGTTTGAATATTTGTATACAGTCAACGTCATTTTTATGGTACTCTAAATTGGCCTAAAACATGTTTAATGTTTGTTTAAAGCGAATTTATTTTTTGTAGTAACACGGTGTTTGTTAATATGAAAATAATGTTAGAAATTAAAAATTAAAATACAATATTTACATTAATGTAATTTGAATAATGGTTTGATGAGGTATTTGAGCAGTAATTCGGGTCTAGCAATTAACAGGAAATTTTCTTAAGCTCTTTGCAACTTTGTTCCGGCTTGCGTCCAAACTGATCAAGTTGGTTGCGGCACGTTCCCACTTTCTAACACTCATTAATTTCTTTGAAGTCTCAGCTCCCACCGACAACTTCCTCGGCTCCTTTCCTTTAACAATTATTAACAAATTACCCTGGGTTCATTATTGAACGATACGTGTTTGACGATTTCGATTTGTGATTTATTGATCTCTTAAAAATAAACATCAGACTGTATATTATTATTGTGTCTCCAGATAATATGATAGCACCCCTCCTGATGTTAAACTGGGGTAAGTGGAGTTAATTAAGGCGACTTTTTTAAATATATTTTTTATTTTCACTCAACATATTATGACAGCACCCCACCTGATGTTAAGCTGGAATGCGGTCCATGAATGGAGGTAACTGCTACATCGTCAAATAACTAAAAGTAGCAGTCATATTCACTAGGCCAGCCTATTTGTAAACGGTAACTTTAACTTAAACGGTCTACTACTCCAAACCGTCAGACTAGACTTATAAATACATTAAATAATATTTTCGGTTTACTGTTGCGATAATTCACATTTATTTATTATTCTAAACCTCACAACCTTTTTTACTAGATATATATATAAAAAATATAAATACTTTAACAATCTTTAATTGTCCAAGTTTTAAATAATTCATCTCTTTTACTTTAAATGTGAATTAGCAATTTAAAAACTTTACAATCATTTTAATGATTTAAAAAAGTAATAAGAATAATTTTGAAGATTTTAAAGTCTGTATTTAAAAAAATGAAGAAAAAAGCGACACGATTAAGACGCCAAATCTGACCTTGACTTGCCTGATGCAAGGGAAGTCAAATAGTGCTGACGACTGAAAAAAAATAATTCAGCTTACAATTGCCTCAGTCGCCGTGATTATGTGCCAAAGGTGCTTTTTCACACTTGGCTTGAAAGATCCAAGGACGGGAAAAAAGATATTTAATCCAAAATATTATTTTGTCCGTTTTTTCCTCACAGTGATAGGCAGAGAGAATGGGGCGCAACTTGCTACGATCTCGACACAACTCCCTCGCTTCCTTCATATCCATAATTCTCTTCTTACAAGCTCTACGGTTATGAGCACTAGGCAACCCAAATTATAAAAAAAAAAATATAAATTAGCAAAATTATAAAAGATAATTAGGCTAATTACTGAAAATATTATATTAGGTAATTACCCGACTTTAAAAATAGTACTTTCCCTAGTATATTTATTTATTATAAGGGAATATAATTCGAAAGCAGTGTTTAATATAAATGTTCATAACAGAATCTGCGCAATGAAATTAGCCATAATTGAGATACGCGGGGGATGTCCCGTGGGTTAACACACAGAGTCTTGCTAACGAGGCGCGTATGCCGCATACAGAGTGTCACCTCCCAGGCCTTCACGATGGCTCATCTGTTGATATACTTATACCCAGCACTCTTAATTGAATATTTGGTTCATGTTCGTGTACTGATGAAAATATGATGAACCCTACATTTTGTCTTGTAATGTTATTATGTTTTCTGTGTATGTTAAGGTTTTGTGTGAACTTATTTATGATATTAATTAATACTCAGAAAAATGTTTCTTGATCAAATCAGGGACATTATTGAATGTAAAGGAAGCAAGATAGTTGTTTCAGGATCGTGAAAAGTGGCGCTTCGTTATCTCTGCTTAACCCTGTGGAAATTGAGTAGTAAACGATTGATGATGTTATAAACGATTTATTGGATAGTAAAAAATACAAAAGATAACAATGTTTTTAATATTTATATTTCGCGTTCGAGTCGCATATTCAAGAATGCCTGTTATAGATATTTTAATTTTTAATGAGTACCTTTACCTGCAAGTTCTTTATATCTACTTAAATTTAAAAAGAAGTGAATAGTAATAATAAAAACTCTCAACCTATATTGGCTCAGAAAGTATGCGTTGTTTGATATTGACGTGTTTGGCGTGACCATTTAAATCCTTTTATTTTCGCTAATAAATACTAGTAATTTGACATAGATTAAAATTGCCAACATGTCCGCTCTATTTTTTTTTATTCTCTTTGTATTTAGCACTTTAAGTCTTGAGAATTGCAGCAAATATAAAAAAATATAAAATAAACAATTTTATTATTTATAATATGTAAATGCTAAATATATATGTATATATATTTAACCTAAATAACCTTTGTAAACATTTCGATTAATTTAATTTATCACAAGACAAGTACTCGTATTGTTTTACCGGTTCGTTGTTTTTCTAAAACAAAAGTAGCTGATTTCCGTAACTGAAGTTCTTTGCAAATACTTGAGTAAATGCAAAGTGGAGTGTTCAAGGAGGGTTAAGATTTACCAAGCAGATATCTCAAATAAAAATCTAACAAAAATTTTATAATGAGAATATACCTATAGATAAATTTTATAATGGAAAAATCATCAAACTGAGAGGCTCAAACTGAGGCTGAGGGCCTTAGGGTTTATTTCCAGGTCAAAACAATATTATATAGAAGGATATACGTTATTTAAAAAACTAGGAAAAAATATAATTTTCTCTGGATCTGGATAGATAGTAAATAGTTGTTTTCCTAGCTGCCGACTTGTACCACCAGCACTTTCAGGTACAAAAACCTTGAAGTGATCATGTATTTTGGTAATAATTAAATTGACACGCCTTTACTCACAGTGAAAGGCAGAGACAGTGAAGCGCCACTTGCCACGATCTTGACACAACTCCCTCACATCCACAATATCTTTTCATACAAGCGCTACAATTATTGGTAAAACAATATGTTAATATTACCCAACAAATTAGTATAATCCTGTAGTATGTGATTTAGTTTAGAACAATAAATATATATTATGAGATCGTATGCGATGGTTTGTGAATTTATAGCATTGTACCTGCCGTGGACAGATTTAGTACACAGACAATGCGATTTACGTTCATACCAATAATAGTTGAGTCGGAAATGCATTAATACTCGTAGTGAACGTTCGTCGAACTTTGATGCAATAGCATTATTTATAATAAATATGTTTAATAATATGAAGCGATAATTATTCACTGTGACACATAAAGGAGCTAGAAATTACTATTTTAGGATGCCTAATACATATAAGGGTAGAGATTGTTTGAGGATAATTATATGTTGACATTATGCATCGGTAGAGCTTGTATAAAGAAAATTGTCGATGTAAGGGAGTTGGGTCAGGATCGTGGCAAGATAACAAAAAAAAGGATCGTGGCAAGTGGCGCTTTTTTGCCTCTGTCTATCCCTTTTGGGAGGAAGGCATGACGATTGGTACGACATATTTTATTATTTTTGACATTTACATTACTTTGACAGTTATTTCCAGTTAGCTTCGGGCGTTGTTTTAACAGTTTGAAAATCTCATTATTTCAGACCTTTCGGCCTTGTTACAAAGCTCTTTGGCACAAGAAGTCTAATTATAAATTATGAGCTTAGAAGGATGAGTGAAAGTAGATTGACGAAATGAATTTATAAATTTAATGTGGATGGATGCGTTAAGCGAGGCAGACCCAGGAGGGTGTTTTCCGACTAAATCGGAGACATCCTTAAAAAAGCGGGTTTGCCTAGTGCCATAACCGTAGAGCTTGTATTAAAAGAATTGTGAATGTGGGGGGCTCCGTTGCCTCTACCTATCGCTGAGGTAAAAAGGCGTGACAATTAAATTTTGAGCTTAAAATAACCGAAAATACTCAGGAGACCATCTAACTTATAAAACCTAACCTACGACCTTATGTAATTTTAGTATTTATTAAAACGTAATACTAATTGTAAACTGGGAAAGTGGTCGGGTTTTAGCTAGGCCGGCATAGCGGATAAGTATGTTTTTATAGAAGTAGTCGCCATTGTTAATAAATGCAACATTGTGCGTTGTTCATTCATAAAATGACGTCACTCCTGGCCGATATCATGTTCTTCTGCAATGTAGCTAAGATGCCACAACACAATAGGAACACACGCCCATTGTACATTCGACTCCTCTGTTTGTATTCAAAGACAACAGGCGTTATCAATGCTTCTATCAGTAAATTTCAACTTACGCTGCCTTTGTAGTTTATGTAAAAGTGACGTAACTGGCTGACTACCTGCGTATAGAAGTAAAGAAAAATCGCCCAAACTACACAGATATTCGTTCAGAATTTATTTGAATGTGATCTTGACTGATGGTAAGCATGGGAGTTCCCCCATACCCAGGAGAGGTTTCCCCCAAAAACCTCGTCTTGCCTGATGATAAGCGAGAGGAGATCTAAGACTAAAAAACAGTCATTACAGGATTGCCTTAGTCGCCGTAACTATGCCGGCCAAATATAATATTTTAGTGTTTTAGAGCACCAATAATAAACGTATACTTATTCTTCGTTACGTTAACAAGTGGAACAGGAATAGTAGATTATTAGTGGTCATCTACTTTCAAGTGAAATGACCATCACGTGACTTAGCAGCTCTTCGGTATCAGCTTGAAAGTTGCCACAAAGAACAGGCTGGCATAGAGAGTGCAATTGCTGCTTGCTGACATTTGTCAATGGCAACAGTTGCCTTTAATTATAGAATAAGCTCCTACTAAATCGTCGTCGACTCTCCTACTAAAGTCGGTTTGTCTAATCGTCATAAGCTGGGTGTACGCTCTATTTCCAACGTATCTTAACTCGCGTTCTAATCAATATTTTTATTTTATATTTCTACACTAAGCTACTAAAGTGCTTCTATCATACAAACAGGACGACGAAAGTACATAATTATTATATCAAAGATACATTGGTATCTGTCAGTGGTTTTAAACCCGTGCTCTCGGTTTGCGTAACTATTGCACTGTTACTACACCACGGTCGCCTTTTGTATCTATGCATAAATAGGTAGTTAGGTGTTACAAAATATTATAAAAGTATAGTTGAAAATCCATAATAGAGCTACATATACAAGTATTTTGCTTGCTAGTGTACTGTTCTTGTGGCACGTGCACCAATCTCACAGATTCACAGCATACCTACCTATATCTGATTATGACAGTTATAGTTATACCTTTGGGACTTCGAAAAGTAGGTGATCCGAATGCAAAACATCGGTTGAATTTGATATTGGGTACTTATACATATTTGTAAGTATTCTAGGTTGCTTAGCGCCCATAACCTTAGAGCTTGCATAAAGATTATTGTGAATGTGAAGGAAGCTAGGGAGTTGTGCCAGGATCGTGGCAAGTGACGCTCGATTGTCTCTGCCCATCCATTGAGAAAAGGCGTGACAATTTGATTGATTGATTGATGGGTTTTCATTGATTATAATTTTGGGTGAATGTCTGCAATTAATGATATTGTATTTTGTTTTAAATGTAAGATTGATGGTAAGATCAAGAAAGTATAAAAGCGTCGATGGTTGATATACCTTTGGCCGGCATGGTGAAGGCAATTGAGGCAACCGTGAACTGTGTCGGTTACCATCAGGCAAGTCGAGGTCAGATTTCGAGTCACAATAAGGAAAAGTCTGGTCATCGTCACCATGATAATTTTGGGCAATTGTCGATGAAATTAAAGATTTGTGCGGATTACTATCATAATACTACGACGCCATTTTGACTACGATACGGTGAGAGTGCGTTGTGGCAAACGCGATACTCATCCAACAAAATATATTATTTTGTATACAAATATATTTTATTATATTATACAAAGACACCTAACATCCATTGACTTAATGACAATCACAATATAGCTTGTCTACCTCTAAATGATACGCCCCTCCACTTTATTAGTTTATTTAAATGTGTGAATGCAAATATTTCTAACTATACTATTATAATTTATCAGCGTGCTTCTCCTTTTGTGTCCAACCAGCAACTGAATGACTAATTACAATTGCATTTTCGGTGTGTTGCATTCATATTTTATGTTTTCTCGTGTGCGTAAATGCGGTGGAGGGCCGCATCATTTCCGCTTAGACAGACTATACCATAAAAGGCCCTCAAATCCAGAGTACAATAATTCTTAAATGAATTTGTGTAGGTAGCTTTTTTAGGTGATATTGCAAATGTTAAAGTAATTGTAAAATTGACAATTTATTAAAAATTTAAAACAAAACATATAACACTCGTTCGCAACGCTATCAATCATTTTTGCTTTCTTTTTTTGGTGTGTCTCGCCTGTTTGCGACAGGTTCGCGTAAAAACGGTTTATTCTTTTTAATAGCTGTTGAGGGTTTGACATCATAAAACATTTACTAAGCCGCTATAATAAGAGTTTAAAAATTAGATTTTCACACATTCAAAAAGTATTTTATTCGTATTTTCGGTACGAATAGATAAATCACATGCATGCAAATTTAAACGCTGATATAGGCTGATATTTTGTAATGGTTATTATATTATCAAGTCTAAATGTCAAGTCAGTAAAATTAGTCAATCGTAAATATAAATTCACTATGTACTTACTAATCAATTTTTATTAGATACTAGCGGACCTGCCAATTTTAAATTTACATTTTTTTTTAATTTTGCGATTCCATAATTACTTCTAAATAATTTACCATAATTTTTGGATATCTCACTGTCTACTATTGTTGTATATGGTCTCTATCTCTAAACTATATGGTCGGTGGCATATAATTTTCTATTCTTTCAAGCTAGGCAATAAAAAGTACCGCTCAATATGTAATGTTTCCAACTTTTCGGCAAATCAAATTTGGTGACATACCGATAGCAGCGCCACATATCCATATATATTTCCAGGAACCTATTCAAATATAGATACACACAAAATTTTATCCAAATCAGCCCAACCGTTTAGGAGGAGTTAGGTGACAATGGAATTGGGAGATTAATTGTTATCTTTGTCATTAATTGTATTAATTGTCAGATTTGTTATCTTTTTCTGTAACACTTAAAATCGAATTATACAATAAAAAAGGAATATCAAATTCACAATAATGACAAAAAACGAACCTTAGTTCCTATAGCTAGATTAGTTATTCAAAAATCTTCTAGACTTAAGAGTTTCCGTTTCATAATTTGTGTCATTCCCTAGGGAGCTTTCTAACTTTTCAGTATAATTTGTAATTTCTCAAATCCTTGCGGACTGAGGACCGTGGTCGGGCATTTACTAAATTATAAATTCTGTGCGGTGTCAATTATCGAAGTTCTGTGAGTTACATATAGTTTAGGTAGAGAGTTAAATCAAATTAATTAATATTAGGTTTCTGCTATACCGAGACCAAGCTATCTGTGAACATCTGTTTTGAATAAACCGTCAAATACTTTTAACAAACCGCAGAGCGCATTGATATTCACACCAGTCAGCTAGGTGTAAGTTCGGGGATCGATTCCCGGTCGAAGCAAAAATTTTGTAGCTTATTATATGCATTTCAGGATCGTGGTAATTGGCGCACCTTTGTCTAAGATTATCTCTCTGAGAACAGAAGACTAATACTTTAGTTTAATTTTAGTTAGAAGGATTTTGAAGAAGCACTTTTGGCCGGCATAGTGACGGCGACTGAGGCAGCCGTGAACTAACTCGGCTTTTCCAGTCGTCGTCACTCTTGGACCTCCTCTTGCTTATCTTCAGGCGAATCGAGGTTAAATGTCGTGTCACAATAAATAAAAAACGATCTAGTATCATATAAATCAAATTGATTTTTACTGACACATTTATTTGGGAGATACTTTTGCTTAAATCAATTAGAACTTTGGGATTATTGTTTTATATCCGACCTTGAAACTCGTGATCTAATTATTAAAGGGACTTTTTTTGGACGACTTATATATTTTGTTTGATTTAAATGTACTGTGGGACGCAAAATGGAATATCTTTCGCTGCACACCGTCTTGGTTGACTACAGGCCTACCTACGGTCTTGGGTCGGTCTGGATATTTAAGTATGCTACATTTCAAGGCGACCGTGGTGTAGTGGCAGTGCAATGGTTACACAAACCGAGAGCACGAGTTCGAAACCACCCACTGTTACCAATGTATCTTTGATATATGTACGTTGGTTGTCCTGTTTCTATGATACAAGCACTTTAGTAGCTTAGAATAGAAATGTAAAAAAATAAAATTAAAAAATTTAAAACACTTCTATAACGTAAAAAAGTTATACACTTTCTGTCAGGAAACGAGATAAGATATTCGAACTGTTGACGCCAGATGTGGCGCATTGGTTAACGAACTGGTTCGTTACGCGTAAAGTCCCGGGTTCGGTTCCCAGTCGGAGCAAAAAATTTTATTATAGCTTTTGTTTCAATCAATCTATCTAAAGAATTGTGGATGTGAGAGGAGCGAGTGTGTTGTTTCAGGATCGAGATAAGTGGCGCTCCTTTGTCTCTGCCTATCCCTAAGGAAAAAACGACGTGACAATTTGAGCTTTTATTTGTAAAGTCCAATATTTTAAAAAAATTTAGTCGCATATTTGCTCTGGGTCTGGTTGTCAAAGAGTGTTAGTTCCAAGGTTTTTAGTACCACCATTTACAAGTATACCACTTATAAGTCAGTTAGCTGATTGCTTGTAAGTTGCCGGTTTCAACTAGGCCAGCATAGTGGATGTGACTGCTACTTACAGTGGACCGCACTCCAGCTTAATATACGGAGGAGTGTTGTCAGGGCCGTCTTAAGCATATTCAGCGCCGGGGTGCGAAAGCCAAGGCTCCGCTCGCATGGTCTCAGTGTAGTAGGTACCTATCGACATTTATGGCGGTAGGCATGCGCCCCCTAAGACTCTGCGCCCGGGTGCACTGCACCCCTTGAACCCCCGGGTAAAGACGGCCCTGAACTACAATAGAATATCATTGACGTACAATGTGTTTACATTAGAGTATTCATTAGCCGTATAACTTCTATATGCTCTAACAGCCGGTTGTATCAAAAAAAAAATACGAATTTGTAAAAAGTATCGTATAAGTAAAAGAGGAAAAGAAAAATGGGTTGCACCACTCTTTAACTTCACATTTTACAATTCGTTTAGAGCTAAAGGACATCATTCATTCTTCTATATACGACTTTTGTTATTTCTAATGATAAAAACATATATAAATGGTAGTTTCAATATAAAATTATTAACAACCCAATTCAAGATTTCGTAATAGTAAACGTAATAGAATAAGTATAAAGTAAAACTAAATTCGTAAATTGAAACTTTTTTGGTACAACCGGCTGTAGGTGTTACCAATCAATGCCAATTTGATCAAATTATACCAGCCCCCTAGCACGGCCATCCAAGAAACAAGATACAGACCTGCAAAGAATTTCATTGCAACTAGTTCTAAGTAACTTACTAGAAAAGTACATCAAAAAGATGAGCATATAAAGGTTCTGTAAAACTTCACACAAGACAACGTGGAAAACATTAAAAAAATATTTTTTTAAAGATTTTGATGATCCCGTCTATTAAGTTGAAATGAGTTTTAATAATATTCTATGCAATTCTTTATCTTGCTTCTTGGCTTGCCGTGCTAAGGGGGCAGCAACTTTCTCTGCCAATATATTTTATTTATAAATAAATAAAATATATTGGCATTTGTGTATTCGCTCCAATTTTTAAAATTTGTTACGAAAATAATTTTTGTGATCTTAAAACACGGTACGTTATCTACACCTCTGAAAAGTTTAAAGGACTTTAAGACGCAGGTTTCGCTAAATTACTGTCTGGTTGTAAAATTTAAATGTATACCTCGTGTAGCGAATGTGACTTAAACATGCTAAAGAAAATGTTTGTTTGTTTCACCAGATTACATAGTACTAGACGGAGCATGAGAGCACCGCATATCTGTGGGATCCATACCAAATACCAACAAGGACTTTTAGTGGTTCGACACATTCGATTTGTCCTGCCTGATTTTAAACTGGAGAGTGCGGTCCATAAATAAAGCGGATACTACCTTAAATAAGGTAGTTTCCTTTGCTGGCTGGTTTCAGCAACTATTAAGCTGATTCCAAAACGCTACTGCGTCACTTTACGGTCTGTATACTTAAAAAAGGTGATACCGGGAGACACGGTTTTTTTATCGTCGGGGCATTTAGACATTCCCTTGCTTACCACCATGCAAGAAAAGATCACCTTGAACGCAAATTATGTCGATTATAATAAATTAAAATAATATAAATAAATAATCAAATTGGCGATATGCCTCTTTATACGATCCCAACACAACTTTAACACTATTTAGGGGAAAAAAAGAGAGTAGGATGCATTAATTGGTTAGCTTACGAATGTTATCGTTCAACAGATAATTTTATTTAGCACTTTTTTTCTATACATATTTGAAATAATATACATATGATTCGGGGTAGACGATGTAGTGACAAGGGTTGACAAAGGAATGCTTTGATGGGTTGCACATGGAAAAGATAAGTGAAACTAGATTGACGAAAGGAATTTATAAATCTGTTGTAGGCCCAGAAGGGTGTTTTCCGAGCAAATCGGAGACATCCTCAAGAAAGCTAGGTTGCCTAGTGCCCATAACCGTAGAACTTGTATGAAGAGAATTGTGGATATGAGGGAGGCGAGGGAGTTGTGTCAGGATCGTGGCAAGTGGCGCTCCATTTTCTCTGCCTATCCCTGTGGAAAAAAGTCGTGACAATTTGAATTGATTGATGTAAAGTGTATTTGCATGTAGTTTGTTGTTTGTATTAAGTGACTTGCCACTTACACTTGAAACTAAAAGTAAATAAACATGCATTAACTAGCATCGCGTCGTAGCATTTAATTAATTTTGTGTGTGAGTGTGTGTGTGTGTATGTATATTCATAGTTTAGAATTACATTTAAGTTACCTTTGGCCGGCAGAGTGACGACGACTAAGGCAGCCATAAACTAACTCGATTTAACTAAAAAACATATTCGTTTTTTCGATTGTGTCTCGACATCTGACCTCGACCGCCCTGATGGTAAGTACAAGAGGAGATCCAAGAGTGCCGACTGTAAACCCGAGTTAGTTTACGGTTTCCTCAGTCGCTGGTACTATGCAGGCCAAATGTGCGCCATAGAATATATTTCGAAAACATTTAAAACTAGATAAAATTTAATAATATATATATAAGTTTATTATAATACATATTAATATAAATTAATAGCCCCCTTAGCGCAATGTTATAGACACGAGGCCTCTACGTTTAAGTCCCGGCTTTGATTCCCAGACGGAGTAAATATTTGTTTTATTTAATTATAAATTTTAAATTAGATATTAGGTACAAATATGAGTAGTAAAAACTGAGCCAGATATTTGGGTATTTAAGAATGACATGAAGAGAGTTGGTGGTTGAGCCACAATAAAAAAGCTTAATTTTATTATTGAAGACACAAAAAAGCAATAACTTTAACTTACGGTTGAAACGAACGGAAAAATCTGATGCACTCGCTTCTTGAACGGGATGCAATAGAAAGAAAAATAATGAATCTCTTAGGCATTACCTACAAGACTAGAATATATAGGCTCTTATGGGAAGCATTTTTAAAATACCGACTACAAAAGAAGTATATCAAACGAGATTACGCTCAAAACAAATAAAAGTGTACAATTTATTTTTATATTATTTATATGGTGTCTTCTTATTTTAAATTTTTGAAGTATTTTATATTACTTATTTTTTTAAACAGACTAGACACCCGACATCTTCTCTGATAATAAGCAAGAAGAGGAAAGGAGCGCCAACAAGTGGAGAAGAAAAGATTCAGTTTACGGTTAGAGTATTAAGCATCTATATTATATTATATTATATTATATTATATTATATTATATTATATTATATTATATTATATTATATTATATTATATTATATTATATTATATTATATTATATTATATTATATTATATTATATTATATTATATTATATTATATTATATTATATTATATTATATTATATTATATTATATTATATTATCTATAGTGTATTAAGTTTTTAAATAAAACTTAAAGGGAAATTAATGAAACAAAACTACTTATTTATTTTAAGACTAAAATATATTAAAGTAACGATCATGATTCAAAAGCAAATAATAACATTTAATTTAACATAGGAACAATGCGCCTTGAGAATTAATTCAGCAGAACAATAACATTGTAGACACATCATCTCTCCCGGATAGAGGTTCTGCCGACGATATTTAGTACCGCTTAATTAATTAAATTAAGCCAATGTTGAGGAGTTTGTACCATTATTATAATTAATAATGTATATAGACACAGTGGCGGTTGGGTAGGCTCTGGATTTGTGATAAGATTTTACTAATTATTTGATTTTAAACTTTATTAACGCTGTAATAAACTATTAATTTGTGTAATTATTATAAATTACCTTCTCTCATGTTTTACAATAATTTCAACACAATGTGCATTACAATAATCTACTAGATCTATTTGAAATATATTATGAACGCGTGAAAATTATTATGGAATATCCTTGCTACTTATATAGCAAAAATACATTTTTATGATTTTTTTTATATAATAGCGTCGGTCCTGATGACAAGCTCAGCAAAGTCATTAGCGCTGACTAGAGAAAAACAATCAATCAATCAATCAAATTGTCATGCTTTTTTCTCACAAGGATAGGCAGAGACAATGGAACGTCGCTTGCCACGATCCTGAGACAACTCCCTCGCTTCCTTCATATCAACAATTTTCTTCCTACAAGGTCTATGGTTATAGGTACTAGGCAACCCAGCTTTGTTGAGGAAGTGTCCCGATTTGGTTGAAAAACATTCTTCTAGGCCTGCCTTGTTTAAAGCATTGTATGATCCATCCACATCAGATTTATAAATTCCTTTCGTTAATTTACTTTACTAGGAAAAATTAACGATCAATGTGGAATAATATTTATAAATTGCATCAAGTTGATTGTAAAAGGCAGTAATGACGAAATTCTTCGTTTGAAACATAAAAATAAACATTTCGAACTGCTAGAGCCATTTCTAGTGAAGTGCCTTGTGAGAGTAGATGAAATGAAAAAAGTTTTAAGCTTTCCGAACTTTGCCGTGTGCTATTTTTATTATTATACGAATGTTAATACTAACTATTACATTGCATGTTTTTGTTTTTGCACATGAATTGGTTTAAGGTCACCGTGGTCTAGTGGTAGATAATGTTGCCGCCGAGCTTTCTTTTTTTTTTAACGCGACCAAATCACCTCACGTTTTGTATACTTTTAAGTGGTGGTACTACCCCGAATCGGCAGACTGGGTACCACTGCCTACCACTCTTTGATAACCATACCCGAAGTAAATATCCACTTCTTTTTTTTATTGACAAATATTCGCAACATTTAATATAATTATTAAATATTAGAAATAAAAGCTATAAAACAAATATTTGCTCCGACCGGGAATCGAACCCGGGACTTTAAAACAAACCAATCGCCACGTCACGTCGTTTTTATGATACAATCACGTTCAGTAGCTTATTAAAACACCTGTCTTTTACTCTTTGCTTGACCCTAAGGCTGGGACATAAGGCCATTTGGCCATGACATGACTTAGTCGCGTGTCGGGATCAGCTTTTAAATTACCGGTTACTACATGGCTGGCATAGTGGATGCCACTACTACTTGCAGTTATTTGTCTGCAGTAGCAGTCGCATATCAAGTGGGGATCAAGCCCCAATAAAAAAGGTTGACTTCAATTCCGCCTGCTTGCCTATAAATAAATCCATAATGTTTTGCAAATTGCGAAATATCATTAGTGAAATACGAGTACAAATATGAAAATTTTCAAACATAAAGTAGGTTCGTAAATTAAATTATCGCCTCAGGCATTCTTATAGAGTTGGGGCATAAAGTTGGTTGGTGTTGATATAGAGTGGGTAGTATTTTATTGTCTAGGTGAAATGTAGTGTAGATACTATCAGATTGTTCATTCGATTCATTCCCCAACACTCCATTTGCTGATAGCTTTCATTCGCGTTGTAATGAGGGTCTACCTGCTCACTATACCTTTTTTTACTTAGTAACTAATATGATTAATCGATCGATTGAATACCTAACAAATAAATTGTATTATTGTATAAATTTGTAACAAAAATTAGAAAGAATAAAACATTTTTACGCGTGCACATCCATCAACTGCAACCGGGAATCGAACCGGGTGACTGCTTAACTAACGTTCTAACGACTAAGCTAATCAGCCCCTAGGGCTCACGTCGTAATTAATACTTTAACTTATAAAATAGAATTAAATATAAATTAAATAGAAATCGAATCGACAGTCGTATTAAAAACAGTTCGACACTAGTCGATGAATCAATCGACTAGTGAAATGCTTTGCTCGACCATGTGTTCTTCCTATCCTATAACCTTGGATCCTTCAAGCGATGCTTAAAGAAGCACCGTTAGCTGGCATAGTGGTGGCAGCCGCGGCGAGAGGGAAACCGTAAACTGAATCAGTTTATCGGCGCTCTTAAACCTTCCCTTGCTTATTATAAGCAAGTCGAGGTCAAATATTAAAATTCTGACCTCAAATTGCTTACAATAAAAAAATCTTTAGAAAAATTAATTGTTACAACTGAGATAATATTTCTATTGTGAAAAATACTTGAATTTTGGCACAATATATGTAAAATGGCATATTTGTAACGAATTGTTCAAAGTAACAAGGTAAATAAAAGCCTACGTCTTAAAACCTTAATTATGTTTTATTGTTTTTAGTTTGAATATCTGTTTACAATGTATTTCGTATAAATATTTGCGTCATGATTTTTGTTTTAATTTTGGCATGTCATTTTCTGAGCGTCACTTGTAGTAAGGCTGGAGTGCTATCCATATGCTATGCTATGCTTCTCGACGAGGGGCGAGAGAAATAGCGAGGGAAATGGGCACAGACATAGTTTAGCTGTGTTACTTGTCATGCAGCTCGACCTGCTGCTCGTTCTGCCCGGCGATCCATTTTTTGTCGGTTTTTTAGTGCGAGTCAAAGTTACAATGTTGTCGTCTATCAGAGCAAAGCGATGAGCATCGCAAGAAGGGAAGTGTGTGGCTGTTAGGATAATAATCGCGGCAGCGCGAGAAGCTTGGATAACCTTGGATCCTTCAAGCGATGCGTAAAGAAGCACCTTTGGTCGGCATAGTGACGGCGACTGAGGCAGTTGTGAACTAACTCGGTCGTTTCAGTCGTCGTCACTCTTACATCTTCTCTTGCTTATCATCAGGCGGGTCGAGAAATGCTGTGTCACAATAAAAAAAGCAGCCCAAGGTGCAGTGCAAACGGCATAGTGTAGCTGTAGCATAAGAGCAAGCGATAACTACGACAGATAAATATCAGAAGGTAGCAGTCGCACTTGTGATTACTTTACCTAGCTCAATTTCAAAAAAGTTATTTAGTAACGCGACTGAGTCGCTTAATGGTCTTTACACGAAATGATATCCAATATAACTACAGTAAGATATATTAAAAATAATTTTCATGAATATTTTATAATCATTAATTTGGCAATGAGTTGTGAAAAAGTATAAGTACTTCCTAATTCCGAAAGTTTTGCCTCGTCACCTAACCGACGGTGATAAAAAATAAAGTGGCCATCAGCGAATAATAAATTATATAATAAGAAATATATTTTATTAATAAATCGTAGAAATTTATTACCAATAAATCAATAGAACCTTAAACAAATATGTTGTCTGTGATATAAAACATCTTCAATTTTAAAGCACTTAGTTAAAATACTTTTTTACCACAAAAGAGACCTGGTTATAAACTCTTTATAATAGAATCAAATATCTGTAATAGTATCATAAAAACTGAGCGGTCAAAGTCACATTTCTTTTCTATACTAAGCTAGAGTCTGTCTAAGCCGAAATGACGCGCCACTGCATTTACGCACACGAGCAAATATAAAATATGGATGCAACACACAGATAATGCAATTGTAATTGGTCATTCAGTTGCTGTACAACTGAATTCAGTTAGATACAAAAGGAGGAGCACGCTGATGAAGTACAGTAGTATAGTTAGTAATATTTGTATTCACACATTTAAAGTGGAGGGGCGCGTCATTTACAAGCTATAACAAAGTTACAGAAACAGGACAATCAAAGTAAATATAACGAAGATACATTGGTACCGGTGGGTTTAAACCACTAGACTACGCTCTTATATAATTTATTATAAAATCATAATTAACCTATCATGTTATTTATTATAATGAATAATAAAGAAATTCTTCGATAATGTAGACGAGGACGTAAGCACGTATTAGTTAGTACCCGAGAGAGGACTAGCAAGCTCGAAACGAGCAAAGATGGAGCGCAAACATGGGCTTAACTGCACTCTCAGAGTAGATTCCCTTTTAATTAAACGAGTTCCTGCTTGTGCTAACCGAGGGCAAGCAGTAAAGTTACCGGGAAATTGATATAAAGCCTCAAGAGCCCACTTTACTCATCAGTCATATGGTTTAATAAATTTTTCAAGTGCATATATATCCTTTAAGTATGCTCTTATTCAAAACCGCATGTAAATAATGTCTAGGCTTTGTGCTGGCACTATGTAATATTCATAGGCACTCTGGGTGATATTACAGTTTGGATTTAAAAGCAAAGTACAAAATCAAGATTATACGAATATATACTTATATAATCTACATTGATATAGGCATGTTGCGTAGCGTTGATTTGTGCAGGTCATGAATGGAGGCGACTGCTACTAACGACTGCTTACAAGAATTACAGACCGTGAAGTGATTTGGTCACGTTTCGGGATCAGCTTGTAAGTTGCCGGTTCCAACTAGGCCGACATAGTGGATCTGATTGCTACTCACAGTTATTGAATTGTAGTATCAGTGACATCCATTCATGGACTACACTCCGGCTTAACATTAAGCGGGGTGCTGTCATAATATGTCGAGTCACAATATGATTAAAGTTAATAATTGCAAGTCGCATTCGCATCTACTATATCGGCTTAGAAGCCGGCAAATTTCAAGATTATCCCGAAATGTCACTTCACAGTCGTACACTTGAAAGTTATGGTACTTTCCTGGGTCGGCAGGCTGTGCAACTCTTATATTAAAAGAAGATATTTTATAATACATATCTAAGTGAAGAGATAATACAGAGACGATCCAAAAGATTGTTCCTTGGTTAAATCGAGAACATTCTTAGAATCGGAGTCTTTCGTTGCCATAGAGTCTTTATGAGGAAAGAACATCATTCATTTTGAGCTTCTTTGTACTACTTTCGTAATGTCCGATGATAAAAAAATTATAAATGGTAGTTTCGATATTTGTATTGATAAAACTAATAACAATTTCGCTTTTAATTGCTGTGCAATTGAGTTATTTATTTATTTATTTATTTATTTATTTATTAAAGGTTGACTTACAGCTAGTACAGTATAACAATATAAACAGAATAACTTTGACCAATTATAAGGCCATTTACGAGTCAACGCAAGTTGCAGGCAAAAATATAAAAACAAAATGTAAAGTAGTCAGTACATTCAAACAAGAAATAGTCAATTCCATATCAAAAAAAATCAATCAATTTAAATTATCATGGATTCAGGGTGTCAAAAAACTGTCTTGTCATGTGCTTACGGACAATTGATGGCTTGGTGCAGAATAGATCGATGTCCGAACAATGCTTATTGATGTAGTCGCATGTTCTCCAAAGGAAGGAGTTTTGTTTATAGTTCGAGTGAGCAGTTGGCAAGTGTAGAAGTGAGGTACTCCTTGTTCTATTGCCTGTTGTTTTAAAAAAGATATTGCCAAGGAGTTCTGGTGAGTCAACCGTCCCGTTCAGAATTCCTATTAAAAAGCAGACATCAGAAATATTCCTGCGATAGAATAGCGGAAGAATGTGATGAGTTTTACATCGAGCTAAGTAATTCAGGTTCCTTTGCTTTGTTCTGTAGCAGACGTGACGTAAAAAACGTTTTTGAATTGTTTCAATTCTAGATATGTGCACTGCGTATCTTGGATTCCAAACATGTGACGCATATTCTAGAAGGCTCCGGACAAAAGCACAATATAGAATTTTAAGCGTCTTCACATGTTTGAAATCTTTTGATATGCGTAGTATGAATCCTAGAGCCTTGGATGCTCTAGAAGTGATGTTGTCGAAGTGAGCATTAAATGAAAGTTTGCAGTCATGAATAACACCAAGGTCTCGTATTTCATAACAACGCGGCAATTCACTTGCTTTGAGAAAGTACCTGGTTAAATTATATGACTTTTTATGACTAAACGATACACATGCACATTTATCAACATTAAGTTCAAGGTTGTTTTTATCACAATATTCGTCTAGGCGGAACAAATCAGATTGGAGATTCACTGCATCAGAATCATTCGATATTGGCATCAAAATTTTCATGTCATCTGGAAACAATAGTACTTTCCCAAATCTAAAACATAATTCAATATCTTGGATGAAAATAATAAATAGAAGGGGACCAAGTATGGATCCTTGCGGCACTCCTGAAGGAATATTGGCCCAATTGGATACATAGCCACCGAGTGCTACAGCCTGCGATCTATTGTCGACATAAGAACAAAACCATCTAAATAGACTACCATGAATACCAGCCCGACGAAGTTTTTTGAGCAGTATTTCGTGGTCAATTCTGTCGAACGCCTTGCTGTAGTCTGTGTATATGGCGTCAACTTGACCGCCTCTTTCCATGTGCTTAACTATAAAATTGTTGGATAAAATTAGGTTTGAGGTCGTAGATCTGCCGCTCAGAAATCCATGTTGATTATTACTGAAAAAAGGTTTTAAAGCTGTATATACTCCGTTATAAATTGTTCTCTCCAATATCTTGGCAAAGATACACAGCTTTGAAATTGGGCGATAGTTTATAACCTGATCTCTAGGACCTTTTTTATGGATAGGGGTTACATAGGCAGATTTCCAAACGTCAGGAACAATTCCCTCATCAAGTGATCTGTGAAACAGTAAACACAATGGAAGCTTAAGACTGGAGGCACATTCTTTGATAAAAATAGGAGAAACATGATCAGGCCCTGCTGATTTGTTTAAATCAACATTGAGAAGTAGTTTTAGGATATCGTCGGGGTTTATTTTAACAGATCCAACAACACCATACGCTTTGTGGTCACTATCATCTAGAGCTGTAGGAGATACGTCAACTTTCCGTTGTATAAAGTTTGTATTAAAGAAGGTTGTAAACAAATTACATATGTCAGGGCCACTGGTAGCCTCTGTGTTTTGATAAGTCATAGTAGAAGGTAACGAAGTGTATTTATTTTTCGCTTTCACATATGACCAAAAGACTTTGGGATTTGTTTTAATGCTTTTTTCCACCTTAAGTATATAGCTATTGTAAAGTTCAGATTCCAGCTCCTTGGCTCTATTGCGCAGAATGGCGAACGAATTGTAGTCTGCGCGGTTACCATAAATTTTAAATTTGCGATGGCATTTGTACTTTTCCTTTAGAACCTTTTTAAGGACGTAATTATACCACGGTGGAAATTTCGACGACGACATAAACTTTGAGGGTATATATTTATCACGCAATGTATATAAACTTTTATAGAAAAAGGATACCGATTCAATTAATGTACGGGCTCGAAACTCATCAGGCCAATCAGTGCAGTTAAGTTCCTGTCGAATTGCCTCGTAATTACCAGACTTGTAAAGATATACAGTTCGAGGTTTTTCATTGAGTACACGATATTGAGCGAAGTGAAGTTGGATTAATAATGCTTTATGGTGAGGGTCTTCAGAGACAAGAGGATCATTAGCAGGTCGCACGTCAATGGAATCATTGCTTGCAAATACGAGGTCCAAAATACGCCCATAATTATTTTCCACTTTGTTGAATTGGGCAAAATTGCACACGTTAATGGTATCAAAGAGATGATAAATATGCGCTCCCGATGCATTAACAGGGGATAATCCTGTTGATTCATTATTGCTCGTCCATTCTACACCACTAATATTGAAATCACCTGTTATTAAAAAACTATCATTTGGAGAGCTCATCACAATATCGCTTAG
This sequence comes from Tinea trinotella, assembly GCA_905220615.1. Lineage (NCBI taxonomy): Eukaryota > Metazoa > Arthropoda > Insecta > Lepidoptera > Tineidae > Tinea > Tinea trinotella. The sequence continues at coordinate 9,318,500 of HG992310.1, forward strand.
TTTGTGACTGAAGGCAAACATTTGCTCAGAGAAAGAGTTACCGTTATTCTGGGCGCAAAGATAGAGTGAGCATATGTGAAGTTTGAACATAGATCGAGTATTTTTATTTCGCAGGGACAGTGTAACCCATATGTCCTCAGCTGACGATTGCCATACAGGACACTCGCAGGAAGTAATATCACGGCGCACGGCAATAAGGACTCCACCACCCAGTGTCTGATTTGTCTTTGTATAGTTACGATCACGTCGATAAACAATGTAACGGTCATCGAAGTACTCACGGTCACTGACACCATCAATAAGCCAAGTCTCCACCAAACAGATAACGTCATAATTCTCTAGTAGGACATTACGCATAAAAGTGTTGGATTTGGTCCGCAATCCCCTTACGTTTTGAAAGTAAACTTGCACGGTATTAGCCATTGTCTAGCACATACATATTTATTGATATTGTGATAAAACGAAAGGGTATGCGTACCAATAAGACTATCAAGTCTTCGAGAGAACCACGTAATCCTTGTATTAGCACATGCTCATATAGACCACTGCAAAAACCCATGACATTGACTAAAACATTAACATTGACATTGACAAAAACCCATGACATTGACATGACATTGACTAAAAATAAAATTGATAACTTAGTGGAACAAAATAAAAATGACTTAAAGCAATAATAAAATGATAACAGTAACAGTAATAACAAAATACTTCTAAAACTAAGTAATAAGTTTAACATAATAAAAAGAAAAGTGAATGGATAAAACACATAAAATGCGTACAAAACAATGAACAAACAATTGTGGAATTTTAAAACATGCAAAAAGCTTATAACATTATAGATTTTGATAATAAAATATAATGACGTTAGGAAATCTTTTTCAAATTCTGTTCCGCCTTGATTAAAAAACGAGGCGATTTCGAATCCTTCCGTACGTAGATTTTACAGTTCTTAACCCAGACAAATTGAAATCCATGTTCCTGTGCTCGTTGTTTAGTTTTCGTGAGAAGCTGCTTATTGTGAGAGGTCAGGTGATCGTTGACATAAATACGGTTGTCAGTATGGAGCCCTAGATCTTTTCCGTTTAGGGTTTTGAAAGATCTCGCCGCCGATACGAAATCCTCTTTGACATATCTGTTAACAAAACAAGCCACAATCGATTTCATGTTATTGTCACCGCGGCTACGAATACGAGTCACAAAGTTAATTTGACTAACAGATATCGGAAAGTTTACATAACCAGCAACCTTGACAACAATATCCAGGAGATTCTCGTTATTTGTTTGGGGGATTCCCTTAATCTCCACATTATTCATCCTGGCAAACTGTTGCCGTTCATTAGAGTCCTCCTCAATTTTCTCCCACTTACTACGGATATCCGCAAGATTTGCCTCAACTTCCTCTACGGCTTCCACCCTAGCCTCTATTGAATCGAATCTCGCAGACATTTCAGCAAAACTCGACTGGACACCATCAACGGATGAAGTAAGCGATGCGAAATCAGATTTAAGTGATCGCAAATCATCCGCAAGCCCTGGAAGTATAGCTAATTGAAGCTGAAGTTTTTTTATTTCATCCATGATTTTTTCATTTGACGTTGATGATGGTGATGAGATAGGAGAAGCACCAGCTTGTTTACAACCCAGGCATCTCCAACTAGCCTTGCGATCACCCAATTTTCTGTATCCAGCCTCTGTAATACCGCCGCAAGAAAAGTCAAAGAGCTTGCGGCACACACTGCATTGGATAGCATCATTCACCATAGTCATACACTTCGCACAAGGATACATTATGAGTTTAATTGGACGTTTACCACTAGATGGCGCTGGAGGATTCCAATTGCTTTATTTAACAATCAAGTCACAACTCCACAGTGAATTATTATTCAATATTGATATTGAGATACCAATAGTGCTCGTTAGATGGCGTTATCAGATTTTTTACTTAAATAAATTAAATATATCATCATTAAATATATTTATAATATAACCAAATTTTGAGATTATTATAATAATAATTTTATCTCGATTGGACATGAAAATTTTACATTAAAAATGAATGAAGCAACCCGGTCTCGATCCGGCGACAAGAAGCTTGCAAGTCCACAGCGTCGGAGTATCGGCCAAGACGTATTTACCGGCGAATGCGAAAAGTGTGATTAGTTCAAACCCTTGAAGGCAATTTGTACGACACAATTTAACTTCTGATTGGTTATGAAATTTTGTTATAGTTTTAGGTTATTTTCACTTTTTACAAATACTTAGCTTTGAATTTACAACACTATTATATTTAAGAAAAATAAACACACTAAGTAATTTGTACTGTAGGTTAACACACACTATATATGCACTAGAAATTTGGTTTTAATGGGGATATTTCACGAAGCACTTTGAAACCTTTATTTATTACCAGTAAAAGTGAACTATCGCGTTATAACAATAACGACCCTCCACACCAATGTACTCTTGCAGTTGCACTATTTGATAAGCACTTTTATCCCTAATTAGTAATAGTTATCAAGTTTAATTATAAGAGCTATGTTTACAGTACCAAGAACTACCCACTTTTTAGAGAATAACTTTTTAGAGAACCCACTTATTTGGAAAATAAGATATGGATTTTGTATCATCTGTCAATCAACGCTTCATTTGTTCTGCTTTGAACTGTCATAGTTATAGTTTGATCATTTTGCACACCTAAACTATGCAAAATAAAGGATATATATTTCAATTTCATTGTAATCTTCGTACATCAAACTATTTTAAAATGCATATTAAACTTTTAACACAACTAAGCCCAAGTCCCCTTACAAAATAAATGATGTCCTTTATGGATGTGAAGAAGAAGGAAGCTAGAAAGTTGTGTAAGGACGTCGTCATTGTCTTTGCCTATTCAAGTGTGAATTGAAGCATGACTATTTGATTGATTGCAATAAATGTTAAAAGGACATACGTACGCATAAATGTTGCGTCGCATATTGAATTTAAACGTGATACTTATGGGAATAAGCGCGGATGAGTGTTCAAATGTTGGCATGATTCAATTTGGTGCGCAAAATAATCAGGATTTTTTATTGGATGCCAATACCCACTTCATAAAACATTGTAATAAAAGATACAATAAAATGATCGTTGTGTTTTATTACGGTGGCACCGCATGTAACACGCTTCATAAATTTGCCACCTACGTATAATATATTTGTAAATTTGTTTTCATTGCAAATACATCGTTATTACAGAGCTGTTGCGATGACAACAATTTCATTGTAACGACTTTATCGTTAATTTATTTATCTTTATTATTTGTCATCGAGTTTTACAGGCTTTTACTTATGCTCTACATTGCTATATTATGAGGTACTTCATTTCTAGATTTTAATAAAAACAAAATTCTTTGATTGGCATAGTGAAGACGACTTAGGTGACCGTAAACTAAATATTTTTTTCAGTAGTCAGCGCTCGTGGATTTCTTCGCCTTGCTTGCTAATAGAATAGTTCAGGTCTTCAGGACTTGTCAGGTCAGGTGCTTACTAATAAAAGAATCCTCAAGAAAGTTGCCTTATATCTTTTTTTGTTTTTTATTTATTTTTTCATTATACATTTCTATACTAAGCTACTAAAGTGCTTGTATCATAGAAACAGAACAACCAAAGTACATATATCAAAGATACATTGGTACCTGTGAGTGGTTTCGAATCCGTGCCACTCAGCTTACGTAGCCATTGCACTGCCACTACACCACAGTCGCCTTCGCGATCTGTAGAGCTTGTATGAAGAGAATTGTGGATGTGAGGGAAGGGATAGAGTTATGTCCGAATCGTGGCAAGTGACGCTCTATAAATATGCAATATGCATAATACTTATATCAATTTAAGAAATTTTCCATGCTTTTTGGTCTGTATGTCTTTGGTTTGACGGATTTAAACGTATAAAGTAATTATATTTGACTTAATTGTCCGCTTAATGTAAATAAATATGGCTACCATAGAGCTTAGAAATTTAACCGAACAACTCTTCTATATAAAAAATCTAATAGGTGTGATAATTAATCAAGATACTGCTAGAATTTTAATATTCTGAAAAGTTATTGCAGGCATGTTGTCAAAACTATTAAAACTTCTACGACAAATATGTTGAAAAACTCTTATATTCATTTTTTTATTATAAACTTTTTTTAAAAATATTTTAATTTGTTGAATAGTAAACTAGTTCAAATAGTTAATTAACCCCAAATGTAATTAAATACAAAGATCATCTTACACTTGGTGTAGTTAGTCTAAACCAGCCGCAGGATGCCATCTATCCAACTGGAATGTTTCTGAGAATGTGTACTGAACTCGCAGTAAGTAGGGTTGACTCCATTATTAGTTTACAAACTATTTGCATGCTTTTTAGATATTGCGAACACTTTTAAATTTAAGTGAAAATCAACAGAATTAATTTATTAAGTAATTGGCTAATTATAATATTGTATTTTCTACTAAGCTTCTTCATTGTAGTTACCACATTAGATTCTATTTTGGTTAGCCTAGTAGAAAGTTAGGAAAGTTGGGTTGCCTAGTACCTATAACCATAAAGCTTGTATAAAGAGAATTGAGGATGTGATGGAAGCGAAGTAGTTGTATCAAAATCGTGGCAAGTGGCGCTCCATTGTCTCTGCCTATCCCTGTGGGAAAGAGGCGCGACAATTTGATTGATTGATTGATTCTATGATATAAGCACGTTTCATCGCTCTTAATATATTAAAGGTATTAAAAATATATATATTAATTTGCAGACATTTGGGGATATTTTTCATTACAATGAAATGATACATGTCAATTAATGTTTATGATTTTTTTGAGTTACAAAAAGTATAAATATATATTTTTTAATTGTTTATGGCCTATCGTATATCTGTTACTATTAGTAGCCTATTGATTGACTCCAAAATCCTTGCTCTATGTTTTCCATGGCTCACGACCCTTTGTTTAATTCACCATCGCTCTTTGGGCCTACCTAATCACTGATACTTATTTAAAATAATATTTTTGGGAATATTGAAATAAAATCTGTGCGTGCCCTATTTACTCCTAAAAACTAATACAGACTAATTAAACAGTAATACACATCCCTTTATTTCTACACATAGTAATCCTATATCAACATAATGACTATAAGTTGTGCTAACTTGAATGGGGCCGTTAACTTACTGCATTTCTACACTATCACATAATGTATTAAGTGTAGCTTCAACATGGATTAATGGATAAGTTGCAGTTAATGGATGCGTTAAACAAAGCAGGCACAGAAGGGTGTTTTCCTCAAGAAAGCGTTGCCTAGTGCCCATAACTGTAGAGCTTGTATGAAGAGAATTGTGGATGTGAGGCAAGTTGTGTCAGGATCGTGGCAAGTGACGCTACATTGTCTCTGCCTATGCATGTGAGAAAAAGGCGTGACAATTTGATTGATTATTTGATTGTAGCTTAAACTAATTTTGGCAATAACAATAAATAACATTGTTGCACATGTATTCTTATTTTGTTTTTTTTTTTATATATATGTGGTGTAGTGGTAGTGCAATTGTCACGAGAGCACGGATTTAAAAACCACTTGCCGGTACCAATATATATATTTTATATATGTACTTTCGTCGTCCTGTTTCTATGAAACAGGCACTTTAGCAGTCTTATATAAAATAAAAAAATATATAAAAGAATAATAGATTTTCATAGTCTGCCGATTAGACCACCACCTTTAAGTTTAAGGACCATGAAGTGACCTAGTCGCGTTTCGGGAGTCATGCGACGTACATGTACAAGTACATAGCCCATTTCCTTTCTCAGGATGCAAATAATAATATTCCTTGCCAATATACATCAAAATATATTTTGCGGTTTGTTGTGAAAAGGTAACAGACATACATACAAAGTTACTTTTGCATTTATATTATAGATACTTTATTTTTTATATTGTGACTCGACATATGACAGCACCCCGCTTGATGTTAAGCCAAAGTGTGGTCCATGAATGAATGTCACTGCTACTACAATTCAATAACTGTGAGTAGCAATCACATCCACCATGCCGGCCTAGATGGAACCGGCAACTTACAAGCTGATCCCGAAACTTGACCAAATCACTTCACGGTCTGTATACTTGTAAGTGGTGGTACTACCCCGGATCGGCAGACTGGGTACCACTGCCTACCACTCTTTGATAACCAGACCCGAAGCAAATATCCATCTCTTTTTTTTTTATTAACAAATATTTGCAATATTTTTTTTTTTTGTAATTTATTTAAAGTCGCTCTAACAACAAGGTCCTTTGCGACTACAGTAGATATTTTGTTTCAGTGGAGATTTTAACAGTGGAATTACAGAATTAAAAAATTATACCTTTTCATACATATGAATAAATTTTAAAAAGCCTAAACATTATTATAATTATCTTCATTTAAGCAATTTTGAATATTTCGCTTTAATTTAAATGTTTCCCTTTCTGAATTATATCCAGGACAATAATATATGAGAAACGGACAACTCCCCATCACATTTTTCACATTTATTTTTTCCTTCTTTTGTTATAAGGTGAATATGTGTAATATTTGTGTGACCGATCCTTAGCCTTGATAATACTGATTGATCCTTTCTACATGTTAGTGGAACCGGAGTCTTTTCAAATATAGTTGCACGTATAAATTTTAGAAATCTGTGTTTACCATTAATCCATTGTTCATTTCAGTGTTTATTAAATGCATCTTTTATTACCCTTTTAAAATCAGTGTATGTCCATTTATGACTTTCATCTATTGAATTTTCATTTGTAGCTTCCTTTGCTTCTGTGTCTGCCTTTTCATTTCCTGCAATATCTTGATGACTAGGTATCCATACTAAGGCAAAGGAATATCTATTTAGTAAAAGTTGTATTATTAACTGCTGTATTTCTTGAATGAGGGCATCCTTAGTCAATTTATTATTTAGAGCCATAAGACATGATTTGGAATCGGTATAAATAACATATTCATTAACAATAGATAACTTACTTATAATTTCTAGGCATTTCAAAATTGCTATAGCTTCGCATACAAATATGGATGTTAAGTTCGGAAGTCTAAATCTATAATATTGGTTTCCATAATCAACTGCACAGCCTGATTTTATTATATATACACGACCCATCTGTATAGAATGATTTATGATTCTTATATTTATCGTTAACCATTTCGAAGAATAATGATTTATAAATTTAATGGGGGGGGGGGGGGTATCATCACGTATGTTCACTGAAAGTTCTAAATTAATTGGAAAATTTAATTCTTTCCATGGAGGATAATTCCCTATTATATTATTTCTAATAAAGGGAATCGAAAGATTGATCTTGGATATGTATTTAGAAACTCTAATTCTAAATGGCTGTGGTTGATTTGAATTACTGTGATATATAGAGTCTGATGTTCTTTTTCTATTATAATAATCATATGCTGGATTATTTGGTCGTGATAATATTCTTGCCGCATAGCTTACACTTAGTTCCTGTCTTCTAATAAACAATGGCATTTCTTCAGCTTCCGCTAAAATACTATCACAAGGACTTGTTTTAAAGGCTCCAATAGAAAGTCTTAATGCTGTGTTTTGAATGGATTCTAGGGATTTAAGAACTTTTAGAGTGGCTGAGCCATATACTTCAGTACCATAATCAATTTTTGATCTTATTAGCGCTTTATAAGTCATAAGTAAACATTTCCTATCGGACCACCAACTAAACGATGATAAGGTTTTAATTATATTTAATCTTTTCTTGCATTCCGATTTTAATTTTTGAACGTGATATTTCCAATTAAGTTTTCTATCAAAATTCAAACCTAATAATTTAATATAATTTGTGTTTTTAATAAATTGATTATTTATTTTTAAAGAAGATAAATCAACAGATTTAATATTTTTACGTGAGAAAATAATGTATTCAGATTTATTTATTGAGAATTTAAATCCCGTTTTGTTCGACCAATTTTGTAGGTGATTTAATGTTTGCTGAATTAGTTGAATAGTTGGATCTATATTATTCCCACTACATAAAATTGTCAGATCATCCGCAAATAGAAAGCCCTTTACTGGTTTTTGAATATTAGAAAAAACATCATTAATTGCCAAAAGAAATAATATAACACTCATAACAGAACCCTGTGGTACACCATTCTCCATTAAAAAAGAATTTGAATAAACATTATTAATACGTACGCTTATAGTTCTTTTGTCTAAAAAGTTTTTGGTAAAAGCTAAAATGTTATGAAAATGAGAGAATAAATTGTTCGATTCTAAATACCATCTTAATCTTTTGCATACAATTTTTTCCAGTATTTTACATAGGTTACATGTAAGTGAAATGGGTCTAAAGCTCGATGGAGACGAAGGTAATTTTCCAGGCTTTAAAATTGGGATAACGAGAGCGTGTCTCCATTTATCTGGGAATACTTGATTGACCCACATAAAATTATATATATCCAATAAATAGTTTAGTCCACAATCAGGCAGTTTTTTAATAATTAAATTTGGGATGTTGTCTGGTCCAGGACTACTGGTACTTACTTGAGATAAGACTTGTAAGAGTTCTTGTTTTAAAATTTCATTATTTATTGGATTTTTATTATCATCAATATTTAAATTATTTGATTCTTGATCATTTTTATACAGTAAAAATAAAGGATCATAGTTGTCAGATGATGAATTTGATGCAAAAGTTTTTGCTAAACAGTTTGACGTTTTATAAGGATCCGCGCTAAGTACATTTTTTGAAACTTCTAATATAATACTATCTTGTTTCTGATTAAATTTATTAATACTACGTATCTTTTTCCACACTTCATTTAAAGGAGTTCCACTGTTAATTGATGATACATATTAATTCCAAAATGTTTTTCTAGCCTCTTTAAGCATTCTTCTAGCTTTAGCTCTTTTCTTTTTGTAGTCAATTTTATATTCAGAGTTATGATCATTTTTAGCCAATTTTTTAAATAATCTATAAGCCTTCTTTGCATCTGTAACCGCAATCTTACATTCTTTATTCCACCATGGAAGATAATTTTTAATGATTTTACCAGAACTTTGTGGAATATATTTTCTAGCAGCTTCATATATCATACTAGAAAATTTAGAGACGATTGTGTTTATATCGTTATTGTCAGTAATGCTTGATAAAATTGTAGGTAATTTATGAATGTTGTCTTTGATATCTTTCTGAAATAGTGACCAGTCAGCGTACTTAAACTTCCATTTTTTAGCAATACTAACTGAATCACATGGGGCGTTATTTATTAGGGATTTTAAAATAATTGGGTAATGATCACTATCATATAGATCTTCAAGGACACACCAATCAAAATATGAAGCTATATTATGTGATGAAATTGACAAATCAATATTGCTGGTGGTTCCATATCGACCAGCATATGGAGTGTGTAGGACTATTAGAATTTAGTAAAGATAAATAATCATGTGAATCCAACCAATTCGCTACTAATATTCCTCTTGAATCACATTTTTCTGAACCCCAATCGTAGTGATGACTATTAAAGTCCCCAACTAGTATAAATGGTTTAGGAAGTTGCCCAATTAACTCATTTAATTCTTTTATTGATAACTGATAGCTATTAGGGAGGTAAATATTACAAATTGTCATATTAATAGGAAATTTAATTTTAATCGCAATTGCCTCAATATTGGTATTCAAAGCAAGTCGCTAACCTGTAAGTCGCTAACTAACAGATAAAGAACATGCTTTAATGAAGATAGCTACACCACCACTAGCTTTTGAATAATTTAGACGATTTTTAAAATAGTGCTGGTAGCCAGTTAATGTACCGCAAAAATTAGCAATAAAGTTTGTTTCTTGCAGGCATATGCAAGTTGGAGTTACCTTACTTAATAATATTTTCATGTATTCTAAATGTTTGTAAAATCCGTTAATATTCCACTGTAAAATATCCATCAAATTACAATTAATATATAAAAATAAACCTAATTAATTAATTAAATATAAATAATTAACTACTTGTACGTTAAACTTGTGATTCGTGTTCTTATTTTGAGTTTAATATTTCATTTAATTTTCTGTTGAGCCGAGAACATCTATTTTTTAAACTCCGGTTCATTTTCGGATGTAAAAAATTACTAAGGTTCACAAGCTCTTTAATATCACCAGTATAATCATAAACTATATCTTTAATATTACTCTGACCTTTAATTGAATCCAATAAACTTACAAATTGATCTATATCAAGTGGAGATAATATCTGTTCTTTTAATTCATTCCTTATATCTGTCCACACTTCTTTGTCGCTTCTTTTATCTTCAGTTTTTGCTTTCTTCTTCTTTTTATTAATAATATTACAAGAAATTTCTGCTTCCAAGGATTCTTGAGAAAAGTGACTACACGATGAATTATCAGTATCATATTCTAATATTTCATTACTTTTATTACATTTGGATTCAATAACTGGCTTATTACTCATGGTTGATTCACTAGTAGTAATTGAGTGATATCTTTTAATTCCCTTATCCCTTAAAGTTGGAACAAAATCTTTAGGTATCTGAAAATTAGTATTTGGGGTAAAAGTTTCCTTAGTGAGTTTTGGGTTTAAGGTTTGCTCATCGATTTTTTGAGAATTATTTTCTTGAGAATGTTCCATAATATTTGTATTTTTTGGACAATGTTTTGCCAAATGTCCCATATTGTTACATGTGAAACATTTCAATGCATCACTTGTGACATAAATCCAGTAATTTGTATCCTCATAATTAATTTGAAATGAATCTGGTAAAAGTTTAATATCCTCAGGAGTCACAAATAGTTGACGGCGGAAGCTTAAAATATGCGAGTAACCTGGTTCAGTCATTCCTACTTTCATGAATGTTACCGGGCTCATTGGTGTTACTTTTAATTTCATGTAATTTTTCCTCGATTATGTGATGAGGGATAATAGGACAAACATTAGATAACACAATTCGCTTATTTCGTGAAATGTAAGGTGAAATCTTCAATAATTTACCATTTAATTTAATTTCTTTATCCAATATTGTGTCAACTGAATCTTTACTATCTAGATAAATACATACCCGCGCATTTGATATTCTTGAAATAAACTTGATTTTGTTTGAATTTACCAGTGAGGAGAGAGCCATAATATACTCCCTAAGAGCGATTCCTTCTATAGATTCCAAAATAATTGCTTGATCTTTCTTGGGAAAAGAGATATTTGAAGTGACATTTGCGTAACTTTTTTCTTGAATAACATTATTAGGTGGGTTCGTTGGGGTTATAATTTCAATTTTTTAAGGAACTCCAAACAACACCTGGAGTTCCGTAGATACAAATAACATAAATACACGTGATAAAATTATTATTTAAAATTATTTTTATCCGGAAAAATGAAAACACGTTCAACTGATTTGCAATATTTAATACTATTAAATATTACAAATAAAAGCTATGAAACAAATATTTGCTCCGACCGGGGATCGAACCCAGGACTTTACGCGCAACAAACCAGTCGCTAAAGCGTTCGTCCACGCCTGTCGTCTTTTATTCTTAATTTATTGCGTATATTTTCTAAATAGGTTTCAAGATTTATTTTATGCTGAAACTCAGATGTGATTAATTTTTTTTTCACATTGTAAAGGCCTGGATAATGGAGTTGCCGCGCCCGTCCTTTGCCTGTGCTCGTACCTATCTCTGTTGAAGAAAAGCGTAATATTTTAGTTAATTCTGCTTTGAATTTTTTTTTTTTTTTTGTAGCTGGTACGAGTATTATTATTACTAGTACGAGTATTAATTAGTACTAGATACAAAGCAAGATTTTTTATGTATGTATTTTATTTATTTTATAATTAGATTATTATAAAATGTAGCACTTACGAGTAGTCTGAACTCGTTAAAAACAATCTAGGAGTAATTCTAATAAGAATGAATTATACTTGAAAGAAGTGGATCAACAAACTTAAAACTCAAGTGCAGTCAGTGGGTCGCTTAATTGGATAACCGCTCTGCATCATTAGGTAATTGCAGCTGTGCTCGACAGAACTCAGCGCTACTGCGAATTCACAGTGACCACGTATACGTAAAACGAAGATTAAAAGTCCCTGCTATTGTGCTAATACTAAGTTAAATATAGTGACAGTTTTATTACATTTTTCTGTAAAAAAATATATAAACAATATATTTTACTGCTAAAAATGGGTGGTGATAAAAATACTGAGTAATAATTTATAAAAAATAATAAACAAATGAAGAAATAATAAAAATAATATTTAGCCAATAAATATGTACTCATAATGTGTATTTTTAGTAGTATAAGCCAAATAAGATTTTTTATTGCTCATTTTCCTAAACATATTTTAGTATTTCACATATTTAGGCATTTTTTTTAATAAAAAATATATTTTTAAAAAATCATCTGAAGATTTTTAATGTTTAGTTTCTTTATAAATTTTACGTACGGCAATGTAGAGCTGTATGCCACGATGTATTTTCAGAAGGTAAATCTAAAATATAAATAAAATAACAGAAAAATAGCAACGTTGCGTTCGAATTTAAAAAAACTATATATACTTATAGATAATTATAGATTAATTATTATAAGTATATATAAAAAAACAATAAAACACATAGTAATACGTTCCTATTCGCGTAGTTTAGTTTGGGGTAAATAAAACTACCAAATTAATAAACGAAATAAATCTCTTTTAATCAAAATGCTTAAGTATACACAAATTCATTAAAACAAATTATATTTAGTATGGTGAAATAGCAATGAATTAATTTCCATAATTCCATATTCATGTGGTAAAATGTATGTCAGAGGGCACTTTAACAGTGTGTCGAGACGGTGGTTTTGCAGGATCACTTTATTTCACAAATTAGTCACCGCCAGTGTAGACTTCACAAACAAAGTGAGATGTTAATTTAATGTACAGTGTCACTCGACACTCGCTCCAAAAAGACCCGTCTTTCAAAGGACTAGGGCGGCCAGAGATTCTCTATTATGCAAATTTTCGGGTAATTTTCTCGGTGGGAGTGCGCTGCGTCCAGACTTTGTCATGGGCGCGGCCTCTCATTAATACTAAGGTGCCTGACGATCTCACTTTTAGAGGTAATTGATGCTTTGAATTTCAATAGGCACACTTACAATGAATTAGATTTTCATCGACACAGAGATAGCCTTTTAATTTTATAGTAGCTCTACAAAATGTATTTTTATTAATGAAGTAAAAAGTAATTATATTTATTTCTTTAATATTTTATTAAGCAATAAAATATAATAAAATTAAACAAAAAGATAGTATTATTTAATTTTAACATAAAGGGCGACCTTATATCCAAACTGCAAATTTAACAGCAAAGGTTGTTCTTGCAGACAACCGTCTGAAAAGGAAACCAATATGATTAAAAGTAATATTGTTAATAATAATTTACAATTTTACGTGTAAGGGAGCGGGGGGTAATGGGAGCCAGCGGGTAATGGGAGCGGGGTGACTAGAGACAAAACTATAGCTCGTATTGACTCGGTTGCTACTAGGGGGCCTTCGTCATACTGCGTCTGTGTTCCCCTGCCGTGGTCGGCTCACCAGTGCCACGCCGTATGTCAACTAAGGACGCTTGTAGATTTTTTGCTCCGTGCTTAAAAAAAATACGAAATTTCAATGGCCAGGTAAGTGTGAAGTTACATATTTGTTACAATCAAACCTGTTTTATTTTATAGCTGATGTTATCAATTTGGAGTATCCGTGCGTATAATTTCATTACAAGCTAGATTCATGATATCATTTAAATATATTTTAAGATGGTGGTATTGGGGTAATCAGAGCCTATTAGGCTCTGAATACCCCTTGTAGCTCCAATTACCTCATATGCATTTTTTATTTCAGATACCAAATTGCCATTAAAAAAGCACCACTACGAAAGCGTCTTGGACTGTTGAAACTTTAGAAAAGGAGGCAAATAGTATACCTTAAAACTGTCGCCAAACATAAAATCTGCTACAATCCCGTTTAATGATAAAACACGCCTGGAGCCAGCTATTGCCAACCCTGCCACTACCTCATCCATAACAAACGACGTTCAAGAACAGTCACTCTATACAGACCCAACCATATCAAACGATACACAACATTATGCAGCCAGTTACTGTCAACTTTAATACCTAAACATTTGCTTGTCTCATAACTACAGAAAAATCAGAATTTGCAAAAGTTCTGCCAGTTCTGCCAGCCCACTACCCAACATACCTGACAAAAATAAAGCTTCGCGACAAAAACATCATTCAGTAATTTCATCTAGCACGCCAATATAAACAGTGTTTGAAGAGAAAGAGAAGAAACATTTAGAGAAAAAATGGCCAATCCATATTCAGAAAAACAAATGGTTCTATAAACAAAGAAAGAAGTATATCACAGAAAAAGAGAAAAAACGAAAGAATAAAGAGTATTAAAGAAACTTTTTGAGGATGAAACTGACACGTCTGAAGAAGAAGACGTTAAGAATCTTTGCGACGATGAGTCAGAATATTCAGAAAAAGACACTGTTTGCTATTAGCTGTGACACAGGAAAAGGTAACGAAATGTGGTAACGTTGCAGAGATGTGGTAACGAAACAATGTTTTGGTTCTGATAGCCTAGTTAATTATATTTGCGTTTTTGTTTGGATCCGTAAAGTTATTGATTACACGGTTACGTTCATTTTAATATTTATATGAATATGTAAGATTTCAGACTGACTTATAAAAAAAATTAGGATTGACTTTATAATAAAGTAGCTCCCATTACACATATGGGAGTTTATAGGCTCTCATTTTCCGCAGAGTTGGGTAATGGGAGCGATTTTTTGGAAAAAGTCTATCTGTGACCAAATGCCTAATAATATAACCTCGACGCTGTGATTATTAATAGTCAAATAAGTAAGGATTTAGTTTCTAATAAAAAGTTTCTAAAATATCCATAAATTTGACTTTTATTGAGCTTTTTCCTTAGTAGGCTCCAATTACCCTCTGCTCCCCTACCTAATATTTATATGAAAATATAATGTGGTAAAATACGAGTAGAATATATATATTTCATTTCTATACTAAGCTACTAAAGTGCTGGTACATAGAAACAGGACAACTAGAAAACATATATCAAAGATACATTGGTACAGGCAAGTGATTTTTAACCCGTGCTCTCGCTTCGCGTCTTGAGTGTTACACAAGTACTAATATAAATTAGGCGACCGTGGTGTAATGGTTGTGCAATGAGAATGGTTGTGAAAGTCATTCGGAATAATTATCTGTAATTAAGTAATAAGATTTGGGTTAAATGAAACCCCAAAATAGAGCTTCTAAGAACTCAGGCTTAGTGAACTAGGCCACATAATAACAAAACCTAACGGGGTACTAATCCGTAGATGAGCCGTCGCTTTGGAAGGAACATCTGCGGTCGCGACAACAGGGACGGAACAAAACAAAAACGAAATGAGAAAGCCTGCCAACAGTAGTGCTGAGTTCAACCAACTTCGAAATGGCGCGGAACGTTCATTGTAAATAATCTCAACCATAATAATCCGCGCCGTCATAAATTCAGATGAATTTTAAATATTAACAGTTAGTGGCAGTTCATTTTTATGTTTATTAAAATACAAGACAATAAAAAGCAAAAAACAACGCTTTGATTTAAAATATTTATATACTCCTGTTAATAGACATAGTGGACAGACAGTTTCACTATTTAATACTTAAATGTATGTAGACCGTGAAGTGATTTAGTCGCATTTCAGGATCATTTAAGGCGACCGTGGTGTAGTAGGAGTGCAACGGTTACCCAAATCTAGGGTTTAAAACCACTTGCCACTTGAACAACCAACCAAAGTATGGTTGTTCTGTTTTTATAATACAAGCACTTTGGTGGCTTAGTATAGAAATATCATATAAATAAAACAACTTTATTATACTAGGTTTAAATTGAAGTAGTCAAAAATACACATGTGTTGTGTAAATTTCCCTCATAGACCTTCATATGTAAAAATAAAGAAAATATAAATAATAATTAAATTTAAGTTGGTTGTAATTGAAATTAAGACTTGCATTCTAAAAGGCGTATTTAATTCAAAAGTACGTAATTCAATACACCAGTATAAACGGTTTACGAGGTGTACTAAACGTGAGCAGCATAAAATACAATTCAGATGTATCTTAATTTTTTATTTTATACGAATAGGTCACGTAAGTATGTAAGATTTAATTAGTTTATCAGAACATCCCATCAATAATTATACTTGGCCGGCATAGTGATGGCGACTGAGGCAGCGGTGAACAGACTCATCGGCGCTCTTGGACCTCCTTTTGCTTACAATCAGGCAAGTCGATATCAGATGTCGAGTCACAATAAAAGAAAAGAAAATAACTGTCAGAGGCAAAATTATTTTTTGTCTTAATCGTAAACTAAGCGAGTCAATCGGTATAATTCTATTTATTATTAGATAAAATTTCTCCATTCAGTGACCGCACTTCAGCCATAGTAAAGTAGACCGCAATATTCTTAGGACCTGGGCCCCGATCGTCATTAATTATGCTGACGAAAGAGCAGTGAAATTGCGACGCGGTCGCAAGTGACCAATAAACATAGTTTACCAATTTGTCATTCGCTGATTTGTTACGAAGATGTCAAATATCAGTGCAAGTTCGTCATTTCGCTGTCATGTATCTATTAAGAGAATTGGGGCCCTAGCAGAGAACATTACCGTTCGTATTATCCCGATATTCTCAAACGATATGAATGATAGTGCCGCCCAAATCAGACAAAAATATGCACTATATTTATTTCACATGGGCTTAAGAATATTAATTTGTTTACCCTGTAATCGAACCTAATATAAGAAAAGTTGTACACCTACACGTTTTTTTTTCTAGAATCAGCACGGGTCAATTGAAGTGGATCGTCTTAATTGAATTTATCCTTTACCTGTCCTTTTTTCCGTATTATCATTGTCATTCAATAGCGTACCTTTCTTTTAACTAAATTTCGTCCATTTTTCACCTTCTATACTTACTTACACTTACCTAAACTTCAAAGGTCTTCTAAGAACATTTTCTTGTCTTTGTAATAACGGCTCTGCTTTTAGTGTCCATCTCGAATTTCCATTTTGTATAAATGGGTCAACTACGACCACAAGTTTACCTTACACTTATGTTTATTGTTGACTTTTAGGGAAAACGTTTACCTACCATATAGATCTTCATTTATTTCCATAATAGTTATTGCATTTTGTAGTACTTATAGTAGGCATAATAAAGAAAATTAGTAATATGCTTAGAATAAGATACAACACAGTCTTCTAATACAGCTATAATGATGGATACCTACAAATATTTATATTTTAAACAAGGCAGTATAATGGCTACGTAAGCCGGGTGGCACGGGTTCGAAACCACTCACCGGTACCAATGACCGGTTTCTATGATACAAGAACTTTAGTAGCTTAGTATAGAAATGTATAGTAAAAAAAGAATACTTTGTAAAAATACGACATATTTTGAAACGCTTGTGACGATGTAACGCTTGTCGGTTGCTCTTGTTGGTAAAACAATCACATTCTAGTATTTTCTTAGATTTTGCGCGAACATTGATTATTAAAATAAACAAATATTATGCGGCTTACTATCGCGTTTATAAACGTTTATAGTCAGCCGCATAAAATTTGTTTAATTCATTAATCACATTCTATCCTTTGGTCAATGCCTATACTTCTGTCTTTTCCTCCATTAATCATCGGCATCTGGGTTTACTCATTTCAAAGTATTTTAAATATGTTTAAATGAAAATAAAAATTAATACTCGTATACACAGTCGCATAGTAATTATCTAATTAATTGTACCCAAACAATATAGGTATAATTAATGTTATTTGTTCAAGTCAAAGTTATAAGAAGTTTGTGGAGTCGTTATTATAACTTAAATTGCTAAGGAGTTGATAATATAATCAATTATAAACTGTTGAAGATTTCAAAATTAATTTACCTATATACCCAGGTAAATTGATTGAGCATTGAAAATTGTACTTTAACTTTCTTTGTGCTATAATTTTCATACATTTGTGAACACCTAAACTAGATTTATTGGGTAGCTGTATGTTAAAATGGTCTGTCAGTGTTTTGTATATGTGCGAAAGACGGTAACATAAAACACGGATATTGAATTCGTAGCGCGTCCTCGACGAGCAAACGTACGTGACCCACGACCAACTGCTCTGAAACCAAGAAAAAAACTCCAGATAGCCGAGTTTCCCGCAGAGGCGGATAAGGGAACGGCCATTGTGTTCGATGCACTTTGTAGATTCTGCAAATCTCCAAACATCTCTAAAGGACATAACGAGAAAACTTCGATCTCGGTTGCGGCTGTACTGTTCGAAATTGTTTACTTTCTCATTGATGTTGGGCAATAAGAAATTTTATGTGAACCGTATAAAAGAGTAACGTTTCTAAATTTATTTGATCGTTTCAAAGCCTTTAAATGGAACTTTGAAATTAAACTTTGTAATGACGTTATAGTTTGCTGCAAAACATATTTTAATAGTAAATAACGTTTCATAGAATAGACGGACTGCTTTGTATACTGCTGTAGAGATTTTACTTTGATTAATAAAACAGTAAATTGTGTAAAATATTTCACATTAATATGTTTTAGGATATAACTGAATTTAACTTGTAATTATTGCATAATTAGGGGTGGATTATTGTGGTTTCGTCTGGTGTTGATAGAAACGACCAATGCAAATTGGTAACACAGAGAACTATTGTATATTGAATTATAATAAATTTTAAACTATAAATGAAGTAGCAAAATAAAAAAAATTGGTATACATTATTCAAAGAGTGGTAGACAGTGGTACCCAGTCTGCGGATCCAGGGTAGTACCACCACTTCACAGACCGTGAAGTGGTTTGGTCACGTTTCGAGATAAGCTTGTAAGTTGCCGGTTCCAACTAGGCCGGTATAGTGGATGTGTATAGTACTTACAAATGAATTGTAGTAGCAGTGACATCCATTTATGGACCATACTTCAGCTTAACATCAAGCTAGGTGCTGTCATATGTCATGTCACAATAAAAAAAATATGGTGTTGATTCTTAATAAGGTATAATATATTTCATAACTTCTATGTAATATTAAAAATTTAGTTTGATTCCTATTTGTATTATTTATCAATTTATCAATAATTTGGCAATAAAATTGTGTTGTCAATATTTTTTTTGGTATGCTTTCTACAACTCTTAATAAACTTAAACTTGTTAAAACTTTAAACAAAAAATACTTATAATATTTAAGATAGATATATATGATATCTATATATCTTTATGATAGTTAGGCGTTTTCTTAAGTCATTTATAGACATGCGCGTCAAGCCATGCATTTGCACCCCACGATAAAAAAAATGTCGGCCACCGACTGGCCGTTGTGAACTGAATCGGTTTTTTTCAGTCGTCGGCACTCTTGAACCTCCTTTTGCTTACTATCATGCGGATTAAGGTCAGATGTCGAGAAACAATAAAAAATACACATAAAAAACATTTATTTAACAAAAGGGGGAAAAACACACAAATAGTGGCCTAGGTAATTATCAAAATGGCAATGTCTTCCAGGCAACCGAAAGCGACCAATAATTTTAAAGGAATTTATAGGAAGTTCACAAAAAAATATAATTTCAATCTTAGATTTAATTCCAAATTAGTTGAAATTAATTTATTGTGCTATAAAAGTAGATGTAGCAGATTTGATAAGGTAAAAGGAAGGACATACGAATTTTCTCGGCCATTAAATAATTTAATTTTGCATTAAATGCATAGAGTGGAGGATCATTGCTAAAATGTTTGGACTTTTGTAACTTTATTACCTCAAATATTATTTTGATTCGTTAACAGTTCCGACTTACGTCTCTGACAAGAAGTATGAAGTGAAAAGCAAATTGCACTCCAACTACGTCTGACTCTGAATCCACGTGTGCAATTATGAGAACTAATTCTCAAAGCAGTTTCGTATGATTTACACATTAGATTTTAAACTTAAGTGGACTAATTTAATATAAAATTTGGGTGTTGAAAGGATGCTCCGTTAGCTTAATTTAAGAGGAATATTGATGTGATATCTTGCGTTTTTTGAAGTAATAGGTTTTTTATTGTAATTAATTTATAATGTAACCATTTCGCTTTATACTGCGCAATATTTATAGATAAATCATAGACAATATAAAAAATTATAATATTATATATCTAAATAATTATAAATATCGAATCGAGGCATTGTCTCTGCCTATCTCCGTGGGAAAAATGCCTAACAATTTAATTAGAATTGATAAACATCTATTTTTTCTCGCCACTACGGTTTCCTTTTTACAACTTTCATAGACATCCACCGCCTTGTCACCAATAGATTTAAAAATATATGCAATATATTATACCAGTAATTATAACAACGAACACGTAAACATAACTAAGATAACTTATCTATTCAACAAACTAACGAAAAATCCTTTGACAAGCGACGCGATCCCTTCAGCCACCTAAAATGAAAAGTTAATGTAATGTCATTACCGAATATTGAGTATGAGTGCCTGCGCCTTACCGCATTTAAGTAATGGCTAAATATTTCTAATAATAATCATTATAAAAATAAAATTCTTTATTGCATATAATAAACTACAAAAGGCGAACTTAATGCCCTAAGGCATTTTCTACCAATTAACCTTTAGGAGAGGTATTCGTGATTTACCAGTGTAGGAAAAAGAAATAAAAAGATAAAAAAGCTTTCCCGGTAGTTTTTTTTGTTATTTAACAACTGAAGAATGGGACTAGGCATGTCTGACGTCCTCTGCATTATAGACTTAGTGAACTACAGATTGAAAAAGACATCCAAGTAGGCCCAAACGGAGATGGCGTAAATAAATGTGTAGTTCGAGTGATCGCAAAGTGTCGCAAGTCATAGAAAAAGAAGATAGTCTCTTCTTCAGGGGCCTAATTCATGTAATTTTTATAAGCGAAATAATATTTAATAAGACTTACATCTTTGCATGTTTCTACAATTGCCACCGGTATGTCCGCGACAGCTTTCCCAAAACTCAATAATGCCTGCAAAAATAAAATAAAAAGCTAGGTAGTTTTCACGGACAAGTGACAGGTCGTGCAATTTTAAATTATTTGTAAAGCTTGTGTTTCTTGAATATTTAATGTGTATGATTATTTATATGGAAAAAGGCATAACAATTTGATTGAATAATTGATTTTTGGATCCAGTAAACTTCATCGAGTATAGACAAGTGATTTCATGAAACGGTTTTTTTTGTGTTCTCTTCAAGACTTAGTCGGAGGAGTTTTAATATTTCCAGCGCTACTTAATAGGTTTCGTTATTTTTATTGGAATCTGACATCGACTTGACTGATGGTAATTAATAACAAAACCGAGAGCGCCGACGACTGAAAAAAGCCTCGGTCGCAATACCGCTCGCAAATTTTTAATCAATATCTGTTAGGTAATTTATTATTATAATTATTTATTTAGTTTTGATTGTTCGTTTCTCATAACGACGACATCCTTTAAAAAGCAGAGTCCCGTGGACATTGAGTCTGTATAAAGAAAATCGTGGACGTAAATAAAGCGAGTGAGTTGTGTCAGGATCGTGGAAAGTTCCAATCTGTTTTCTCTGCCTATTCCTGTGGGAATTTTGGCGTTAATAATAAAACATTTTTTTAATTTTTTTTATTCTGACTAGACATATGACAGCACCCCGCTTGATGTTAAGCTGGAGTGTGGTCCATTAATGGTTGTCACTGCTACTACAATTCAAGTAGTAAGTAGCAGTCACATCCACTATGCCAGCCTAGTTGGAACCGGCAAATTACAAGCTGATCCCGAAACGTAACTAAATCACTTCACTGTCTGTATACTTGTATGCGGTGGTACTACCCCGGATCGGCATCATGCCTACCACTCTTTGACCCGAAGCAAAACCTACCTTTTTTATTAACAAATATTTGCAATATTTTAATATATCAATTAATCAAATTTTCACGCTATTTTTACCACAGGGATAGGCAGAGACAATGGAGCACCACTTACCACGATCCTTACATAACTCCCTTGCTTCCTTCACATCCACAATACTCCTCATACAGGCTCTGTGGTTATGGGCACTAGGCAACCCAGCTTTTTTGAGGATGTCTCCGATTTGGTCGGAAAACACTCTCCTGGGCCTGCCTTGTTTAACGCAACCATCCACATCAGATTTATAAATTCCTTTCGTCAATCTACTTTCACTCATCCTTTCCATGTGCCCAAACCATCGAAGCATTCCTTTGTCAATCATTGTCACTACATCTTCTTTCAAACCACATCTATCACGCAATGTGCTATTCCTTTTAATATAATTAATAAATATTACAAATAAAAGCTATGAAACAAATACTTGCTTCGACTGGGAATCGAACCTGGACTATACGCGCAACAAACCAATCGCTGACCGTACGTCCACGCCTGTCGTCAAAAACTGATATATTAAACATTAATTATACGTATAAAATTATTACTCTATCACAATCTTTTACTTCGTGAATTATTATAATTTTAGGTCCGTCCCTTTTGTATTAAAATATTAATATTGATTGGCTAAGTAGAATTAGAAGCGTAGTCTGAAGTTAAAGCAACTTATTTTAGAGTACAGAACAGTACTTTTGACTAATTGAAAATGAATGAATCATTTGCCTTCATTGAATTGGTGACCCACTTACAATGTATTTGCGAATGTTAGTTTTGTGGCTTACAAGATTTAATGTTAGTTTAAATTAAGCGCACATAGTTAAATTTGGTTTTTAAATTAAATAAATACTATTATTAATGTTATTCAGAAGACCATATCATTAATGATTTTCTTTTTATCAACTTAACAATAATCCACAAGGGTAAAAACAATCTAAATAATCTAAAACAAAGGTCCAATTTACAAATCATAGAACAATCAAATCAAATTGTCAAGCCTTTTGCAGAGATATAGGCAAAGATAACAGAGCGCTATTTACCACGATCCAGACAAAACTCCCTCCCTCGCTTCCCTCAAATCCATAATCCTCTTCATACAAGCTTTACGGTTATGGGCACTAGGCAAGCCAGCTTTCTTGATGATGTCTTCAATTTGGTCGGTGCCTGCCTGATGTTCTTGGTAAAGTCCAAAACATAAATAATATAAAATAATAAAGAAGTGTTCTTACGCTTGGTTTATGCATCGATGGCATGGAATGCATTTGATGTGGCTCATGTTTGGATGCATCACTTGGTGGAGCATGTGCCGTTGCATTAGAGGGTGGTGGTTTAGCAGGCGGTGGACCACCAGCAACGACACTCACGAAGCAAATCAATACACATATTCGAAAAACAACACTTAACATCTTTACTAAAGAACTGGCGAACTAAATATATATGTCAATCCTTTTATCGTTTTACATGAAATATGCTGAACCGTTGAATTGTTATTCTCAATGACATGTAGAGTGAAGAGGCGAGGACAACCAAATGCTCGAAGTGTTATGTTAATATAAACATATTTTGTAGCAATTTTCAACGCCAATTCGCAACGGTTTCAAAAATTTGTAAAAAAAATACGAGTAAGTAAGCTAAATGAATACTAAATGTTTATTATTATTTTGGCATATTCAAATGCTAGTATCGTATTGTATATGTATTGTATAATATTCACGCATGAACATCGTTTAACTGCGACCGAGGATCGAACCCGGTTCCTGTAGCTCAATACGCGATCAATCTGAATAGGCTCTCGCGTTGTCATATCCATATAGATAAAACAGAGGAATTTCATTTGGAATACAATTTTATTGCAAATTTATACAATAAATGAACGATATTAAATAAGTGCTAATGATTAGACACAGCTTGTGATTGATTTTATGGTTGATCGTGTGTATGTCGTCGACGGACACATTATTATTTAGTAGGTGAAATCCCTTTGATGTTCGGATTAAAACGTTATAACAGTTTAACCAAAGCAATCTATGTAAATTAATAGCACCCTAATTGTTTGATTTGAGCCGGCAGGTTTGTATAGGTACAGATAGAAACACTATGCGTGAATGTTGATTTTGGTAATATACTTTTATATTTTGCTAATAAGTATATTTTGGTGAATATAGCTCTATATTTATACATTCATAAATATAAATCAGGCTCAAAGCAATTAAAACAAATTTATATTTTCATGTTTTACCTTTCGGCTTTTATCTCAAGCTACTAATAACATTCCATGGAATGAAAATATATAAATAAAAGTGTAAATGCATGCTTTATAACTACCTACTGAAATAAAACATAGTCTTAAATATATACGAATAACATACGAGTACTGTCGAAACTTCACACTAAATTTTCTATTAAAAAAAAAAAAAAGTTATTCGGCTGAATTTTTAAAAATATATCGACTGAATATATTGTAGCGCATAAAATGAGTTATCATAGTAGAAGCCCAGTACACTTAACGCTCACGTGTGTGCTGCAGCAAAATAGAATTATCAGACATTTCCGACAGCAGAGCTTTTATGTTTTTCCACTATCCGACAAAATGTAGTTGAATACCATATCACTGCAATTTGTATGACTACATGTTTTTTGTTTTACTATAAATCTGACTAATGGCTATTCAATCTTTAGTACCTACAACTATTTTTATATTTATGTTTCATTTCCGAATAAAATAGGATGAAAGAACGATACGAAAAGCTCAATGTAAAAAATATTAAATAGATTATACTACTAGATTATACTTGTATACAGACTGTGAAGTGACTTAGTCGAGTTTCGGGATCAGCTCGTAAGTTGCCGGTTCCAACTAGCCCGGCATAGTAGATGTCACTGCTACTTACAGTTATTTAACTGTAAGTAGCAGTCACTGGACCGCACTCCAGCTTAACATCAGGCAGGGTGCTGCCATTTGTTGAGTTACAATAAAAAAAATTGGTTGCCTGTAAAGTCGATATACGGGCGAAAGTTTTACGTGACAACGACTTTGAGTGGTAAAATAATTTTAATGTGAATATTCATTCGTATAGTAGGAAGAAGGATGAAATAATAGTAACAAATTAAAACATTTATTTATACAAAGAATTATATTTAAAACATTAATTTATACAAAGAATCTCGCACTGAATTTCATATTAACAAAATTTTATTTTTACCTTTACACATACATACGTATTTATATACAAATATACATACAATAACTTGCAATACATTTGCGTACAATGAAACACAAAAACTACCACAACATTGTGATTACTACAACATAACCTATTCACTTATGTCTTAGTCATTTATTTCATCATGTTATATTATCAGTCTGAAATTATTTACCTTTGCTGTTTGAATTGTTGCGATGGACGAAACTACCTTCACATTATCACTACACAATCGTTTTACAATTAACTGGCAACGTGTAAACTTGTATACAGGCGCCTAAGCGAAATAGAAGCGCAAGACATGAACCGGTGTGTATGCCTATCTCTCTCACTCTCTCTCTCTCGCTCTGTCTCCCTCGCTCTTAGGCGGGTTAACTGTGCTCGAGTGGAAGGGACGCGTGCCTTTCACTTTTTATGTCTGTCTCTCTCGCTCTTAGGCGGGCTAACCATGCCCGAGTGGAAGGGACGCGTGCCTCTCACTCGCTCTCATTGTGAGCGCATAACGTGAGCGGAGCGTAACGCAGTTTCTTGAAGTGTCACCCGGCAAACCAATTTATAAGACGTTGTCACGTCAAAAATATTTTCAGCAACTTCATAGATTAAAATAATATGAAAAGTTGGCAAGTGAAAATTGTTAAAATAGGACGACCGGCATAGTTACGGCGACTGAGGCACCCGTGAATTGAGACGGTTTAGTTCAGTCGTCGGTATTATTGGACCTCCATAATTTTTACCATCAGGCAGGTCGAGGACAAATATCGAGTCAAATAAAAAAAAAACATAGGTACCGGTAAGCGGTGTCTCTCGGTTTACGTGACTATTTCACTACGGTCGTCTTTGCTAGTTAGTTACTATTCTTTTGGCCACAACCATGCAAAAAGCACTCACATACACAATACCGGCCTGGATTAATTCTAGCAACTTCAAAGCTTATTCTGAAACGCGATTAAGTTACTTCACCACTTGAAACCTAAAAATTAGTGGAACTATCCTGGATTGGCAGACTAGGTCAATGATGAACTATTTTTGTACTACTTGTATTATTTACGTACCACTTTTATTTATATATATCAATCAAATTGTTATACCTTTTTCCACAGGGGTAGACAGAGACAATAGAGCGCCACTTGTCACGATCTTGACACATCTCGTTCGCTTCCCTCACATCCACAATTCTTTTTATACAAGCTCTACGGATATGGGCACTAGGTAACCCAGCTTTTTTAATGATGTCTCCGATTTGGTCGAAAAATCCCCTTCTTATTTTATTATAATAGACTTACAGATAAAATCACATTTTCATTGATATGTACAAAATTTTACATTTGTAAAGTCAAATACAGGCCAATATAACTTACAATGTTAATGCTTCGGACAGTCTGGACATTCTTGGAATGTCCCTTCGCTGCAACCTGAATCACAGAGACCACATCGAGCGGGCCATTAGGACCACCTCGGTTCTTCGCGCCAGAGCTTCGCCTGCTATTATACAAGGCCCAGATTCTTGCGCGGAGTACTGTTCGCACCTCTGGGACGGCTCTGCCAAGTATCTTTTTAATGTCCTGGATTCATTGCAGCGCCGAGCTGTCCGAATTATAGGTGATACAGAGGTCACGCGAACTCTGGAGCCCCTGCAACTACGCAGAGACATGGCGGCTCTGTGCGTCCTCTATCGCCTATACCACGGAGAATGTTCTTTAACCTTATTCCTACCTCGTCCTTTCACACCCGTAATACCCGCACAGGTCGAGGAAAGCATTCGCATTCTATCGACCGAATCGGCAGTCAAACTAAAAAGTTTGGTGCGTATTTACTTTGTAGAACAATTGTCAAGTGGAATGCTTTTCCAGTCCATGTGTTCACTCCATCCTATTACCTTGGATCCTTCAAGCGATGCGTGAAAAAGCACCTTAGGCCGGCATAATGACGGCGGCTGAGGTAGCCGGGAACTGACTCGGTTTTTTTAGTTGTCGTCACTCTTGGACCTCCTCTTGCTTATCATCAGGTCGAGGTCAGATGTCGTGTCATAATAAAAAAAAAAGAATAATTAAACAAATTTTATGCGACTTACTATCGTGTTTATCTTTGGTTGATGATTGTACAATTTTTTATTTCGACATTTTGAGAGCTTTGTATTCATCGTGATCACGGAGAGACAGTGTTCGCGCAATCTCTAAGAAAACTTACATTTTTATCAGCTTAACATAACCAAAATTTTACACTACTATTTCACATACTTGTGTGTGTATTTATCATATGTTTTATATAGGTATACTTTATAAACACAACGGAAGAATTAATTATCCCAACAATAAACCAACAATAATATAAAAGTTAGAGGCTTTCAAAACAAAGTGTCCATAAAACAAAAACGCTTTTATCTATTGTCGGAAGGGTCAGGCAGCCACTTGTGAGACGCTCATAATTTTTATCAACCCATTTTAAATGTGATAATAACTTTATTGCCGTTATCTTACTTTTAAGACCCTTTGATATAGGTATGTAAGTACATACGCAACATAATAAAATAATAAACCAATAGTTAAATTCACCATAATTAGGATTGTTTTAATTTAAGTTTGTTTAAATTCGAGATTGTTCCAATTTAAAATTAAAGTTTCGGTGAAACCTAGCAGTTTTTTTTGGGTTTATATTATTGATATTGAACTCTACTTGTTTGATGAACTTGACTTGCAAGGGGAAATTCCACTATGCCTGTTTACTAGGCCGGCATAGTGTATGTGGCTTCTAATTGCAGTGATTTACTGTACTCTTAATTCCTGTACAATTCTTTTCATACATGCTCCAATAAGATTAGATCAAAGAATAATCTGGGTCGTATTACATAAATATGAATAACATTTTAATTGAAATCATTTACTCAATTCAATGTAAACTCCTATAGTAAATATTGATATTAAATCTCCCAGAACTGAAGTCAATACATTAAGCTATTTTTCATCCTTCATGAAATGTGTAGTCAATATTTGGTTTATACCTGACCATTCCCAACTAAGGTTGAAGGCAATTTAAATTCGGAAGTGTCTAGAATATTTGGGCGTAGATCGCTCGTGACGGTTTCCGCCGAGGGAGGGCGCCACAAGCTCCATCCTATTTATGCCAGGCCAACGTAACACAATTTGAACAGCCGCTCTAGGATGCTTGGGAAATTCTCCTTGCCTTATCCTTTCACGTAGAAAATTAAATGTCTTAAGGTAATATCCGGACGGCGTTGGTTTGGGTTTGGCAGTTGATCCACCCACTTCTCCGATTCCGTTCTGTTAGCATTACTTCTATCAGTTGTTGATCTTTGACGTGACGAGATCGGATTTATTTATAATTAGATTTTATGGTTAGGAAACCGTTTATAACTCGTTATGGAAAAGTCCAATTAAACTTCGGAATTACTTTTATAATTTTCTTTTAACATTAAGTAGGTAAGTGTTATTATAATAGTTATGAGAAAATTGTGGATGTGAGGAAGCGAGGGAGTTTCTGCCCATACCTATGGAATAAGGCGTAACAATTTGAATAATTGATTGATGAGAGCCAATGACTAAAAAAATACAGACTGTTTCAGACGCCGTCACTATGTTAGGTAGAGGAGCGTTTACACGCGTCGATTGGAGGTAGTAGGATAGAGAGAACATATTTCGGTAGTAGATTGTTTGACAAGGAAATATCGCGCCGAACAGTTTAGCTTAAATACGGTCAACACAATGTGGATGCCTTCCTAGACCTATGCGCAGGTATTATGAGATTGAAATGACAAGGTAATTCCCCGGGACACTAAAAGTTAAATTATCTATTAATTTAAAATGTTGTATTTTCTCAAATAAGACCAACATTGAAATAGAAATAAAATTTACGAATAAAATTGTCATTCTGTTCTGTCTTAGTTCTTTATAGCGTGCGATCTAGAGGAAATAAATTACTTTTAAACAGAAACGTGTTGTCGTCCGTCTTGTCCATAAAATTGTTTAAAATTCATTTTATGTTAGATGTACGTACTATGTAGAATTTTTTTTAGCCTTTTGTAGTACAAGGAAATAGGATGTATGAATTTTAAGTTTTTGTTCTTGATGATTGTTTAATCTCATTTTTATAGAATTTCTTTACTTTGACAAGTTTGAGGACAGGCGTGGCGTAGTGGTGTGTTAACCAAGTGACTTAGTCGCGTTTCGGGATTTTAGGTTGCCGGTTCCAACTAGGTACAGTTAGTTAACTGTAAGTAGCACTCACCTCCATTTATGGACCGATCTCCAACTTAAAATCAAGAGGAGTGCTGTCATATGTCACAAGTCACAATAAAAAAAAGTTTCCTTCATAAAAAAAAAATATAGCCGCTATTGTGCTACCGCCATATATAACGTCATACCAGTGAAGTCACGTATTAGAATCAGCTTCAACTCGAAAGCTACTGAAGTTTAGTGAAGGAGTCTGCGCAACGTTGAGGCAGATTGTAGAGTCTAATTACTAATTACAATCAGTAAAGCGTCTACTAATTGCGTCTAATAGCAAACTAATTGGTCGCTCGCTAGACCACTTATTAATCAATAGGTATTATAATAGTAGATTGACGAAAAGAATTTATAAATCTTATGTGAATGGATTAGTTGACAATGCCTCTATTAACATCTACTCTGTTTTGACATTACCTTTATTAATTTTTATGTAATTATAATATTCATGTTTTTTTTAATGTAAATTCATAAAGTTTGACGTGCAAAGGTGCTGCAATGCAGCCTACTTGATTAATAAATAAATTTGAATTTGATACGTTAAACAAGGCAGGCCCAAAATGGGCTGGCCTGCCTTGTTTGTCAAGAAAGCTGGGTTGCCTAGTGCCCATAACCATAGAGCTTGTATGAAGAGAATTGTGAACGTGAAGGAAGCGAGAGAGTTGTGTCAGGATCGTGGCAAGTGGCGCCCCATTGTCTGTGCCTATCCCGGTGGGAAAAAGGCGTGACATAATGATTTTTTAAATTATATTAAAATACTATAGTGATATTATAATAGGTAATCAATCATTTAGTAGTTTTATTAAGGTTATTATTAAATATACTAGGTTTATTTTATAATGGAAATGTCATCGCCATTTTATGTGCGTAATTCCCCTAGTAAAATTGATAATAAAAAATTAAGGTTATTATAATAATATAATCAATAAAAGGTTAGTTAATAGATAATGCCTAAGGCATTAAGCTCGTCTGTGTGCATTATTTTGTGCAATAAAGAGTTTATAAATAAAAATCATCTCGCTCATGTTGCCCGTAGTGAACGGACGTGTTTTGTGTTGAAGTTTTTCTTGCTTGTGGTGTAACGAGTCTGAGCATATCTTGTGTCTCTTTCAAACTTTAGTGCTATAATAAAACCAGTTTCGCCGGCGCCGAAATCACGAATAGGTGCAAGGAGGACGGCCACATCTCGTCTCTTTGTCTTTGGCTGTACCGGTTTAGTGAGTTTGCACCAAACAGTGCGCTTATTATCGATTTAATAACAAAATAATACAACGCTATTTAACATGCCGCTTAAGCGAACTCCTCCCAAATGCACAAACAACGAATTGAAAACTATCGATGTGTCCAGCGCATCATCAAACACAGGCCATTATGATTCTGCACCTGAATTAAATGATGGGAATAAATGCTCTGATAATTTAACACTTAGAAACTTAAATAAAAGATCGAAGAGAAAACTTGATAACTCGGAAGAAAGTATTAAAAGCCAATACTCTGAGGAACTGAAGGAGATGTTTTCTTCTTTCACACAAAAACAAGATAGAAGGTTTGCTGTTATAGAAAAATCTTTGACAGAAATAAAAAAACAAAACACAGACATTTTTGAAACACTCGATTTTTTAACAAAGAAATATGATATAATACTCGAACAAGTTCAATCCCTTCAAAATGCACAGAAAGATGATAGAAACTACATAAAAAGTCTAGAACAAAAGATTGAAAATTTAGAAAGGAAAAATAGATCTACAAGTATTGAGATAATGAACATTCCAAAAGTGCAAGAAGTTGAAACCAAATCGTCTTTGGCAAATATAATACAAAATACAGGCTTAGCACTGGGCATTAGCCTTCAAAATGGTGACATTAAGGACGTATACCGTATTACCACGAAGTATGGAAACATTAATCCAATTGTTGCCGAATTCCAAAGCGCAATGGTAAGAGATAACTTTTTGCAGACTATCAAGAACAGAAGGAAGGATAAAAGTTGTCCGCAACTAAATACGGAACATCTAAAATTACAGGGCCCTATAAGACCTATATTTATCGCTGAACTACTGACCCCAAGGATAAAAAAATTATATTACTCTGCCAGAATGTTCGCAAAAGAACATGGATATTCTTACTGTTGGTGTTCGTACGGAAGCATTTATCTGCGTCGTAAAGAGGGTATGCCTCACATAAAATTAGTGGACGAGGAACAACTTTTAAATCTTCAGAATAACCCTGCTAAATGATGTTTGTATAACTTTTCAATTAAGAAATGCAAAATCTATAAAAATCATAATAGTGAATTGTTAATTACATTTTATATAATTTTGGTTTTGGTTTATAAATGTTGCCATTTAATATTTATTGATTATAATTCTAATAAGTCAGATTATCTACATACAACTTGGCACATTAAAAATTTCAACTATAATATATTCGTATTGAATGGTACTTATATGATAAATCAATTATTAAATAAGACAAATTGTGGTGTTTGCATGTTGCATGGTTGCTTGGAAAAGTATCACAGTTCTAATATATACACATTTGTACATTGCGCATATTACGGAGTGAATGTGATTGACCGGTTGTGTGTTTGTGTTTTGTATGGTATGGGTGATATAATCATGCCTCATATTGGTAGTGTATTGTGGCAAATAATAGCAAATAATTCTCTGATCATATTAGTGACAAATAATTCTAATCCTCAGTGTATTTATTATTCATTTTCAATAACCTAAAAGATTTTTTGGATAATGTTGATGGCTTAGAGATTAGTAAAATGATTAGATGTGATCCAGAGCAATGTGGCTCCTATATTAGGAAGCCGTGCTTATATCTGAAAATACTTTAACAAAATATTCGTAGTATAAATAGAAACTTTGCTGATTTAAGCATATTACTTTCAAGGATCAATTTTGATAGTGATATCATTGTTTTATCTGAATGTTGGTTATCTCAAATAGTTACCTTACCAATAGTGCAAAATTATAATTCGCATAGCACACTAAATAATTATAATCAAAATGACGGATTAGTTATATATATTAAGAATGATATAAGTTGCATTGTTGATGAGGCTCCAGTCGTTGAAGCAAATTGCTTAATAATCAAAATCGGATCACATACTGCTATTGTTGCTGTGTATAGGCCACCGTGTTTCAAAAATATCGACAATTTCTTCAATTCACTTAATAATATACTGCTATCATTGTCACAATACAAAAACATAATTATTGTAGGCGATATAAACATCAATATTTTAAATATATCTGCGGACACAAGCACATATCTGGATATTGTATCATTCCATGGTTTATTACCAGCAATTAAAGAGCCTACGAGAGCTTATAGTTGTCTCGATCATGTTATTTTGAAAACGAAACTAAAAGCTTACACATTTACCTTAAACACCACTGTTACAGATCATGCGGCAGTCTTATTTTGCTTGGGTTATAGTTATTGCTTATTTTGCACGAAGGCAGTTACTTACAAGCAAAACTTAGAGAAAATAAAAGAGGAATGCTTGAAAACTAACTTTGATCAAATCGTTAATGTTGACAATATTAATACTGCTACTGATTCATTCATTACAAACATATCACAAATTATAAAATCTCACACTACACTTCATAAGATTCCTAGAAGTAAACGGGTATTAAAACCATGGATAACTAGCGGCATATTGAGATGTATAAAAAATAGAGATGGAATGCATAAAAAGTTAAAAAAAGAACCAAACAACTTAGTTTTGATGACAACATACAAACGGTATAGGAATTTTTGCAGTAACCTAATTAAAAAATTAAAAATACAATATGAAAAAGACCAAATCTCTAAATCTAAGAATAACACTAAAAAACTATGGAATACAATAAAATCGATAACTAACATAAAAAATCAAAAAACATTACCCTCAGAACTCCTAAAAAATGCGACCAATCCAGAACAGACAATAAAGTCAATCAATTTATTTTTTGTAAATATAGGAAAAAGCCTTACTCAGAATCATACCAATCCTTTGCCTAATACTGTACAAAATAATACAATTACACCTGTAAACTCATTTGTATTTTTAAATACAGATATTGAAGAAGTAGAATCAGAAATTAAAAATTTAAAAACTGATTGTACCCCGGGTTGGGATCAGATCACCGCAAAGGTTTTAAAAGCAGTTAGTCAGAAAGTTGCGCCATCACTAATGAAGCTTATAAACCAATCTATAGAAAAAGGTATCTTTCCAAACGCCTTAAAAAAATCTATCGTCCAGCCAATATATAAGTCGGGTGATAGGAGCTGTATCAATAACTATCGTCCTATTTCAATACTGACTACATTGTCCAAACTTTTTGAACGAATCATAAACAAAAGATTGATAAATTACTTTGAAAAAGAAAAGATATTCTCTAACGCTCAATTTGGCTTTCGTAAAAACAGATCTACCGATGATGCGATCCATGAATATTTAAAATTCTTGGTAAGTAAATTAGACCAAAACAAAAAATGTTTAACCATCTTCTTGGATCTTGCCAAAGCATTTGATACAGTTCCTATTACCAATTTGATATGCAAGTTGGAAAAGAGTGGTATAAGGGGTAATCAATTGTCTCTTCTATCTGATTACTTACAAAGGCGCTCACAATGCGTAAAGATTGGTGATAAAATAAGCGACGAAGTACATATTGAATGTGGCTTGCCACAAGGTAGTATACTTGGACCGACGCTCTTCTTGTGTTATATCAATGATCTCTGCCAGCTCAGGCTGAAGAACTGTAACATAATATGCTATGCCGATGATACTGCATTAACATTTTTTGCTGATACTTGGGAGGAATTGCACGAACTATCTCAATCTGGTTTTAACAGTGTATGTAAATGGTTAGCTAATAACGCACTTACACTAAATTCTGACAAAACCAAATACATCCCCTTTTCTATCACAAACACTTCCTCTTTGCCACTGACATTACCTCACATTTACGCTCATAATTGTATACAAATAGACAGTGCTCGACCTATATGTCACTGCCCTCCTATAAATATGGCACATAGTATAAAATATCTGGGAATTATAATAGATAAAAACTTAACTTTTTCTGAACACATCTATGCAACTTCTAACAAAATTCGTAAAATGAGCTATATCTTTAAAAACCTTACTCATTTGTCAGAAGATAAAATTACAAAAATTGTTTATCAGTCTTTAGTACAATCTATTCTTAACTATGGTATATCAACTTGGGGTGGTGCAGCGAAAACCAAATTGCTGGAGCTCGAAAGAGCTCAAAGATTAATATTAAAGATTTGCTTGCGAAAATCAAAAATGTACCCAACTAAAAGACTATATGAAGATGCGGAGGTACTAACAGTACGACAACATTATATACTGTCCACAATAATGCGTATACATTTAAATCTTACTTGCGATTTAAAACCTAACAAAAGAACTAGAAGATCCTATGAGGTGTGTAGAACCCACATGGTAAAAACAACGTTTGCTGGTAGGTTCTATGATTACAGGGGAGGAAGATTATATAATGAGGCTAATAAAGTATTGAATATTAGCTCATGTGCAGGCAAAGAATGTAAAAAAAGGCTGACAGACTGGTTATTAGGAAAGAATTATTTAGAGACTGAAAGGTTGCTTGAAATTATTTATTGATTCGTAGTCTTAATTGATAGTTAAATAAAAACAAACACACACATAAACACATACATACTACACACACTACACATACGCACACACACACACACACACACTGTGTATGGAATAATTTTAGTAAATATTATCTTGTATGTAATAATAATGAGTGAGTCCTGGGGTCCTAAGATACAGGCTTCGGCCCAGTTTAGGCCTCAGTCTCACACAAATACATGTTATTGTTGTTATTGTAATGTAAGTTATATGTAAATTATTGTAATCGATAATTAACTACATATTTTAGAATGTATTTTTGTTATGATTTTGTGTGAGAAATAAATAAATTATTATTATTATTATTCCATTTATTTATTTTAAATCTTATTTTTTATATTTTTAAAATAATAAAAAAATTAAAAATATAAAAAATAGCTGTCCACCGGCATCGGGAACAGGGTCCAAGCCACCGGTGGTCAGGGCTCCTGAGAAAGGAACCTCCTAACAATACGCGCCGTGTCCAGGAGTACTGCTTTCTGAATCAATCGCTTGATCCAGCTACCTAACGAGAGCCTCTTTAGGTGTTCATCGAGGCTCTTGGCTATTAAACCATTGGCAGTGACGACTATTGGCACAATAATTGCTGTATCCACCTCCCACATGTCGACAACCTCGCGAGCCAGATCAAGATACTTTATTTGCTTATCTTTCTCAGCTTTCACGAGGTTCTCGTCATGAGGGACCGCTACATCAACAATTATTGTGCGACGCTCTAGTCGATCTATCACCACTATGTCAGGCTTATTGGCAACAATAGTCCTATCAGTGATGATAGATCGATCCCAGTATAATGTGATATTTCCATTTTCGAGAACTGGGTCGGGCACATACCTATAGTACGGTACTTCTGATTCCACAAGATTGTATTTAAGAGCAAGTTGCTGATGGATAATCCTGGCTACAAGATTGTGTCTATGCAAATAGTCTCCATTAGCCAGACGAGAACAGCCAGAAATAATGTGTCGGATTGATTCCCCGGGACGGTGGCATGCCCGACAGATGTCAACCGTACCATCCTTCACAATATATTTCCGGTAGTTATTCGTCATCATAACTTCGTCCATAATCGCACAGACAAAACCTTCAGTTTCTCCAAAGAGATCACCAAAACGCAGCCAGGATACGGACGCTAAGAAATCTACATCGGGCCCATGTAAGGCCCGATAAAAACGTCCGTGAAGCTCCTTACTCTGCCATACTTCTCTGCGGTCATTAGCATCCAGTACTACAGGTTTGCGCCAGTTCTCGTTTGCCAATGAAAGTGAGGTGAGGCCCTTGTCCACATCGACCACATCACGATGCATACCCACATCAGTTTTTAGGAAATATTCCCTAAGGCTGCACACCTCGCGGTTGTGTAGGGTCTTAGCATTTAAAAAGCCACGACCTCCACACTTCCGCGGGATATACAGTCTCATCACCGATGATCGTGGGTGATGCATTCGATTTGCGGTCAGCAGTGTGCGGACCCGTCTATCCAGGGCGTCAAGTTCTGTCTGAGTCCATTTGAGTATGCCGAAAGAATACATCAATACTGGCATGACCCAGCCGTTGAAAGCGCGGACCTTGTTCCCGCCTGATAAAAGACTATTCAGTACTTTATTCAGGCGGCCAAAGAAGCGATCTCTCAACGACTGCTTCACATCAACAGCATTGATGCCTAACGCTTCCGACATACCCAAATACTTGTAGGTTTCGGTTGAGCAGAGTGATCTAAGGTGTATGGAATCCGAGAGTTGGGTTCCCACGGATTCCATAATCTCTCCTCGTTTTACATGCATGATTGCACATTTGTCCACACCAAATTCCATGCTGATAGCGCTACTGAAGGTTTCTGTTACCTTCAGAAGCTTCATCAGTTGCAAATTGTTGGGGGCAAAGAGTTTCAGATCATCCATGTAAAGGAGGTGTGATATGACCTGACCATCTCTTCTCAACCGGTAGCCTTGGCCCGAACCATCCAGTAGTGTACTGAGAGGGTTGAGGGCCAGACAAAACCACAGTGGACTCAAACTGTCGCCCTGGAATATGCCACGCTCTATCTTTATCGGTTCGCCGTTCCCTAGAATCCGCCGACATCCTGGATAGTGAAGGACCGTCCTCCACCGCCCCATACACGACACCAGGAAGGTGCGTAGAGCTGCATCTACTTTATACAGCTCCAATACCCTCATGAGCCATGTATGTGGCACCGAGTCATAGGCCTTCTTGTAATCTATCCAACATGTCGACAGATCTCTTCGAGAACGACGAACCTGTTGGCTAATGGCAACATCAATGAGGAGCAACTCCTTAGTACCACGGGACCCACTCCTACATCCATTTTGAGAGGCAGACATGATGCAATTTGTGTCAATATGCTTGTCAATTTTGGCTCTCAAAATGGATGTAAGAACTTTATAGACCGTCGGTAAACATGTGATCGGTCTATAATTTTTGGGCTCTGCAGTACTACCTGATTTATGGAGAAGGTGAGTTATTCCTGTTGTAAGGAACTGGGGCAGCGATCCCAACTCAAGGGCAGACTGGAACTGAGCTGCCAAGCGTGCGTGTGATCTTTGAAAATATTTTATCCAGAAGTTGTGCAGCCCGTCAAGCCCTGAAGACTTCCAGTTAGATAACGGACGGACTGCACAAGCCACATCCTGGGGGCTAATAATAATTGCCCCCATTTCTGGTATTAAATCACACGCACGTTCAACCTCTCGAGTCCATTCACCCTCGGTGTGTCCGACAGGCACCGACCAGATGTTGCGCCAGAATAAACTCATGGCGTCATCATCCGGTAGGCACATATCAGACACATCTTGGTCCGGTCGCTCCCAAGTCCTATAAACCCACCTTTCGTTGCTTTGAAAAGTGCGATTCTGAGTGTACCTCTCCACTCGCCGCTTATACCTACGAATACGGTTTGCCCATGCATAGATTTTCTGCTTCAGGAAGTCAATGCGCTCCGTGACGCGGGTTTGGTAATCTCGGGAACTAATATCAGTCCCCGAGAACGCCCGCCTCACAAAGCGCATTACCCTAGGGCGAGTGTTGCCCTCCCTGAAGCTTATAAGCTTACCAATGAGTGCTCTAGCCTCACCGATACGACGCTCGATCCTGCACTGCCAAGCTGGTACAGCAAGTCGTGCAGCTCTGTCATTGTTGGGGAACTTGACATGAGCCACACGACATACAGCTACAGCCGCGCAGTACAAAATCGAGTGGGTATCGGCAAGATCTTTGCTGCTTTTAAAATGATTCACCAGCTGCGAATCTAGAGCACACACCAGCGCTCTATTTTTCTTATGCATGGGCAAACGAGGTATTCGTGGTCTAAGCCCAGGTGGTGTGGAGCGGTACTCCCGGAACGCATCCTCCAAAGCGCTCCTCAATTGCTCGTTATACTGGTTACTCACGGATATAGTCACGTCATCATCATTTTCTTCAATATTGTTGGGCCGCGGTAAGGCACTGGGTTGCAGTTGCACCGCGACCGGCGGAGAAACAGGTGAGACATGACTACTCCGTGATTCTAGGCGTAGTCGATCAAGTACGACGTCATCCAGCATACGGTTACGCTGTATGACCCGCACCTGATCCGACAGTCGCTGGGCCGATACGTTGACAGCTGGCTCAAGCACCTGAAACAGAGTGAGCATCCGACCACGGTACGCAGTCAGGCTAATTCCCCCCTCTGTAGCCCCAAAGTATGAGCGCATGACATTTTCATTAATGGATTGTGTCCATCGCATGCGCTGCACACGTCCACTAGTAGCGGGAACCCCACCTGAAGCCGATGGGCCTCGAGGTTCCAAGCTGGCTGGTGGTCGGCCTCCTCCCCGTCGACGTGCAGATGGTGGTGTCGTCGGTGGAGAGAAACATTCGTCGCTCGAGCTCGACGCAACTGCAGCAACTGAAATCACCGGACTCACGGTTGGCGTAGATCTCGGCGGCTGCGAGGCGGAGCTGAGCGACGAACCCGAAGATGTTAATTGTGCACTTTGATTACGTGCCCGGCTTCTTGTCAGCATTTCTTCCTAAATCATTTTACTTGCTTGTGCAGCTTGTGCACCGTCTGCGTTTGGTGCAGCATGGGCAGCCTTCACCTCAGCAACGGCCATTTGTGCTATATTCGCTGCACACTTTCCCTTACATTTATTCTGGCTGCAATTAGCTTGTCCAGATTTTCCTCCAACGAGCTCAGAAAACATGTTTTTTAGTTCTATATTACATTTTGATTATAAAATATGTCAAAAATGTCAATGTTTTTTATGTTATTATTTTTAATAAATTTCACTATATTATGTCCTAATAACACTTTTACCTTTAATTTATACAATATACTTTACACTTTACTAAAAATTACTATATATTACGATCCAAAAATAATTTTAAAAGATTTTTTTCGTTTAGGATACAAAATTACTGACATTCACTTCTGTCACCGTCACGTCACTTATTATTATTATTATTATTATTATTGCAAGTTGTTGGGGGCAAAGAGTTTCAGATCATCCATGTAAAGGAGGTGTGATATGACCTGACCATCTCTTCTCAACCGGTAGCCCTGGCCCGAACCATCCAGTAGTGTACTGAGAGGGTTGAGGGCCAGACAAAACCACAGTGGACTCAAACTGTCGCCCTGGAATATTATTATTATTATTAAAATAATGTATATGTCTTTTTTGTCCTTTTTTATGTTTGGCATTCTTTTGTTTTCCAATATTAGTATTATTTTGTAGATTAGAATAATTTCATTAGTAATAAAAGATTTTTTTATTATCCAATTTCTAAACTACTTCAAATAGCCATCTAATAATTCAGAATCTATGATTATTATTAAAAAAATTGAAATTTTTTATGATAACATATTTCTGTAACTTTAAAGTAGAGTTTGTTAAATACGAGTCCGTTACGTGAAATTCAGCTGTTTTTGTGTACGTTTTTCAAGTAACACAACATATTGAGAATCGCATATTTTTCACCGCGATTTCACCGGCACCATCTTTTTATGGCGCAGTTTTATATTTCCTTCTTGCTTGGCTCGATTTTGCGCCGCCATGATGCACTGCGGATGCTGCATTTGCATAAAAGCGTCTATTATCTACAGCATTCAACAAATAAAAAAGTCGATATCAAAAGCTATAACTAACTACTCTCGCACAATGAGTATATAATAGGTATCTACATGCATTAATAGAGATGCCGATAAATTACCAGAGGCATACATGATATGAAAAATAAAGTATTTTTTTATTTCTTTTTATTATTTTTAATTTTTTTACTTACATTTCTATATTAAGCCAAAGAGACATCCTCAAGAAAGCTAGGTTGCCTAGTGCCCATAACCACAGAGCCTGTATGAAGAGAATTGTGGATGTAAAGGAAGCAAGGGAGTTGTGTAAGGATCGTGGTAAGTGGCGCTCCATTGTCTCCGCCTATCCCTGTGGGAAAAAGGCGTGACAATTTGATTGATTGGTTGATATTAAGCTACTAAAGTGCTTGTATCATAGAAACAGGACAACCAAAGTATATATCAAAGATACATTGGCACCGGTGGGTGGTCTCGAACTGCTGCTCTTCGGTTTGCGTAACCATTACACTGCCACTACTCCACGGTCGCCTTATGTTTCAATATTATACATTACGTACATTATTTTTATTATACTGATTTCAAATTCAATTTAATATTGATTATGAAAGTGAATTATTAATTAAAATAAAATTTCAATATCTTTTTATAGATGACGAACCCTAATATATATATTATTATGGTATAATTATTTTATACTGCTTTGTCTTTTTCTATGCTTAGGTTACTATGGAGTAGGAGTCTTTAAAGCTAGAAGCTTAACATGAGCTTACTTTGTGCCACATTAGTTACTAAATTAAACTGTGTTTCTTTGTTCACTTTTTAAATTATTACTGCGTATACTAAATTCGTCTTTTTTTTACCGCCTTAGTGTGATCTATAACTACTGCTACCACAGAAGAATCTGCAATCGTATCGGCACTTGTATCCGCTATGCTGTGCCGGTCGAGTAAATGCTTCTTTATGTTTCACTTTTATGCAAATACTTCGCTTTCTGGAGTGTCTATCTTCTATACGATTTTATTTATTTAAGATCATTATTACGCAATAGGCATGAAAATACTTCCTAAAATTAATAATCCCATAATTCTTGTACACTTTAATAATACCAAAAATCATATTCTACAAAATAAGGGCCATTTAAGTCGGTATGTTTAAGAAAATTAACATGGAGGTTGATGAAATGTACTATATGATTATGTACTATATAATATAATCATCGCAAAAGGCGTCATTGGTGATTTAAGCATAACTTTCTTACAATTTGGATTACAAAATAACAATGAAACTTTGCATAACTTGTAATTTAATGGCTAAGAAAATTCGAGCAAAGAATTCCAAAAATAAATGTACTTTTGTAGCATTTATGAAGTGAATAGTGTGCTAGAGTGAGACCGGGTATGCACACCTGTTTCCGGCCACCGGCACTAACTCAGCGATTCCGGCCGGAATCCGCCGCTACATTTAATTCCTACATTCGGTGCGGTTTCTACACGCCCGTCCTTTCTGCTGAATCCTTCCTAGATTTGCCTAATTTTCATTTTGTTTTATTTTTAATATGAAACCCAGAAATAACTTTATTGCGGTCGGTTTGTTAAACATACGTTAGTTTCCTTTTATAATTTCCTTTTAGTTTTTATTTTCTTACATTACTACGCGTAAATAGGAAATGTAAGCTAGATTAGTACGTTGAATGTGAAACTTTAAAGCAGTCTTGGTCAGGATAATGGACTTAATAGCAGCCAAACTTTTAACTGCCATTTCACTGCCAAATACCAACGATAGAGATCGTAAAATAAAAGTTTCAATTCTTTTGTAAATGAATTTGACAAAGAATGTAGCGGCAATGAAACCTAGAATAGAATTCAATCGTGCACACAATCCAATAAAGCCAGTGATTACAAAAACCACAGCGTGGAAGAATTAAATGTAGCCGCGCAGATAAGGTCGGATTTGTTGAGTTAGCACGGTCTTCTCTGAGATGTGCAGATGCACTGGCCAAATTCAGCATTTAAACACTTTTAATGTAATTTGTAGCTTAAATGCAGTATTTATGTTGTAGGACGATAATAAAGTTTCAAATATATATATAGGTATTAATTATCTTGATATATGTAGTTATAGATATATATATATATATATATATATCAAGATAATTAATTCCTTGAGTTTAGTTTTTTATTGTAACTCGATATATGACAACATCCTGTCTGATGTTAAACTGGAGTGCTGTCCATTAATGCAGGCGAAAACTGCAAGTAGTAGTCGCACCCACAACGCTGGCCTAATTGTACCCGGCAACTTACAAGTTTGTAAGTGGTGGTATGGTACGATCGGCAGACTGGGCCCTACTGCCTACCACTCTTAGATAACCAGAGACTCTTAGCAAATTTCCGCCCCTTTTATATTTACAAATATTTTTATTATTTAATTTTAATAGAAAATATTACAAATAAAAGCTATGAAACAAATCTTTGCCCCGACCGGGAATCGAACTTTAGGCGTGCTAACCAATGTACTACGCGTGTCGTTATTCTTGCCTACTACTAAGGTACGCTTAAAACCAGAAAATCATTAGTTTAGCTATTTTCAGATAAGATGAAAAAGCTTTTTTAATGTTTGTATAATGAGAGATTATGAGTCACAAACAATATTGAAATACAATGATATCGAGTTTCTTGTGGTTTGTTCTCGGCGGAGTTTTTGCTAAACCATAGTAGCTGTAGAATCATTCGACAGCGTAAGATAGTTATAGGAGGCTTACAATTACAATTTTTAATGAGGTACAGGTTTCTTATAATTTTATTATTTACCTGTTAATACACTATCCACAAACGTACTAATTTATATATTCATTTATTTACGAACTCGTAAGATAGTCTTTGTCAAATTAAAGTCTTATTTATTACTAAACACAAATAACTAATACAGGGGGTCTAGGCTCCGAATATGATTTTGTCCTATTCAGTGTCGAGACCTTGGTCCGCGCTATAAGGTTTTTTAAGGAAATAGCAAAATGTTTAGTCGACATACAGGAGACCTAAGAGTTGGCAGCTACCTCTGACAAAGAATTAGTCTGGCTATTCAAAGGGGGGAACGCTGCCAGTATCTTCAGAACCTTGTTTAAAGGGACTCCTTTTAATAATATATTTTAGTTAATATATTTTTTGAGGTTTTTAGTTTTAGGTTCATTATTCTAAAGTATTTGTATTGGTAACTTGTCAATAAACTAACATTTTTGAATTAAACAAATTTTATGCGGCTTACTATCGCGTTTATTTTGGTTTTGATTTTACATTTTTTTATTATTCCGACGTTTCGAGAGCTTGCAGCCATCGTGGTCACGGAGCGACTAAGGTGTTGGCCGTTCTATTGGTTGATGCTTTTATTGTTTCCTAAACTTCATCAAACGGAGTAATTGTAAAATCAAAACCAAAATAAACGCGATAATAAGCCGCTAAACTTTGTTTAATTCAATAAAAAATGTTCGCGAAAAATCTAAGAAAATACTTACATTTTATCATCTAATCACATATCAATTCAACATTGTATCCGCAGTACAAAATATTTAAAGAATATTGTTAAATGAAATATTATTTCGTACAAACACAAAATAACCTACTGCCTAATATTTATGTATAATAGATTGTATGTAGGTAGTCGAGTGTTTAAACCTCCTAGCCTCATGTTGTTATACTTTAGTCACGTAGTTAAACTATGTGCACAGAATCCCGAACCCACTGTCTCGCAAACGTCTTGTTTTAGATGAACATTTTACGAGATTAATTTAAAGAGACGACCTGACTTTTCTTTTAGACATCGCTTATCGTTCCTTTTATTTTATGTCTTTAATATCCAAATGGGTTGGATAGAACTTTCATATTTTTAGTTGCTTTTTTAATAAAATTATTTTATTATTAACTATTTACATATATAAGAATGTTTGTTTACTTATATTGCTAAAAATCTCCTATATAACTCATATGTATATTTA
Source organism: Tinea trinotella (assembly GCA_905220615.1). Lineage (NCBI taxonomy): Eukaryota > Metazoa > Arthropoda > Insecta > Lepidoptera > Tineidae > Tinea > Tinea trinotella. The sequence continues at coordinate 9,362,737 of HG992310.1, forward strand.
AAATATATTTTAAATCATTTAATTCTGATACGAGCTATCTGCCCCTAGGTATAACAAGGGGCAGATAGCTCGTATCAGAAGGGCGTTGGAGACAAAAAGTTCTTGAATGGAGATCACGTACAGAAAAACGCAGCATGGGGCATACCCACAAGATGGCCTTATGATCTGCCAAAAGTGGCAAGAAACCAATTGATGCAGGCCACTTCAGTATGCCACTTGAAGATCGCTGGGGAAGGCCTATGTCTAGCAGTGGCGTAAAAAGTATATATTATATTAGGTACCTATATATTTACGCACTACCTATATATAATATTAGGTAAAACTTTGTTTTTTTATGTACATAAAGTTTCTATTGAATATCTAACAATTTATTCAAACAAATATTAAACATATTAATTGCGACGCGACATCTGACCCAGGTGGTAAGCAAAGGGAAGTTCAAGAGCGTCCACGACTGAAAACCTTTCTATTCTGCGGTCACTATGCTGGCCAAAAATTCAATACTTTATTAGATAGAGAATATGTACAATTTTTTAATAGAGACATAAATCACCTGCCAGATTGTAGTACATGCATGAATTATAGTTCAATTAGCCAAATGTAGAATGCAATTGCATAGCGAGCTCTATTCTGGATGTACTAATAAGTGAATGTGTTTGTTATATGCCTGAAGCCAAACATTGTTATTACTGGGAGTGTTTCCCGGAGGTACACGAAAACATTCCGCTTAATCCAATCTACTAACAGAAATGTTATAAACTCACCTGCGAACCTAATCATTGCACTTGTATTTATTTTTAGCTGATGCACGTCTAATGTCTAATGTGAAAACTCGGTTTTCGCAGTCGTCGGCACTCTTGGACCTCTTCTTGCTTACCATCAGGCGGGTCGAGGTGAGCTGTCGAGTCACAATAAAAAAAATGTGTTCCAATACCTACCTATATATGTGTATAGGTATATACGAGTATATGCAAGAGGTATGTGCGAGAATATTTATAAAAATTATTAGGTACATTCTCAGAACAAAGAAGAAGATAACAGGAGAACAGAGAGGGAATAGAAAGAACAGGTTACTCTGATCTGAGGGTACAATAATTAGATAATTTAAATTTAGATTTTCAAAGAGTGGTAGGCAGTGGTACCCAATCTGCCGATCCGGGGTAGTACCACCACTTACAAGTATACAGACCGTGAAGTGATTTGGTCACGTTTCGGGATTAGCTTGTAAGTTGCCGGTTCCATCTAGGCCAGCATAGTGGATGTGATTGCTACTCACAGTTATTGAATTGTAGTAGCAGTGACATTCATTCATGGACCACACTTTGGCTTAACATCAAGCGGGGTGCTGTCATATGTCGAGTCACAATAAAAAATATAAAAAAATCGGAGACATCTATAAAAATGCTGGATTGCCTAGTGCCTATAACCGTAGAGTTTGTATGAAGAGGATTGTAGATTTGAGGGAAGCGAGGGAGTTATGTCAAGATCGTGGCAAGTGGCGCTCTATTGTCTTTGCATTTAAGCTTATGTTATATCCAGTAAGCTATGTTCACTTTGGTCCAACGAATCTTTTCGTTTTTCATTAGACATGTAGAGCCCTCTCCATATCTCGCTGGCTGACTGTGCTTGTTAATGACGCGTTAAAAGTTCAGAATGTTTGTATAATTTTACTTTTTATTCATATTAAGAGAACACATTGCGTATGAATAGCAATGAAATTAAAATTCGTACGTAACATACGTACACATAGTAACGACGAGGAACACGTGATAATTGAAACATTTTTAATTTAATTTCACTTATATAATTAGGCTCGTATTCCACGCTAGGGAACAGAGGATTAAAATAAGGAAGGTTTTGAGAGGTACAAACAAAACAATTTCAAATTTTGCATAATGTGGGCTCAGCATCGCCTGGAGTTCCTTTGAGTGTACCTATCCAGTGGCAAAACTTTCGGGTCAGGTACGACTACCAACGACACTATCAAATTAACGACTTACTGTGTTTGTGAACAAGCTTCCAATTTAATTAGCAGACCTTATTGTATTTGCGTTCGCTGGTCGACTGAAACTTTGTGAAAGTTTTCATTTTAATTATTTTTTTCATTTTTAAGTCTTAAATTACATTTACATCTACTTTAATATTTTAGTATTCTAGACCGCTTCGTTTTTCTTTCTTTTAAAAGATTTAAGTAATTTTATAAATTAGGAAAATTAAATTGTATTTGTAAATTTAAATTCCGATTAGAGTGGTGGTCAGACAGTAGATCCGGGGTAGTTTCACCACTTTCAAGTATAGAGACCGTGAAGTGACTGAGTCGTGTTTCGGAATCAGTTTAAAAGTTGCCGGTTCCAACTAGGCCTGCATAGTGGATGCTACTGCTACTTGCAGTTATTTAACTGAAGTAGCAGTTGTCTCAATGTAATATACCGCGCTTTAGCTTAACATCAGGCGGGTTGCTGATGTCAAGGCACAATAAAAACCAATTAGGGATTATTTTAATTTGCATAATTGTCTCGTCATTAATGTTTATACAAATAAAATATTTTCATCCATTAAATCCATGAAGGCGACCGTTGCCTAGTAGTAGTGAAATCGTCACAAACCTATGTATCTTTGATATATTATGGACTTTTGTAATATTGTTTCTATAATATTACAATGTATTATTGTATTATTGTTTCTATATTGACGTCAGGCGTGGACGAACGGTTTAGCGACTGGTTTGTTGCGCGTAAAGTCCCGGGTTCGATCCCCGGTCGAAGCAAATATTTGTTTCATAGCTTTTATTTGTAATATTTAATAATATTAAATAATGCAAATATTAGTTAATAAAAAAAAAGAGATGGATATTTGCTTTGGGTCTGGTTATCTAAAAGTGGTAGGCAAGTGGTACCCAGTCTGCCGATCCGGGGTAGTACCACCACTTACAAGTATACAGACCGTGAAGTGATTTGATCAGAAGATCAGCTTGTAAGTTGCCGGTTCCATCTAGGCCGGCATAGTGGATGTGATTGCTACTCACAGTTATTGAATTGTATTAGCAGTGACATTCCTTCATGGAGCACACTTTGGCTTAACATCAAGCGGGGTGCTGTCATATGTCAAGTCACAATAAAAATAAATAAAAATAAATAAATATGATGTTTACTAGATCAGTATAGAAATGTTAATAACGAATTACATAAATAAATTTAATTATTCAACCATTTTGTGAATCATTTGTTTAATTAGTATTTTGCATTTGTAATTTTCAATAGCTGTTATTGTTATACAATATAATTTTATTATGTATGTTCTGTTTGTTATTAGGGCACGTACACATTGGTGGATGGAATGAGCCACGTCCGTTAATCAAAGTTCATGTCGTGTATATGTGGCTTGCTTAATGTGGATAGTGCTTGGGGCGGTTCCGCATCGGTGCCTCTGCATAAATCCTAAATACACCAAGACAATTAGACATTATTATATAACAATAAGATGTAGTGGTGTAGTGGCAGTGAAATGGTCACCCAAACCGAGAGTCCTAGATTCGAATTCACTTACCGGTACCAATGAATCTAATATACAGTATTATGTAATTTGGTTGTTCTGTTTCTATAATGCAAGCACATTTAGCAGCTGAGTATAGAAATGTAAAATTAAATATCAAATCGAATTGTTACGCCTTTTTCCACAGGGATAGGCAGAGACAATGGATCGACACTTGCCACGATCCTGACACAACTTCCTTGCTTCTCTCACATCCACAATTCTCTTTACTCTTAAGCAATTAGACTCGGGATAAAAATCTGTCCTAATTGGATATGCACATATTTTATAACAATTTTCAGCTTAATTTTTGCTTTGAATAAAGTTGCTTTAAATTAATTGTAGCATAGTTATTAGTGTTAGATAACTATATTATAGAGTTAACTGAGTCCACTCAAAAGTTGAGCTTTGGCCAACGAAGGGCTATTTCCCTATAGGGTTAGTTACTGTCACAACTGTCAAAATGGCTTGTTGGTATTCCCTCTCGATACGGAAATTTTAGTTTCCGTTTCTTGTTCATCTTAAAGTTTAACAATGTTCTGTAAGTTTTGTATTAAAATATACACATATAAAGGAGTATCTTTCAGTATTATTGGTATTTATCACGCCTTTTTCGCACAGGGATAGGCTGAGTAATGGAGCGCCACTTGTCACGATTCTGATACAGTTCCTTTGCTTTCCTTCATTTACAATTCTTCTGATACAAGTTTTACGATTATGGGCATTAGGCAACCCAGTGCCCATAATTGTATTTAAGTATTGTATTTATTCATTTAATAAAATGAAACGTTAATAGTGTTTTTATTATTGAGACTCAACTTGCCTGGCGGTATGCAAGGGGGTGGTAAAAAACAGTTTTGTTAAACGGTTGCCTAACAGGGCCGTCTTAAGCATATTCAGCGCTGGGGTGCGAAAGTCAAGGCTCTGCTCGCGTGTTCTCAGTGTAGTAGGTACCTATCGGAGTTTATGGCGGTCGGCATGCGCCCTCTAGGACTCTGCGCCCGGGTGCACCGCACCCTTTGAACCCCCGGGTAAAGACGGCCCTGGATACATACATACTTACCCAAATGTATGTATCTATTAATGCAAACGTAAAGCTATTTGTCAGAACTCTATCATCATCATATTATCTGTTTTTTTTTTTTTAATAAACTTTAAATGTTTTCTTGACCACACTCCAGCTTAACAACAGGCGGGGTGTTTTCTAATGTCGAGCCACAATAAAACTAAAATTGTTGTTAGACAATGTTGAAATAGGCAGAAACGCTCTATTGCTTCTGCCTATCAATGTAAAAATTGAGACAATTTTATTGATAGATTGGTATTTATAAACTCGTAATTCATACGTATTTATATATATTTTACAAACTGAAACGGCATTAACCACAAAATTGCAAATAGTATTATAGCAGCCTTAACCAATTAAACATTTGTGTGGAGATGCATAGATATGCAGAATAACCACGACACACTCTGGATAGCGATCCGCGGTCGCTGCAATGTCTGTGGCCAGCATTTGCGGTCATTACGCGCTTGCCTTCAACCCGAACACGCCCGTAGTCAAAATTACTATTAGTCAAAGCTTTTCCATGTCTAAAATGTGAATTTAGTAATTTATGCATTACGGAATTTCAAAAAAGGAATGTTTACGACGAATTTAATTTATGGAATTTAATTATGGAATTTTAATTTAAATAATTTTGGGACACACCCCCTTTTTTGCACAGGAACAGTCTTTATAATTATTATTTTCTACATTCACATATTTCGTTTCAATGGCACTCTAGATTTCCGCCCTCGGGATAAGAAAAAAACTATATTGTAATAGTTTTAGAAACTAATATTAACTTGAGTATTTAATATTTAGTTTTAAAGTTAGGTATAAATATTAAAGCGAGTGCGATCGTATTTAAACGAATAAGTTTTTTGTTTTACGTTTACTCGTATGTACGTACAATTTTCCGTTGAAAATCAATTTGTTTATTTTTGTTAATTTATGATTGACGAAAGGAATTTATAAATCTGATGTGGTTGGTATTAAACCAGGCAGACCCAGTAGGGTGATTTCCAACCCAATCTAACTAAATCAAAGACAACCTCGAGAAAGTTACTTATGAAAGTTATGAGTTACTTACTGCCCATAACGGTAGAGCTTCTATGAATAGAATTGTGGATGTAAGAAAAGCAAGGGAAGTTATCTCAGGATCGTGCCATGTGGCGCTCCATTGTCTCTGCCTATCTCTGTAGGAAATGGGCGTGACAATTTCATTGATTGATTGAAAAATAAATATATTTAGATAATAAAATAAAACAGCATTATCACAGTCATATTTTATTATTATCAAGATAAATCAATAACCAACAATTTATGTTAATATTTAATATTACTAAATAACAAAAAAACGCATATAGGTTGACTTTATCTTTTATGTAATATGTTTTAAGATCCGTTTTAAACCCACATCGGACTATAAAATGCGGTTTTATCGATACTGGCTGTGATATTCCACTCGTACTAAAATCCGAAACATAAGCTTTTAAGGATCGCTTTTATCGCAAAACCATTTTCACAAATTTAAATCACCTATAATCAAAACAACACTTAGGATTAAACAATAATGCGACTTGAATTACAAACTTTGATCGGAAATATTAGCCTATAATATTATTATAGGCTAATATATTAGCCTAATAGCTATAATATAATAGCGATAATATTAGCCTAATAGCTAACTGAAATGTCACGACTTTGCTTCCACAAGGATAGACACATATGGGAAGCAGGACTTTCTATAAATCTGATACTTATTTGTTATTGATTATTAGTAGAGTATAAACAATAGCTGTAGGTTATGGCCGGAGTTAACACAAGTAGCAGACAAATATATACATGGGTAACTCCAATGATCTATCTGCAATCCGTCTTTTTCTTAAAACATCATTGGGTAACTCGCTTTTTCTTCTTTCTTTATTTTCTTTATAATAAGGACGGTGACTGAGATAAACATAAAATAGAACGATTTTTTCAGTCGTCGGTCCTCTTTACTATCTGTCAAGTCTAGGTTAGATGTTTCGTCTCAATAAAAAATCAACATCTATGGCTTTATAAGTATATGGATTTAGGTTTTAGCTGTTATTGTAGGTAAATTATTATTTTGAAACATATTTTGGACGGCAGGCGTAACGTATTAGTTAAGAGATCAGTCCATTATGCGAAAAGTCCCGGGTTCAATTCCCGGTCCGAGCAAATATTTGTTTCATAACTTTTATTACAATTAATAACTATTCAATAAATAATTAAATATTACAACAAATTGAAGAAGAATAAAAAAGAGGCGGATATTTGCTCCGGGTCTCGTTGTCAAAGAGTGGTAGGTAGAGCTCAGTTTGCCGATCCGAGGTATACAGACCGTGAATTAACTTAGTTGCGTTTCGGAATCAACTAGTAAGTTGCCGGTTCCAACTAGTCCAGCATAGTGGGCAATCAAATGGACTAATATTTATTTGGGTTTAGGTTAGATCACAATTCAATTGCATTTACAATTCAACGTCTTCTATTTATTACAACAACCATAGTTTATATTTATATAAAACGCTGAGGAAGTGGTTCAAAAGCAGCATCTGTATGGCACAAAGAGAAACTTCATATATCACCGTTCTAACTAACGTGTCATAGTTCTTAGTATCATTGTGCAAAATTGTAAGAGGAAATACTACCGAAAATATATTATCTTTATATTTTGACAGGAAAGACAAACTTCCGGTTAATATACTGAAATTAGTACATTAATTGTATTATTTTTGTTTGTCATCTAATATTTTGTCTATACTCCATTGTTTAGGTACAAATTATATCGCCTATCCAACGGATAATGTTCTGATAAACTTTATCTTTTTACTCCGTCATCCCGTTTGCAAAGTTAGAGGTAGCATCCGTATTCGATCAACCAAATCGACAGTAGAATGCTTTTCCAGCCCATTCTATATTCTTGAATCCTTCGAGGGAGTCGTAAAAAAGAAACAAGGCAAGGCAGCCAAAAAGGGATTCAGATTTTTCAGCGTTATAATAAACAAAACTGCCTTTAATTAAAATAAAAAATATTTTTTTATTCAAATTTCAGAAATGTTAGGAACTTTTTAGGCCCGGCTCTTTTGCTCGTTCTGATGCTTTATCAGTAGTACTAGGCCGGCATACCAAATGGCGGAAGCTATGATAGGAGGTTAAAATAATAGATTTTTTTATATAATATTAAATAACTGACGACAGGCGTAGACAAACGGTTTAGCAATTGGTTTGTTGGGCGTAAAGTCCCGGGTTCGATCCCCAGTCGGAGCAAATATTTGTTTCATAGCTTTTATTTGTAATATTTTAATAAATTATATTAAATATTGCAAATATTTGTTAATAAAAAAAAGAGATGGATATGTGCTTCGGGTCTGGTTATCAAAGAGTGGTAGGCAGTGGTACCCAGTCTGCCGATCCGGGGTAGTACCACCACTTACAAGTATACAGACCGTGAAGTGATTTGGTCACGTTTCGGGTACAGCTTGTAAGTTGCCGGTTCTATCTAGGCCGGCATAGTGGATGTGATTGCTACTCACAGTTATTGAATTGTAGTAGCAGTGACATTCATTTATGACCACACTTCGGCTTAACATCAAGCGGGGTGCTGTCATATGTCGAGTCACAATAAAAAAAACACCCTTCGTTCGATGTATTCCATGCGTTTATAGAGGATGGATATATCCCACAGAGATGGGCAGAGACAATGGAGAGATATACTCGTAATATATCATAAACTATAATAATAAATACCAATAAGGGTTAGAATCTCAGATTTATGTTTGTATGTAAATCTACATAATATATATTGAAGCCGTTATATATGAGATATTGTGATCTTGTAGACTCTCCGATATAATATATGAGCTTCAAACACTACAAGAGGAGTAATAATTTAACAGTATAGAACTACGTATATGGGAGTCCTTTTCATAAAGCCAAAAATTAATTTTAATCAATCAAATTGTCACGCCTTTTTCCCACATGGATAGGCAGAGACAATGGAGCGCCACTTACCATGATCCTGACACAACTCCCTCGATTCTACAATTCCACAATTCTCTTCATTCAGGATTATGGGCACTAGGCCACCCAGCTTTCTTGAGAATGTCTTAGATTTGTTCGGAACACACCCGTTTGGGGCTGCCTTGTTTAACGCATCGATCCACATCAGATTTATAAATTTCTTTCGTCAATCTAATTACACTCATTCTTTCCATGTGCCCAAACCATCGGAGCAAATTTAATTATTATATTTAATTTATAATTTCTTTGCTTACAATGAAATTATAAATTAAATATAATAATTAAATATAATTTCTTTGCCTTTTAAAAACAACTATTTTTCATCCCTTAACATCTTATGTAAATAGTTATGTATGAAACAATTAAAGATGTGAGTGAATGAAGGTGCCATGTTACACAGTTAAACTTTTCTTTAATATAAAAAATATAAAAAAAAATTTTACATGTACACCTTCATCCACTCATTATCTTAGCGTCCATGAATTCTCCGTGCGGTGGCGGTGGCCGGGATCATAACGTGCATATTATAGCGTGCATATTATCTATTCTTCCTACTCACATTCTTGACTTCTTCTATTACCTTGATTTTTCTATAAAATTTGACTGGTAGTGAATGCTAACTAGCATTAAGTCTGCTTGCGATCACCATTGTTCAACCATACTAAGTTTTAAATAAATAAATATATTCTCTAATGCAAATAAATATATGTACATGAGGAATTTCTTGTTCAAAATTGATAGCAATTGATACTAAAGAAACAAACTATTGCTCAATCGAGAAAAAGTCGTTGTGTAAATCTATATATTGACATTGAACATAGTGTTTGGATTTTACGAGTGCTTCACAGGCATCACGTAAGAATTCTATCTATCTTTCCCAGGAAATTGAGGTTACACTAAGAAACCATTCATTTTCATCGATTTAACCTCATTCTATTTTTATCACGATTTTTTATTTTCAAACATATATTACTTAAAATAAAATATAAATGTAATTATATGTTATAGTCTAAAAGCTCAAAAAAAAACAATATTTCGATATGTAAAAACATATTTATACGATGTGGAATATTTATTCGTCGACCAGTCACGGCCACAATGCATTGGGGCTAGGTCCAAACGAATTCTGTTTGAAATATAGTGCATGGTATAACCAAAAACATTGCTTCTATCATGAGATACAGGTCTGATAGTACAGTAAATCTATTTTATTTCTTCATGACATAACTGTATAGTCTACAGTATTAACCATATAAGTCTACAGTATTAGTGTATTTTTGTACTCATCTTTAATTTATAGTAGAAGATTTAAAAAGAGATTCGTAAGGAAAAAAATCATGACGTCATGCGATTTTTTTTACCGTTGTGTAAAAATGTCTTTTGGCAACTGTGGAATCGATTAGGCAACTATAAAAACTATGCTGAACTTGAGTAACATTATCCTTATAATAGATTTACATATAGATTACTTATAGATTAACAGATAAAACCGAACCCGATGTCTGGCTGGAGTATGGTCCATGAAGGGATGACTGTTACTATAAATCAATTACTACAAGTAAAAATCTCATCTACAATGCGTTGGAGATACTAGTTGGAGTCAACTTTCAAGCTAATTTCGAAACGCGACTGAGTGAGTTCACGATCTGCACTCGAAGGTGCTATCCAGGATCTGCCTACAATCTTAGTTATTATACTTTCTTTTTATTAATGACAGTAAACATTTATAGAGCCTATAAATGGTAACTTTATATACGAGTAGCCAAGTCCTCGAACTTTTTATTACTTATATCTTTCGCTGGGATATAAGTATCATATTCTATGAATATAAATGATAAATTCATCATTATAGTCAGTCTTTTTTTTATATACTGATTCATTACCACTCCTAAAATCATCCATTCGTTCACTCCTACATCTTTAGGTCATCCGACCAATAAGTTACGATGGTACTCAATTTAAACTCATACTTAGAATGGGTTAAAACTTTTTACTTAGCACCAGGCAAGTCTAGGTAATCCGGGGTTACAAGTGTACAGACCGTGAAGTGTCTTGTTCGCGTTTCGGAATTAGTTAATAAGTTGCCGGTTTGAACTGTAGAAGCAGTCACCTCTATTCATGGCGTACTCTAGCTTAACATTAGGCAGGGTGCTATGTGTTGAGCCACAATAAAAAAAGTTTATTCAGAAAACCTTGTTATATAGAAAAACGTTTCGCTATGTTGCAAGAGTCGTGGTCACCGAAATGTCGAGATAAGGAATTACTTACCCTAATACTTATGGTACCCTAATATAACAACAAATTGTTTCGCACGTGTATTTATTACGTGAATTGCTCATAGTAGGTTTATGTATTCGTAAAAGCGTGTCTTTTTCAGTCTATAGGATAATGCGTGAAATATAAAGGCCGCAGAATCCCCACTCCATTAGTGGGGCTACACGTGTTGCTATTTGCAAAGAAAACCTCGTTATCGTTCGTCCGATGCGGTACTCGCTCACTTCTTTTGCTTTATGAAAGGAAGTAAAACCTATCAATTTACGTTCGTAGGGAAAAATCTTTAAAATAACAATGTAGGTGCAACATTGTATACTGAAAACGGTAATTAGGTTTTGAATAGTGCATGTATTAGATTTTAATTGGCCTCTGCTCGCACAACGTCGGGCGGAGGTCAGTTATTAATCTAAGTGTGCATCTATTACATCTATTTATTACAATTGACGACATGCGTGGCGCATTGGTAAGCACACTACATCGTCGTTCGTAAAGTCCTGGGTTCGATTCCTGGTCGGAGAAAATATTTATGTCATAGCTTCTATTTGTATTAATCAATAATTAATTAGATTTAATATAACAAATATTTGTTATTAAAAAATGAGGCGGATATTTGCTTCGGGTCTGGTTGTCAAAAAGTGATAGGCAGTGGTACCCCGTCTTCCGATCCGGAGTACCAACATACCGACATACTTACCAACCGTACCGTGAAGTGTCTTAGTCGCGCTTTGGTATCAGCTTATATGTTGCTGGTTCCAAATAGGCCGGCAACTACTTGTAGTAGCAGTCAGCTTCATTCATGGACCGCACCCCAACTTAACATTAGGCAGGATGTTGTCCTGTCATAAATAAAATAAAAATAAAAAGTCTAGAAAACTCGAAATTTCAAATACCTAATATCAGAATAACAAAACCGTACAACATTCACAACCACAAAAGACTGTATGAAAGGTTTTATGCAGTTTACTAGCATGAGTTATTTCTATAAATAAATGCACTTTCGGAGTTTACTCGGAAGCTCTCGTCACTCGTCTTCGGTCGGCCTGAAAGCGGGGAGAGTAACTTAAACTGACTTGCGGTTTCACCGGACGTCTTGCCTAAGTTTTGCCACATTGCGCTCACTGCACTTTGCTTACCCGTACCACTTAACTGACGGCTTTTATTTGCACTATAGTGAAAATTGCAGAGAATTCACTTGTTAATTACTTCGGACAGTTATTTACAATGTTCTTCGTCGCCATTTTAATACAAACTCGATGGTAAAGTTAACCTTTTCCATGATACTAAAATAACTTTGTCAATTAACAGATTTTATTTTACACCTTTAGGGTTGATTCACACGGTTAGTGTAAAACCTAACCGTCTGTGCTGTTTCGCATGTTTGAATGTCTGAAAACACCTTCATTGCGAGTAAGAGCAGACCCAGGAGGGTGTTCTCCGCCCAATTCGGAGACATCCATAAGAAAGCTGAGTTGCTTAGTGCCCATAATCATAGAGCTTGTATGATTATGGCACTAGGCAACTCATGTGACGTAAAGGAAGCGAGGCAGTTGTGTCAGGACCATGCCAAGCGGCGCTCAATTATCTCTGCCTATCCCTGTGGGAAAATTGGCGTGACAATTTGATTTAATTTGAATTGTACTAAGATACTAAAAGTGCTTTTAACGTAGAAACCTGGCGACCAAAGTATATATACGAGTATATCAATGATACAATGGTACCGGCAAGTAGTTTCGAGCCGGGGGCTCTGCCCATTGCACTGCCATTAGTCAGTCGCCCTAGTTATTTTATTAAATTGGAATAAGTTTACTAAGTTATTGAGGCGACCGTGGTGTAGTGGCAGTGCAATGGTTACGCCAACCGAGAGCACAAGTTCGAGACCACCCACCGGTACCAATGTATCTTTGATATATGTACTTTGGTTGTCCTGTTTCTATGATACAAGCACTTTAGTAGCTCAATATAAAAATGTGAATTAAATAATATAAAAAAGACGCCTCTATAAAATGGTAATAAACGTATTGTTTACTTATTTACGTTTCTGTATTCAAATTTACATTTAGAAATTTAATGTGTAATTATTTCAATTGTTATTATATTTATTTTAATAACAATAGCTTATTGTAGATACTTTATTATTTAATAATACTAGTATTTAACTATGTAGTTACAATTATATTACAAATAATGTTTATTTGTATAAAAATATTACATTAGGCACCGTAGGGTAATTCAATATTGTTAAACATAATCAAATCTAAGTGAATTATATTAAAAGTACGACAATAATATTTACGAGAAAGTCAAATTAAGTTATTCTTCACGATGACAATACAAAGTAAATATTTAGATAAACAATTAGTTTAGACAGTTTCCAAGAAATTAGATGAATACCAGTATTTCTGAACAAAAAATATATGTATTTAATATTTTTTTACATTATACAAATCCTACTAAGCTACTAAACGTGATTGTATAATAGAAACTGGGCGCCCAAAGTACATATATCATTGGTACCCAATTGGTACTGATACAAGTGATTTGCAATTATTTTCAGGTTCGTGAGTTTAAGGCAACCGTGGTGTAGTGGCAGTGCAATGGTTACACAAACCGAGAGCACGGGTTTGAAACCACCCACCGGTACCAATATATTTGATGTATGTACTTTAGCTGTCCTGTTTCTATATATTTCTATATATTGTCGTAAGTGTCACTGTTATTTATGAAATGAAATTATGAAAGCATTACGTTTATTATTGTACTATGAAAGCACCCCACCCGATGCTGTCCATAAATAGTAGCGACTGCTAAAATAGTTAAAAACTGCAAGTAACAGTCACATCCACTATGCTGACCTTGATTTATTTTATAACAAAGGTCAGGTATGAAAAAAAACATATTTACTACATTAAGAAATAATACAATAGTTATATGTTACGTATAATAAGAATTAATTGAAGACGAAACAAGTTTCGATAATCTTAGCGATATAAATTGTATGGTCGCATTATTTAATCGTGAGGTGATAGGATTGTATGACAAGCACGCACCCATACTCTCTACAAAAATCAAGCGCGCTCCAGCAGCTTGGATAAGTGATGAGGTCCGCATGGCTATGAGGAGACGTGACTGTGCGTATCGTAAATATCGTAGAAAACGAAGTGATGATGCTTGGTCGGCATATAGGGTTGCAAGAAATCGTTGCAATCAGGTGTGTAGAACGGCAAAACGCCGCCATTTTTTGTGATAATATCTTAAACAAATCTCAATCCGATACATGGAAATTTCTTAAAACTTTGGGATTGGGTCGTTCGCAGTGCTCGGCTGGTCTTGGTACTGTGACGTCTGATCAGCTCAATGCTCATTTCTCATCAGCACCGACGCTCGACGTTGTAATTAAATCAAAAACCTTAGTTGAAATAGCGGAAATGTCAAACCTTAATAATACACCGTTTGTTCTTGCAGAAGTTTCCAGCGATGTCATTTTTAAGACGATTAACTCCATAACTTCAAGAGCAATAGGATGTGATGGCATCAGTCGTGTTATGATCGTTACAATCATTGACATACTCCTACCCACAATAACACGCATCATAAACGTATCCCTCACTACAGGCCAATTCCCAATCATATGGCGCAATGCGCACATTATCCCACTACCTAAAATTTCCTCTCCTACGTTACCCAGCCATTTTCGCCCAATCTCCATTTTGCCGTTCCTTTCAAAAGTGTTAGAGTCTGTCGTTCATAAACAAATATCAGGTTTTCTTAATCTTAATCAACTCCTTAATCCCTTCCAGTCAGGTTTTCGCCCCGGTCATAGCACGACTTCAGCTTTACTGAAAGTAACTGAAGATATTAGAAACGGCATGGATGAAACAAAAGTCACAGTACTAGTATTGATTGATTTCACCAACGCCTTTAATACAGTTGATCCTGAGTTGCTAATTGCTATTTTGTCTCGTATGAGGATGTCTGCAGAAGCTCTCTTATGGTTTTCTCAGTATCTGCAAGGTCGCCGACAACGGGTTCGCATTGATCAAACGTTCTCGGACTGGTGTGATTTGAGTACGGGCGTACCACAAGGTGGCATTTTATCTCCGTTACTTTTCTCACTATTTATTAGTGGTATCACCTCCTCTCTTCATTGCCACTACCACCTGTACGCCGATGACTTGCAGCTCTACGTGCAGGCGGATATCAGCGCTCTTAATAGTGCTATAGCCTGGCTAAACTCCGATCTTAGTAGCATATATTCTTGGTCTGCGCGGTACGGTGTCGTTGTCAACCCAAAAAAGTGTCAGTCAATAATTATAGGGAGTTCCCGTTTATTATCTAAAGTCGACATGAATGTTATCGATCCTGTTCGGTTTGACAACGTGCCTATACCGTTCTCCGGCGAGGTTAGGAATCTCGGTATTTACCTGGATTCTCATCTTTCCTGGGGAGCGCAGATCAGTAATATTAGTCGTAAAATATTTTCTTCACTTCATTCTCTTAATAAATTAAAAAACTTTTTACCTATTAAAGCTAAAATTGCGCTCGTT
Organism: Tinea trinotella; assembly: GCA_905220615.1. Classification (NCBI taxonomy): domain Eukaryota; kingdom Metazoa; phylum Arthropoda; class Insecta; order Lepidoptera; family Tineidae; genus Tinea; species Tinea trinotella. The sequence goes on from HG992310.1 coordinate 9,378,175, forward strand.
CAGTCCCTTCTCCTGCCGATACTTGACTACGGTGATGTATGTTGTGTAGACCTTTCGCAGGAATATCTTAATAAACTAGATAGATTACACAACGCATGTATAAGGTTCATCTTCGGCTTGCGGAAATATGACCATATTTCGTCGTCACGAGATCAGCTAAAATGGCTGCCTATCCGTGAACGGAGAAATCGCAGGATTCTGTGCTTGTTATACAGTCTTCTAAATGAATCTGATGCGCCCAGGTATCTTAAGGATAACTTTAGGTACCTGAGCTCGCATCATGTTAAGACCCTGCGCTCCTCTTCCAACTCCACTCTTTCCATTCCCTCTCACCACACCTCCTTCGTCTCTAAATCTTTTTCTGTCGTCGCTGCAAATCTATGGAATGAACTACCTCAAAGTATTAGACAAGCTCCTAATCGTGCAATATTCAAGAGTTATGTGTATAAACACTACCTTTCTTCTTCCCCACATCTTTCATGACAAGAGTAGTTTTATTATATGTTGTGTATTATTGTGTTTAATATATATGTATATGTGTTTATGTATATGTATAACTTATTTATGTACTTATGTGTATTAAAATGTAAATATTAAGTATTATTATTATGTGTTTGTTGTTATATTCGTACAAATTGTCATCATAAAATTGCACCTACTCACCATTAATACTGTCTTAATGTCCTAAAGGTTTGGCTGTCAGAGAATGTCTAACGGCATTAAGTCCGCCTTTGTACATAGTGCAATTAAGTTTTAAATAAATAAAATAATAATAAATAAACAAGAAAAATAATAAGAAAATTCAGGAATTACATTACCGACCCTTAATTAATAGACATTACAATATTATGACAGGTGTGGCGCATTGGTTTGCACACCAGTTTGTTACGTGTTCAATTCCCGGTCATTGACCGCACTCCAGCTCATCAGTCGGGGTGCTGTCATATGTCGAGTCACAAGTTTATTTTCATTTTTTATTTATTTATACATTTCTATACTAACCTACTAAAGTGCTTATATCAAAGAAACATGACGACCAAAGTACATATATCAAAGATACAGTGGTACCGGTGAGTAACTCTCGGCTTGCGTAACCAATGCACTGCCACTACACCACGGTCGTCTTTATAAGTTAACCTTTGCTTAACCTTAACCTTAATGCAGATACTATCATAAACCAAAAGAATTCCAATAAGAATTAGTTATAGTTTAGATACCAGTCCTAATACGAGTAATATGATTTATGGACCTAATTACTTTAGTACATGAACAATGTCTATACAAGAACTAATCAAGATTTGAAGAGTAAGTTAATAAAGCCCGCAAGTAGTGGCCAAACTAACATAGCTTATAATATATTACTTATAGTATACTTAGTATGGCTAAATATACTATGAGTATGGAAGTATGGCTCTTCGTGACCACGATGGCTGCAAAGCTCTCGAAACGTCGGAATAATAAAAAAATATATTTCAATAATCAATGTTCGCGCAAAATCGAAGAAATTACTATGGCTAACATGTATAATTCTGCTTAATACAGTTATTAAACTATAGCACAGTTCACAGTTCTATAAGAAGAATCATTTATTGGACATCCTAAAGAACGCTGGGTTGCCTAGTGCCCATAATAGTAGTGTTTGTATAAAAAAAATGTTGATGTGGGGGAAGCGAGGGAGTTGTGTCAGGATAGTAGCAAGTGGCGCTCCACTGTCTCTGCCTATCCCTGTGGTGAAAAGTTATTATTTATTTTTTATTATTATACAATTCTATACTAAGCTACCAAATAGCTTGTATCATAGAAACAGGACGACCAAAGTACATACATCAAAGATACATTGGTACCGGTGAGTGGTTTCGAACCCGTGCCACTCGGCTTACATAGCCATTGCACTGCCACTACACCACGGTCGCCTATTTGGATCTAAGTCTAAAATAAAATGTTTTTTTTTAATGTTCGATATTCATAAACAATAATAAAATTGAACACCAATACAAAGAATACAATCGGAAGGCGTCGATATTGTAAACATTTTCCTTTCAACAATACGAATCTGCATCTCTACGACCCCACCTGTAAAAAGTCTCTGGTTCATTATGCTGCCTCTGAATACCGGCCTCTCTATTATGTAAATGTAGGTTCGCAGGGTAGGAAAATAAGTTTTATGTTGGTCCACCCTTACTTGGTTGCGTTGGGGCCACCTGTAGGAACGACGCCCGGGCTATGTCGCGTTAAAATTATTTTACAGCTTCAGAAGCCTTTATGAATAGTAATCCAACCGCTATACTATGCCACTCAATTTACATGCCAGGCGCCAAACAATGAAATGCAGATGAGGACTTTCTGATAAGCTTTAAATGTAATTTTACTTTTAGCCCTAAATTACATAATTGCAAAATACTTTTGAAAGGGAATCGGGGATGGTATTAAACGGTAATTTATATTATTTTGTAAGAGCACTTTATTTTGTTTTACGAATAATTTATAAACATTTATTTTTATTATTGTGACTCGACATATGACAGCACCCCGCTTGATGTTAGGGCGAAGTGTGGTCCATGAATGAATGTCACTGCTAATACAATTTAATAACTGTGAGTAGCAATCACATTCACTATGCTAGATGGAACCGGCAACTTACAAGCTGATCCCGAAACGTGACCAAATCACTTTACGGTCTGTATACTTGTAAGTGGTACCCCGGATCGGCAGACTGGGTACCACTGCCTACCACTCTTTGATAACCAGACCCGAAGCAAATATCCATTCTTTTTTTTTATTAACAAATATTTAATATTATTAAATATTACAAATAAAATCTATGAAACAAATATTTGCTCCGACCGGGGATCGAACCCGGGACTTTACGCGCAACAAACCAGTCACTAAACCGTTCGTCCACGCCTGTCGTCAAAAAATATATTATTGTGACTCGACATCTGACCTCGACCCACCTGATGGTAAGCCAGAGGAGATCCAATAGCGCCTACGATTGAAAAAACCGAGTGTCACGTCTGCCCCAGTCGCCGTCACTATGCTGACCAAAGAATGGATGTAGAACTACTATTTTTTAGTCTGAGAATTATTGGTATTTCCGTAGCGATATTCAGACAGTGCAGGGGTGTGCTAGATGCCGTTTTCCAAGGTTTTTCTGTACTTGGGAGACTAAGCACGGACAATGGAGACATTCGAGAATATTTCGATCCTAACGACCATCTACTCTACGAGCTATATATAAAAATACGTGATATTTAAATCGTCTGGGACGTGTGGAAATACGTGTGGTGACAACAGTACTGACTTCCTAAAAAATCCCCGTCCAAACCCATACACGCCTTGGGAATAGCCCTTTTCATTTGAAGTTCTCAATATTACATTTATATTGTGTCGAAAAAAATTCACAAATGTTTTACTTGTTTAAAGGTTTATTTAACTTTTGTTTGTTTGATGTTTTATTTTATGATTTATATATAATATAATATGTATTGTATAATATACATTATTTTTGTGGCTCGACATATGACAGTATCAAGCTCGATATTTATCTGGAGTGCGCCCCATAAATAGAGGCGGCTGATACTATTATTAAAGTTGGAGTCGCATCCACTATGTTGGTCTAGTTGGAATCAGAAAATTTCAATTTGATCCCAAAACGCGACTAAATCAATTCACGGTCACGGTCAGCAGTTGACTCCCGTGAAATGGAGTCAACTGCCACTACGGTTAAATATCTTTAAGTAGCATTCGCATCCAATATGCTAGACTAGTCTAGTTAAAACCTACAACTTTTAGCTGATTCTGAAACATGACTTAATAATCATTTCATATTCTTTACACTATTCAATGCAACCAAAGAAAGCAGTGTTTAAATAAAGTTGTGGCTCAATCAATCAAATTGTCACGTTTTTTTCCCCACAGGGATAGGCAGAGGTTATAGCTGCTTTTCTATAAAAATGTAACATATTCTACACAAAATAATATTGTTCCAGCCTTTACCTTATGTTTTTAATAATTTTACATAAGAGTGTTGCGGTAGTTTTCGTCACATATTTTAGGATATATATAAAGTTTTATATGAAAGAAGGAATATTTTCGTCATATATATGGAAATATATAGAGAAAAATCCTGATATTTGAGAGTGACAGAAGAGTTTCCCCTTGCACGGGATTTCTTTGTGAGCTAGTTAAAGTGGGTGATAAATTTTTATTGTTGTGCGTACCGAAACTGTGCTCCATTTTTCTCTTATCTCTCTCACCAATGAAACAAACAAAAACGCTGGTTGTGAAAATATTTTGTAAATGTTATACTTCATTTTTTATGCCTACTCGCATAAAATACACATATTTAATTTATTTGAAGTGAAAAACAATTATATATATTTGTTTGAGCGTGTATATACCATTTTCTAGGAAGGCAAAAGGAAATTTAGTCCATATAGTCTAAAATGTTCTTTTTATGTCTTCAGTAGATGAATGATGAAGATCACCCCCATGTGGTGATGATGATGATTGTTTTAGTAAAGCGACAGAAAACCTGTACTAAAACTTTAGAAGGAGTCTTGGGGGAATGCGAAGAAACACGTTTAACAGATCTATACTCGATCATCTTAAAAATTATTACTGGATAACACAATTCCACCATTATTACACATTAATATTCAAAAAGCACAATCTTTACAAATAATTTAAAATTGCACGACCTGTCACTTGCAGTTTCCCGCTAAAACTCTGTACGTAACATATCTTATGTCGGATTATTATATGTCAAGTAATCTAGATAGAGGTTGACTCATCATCGACACCGCAAAAATCTGGGGCCGAGATAAGTCGGGGTCGGACAGATGTCAATCAGAGAAGTCGTGGGGTCGACATCGGATCGGACGAGGACACATGTTACGTTTCTTGTTATCATGACCCTTATCTTACGGGAAATTACTTCCTGCAACGAAGTCGCAGACGCGTGACAGACCCATTTCTACTGCCAACTATTTTTTCGTGTTAATGTCATGTCGCTCTTCTGTGGTAAATTGTTTTTCAATATTTGATTCTTCCACGTCGACCTTATTCAACGTCTCAATTTAGAGTCCATTACTATATTTAATTTATTCACCATAACAAAACAAGCTATTTATAGCCTATGTGACGGATTTAATACCAGAAAGTAAAGATAACAAATTATTTCTTTACTTTTTATTTTCAATAACAAATTTTTTTTTTCATGAACAATATTTCGAGCAAATTGAACGAAATTTGAAGTACGAGTAGCTTCAGTATAGAGGCCCGTAATGAATATTGAACAAAACAATATACGTCACAGCGATATTTTCAATATTTTGTCCACTTTTTTTAGGCTGAAAAAACCGGGTCACGTCCGCTGTTGATAAATATATCTCATTAAAGAATGTTTAGCTGAGCTAATTTAACTAGAGGTCTGTGACGTTCCCAGGGGAAATCAGAGGCTGTGCGTAAGAAAAGTTAGTATACTTTACACAAGATGCTACCAGGTGCGATCATTTTATGTTATCGATAAGTTATTTAAAAAAAGGAAAATATCATTTTATCTGCTTAAAATTAAGAAGAAGACAAACATAAATTAGATGGGTGGGATAATGGACAAAATTAAAAAATGTTATTAGTACAAACTTCATTTTTAAATTAAGGTTATAAGAATTATTCAAACCTCAATCAAGCTTTGTCTTTGTTCTAAAAACTTATTCTAGTGATTAATATTCTAGAGCTAACATCTATGATATGAAATCTTAAGCGTTATTATCATTTATATTTCTTTATTGTGCCCATAGCTCTACGGCTTGTATGAAGAAAATTAAGGATGTGAGGGAAGCGAGGAAGTTGTGTCAGGATCGTGGCAATTAGCGCTCCATTGTTTCTGCCTATGCCTGTGGGAAAACAGCGTGACAAACTGATTGATTAATTATTTTAAATTCAATATAATTTTAATATTTTACCATATACCGATTTGACGACAGGCGTGGCGCATTGATTAGCACACCAGTAAAGTCCCGGGTTCCTGGCCGGAGCAAATATTTGTTTCATAACTTTTATTTAATATTGCAATAATAAATAATGTTTTTTTTTATTGTGACACGACATTTGAACAAAACCCGCCTGATGATAAGCAAGAGGAGATCCAAGAGTAAAGTCGACTGAAACAACCGAGTTAGTTTACGGCTGCCTCAGTCGCCGTCACTATGCCGGCAAAAGAAAATTAAATATTGCAAATATTTGTTATAAAAAAAGAGGCGAATATTTTCTCCGGGTTTGGTTGACAAAGAGTGGGTGCCCAGTTCGAGTATGCAGACAGACCATGAAGTGACTTAGTCAGTTCGTAAGTTGCCGGTTCCAACTAGGCCGACATAGAGGATGCGAAGGCTCTTTGCAGATATTTAACTGTAGTAGCAGACGTCTCCATTCATGGACCGCACTCCAGTTTAACATCAGGCGGGGTGCTCTATACAATCCAAATCTACAGATACATACATGTTCAATATTAAAATCAAATTAATGTGAATCGCGCATCGTCACATCGCACGTGTCAAATGGAATAATGGAATGGGAATTCGCTGATTGATATTTATGTACTTAAGCTCTATTGATATTTGAAATTAGCTTTAAATCGTTATAGTTCAACATACATCTATGTATTCGCTAATTGGAAAATCCTGTTTATAATACATAATTAGGTAGGTACTCAATAAAATACATCAATGAGATTGACATGACTCCATTTCTACTGGGATAGGCAGAGATAATGGATTGCCATTTACCACGAAGACTATTATTTTATATTTGCATTATATAATTTATTAAAGTATATAATTTAGTATATAATTAAAGTATATAATTTATTTAGACACTTTTAAATCCTTATCAATCAATCAATCAAATTGTCATGCTTTTTTCTCACAGGGATAGGCAGAGACAAAAAAGCGCCACTTGTCGCGATTCAGACACAACTCCCCCACTTTCCTCACATCCAACGTTAGTTAGGCCAACGTAGTGGATGCGACTTCTACTTACATTTATTTTACTGTAGTAGCAGTCATCTCAAACTGCATTCTAACTTAACATTAAGCGGGTTGCTGTCATATGTCGAACTACAAAAATAAATTAAATGTAGATAGCAAAATCATTCATTTTGGTCTATTTTTGTACTACTTTTGTAATGCCCAGTGATGAAAAAATACATAAATGGTAGTCTCGATACATGTATTGATAAAACTAATAACAATTTTGTATTTAATTGTGTAATTGAGTTATTTGGAAAATAAGATATGGATTTTGTATAGTCTGTCAACACAAAGACACGGCATATTAACAGTTCTGTATTGAACTGTCATAATTAAAGTTTGATCATTTTGCACACCAAAACTATGCAAAATAAAGGATATATTTTAAAAACATTTTATTCTTCGTACATCAAACTATTTTAAAATGTATATGCAACTGTTAATTTAATTTAGCCCAAATCCCCATACAAAATGAATGACGTCCTTTATAGTATTTTCTTAGATTTTGCGCGAACATTGATTAATGAATTAAACAAATTTTATGCGGCTTACTATCGCGTTTATTTTGGTTTTGATTTTACAATTTTTTTTTTATTATTCCGACGTTTCGAGAGCTTTGCAGCCATCGTGGTCACGGAGAGACTCGATGACCACGATGGCTGCAAAGCTCTCGAAACGTCGGAATAATAAAAAATTGTAAAATCAAAACCAAAATAATCGCGATAGTAAGCCGCATAAAATTTGTTTAATTCATTGACGTCCTTTAATTAACCTAATTTGTAAACGTTCTCGTATTTTGTTTTTATTGTCGTTGCATTTAGAGTTGCCTTAATACAAGTTAATTGTCAATGTCTAATAGACAGATAACATATCTTAATTAGTGGCTATGTATCTATTGTGGGTGACAATGTATACCTGGATGTTTCAGTGGATAAACGAGGCCGGTATTTCCCGGTAATTGGCGCTGTCTCCCGGACAAATGTGCTGTCCAACGTGTGCCAGATAGTCAGTGTAACTACCGCCATTAGCTCCCGCGATAATCTTAAATTACAGTAACTGAACAATTCAACTGCTAACTAGAAATATACCCGATTTTACGAAATACGAGTCTTAATCAAGCGTGTTGAAAAAAGGATGGTGTAATTAATATTGCATGTGTATAGTCGTTGAATTTTGTTTTTATTTTGACTCGACATCTGACCTCGGCCCGCCTGTTGGTAAGCAAGAGGAGATCACCTATAATTCTAAAACGGGGATTTTTTCGTCTAAAATTTTGTAAACTCTGTTTACGAAATACTTTTATTTAATTTTAGCAATGCTTTGGCTGGCATAGTATCGGTATCTGAGATATTCGTTTACTAAGACATCGGCGCTTTTTCAGTCATCGGCTCTTGGATCTTCCTTGGCATCAGGCAAGTCGAGGTCAAATGTCGCGTCATTATAACAATTAAAAATAATTTTTATTCGGGCTACATTTCCTAGCGGAATAAATGTAAGTAAGTATAAAAAAGTTTTTGAATCGTTTATGTATTACATAAATAGTCATAATACCAAAAAACATTATGTTTTATTCAGGAATTATTTTGATTTATGCGTCTGACTACGGAGAACCTGCGGAGAGGACACAGCTGCTTCAGGTAAATTTCGAAAGACCGATATTTTTCAAATAAATCACAAGTACCTGGTGAAATTACAATATTGTAAAAAGTTTTTTGAATTAACATTTATTACTTCTTTGAAATCCTATTTTAAATAAAATATTCTTTGATCATTTAAGTACCTAATATTAATTTAATTGTTTATTTATTGTATCGAAAACAAATAGCATTGAATAAACTTACTTAAATTAAATTGTAACGCCTTTTTCCCACAAAGATATATAGAGACATTTCTCCCTAGCTTCCATCTCATTCTCAATTCTACAAAGCTTGTAGCTCTACGATTATGGGCACTAGGAAACCCAGCTTTCTTAAGGATGTCTCCGATTTGGCCGGAAAAAACCCTCCTGGGTCTGCCTGGTTAAACGCAGCCCTCCACATCAGATTTATAAATTCCTTACATTAACTTACTTACATGACTTATAAATCTACGCCAGCCCACAAGAGCTCTATAAGTAGTAGTCTCTTAGTAGAAGCACAGCCATTTCACAGAGACATGCCGGCTCTATGGAGTCTTTATCGTCTATACTACGAAGAATGTTCTGAGGAACCCTTTTTTATTCATGCTTTGACTTCTTACTTAGGTCAAGGGAAGTTTTTTATTTATTTATTTTTATTGTGACTCGACATTTCACATCGACCTGCCTGATGATAAGCAAGAGGAGATCCAAAAGTGCAGACGATTGAAATAACCGAGTCAATACACGGCTGTCTCAGCCGCCGTCACTATGCCGGCCAAAGGTGCTTCTTCACGCATCGCTTGAAGGATCCAAGGTTATAGGTATCTGCATTCCGAACATTACCGAAGTCGAAGTAATTATTATTTTATTAAGCAATAATTATCCTAAATAAGCAATTCAAATTTTACCTAACCTTTGAAATCAATGTGTGTATTGAATTCTTACTTAAACCTATGTAACTATTATATATTGCAGGAAAGAGTTTTCTAACAACTTACCCTTAATTTATGTATCACAAAAGGTCTACCTTAGTAATGAACAACACAAACAGAGGTCGCTCGTAATGCGATAACATCGTAACTAGAAACACAATACACTACAGTTAAAGCGTTTTCATTTAACGTTAATATAACAAACGTTTTGTAATTGCACTATTTCTTTTAACCTGGACCACGGTTGCCTTTTAAAGAATATAGCGGCTTTAGAATAACAATGACATACGAGTAATTAGGAAAAAATGCGTTATCTAATTATGTTTTTTATTTATTAAAAAAACGTTTGTTATGTAAGTTAAACATGAGGTAATTAATGTACATAAAATAATAGTTTTTATTTATTTTTTTTTACATTTCTAAAGTGTTGTATCATAGAAACAGGACAACCAAAGTAAAGGTAAAGGTGGGTGGTTTCGAACCCGTGCTCTCGGTTTGTGTAACCATTGCACTGCCACTACACCACCGTAGTTAGTTTCTTATTAACGATAGTTAATAAGAAACTAACTACGTTTCTTATTAATACCTTTATAGACGCAGATAAAGGTACCGGTTGACATTTCATACCTTCAATACCCCGGCTACACGCTTGAGGAAAGATTCCTCGCGAAAGCCGGGGTATGCGTGTACATCCGGTCCGATATCTGCTGTCGCCGTCTGCTTTGCTTGGAGGATCCTTCCCTGTCCATCCTCTGGGTACACGTGGACCTTGGTTCCCAAACCAGGATCTACGGGTGCCTCTACCGTTCCCACCACGGGGATTCGGAGACAACCCGGCTCTTCGATTCTCTGAGCCGGGCGACAGACGAAGCGCTGGAGCGGTTCCCGACCGCGGAGGTCGTAGTCTTGGGGGACTTCAACGCACACAATGAGGTGTGGTTGGGGTCCCAGAGGACTGACCACGCGGGAAGGGCCGCTCACGCTTTCGCCCTTTTGCATGACCTAACACAGCTGGTGACCCAGCCCACCCGGGTACCTGACATTGTCGGTCATGCCCCTTCTCTGCTGGACCTTCTACTGACCAATCGTCCGACCGGGTATAAAATCTCGGTCAAGGCCCCACTAGGGACTTCTGACCACTGCCTGGTCGAGACGACGGTGCCGCGCGCTGTGCCTCCTTCTGCTAGGAAGGAGGTGCGGCGTTTGTGGCACTACGGATCGGCGGATTGGGAGGGAATGCGGAATTATTTCGCTTCCTTCCCTTGGTGGCAGCGCTGCTTCATCTCTGAGGATCCATCCACGTGTGCCTCGGCCGTTGTTAATGAGATAGCACTGGGGATGGAATATTACGTTCCATCCAACTGTGCATCTCGTAACGACCGTAGCAGGCCCTGGTACAACAGTGGGTGTGCGGCTGCTGTTGCAGCAAAAAACGCAGCCCACAGTGCCTGGGTCAAGGGTCGAAGAAATCATGACCCTCGCGTGGATGAGATGAAAGCAGCCTATAACCGCGCCACCAAGTCTTGCAGAAAAGTATTTAAAGAAGCGGAGGCACAGCGCGTTTCCAGGATTGGCGAGAGTCTATTAGCGCACCCAACGGGTAGTCGTAGCTTTTGGAGTCTCGCCAAGACTGTAGAATCTAATTTCTGCCGTTCCTCACTGCCACCGCTGAGACAACCTGATGGCTCACTGGTACATACGGCAAAGGCGAAGGCCGATCTCCTGGCCGAAGTCTTCGCCACTAATTCGCGTATCGACGATCGTGGTGTTGAAAGACCTACCCTACGTCCGTGCGGACATACGATGCCTGATTTCCGTATCAGACAACGCGATGTCCGCATGGAACTACGATCGCTCGATGTCCGAAAGTCCAGTGGTCCTGATGGTATCCCAGCGCTTGTGCTTAAAATGTGTGCAGCGGAATTGACTCCCGTCTTGACGAGGCTGTACCGGCTCTCATACGCGTCGGGCTGTGTGCCTCGGGCTTGGAAGGGGGCCAATGTGCAACCGGTCCCAAAAAAAGGCGACCGTTCAGACCCTGCAAACTACCGTCCGATAGCTGTAACCTCAGTATTGTGCAAGGTCATGGAGCGAATAATCAATGTTCGCCTCATGGCCTACCTGGAGGGTCACCAGCTGATCAATGACCGTCAATATGGCTTCAGGCCGAAACGGTCAACTGGTGACCTTCTGGCGTACACCACGCACGTCTGGGGTGAAGCGTTGGATGGTAATGGAGAAGCCCTTGCCGTTGGCCTGGACATCTCCAAAGCGTTTGACAGGGTCTGGCACAAGGCCCTTTTATCCAAGCTCGAGGCATACGGTTTACCTCGTCGTCTGCGGGGCTGGATAACCGACTTCCTGCGTGATCGCTCCATACGCGTCGTTGTGGATGGAAGCGCATCGCGCAGGATCTCGGTGAATGCCGGCGTCCCTCAAGGCTCCGTGCTGTCGCCGACTCTGTTCCTTTTGCATATCAATGACATGCTGGACCTTGGATCCGGCATTCATTGCTATGCAGACGACAGCACGGTGCATGGACGCTACACTGCCCGCCCCGCAGCCGGCAAACAGGAGATAGCCGATATGAGAGAGTCTGTTGTAGCGGGACTGAACCGGGTTCTTGGTCGTATTACCCACTGGGGCGACAAGAACCTGGTTCAGTTCAACGCAGACAAGACTCAGGTATGCGCGTTCTCGACGAAAAAATCCCCGTTTACTCCCCTTCCCTCTCTTTGTAACATCTCCCTCAGTGCTTCGGACAGACTGGACATTCTCGGAATGTCCCTTCGCTGCGACCTGAATCACAGGGACCATATCGAGCGGGCCATTAAGACCACCTCCCGCAAACTTGGTATCCTGAACAAGGTGCGGCGGTTCTTTGCGCCAGAGCTTCGCCTGCTATTATACAAGGCTCAGATTCGCTCTTGCGCGGAGTACTGTTCGCACCTCTGGGACGGCTCTGCCAAGTATCTTCTCAATGCCCTGGATTCATTGCAGCGCCGAGCTGTCCGAATTATAGGTGATGCAGAGGTCACGCGAACTCTAGAGCCCCTGCAACTACGCAGAGACATGGCGGCTCTGTGCGTCCTCTATCGCCTATACCACGGAGAATGTTCCGAAGAGCTCTTTAACCTTGTTCCTACCTCGTCCTTTCACACCCGTAATACCCGCACTGGTCGGGGAAAGCATCCGCATTCTATCGACCGAATCGGCAGTCGAACTAAAAAGTTCGGTGCGTCTTTTCTTTGTAGAACAATTGACAAGTGGAATGCTTTGCCTGCCCATGTGTTCTCTCCATCCTATGACCTTGGATCCTTCAAGCGATGCGTGAAGAAGCACCTTAGGCCGGCATAATGACGGCGGCTGAGATGGCCGGGAGCTAACTCTGTTTTTTCAGTCGTCGTCACTCTTGGACCTCCTCTTGCTTATCATCAGGCGGGTCGAGGTCAGATGTCGTGTCACAATAAAAAAAAAAAAAAAAAAAGTTTAAGGACATAATAACTGCTCTAAAATGAATCAAGCAAATTATATTTTAAATGCTCTTAATGTTGAAATATGTATATTCCATTTGTTCTCCACGTTCTATAATCTTGGATCCTTCAAGCGAAACGTGAAAAGCATCTTTGGCCGACATAGTGACAGCGACTGAGGCAAACATAAAATGAAACGGTTTTTACAGTCGTCAGCGGTCCTTACTTACCATCAGACTAGCCCAAATCAGATGTCAAGTCATAATAATGGAAAACGAAACTGATTGACACTATCCGGGACAAAGATTTTTGGATTTTTTAACAATTTTTTAGTTAGATCATTACCATTTTTTTAAATTAAACATATTATCAATATATTGTTTTACATATGTAGTTAAGAAGTATATATTATTGTATTAAAACATAGTACAATAATTTCACCCACTCATATTTCCACTCACCCAACCCAACGTCGTATTGACGCAAATAAATACCAAGTTATTATCAAAACAGTTGTATAAACTCAATGACAAATAAAGTTATAATTTGTATTATTGTGTGCCATTAATCAGATGCTTATTGTATTCTTTGATTGCTTTAGTATTAGAATCTAGGACTTTGAACAACACGTGATCTAGGAGAAAACAATGTTAGGAAAAATATTTATAAAATGGTAATTATGGAAGTCAAGACGTTTTTTTATTGAGGCTCTACATATGACAGCATCCAGCCTGATGTTAAGCTCGAATGCGGTCCATGAATGTAGAAGACTGCCAGTAGATAAATAAATAACTAATTTATTAAATATTTTTATATGGAAGTCGCATTTATGTCGGCCTAGTTGGAAACGGCAACTTACATGCTGATCCCGAAACGCGTCTAAGTCATTTTCGGAATACATAAAAGTAACCATTACTTTTAGGCTTGGCAGACTCAAATGACATTAGTCGTCAGATGACCTTATTAAATGTTTCCATTACGTAGGTGGTTTTCGTGACTTATGAGCGCTCTTAATTTTTCTTATTGAAAACTCGACATCTGATCTCGACTTGGCTGATTGTAAGCAAGGGCAGATCCAACGGTGCCAATAATTGAACAGAAAAAAAGCTATTTTGGTCAATTACATCAAAATAATTAAGTACTTGAATTTGTAAAGTATAAAAATGATTAAGTATTATACTTACTAGAATTTATAAAACTTGTACTGACCAAAAAAAAGGCTAAAGAAAATAAAACTTTTTTTAAATTATATATGTGTTAATAATTTATACGCATAAAAGTAGTAAAAATTAGCTATTTATTTGTTGCTAAAAGGATTACAATTGGCAATCAATCTAAAATAATTCATCCGATCAAATCCAAAAAGTAAATAACAAAATAACAAATTTAATATCATTCCAAATTAATTCATGGCATTTCAATTTATTGTGCAAATATTTCGAATAAATTTGTTTCAATTAGAATGCATATTACGAGTAATAAAACTATTTTTGTAAGGTTCTTAAGGAATACAATCAAATGATTTTTCTAACCATTTAATATTATATATACTTAAGTACTATAGAATTAATCTTCATTATTTAAACATTTCGTAAAGGAATATAAATTGGCTTAGATCCTAAACCTAAGTGTTCACTAATAGCCACGTATCTTCTAAACAAAGCAATCTAGGTTTAATACAAAAGGATGTTGAGGTGTCCACAAACTTGGGAGAATTTCAAAGAGGATCCCAAGAGTCTACTTTATGCAAATTTCGAGTAATTTCTTTGGTGGGCGTCGTTGGGGACCCTTTACCAAGATTGCTTTAACTCGTCAGATGCTCATGTTTGTCAGCCCTTATATTAATGCTCATACATGTTCGTAGAACATTTTGACTACAAAATTATACTCAATAATAATTATCGGTAAGTTTTTTTGTGTTTTCTATACTAAGCTACTTAAACTACTTGTATCATAGCATTGGCGTAACTAGGGTATGGCAGGTAGGGCACGTGCCCTGGTCGCCATTTAAAGGGGTAGCAAGTCGCAAATAATAAAACTTAATAATATGTATAAAAATCAGTTCGAGTTAGAAAGTTTTTCTTGGTTTCTTCCAGTTAAGTCTAGGACGGTGAAAGCTTAGTTGAAGAATACCATAACGAAGATTTAAGATGTTTTATTAAGTGTTTAATTTATTTTATTACATTTAGGTAACTTACGAAAGGGGGTAACCTAAATACTTGCCCTTGGCGCGTTTCCGATCGGTGCGCTAGTGTATCATAGTAACAGAAGGACCAAAGTACAATATCTCAGATACCGGCAAGTGGTTTCGAGCCGGGAACTCTCGGTTTGCGTGCCCACTACACCACGGTCGCCTAAAAAAACTTTATTTTTCACTAAACATATTTTTTATTTATTAAATTATCATTTATATTGGCTGACCCTAATGGATGTTTTCCGACAAAATCAGAGACATCCTCAAGAAAGCTTGTATGAAGAGGATTATGCATGTGAAGGAGTTATATAAGGATCGTGGCAAGTGGCGCTCCATTATCTCTGCCTATCCCCGTGGAAAAAAGGCGTGACAATTTGAATAATTAATTACATTACAGATGTGGCCTTGCTTTTACTTAATATTTAAATAAAGTTTAATCTCTAATTAATGCGCGTTTACTATTTGGAAATAAGATGTAAGTAATATTAAAAACGTATTAAATAAAATAAATAAAGATATTCACTTGGAAATATATTATAATAACATTCGCAAATATTAAATATATACAATAGCGATGTAATTGCAAACACACCTGTTTACGAGTACAACACAAAAATGTCAAATAAAAACTTGTTATACGAAATATAATACATCTCTACATAATAACACCTACGTCATATTTTCATGACCCAAATCTCATTACGCGAAAAAAGTTATTCACAATTCTCGCATCCACATGAAGTGAACTGAGCGCAAACTCCTATCACAACTAACCCGGCCACAATCACAAACACACAATAAACTTAAAAGAAGTGAATTTAAAGTAAACCATATCCAGGAACGGAAATTGCGTCGAGCAAATGTGAAAAGTTGTTGCCAAATACACTGAACATTCGGCGTATGTTACCGCAATGTCATTACCATACTTTCACAACTAATATAAGTTAACTTAACTATTTGAATTTCTATTCCCAACTCTGTAAATTAACAACTGCGTATTATGACATTCATGTGTTTATCAAAAAACATTATATTTACATTAAAACTTTATTGGTGTATGCCTTAATCGATGTTATTGTTACCCATAATTTTTAGAGTGGTAGGTTGTACTTAGTTACGTTTGGGGATCAGCTTGAAAGTTGGCGGTACCAACAAGGCCGGCATAATGAATGTGATTGCTACCTAAGATTATATAACTGTATTAGCAGTCGCCTTCATTCATAGATTGCAGGCAATATATGCCACAAAAAAAAACTATTGTATAATTAAAAAATACGCCTATATGTGAACTAGAGTGTATTTTATTTTACTCGACATCAGACTTCGACCCGAGCAAGAGGAGGGCCAAGAATGCCGACGGATGAAAAAACTGAGTCAGTTTACGGTTGCCTCAGTGGACGACACTATGCCGGCTAAACAAATATTTTGTGAAATTGTTGTATTGTGATCGGTTTTTAATACGTGTACAAATTTACAAACTATTCAAACCTTTAGAAGTGGGAGAAACTTAATTTAAAAGATTACGTTAAAGTTGATAATGAAAAAATAAATTAAAAAAGAAGAATTAAAAACAATGTTAAAAAATCTGGGCAGTTTTCATAATCTAAATATATTACATTTTATATTTAAAAATAACTTTTTTATGGTACACTTGAAAGACAATCCAAGACACATTAATTAATATTCCTTCCAACAATTTTAAGTTTAATTGCCTAGATTCATAGTGAAGTCTAGGCCAGAAAAAAATCTATCCTCACCGCAGTGCGGCGCTCATCCAGTTTCTAAGATAATTTAATAAATGAAATCGAGTTAACGTCTACGCCAATAGAGCCATGGGAATTTAAAATAAAATTCATTGACTATAAAAATTCAATAAGTCAATCAAGAAGGTATTTTTTGACCACACGGAACTTCCTAATATTTTTGAGTAAACAAAAAGTAACATACCTAATAAATTTTTATAAATATATTTTTTATTGTTAATAGTAGAGCTTGTATAAAAAGATTTATGGATTTGAGGGAAGCGAGGGAGTTGTATCAGGTTCGTGGCAAGTGGCGCTCTATTGTCTCTGCCTATCCCTGTGGGAATAAAAGCCTAAAACCAGTCACGATGATGATGACAATTGTGTAATATTGTTAATATTGTAAAAATAATAAAAAATATAAAACGAGAGAGAGAGAGAGAGAGAGTTGTATCAGAATCATGGAAAGTGACGATGCCCACCCCTAAGGCAACTAAACCGTGACAGTAATTATTCTACTTAACTTAGAACTAACTAAATAAATAAACAACAAATATATAACTAATACATTTACAATATTTATTAATGAATTTCTTTGAATGTGGCTAATGGATCATGTGTCTGAGTCAGTGATCAGGAAGTCCCGATAAGTAGGATGGGGGAGCGTTGCCATGGTAACAGACATGTTGAGTGGACACCAATCTACGGTGCATGCATGGCTCATGTGATACAGCCTGCTCACATCTACTATACCTATATGTACGAGTATACATTAGTAAATATACACAACAGCATTGTATGAGCTACAATTTAAATTGCACACTATTTTTTATTATTAAAAATTCTAATCTCCGGTTCTAAATTACATGACATTACTAATGTATCTATGATACACCTCCACTACTCAACTGTTGCCTAAAAAGTTGTAACTCTTAAAGATATGTAGTCAGCGAATAAATGATTATATTTATTTTTATTTATTTAAACTATTGGTGGACATTAGCCAAATCTGCCAATCCGGGGTAGTACTACCACTTAGAACTGTACAGACTTGTTTTTTTTATTGTGACTCGACTTATGACAGCACCCCGCTTGATGTTAAGCCGAAGTGTGGTCCATGAATGAATATCACTGCTACTACAATTCTATAACTGTGAGTAGCAATCACATCCACTATGCCGGCCTAGATGGAACCGGCAACTTACAAGCTGATCTCGAAACGTGGCCAAATCACTTCACGGTCTGTATACTTGTAAGTGGTGGTACTACCCCGGATCGACAGACTGGGTACCACTGCCTACCACTCTTTGATAAGCAGACCCGAAGCAAATATCCATCTCTTTTTAGTTTTTGTCGCGTTTCTGGATCAGCTTATAATTTATAAGCGACTTTTTTGTATTGAAATTATCATATTGATACAAGTGATATTTATCCTAGTAAAACAGTTGAATTCACAAAAATACAAATAGGTATAGGTATATGTTTTCAGCACAGAACAGAGAAACGTATTTCTGTATAAATATGTTATATAGAAAGAATTTTCGTCTTGTTCTCTGTTAGAAATGTCTGTTCTGTGGTTTAAAACATGCATTTCTCCATTGCCATATTGCCTAATTATTTTAAATCATGTACGAATATTTATTGAAAATACATATTAATTTATTTAACAGATTATAGTGTCCATACCGTGGAGCATGTAAGCGAGGTAGTTGTTTCAGGGTTGTGGTAAGTGGCGCTCCATTGTCTCTTCCTATCTCTGTGGGAAAAGGTATGACTATTTGATTGATTGATTATTAACATCAGAATTATCCGAATTTTTTGTATTCATCATCATCATCAGCCAGAATGCGTCCACTGCTGAACATAGGCCTCCCCCCTTAGAACGCCATTTCGAACGACAAGATGCCAGTTGCATCTACCGGTTATTCGTGACTTTCACTATGTCGTCAGTCCACCTAGTGGGAGGCCTACCTACGCTGCGTCTTCCGGTTCGTGGTCTCCACTCTAGAACCTTTCTTCCCCATCGGTTGTCGGTTCTTCGAGCGATGTTTTTCGAAATTTTAGTATTGCTACTAGAAATAGCAATAATTTGACAAAATCAAAATAATTGCTCATTAAATCGCTAATAATTAGAATTAAACACGGTTTGCAATTGTTCCCAGAGGTATTGAACATAAATCGCTATAGTGTATATTTGTTAGATAGCACAGACTATATGACACTAGACCCCTCACATAGCAACTAATAAAACTATATACTATTAGATTAACTATCTGTAATAAACAGCCAATCACATAACTTTATGTATATTAACTAAATTGTTATTTTAAATTGTCTAATAATGCAGAATCTAATAGAATATTGTCTGTGTTTACAGTACAATGACGCTGGAGGCGACGGATTGTCACTGATGCAGTGTTCAGAGCCCGCATTGTGCTATGCGATACTGTGATAACGAGGGATTCCTATAAGCAAATAATATAGATCATCGATGCATTTCATATTTATTGTGCTGCAACAAAATACTGTTTGATAGTAGGTACATTGAATTAAACAAATGTTGTGCGGCTTACTATCGCGTTTATTTTGGTTTTGATTTTACAATTTTTTATTATTCCGACGTTTCGAGAGCTTTGCAGCCATCGTAGTCACGGAGAGACTGAGGTGTTGGTCGTCCTATTGGTTGATGCTGTTATTGTTTCCAAAACTACCCCGTTTGAAATTAAAACCAAAATAAACGCGATAGTAAGCCGCATAAAATTTGTTTAATTCAATAATCAATGTTCGCGCAAAATCTAAGAAAATACTAGTAGGTACATGTTTTTTAAGTTTGACAGAACAAAATACATAATGAAGTGATGTTTTTTCGTACCCCATAATTTTGTGAAATTAGAAGAATAGCTTGTCTAACTATAAATGATGCGCCCTTCTACTTTATTAGTTTATTTAAATGCAATATTTCTAACTATACTACTATATTTTATTAGCGTGCTTCTCCTTTTGTGTCTAACCAGCAACTGAATGACCAATTACAATTGCATTTTGTGTGTTGCATTTATCTTTTATTATTTCTCGTGTGCGGGGGGGGGGGCGTTATTTCGGCTTAGACAGACTATAACTATGTATGACTTTTTTGTAGTTATAGTCGATTTTATGTTTTTTTTTTATTTAATTTTTTACATTTCTATCATATAGTATTATTGTATCATAGAAACAAAAGGACCAAAGTACATTATCAAAGATAGAATGGTACCGGCAAGTGGTTTTTGAACGGGGCTCTTGATTTGCGTGACCATTTCTACTACAAAACCACGGTTAATTCCAATATATCAATCAAGCAATCAATCAAATAGTCACGCCTTTTTTCCACAGGGATAAGCAGAAACAATTAATTCTAATATACCTTTTCTATATTCTAATACGTATATTTGTGTTTTAATAAATAGTACTGATTTCATTACGTCAAAGACCGTATTAACAAGGTAATAGAAGTAGGTATCTCTGCCTATTCCAAAGCAAATAAAGGCGTGAGTGATCAAATGGGATATACGTAGTTATTTGTTGTAAATTTACATTAAACACGAGATTAATTTGTAAATCAAAATACATATTAAATATTATACGATGACAAGAAAAGCGTTAGATTTGTGTTTTTATGGGGAAAAAATGTTGCAGTAAAATTTAATTGATTTGAACTTTACCTTTGTACTTTGATATAAATAATTTACCTGAAAAAATTCTAACACTAGCATCAATCAATCAATGAAACTATCACGCCTTCTTCCCACAAGGATAGGCAGAGACAATGGAGCGCCACTTGCCACAATCCTTATACAACTTCCTTGCTTCTTTCACATTCACAATTCTCTTCATACCGGCTCTGTGGTTATGGGCACTAGGCAACTCAGCTTTCTTGAGGATGTCTCCGATTTGGTCGCAAAACACCCTCCTGGTCCACTATATATGCTTGCTATATATTAATGAGATGCCATTTAATAATTTATTCATTTAACTACTTATATATCGTACAAAGTTAAATATATGCACATCTTACTACAAAGGGCGACCGACCACCTTATTACTAAACAGCAATCTTTCAGGCAACCATTTTAATGATATTAATATAATAGTTAAACAACGTACTATATTATTATTAATAAATTAATATACATTTTTAATTAATTATAATATAAATTTAAAATATACAATGTTTTTTTAAGTGTGACTCGACATATGACAGCATCCCGCTTGATGTTAAGCCGAAGTGTGGTCCAAGAATGAATGTCACGGCTACTACATTTATTTATTTATTCATAGGTGCACAAACAGCTTACAATCGAAACATAATAAAAGGAATACAACAATAAATGAAGCCCAGATTGTAACCCAAAACAGTGCACACAGCATGACAAAAACACAAAAAATAATAGCTAACCTAATTATAACTACAAATTATAAGCCTCTCATTACAAATTATCAATCATATACATATTATATATATTATTAATTATTAATTCATTACACATGTCAGTGAGTCAATATAAAGTGTACGTAATTAATCCCTATATCAACCATTAAAATATAATTACCTATAAAAATAAAATACAAACAATTAAAAAAAAAACTAAATCTATGCGCTAATTATGGCTGAGGACATCCGGAGTGATCGATCTCTTGTAAACTAAGAAATTGCTGTTGAAGACATCAATCCCTGTGCTCTTTGTTAAGCTATTGTAAGTACAATTGTAGCGCTATTGTAAGTACTACAATTCAATAACTGTGAGTAGCATTCACATTCACTATTTCGGCCTAGATGGAACCGGCAACTTACAAGCTGATCCCGAAACGTGACCAAATCACTTCACGGTCTGTATACTTGTAAGTGGTGGTACTACCCTGGATCGGCAAACTGGGTGCCGCAAATTGCCTACCACTCTTTGATAACCAGACCCGAAGCAAATATCCATCTCTTTTTATAATAACAAATATTTGCAATATTTGCTCCGACCGGGAATCGAACCCGGGAATTTACGCGCAACAAACCAATCGCTAAACCGTTTGTCCACGCCTGTCGTCAATATCTGTTAATATCTATCTATCTTATGTTAATAATATCTAAATATCTATCTACGTTGAACAAATAAACAATTGTCATTTTGATTTTTTGATGCATATAAACAACATTTTACGAAAATAATGTTTAAAGCACCTGTTCAGGTTGGTATCGCGAACGCTCCGAAAATGAGAGCCATTATCCCATACCATAATCTTAAATCACTTTGGCTTAGTGTTTCGATTACAGACAAAGGTCCCGGATAAAAAAACCTATATTATGAAGGTGGTTGAATAATTGAACAGATAAAGGCAATTGATGACTTTCTCTAACTTTGTATGTTATATTGAACCACTGAAATTTTATAGAAAAAAGCTGAAATTGCTTTTATGTCCTGACTTGATTTAATGATAGGAAAACATAAAATATACCTCTATTTAATATTAATTTATTATCAAGATCATAATAGTTTATTTGTACAGCATGGGTAGATTTTGGACTTGTAAATAGTTGGTGATACTATCCAGTATTAGTAGTCTGGGAAAATGTCCAACAACGTCTTCGTACCACTTCTTCAATTATTTTGTGAACCCTGCAACCGCACATTTAAAATTAAAATTGGTTTTGCGAGTCACATTAGAGCACATCATAGTACTGACTAAGGAGTCGCTGTTGCCGGACACGGCAAGGAGATTATAATCATCACCACTTCTCCAATTAATTTATTTTAAATAATGTTAATTTTTTTTCCTAAACCAGAGGATTAAATCAAATCAATTGTCACGCCTTTTTTCCACAGGGACAGGCAGACAATGGAGCGCCACTTGCCACGGTCCTGACACAACTCCCTCGCTTCCTTCACATTCTCAATTCTCTTCATACAAGCTCTATACAGAAGATCTGACTGAAAATTCCTAATACTTGTGTAATAGATACACAATGTTTTTTTTTAAATCAAAGGAAACCTGAAACCTCAAACTTGTCGCAACTGCCCAAACCTGTGTCATTTATGCATAGTTAAGGTGACAACTGACCGGAACATTTCATCCCGTACCGTTCGCGACGAACTTTATACTTTACGACATTGTTGATTGACGATAACAGTGCTCATTTAGAACAATAGCGCTCGCCTGTGTTCCAATTCTGATACATAGGCTCACACCGCGCCTCTTAGCTTTATTAAAATTGAGCCGTAACGTACCACTCAAAGTGATTCGTCAAAAAACTGACTACCTGGTGGAGCATGCGAAGCACGCGGCGATAAGCTGCTCGGCCCCTGTACTGACTATAGAAATGCTCACAACGTAACGTGTTACTCGGACGTTACAATGAACTGCGGGGTTAGGTTGGGCAAGTTAAAACGATTATCGTCTCTCGTCGACGATTGCCAAAATAATAAAAGCTAGTCTAAATCCACCAAAATGAGACTATTGATGATAATGATAAATATGCGACGACACGATTTATTATTTTGACAATCGCCGACGAGAGACGATGATCGTTTTAACTTGCCAACCTAACCCTACTGGTCATCGCTAGCTTTATATTAATGTGTAAATCCATAGACTACTTACGTCCGCAACCTTGGTATACGTTTAAGAGCACGAATTCAAAAGCATAAAATTTCCTAAACATTCTTCAAGGTTACATATTTTTTAAAATGTGTACTAAGCACAAAAGAAACTAAGGAATTTTAACCGTGAAGCCACACCATTGTAAATCAATTCAGAGAGTAAAAAAATATTAAAAATCAAAAACTCGTTGATTTTGGTAATACCAGTAACGAATTAGCGTATAACATCATTGTCTGCATCATGAAAACATATTTGCTTTACATTAACATGGTGTAACACGGTATTATAAAACAGTGGTTTAAAACATATGTCATTTAGTCATTATCAAGCATTCATTGTGTTCAGGAAGGCTGTTAAATATCAAAATGAAATTTTTAGCCATTTTCTTGGTATGCTTGGTTGGAGTTGCCTTGGCAGCTGATCCCAAAGGCGCAAAGCCAGCAGCCGCTAAACCAGCAGATGCTGCGAAAAAAGCAGACGCTGCGATACCAGGTGCGAAAGGAAATCCAGCCGCAGGAATCATGAATGCTGCCACAGCCCCAATTGGTCAAGCTACCAAAACTGCTGGTGCAGCAGCTAAGGTTATTTTTTAAATTTATTAATTACAAATATTGCTATTTAATATTCGCTAAATGTTTAAAGTAACCAAATCGAATAATTTACTTCATTCATAAGCATTCTTCTTAAACAAATATAGGTATTTTGGCTGTCATAGTGACAGCGACTGAGACAACCGTAACAAGAATCTTTTTTTCAGTCATCGGGGCTCTTAAACCTTGGACCTCTCCTTACTGACCGAGGTCAGATGTCGCCTCACAATAATAAATTAATTAATTAATCTTTGTGATTTCATAGACATCTTAAGAGTTATAAGACATTTGTCAAAATTCTACACCTAAGTTGAAAGTTAAATTTTTATATCATTTATTCAACCCATGCAACCAAAGAGCATGTATGAAGAAAATTGTGGATGGAAGGAGGCAAGAGAGTTGTGTCAGGATCGTGGAAGATGCCTATCCCTGTGGGAATCAATCAATTTATCAATCAAATTGTTACGCCTTTTTTTCACAGGGATAGGCAGCGACAATGGAGCGCCATTTACCACAATCCTTACACAACTCCCTTGTGTAATCAAAGCCTAAAATTGATCATGATGATGATTACGAGGGTGTAATATTGTCAGAACTCGCATTAATTTTTAGACGACATAAATCCAATGATGCTTTAAAAATGCTTTATATGTGTCCAACTTACTCGTAAATAAACTACCCAAATGTTATTAGACGTTATTATTTTTCTACGGAATTAATTCGTTAAAAGTGGACTTACCAAAACGTTTTTTTTCTTATGAAGGAAGTCGCGGACAATTTTATTTAACTTTTAATAATCAAGTTACTTTTGAATTGACAGGCACCCGCGGCCGCTATGAATCCCATTGCATCAGGTATGGGAGAAATAGCTGATGGATTTGGAAAAGTAAGTTAAATATGATTGTTTACGAATACTCAGAACTTTTAAACACCACCAGATGTTAAGCTGGAGTGTTAACCATGAACAGTTGCGACTGTTAGTACAAGTAAATAACTGCATCACGAAACGCTTCTGAGTCATTTCACGGTGTACACTTGAACGTAATGGTACTTCACCGGATTGGCAGACTGGGAAAATGGTCACTTACCGTTTGTCTACTATTCCTAAACAACCTGGTCCGGAGCAAATATGGGGCTCTTTATTTATTAACAAATATTAATAAATTGTTATATTAAAAACCTTCCTAAGTTTATAAAGTTAATACATATTGTGTTTTTTTACAGATGCTCTTCGGAATACCAGCGGCTGTAAGTAATTTGTATTTTTTGACGCAACATCTGACCTTGACTTACCTGATGATAGCCGACGACTTACACAAACCAAAAGGTTTATGTGGTCTCGTCTCGTCTATGTACTTCTACTTTTGGTAAAATTTGTGCAACAAAGTTTTTTTGATAATAATAATAAACATTATTATCACCTAATTATTACCTAATGAATTAAACACATTTTATGCGGCTTAGATCGCGTAGATCGTGATGGCTGCAAAGCTTTCAAAACGTGGGAATTATAAAAAAATGTAAAATAAAAACAAAATAAACGCGATAGTAAGCCGCATAAATTTTGTTTAATTCATTATTCAATGTAATAAAGGCTCACAGTAAGAAACAATTTTAGTTAAATTACAATTTATAGTTCTATCTCTTGTGGTTTTGCTCATCTGATTATTCAGATCCAGAATGATTTCTTTCATCGTACTTACTTTCCTACACTGTCTGCCTATCCCTATGGGAAAAAGGCGTGAGAATTTTGGATGATTGATTTTATGATTCTTTATATTTTCATTTTTATTTTCAGGCATTTAAAGTTTTGGGCGGAGCATAAGGTATGTTTTTTTATTTGGGGTTCGACACAAGTCAGTACACTCTGATTTTAATCTGGAGTGCGGTCCATGAATTAAGGCGACTGCTTCAACATTAACTGCAAGTCACAGTTGCATCCACTATACAGACCGGCAACTTACAAGCTGATCCCGTAACGCGACTAAGTGAATTCATGGCCTATATAATTATTTACCTGTAGTGGTAGTAGGATCTATCCTGGATCGGGTAACTAAGCACCACTGCCTACCACTTACTTATTTCTATTGTGGCTTTTTCCAATTGAAATAAATTAGTTAAATGGAAGTGTAAAACAGCCAAGAATAAAACTTGCTGTTAACTTGCAAGAATAAAACCGTTGGCCGAGTTTTGTGAAGAAAAATATACAGTTAAATAAATTTTACTAAATTGCGAAACAAGATTTTAAAGTATACCCAGTATTTTGCTTATGTATATTTTTTATACAGACGCCACGTATGATTTCGACTTTACTGGTAGTAAGCCAGGATAGGTCCAAAAGCGCCGACGGTTGATAAAAAAACGTCTCAATTTACGGTTGCCTTGGTCGCCGCCCGTCACTATGTCGCCAGAAAATAGCATATTAAAAGAAAGTTATTTGACAGCACCTCGCCTAATAATAAGCTGTAGTGCGGTCAATGAATGCAGCCGACTGATTTACAGTTGTCCACTATGCCACTGTCGATCCTTGAGTGTAAAGTTTTTCTAAAATTTTACTTTAAGGTTATTTAATCAATATAACTTTGATTTTTATTCACAGATCGCAGTCAATGATCCCACCAACAACAACAAAGAAGAATACTATAGAACGAATACGCTATGGAATAAAACTTTTTTAAAATACTTTTGCTTTTATATTTTTATAATTACCCATTATAAACGCCATAAAAAATGTTAATGATTTTGTATGAAAATATTAATCCTTTGAAACTAATACCTATTAAAAGAATAATTAGGTACCTAACTGTTATAGGAAGGAAAAACAAATTTATAATTTATGAATTATACACCTGCGTGGTGCATTGATTAATACACCAGTCCACTACCAGTGAAGTCCCGGGTTCGATTCCCGGTCAGAGGAAACATTTATTTTCTAGTATTTATATGTATTATTAATTATATTATAAAAAATAATACAGATTTATTCTTGATAAATCCGGGGATAATTTTCTTTTCAAATTGTAATGCTACTCGTAATTTATTACTATTACCTACATAATCCATTTAAATAATAATAATAATCCATCAACTGATGGAAGACCGGAGAGAAATGAGACAGCAATCTTCAGCTGATATGTCGGTTTATGGCAAGCCTAATAGACTAATCTTAAAAGCTATGCGACATGATCTACGTTCCTACAATAAATAAAACATGTTTCGAGACTAGCGGAACTAAGGCTCTTAAAGGGTTCGCAAAGAATTCGTCTATTGGGCAAAGCCAAATAACAAAGTTGAAGATCGAGGACGACAGTGTTATTTCCTCGAAGCCGGAGTTTCTGAGAGAGCTTAAGAGGTTTTACAGACACCTCGACACGAAAACCTTTCGGCAGTATAGCTCACCAGAGCTAAACTTAGAATGGCTATCAAACAGCTTTAGAAAAAGAAGGCACTGGGTGATGACGAAATCAGCAAACCGATCCTCCAGAAGTTATTTTGTCATACTCGAAGGTACAACGCAAGAACATGTAGTATTTTTCCTCCTCGTGAAGTTGTAGGTATTTTGTAACTTTTTTTGAAAACACACTTCTTTCGAATTTTGTTGACGATTGATCCTAGGAGTGGTTGCTCCGCAATTGCATCGTTAAGAATTGTGTGTGTGGCTCGGCAATCCGAAGAGATTTAGCGAGGAAAGTCTTGTCGCCGGTAATGTCGTCTCCAACTGTACGTTAGGTGACATTGACATAGAGGCTTCATCTGCAGTTAGATACTTTTAAAGCGATGATCCTACTATTATTATAAATGTGAATGTGAGTTTGTTTGCTACGTTTTCACGCAACAACTACTTAACTGATCATCGTGAAACTTTGTTAACATATAGGTACTAGTAACATAGGATACTTTTTTTTTTGTTTTATGGTTTTCAGTTATTAGTCAATAGAGTAGGTAGTTTCAGCTGTTTGGAATTTTTCTATATTTATTTTTATTTCTGTCTATCATTTTTATATAAGTTATCGAGTTATAAATAAAAAAAAACAGTCGAATTGAGAACCTCCTCCTTTTTTATGACTGTGATATAAACCTAATTTAACGCGGGTGAAACCGCGGGCATAGCTAGTAGAGATATAAAATAAATAAAATTATTATAAACTTTTTGTTATAAATTGACTAGCGCCATCTATCTATTTGGCATCTAAACTATTTTGGTAGAAAATTATGCTTTTAATTTAATAAATATTTAAGGATATAATGGCACAGAATAGAATAATAGTAATAATTCGCACTAATATAATTTAATGTTTGACATTGTTGTAAAAGTAATAACAAGTTGTAATAAAAACTAATATAGCTAAACTACACATTATAATGATTCGTACAAATACCTGTAGATGGCGGTGTACCATATTAGAGGCAAATGATCATATTTAATTATAATGGTACCTACTGGTATAATAGGTACCATTATAATATATTATATCTTACTTTATTATTATTAGAAGAAGTGGTCGTCCAGAATTATTTTTTTAAATTGTGGTTAACTTACTGCACCACTCCTGATATTACCTAAGGTAGTGCGCAGGGCCGTCTTAAGCATATTCAGCGCCGGGGTGCGAAAGTCAAGACTCCGCTCGCGTGGTCTCAGTGTAGTAGGTACCTATCGAAATTTATGTAGTAGGTGAATCAGTGTAGTAGGTACCTACCCTAGGACTCTGCGCCCGGGTGCACCGCACCCCTTGAACACCCGGGTAAAGACGGCCCTGGTAGTGCGGTCCATGAATAGAAGCGACTGTTATTACATTAAATAACTAAATAACTACGCTGGACTAGCTGGAACCGGCAACTTTGCATAGTGGAAGTCAATGCCAGAGAAATACTAGCAAAAACCTAACAGCATTATTTCAAAAGGATCTCAGCCTTTCAAGGTAAGCAGTTTTTTAGACATCACAAAAGTCGAAGACAGGTTTTACAATATTTGGTTAGGTAGAAGAATATGAAATTGAGCGTTGAGACATCGCAAAAGCCCTAAACCTAAACGCTCTGGGCCTGGCTAATGGACTCGGATGGAAAATGGAAAGTTACGAGATTTTGGAGAAAAATGTAAAAACGATTCATATTTTATTAAATATAAAATATAATAAGACAGTAATTAAATATAGAATTTAAAAATACAATTCAGTTAAAAGGAATACATTGAATTCTAATCAAATTCTAAAGGAACGAGTCCAAGGTCGTGTAATTTTGTTAAAATTCAAAACAAGTGAACAAAAATATTAACAAATCTTTTGTTTGGTGTAAAGAACTTCACGCCTTTTTAAATTATTATGTACTCAGTAGATACTTTATCAAAATGTCTACTTTAGGGTACTGCTAGTATCTTAAGTAATATCAATAGATATCGTTTATTTGTATTTTAAACATTTCAATACTAAGCTACTAAAAATGTAACAAAATGTGAAACGTATTATAGCGTTTCTAATACAAGCGTATAATCAAAATAGGGTAATCAAAAATACATATTATATCAAGTGGTTTTTAAACCAGAGGTTTATATGGACCAATTTTACCAATCTTCAGACCGTTTGTGCACAAACATTCACTAAGTTAAAATTAAACGAATTTTAATAAAACAAGAATTAAATCCAAAAATGTAAAAAGATCATATTTTTATTAAACCCCGTGACTACAAGCTATAGGCGATATAAACATATAAGTACCCACATACCAAAAAATATACATAGGGAACCCATTTTCATTTAATTTTAGTGCAAGGTAAAGAAGTACAATGCTAAACAAATGAATACTTTACATATATAAACAGTAAACACAGCTGTTAAACTACATTTAATTATTAATTTGAACTGTGGACACATAGTAACAGAATAGGCAATATGCTAAAAGTTCTTACATTTATACTTCTATTGACATTGAGTTTAGCTGATGATAAAAAGAAACCTGATGATAAGGCAAAGAAGGATGACAAGAAAGCTCCAGAAAAACCCAAAAATGACCCTAACAAAGATAAACAAGAAACAAAACCAAGTAAAGATAAGAACAAGGATTTAGATGATAATGTAAGTGTACCTATTTGCTTTATAAATATAAAATTCCTTTATAAATACTACAATATATTATTATTTATACGTAAATTTTACCGAAATGAAAATATTTATTATTATCTAAATATATATAAGCGAGGGAGTTGTGTCAGGATCGTGGCAAGTGGCGCTCCAATGTCTCTGCCTATCCTTGTGGGAAAAAGGCGTGACAATTTGATTGATTGATCTAAATATGTAGAAACTAGAGGACCCGGTAGACATCGTCCTGCCCGGAAAAGCAGCGCTACAAATTTTGGGCTTGTTTTGTATTACTTTTGTAATGCCTAATGATGAAAAAATATATAAATGGTAATTTCGATAAAACTTAAATATATAAAACTAATAATTTTGCTTGCTTTGGAAAATAAGATAAGGATATTGTATCGTTTCTCAATCACGAAGACACGCCATATTAACGTGCTGCTTTGAACTGTCATAATTATAGTTTGATCATTTTACACACGTAAACTATGCAAAATAAAGGATAATTTAAAATTACATTGTCATCTTTTCTACATTAAACTATTTTGAAATGTATATGCAATTGTTAATACAATTTAGCCCAAGTCCCCATACACCATGGTTACTGTGAGTTATCCTTAGGAGATAATTATATACCATCGGGGAATCAATAGAATTAACGGTTATCTACTTACTGCGATTAAACTTTCCTCCACATCTCAATTCTTATCTTACAACCCCGTAGACCGAGCTACCAACCGAGCTTGGTAGAAGCTCGGTTGAAACCCGGTTGAAGCAAAAGAAGTAAAAGTTTGGTTTTAATTCTATCAACATTTTATTAATGCGTTTAGTTTTTTTTAGATAATGCCTTGTTTCAAAAGACTACAAAAAGGAGTTAAAGATACGGCAGACGGACTTGTTGAAGTAAGTAATAGTATAGATATTTAAGAGTGGTAGGCCGTGGTTCCCAGTTTGCCGTAGTACCTCAGATCGGCAGACTTACTAGTGATTTAGTCGCATTTCGAGATCAGCTTGTAAGTTGCCGGTTCCAACTAGGCCGGCATAGTGGATGTGACTGCTACTTACAGTTATTAAATTTAGTAGCAGTGACATCTATTCATGGACCACACTCCAGCTTAACATCAAGCGGGGTGCTATCATGTCGAGTCGCAATAAAATAACAATGATTCAGATTTGATAAAATGTTTTTTAATCAAATCTCGGATGCTTGTGCAGTACCCATAGACATGATCAAGCTTGCATGAAGAGAATTGTGGATGTGAATGAAGCGAGAGTTGGGTCAATATCATGGTAATGATACGCTCACTGCTTAGTTTTCTCTGCCTATCCCAGTGGAAATTGAGGCATAACGATTTACAAAGTGCCCAAATTTTTTCCTAATAAAGGCTTCTTAACTTCTTTCCACAATTAAAGAGTGGCAGGCAGTGGTACCCAGTCTGCCGATCCGGGGTAGTACCACCACTTACAAGTATACAGACCGTGAAGTGATTTGGTCACGTTTCGGGATCAGCTTCTAAGTTGCCGGTTCCATCTAGGCCGGCATAGTGGATGTGATTGCTACTCACAGTTATTGAATTGTAGTAGCAGTGACATTCATTCGTGGACCACACTTTGGCTTAACATCAAGCGGGGTGCTGTCATATGTCGAGTCACAATAAAAAATAATAATAAAAAAAACAATGAATAGAATTGTATATTCCCTGATCCTATGATTCACTTTAGTATAGCCTTATAGCTTAGTATAGAAATGTAGTAAAATATAAAATCTTTTAATGAGTACAAACTTTTTTCAGACGATGTTTTCATTGTTTTCGGTAAGCATTTAAAAAACATTATTAATATATAATATATATTTAAGCAGTTTTCAAATGTATAATTTTATCAATTTTATTTTACAGTGGATATAAATGAAGGAGCCAGCCATATTCTCAACGATAAAAGAAAGTAATTTATTCTCTTTTAAATAAATATAGTTTATAGTACCTAAATGTTGTTTCAATTTCAAATAAATCATCATTAATTGTCACGCATCAATCACGGGATAGGTAGAGCACTATCCTACACTTAATATTCTAGCGCCACTTTCTACGACTCTGACACAACTTCCTCCCTTCCTTGACATCCTCTTCATACATACTTAAAGGTCATGGGCAGACCTCTGCTTTTACAGATTCATTATTATCTTTGGCCATGCGGCGACATAGAGGCGGCAGCTGAGGACCTCACCTCTTAATAATAGAAAAACATCATACATCATTCTTGCAGCGATAGGCAGAGACTATGGAGTTACACTTTTTAATATAAAATAAATAAAACAGCACAAATTAATATCACATTGATTTATTTGAGTAACATTAAGATAAAATATGGCATCGTAAACTTAACATACAACAAAGTTAGGCATATACAGCGACGCTAGAAATGAAAAGGAGGAAAAGTGAAAATGATTTGCGGTAAAACCTCCATATAAATATTTAAATACGATATTGAAAGGCCCCTCCTAATAAATAATTTGTAGGTTATTTCTTTTTTACCTTCTAAGCGTCGAGCGATTTTATATTTTTATTGAGACTCGACATCTGTCTTTGGCTTGCGTGATAGTAAGCAAGCGGAAATCCAATAGCGCCGACGACTGAAAAAACCTGATTCAGTTTCAGATGGTAGTCAGTTGCCGCCGCTACGCTGACGGTAGCATATTATAGCTACGTTACAATGTGTTTAAAATTTTTAAATTACTTAAAATCTCAATTATTACGACACATATATATTTTTTTAATAAATCTGTTTTAAAAATAATGTCATCTAGACTTAACTAAAGCTAGTCTGTCCCATTCAATATTTTTATTCACACTCTACAGTAAAACATTATAAGTGCATATCTATAATCTGGCGTTATTATTAATATATTTTTGATAATACACTCACTCATCAATTGTTTATAATAAAACAACGATTTCCAAACTACGGAACCTTCCAAATAGCTTTTATTAGATAAAACCTTTTACTTATTTTTGCGTTTATATGATTTGCAAACATTCGAGTTGCATGGAACCCAATTTTAAAAAACCTGTCGATAAAGAACAGATGAAGAGTGCACAAAGGTTTTTAAGACTAGAGATGTAAGTATCTATAGTTCTACAACAGTTAACTGTACTTTGTATTTGTACATTTTTCATTCGAAATTCAAAACAGATTCATTTTTTAAATATATTACACATATATTTTAACAACATAAAATAGCTATAAAAATAATCTGAACTCAATTTGCCTGTAAGCAAGAGGAGGTCGACAGAATAACCGGACTAAGTACACGGTTTTCTTCGTCATCAAATATGAACAAACAGAAATTTTTATTTACAAAAAAAGTTCAAATATAACATTCATTCTACCATAATACAACATAAACAAAAAACAATAATATACAAAAATAAAATCTTGTATTTAATAAAAAAATAAAATTTAATTTCAACTTAATAAAATTAATTATAATACTACATTTTTGTACAGTACGAGAATTGGTGGGTTTATAAATATTTATAAACTTAATAAAAACAGCAATCACTCATTCGTAAAACATGACAAGATTATAGATATATTGGTACATCTAAAGTTTAGATGAATGTTGTCTATTTTATATCTAAATCGACTTTTTTATTATTATTATTAATTGGAATACGTAAACTATTCTAAATCCATTGTCTCAACAGTCGACAGTTGGTTGTATTCATTCACTTTAGTTTTAATTCGAGTTGCCTATTTCCGAGCAAATAAATATTGCTGATGCGGCTTATAAAAGTGGTATTACTGTAACTTTTGTATAATGAACTGTGTTTTAACGATATTACTAATCCTTATTAGACAATGATTCTTGTGGCTTCTACTCGACAGAGCCTAAGAATTCGTTGTTGTTTTTTCGGGCTGTGTAAACGAGCCCAATAGGCTTGTTTGCAACATATTTTAAGTATAACAGTTTCAATTTTTAATTTTTAAGAGCATGAAAGTTAGTAACCTCTTTAATCATATCTGTAACCAATATTGAGAGCACTAATATTAAAAAATATAGATAGATCAACATCAACTCAAAAATAAGTTTGCCTAATAATAACATCCAATTATTTTATTAACATAGATAACACAAATCTCCATCTCGCAATAAAAATGACTATTTTAAAGCATTTGTTGAAAAAATACTAAAATGACCACTGGAAGAAAGTAAATATCCTAAAACCACTTAGTTTTACTTTACATCAATTAGCATAGAACCTAAGCAATTTACAATGATGGCAGACAATACATTCTGTACATACAAGCTAAATAAATTTTTGGTATAAGTACAATTGAATGTACTACGAGAACTTCTCTGTATTTAATAAACACATAATAAACACTTAAAGTTATAAAGGACATCATTTATTTTGGGATATGTTTGTACTACTTTTGTAATGCCTAATGATGAGAAAATATATAAAATAAATGGTACTTTCGATACTTGTATTGATTAAACTTTTATTTGCTGTGAGATATGGCAAATAAGATATGGATTTTGTATAGTCTCTCAATCAGGAAGTCACGCCATATTAACAGTTCTGCTTTGAACTGTCATTATTATAGTTTATTTTGCATAGTTTACACCAAACTATGCAAAATAAAGAATATTTTTCAATTACATTTTATACTTCGTACCTTAAACTATTTTAAAATGTATATGCAACTGTTAATACAATTTAGCCTTAGTCCCAAAAAGAATGATGTCCTTTCAACGCTATCATACGTTAACACGCAGTTTCACTTATATGACTAGACCATTGCCAATATTTGCATAATTATGAGGCTGAGGCTTCTTTTCGAGATCTGCATCGAAAGCAATGTACGTAGGATTAGTTACTGCTCGATTTTGGTCTGAATTTTTAATATTATTTTTATTAACTTCAAACACATCGTCTGATTCTTCTTCGATTGGCGGACATATTTGGAGTCCTGGTGATGCGTTACCTTCGTAGTCTGATTCTGATCCACTTCTTGGTAAGTTATTTAATGTCAGCATAGGTGTAAGTTCGGAACCATGAGTGGTAGCTTCCTGAGATCTGGTTAACTTACGTGCATCAAAATCAAATGCAGTACTTTGTGTGTGAGGCTCATAAGCTGTACCTTTTTTTAGAGTATTCATTTGAAGATAACCCTCTTCATCTGAAATATCAAAAGAAATATAGAAATGTTAAAACATTTAGAAATATGTTGTCGAAAAATGTTTATATTTTCGGGATTTGGCTAGATAATTATTTTACGTATAATTTTAATACTCTTCTTACAACGATTTGTAGTAGTGAAATAAATTAAGACTTTATTTTATATATATTATATTCTAATATTTTCTGAAAGAAGTTTAGATAAATTAAGGAATAAACGGTTTTTTTTTTGGGAAAAGCAACTTAAAATGTTAGATAGAAGGTAGACGAGATCAATATTAGTAAAACGTGTCAAAAATAGAGACATTCGTGCGTGATTATCTTTTAGAATAATATAAAAACATTTTATTCTAATTTCGAATACAAGTCTGTGATAGAGTTTTAGTTACTGAAAACAACAAACAACACACATGCATATCAGCTCATGATTACCTCAAAGGTTACTCTTCTTGGTATCTATCTTACGCCTTATCTATTAACAGATTGATATGATAAATAACTGTTATTTTATAATCTTACAAATATGTACTTAATATTTGCTAAATTGCTATTATCTTTAGATAAGGAGATATTTCTGTTTTATACCATAGAGTTATTTAATATATAATTTCTATTTTCTAATATGTAGATTTTGCGCAAACATTGAATAATAAATTAAACAAATTTATGCAGCTTACCATCGCGTTTAATTTTGGTCTTCGTGACTGTAAAGCTCTCGAAACGTCGGAATAATAAAAAAATTGTAAAATCAATTTTGGGCTTTTATGTACTACTTTTGTAATGTCCAATGATAAAAAATTGGATTCGTTAACAAAACTAATAACCATTTTGATTTTAATTGCTGTGCAATTAAGTTATGGATTTTGTATCGTTTTTCAATTACGAAGACACGCCATATTAACAGTTCTGCTATGAACTGTCATAATAATACATAGTTTGATCATTTTGCACACCCAAACTATGCAAAATAAAGGATATCTATATATTGCAACTACATTGTAATCTTCGGACATCTAACTAAGATGTATATGTAGGTAACTGTTAATACAATTAAGCCCAAGTCCCTAAACAAAATAAATGATTTCCTTTGTTTAATTCATGTAATTTCTATATTATTATAATATAAATATAATTGTATTCATGGATACAATTAATTAATTATTAACGATTTTTTTTTAAATATTTATTATAACTATGGTGTACACAGGCGGACCTAATGCTACATAGTTAGCATTATTTACCAGCATGCTCTAATAATAATAATTCTCTGCATAATTATTATTCAAAATACTTTCTATAGAAGAATAGTTTTAAATATACATACCATGTTGTAATGTAGGTGTTTTTAGGAAGATGTTATTACAGTCGTTGGCGTAAAGGTGAGGATCCGGTGTCACGTGCTGGTTATAGTCAGGGGCCCTCATCATCATCAAGTAATCTTCGGGATCCGCAGCTTTCTCATTCATATTCAAATACGTATTATTTAAATCTATGTAATACTGTAATAAGATAGCAAAATGTAACTTAATAATTTTGTTGCTGGAGAACGATATAAATAATATGATAGATAGGTAGCGAATGTAAAACTATATCACTTCAACTATAGATAAGTTTCCGAACTTGACGTGAATCGACATCTTATCCCAAATTGCCTGATTTGCATATAATACTAAATTGTATGCAAGGGTGCCGACTGAAAAAAACGAGTCGGTTCATGGTTGTTCATTATTGTGATTCGACATATGACAGCACCCCGCTTGATGTAAGCCGAAGTGTGGCCTATAAATGAATGTCACTGCTACTACAATTCAATAACTGTGAGTAGCAATCACATCCACTATGCCGGCCTAGTTGGAACCGGCAACTTACAAGCTGATCCCAAAACGTGACCAAATCACTTCACGGTCTGTATACTTATAAGTGGTGGTACTACCCCGGATCGGCAGACTGGTTACCACTGCCTACCACTCGTTTTAGAAACATTTCGAGAATAAAAATACACATAACCAAACAAAACTGCTTTTTCGTCTTTATTTCGCTTTCGCAATTTCCGCCTCTTTGTATCGTATGCTTTTTATAGATTATATTTGTTTAGTTTAGGTTATATTTTCACAGATTTATTTCAAATAAACGAATGTGGAAAGGTGCCAAATAAACTTTTGCACCTTAATGTGGGATTTAATTTCATGAATACATTAATTAATTTGTTCGTTGACCCATCTAAAATCAATTTTGTATCCACTTTTTTAACACTTACTGTTCTCTCATTATCTTCTAAGAAAGACCCAATAGTTTCTTGTAAAACTGTGAAAGATGGTCGAGCATTAGGTTCCTTTTCCCAGCATTGCATCATTACTTTGTATAACCGCTCATCTGCATAGGGTGGTTTATTCAACCTTTTCCTAAAATACGGTTAAGTATTAATATTGATATTTACAAAAACAGAATGAGCCTTAAGTGATTTTGGAGATATCCTCAAGAAAGCTGGGTTGCCCAGTGCCCATAACCGTAGAGCTTGTATGAATTGTGGATGTGAGGGAAGCGAGGGAGTTTTGTCAGAATCGTGGCAGGTGGCGCTCCATTGTCTTTGGGTATCCCTGTGGGGAAAAAGGCATGACAGTTTGATTTATTCTTTGAGTAAAGTTTAAAATCACTAGAGGTTATAATTAAAATTAAAATAATCAAATTATTTGTTGATTCTATTATTTTTTCAAGTTGCCTCTAATTAGGAACTCATTTTTGATTTATTTTAAGCCGGTATTTATTCTCGATTTTTTCGGAATTCTGTACTCACCCTTCCATAAGCCAAGGTAACAATTCTTTTGGGTTCAAGTCAGGATATGGATTTTTCGCCAAGGTGAATAGTTCCCACAAAACGATACCAAAAGACCAAACGTCTGATTGTGTGGAGAATATTCTATCCAACATACACTCAATTGCTAGCCATTTAATTGGTAAGGGACTCTGTAATGAATGAAACATATCATGTTGGTTAAACATGCGAATCGTTACTTTGAAAGTCGCATTTGTACTACCTATATTATTATTATTAGCCTATTTATTTGTCTCACTGCTGGGCAAAGGCCTCCCTCTCTTTTTTCCATGACTCACGACATTTGGCGATCTCCCGCCACGAACTATTGTAGGAGTCCATCTCATTTCGCCATCTCCATTTGGCCCTGCCGCGAAGTCTTCTGCAATCTGGAGTCCACTCAGTAGTGGACTTGGCCCATAATGCATCGGACATGCGACAGAGATGACCTGCCCAGTCCCACTTATAATTAAAGCATAAATAAAATTTAAAATATTAAAGTAAGTATTTTCCTAATTACAATATAGGACCATTTAGCCATTGGTATAAAAGAACCCAGATGTCCTAAAACTCGACTAGTCTCATAAGAGGATGGGCAGCAGCGTCTTTTTAACGTGCCGTGAATATACTGCGATCCCCAAGCCGCCTAATAATTGCAGCTAGATATGTCCAGAACCCGGCCTTAAACCGCACTCAAGCTAATGTTTATAAAGACTTACGTTTTCCTTTTTCTGATATTCATCATTTTTGTAAATACTTCTAGCAAGACCAAAATCACATATCTTTACGACATTATCATCAGCTAAAAGAATGTTTCTGGCTGCTAAATCTCCATGAAGTACCTGCACATTAAAATCATATAGCTATGATTTCCTATTATGAGATTTTTCTGTTATTATAAGTTATTGATAATGTCTTTTTAAAATTAAGAAGTAAGTAGTAACCATTAAAGTACGTTAATAATTTTTTTAATTTCTTTATTAGGGCTCGATATTTATTACGGCCTGATGTTAAGCTGGAGTGCAGTCTATGAATTAAGGCAACTGTCAGTTCAGTTAAATAACTGCAAATATAAGTCGCATGTATCACTATGTCGGCCTATTTGAAACCGGCAACTTACAAGCTGATTTCAAAACGCGACTTATTCACTTCACAGTCTTTACAGTAAGTGGTGGTACTACCCCGGATCGGCAGACTGCGAAGTTTATATTGACTACGACATTTGACCGCGACCCGAGACCGCGGCCCGCGACTGATATTGATCTCGTCAATGCTATTTAACTGGCAGATTTTATTCCTAGGAGATGTACATTACGGTGATCATATGCCCAGTTTAGCGATCCGGGCAACTGAGCATATGGCAACAGGCCTGTCATTTTTTTGTGGTACTTTTCAAGAGAAATATAACCCAATAATGACTTTATTAAAATTACTAGAATTTCGCAAGATGGATATCTGTAGTAGCAGTCACCTTTATTCCTGAACCGCAATCCAACTTGACATCAAGCGATGTTTAAAAAAAAAATACCGCTCTTTATAGTACCGCTCTTTATAGAGTTTATAAACTGTATCTACAGTTTATAAACTCACTATGAAGTAAATAGTAAACAATAACCTTTCGACTGGATAGATACTCCATGCCCCTGGCGATTTGGAATGCCCAACATAATAGGTCTCTAGAAGTCAGAGGTCTCATTGGGCGCTCTTCATCCTTGTAGTCACTTTCATAATTTGTACACCACATTGGTTGCACATAACCACTTTCTGATACTGCAACGTTTATATTATGACAATTTATATAAAGTAGTATATATAAAGTAGATGTTTTGAAGAAGGTATAATAAATTTGCAATTTTGTACAATATTTACAAAATATGTATAAAACATTTAAAATGTTAAACAAAATTAAACAAATTTTATTCGCCTTACTTTCGCGCTTATTTTGGTTTTAATTTTACATTTTTTTTTTATTCTGTGACCACGATGGTTGCAAAGCTCTCGAAACGTCGGAATAATAAAAATAAGATATGTTTAATTCATTATTCAATCAAATATTCACGCCTTTTCCCCACAGGGATAGGCAGAGACAATGGAGCGCCACTTACCACGATCCTTACACAACTTCCTTGCTTCCTTCACATCCACAATTCTCTTCATACAAGCTCTGTGGTTATGGGCACTAGCCACACTTGACATCTTGAGGATGTCTCCGATTGGGCCTGTCTTGTTTAACGCATCCATCCACATCATATTTATAAATTCCTTTCGTCAATCTACTTTCACTCATCCTTTCTATATGCCCAAACCATCGAAGCATTCCTTTGTCAATTCCTTTTTCAATGTTCGCGCAAAATCTAAAAAAATACTATAATATGACAAACAAAATTCTATCCCGCGAAGGAAAAATCCTCTTACACTAAAATAATTTCTGCTCTAAAGTATACTTACTTTAGGGTTATTCTATATAAATATAGCTAAGAATATAAATTAGAACTACGGGTATTTCATAATAGTAATATTTAATCATCGGTTCATAATCATGACATTCAAGGCTAATGTAATAAAAGATAGAGATAGCTAA
The DNA here is from genome assembly GCA_905220615.1 of Tinea trinotella. NCBI lineage: Eukaryota > Metazoa > Arthropoda > Insecta > Lepidoptera > Tineidae > Tinea > Tinea trinotella. The sequence goes on from HG992310.1 coordinate 9,419,032, forward strand.
CAAATTTTAATATAAACAGAACATTAGACTAAAGATGGAGTGATTAACTGTTTGTAATAAATCTTAAATAAGTAAAGTAACAGGCGTTTTATTAGTAAACAAACCTTACAAATCAATTGGAGTATTACGAGAATCGTTTGCTATAATTTATACAAATAAATCAATACCCGATCTCAAACAATCTGCAGACCTACAATTTATTTTAGGATTTGTGAAGCTACTCTTTAACTAAGAAATGAATGCAATAATGTTGTAACGAAATGATACATCTTAAACGTAAACAGAATATAACTACGGGGATAGTATGATTGGAGGTTACTTATTTTTAAATATTCTACCATAATGGTTGATATATCAATCAATCAAATTGACACGCCTTTTTCCCACAGGGATAGGCAGAGACAATGGAGCGCCACTTACCACGATTCTTACATAACTCCCTCGCTTCCTTTACATCCACAACTTTCTTCATACAGGCTCTATGGTTATGGGCACTAGGCAACCTAGCTTTCTTGAGGATGTCTCCGATTTGGTCAATATAAATTATTTTAAAAAACTTTTAAATATTTTTAGTAAATATTTTACTAAAAAGGAATAATTTTGTGGTTTATTCCATTAAGACTAAGAACTAAAGGTACGGTTTGGTTTCGCAGCGGTTTTGGGCTCGTGACTACCGTAGAATGTAAAATGTAAAAATGTGAAACTATTGGAAGTTACGCCGCGATTTGTGTCCGTCGTCTGCGATTGTTTACGATTGTCGCAGCCGTGCCAACCAAATGTATTTGCATTTATAAGGAAGATATCTAAATGAAGATATTTTAGGTGCATCCATACTCTGTGTATAAGCATATGTGTTATTATAAACTATTTAATATGCGTGCAAGTGCAAAAGAGAAAAATAGTAGAAAATAGACGGTATGACCATTTTTTAAAACAGAACCACACTATAATAACCATTTGAGAATGTTATTTTTATTATGACACGACATCTGATCTTGAATTGTCTGTCGGTAAGCAAGGAGAGGTCTAAGAGTGCCGGCGACTGCTAAAACCTACTCAGTTTACAGTTGCCTCAGTCGCCGTCACTATGAATCTATACAAGAAATCTATACATAGTGAAAGAATGTATCAGTCAAAAATCAGCCTCAACATTTCATGCAAATTTAGTATATTTATAATTAGAATCCATTACCTTATTAGTTTTATAACAAAAAATAACAGCAGAGAATATTATAAAAAGGTGCAGAACAAAATAATGTGTGAATTATATATATTTTGAATTACCTTTACCCAACTCAACTTGTTGGATGCCGTTATCTGTTAAATTAAAATAAACTGTTTATTTATTTGGACATTTTAAATTAACCATATGCGTAACAAAGATTTATAACAAATAAAAATCGTTTACTTTGTAAATATAATAGGTATAAAAGTACTATACTGTTCCTGTATACAAAAATATAAGATAATACGACAAAAGACATTATATCATGTTTGAATCGGTTTTAATATAGTTTACTATTAAATAATAAATATAATATAGTACACACCTTTTCTGAGCCCTGATCTATTAGAGCCCACAGTGTTGAGGAATGTATCATCAGTTGCCTGGGTATGGTTTGATCCGCAATATGTTGAATGACTGAAAAAATATATTTGACTGATTAATTAAATATTCATAATGTCTCTTTAACATTAAGATCTATGACAAAACGGCGACACCTAATGTTAGGCTAGATGACCTACATCTAATAACATTGGTATACAATTTCCAGTGGCTTGTAATTTATGGTTGGTTTAGACAAAGTTTAGTCAATGCAATTTTCGGAAATAAAACTATATTACTAAAAAATATTCAAAATTTAGCATATCTAAAGAAAATGTAATAAATACTCTTTGTAATTTGAACCTTACTTAATAGAGTAGATCTTTATTAAATACGTAGTATTTTAATGTCTCACCCACTAGTACCGCTACTGCATGAAAATCCTCTATTTATTCTTCCAACACCCTTTTCAGTATTATCGGTCAATTGATTAATAAACACGTCTCGATGCTTTTTCATATAATTTTGTATATTTCCGAATCTACAGTACTCCACAATTACTATCAACTCTCCTAAAAATACATAATTTTAAATATTATGAGAAAAGTTTTCTTGAAAAACTAAATAAATAACTAAATAACTAAATAAATGTGATATTTAAAAGAAAGTACAACTTACTTTTCTCGATGTTTTTAGTGCAGGCACCGAGTAAGTTGACAACGTTTACATGTTTGCCCAAATGACACATAATTTTAAGTTCAGTTGTTAATGATTTAATAGCCACATTATCAGCTGTTTTTCTAACCATTTTGGCAGCAACTGTAGTTGTCTCTTCCGCGTTTATAATACCTTTTGCTTCAGCTTTGTAAACAACTCCAAATGCACCTGAACCCAGCTGCTTTCCTGTAATTATGTAATAATAAAGTATAACAAGCTCTGAGTCGCTTAGCGGGCAATGAAGAGTGCTGTGCTTGGAGTATCTTTGCGCGATAGAATCTGAAGAGAGGATATTCGCCGAAGAACCAAAGTTACCGACATAGCTCGTAGGATTTGCAAGCTGAAAGGCTGGCTCGAAGAACCAACAACCGATTGGAATGAAAGGTTCTACAGTGGAGAATAAAATGCATTTATAAATAAAAAGTAAAATTAAAATAAAAGTACCTGCCATAAAATGCATTGCCAACATACAATACCAACCATGTTTAATAATAGTGGAAGAAAGAAACTCACCTAATAATAACTTCGACGAAGGAAACTCAAATCTGTCTTTGTAGGGCAAAAGTTCAGCTTGCTCATCAACACCCAGATCAGGGTTTAGTGATTTCGTAAGACCTCTCTTAAAATGCAATAGACCTGCTTTTTTCAATTCTTTTCTGTATTTCTTTTCCTTTCTTACTTTACAAAGCAGATATAAAATCACAAACAATAATACAATTATGACAGGTATTATGGCAAAGTAAATGTATACGTTAAACCCAGATGCTCTCGCTGCTGAAATATTATAGAAAATATTTAGGAATTAAGTATACAGTGATTTGAAAGAAGATGTAGTGACAAGGATTGACAAAGAAATGCTTCGATGGTTTGGGCACATGGAAAGGATGAGTGAACATAGATTGACGAAAGGAATTTATAAATCTGATTTGGATGGATTAGTTTAACAAGGCAGATCAGAAGGGTATTTATGGAAAAAAATATTTTCCTCAAGAAAGTTGGGTGGCCTAGTGCCCATAATCGTAGAGCTTGTATGAAAAGAATTGTGGATGTGAAGGAATCGAGGGAGTTGTGTCAGGATCGTGGCAAGTGGCGCTCCTCCGGATAAGGGACAATTTGATTGATTGAAGTATACAGCAATCTAATAATAAATTTAAAAAGAGTATATTTTTTACAAATAATTATTCTTACCAACATGAATATCGAAATATTATTTAATAATATGTACACAGATTTGGTTATTAAAAAAAATGAGGCAGATATTTTCTTCGGGTATTTAAGAGTGGTGGGCAGACAGTGACGGTCTATTGGCCCGTGTGCCAATCCGAGGTAGTATCCATCACTATTAAATTTACAGAATAGTAAATTGACTCAATCACGTTTCGGTATTGCCTAAATAAGTTTTCGGTTCCTAATCCTAATAGTCACCTTCATTCATGGACGTACTCCAGCTTAACATCAGACGGAAAGCTGTCATATGTCGTACCTCAATAAAAAGCCCATAATTACATTTAATGAAAATAAAATTGACTTACTAATAACATTTACAATAAATCTTTTGCTTCTAACATTATTATTTGCAATACATTCGTAGATCCCACCAAATTCTTCTTGTACATTTACAATACTAAGTTTTGATTCAATGTTCGTGTGATCTATCTCTTTTTGACTTAAAAGAAGAGTTCCATTGCTATCAAAATTAACCAGTTCATCATCCTGTAATTAATAATCACGATACTATTATTTAAGAATTGGCAGCGAAATGAACATTATAATCGATTATTTTACAAGTATATTCAGTTACAGATATATTGCCCTAGGGAGGCACCGGTTGCGTGTAGTGGTGTACCGGTAACAAAGGACAAAATATAATTAAATAAAATTGTATTAAGTACAATATTACTAAATATGGTTATGGCTGAGAAACATTCCTAATAACATAATTGAGTATTGCTGTAGTGCAACTTTTGAATTAATAATAATATAATGTCTTTTACCTTAAACCATTCGATTACAGGTCTAGGAATTCCAGATGCTTTACAAACTAAAGAAACATTTTGGTGTGGGTAGACATTATCTTCAAATTCTTTTGTAGGTTCAATGAATACGGGTGAGACGATTCCTGAAATTATGGAAAAGTTAATAACATCGAACCGACGACCGATGGGGAAGAAAGGTTCTAGAGAGGAGACCACGAATCGGAAGACGCAGCATAGGTAGGCCCCCCATTAGGTGGACTGACGACATAGTAAAAGTCACGAATAACCAGTAGATGCAACTAGAATCTTCGGATGGCGTTCTAAAGGGGAGGCCTATGATCAGCACTGGACGTCTTCTGGCTGATGATGATATTAATGTTATTTTTATTCTGCAATCAAGAGTCTTGAATTTCATAAATCATCAAATACTATAGCCAATTTTTAGTTTAGTGGTATAATTAAAATGTAAATTAGAAAGCTCGTGTAGGTTGATAGAAGGCTAAAATTGTAAACTATGTCACATAATGCTATCTTATCATTAGTTTACGTACAAATTATTTATCGTACTTCTTTCATAATTATTGTTTTTTTTTATTTTTTCTTTACATTTCTATACTAAGCTACTAAAGTGCTTGGCAACCAAACAACCAAAGTACATATACCAAAGATACATTGGTACCGGTGGGTGGTCTCGGTTTGCGTAACCATTGCACTGCCACTACACCACGGTCGCCTCATTTTATTAATATTATTTGTTTTATTATTGTGTTTCAATTGTTTAAACTTACCATTTACAGAAATATTTATATAATCTGAATGCTCGCTTCCATCTTTCCCATAACCTTTGCACACGTATTGGCCAGATTGACTTGTGATAATACCTCTCAATTTTAATGTTGCTACATTGGAAATATAATTTTCAGAAAACTCTCCTAGAACGTAAAAATATTATTTTACTTTCATCATTTTATTTTATTTTATTTTGGCACGACATGTGGTCCCTGATGCAATCTAGAGAGCGATCCATGAATGGAGGCGACTGCTAAAACAGTTAAATAACTGTAAGTAGCAGTTGGAACCGGCAATTTACAAGCTGATCCCTAAACGCGACTAAGTCACCTCACAGTCTGCATACTTGTAAGTGGTGGTACTACCCCGGATCGTCAAACTGGGCACCACAAGCCTACCATTTTTTGAAACTTTCCAATGATTTCCTCATTTTCTTTTACGATGCCTAAGTGTAAGAATATTTAGGAATTGTTTCATCCGCATTTTTTCGACCGAATCGGCAGTGAAACTAAAAAGTTCAGTGCGTCGTTTCTTTGTAGAACAATCGACAAGAGAATGCTTTACCAGCCCATGTGTTCTGTCCATCCTATAGCCTTGGATCCTTTAATAAAGGATTCATGAAGAAGTACATTTGGCCGGCATAGTAACGGCGACTGGGGCAGCCGTAAAGACTCGGTTTTTGCAGTCGGCGGCACTCTTGGACCTCTTCTTGCTTGCCATCAGGCAGGTCAAGTCAGATGTCGAGTCACAATAAAAAAACTGATCTATGTGGATTTAACTAATATATGATTAATTTCGCTAATTTAAATATTTAAGTAATATTTTGACAGGTTTAAACTGCTCTGGCAAGTATGTTTGTGTGACAAATTCCTTCTGATAATTACCTTTCAACTCCATATCATCTAAGGTGACCCAAGTGACATTATCATAAACTTCCAAGGAGCCAACGCACGTCAGTGTAACATTATCACCTTCCACAAACCAAACATTGTTTTTATCTTTAATACCAAATCCACCTTCAATTTCATAGAGTATAATTCTTTTACTAGAGCTAACCGGCACATCATTATAAATAGCACCACAAGTGACTATTCCAGAAAAATTTAACTGTGATAAATCTAGATATGATGACAATTGTATCAATGAGTTCGTTTGTTGATGACTCTGAAAGTATAAACATAAATATATAACTATAACCAATAAATATACATGATAACGCGCAATACAACAGGAAAAAAGGTTTGTCAGACAGGAAAGGTGATAACGTTTGTTTAAAAACATAAATAGATCTTTAACATAACGGTGTTGTAGGTATTTAAATTTAGATATTTCTAAATTTAAATAAAAATATATTTAAAGGACATTTTAAAATTCATTTTATTTGGAGACTTGGGCTTAATTGTATTAACAGTTGCATATACATTTTAAATATTGTATTTATCTATTATTAAAGTAATACTTGGAAATTAAAGAAATAATATTTAATACTATATACCTATATTGATAAAAAACTAACTAAAATACATTATTAAAAGGAGTCCCTTTAGGCAAGGTTCCGAAAATACTGGCAGCGTTCCCCCTTTAGTTTAATTAATTTAAATTAGTTTAATGTTCGAATATTAATTACAATGTAATTGGAACATATCCTTCATTTTGCACAGTTTAGGTGTGCAAAATCATCAAACTATAATTATGACAGTTCAAAGCAGAACAAATGTGGCGTTGATTGGCAGATGATACAAAATACATATCTTATTTTCCAAATAACTCAATTGCACAGCAATTGATTGCTATTAAAAAATGTTATTAGTTTTATCAATAAAAGTATCGAAACTACCATTTATAGATTTTTTCACCATCGTACATTACAAAAGTAGTACATAAAAGCCCAAAATGAATGATGTCCTTTATTAATTTATAACAACTAAAATACAACCAACAATTAGGCCTAGACCATCTAGTACGTCTGTTTAATATTGATACTAAGTTGGTTTAAAAAAAAAGAATATCGAATTCACGGCTTTATTCGAGTTCATTATAGCGTTTACTATTTCACGATCGTCCATATAATTCTATAATAATAAAATATTTACCGTAAGTGTTTCGGTAAAATTACTTCCATATGAGAAGAATGTAGTTGTCCAAGTTACTGTGGGTAGTGGATAACCAGAAACATTGCACACAATCCAATTATCTTTAAGGGAATCGACTACATAAGTTATTTCACTAGGATCCAATGACACAATCGGAGGCGCTAAAATGTTAATAAAGAAAACTGTTACATAACATAGTATAGTATAGTATAGTATAGTATAGTATAGTATAGTATAGTATAGTATAGTATAGTATAGTATAGTATAGTATAGTATAGTATAGTATAGTATAGTATAGTATAGTATAGTATAGTATAGTATAGTATAGTATAGTATAGTATAGTATAGTATAGTATAGTATAGTATAGTAGTTGTTTAATTAAAACAAATTTAAAGGTACAAATTAAAAAATTAAAAATAATTCATCTGTGCACATCGGCATCAGTCATCAGAGAACGTGAACTCCACAATAAATAACAATCACGAAACTCCGTAATAGTTATTTTATCTAATAAAATATGAACATATTATATTTTACTTACTCATGACACGAATGTCAAATGTTAGATTTTGAGTCAAATAATCATTATAAGCAACAAATGTATAATTTCCTGTATCATCCAATGTAATCGAATTTATCATGAAATCATAATAAACTTTTGTTTTCTTGTTCCATACGAATTTATCAACAAATTCAATCCTCGCGAAGTCATCTTTATACCTATTAAAAATATCAAAATATAAGGGTTTTGGTAGAATCTATATGTCCACAACAAGCTAAGAAACTGGACATTTTTCACTAGTTCATAAATATTGTTATTATTTTACTGTAGCTTGACAAATTATAGCACCCCGCCTGGTATTAAGAGTACGGTTCATAATGGGAGGCGACTGCAACTACAGTTTAATAACTGCAAGAAGCAGTTGCATTCACTATACCGTCCGAGTTGAAACCGGCATTTTCAAGCTTATCCCGAAACGCGACTGAGGTGTAAACCACTAAGAGGTATTATTATGGTAAAAACAATAATAGTAATAATTAGAAGTTATTAGGTATAATAACTTCCAGTCAGATGCTTTCAGAAAATTAGGATTTGGTGAGATAGTGAGGTCGGGAAGCATTCGCATTCTGACGATCAATTCGGCAGTCGAACTAAAAAGTTTGGTGCGCTGTTTTTTGTAGAACATTCGACAAATGGAATGCTTTACCAGCCTTTGGTTCGCCTTGGATCATTTAAGCGATGAGTGAAGTAGCACATTTGACCAGCATAGTGACGGCGACTGAGAAAACCGTGATGCAGATTCAGGCCGATCGCGTAACTCAATGACAATGAGAATGAGCTTCGTTTTGACATTTGAACTCCAATAAGCTTCAAAATTAAAATTGCGCGCAACATACTGAGAATCGATGTTATTTTTCATTAACAGTTTAAGCTCATTGAAACTCATTGTCCGAATAAATAAAATTTGTTTTTGATACTAACAGCGACCGCGTAACTTTTTAACATATGGGAATTTCATTGTCATTCCCATTGACGTTGAGCGGTCAGCCTGCTGGGTCGGTTTTTTTCCAGTTGTTTGCAAGTTAAGGTTAAATGTCGAATAGATACAAGTAATAATAAAACATATTGTGTGTATTTTTTTTAAATCTGCTAATTGTGTTAAATAACAATATTAAGTACTTAAAATTCAACTTACAATTTGATGTTAGCAGGAGGATAACTTTCTAACTTAAACACAATTTTGAGTGTATTCTTTCTTTCTTCTATAGTACGGTTGATATTATCACTTTTAAAATTTATAAATGCTTGTGCTAAAAAAAATTTAATCATATTATTTTATAATTTAAGTTTATCTATAAATTTCTGAATTAGATTCATGGCTAGAGCAAAGATTTGTTTCATAGCTGTTATTTTGTAATAACAAAATAAGCAAGGGAGTTGTGTAAGGATCGTAGTAAGTGGCGCTCCATTGTCTTTGCTTATCCCTGGGGAAAACAGACGTGATAATTTGATTGATTAATTGATTGATATTTTGTAATATTTATAAATTAGATTGAATGTTACAATTTTTTGTCAATATAAAAGAAAGAGGCGGTTATTTGCTTCAAGTCCCAGATCTGGTTGTTTAAGAGTGTTAGGCAGTGGTGCCCATTCTGTCGATTCGGAGTAGTACCACCACTTAGAGTTTACAGACCGGGAAATGACTCAGTCGCATTTTGAGATCAGATTGTGCGTTGCCGGTTCTAACTAGGCCAGCTTAGTGAATGTGACTGCTGTCTGGAGTTATTTAAATGTAGTAGTAGTCGCTTGCGTTCATGGACTGCATTCCAGCTTAACATCAGGCGTGGTGCTTTCATGTGCGCCAATAAAAAATAGAGTTTTAGAATTAATATGAAGTGTATTATTTTAATTATATTGCTTTAAGACCACTCTAGACCAGCCCGACTTATTACACCAGAAATTAAAGATAGTTTAAAGATCCATATTATATTTTAATGGTGCTTACGACGTAATATTGCTAAAGAGAGTATGTCCAAATATTGGAACCGTCAACTTACAAACTAATCTTGAAACGCGACTAAGACACTTCACGGTTACTTGAAGACACAAGTGGTGATTGGTGATACAATTGGGCTGATTGATCATCAGATAAAACTTCTGTTAAATAAAAGCTGTGTTGAATAAAAACTTCTACCCTCTAAGTTTTAAGAGTTTTTTTTTTGCTTTTTTTTATTATAGCAAAAAAAAAAGGAAATAATTTTAATTTTAAACAAACTTACATGTGAATACTTTGTTCACTTTGGTTTCATTCTCATTGTTTAACTGACAAATATATGAGCCAGCGTCACTTTCTTTTGCATCGAATACTGTAATATTTTTGTAATATTTTCCTTCAATTATATGTTCGTTTTGATTAGTATAGATGATAACTCGCTCCTGAAATAATATCAAAATATATTAAATAAGATAATTATAGACCTTAGCAGATAAAAAAAGCGCTGGCACCAAACACTTCAGCTACTTGTTTTGTTACCTACTTTGTTTTGTTTTTGTTTTACAAAAGTTTATAAAATTAAAATTATTATTAAATAAATGCACGACTGTATAGATAGGCGGACTTGTTTTCATCGCAGTCATCGAGCATCGCAAATTAAATCCGATCCTTATACTGCGATTAGTCAGCGCTCTTTTCATCTGCCGGTGACTAAAGCAACAAAATAAAATTTTAATTTGTAGTAATTAACCATGTTTTTCCTCATTGGGGTTAGGGGGAAAGTTTCTTCGCATTTTATATGAAAATTTAATTTTTTCAAAGTTTAATTACATTAAATTACAGTATAACATATATAATATATGTGCCATTTAGGCAGAAAGCCATATTGTAGGTACAGACATGATCCCGTTGCTGTAGAAGTTTTGGTGTACACATACATCTTTAGCCATTCAGTGGCTTTTTTCAAATGGGTCAAAACTGATTTGTGGTCAAATCCCAGTTCTTTGGCTATGTCGTAACTGCTGATCTTGCTCCACTTTTTCGAAAATAATATCCATTTTATCCGTATCAGAGCGAGGTGCATATTTGACATCAAAATTCCCGGATTGAAAACGCTTGAACCAACTTTGTGCTACTCTTACTGACACTGCATTAGGTCCATAAACGGCACAATTTTTTTTCGCGGCTTGCGTTGCATTTTTGCCTTTTTTTAAAATGTATCTAATTTCTTCATTTGATTCGCTCATTTTGACAGAAAGAAAAACAAAAGAAAAATAGCGGGAAACAAAAGTTTCCTAATTTGATTCTATTTTTGAAATGTCACCACTTTAATGTCATGAAAACCAGCCGGATACAAATAGTACAGCTAAAGATATTTTATTAAAAGTTTATACATACTATATGCGAAAAGACTTTTACCCCGACCCAATTTAGTCTTTTATCCTTTAAGCGATGTGCAAAAGCCAGGGCAGCAATGTGACGGCGACTGAGACAGTCGTAAACTGAGTCAGTGTTTTTAGTCGACGGCGCTCATGTAAATTATCTTGCTCACCATTAGGCAAGCAAGGAGTTAGGTCAAGTCGAGTTAGTATAAAATATATATAAATATTTCAAACTATAGTAACAACTTATTTAATAAAAATTAAAAAAGTAAAACTTATAAAAACCTTTTCAGCTGGATATGTCCAGTTAAGATGAACAGCAATATTATTTTCATATTTTACATAGCAACTAAGCGTAAATGTGTCTCCTTCCATAAAATGAGTCGGGTTTTCCATTATTGTGGGTCCTTGCTGGTATCCTATAACTATAAGAAACATATGTTATTTTTTATCATAATTGATTTCATACTATAAATATGTAATAAACATACAAAGACCTAAGTGCATTTTATAATTTATTACGAATAATATTATAATCTAGTACGACAAATTACGTTTTATAGTCTTAACATTCCATGGCTATATTCATTTTATATCTCATACTATATTTTTTATTATAAAAAATCCCCCATAAAACAAAATGATGAAGGAAAGTCAAATGAATGTTACATGATTTATTTAATCTTTTAAGGGTTATAATTTCAAGTTAGAAATGTAAAATTACTATTTTGGATAATATTGATAGAATTACAGATTACACAAAACAAGCGAATGCAGTGTCAATAAGAATTTAAAAAAAAACACAAATAACATAAAACACGTAATATAAGTAAACATAAAACAGTGAGTGTTATTCAAATGTGCATAGAAAATAGAATGAAACCTATACCAAAAGAGAAGCAGGCAAAAATAAAACTGTTAATACAATTAATTATAAAACAGGTGTAAGAAAGCTTGATTTATCCACAACACCGAGATTTACCACCACAGAACATGCGGTTCTTCTACATTTGTTTACTTACTGATAGTGATTTTTTTCAAAATGGTATCATTTCCTCGCTGTCCGTGGCATATATAAGAAGATTTAATATTGGATTTCAGTACATACCCAACCTTTGGTAAAAATTTATTTGGTGCTTTTCCCAGTTTTATCAGTTTGTTTGTTTGCTGTTAATTTATGACACATTGCAAATTAATATACAATATTTTGCTAGTTTTAAAAATACAGGACAATGCTTTTCAATTAATTTTCAGTCAACGTAACCTTCATGGTGAATTAAAAACAAATTTTCTTTATTATAACTATTTGCCACAAAACAGATTTGCCAGCATCAATTGAAAAACTTTGATTGATGACATCCACGAAAAAGTTTACATCGGACAAGTGACTTGCAAGTTTATAGGTAGTTATCAGATAGTATTAAATTTAGTAAAAGTAATAGTTTTTCGTGCATGTCACGTTAATATGTTATATGTATTAGAAAACAAGGAATAACCTACATTTGTGAATAAATACATCTCGCATTTCTTTTTTATAGGGATAGGTTTTCGTTCTACAATTACATTCGACTATATCAGTTTTTGTCGAAATGAAGTTATCACTGTGAACTGTAAATCCAATTTTGGGGTCATATTTCTCAATAGTAATGTCGTCCTGGAATGGATGTTTATTTACAGAACTGTTAAAACGAGTGTTAAAATAATAGCTTTATCATCCATTATAAAATGGAGATTCTTTTGTCATGCTTTTAGTTTTAACAAAGCGGAAAGCATTTTAATTTTAGATCTATTAATTTTATATATACTTTAGAGTTCTTCTTGTTAAATTCTTGAATTGTAACTCGTTTTTTTGTAATATAAATTTTATTTTTTTACATTGTGTTATTTTTACACTCTCAAGCTACATAAGCATCAAAGTCAAAGGGCAGTTATATTCACTTTGATACACAAATCATGCAATGTTTATTTTGTGCAAATTGTTAGTAATTTAAATCTATCCCTAAAACTATAATTGTCCTATTTGAACGATAAATTGGATAACTAATGAATTTATTTTCGCTACTGTTAAAAGTTTTGCTTATAATTTTTATACGTACCACTAAATCAACTATTATATCTGGGGATGTAGGCCTACACCCAATTACTACATTGGAACCATCTTTTACCGTAAGAATCTGATTCATAGGAGCAAATAGATTTTCTGAGCCTAAAATTTACAAAGTATTGTGAATATTATTACTTTAAATGGCTACAATTTCTACTTTATAAAAGAGATCTCACCATTGACGTAAATATATATGTATGTTATATTTTCGGTGTTACTGAGTTCCGCTTTAATACTATTTAATTTCAAAACTCCATCGCCATTAATGTAATCGTTGAAGCAAGCGAAATAGCCAACAGCATGCTCATTTACATTAATTAGGTCTAAATGTATAATGTAATCGTATTCATCATCACTAGTTATTCTTTCAAAAATTTCAAATGGCCTGGTAATATTTTCGGCCTGTTCTTGTTGCTTAAATTTTATTTTATTTTTGCTTTTGCATGTTAACGTAAAATTTTCACCATTTTGAAGAATTAGTTCTGATTTATTCGGTTCAATTATCGGCCCATCCAAATCATTCATGTCTGCAAATAACACAAATAAACTTCTAAATAGGTTTATTACGCCGATATTATATTAAAGATAATTTCGTCACAAACGACATGATCAAGGTCGTATTGACTATGGTAATTGATTGATGGTGAAACATTAGAGGTAAGGATCATTTGCAATATTGAGTGAGTAGTTAATCATTGTGCTAATAGAGTAAAGAAACCTTGGGAACAAGAGCTTAGGGGGACACGTTGTCATCATTTTGGCAGAGTACCCACTCCTATCATCATGCTAATGGTTTGTAATGCGAGACCCCACATAGACGCAAGTTGTATTGAATTTGAAAACACTATTAATTAGTTGAACACGAAGGGTGCGGTTTTACAGGCGCGGTCAACATTGGAAAATTAATCCGTCCAGTACCGAGTACGTGGTAACCGTACTGATAAAGATAACAATTGATCGTATCAAGTTCGGGATAGACAAACCAATTAAGTGATTAGAACCCCGCTGTTCTGTTTATCAGAAGACTAATGGCGGTCACATTAACCAAGATCTAGTGACGGTTTTCTCTACTTAATATAAGCGAATTAAGGTCTGACGTTAGTAATAACCTCAATAACATAATTTCATATTTATCGTTCATAATACTTATTGTCATCGATATTGAATTACGTTTGAGTCATGAATTACGTATTTGAAACAGACATTTTTAATTATTTTAAATTAAATTTTTGAAGGCATTCGTGTGTAGTGGTAGTGCAATAGTCACGCAAACAGAGAGAACGGTTCAAATCCGCTGACCGATACCAATGTATCTTTGATATACTTATGTACTTTGGTGGTCCTGTTTCCATAATACAAGCAATTTACGTAGTATCTTAGTTTAGAAATGTAAATAAAAACAATAAATAAACTAATTTTATAATATATCATAAGAAACATGTTATTTTTGGTTAATGCCGTAAGCCGAGGGTTTTATGAAGTTTTTTTGTTTTCCCTGTGAGGTTTAGTTTTAACTAACATGAAATGTATTGCAATATCAACGGCGTTATATTATTATATCTATATTTATATGATTATAAATATAGAATTTCATATTGTTATTGCATATGTACGCCGTCGTATTCTAATAGAGACAATGATGTCACAAATAAATTGTTTCATTATCCAATTACTTGTAGTTCTAAATAATATTTCCTATTCAGCAATATAGCCGTGGGATGTTACATATTGCCTAAATACATATCACATGAAAAACCTATTTATTTCGTTGGTACATTATTATTAAAGCAAAAAATACAATATTTTTAATCGCATTAAACGTATTTTAATTTAACTTTTGTTTTACGATTCTACACTAAACTACTAAACGTACAACCTTGTAAGCTTGGTACATGGAAACAGGTCAACCAAAGTATAGTTGGGGAACGAGCTAAATGAATTCGGGGGCTGAGGTGCGGTGGGGCGTGAAACGACCACCACCCGTATCTTAGTGGCCGCTTTTAGTGACGCTCATAGCTCGGCGATGTCATTTAATATCGATAAAAACGTGTCTATATATTTTCTTTGTTTGATAGTTAATTGAATAAAAGAGAGTCGTCATTCATATTCAGGCTAAAACCATTATTAGAAACGTGATTAAAATGTGTGAAAAAGAAAAAAAACATGCAGTCACTATTCTAAAAATTAAATTAATATATAATTCATTAAAAATTGTTGTCTAATGTTTATACTTCAATTTAATACACATTTATAATTTTTAATAACTAAATCTATTTGCATTTTAAGGAAAGTGTGTGTTTATTGTTATCGACATTTAGAATATTACTTCACTATTCATAATAGACACGTGACCATGACGTCACAACTGCATTCCACGCGCGTTCCTTTAACTCGTTCCCCTACTATACATATATTGAAAAAACATTGTTTATAAAAGATATATTGGAACCGGCAAGTGATTTAGAACCGAGTGCTCTTGGTTTTCGAGACCAACTTTCAATCACTAGATCACAGTTGTCTTAGGCCTATCGTATTTTAAACCTATTACAGTAAATTCCTTAGTTAAACCCTCTAATATAATTGATATATTTCAAAACATGTGCAGTTAATGAGTCGACGTGCCTATGTGATTTGTATCAGGAAGGACGGATTGTTAATTATAAGTACCTACTCATATAAGTATAACTTCAATCATTCGCTTAACCAATCCACAGAACAATCTGCAATTTTTATCATAATAATATGTTTGTTGTTGTTTTATGCAAAAACGTATCCTGTTATTTTTGTGTATCCTGTTATTAAGTGTATTAAATTTATTTATTTTATTACCGTTATTTATTTAAGCTCATACTAAAGTGCGAATGAGTCACTTCAAGGTATGTTACACTTGAAGGTGGTGGTTATATAATACATTTCTTTTTAGTTTAAGCCGGAGTGCAGTCCATGAATGGAGGTGATCAATCGTTACAGGTCTGCAAGTAGCAGTCACATTGACTAGTCGGACTAATTTGAATCAGCGACATTAAATTTAATCCTGAAACGCGACTAAGTTACTTCACCGTCTGTACACTTGAAGTATGTGGTATTACCCCGAATATATATAATAGAAAAAGTAACAATATTCTAGTGGATGACTTTTTATTATACCTAATTAATTTATAACGTTTTTAATATGACAAATGTACTACTAAAAATATTACATATTTTAAGCATAGAACGAATTATACCGATAAAAAAATGTCATTTTACTGCCACCTGAACAGTAAAATATTAATACATTATGGCGACGAAAAGTCAGTGACATTGCGTTGCTATTTGGCATTCTCGCAGGTTTCCAATCAGCGTTAGATTACCTATTGATTTGTCATTCACTGATTGGTTACCTGCAACATTGCATATTTGGCAACGAATTTACGAATTCCTAACACAACGCAACAATTATAAATTCCCGAATATTAGTCATATTTATCTACTAAATGTTATGTTAATTAGTGTGGAGTAAGCTCTTTAATAAGATTAAATATTATTATTTTTTAGGTAATTATTAAATAAATAAAATCAATTTGTCACGCCTTTTCCGCCTATCCTTTTCAGGGATAGGCAGAGACAAAGATCGCCACTTGCCATGATCCTAAAACAACACCCTTCACATCCTTTACAAATCTCATCATAAATACAAGCTCTATGGTTATGGAGCTAGTTAACTCAGCTTTTTTGAGGATGTCGCTGTCTGAAATTGTATGCTGTCTTTTTATAATGCAGTTAGTTCTTTATATATTACTATTGGGTCGAACATCGTACATTGCCGGCCTAATACTACATGAAATCCAATTTTCATTACTAATTTATACCATAATGTTAGCAAGCATTGAAATGAGACAAATATTATTGACATATATTATGTATATATACAAGTAATATTGTATACAAATGATTCTTATGTCTATATTTAAACAATGATCTTGTCTCGCATCCAACTGTGAAGTTAATTTATTAGTACTAGATATCGGTTTTATGTATCTATTTTATGTATCTACTTACAAAAAATAGTCAGGTTACACAAAAAAAAACATAGGATCATGGCAAGTCTCTGCCTATCCCTGTGGGAAAAATACGTGACAATTTGATTGATTAATTGATAATAGGATTTTATAAACTAGTAACAAAAAATAGGTTGTAAAAATCACAAATTATAATTTTTTTAAATTTCTATATTAGGCTACTAAACGTGCTAAAACGACAGCCAAAGATACATATTTTTTAATTACACCTGAATATAGGACATATAATAAATATAAGTATTATTATGTATGATTTTGTCCCATTCGGTGTCGAGACCCTTGGCAGGGGGAACGCTGCCAGTATCTTCGGAACCTTGCCTAAAGGGACTCCTTTTAATAATGTATTTTAGTTTTTTTTTTTTATCAATATATATATATTAGAGTTTAATGTAAATATGTACATAAATATAATAATAGTATAATATAATAGGAAAACTTTATAGTACTTTAATTATTTAGAAATTATCTTAAAATATATGATAAACGAAAGGCACTCGTTTTTATATACAAGTATAATGATTGCGTCCTAAACATCGATGGTCCTAAAATTTTGTGGTATCAGTATTGATTAGAGTGTTCGGATTTACCCCACTTTCCCATATAGCAATTACTATATTTATATGTGGTATTTTAGATCAATAAACGTCAATCTTTACACTATATACAGTTCTTTTACATATTTTTTTAGACGCGACATCTGTCATCGACTTGGCCAACGTCAGCGCCTCGACGTGACTAAAAGAATCTATTCGTTTACAGTTTTCTTAATCGTTGCCATGTCGACTTTTCTTAGTCAAAATATCGTAAAACAAGTCAGCAGTTCTTGGAGATTTTTAAGTGACGTCTACATAAGCTGTACATTTTTACCCTTTGATTAATTATATACTCTAAACCAGTGTTTCCCAACGTGGCGCCCACGCCCCACAGGGGGCCCCTTTGCTAGTTAAGGGGGGCAATTTAAAAATGGACTCGACACGACTTTAACTCTTTTGCTTTTAGTTATTTAAATGCAATGCTAGATATCGGTGTCAAATTTAACAAATAGGGCAAATTCTTAAAAAAAATGCTGTAATCATTTATATTTTTTAAGGCAAAAAAAGGGGCTTAAAAATTTTAGTAATGTTAAGGTGGGGCATGGCCTAAAAAGGTTGGGTAACACTGCTCTAAACCGTTTTTTAACAGTGAGACAGCATCGTATATCTCGGTGTTGATGCATAAAACGTTCAACCGCACCCGTATTTTGAATTGACAGTTAAGGTTTTTTTTTAGATAGGCTTAGCTTATCCATCCATGCCAAAAAATATCGTGTAGCTTTTGTTTTTTAGGTCATATTTTTTCGACTAAATTTTTTTATGCAGATTAACTTTTTTTTTCTTTAGTAGAGGTCGACCGGCTGCGTAACCGCGTGCTGAATGACCTTCCAAAACGAGTCATTGTTCATTGACGCCAACTTAATTTCATAATTATAGTAAAACCAGATTTAATGATGTTATTCTCTAGCTCTTATAAAAAAGCTAAATAATAAATTGCGTCTTATTATTGATGTTTAGTAAATTCTTATATTTTTCTAATACTGTTATTGTTTTGTAATTGCTTTAATTTAATAATATTGTGTATACTTAGTAATTTGATATAGTAGTAAGGTTTGTAGCATTGGCTTGGCACCGACTTCAAAATTATAAAATAATTAATAATCATCTGAATAAATAAAAATTTTATATTACTTTGTGCGAAGTAAATTTGTTTTTTGCGTTTTAGTTTACTGTTTGAAGTCGTTTTTTTGTTAAAAATTATTTTTAGTTTGTTATTCGCTGACTGGTTACCTGCGAGAATGCCATAGGAACAAAATTTCACTGCTTTTACGTTATCATATTATATAAAGAGAATTGGAGCCCTGATCTACCAAAATCACGACGCCTTTAAGCTTATCACGTCGAGTTTTGATTGACTGCTAAACATAGTAGTCCGACTATTTGACTACTCGCGTGGTGCATGGGCAACAAACCGGTTTGATATTCGTTAGTCCCGGGTTCGTTCCTGGTCGGAGCAATTTCCTTCATAGCATTTATTTGTAATATTAGATTTGATTGGATATTAGATTGGATATTGGAAATATTTGTTAAATAAATAAAAGGTAGATATTTGCTCTGGGCCTGGATGTTAAGAGTGGTAGACAAACAGTAGGTGTTGATTGGTGCCGATCCGATCGCGTTTCTGGATCAGCTTAAGAGATACCAGTACCAACTAAGCCAGCAAATAGCTTTTTGCATTTATTTACCTGTAGTAGCAGTCGCCTCCAATTATGGACCTTACTCCAGTTTAACACCAGGCGGGGTACTGTCATATTATCGTGTCACAATAAAAATAAAAAATGTAGTACCAGTTGTAGACTAACCCAAATGAAGATGTTATTTGTTTTAATCAATTAATAGACGTAACAAACAAGTCTAAATAACACTGTCAGCGTTTTAATGTTAATTGTTAATTAACAATTACAGCTTTCGACTTTAACACAATACGATAAGGATAAAATTTGAACACGTACGGAGGACATGTCGCGTACGGTACCTTAATTTGTTGATGACGCAAATTTCTAAAACCCACATTGATTTTTTACGTGTGGGTTTTACTTTACGAGTTCTAACTAACTAGCTTTATACATTGTCACGTCGCGTATAGCTAATAATGTAATTGACTGGTTTGGGGGTTTGACACTTGCCGCGTTTCAAATCTCAGACATAACAAACGAGTCGTAAATCATTGTAGTAACCTTGATCGTCTGCTTAACTCGTTAATATGAACGTCACAAAATTATTACTAAGGTTGCTGTTACACTTTGAAAACTATTATATTTAAGAGAGGCAGGCGGATAGATGGTGGTCGTTTGCACAGTCCGCCCATGGTACTATCATCACTTTCAGTATACAGACCGTGAGATGACTTGGTTGCGTTTACGGTTTTGTTTAAAGTTGGTGTTTCCAACTAGGCCGATATAGTGAATACGACTGCTACTTGCAGTAATTTTACTGTACCATCGTATCCATTTATGATCGACTCCAGCTACCAACAGGCGGGGTGCTGTCATACAATCGAGACACAAAAAAATGGTTAAAAGATACGAGTATATGCAATGATATTCTAAGAAAAGACGTAGATATGTTATGAGCTCTCCTAACGAGACACGTTAAAACTAAGCTAATCAATCTATCCTACTTCCACTTGTGTATATGTCTAGTCGTGGTTGATCACTAAAACTCATGTAGGTAAAGTATCTACCTTATTTTACTTAATATCATTGAGTCTATATAACATCGTTACCAGTTTGATCTAATAATTCTTCAAAAGATTCATATAAAATTGATAGTATAATATCAGTCTCATATAATTTACCAATGTATTACTAGTACATCCTATAAGATATGGGTTTTATTATTATTATTATCCTATAAGATTATATAATAAGGAGATCTCATGGGCTGGGCAACCAATCCAAATGTCGATTGATGCAAAGATATGACGCGTCATTTACTTTGACAGTCGATTTGGTCTACAAAATGTAGATGCTTCCCTCGCTATGTATTACGCATCGATGGTATTACGGTAGTAAAAAGTTGTTTAATCTACTAAATCTATTGTGATATAGCAGATTAAATTGTACAATAAAATTATATTTTTATATATTTTTTTGAGTAATACCCATATTTTCTTTTAAATTATTAAATGTTCTCTTTTATTTGTCTGGAAGAGAACGCCATATTGGTAATAGGACCGCCATGTTTTTTCACAAATCTTAGTACGTGATACTTCACTATAAATATATTTATCTTTCTATCTAAGGTCATGACATGGAGAGAAAACATGGATTGCAATAAACGAATCAGGAAAACATTTCTAAAATACATTAATGTCGAAATGTTTAAATGTATAGGCGGCACTGTGTCTGATAATAAATTTCTGATAAGCGTTGAAGTAGAACGAACGCATTAGTAATTTCATTGGTAAACACAAACCATGATTTCATAATAACATTCAGTTAGCATAATAATTCAATCAAAGGACGTCATTCATTTTGGGATTTTATGTACTACTTTTGCAATGTGCCAATAATGATAAAATATAAAAATTGTAGTTTGGATACTTGTGTTCATTAATAACAATTTTGCTTTTAATCGCTGTGCAATTGAATTAATTGGAAAATAACATATGGATTTTGTATCATCTGTCAATCAACGCCATATTTGTTCTGTTTTGAACAGTCATAATTATAGTTTGATGATTTTGCACACCTAAACTATGCAAAATAAAGGATATATTCCAATTACATTGTAATCTTCGTACATCAAACTATTTTAAAATATATATGCAACTGTTAATACAATTAAGCCCAAGTCCCCATACAAAATGAATGATGTCCTTTGGTTATCAGCTACATCATGCGTAAATGAAAACGGTTTTTCCTAATAATTCTACGAAATTCTTAGATACGTTTGGTAGAATAACATTGGCATCTGATTACCACTAACAACACAATGCTTATTTGCATAATAATAAAATAGGTGACGTATTTAATGTTATAATCGTTTCATGGAAGTATTTCGTATTAGAACTGGTGTCTCTGTTTACGTTTATTCAATTCGCTTCTGCGTAAATAGAATTTTATGAATTGACTTATCAATAAACACGTAATACCAAGAAATGGATGAGATATTCTTTGAAGTTATAAAGTGCAATTCCATTAATGCATCCGGACTAACAACGAACGTGTATTTCATTTATTATAGCATTATTAACTTTTATTTTTTTCATCTTTGCCTACGCAATGTAAGAATGCCACTACTTATTAGAAGAGAAATCAAATCGAACTGACGAAAAAGGCAATTACATAAGGTTGGATTATAAAATTGTTTTTATAATTTCTAGCTTAACATCAGGCGGAGTTCAATCATAAATTTAAATGCTATAATGAAAAAAAATTAAACGCTAAACTTTCTTTATATTTTAAACTACTTTATAGCTACATACGGTTTTTTAATGCTGTTTATGGGAGAGTAAAAATGAAAAAAAAATGCTCTAACATCACTATTCTTTTAGTGCGGACCGTTAATTTTTTAAACGATTGATATATTTTCTAGTATGTATTAAAGGACATTTTTTGGGCTATTTTTGTACTGTCCAGTGATGATAACATATAAAATGGTAGGTTCGATACTTGTATTAATAGAACTAACAAAAATAACTCAATAATAAGCTATGGATTTTGTATCGTTTCTTAACCACGAAGACACCCGATATTAATAGTTCTGCTTTGAACTGTCATAATTATAGTTTGATCATTTTGCACACTTAAACCATGCAAAATAAAGGATATTTTCCAATTACATTGTAATCTTAGTACATTAAACTATTTTAAAATGTATATGCAACTGTTAATACAATTTAGCCCAAGTCCCCATACAAAATGAATGATGTCCTTTAAAGTACGTAAAATATCTTAATATTAATTGCCATACCAATTGTATAGCCCCAGCTTTATAAGGATTTTTAATTTCTGCATAATTTTATACCTATATCATATCCCACTGCCACTATCCAACACCCGTAAGCAATAAGCATCAAACATTACATCACATTCCTAAGCGCAATAAAAACAATATCTATTTCTAACCAATTAATCAATCAATCATGACTGCTATTCCCACAGGTTATGTAGAGACAATGGAGCGCCATTTTCCACGAGCCTAACACATCTGTCTCTTGTTTCATTCATATTCACGATGTCCAAATAAATTGGGTATAATTCATATAGGAAATTTTACGCGTTTATATTTTCCTTTATTAATTTCTTATAAAAACTAATATAACCTCTATTCATTGGCCAATGAATGGAGGTGACTGCTAGTACAATTTAATAATGTAAGTACCAGTCACATCCACTATGCCGGCTCTCCACTAAGCTAATCCCGAACCGCTACTAAGTCACTTCAAGGTCTGAACAGTTGATTTTTTTTTTTTTTTTATTGTGACACGACATGTGACCTCGTCTCGCCTGATGATAAGCAAGAGGATGTCCAAGAGTGACGACGACTGAGAAAACCGGGTTTGTTCACGGCTGCCCCAGTCGCCGTCACTATGCCGGCCAAAGGTGCTTCTTCACGCATAGCTTGAAGGATCCAAGGTCATAGGATGGAGAGAACACATGGGCAGGCAAAGCATTCCACTTGTCAATTGATCTACAAAGAAAAGACGCACCGAACTTTTTAGTTCGACTGCCGATTCGGTCGATAAAATGCGGATGCTTTCCCCGACCTGTGCGGGTATTACGGGAGTGAAAAGATGAGATAGGAACAAGGTTAAAGAGCTCTTCGGAACATTCCCCGTGGTATAGGCGATAGAGGACGCACAGAGCCGCCATGTCTCTTCGTAGTTGTAGGGGCTCCAGAGTTCGCGTGACCTCTGCATCACCTATGATCCGGACAGCTCGGCGCTGCAATGAATCCAGGGCATTAAGAAGATACTTGGCAGAGCCGTCCCAGAGGTGCGAACAGTACTCCGCGCAAGAGCGAATCTGTGCCTTGTAAAGAAGCAGGCGAAGCTCTGGCGCGAAGAACCGCCGCACCTTGTTCAGGATGCCAAGTTTGCGGGAGGTGGTCTTAATGGCCCGCTCGATGTGGTCCCTGTGATTCAGGTCGCAGCGAAGGGACATTCCAAGAATGTCCAGTCTGTCCGAAGCACTGAGGGAGATGTTACAAAGAGAGGGAAGGGGAGTAAACGGGGATTTTTTCGTCGAGAACGCGCATACCTGAGTCTTGTCTGCGTTGAACTGAACCAGGTTCTTGTCGCCCCAGTGGGTAATACGATCAAGAACCCGGTTCAGTCCCGCTACAACAGACTTTCTCATATCGGCTATCTCCTGTTTGCCGGCTGCGGGGCGGGCAGTGTAGCGTCCATGCACCGTGCTGTCGTCTGCATAGCAATGAATGCCGGATCCGAGGTCCAGCATGTCATTGATATGCAGAAGGAACAAAGTCGGCGACAGCACGGAGCCCTGAGGGACGCCGGCATTCACCGACATCCTGCGCGACGCGCTTCCATCCACAACGACGCGTATGGAGCGGCCACGCAGGAAGTCAGCTATCCAGCCCCGCAGACGGTCAGGTAAACCGTATGCCTCGAGCTTGGATAAAAGGTCCCTGTGCCAGACCCTGTCAAACGCTTTGGAGATGTCCAAGCCAACAGCAAGGGCTTCTCCATTACCATCCAACGCTTCACCCCAGACGTGCGTGGTGTACGCTAGAAGATCACCAGTTGACCGTTTCGGCCTGAAGCCATATTGACGGTCATTGATCAGCTGGTGACCCTCCAGGTAGGCCATGAGGCGAATATTAATTATTCGCTCCATAACCTTGCACAGTACTGAGGTTACAGCAATTGGACGGTAGTTTGACGGGTCCGAGCGGTCGCCCTTCTTTGGGACCGGTTGCACATTGGCCCCCTTCCAAGCCCGAGGCACGCAGCCCGATGCGTACGAGAGCCGGTATAGCCTCGTCAAGACGGGAGTCAACTCCGCTGCACAAGTTTTAAGCACAAGCGCTGGGACACCATCGGGACCACTGGACTTCCGGATATCAAGCGATCGTAGCTCCATGCGGACATCGCGTTGTCTGATACGAATCTCAGGCATCGTATGTCCGCATGGACGCAGGGTGGGTGGCCCTGCACCACGATCGTCAATATGCGAATTTGAGGCAAAGACTTCGGCCAGTAGATCGGCCTTCGCCTTCGCCGTATGCGCCAGTGAGCCATCAGGCTGTCTCAGCGGTGGCAGTACAGAACAGAAGTTAGATTTGGTCCAACCCTGCTTGCAATCCAAGAAGCTAGATAAAGACTTGCAAAGAATATCATTCCAACTCATTTTAGATAACTTACTAGAACAGTGTATCAAAAAAAATATTTAAACGTTCTATAAAACTTTACACAAAACGTTGAAAACGTTATTTAATATTTTTTGAAAACATTTTGATGTGCCGGCCTATTAAGTTATTTAAAATGAGTTACAATAATATTCCTTGCAGTTCTTTATCTTGGTTCTTGGATTGCCGTGCTAGGGGGGCAGGGTTATTATACACACAATGACAGAAGAAATATATAGTTATATACATAATATAAAAATATATTGGTTAAGTATGCTTCTATTTTTTTGCGCACCTTTCAGGTGATGTTGAGATGACGTAGTTTTACAAGACAACTGTTTAGGAATGCCTTATGATCCGTGTCGCTGTGATTCATAAGTATTTTGACTCATCGATTTTGTATTATCTGACTCAAATAAAAACAATTCTCTCCTTTTAAGGAAGGTGTTCGGAAGGAATCCGCATTTTGTCGACCGAATCGGCAGTCGAACTAAAAAGTTCGGTGCGTCCTTTCTTTGTAGAACAATCAACAAGTGGAATGCTTTGCCAGCCCATGTCTTTTCTCCATCCTATAACCTTGGACCCTCAAGCGATGCATAATGCAGCACCCGGCATAGTGAAATATCGTGTCACGATAAAAAAAAGGAAATCGACAATCGTATTCGAGTATAAATGTAGTAAAATTATATTATATATTTTTATTTAATTTAATGTTACTCTTAAATTAAATAAAAAAGGATATAAAATATTAAATAATATACGTTGAGAATTTGAAATCAACCTTTAAGTATTTATTTACAATTTCTTTTTCGATACAACTAAAGTAAAACGTCAACAGAATTCCAACAGTTAGCAAAACATTTTAGGGAAAATTGTACAAAATGCAAAATAAATAAACTTTTTGGTGAACATGTTCAACATAATTATTCTAAACATTGTGATTGGAATCTAATAAAGAATGAAAATTATAAATATATCAATACTTTTTTTTTAAATAATAATAAACAAATAACATTAAATTAAACCTCCGCTATAATTTAGATAACTTAACAAGTATTTGAGGTATTTAACCTTCACAATAAAAAAAGATGTTATTTTCCTAAATAAGTTCATTCCAATTTGTAACTATTGTAAATAGATAAGTCAAACGGACAAAGGTGTTTATTCGCGTGAAAATGAATCACGTTTCTCAATAGACGGTGGCTGTACATCTTGCGTGATGACTCACGGAGCAAAGGGCGTCCCTGCTGTGATTTGTAGCTACAATGCGATATAATAAGTAACTTTGTTACCAGTATGGCGCCTCGGATGCGTCACTATTCTTAAATAATTTAATTGAACGAGATAATTAGGTATTTTGTCTGTTTGTAATATTCTGATCGGGGTCGAGGGAAGCGTCCGCATTGCGTCGACCGAATCGACGGTCGAATGACTGTCAGCGTGGTTATTGTAACATTGGTTAGCATACCAGTTTGTTACGCGTAAAGTCCCGGGGTTTGATTCCCGGTCAAGTCAAATATTAGTTTTATAGTTGTTATTTGTAATATTTAATAATTAGATTTAATATTACATAATATTTTGAAAACAAAAAAGAGTTGTTTATTTGCTCCGGGTCTGGTTAAAAAGTGGTAGGTAGTAATGCCCAGACTGCCTGCCGTTCTGGGGTAGTACCGCCACTTACAAGTATATCGTGAAATGACTTAGTCGCATTTAGGGATCAGCTTGTAAGTTGCCGGTTTCAACTAGACCAACATAGTGGATGTGACTGCTACTTGCACTTATTGAACTGTCACCTTTATTCAAGGACTACACTCCAGCTTAACATCAGGCGGGGCGATGTCATATATAGAGGTCACAATAACATGTGGGCCCCACGTTGGGAAACACTGGTTTAGTTGATATAAACGTCCTAAAACATTATGTACATTTTAAAACCGACCTATTTAACAGCTTTTTTATGTGAAATATGTTTTTCAGTCATCGGCACTCTTGGCAAGGGTTGCTTACCATCAGGCAAACGAGGTAAGATTGTCGAGTCACAATTAAAAATAGTATTGATATAATTAAAGTTCATTAGAAATATATATTCGGCTACATTTCTTTCTTGTCTCCCTGGTGTATATATTACGTATTTTATACCTCTGGGAATAGTTTATATGCAAGCTATTTGGATCTATTTTTAATGACGGAAGAAAGCCAATTTAAAATACGATAAGTACTCGATCGAAGCTCATGTACAAGTTTGCATGTACGAGTAATCGAGCGCATTGGTTGGCACCCAGTCCGTTACGCGTAGAATTCCGGGTTCGATACCTGGTCGGTGATAAGTTTATAGTAATATTTAGTGGTTAAATTGAATGATAAAAAGAATTGTTAATTAAAAAAGAGGCAGATATTTGTTTAAGAATGGTAGGCAATGGTGTCCAGTGTGTCGATCCGGGGTAGTACCACTACTTACTGTATTCATGGTCTGTACTTATTAGTACAGACCATGGATACAGCTGCATTTCGGGATCAGTTTGACAGTTGCTAGTAGCAGTTGCGCCCACTATGCCAGCCTAGTTGAAACCGGCAACTTAACAGCTGATCACGAAACGTGACTGAGTCACTTCACGGTCTGTACACTGGTAAGTGGTGGTACTACCCCGGATCGGCAGACTCAGATCGGACCACAGCCCGCTACTCCTATACAAATGTTTTGCCTTAAAATCCGATACGCGAAACCCTTGTCAACTTGGAGATAGCATCAAAATACTAATACAATAGTATCTAGTTTTTTTAAACATTGTATTTGTTAATCTTAATGTTTTATTTGGTGTTATCTAATATGCTGATATGAAAATTCATTGTATTTTTATCTTAATACAAACATTGTATTTTAAATAAAACCACATATTTCTAACTAAAATTTGTAAAGAAGGTTTGTCTAACCATATACTTAAGAAAAATATAAAAAGAGGTTGATATTTGCTCTGGGTCAGGTTAACAAAGAGTGGTAAGCTGTGGTGCCCAGTCTGTCGATACAACTTACAAATATACAGACCGCCAGGGCCGTCTTTACCCGGGGGTTTAAGGGGTGCGGTGCACCCGGGCGCAGAGTCCTAGGAGGCGCATGCCGACCACCATAAACTTCGATAGGTACGTACTACACTGAGAACACGCGAGCAGAGCCTTGATTTTCGCACCCCGGCGCTAAATATGTTTAAGACGGCCCTGCAGACCGTCAATTGACTTAGTTGCGTTTCGGGATCAGCTTGTAAGTTGCCAGGTTTCATCTAGGCCGGCATAGTGAATGTGACTTTATAGCTATTAAACTGTAGTAGCAGTGACTTTCATTCCCAAACCGCACTCCAGCTTAACATCAGGCGGGGTGCTGTCAAATGTCTAGTCCGATTTAAAAAAACGAATGGACCGAATTCAGGTTCATTATTAATTATAAAACTTATTATTTTTGTATTTAATTGTTATTTAAATGGGTAAACGACTCATAATAGATAGTGTCATGAAAAAAAATTAGTTTATATAAATATTGTGATAGGACAATTAAAAGAAAAAACAGCCTTATCAATCAAATTCAATCAGGGATAGAGACAATGGAGCGCCACTTGCCACGATCCTGATCATAGATGTAAAACAACGGTTGTTATCGCATATATTATATCCAAAGTAGCCGTTGTCGAAATTCAACCGTATTCAACCAGTTGTTTATTATACTTAAAATATGACTTTTGTGTATAAAAAATATTTATACAAATTTCATACACAACAAATTTTGAAATATGTTTATTTATTTATAGGTACTAATAATACATTCATATTCACCATGGTAGGCGACTGTGGTGTAGTGGCAGTGCAATGGTTACGCAATCCGAGTGCGAGTTCGAGACCACCCACCGGTACCAATGATACCGGTGAATTTTTGATATGTGTACTTTGCTTGTCCTGTTTCTATGATACACGCACTTTAGTAAGTTAGTATAGAAATTTAAACAAATAAAAAATATAGATATAGATTTATACGTGAATAAAATCGTTTTTTTAATTTATTACTTAATGTAATTAATCTTCTCGGAGAACAATAGATAGTGTTGTACTAATGACTTAATTAATTATTGATATCAATTACTAATTATATGGTTATCAGTTTCATAAGAAAAATATACATTTATTTAATAAACAATAATTCAACTAGGCCGGCATAGTGGATGTGAGTGCTACTACAGTTATTTAACTCTAGTAGCAGCCACTTTCATTCATAATCCACTACTGAGTGAACTCCAGATTAAAGAAGACATCGCGGCAGGCCCAAACTGAGATGGCGGGATGAGATCTATTTTACAATAGTTCATGGCGAGAGATTGCAAAATATCGTGAGTCATGGAAAAAAGAGAAGGATGCCTTTGCCCAGCAGTGGAAAAAATAAATATACTAATAATAAAAATGTAATTCTTAGGAAAAATAATTTAGGATTTTGTTTACAATTAAAAGAATCTTCAAATAGCATTGTACTAAATAAACCGGCCGCTCTAGGGTTATTTGTAAATTTGTTCGCCTCATTACAATAATACGATGAGTCGCAAAAAGAGGACTGCAAATATATTTTATCTTACGAGTATAAATGCTACATAATTTGCATACGCCTGCAATATTTTTTTACGTTAACTCGTTTATTAAATAACGTGGCTATAAAATAATTTGATGAGATATTATTATCTAATTATTTACTTTAAGCTTTGTTAGACATACGTAGTAGGCATGAAAGCGTTAAAAACATTAATGTTAACAATAAAAATATACTTTATAACACTTTTAGTAATTGTGCTAATTTTATTAGTTTTTCGAGTGTTATGAAAAATATTCGCACTTCTACGTATAAGGCTTCTATAGGCCACAAAAAATAATAGAAACCAATAGACCAGTTTAGATGATTGGTGGCTGATTTGTGCCATAAATTAGCTTTTTTTTATTGAAATAACAATTAACTTATTTTAAGGTTTTAGGGAAAAAATCCACGAACTGACGAGCGCTTAACTAGATTTTTTTCTATCTAATTTTCAGTAACCTAATCAATTTAGTAAAATGATAAATAGCCTCTAATCATATAAAATAGTCAGTTGGTAGATTGTTTACTTTGTTTCCCAGCATACAAAAGATTTAATACGTTTGATAAATTATTTTTGAGGTTTTGCGCGAATATTGTATAATACATTGCGGGTTACTATGTTGTCTATTTTGATTATTTTAAAGTGACGCGATGTTTCGATGCTTTGTACCCATCATTGTCACAGGGAGATCTCTAAAATGTCAATCACACAAATTGTCACGCCGCCTTTCCCCACAGGGACAACGGACAAGCGCTACCTGCCACGATCCTAATACAACTCCCTCGCTTCCCTCTCATCCACAATTTTCTTCATACAAGCACTACGATTATAGGCACTAGGCAACTCAGCTTACCTAAGTATGTCTTAGATTTTTTTAATGTCAGATTAAAATACTCAAAATAAACGCGAAAGTAAGCCACAAAGATATTTAAATTTTAGTTATAGTATTACTTGGTATTTTAAGATTGTTTTAGTATTTATTTCTAAGCATTTGTTAAGGAACCGATGTTGTTAATACATTCTAGAGTAACTGTTGAAACAGTTATTTAAGCTTCGTGAGCGTGCGCAGTTACTACCGCCAAATAACGTGGCTAGAATAATCCTAGGGCATCCCAATACAAGAAGCAACCAATGTAGGGTCTCACAATACACGTAATTCCTTTAATCTCATTCCCAAAACAATCAAAATTAATCTGCAATTACAGGCATTTATGCATTAGTGACAAGGTTCAATATTGTTTCTACTCAGCTTATTGCAAGGAAGATAAAAATGCATAATTTATTAACAGATTTGGTCAAAATTCCAATGCAACTGGGATAGTTGTACCCATATATTTTAAAACTACTTTGCTAGTTGCTGGTATTAGTAAATTATTTGAAGTAATTTTATATAGACACGCATGGCTAGCGTGTACATTAGGGTGGAGCGTCGTTGTATGGAGAAAAAAAAAGATTTCTTTATCGATCTTGAATACCAACGAAAAGTTGCATTAGGGTGTACTATTAACAAATATATTTTTGTTTTATTTTTTGGACATATGTTTTAGCCCTCTACCCTCATTTGAAAATTTAGTTTTTTTTAATAATTTTCAAAATTTTATATAGAAAGCTATTATAAATTATATTATATATATTACATGTTTTCATCATATTAAGAACATTTAAACACTAATTAATAGGAAAACATGATTTATTTATAAAAATAACACAAATTTACATTTACAAATTATCGTGAAAATATCGATAAAATTGAAAAAATCACTGTCACAAAAATCATCAGTTACATTATTGAAATTTTATTATTTTGTATAAAAGTCTTTCTTCGTTTCGAAATACGGCATTGTAGCTCTTGACTGAATCTTGGAGCGAATAAATCCGTCTCTCGCTTTTTCACCAGCCACAGACATCGACGCCTCAGTCACCATTTTAACACATCGCTCAACTGCTTGAATATGACAAGGATAAACTGGAAACTTTGATAAGTTAAGGTTTTCCAAATTATTATCTGTGACTTTATAAAGCATTGGAGGAGGTGTAACTTGTGATTCGCCCTCTTTCTTCTGATAAAATGGGCATATTTGACGGAATAGCTGAAAATTCACTAACAAAACGGTTGACACAATTTTCTAAAGCTTTTCCAATTGGTCCAGAATAAAGTTGAGGTCCACTTGTTGCTCCATCTAATTTAATAAATAAATGTCGAAGAGGCAATTCGTTTGCATGCATTTGACAGATGAACCACTGCAGTGGTCTTCCTAACTTTAATTCTATAAAACGTATCACTCCACTTTTCCAGCCAGTGTTTGTAACAGTGCCATCGCACCCAATTACCTCTAAGTTACCTAAATCCAGCTCGTGTTTTGCAATGAATAAATGGATTGATGCAGCTATCGATTTTCCTGTTCCGGAATATGTCGTAAGATGCCCTAAGTATAATGATCCTGGTTCAACTATTAAAGAAACATGTTCTCTCGTAACAATTTTTTTATGTAAACGTTGACCTCTTTTTTCGTAAATCAGTGTCCTGTCTTTTCTTCCATCGAAATAAATGCTTTTAATTTCTGAATAACTATGTCTGCTTTGAATTTCTTCTCGCATTCTTTTTCTAGCTCTGCGAACTTTGCTTCGGTCTATTACTTTTTCTGAATCTTCCGAGGTTACTAAACCAACATCTTGCAATACTGCACTTGCGACTGCTGCTGCCGAACGATCAGAAATGCCATAACGGTCACATACTTTAGCTAAGGTAGGAAGAGACAGCATATTTCTTTTGGGTGTTAGTGCTGGAACAAAATCGGACGCTTTTGAAGTACTTGGCTGAGGTTCAGCGAAATCTGGAGCAGAGTGAGCTCTGAAAGAAGGTTTTGCTTTGTCCTGTGATGAAGAAAAGCTTTCTGAGTCTATTTTAGAAGATTGGATCGATTTTTGTTTTCGTATGACCTTTTTTTCTAATTTTTTGTTTGTATCCGGTCTAAATTGCCATCTTTCGCGCATTTCTTTGGTCATAAAGGAATGGTCTTTCTAGCTTAGGTACTTTTTTTTCGTAAGAGCAAATACATTTATCAAAATCATTACATTTGCAGCTACAAATATCAAACAATTCTGATATACTCTTGTTTTTATATTCTTTTAACTTCAGTCAAAAGTTCTCAGTTTGTTTTGATTTTGGATAACGAATAAAATATAAATACTTATCATAAATGCTCTGTAATAGATGTTTTACTCGTTGAATGGTAACGACAGGCAACGAAGCTGTAGTCCATATTTCAACAACTTCACGAAAAACCTCATCAAAAACTCGTGAGATCGCAGGTTGTTTTTCATTTCCTTCTGTCTTTAATTTATTTCTGACGAAAATGATATACTTTATTACATCGGCTGTTGTCGGTAGCACCGACTTATTTAACTCACTCGGAGATCCATAAATGGGACAGTCATTATCAGTTCGCGTCACTCTTTTCGACATTTTAAACATTTTATTTTACGAACAACACAATAGTCAACTTTTCGTTCTTAGCGATGTCACTTAACTAAAGAACATAATATGCGAAGGTAATTAGAAATAATCATCAAAGTAAGCAAATCATGTTACAAAAGTACCAAGCGCCAAGTGCGGTCTAATAATGATAAAGTTTGTTTACTTTCGGCATCGCTTAAGGTGTTCCGTATCATGATGGTATCATATTTATGTTAGTGAATTTTTTTTGTTTAATCTTCATTATAATATAAGTATAATAAAACATTTCACGAGAAAAAAAAAGGTTGCGTTAAAGTTATATGATTTTTTTTAAATAGGTCAATTTTACGTATTTTTCAGATCTTTGAACTACGGTAGAGGGCTACAAGTAGTGTCCAATATTTTTATTTTTATTTTTTCCATATATCTTGTGACCTAATGCAACTTTTCGCACATATTCAGCAAAGAAAATCGAAAAAAAGTAATGACGCTCCACCCTAGTGTACATATTATTACCTAGGTATACGTAAAAAACTGCGTGTAGAAGCCGTGCTTATCAAAATTATCAAGAAAAACTCAGGTACTTTATAAATATTAAACAATGCGAAATTATTTTGCATTGGAATTTCGCACCGAAATGTGCTTTATTATTATTAGCATAAATCAATCTCGGAGTGATTTTAGTTTACAATGCAATGAATAGTACTTATGAACCCAACATAATTATCATCACCCATAATAACATTCAGCAAACCTGCTATAACCGACGATGCTGTTAATAGAATGCCCGCTACCACAGCTAAGACTCGCCCGCTTCTTATTTGAAACATTTTGTAAACAAACTCCATAACTTTCAAATGAGAAAGCGTTCTGTTTTATTGTTATTATTCAAAAACAATTAATATTCGCTCTCATTTTAGTTGTCAATAATAACATCCAAGAATGCGTCCTCGCAGTGGGAGGAAAACAAGGGCATCATCACATCTCACGTTATAAACCTTGGTTAAATCGTCACGTTTAACACTTGAAACACTGAATCATTACATTTTAAAACAATGATTATGTTTAGTTTAGGCACGTTGACTTCATAGCAGATGTTTTTTCGCCAAACAACGAAAACACTAGTCCTAAAATACTTTTATGCAGCTATAACAATTGGTTTACACAAGATAACACAGCGCGACGCGAGCAAATATTAAAGTTGTGTTCCACGCGAGACGTCTGCCGCGCGCCGTCAATTGGAACGGAATGTTAGCCGGCCAGCGGCAGTACTACAATCACTATTATACGAAATGGATTTTAACAGAACAGTTCAGCCTTATATTAAAGGCCTAATGTTGAAAACATCTTGTTTTATAAATAAATGGTAATATACAATAGTGGTGTTTATGTACGTGTGGCACAAAACCTAGTTTCTACAACAACAAAAATGAAAAATAGGTTCCGAAACAAATAAATAAAAATTGAAGTATTCAAATAGTAAATAGTAAACTATCCAAAAATATTTAGTGTGCTTTAATGAGGTTGGTACATATAATATTTAGGTAATAATTGATTTGCAGTTAGTTATGGCTACCGTCATAGGGACCATTGGCACCAAACATCTTTAACAATACAAATACTAGCTTAAATAATAAGAATTTAAATCATATTATAACTTGTATATTTTTCTCTTGAGTATATAGTACTTAATAAACAATTGTAAAATTTTGCATTGTTTTTTTATTATACATTTCTATACTAAGCTACTAAAGTATAATAGAAACAGTGAGTGGTTTCGAACCCGTGGCACTCGGCTTACGTAGCCATTGCACTGCCAAAAACAACAAATTGACGCCTTATAGTTAACAATTTACCCGTCGTTCTGGTGTTACACAATTGTTCCCTGATTAAATATTGAAATCATCAGATCAAAAGATTTACTACGTTATCAAAATATAAACAAATCCGCTTATATTAGATTATAATATTAAACTAAATCTTCCTATTGCGTATAAGCCAACAATTATACGTAGTTTAAATAATACCTATAAACAATATCTAAGAATTAACGAGGTACTTCTACTGCGTATAAAAATTATTTCATTTAGGTATTGTATGCAAGGTTCAGACATACATTTTCATTAAACTAAAAATACCGTAATTGTGAAATTATGGTAAATGTGAGCGTTACTGGTTACCTCACTGCAACCGAATATTTTTTTATATTTTTTTTATACATTTCTATACTAAGCTAAAGTGCTTGTATCATAGAAACAGGACAACTAAAGGACATATACTCGTATCAAAGATACATTGGTACCGGCGAGTGGTTTAGAACCCGTGCTCTCGGTTTGCGTACCCGTTGCACTGCCGCCTTATGACCTGAAATATTATTATATTGTAAGAATTATATAAGTATTTTTTGAATAAGATAGACTCTTAGAAGAATGAAAAAATCGCTTTGTCTTGAGTTGTAGAAATATTAATGCCTTCCATTTATTTAGAGTTGGGACAGTTCATTAAAACCAATAATATTTACCCTGTATTTTTAATCGCGTGCTATAGTTCCCAGCAGAAAAAAGAGCCCTAAGTTTTAGCTGCGGAGTATAAGGATCGGCAGATTAGAAGAGGTCTGGATGACTACAGTGGAATCATGTCCGCGTATTTATACAGTAGTGCACATAATTAATAATACTTTAAACTTTATACACATGAGTAATACGTAAAGGTAACAAAAGTTACCTTCAAAGCCAGCGCTTAACAAGTGAAATGCTTGATTAGTCCATGCTTTCTCCCATCCAATAACCTTAGTTCAATTAAGTGAAGCATAAGAAGCATAAGAAAGCCCCACCAGCTGTAGTGACGACGACGGAGGCAACCGTAAACTTAATCGGATTTTTCAGTCGTTAACGCTCTTGGCCTTCCCCTTTGGTAAAAAAAAGTATTTTTATTTAATAAGACTTGACACATGACTTTTCTGATAGTAAGCAAGAGGAGATCTAAGAATGCAGACGACTAAAAAACCTGTTTTATTTTACGGATGCCTCAGTCACTGACATCATGCTGGCCACAACTCTCTTGCTTTCTTTATAATAAAAAATAAATTGTTGTTAAATAATATTTATTAGTTGTAGACTTGACTTTTATGCCGCATGCCGGTATCTAGTAAGACCGCCATTAAGTAAAGCAAGAACATTATTTATAATTAAAAATATAATAAATTATGAGCTACTTAAAGGCCTAAGGTTAATTGCACAGGCGTAGCGTATTGGTTGGCACAATACGCTACGCTAGCACAATACGGTTGGCCGTTAGGCGGAAAGTCGCGGGTTCGATTGCGGATCAAATATTGTCCACTTGCCACGATCCAGACACAACTCCCTCGCTTCCTTCACATTCACAATTCTCTTCATACAAGCTCTATAGTTATGGGCACTAGGCAACCTAGCTTTCTTGAGGATGTCTCCGATTTGGTCGGCGAACACCCTCCTGGGCATGCCTTGTTCTGAAATGTGAAGCATTAAGAAGTGGTAGTGTGACTGGAAAATCCAAAAGTGCCAACATCTGAAAATACTGACTCAGTTCTCTATTATCTCAGTCACAGTCACTACGCTGACCAACAAACCATGTATCCTACAAATGATTTCATTTCATTCAATATGAATAACCATTTAAATTTTCCCTAAAAAAAATCCTTCATTGAATCGCAATATCTCGATTCTTATTATAAACTTATAAATATGTCATCAATAAATTTATTTTAAATTATACCATCAAAGAATAAATAAGAGTTTAAAAATTTTCTTTGAAAACAGTGAATCCGTTCTTTTAATAAAAAAAAGAGATAAAAGTTGCATAAACGGTCGGGCTGTATTAGAAGCTGTATAATTATTTATCCTTGAGGAAATAAACAAGGTTAATTAAAAATATTTATGTATAATAAATAAAGCATTGCCTATTTATTTATACCACAAATAAGTCAATTATAAAAACAATAATAAAATAGAAGGAGTCTGAGAGGTATCGGGAGAAATTTTGAGCTGTTTACTTGGTCTATCGAAGCGATCGTGTGCGTTGAATAGGGGCAGGAATGATAGAGTGGTAGGCAGTGGTACCTAGTCTGCCGATCCGGGGTAGTACCACCACTTACAAGTATAGAGACCGTGAAGTGATTCGGGATCAGCTTGTAAGTTGCCGATTCCAACTACGCCGGCATGGTGGATGTGATTGCTACTTACAGTTATTGAATTGTAGCAGTTACATCCATTCATGGACCACACTCCAGCTTAACATCAAGCAAGGTGCTGGCATATGTCAAGTCACAAAAAAAGAAAAGAAGGGGTTTTGAAGTATTGCATAAAGTTTTTTGAGAAGATGAAAAGACCTTCGATTGTGTATAGCTCAAGCTTTTTACGATAGTGAGTAAAGGTGTCATTCCACCTGCGACTGCAGACCGCAGATTACATAGTGCACTACTTGTTTAAGTGCACATGATTGAGTGTATGAGATTGATTCCGGGCAAGGCGACACTAGTTTGCAGCCGCCGCATTAATATCGTTTTTAAACATCATACATATATTTATAATCTATGACTCAGCAAAATGCTTATTGTCGCAATAGTAATGATTATTAATCACTTAACAACTTATTATTGAATACATCTGTCAATATAAAAGTTATTGTATTATTCTGTCCATCCACTGTGGGCATTTTAGTAGATTTTTTAAAACACAAATTATTTATAAGCCACGAATGTTCATAACGGAAATCGTCGCAATGTCATTTCGCTTATATGGCCATTTATAATACGTACCTACATTAACTTATCATTTATCCTAATTCAAAATCTTTGTTTTTGTTAATGCATTAATGCATAAATTAAAACGAATCATGATTGGCAATCTCGATCATTTGTTATCATAATGCAAGTAACTCCTTTGATAACGGAAATTTTGTTGGGTCGATAGCCGATATGAATAGTAGGTAAAGTCAATAAGTAAAAGTTAAAAATACTACATTTTTATATTGGTTTTACTTATAGCACCTCTGGCCTGTGACGACGACTGAGTTTGTCTTTTTAGTCGACAGTACTTCTTCGGACCTCCCTTTTGCTTAACACTAATCAAGTAAATGTCAAATGTTGTCGATACAATTTTAAAAATAAAGCCTAATAAGCCCCGATAGCGTTAAATATATTTAGATACCATACGCTTTATCGCTGTAAAGTTTTTACTTACGCTAGTATCCGTAGTGGCCATTGCGGTCTAGTTAGTTAAGTTAAGGAGACACCCTCAAGAATAGTTGCCTAGTGCCCATAACCGTAGAGCTTGGATGAAGAGAATTGTAAATGTAAAGGAAGCGAGGAAGTTGTGTCAGGATCGTGGCAAGTGGCGCTCCATTGTCTCTGCATATCCTAATGGGAAGAAGGCCTTACAATTTGAATAATTGATTGATTAGTTAAGTTAATTGTTAAGGTTCCGGTAGATAAAAAAATCTGGCATACGAACTGCGCTGTAACTTCTTTTGTTATCTATGTAGTTTTCGTTTTTCAAATGTGTACAGATTTGATTTAATTCTTATTATTTATGTGCTCAACTGTACAGATGTGCGGACTTGCTCCCAGCAGTCATGAAAAGCTCTTATTATCTGGCGATTCTTATACTATGCAGCTTAAAAGCTAGCTTTTAAGCTGCCGATCGTCATAACTCACATAGTTTTATGTGCGATTGTGATATATTTTATTGACGATAAGTTTAACATGCTGGGAACTTTTTATTATTATTTTTTGTCTCGACAAATGACAGCATCCTACCTGCTGTTAGACTAAAGTCCTTTAATAAATGAAGGTGACTGCGACCACATTTTAATAATTGCAAGTAGCAATCACACCTACTATGCCGGTGTAGTTGGAATCGGCAGCTGAAAAGCATACCCCGAAACGCGACTAAGTCACTTTACGGTCTGTATACTTGTAAGTGGTGGTACGTATAGTACTACCCTTGATGGGCACACTCAGCACGACTCCTTACTACTCTTTGACAACCAGACTAGACTTGGGTAGTTCCGGAACGAGTCACTAAAATGATATACTTCCGATCCTGGTACTACACCACTCACTCGTTCACTGCAAATTCAAATGTATCTCTAGTTCATTTAGTTCCGAGTCATGCATCGCATATCCACTCACTCACCACTCCTATGATGGAACGAGATATAAACACATCGTACATTCGTACGGAATCGTACCTCGTTCGTTACTCGTACCTAGTATTTTCGCGTAATACCGTGAAAGTATATTTTATATATCCATTGCTCTCCGCGTGCACTAGAAAATATTTACACCGCGTGCATTACGAGTAATGGTAGGAAAGTATGTTGAAGAGAGCAGCAACTCGTCGTCTTTTTATAACGTATTTTTCTAACGAATATTTGCAGTTTTAAATTATGCGAATTGGTAATTGTGATTATAATTATTGTTTATTATAGTTTCTGTGTACATTTGTGAAGTGTATGATCTAAAATAATTCTATAGAAAGGATATCTTGATTTTTCAGAACAACTTGAGCTTTTCTTTACCGAATGAACTAACCGAATGCGCTTCCTTGAGCTAAATGAACTAGTGAACTAGATGAGTGAACTAGTTCCGATGGAAAAAATATACATATCACTCCGTATCATTTGATGGAAGCGTTTTGCGCATGTATAAACCAGACCAATATCATCATTTTTTAATTAACAAAAATATTTGTAACATTTACATTAACCATTAAATATTACAAAAGCTGTAAAGAAATCCTTCCCTGATCGGAAATCGAACCCGGGACTTTACGCGTAACGATGTTTACCAATTCGGCACGCCTGTCGTCAAAACTGGAATTATAGTCGTCATAGCGATTTGTTCATAGAGATCTATTAAGCCTTTATGTTTTACGCGCATTAATATAGTTGATATATTATGTGTTGTTGACGTAAGGAAATAGGTAAACGATCGAAACGATCTAGACAAAGTTTAACTAGTAAACTAAACATGAATTTTCTTTGAGTATAATCAAAACTTTAATATAACTTTCATCTAAATTAGTTGTTAACTTTTCATGATATAATAATAGTTTGTACTATATACTATTGGCTCTTTAATAATACTAGACATCAAACTTTGACTTGCCTGATGCAAGAGAAAGTCCAAAAACGACAAAAACAAAAAAAACGATTCAGTTTACCAAGGTGCTTTTTATATGCATCTTAAGGATCCTAGTTTACATGATGAGGAGAACACGTAAGGTGATAAAGCATTTCACTTTTTCAATTGTTCTACAAATAAACGATGCGCTGAACCGATTAAGGCCACCGTGGTGTAGTGGCAGTGCAATGATAACGCAAACCGACAGCACGATTTCGAGACCACCCACCGGTACCAGTCTATCTTTGACATAATTTGGTTGTCTTGTTTCTATGATACAAGCACTTTAGTAGCTTAGTATAGAAATGTAAATAAATAAAAATAATATTTCGCCTTCAGATTCGGTCGACAGAATGCAGCTGCTTTCCCTGTCTTTGCGAATCACAGAAGAAAACGAGGTAGGAACAAGATATAGGTAGGAACATTTTAAAAATTATATTTTATTATTTTAAAGCATCATAAAAATAAATTTTAATCCAAGATGGCTGCCGATTAAAATTGTCATAACACCTACCTCGAAAAGTAATTAAGTTTAATGTATACTAC
Source organism: Tinea trinotella (assembly GCA_905220615.1). NCBI lineage: Eukaryota > Metazoa > Arthropoda > Insecta > Lepidoptera > Tineidae > Tinea > Tinea trinotella. The sequence goes on from HG992310.1 coordinate 9,459,875, forward strand.
ATAGTAATTACGACCATAAAATACACTATTTATCTATAAACATAACAACATGTTACATATAATAAAATTGAAGTAGTCAGAATTGGTGCCAACATACGTGGAAAGCATTTACTTTAATTAAATCACTAGCAATTCAGCATTAATTCTACGGGGCTAAAATGTAAATGACAATTATAGGCACAAGGGCGCTGTTGTCTGTCCTTGACCTGTTGCGTGCCGCCATCAAATGTCGCTCAAATTTTGTTACCCACTATAAGTTACTTGCTTATGGTCATAACTACAACACTTACCCTGAATAATGACGTTCGCATTATACATGACCGGTTCTCTACGAATATATGAATAACTATATTGCGGTGCTATTTATACCTATATTATTTGTTGACAGTCATCCAATACATTTTATATATTAATTTTCATTTAGAGAAATGAACAGTAACTTTAGTGAAATTGTCACGCAAACCGAGATCTACCGGTTCAAAACTCGCTAGTACCAATGTATTACTGCACCTTTGACGATAATACGTTTTTAAATTTAAGTTTTTCAAAATTCCTGCTTTTTACTTGTACAGGCATACAATTCTAACTAGGCCGGCATAGTGGATATGACTGCTACTTTGAGTTATTTAACTGTAGTAACAGTCGCCTCCATTCTAGCCCGCACTCCACCTTAACATCAAGCGGGGTTCTATGGTATATGGAGCCACAATAAAAAAGGTATAAATATAATATTTACAAGTATATTTAATATATTATATTTGTACATATACGTACTGGTTCTAATAACTAATCTAAGTAAACAAAATTAATCTTCATTTAATTTGCATATCAATAAGTCAGAATGGGAGGTCGCTTTGACGTCGAATACCACGTGTTTTGCATAGAAATGCCATTTTAACTAAATCCTACTACTCAACGGATAACAACGAGTACGTTCACTAATTAAGACTCTATATCTGACTGTGGTACAAAGCTTTTGAGTGCATATGACTTTAATGTATGGAAACTGATGAATTTAATCAAAACTATCAGATATATATTAGTGATTTTACTAGAACTCTGGCCATCATAGTAAAAGAGACTATGGCAACCATAAATTGAATCAGATTTTTCAGTTCTCAGTGCTTTCGTACCTCTTCTTTTTTACTATAAGGTCAGATGTCAATTCACAATAATAATAATGAACTACAAGTGATCTACAAAAAAAAATGAATACGATTTAAGAACCGGTGCTACTGCTACTACAGTTAAATTCAAGTCGCAGGTTGCATTTTTTTTTAATTGTGACTCGACATTTGACAGCACCCTGCTTGTTGTTAAGCCGAAGTGTGGTCCATGAATGAATGTCACTGCTACTACAATTCATAACTGTGAGTAGAAATCACATCCACTATGCCAGCCTGGATGAAACCGGCAACTTACAAGCTGATCCCGAAACGTGACCAAATCACTTCATGGTCTGTAAGTGGTGGTACTACCCCGGATCGGCAAACTGGGTACCACTGCCTACCACTCAAACTATGTCTCATTCGCTAGGCCGACATAGTGGATGCAACCGGCAGCTCATAGCCCATCCCGAAACGCGACTAAGTCACTTCACGATCTACACAGGAAATCAGTAATAATACCCCGATCGGCAGAGTGGGCACTCTTAAAAACATGTAGCGTATCGTACCTTTTATTTTAGTATTTAAAGCTATATTTCTAATAATGCTATTGAAGTAAAAGTAATTACTATGGGTTTCCTGTGGGAATGAAGGGGACACACCCTAGTATTGTATGAAAGTGCATTGTTTCCTTCCGAAAGTGCAAGAGGATAGGAAATACCTGCCGCCAACATAAATCGTTTGTGTGGTTGTTAGGAAACTTATTCGGCAAGGCGCAGTTTTTTTTTTCACTTTTTACTTGTCTTACAAAATTTATCAAAATTTTTCAATGCTAGATCTCGAATTACCACCCAACTGCCACTATATTTTTCCATAAACTTGCATGGTTCAACAAGAAAATTGCACTTGTTTATATTCCGTAAGGATCCACGTTTTTTTCCACGATCCACGAAACCGCCATAGTTTTATCTGTCACTATTTTTCGTGGTGAGTAAAAAATGGATGCTATGACTTACTGTTGCTTCCCTTATCGAAAATGTTAGGGGTGCTTATTTACCACACAGCAGACAGCAGGGTTCATGAATTTTCTGACGAGCCATCACCTAAACTGTATAGTAGTTACTTTGATTACAGAAAATGATTTAATAAAGTTGCTCACAAAACAGTTGGTATAATTTAGGGGGAAAATAAATTTAATAAACACGTAAATAATTTGATTTTAATATTTCCTTATAACTCACGTATATCCAATATGTGGCAAACGATCACAATAGTTTTTTTTAATAGATAATTAACACGTCCTAGACATTCTCAAGAAAGTTGGGTTACCTAGTGCCCATAACCACCAATTCTAGTGCCAATAACCACAATTCTCTTCATACAGGCTCTGTAGCCTGTATGAAGAGAATTGTTGATGTGAAGGAAGCAAGGGAGTTGTGTAAGAAACGTGGCAAGTGGCGCTCCATTGTCTCTGCCTATCCCTGTGGGAAGATGGCGTGACAATTTAATTGAATTAACTCGTTTTATAATATTCATTACGTATTGTTGCAATTAAATTGGACACGAATGCTCTCTCATTATTTCACTAAATGAAGCAAAAATAAAATTTAAAGAGCTTTTAGAGAGTGAAATAAATTGCTTGGATCATTATAACAATCTCTTTATATTTTAATGACACTTTTTTTGCAAAAACTATGATTTTTTAATATAAAATACGATATAATTAGTTCCTTTGTTTAAAACGTATGTGCGTGCATAAAACATAAATATTTCCTTTTTATTTGTGAATCGACATATGACAACACTCCTAAGCTTGAGTGCAGTCTATGACAGCAGTTAAATAACCGTAAGTAGCAGGGACATCCACAATGCTGGCCTAGATCAATTCGAATATGAAAATATAATATATACCAGTATGAATTTAATTTAATATAAAAAATTTAAATTAATTAAAAATGTGAAAATGGAGACATGATCTTTTAAATTAGATATGCCATTAAACACTTGCATATCACAAGATTGTTAATAAACCCATGGAATACAATCAAATTAATCAAATCAAATTGTCACGCCTTTTTCCCACGGGGATAGGCAACGATAATGGAGCGCCACTCGCCACGATCCTAACACAACTCCCTCGCTTTCTTCACATTCACAAGTCTCCTCATACAAGCTCTAAGGTTATTGGCACTAGGCAAAAATGTATTACATTATATTATTAATATAATTAATAATTTATTATGATGCGACATTTAACATGGACTTTCTGGAGGGAATGCAAGGCGAATCCCAAGAGCGCTGACGACTGGAAATACCATTTCAGTTGACAGTTGCCTCAATCGCCTTAGCCGGCTAAATTCATTGATATACGATTAAAAGCAGAAGCAAATTTAATACTGAAATTAATATTATTGATGTGCTAAAAGCAATGTGTAAAAATAAACTTTTTTTTATTGAAGAGCCTATATTTGTCGCAAACAGCTAATTTGATGTTTATTAACGGGGTAGCCGAGGGGGGTTAAAGTGGGTGGACTCCTACGTCAATCAAGCGTCCTCGGTCACCGTCAATACACCATAGGGATTACAACAAATTCATTTATTTTTTCACGTTTTTTTTATAAAGAATGACTTATTGTACTCGTCGTATTGTAATTACTCGCAATGCTTTTTATAATTAATATTGCTTTTTTACCCGGATTCGATAACATTATCACTTTTGTATCATAGTTACTATTTGTTGTACTCGTATTGTATTATTATTTCTTTTTTATGAGCGGTAGGCAGTGGTGCACAGTCTGCCGATCCCGGGTAGTAACATAAGTGTACAGACCGTGAAGTCGCGTTTCGGAATCATCTTGGAAGGTTGGAAGGTGCCATAGTGGATGTGAATGCTATTTGCAGTTATTTAAATGTAGTAGCAGTCACTCCCTTCAGTTGGACCACTTTCCGTAGCACTAGTAACTTTTACGATTATAGCGACAAGGGCTCGGTTGCTATTGCATGCAATGGCAACATAAGCCGAGTGGCACGGGTTCGAAACCACTCACCGGTACCAATGTATCTTTGATATATGTACTTTGGTTGTCCTGTTTCTATGATACAAGCACTTTAGTAGCTTGGTATAGAAATGTATAGTAAAAAAAATAAAAATAAAATTCTAATTCTCAGCGCTCATGGGGTAAGGCTATAATTATGCCACTCTTTGAAAGCTCTTTTTACTGCTTGATTAACGAATTAATTATTTTTTATTTATTTATATTTCTATACTAAGCTACTAAAGTGCTTGTGCATATCTAAGAAACAGGACGACCCATTGGTATCAAAAATACATTGATGCGTTAAGCCAACGCTCTCGGTTTGTGTGAACAATGCACTATCACTGCACCACTGTAGCCTTTAAATATTTCACCGCATTATTATACGGTTTATTGTAACAATACCTTTCAAAGGGCCACAACATCAAGTCCGATAAATATTATGATCTTACGAACGAGATGACGAAAAACGGTTTCAAAACTCAGCTCTACGCAGTGGACGTTGGCGCAAGAGGAATACCAGCAAAAACCTTGCATCATCTTTTAAAGAATCTTAAGAGTAAGCACATTTTTAGATCGTATGTCGATGTCGAAGGCAGCATTGGTGGGGTCTTACAATATATATTTGGTTAGGTAGAGGGGATCGTGAAGGCAGGGAAGCTTTGAAACCTACATTCCGGTCACAAGTCCGGAACACTGCCTTCATTCCCCCGCCTGCCACGCGATGGACCCGGCACCCCGACGGAAAATCCATGGATGCTAAGAAATTGTTTCATTCCAATAATTTGAATATTATTATGGTATTGTTCTTGAAATACTCTATTCGATATAATTGTAGTCACATCACTACTGTGTGATACTGCGACGTTTGGTCAGGTTGTGTGCGACGTTAAGCTAACGGCGCACGCTATAGCGACAACATCATTGCCTCCACTCATACAACCTTTCACATTTACTTAAAAGATCAAAACATAATAAATTTATTCTTTGTTCATTTTAAATAAACGTCTATATTTAATTCCAGTATAATAATTTTATTCGCGGCGCTTTGATTTAACACAATATGGCTCAACAAAGTGTAAACAAAATAGTTGATAGTCATGATACGAGTTAAAAGAGTAGTTTAAAGTCTTTAAAGAGTCGTAGGCAGTGTTGCCCAGTCTGCCGATCCGGGGTAGTACCACCACCTACAAATATACAGACTGTGAATTGATTTGGTAGAGTTTCGGCATCAGCTTGTTAATATAAAAAATAAGTTGGTATCTTCATTGATATCATAAAACTTTTAAAGTTAACGACAGACGTAGCCGAACAGTTAGCGATTGATTTATTGCGCTTAAAGTCCCGGGTTTGATACCCGGTCGAAGCTTTTATTTATAAATTATAATTATTATAAATATTATAAATTATTAAAAACATTTATTAATTATAATAAATGTTGCAAATATTTGATAATAAAAAAGAGGTGGATATTTTTTTCGGGTCTGGTTATCAAAGAGTGGTAGGCAGTGGTACCCAGTCTGCCGACTCGGTGTTGTATCAACAAGTTTACAGACCGTGGAGTGATTTGGTCGCATTTCAGGATTGACAGTGACATCCACTCATGGACCACACTCCAGCTTAACATCAAGCGGGGTGCTGTCAAAGAGGCGCTGCTACTACAGCTCTTTTACAGCATTACGTTAAAGAAGTTTTCGTGGTATGTTTTTTTAGTAGAGAGTAGGCATAGAATAAAACTAGGAAATATGGAAAATATGACACGTTAACCGACAGACATACAGTTCAATCTCCGGTTGCATTTCACCGATTTTTTCTATACCATGTTCGTTAATAATTTACAGAAAAAAATAGCCTTTAAAATACACGTTTTCCTGAAAATCTACTAGTTTCTTGTTAAAACGTGTAATAAAAACAAATATAAAAAGCTGTAAAAGTAACAGTGGAAAAACACCGGTGTTAAATATCAATTACATTAACTAATCAATTTTATAATCGAACAAACTATAGGAACATGTAACATTATAGCCAATAGAACTTACATCAAAATCCATCACAGGAAATTAAAAATACAAAACTATTTTTTAATATTTATGGACATTGGTGACACGCGTAAAGTCTCAGGTTCGATTCCACGTCGGAGTAAAGGTTTGTTTTGATCTATATCTGGCCGGTTTACTCGTATTTCTTTGGCCGACATAGTTACGGCGACTGAGGCAGCCGTGAACTAACTCGGTTTTTTCAGTCGTCGTCACTCTTGGACCTCATCTTGCTTATCATCATGCGGGTCGAGGTCAGATGTCGTGTCACAATAAAAAAATGTGCGATACATGAATAGAGCCGACTGCTACTGCATATATTTAACTAAAAATAACAGCTGCATCTATTATTCCGGCCTAGATAGAACCGCCAAGTTTCAAGTTGATCCCGAAATGCGCTGAGTTTCTTCACGCTCTTTAACACCCCGGATCGGCAGACAGACTGTGCAAATGACCATCAAGTATCTGCCTACCACGTTTAACTATTTACTACGTGGTCCGTGGTCGCCTTCAATTGAATTTACATGATCTTTACAGTTTCTTTATAAGGCAAGTTCCAGTAAAAATAAGTAGCCAGCAATTCTAAAACAAAGACAATTTAGCAGTTTTATTGTTTCTTATTAGTCACATATGGTGAATTAATTAATAATCGATATTATTACTTGCAACTAATTTCTTTTAATTCTGTCTAATTGAAATAAATAGGTCTTCTTTCTGCCAATGTAGGTAGTGACGTAGACCCTCTTATTAGGTACCAACACAGACTATATACGCACAGACTGTTTAATAGTATACCATATCACACGTTCCGGTTGCCGGGTAGTCAGTGCTGGATACCCGGCGACGGAGAGTATGACATACGGTAGCTCATACACACAGGCGTAAATAGCCCGGCAAGAAGTCGCCGGGTGCAATTCGGATTCACGCGAGTCTTTTCATACGATTCGGTTGACGGCGTGCTTGTGCTTTAATTTGGCGTGTGTTCAATCTGCTGAAAGCTACTTTTTATTTATTTTAAGCATTAATTCACAATGGTGCAAAGGCTAACTTAATGCCAAAGGCATTCTCTACTAGTCAAACCTTTAAGATATTAATCCAATGATAACGGTGAGAACTATGAACTAGGCCGGTGGATGTAATTGCTACTCACAGTTATTGAATTGTAGTAGCAGTGACATCTATTCATGAACCACACTTCAGCTTAACATCAAGGAAGGTGCTGTCATATGTCGAGTCACAATAAAATAAAAAATGAGAGGTAGGGATCTATTTCATTAGAATGTCTATTTCGTAATTTGTAAAAAAGCAACGTCTACAAACACGTAGTCTGTAGGTACCAAAATGCTTACGTCAACAACTAAAATTCACGGAATTAATTACAATTATTAAGGTTAATGCTAGGAACATTTGTATAAAATTCGTGGCTAACAATGGTGATTAGCGAATAGAACAGAATTTTCTTTTATTATCGTATTATTGATTACTTTACATTTGAACTTAAACGTGCAAAATTGATAATATTATATACCATGTGCAAGTTGTAGTAGAATAGTCATACAACCGAGAAACCCTGGTTCAAAACTAATGTATTTTTGATATAATGTATGTACTTTAGTCGTACTGTTTTTATGATACGAACACGTTTAGTACTTTGGTATAGTAATGGAGATGTTTCCGGTGATTTATTTTTTCAATACTAAGTTACAAAAGTGCTTGTGTTATAGTAACAGGACAACCAAAGCACATTATATGTAAGATACATTGGTACCGGTGAGTGGTTTTGAAACCGTGCTCTCGGTTTGCGTGACCATTGCACTGCCACGCCTGTCGCCAAAAATTTTGTGGGTGTACGTTGGACTTTTTTTTATATTATAGAGAATTATAGAGACCTACCATAGGTGGGTAACAAATCTCTACCTATATGGTTATAGATATTCATTCTATCTTGCCATCCGAAACGCAACTGAGTCACTTCGTGATCGACTCGTAGTCTGTAGTCACTTAAAAGTGTTGGTACTACCCTGTTTGGCAAACTGGGCAAATGACCACATCTCCCTATACTTCTAAATTCGCAGACGCGGGAAAAATCTGCCCAAGTTTTCTTTATTTTTAATAATAAATAATATCTAATATAATTACAAAATATTACAAATATCATTAAATATTATTACAAATAATACTATGCAAAATAGACTAAAGAACTATCTGAAATTTCTACATTAAATGAGATGTAGCACTGACCTAGAATAAATATTACTTACATTGAAATGTCAGCCAAACGCAAATATCAGCTGTTGCATTTGTTATATTGGGTCATTAGTTTTAAGACGCATGCAAAATATTTTAAAGACACACGTGTATTAATTCCCCATAAGACATAATTCCAAATGGGATATTGGTGGGTTTAATGCGGTTTTAGCAGATCCTTTTGTCTAAGTCAGCGCAATGTGTTTATACATTTATAAGTAAAATAATTAAAAATAGATCATAGGATCTTTTAGTTAAAATGTTTAATTTAGATTAATGGTTAGTTTTAAGAAATAATTTTAAGGTAGATGTTAAGATATTTTGTTAATTAGATTAAGTTACGATGGGACTGACTTAACCAAATTAGGTTCAAAGTCCCTAAATAAATATGAATTAAAAAAAAAAAGACATAATTCAGTCTGTTACACGTAAAGTTACAGGTTCGATTCCCAGTCGGATCAGATCTGTTTTGTAGAAGTTATATTTAATGAATAAATGGTGTTTTCCGACCAATTCAGACACATCCTTAAGAAAGCTGGGTGGGTGGCCCAGTGCCCATAACCGTAGAACTTGTATAAGCAGAATTGTGCATGTGAGAGAAGGGAGATTGTTGTATCGGAATCATGGCAAGTAGCGCTCCTTTGTCTCTGACTATCCCTGTGAGAAAAAGGTGTGACAATTAGATTAATTGATAATTATTACATTTTGTATTATAAATGAAAAAAAAAGACAGATATTAGCTTCGAATCTGGTTGTTTGAGACAGACAGACTGATGGTGGTCCCTTCAGCCCCTCTATTTTCAAGTCTATAGACGAAGAAGTGGCGTAAGGATGCGACTGCTACTTGCTAATTGTACTATGCTATTAGAATAAGAATAGGACGGGCTGTTGACTAACTTCACTTGACTGATTCAACGGTCTTTTTCTTGTCAATCCGCAAGGAAAAAGACACCATACTAAAGTGAAATTGGTTAGAGAGTTAGACGTCACAAAATGGCGTCGATTCAGTCCTGTTCTTATTTTAATCGCATTATAACAGCAATTGCCTCCAGTCGTGGACCACACTTTAGCTTAACATCAGGCAGGGTGCTGTCATATGTCGAGACTCCATAAAAATTAAATAAACAAAACAAAAACAGTGTAAGTAAAGTCGTTTTTTTTTGTTCTACTATGTAGTGAAGTTATCAATAAAAGTCCATTGTTTGGGACGTAGGCGACCAAAGTCCATTTACCCTGCTACTAAACGTTGTCGGATGTTTCGTTGTCACAAACGATATTGCCCACACTGTTTACACATACTGACTGGACTTATCACATCCGGTTTTTTAATTTTAATATTGTTATCGCTTTTTGCTGACATTTTAGTCTGCATTGTTTATGTATACAATAAAATAACTGTTAAGTTCATTTCTATTGAATTTTCAAGGTTTTGTTTTTAATTTCAACAATATGATTACCTAAGTAGATGGTGGTTGATAAAGAAAGGGAGCATACATATTAAAGTACATATAATATCAATAATGCTTCGATGGTTTGAACACATTGATCAAATAGTTTAATCGAATGAATTTATAAATCTGATGTAGGTACCTAGATGGATGCGATAAACGAGGCAGACCAAATCTAAGACATCTTTAATAAAGCTGGGTTGCCTTGTGCCTATAATTGTGAAGCTTGTATAAAAATAATTGTGGATGTGAAGCGAGGGAGTGTCAGGATCGTGTCAAGGGCGCTCCATTGTCTCAGCTTATCCCTGTGGGAAGTTTATATTTTTTTTTTTTTTTTTTTTTTTTATTGTGACACGACATCTGACCTCGTCCCGCCTGATGATAAGCAAGAGGAGATCCAAGAGTGACGACTGCTGAGAAAACCGAGTCTGTTCTCGGCCGCCTCAGCCGCCGTCACTATGCCGGCCAAAGGTGCTTCTTCACGCATCGCTTGAAGGATCCAAGGTCATAGGATGGAGAGAACACATGGGCAGGCAAAGCATTCCACTTGTCGATTGATCTACAAAGAAAAGACGCACCAAACTTTTTAGTTCGACTGCCGATTCGGTCGATAAAGTGCGGATGCTTCCCCCGACCTGTGCGGGTATTACGGGAGTGAAATGATGAGGTAGGAACAAGGTTAAAGAGCTCCTCGGAACATTCCCCGTGGTATAGGCGATAGAGGACGCACAGAGCCGCCATGTCTCTGCGTAGTTGCAGGGGCTCCAGATTTCGCGAGACCTCTGCATCACCTATAATTCGGACAGCTCGGCGCTGCAATGTATCCAGGGCATTTAGAAGATACTTGGCAGAGCCGTCCCAGAGGTGCGAACAGTACTCCGCACAAGAGCGAATCTGCGCCTTGTACAATAGCAGGCGAAGCTCTGGCGCGAAGAACCGCCGCACCTTGTTCAGGATGCCAAGTTTGCGGGAGGTGGTCTTCGTAGTATATTACAATATACTACGAATTAAAGATACACCGAGCTGTCTGAGTTACAAGAGATGTTGAGGTCACGTCAAAAACTCTGGAGCCTCTGCAATTGACATATGGTAGCTCTATTCGTTCTTTATCGTCCACACCATGGACGATTCATGAAGAATGTTTTGTTCCTAAGTTTGTTCTACATGGTCTTTTTACAGGTTAAAAGCAACCGAAACGGATTTTGTAAAATTTGAACCGAAGGATTCGGTGCGTCGTTTCTTTGTAGAACAAACGACAAGTGGATTGCTTTACCAGCTCTATAAACTTAGATCCTTCAAGCGATCTGTGTCCAGGGCCGTCTTTACCCGGGGGTTCAAGGGGTGCAGTGCACCCGGGCGCAGAGTCTTAGGGGGCGCATGCCAACCGCCATTAATTTCGATAGGTACCTACTACACTGAGACCATGCGAGCAGAGCCTTGGCTTTCGCACCCTGGCGCTGAATATGCTTAAGGCCCTGACTGTGGAAAAGCACCTTCTACTGGCATAGTGACGGCGACTGAGGCAACCGTGAACTGTATTGTTTTTTTCAGTTGTTGTCACCCTTACTATCATAAAATCTTAAACACACAATCTAATAAATAAATTTTATTAGATTTTATAGAGCGGTAGGCAGTGGTACCCAGTCTGCCGATCAGGGGTAGTACCACCACTTATGCAGACCGTGAAGTGATTAAGTCGCGTTTTGGAATCTAGGCCGGCATAGTGGATGTGATTGCTACCTACAATTATTGAATTGTAGTAGCAGTGACATCCATTCATGGACTCAAACTTAACTGCTGTCATATGTCGGTCACTATAAAAAAAAGAATAACGAAAGCATTTTAATGATTATAGACATTTTATTAAAATATAAATTAACATAACATTGTTATAAAAATATTAGTAACGTTAATAACAAGCTCAATTACAGCTAAGTCAACAGTGATTTTATTTAAAATATTAACAAAGTATAAAATAAATATGTAATAAATTATGTAATAAATTATGTAATAAATTATAACCTATAACTACTGAGATAAATGAATTAAACAAATTTTATGCGGCTTACTATCGCGTTTATTTTGGTTCTGATTTTACCATTTTTTAAGCATTCCGACGTAAAATTGTTAAATCTAATCTATAATAAACGCGATAGTAAGCCGCATAAAATTTGTTTAATTTATTAATCAATGTTCGCGCTAAATCTAAGAAAATACTACTGACATAAAATTAAAATCAATTACACCATTGCTTTGTCTGAAATTCGTATTATAAATTATTAATGAAAGTGACAATTTGATTGCATGACTGTTTTTTTTTCAAAGCTTCTACTTAGTACCAACATCACGTGATGTGATAACCGTAGATGTATGTGAAGATGTTGTAGTAGCATTTCCACTGCGTATTGCCGACCCAAGTGTCTTTACTTTCGTAGTAGTAGTTGTCGTTACTTTACCACCAGGAACATCATGAGTCTCACTAGCTGTCTTTACTTCTTCACTCTCAGTTTTGCTCTTCTCATGAGCTGCGCTCTTTTTAACATGACGTTCAACATTGTGTTCTATTCCATCACGCTTAATAACATTAGCGCTGTGTTCCTCAATGCAAGAAGCGGCCTTCTCCCCTGACGCTTGTGAATGCCTAACTCCATTTTCTACTGGAACTGTTTCGCTATTCTGGAAACGTTCTAGAAAACCTGCACCGTCAGATTTATCAATGGTGTACGAACCTCTTCTTACTCTGGTTTCGGGAACCCAAACTATCTCTTGCACAAGAGATTCCTGAACTGGTTCGGGGGTGACAGTGCAACTTCGAATATCATTGTCGATCGTCTTAACATTAGTAATATGAGTGCGCTCAACTACATTGTTTACTTGATTTTGTTCATTAACATTTTGTATATTAACTTTGTTTAATTCATTAGTAACATTATGTATAATAACATTGCTTAATTCATTGGTGACATTTTCTTGTGTATTGACAGATTGTAGATTTTCTCGTACATTCTTCTGAACATTTTCAACAGTCGAAGAAGGTACTAACGGTTTCAGCTGTCCTAGTAATGGTGAATGCTTGATTCCAAATGTAATTTGTGGCGTGCTGTTAAACTGGTTCTAAAACAAAAAGAAATTGATTTAGTTTATATTATTTAACAAAATAATAAACATAATAAATAATGGTTATTAATATGTAAAAGTGATGCATATGCAAAAGTTGTACAGAGTGTTTGTATACATTGTACAGTTTATTTTTATCTATATTTTGATTTTTATTAATCCAATATAGTCCAATAACATTATGGTAATTATTAATTGTTAACCCAAATAATCATTGGAATATTCAATAAGTAATGCAAATCCAACGGTTCAACGGCATGAGGCAGGTCAGGTGCTACGACCTCGCATAGCACTCGTAAACATTCCACTATCACCTGACAGATAGGTGCTGTGTAACACGCGTTATTTTCCCCTCAATTAACAAAAAATACATAAAATTTCTTCAGCAATTACGCTTTAATTGCTGGTGTAAAATCGCTTAGTGTAAGGAGCCATTTAAGTATTACGTAAGCAGAGTTATTACAATTATTATCCCTTTTCTATTCTAAGCTAAGCCCTTGTATCAAAGGAACAGGATAACCAAAGTACATTAGTCAAATATATATTAGTAACAGCAAGAAGTGTCTTGAGCCAGAGACTCCTGGTTTGCGTGACTATTTCATCACTACACTATGGTCACCTGTTAATATATTGCATACCAAGGAATAAAAGTAATAGCACTCACCTTTTCTGGAGAATAAGTGCCTGGAGCTGGCACTTTTGCACGGTCATCTACAGGAACCTTATGACGACCAGAAATAGTATACACAGGAGTATCCAATACTGATGGAATTATGTATGTATTGGGTGCTGAAAATGAGAAAATTGGCATAAATTACTACTGAGGTCTCCGTAAACTGAGTACGTTTTTTCCGACCTCGGCGCTCTAAGACCTCTCCTTGCTAACCACCAGGCTTTACTCGTAAAGCTTGCAAATAATAAATAAAAAAATGTATTTTGTAGAACCGACATTCCTTTATTTTGTTTCTATTTTGATAATAAATACCTTTAGTAGACAAAATTAAAACAATTCATGTAGCTGAAGTCCCATGCAATACCACAACCATATCTTTATAGGTTTTTAGAGTTCTCCCCATACATAAAATAATAAATCACTTAAACTATATATAAAGATTCAAAGCTTTACCTGGTGTCTGTGCAAATTTGTCTGTCTGAATCTTTACACCAAAAGTGTATTGGGGTGAATAGGTAAGAACGAATTTATATCCCTTTTCTGGCGAGTAAGCTCCGGGTGCTGGTACTTTTAACCTCTCATCAATTGGCTCTTTGTGTCTTCCAGAGATGGTATATACGGGCGTTCGTACATTGTTGGGTATGTTGTATGTGTTTGGTGCTATAAACATAACAGATAATTGGTATTATTAGTTGTCATATATATTTCTTTGGAAATTTTATTAAACAGGTGACCATGGTCCAAATCGCAATCCAAAAGGTTTAAATCCATTTGCAGTGCCAATGTATCTTTGATAAATGCGTCTTGTTTCTATGATACAAGCACGTTTAGCAGCTTAGTTAGGCTCTGTGAAAACAAAAAAAATAGCCTCTGAACTTACCTGGTGAATCAATAAATTTTATATTATCTGTCTTTAATCTAAATGTATACTGCGGGGCATGTGGATGCAAAACATTATCTGCTTTATCTGGGTTGTAAAGATTCGGTGCAGGATTATTGTCCAGCTTAAAGGGAATATTTTTCCTTCTAAAGGAGTATCTTGGTCCATTGTCAAATATCATTTTGTCAGCTTTCTCTGGATTATAAGAAGTAGGACCGGGAGTATTTAAAATTTTATGTGGAGCATTTTTTTCTCGGAAAGTATAGGACGGTGATCCTTCATGTAAAACTTTATCAGCTTTTTCGGGATTGTAGGCATTAGGGCTTGGCGTGTTAAATATTTTTGTTGGATCAATTTTAGGCCTGAAGGTAAAAGCCGGTGAAGCCTCATGTAGCACTTTATCTGCCTTTTCTGGACAATAAGCATTTGGAGCTGGATTAAGTGACGGTTTTTCTGCTGGTCCTTTAATTCCAAAACTATATTTTGGATTTCCATCCAGCATATAATCGTATTTGTTTGGCTCATAGGCGTTTGGAGCAGGCGTGTCATCAAATTTATTAGGATGTCCTTTCCCAGAAATAGTATATTTCGGTGTATTACTTGGTAAATGAGGATCATATACGTTTGGTCCAGGCGTATCAGATGGCTTTTCATCATGGCCTCGTCCCGGTATAGTAAATTTAGGCGTGTTTTCTGGTAAATGAGGATCGTAAGCGTTTGGCCCAGGTGTGTCAATTAACTTTGCATCAGGTCCTTTTCCTCCAATTGTATATCTAGGCCCACCATTAGGCAAATGAGGATCATAAGAATTCGGTCCAGGTGTATTAAAGCCCTTAGGTTCAGATCCTTTACCAGCAATCGTGTATTTTGGCGCAGTGTCCAACATATGGGGTTCATAAGCATTTGGCCCAGGAGTATCTACTAGTTTTCCATCGTGACCTTTTCCCGCAATTGTATATTTTGGTCCATCATTTGGCAAATGAGGATCGTAAGCGTTAGGCCCAGGTGTGTCTATTAACTTTTTATCGGGCCCTTTCCCACCTACAGTATATTTAGGTCCTCCATTAGGCAAATGAGGATCATAAAAATTAGGCCCAGGTGTATTGAATCGTTTAGGATCTGAACCTTTTCCAGCAATTGTATATTTTGGTGTGCCATCCGATAAATGAGGGTCATATGCGTTTGGAGCAGGTACATCGGAAGGCTTCTCAGCATAACCTTTTCCCGAAATTGTATATTTTGGAGTACTATCAAGTAATCGAGGGTCATATGTATTAGGACCTGGAGTATCTGACGGTTTAGAATCAGGACCCTTACCATACATACTAAACTTTGGAGTACCATCTAATAGATGTGGATCATATACATTAGGGGCAGGAAAATCATTAGTCATCGGTATTATATTTTTAGCCCTGAATGTGTATGCTGGTGAAGATTCGTGAAGTATTTTATCTGCCTTGTCTACACTATATACATTAGGTGCAGGTGTATCAACAATTTTTGCTTCTTGACCTTTACCTGAAATTGTATATTTAGGAGAACTGTCTAACATATGTATAGATTTTTCAGGTGCGTAGAGATTTGGAGCGGGCGTGTCATCTAACTTAGCAAATTGATTCTTTACTCTGAAGCTGTACATGGGTGATGATTCGTGTAACAATTTGTCAGCTTTATCTGGGCAATACACATTCGGTCCCGGAGTGTCGGGTAATTTATCATCTGCGCCTTTACCGCTTATTGTGAATTTAGGTGCACCATGCAAAGATTGCATTGACTTTTCAGGCGCATATACATTTGGCGCAGGCGTTTGACTATTCACAACAATTTGTTCCTTTGTTCTAAATGTATATGAAGGTGAACTGTCATGTAATATTTTGTCTGCTTTTTCAGGACAATAAGCATTGGGAGCTGGAGTTTCAACCAATTTGGTATTCATTCCTTTTCCGATCATTGTATACTTCGGCCCACCGTTCAACAAATGCATTGACTTTTCAGGTGCATAAACATTTGGCCCCGGGGTTACTTCTATTTTCTCGGTTACTTTTTTAGTACAAATAGTGTAAGATGGTGTACTTTCATGTAAAATCTTATCAGCTTTTTGAGGGTTATAAGTGTTAGGTGCTGGAGTTATTTCGAGTTTCTCGCCGGCTCCTTTGCCAGCTAAAGTGTATTTTGGCCCACTTTTAAGCGAGTGCATATTTTTCTCTGGACAATAAACATTAGGAGCTGGTGCATCGTGAGATTTTACTAGAACAGTTTTAGTTCTAAAAGTGTATGCTGGTGATTTTTCTCTTAATATTTTGTCAGCTTTTTCAGGAGAGTATGCGTTAGGAGCAGGAACTACTTCAGTGTGTTTGACAGTTTTACATTTCGCTGAGATAGTGTATTTCGGTGACTTTTCATGAAGTACTGCATCAGCCTGGAAATATATAAGAAAAGATTAAACAATGTTTTAGACGTAATATTTCATCACAAGTAGCTTATTAGTAATAAATAAATCTACTAATTTAACTACTAAAATCTAATCTATTTAATAATAAGAAAATTTTACCTTTTATAATAATTCTTGCAAAAACATCATAATGTCTTAGAAGCATGCGAATATAAGAAAAATAAATTAAATACTAAATTAATAGGTAGAGATATATATTAAAATTTGACAATACTATTTTACGTTTTGTTATTTTAAGCGATGCTCTCTGGTACTGGGTAATATCGAGTTTGACCGGCGAATTGTGAGTGCCTGATTCCAAATGTATGCGCTGGAGCCCACGGAGCATTGACGCAGACCTGCCGTACGTTTAACTTTAATGTTAGTAATTTGTTAGTAAGCAAGCAATCGATGATTTAAAACATTTATAGACGGGTCAAAAAGAAATCAAGAAACATTGAACATTCGTCTATGAATGATTTAAATACCGAAACAGACTTTACATATTTTAAACAGCCTAAATTAAGATCTTTTGGGGACGTTTATTATTAAAGTGTGTTTTAAAGTGTTAATGGATATTTATTTGATCATGTATTATGCTTCATATGACTGTATAATATCACAAAATAGTGTATAAAGTAAGTAATAATACTTTTTAAATTCTGTGTTATTATTTATTTTGGCTCCAGCCTGAATAAATAGAATGTGAAATGTGAAAGCACTCAGTCTGGTGTAAAGCTAAAGTGCGGTCCATGAATGGAGGCGACTGTTATTACAGTATTATTACCAGCCGCCTACATTCATGAACAATCTTAACATTAGGCGGAGTGCTGTCATATGTCAAACCTTAAAATGTCAAAGTTTTTTATCTTATGATATTAATATACGCCCCCTTCAAATGTATTAGGCTTTTTTTGGGTAACCTAAAGCGTTTATTACACTATAAACTTTGTAGGTAACCTAAGTTGGAAGCTAGTGATCATACAATACTAATTTAAATTCTAAATTGGTAGAAACGTCGGATTGCACGTTTCGATGACGCCGAAAGTCAAGGCTTGCTCAAGCGGTAGCGTTGGGAACAAGGTACAATAACAAAAGGAAGAACAAAAAGTGCTGGGTTAAATAAAATATTGAATATATTTTTGAGCCAGAAATAAAATGTAGTATTGAGTAGATTAAAGCCCTCATCACTACTTGTTAAAATATTTTGTATTTTAAAGATAGGAATATAACAATTATTTGTAACAGAGCTTTAACGGCGACCCGCCCTAACATGGGCGCTAACTATTATTTCTAAATCGTAGCCATGCGATCTTCTTCCTTTTCTTAATATCCATTATTCCCACCGTTACAGCTAGGGTAAGCCTTAACTTTCGGTGCCATCGAAACGTGCATCTCAAGGTATTTTACGTCGTGAGTCAACCGATTTAGAATTAATTTAGTATAGTGTGATCCCTAACTTTTATCTTAGGTTCCTAATTAGGTTTTCTACAAATTGTATAGTGTAATAAGTGTATTTAGAAAAAAGATAATTCAGAAAAATTATTGTTATATAAAATTCATGTAGAAAGAAATTTTAGAGGTCATAAGTAAAAACAGCTTAAAAACTTGAACATGCATCGGTAGGTCTTGATCACGCAAACCAAGATCTACCGGTTCAAAATCCATTGCTGGTACCAAAGTCGTTCTGTTTCTGTTATTCAAGCATGTTTAGTATAGTTTAGTAAACTTGAAACAGATTTTAAAAACTTGTATATTACCTTCTCAGGACAATAATTGCCGGGTCCCGGAATAGAAGCTGAAGGTGTTTTTAGCTCCCTTCTTGGGGCCATAGTGTATGCTGGTTGTCTTCTTGATAACGCTACTTCTGCTCTAGTTGTTGTGTAAGCACCAGGTCCTGGCAACACCGTCTTATCACCGATTGTCTTCCCCCTTCCAATAATACTGAACGCAGGAGCAGCACGTTTGCTTCCTTCGCGAGCCTCTCCGAGTACAGGCGGCATTGAATACACGTTTGGAGCTGGAATTTTAGGAAAATTACACAAATAAATATTTTTTTTTATCTTGACATATTGATGAAGAGTATAGACGACTGACAAAACAGTTTCATTTAACGGTTGCCTCAGTCCCTGTCACTGTGCCGGCCAAAATCATTGCTTAGACAGTTACATCAAAGACAAGCATTTGGTGGTTGATTGCCCAATCCGGCACCAATACTTTTAGGTGCAAAGCTTGAAAGTTGCCGGAGTTCAGAAAGACAAGCATAAGGGTGCAAACATCGATGCAAACCAGCTTGAAATAACATGTCGTGCTAATATAGGATGTATGAAAGCTGATTTTTAAATAGAAAATGACTTAAATAGAAAAACTGGTCCTCGATTGAATCGCGGACCTTCTTTAAAAAAGAGGAGTCTACATCGTGCCCAAAAAAAAAGTATATATATCAGAGATTAAGTGTATAAAAAGTAAAATTGCAGGAAATTGGAGAACACTGTGGATAAAAGGCAAGCAAGAGAGTTGAGCCAGAATCAATGTGTGGTCACTGTTAGAGTTGAAGTGTGAAAATTTCATTTGTTGTTTTAGCACCTACTGACAATATTTTTATCATAACTGTGAAAATGTCATATTGAAAAAAAAATATTTGTTACGATATAATATGACAAATAATAATATTGTTTTTGTAGGTATATGACCGCGGTTTGCCAAAGAAATGTATCGCTAAAATATAAAGCTCACTAAACAATTACGTATATAAACGAATTAAACAAATTTTATGCGGTTTACTATCGCGTCTCTCCGTGACCACGATGGCTGCAAAGCTCTCGTAACGTCGGAATAATAAAAAATGTAAAATCAAAACCAGAATAAACGCGATAGTAAACCGCATAAAATTTGTTTAATTCGTTATTCAATGTTCGCGCAAAATCTAAGAAAATACTAATTACGTATATTAAAAATAAAAACTTGCAAAATAAGGAAAAAATATCAATTAAACTAAAATAAAGACATTATAATTAAAACTATTTTAATTTGTTTGTATTCAAATTTGTAAAAACCGTAGTGCAGCAGTCAGTGGTAGTGAAATAAATGGTCACGCAAGCCGAGAGTCCCCGTTGCAAAACCACTTGACAGTAAATATTGGATTATATTTTAAAAATGTTTTATAGATGGTTTCCAAATAAATATAGCTAGAATTAATAAATGGAGTAAAAAATGTTGTGTTTTTAAGTGAGAATTCATTCAACCAATTGCAGTGATTTTCAGTACTTAAGTAATAAGTAATAGTGTAAATATTATAATAAGTATAGTATATCAAATCGGAGAACATCCTAAAGAAAGCTAGGTTGCCTAGTGCCCATAACCATAGAGCTTGTGTCAGGATCGTGTCAAGTGAAGCTTCATTGTCTCACTCTATCCCCGTGGGAAAAAGGCGAGATAATTTGATTGATTGGTAGTATAAATACGACCATAAAACCATAACGTTACATAAGACCAACTTTTTTTTATTGTGACTCGACATATGACGGCACCTCGCTTGATGTTAAGCCGAAGTGTGGTCCATGAATGAATGCCACTGCTACTACAATAACTGTGAGTAGCAATAACATCCACTATGGCGGCCTAGATGGAACCGGCAACTTACAAAATGATCCCGAAACGTGACCAAATCACTTCACGGTCTGTATACTTGTAAGTGGTGGTCCCCGGATCGGCAGACTGGGTACCACTGCCTACCACTCTTTGATAAACAGACCCGAAGCAAATATTCATCTCTTTTTTTACTAACAAATATTTGCTCCGACCGGGGATCGAACCCGGGACTTTAAGCGTAACAAACTAATCGCTAAACCGTTCGTCCACGCCTGTCGTCTAAAACTGCAGTGTTTATATTTCAAAAATAACGTGCCTAAAAGAAAACCGTGATATAAATAATTAAAACATTTACGCGAACTACTTTGTAGACTTCGATCTAGTTAGGCTTCAATCCCTGGCCGCATTCGATCAATCTGATTTTCTATTAAATGTTTCATGACTAACTTAACTTATACGAGTACAGTAATCATATACTCTGAATGAAATATAAGCAAAAAAATACGAGCTAGACTAGATGCTTGAAACTTAACAAAAAAAAGTGCCCATAACTAGAGCTTGTATGAAGAGGATTTGAATAGGAAGCGAGGAAGTTGTGTCAGGATCATGGCAAGTAGCGTTCCATTGTCTCTGCCTATCCCGTAGGCGTGACAATTTGATTGATTGATTAACACAGATCAATAAGTAAATGTTATAAGTTTAAAAAATATATTTAAAAGAGTATAATGTTCTTCTAACAAGAATAAAATCTATGACGACAGATCTAGCTAATTTAATTGCGTGCACTTACAACTAGATTTTAGCGGGTGCGTGTCAAACTACGGTAAATAAGAACTTTGTACTGGGTAAAGCCTTATTAATTACTTAATTTGTTTACTAGTGAAGTGAGCAAATACGGTAGCTAAATTATCATGTACAAATAGCGTCTAACGTTTTTAAATAAGTGATTTTGTAATGAGTTTTAACTACAGTGCTCAAGCCTTCACGTAATCGCAAAGTTCAATAAGTCAGCAAAGTCTAAGAGTGGTAGGCAGTAGCGCCCAGTCTGTCGATCCGTGGTAGTACCACCACTAACAAGTATATAGACCAGTGTTTCCCAACCTTTTTTAGGCCATGCCCCACCTTCTATTCTAATAATTTAAGCCCCCCATACATAATTTTTAACCTTTAAAAATTGTTTTGTTTCCTTAAGAAATATAAATGTTTACAGCATTTTTTTTAATTAGCATTTTTTGTTAAATTAGTCACCGATATCTAGCATTGCATTTAAATAACCCAAAGCTAAAGGGTTATAGTCGTGTCGAGCCCATTTTTTAATTGCCCCCCTGTGGGGCGTGGGCCCGCCCACTTTGGGAAACACTGATATAGACCGTAAAGTAACTTAGTAGCGTTTCAGCATGTAAATTGCCGGTTTCAACTGGGACGGCATAGTGGATTCGTCTGCTACTTACTGTCATTCAACTGTAAGTAGCAGTCACCTCCATTCATAGCACAAATAAATTATTGCAAGTATTTAAGTGCGCAACTTATAATTTGATCTCGAAACGCAACTAACACTCTTTAAGCTCTGTACTTTTTTTATTTTTTTATTGTGACTCGACATCTGACCTCGATTCGCCTGATGGTAGGCAAGAAGAGATCCAAGAGTGCCGAGGACTGCAAAAACCGGGTCTCCACGGCTGCCCCAGTCACTGCCACTATGCCGGCCAGAGGTGCTTCTTTACGCATTGCTTGAAAGATCCAAGGCTATAGGAAGGAGAGAACACATGGGCTGATAAAGCATTCCACTTGTCGATTGTTCTGCAAAGAAACGACGCACCAAACTTTTTAGTTCGACTGCCGATTCGGTCTACGAAATGCGGATGCTTCCCCAGACCTGTGCGGGTATTACGGGAGTGAAAAGACGAGGTGGAAACAAGGTTAAAGAGTATAAATAGTGGTACTATCCCGGATCGGCATACTGGCAAACCACCAACTATATTACCTTAGTCTGTATTGAATCTTTGAAATTAAATTAAAAGCCTACGTAACTACGACCTTATGCTGATATAACCTGGTGTATGGAATCCAGCTGGTGGTTTATTTACTCGCAGCCCAATCGTGAATGCTGGAGCGTGTTCAAGTACCGCTCGTGTACTCGGGTCATAGTCGCAAGGTGCAGGTGTTGGGATTACACGTAGAGCTGGCCATCGACAATGTAGTGATGACGCTGGACCACTTGCACGCCCTAAATTGGTTAGTATGTTACATTATATCTAGGTATGTTTAATCTAGAAAGAATAATAATAATAAAATTATTTTTGGGCAGTAAAACACAATACTTTTGTGAGAGGGGTGACCCTATATGTTAGAAGGTTAATTAATATTATTTTTCTATTGTGACACAACATTTAATCTTGACCCGCCTGATGATTAGCAAGAAGAGATTCAAGTAGCAGTCGCATCCACTATGCCGACCTAGTTGGAACCGGCAACTTACAAGCTAAACCAACAACTCTCTCGCTTCCTTCATATATAAAACTTTCTTTATACGGACTATTTATGGTAATAGGAACTTGATCACTGCTATTTTACCTCTTGCTTATCATCAGGCGGGTCAAGCTCAGATGTCGTGTCACAATAAAAAAATAAGAATGTCCACGATTTAATCAGGGAGCATACTTCTGAGGCATCATTCTAAATCTCTTTCGTCAATCTCCTTTTATCCATTAATTTAAACAGCACCATCAAGCGTTCTCAAAAGCACTAAAAACATTCGAAAGGTTTGTTGCAAAGATATAAAAAATTGGGAAACTATTGTTTAATTTTTAATTTATTTTGATCCTCAAAGTTTCTACAACTATGTTATCTTGGTTAAATTTTAACATTCATTATCTCGCTAATCTATACTAATATAATAAAGCGGAAGAGTTTGTTTGTTTGTTTGTTTGTTTGTTTAAACGCGCTAATCTCAGGAACTACTGGTTCGAATTGAAAAATTCTTTTTGTGTTGGATAGATCAATTATCGAGGAAGGCTTTAGGCTATAAAACATTACGTTGCGACTTATAGAAGCGAAGAAACAGTCGAAAATGTGAAAAAAACGGGGAATATTATTCGTCTTTGAGGGTTTCCGTTGCGTGCGCTGCGAAAACCGTTCGAGATACCCAAAAAATATGTATGAAAGAATTATTCCTCTTTAAATTATCTAAAAAAATGTCCGCGTCCGTATATGTCTATCTTTTAAGATTAACTCACAATAACCGTTGTTATGATAGTCAAATTTGGTCTAAATTAATGCATTATTACAAATTATTTGTCAGAGTTGTATTAACATAATAATATTATTCTTTATCGAAATAATTGTGTTATTAATTAAGAGTATTTAACTGTGAACAAAATTGTCATTGACATCACCTAATTTCAATAAACATCTTATAAGATAATACAATTTTAAAATAACTGAAACAAAATTCACACGCGTCGCATGATGAGCGCTAACCGGCGGGCGAGGAGAGGCGGTGATTGCGGGCGAGGCGGAGGGGGGTGTAGCGGGGGGGTGTGAGTGTTACGTAATTTAATCGTCTAAAATAAGTCGCGGGTAACAACTATAGGTAATTTATAATAAAGCTGAGCGCAGGTAGGTAAACAAAAAATTAATATGATTCCCAAAATAACTATTCCACGCAGACGCAGTCGCGGGCACAGCTAGTGTAGTAATAAAATTGTTTCGAAAGTGAGCGCTATACTCGTACGTTGATACCAGTCGCTAATTTGCCGACATACAAGTAACATGAATCTTATCACGATATCGTTAAACAAAAAAAAAAAATCAAAATCAAATTGTCACGCCTTTTTTTCGTTAAACAACATAAATAAATCAAATTAGTTAGGCATTTGTTAATCAATCAATCAAATTGTCACGCCTTTTTCCCACAGGGATAGGCAGAGACAATGGAGCACCACTTGCCACGATCATGACACAACTCCCTAGCTTCCTTCACATTCACAATTCTCTTCATACAAGCTCTATGGTTCTGGTTCTGGGCACTAGGCAAGGCAACCTAGCTTTCTTGAGGATCTCTCCAATCTACACTGAATTTAATCAAATTATCATGCCTTAATTCTCACAGGGATAGACAAAGACAACTGACCGCCACATTCTACAAAAAAAAACACACTGCTCACTGCAAAAACACTTAAATTTACTTTGTAGTATTTTTATAGCTCTAACAACTTTAAAACAAAGTTTAACCGCAATTGTTAGTAAAATATAATATTCTGTGAACAGATGAGCATTACCGATTGTCAGGCCCCAATTCTTAATCGAAATCGCCCACGCGTTGACTCACACCGGTTACCTTCGACACACTGGGACGGACTTATTTGGCGACAACCGATCGTAGGTACATAAACTTACTCAATGCTAATGGACCGTAACATACAGACTGTATCTTTTTTGCATACGTATTGTATAAGAAATAATAATCACAAATCATTTTTTTATTGAGACACGATATCTTACGTTGACTTGCCTGATGATACAAGGCAAGGCACCCTTGGTACAAGAGTGCCTTCGACTAACAATCTGACTCAGTTTTACCGTCGCCGTCATTATACTGGCAAAAATAAATATTAAGGAATTTATAAATCTGATGTGGATGGTTGTATTAAACAAGGCATGCCCAGCAGTGTGTTTACCGACCAAATGGTAGACATCCTCAAGAAACTTGGTTTGACTAGTGCCCATAACTTTAAAGCTTGTATCACAGCAATTGTGGATATGATGGAAGCGAGGTTGTTGTGTCAGGATCGTGACAAGTGGCGCTTCATTGTCTCTGCCTATCTCTGTGGGGAAAAGACGTGACATTATGATTGATTGATTACTATACAGTAATAATAATTCCAACAATAATAAACGTATCAGAGTACGCGTCAGTAGTTGCTAATAACAATGACATAATGCACTTATCAAAGTCTCAATTTGTTGTCAATTAGTGGGCGAACTATAAGCTATTAGGTTCCCACGTGAGCTCTGTTATTAATGGTGCATTGTAAACATTATAATGCTTCAACAATGTTTCATGCAAAACAACTATTAAATTGCCAGTTCATTTGCAATTACGTGAATGTTTGTAGATGTTTTATTTAATATTGCTTTAAACATTACTATGAACAAATTAAGGAAACACGACGTGAATGTACATGCCATTTCTAAAATAATTATGCATAACAAATTAATTTTAGACTCATAGCTAATGAATTAAACACATTTTATGCGGCTTACGGGTCACGGAGTCTTTGCGTGACCACGATGGCTGCAAAGATCTCGAAACGTCATAGTCAATGTATCTGCCTGTCCCTGTGAGAAATGAGGCGTGATAATTGATAATAATGATATTATAGATTTATTCCAAAATTTGATAGAACCAAAATAGAAATTTCAAGTTATCGTGCATCTATACGCACAAAGATAGGTAGAGACATCAGAGCGCCATTTTTTACGATCCCGACACAACTCTCTCGCCTCCTTTACATCCACAATCTCTTCATACAGCCTCTTTGAGAGAGATAGAGATAAAAAAGAATAAACAGATAAAAAAGAGTAGGATGATACTGTAATTTGCTGTGGTAAGGAGCAATCTACTTACGGACAATCTATTGGCAGCACACGATCCAAATCTAAAGTAAAATACTACACATTGTTTCACATACTAACATAAAATTAAGTTCTACCGCAAAATAACATACAAACATGAAATTAGATGACCTTGGCAAGTCTTTTTGTTTAGGAAAACATATTACAAAATAAACACAGACAAGCAACACTTTATGCTAATGAGACTGCAGTCTTTTGACCTATTTGCATGCTAACGTATGTGCAAAACCACGAAATGAATCACTTTTAGGTAACAATTAATAACAACTGTTTCTATTTAACTATATATTCCGGCAGACAAAAAGAGCTCTGGCATCCAAGCTGCGCATAACTTGTTTTGTTATTTACTTAATATCCGTTTTACAAATGTGTATAAATTTTAAAATATTATCAATTATTTGCACGACTTTAGACGCGGACTTGATCCAACTGCAGTGGTCCAGCGCTTTTTTTTCTGCCGGACCCTATACCCCAGCCCTTCCCAACCTAGGGTCCGCAGGCCTATCCTAGGGGTTCGCAGACAAAACAAGAAAATTACGAAAGCATAGTGGTAAGGCCGACCGCTTGACGGGAGCGGTCGGCTTAGGGGTCCGCGGATCATGGTAAGATCATGCTAGGGTGTCCGCCCATGGAAAAGGTTGGGAAAGGCTGCTATACACAATGACAATAACTCATTAAGATATAAACACACGAGTATTGCATGTAAATAGTGGATTGCTTTATTAACTTATGAATCCACATCCTTTATACACCCTAATCCTTCAAGCGAAGTGTGAAACAGCACCTTTGATCAGCAAAGTGACGGCGACTATGGCGACCGCAAGTTAAATCTGTTGATTCAGTCGTTCAGCGCTCTTGGATTTCTTCTTGTTAACTATCAGGCAAGTTAACGTCTCAATAGGAAAAAAATACAATTTTATGAATTAAACATCAAATCAATCAATCAAATTGTCACGTTTTTTCCCATGGGGATATGCAGAGATAATAGAGCGCCACTTGCCACGATTCTAACACAACTCCCTCGCTTCCTTCACATTCACAATTCTCTTCATACAACCTCTTAGGTTATGGGCACTAGGCAACCTAACTTTCTTGAGGATTATTAGGATTAGAACCAAACATACGTATGTATATAAATTACAATCAAATACAGTTTTAGATAAATTTACCCCGTATTTAATCGTAATTAAATGTTATGTTATAGACAACTAGTTGACTTTTAAATGCGCTTATGATGCGCTCCGTTGGTTTAAAACGTTTAAAGCGTGGGAGTGGGCGTAACAACCAACTTATAACAATTACATAAACAAACTAGGATCCAATTTTGAACAATTACGTGTAATTCTTAAAACGAATTGTATCATTCAAATTGTCACGGTTTTTTCCCACAGGGATAGGCAGACACAATAAAGCGCCACTTGCTACGATGCTAACACAACTTCCTCTGATCCCTCACATCCACAATTGTCTTCACACAAGCTCTACAGTTATGGGCACTAAGCAACCCAGCTTTATTGAGGATGTCTCCCAATTCGGTCCAAAAAAATCTTTTTTTTTTTATTTTTTATTGTGACTGGACATTTGACATCGACCTGCCTGATGATAAGCAAGAGGAGATCCAAAAGTGCAGACGATTGAGACAACCGAGTTTGTTCACGGCTGTCTCAGTCGCCGTCACTATGCCGGCCAAAGGTGCTTCTTCACGCATCGCTTGAAGGATCCAAGGTTATAGGAGGGAGAGAACACATGGGCTGGCAAAGCATTCCACTTGTCGATTGTTCTACAAAGAAAAGATGTACCGAACTTTTTAGTTCGACTACCGATTCTGTCGACAAAATGTGAATGCTTCCCCCGACCAGTGCGGGTGTTACGGGTGTGAAAAGACGAGATAGGAACAAGGTTAAAGAGCTCCTCGGAACATTCTCCGTGGTATAGGCGATAGAGGACGCACAGAGCCGCCATGTCTCTGGGCCATACACATCAGATTTATAAATTCCTTTCATAAATATCTCCAAGTTATAAATATTTATAAAATAAACGATCAAATTATACTTGAGTACATTAATGACTGCTTCAAAGATAGTTGTTATACAAGTATGTATGAGCGACAAATCGTCGACGGATAAAGTGTGATTAGATCGTGTCTCTCGGCAAACATCAGTGTTCCAATGAGACAAATATAAGTCAAATGTTTAAAAGTGTTAAAATATCATTTTAATTACCGTTTATCCCAATTCGGCCTCCAAGGTTTTATATCTATCAAAATTTCCTATATCCGTACCCTATTAAAATCTCTTTAAAGTTCAACATATTAGTAGAGTAGAGTATATATAGAGTAGAGTAATGTCGTGTAAAAAGTATACGACAGTATTATTCAGCAAGTATAGTTACGAGAATAACGCTGCATTTGACTACATGTACCAATGTTTATCTTTTGTTTTGAAATGACGACACATCTCGACCTTGTTTACGATCATTAAAATTATTATATTGACTTTTTTATTTTAATTTTATAATTATTATCATCCGCAGAACAAGTGACTCTTGAACTAAATACCTACTTATATGTAACAAATAATTGCTTACATATAAGTAGGTATAGATCAATGCTTAACGTGACAACGCATTTTCCATAACTTTTCTAAAGAAGCCTAACATTATAATAGTATAACATTCATTCCGCCTGATGTTAAGCTGGAATGCGGTCACTTAAAAGTGGTGGCACTATACCGGAGCGACAGACCGGGCATTTGACCACAAACTGTCTGCCTAACATTCTATTACTGAAGGTCATTATATTAAAAAAAAAAAATTATAACCTGAGGCCAATAAGTAGATTTTAAATTTTAATACACCTAATTTTCTTGAAATCAAGCGTTATTTTTAAATAAATAAAAGTAACATACCTTTAGCTGTCATTCCTTCTGTATTATAAGATGCTGGTCCCGGGCTGATCTTGGTACCTGATCCAGATATATCGAGCTTCTTTCCGAATGTAAAAGCTGGAGCTCGCGCCTTCTTAGATTCCGGTGGAGGTTTACCTGAAAACAAAATAATAAAATCAGGAGGTGTAGCATGGGTCAAAATTTTATAAATGACTGGCCACTAGGTTGACTTTCATAGTTCATTTGGTTTCCAATGTAAAATAAAAAGTAATATATTTTCAAGTCACTATATTGTTTTATTGCTACTCGATGTATTTATTACATTGCACTGCCACGACACCACGGTGCCACTTCCCGGTACCAATGTATCTTTGAGGCGAACGTGGTGTGGTGGCAGTGCAATGGTTAAGCAAACCAAGAGCACGAGTTCGGTACCCACCGGTACCAATGTATCTTTGATATATGTACTTTGGTTGTCTGTTTCGATGATACAAGCACTTTAGTAGCTTAGTGTAGAAATAAAAGAATAAATAAATAAAATTAACCAAGGTAGCAGTCGCCCTCATTCAACTGGAAGCATTCCAACCTAACATCAGGCGGGGTACACACATATATCCAGACACAATAAAAAAAACTTAGGCCTGGAGTGGCTTAAAGAGTACAGCGTAAATATATGAACATGGTAATATATTTTTATAACTATTATTATTCTAATATTTTCTTAGATTTTGCGCGAACATTGATTAATGAATTAAACAAATTTTATGCGGCTTACTATCGCGTTTATTTATAACAGTCTCTCCGTGACCACAATGGCTGCAAAGCTCTCGAAACGTCGAAATAATAAAATAAAATTGTAAAATCAAAACCGAAATAAACGCGATAGTAAGCCGCTTAAAATTTGTTTAATTATTATTAATATCCTATTATTAGAAGAATTTGTTCAAACCAAAACAATGATTCATTTAATTTTTAGAAGGTTTTAAATTGAGACCTTGAACATTGTTATTTTGATTTATTTTAGGTCGTAACCTATGTCTATTAAGCGAAACTACAAGACAATTGGCTACTCAGACACAATTTATATTTGGTTCATGACGCGACATGGCCAAACATGACAGCACCCAGCCTGATGCTACGCTGGAGTGCCGACCATGAATGTAGGCGATTGCTGCTAAAGTTTGCTAAGCAAAATAAGTAGCAGTCGTGTCCACTAAAAGAATTTATAAATCTCATGTGAATGGATGCATTAAACAAGGTAGGCCCAAAAGGATTGCCGACCAAATCGGAGACATCCCCAAGAAAGCCAGGTTGCCTGGTGCCCATAATAATAGAGCTTGTATGAAGAGAATTGTAAATGTGAAGGAAGCGAGGGATGTGTCAGGATCGTGGCAAGTGGCGCTCCATTTTCTCTGCCTATCCCTGTAGGAAAAAGGAGTGACATTTTGATTGATTGATTGTGTCCACTATGCCGGCCTAGTTAAAACCGGCAACTTTTAAGCTGATCCCGAAACGCGTTAAAGTCACTTCACGGTCTGTACACTTGAAAATGGTGTGTACTACCTTGGATCGGCAGACTGGCTGACTTGAAAGTTGTTTTTAGTATTTGCTATTATTCATCTTTATTTATAGTTATTACTAATTGTTTCTATTAGGTGTTTTTAATAAATTTTAATATGAATCGCAATTTGTGTTTCATTGTTTTGTTTGCAAGGAGCAGTAGAGGACATAACAAAAATATGTTTTTTAAATAAAATATATATACGCATTCTCTGTGGGTCTGGGTATTTAGGCCTGAAAGGCAGACGGTTTGTGGTTATTATGGTGATAAACAAAGGGAGTTCAGTCGTTTACACAATCCTGTTCACTCGAAGTTATATAATGAAGAGATCACATTGACTGGTAAAGCATTCGACTTGTCGATTGTTAAACAAAGAAATAACGCGCTGTTTTTAAGAAATGATTTTAGATCGACTGTCTATTAGGTCGACAGAATGTAAATGCTCACCCCGACCTGTATCTCGTCGTAAAAAGTCGTAGTAGGAACAGGGTTAAAGAGCTCCTCAGAACATTTCTTTTTGTTGCATTTCCATACGAAGCTATTAAAAGTGCTTGTACTTGTAACATAGTGACCGTACGACCAAAGCCACATATACCAAATGTATAAATCAATGTATCCTTGATATTTACACAAAATGTCAAAGATATTTACCGCCAAGAGGACAAGTACCACTACACCACGGTAGTATTATAAAATAGTCTTATTTTTTACTATTTTAAACGGTCCGGTGATTTACCTATTAGTATAGTCCCGGCTGATAAAAAGAGCCCTGACTTTTAAGCTGCGCAGTATAAAGATCACCCGATGAAAGCAAGTCCGTCTATCTACAGGTACATAGTTGTGAACATTCTTAATAATATTTTATGAAAATGAAACAATTTCTTAGCAACCATGGATTCTCCGTGCAGGTGCCGGGTCTATCGCGTGGCAGGCGGGAGAATAAAGGCATCGTTCCGGACTTGTGACCGTAATGGTTTTTTTTTTATTGTGACACGACATTTGACATCGACCCGCCTGGTGATAAGCAAGAGGAGATCCAAGAGTGATGAAGACTGAAACAACCTAGTTAGTTCATGGCTGCCTCAGTCGCCGTCACAATGCCGGCCAAAGGCGCTTCTTCACGCATCGCTTGAGTGATCTAAAGTTATAGGATGGAGAGAACACATGGGCTGGCAAAGCATTCCACTTGTCGATTGTTCTATAAAGAAACGACGCACCGAAATTTTTAGTTCGACTGCCGATTCGGTCGACAAAATGCTGATGCTTCTCCCGACCAGTGCGGGTATTACGGGTGTGAAAAGACGAGGTAGGAACAAGGTTAAAGAGTTCCTCGGAACATTCTCCGTGGTATAGGCGATAGAGGACGTAGGTTTCAAAGCTTTTTGTGACATGTCAAAACTCACCTTCCCTACCTTCACTATCCCCTCTAACCAGCCAAACATCGTAAGACCCCGCCTTCGACATACTATCTTCGATCTAAAAATGTGCTGGCTGACCTTGGGAGGCCAAGATTCTTTAAAAGATGATGCAAGGTTTTTGCTGGTATTCCTCTTGCACCAACTTCTACTGTATACACATGCGTAAAACGTAAAGTAAGTAGGTAACAAAACAAGTTGCTACGTACCTTCAATACCAGCACTCTTTTTTCTGCCGGGATCTACGTTTGAATGTTATTCATCTTTTTTTATACCATATCTCTATTTATAATTTTACAACTCTAATATTTACCTTGAATAAGGTCAATGATATCGCCTACACAAACTCAGGTGTGTAACACAGAAAACAGTACAATTGTAATTAGTTTTTAATACTTTTTTGTTAAGACGACAGGCGTGGCTCTTTGGTTAGCACACTAATAAGTTACGCGTAAGATCCAAGGTTTGATTCCCGGCCGAAACTAAGATCAACTTCATAGGTAGCTTTTATTTGTAATATTACACATATTTGTTAATAAAAAAAAAGCCACGGATGTTTACTTGAAGTTGAAGATTTCATTGCTACTTACAGTTATTTAACTATAGTAGCAGTCACCTCCATTCATGGACCACACTTCAGCCTTACATCTGGCAAAGTACTGTCATATGTCAAGCCACAATAAAAAAAATACTCGACATTAAACAACGACTTAGAAAGGTATTACTATCAGACAATGGTAAGCAAAAGGAAGCCAAAAATTTCCGACAATTAAAAAAATGCAGTTTCCTCATGCGCCGTCACTATGCCGGCCAAAGAAGCCAATTTTAACCATTAAAAAATATTCAAGGAAAAATGTTTCCATTTATATCGTTCATCCGGTATGCCGATTTAAGCTATGAGGTTTAAGCTTGATAAAGATTCATTGGAATTCGTTATCAAGCAAAATATTTGTAAACTAGTATGATGTAATAAAGCATCTATTGGAGTACGTCACTGAAATTCTCTAAATATTACATCACAATGAAGAAATAGCTTTAAAAAGGAATATAAAAATCTTTAACATACAAATTTAATCTTGATTGATGATCGCCGTGATTTAAATCCTAAAGCAGAAATAAATATTTAAAATATACATCTACAAGGATTGCATGCATAAAAAGATGTATAATTTATATGTGATCAATTAATCAATTTGTCACGGTTTGATTCTCATAGGGATAGGCAGAAACAATGGAGAGCAACCTTTCACGATTGTGACACAACTCTCTTGCTTCCTTCACGTCTACATTAATTATAACTCTATTTTATCTCATCGTAAATTAACCTCAGATAGTTGATCTCCCGGCAAAATATCACTTTAGCTATACTGTCTGATAGAAAAAAGGACCTTTAGCCGGCATAGTGACGGCGAATAAAGCAACATAAATATTTTTTTTCAGTCGTCGGTACTCTGGAATTTTCATTGCTTACTATCAGGCATGTCATAGACCAAAGTCGCGGCTTAATGAAAAAGAATTTGAAAAATAAGGTAAGGTCTCTTGATTGTCTAGCACAAGAAAGAAATTCTTTAATTATTTAAATAAAAAATATGGCGATATAACTATTAGTATAGTGGTACTCAATCTGCCGATCCGGGTTAGTACCACCACTTAGAAGTATACAGAACATGAAGTGACTTAGTTGCATTTCGGGATCAGCTTGTAAGTTGCCTGTTCCAACTAGGGACATCGGATGTGACTGCTACTTGCAGTTTTTAAATTGTAGTAGCAGTGACCTCTATTCATAGACCAGCTTAACATCAGGCAGGGTGAAGTCACATGTCAATATCAATCAATCAAATTGTCACGCCTTTTTCCCACAGGGATAGGCAGAGACAATGGAGCGCCACTTACCACGATCCTTACATGTCAATAACAATCAAAATTGAAAAGTTTCGATAATAATCATGACTCTATATGTTAGGCTCGTTAAATGTTATAATCTGACATTATAAATAAATCTAGAAAATAGTAGTTACCTAGGTAAACAAAAACAATATTAAACTAGATGACGTGAATTATCCTAATGTCGCTATTATCATAAGAGCAAGGTCGTTTTGTATATTTACTGAACCCGATAATCTTGCATTGCACGGACGCGGGATAGGGTTACCACTGCCAAGAGGATCACTTAAGCACAAACTATCAATCAAGAAATTAACACGTCTTTTCCCCCACAGGAAAAGGCAGAGACAATGAAGCGCCACTTGCCACGATCCTGACAAATCTCCCTCGTACAAGCTCCCACAATTCCCCACATCCACAATTCTCCACATAGAAGCTCTACGGTTATGCGCACTAGGAAACCCAGGTTTCTTAAATATGTCTCCGATTTGTCCGGAAAACCTCCTCGTTTAATGCATCCATCCACATCAGATTTATAAATTCCTTTCGTCAACCTAGTTTCACTTATCCTTACTATATGCCCAAACCATCGAAGCATCCCTTTGTCAATGCTTGTTCTATTCAAACCTCATTCTATCCGCTATCGGCATTCCACATACACTCCCTAATGAACACATTTCTACAGCGTTAATTCTACTCTCATGCTTTTTCTGCCAACAAACCCAACATTTTTTTTTATTGTGACACGACATTTGACGCTATAATGTAGGAACAAGTACCGTATTATGAATTATCTGTAACTTTTCTGACATTTGGCTGTTTATTATACTATGGATTATTTAATAATAATAATCGTTTATTAACTTAATTGGTGTGGAAAGCCTATATACAATTTAGTAATAAATAAAATTATCATCGAACTTCACTTTCAGGTAAGTTCGTTTGATTCTCAATTGTAACAATATTCATCGTAATCAAAAGTCACACCTATCCCTCTGAGTGAATCAGTCGCGTTTCGGGATCTACTAGGCTGGCATAGTGAATGTGACTGTTATTTAACTTTAGGACCTCCATTCAAGGACCGCACTCCAGCTTATCATCAAGCGGGGTACTGTCATAAGTCGAGTCACAGTAAAAAAGTAACATAAATACTTTGATTCGCAATAATATTCGTAAGCGAAATCCAGTAGTTTTTTTTTATAGGTACCTACACTTTTACATATTCAGAAACGTGACAACCTTAACGGCGGATTCAAATAAACAACCTCCGACGATGATGTCATTTACTTGCTGTTTATAGTCAAAATGAAATCGTTATTGTAAAAAGATATTACAATAACGATTGAGTGAGAAATGATGACATGGTGCATAGGGTCACATGGATCATATTATATATATGTGTATATATATTTTTTATTCGGCATTTGACAGCACCCTTTGACAGCTTGATGTTAAGCTGGAGTGTGGTCCTTGAGTGTGGTACAATTCAATAACTGTAAGTAGCAATCACATCCACTATGCTGTCCTAGTTGGAACTGGCAACTTACAAACTGATCCCGAAACGCGACCATATCACTTCACAGTCTGTCATTATACAGTTGTAAGTGGTGGTACTACCCCGGATCGGTTGGCTGGGTACCACTACCCACCACTCTTTAAATTATTGTCATTGATTAAGTGATGACTTACCAATTAATGATGGCAAGGATACAACAGCTGGTCCAGGACTAGCACTTTCAGCAGCAATTGGTCCTCGGCGTTGTGTTGGTGTCCAAGGGTTTTGTCGTACACCCATCGGTTGTTCACAGTAGAATTTCTTAGAGGTAAATGATTGAGTTGCTGTTACACCCAAGGTCTGTGCTGAGGTCTGTTTTGCTGGTAGAGACTGTACCTAAACAAACAATTATAATTTGTTATATCGTTAATCCGGTTCTTGCCCTTATTATAATATATTTATTATAATAATTCACTAAGGTGCTTGTATCATAGAAACAGGATAACCAAAGTACATTATATCAAAGATACATTTGTATAGATCCCCCGACAGCTTTTTATCTGTTACTTTTCGTTTTACAAATGTGTATAGTATCTACTTTCACTTATCCCTTTCATATGCCCAAACCATCGAAGAATTCCTTTGTCAATCCTTGTTACTACATCATCTTTCAAACCACATCTACCGCGCATCGCATCGTGTTATTCCTCATTCTATACGATTTCGTCACTCCACATACACTCTTTATTGACTGCATTTCTACAGCGTAAATTTCTGCATTTCTACGGCGCAAATTCTACCATCATGTCTATTCTGTCAAACCCAACGTTCGCTTCCATACATCAAGTTCCGCACAATGAGCTGAGCAGCTATCCGTGACTGTTCGGACATTATTTGACTGTTCGTTATACTATGGATTATTTTATTATTTATTGTAGTCTCTATAACAATTCATAGTCATTTAATGTCACGCCTATTCCTGTGAGAATTGTCTGACAGGAATAGGCAGAGACAAAGCATTGCCACTTTTCACATTCCCGATACAACTCTCTTGCCTAATTCACATTCACAATTCTCGTCATACAAACTCCATAGTTAAAAGTGCTGTAGAACCTTGATTTTTAAGAATTTCCTGATTTGATTTTTGAGCATTAAACATTTGATAATTATAATTATGAGCAGTTGTAGGCAGTGGTGGCCAGCCTGCCGATTAGGGATAGTACCACCACTTCTTAAAGTGACTTAGATGCGTTTCGGGATCAGCTTGTGAGATGCCGGTTCCAACTAGGCCGGCATAGTGAAAGTGACTGCTACTAGGGGCCGTTCAAGTATTACATTTATTTTCCCCCCTATACCCCTTGTTTTTGCTCACAAACGTAAACATTGTAAAAATAAGCTAAGCAAAGACCCCCCTAACCCCCCCCCCTCCATAGTGCTTACATAATACGTGATTCGCCCCTTACAGTTATTTAACTGTAAGTAGCAGTTACCTCCATTCATGGACCGCACTTCAGCTTAACAGATTGGGTGCTGTCATATATCCAGCCACAATATAAAAAATATTTTTGTTTGTTTCTGTTTTATCCTTTTTAATTCAATTGCTTCAATTGCTAAGATATTTTAGCCACAGACGCATACTTGTACAAGTACATTGTACGCGCGAGGTGTATAGCTTTTTACTCGGATTTGCACTCGACAGACACGATATCTCTTGAACCGTCCGGGCTTATTCACCGCCTTCTATGCGTTCTTATAAAGAAAATAGGCATCAGATTACTTTACCCTGGAATCGTTCAGAACTGTACATTTTTCCTTCATTTTGATTTATAATTTACCATACAATATTTAAAAAAAAATAGTAAATAGGTACATATGCAATGTCTTGATGCTTTGTATAAAATTTATAGTAAAAATTTCATGTTATTAGCAAAATAATCATATAAAACGCTCTAAATGACACTTGTCAATTTATCGTTTTAATTTTTTCTTTATGTGTGCATTTTGAAGGCACAACTTCCAAAGGCTTACATTCAGATAATTTCATTATTATGAAAATGACATTTTTTACTGAATGAGCAATTTTTTTAGTTTTTTATTTATTTCTTAACTATAGTTTGAAATGTTTGGGGTCATAACCAGGTAGTTAACATACGATTCGACACGCGGCGCGGGTTGAGCTACAGTGTAGGGCTCGATCAGAAACTAGTGGCAACAAAGATATCTCGTCCCGATTCTTGTATTGCATTGACGAACGTAAGGGCATACATAGCTAAACCCTATAACCATAGCTATCCAGATAACCATGGCATCCAGATGTTGGTGATGGATAATAATGGTGAGCTAGTATGTCAATTTTGACTTCAACCCTAAGAACAAGGACTAAAGAAACTTCCATATTCTTAGCTTCAACGAGAAAACTTCGTGCTTAAATTTAATAGAAAGTAAGCCTTCTTCTTTTTGATTAATCATTAGTTGTCACCACTTTGCCATTTATTCTTACCTAATTTGTAATGTAATTATTAGGTTAACATAGAGATTTTTAGACAGTTTAAAAAGACACTACGTTTTAAACTGTCTGAAAATCTCTATGATAACCAAATAACTATAAAACCCATTCCATTTCTTTCAACATCAATCAATCAATCAAATTGCCACGCCTCTTTCCTACAGGGATAGGCAGAGACAACGGAGCGCCACTTGCCACGATCCTGACACAACTCCCTCGCTTCCTTCACATCCACAATTCTCCTCATACAATTCAACATCAATTTTTAATATTCGGCTTCCTACATTCATTTTTTATTATTCGACAATACATTATAATATAATATCTAAGTTTATGGTAAATAAATCATTTTGTGCGGCGACTAGTTTGACTAGAAAATATTAATGTAAATTTTGTATCACAAAAAAGTAAAAAATAAAATGTTATGTTAGCATTATTGGTTCTGTAGTTGTTTTTTTTATTATGGCTGGTTACAGCACACTGTCTAATGTTTAGCTGAATTACGATCCATGAATGGAGGCGACTGCTACTAGAGTTAAATAACTAAGTGTAGTCGTATCCACCGTATGCTATAAATATAATATATACCGAAATAGTATTCATTGATAAATATATAAACTTTTAAGTACCTACCTATCTGTTCGTTTATATTATGTACTTGTAAAATAAAGCCCTTGTAATTAAGTTGGATTATCAGCTATAAAACATTTAGTAATCTCATGTTAAATAAATCCTAAAGAATGCTAAAAGTGATCGTCATATTTGCCGCTTCACTCATCGACTCCATCCACAGTTTAGACTAGTTTTAACACCTCTACGATGCCGTCACTCGCATAAATAAGTCATTATTCAAAATTGTGTCTACATTTTCAAATAACATTCAGAAAATATTACTTGTTTTATTATTGTGGTTTCTATTATGGTTTTTAATTGCTCACGATTTTAGTATTATTACGTCATTTATTAAATAACATTCAGATTCTACTATTGAGTTATTGATTCCATGTTTCAATAACTCAATAGTTATTCCGGATTATCATAGTAAAGTAAGGATCAAAGTAAAGTAGCCTTCAACGTTCATAGCGTCCAGGGCCAACGGAAGGCGTCAATAAAATAATCACATTTCATATTATTAATCTAAATCTATCTCATTTTGAAAGTTACAGTTTTTTATCGATCTCCTAAAATTATTCCCCATATAGCTTGTAACATATATTACTAGAGACAATTAACTTCAATAATTTTCCACTACTTTAAATACGGACTGTAATAATTACAGAAATTGGAAAACTTATCATAAGACAATGATTGATAAAGGAATGCTCCAAATTGGAGCATGGAAAGGATAAGTGAAAGTAGATTGACGAAAGGAATTTATAAATGAATTAAATGAAAGAGAGGAATTTATAAATCTGATGTGGATGGATGCGTTAAACGAGGCAGACCCAGGGTGTTTTCTGACCAAATTGGAGACATCTTCGAGAAAGCTGGGTTGCCTAGTGCCTATAATCATTGAGTTTGTATAAAAAGAATTGTGGATGTGAGGGAAGTGAGGGAGTTGTGTCAAGATAGTGGCGTGGCAAGTGGCGTTCCATTTTCTCTGCCTATCCCTGTGGGGAAAAGAGGTGACAATTTGATTGATTCAATGGTTAATTTGTTTAGAAACAATTTTATTGTTTATCTATTGTTTGCGTCCAACCGTCAATACGAAGTTCCTTTAAATTAAAACATGACTTGGTACAGTCATTTAGTGATACCTATGTATTTTATGCCTTAATATAATATAAAAAATAACTTAGTACACAATGCACAAAAGCATGCGAGTTGAAGCTCTGTGTCATTCATATATACACAAAATATTTTTTTAAAAATTGAGAGGTACATAGTATATTTAATTGAATGAGTGAAAAACAACCTCTACTGAAATACGCTCTAATAACTTACTCGTTTGTATACAGTTTTAGACCATATAGAGGAAATTAATTATATTATTGGTATTCTAGATATTTTTCCGATTTGTTTATATAATTATATTGTGTAAACTAAGTTTGAATTTACAGTCGTTCGCCTCATTTACAGTTTTTAACCTCACCTCGCATATCATTTATTATTATTATACTTTTTACATTTCTATACTAAGCTACAAAATGTACTTTTATCACAGAAACTGGGCGATCAAAGTGACCATTTTACTATCACTGCACCACGTTTGTTGTTAGGTAAGTAGAAGTCAGATGTCGCGTCACAATTAAAAATGTATATTTCAACAAAAATAAATTAACATTTATTATACTCGCACGTAAACCATATCCAAATCTAGCACATGACGATGAACACTAACCGTTTAAGGAAGAGTTAAATGGTTTCTTAAAAAACTTCATCTAGAAAGTTGTTCTACCATTCAAGGGATATTGTGACATAAACCAATACTAGGTACTAGCACTACTAAAAGTATTCAATTACAACCATCGATGATTACAACATTTTAACTCGTAATATTATTGGAATATTTATATTGGATGGATGAAATTAAATTGACAAAAGATAATTATGAAATAGAGATGCGTGGATAAAACAGGGATGATCTAAATCAAGAACATTGTTTCTTAATCAAATCGGGGTTATTAAAAAAACAGAATTTTACATTGCCCATTATTAAAGAATATCTGTATCAAAGAACATTTTAGTATGAAGAGAGGTAAAAGATAGATATATTTTTTTTATATTGTGACTCGACATCTGATCTGTCCCCCTAGCACGGCAATCCAAGAAGCAAGATAAAGAACTGCAAGGAGTATTATTGTAACTCATTTTAAATAACTTAATAGGCCGGCACATCAAAATGTTTAAAAAATATTAATTAAAGTTTTCAACGTTGCTTTGTGTATAATTTTACAGAACGTTTAAATATCTTTTTGATACACTGTTTTAGTAAATTATTTAAATTGAGTTGGAATGATATTCTTATTCTTAGCAAGTCTTTATCTTGCTTCTTGGATTGCCGTGCTAGGGGGGCTGACTTCACTCATTCTTTCCATGTGCCCAAACCATCGAAGCATTCCTTTGTCAATCCTTGTCACTAGGTACATCATCTTTCAAACTCTTTTTTTGTGGATATGAAGGAAGCAAGGGAGTTATCAGGATCGTGGCAAGTGGCGCTCTATTGTCTCTGCCTATCCCTGTGGGAAAAAGGCGTGACAATTTCATTGATTGAAGTAAATGCTTGACAAAAACTCATTTTTGTATAATTCTATATTATAGTTATGAATTATTCTATTTAATTGCCTAGAACAACATCTGTACAATATTGTAGTAATACGCCTTCATATGTCCACCCACATATTAAGGAAATTGATTCAAGAATTTGTTCCGTGATTGTATTAGCAACATTTACTCACGTGTAAATAGAATATTTATATTTCTCTCTAGATAGTTAAAAACATAAATATCCATTTACGGATTAGGTAAAGGGATATCAATCAATCAATCAAATTGTCACGCCCTATGGTTATGGGCACTAGGCACTAGGGATATTAATTTTTAATTTGATTTTATAGTGACGCGACATTTAATTTGATGGTTCATGAGCCCCGACAAATTTATTTATAATTATTTAATATTTTATAGATAGACCTTGTATGAAGAGAATTTTAATTGTGAGGGAAGCGAGGGAGTTATGTCAGGATCGTGGCAAGTGGCGATTTATTGTCTCTGCCCATCCCTGTGGGAAAAAAGCGTAACAAGTTGATTGATTATTATTATTATTTTAATATTAAGCTACTCGTACTAAAGTGGTATCATAGAAATAGGATAACCAAAGTGCATATATCAAAGATTTACAAGTGGTTTTAAACCCGTGCTCTCGGTTCGCGTCACCATTGCACTACCACTACACCACGGTCGCCTTACCCATGGATTCGCCACTGTATATCCAGCACCGACTACCCTGTAACCGGAATGTGTGAAATGGCACTAACGTTTGTTTCAGCCGGTCGGCTAATGAACCTTTTTTGACCTATACCGACTGTGACAGCGGTCTTCATTTAGCATTTATCTGTGGCAGCATTATAAGTTGCATTTCAACTTAACATCAGGTGAAGTTCTAACATACGAGTTCAAATTAAAGAGGTTCGCCGAACTTTATACGTACGTTACAGTTTAATAAAACAAACTGTAATCTACAGCCAAAAAAATCCATTTTTAAATGTTTGATACGAGTATAATGCTCCGTATGTATTTCCAACTTATTTGAATGCATTACAGGCTTAAAGTAGAAAGCGTATGAATTAAATACTAATAAAGACAGATACTACTAAAGTTTCTTCTACGTTTCTTTCTATTTATACAGATCTTACTTGCAAATAAGCTTCTCAGTCTTTAGCTTTCTTTGAATTGTTATGACGGACGATCTACGCGTTGATTGATAGAGTTTTGTTACTTCTATTTCTATTCTACCAGCATTGTTAGACATAAAGACGGAAACTTTTAGTTTCTTAACTAAAATCCGTCATAAGATGCTTGTATAGTCCGTCATTGACGACGTTATGAATCGAAAATAAAAGCGATAATAAATCACATAAGATAGGTAGTAATTGTGACTCGAAATTTGACCTCAAATCATTCTCTTGAAAGATCCAAGTGGGCGAGTTACTCACTTTTATTTTCGATACATATCGTCGTCTTATGACGGATAGAACATTAATAAATCAAATTGCCACGATCATGACACAACTCTTTTGGAGATAACATATGGGCGGATTAAGCATTCCACTTTGCACGTATAAAACCCTAAATATGTTTATTCATTTAAATATGCATCAAAAGAGTGGTAAGCAGTGGTGCCCAGCCCAGTTTGCCGATCCGGGCTAGTACCACCACTTATAAGTATACAGACCGTGAAGTGAGTTAGTCGCGTCTCAGTATCAGCTTGTAAGTTGCCGGTTTCAACCATGCCGCATGTGACTTACTTAAATTTATTTAACTGTAGTATCTATCAGTCATCTCCAATCATGAACCGCCCTTCAGCTTAACATAAGGTGGGATTCTGTCATATGTCGAGGAACAATAAAAAAAAAATAAGGCGACTATGGTGTAGTGGCAGTGCAATGGTTACGAAAACCGAGACCACGAGTTCGAGACCACCCACCGGTACCAATGTATCTTTTATATATGTACTTTGGTTGTCCTGTTTCTATAATACAAGCACTTTAGTAGCTTAGTATAGAAATGTAAAAAAACAGTGTTGTTTAGTATGTCTACAACATAATATCTAGGCATTTAATTACCTTTCATATAGCATTGGCGGATTGCCGCAGTGAATTAATTAGCAGCGATATTGCAGTTGCATTCGTTAATGTCACGACATGTCTTCCTGTCATGGTTTTTAAATACCAAAATACAATGCAGTCTCGGTTATTCGAACTTAATTGAATCGTGGTATGTTCGGTTAATCGAAATGTCGGATAATCTATCATATTTCTGCGATAAAAGGTGTGTACGGCACATTTTGCACATTTCGAAGGTTCGCTCATGTACTATCTTTTTGTGTTTAGTTAGGTATTATTTACATGCCACGGTCTTTAGTATATTTTAGAACTATAATTAATAGAAATTTGAAAATACACGAATATGTATAATTGTTATGTGTAATATTTATGAATGTCTATTGTATATAATATGAACGTATAATATTTATGTCTCTGTCTAGGCGTGACAATTCAATTGATTGATATAAGTAAATTTCTAATAAATCATTCTAGTTCTGATTCTAAAAACATACACAAGAAGAGTTTCAGTTGATCTGATTTTCAATTTATTTTTATTTATCTTAAATATTTCTTTTTATAAGTCAACACATATAAATCGTGAAGTGTGAAAATCGAGGCGTGACAATTTAATTTGATAAGAGTACATACTAATAAACATTTTACTAAATATCTGAATAAATAAATAAAATATTGTTTAATGAATTAAACAAATTTTATGCGGCTTACTATCGCGTTTATTTTGGTTTTGATTTTACAATTTTTTATTATAAACGCGATAGTAAGCCGCATAAAATTTGTTTAATTCATTAATCAATGTTCGCGCAAAGTCTAAGAAAATACTAAAATATTGTTTAATTTAAACGATCCCTATTTTGTAGGTATAAAGTAGTGTGTGTCCTTCCTAAAGTATATTTAAAGCCATTGTCACCCTATTTATGGCGTCCTGTCTGAAAGAAATGCTCAGGCAGTGCCAGGGCGTGCTGTCGTCGTGAAAAATTAATAAAATGCGATTCTCCGTGACCTACAAGACATATGTAGGTATACAGGTACCTATCATTTAAAACTTTAAACGAATGTGTTCGATATCATAAAAATAACAAACTAGGTACCTCTTAAGTACTAGTAGATTATTATAATTGGTGATTTAATAAAAGTTATTTATTAAAAAATATTATAACTTTTTATTATTGATAAGACCTTCGACCTGACCTTCGACGATCCAAGGTTATAGGATAGGAAAAACACATGTCTGGCTGAAGCATTGTCAATTGTTTAATAAAGAAATGAGCACTGTAATGTTTGTTGATACGGTCAATGCATCCCCCGGTCTGTGCGGGTATCACGGGAGTAAAAGGATCAAGGTTAAGTTCCTCAGAGTTCCTTGGAACTTTCTTCGTGGTATTGGCCATAGAAGAGTATATCGTGGTAACAGTTTATCATGGTAAAGGCGATAAAAGACGCGTAAAGCTGTCTCATGTTTATGCAACACCATGCGGCTGGATTGTTCATAAAACTGATACCTACTAATAAGATTCAATATTATTTGGTGTAAATACCAATATAATAAATAACTAAAATTAGGCATTCATCAACAAAACGATGTCATCAACGTTATCACAAACAGACGAATCATTCGCAGAATTTCAATTGAAAACAAATGAATATAAATAAAATGCAATCATCACTTATCGTTGCACTGA
This sequence comes from Tinea trinotella, assembly GCA_905220615.1. Taxonomy (NCBI): domain Eukaryota; kingdom Metazoa; phylum Arthropoda; class Insecta; order Lepidoptera; family Tineidae; genus Tinea; species Tinea trinotella. The sequence goes on from HG992310.1 coordinate 9,504,789, forward strand.
GTTGAGCTCATTTCTCGATAGCCTGACCTGTCCTTACCGCAACGCATACACCAATATACCTATCAACTTCAAGTACAACGACTGATCACCTTGTCAATGTTAAAATATAGTTGCCAAAGTAGGTATTCTCCATTTTATACGAGTATTGCATCTATCTATGGTAAAAACAACATTCGTTTATATAAAACGATATTTATATGTGTATATATATGTATCGTATGTATGTGTATGTATACATAATACATACACAATTTATATATTAGAACTGACTGTGGTATCGTAAATTAAAAACAAAACTCTATATATTAGTTCCTTCAATCGAAGCGTGAAAAATTTTCTTTTCACGTGGAGAAAAGTTTTTTTAGTCATCAGCCCTCTTGGATTTCCTCTTTCTTAGCAATAGTTGAGGCCAATAACTGTCATTATTTAACTGTAGTGGCAGTCAACTACATTAAAGGACCGTACTCCAGTTAATATTAGGCGAGGTGCTGTCATAATAAAAAAAAGTTTTACTAGTACGTTGATGGGCATTAGCTTTACCCCATATTCTACATCGCATTATGATAATCAAATCTTTATTTATTATTTTTTTTAATAACTTTATTGCATAACAATAGGTGAACTAGGACTGTTGTAATAGATAACTTGATCTTTGGGGCGTAAGTACAGTTGTAAGTACCAATGCACGCGTGGTGCATTGGTTCTCGGGTTCGATTCCCGTTTGGAGCAGAGATGTTTCATAGCTTTAATTTGTATATGTCATGGCTCATATGTGGTAATAAAGAAAAGTCAAATGTTTGCTCCGAGTCTGGTTATCTAAGTATGGTAAACAGTGGTGCCCATCTGCTGATTTGGGGTTACAAGTGACTTAGACGCGAAGCGAAGTGATCGTGAAGTGACTTAGACGCGTTTCGGGATAATAATAGTGCATGTAAGAAGAGAATCGTGGATGTATTGAGAAAGTTATCTCAGAATCGTGCCTAAAAGTGTTACAATTTAAAACCACAGAGCCTGTATGAAGATAATTGTGGATGTGAAGGAAGCAAAGGAGTTGTGTAAGGATCGTGGTAAGTGGCGCTCTATTGTCTCTGTCTATCCCCGTGGAAAAAGGCTTGACAATTTGATTGATTGATATTATTGAACGTTATAACAATCAATGACGGTCTTTTACGTGAGTTGACATTTAAGTTTAATACTTTTTTTACTATTTAAACTGTGTTTTTAGTAATAAAATATATATAATTATTTAAAGGATAACACCGTGGTCTAGTGGTAGTGTATTTTTCACACAAACAAGAAGCTTCCGGTTCTAAACCACTTGATACCGAAGTTTCTTAAAAAAATTATATACTTTGTTTCTATGACACAAGCACGTTAGAAATATAGAATACAGTATAGAAATATTATGTTAAATGTAGCTTAGTATAGAAATGTAAAAAAATAACAATAATTTCTATACCTATTTAAACTCACTAATTTAAAAAATTAAGTATTCTAATTGACTAGTACCTAACATGGACAAGGAAGTGTCATAATTCAGTTAACATGTATGCTAAAATGTATGTAATACCAATAGCTTATATTTAATCTAAGGACTAATCTCGCTTGTCATTAATTTAGATTTAATTATGAAAGCCTCTATATTTAAGCTCCTATGATAAATTGATAATAAATTCCCATGGTAGATAAATAAATTTGGCGTTAAGGATAAAAATCAATAAATTATTGAAAAAAAATCACGCGTCAATTCCCACAGAAATAGGGAGAGAAAACGGAACGCAACTTCCACAATCCTGTAATAACTTAAATTCCTTTAAATTCCTAATTCTCTTTATACAAGTTGTGGGTAACAGTCATATATGTATAAATATAGTTTTTTTTTATTGTGACACGACATTTGACCTCGACCCGCCTGATGATAAGCAAGAGGAGATCAACGAGTGACGACGACTGAAACAACCGAGTTAGTTCATGGCTGCCACAGTCGCCGTCACTGTGCCGGCCAACGGTGCTTCTTCGTGCATTGAAGGATCCAAGATCCAAGATGGAGAGAACACATGCGCTGGCAAAACATTCCACTTGTCGATTGTTCTACAAAGAAAAGTTGCACCAAACTTTTTAGTTCGACTGCCGATTCGTTCGACAATATATAAAATAAACTATTAAATATTTAAAAAACGTATAAGAATTTAAACTTACCTAAATATCAGCAAATCGTTCAATTCACAGTAAGAGTTATTAATATAATAAAGATAAGGTTAATAAATGAAAGTAAATATTATTGTTATTGTCGCGTATTCGATCAGCTGTCGCTGAACGTCGTGTTCGCGGGAGGGTAGCCTCGCTGTGCACTGCGGTCGGTCGAATAATGAACAAATCGTAATACGACTATAGTTTGCTCACAAAACGAACTGCGTGGGTGCCCGCGCTTGCCGCTAAAAACCGGTCCCCTTGGATACGAAATCACGTCATCGCTCACAGTGTTCCGTTTCCTGTATGGCAGTGAAAACTTTCTGGCATACAATGTAGAGCCTTCCTTTTTCGGTAACAATCAATGTTGGAGTGTATTAATGATTATAAAGGGTATTTTATTCGTGATTTAAAAATTAAGTCACTGCAATGCGCAATAGATATTCGATTTGCGTTGTAAATTGTAAATATGACACGTAAAAAGCGTTAATCATTAAGTCGACAGGCGACCGTGGTGCAGTGGTAGTGCAATAGTCACGCATTATATATTTGATAATATGTATATTTGGTCATCCTGTTTCTATGATACAAGCACTCTTCATAGCTTAGTATAGAAATGTAAATAAAAACATTAACTGTTATATTTACAATTTTAATATAGGCAGATTGAGGTCGGATGTCGAGTCACAATAAAAAACAATAATTAGGTGATTGTTCTTGCTAAATTAAAAATACACAGAATGTTACCTTTAATTAAACACATAAAACTCATAGGAAAGTACCTTCGGCGACACCTTGGCTTCTCGCAAACAAGTGTTGAGTCAGACAGGAGGCAGCATGCGCCCGCGCACTTACGCCCCCGAGCGCAATTTGCGAGGATATATTCGTACAAGGCGATACTACCTTATTTAGCAAACAATACATTACCAATAAATACATGAACAATTCGGGGCCGCCCCTTAATCTAGTTAATATACACTTTTATTTAATAGTGGCACAAAACTTAATTAATTAAACAAAGGACATCATTGATTTTGGACTTTTATGTACTACTTTTGTAATGTCTAATGATAAATAAATATATATATAAATGGTAGTTTCGATACTTGTTATGATAAAACTAATAACAATTTTGCAACACCTAAACTATGCAAAATAAAGGATATATTCCAATTACATTGTAGTCTTCGTACATCAAACTATTTTAAAATGTATATGCAACTGTTAATACAATAAAGTCCAAGTCCCCATACAAAATTTTGTGCGGCTTATGTATCGCGTTTATTATTGATTTTTCATTTTTTTAATTATATCAACGTTTCGAGAGCTTTGCTGGTCCGTGGTCACGGAGAGACCGTTAACCAATGTATTATCTATTCATCAAAATTTAAGATCTAAGAAAATACTAAGCACAGAACTTTTTCTCTGCCGAAACAGTACACAGACAGTGGAGACGCGTTTCAGGATCAGCTTGAAAGTTGTCGGTTCTTCCGAAGTTCGATGCGACTGCTACTTGCAGATATTTAATTGAACTAGCTGTCGTATCTATTAATGGACCGCACTCCACCTTAAAATCAGGCGGAGTTTTGTAAATCTCAATCCATTAAATTAAACAAATTATCACGCCTTAATCCCCTAGGGAACGATCCTGACACAACACTCATTGCTTCCTTTACATCCACAATTCTCGTCATATGATTATGGTTACGTGTAGATACTGCCGACACCGTCTTTATCGAGAAAAAAATATTTATTGTAACGCAATCGTCTGTCTACCATAGTTGTCTACTTCTGGACACAGACCTCGCACACCGATCTCTACAGTGGCCTGCTGGAAGCGGCATCCTTAACTCACAGTTTAATTTGTGGTGTTTATGCGTTTGGTGACGGAAAAAATACTTTATTTAAAAAAAGGTAAAATGTTTTTTTAGTCGTCGTCACTCTTAATTATAATCAGACGGGTCGAGGTAAAATGTCGTGTCACAATGAAAAAAAATCAATGTATATTTATTATATCTATAGAGACCAATATTTCTATAAAACAAAGTTTTTTTAGCCGACATAGCGACGGCGACTGAGGCAGAGGTAAATTAAACATTAAGCCGTTTTTTAAGTCGTTGGCGCACTTAGACCTTCCCTTGCTTACCATCAGGCAAGTCAAGGTCAGATGCTGCGTCTCAATAAAAAAACTCATTACTATTGTTGCAAATAGCTTATCATTGGCATGCACTACGTGGGTAAGAATGACATTAGTCTAAATTAGCGTTTCCTTTTATACAATAACAATACGCCGTAACTCGTGACACCGATGTTAAAATAAAACATTACAACTGCTTAAATAAGACGGTAATGGTTGTATAAAGTTTCTATGATACAAGCACGTTTCTATACTAAGCTGCCAAACGTGCTTAGATAAGTTGATATTTACGGTATACTTCCTTCTTGGTTTGCGAAAACATTTCTCTAACATAAGACCTCGATTAAAATAGAAATATAAACAAAAAAAAATGCTAATTTGATAGATTATACTGGTCTCTAACAATTATAATTTTAATTACCTGCATCCTTTTGACCGAACTTTAGTTATTTGTCGAAAAAATTACGAATGTGTTTTTCCTATCTTATAAATATCTATAGAGCGTAAAACTTGCTGACATAAATCAACCATAAAATGAGCCATAAATTAAATCGGTATTTTCAGTGAACGGCGCAAGAGTAAAAAAAAATACTAAAATTTAATTTGGTTCCTTTAATAAATTTAAATTTCATCAATAAAAATGTATAAAATTTGTATTCACTCAACACCGTACATACAGAAAATCAGCCAAAAACACATTTGTACTTGATGATTTTGAAAAATGTAATCTTGGATATAGTTCCCGGCCTAATGAAGAGCGCTGACTTTTGAGCCGCGCATTAAACGACTGTGGTGGAAGCAATTCCGCGTATCTAGACGGTCGTGCACAAAATTATTAATACAAATTACTGCGCAGGCATTGACCGCTCTTTTTATTTGCCGGGAGATCTAAGCAGCAGAAAAACTGAATACATTGCAGATGGTTCACGAGACAAGCTCTTAGATATCTAACATTTCGTCCATACGTATGGAGTATGGGACATCATGTATAGTAGTATAGTTAACAGCTTTAGATTTTGAAACTACATCTTCAACCAGCTGGTTTTTGTAGTCGTCCCACCTTCGAGCTGCAACAAATTCTTTAAACAGTTGCTTTGTGTTTGGAATCTGCAAATAAAATACTATTATATCAGTTTTTTATGTTTATGACAACAATTTTTGACAACAAATTTGACCGTCAAAATGGCGTTAACAACATTGCTACTTTTCGAAGCACTACGACCTAGTTTTGATAACTATCAATCAATAAATCCAAGTGTCACGCCTTTATCCCACAAAGATAGGCAGAGACACACAACTCCCTCGCTTCCCTCACAACCACAATTCTCTTCATGCAAGCTCTAAATTTATGTGAACTCATGTGTTCCTAATATAGTCGTATATTGTACCTTCTTCTCCAAATAATATTGAATCCGCGTCCAAATGTTAGCGGTGTTTCTTTGCAACAACCACATCTTTGGCAATAACAAACACTGCACATTCGTAACAGCAACGATTCTCCGATTACGCATGTTCTCACCAAATCCAAAACTTGAACCAGGATTAAACAGACACACCTAAAACGAAAACAAAGTATTTTTTTTTATTTATTATTGTGACTCGACATATGACTGCACCCCGCTTGATGTTAAGCCAAAGTGTGGCTCATGAATGAATGTCACTGCTAATACAATTCAATAACTGTGAGTAGCAATCACATCCACTATGCCGGCCTAGATGGAACCGGCAACTTACAAGCTGATCCCGAAACGTGACCAAATCACTTCACGGTCTGTATACTTGTAAGTATAAATTGGTTTTTAAAACAAGAATTTATTCAATTTTATTTTATATTCACAAATATGTAAAATTAGAACATGCTGTATAATACGCTACTTGCTCGGTGGTGTGAGAAATGCACCCGGCAGACAGGCCATCGAAGCACGCGAGACGTACGGCATACGAAGGGTTAAGATTGTGCCTTAATCAAAACGGACTCCAGTAGTTCCCTAGTCTTATACGAATCTCAGGCATCGTATGTCCGCACGAAGGCACACTACAATTCAGTGCCGGTTTAGCCACGTAGCAAGAGTAGCAAATGCTACGGGCCCCGCGAATTTGAGGGCCCCGGGCTCAAACGCCTTTCATTTAGATAGGAGCGTAAAATATCTTGCATGCCTTAAACGCGAAACGCTTAACCTATGCTTCACTTCCACTTGAAAATTTAGGTCGATATTAAAAGTGTTATCTCTAAATTTGCTCAATTAAATCCAGAAAAGTTTATTTGTAACCGTGTTGTTTTATTTAATACCCTAAACCTGAGAAGCAAAATCAAGGGCTGATAGGATTTTCTATAGGCCCCGCGCTGGCTTATGCTGGCACTGCTACGATTATTGATCCGTGAATTAGCGGCAAAGAGCTCGCTCTTGCGCCTTCGCCGCATGGGCCAACGAGCCATATTAGACTATCTCAGCGGTGCCGGTGGCAGTAAGGAACGTCTGAATTAAACATTTATTTGTAGATTTTTATTAGACATTTATTTCAAACAGTAGTACTTGATAATAGCTTTAATTTCCTCCAGAATTTATAACCTGGTGGATGTATGAGCTAGCGAAAATGTTGTAATTTTATAATATATAATTAAATCAAACCCGATTATCATTTCTTTTGGAACAACCTACCATATATATTTCTAATTATTAATACCTGCATGAAGTAAGTCCTTTGATTTGGGAGTGAACTCAAAATGCGTTTCTTATCTTCAGTACTGAAGCTTATTCTGTAATAAATTTTATTATTAATACCTATATCATTTCCAATTGTTTTAAACCTTATTAGGACCTATTTTTAATAATTTATTTTCATTTTTTCTCATCTCATCTCATTTTATCTCATTACATCACATTATTTACATGACATTTCATTTTATTTTATTTCATTTCAATTGTTTTAAACATTATTATGACCTATATTTTATAAAATTGCACTTCGCTGTATAGATCACAAAAATATAGTTTGATTTTCGATTGAATTGATTAAAATATACTATGCTTTTATGCTAAAATACTTATGGTTCTTAATCCGTTCAGTCATTTAAAAATGTTCTAATTATGAATATCAAATGCTTATTATAAATCTCATAACAACAGATGTATAAATGTCAAATACATTAATAACCCGTTTAGAAACGTATATAAATGTCTTAATTTGAATCAAAAGCTTATTGACATTAGAAATTACAACTTAATAACCTGGTAGAAAGTCTTGGTGTAGCTGATGTGGGTTCTTTGCGCACAAGTATTTCTTCTGTCTTCAATCCCTCCATTGTACTTATTTCTCTACTTCGATTTATAATAGACGCCCCACTTTGACTTTTTATTGAGCAAAATGATACTCCAGATTCGGCATTATGCTTTGATTTATCAGGGTCACGAAATGAACTTTCTTTTGAAGTTACAGGAGCTGGAGATTTTCCAAAATATTTGCTTTCAAAATCTTCTTCGCTTTTCTGTGGTGATACCTAAAACACAGAATTTTATTTTATACTTCAATAACATACGAAAGGCAGTCCTACTCCTACTCTACCAACCAGATCTAGGTAGATACTCCAGTCCCTAATTTATATAATTTAGGCATTTTATGCAGGTTCTACAACTGTGAAAATGACATGCATAATATCTGACTCAATTTTGTTTATTCAAAAGTATGAAGCCTCACCAGCAGACAGTGAGATATATTGAAAAAATAGTGAGTTTGAGTTATCTTACAGAAAGTGTTGGAAATTATTTCCTTAATCGATTCAATACTCATACATAATTTTTGTATATAATTTTGTATATATAATTTTTGCATCGTCGCATTTTAAATATGTGACAAATAATATGTAAAATTTATTTCCAAAATATTAAGCTATTATAAAAACTAATTATCTCAAATCATTTTAATGAAATATCTTATTGTTTTCCTCTGCAGCTAGTCAGTCAAATATCAAAACTGCGCCTCTTTTACCCCTCTTCCCATTCTCTCGGTAGTCGACTCTATTAATGGACCGTACTCTAGCTTAACATCAGGTGGGGTGCTATCATGTGTCAAGCTTTAATAAAATACAATACAGCTACAAAGTTACCAACACAAGGATCATAAAGAGTATAAAACTCCTTTCCCAGGTGTGTCTTGACCAGAACTTGAATTGATTCGATCATTTGACACTGTCCTGATATTATAAAGTAAACGAAGTTTGGTATTCCTGCACCATCTCCGAGCAGAGTTTCTTTTTCTTCATACGACTTCATCTTAGCGACAATACAACCTTCGCGGAGTGCTACCTAAAAAAACTGAGAATCACTATTTAGAACAACCATTAATTAGGGCACTTGCTGAAACCAACGTATTTTGATATATGTACTTTGGTTGCCTATTTATGTGATACAAGCACGTATATTAGCTTAATAAAGAAATGTAAAATTAAATAGTAATGAAAATTAACTTGATAATATTTCTTATCCCACTTTCATTAGTTTTTTTTTTATATTTAATATTCAAATTTTTATATAACATATAATAGTATTTCAAATTAGTATATATATGTTATTTTGTAACTAGTTTATTATTTCTCCTTTTTAATTACAACAGCTAATACTATGATAATTATGCTCCAGATTATAGGATTTAGAAAGTCATAGGCGACCGAAAGTCTAGTGGTAGTGAAATGATCATGCTAACTAACATGCAAGCCCTTGATAGTACTTTAGTCGTCCTGTTTCTCGTTCATTAGTTGTCTACCACTGAATACATGCCCAGCGATATATTACCAAGAAATGTTAATTTAGATAGCTTACCTGATCAAGTGAATCGAAATAGTTGAAAGCAGACATCGCTTTACGTACTTCATCCCATTGTTTCTGGACTGAGGCCAGAAGAACATTCTTAAAATCCTCCTTCATTAGAGCTAATAGTTCACAGTGTCCTAATTTACAAAGAAAACGGAAATAATCTTAGAGAACGCGTTGCTATGCAATGTTTGATCTATAGCTGCCTAGAAGTCTTTGAAAATTTAACATGTTCTTTGGCCGGCATAGTGATGACGACTGAAGCATCTGAGTCTGTGGTACTTTTCGGTCGATGGTGCTCTTGCACTATTCCATGCTTACCATTGGGCAAAGTTATTGATCGCTAAGGTAACATTCTCCATTTTGGAAAGTATAAGATGAATAGTGCTCCCTATCAACGGAAAAGGTTTATCAGGACTAGTTTATGGATTTAATTTATTTGAAATTATCTTCACGTATTTAGGAAGAGTGGTCCCTAGCAAAGGAAAAGGTTTAATAGAACAAGTTCGTGAATAATACTTATTTGTCTGATTTTTTTATTTGAATATAGCAGTAGCAGTCGCACAAATCTGGTAAAAATTGGCAGATTATTACTGGCCATTATGGCGGAGCAGCTACAAAAAACAAACAAATCTGTAATAAAAAAACATATTAACCACTAGTAGTACACGTTGCAGTCCTTGGTATATTATGCAAAAGCGACACTTCACCAAACATGTCGCCTGGGTGCATCACTCCAAGATCCACCGACTGATAATTGTGCAATAGCTCATCGTATATCATCTGGCTCACGATGACGTCACCGGTCACTATGAAGTACATCGCGTGCGCTTCCTGATGCTGCCGAACGATCACACGGCCGGGGGAGTAGTACTTGAAGTATGTCAATGCTGCCAACTTGCGTTTTACATTCTGCAAGTTTAATTTACACTCTTAACCTTAACCCTTTAATATTTTGTGTTTTGTTTATACTTTTAAAGCTTTTTTTTATTTAGACTGGAGACGGAGTTAGTATATACTTGCACAAAAATAATATTGCTTATCGTCATCAAGGAACGAGTTTCTGTTGATTTACTTTTTAATCAATTGTTTTTGAATTTAACTAATTCATTCATTCTTTAGTGAAATAAATTTGAACTGCAGCACTAGTCAGCTCCATCTATGGACCGCACTCTAACTTACATCAGGCGGAGTGCTGTCATATGTCAAGTCACAAATTTATGAATTACAAGTTTTTTTGTAAGACCTCGGAGAAAAATGCTCTTTTTATTCGGAAAATAATTAGGCCTTGTCTCCTGCGTTGCCCCAGGGCCTTCAGACCTCCAAATCCGGCTTTGGGGGGGCCAATTTGCCATAGGCCTCAGCGATATTGTTACGAAATATTCAATAAATACTAACATTAGGATATCTTTTAAAACATTTTAATCCACCAAGAATACGGTAAAGATATTGTCTCTCTTGTTCCGTCCGTAGATCAGCTGGTTTATTCAATAAGGCTTTATCCTGCATTTTTATATTTATCATTTATTACTATTGCTAAAAGTTGGTACAATTTTACTATTTTACGTGACTAAAATAGTAAATTTGTACCAACTTTTACAGTTACATTACATTACTAGGATTGCTTACGTTAGTGACTCGATTGTATAGTAAACTGGGGATGTTATGGATATGAAATCGGATATGGATACGGTTATAGGAATAATATTATACCGGTTTCAGATATGGTCACGGATATGTAATTATTTCGGAACATCCGACAGTTTCGGATAATTTTGGTTACCGATATAAGGATTTTTTAGAGAAAAACCTGTCATAACATTTAGACTCAGCTTCTCCTATACGGTTACGGATAGATTTTTTATTCGGACATCCGATAGTTATATCATTTGAAAAAAGATAGATTAAAAAAAAGGAACCGATTGCGAGGATTATAGAAAGCATATAGATGGGGATGTCAGCATTATTTTTTGAGACGCGACAAGAACGCCGAAGACCGAAATCACCGGTTTAGTTTACGATTGCCACTATGACACAGTTGTCGTCTCTATGTTGGATAGAGAAAAAATCCTGGCCGACATATCCCTGTGGAGTGAAGGCGTGACGATTTTATTGATTTAACTTTCAAACCTTGATGAAGAAGGGACCTCAACGGACTGAGTTCCCTTTTTCATGAAGGGATCGTGAAAGATCCCCTAACCTTCCTGCAGGACATCGGGTGGCTACAGTAAGTGCTGATCTGCACACAGAATGGGCGAGTCTTTGCCGCCCAATTTAAAAGGAAAAACCTTAAGCTAGTTCCTAACTTTATAACGCCTCCAAAGGGTAAAGTCACAATAATCCTCCATCACCTCCATCTCCATCACCTACTTCGAGCCACGCTTTACAGTATTTTATGCCTTAAGCATAAACTTGCGCTTAACTTCGAAGACGCCCTTTTTTAATCAATCAAATTGTCACACCTTTTTCCCACAGCGATAGGCGGTGACAAAGGAGCGCCACTTGCCACGATCCTGACAACTCCCTCGCTTCCCTCACATCCACAATTCACTTCATACAAGGTCTCAAGCTATACAAGCTTCATAAGCAACCCAGCTTTCTTGAGGATGTCTCCGATTTAGTCAGAAAATACCCTTCTGGGCCTGCCTCGTTTAATGCATCCATTTACATCAGATTTATAAATTCCTTTTGTTATTCTATTTTCAATCATCCTTTACAAGTGACCAAACCATCGGAGCATTCCTTGTCACTACATCTTCTTTTAAACCACATCTATATAATTTAATTGTACAGATTAAATTTAAATTGTATTATACACCTATTAAGCCCTTTATAATTTTGTTATTATAATAATTGTTATTCATACATTAATAGTAAGCAATTGCTTTTTCTTTTTCCCCCGCACTGCCTGCTCCACTCTCCGTTTAACGTCTTCAAGTCCTTCATAATGTTCAACACCTTCCATTAACCAATAAGTATTGGCCATAACTTGGCGGCCAAGTGCACGAAATAAACATTTCGCTCGGAATTTTCGGCGCAGCAGCACCTCAGGGTCCTAAAAATAATATATATCCTCTAAAATATTTATTACGCGATGACAATGGATACCGAAGATCCAGCTCTAGGCAGTGAGTCAGTGCAAAAGGAAGACCTTCCAGCAAAAACCTTGCATCATTTTAAGACCAAATGTCGAAGGCGGCATTGATTCTTGCAATATTTGCTTAGGTGTTAAGTCTCAATAAAAATAAGGTCATTGCAGGTAAGCTTTGACATGTTAATCCTACTTTCTGGTCACAAGTCCGGAAAGCTGGAAAACTGCACGCCTGCCACGCGATGTAGCCGGCATCCGCACGGTAAATCTATGGATGCTAAGAAAAATATCTCATAATAGTAAAAATAGGAATATTAACCACGTCAGTTTTTCCTGGTTTAACCATTTTGAATTACAGTTAATTATTTATTTGTGTTAGATTTGAAATTGCTACAAAATTAAAATAAAATGACAAATGACAATTCGTAGTATTAAAAAGGAACGTTTGTTGGTCGTGGTGGTGACGTTCATCATTCAATCAATAGGGTGAGACAATGGAGCGCCACTTGCCACCATCCTGACACAACTCTCTCGCTTTCCTCACATCTACAATTCTTTTCACACAAGCTCTACGTTTATGGGCACTAAGCATGATTATATTCAACGCTCGTTCTAGGACTGAAGGACTTGTATCCAAGCTATTGCGCTGTTGATTTTTTAGCCATTCTCTAAATTTCTGTATAGATCATTGAATCGTTATCGTCTACTATAATATATAAAGTACTATTTATTTATTAATTATTATTATTGGGTTGGGCATTACGATAGTCTTTTTGTAATCTATGGCTAAAAAAATAAACAAAGTTTTTTAGTATTGCAACACTGATGCCATGATTTGACAGATTTAAAAAAAGCGAGCTAGTTGTCGGAAAGTTGTATATTTTTTGTAATTTGAACGATAATACATCTTTTTTTAATAAACTCATATTTTTAGATATCTTCTTACATAAATTTTAAATAAATAACAAAATGGTGAGTCAACAAAATTAGTATAACACTTATTTATAGGTTAAAGATCAATACTTTGTAGGATTAATTTGTAACATTTATTTGTTCTTTTATGAATAAACTTTGTTTGCAGAGTTTTGGTTTGCCATCCGTGAAAGCAAAGCCAGATCATGCTGGTGATCTTAAAATACATGAGGGCCCATTTGGCGTCCCAGACCCATTTGTCGCCGGGTTAAGAGGGACTAAAGGCAAATTGGGAATGTCGCATCCCTTGGAAGTTTCAGAAAAAAACGTAAGCGTGTATTTTAAATTTTAATATTTGCAAGATTTATTGGACACCTCCCTCTTTCTTTTTCTCTGTTGCAGAAGCAACAGAGGCCAACTTTCTACGATACTGGCAACTCTTTCGCTTCCTTCACATTTACAAGTCTCTTCATATAGTGGATATGGGCATTACTGATCCCTAATTTGATCAAGGAACAATCTTCTGGGCCATAATTCTAAAAACATAATAACTAACCAATATATTGTTTTAATATCATATCCTATATTAAATAAGGATTATATTAACAAATTACAAGTATAATTTTTAAATTAATATTTGGCATATTCCAGTACTTGTATTATTATAAGCGCATAGGTGGCCAGTATGCCGATTCAGGGTAGTACCACTAATTTGTGTACAGACCATTAAGTGGATTTAGTTGCTGGCATAGTGAATTAGTCTCTACCTACAGTTATTTGCCTGTAGTACAGTGTTTCCCAATGTGGGGCCCACGGCCCACAGGGGGCAATTTGATAATTAAGGGGGGTAATTTAAAAATGGACTCTGCACAAATCTTATCCTTTTCGCTTTGGGTTATTTAAATGCAATGCTAGATATTGGTGACAAAAACAAAAAAAGGCAAATTCTTAAAAAACGCTATAATCATTTTTATTTCTTAAGGAACAAAATAATATTTAAAAGGTAAAAATTATGTTTGATAATATGTCGGAGGAGAACAATAAGCAGGCTCAGGAGATTGTTTGCCGACCAAATCGGAGACATCCTCAAGAAAGCTAGGTTGCCTAGTGCCCATAACCATAGAGCTTGTATGAAGAGAATTGTGAATGTGAAGGAAGCGAGGGAGCGAGGGAGTTGTGACAGGCTCGTGGGAAGTGGCGCTCCATTGTCTCTGCCTATCCCTGTGGGAAAAAGGCTTGACAATTTGATTGATTGATTGTAGAACAATAATATTTTTTTAAAATTCCAGTTTCATTTGAATCAACAGAGGATGAACATGACTATGCTCCGTAATGTGCAGGGGCTTCATGCACCATTGAAATTGAGCATGGAACTCAATGCTGCTAAAAAGGTATAGATAATAAAACATATGTATGAAATTACAACATATATGTATGTGTAAGCAGTATAATGTGGCTGAGATTTTTCCTGATCTGTAACAGATTGCAAGTAACAGATGCAACATATGTACAACCTTATTGAGCTGGTAATTCATATCCTGAAATGCATCTGAGTTACTTCTAAAATTGGTGTTTTTACTCTGCATCAGGATAAATAGTACCACTTTTATGGCCACCAACTTTCTACCCTCCATTTTAAGTAGTCTTCAATGTAAAATATTACTAATAAGACCCTTCTCGTCTCCTGACTTGTTGAAGGAGATCAGGTGGCCCGCAAAGGATTTAAATGTGTTAACAACAGTAACAACCCAGTCACCTAAATTACTGGCAGCGCCTACTTTATACCAAAAATCAAATTGTCACACCTGCAAAATTGGGCCTGCCTTGTAACGCATCTTTTCACATGAGATTTATAATTTTTTTTCATCAATCTACTTTTACTCATCCTTTCCATGTGCTCAAACCATTGAAGCATTCCCTTGTCACTACATCCTCTTTCAAACCACATCTATGCGCACTGTGCTATTCCTTATTCTATCCGCTACGTCACTTTATACCATTTTATTGAAATAGTAATGCTTATTGTAATATTTTCAGGTTGGTAGACTACCATTCTTGCCAAGCTCCAACTTGATGCATGATGTTTTAACAGGAAGATATATTGATATGGACTTTGAAGATTTCTTAAATCCCGTTGAAATGCAAGAGGTGGTTGGACAGCCACATGCTGTTGTTGAAAGGTCTTTGGGTCTGTTGTAATTAGGTTATGTGAATTAAATATTATAAAATTTATATTGAGTTTTATTACTTTAATACATAATAAAGTTATTATACCAGCGACACGCTATTATGGCAGTTTGACGTTTGACCTGCTCATGAAGTTTACGTTTAAAGGAGCTAATCCCTGTTTTTATAGTCACTAACAGCAATTGTTCCTTCAGACGTAAATTATATCGTATAATTTATTAGAAGTCGACTGTGGTGTATTGGCAGTTCAATGGTTACGCAAACCAGAGAGCACAAGTTCGAGACCACCCACCGGTACCAATGAATCTTTGATCAAAATCAAACAGCTTAGTATAGAAATGTATAATATAATAAAAAATAAATATATTTTATTGAAGCTTAACATATAACCACTGCCCAATATTAAGCGCCAAGTGCAATCTATTAATGGAGGCGACTGCTACTACAGTTAAATTACTGCAAGGAGCAGTCGTATCCGCTATGCCAGCCTAGTTGGAACTGGCAACTTACAAGCTGATCCTGAAATGTGACTAAGTTGCTTCATGGTTTGTACACTTGTACGTGGTGGTACTACCCCGAATCAGCAGAAAGGGTCCCACAATTGAACAAATTAGGTAATTAATTTTTAGTCAAATCATGAATCCTGAGTTTGCATATTTTCTGTACTTCTGTGATAGCTTTCGTGATTTCTTGGTCACGCGTATTGCCACAGCGCTCTCTTAGACCATCAATAATGGATTGCACCTTATTTTCCCTGGCGCATATTATAAATGGAAATCCAAATTTGTCTTTGTATCTGAAAAGCAATTTTCGCGAAATTAATCAAAATAGTATTTATAATTGCACAGCGCCATCTAGTGAGAAGCTTGCAAATCTTAAAATTTTATGTTTGTCTTTGTTGGGGCTGGGAGTGTTCTAGGTAGGCAGGTGTGTGGGTGAGAGATTAGGAATACCACTATATTTGTTTTATAGTTTATTTCACACATTTCTCTTGATACACTATGCTAAATGTTCTATGCTAAATGATACTGTTAAATGTTATTGTTAGGGGAGGATGCTCTGCTATAACCCGGACACTTGTTTGTCTAGGATTTTACTGATTGAGTGGACACGGACTCTTGTTAGTCTAAAATCGCACTGGCTCTCTCGAGCCACCACTCGATGTTTTATGCTTTACGTGGCGTCAAATCTGTGTCAAGACGTCACGTAATGTTTGGTGCGCTTGCACCGAACAGTCTTAGTTGTAATATTTTCTAATAGATGGCGCTTTTTTTTAATTGAGTATTAACTTTCATCATTTCCCGATAGATGACGCTAGCTGAAAATATTTATTGCTAACAAATTGTGATTTTCCACACATTAACTTCGGTATACTTTTTATTATCTAGATTTATTTTTATTTCATTTTGAATTGTAAATATTCTTATAGGCAGAATAGCTCTAAAGTTACCTGCGAATATGTAACGCTTTTTTATTTTAGTGTTTTATATTTATTTATTTACCTTCCATTATATTTATCAATTAATTGCCTTTGCTCTTCAGTAAGTTGGTCTAAACCTGCACTTTTCTGTTCCTCTGTGGATTCCTTTGTTAATTCACCACTTTGCGCCAGTCGACCCGCAAGATCGGGGTGAAGATTTAAAACAACTTCTTTGCCTAAACAATACATATAAAATTGACAATAAAGTTTTTTATTTATGTATTATTCATTTACATTTCTATACTAAGCTACTAAAGTGCTTATATTATAGAAACAGGAAAACGAAAGTACATAGGTATATCCAGGGCCGTCTTTACCCGGGGGTTCAGGGGGTGCGGTGCACCCGGGCACAGAGTCCTAGGGGGCGCATGCCGACCGCCATAAACTTCGATAGGTACCTACTGCACTGGAACCACGCGAGCGGAGCCTTGACTTTCGCACCCCGGCGCTGAATATGCTTAAGACGTCCCTGGGTATATCAAACATATATTGGTACTGGCAATTGGTTTTGAACCCGTGCTCTCGGCTTGCGTAATCATTGCACTGCCACTACACCACGGTCGCCTTCTTTATTAACAATATGGGGCTACATACTATACGGGTACTTACTAAGGTATAGGTTCAGGCAGAAAAAACAGCGCTGACTTTTGAACTGCGCAGTATAAATATCGGCGGATTAAAAGAGCGCTGGACGACTGCGGTAAGAGCAAATCCGCGCATCAATACAGTCGTGTACATAATTGATAATATTTTTAAAATTAATACAAATTCATAAAACAGAAAGAAAGTAAGTAACAAAACAAGTTACTGCGCCGCTTGAATGCCAGCACTTTTTCAATTTTCCGGGTATATACGTAGGTGTACGTAATGTATGTAAAACGTAGGTGTATATAACCGTAATAGAATTCGCCTCCATCCATGAACCACACTCTACCTTAACATCAGACCCCTGCCATATGTCGGGGCAAATAAATATAAATACCTCAGAAGATATATCTTTTTTATTTTCTATTATAGTGACTCGACATATGACAGCTTACAGCACCCCGCCTGATGTAAAGCTTGAATGTGGTCCGTGAACAAAAGTGATATTCTACAATTCAATAACTGTAAGTAACAGTCACATCTACTATGGCGGCCTAGTTGGAACTGGCAACTTACAATCTGATCCCGAAACGAGACTAAGTCACTTCACAGTACGTATACTTGTAAGTGGTAGAACTACCAACTACACCGGATAGGCCTACCGATCAATCAATCAATCAAATTGTCACGCGTTTTTCCCATATGGATAGGCAGAGACAATGGAGCGCCACTAATCACGATCCTGACACAACTCCTTCCTTTTTCTCCCTCACATCAACACTTCTCTTAATACAAGCTCTACGGATGGGCACTAGGCAACCCAGCTTTCTTGAGGATGTCTCCGATTTGGTCGATTAACACCCTGCTGAGTCTACTCTACCTCGTTAAACGCATCCATCCACATGGGATTTATAAATTCCTTTTGTCAATCAACTTTCACTCTTTAAATAATATAATTGTACAATTGACAACTGTACCTTGTGTATCAAGCAATTGTAAATATTCAGCGAAATGATTACAAAGCTGGTCGACATCGTGGAAGGGTCGCTTCTTCTCAACTTCGACAGCTGCATCAGTACATAGCTCAATCACATTGCCAAATATGGAGACGAACTGATCTTTCCCCAAAGAATTAACTACAGAAATGTCCAACTTATACGACATGTTGTTTAAAAGTAATTTGACATAGATATGTAATGAATGACAATTTTGTTGTTATCTAACAAGGGGTCAAAGTTCGCAACGTAAATAAATATTACATGTTTGAATCCTACTATTATTATAAATGTGAATGTGAGTTTGTTTGTTACGTTTTCACGCAACAACTATTTAATCGATCATCATGAAACTTTGTACACATATTTTAGAGGTACTAGCAAGAAGTAGCATGGGATAGGTACTTTTAATTTTGTAAAATATATTTTTTACTGTAGTTTCCCATTGACTATAGTTTCAGTTCTTTGGAGTTTTTCTATATTTATTTTTATTTCTGTCTATCATTTTTATATAAGTTATCGCTTATAAATACAAAAAAAATGATATACAGTCAAATTGGAAACTTCCTTCTTTGTTGTTATAAACGTGTTATATTTAAACCTAATTTTACGCGGGTGAAACCGCGGGCACAGCTAGTAACACATAAAGTATAACGGATTATTAACAAAAATATATAATATTAGCGTTTGTATGTGAAAATAATTTTGCTATCCTCGGAGACATCCTCAAGAAAGCTAGGTTGCCTAATGCCCATAACCGTAGAGCTCGTATGAAGAGAATGTGAATGTAAAGGAAGCGAAGGAGTTGTGTCAGGATCCTGGCAAGTGGCGCTCCATTGTCTCTGCCTATGCCTGTGGGAAAAAGGCGTGACAGTTTGATTTTATTTGTTATTGATTGATTGATTGATTAATTGGATTAAATATTATAAATATTTGTTAATAAAAAAGCGGATATTTGCTCCGGGTGTGGTTACCAATGAGTATGCCACAAGTATACAGACCGTGAAGTGACTTAGTCAGGGTCTGGGTGTCAGGCAGACAGATGGTGCGTTTGAGGAGCCAGTTTCAACAAGGCTGGCATAGTGAATGCAATGGTTACTTGCCGTTATTTACCTGTAAGAGAAGTCGCTCCCATGCAGGAACCGCAGTGCTTAACATCAGGCGGGTTTTGTCATATGTCGTGTCACAATTAAAAATAATTAACACTCACAAAACCCCAGTGGTCCCAAGACTGTGTTGGTCCAATGATAGCAAAATTCCCTTATTCTAAAGAAATAGAGGTACAAAAGCCGAACTTAAAACCGTGAGAGGCTTTCTCTGCCACTCAACCCTCAACCAACGCAGTGCAAAGAACAAAAGTAGGTAGATGTAAAAAAGCATAGCACGTATAATAAATAAATACAGAACATAGAAGATATACAATAGATATATTTAATCAAAGCGTTGGCAATGGTTACGCAAGCCGAGTGTACGGGTTCAAAACCACTCACCAGTATCAATGTATCTTTGATATATGTACTTTGGTTGTCCTGTTTCTATGATACCAGAATAAGTATCATGCACTTTAGTTTCGCATAGAAATGTATAATAAAAAAATCAAAAATCAATTAAAATTATAAGTGTATATTGATTTCAAGACTACAGTTGTGTAGTGGTAGTGAAATGGTCACGCAAACCGAGAGTACGGGTTCAAAACCACTTGCCGGTACCTCCGGTATATCCTTGACCTTATGTACTTTGTACATATAGGCAGGTAGTAGACGGCGGTGGTGGCCGTTTACCGAAATTCAATTATTTCAATGTCAAAATCAACAAAGATTATTATTTTAATTTAAACTGCAAAACAGACTTAAAATGTCCTACCATGGCGTACCACCATTTCTTAATAGCATTATTGTTTTAATCATCTTTCAATTCTTACATCAAATATGCTTGGAATATGCGGGAGGCAGCCGCCTGGGGCGTAAAAAAATTTGCCGCCCCCTCATTTAGGAATTTCAATCATAGGTGCAACAAAAATATGAATTTCAAGTTCAAATTTTAACAATTTATTTTAGTTTTTTTATATTTTTCTGCCCCCTAAATGTGCCGCCCGGGGCGGGCCGCCCCCTCCGCACCTGCCACGCTACGCCACTTTTCATGCCTTCGAATCGTACACGCAAAAAAGAAAACTTCTTCTCTGTTCTGTGGTACCACCGCGGTAATTACAAAAGGTAATATTACGTTTAACATTGCAGCAGAAATACGTTTCTGAACGTAAAATCTATGCGAATGTAGGAATGAGTTTGAAGGAATAAAACAAAATTGCAAATAAGAGATGGTTGTACGAAATTGAGTAATCTTGTTTTATACATCAAACAGTAGGTAGGTACTGTCTAGTGTTTTAAAACATGAAGTTTCACACTTGCACGCACAACTGTTAAGAAATAGGTAGGTAAGACATTAAGGTACTTAGGACATTAAGAAGGGCGCAATAGTTAAATCTTCCTTCGTTCTAAAAGTTACCTGGGGTCGGCACTGGCCATGGTTAAATGCCTATGGTAATTACTGTCCGCTACATGTACTATCTTATAATTAGCATTTCCTAGAAGGAATGTTTTCACGCATTAGTCGTGATCGATGCGTGAAGGTAGCTATTTGAAAACTAACTTTCTAACCTTAAGAATGCATATTTGCATGCAATTGCCTTAGAAAACAACAAGCTACATAAGGTACTTGTTGATGGAGTGAAAGCGCTAGAGTATCTAAACTCTAAAAGCGCTATAGGTAATATTTTTAGAAAAAAATTAGGTATAGAACACAAAACAAGAAAATGTTTATCATAGGAAAATAGACAGAGCACTTACATTTTGTTTTTATTGGCCATAACCGTAAAGCTTGTATGAAAAGGATTGTGGATGTGAGAGTAGCGAGGGAGTGTATGTCAGGATCGTGGCAAGTGGTGCTTTATTGTCTCTGCTTATCCCTGTGGAAAAAACGCGTGACAATTTGATTTGTTTAGAGAGTAGCATTTTTTTGTATTTGACATTGATTCTTGGACTTGATTCTTGGAAAACACTCGCATAGTTGACTAGGCCTAGGTTCCTACCTATCTGGGAATCATAAGATTGAGACCGGTTCATTCTCTCTCTTGAGGCGTTTAATGTTAAGTTTGTGACTACTTGGTCCGACCATCATTAGGGGCTCTATCCTCTCAGCCAAGTTGAAATTAGATACGATCACTTTTTGGTCTCTAAGCCGGCCTAAAACCCTTATACGTAGGTAATTAAATTAAAATCTAAATTTTATTTAACTAAACTTATATTAATTATTTCTGTAGTTAAATATCCTAATTTATTTAAGTAATTAAATTTGCCAATTAAACTACGATGTTTCTTTTCTTAAAATAGTAATAAAAATATAAACAAACTTATAATATCTATGACAGCAAATTAACAAATCAAAACGATAGCTCTTAACAAAGATATAATTGTGAAGCATTTTGCATTTGCGTGAGCGCGAAATCCGGGGTTGGTCCCTGAGGGCAATTTGTCGGTCGTGACGTTTCCCTGAGGGCCCGTTAGCACCATCTCTCGGCAAGTGTGATTTATTCCATTCCTGCTCCACGACTGCCACATAAATGTCGCTTGTTTCCCATTTTCCCTCTAACGTAAGTGGGGAACACAAATTTTGTAGGCAGTCGTACAAATTATTATTGTCCTTATAAATTATTGGGGATACTTAAGTCGGTTTAATGTTTTTCTTTCTCAAATTTTAATGGCGATGTTTGTTTTAGAAACTTTAAAATTTAAAAATACCTATCAAGTTTTATTTTATGTTGTAGGTGTATTAGATATAGGTTTCTACGATAGGTAAAAAAACATAAAAAGTCTTGATTTAATGTATTCATAACTTATAAACCTTTGTTTAATTGGAATGAAGATATTCATTTTTTTATCTAAATCATTACAAAATTAAAAGCTATACCTATCTACCAGGTTATTTTTGTTATTGTGATTTTGTTATTTTGTTATTGATTGGTTTAGGGAAAATGATCTGTAAAATTGTAGAAATTTAATATGTAAAGACTAATCGATATACAGTACCTACATAAAAATGCCTAATAATAATTTTACAAACACACATATAGTTGGGGGACGAGTAAAATGAATTCGGGGGCTGAGGTGCAGTGGGGCGTGAAACGACCACCACCCGTTTCTTAGTGGCCGCTTTTAGTGACGCTCATAGCTCGGCGATGTCATTTATTATCGATAAAAACGTGTCCATATTTTCTTTGTTTGATTATTGAAAAATTAGTGAGTTAATTTAATTGAAAGAGAGTCGTCATCCGTAGTCAGGCTAGAATCATTATTAGAAACGTGATTAAAATGTGTGAAAAAGAAAAAAAAACATGCATTCACTATTCTCAAAATTAAATTAATATATAATTCATTAAAAATTGTTGTCTAATGATTATACTTCAATTTAATACACATTTATAATTTTTAATAACTAAATCTATTTGCATTTTAAGGAAAGTATGTGTTTATCGTTATCAACATTTTGCATGTTACTTCACTATTCATAATAGACACGTGACCATGACGTCAGAACTGCATTCCGAGCGCGTTCCTTTAGCTCGTTCCCTTACTATACATTGTATACCTGGATACACATGAGGTAAATTACACAATAAGGCAGAAATGAGATGCACAATTATAATAAGAAGCAACTGTTTAAGATAGTTTTATAATTAAAAACGCATATAAAGGCATAAATTCAATTCAAAGTCATTTATTTATTTGGTTTTTACAAACACTTAGAAACGTCATTAAGAAAGAGTGAGGGGACTCTACCGAGTGTTCGGAAAGGCTACAGACTGAGAAGATCACTCAAGAAACTCCAGTCCGGCTTTTTTCAACTTAGTCTTATATTCTATTACATCTTTTTTATCTTGGGAACTAGCAATTCATTCACTGCCAAGCAGCCTTGTCGTCAAAGAAATCTTTAATGCTATAGTAAGCCTTTTGGCACAATTTAAGTATAATGAATTTCTTTAATTTATTAACTGTAAGATCAGGCACATTACTATCTATATCTAATAACAATAGGAATAAACTTTAATTATGTGTTTAACTATCTAATATAAATTAGAAAAGATATAATAACAGTAAAATTAACAGCATACCTAATTAATATTAAGGTATTTTAGGTACATTTATAACTTAGCTATATGAATACAATTTGATTAACGAAAGTGGAAATGTTTGTTTACGTTTTATTCCTTCGTAAAATTAATTAATGCGACACTCTAGAGAAATCACATTAAAATCATATTTAGATATACGTACGTTTAATGGCTACTATAAAATACCGTCCACACTCAACGTGATTGTCGTGAATTTATTTTAGTCAAGAAAATTCTATTCTATAATTATGATAGCGGCTCCACTGAAAAATGACACAAATCTATATTGATATCTATTCAATAAAGAGATTGGCGAAAGAGATTTATTAATTAAATGGCCGATTGGTTAGATATTGGTTTGTTTCGCTTAAAGTCCCGGATTCGATTCCCGGTCGAACCAATTATTTGTTTCATAGCTTTCAAATCAAATCAAATTGTCACGCCTTTTTTCCATGGGGATAGGCAGATACATAGAGCGCCACTTGCCACGATCCTGATACAACTCCTTCTCTTCCTTCACATCCACAATTCTCTTCATACAAGCTCTAAGGTTATGGGCACTAGGCAACCTGTCAGACGGATGTCTCTGATTTTATCGGAAAACACCCTTCTAGTTCTGCCTTGTTTAACGCATTCATCCACAACAGATTTATAAATTGTTTTCGTCAATCTACTTACACTCATCCTTTCTATGTGCCCAAACCTTAGAAGCATCCCTTTGTCAATCCTTGTCACTGCATCTTCTTTCCATTAATCTGACAATATATTATTATATATATTCTTAATCTGACAATATATATAATAATATATTGTCAGATTAATACCAAATGCAATACCTACTTTGCAATTGGAATCGTTTTCTTTTCGAACCTATTCCTTTTCAAGATACTAGCATTAAACAGTAACAGAATTGGCATATGAAGTAAAATATTTTAAAAATACTTATAACGCTATTCTATGGAGCTAAAGAATTATATTTAGCGTTTTAATGAAGCAAATGTGTTTTTGTACAGCCATATTGTATTGATCGGTCGGTGTGGGCGGAGCTTAAAGCGCAGGTAAAGGGAGCGGTCGATCAAGATAATTCCAAGTTGCCCTTACTTTTAATGTTCTTTTTCTTTACACGATTTTTTTACATTATCAAGTTGGACGATCAATGTATATAGGATAGTATAATAGATATACATATGGAAAGGTACCAACGTACATTGTAATAATTACATGGTTAGGTATATGTAATTACCTACTTAATTGTATATATTTATTAATATCTATCAAGTCATTTTATGTAGTAATTATAGACAAAAAAATACAATTTACTGTAAACATTAATAATTAAAATTAGATAGAAGCACATAGGTCAACTGCGTCCGAGATCGAACTCACGTTTATCGGTACCTATCTTCTTCTAACAAGATTCTTCATGCTATTTATTTCCTTAGTACCTACTTATATAAAACTGGATTTAAGTTTGATCTATTTTAAAGTTGTTCCCACTAAGCTAGGGTGACTTTAAAAGTTACTCTTAAAAGTTCTTTATACGTTTATTCATTATATAAAATCGGCTTATTAAGTCGACGGCGTCGGCGCTCTTGGATCTCCCCTTACTTAGATACCATCAGACAATTCGAGTTCAGACGTCAGACAAAATTATTTATTGCATAAAACAAAATACATAGAAAGACAATAATAAATATTAAACATAATTATCACTAAAAAGCTTCCGACAACTACGTCACGTCACATCATAAATAATAAAATCTAATACCTACATATACTATACCTACTTATAATAAATAGGTTAAGTGCACATACTTCTTGATCTGATCAGATCTAAAAGGCAGAAATGAGGAAAAATAGAATTGTTGAATTTTCTTTCTTTAGTGCTAAGATTGTAGATTGCCTACATAACGTATTTTATTATAAATTAAAAGGTTTATATTATAATAAAATACAAAGATATTTAAACAAATGAAAGGCAATCGAACTAAAAGATTCAGTACGTCGTTTCTTTGTAGAATAATCGTCAAGTACAATGCTCGACCAGCCCATGTGTTCTCCCTCTACCACCTTGAATCATTCAAGCGCTGCCTGAAGAAGACATTTGTCAGGCATAGCGACGGCGACTAAGGCAACCGTAAACTAATACGGTTTTTTCAGTAGTTTGCGCTCTTTTAATCAGGCATGTCGCGTCACAGTAAAAAAAACTAATATGTAAAGTTTACTATCTAAGGCGCCTATACGTAATTACCAACCCTACTAAGTTATTAACTTTAAAACTAAGATAACATTGCCATCAAGTGTAACGATGTATCGTCTACATTTGTCTACGTATTTCGAATACTTACTTATCGCTATCACAATACTTCACGGAATTGTAAAAATCCTTTAAAGGTGATTGTAGACTGAGTTACGTTTAAGTGGGGTATCTTTAAACAAAATTAACTCAAGGGATGATTATTTTATTATTATTTTATTGAAGCTTAACATATGACAGCACCCAGCCTGATGTTAAGCTGAAGTGCGGTCCATGAATGCTATACAGATTTAACTGCAAGATGTTTTGTTATCTATATGTTTGGAGGTTACTTACTGTTCAGAATCTGTAATTATATATCAATAATAAATACTGAATGGACTAGACCATAGACATACAAAAGTTACAAGTATGGGCTAGTTTTATTTATTTACTATTATTTTATTATTATTCTCTATATAATAAATCTTAAGACTCTTTATTATAACCAACGAAGAGATTAATGAATTTGTACACTTTCATTATTGGTTTCTCAATTTTATGATGCACCTCTGACCTCGACTTTTTTTATTATGTAAAATTCTAGATAGTTTCTGTTAACTTCATAAGCTAAGGGCTACCCTTGAATATACTTTAATTGATGATTCAAGGGGAGAGAAAGCAAGTAGTTAGATAGAGAAAAAAGCATAATACGTTCATTAAAAAATACAGAACATAGAACATACGATAAATAAACATTTTCGTGTTTAGATTACAATAATCGACGCTGATAATTCTGCTGATTTTAAATGTCGCTTCAAGCAATTTGCCTTTTCTACGTCGATTTATTATATACTCGTTTGATTAGAGTATATCTTAGTAGTAGTAAAGTATCTATATACTTTATAAATACGTAAATAAATATATATATAATGAAAACCTGTTAAAACATTACATTAAAAGCATTTCGGGATTAGCTTATAAGTTGCCGGTTACAACTAGGCTGGCATAGTGGATGTGATTGCTACCCGCAGTTATTGAATTATAATAGCAGTGACATCCATTCATGGACCACACTCCAGCTTAACATCGAGCGGGGTGGTGTCATATGTATGTCGAGTCACAATAAAAAATAAATAAATAAAACAATGCCTTTTCTTTCTTTACAGTCGTTCCCTAAGTGTTGAGAAACGTGACTCTCGTTAATATACTTCACCACTCTCCTCCAAATTGCTCTATCTTCCTCATTTAAGGCGGGTAGATCGCCACATTTAAGGCGGTATTAAGGTTGTGGACTACAATGATTAATTAACCTTAAAGTATCCACGCGTCGATGGCTTTTGTTTTTTGACGGGTAGAAGTCACTCCTAAGTCTGCTTTTTGCAACCCTCAGCTAGTGGCTCAATGTGAATGCACCTTTAAAAGACTTAAGACGGATTTACAACCACAATCGGGGTCACATTTTATTCAAAGTTTACTTAGACAGATGATAGAAGTGTAGGTATACAATGCTTAGGATAATTTATTTATACGACGCGGACTATCTCATTGTTGGGGACTTTTGGGTAAGATAACATAGATAATGTTTCTTTACGCAATCGTAAAAACCACGTTTGCCTCATGGGGTTTTATATTGTTTGGCTATAAATCATTGGAGGGATGGGGTTAGATAATGGCGCTATTTACAGCGTATCGTGTTTCAATTTGAATCAATGTCTTGCATGTGTGACAATGATTTAAGAAGAAAAGTAACATCTATACGTAGAATTATGTTTATCCTACATTTTACTTATCTATTGAGATATCTGGGAAGATATATGATAGCACCCCGTCTCATGTTGAACTGAAGTGCGGTCCATTAATAAATGCGCCTGCTACTGCGACCTGTAGTACTTAAAAGTGTAGGTAGTACTCCCGCGATATTCACCTAAATCCTCAGGGATAGGGGCGGGGCACCATTTTCCACGATCCTGACACAACTTTCTCGCTTCCTTCACAATTCACATCCACAGTTTTTTTATTGACAGAGATATTAGGTACTCCTCTATTGGTAAGCAAGGGGAAGTTAAAAAGCGTCAACGATTGCAGTTACGGCTGGATATATCGGCCAATAGTATTTCTTTACGCTTTGCTTTGAATAATTTGGCACAAAATATAATTGTGCATGTTTATGTATGTTTATCTTTACCTGTGATACTTGTATGCAGTTTATGTAATGGTAGTTTGTAGTATATTTGCACCCTGCCCATAATTTCTCAACATCCAAAGGCATAAACTCGTCTATGTACCTATTTTTAAGTTTATTTTGGTGCAATGAAGGATTTAGATAAATAAATAAAGATACAAGAATATTGAGTGAAAAGAACACATGGACTGGTAAATAAGCGCCGATCCTTGTATTTAGTAATCGATGTAATGAACTGGCAAAAATGAATAGAGAATACGCAGTATGCTGATAAGAAATCAAACCAATAATGGTAGTGAAATGGTCAAGCAAACCAAGAACTCCCCTTTCAAAACTGTACCAATGCATCTTTGTTATGTTATGTAGGTATACTTTGACACGTTTAGTAGCTTAGTATAGAAATGTAAAAAGAAAGACTAATATTAATAAGATCCTTATTAGGTAACACATTTATTCGTTCGCACGAACAATCTTGCCGCCATCTTACTTAACATGGGATTTAATAAAAAACCAATTTATCCATATTTAAATGTTAGGTAAAACTGGACGAGTCAGTCTGGTGCATGTCACTTGATTTATGTTGTCGTGTTGTGTGCTCGCGTGGCATCTACGGCGTGTAGGGACGCGGGCGCGGCAGGTACGAGCCTCCATACACCGGACAACTTTTATAGCTGAACATAATTTATTGCAGCTCTAAATTACGTGGATTTATAGTGCGCCTTTATTGGCTCGCCGCCAGCCACCTCTATCCGCTGACTCACTCCGCCCTTGCACTCCTCCCCTCGTTTTTTAAAAACTTTTCGAAACTCTTTTACGACACTAGGACGTCTCATTTGGATAATTGTGAGTTTAATATTAAAGTTTAATTATGGAAATCGAGGCTTACATAAGCTTTGTTTAATGTGAGAGGTACCTTACTTACTTTAACTGTAGTCACGACATCGCAACGTTCAGATTTATGCTTAATTAAAGTGAACCAATTTATTATTCACCTAGATAAATAAGGAATATAGGTAGGTATACCGATATATATCGCATTAAAATAAAATACGAGTATAATTGTTTCTTTGTAGAACAATCTGAACAATGGACAGATGGTATGCTTTATCAACATATAACCGTGGATCCTTCAAGGGAGACGTAAATAAACATCTCTTGCCGTGTGACGGTGTTGTCGGCACTCTTGGATCTCTCCTTATTTACCATCAGACAAGTACAGAACAGATCTGCTCAACTCAGGTAACTTAACTTCCTCTACTGTTATGTGGGGGCTGGTTTCCGCACTTGTGTCCTCTACGGCTTCTTTGTGCGTTCTTCAATGGTTCTCCGTCAATAGAGCCACCCGATCTCCTCCAGGAAGGCCAGGAGACCCTTCTTTTTCCTACAGACCTCCGGAAGCATCCTCGCATTGCCAAGGAACGCTTCTGTCTCGCTTCGGCTACACTCAAAGCATACGAATGAGAAGTCTTCTTCTCATTCAGGCAGCCCCTACAAAGGGAGCTATCCGAAATGTTGTAAAGGTGTTTGTTAAAATCATAATGTCCCGTTACGGCACCTACCATGATGCGAAGCTTAGCTCTGCTAAGATTTAGCAGTCGTCCGGTCAACCGTCTATCCATATGAGGAAGAGCTTCTCGGGACTTTTCGCAGTCTGTTGATTGCGACCATGCACTTTAGTGCAGGTTATCTGTTCTTTGGCGAAGCCAGCTACGCAGGAACTGGAAATATAGGTCCCGGTCCAGACTGAGAGGACGATCCCCTCCTAGCCAGTTTAGGTATCTGACACGTCGTTGCCCAGCGATCCACTATAACCCTTGATCCATTGAAAAGTAACCAGGTTCTCAACTTCCTTTACTTTTCGCTCAATTTCCACAAGGGTATTCAGAGACAATGGTCAAACGCCATTTTCCACAATATAATATTTTTCCATCGCCGATTCTCTTTATACTATGGGTACTGCGGACTCTTGTTTTAAGCTCTGAAATGAAAATTACGTAAGTAATGTAAAATTTTCATAAATTTTCCACTCGTTAGTTATCTAGCTATTGAATGTTTTGAAAGAGGTTTTTCGTCACGTGCGTTGACAATATAACTAGGATCTTGATAGCACATTCATGACTTTGTCTTTTATATACCTACATCGTAATCCTAAATCAAACATCCTAAAATAGTTTTATGTATGAAAAATAAATTATCAAGAATTATTACACAAAAGTAATCAATCATGTAATTAAAAGCTCATTCATACCCTTAGATTTACATATTCCTAAACTTTTTCATGAATGTTTGGCAAATTACAATCCTAATATATTACAATTATAAGTAGAAAACATTCACGCGTGCATATAGGCAACTTTTTTATTCAGATTCGTCAACTGACCTCGAGTTTCCTGATGGTAAGCAAAGGGTAAGTCCAGAAGAGCTGACGCCTGAAAAAACTAAACTAAACTTAAAAACTAAACGCCGTTACTTTGGCCAAAGGTGCTTTTCAAGCTTAGCTTGAAACTAACCTAGATTAAAAGAACACATAAGCGCTTTCCTCGAAATTCTAAATAAGCCGGCATAGTGAATATGACTGCTACTTATACTTAATTAACTGTAGTAGCGGTTACCTCCATTCATGGTCCGCACTCAAACTTAAGATCAGCCGGGATATAGCTTTTTATCCGGTATTATCTCACAACTAAATGAAATTAAAAATAACAATATATGTATTGGTATATATAACAAGTACCTATAGATTTCTAAAATAATAAAAACATTGAGTCATAGTTATTATTTGTAAAGTATTCCCTCGATAAAGACGTTATCCCGTTCAGGAATTTCTCAAGTAGATGTGAAAAGCGTTTCTTCCACGCAAGGCCACGTCACATCCGCTCTAATCTACGGTGAAAGCGGATGCTGGCCAGCGGCAATCACAAAGCAATCCCTTTGAACATACCGCCTCCCTAATTACCCATTGCAAAACTAAAGCTTTATTACCTATCTCTATGAAGGTTTATTGCTAAAAATAAATGAGAATATTCCCTTTTAAATGGAATTAAAAGAGCCGTTACAGTTTTGCAAAAAGGGCAGTTATTTAGTAGGTAGGTTACTATTTTTGTTGACGAAAGGAATAATTAAATTTAATTATTTTAAATATTTTGTTACACTTTTTCCCACAGCGATAGGCAGAGACAAAGAAGCGCCACTTGCCACGATCTTGACACATCTCCCTCGCTTTCCTCACATCCACAATTCTCTTCATACAAGCTCTACGGTTATGAGCACTAGGCCACCCAGCTATTTTATTATTTTGTTTAAAGAGTGGTAGCAGTGGTGCCCAGATTGCCGATAGGTTCATTTACAACTGTACACTCTGTCTAAAGTCTAGAACTTAGATATGTTCAATAAAACACAATTACACCTTTTTTATGTGACCTAACATTTGTCAGCACTCCACCTGATGTAAAGCTGGAGAGCGGTCCATAAATAGAGACAACTGCTACTATAATTTAATAACTGCAACTAACAGTAGCATCTACTACCCCTGGCAACGTTTAAGTTTATTCTGAAACGCGACTCAGTCACTTCACTGTTTGTTACTTGAACGCTACATGTATCAAAGATACCCCAGACTGGGCAAAATAACTACAATCGAATGCCTACCACTATTAAACAAAGCATATTATAGGTAGGTAGGTATTATAGTTGTATTTTCTTAGATTTTGCGCGAACATTGATTAATGAATTAAACAAATTTTATGCGACTAAGTCTCTCCGTGACCACGATGGCTGCAAAGCTCTCGAAACGTCGTAATAATAAAAAAATGTAAAATCAGAACCAAAATAAACGCGATAGGAAGCCGCATAAAATTTGTTTATTATATTATAGTTGCTACTGAAGTAGATACCTACTGAAAGATCGATTTTTAAACAATGTCTTGTATGTAGCTACAACCTACAATTTTCTGTTGACAGGTTATACATAAGTATACTAAGCGCATTGTCTCACTATTCCCTATGTTTCTTTTTTATATCAAAAAAGATCCAGCCAATAAGAGTCGACCATCCATTGGACCGATGAGAACCATTTTAATGACCCGACGCGGCCGCATCATGTCGCCCCGGCTTTTAACTTCTAATCTTAACCCATTAAATGCAACGATACCCTCTCCGATTTCTCGTGAACAGAATGCATTTCCAAGTATCTGAAGTCAGATATAATTGTAAAAAATAAAACCCTCGACGGACAACAAACATGTTTTACCTAACCTTAATTTGCATCGTTTTATTTTAAAACCCGCATTCGTTTCTAATGTTTGTAGTATTCTGACCGTTGTATCTATAGAGGTATGGGTCATTTTTGTTTATCGGAAGTTATATTTTATTGCATTTTGAGTTACGGATAATGTTTTATAGCGAGGCGGCTGGCAGTAATTGGAGGCGAGGATGCGCAGGCGCTGTAAAGGAGCAATTGACCAGAAAATAACAAGCTCTGGCTTAGGTAGGTATAGTGATGTTGGTAGATATGTGCAGCTGCCGTTCAGTAAATTATTGTATATTTTATACCTTCGTAAATTATTTTCCTTTGACTTACCTACTTAGTTATATTTCATAGTTTATAATGGTTCTAGGGTTTAGGTAGGTACTACCTTAGTTTTAAATAGCCCATAAATTATTTTTATATGTAGGTAAAAATTAGTTTTATTTGTCCCATGTTTTAGCATAAATATGACTCTAGTAGTAATTGGATAGTTAATTATCTTGTTATAACTTTTGGCCGGCATACTGGTGACAATTTAGGCAACCGTGAGTTCATTTTGTTTTTCAGTCGTCGGCGCTCATTCACCTCTCTTTGCTTACCATCACTCAAGTCGAAGTCAGATTTCGGTCTCAATAAAAACAAAAAAGTTATTAAGTTTATTTTATTATTGTTTATAAAACTTTTAAAAGCTTTAAATCGCTTAATAAATAAGGGCGACCGTGGTGTAGTGGCCGTGCAATGGTCACGCACGCCGAGAGCCCGGGTTCGAAACCACTCATCGATACCAATGTAACTTTGATATGCACTTTGGTTATCCTGTTTCTATGATACCAGCACTTTAGTAGCTTAACATAGAAATGTATAATTTTAACAATAAAATTAAAACATAATAAAAAAATACAAAATATTATTATTAGTTAGTTGTAGCAATTAAACCGAAAACCAGCGGCGTCATAAATCTTATAAATTATTATATAATCTATTAACGAGTGTGTAAATAAATATATGAAAACAGTGTAATGGTTATGGACCCGCGAACAAATAGGAGAGTCCATACAACTCGCTGATGATTCCATAAATTTATACAGTACACAATAAAAATGCCGCTCGGAACAAAACGGCGTCACCTCTCAGTTTATTGACTCGACACAACCGCCGTAAAGGAACCAATAATTGTTCATTAAACATAAAAATCAACTAATTTTAGAACAATCGTTCGGCGTGAACGGCTAATTGACTAGCTTTATTGAGCTTTGGCGACTTTAGTTTCAATTCGATTTAGTTACCATTTGTTCCAAGTTTCATTTCGGCCAAGTGCATTTAAAAGCCTCTTTCGAAGTTGTTTAGTTTATCTATTAATTTATTTAATAGTGTAAAGAACATATGTAATTTTAAAAATTAAGTGCATATATAATATACCTACAAATAATCAAGCTTGCTAACCAATAACATTCATAATAGAAAATTTCCTAAAAAGAAAATTAAAAATTTAGGTTATTTGGACTTAAAAAAATTGCAAATAACCTATTATCATTATTATTACAATTTAAAGTGGTTTTAATTTGGAAGAGGTTCAATTCAATGCTAGGTAGGCAGTTGGTGGTCATTTGGCCAGTCTGCCGATAGTATTATATTAACCCCTTTAAATGTACCTACAGACCTTGAAGTAAAGTTGCCGGTTCGAAGTATGCCGTCATAGCGGGGTGCTGTCAAAAGTTCAATATTTTAAAGTTTATTATAGTAGGTATTGTATTTATTTCAATAACATTGATACCGTGTCTGGGACAAATTAAGACATGTACCAATTGATACCTAAGCCTTTAATTTGCTTGGGTAAAGGCAAACATTTTTCCCTTGACACAAATCAGCCAAGAATGTCGTCAATGTGTTGACCATGTTGTGTTAATTAAAGTTTAAACTACTTTATTAGTACACACTAAAGTCTTTTATATATTATATATACTGAAAACTCAACTAATTTTGGATTTTAAAAACCTAGATATCCGAACATTTAACAACTATTTAACGAACCATATTCTTAACTATCTGTATTCCTTTAAAAAGATGTACATATAGCATATATATTTAATTATACCACAAATATACATATGCCATATACAATATATTTCGTCTCGTATACAACAAAGCCTTCTACCAGTGCTTAAATCAGCGGGTTAACATCTAAAAATAAGTAATTCTCCAGAAAACAAACGTAGTCGAAATAGCAAAAAAAAATAATAGTACGCTGAAGTGGCTAAATGTTTGAGTTCTCAGGTGGAGAGGACATATTGTGGGGCACCCTCCGGCTAAGTAAAACAATGATCTTCGTAGGGTGACCATCACTGGATGCGTAAGGCTGCAGGTCGAGAGATGGCGCTGTCTGTAAGAAGTCTATGTCTAGCAGTGGATGATTCATTCTATATATTTAAACAAATTAAAACGTAAAACTCTGAAAAATGATCATTTGTCGTCCTCCATTAGCAATCTTCATAGTTTCCTGTGGATGCGGCCTGCGAATTTTGTCAGCCCTTATTCTCCTACGCTGCGTTTTTATATAAATATTCATGTACAAGTGTTTATGTAAAAAAAAGGAAGACATATTTAAATAAAACAAAACCTTCTTTTTTGAGATTTCAGCGTAGTAAGTGGTGGAACAACCCGTGAGGCAGGGTGATGCTTGTGAAAATTGGAGTTGAAACTAAAGTCGAGTGAAGCCCGACTTTGGTGTCAATGAATGAGAGGTGAACCTATTTATTAACCCATATCAATCTATAAATACGAGTAACTAATGTGCAACCGCGTTTGGCCTAACTGTAAATAATAAAAACTTATCGACTCACGTGATTATACGTGACTTCAAATTACAGATACCTACTTATAGATACCCGTATTGTATCTAATTCGTTGTACAAAATTAACTTTCAATTTAAAAATTGCAATGATATCACGTACCAATGTATCTAATCAGAAGTGCTAATAAAAAGATATTAATAGTGTAAAAGTACCTAAGGAAGGTATGATATGTCGTAGGCGGAGTTATCAGGAGCGGGCGGGCGGCGGATTAACATTGGACAAAGGCGCTAGTACAAAAGAACCGCCGAATCTGATTATCATAGCTTAATGTTTGTATACTCGCCGCTATATTGCCGCAATATATCACAGATCACGTGGCCGGTGACACTTAATGCAGTGGACTAGTCAACATTGTAACCGGTATGTGTAGATAGCCCATGATCAACCGGTGTGTTCAGAAAAATATTCCACTACGTCAAACATGCTTATATAAGATATTCATGGTGAGGCATTTAATAAATACAAAGAAATACACACAAATGTAAGCTAATAAGGCGACCGTGTAGTGGCAGTGCAATGGTTACACAATCGAGTGCGTGTACGAGTTCGAAACCACCCACCACTATCAATGTATCTTTGATATATGTACTTTGGTTTTCCTGTTTCTATGATAAAAGCACTTAAGTAGCTTTGAATAGAAATGTAAAAAAATAATAAAATGACCACGCTGTTTATAAGCGACTTTAAATAAATTAACTTGAAAAAAAAAAACAATATATTTTGTATTCAATTAAAAATAGACAAACATTTTTTAAATAATGTTCCATATTACAGCTGGTTTTTAATTAAATTATTATATTAGTAAACAATTATCTTGCACTGTGTGTTATTAAAAACAAATTATATTCAATTTCTTTATTTGTAAAATCTCCAGCTAACTTTTCTTGTAGGTAATCCAGTTATATAGATATCATTTAAAATGTTTTTGTTGTAAAGTGCAAATCAATACACACGTCTTTAATAAATTTAAAAACTTAAAAATGAGATTAGAATAAATTATTATTTCAAATTAGGCTTTAAAGAAAATAAAACAAGACTAACGAGTTTTATTTTAAATATATGGTGCGCGACATTTGAACTTAACGATAATTCTAAACGCGCAGGCGACTGTAAAACGATTCAATTTACGGTTGCCTAAGTTGCAGCAACTATACCCGACGTTAACTTGTGCCTAAAGTAAACTACTACTAAAATCTAAATGAAATGAAACAATTTATTAGCATCCATGGATTCTCCGTGCGGGTGCCGGGTCCATCGCGTGGTAGGCGGGAGAATGAAGGCAGCATTCCGGACTTGTGATCGAAATGTAGGTTTCAAAGCTTTTGTGACATGTCGACCTTCCCTGCCCTCACAATCCCCTCTACCCAACCAAATATTGTAAGACCCCCACCAATGCCGCTTTCGACATACGATCTAAAAATGTACTTACGACTGGCCTTGGGAGGCCAAGATTCTTCAAAAGATAATGCAAGGTTTTTGCTGGTATTCCTCTAGCACCAATTTCTACTGCGTAGAGCTGAGTATGCCTACTTACATAAAGCAACATTTTATAGGACTACGGGGCTTAAAGGAAAAATACTAGTGTGTGGGTACTCAAAAATTTCTACTAAATATTGTTCAATGTACATTTTTATAACAGCAGTCCAAGACATCTTAATAATTCTCTCCTTATTTCTTTGTTATGTTAAGAAAGAAATTATTAGGGAAGAAAGGATTTTTCTATTGTAGGCAGCTCGATATTAATCTTATATTATGACAGCATCCCCGTGCTGTTAAGCTGGAGTACAATTCATAAATGAAAGCAAATGCCACTGCACTATTGCATTATTATTTACTGTTTTACTTATTGTTTTTTTTTTATTCTTTTTATTTCATTTACCCTGATTATTTTTAAACTTAATGACATTGCTTGTTACCATAAAT
Source organism: Tinea trinotella (assembly GCA_905220615.1). Taxonomy (NCBI): domain Eukaryota; kingdom Metazoa; phylum Arthropoda; class Insecta; order Lepidoptera; family Tineidae; genus Tinea; species Tinea trinotella. Next base: position 9,541,784 of record HG992310.1, read on the forward strand.
ATTGTATATCTCTCTATTTACCTCCTATATCTAGGTATTTTAATATAAAGAAAATAAGCATTTTAAACAAGCATTTTAACTATTTATTGCCTAGTGCCCATAACCGTGGAGCTTGTATGAAGAGAATTGTGGATGCGAGGGAAGCGAGAGAGTTGTATCAGGATCAAGTGGCGCTTTTCCCTATCCCTGTGAGACAAAGGCGTGATAACTTAATTAGTTGGTTAATTTTCACTATTATTATTATTATTGTATAAATTAGTAATAAAATATAAAAATATACGCGTGCACGTCTGTCAAGTGCGACAGTTGATTGAATCCGGTTTCTGTCTTCAATTAGCGATGTTATTGTTTTTTTCTCGTAATACAATACTAAGCCTTTAAAAAGTTTTAAATCAAATATACTTTTTTTTCAATAAGACTTTTATCTATTCTTTCACAAATAGGTACTGATAAAAAAAAACATTTTTAACGTCTAACTACATAAATTATAATTTATTTTTAAATGTAACGCAGCCACAATTTATCCTTGCATGTTAATTAATTGTCAACTACAACTATAATCCTCTTCCTACTCTGTGCAATTATGCACGAAGAAGTTTAAATTTATCCCAGACGACAAATAGTAAGAAGACGGAGCACGTCGTACAAGCAAGAAATCTTTCTGCGAGCCCTTTCAACTTATCTTGATTGAATTCACTAATTATTATATAAAACAGCTCTAAATTTAGTAATTCACCCAATATTGATATCTAACCTCGACATGCCAGGTGGTAAAAAAGGGAAATTCAAAGAGCGCCGACAAATAAAAAACCGATTCCGTTTTAGTTGTCTCAGTTGCCATCATTATGCTATAAGATCATAGGTTAAAGCGTTCCTTGATGGACCCACAAAGAAACGACGCGCTAAATCTTTTAGTTAGACTGGCGATTCGGTTTACAAAATGCAGATACTTCTTCCAACTTGTGCGCAGGAAGTTTCACAGCCACTATATCGGTCGACTATCGGATATAATATATGTAGATACCTAGTAGATTCACGTCATGTGCTGTCTAACTTTTTTTTTGTCTGAGCATGCACATAGTTAAGTTTAATAGGTAGTGAATAATAATGAGTGAGGTAGGCACTGGCAAGTTCGTGTCATCACGCCTACATAACAACCTACAATGTTGCAAATTACAAGATTAGTAATTGCATGACACTTATTAGGTATTGTTTCAGAATAATTCTTGGGAATCCGCAAGAAATTATAAGTTATAAAAACGAGACAAATTATAAAAAAAAAGAAAATTAATATAAATTAAAGCGTAATTGGATAAGCAAGATGAAGTAGCAACGGGCAAATTCAATGGTAATAACAGTGAAATTCATTTCCATTTGTCAAAAAGACACGGTCACTGTTATTGTCAAAAACAACTTTTATTCATTCAGACAATGAGTTTTATGAGCTTTATCTGTTAATGCAAATAAACATCAATTCTTAGTGAGTTGCGCTGTCGCAATTTTAATTTTAAAGCTCATTAATAGGGTTCCACTGTCAAATCAAAGCCAATTGTCATTGAGTTACGCGACAGGCTCGCTGATGGCCATTGCAGCCGACGGGTTCACGATTAGAGACCACGTACAGAAAAACGCAGCATTGGATGTCCACCCACAAGATGGACTGGCGACCTGCTAAGGACGGCAGGAAACTGCTGGATGCTGGCCACTGTGGATATCGTTGGAGGAGATCTAACATTACAAACAGCTGACAAATGCATAATTTTATAAAAACTAAAAAACACAGCCTAATTTAAAATATTGCATTCTTCAGAAACATACTTTTTTCAGTAAGATCGTTTGACACTGTATTCAAACCTAAAAAAATTGTTTAATTTTTTTGTCATGCATGATATTGTAAAATACGTACTGAAGATATTTTCAGATACTATACGTGGTTATTGAAATTAAAAGCGTATTTGAACTACCAATTGCAGGTAAATACAACTTAAAAAGTAATAAAATACTTAGTGCAAATTAAAAGTTATGTAAATCTAAACTAACCCACTTAAAAGTTAATAATAAAAGATAGAAGGCTGTGCTACGTCAAGTACTTGCAGTAATTATTTACCGGTAGGAACACTTTATGAGCTTTTATAGTGCATAATAACAGAGCTTATTAAAATATAAGTGGTTCTCTTTTACCCTACCACTGTTGGTCCATAAATACCAACTTGGGAATGCCTTATAGGAAATGTTCCTTGTAATTATAACGGATTTGCAATTCATCTAATAGGTACTAATATATGCTTGAAAGTTGTCGGATGCAATTCGGCTGGCATAGTGGATGCCACGGCTACAATAAATACAGTAATAGTCGCCTGCCTCCATTCATAGACGCCTTTAGGCCATACTTTAAGCATGTTTCTATTCTCGATATATGACAGTATTGATATTAGGCTAAAATCAATCAATCAAGTGCGACAGCTTTTTACCACGGGGATAGGCAGAGTCAATGGAGCGCCACCTGCCACGATCCTGACTCGCTTCCCTTACATCCACAAGCTGGTCGATAAATGCAAGTTGCTAGCTTGCTAGCTGCAAATAGCAGATGAACGAAATGCATTGGATTGGAACCGGCAACTTTCAACAGATTCTAAAATGGTGGTACTAACGCGAATCGCCAGACTGGGGAAATCACCAATAGTCTGTCTACCACTTTTGTTTTCTTAATATACCTAAATAATAAAATGATAAAGTCTTTATAGGTATAACTAATATGTTTTTTAAATATGTATATGAATTTAAAATGATAAATTAAAGGAAATCGATTAAAGATACCTATATATAAATTAAATTGTTCTTTAATCCAATCCTGGACATTCTTGTGTTCTGCCGTGGACATAACCAAAGAGATTGTAAAGAGAGTTGTGTTAGGATTAGAAACGTAGCTTTCTGTTGTCTCTACCTATCCTTGTGGGAAAAGAGGCGTAATAATTTGATTGATAGAGGCTATGTAAAGAAAAGTCACCGTAGCATTGTCGTAGCAATTAAAATAACATTTTATTATTTTTTACAAACTGCTACTTGTGGTTATTTAGCTGTAGTAGCAGTCGCCTCTATTAATGGACCACACTCCAGCTTAACATCATCAGTGCTGTAAAGTGCATCAGTGCATCAAAAGTTAGTAAATCATGTATAGGGGATTGCGTCCGTTTTTATAACAAATTACCTAAAGAGGTATTAGATCTATCAGAATACAAATTTAAAAAATGTATTAAACAAACATTATGTAAAAAAGCATATTACTCCTTAGACAACTATATTAATGATAAAGAGGTGTGGTGTTCCAGTTTAACACAATAGATTGTAATTTTTAGTCTAGGTTAAGTTTCTTTCTATTTGAACATAGTTTTTATTTAATATTTTAGTTTCCTAAATTGACAATGCCTCTTTACAGCAGCTACTTATTTATTAATTTTAAGTTGACAATGCCTTTTACAGCAGCCACCCATTTAATAATTTTAAGATGACAATGCCTCTTTACAGCAGCTAAATTAAATAATTTATCTAGTTAAATAATTTGTAATTAAATTTATATATTGCTGAAATATTATGACGTTCAAAAGTGCTGAATTCAGCCTACTTGAATAAATTGAATAATAATAATAATATGTCAAGGACGACAGGCGTGGACGAACGGTTTAGCGACTGGTTTGTTGCGCGTAAAGTCCTGGGTTCGATCCCCGGTCAGAGCAAATATTTGTTTCATAGCTTTTATTTGTAATATTTAATAGTATTAAATATTGCAAATATTTGTTGATAAAAAAAAAAGAGATGGATATTTGCTTTAGGTCTGGTTATCAAAGAGTGGTAGGCAGTGGTACCCAGTCTGCCGATCCGGGGTAGTATCACCACTTACAAGTATACAGACCGTGAAGTGATTTGGTCACGTTTCGGGATCAGCTTGTAAGTTGCCGGTTCCATCTAGGCCGGCATAGTGTGATTGCTACTCACAGTTATTGAATTGTATTAGCAGTGACATTCATTCATGGACCACACTTTGGCTTAACATCAAGCGGGGTGCTGTCATATGTCGAGTCACAATAAAAAAAAGCACTAAAATAAAATCAAAATTGTCACGCCTTTTTCTCTTGGGGATTGGCAGAGACAATGGAGCGCCACTTGCTACGATCCTGACAATTCCCTCGCTTCCCTCAAATCCACAATTTTCTTCATAAGCTTTACGGTTATGGGCACTAGGCAACCCAGCTTTTTTTATTGTGACACGACATTTGACCTCGACCCGCCTGATGATAAGCAAAAGGAGGTCCAAAAATGACGACGAATAAAAAAGCCGTCCCTATGCTGGCCAAAGCCATAGTTTCTTATATTCTTGCATAACTGACATTAATTTACATAGTATTCTCTTAGATTTTGCGCGAACATTGATTAATGAATTTAACAAATTTTATGCGGCTTACTATCGCTATCAACCAATAGGACGACCAACACCTCATTCTCTCCGTGACCACGATGGCTGCAAAGCTCTCGAAACGTCGGAATAATAAAAAAATGAAAAATAGAAACCAAAATAAACGCGATAGTAAGCCGCATAAAATTTGTTTAATTCGTTAATTTACCTGTTTTTTTATTTTTATTGAGACGCGACATCAGACCTCGACTTGCGCAAGGGGAGGTCATGGAGCGGCGGCAACTGTAAAAACAGTTTTAGTTTACAGTCGTCTCAGTCGACGTCACTATGCCGGCCGAAGGTGCTTTTTCACGTTTTGTAGAAGGAAACATACAAAAATGAACTTGTTACCTTTATTTAAGCAATAAACTCATCAAATAACAAGATTATTGACTTCTATCCAAACAAATAATTTACTTATCTTTTTCTATTGCTGCCGATAACGTACAATAGTAATACTGTTGGCGGCAATTAAAGCGGTCTACTTTGTGCATAATTCAACAATGGTTTGTATTGTTAAATTATTCCCAAGTCTAAATGTTTTGAGTAGAACAAAAGCCCGGAAAGGTGGCCGGTAGATGGTTCGCAGAAATACAATGTAACGCGCTAAAGATACTAGTATTGTCAGACACGACGTTAATGTTTCTAAGTTATTTGAATTTTACATAAACAATATTTTTCAAGAACTATCGAAATCAAGCGAAAATATAAGTATATCCTTACCTAAAACATTATTCTAAGAGTGGTAGGCAGTGGTGCCAATCCAGGGTTGTACCTCGTTTTGGGTCCAGCTTGTAATATGCCGGTTCCAAGCTGAACCCGAAACGCGACAAATTCACTTTACGGTCTGTTCTTTAATCCGGGGCAGTACCTCCATACTGCCCCGGATCAGCAGACCGGGCACCACTGTGGGCACTCTTTGGACAAAGAGACCTGGAGCCAATATCTGCCTCTCTTTTTAATATCAAATATTTTTTAATATCTATTCAAATTATGTTAATAATAATACCAATAAAAGCTATGAAACAAATATTTGGAATCGAACCCAGGACTTTTCGCGTAACGGATTGGTGTGTTAACCAATACGCAACGCCTTTCTACAACTAAATTTATTTATTATAATAAAATAATATGTTTATTTGACCTGAAAATGCATGAAAATGTTATTTACCTATTTCAGTTAAACGACTGCCTAATTTGAGCCCCATATACTACATAATTATTAGTCTGAAAGCTACGTAATAGTATCTTTCCTCAGGCTATCATCCCCTAAGTTGTATTCTGCTGATAGCCACAACTCAGTCGGGCGTCTTTATTGGCCGCGCTGGAGACAAACGAAGACCCTTTACGATGTCATAAAAAATATTCATTGTACCCGAAACACAGCCTCAGCCGCTCTATACAAAATTCCCCGGTGCGGAGTCGCCCATTGTACTACTTAAATAAGACGTTCGGTTTTTTATTGTTTAGCCCATTAAGGTTAAGGTTTGTACATATTTTGACTCAAATGAACGCCTTTTGAAATTGATCCCTTTTGATGTTCCCGACTCTCTAACAAAAACTATTCTTTTCGCAAAGTTATCACGTGCGTAAAACAGGGTTTTTCTTCATTTTTTTTGTTTGTAGAGTTATTATTTAAATCCAGTTAGTTGAAGCACGGGTTCGTCTGTCGGCAATGTTACACCTAAGTCTAAATACAAGTATAATAATTCTTCAAGTGTAAGAATGACCACGTTTCACAACTTTGCATCTACATTACGTAGAGTCAGCTTTAATAAAATATTAATAGGAACATCAAATCTCCAACACACCTACCTAATTTGAATTTTGGACAAGACCACTGCCATTAACACTGCATGTTTAATGTGGAAATTCTTCGAGATATCATAAATCTGTCAGAGGAGTTCGTAGTCTCTCATGAAGTTTTTTAATAAAAAACCTGTTTACGGATTTCGAAGGCAACCTCTGCGATATATTCCATTATATAGCTACGTATGTATAGTATATATGTATATTTTTGTTTTGATGTTTGCTCAAAGTAATATAATGAAGAACTTGATTCCTCTAGATTATATTTTCCGGTGTGACGATTTTTACAGGAGTATATATTATTTCTTTGACGCCTCAAATAAATATCAGTGGAAACTTATTAGGAATGCATCGTATGCATCCATATTTAAATTTTATGCATATATACGTACTATAGTATTTTTACAGTGGGTTGCCTAGTGCCCATAATCGTGGAGCTTATATGGAGAGAATTGTGGATGTGAGGGATGCAAGGGAGTTGTGTCATGATCGTGGCAAGTGGCGCCTTAATGTCTCTGGCGCATGTCAAAGGCATGACAATTTGATTGATTGTTTTTTAACCTGCTTAAAACTTAGATTCAAGGAAAAGTAGATACTTGCTCATTTGTATAACATTTCAAAATGTACCTCCACTTAAATGTACTTTACTAGAAATGATTAGAAGAATAAGTTTAATATCAGCAAATATAACGATATTACAAAACAAGTTTTAAATTTATTAAGTGTCGATCGAAAACACGCATAACTCAAGTACCTTTCCTATGCAAACCATGTCACTTTGGCTTTAGCTAGATTGAACTCTCGGCTTACACTCAATCGACTTTTTCGCATCATTAGACCGGCAATCTTATCATAAGTTCTATTTCAATAAATATAAAAATACAACTTAAATAAAATACAGTAGGTATCATAACAAAGTATTATTTAATCACATTGAGTCACGCAAATAAAAATACAAAGTTATTTTTAATCGTCAATTTCAGGCGATCGTAGTTTATTCATTTATTGCTGCCAAAATTTAGTTTCGTTTACTAGTCGGTAGGTATGTGCGGATTTCAATTCATAAGTTCATAAATATTTAATGACTAATTCTTATTTATCGATCAGGCGACACCGTGGTGTAGTGGCAGTGCAACGGTTACGCAAACCGAGAGCACGGGTTCGAAATCGAAACCACTCACCGGTACAAATTTATCTTTGATAAATGTACTTTGGTTGTCCTGTTTCTATGATACAAGTACTTTAGTAGCTTAGTATAGAATTAAACTGCCCACAGGGATAGGCAGAGCCAAAAGCGCCAATTGCCACGATCGTGATCGTGACACAACTCCCTCGCTTCCCTTATTATGTAAAATCTTATTTATGTTACTAGAATGCTTTGCAACTCTTAATTTTTAATTTGTCTTATAATGTTCTCTAGACGCGCAAGTAAAAAATTAACAATATATGTATTTTTTAATGTATATTTTACCAAGTTGGTAATCCCTTTTATTTTTAATTATGAATGCATCCCCAGTCGCGTTTCAGAATACGCTTGAAAGTTACCGGTTCCGACTAGGTTGGATGCGACTTCTACTTGCAGGTTTTCAACTGAACTAGCAGCCGCCTTCTTTCGTGGACCGCACTCCAGCTTAACATCAGGCAGTTAAGTTGAGCTACAATAAAAAAGGTATTAGGGTAAGTCTAGGAAAGATAGCCGTACAGGAGAGATGGCCAATATGAAAAAGTTCAGGATAGAATTGATAGATTGCGCTACTAATTACTTAGTTCGCCTAGCGGCTCGAACACGATCATCGGTTGATGGGTGATTTTACGAAAAAATTAAATAAAAGTAATAAAATCGTTATAATTTCTTTGTAATGCTCAATTATTTTGTGACCTGAATCACTATGCATGTGGTGAAGTAGTTATTTCGTTATGAAAGCGATTTATTTTGTGTTTAGTTTTCAGTTTAGGTACAAAACTTTATTCTAACCTCTAAATTGCTTGTGAAAAGTTTTTTTTTACAGCACTTGTATGGTCATTTCTCCTTCACAAAACGGAGAGATGGCCTTATCTAATCAAGGAGAGATGGCCATATTATTACATTTTGAATTAACAATTTTTAAAAAAATTTATTTTTGTTCTAGATGCCAAACGTTTACCAAAGAAAGGCTGTAAGCGTCCGTGGCAATTGGACTGAGGAAACATTGCAAGCGGCTATGTGTGCTGTGCAAAATAATGGTGCCCCGGAATACCCCGAAAAACCTTGGAGAGAAGATTAAAAACGCAAATTAACAAAAAAGGACCAATAGGACCATCATGTGCCTTTGGTCCTGAGAGTGAAAAAAAATCTACTCATAAAGGAAAATAAGGAAATGCAAAGAAGTGGTTTTCCACTGACAATTTATGACGCCAGGAAAATTGCGTATCAGCTTGCAGAAGAATTAAAAATATATCACAAACTTGATAAAACTTCTGAAAATGCTGGCTATGTTTGAATTCAATCATTTTTGCGAAGAAATCCTGAAATTATACTCTGAAAATCTGAAGGAGTTTCCTTTGCTAGATCACAAGCTCTCAATCGATTAGAAGTAAAAGGGTATTTTGAGCTCCTCGAGAAAACTTTGTGTAAAAATAATCTCATGAATAAACCAAATCAAAAGCTCTATTTGTGAAAATGATTAAAAAACTGAAGAAAGGAGACAAATAAAGAGCGAAGCAGAAAAGACGAAAGTAAAACGCTGGCCATCTCACCTCTATACCAATGGCCATCTCTCCTATACAGTCTAGGAGAGATGGCCAATTGTCTTTTTTGTTCTTTAATATTTTTTAATATGTTCTTTTAATTATATGTTTAATTCTTGTTGATTTTCTTTTAAAGAAATAATTAAAGTATATGATAAAAAATATCTGGATATTTTATTCACCGTAGTTTTTTTTCTACCAAGCCATAAAAAAACTATGGCCATCTTTCCTAGACTTCCCTTATAGTACCTACATTAATACCGGTACATACCAGGGAGTCAAATCTTTCTATCTCTTATAAAATTATGTTTTCTTATTCTTTACTACCCGAACAAAGAGAAATTAAACAAATAACAAAACCTACTTACAATCTGTGCCGACCTTTATTAAGTTCGCACTAAATTCATTTTCATTAAAAAAGCATTATCATTTCATGTGAATTCTTTTGTTTATATTATATTTATGACAAAATTAAAAAAACAGTCTTTTTTACGGTTTCAACTTGAGCGTTTCATTTATCACGTCATAGCGTCAAAAATCCAAAAGCATTCTAAATAACAAAACCATATTTCATTAAATCAACAAACTAAACCCCATAAACATCATGAAAGTTTTTTTTTATTGTGACTCGACATCTGACCTCGACCTGCCTAATTATAATTAAATTAAATTTATATTTAAAAAAAATACCTACAAAGGCTAACATTCAAGTTTACTCAAATATACGTAAACTACTTATATTTGCGTAAAAAACAACTAAAGCAAGACAAAGAAACTGAGAATAGCATAGTAAACGGAAAAATTCGCATAGTGTAGGTATGTTTGCATTGCCTTTGGGTTATTTCGGAAACGCTTATGTGATTTAGATAAAACTTTCAATGTTGATATGTTAGTTTGCACAATAACTTAGCAACATCATCGCTATGAAGCAAATTATTAAAACAACCTTTAAGTGAACCTAATAATTTTATGAGATGACATTTAAGATAATACGGCTTTTTCAGTCGATGGCTGCTTATCATTACGAAAGTCGAGGTCACTTGTTCCTATAATTTATTTAACTATTTTTCGTAAATACATTTTAATACTTACTTAAGTTTTATGTAGATTCTTTGTTTTTGTAAGCTAGGATTGTTCTAAGCTATGGTACAGTGCTGTGGGGTTAATTCAATCAATCAATTAAACTGTCATTCCCCCCTCCCACGGGGATAGTCAGGGACAATGGAGCGCCACTTGCCACGATCCTGACACAACTCCCTCGCTTCCCTCACATCCACAACTATACGGTTATGGGCACTAAGCTAACCCAGCTTTCTTGAGGTTTCTTCGATTTGATCGGAAAACACACTCCTGGGCCTGTGGCGTAGCGTGGAAGTCAGCCGCCCGGGGCGGAAAAAATATTTGCCGCCTCCTTATTTAGGAGTTTCAATCATAGGTACAACAAAAATATGAATTTGAGGTACAAATTTTAACGATTTATTTCAGTTTTTATAAATTTTGCCGCCCCCTCCGCCCCCGCCACGCTACGCCACTGTCCTGGGCCTTCCTTGTTTAAATCGTTGGTTTTTTATTATATTTAACCCAATTAGATGTAAGTGTTACATACTTAGAACAGAGAAACAAATCTTTCTCTGTTCGGTTTTAATATACATCTCAATATAAATGTTATTACCTAATTATTAATTTTTAATGCTTGAATCATTACTGCAGTCAAGAAAATTGATAGAATTTGTACAATTTAGTTATTGTTGATTAAATCTCGGTGTTTTTTTTATAACTTTTTCCTAAAAAAATATTTAAAAATTACTTTTAAAAAAATCCTTTTAAAAATTTGATAGTCAGTGTTATATATTATTGGTTTTTCTAAGGTTTTATGTAGATTTTTTTATGAAATAAAGACATCTCTGACTTACTATCGCCTTTTTTTACTGCAAGATTGCATCCAGCAATAATCGAAACGTCGGATTAAACACTATAAGCCGCTAAAAAAACAAAATATTTCGTAACAAACGTTATGGCAAAATCTTGAGTGTGCGTCAACATTACTTATGCTAGTTTGTCCTTCTAATGTTAAAGAACTGAAAAACGGCCTATAATTAGTTTCTCACGATTTAATAAATTATGAAAGTTTTTTTTTGTTTTTGATCTCTATAGAATTAGCATTATGGTAATGAATAATAGTCTAAACTTTGTATTTAGTGCAAAGCATTTAATTCAAATACTTTCTTTAAATTATTACAAAAAAAATGTTTGTTTTAAAATATACCAGCCTTAAAATATCTTTGATGAATAGGCTTTGCTAAATCTATCTTTACAATGTATTGTAAAATTTAAATTAATGATAAATTCAAAGATATACGACCTACGGGTCAGGGAAATCGCCGCAGATCACTCAAAAATAAGAGCCGCTGTTTCTTCAAAGGAGTTTTTTCATAATCTTTTTTTTATTTTTTTATGCTTTATAACATAATGCCTCGATACCTATGACCTAACCTTTTCTATTTATATATAATAAAAATATTAGGAAATTAACCTTTAAATGAAGCTTCCCATATAGCCGTATATCATGTTTTTTGCTGTTTATGTCCTTACAACGCTTAATAGTAATATTAGGTAATAACTACAAAGTATCCTAATAAAAAAATATCGAGTCAAGTGGTCAGAGTGCAAGCATGAATTTCTTCTATCCAATTTTCTACAATAATTTTTGCGGCTATGTAAATGCTTCATTAACTTGAGATGCCCGACGGATTTATTTACCGATGAAAATCATTTTTTTTTTAACTTAAAAAAACATTTTATGTTTTAAATTACGTTTAGCCATTTTCCAAATATAAATTATGAGTTTTGATAATTAAACATTAAAAAAATCAAGAGCGAACGAATGTTAAACGACAGAAACCGGGTTAAATTCTGGCTGATTAGTAATTTATAAATATAATTATGTGTGTTAAATGTCAATGTATATAACATGGTTATTTGAAGAGTCTTGTTATTCAATTGATAATATTTGTAATGGACGTCACATAGTTGCTCTGATAATATCACCGACGGATGGAAAGGAGGATTAAAAATTAATTTACCCGCCTTTCATGTTCGCCGATAATCCCTACATTATCAAGATATCAACTGGCACCGGCTTAGACTTGCCTAGGCAAATACGGTACGTGCGATAACGACGAATTATCACAGTACGTTAGCTTGCAAACTTGGAAATTAAGCCGTCAATGCGTTTCATAGCACTATCATATAATTACAATACATGTGACACTACGATTGTAATCATTACTTTTGTTTGATTTACGACCGGCGGCAACAATTTAAAGTTTTATTAACATTCATTCATTCATGTTTATGCAAACTCTACTTTTCTGTTGGTCTTTAAGTAAATTTATATAAATTATTGATCATTTTTTTATTGAGACCCGACATTTGATCTCAACTTTCCAGATAGTAAAGGAAAGTCCAAGAGCGCCGACTACTGAAAAAACCGACTCGTCGCTGTCATCAGTCACTATGCCGGGCAAAAATATTGCTATTACTTTTTTCGTTTCTATTTTCGCATTTGTTTATTTGTCAATTTACATACAATTATAAAGATCATCTTTCTTACTAATAAATATAAAAAGAGTTTTTAAAGGCATACCTAGTGTTTAACTGAAAGTGGGTAACCACCTCTTTTAAGCTAAACGCGACTAAGTCACTCCTCAGTCGCGTTTACAAAAGTTGCTAGCTACAAAAGGGCATAGTTGATATGTTGAGGTTAGGGCAGTATTTTTAACTGTAACAGCAGTTAGTTCATGAACCGCATTCCAATTTAACATTATGCGGAGTGCGAGGTATTCTATTATTTCTACACATCTAAAATCACCACACAGTTTAATCAATATAATAGAAATATATTTCATTTGCCGACGGCATATTAATTTTTTTCATCTAGAACCCGATCTTTAAGATGGTCTAAATAACATTACTTATTTATTTATAATTGACTTACAGCTAGTAGAATGAAGAATTTAGACAAGATATCTTAAACTAATATAGGGTCATTATTAAATTACAGGCACAAAATGAATTAAGAAACAAAATATGAAAGTAGTTAAAAACTACATATAAACAAAAATAGTCAGTTACATATAAGAAAGAAAAATCATTAATTGAACTCATCAAATTAATTTTCACGGATTTAGGGTGTCAAAGAACTGTCTTATCATGTGGTTACAGACAATTGATGGTTTGATTCAGAATAGATCGATGTCCGAACAATGCCTATTAATGAAGTCGTATGTTCTCCAAAGGAAAGACTTTTGTTTGTAATTCGAGTGAGCAGTTGGCAAGTGTAAAAGTGAGGTACTCCTCGTTCTATTGCCTGTTGTTAAAACATGATATTGCCAAGGAGTTGTGGTGAGTCAACAAATCCGTTCAGAATTCCTATAAAGAAGCAAATATTACATAAAACTTAAATAAGAAAAGATAGTATTTTCTTAAATTTTGTGCGAACATTGTATATTGAATTAAACAAATTTTATGCGGCTCACTATCGCGTAAAATAAACGCGATAGTAAGCCGCATAAAATTTGTTTAATTCAATAAGAAAAGATATTCTACATTCTTTAAAAGGCATTACCCCTCTATCTGACCACCGCCATCTGACATAGTGATAGGCAAGGGGAGGTCAAAAAGCGTTACTGAAATAAATAGTTTCAGTTTACGGTTACCTCAGTCGGCGTTTAAGAGGTTTAGCAAGTGTCACAAGTTATTAATGTATTTGACACACACATTTACGAGATGTTAATTAGATATTATTATTTACATTTCTATACTAAGCTACTAAAGTGCTTGTATCATAGAAACAGGACAACCAGATTTATATCAGATACAAATCAAAGATAATGCGCAGCTTGAATGCTAGCGCTTCTTTGATTTGCCGGGATATCTACCATAGATACAATTATATTTTAAATTTACAAACCGCAAAAGCCTACATTGAGTGAGTAAAAAAGCACAGGTATAAATCGTAGGTAATATATTCATCAACACAAGTAGAGTTTCCGGCGTGAAACCGTTACAATTGTCGTCGAGTGTAAAACAATTGTTTGTGTTAATAATGAAGTCATTTTAATACTAATTTCAAGTGTATGGAGTTTGTTGACTTTTCGCATTGTCGTCCAGTTAGGCGCGATGTGTTAATGATCTGTGAGACTGCTGTCAAAGGGCAAACAGTCCGATAGTAAGGAACTTTACAGACGCGAGGGCGGCCTGTTTACACGCATTGTTGTTAAACACACACGGGTGGTGGCGTTCGCCGAACCTGCGGCATTCCATAGTTTTTGAAGATGATACTTTATCTTTCATACATTTTTTTTGGCATATTCCATTGCATGTATTATTGTTATATCAATTAGTTATTTTATTATGCGAAGGAAGCGAGGGAGTTGTGTCAGGATCAGGGCAAGTAGCGCTCCATTGCCTATCCCTGTGGGAAAAAGGCGTGCCAATTTGATTTGATTGATTGATGAAACATCTAATGAATTAAACAAATTTTATACGGCTTACTATAGCGTTTATTTATCTCTCAGTGAACACGACAAAGCTCTCGAAACGTCTGAATGATAAAAAAATTAAATAAAAATAAACGCGATAGTAAAAAGCATAAAATTTGTTTAATTCATTAATCAATGTTTACGCAAATTCTAAGAAAATACTATGAGACATCTAATCTAGAACTGCATGATGTTAAGCAAGGGGAGGTCCAAGAGCGCCGACGACTGTCGCCGTCACTATACCGGCCAACTAGTTGTGGAATGCGCGGTGCCCTTTACCGTTCCGTTGTTATTGCCTACCCATTTGAGAATTAAAGCTTGATTATGGATGATGATGTATAAATATCATGTGTTCTCTCCAACCTATAACTTTAGATCCTACAAGCAATGCGTTTAAGAGTGGTAGGCAGTGATGCCCAGTCTGCCGATCCGGGGTAGTACCACCACTCACAAATATTTAGTCCGTGAAGTGACTTGGTCGCGTTTCGGGATCAGCTCGTAAGTTGCCTGTTCCAACTAGGCTGTCATAATATCAGACGGGAAGCTGCCATACAATATGTCGAGTCACAATAAATAAAATAAAAAAGCACCTTAGGCCACAGTGTACCGAATAAAGCAACCGTGAACTAAGAGGGTTTTTTTGTCGTTGGCAATCTAGGAATAATTTCAATCTCTCACTTACCATCAGGCAAGTTAAGGTCAAATGTCAAGTAACAATAATAAAAATAACAAAAAATCGTATCTATTGTTTGATATTTTTATAAACCTTAAATTTGCCGAATAAACTTATTCGTACTTGAAAACCATATCCATCCCATCAAAACAAAATAAAAAAACAAATCTAAGTAAAGACTAATATAATAGTCTAACATCAACACAGTATAGGCAACCTTGTGTCATCAGATCATAAATATTGGCTTCCATGATGCGTCCAGCGTTGGAGTTCCCCTGCTCCTAGGTTTCATAGGCGGCGAGATGAGAGAGGTCGGCACCTTTTGTACACCCGCTCTCAAATGCCAGCAATAAGCGTTAGTTTACTCGCCAGTTAGCGTCATTGTTTCTCGCGCCTTTCTACCTACCTAGGGTTGTCGAAATTATTACAAATTTCTTTTTTTTTCTTTATAACTGTAGTTAGGGATTGCATAAAGGTTCGCTCGTAAAAGTGTTCCGTTATTGAAAGTTGCTAATGTTTGCCGATTTTACTATTCTTATGTTTTCTGAATTACTACCTGACCTTGGACATAGGTATATAGACAAGATATTTTATTCATTTACATTAATACTATACTAAGCTACTAAAGTGCTTGTATAATAGAAACAGGACAACCAAAGTACATATATTGGTAGTGTTTTTCAACCCTTGCTTTCAGTTTGCGTAACCATTCTACTACCACTACACCACGGTCACCTTATTCTATACCGCATTACTTCGGCATTTCTGGCCGACATATTTACTGCAACTTAGGTTCTTGACTACCATCAGGCGAGATATGATATCGAGTAAAAAAAAACGTGAATTAGAATCGTAAAGCTACGAGAACAATCGCAGCACAACCCTAATAGTCATAGTTCTCATATCATTCAAATATTGATTTAGTTTTTAGATGTATCAGTCAATTTTAATTCTGTGTGAAATAATTGCGTTGAAAAATACCTTTGTATTTTCATTCATCGTGGTGGTCATTCATGATTTTGAGGAATTCCTACGAGAAAGACTTTAAAGCTACCATTGCAAGTAAATACATTAGAATCAAATTTAATTTTTGTTTAGTTTTATTTTATTGTGACTCGACATTTGACAGCACCCCGCTTGATGTTAAGCCGAAGTGTGGTACATGAATGAATGTCACTGCTAATACATTTCAATAACTGTGAGTAGCAATCACATCCACTATGCCGGCCTAGATGGAACCGGCAACTTACAAGCTGATCCCGAAACGTGACCAAATCACTTCACGGTCGGTATACTTGTAAGTGGTGGTACTACCCGGATCGGCAGACTGGGTACCACTGCCTACCACTCTTTGAATAGTAGTTTTTTAATTTATAAATAAAAGGAAACAAACTAAGTATCGTGTCCTGTTTGTCGTATCATTGGTCACACATTTTTTACGTACGATTATTATTTACGAATAAACACGTTTAGTTTAATATTAAACAGGCTTTCAATCACTCCATAACTCACAAAAATGAATGATGTCTTTTGTCTATTCCTATTGTAGATATTGTCTAGGTATCGTACTGGAGTTTTGCGGAAACATTGTTCATGAAATAAAATACTTTCGCGTATATTTAAATTACAACGATAATGAGTATCTACCTAGGTATTTATTTAATACAAAATCACAGAGACAGTGCTTTGAATTTATTTGACTACCCTCTAGTGACATCAAACTTTCAATTTTTTATTTATTTTTTGTTGTGACCCGACATTTGACATCGACCCGCTTGATGATAAGCAAGAGTAGATTCAAAAGTGCCGACGACTGAAACAACCGAGTTAGTACACGGCTGTCTCAGCCGCCGTCACTATGCCAGCCAAAGGTGCTTCTTCACGCATCGTTTAAAGGATACAAGGTTATAGGAGGGAGAGAACACATGAGCTGGCAAAGCATTTCACTTGTCGATTGTTCTACAAAAAAAGACGCTCCTAACTTTTTAGTTCGACTACCGATCTGTCGATAAAATGCGAATGCTTCCCCCGACCAGTGGGGGTGTTACGGGTGTCAAAAGACGAGATAGGAACAAGATTAAAGAGCTCCTCGGAACATTATCTGTGGTAAAGGCGATAGAGGACGCACAGAGCCGCCATGTCTCTGCGTAATTTCAGGGTCTCCAGAGTTCGTGTAATCTCTACATCTCCTAAAATTCGGACAGCTCGGCGCTGCAATGAATCCAGGGCATTGATTTCAAGCTTATTTTTTTCCCCTTTATCTGTGATATCCATCAATTTCTATTACCAATCAATAGATACACTATGGTGCATATAGATATAATGTAGATATACTCAATAAAGGTGACTGTGGTCTACCACTTGGTACCTAAGTATCTTTGATACTCAAGTTTTAGTTTATTCCAGTTATTTTTAGTTTTTTACTTTAGTATGTTGGCGAGTATGTACTTTGGACGTCTTTTTAGGGTTCCTAAGAAAAAACGGAACCATTATAGATTTGTCATGTCTGGCTGCCTGTCCGTCCGTATATCACAGCTACTTTTTTCCGAAACTCTAAGAACTATACTGTTGAAACTTGGTTGGTAAATAGATGTATTCTGTGAACCGAATTAAGATTTTCATACAAAAATAGAAATAATTCGTAAACCGCAATTTACCTTTCATTCAATCAACTCAAATATAAAAATCGATCAAAGTTACAACGAACTACAAGAACTTTTATATTATGTTACTTGCTGCTACGGAACCCTTCATGGGCGAGTCCGACTCGCACTTGGCCGCTTTTTTTATGATAAAAGCACGTTTAGTATATAAATGTAGAAAATCCTATCTAAATAATATAGTTTTTAACCACAGAAGAGAATTGTGGATGTGAAGGAAGCAAGGGGGTTGTGTAAGAATCGTGGTAAGTGGCGCTCCATTGTCTCTGGGGAAAAGGGCGTGACAATTTTATGATAGTTTTTATTATTGTATAAGTATCGCTTTTATCGATATACAATTATAACTTCAATTTTTATTTACTGTGACACGACATTTAATCACGACCCTCCTGATGATAACCAAGAGCAGGTCCAAGAGTGACGACGACTGAAAAAACGAAAAATTTTTAAGTATGACCTAAATATTTGATTAAAAACACAGAGATAGGCAGCGCCAATTTCCATTCTAATACAACACTCTCTCTTATTTTACATTTACAGGCATCCATTCAATTCTATATTGTTGGGTACTAAAATTATAAAAGAAACAATTAAAAAAACAACAAAATTAAGATTAACATGTATTTATTTATAATCAAACGTGATTTCGTGACAGTGCTGAAATACTTTCTAATTACATTGTATTTAAGTATTCATTTAATTACATCGTATTCAATTAATTAATTTTATATTCAATTTCAAACTTAAAATCAGTCCAAGCACATTTTATTTAAATTTAATAGAAGTTGATAATGTTTAAAATTTATTATACTTTATATGTATTGGCATTGGGTTTTCTATAGACACGGCCTGATTCGAATTGAAGTGGGGACGTCTGCTGCCATATATTAATGTCTGCAAGACCCAACTCCAACTTTTTAAGGATTAGTCTATATTTCTTAAAACAATGACAACCTGATTAAATTTTAGCTAATCTAAATCAATCGATTGACATCACATTACTTTGCATTATTATTATCGTTTTTTGTTTTTTTGTTTTTAAAGATTAGATTAGTTAGGTTTATACCTACAAACAAACGGCCATTTTTTTATAATGCCACTTTATAAAACTTCACACCGCCCAACATATTTTGGCCTAAAAATATTCTTAATAGAAAAAAAATGAGTTCAAAAATCAGTAAAAATCTTCTAGATTAAATTAATAATTTTACTGAAGACCTAAATATTGTTTTTACTTATTAAATGCTTTATTCTTGAATAAGCGAATATTTTATGTTCTTTTGAGTAAATAAAGAAGTTAGACCACAATGTTAGGCTGCAGTGCGAGTAGTCGCATCCACTATGTTGGAAAACGCCATTACCTAACTTTTTAAACATCAACTTCTAGTAAACTTTATAATCAGAATTTAAAATTAAAAGCTATATACAAAACAATAATAATTGTTATTAAATTTTTCTATCTAAAAATAATCTCATTTTTAAAGTAGCAGTTGAGGCATTTCTCAATTTCACAATATGCCCTTTTGAAATTGGTGAGATTCCGAATTTTATATTATTTACTGTGGATGTAACTTAACAAATACATGTTATTTGTATATAAAAAACTACTTTGTTTACGTTAATAATTAAACGACCACACAAAATTATAAAAACATAGGTAACGTTTAAACAAAGGCTGTTACTTATTAGGTAATATTGTATTACTATAGTTATAACTGGGAATAGGAAACTACAATACATAAATTAACAAAATATTTTTTAAAGCCAGAAAGGCACTCGCGTTTGAGAAATGTCAAACTAAAAATTTCTTACAATCAAATTGATCTACACTCATAGTAGGTAAATATAAAAATATAGTATCTATATATTTACATAAACAATAATACAATACTTATTTCAAATCAATACAATCATAGGCAGTATGTGTAAAATAGTATTTTAACAGTAACTACCTATCTATATTTGTTAAGTTTTAAGAAATTATTTAACAAACAAAACAGTTACCCAAAATTTATTAAACACTACAAGTTAAACGACTAAACTACTAAAATACTATTTTAAAACATTAGAAACCGGTGATTTAAAATAAAACAAATAACTTAAACTATATTTCAGGATATTAAAATTTAATTAAATAAATTATCTCCCGTAAAAAATACAAATAATAATGATCATTATTCTGCCAAAATAGTATCATAAATATTTAATAAAAATCATAATTCATTAAGTATTAATAAGTATTTCAACTTCAGCTAATAAAGTTCGAAATCAAAAGGTTTGTGAATTTAAGCGCAAAATATTGCAAATAAATAATATCGACTAACAATTAGGTTCTAACAATATTTATAAATTCGAATTTTGCTTTAAAGTGCAAACGTGATTCACAAAACACTTAATAAAAACTATGAAAAAAACATTATTATTATATTGCAAACTTTAATTTTAGGAACGCATTTTTATCCGTATAAAACCTGCAAAATTAAATTAAAACTTGTAACTGGTCAAAAAAGCGTTCTTTGTAACTAAAGTGTAGATAAAATACATAGTTTTTAATACAATAATGGGTGGGAGGCATAGATTACGCACTGCTTATAAAGATAGTGAATAACAATTGCATCTTATTTATAAAGAAGTTATAGTAAAAATATTCTCATTAAAGAATATTGCACTAATATTATCACAAATTTTGAAGTCAACATTTTAAAGGCATCGTTTCCCGCTTCGCTTTAACACAAAATATCTTACAAATTGTAAAACACAATATCTACTATATATATACAAAATAATAACTACAGTAAACCGTTTAATCAATTAAAATTACCTTTACACGTAGTGTTCATATGGTGTTTAAAAATCGACTCTCACTTTACTTTGTTACACACATTTCAAAATTGTTTATAATTTAAAATTGTTCACATTTTACACTTTAAACTATACAATGTTCTTGATCAGGTCACAGTAGTGTCACTGGAGGTACGCCAGGCACTAAAGGGTCAGGTACGCCTGGGAGAACTCCCTGGTGATAGTGATGATGGTGATGCATCATACCGTTCATCATCTGTTGGTGATGAAGCATTGTGGCGTGATGTAACTGGGCTTGTTGCAATGATGTATGATCACCCTTGTCCTTCATCACTACTTCTTCACGCTTCTTCACTTGTTTCCTTTCCTTAGCTCGCCTATTTTGAAACCATATTTTGACCTGTAACAAAATTACAATTATACATTTCTATTGCTTAAAGTGAATTTTGCGTGAAAACATTTAAGTCCATTTTAAACAAAAACAATTAATAAATATCAATCAGTCAATCAAATTGTCACGCCTTTTTCCCACGGGGATAGGCAGAGACAATGGAGCGCCACTTACCACGATCCTTACACATTTCCCTTGCTTATATATAAATATTATTAATGAAATAAACAAAAAAAGTTACCTGTCTTTCTGAGAGTCCTAAACTAGCGGCTAGTTCTGCTTTACGTCTTATTGTGATATATCGGCTGTAATGGAACTCTTTTTCTAACTCAAGTCTCTGATGATCACTGTACACAACACGATATTTATCCTTCGTACGCGTTTTACCTGCACAAAGAAAGAAATACACACATTATATTTTAAATTATGAATTATCATTTTAAGTCTTATTATCCCAATCAATAATGAACATTATTATTAAACACTGAGCGAATTACCAAGACGACTATAGTGGTAGTGCAATGGTCATACGAGAGCACGGGTTCAAAACCACTTGCCGACAATAATGTATTATTTTTTTTTGGATACATCAAGGATACAGGGTACATCAAGCGGGGGAGTGTGGTCCATGAATGGATGTCATTTCTACTACAATTCAATAACTGTAAGTAGCAATCACATTCATTATGCCGGCCTAGTTGGAACCGGCAACTTACAAGCTGATCCCGAAATGCGACGGTCTGTATACTTGTAAGTGGTGGTACTACCCCGGATCGGCAGACTGGGTACAACCGTCTACCACTATATCTTTGATATATGTACTTTGGTCGTCCTGTTTATTTAATCACTTTAGTAACCGCAGGAAAACTTGGGCAGCGGTCAGTTAAGAGCTAGAAGCTTGCAATGTTTTGTTGTTGTACAATCTATATCCACTATTCGTATTCCACATCGAATGTAAAGCGTAAATGTTAAAAGTTTGTGATCATAACTCGAAAAGTCTTTTATATTCTCGTTACGGTTGCACAAAGAGGGGAGCTCGGGTGAAGGAGTCCCGCGGGCTCGATAACGTTAATCCACGCGGCAGAGTTCAGAGGCGCCGCAAGTACACACGGCTCGGGAGGGATTACGAAGCAACGACCACCAACCTACAAAACTCTGTTTGTACTCATATTTAGTACGTACGTGTTAAAATATTGTATAACCTTTAAACTATGTTTATTTACAAGATTTTATTATTAGTAGAATAAAAATATTTTTATATATTTTGTTTAAATGAGTTATTTTAACATTCGTTGTTTAAAGTATTGAATACGAAAAATAAGCATTATTGATGATATATTATTTTGTTTCCGCATTTAGCGTTTGTGTTTAAACGAAATTTGATTTACGCATCTTCTCTATTTTTATGAATATTTTAGAGATACATATTCGATGTACATTTTTTATTGTGGTAAGTCTGATGGTCCGTTGGGGTGCGAGAGATAAATGTCTGCAAATGACTGCCCAATCTAGTGCGAGCTATATTCCGGCAACTTTAACAGTCAGTTTAAAGTTTTTATTTTACTCCACAATCTGTATTTTTTATATTTTACCTAAATCAAGTCGATTATTAAAATAACGGAAGTAGGTAAGCAAGGCTGAAATATAAATGTTAATAACATTAAAGGCACCAAGGAAATAAAAAAATATGAAAATTCTAATCTACCAAAAATTATCAAGTTGTGTAAATTACATTACACAATTAAAATTAGAGTACATCGTAGATCTACACGAGATAGATATTTTTGTGTATTTAAGAGACACGTTATCACATAATATTAAACACTTCATAAATAATGTTTGTCAGTCCCGCGACAATCAGAGAAAATTAAATCCCCAAAGAATCTCAAGCATACTCGACACTCGAACAAACAGCCTTTTAAGTGTCTTCACTGATAATGAGATTTCATCTTTAAGATATAATTTTAGCTCGTGTTTATATGTTACAAGTATGTGTCGGATAACTCAAGATTACACGCGATTTGATTTTTATATTTATTTAGCTACGACTGTGGTATAGTGGTTGTAGAATGACCTCGCAAACAAAGAGCCTCCGGGTCAAAATCACTATTACCGGTACCAATGTATCTTAGATACTTGTACTTTGATCGTACTGTTTCCATGATACAGGCATGTTTGTAGCTTAGTACAGAAATGAAATTTAAAAATGTATGAAAAAAAAGTAAATATTTTCTAATATGGTGGACTACAAATATAGGTGTTATATATTTAGATCTAGGTTATACTAGCCATATTTGTAATAATATTATCTGTCCAAATATTTTTTATTATATTTAATTTTGTATATACGACAGCAAAAACTAAACTCAACATAGCAAAAAGTGAACATTCTAAGATTTAGACTGGTTTGCAACCCATAAATGTACTATACTACAATAAATTTCCATAATAGAAACTATAGTAAGTATTATTTTTATAATTTATTAAAACATTGCACAAATAATACGAGTTTCTATATGTATCAACGCTATGTAATTTATTTTTAAGGTAATAACTTTCTGATACTATAAAAACTAACATAATAAAAAAGCATTATTAAAAATCTCTTCTAACCTTCAATTCAAAGTTATTATTCGTTGCTAACGCGTTGTGTTTTATGTACAATTTCATAATGTTTTATAAGCAAATATTGTTACACTATTTTTATTTGGTTTGACGTTTTTATTGTCTTAATGTTTGTTCTCATACTTACTTTAGAATAATATAAAATTGAAAGTGACACTTCACATAAGTTTCTTCTTCACCCTATTTTTTTTATTGTGACAAGGAATCTGATCTCGACTTGTAAGGAGAGGCTTAAGATGGCTAGTGACTGTAACAACAAGCCGTCACTATGCCGGCCAAAGGTGCTTCTTCACTCATCGTTTTAAGAATCCAGAGTAGATATCTTTTTGTAGATTGCGTATGTATTTGTGGATTATATAGACATTGTTTTGATTACAATAACTTTTCAATAAACACCAAATAAGATAGCGCCTGTTAAAATGAAGTTCAAACAACAAGATGACATATTCTAACCCTCATCGAAAAAATGCATACAATAGATAAACTCTTCGAGTCGCCAGCCATGCTCGAATGACAGAAAATTATAACTTAAATAAATTTCCTGTTGAAGATGCAAACAAAAGAGCATGAACAAAAAACTAGTAGAATAAACATGGTGCTATCGTCCGATGCAGCCTTTGATAGAAGGCGTTAACATGGATAACAAACATAGTAGACAAAGTCACATAATATAGGGACATAGAAAACAAAAAGCGACTGCACACGTGGGCCGGAGCTGTTACGAAATCAATTAGCTATGATTTGAATAAAATAATTAAAACCATCATAAATAAAATTGTACGGCAACCGTGGTGTGGTTAGTACACTCAAAGCAAGAGTGTATGGCAGTACTAAAGTATCTTTGATGTGGATGGATGCGTTAAACAAGGCAGCCCCAGGAGGGTGTTTTTCGACCAAATCGGAGACATCTTTAAGAAAGCTGGGTTGCCTGGTACCTATAACCCAGAGCCTGTATAAAGAGAATTGTCGATGTGAGGGAAGCAAGGGAGTTGTGTAAGGATCGTGGTAAGTGGCGCTCCTATCTCTGTGGGAAAAAGGCGTGACAATTTGATTGATTGATTGTTCATGCAGTTTCTATGATATAAGCAATTTTAATAGCTGTATAGACATATAAAAAAGACGTAAATACTAGTCAAACAGGCCGGTATTGTTTTGTTTGAAGACAGTTCTTAAAGTTTGTGTTATGACATTTTAATTGTAGGTTTTAGTTTTGTTTTGACAGCTTTATACAAATTATAGGCAAATTCAACTATTATGGCGTGCAATAAAAAGATTATTATATGCCCATATTATGCCATTTGTGATTTTAAGGATTAAAATTAGAGCGTTTTATGATATTTTTGTTACGGTTATAAATTATCTTTATTTTAGTGCAATTTTTAAAATTATCTTAACACTGAAACTTGGGACCTTCAGGAGTTAGGCGGACAGTTGGTTACTTGGCCAGTCTGCCACTCCTATCAGGTGTCCAGATTGTAAAGGGACCTTTTGCTTTACGGGATCAGCTTAAAAGTTGCCGCAACTATGCCAGCGGGGTTAGGTTGGGCAAGTTAAAACGATAATCGTTTTTCGTCAACGATTGGCAAAATAATAAAAGTTTCAGACTAAATCCTAAAGACTAAAGACTAAATCCACCAAATTGAGACTTTTGATGATAATGATCAAACGTGTTATCGCACAGACGATATTCGTCACAACGATTAATAGTCTCGTTTTATTGAATTTAGCCTAGCTTGTCTCTGCCTATCCCTGTGGGAAAAGGGCGTGACAATTTGATTGATTGAGCCTAGCTTTTATTATTTTAACAATCGCCGACGAGAGAAGATAATCGTTTTAACTTCGACATTACGGACGCGACTGTTGCTTGTAGACATTTGTCACTTAAGACTACACCGTATGTCGTGGCGGTTTCCTAGTTACAAAGTTAAGTTATAAACGGACACAAAAGTCGTCAACCAAAATATTTAAATATTCTTGCAGATTAAAGATTTGCTTAGAAATTGTTTATCGGGAAAAGTTACCCTTGGGGCAATGTTGACGTATTATAATGTAACATAAAGAAGTTTATTGTGACATGACATCTGACCTCGACTTGTCTGATGGTAACCAAAAGGAGGTCCAAGAGTGTCGACGATTAAAAAAACCGAATCAATTCACGGTTGCATCAATCGCTATCAATATGCCGGCCAAATTATATTATTTTATTGAAATACTATAAAATAATATAATTAATTTTTTACTTAGCAACTATTTTTAATAATGATATAACTAATTTGCACAACACATGAAGGCATTATTTTTATTAAAATCGCTATGTATACAAGATTTTGAAATTTGATCTAGTGACTAAATTTTTATTAAAAAAGTACATTTTGTAAAAATATATATTTTTTTGTTTTATTTGTTTTTTTTAATCATATTCCATTAACACACGCGCATATTTAATTCATCTTTGTGTTCATCATTCTGTACCACTGTGCGGCGGTTCTCATTTATGCCTAACAAGATTTACGAGTTATCAATATCAAACACAAACTATCATTAAGGTATTTCTCTTATCGCGCTGGTTTTCACTAAAAACATAGACGTTCTGAGCGTGTAAACATAACATGGAGCAGGGCGAGGCAGGCTGTTGTTTAGTCAACATTTAACGCTGGCAAATACCTACGGCGATAGCTGGGATCAACACCCACACGCACTGCAACGTTGCAGGAATCAACAGTTATGAGGTTGCACTATGTTATAAACTTAATTGGAAAAAAACATATGTATATGAAGTATTCAAGTATAAGAAAGCTGGGTAGCCTAGTGCCCTCAACCATGGAGCTGGTATGATGAGGATTGTGGATGTGAGGAAAGCGAGGGAGTTGTATCAGGATTGTGGCAAGTGGCGCTCCATTCTCTCTGCCTATCCCTGTGAGAAAAAGACTTGACAATATGATTCATTAATTTGATGATTGATTGTTGTATCAGTACTTAGGTAGGTATTGAAGGAATGAAATAGTTTGACAACATTTAAAACAGTTTTACTTAGGCTTAATTATTAATCAAAATGGCTCCTATTATAGTAATATTTTCCACAATAAACAAATGAATACACACAGTGGCGTAGCGTGGCGGGGGCGGAGGGGGCGGCCCGCCCCGGGCGGCACATTTAGGGGCGGCAAAATTTATAAAAACTGAAATATTCCGTTAAAATTTGAATCTGAAATTCATATTTTTGTTGTACCTATGATTGAAACTCCTAAATAAGGGGGCGGCAATTTTTTTTTCCGCCCCGGGCGGCTGACTTCCACGCTACGCCACTGAACACACAAATGACAACAATAGTAGTTAAGAAGTAAAAATAGCAAATAAAATAAGTTTACAAATAAACCTATAATCTACCAATATAATATAGATAAGTATTAGAATATTTATTACGTATAACATTTAATAAAATCATAGATATCTCTATACGATACAAATGTAAATTTATGAACTAAGGTTTGAGGTTTATTATGTCTAGTTAACAAAAATGCTTACTGTAAACTATTGCTCCATTTCATTGTCACTCCCTATTCCTGTGGGAATCAGGGAGCGAAATTGACGATGCTGATGTCCGGTCTATGTGTAAACAATTTGGTGTATTTCTCCTGCGTAAATTTATGAAAACTTGCATTCTTTGAGTGAGCGTGCGTGAAGAAGCACCTTTGGCTGGAATAGCGACAGCGACCGAGGCATACGTGAATGTAGTCGATTTTTCTTTCATTGGCACTTAACATTAGGCAAGTCGAGGTCAAATATTAAATCACAGTAAAAAAGCATAGTCTGAACTCTGACCTCCGTCTAGTGGTCCGTACATACCAGTAAACCAGCGAAGTCTGAGATAAATAAAAGATTATAAAATGATGATAATAAAAATAAATGAATATCACAAATAATACAATCATATAAACAACATAAGTCAATATACTACAACAATTACAATATTGTATAAAGTTTACTGCACCCAGCTATAAATCACAAATGTAGTAGGGAAGCACCAAGTAAAATAATATTATGAAACATAATTATATTATTAACAATATAGTAATTATGATAACAGAAGCCATTCATGAGCAGTCGGCACCTAATTTCTATCGTCCGTTGTAAAAACATAAAGCCTACTTGGATTGTATATACCTACCTAAGTGAATTGAATGATTATGTGAGACCTCATATCAGCAAATACGAAGCTATACAAAAAAGTGTTATTTATAAAATGACACATTTCAATCCTACTATTATTACTGTATAAATTCGTAATGAAAATTGAATAGAATTTGCTTAACTAGCAAGCGGACCATTAATCTATACGTCTGCGGTCTGTGCTTTGGTCGTAATTCCTCCAACCTATTTTTAATCTTACAGTTCTTTTACCTGTTGGGCCCACGTCGCTCAATTCCCTTTTAATAAAACAAGCTTGTTGCGAATTAACATGTCTCATTATTATTATTTTTAATCTAATTTTAAGTACTAATTTAAGTATACAAAATATGAAGTGTTTTAATTTGCTGAACACGATGTAGGAAGAGAAGTTTAACACGAACAATCATTAATCGCTTTTATCGCGATATGAACACTTTGTCGGCCTGCCGAAATCCACACGGGGCGGTGATGCGCGATTATGGACAGGCAGCCATTAGATAGCGGCGTCTTTGTTGCCGTAAAGCGATGTTGACTTTTGCCGATTGCGAGCGACCTCACTTTCTTGTAATATGTTTTTGATGGAGGGCGCGGCCGATAATGTCACCTATCACCATGATAAACGCTTTCCGCAGATACATGTTGGAGAACAGTAGAAATTGTTATGACACATGTACCTAATGTTACTATTGTATTCGAGTGGCTGATAAAATGCTCTATCTAACCTACTTGACTACCTATGAAATGCAATATATTCATACCAGATAAAATATATCACAATTTATATTCAAAATAGGCGACATTAGTTACATAGATTATATAAAATTATACACTTTAAGGCAACCGTAGTCTAGTGGTAATGAAAAACGACGAGCTTCCGGTTCATAACCATTTGCCGATACCAATATATTGATATATTATTCTTTGATAGCTCAGTTTCTTTGATACAAAAACGTTTAGAAGCTTGGTATAGAATTGTAAAACTAGATAAATATATGTATATGTTATTTATTAATTCACAAAACAAAAATGACTTAAAGCGAATTTCGGATTAAGATCTCCCTGAAGGGGGCGGCGTATTTGTATTCGAGGGCGCCAGACAGGGCGGGTCATAAAACGACGTAAACCCTCGTGTTTGCGTCTATTTGGACTTTAGTACCATTCCGGGTGGCGACCAACATTGTTAAGCCTAACGTAATCACACATTTCAAAATAATATTATGTATGTATAATAAACGTTGTAATATTCAATTAAACGTAGCTAGTTGTAGTTTAAAAAAAACTTCAGTAGACAGTTTAATAACACTTTAACAGGTTTGCATTTTTTTAAACCTTAGGGATCCCACATTACAAAAGAAGTACTAAAGCAAATACTTCTGGTGCAAATATTTCTAAAACATACAACATAAAAACATAATTTACAAAAAGCACATCGAAAAGTGACGAAAGGGTCACAGCGGGGATCATTTCTACCGAATAAGAAAGAAAGAACGGGGACAAAATGATCGATAGCATCAGTGGTCATTATGGGAGAATCACCTACTGCGTGACAAGCCGATTACTGACGATTTAGCACACGCAAAACAACAAAAATAAACAATAATCTCCGCCTACTGTCAGCTCCTTTGCATTTTTTGCACAGACCCGACCTGCGATAAGTGAATGTTTCTTCAGCCATTATTCTCATATTCTTTTGTCAAGTGACATGTCTGACCCATGATAAATAAGGCGTTATGCACATCCATCTTGTGAAGTGTGAAAGCGTGACAGAATACCTTTGTAATGCTTGCATAGGATTGGTTGATCATAGATAAATAGGTCCATTCTATTTGCTTCTTTGTGTAAATAAAGGGATTTTGTACAATGTGGGTTTAGAGATTAGATATTACATCATGTCACATGGCGTCATACTGTGTAACATTTTATTAATGCAAATAAGATGGTAGAATTCACCCTTTGATTAGTTTCACTAGAAAAAAACATACAACGTGTTTGTATGTTTTTTACGCTATACGCTGTGGACAGACTCAGATGCTAAGTAAATAGGTATCTATTTCTAAATAAATGCTCCAAAATAATCTATTTAAATAACAATTAAGCATTTTATTTATTAAAACTAATTAGTTTTCGCGTCATTAATATTCAGACTGCGTGACGACATAACATAAACAACATAATATATGAGTATATTAAATAAATAAAACAGAAATATAACATATTGATAAAAAAAAAAAAATTAACTAAAATACATTATTAAAAGGAGTCCCTTTAGGCAAGGTTCCGAAGATACTGGCAGCGTTCCCCCAGTTCGCTGCCAGTATCTTCGGAACCTTGCCTAAAGGGACTCCTTTTAATAATGTATTTTAGTTAATTTTTTTTTTTTTTATTTCTTTATATTAATATTTCCTATGTTGTAAAAATATACAAAATGCGAACTTAAATCCTTTACGTTTTCTCTAATACCTAGTAATGCGGAAGCAGAATTTAGAATAAATAACTATAAAACGTGGGAGATATATCCTACTAATATTATAAATGTGAATGTGAGTTTGTTTGTTACGTTTTCACGCAACAACTATTTAACCGATCATCATGAAACTTTTTAGGGTTCCGTAGTAATTTTATGACAGTGTTATAAACCTAATATTACGCGGGTGGAATCGCGGGCACAGCTAGTAAACAATATAAAATACTAGTTACCTGAGTAGTAAATAAAAAAGATATTAATACTTATAACACAATATTTTATATGCTCAATGAATAATGCGAATTTTAAAACATTCACGCGTCGACACCTTCTGGATTTTTAAGTGGTAGGTCATTTCAGACCAATTAATAATTCCCTAACATTATTTTTAATATGACGTGACCTCAACTTACCTGCTAGACGATTGAAAAACCGATTTTTCGAAGTTATAGGATGGGAGAACATGGACAGGTCAAACATTCTGCTTGTCAATTGATTGATAAGGAAACTACATACGCTATGAACCTTTGTTTCTGAGGTCGATACGATCAACAGAATGCGGATAATTCCCTCCACCAACCAGTGAAAGACGAGGCAGAAAAGTTGAAAAGTTCTTTTTGTTTGAAGATTTTTTTTATGATATAGGTAGTTATTATTTTATTATTATGTTTTTACATTTCTGTATTAAGCTACTAAAGTGCTTGTATCATAGAAACAGGACAACCAAAGTACATATATCAATCATACCTACATTGGTACCGGCAAGTGGTTTTAAACCCGTGCTCTCTGTTTGCGTAACCATTGTACTACCACTACACCACGGTCGTAAATTTCCCAAGTATAAAACAATACTAAAAAGGATAATTAAAATACTTAATAATGTCATAGAAATTACAAATAAAATATCAATCAATCAATCAAATTGTCACGCCTTTTTCCCACCGGGATAGGCAGAGACAATGGAGCGCCACCTGCCACGATCCTGACACAACTCCCTCGCTTCCTTCACATTCACAATTCTCTTCATACAAGCCTTATGGTTATGGGCACTAGCCACTAGGCAACCCAGTTTTCTTGAGGATGTCTCCGATTTGGTCGGCAAACAAAGGAATTAAAATTTCAAATAAATAATAAAAATATTTGAAACGAATTTAAAATAACGAAATAAGATTGTATTCCAAAGACATTAAAATAAAACTAGTAACTTAACAGTATTATGTTAGCAAAGATTTAACTTGTTCTGAAGCAGTGATCCCTGGGGCGCCATTTTCAATGATTGTCGCTGCGGTGCTGGGACCGTATCGTTTACACCCTATAGCTATGTTAGGAGCGTATTCAGCTTTAATTGCTAATACTCATACACATAATCCCAAACCTCACATTAATGGTGAATCATTTTGTGCAAAAACAAATGTTATTTATATTCATAAATGGTATTTTTTTTAAATTTTAATTGCGGTCGTGCAAACCAATAATAATGGGTTTTAAACCTTAATTCCTATCGAAAAGACACTTTATTTATGATTAAATAAAAACAATATCCAAATCGTACATGACCGCGCTGACTTTTTTATTTTTTTATTGTGGCATAACATCTGACCACGACCCGCCTGATGATAAGCAAAAGGAAGTCCAAGAGTGACGACGACGACTGAAAAAACCGAGTTAGTTCACGGCTGTCCCAGTCGCCTTCACTATGCCGGTCAAAGGTGCTTCTTCACGCATCGCTTGAAGGTTCCAAGGTTATAGGAAGGAGAGAACACATGGGCTGGCAAACGCGAACCACACTTATCAGTGATAGGTGATACCCAGTCTGCCGAAGCGGGGTAGTACCACCACTTACAAGTATACAAACCGTGAAGTGCTTTGGTCGCGTTTCGGGATCAGCTTGTAAGTTGCCGGTTTCAACTAGGCCGGCATAGTGATTGCTGCTTATAGTTATGGAATTGTAGTATCTATCAATGACGTCCATTCATGGACCACACTCCAGCTTAACATCAGAAAATTGTTTAGGGGCCCTTAGGAAGGGTAAAGATTTCTCACAAAAAAATGTTTGCGTAAAATAAAAGAAATATTAATTATCTATCTGTCATTTTTTCCAATTTTTTTACAAACAATTCAAATTAAATAGGTATACACTCTATTTGCCTTTTTAGACAAATTAATTTAATCAATCATTTATAGCTGATTTAAAGGCACGCTTTACGCGAGAAAAATAATGCTTTTTTTGACTTTTGTTATTTTTGAAATATTTGAGATGTTTTTATTAATTTTAATTTTTGCTTACGTACGTTGGGGGCCCCCGTGGCCCGAGGGCCCCGTATAATTGATACGGCGGTGGCTACGCCCCTGTGTATAACTGTAATAGGACTTCAAGTTTAGGTATTGTTCTTAATCATAGATGATATTTAATTCTGTATAATTACCTATTTAGTTTATATTTTGACATTATTTATTTTATTTTAATCTTTTAGTAATTTATTTAATTTGTGTAGAATTTATTCAATTAAAAAAAATACATTGTATTTTGTTTTGATCATGTTATTTGAATATTGTGTATAACTGTAGTAGGACTTCAAGTTTTTTTGTACTAAATCATAGTTAATATTTAAAATGCGTGTTATATTTATATTTAAAATAATAAAAACTTGTCTGTTGTTGTGCTTAATAAATAAATTAATAATATGGTTTGGGTGGCGACGATGGACACTGGAATATAATATAAGAGGATGACAAAGAGCTAGCAAAGTTTGTTACCAAAATAGCTTAGTAATACTTTAATAATTAAACAAATATAATGATTAATCAGGGTGATTAAGTTTGTTTCTTAGAAAATGTAAGGATACCTACAGTGAAAAAGTAATTTAAATTCTTGTAATTTCAAAAACTAAGATATTTTTAAAAGGATGGACAAAAATGATTGAAAAATAAGAAATTCCTTCCATATTCAAAAGATATTTGATTATATTTTGTTAATTCAATTTATTGGAAACCATAATGTATTTTTTTTATTGTGATACGACATTTGACCTCGTCCCGCCTGATGATAAGCAAGAGGAGGTCCAAGAATGACGACGACTGAGAAAACCGAGTTTGTTCACGGCTGCCTCAGTCGCCGTCACTATGCCGGCCAAAGGTGCTTCTTCACGCATCGCTTGAAGGATCCAAGGTCATAGGATGGAGAGAACACATGGGCAGGCAAAGCATTCCACTTGTCGATTGATCTACAATATTATTCGATTGTATGTATTGTATGTGTATTTAAAGAGTGGTAGGCGGTGGTACCCAGTCTGCCGATCCGGGGTAGTACCACCACTTACAAGTATACAGACCGTGAAGTGATTTGGTCACGTTTCGGGATCAGCTTGTAAGTTGCCGGTTCCATCTAGGCCGGCATAGTGGATGTGATTGCTGCTCACAGTTATTGAATTGTAGTAGCAGTGACATTCATTCATGGACCACACTTTGGCTTAACATCAAGCGGGGTGCTGTCATATGTCGAGTCACAATAAAAAAAAAAAAAAAATGTAGTATAAAAATAATACATACAAAATAATAATAAATACTGTTTATTTTTGTAAATAAGTACTAGGTGGTTATTCCTTGGCATTTAATAAATCAACCTCCGCATTAAATTAACACAATGTAACTAATTTGAAAACACACAAGGAAATGTTATTTGAATACCGAACACTAGTTATTCGTTATTATTTGTTTGTATTAAGTAGATACACTTTTTTATTGTAACTCGACAGCTAACCTCGACTTGCCAAATGGAAAGCAAGGGGAGGTCCAAGAGCGCCAGCAACTGAAAAACTGACTCAGTTAACGGTTGCCTCAGCCGCAGTCACTATGCCGCTCAAAAGTGCTTCTTCACGCTTATTCCAAGGTTATAGGATAGGAAGAACACATTTTACTCGTTCAACATTTTAGTTTGACTGCCGATTCGGTCGACAGAATGCGGATGCTTCCCGACCTGGTATCACGCGCGTGAAAAGACAAGGCATGAATCTTGTTATAGAGCTTCCTCGTAACATTCTCTGTGGTATAGACGATAAAGAACGCATTGATAGAAAAAGGCGTGACAATTTGATTGATTGATTTAATATCTATGACAAACAACTTCATAATTTTCATTTGATTAAGCTTTATTTTTCATTTTTTTTTATTGTGGCTCGACATATGACAGCACCCCGCTTGATGTTAAGCCGAAGTGTGGTCCAGTGGCGTAGCGTGGGGGGCGGAGGGGGCGGCCCGCCCCGGGCGGCACATTTAGGGGGCGGCAAAATAAAAAAAACTAAAATAAATCGTAGAAATTTGAACCTGAAATTCATATTTTTGTTGTACCTATGATTGAAACTCCTAAATAAGGGGGCGGCAAATGTTTTTTCCGCCCCGGGCGGCCGACTTCCACGCTACGCCACTGGTGTGGTCAATAAATGAATGTCACTGCTACTACAATTTAATAACTGTGAGTAGCAATCACATCCACTATGCCGGCCTAGATGGAACCGGCAACTTACAAGCTGACCCCGAAACGCGACCAAATCACTTCACGGAAGTATATATACTTCCGTATATATTACTGTATACTTGTAAGTGGTGGTACTACCCCGGATCGGCAGACTGGGTACCACTCTTTGATAACCAGACCCGAAGCAAATATCCATCTCTTTATTTTTTTATTAACAAATATTTGCAATATTTAATAACATTAAAAAGCTATGAAACAAATATTTGCTCCGATCGGGAATATTTAAACCTAAACCGTTCGTCCACGCCTGTCGTCATTTATTTTAATGGTGGTACAAGATTATCAATCTTGTTTTACCTAACCTATAAAATAGATTAGTTGGTACCTACATTAACTAGTATTTTTTTGAGAGTAATGCTGTTTTCTATTGTGGTTATTTCAGCGTGGGTAAAAGTTGGATTCCTCTGAGGCGGGTGATCCATCAGAAAATTGGAAGTACACTTAGTACGATTTATACAGTAATAGTAATTTTTATAGTTTTTTTTACTATGGCTCAGTACCTTTAAGACAGCATCCTGACTGATGTTAGGCTAGAGTGCGGTCTATTAATGGAGGCATCTTCCAGTAAGTACGGTTAGCAGTCGCACCGACTACGTCGACCTAATTAAAACTGGAAACTTTCGAGCTTATCCCTAAACGCGACTGAGTCACTTATCGGTATATAGATATACACTTAAAAGTGGTGTACTACCATAGAACGCCAGACTATGCAAAACTTATAGCCAGACTTATAGCATACCTAGTAGTTGTAATGAAATCCAAATCAAATTGTCACGCCATTTTCCCACAGCGATAGGCAGAGACAATGAAACGCCGCTTGCCACGATACTGACACAACTCCCTCGTTTCCCTCACATCCACCATTCTCTTCATACAAGCTTTACGGTTTTAAGCACTAGGTAACCTAGCTTTCTTGAGGAAGGTGATTTGGTCATAAAACACTCTCGTGGGTCTACTTCCATCAATTTTATAATTTTATAATTTACATCCACATCAAATTTATAAATTTCTTTCGTTAATCTACTTTCACTCATCCTTTTCATCTAAGCATTCCTTTGTCAACCCTTGTCACTACATCTTCTTTACCTGCCGTATCAATTATACAACCCCCAACAAGAAAACTTTTTTCTTTTGTGAAATATCTACCCTTCCTAAGGGCCCCCAAACAAATTTTTATACGGGGCCCCGCCAAGGCACGCTACTTCTGCTTCTTTAAACCACATTTGGCGTGCACTGTGCTATTTTTCATTCTATCCGCTATCGTCATATATTAGGTATAAACAGTGGAGATATAATGATACCTAGATCATATAGGTAAAAAAATGCACCACAATGTGTCATTTTTTACATATCTACTCGAAACTACTAAACGTTCTTGTATCATAGAAACATAATGACTAAAGTAGGTACTACATATATCAAAAGTACATTTTGATATATGTCCGAACACCTAATTATTGTATTTACCTACTTATTATAAAATGTAGTATTCTCAAATAAGCGAATGTTTTATGTGTTTTTTGTTTCTTTTATTATTTTGAGAAAATAAAGATCTTAAACTACATCATAAGTTATTTTTAGAAATATAAAAACATTAGAACTGCACTCAAATTTTAAGTGTTAATACCTAAATAAGTTCATTTGTTAAATGGACTACCATTCAAGATCATTACATAGGTCCACATATAATGTACTTCTATAAACTATTGCATTAGGTATGTACGCAAACTATAATGCGAGTATAATATAAAAATGCAAGTATAATTGTTCAAGCAAAGTTCTTATTTTGGTAATGATTTACAAAGCTTATAATCACTGATTTTTAGACATATTGCATATTAACAACAAAAAATACTAAGGAAGGGAGTTGTGTAAGGATCGTGGTAAGTGGCGCTCCATTGTCTCTGCCTATCCCCGTGGGAAAAAGGCGTGACCATTTGATTGATTGATTTATTGCATTTTAATTATAGTTTAATTATTAGTTTAATTATACACATAAAACTATTCAGTGGTTAAGTTTTTACTGTAGTGTATGTATTTATTGCATGAAGATGCCGTGATTTCTTATTTTATTGGCTTATTACAAATCTTAAACAATACAATATCGCATGGTTTGTTAAATTACCAAGCAAGGAATGTTTTATTACTTTGCCGTCGGCAAAACCTTTGTCAATTATTGAAAAGATAATCTTGTTTTACCTGACCTATAAAATTTCTTTGTTTATTTTAACTCTTAACCCATTTTAAAACAATCCCTTTGTCTTTACTGGGCATTAAAGACGCCGCAAATGGTATTTTTATCACTTACTACAATAAATCTTTTCAACTTAAATGTATTGTTCTGAACTGCAAAATTTACCCAGGTGTTTATAATAGTTTCTCGTATATTGTCTACTTTTATTAGGTATCTACCTTCAAACCCGGCAGAAAATTGTTTATTTTAGGATGATTGCAGATTGTGTTCTGCAAAAACATGCCATGTCATGATTTAAAACTAATTATTTTAAGATTCAATCGGGAATACTAATAAGTATAACTGATAGTAGCAAATAGTAAAATCAGGCTAATACATAAGTGATGTTTTTAGATTTAGATTCTACTCTAAGCTATTTTTTTAGTTTTCAGCGGCTACAATACTAATAAAACAAAGAACAATAACTAAAATAAACGCGATAGTAAGCCGCATGAAATTTGTTTCATTCATTGTTAAAACAAAGTTTAGAATGATTACCTAAATTATAATTAATGGTTGACATGTCTCACCTGGATTTGGTTGTGTTTGATAATTGGGTTTCTTCATCCACTCATAAGGTGACCGCGGAGGTGCCGACGGCTGAGAGGGTCTTGAACAAGGAGATCCACCTCCCGGACTAGCCAAGTCGCCACGAGCCGGGGACGGAAGTTCTCCAACCTCTGTTTCCCCAGGTTCTCGTTTTGGAAAATGATGAGGAGGCTCCGGCGTCCATTCCGTCGTGGGTCCACTCCATCCGCACCATTGTTGTTCCTCGAATTGCTGCGGCTGCCAGCCGTACCAGCCTCCAGCGCCGTACTGTGCGCCGCCCTTGCTCTGGTACATGGCGAGCGTGTTCACGTAGTTCACCATTACGTGCCAACTCTGTCCGGAAGCACACGATCACCGTCCGTGCATATCACCACGTACACTTGGCGGAACTCACTCGATGTAACACTAAAAACGCTGCTCCACGCGGCGATGGGAGATCGCTACTGATGCGTGTCCATAGCTCTGACAGCAGGGTGGAGCGTGAAGGCGGAGCACACACAATGATTGCACTCGCGCCCAATGGCTGTGTGGTGTTCGCGGCCGCCCCGCCCCTGCACGGCTTACTTCAACTTATGCAGCGTCGCCCTCGTTGTAGCTTAATTTGTGTAATTACGAGTAAAATAATGAAAACACGCCGCAACCTAAGTTGAACAACTAAAGCTGCTTACCTAAGTATTATTATTTACAATTTTGTGAATTTTATTTTAAAAGAAGCTTGTGTCTTATTATTGTGTTTATTTAGTTTTTACATATATCTACCTTTTTTTGTAACTATATAAATAGTAAGTAATCATACTAATGGGATTAGTTTTAAAATACAAATTCTTAGTTAATTTAATTAAGTAGATATCTAATTAAATTAAATTAGGTAAAATAATAAATTATTAGGTATCTACCTACATTTTAAAGCTGTTATCTTGCGTGTGGCGTCTTTCAGTGGCGTAACTATAGAGTGGCAGGGCTGGCCAAATGCCACCGGCCCCCGACCCAAGAGGGCCCCGGCCCAAGAGGCCGCGAGCTCAGAAAAAAATTTTTTACATTGTACCTGAGTATTTTATTTTACTTGAAAAGTATATATAATTTACTTTATACGATCGACGTTGTATTCGCAATTTATTTATAGATGTTTTCATACAGACAGTCATTATAAACACGGGGTTGCGAAGCGTGTCTGTTATCAAATTATGTATACTTTTAGAGAGGAGGCCTATGCCCAGCAGTGGGACGTATATAGGCTGGTAAATGTGAATGAATGTAAATGTATAAACCCATGCTCTTGAAAATAAAATTGTTATTAGTGTTGGATAACTACTTAAGTCGTTTATTTAAATATAGGGCCCTATCAAAAGAATTTGCCACGGGCCCCAGATGGTATAGTTACGCCAATGCTCTCTTTTACGCTATGATGGCACTTCAACATCCAAACGTTACCCAGGCATATGCCTAACCAGAATATAGAAAACTTTATTTGCACAGAAATTCTTCTTATACCATGGCTGTTTACTATACAATAAAATGAATAAACTGTTAGATGTCTATCCTCTGTGCAGAAAAAGATGTATGATGATTGTAAAATTAAACTTAACTATAATGATACAGAAAATTTGTTGCTTAACTCCTCTCGAATTGTACTAACTATAGAACAATAATTTACCACACATCTTTATATACCATGATACTTTGTTTTATTCAAATAACACTTAATGTAATTGCATTTCTTGCGAGTGAACTCCTGGTGTCCTGAAATACAGGTTTTTACCTACTTTGAGGCACTTGATCAAATTGAAATTTAGATCAATTTTATATTAAGTTTTGTTTGTGTGAAGTAAATTTTAAGGGTATAGAAAACTAAAATGAGAGGATGAAATGACAGAATGTGAGATAATGATAGACGGAAAGAAAGTGGAACAAGTCAAACAATTTGTTTACTTGGGAAGTATGTTTACTAGGGATGAAAAGTGTGATGAAGATATTGAGACAAGAGTGCAAAAGGGTAACGTAGTGAACGGTGCCATCCATAGTATAATGAACAGCCAAATAATGTCCCAAAAGTCACGGATGGCTGTTCATAATGCGGTGCTGGTTCCTACATTAATGTATGGAAGTGAAGGTTGGGTATGGCAGAAGAAGCATGAGAGTAGGATTAACGCTGTAGAAATGCGGTCGTTAAGGAGTGTATGTGGAGTGATGATAGCGGATAGAATAAGGAATAGCACACTGCGTGATAGATGTGGTTTGAAAGAAGATGTAGTGACAAGGATTGACAAAGGAATGCTTCGATGGTTTGGGCACATGGAAAGGATGAGTGAAAGTAGATTGACGAAAGGAATTTATAAATCTGATGTGGATGGATGCGTTAAACAAGGCAGGCCCAGGAGAGTGTTTTCCGACCAAATCGGAGACATCCTCAAGAAAGCTAGGTTGCCTAGTGCCCATAACCACAGAGCCTGTATGAGGAGTATTGTGGATGTGAAGGAAGCAAGGGATCTGTGTAAGGATCGTGGTAAGTGGCGCTCCATTGTCTCTGCCTATCCCTGTGGAGGGGGGCGTGACAGTTTGATTGATTGAGAAAACTAAAACTAGGAAAATTAATTTGATAATTACTTATTTTTTACTTTTCTATACTAAGCTACTAAATGTGCTTGTAACGTAAAACAGGAGGACCAAAGTGCATACGTAAGTATACAAAGATACATTCATACCGACAAGTGGTTTTGAACCGGAGGCATTTGGTTTGCGACACCATTTGGACTAGACTACGTTTCTTTTCTTTGCAGAACAATCGACAAGTGGAATGCTTTACCAGCCTATGTGTTCCCTCCATTCTATGACCTTGGATCCTTCAAGCCATAGGATGCGTGAACAAGCACCTTTGGCCGGCATAGTGACGGCGACTGGGGCAGCCGAGAAGACTCGGTTTTTGCAATCGTTGGCACTCTTGGATCTCTTTTTGCTTAGTACCATCAGACGGGTCGAGGACAGATCGCAATAAAAATAATAATAAATAGAAAAGTTATTTATTTATTTATTTATTTATTTATATTAGGACACACCAACAGTGATACATGTACAACTCTTACAAACTAATAAATATTATAAAGAATAGCAGACTTACACTACCACCAATTATAGGCGTGTACAACATTCAATAAAAAAAAACAAAAATAATATATTCTAAACATAAAAACTAAAAAACAGTGCTTCTATTACTTAAAACCAAAATTAAATCAACCAAAATTAAAAAGTTGTAGAAAAATAAAATAAAAGTTGAAGGTAAAAAAGGTAAAAACTACTGAAAATACTTTAATAGTTGCTAAAAATTCAGTAACATTTCGATATTTTTTAAAATTATAATTAGGTACATAAGAGCAACTGAAAATAAGCAACCTACCGGTGAAAATAAACACCACAGTGACGCCAACTGAGTCAGTTTTTTTCAGTCGTTGGCACTTTAAATCTCCCCTAGCACGGCAATCCAAGAAGCAAGTTAAAGACCTGCAAAGAACATCTTTGCAACTCATTTTAAATAACTTGCCAGAACAAAATGTACAAAAAAGATATTTAAAGGTTCAATAAAACTTTACACAAAACAACGTAGAAAACTTAAATCATGTAAATAGGAAATCATAGGTCCAAGAGTGACAACGACTGAAAAAACTGAGTTAGTTTACGGCTGCCCCAGTCGCCGTCACTATGTCGGCCAAAGCAATTATTTCAGTATATGTTTTTAAACTACTTATCCTGATTACATTCATATAGTGTGGTCATTCTTAACAATAAAACCTTAAAGATGTTTTAAAAGTATTTCCCGAATATGTGCAGCATTGAAATATATTGACATATTTAGTGGAAATTTGTACTAAATGTTAGTGTGGACGGCATTTGATTATGTTGTGATTACAGGCAAATATTTAAACCTATGCAGAAAATGAGGTTTAAGGATTTTTACATTCTCACTACTTTTTTTACAAATACGAGCATACCTACTAATAAATGATCATGATCATATATATATAATAATTGAGCGATTATTTTCATGGGAATTCACGCTCTTATGTATAATGAAACAATTTCTTAGCATCCATGGATTCACCGTGCGGGTGCCGGGTCCATCGCGTGGCAGGCGGGAGAATGAAGGCAGCGTTTCGGACTTGTGACCGAAATGTAGGTTTCAAAGCTTTTTGTGACATGTCAACACTCACCTTCTCTGCCTTCACTATCCCCTCGACCCAACCAAATATTGTAAGACCCCACCAATGCCGCCTTCGACATACGATCCAAAAATGTGGTTACGGCGGACCTTGGGAGGCCAAGATTTTTTAAAAGATGATGCAAGGTTTTTGCTGGTAATCCCCTTGCGCCAACTTCCACTCGTTCGTGAGATCATAATATTTATTGGACTTGATGTTGTGATCCTTTGGAATGTTTGTTTCCCACGGAACGGTAAGCTCTACGATGATAATAATAGTTTTTAAGTGTCGAGAGTAAACTAAAATGTCCGGTCTATAGGCTGATACTGCTAGATCTTCAGGTATCTTGTAGTGCTTTTCGAATGTACCCATGAGTATTTTCCAGTCAGGTGCGTCGCGCAGGATCGAGAAAGGCTTATTTTGTGATTTTCTGTAATGGGACTCTTTCACAAAAGTA
This sequence comes from Tinea trinotella, assembly GCA_905220615.1. Lineage (NCBI taxonomy): Eukaryota > Metazoa > Arthropoda > Insecta > Lepidoptera > Tineidae > Tinea > Tinea trinotella. The sequence goes on from HG992310.1 coordinate 9,584,061, forward strand.
ATCTGTCTTTCATTTGTGGACAAACCTTTCCTAGCTCTGCCAGTGCTAAGACTTACTGCTTCACGGATAATTTCCAGGACTTAATCGTGTCGCCGCGAGTAACAGCCCCTATCAAGTAGAGTGACACACCCCACCAGAATATGTCTTGCAGTTCCCACGGCAAGACCACATAACAGTCATATTAAAAAGATTGTATTTTCAGCAGTACGGGACCCAGATTTAAGTATCTACCAAACATACTTTATTTTGATATTGATTTATTACCTCCTTTTCGAGTTTCAAGAGACTCCTCTATTCAAATGTTTAGATTTGCATTGATATAACTTTGAATACATTTTACTACAAATTTCATTCAGAGTTTGTCCTACATAGGTAATTAGTCAATTTACCTACTACTAAATATGAGCGTGAGTTTCCTTTTTAAATTTAAAGTGGTTCCTCTATCCATACGGTTATCTTCCCCTTTATTTTTTATTTTTTTATTGTGACTCGATATATGACAGCACCCTGCTTGATGTTAAGCTGGAGTGCGGGCCATGAATGGATGTCACTGGCACTACAATTCAATAACTGTAAGTAGCATCACATCCACTATGCTGGCCTAGTTGGAACCGGCAACTTACAAGCTGATCCCGAAACGCGGCCAAATTACTTTACGGTTTGTATACTTGTAAGTGGTGGTACTACTCCGGATCGGCAGATTGGGTACCACTGCCCACCTCTTTTTTATTAACAAATTAAATATTACAAATTACAAATAAAAGCTATTAAACAAATATTTGCTCCAACCGGGAATCGAACCCGGGACTTTACGCGCTACAAACCAATCGCTAACCGTTCGGCAACGCCCGCCATGCCTCCTTGTGGAAAATTCTATACGACTAAAACATACATCCATGATTTAATTTAAGTTTCAAAATTACCATTGTTAAAGGACATCATTCATTTTGTATGGGGACTTGGGCTTAATTGTACTAAAAGTGGGAAATGTACAATAAAATAGTTCGATACAACAATATTTTAATGTGCTTGGTAAATATCCTATATTTTGCATAGTTTAGATGTACGAAATGATCAAACTATAATCATGACAGTTCAATGCAGAAACCATTAAGTTCACTGCCAGTCCAAAAAAGTCGTCAATCACTTTTTAATTAAAAAAAAAACATCAGGCAGTCGATCCATCGGGTCTCGACTCTCATTCAAGGTTATGGCGTGATAGCGTTTCTTCCGGTTTGATCTTCCCACCAAATTAGACTTGGGTAGTTCCGAAACGAGTCACTAAAATGATATACTTCCGATCCTGGTACTACACCACTCACTCGTTCACTGCAAATTCAAATGTGTCTCTAGTTCCTTTAGTTCCGAGTCATGCATCGCATATCCACTCACTCACCACTCCTATGATGGAACGAGATATAAACACATCGTACATTCGTACGGAATCGTACCTCGTTCGTTACTCGTAGCTAGTATTTTCGCGTAATACCGTGAAAGTATATTTTATATATCCATTGCTCTCCGCGTGCACAAGAAAATATTTACACCGCGTGCATTACGAGTAATGGTAGGAAAGTATGTTGAAGAGAGCAGCAACTCGTCGTCTTTTTATAACGTATTTTTCTAACGAATATTTGCAGTTTTAAATTATGCGAATTGGTAATTGTGATTATAATTATTGTTTATTATAGTTTCTGTGTACATTTGTGAAGTGTATGATCTAAAATAATTCTATAGAAAGGATATCTTGATTTTTTAGAACAACTGGAACTTTTCTTTACCGAATGAACTAACCGAATGCGCTTCTTTGAACTAAATGAACTAGTGAACTAGATGAGTGAACTAGTTCCGATGGAAAAAATATACATATCACTCCGTATCATTTGATGGAAGCGTTTTGCGCATGTATGCACCAAATGTTTAGGCATCGCAAACGTCATCATTATAATACTGTCGTTAAACATTTTGAAACTAGTAAAAATAGAGTAAAAGTATAAATTAAATTTTTAAAAATTATCTCCTGTTGTGCTAGTAATTAGCATACATATTTTTAGTGATACTATTGTCTTGAAAAGTAAGTCGGAATTAAATAAAAAAGATAATGTTTTATAAAAAGTCGTTTTGTTCATCTAATTAGATTATTTCCTGCTGAGTAATACCGCGTTCTCACCGGGCGATTTCAGTTGATCAATATTTGTCGTTTAACAAAAATTCGAAAGCAGATATTGACGGTAGCGTTCTCACGATTCAATAATAATCGTCTTTTTTTTTTATCAATTTTATTAAGGGAATTACGCACATAAAATGGCGATGCCATTTCCATTATAAACTAAACCTAGACTATTTACAAATACAAGCTCTAATAATCGACTTAATATTCATGACCGAAATGGCGGATAATGAAGAAATTAGGAAGTGTATATTGCTTATTTGTGATGGTTTAGCATTTTTTTCGTAGATTCCATAATTTATAAAAACAAAAAATGGTGAAACGGGGGAAAACAATACACATTCGCGCCGATCATTGTCATCATTCGATGAATTACTAGCGTGGTTTATCTTCATCTTCATATTTAGTGGACAATGTTTTAACATTAAACCATATATTTTTACTTTGACACTATCAAGTTAAATACTAAAGCCATGAACAAGAAGAAAGAAAAAATTAATGACAGTTGAGTCAACAAAAGTTGAAAAGTCTTTAACTTTCGTTGAATAGATATTTGTTGCTTCAATTTGGTTGAAAGTCTGTTCAGACGGTTCAAATCTCGAACGATTTCGCAGTTGATCAACTCAAATCGCCTCGTGAGAACGCCCCATAAGGTACAATGTTTACATGAGTACAATGTTCCTTGGTCAACTGTGTGTGTGACATTTATTTTTTAATATGTCTTTTCCGCGTGGTTTAGAAACTAAAAATAATCATTTTTATTTTCCAAATAACTCAATCGTACAGGAATTAAAAGCAAAATTGCTATTAGTTTTGTCAATACAAGTATCGAAACTACCATTTATATATATTTTTATCATCGGCCGTGACAAAAGTGTTACAATAAAAGTCCAAAATGAATGATGTCCTTTGAAACGGCAATTAATAAACGCCTTCTAAAAAAGAATAGCATAACAATATATGTTTTTTTATATAACGCTTTATAAAACTGCTCTTACGAGACGCCTTTTACTATGCTTTATTATTTAATTGTACTATAATTAGAAGTCCTCGCCAGTCTCAATATAGTGCTGTCCTCTGTTTATGAAATTAACTTAATGAAAGGACATCGTTCATTTTCTATGGGGACTTGGGCCTAATGTATTAACAGTTGCATATGCATTTTCAAATAGTTTGATGTTCGAAGATTACAATGTAATTGCAATATATCCTTTATTTTAGTGTATAGTTTAGGTATGCAAAATTATCAAACTATAATTACGACAGTTCAAAGGAATCAACATAAATATCGATGCTACAATTTATATATTTTTCCAACATTAAACATTACAAAAGTAGTACATAAAAGCCCAAAATGAATGATGTCCTTAGAAAATCTTTGTACAGAAACACTAAAAATTATGTGTGTAACTGTGAAATACTTATTCTTAGTACACAGGTTCCTAAGTGTGTCGATTGGACGGATTTCAGCATACGTCCATGCAGCCCGACATAAAGATTGTAATAACTTTCGCAAATAAAATACTTGCAAAAGTCCTCTATTATTATTCCCCTACGTCATTATAAAGTCCCCAGATACCAACTGCATCCCAGTCAATAAAAATTAATAAAGTATTAGATTCTTCGAAATTGAGACCTACGATTTTTTAATATAGATTATTATAAGAGCAGTACAAGTATTGTTACTGTTACTATTATTTGTGAGTAGGCGTTTGTTATGCAATTTTAAATTTAACGATGTTTGAAACATAATCTAAATCATAGTGTAGGATTTTGGGTCGTATGTGTAGTATTTTTTCATGGTATTTTTTATTTTGCATGGTTGTATTATTAATATTTGAAATATAGGCTTTTAAAAATTGAATACCTAACAATAAGATTATATTTTGTTTAACAACTAGAAAAATAAAAAGGAGGTTTTTTTTTTCATTTTCAATTACTTAAAAGTGCAGTTTTTATCTATCGATCGGTTACTGATTTTTTAACCCAAAGAATTTGGACTTACAAATAACTAGAAAAATAAACGGGAGGTATTTTTCCCGTTTTAATTACTTAAAAGTGCAGTTTTAATCTATCGATCGGTTACTGTACCAATCGCTGGCTGGGGTGGCGTTGGAGAATCATAAGTCCATTTTCACAGTTTATTTGTGTATTATTTATTTTTATTCCATTATTAAAAATATTACTAATAATATTTTTTATATTAGACGAAATATAATGTAGTAATTAGGTATTTTTTTAATTATTCTATTCAAATTAAAAAAGTGTTGCCATATTTAAAAAATGCACAGGGGAAGCAAGCTTGTTCGTTTGCTAATTTTTATTTCATTCGTTCAATAAATCCCTCGGCTCGTGGTTTCCTCCCGCTTGCTGTAAACCGTATTTTGAGTATTTGTGCGTTTATAACGTGTTATTAGTGAATATTAAACATTATTCATTCAAAATGTCTACAGATAACATAGAAAAATTATACGAAAACTACGGAATATTGGCTGATGCGAAAGAAGATGTATCAAAGGTGCGTGTCTTACATTATTTTGAAATTATCTCTTAATACGATGTAGAAATACTAATTAGATGTTCCTTTTTAGCATGAAAAACAATACTTGGAAATATTAGCTGCTATAAAAGGTTCCGATAAAGAAAAACGATTGGCGTCACAATTTATTGCGAAATTCTTCAAACATTTTCCTAACCTCCACGATGAAGCTATCGAAGCCCAATTCGATCTTTGCGAGGATGAAGATGTAACTGTGAGTATATAAATTAACCACACGTTTTGATATATACATTTTATGCTCACGATTTCTAATTTCGATGAAAATTTTGACAGATACGTAAACAAGCAATTAAGGATCTGCCCACCATTTGCAAAGATAATAAAGAACACACGCAAAGAATAGCTGATATATTGGGGCAACTTTTACAATCAGATGACCCCACTGAGATTAATATAGTGACAAATTCATTTATAACAGTATTAAAAAATGACATTATGGGAGGGTTGACTGGCCTGTTCTCGCAGATCCATCAAGCCGGTGATCTGGAGAATGGCAATGACGTTGTTCGCCAGCGATGTATTAAGTTCTTGTCAACAAAGGTGAAGCAATTAGGAAGAGAAGTTATTGTTAAAGAAGCAGAAGAATTTATTATTGCTGAATGCAAGAAGATTTTACAGGTATACTAAATTTTTGATGTTAATAATAGGTTTAAAAATATATAATAGTTTAGCTATATGACAGTATCCACCCTGGTGTGATCCTGCAATGCAGTCCATAAATGGAGGCGACTGCTAGTACAGTTAATTAACTGGATGTTAGAACTGGCTACTTTTAAGTTGATCCCGAAAAGTGAATAAGTCACCTCACTAGTTGTGTAGCGTAGTTGGTGGCAAATTTATACAATTAAATATTGTAGTGAATGTGAATATTGGTTAATATACACAACTTTTTTATTGTAACCTTTACGATAGATGATTGCGATAATTGTTTTTACTGCAAAGTTCTTGGGAATGACTACCAAAGAACTTTGCAGTCTTTTGAATTGAAATATTGGTGAAATTTTCTTTCACTTGTGGTGGCTAACACTTTCACTACACCACTGCTTTTCACGGTCTGTACACTTTTAAAGTGGTGGTACTTCCTGGAGAACTCACCATCCACTGTTTACCTACCACTCTTAAAATACATCTTAATGCTCATTCTGATAATAAAGTTTTATCATTTGCTAAATGTTGCAAATGATATGCAACATTTGTTGCAGCTCTTATTTAAAAGCCCCAGTTGCCATCTTTTCTGTGTGCTTGTACTTTAAGTAAATTACAGAATTTAATTTAAACTCATATTTAATTACTATTTACTATTAGGATGTTGTGGCCGAAGAATTCAGCTATATTATGGATTTGCTCAACTGGTCTCGTCTTGGCAAGACACCAGGTGGAAGGAAGGAGTTAATGGAGATCATTGCTGCAATTGCTTTCACACCAGAAGAATGGCATCCAGAAGATCCGGAATGTATTGATAGACTCACACAGTGTACCATGCAAACTCTGCCTTTGTTTTCGGTAAGATTGTTTTGTTAATAATTTTTACTATTTATAATACAGTATAATATCCTTAATTCGGCACCAATACATTTGATTCGGTTAAGTGCTGAAATAGTAAATTATTTAGATTACAGGAACTACAAAATTTTCATAACATAGTACAAATTATACATAACATATTTTGTATAATTCATTACCAATTATACAAACTTAGTCAGTTTTTTCAGCCTTTATCGCTCTTGGACCTTCCTATGCTTGCCATCAAGTTAAATTTGAAGTGATAATATGTAACCGAAAATAAATGCTACTGGTTCATTTGGTGTATCGGAACACACACCATTTAAGGTTAATAGCGAGGTATCCATCCCCCTCGCCGTGTTTTGTACCTGACTGAACTATCATATTTATTTGTTTGAGTTGTGGAGTAACGAGTTGTCTACAAAAATTTGCAAAATTGCTATAGTAATGCACATTTTGTACTTTAACTTCTTTTGCTTAGTTGTCACTAATAATTGCCAAAAATAGTGCTGAGGCCTTCCATGTCCTCCACCCAAGCCCTTGTCTCGCAACTTTGTTTTAGTGGCGGATTACTGGATGTAGTCATATAATAGTGAACTGCTGGATTAGAAAGGTTGTTCTGATTACTGAAAATAAAATAATTCATTCTCATGATCAAAATGAATCTAAATAAAAATGTCCATTGCAGTGCCAAGTGGAATCCACAACATTTGTCAAGTTCTACTGTAACCATATTCTGCCACGTTGGAACGAAATAAAATCAGCAGAGACTAAGGCGGAACTGTTGAAGATGTTTGCAGAACTGATGGAGTTCTGTGGAAAAATTGATAAACCTGATGAAAGAATTTCCACTGTCCATAATTTACTTTTGGTTTGTATTTTCTATACTTTTTGAGTTACATTATTTAAATAGGGGTTTGCAATGCATATGAAGAGTATTGTGGGTGTGAAGGAAGCAAGAGAGGTATTTCAGAATCATTAAAAATGGTGCTAATGCCTATAGAAATATAATTAACTTTTGTATATTTCATTTTTATCATTGTAATTTATTATTTAAATAATAATTTATAATTATATTAAAATTACAACAGTGTGCTTTTTTCAAGAGCCAATATTCTGTGAAAACTATTGTATTATTTAATTTTGTGATATTAAATAAATTAAATTAAGTGGCGCTCTATTGTTGAATTTAGTTAATTAAAAAATATATATTTTGGTAAGAATATTTACTAAGCAAAGAATAATAATAACGATCGATTTACAGGAATACCTACCAGAAGCACCAGTTGAAAGTGTAGAAATAGATTCTACAAAAGAAGGCGATGCTGAGAAGAAACCCGAAGAAAAACAAAGTCCGTCACTGGAGTTCTCTAATGTTGAATGTGCTCTTTATGCCCTCCATGCGCTTTGTGCCCTTTCACCAGAGGCATTGGCGGCCGACAGTGACAGACTGAAGGCATTAAGGCTACGATTGCAATATACGGCTCGTTTAACACAAGGATATATCAAGAAACTTAAGGAAGTTACCCAGGTGAGATTATTATAACATTTCAAGCGCAAGCGTAAACATACATTTCTACAATACAGCTGGGTCGCCATAGTGAATATAACTATGTGTTCTCCTCAAGCGAAACGTCGACTTCCTAGATGGTAGGCAGAGGGAAATCCAACAGCGCCGTTAAAACAGGGCAAAATGTGCAGTTTACTATTGCCTCAGTTGCCGTCACTGTGCTGGCCAAAGGTGTTTTTTACATTTAATATGTTTGAAAAAAGTTCATATTTGATATGACAAGTCATATAGGCGACCATGGTGTAGTGACAGTTCAATTGTTACACAAACCGAGAGCACAAGTTCGAAACCACCCCCCGGTACTAATGTATCTTTTGGTTGTCCTGTTTCTATGATACAAGCACATTAGTAGCTTAGTATAGAAATGTAATTAAAAAAATTATATATTTGATCATCTATGACAAGTAAAAAATAAATTTATCTTCATTCATGAAATTAGCCTCTGTTTTAATAGGATCAGTGGATTCTGACAGGACAAGCAATTGAATGCTATCTTTTCTATTTTAGGGTAAAAAAGCGAATACAGATACTGATGAGAATAAGTTGAAGATAGCTGCTTTGAAAACAACATCAAACATCAATGCTTTAATCAGAGACATATTCCGTACACCACCAAGTTTCAAGACTAAAGTTCAATTGTCATTCCAAACTAAGAAGACTTCTATTAAAGAAAAAGAGGTTCGTTGTTATAATAATCTATCATAGAAATTCTCATAGGGATAGGCATTGACAACGGAAGGCCCCAACTCTCAGTTCCACATCCATAATTATTTTCAGTCCAGCTGTATGGTTATGACTGCAGATTCCTGCTTAACAAGAATGTCCCTGATTTTATCTTTTACCCTTTCACTCATCTAAAATTTATAAATCTCTTTCATCAATCTCCTCAATGTGTCTTAACCAACGCAACGTTACATTTATGTAATAATTTTGTATGTAAAGAGAAACAACTGAGTTTCATAAAATAGAGTTGGTGAAAGGGTGTATCAGGATTTGTCTATCTATCCAATTTTCTTAAAGGACTGTATATAATGTTATACTATTATAATGTTAGTTATGTTCGTTATTTGTAATTATAGTCGAAAATGGACTGCTTTTCCAAAGTACCACCAAGGTTTTAAGTTCATACATAACCTTGGTAGCTCTTAGGCCGGCATAGTGGCGGCGGCTGGGGCGGCCGGGAACTGACTCGGTTATTCCAGTCGTCGTCACTCTTGGACCTCCTATTCTTTTATTATGATGAGTAATGCATGTTTTGTATTTGTAGGAAGTATTAAAAGAACAGAAATCTCCCGAAGCAGACAAGAGTGCTGGCCAAAAAAGGCATAAACCAATCACATTTGATAATGGAGATAAGAAGCCATTAGAGAAGAGATCAAGAGAGAGTGACAATCTGAAAGTATACACACCTCCATCAGGCAAATACAGCTCAAAACTTAACAGTGGGGGTCGCTTCAGTGGCCCAGGGTCTGGCAAACCTCGCGGAGGCTATGGCCGAAGGGATTTCAGGAGTAATGGAGGCTCTTATAGAAAACGCCATTATTAAATTATATATTTATTAAAATATAAAAGTATTGGTTACTTTGCCTAAAAAGAAATATTAGTTGCTTCTCTCTACGTTAATCAATTATCTGGATGAATATACGAAGAATGTATATATAAATTTTTGTACATGAAATAAGACTCAAGCAAATTGCAACTCAATGAAGTTGTATAATAGTGACAAGACTGTCTCGAGAAAATTTAAACAAATTTAATTGAATAATATTACACTATTCCAAAACATCCTAAACCTTATTCCTTTAAGACGATCAAGGACAAATTATTTTACGGATGGTGTGGCTACCTGCAATGAATAGCAATGAGATTGAAAGAAGGTTCGAGCGCTCGTTGAGTAACTTCGAGAATATGCAGAATAATAACATGTAAAGCCAATGAGCTTTAGATAAGTATAAACCTTATAATGGGCAATACAAATTTACAGAAAACTGCTTTAAAAGAAAGATATATCGAGTAAACATTGGAAACATATAAAAATATGTTCATAAACTATTCAATAAACAGCGCATATTTTCGCTGATTCCACACCTTAATTTCATTCAATAAAAGGTCATCATATGGGATATAATATACTTGGTATGTCATGATTGGCTCGAAGATTACTTAGTTTGAATTATTTACTGAAAGCTGAGTCTGAGAGGAGTAACGCGTTTTTGATATTTTCTATAAGTCATTTTTTAGGTCTAGATGCGGTTTCTAGTTTAGTTAATTTTTATTTTGTTTATTGTGTCGCGACATATTAGGTTGCCTTCGCCTAGCCTACGCCAGGAAAAGTCCAAGAGCACCGACGACCTAAAAACCGAGGCAGTTTTATTGTTGCCTCAGTCGCTGTCCCTATGCTGGCCAATAAGATCAGGAATTACAGGTCGCTGTTGAACGTTGTTTTTCATTTACCAGTGGAGACAGATTTTTGAGCATCCATGCAGTCCATCTAAGTGCCGGGTCCATCGCGTGGCTGGCGGGATAGTAAAGGCTTCTGGAACGCTGCCTTCACCAACTGTCCACACATTATTTATTGAATTTTATTTCACCTTTAGAGTGCTGTGGTTTTGACTATTGATGCAATTTTAATGTTAATAGTGAGTAATGGGTAAGTATGTAATTATAATTTAATACTGATTCATTTTCAGAACTTCATATTTGTATTTAGCGGGGATTCTGCAACATTCGGCGGCAGACAACTTCAAAAATTATTTAGGTAATTTGGGTTTTGTTCGCTTCAGTAGGACGGCTGATGCACAATTTTTATATGCCCTGTATTCAATTACAATTAATTGATTTTAAAATGTTGTGTTTTTATTTATCATCCCCTAATCCTTGTAGAAAAAATACAATAAAGCTGGGTTGCCTAGTGCCCATATTTGTAGAGCTTTTATGAACAGAATCGTGGATGTGAGGGAAGCGAAGGAATTAATGGCGCTTCATTGCCTCTTGCCTATCCCTGTAGGAAAAAGGTATGACAATTTGATTGATAACCCTTGATTTTTTATTGAGTCGCGATCTCAACTTGCCTTGGAGGTTCAGAAACGCCGGCGCCTAATAAAAACGTTTCATTTCGCGGCTACCTCAGTCGCCGTCACTATGCTGGCCAAAAACTAGGAGTTAACCGCTTTCGTGCGCAAGGGTTATGACTTTCAAGAATTGCCGAGTCACATTTTTTTAGACATCTGCTCATGTATTGTTAAGGAATAAATTGTTTTTTTACCCATTTAGCGCCTAACAAATTTTTAAAAGCAATTTTAAAATATTGGTATTAATTTTGCGTTATTACTATTAAGATTTTAGTAGGCACTAAATGGCAAAATCTTCCTAATTAATTTCTTACCGACCTGTCCCTTTTGCTATTGCTTTATGGTACATTCTTAGACCATACATTAGCCGTATATTGTACCGTACCAATGTAGCTTTCATATTCATTACATGCGTATTCGTTAAAATACAGCCGCCATTCTGATGCACGCGTTCTGTTGGCGAGCTTGATAGAAGCAAGAAATGTATATATTAAAAGCGCGACGATTGATAATTTCGAATTAGTTTTCGGTTTCCTCAGTCGTCAATATGTCGTCCAGAAGTGGCTTTTCGCTCAAGTTGGCTAAAAAAAGTACATGCAACCCCCATAGCTATGACACCTTGTTCAGACTAAACTAGTAGTGATTTAGTCAATGAAAAAATAATGTTCTACTTATATCGGTTTACTTCCCTCGATATACCTGTCTAATAGCATATCTCTCGCCCGATGTTAAGCTGGAGTACGGTTCATGGGTGGAGGGGGCGCAACTACAGTTAGTAGCAGCAGTTGCATTCGCAACTTTCAACTTCTGTTTCACTTGAAAGTGGTGGTACTACCCCAAATCGGCAGGCTTTTATATAATAAATAAAATAAAAGGTCAAATAAAATAAATAGTGGAACCTCTGTTAAAAAAAGAAACGGGTTAAATTAAAAAGATAAAATTCTGTACTCAATTCATCTTTATTAGAATTTGTTTCGACGTTTCTACTAAGCTAGTACACGTTCGTATTATAGAAACTGGATGACAAAAGTACACACATCAAAGATTGATACCGGTTTTGTACAGGGTGCAATTGGTTTTATTGTGACTCGACATATGACAGCACCCCGCCTGCTATTATGCTGGAGTGCGGTCTATGATTGGAGGTGACTGCTACTGCAATTCAATAACTGTAATTAGTAGTCACATTCACTATGCCGGCCTAGTCGGAACATGCAATTTACAAGCTATACCCGAAACGCAACTAAGTCACTTCAAGGACATTCCTATACCTAAACTAGTCAGACGCCTTATTAAGTTAATAGTATTAAATTAATACGCCTTATTAAATTAATTTAATGTATATTCAATTTGAAAATTCTACTTAAATGTATGGTCAAGTTTAAGTTGCTGTAGGTCTAAGAGGAAATTCGTTAGACTGGTATATTAAATCTAACTTAAAACTAATTGAAAAATCGATGTCTTATGGCTGTCGTACACCCACACAGCTCCGGCACCATTAAAAGGATGCGAGCTTGTATCGTTAACAACAATTTTAAATCAGAAAGAGAAAATAATCGCGGTAGACGCAGTGTAACACGATAAATAATACACATTTATTAGACAAATTATTAGATTTGTGGGAAACACTTTTAAGCTATGGAACACTTTTATCGGAGCGTATAGAAATAAAGTTAAAAGAAATAATGTGCTCGATCTGTAGCTCCAAAACTAAAAGTAATGTATTAAATATTTTTTATTTAATTTATGAGTCCATTAAGGTTTTTGGATGCAGCCTTATAGAGCTGTTTTTATTTAAAAGAAAAAGAATGAACGAACTGCTAGTTAAAGGCTGTAATAGTGACATGGTCGGTCGCAAAGTTTTCTGATTCTGGCTGGATCAATGGGCCAATATTTTTTTATTGTGACTCGACATATGACAGCACCCCGCTTGATGTAAACCGAAGTGTGATCCATGAATGAATGTCACTGCTACTACAATTCAATAATAATACAATACAATTCAATAGTTGGAACCGGCAACTTACAAGCTGATGCCGAAACGTGACCAAATTACTTCACGGTCTGTATACTTGTAAGTGGTGGTACTACCCCAGATCGGCAGACTGGGTACCACTGCCTACCACTCTTTAAATCGACTACTTGCGACACATTATTTCTTTTGTCAAACCTACCAAAGAAAACCCAGTGCTATTAAACCTCGACAATCATGAAAGCCATATCAGTGTGGGAGCATACGAACATTACCGAGAACACGGGTTGCACGTTCTTTCTTTGTCACCCCACGTATCGCACAAAATTCCTGCGCCACTTCTATTTACCCCATACCGTTCTCATTTGCCCCGCGGGCTGATGTCCCCATAAGGTGTCGGGTAAAAAGAAACTGCAAGGTTCTTTGCTTTTATTAATATGTCTAATAAAAAGTTCATTATTAAGAGATATTTAGTTAGTTATAAGCAGATATCGGGTCCGCCAAATAACTTCTTTTTTTATTAAATACTATTAAAAAAAAACTACTGAATATTTTTCCAAATTTCTTTTTTTTTTGAAAGTACTCTCCTTCCGGTTAATGATGGAAAATAATTTCATTCGAATGGCGGCCTCGGCTCTTCGAAAATGAGCAAGGAGTGGCCGTTACAGTCAATGGCGATGGTTATCGGGCCATGTTGAATGAATTTTTGTTCACAGAAATTGAAGATAGGAAGAAGAAGGAGGATATTGGCAACATTTGGTTTCAACAGGACGGCGCTACGTGCCACACAGCCGACGCTACACTTGATGTTTTGCGCCGTGTTTTTGAAAATTGCATTATCAGCCGCAGAGAAGTTATATGAACAAAACGAACCATCATCAAAAAAATATTTTCAACTAAGTATGCTTCAATTGGTAAAAAATACTATAGGAGAAGATTTATCGTCATCAAAGTCTGAGTACACGTACAATGACAATTCATCAGGGTCATTTGCCAAGCCCTTATGTCCGTAGTTCATACACCCCTGTACTGCAATGCTCGTCTTCACATTATAACATTTCATCTCCATCATAAACTTGCTTTCCATCTGTACAACAAAACATATATGCACGGCAAAATTAACCGATATATTTTAAACTTGCGTGATGGTATTTGTTTTTCGCGAAGCCTATCGTAAATATCAATGACACTTCCCCACTAGACGTGTTCTTTCAAGGAATTTGTTTGCCGACGCTTAACAACACATTGTCGATTCCGGTAATGTTCGAAGACAACCAAGTACCGACAGACCTACTGGTCATGCAACCGTTGAGTTAGAAAAAGAAATCTTAAGAAACAATCAAAAAGTCCTACTGCAAGCACAAAAAGTGTAGTTGCTAAATTAAATATTGCGGTAAAATGTATGGTCAACAATAAATAAAAATGACTGCATCTATACCACAACACGCAAGTTCAGGGCTTAGAAGAGGGCGATCTAGAGAGGCGGCCAGAATTTTGTAAGTACATTTTGCACAGAGACATCGACAACGGAAATTTCTTGGGGCTGATCCTGTAGTTAAAATATATGAGTTTAAATTTTACAGGCAAAGATATCTTTGTCCCAACTCAGTACAGAAATATGTTGCAACAAAGACAAAAAACAAATGCTAGGTCATCCAATACTGCCGAAGAGGACGACACCAAAATTTTTACTAAGCTTCAGAAGTTATATGAACAAAATGAATCATCATCAAAAAAATATTTTCAACTAGGTATATGTAATACCTGTAAGACCATATTGTAAAATAAAGTTATTATTCAACTTTTATACGTATTTTCCGGACAAACTTCGTACAGTGACAATTCATCAGGGTCATTGCCAAGCCCTCATGTCTGTAGTTCATACACCCCTGTACCGCAATGCTCGCCTTCACATTATAACATTTCATCTCCATCATCAACATGCTTTTCATCTGTACAACAAAACATATGTTATATATACATATGTCGGAATAACTGTCCACTTTAAAAAACAACTCTGGCGAGAATACGGAACTTAGATGCCCTACGTGCGGGAAACTTTACAAAAGACAAGCCTGGTTCTAGAAACATCAATAAAACCATGAAGGGAGCGAAGCACGACAATCGTTGGTAAGTACTACGGATAGAGTAACCACTCATACATCTCATAGAGCGCCTACATCAACCAGGAGTCTATGAACATCAGGACACGTCTTAGCATCCCATCAATTAAGGAAACAACTTTTAAGGCTCAATAGAGTTTGTGGGTAGGCTTAAATAAATAAAGTTTTTATTTCTCTATTAAATAAAAATAATTTCCTATATAATAAACTAAGTTCTCTAATTATTATTTGTGATACTAAATACTAGTAGGAAGGTGAATAAATAGAAAGGAAATGGTGGGGCTATGATATAGCCCACCTATACTGACATCACTTCCAGTGCATCTCATCATCAACTATCACACAGAAAACAATGGCTTCCAAAAATGCACAAAATAAACGGTTTGAAGAAAAAATATATTTCCATCTATTCAATTCTCAAAACAACTCTAACGAGAATACGGAACTCAGATGCCCTACGTGCGGGAAACTTTACAAAAAACAAGCCTGGTTCTAAAAACATCAAAGCAGGGAACCTGTATGAAGAAAAACGCAACAGACTCTTGCCGGAGAGGGCCGAGAGCTTGGTGTGTCTGCACCATAATTTACCATTAATTAATAATAAATATTAGAATATGTAAGTTTCTTTTTGCTTATCTTTTATTTTATTTCTGATCTCTTTTATACAGGTGTCTCAAAACGACCTGACTATTTTGAGAGTGAACGAGACGCAAACTAAGCGGGTTTTTTGTTGTTTTGTTGCCGCCATGCCTTACACGAGAGAGCAACGAGCATTTTGCGTGCGCGCATATTTCGAGAACAACCAATCGCTTATTCGCGTTCGTCGACTATTTCGCCTTTATTATAGATTACGCAATATTGGAGAAACTAATAGTAATTCTACTATCCTTGCGTGGATCCAGGCATTTAACTCTTCTGGAAACACACTAGGTAATATTCATCATGGTCGTCCAAGAATGGCAAGAACATTCGGAAAAATCGAGTTGGTTGCGAATTCTGTGAGTCAACAGCCTTAGGAAGCGTGGATCGCGTTTGGGGCTATCTAGAGCAACTATTTACAGAATAATTAAATCTGATTTGCATCTTAAGCCTTATAAAATTCAGATAGTGCAAAAATTTAATGAAAATGAATTTAATATGTGAAGAAAATGTTACAGACATTCAGCGATTTTGACAACGATTTCTTAAGCGACGAGGCCCATTTTTATTTGAATGGTTGTTTGAATCGTTAAAATTGCCGATTTTAGGCAGAAAAAATCCGACCTTACTACACCAACGACCTATGCATAGACCCAAAGTTACAATTTGGGTGGCAATGTCAGCAAATTCAATTATTGAGCCATACTTTTTTGAAGACCAAAGAGGCATAGCAGTTACAGTTAATTCGGCGCGCTATGTTCAGATGATACGCAATTTTTTCGGTCCATATCTCAGAGAAAATGAGTACTACAATCGTCTCATGTGGTTCCAGCAAGATGGAGCCACGGCGCATACCACTAACAACTCGCTATCAGCTCTACAAGAGTTGTTTCCCAAAAAAGTGATTTCTCGAAGGGAGGCCACCACGGAGCCCAGATTTAACCCCAAATGATTTTTTCTTGTGGGGTTATCTTAAAAGTATTGTCTACGAGATCAACCCACAAAAAGTAGAAAATTGAAGTGCAGATCAGATCGATTCCACGACAACTTCTTCGAAAAGTTTTTGATATTGTCCGCAAAAGGTTTGAAGAGTGTCGCCAAAAAAAGGTCGTTATTTGTGTAATATTTTTGCCTAATCTTTATACGCCTAAAGACAGTTAAAGCGCAAATAGCATTAAATTCCTCTATTAAAATTAATATATCTATATTTGTTGATTCTGTAAAAGTGTTAATTAGTGTCCTTTTCGAAAGACCTAAAAATTGCATATTATCATTACGAGAAAATTTACTGCTACTTAAATAAGCTGCGCTCTGTCAGCGAAAATGTTTAATAAACATGAGTGAAGCATTTAAATCAAAATAACTTGTCATATACTGTATGATATACCTGTATACAATATCTCCGAAAAAGTATATAAGAAAAACTACATGCTGAATTACAATCCGACGATCGTAAAAAGAGCTCCGAGCGCCCGGTGGAAGGGATATGTTTGCGCATGAATAACCGCGCACAAAAAAAACTCGGTTATTTACATTGTTTAATCGAGTCGATATTTTTATTATTATTGTAGAATAACATCAGTTAATACGTTTTTCTAACAGGTTAGAAATAACAACTATATTATATGCTATAATATTCCTTTCAGTGTAAGATTCAGTTACCTACTTTATTTTACTTTTATACATTTTGTTACGTTCTATAAAACATTACACAATAATGAAATCTTTTTAAATTCATATTATTAAGACAAAATAAACAGAATATAATCGTACTATAAAAAAACGGCGAGGTAATTTTTGTTTCCCTTCTATTAATTACCATTGTTGCAGAGACTTTTGTGCGCGACTGTATTTTTTACAGAGTAGAGTGTAGACGTATTTCCCCCATCGCGCCACACCTCAGGAAGGTCGCTCGAAGCTCTTTTTATATCAATTAGTTGTCATGTTACCTAAATTAGGCGAATTTAATAATTATTGAATCTGAAGATTAATTAGCCTCAGCCATCAGTTTTCTTAAAGACTACTTAAAAAATATTTTTACGTCAAACCAGTCTTAGAATTTCATTAAACCCTACATTACATTGGCAACTTACGCTTGACGTGCCCTTGATCATCTCATGTTATCAACAACAGTACACATGATACGGTCAAGTTCACAGATTGGGTCCACATTCTCATTGTCACTGGGATTTGGGTCCATGTGCTCCAATATCTCAGTGGGTACAAGGAACTTTGTGTCACATTCGTTTTGATCAGGTAAACTCTGTAAAGCATTGTGTAGGATATCTTGTACTTTGTCCAGGTGTTTTTGGAACCTGCAAATAAGATTATTATTTTTCTACTATACTGAGGGGTGTATTCCCAATGGGGGATGCACTTTACACGCCATCATTTCAATCAACCAATCTACTTAAAGTTCAAGGATTGATTGCAAAATTAACACATACTGTAACTTCAACATCTGATAATCTTGACCTGCCTGATGGCAGGCAAGAGGAGGTTCAAGACTGCCGACAACTTAATAAAACTGAGTCAGTTCTCAGTTGCTTCAGTTGCCATCACTATGCCGGCTAAAGGTGCTTCTTTACTTATCGCTTAAAAGATCCATGGTTACAGAACATATAAGAAAACAAATAACAATGAACTGGAGTGGTAGGCAGAAAAATAGCATTTGTCCGGCCTACCAAATGCTATTTGCTTAGATGGATGGTGATATCAGCTATCTAAATAACTGCAGAAGCAACTTCTACTTGCAAGTATAAAGTAGATGTCGCACACCAGCCCTCCTAGCACAACAATCCGAGAAGCAAGATAAAGACTTGCAAAGAATATTCCAACTCATTTTAGATAACTTACTAGAACAGTGTATCAAAAAAGATATTTAAGCGTTTTGTAAAACTTTACACAAAACAATGTTAAAACAATTTTTTTTAAACTTTTTGATGTACCAGTCTAATACGTTATTTAAAATGAGTTACAATAATATTCCTTGCAGTTCTTTATCTTGGTTCTTGGATTGCCGTGCTAGGGGGCAGCTTAACATCAGGGACTATTTTCTTAAAACTTTTAGGCAACGGAAAAGCAGGTAAATTGTACTACAGTTGCAATTGACCAATCAATATAGTTTACCTATTGATTTGTCATTCACTGATTGGTTAGGAAGATGTCAAATAACAGAGCAAGTTTGCATTTCTCTGTGGTGTATTAAAAGAATCGAGGTGAGTGGCTGTCATATGTAGTCATGAATGGAGGCAACTGCTGTATTTATTAACAGAAATTAGCATCGCAACCACTATAACAGCCTGGTTGGAATTTTATTATATTGGATCATTAATAAACCCATGACACTTTACTATTTATATATTATCTTTTATTATACATTTCTATACTAAGCTACTAAAGTGCTTGTATCATAGAAACAGGACAACCAAAGAACATATATCAAAGATACATTGGTACTGGTGAGTGGTTTTATACCAATGCTCTCAGCTTGCATAACCATTGCACTGCCACTACACCACGGTCGCCTTCATTTCAATTCTTATGGTGGAGATAGTTTACTATCTACTGCCAGATGTCCTTGGGGAGAAGACAGTGAACCAATTTCTAAAAATATATGACCTCAAGCAATCACAAGTTTTGATAATAGATGAATCAACAAGAGCTCCTAGTCTATTTAATAATGATATTTAATCTATTATTACCTCATTGCAGTCTCCAGGCGTTGCCGTTTTTGTAGCTCCATCATGACTCTTAGTGTTTCCCTAGCCTGATGTGGCCGGAATTCATTTAGCAAATGGTGAATATGTATAAACAATAAACTTAAATCTTCCACTTTTTCTGCCCTTTTAGGTGATTCTGGGCAATGAACTAGAAGGTCTAACAAGTCAAGAAAATTAACTAGTAGTGAATGATTCAATTTTTTCAATTCACGCCTTCTCTCAAAATGCATTGGGTAGAGTCTTCTAAAACCCTGCAATAGTTAAATGCAAATATAACAATATTCATATAAGTACAAGGTTTCTTTTATTTTAGCTGAATATATGACAGCACCTTGTGTTAATTAAGCTCAGGCCCAAATCTAGGGAGGGTGGGGGGCGAACTGGGACTTTGGGGGCGCCAAATCTTAATATAATACGATTAAAAGTGAAAAACATGTTCCACAAAGCCTCTAGCATACAGAAGCCTGGTTGGCTCGCCATAGACTTGTAGGGAACAGGCGCAGGCACCTGTTTATATTTGTGAGTTTATTAGGTAACTTATCTCAAACGCTGGAGAAAGGGGTACCAGTATCAAGTTTCTGCCCCGGGTCGAAAAAATCGTAGATCTGAAGCTGATGTGTAGCCCATGAATGGTGGTGGCGGCTCCTACAGTTAAATAACTGCAAGTAGTAGTCGCATCCACTATGCCACCCTAATTGGAACCAACAACTTTCAAACTAATTCCGAAACGCGCCTGATTTACTGCACGGTGTATATCGTCACACAGCCCACATCGTAAGCTGGGCAAAAGACCAAGAACTTTAGAAAATAGTTTCATATAGCAATAGTTGACTTACTTGGCTTTCTAATGACCTAATAATAGAATCATCAGCATTAAAGGTGTTTCCAAACATTGTGTATGTATCATGAATAGGTCTTGGTGGTAGAGGCGCACGGTTTCTTCGCACATTGTCGTCTGTGTAGAAATTTATATATTGCATAGGCGGCAGAGGTAAAGAGCTTACTTGCGCCGTGTCGGACGACATTTTGGCGTCTGTTGTATTAGTATTCATAGAATCTTTTTGATAAGATCAACGAATTAACAATTTTACTAAAAAACGCAACGCAAAAGCACTATAGCACCAGCGAAATGCGAAAACGACTAAGTTAGATGAATGCAAGGAATGTTGTACTAGACCTGAGTCGATCGTGATTGATCGAATCACTTTCATTCGATCATTTACGGCGAGCGAGTGATTCGATCACCTTTTTAAAAATGATTCGATCATTCGGGTGTTCACTGATCGATCTATTTGGTTTGACAGGTCGCGACGCGATCGAATACTTCGTGACTCACGAGTCGTTTTTATGCCATTGTATTAAAGCTCACAATTCTATAGCCATTTTCGAGATAGAAAGGGTTAGTGAATGTGAATAGAATAGTACCATACTACATTCGAACGCGTAAGGTGCCGAGTACACGAATGCAAAACACGAGTTGAGACTCACAAACGCATGCATTTATTCTATACTAGCGGCCCGTCCCGACTTCGCACGGGTGGACATAAGTTTTTTTTATTTAATTTTTAGCTTTTATTTATATTTAGTTTTTGTTTTATTTTTATCTATTCTATCTATTTATACTTTCAATTCGAATTTGTACATCGTTTTTTATTTAATTTAAGTAACGTATTTAAACTTAAGTGAGAGAGATTACTCAGTACTATTTTATTTATTTATATTTTTACAATATTTTACACGCTCCTGCTAAATTTTTTAAAAAGTAATCTACATGTATCAAGAGAATTTTGAATACAAAATAATTTATTTTGATAAGGATATAAACAAAAGTATAAATGGTGTGGTCTAATTTTGGTCGTTATTTCTATCAACTTTAAAATGTGAAAAGTGTTTTTTTGACATAACAATAATAGTTGGACATGTGGTATCGCGAAGTTTATTGTAGATATTGATTTGTTTTTTAATATTGTAGAAGATACTTTTGTTCTGTCATCATAGTTTCCGCGACGCATGCGATGAAAGACGTTTTGGGGCACATTTTTACACTTTGGGTTAGTAAGAATCCCTAATTTTTTCTAGCAACAAATATAGCCTATGTCACTCAGGGTAAATGTAGCTTTCCAATAGTGAAAGAATTTTTGAAATCGGCACAGTAGTTTTAGAGTTTATTCATTACAAACATACACACACACACACACAAAAATACAAATCTTTCCTCTTTATAATATTAGTATAGATGTCGCAAGTGTCAGTTAAGTAATTCAGAACAAATGCGTCTTTACGTTATTGTAATAAATCCCATAATTCTATAGCAATTTATACATTTAACAATTGAATCAATTCATAATTCGATCTTTACAACAATAATACAACTTGTTTCAGCGATGTCAATTTGGCACTTTACTATAGTTTAATTTTGTTAAATTTGGTTTGTTTTCTTATTATAAATATAAGAAACAAATCAAATTAAAGGCGACCGTGGTGTAGACTGTAGTGGTAGTGCAGCGGTTGCGCAAACCGAAAGCACGGGTTCAAAACCACTCGCCGTTACAAATGTATCTTTGATATATATACTTTGGTTGTCCTGTTTCTATGATACAAGCAGCTTTAGTAGTAGCTTGTTATAGAAATTTGGACTGTGCTGTGACAATAAAATGTTATTACCAATTTTGTTATAAGTGATTGTAAAAGATAATACAATGCCTCCCTCATAATTTTCAATAAAAGTGAAAATATTTCTATATATCATTTTGCTTTTAATTTTATTTCAATACGTTTCGTTCCGAACGGAACAGTCCTTTTTAGGATATTGGTCCCGTTGTCCCTGTAATCCCAAAATTGTCCTAATTTGCAAACCGCATGATAATTAGCGGGCTATTGACCCGCCAGCGCATCGAAGAGCCGATTCCGCGTCCGCCGCTCCGCGCGGGTAAATTGATCTATGACCCAAATGATCGATCGAATCTTTTGATTCGATCACCTATTCAATGGGTCGCGATCGACCCGGGTTACAAGAAAGCAACGGTCGACTCAGGTCTATGTTGTACTCAAGAGAATGACAAGTTGACTAAGTTGACTGACAAGCCATCCTTTTTTCTTTCTTCTTGTTTATGGCTATAACTTGCCAGTGTCAAAGTAAAACTATATGGTTCAATGTTAAAACATTGTCAAGTAAATACGAATATGAACCACGCGAGTGATTCATCACAAGATGACGATGATAGTGAGGTTGATGATGATCGTTTTAGTAAAGCGGGGGAAGCCTTTACCAAAACTTCGGAAGGAGTCTTGGAGGGAACACGAAGAAACACGTTTCACAGCTTTAAATTACATGTTTATTCTCAATCAACTTAAAAATGATTACTGGATAACAATTCCACCATTATTACACAATAACATTTATGAAAAACACAAGCTTTTTAAATAATTCAAAATTGCGCGTCCTGTCACTTGCAGTTTCCCGCCAAAAGTCTCGACATAAAAGCCAGCGACAGACTGACATATAGGTATAGACATATAGAGGAAGGTTAGTTTAGTTGTCTCTGGCATAAAACTAAAGGAAGAAAATAAGAGATACGCCGCATCTGTATTTTTCCATACATTAACAGCGTGTCCACCGCCATATTACTTTCTAATATCATTTATACAAAAATAAATGGTTTAGTGATGTTACCTAAAATAAGATATCGACACCTTTAAATATACGTTATTACAAAAAAATTATCCACAAAAATTCTGGATCTATTAGAATTTCTGGGTTATGTTAACGATATTTTTTCTGGATAGATTTTTATGGATCTACTAGAAAAATGATTTAAGAAAATTCTTTATTGAAATATAAATATGTAATGCTACTTTTAATTATAGCGTAAATTACAGTATTAAACACATGATAATAAGTAACAATCTTATCTACTACGTAACGAATATAATAACATATATACATAATATTATCTTAATTTTAAAATTGATAAAAACTCATAGTATAACAACAATATAGTAATATTCGTTAAATTTTAGCTGTTGTTAAATATTGTGACCTTAATTATAACTATCT
This sequence comes from Tinea trinotella, assembly GCA_905220615.1. Taxonomy (NCBI): domain Eukaryota; kingdom Metazoa; phylum Arthropoda; class Insecta; order Lepidoptera; family Tineidae; genus Tinea; species Tinea trinotella. The sequence continues at coordinate 9,607,448 of HG992310.1, forward strand.
ACTTATTTTCATTATATTATATATTTTTTACGCTTCACATTGTAAATTGTAACAGCAATTTTAACGAACTACCTGTAATCACGTGCACATACAATCAGACATTTTGGACAGTGTACGGAAAACTCGAACAAGATATGTGTGACTGTGTGAGACTGTTATAAATAAGAAATACGCATCTACCAATGTGTTATTATTAGCTGAGTATACGTACGCGCTCAGAGTATTGTTTGCCAGAAATATTTAAATTTACAACACAAAAATGTCGGAGGAAAAAAAAGCCGGTTAGTAAGTGGCCTTTAATTTTAATAGTGACCTGCTACATTAAATATATTACATTTTTTTACAGTAATCTATCGGGTCATATTTTTTTATTGGGTTAGATTATTAGAACAGCACCCCACCTGATATTGCGCTGGAGTGAATGGATGCGACTGCTACTACAATTAAATAACTTCAAGTAGCAGTCACGTCCACTATGCCGGCCTAGTTGGAACAGGCAACTTATAAGCCAATCTCGAAACGCGACTAAGTCACTTTACGATCTGTACACACGAGTTAATCAGAATGCAGTTTATTTATTTATTTTACTTTATTTAGATAACCCGAAGATTTTATCTGGGCCAGTGTTGACCAACTCGCCTAATGCAGTTTTGTCGAAGAGCATTCTCGGGAGATACAATGATCTGCCATTACCAGTTGATAAAATCCTGGCCACATACATCTGGGTTGATGGCTCAGGGGAGCATCTTCGTTGCAAGGACCGCACGTTGAATTACATCCCGAAGATACCCAAAGGTTAGATTTTAAAAATAATTTTATTTGCCTCTTTTAATTACGTACAGATGTAGATTTCAACCAATCAAATTGTCACGCCTTTTCCCACAGGAGCGCCAATTGCCACGATCCTGACACAACTCCCTGACCTCCCTCACATCTTCATACAAGCTCTACGTGGGCACCAGGTTATGAGCACTAGGCAACTCAGCTCTCTTGAGGATGTCTCTGAATTGGTCGGAAAACACCACCCTAAGTCTGCCTCGTTTTAAACTCATCCACCAAATTTATCAATTTCTGTCGTCACTTTCACTGATCTTTACTTTTCCTTTCCTTTTTGTTTTTGACAATTTGATTGATTGAGAAGTAGATTTTTAAATGCCTTTGATTAGCAGTGATTACTTACAATATATGCAACAACTAATGTTTTCTTAATGACGCTCCTTTGGCCGGCATAGAAAACAGACATTATTAAAAAGTAAAACGTGTTCATTATATTTTTTTTAAATTTAGTTTCAACTAGTTAACTTTATATTAGTTTGTTTTTATTAATTATTGGTATTTAATTACCTATACCACTGAAAATGTTCCAAGGAGCTCTATAACCTTTAGCCTACCTCGTCTTTTTACACCCGTAATGTGGGACAGGTCGCGGGGAAGCATCCACATTATATTGACGGAATCGGCAGTCAAACTAAAAGGTCCGGTGCGTCGTTTCTTTGTAGAATAATCAATTCCATCAGACAGGTCGAGGTCAGATGTCGAGTCACAATAAAAAAAATATATAATGTATAATTGGCTATTCATTAATGGATTTTAGTTTTTTTTTGTTTACTTAAGCATATAGTAATAGGCTTTAAATTGTCAATAAATAAATAAAAAAAGTAAAAGCGACTTAGGCAACCAACAGTAAAATTAAATGTTTTTAGTCGACGGTGCTCTTAGATCGCCCCGCCACTTGCCTACTATCAGGCAAGTCAAGGTCTAAATTCGCGTCACAATTATAATTAAAAAAATAGTAATAATAACAACATTGGAATATGCCAATTAATTAAAAATATGATTATTTCCTCGTTTCGATTGAAACCGTTTGAAAGAGGGTTCGATTCCCGGTTGGAATTTAATCTTATTTTGTTTAATAGGATATATTTGTTGTATGTCGAGCCACAATGTAATTTGTTTATATTAATTGTGGATGTGAGGGAAGCGAGGGAGTTGTGTCAGGATCGCGGCGCTTCATTGTCTCTGCCTATCCCTGTGAGAAAAAGGCGTGACAATTTAATTGATTTTTTTGTACCTATCTGCTTATAATAACCAACTCTTGTGTTCTCCGTATGCTAAAGCCTCAGAATATAAAAAAAATAATTGTTTTGTATTTAGAGCCCCTTAAATCCATCAAGTGAATCGTGTAAAAGCAACTTTGCCTTGCATAGTGATGGCGACTGAGACAACAGTAAACAGCATCGTATTTATCAGTCATCGGCGCACTTTTTTTTTATTGTGACTCGACATATGACAGCACCTCGCTTCATGTTAAGCTGGAGTGTGGTCCGTGGATGGATGTCACTGCTACTACAATTCAATAACTGTAAGTAGTTACCTACAGTACTGTCCGGCCTAGTTGGAACTGGCAACTTACAAGCTGATCCCGAAACGCGACCATATCACTGCTACTACCCCGGATCGGCAGACTGGGTACCACTGTCTACCACTTTAACCAGACCCGAAGCAAATATCCGTTTTTTTTAATTAACACATATTTTATATAATTAATAAATATTACAAATAATAGCTATGAAACAAATATTTGCTCTGACCGGGAATCGAACGCGGAACAAACCAATCGTTGGACAATCGGCCACGCCTGTCGTCTTAGATCTCCCTTGCTTACCAACAGGCAAGCCAAGTTAAATATAGCGTCGCAATAAAAAGATATATAAATAAAAACCATTGTACTTATATCGGTTGATATACGCGTACTTGAAATTAATGTTGAAGTATTATCATATCGCTCTCAAGTAGTGTTTTTAAAAGGAACTTAGCAACAAGTTCTGACACACATTTAAAAAAAATATCTTTAGAATATTCTAGTTTCTCATGTTTGATAAAGTGTAGAAGCTTTTTGTGGAACAAAAAAAACTGATAGCGCAAGCCTATATTATAGTATATATGCTATTTAATATTATATTAATGAATGAATGAATTGAATGGTTATTAATTTTCATTTTTTTTTATTTCGACATTTTGAGAGCTTAGCGTCATCGTGGTCAAGCTTTCAAAACATCGGAATAATAAAAAATTGTAAAACCAATAACCAAAAATAAACGCGAAGGTAAGCCCCATAAAATTTGTTTAATTCATTTATCAATCTTCGCGCAAAATTTAAGAAAATTCAATATTTTATTAGTTAGTTCAATTTTATTCAAACCAATGGATGAACGCGCAATTTACTTAAAGCACATCCAGATTCCATGACGTTTTATCAGCACATCGGTTAGAGTCACACCGCTATTACTAAGAAACTAGGATATCGAGCAGGCAAACTATCAATCGTTTTTCTCCTATCCAGAAGGCAAGGACTTTTTGGCTAATTTAGTTGCTGGGGATAATAGTTACAAACTTTACAAGAATAATACACAAGACCTGCCTTTTACGACAGGAAGAGCCCCCAAGCTAACGAAAGTCGAATCCTCGAACTGTTAGACTGAAGAGATGAGTCGAACTGAAGATGTGAGAAGAACTAAAGAGACAGTCACTGCCAACAAATACAGAAAACAACTTAAGTTGTTTTCTGCCGTTTACTAATAGATGCAACGGGCATCTTGTCGTTTAAAATGACTTTCTAAGGGGGAGACCTATGTTCAGCCATGGGCGTCTTCTGTCTGATGATGATTAAAAAAAAGAGAAGGAGAATGGAATGATCTCTCTAGAACCTCTAGAAGTGCGAGATTGTAAGTTTGGCAAACTGATGGGTACAAGTAACTGAGTAATCTGGTGATTACATTGTAAATAAATCTTTATAAATCTACACTGTTTAAATTAATAAATTAAAGTACGGGTGGAATCGAATAATTGGTATTATGATATTAATCCTTATCCTTTTAAATGGTTTGATTAAGGCTGAAGTACGTGTAAATTCCACTTTAAAGTATTCAGACCAGACTTTTCGTTTAGAAGTTATGACGGGTATAAAAATTCTCTAAGTAAAAAGTACGTCACGGTTTGAATAAACTGTTGAATAAAATTGTAAATATGCAATTAAACATATTTTTTAATATAACAATTTACTTTCGAATTATAATTATAAATATAAATCGAACTTTCGGATTTATAATTATTTTGTTAAGTTAAATAATGAATCAATTTTATATATTATACACTAAATACAACAACATATGTTAATGGTAGGCACAAAATACGATGTATACATACAATGATATTAAAAAATATCACTTCTTTTTCTTAAAACATCATTGTATACACACATAGGAGAAACACTGATTATTTAACCATTAAGCGTGCGATGTATTTAGACCCGGGCAACGCTAAGTTACGCAGTTAGTAAGTTAACAATTAAAAAGATAATAATTTCAAAAGTATTGTTTGAACTTATTTGCCAATCTAATATTAATTTAATGGATGCATACAGAATAAGGAATAGATTAAAATGTGTTCTGACGAGTTATTAAGTAGATATTATATTAAATTTATCTCGACGTGGTGATGAGAACACATAAATAAATGGAATATGCCTAAAACGCGTTAAACCTGTTTTAATTATAAATTTAAATACGGTATATAGCGAATATCATTGATTCTAATTATAAGTTTAAATATTGAGTGATTTATTTAGAGGTACTACGGTAGAGAGAATCAAAATTCTATTTATTATTATATATCTATACATTTTTAATGAATTAATTTAATAATTATAAAGAATTTATAATTATTAAATTAATTAATTAAATAGCTTATATAAAAATATATATAAAGTAGATTAGTTAAACTACAAGGTCTTTTGCGACTACATTTTTATTATTTTGTTTTTCATTTTTTTATTATTAGTTAATCACTTAGTAACATATTTTAAATAGATGCTTGACATTCTGTTTATAATGCCACGGATAATGTTTCGAGAAGCTCTTTAACCTTGTTCCTACCACATATTTTTTGTAGAATGCTTTATTAACATGTGTTCTCCCTATCCTATAACCCTGGATCCTAAAAAAGCGTAGTTGGCCGGCATAGTAACGGCGGCTAAAGTAATCGTAAAATTAAAAAGAGTTTTAGTCGGCGGCCCTCTTGGACTTCCCCCTGCTTACCAAAGGCAGTCGAGTCACATGTCTCAATAAAAAGACGTAAATTATTAAAATGAGTAGTCTATTGAAATAGTCTTAGTTCTTTTATTGTGACTCGACATAATATTATGACAGCACCCCGCCTGATGATAAGCTAGAGTGCGGTCCATAAATGTCAGTGTCACTGCTACTACAATTTAATAACTGTAAGTAGCAGTCTCAACCACTATGCCGGCCTAGGCAACTTACAATCTGATCCTGAAACGCGACTAAATCACTTCACGGTCCGTATACTTGTAAGTAGTGGCAGGCTAGGCACCACTGCCTACCAGTCTTTAATAACTTTGATAGTCACGCATACCAAAAGCCACCGGTTCAAATGTACAATTATACTTTGGTCCTCCTGTTTCTATGACAAAAGTATCTACGTTTAGTAGCTTAGTATAGAAATGTAAACAAAAAAAAATTGGATATTTTTATTTTGTTTTATTATTTTCTATTTTATATGAAAGACTGCAACTCGTTATTTTGTTTCTAGATCTCCCAGTGTGGAATTTCGATGGAAGTTCAACGGGTCAAGCCATCGGTCAAAACTCCGACACATTCTTGATTCCACGTGCCATCTATAAGGATCCATTCCGCCGCGGCAACCACATCCTGGTCATGTGCGACACCTACAAGTACAACATGGAACCCACCGGTAATACAATCTATTAGTATTATAGTTACGATTCTCTTCATACAAGCTCTACAGTTATGGGCACTAGGCAACCCAGCTTTCATGAGGAACTCTCCGATTTGATCGGAAAACACCCATCTGGGCCTGCTTTGTCAACATTAGATTGATAAATTCCTTTCGTAAATTTTTAAGAGAATTTTGGATGTAAGGGAAGCGTGGAAGTTGTGTCGGGAACGTGCTAAGTGCCGCTCCTTTGTCTCTTCCTAACCCTGCGGGAAAATGCCTGACAATTTGATTGATTGAAAGTTTTTAAACTTTAATTGTTAGTTTTTTTATTTTTTATTGTGACACCACATTTGACCTCGTCCCGCCAGATGATAAGCAAGAGGAGGTCCAAGAGTGACGACGACTGAGAAAACCGAGTTTTTTCTTGGCTGCCTCAGCCGCCGTCACTATGCCGGCCAAAGGTGCCTCTTCACGCATCGCTTGAAGGATCCAAGGTCATAAGATGGAGAGAACACATAGACAGGCAAAGCATTCCACTTGTCGATTGATCTACAAAGAAAAGACGCACCGAACTTTTTAGTTGGTTGGTTTATATGTATTTATTTATTTAATTTTCTTCTGGTTCGATATATGATAGCCTTCCGCTATCCGTGAAAGCTGAAGTGAATGAATGGAGGTGACTGCTACCATAGTCAGTTCCACCATACAACCATAGACCGAGACAATGGTTACGCCACGGTTACGCAAACCGAGAGCACGGATTTAAAACCACTTGCTGGTACCAATGTATCTATGTTATAAGTACTTTGGTGATCCTGTTTGATACAAGGCACTTCAGTACATTAATAAGCAAATGTAGAACAATCGACAAGTGGAATGCTTTACCAGCCCATGTGTTCTTTAGTTACATGTGCCCATGTAACTGTAAAGACTCGGTTTTTACAGTCGTCGGCAATTTTGGACATTCAGCAAGGAGAAGCACTATCAGGCTGGTCCAGATCAGATGTCGCATCACAATTCTCTTAAAATAAATAATTTAACATCTTCTGAAAATGTACATTATTTTCTTTACAGATACTAACAACCGCATAGCTTGCCAGGAAGCATACGATAAATGTAAGGATGAAGAGCCATGGTTCGGCATCGAACAGGAATACATTCTCCTCGATTCGGACCTCCGGCCATTCGGTTGGCCACCAGGTGGCTTCCCTCCACCACAGGGGCCATACTACTGCGGCGTTGGAGCTAACAAAGTGTTCGCGAGAGATCTTGTTGAAGCACATTACTGGTAAATATATTTTACTCGTATAATATTTACCCACTTTCCGGTACCAATATCTGATCTTTTTTTATTATTATTTATTGTTACTCCACATACGACATAAGACAGCACCCCGCTTAATGTTAAGCTGGAGTGCAATGGAATGGATGGACGTCACTACTACTACAATTCAATAACTGTAAGTCCTCGACAGAAATACTCTGACCTTGGCCGTGTCCCTTCGTCTCGGAACCCGAACCGTCCATCAACACCAGTATCGGTGTGGATAACCAGTGGATAATCTGGGACACCACGGGCTTTCTTATGCCAGAAGAGCCGTCCGCATTCCTCGTCACGCAACGGTATCATCCGAAGGGCTATTGTCACTATTGGAGTGCCCGCAATGTTAGAACCTCTGGTATTGCGTGGAGCGACGACAAGAGACCCGTCGGCATGACCGTTGGGCCTTGGAAACTTGGCAGATCTCTGGTGTGGGATGCGACATGTGTAGACAGATTAGCCCCATCACACAACCAGGCGGCAATTTCTGCTGAGAGCCTCAAGCTTCGCAAATACGCCAACTTCGGTACTAGTTATGAATTTGCGCCGCTTGGGGTCAAAACAATGGGTCCTTGGGTACCGCCTAGCCAAGAAATGGTCCAAGCGGCTGACGGAAAAGTCTGAAGACAGGAAGGCTGGCAATTATTTTTGCCAATGTAGCCTTACTTTGCTATGCAAAGGTAAAATGTTGCCATTCTCCTTGGGACTATCGCCGATGTGACGTCATTACATGTCATTTTTTATTTATAGTTTAATTAAAGTTAATATACTTTTATTTTTATGTGTTTCTCAATAAAGGAATTTTGTAACTGTAAGTAGTAGTCACATCCACCTAGCCTAGTTAGTAGTCATACTAATCTTGAGGTATTTATTTTTCACCTTTTCCAGGTGCTGTTTGTATGCTGGTGTACCAATTGCTGGTACCAATGCTGAAGTTATGCCTTCGCAATGGGAGTTCCAAATTGGGCCTTCTATCGGTGTAACCGCTGGGGATGACCTTTGGGTGTCCAGATACATCCTCCACAGATTGGCTGAGGAATACGGTGTCATCGTAACATTTGATCCCAAACCAGTTCAGGATTGGAACGGCTCTGGCGCACACACCAACTTCTCTACTAAAAAGATGCGAGACACAAATGGAATCATGTAAGAGTTATTTCATTGTGGCTCGACATATGACAACGCTCCGCCCAATGTTAAGCTGGAGTGCGGTTCATGAATAGAGGCAGGGCCGTCTTAAGCATATTCAGCGCCGGGGTGCGAAAGTCAAGGCTCCGCTCGCGTGGTCTCAGTATAGTAGGTACCTATCGAAATTTATGGCGGTCGGCATGCGCCCCCTAGGACTCTGCGCCCGGGTGCATTGCACCCCTTGAACCCCCGGGTAAAGACGGCCCTGAATAGAGGGTATTGATACTACAGTCAGATAACCACTAGCTGATTTTAAGCTTATTCCAAAACGCGACGAAATCACTCGAGGGTTTGTCCTGTACACTTGAAAGTGGTGACTACCCCGGATCGGCAGACTGGACAAATACCACTAACTAGTGGTATACTAAGAGTGGTGTTCAGGGCAGTTATAAGTGATGGTAGTACCGATCCGGGGTAGTACCACCACTTACAATTGTACAGACTGTAAAGTAACTTGGTTGAGTTTCGGGATCGGCTTCTAAGTTAACATTGCTGTCAGATGACGAGACATATTTAAAAAAAATCAAGTACTTACTCATTAAATAGATATGGGAGAGGAGGGCATTATTTGAGGTTAGATATGAGGTTGCAGGCAAAACAGTTAGCGGATTTATGTGTCGAAATAACTCACTAATCACGATACTGGTAGTGCATGAATTTGCGCCGCCATAATAGCTATTACCTAGTACAGTTACTATATGCAGGGCCGTCTTTACCCGGGGGTTCAAGGGGTGCAGTGCACCCGGGCGCAGAGTCCTAGGGGGCGCATGCCGACCGCCATAAATTTCGATAGATACTATAATGAGACCACGCGAGCGGAGCCTTGACTTTCGCACCCCGGCGCTGAATATGCTTAAGACGGCCCTGACTATATGTTAAATATTTTCTTCCTAATTATTTGCTGTAAGGTAAGTAAAGGTAACATTCCGGACTTGTGACACACACCTTCACTGCCCCCACTTTCCCCTCTACTCAACAAAATATTGTAATATCCCATATTATTTCAGTGAGATTGAAAAAGCTATAGACAGGTTATCAAAGGTGCATATGAAGCATATCAAGGTTTATGACCCACGCGGAGGCAAGGACAATGAGAGAAGACTCACTGGGCTTCACGAAACTGCCCGAATTAACGACTTTAGTGCAGGTCAGACCAACGATTATTATGGCTATTATTTTACATTTATTAACTAGTACTACCCATGCTTGTCCCATATAAACAGGGCGACCTAAGTACATATTAAAAAATACATTAGTACTTCTCGGTTTTCGTGTCTATTGCACGACCACTACACCTCTGTGACAAATAAAGTAGTAGATACTAATTATTGTAGTTGTCATAATTGTCTAGTTGTCTGGGTCTAGTTGTTTAAGAATAGGGGTCTGCCCTTTCTGCCGATACGGAGTGGTAACCAGCATTTACAAGTGGATGCAACTATTATTTATTAGGTACTTTGTTGTTAGATACCATTCTTAATCATATAAATACATGTTATTATTTATAAAAGTTTAAAGTTCAAGGCGACTGTGGTGTAGTGGTCGTGCAATGGTCAGGCAAACCAAGAGCACGGGTGTAAAAACACATGCCGGTACCAATGTATCTTTGATATATGATATAAGCAAGCTTAACATAAAAATGTAAACAAAAAAATAATAATTTTCATGTCTGTATTTTTATAGGTGTTGCTAGTCGTAAGTGCAGTATTAGAATACCGCGCACTGTTGCTGAGGAGAAGAAGGGTTACTTGGAAGACAGACGACCAGCCTCCAATTGCGATCCCTACTCTGTTATCAATGCACTCTTGCGTACATGTATCCTGAACGAATAATAGCTTTTAACGGCTTTCATTCGCTATTACATCATACGTACATTTTTTAATTGAGACATCTGACATTTACTTGCCTGATGGTAAGTAAAGGAAGGTCCAAGAGCGCCGACGCGACGACTGAATAAACCGTTTAAGCCGCCTCCACATGCTTAGTGTTCGCGGCAAACACCAAGCACAACAAACAAAGTGCCAAACATTACTCACAATCACCCAACACAAACAGGCAAAACAAGCTTGGCGAACGTGCTAGTATATTCCGGATAAGCAATGGCTGATGGTTAGAATTCACAGAAATCGTACAATATCGTAAGATATACTACCAAGCAAGACATCGCAAACTGTTTGCCGAACATCCCTTGATTGTTTAAGCAAAGCCGACGCCGAACAACTGCGTCTAAAAACACAAACAGGCAAACACAAACCCCACCCCATCCACCTGTCCATGTTTTGTGTTTGCTGTGTACTATTGTTCACCAAGCATGTGGACGCGGTTTTTAGTTTACAGTTCTCTCAGTCATCATCGCTAGGTATATCAGCCTTTAGAGATATTACGAATACACCCCTTTTTACTTACATAAAATATATTTATAAATTATATATTAGGTATATTTTATAAATACATAAATGTAGTACAAAAGTGTTTTAAATAAATATTAGCTTTTAAAATTGTTAGTTTTTTTTAATGTTTCATGATATATAACAGCACCCCGTCTTCTGTTAAGCTGAAGTGTGGTCCATTCATAGAGGCGAATAATTACAAGAAGCAGTCGTACGAGGTATGCCGGCCTTATTGGAAACGTAAAGCTGATCCCGAAACGTCGTTTACTTTACGATCTGCACATTTACAAGTGGTGGTACTATAGTCGTACTCGAGCAGTTAGCCAGTGATCAACATACACGGAGTGCACGTGCAGTCAAACTCAACTGCTTAAAGCTGCTATTGATTAATACTGCTGATTACTGCACGTTGTGGAATAAAGAGCGCGGGCGGAGGTAACTGCAGGCTGGCAGTCGACAGCTCGAGCAGTCTATCCTGACTGCTTTAAAATGTCCGTGTATGCCCGCTCCAATCTAATTTTGACAGACAGACAAAATTATTTTTTCTGGTTTTTATACATTTGTACAATTTGTCCCACATTTTGGTTAAGTGAAGTCCCACCATATTAATTTCTAGTGTTTACTAATCCGTAAATAATAATTGGCGCCTAACCGGAAGGCCTGATATGCGAAATAAATGATTTGATTGTGGTTTCAAATGGCAGACACAGCGGTCGTATCACCAATAAAGCGAACTTTTAGGCAACCGAAGGAGTTAAATAACCTTGAATTCCCTTTAAGCGATGCGTGGCAATGGGCTTTCCACATCGCTCGAAAAACCGACAACCGATGGGGAAGGAAGGTTGAGTTGAGACCACGAACCGGAAGACGCAGCGTAGGTAGGCCTTCCACAGTGAAAGTCACAGGTAACCGGTGGATGCAACTGGCATCTTGTCGTTCGGAATGGCGTTCTAAGGGGAGGCCTATGTTCAGCAGTGGACGCCTTCTGGCTGATGATGATGCGTGAAGAAGCATCTTTGGCCGACATAGTGACGGCGACTGTGGCAGCCGTGAACTGATTCAGTTTTTGCAGTCGTTGGCACTCTTGGATCTCCATAATGCGTACCATCAGGCAAGTCGAGTAACAATTTAAAAAAATAAGGAAATTATGGGTGGTGCAAAAAATATTATATTTATTAAAGTACTATTAAAGAAATTGAGTTAGATTACGAGTAGCAGATTAGATTAAGATGAAAGTAAGAGTAAGGGTTCTCTTTAAAATTATAATTGTTATTATATTGAAATTGTATTTGTTTACAAATAAGCACATATCATTTTTCTAACAATTTATCTATTTATTATATTTATCTATAATATTCTTTTTTGAGCGTTATCTGATTAAGCCAAAGTCCACTACTGAATGAGTTGACTCCAGATTGCTTAAGAGATCGCGGTAGGTTCAAACGGAGATGACGAGATTAGATAAATTCCTAAAACTTATATGTACAACAGTTCGTTGCGAGAGACGGAAAAGTGTCATGATTATGGGTCATGAAAAAGGAAGATAGCCCTTTGCCCAGCAGTAGGATAATTGAATAGGCTAATAATAATATATCATAAATTCTCATTAAATATTTTTATATACATTATAAGGCAGAAGGGTGTTTTTCGACCAAACCGAAGATAATCCTCAAAAACCCTAAAACCGTAGCTTGTATAAAGAGGAAAACAAGGGAGTTATGTCAGAATCGTGGCAATAAGCGCTCCATTGTCTCTGCCTTACCCTGTGGAAAAAAGGCGTAAAACAAAATTAATGCATTTAATAAATGAAACGTTTATTAATAAATAAAATGGACACATCGTTAGGTTCTTCTCAACTACGTTACACGATGCATATTACAAAACCACATAAATAATTTGGAAAATTGGACAGGTTTTTTAGGTTTAGGTTTATTAGTTATAAGTGAGTTATAACCGTTGACTTTTATTTTGAATAATACTTTTGTCGACACTTCTTGGTACAACACTAAAATCGCCGCCATGTTTTTTTCAGCTCAGACTTTCTTGGGCTTTTCTGGTATAGATTCTTTTCTTTTTCTTTCTTCTTGTATATGGCTTTAGTATTTAACTTGCCAGTGTCAAAGTAAAAATATATGGTTCAATGTTAAAACATTGTCAAGTAAAGATGAAGATGAACCACGCGAGTGATTCATCAAATGATGATGATGATAGTGAGGTTGATGATGATAGTGAGGTTGATGATGGTTTTAGTAAAGCGGCGGAAAGCCTTTACTAAAACTTCAGAAGGAGTCTTGGAGGGAACATGAAGAAACACGTTTCACAACTTTAAATTACTTGTTTATACTTGATCAACTTAAAAATTATTACTGGATAACAATTCCACCATTATTACACATTAATATTTAAGAAAAACACAAGCTTTTCAAAAAATTCAAAATTGCGCGTGTCATGTCACTTGCAGTTGCCCGCCAAAAACTGTCTGGTATAGATAATGTAATTCAAAGACAATAATAGAATTTTGGCACAGATTTTAAAGTATTGTCCCAGAACAATTTGAATGAATGAAAGAGTGAAAATAAAATTACACAGATTATATAGCACTGGACACTCCTTTATTTAAATACTTCTTACATTATTTATTATAAAAAAAAAAAAAAAAAATTACATCACTAAAATAGCTACAAAATACAACCGTTTATACTATTTTCACTTATGGCATTAAAAAGAAGTCAGAAGGGGATGAATACACATTTTTACATTTGTAATTTAAAAGGTTGTCACTAGTTTTGATGACTATTTAACAACTTAATTTAACAAAATAACAAATGACATTAAAATACTTTAAAAAAGAATGCCGCTACTCTTACTACCACGTGACTTTAATTAAGCAGTATTAAAAGCCAACCACAATTACAAGTGGTTGTATTTGCAAAAAAGTAGTGCCAACCTTTGAAATAAAGGAATTGAAGTACAAGTAGTTGTCTCTTTCAGTCACACGTGGTATAAACATAATATAAATGAGACAATCACAAATAACAATGAGTTAGTTCTTATTTTAGCACAGATTCTATTCTTTCCAAGTTCTTTGACTTAGCTCTATCATTGTCCCAATACGGAAAAAAAACTTTTTATAAAAATCACATATCCGACCGTTTGCAGTTCATCAGATGAACAGAATAGATAGATTAATCCTTTTTTTTAATACATTATGAGTTATTGACAGTTACCAGTTCGCAATACATACCACAACTAAGCAATCTTAAAGGTTTTATAACTATGACTGTTTGTGATTTATTTAACCGTAAAAATAGAAGAACGAAAAAAGATTGTTGTCTGTCGAAGCAGAGTCTAGTGATATATTTTCTGTCGAATGACTGCGTTCGAAATATAGTTTCGATAAACTCTATACTAAAAATTTGATGGTCAGTTGACCAATGGACAAGCTGCCTTTTTTTTCTTGAATTCGCTTATTGGTTATCAAACTTTAGCACCAAATCCGATATTTGAAACGGGGTTGGTTGTGAACGAGGAAGGAACTTTTTGACATTCAAGTTCAGTCAGTTTTTATTTTAAGTTTAGTTGTTTGATTTATGTTTGACTTGTTAGATTGCGGCTGGTGACTAATGTTTCTCAATATTTTAGCTTCTCGTATTCAAATATATAAACAAAATTGTAAATTGACTTGAATATATATTTTTTAAGGATATGGACATTGTGTGACGGTAAGTTAATTTAAAGTTTTTAGAAAGAACTTTGTTGATTGCCTTTCGCATTGTCCAGTCGGCCGGTTTGTGTTAATTTTATTCTTATGGTTACTTTTAGATTTAGTAATAGGCGTCATATAACTCCTATGAGATTAAATACTAATTTAAATGTGTTTGTTAAATATTAAATCCCAATTCATAAGGCATAATATTCCATTAAAATTACATTCTGTTTTTATTACTTGGGTAGTCTGTAAAACATATATTCATACGCTTATTAAATATTTCTTGTAATGTTATTAGGTTTTGTTTTTACTTATTATTTTTACTAACATTTTGTAATAATTTAATTATTCACATTGTTTATTAGGTTATTGATTTTTTAAATCCTTTCCTACATGTCAGATAAATGTGGTCTATGTACTTGACACAAATACTACTTTCTTCACCATACTATATTTTTTTATTAAATAACAAAAAATAAAATATGTTTATTATTATACCTTATTATAAATATATAGTTTCAGTAATATGTAGTTTTAAATATAAAGTAATAATTTCAATGCTATTATTATTGCTCTATAAATTATTGAAACTAGGGCTTGAACCCAGGCAAGGATTTTTCGATGTAATCTTCATTAATACCAGTTTATAAAATATGCTCCTATCTCACATATCTTGTTTTCTCAATTTATAGACTTTGATTATGATGATTTCATTGATATATTCTCACATAATCATTAGAGTAGAATTAATGCAGTAGAAATGCGATCGTTAAGGAGTGACGATAGCGGATAGAATAAGGAATAGCACACTGCGTGATAGATGTGGTTTGAAAGCTGTAGTGACAAGGATTGACAAAGTAATGCTTTGATGGTTTTGGCACATCGAAAGGATGAGTGAAAGAAGATTGACGAAAGGAATTTATAAATCTGATGTGGATGGATGAGTTGAACAAGGCAGGCCCAGGAGGGTGTTTTCCGACCAAATCAAAGACATCCTCAAGAAAGCTAGGTTGCCTAGTGCCCATAACCACAGAGCCTGTATGAAAAGAATTGTGGATGTGAAGGAAGCAAGGGAGTAGTGTAAGGATCGTGGTAAGTGGCGCTCCATTATCTTTGCCTATCCCTGTGGGAAAAAGGTGTGACAGTTTGATTGATTGATTGAAAATCATTATCATCTTCTAATTTTAATTATTATTATTACTTTTTTATTGTGACACGACATCTTACTTCGACCCGCCTGATGATAAGCAAGAGGAGGTCCAAGAGTGACGACAACGGAAAAACTGAGTAGTTCACGGTTGCCTTAGTCGCCGTCACTATGCCAGCCAAAGGTGCTTCTTCACGCATCGCTTATTGTGACTCTACATTTGACGGCACCCCACCTGATGTTAAGCTGGAGTGCAATCCCTGAATGGAGGTGACCACTTACAATTTGATTCTGAAATGTGACTAAGTCACTTCACAGTCTTTATACTTTCACAGTCTTATACTTCACAGTCTTTAGTTTTGTACTACAGTCTTTAGTGGTCGACAATCTCTGATTGTAAGACTGGACACCATTGCCTACCACTCTTTATTGATTACTTATTTTATTATTTAATAAATAAATTAATTTAAAATTTGGATTCCATTTTTTCTTCACACCCGAAGAACAATTAATCACAAACTGTCCTGTGTCACGGCAACAATGAGCTATAATATTCTCTCAATTACGAAGAATCTCTATATAAACGAAACTGTATAAATGTAGTTTGATCAATTTGCACACCTAAACTATGCAAAAAAGGATATTTTTCTATTACATTGTAATCTTTGTACATTAAACTATTTTAAAATGTATATGTAACTGTTAATACAATTTAGCCCAAGTCCCCATACAAAATTAATGATGTCCTTTTCCGTTACTATGTGTATTAATAAAAGTTGATAATTTAACTTTTAGAAAATGGCGGGTCGTGATGATCAAACAGAAGAAGTAATTTGTCAAACATATATGGTAAAGAGGTCACAGAATAAGAAAAGATTCACGCCAATTAACTACAAGGAACGCTGGTTCATATTGACAAAGACTGCACTTGTCTACTATGACACTGAGGGAGAGGTGAGAGATTATTTTATTTAGTTTAAAGTCGGGCAAATGACCACAGGCGTGGTGTATTGGTCCGTTACGCGGAAAGTCCTGGGTTCCATTACCAGTTAGGGAAAATATTTATTTTATAGCTTTTATTTGTAATATTTTATATCTGTATGAGCTTGTATTTGTAAATAGTCTAGGTTTAGTTTATAATGGGAATGGCATCACCATTTTATGTGCGTAATTTCCCTAATAAAATTGATTAAAAAAAAAGATGTAATAATAATAAATTTGATTAAATATGACAAATATTTCTTAATTAAATAAACGAGGCGGATGTTTGTCAAAGAGTGGTAGGCAGTGACTCTCATTCTGCCGATCTAGGGTACCACAACCTAAAGTATACAGACCTCGAATTGGGCTTAGTCGCCATTCGTGATCCAGTAAGTTGTAAGTTTCCTGTTCCAAGTAGGCTGGTATAGTGGATGTGACTGCTACTTACAGTTTATTAACTGTAGTAGTATTCATGGACCGCACTCCAGCTTTACATCAGGTAGGGTGCTGTAAATTTTTATTTATTTTTTATTGTGACACGACATCTGACCTCGACCTGCCTGATGATAAGCAAGAGGAGGTCCAAAAGGTCACAAAAACAAAAATTTTTTTTTTTAATCTATATTTATTGGAAGCTTTTGTCTATTAAGACATGTCACCTCCATAGAGCCTAAAACATAACATCAAATTCATCTTAAGTCTATTCGGGAGGAAGTCGCCGCTGAAGGGAAGAAATAATATTGCAGAATTTATAACATATCTCTAATGCCGGTTCAGATAAAATACGCTAAACCAACATTAACTACATTCAGCTTAAATTCCTTCACCAGAGCTTCCCTCCCCTTCTTACTCTTAGAGCACTCCATCATAATTATAATGTTAAAATTATAAATACATTAATAATGGGTACAGTTTTGAATGACAGTAAATTTTGTTATGTACAATTTCGGCTCGATTGGCTACAGACTGATTCTATTGCTACGCAAACAAATTTTTAGACTAATAGTAGTTTTCTTTCTTCAACCGTAAATTGATTTTCAGTCGTTGACGCTTTTGGACACAGCCTTGCTTACACAGTATTAAAACACAGTATTATTGATACGTAATATTTAGCTAAAACTATTCATAATATTAAATTATTAAAGAAAATTGGATAGAAAAATTGATGCGTGCACATCAGTCGGTGCGACCGGAATCGAATACAATGTCTGTCGCTTGACGCTGACTGCTCTGACCACTGAGCTATACACCGCCTACGAACTTGCGTCGAAATTTCTTATCTAATCTTTATCGATATAATCAACTGCTAGGACCACTTTGGGTTGATTTTTATTACTTATTATATATATTTATATTTTTGTTTGTGCTGACCAGGATTTCTAATTGAGGTAAGTCGATATTTTTTAAATATTCATGTATGTAAAAGGTTAATATTGTACTTGATTAGGCCCTTTAATCAATTAGTAATCCTATTTCAAAAAAAACTTGTATCATTCTTTTCTATAGCAACGACTATAAAGATTTTTGTTTGTGCTACGCTTAGAAGTCAGACGCGTCTTGTGCAGCTAGGTGCTTTCATATGTCGAGACACAATAAATAAATAATTGAAAAAATAATAAGTTTGTCCCCTAAAATATACATTTATTTGTAGTACTAATTCAATACATATGCCATATAATATGTGACTATTGCTAAATATCTCTAACTTGAACAATGAAAGTTCCGTTAAATGTCCGTCGCAACGTCCAGATCCGTATCTAAACATATCTAGCACTATTCAATCATGTCTATAGAAATATATGGTCTGTTTTCATACTCAAATCTATATACCGCACTTAAAATTAATTAAAGCGAAGCTTTGGCATCGTCGTATCCTTACAGTGAAACTACGATTGTTAAGTTGACGTCAAAGGGGTTTTTCGGCCTTTCCCTTCGTGCGAGTGAACAATCTCGCGTTGGCAGAGAGAAGCAGAGATTTGCCTAATTTTAATGAAAGATGCTTCCATGCTTTTGGCGAAACTCCGTAAGCTGCGCCATTAGGTTCTTACCAATCCGGGAAATGCGACTTGCCTTCACTTTAAACCCTCTGATTTAACGGCACGATTGTGAGCTTCGTTAAACTAGTTCATGCGATTTAAAGAGTGGTAGGCAGTGGTGCACAGTTCGAGGTAGTACCACCACTTAAAAATAAACAGACTGAAAACTTAGACGCGTTTTGGGATTAGTTGCGCGCTTGAAAGTTGCCGGTGACTGCTACTTACAGTTATTGAAATGCGGTAGCAGTCACCTCCATTCATTGACCGCATTCCAGCGCATTATTTGTTTTATCAATCAATTTGATTGATTGATTGATAAAAAGATTATGCAGATTCTAGTTTGAAAATTATGCATTTGAATAATACAAAATACCTCTTACTTTTAGACCCGTAATACCACAGCGTAATAGTACAGGTCTGTAGAAGCATCTGCATCCTTCCGACCGAATCGGCAGTCAAACTAAAAGGTTCGGCGCGTCGTTTCTTTGTAAAACATTTGACAAGTGGAATGCTTCACTATCTTGTGTGTTCTCTCTATTTCATAACCTTGGACCTTTCAAGCGAAGTGTAAAAAAGCACCTTTGTTTAGCATAGTGCCGACGACAAATCCTAAATTGATATTTTTTCAGTCGTAATCGCTCTTAACATACTAATAGGGATTTTTTCTATACCAAAATAATATAGAAATATTATATTTATATACATTTCTATACTAAGCTATTAAACGAGCTTGTAACACGAAAACTCAATCAAAGACAAAATATATCAAAGATACATTGGTTTGGTACTGGCGAGTGGTTTTGAACCGGGTGCTCTCGGTTTGTGTGACCATTGCAACTACTACACCACATATTTTTGTTAGTTATGCAAAGTCCATGTGCAAGTTATAGATGTCATTCGTTTAGGGGAGTGAGGGTGGAGGCACGCATGCGCGTCGTAGGGTGTGTCTGCCGCCGGGACCTCAGTTCCGCACCGGTAACCGCCGTTCTACGCTCGCAACCACGCTCCTTCCCACAATAGGTAATTACATTTTTCTTTTAAATTTCTTTACATAAACAGTTCTTGATTGCTTCTAATTTATTGAAAAACGTTACTGTTTCATTCATCATAAAGCCGAGTCGCGTTGATCGCCGGATTTTGTACGCATTCCTTTTTCAGTGTCTACCTACGCAAAACGAGTTTTATCTCTCAGAGGTGATCTTAAAATGGACACCGTTTTTTCTAATTTAATCGGTCCACTTGAATATAAGGAATTTTATGTAAATTTTATTTTAAATGTCAAATTAAACTAATAATTATAAACATTGTAAATTATTAATTAGATATGCTTTAAGATAATTACTGCGTTTAGAATAACTGTTAATGCCGGCTTAGTGGATGCAACTGCTACTTACTATATAATTGTACTAGGACTGCGCTTCAGCTTAACATCAGATGGGGTGCTGTGTCGAGCTACAATAAATAAAAGCATACTTGTTGTCATAATGTCACTTTTCAGCTATTTTATTTATGTTATTATAGCTCTGATAGTAATAATGTTGCTTTTAACATAAATAGCAACGAATCTTATAGCATTATCATCATCTTTTACGGCTTAATTGCCAGGGCATCCTGACAACTTTCTCGCTTTCTTTACTTCCACATTTTGTTTCATACATACTCTATTCTTATAGACACTGTGCATCCCTGCTTTTTAAAGAAAGTCCTCGATTTGATTAAGGAACAATCTTCTGTTTCGTCCCCTGTTATACTTATTCACTCGCTTTCGATTTACAAATCTTTTATAGCAGAGTGTTTCAAATTAAAAATAATAATAATAAGGCGACCGTGGTGTAGTGGCAGTGCAATAGTCACACAAACGGAGGAGCCCCGGTCAAAACCACTTGCCACTTTTGTATCTTTGATACAATGCTTTTACTATACTTTGGTCGTCCTGTTTATTATAAAAATGTAAATTCTAGTTATAATTCTGTTTTATAAATACTTGTCAAAGACTATTTTACCGTGTACTTGATAATTATATTATAATTTCTTTTGTAATGTAAATTTTCAAAGGGCTTTATTTAAAGCGTTTTCACTAATTTATTTGCCATCACGTTGACGAGTTGGCCCTCACGTGGGGCGCCGTGTTATGTGAGCAATTTTAATGTAGGGCTCTTCTACGCGTTGACGGTTAGAGGGGACGCAGATTGCTTTATAAACTTACAACACAAAAGGGGTTCTTTGAGTGTCCTACATTTGGGCTTTGCGTTATTTTTGTCCAGTTATATTTTATTGTTGCACGACATATATGAGTGTAAGCATAGCCTGATGTTAGGCTGGAGTGCGGTCAGTGAAAGTGGGTAGTAACATCTATTATGCTGGTCTAGTTGGAACCGGCCACTGTCTAGACCAGTGTTTCACAACGTGGGGCCAATTTGATAGTTAAGGGGGGCAATGAAAAAATGGACTCGACACGACTTTAACCCTTTCGCTTTGGGCAATTTAAATGCAATGATAGATATCGGTGTCAAATTTAACAAAAAAAGGCAAATTCTTAAAAAAATGCTGTAATCATTTATATTTCTTGAGCGAATAAACCAATTTTTAAAGGTAAAAAATTATGTATGGGTGGCATACAAAAGTTAGGAAACACTGGTCTAGACTCTAGCTGATCCCAAACGCGACTGAGACACTTTACGATCTGTACAGAAAGGGGTGGGTGGTACTACTCTGGCTCGGCAGATTGGGTTAATGATGTCTGATTACTACTTTAAATTGTGTTTTGAATAATGAATAATTTTTTTATATTAAAGATCGATCAATAAAATACAAAGTAATTATATTACATGTTAATTTATTGTTATTAAGACGTTCACAATAAGTTGATTCCAGTGCATCTGCTAAGTTTATAGTTACGTAAAAACTGTGCCTGGATTGCAACAAAGTATGAATGTTCAGCTTGCCATATGAGCATTAATTGTCAGTATAATCCAAATCAAATTTCAATCCAAATCCAAATCAAACAATTCATTGCAATATTATTATTTACTAAAGTATGTCCAATTATTGGGATAATTATTACCAAGAAAAAATAAAAATGTCAAATAGTTGTTGAATATAGGTGTTTGCGAGAATACGGATTTACAAAATGTACGGAACAGCAAATTTTATTTTGAGTGACGCAAAATATAGGTAAAACTGAATTACAATAATTGGAATTCTTAGTCGTATTGTTTAAACCTTAATATTGAATAAATAATGGTAATTTAATTTATCTTGAAGTGAGAAATTTCTAAGAAAGTTAGATGCTTATTTGTTTTTGATTGAATAGGACGTCCTTGTGACAGTGTTCCAAGTTTTCATAGTAACCTTTTGTTCCTTCACTTTACGGTTTCAAACTTCCATTTACATCTATTCAAAATATATCCATCTATATAAACATATAATAAGTATATGAATGTAAATTCTTAACGTATTAAAATATTTAAAAAATCACATCTGATACATGCTACTTACCCGTCTTGTCCCCTTACTTGTGATGGTGTAAGGGCCGATAAGTGAAAACTGATAAAACCGACACAGTTTCTCAGACAA
Source organism: Tinea trinotella (assembly GCA_905220615.1). Taxonomy (NCBI): domain Eukaryota; kingdom Metazoa; phylum Arthropoda; class Insecta; order Lepidoptera; family Tineidae; genus Tinea; species Tinea trinotella. The sequence continues at coordinate 9,629,550 of HG992310.1, forward strand.
ACTTAGTCGACTCTTCACTATGCCTCCTGCTTTTACGTCATATATTTACAGACAGGCATTTTTTAGCTCGCAATTGCAGATAAATAGATTATTAACAATGCAATGATCTGCCTTGTTACCGTATACTATACGTTCCTATGAAGTAAGGCCTATCCTCCTGATCTGCCTGCCCGGTATCGATTTCTTCAGTAAAAATGTTTGTTAACTATTCAAGTAGGGTGAATATCTACTGGTGATATATTCCCTATTCATATCTCCATTAATACAGGGATAGGCAGAGACAATGGAACTTGCCACGATCCTGACACAACTCCTTCGCTTCTCTCACATCCACAATCCTCTTCATACAAGCTTTACGGTAATGGGCACTAGCCAATCTATCTTTCTTAATGATGTTTCCTATTTGATCGGAAACCACCCGGAAACTATCGAAAACTGCCACGTTTATCGCGTCCATTTACATCGGATTTATAAATTCCTTTCAAATCTTTCATGTATTCTGACTGCTTCTCTGCTCATTTACATTTTCATTTTACAATAAATTAATAAATAAAAACTAAACTTATGGAAAGGACGAGTGAAAGTAGATTTAAGAAAGGAATTTATAAATCTGATGTGGATGAATGCGTTAAACAAGGCGGGCCCAGGAGGGTGTTTTCCGACCAAATCGGAGACATCCTCAAGAAAGCTAGGTTGCCTAGTACCCATAACCGCAGAGCCTTTATGAAGAGAATTGTGGATGTGAAGGAAGCAATGGAGTTGTGAAAGGATCGTGGTAAGTGGCGCTCCATTTTTCTGTCTATCCCTGTAGGAAAAAGGCGTGACAATTTGATTGATTGATTGAAAAACTTAACCTTTACCCAATCTTAGCAATTTTATATGAACTCGTAAACGAGGATTAAATACAGATCGAATACGACAGGAAACGGAGTAAGGAAACTTAATTTCCTGTTATTGCGGGCACTCTATTGGTTATCTAGCTGCTGTGTATTATAAATTCAAATTAACCTTTTTTTAATTATAAAAGATAATAAAACTACTAAAAATTGATAGTAAATATATTTTTTGATGATAAATAAATTATGTCCGTTGTTTCTACCTCTTACAATTACACAAATTGTCACGTTTCAATTCCCGCAGTGATGGCAAAGATAAGTAAAGCGCCTCTTCAACTATCCATTCTTTTATACATTTGTAATTAGTTTCTTTACATTATGCGTAGTTTCATCATCATCATCATTATGCGTCTTCTCTCTCTTCTCTTCGCTACCTCAGTGCTAAAGATCGAGGATTGCTAGAACCACGTTTTCTACCAAAGTGCATCGCCAAATGATTATTGTCCTAGATCTGGTCGACCCATCGCTTTATACTTTTACCGCTTAGTCTCCTGCCGTCAACCTTCTATCTTACACATTTCTTAATTTAATAATTTCTATTTTCCTACAATTTATTTTAATTGAGATCGACGTTTGACATTGATTTGCCTGTTAAGAAAAGGTCAAGATTCGGTTGCCTCAGTCGCCGCCCTATGCCGTCCTATCTTTTAACGAGACCTAAGATTTTAGTTGTATCATAGAAACAGGACGATCAAACTACATATACTTGTATACTTACTAGTGGGTTAGAACCGGGGGTATTTGGTTTGCGTGACCATTTTACTACCCCTACACCACGGTCGCATTACTCTAGCTTTTTATTATACAAACCTAGCTGTGTCGTTGTAGTTATTTAATGAATAGCTGAAAATTGCTGAAATTCGTCACTAATTAAGACGGTACAACTTCAACTGGGTAGTTTGTGTTTTCAACACGGAACGTAATTAGTGTCGTCACAGGCATAATGTACCTAGGAAATTGCGTTATTGGCTTCTCGCCAGCAAAGCGAAAGCTTTACAGAGCCTCTATTACGATGTAAATGCCTTTCACGACAGACGTGGCTTATTGGTTAACAACACCAGTTCGTTACGCTTAAAGTAACGGGTTCGAATTCCTGGTGGAAGCAAATATTTGTTTCGCGGCTTTTATATTTAATAATTTTGAATTAAAATTAAATTAAATCGGAGACATCCTCAAGAAAGCTAGGTTGCCTAGTGCCCATAACCATAAAGCTTATATAAAGAGAATTGTGAAGCGAGGGAGTTGTGTCAGGATCGTGGCAAGTGGTGCTCCATCGTCACTGCCTATCTCTATGGGAAAAGGCGTGACAATTTAATTGATTGATAATTAGGAATATTAGAAATATTTTTAAATAAAATAAAGAGATGGTATTAGCATCGGGTCTGGTTGTCAGAGAGTGGTTCCTAATCTGCCGATCCGGGGTAGTACCACCACTTACAAAGTATTCAGACTGTGAAGTGACTTAGTCGCGTCAAGTTGCCGGTTAGTGGCGTCATCTTGCAACTAGGCCCTTGTGCCAATATGCCGGCCTAGTACAGCAAGTAGTAGTCGCATCCACTATGCCGGCCTAATTGAAATTTTATCAAGCTATTGAATCCACTCCGCGTTCTATACACTTGAAAGTAGTAACCACCAAACCGTACACTGTATTTTCAATCGTCGGCGCTCTTGGACTTCCTATTGCTTTCCATCAGACTTAAAATTAGATGTCCGGTCTTTATTTAACAAAGAAACTACATAATTTAAACCTTTATTTTAGCAGATATTTTTATACGTTACGTTAGTAAAAATATTTCATTCATGGTAGAGTAGAGCTCTTATCACCGTACGAACATTATTGGGCTCCGTCCGACCTAGTTGATACTGCTATCAGCATCCTGCCTCTAGGATTCTAGATTTTATGCAATTTAAAATGTTTAAGTTTCTTTTTAACTTTCATTTTTATTCTCACGATTTTTGCGCAGTAATATATCACTTTTTTCGTTCATTTTATTATGACTCGACATCTGACCTCAACTTTCAATCTAATGGACCTCAATTTTCAAATAATTGCATTTTCTGAGTATTTAGAATTTTCTTTGATTTTCCGCGAACATTAATTAATGAATCAAACAAATTTTATGCGGCTTACTATCGCGCGTTTTTTATTATTCCAACGTTTTGAGAGCTTTGCAGCCATCGTGGTCACGGAGATACTGAGTGTATGAGTAAGTATGAAAGACTTCTGAGTATTTTCATGAACAACGTTTATAAAAAAAAAAATTTGCTGCTTACTATTGAGTATTTTAATTATTTTAGGTCGCGGAGAGACTATACCTTATTTATTAGATATTTGACGAATGAAGAATTGTATCGTGTTATTATTTATTATTACATATAATAACTTACGTTGCCTATTGTTAAGAGTTGTCAACTATTTATCTCTTGATAGAAAGGTTAGGCAACCATGGTGGTAGTGCAATAGTAACGCAGACCGAAAGCTCGGGTAAAAAACAAGCAAAAGAAAAGCCTGGGTTGACAGTACCAATTTACCCTTGTCCTGTTTCTATGATACAAGCACTTTAGTAGTTTAATATAGAAATATAAAAAAACCTGTGTGAACTGTATATCACCTGAACATACGCAGAGATATAAAGTTTTACACACAAATCAACATTAATAAAATTGCTCGCATTTAAATAAATTATGGTAGTCATGATGAAATAACAATCACAATGGAACTAGATTCAAATGGAAATGAAATTTGTGCCCGTCAGCGAAATAATATGAAACTCGCTTCGCTATGTGTCCGAAGCCAGCGTGCTTCGTTTTACTGAATTCAATTTATGAAAACGATTGCGGTCACCGATTTTTTTGTTCGTTTAATATTTATTATACAGTTTCGAGCTTTTTTGTTGTGCGTTTGAGTTATTGACTGTGCGACTGTGCGCAGTAATCCTTTTTTTACTTCCGCGCAGGACGTTTGTCGGATCCGCTAGTATGAAATATAAAGAAATACTTACTCAACATGTACATCTTTGAATCCTGAGCCTCACGAACCCAACAAACACAGGTCACTTAGCGACATATGCTAATGGCTTCTTCATGTGATATACTATACCGGTTTTTATACGTACCGTGAAATGACTTAGTTGCGTTTCACGCGTTTTCACATGGTGGTGAAAAGTAACTTTTGTCGATATCTTAGTGTTTTCATTGGAATAAATACATTTTAATTCTATTTTTAATAGTTTGTCTTTATACATTAATTTCGTTCATCTTTATTGTTTTAATTTTGAAAAGCGACCTGTAGTCATTATCATAGCTCTCTATGAAGAGAATTGTGAATGTAAAGGAAGCAATAGAGTTACTTCAGGATCGTGGAAAGAGGCGCTCCGTTGTCTATGCCTGCAGGAATCAGGGCGAGAACTTGACTATGATTTAAATTTTAAAAGAACTTAAATTAGTAATTTGAGTAGTGGTATCTATATTTTCTTTTCTTTTGTTAACAGAAACGTAAAGAGCGTGGTAGGATTGATACTGAGACGATCCATACTGTGGAGCAGGCCCAGCTGGGAGACGTATCCAAACAACTTCCAGGAGGTGACGGGGAACGGAGTCCTAAAGGCTACCGTTACCCATTTCAGGTAATGTTTATATCAAATATAAATTTTACTTTAATTATCACCATGCTTTGTTATTCTATTCAATTCGCTGTGTACGCGTACTATATCATCGATGATATTGCAATACGTTTTATATTAACTTTAAAATATTTTTAGCTTTTGTGACCAAATCGGAGACATTATGAAAGCTAGGTTGCCTAGTGCCCATAACCATAGAGCTTGTATGAAGAGAATTGTGAATGTGAAGGGAGCGAGGGAGTTGTGTCAGGATCGTGTCAAGTGGCGCTCCATTGTCTCTGTCTATCCCTTTGAGAATAAGGTGTGACAATTTGATTGATTATATAGGAACTATTGAAACTTTTTAAAGACATATCATGAAAATTTATTTTATTTATTACGTTAGATATGTTCTTTTAAATACCGTGTGCTGATAGTTCTAAAAAAAATAGTTCTTGGGTTTCCCCTGTAAAGTTTAGTCTTAACTGACAATAAATGTTATGCAATATCTACGACGATTATGCGTTATTCAGTTGTTTTATTACACTAGGGAGCAAGGAAATCCGTCTACTACACTTTGCTTTAATTATGATAAAATTAACTGTTTAATGTAGTTTATAGTGTCGCCTTCATCCAGAAATCGCACTACAGTTTAACATTAGGTGATTACAATTAATCTTACGTTGCGCCGTGTCAATATATAACAAAAAAATGGTTTTGATTCATTAAAGAATAAGTACATTGAAAAGGTGGATGAGAAGAGGTTCACGAAAGATTGTAAATAATTTTAATTATTATTATTTTTATTCACATTTTTATACTAAAGTATTATAGAAACAGGACAACTAAAGTACATATATCAAAGATACATTGGTATCCATTGCACTGGTGTAGTCAATCAAATTGTTTCGCCTTTGTCCATCTCAAATCTTGTTTTTTTTATTATACTTGATACCATGTGGATGTAATAGATGAGAGGGAACGGTGGCAGGTTCGTGAAAAGTTGGTATCCATATGGAAATCAAGTTGTGGCAGATTTCTTGAGGATGTTTACGCAAACCAAAGAAAACATTGCGTGAGTGATTTCTTAAAATTGTATTTTAGTAATGAACGTGTGCGATTTCTTTGCTCCAAATGTGTAATGATGTATTTATAGGATAAAATTAGGGAAATAAGAATTTTTAAATGGTACGAGTTGAAATGGTTTGCCATGTTCATAACAAATTTTCAAAACCAGCTACGTAATAAGATCATTCTTCTTCTTTTCATAACTATTTTTTTGAAGCTGGTATGCAATGGCAGCTATAAGAAAATAATATACCTTATGTTATGAAGTGCCTTGTACCTTATTAATGCTGGTTTTAAAAGAAGAAAAAATTGTAGTTGGTTATGAAAACTAGTTACCTAAAAAGGGGCAAATCATTAAAATTGCAGTTATGTGTAACTAGTTACGTTCTAACAGCATTTAAACTCGATTTACGTCAATACCCAATATCCTATCTTTACGACAATTTTCAATTGTTTTCCAATTGCCTTATATTCAGCTGGAGTGCGGTCTATTAATGGAGACGTCCACTACTACAGTTAAATACCTGCAAGGAGCAGTCGCATTCACTATGCTGCTCTAGAATAGTGTATTTTTAATTGTTTTAATTAGAAAATTCAAGGCGACCGTGGTGTAGTGGCAGTGCAATGGTTACACAAACCGGAGAGCACGAGTTCGAGACCACCCACCGGTACCAATGTATTTTTGATATATGTACTTTGGTTGTCCTGTTTCTATGATACAAGCACTTAAGTACCTTAGAAATGTAAAAAAAATAGAAATTTGTAACAGAATAAAGTAAAAATGGGATATTGGGTTTTGTCCGTTAGTGAAAAAGCTCATTTGTAAAATCACATGTTGTGTTTTAACACATTGGTTTTGGGATCGGTGCAGGTGGGCTATAAGGAGCAAACGACCGACTACACTTTGTACTTGGTCGCTGGGAAGCACACTGAACGTGCACAGTGGATTAACGCTATTAGAACTGGTATGCACTATTTCATACTTCATCACACACGTCTTTTTGAATTCATAATCAAAACATCTACAGACGGAACCATTACTATACTATACAGTTAATGTAAATTAAAAATGATAAAGGAGACTCTACTGCGTTTAAAATGATCTTTATAAAATATACAATAACAAAACTGCGTTAAAATGAACAATAAATAATCTTTGGCCGGCATAGTGACGGTGACTGAGACAGCCGTGAACAAACCCGGTTTTCTCAGTCGTCGTCACTCTTAGACCTCCTCTTGCTTATCATCAGGCGGGTCGAGGTCAGATGGCGAATCACAATTAGAAAAAAATAAAAGTCCAGGTTTCCGATTGTCCGTGAACTTCCACTGCTTTGTCAACGTGAATTTTATACTAATCTAAATAGTAATAATGGCGACGGAAATTCAGTGATATTGCGTTGATATTTAGCATTCGCTTAGGTAACCAATATAACAAATTAATAGCCGGTTTAAGCCCATTTAATTTTTACTAAATCTCGATTGTAAAAAAAGGCCACAAAATTAAGAGTGAAGGAAGCAAGAGAGTTGTTTCCGGGATCGTGCAAAGTGGTGCTCTGTTGTTTCTACCTAACCCTGTGGGGAACGAAGCGTGAAATTGATGGTAATTCTATCGTATGTGAATTACACATTTAGGCGAGATAAACGCAACCCAGTAGTAGTTAATGCAGTAGGTCTAAAAATATTACTATCAAAATAGGGTAAATGCATGCAGTAAATGAGGATTTTTCTGTTATATTGAATCGTGCAAAGGGTTTCGATCCAGCTTTGTTTTTATGAAAATTAACTGCTATCGCGTCTCATGCGTCGTTTTTTCGTGCCCCAGCTGCTTTTGAAATTGCGTTGGAAGTTGAAATTGTTCTTCCGTGTAAACCTTGCTTAAATTTCCAAAATTTATATTAAACCATGTTTTGGCTGGTAGAAAATGCCAAGTGGAATTAAACCCGCCTTTTGTATAATTAATAAAGAATTAAATAAATAAAATTAATTGAGCCGTCTGTAATGTTTTAATTATGGGTTTAAATAAAAATATACACATAATATATTCAATGTTTAAATTAGTAAAAACTATTAATGATTAGTTTTTACTGTTTAATTATTTATAATTTTATTTCTAAAATTTTCTTTTACAATCAACTTGACTTAGCCAGTTATATAATAAAGACCGTTATTTGTCATTACTTTGGCCGGCATAGTGGCGACGACTGAGGTAACCGTAGGTTTTTTAGCCGTCGGCGCTCTTACTTACCGCCAGGCAACTCGAACTTACACTCATAACGTCAGATACGTTATGAGTGTAAAACTTTACTTACAAGTATACAGACCGTGAAGTGATTTGGTTATGGATCAGCTTGTAAGTTGCCGGTTCCAACTAGGCCGGCATAGTGGATGTGATTGCTACTCACAGTTATTGAATTGTAGTAGCAGTGACATTCATTCGGCTTAACATCAAGCGGGGTGCTGTCATATGTCGAGTCACAATAAAAAAAAAGACGTAATATCATAATGAAAATATAATAATAATAATTAACTTTATTAGTTTGCGCCACTAACTGTCGTCGGGCTCGTTACCATCCTGCTTCTTGGTCGACTCGCCGATGGGCGTGTTGTGGCGCTGAACGGAGAGCAGCGCAGGGTTGTGCCTTAGCAGCCATCTGGCCATTGCCAGAGCCTGATTTGCCAATCAACGGGGAGGAAACTGTCGAACCAGAACCGCTGCCTACCCCTGAAGTGGTGCTACGTGAGTAATTGTAATATTTTTAAAATAAATTTTGATTTATTTTAAAGGACGTCATTTATTTTGGGCCTTTATGTACTACTTTTGTAATTTCCAATGATGAAAAAATTTATAAATGGTCGTTTCGATATAGTCCGCGTCACGTAAGTTGGCAAGATTTTAACGTAGTGGAGGAACGTTTGCGCATGTCCATTACATTCCTATAATAAGTTACTAAAGTGCCTTGTATCATAGAAACTTGACGACCAAAGTACATATATCAAAGATACATTGGTACCGGTGAGTGGTTTTAAACCCTTGTTCTCGGTTTGCGTCACCATTGCACTGCCACTACATCAAGGTCGCCTTAACAATTCTGATCTTATATTAAAAATTTCTTTACCACTCTAAACAGTATAAAATAGCAAATTTAATATTAACTTAAATCCTAAGACAACATCTTCCCACACATTTCGTCCTACATAAGTTATTAATTGAGGCACGTATTCATCCGTATTCATCCAGATTATCTTTTTGGAACTAATGAAGTATGAATAATGTATAATTTCAGTCTGCTCAAGATACCTCATATTAAAGGCAGTCTATTCAATCTTTTATAATTAAATTTTCTTGATGATATTAATAATATTTAACCAGGAACTCTCGGGTCGCTTTTTTGGTCGCCTTGTTTCTATGATACAAGCACGCTTAGTAGCTTTGTATAGAAATAAAAATCAATCAATTAAATTGTAACGCCTCTACCGCAGAGACAACGGAGCGCCACTTGCCACGATCCTGACACGACTTCCTTGCTTCATTTACATACATTCACAATTCTCTTCGAATAAAAGCAAAAGAACAGATTTAAGGAGACTAACGTGGTTTATAAATCGAAAGCCAGTGGAAGGATATAACGGGGACAAGCAAGAAGATTTATTTCTTGGTCATTCTTAAAAAACAGGGGTCCACGGTGCTCTTAACCATAGAGTCTGTTGTATGAAGAGAATTGTGGATGTGAAGGAAGTGAGAGAGTTATATATATAATCGTGGAAAGTCTCTGCCTATCTCTGTGGAAATTAAGAGTTTAATGATGAAACAAAAAATAACACAATCCCAAAAGAATCAAAAATATCTGTTGTGCACTAAGATGGATAAAAGCATTTCTATTTTTTTTTCTTGAGACTTTCTCTAATCATTTAAAGACGTCTTTTTAAAGCCTGCGTCTGTTCATAGCTCAGTGAAGATCCTTGGGCGACTAGGAAAACATAATCACGGTCCCAATCACCTACTGCCTGTACATAAAAGTCAACGGAGAAAATAATTTCTCTATTGTGCAACTTACTTAAAATAGTCTTTGTTTATTATTTGTGTGGGCCTGGCCACGCTGACCCTCTGCCTGTGTGCGAAACTTATAAAACGTTTTTTTGTCTTAGTGTTTTTTGAGCTGTGTCAGGATCGTGGCAAGCGGCGCCCTATTGTCTCAGCCTATCCATGTGGAAAGGCGTGACAATTTGATTGATTGACATAAATGTCTTCTTCTCTATACTCATTATATTTTTGTAAATAGTTGGAATAGTTTAAATTATGTAAATTTTAACCACAGATGTGAATATGATCATCATTAATTTTACGCCTGGATTTACACAAGGATAGACAGACACAACGGTGCGCCACTTTCCACACAACTTTCAACGTTTGTTTCTCTTATTTACTTTAAAGATATTTATTTAATTAATTAATTATAAATATATCGTTAATAATTGTATCAAACTTATGTAATAGCAAGGTCTAATTATTCATCATCTATTGTCACGCCTCCACAGGGATAGACAGAGACAACGGAGCGTCACTATTATGGGTACTGTGGGTCCCTGTGTTTTTTTTTTTAAATACTTCCGATTTGACCAAGAAACAATCTAATAATGAAACTCGTTTCTAGAGTTAGGATCTTAAATCTATTCGCAATTTGTCAACGCAGTGAAAATACACAATCACATTGAAACTGTACGAAAGGCTACTGCAGAAGGCTTGCACGCGGTGTCTGCAATCACTGCCTGTTTCGACTAACGGATATTTTGTTCCTCTTACTCTCTTAGCAAATCTTATGAGCTGAGTGTGACGGAACATGCGCTCGCGCATCGTATGGTGAATGTAGGCCGCGACCATCTTCGAAGCTCAACTACACCTCGTCTCGACTCAGATAAGGCCTTGTTTATACCAACAGTATAACTAATATTTTTTATTACGCGGCTTTTCTAGAAATATTTGTAACAATTTCTATGATACAAGCAGCTTATAATAGAGAAGTAAAATAAGATAGAAAATGCTCAAAGTTATTATCCATCTTGCTTTAACATACTTGTATAAACTTTACCTTCATCTTTATGTGCATTTTTTGATCTTAATAAAGTTTTTTTCAAGATTGCTAGGCAGTGCCGATCCGCCTGGGTAGTATCATCACTTACAACTGAACAGCCCGTGAAGTGACGTTGTCGCGTTTAGGGATCAGTTTTTAAGTTGCCGGTTCCAACTAAGCCGGCATAGTAAATATGATGTTTGTTACAATGTTACATGCACGGTTTAGGTCTCCTAAATAAATCAACGCTTATTAATTTCCCTTTCTTAATAGACTCTTACACAATCCTAATCTTCCAAGTAGAAGGGTTCGCATTTTGAATGTAGATTTAAATTATTTAAATACGGAAAGATACACTCGGTTACGTATACGAAAAAAAAAGAAGTGAAACAATGCGGCACACGTTCCAAGCCGGCGCTCGTAAGTGTGGAATGCGCCTAACAACAGCCACGGTACATTGACAGCAGTCAGCAAACGTACAAGCAGGCAGTGTAGTTGATTCGTGTCGCGCGCGGACGTCCGGACTCAATCGCTGCGGCATCGAGGTCTTCATGTTACAAAATAGCAAGCAAGAGCAAATGGTAACCAAGAAGAAGAGCAAGATACCATGCCTCACGTTATCTGCGTTTCTGCCAGCATTAGAGGGTACGGCGTATTTTAGTGACCTCTATTCGGTGGCCTCGCGCCGGCTGCCTTCACCATCTATAAGTTGCACTCACTTTCTTGTTTCCATTTTGGGCAGGTGTATTGGTGTGCTCCTTACAAATTATGGATTATTTGTGCTGTGATTTATATACTTATGTTTACTGTGTTATTGTTGTTCTTTATCGAATGGTTTGTTTATAGTTTGTTGGCACGAATGTGTTGTGTTATTAGTTTGTTATTTGAACTGTACGTAACATAATTACACTTAAAAACAATGTTTGTTGTTAATTATTCGCACAAGCATAGTTATTTATCATTACAATACTTTTTTTAAAACATATACTTCAAGGATGTATTCTGATGCTTGCAGACTTGATTATTATAATCTTAACTAATAATACATGTTATTTAACTAGTGTTTTGAATGTAATACGTGGTGAATTTCCTTATGTTTAATTAGTATTTTGTACTCGTTGCAAATTGTTACAGAAATGTTTGTGGTATCATTAAAACGAGTTAATTATTAAAATTAATTTACTTGTTTAATGAGCATTTGTTTACTTCCTAATAAATAGATTTTAAACATTATAACATTTATAATTTACAGTCTATTCTATAGGTCAAGTAGGTGAACATTTAAACATATATTTTTGTAAATATTTATATATATTATTACCTATTTAATGACGTATATAGTTTAATGACGTCTAACGTTTGACGTTTTTTGGTATACAAACGTCAAATGGAATATTAATAAATTATGAAAAAGCGACAAGAGAGTTGGGTTGCCTAGTGCCCATAATCGTAGAGATTGTATTAATTGAACTGTGAATGCGAGGGAAGCAAGGGAGTAGTATCAGAAACGTAGCAAGTAGTGCTCCATTATCTCTGCATATTCCTGTGAGAAGAAGGCGCCACAATTAGAATGATTGAATAGTCCCCCGTTTTTTGAAACTGTCCATTAAAAACTTTCTTTTATTAAATATGAAAAACAAAATTAGTAAAAATAAAAAAAGCAACGTGAGAAAGGTCGCATCGTATAAAATAAACCATCATCTATCATTCCATAAAAATCAGGCAATCATCACCTAATCTCAAATAATAAAAATTAAAACTTGTCTGTCCCTTTTAACCTTATGAGTGTATAAATATATAACGCAATTCAAATGAAAAAAAAAGGTTATTGGTTAGAAAATAACCAAATATTTAAATATATTACGACAAAATAGAATTGAGGTTTCCAACGCAGGAGAGTCTGTATTAGACAGCAAATTACACTTTAAAAGTAACGTATGTTCTTAACCCTCCGCGTTTTCAATAAAAATATTTTATATATTTCCGCAATAAAATATTAACATTATATTATACATTTTCAAATAAATTAAGCATTACCACGAAACTTGTATGAAGAGAATTGTGAAGGAAGCAAGATAGTTATGTGGTGAAAAGCGGCGTTTCATTATCTCTGTTTATACTTTAGAAAATAGAAGCATGATTTCGATTTAAATTTTGAATCTGTCGAATGTTAAAATCAATACTTTAGTGTCTGTTATACGAATGATAGACTGTTATACTACATTAGTAATAACGAAATTAATCTTATTTATTTTATCAACAGCTGTGACTGCGGCAGTCACAATGCCAGGAGGTGGTCCTCCAGGTACACCGTCGGCTAAACCAAAGGTAATAAAATTAGTAAGTAATTTTTATTATTATAATATACCTGATTAAATTGATTAAATTTAATACAGAAAGTACTAAATTTAATCATTTATTGTAATTGGGCTCTTTTGGGTAATTATGAATTGAAGAGAATTGTGAATGTGAAGGAAGCGGGGAAGTTCTGTAAGGATCGTGGCAAGTGGCGCTCCATTGTCTCTGCCTATCCCTGTGGGAAAAAGGCGTGACAATTTGATTGATTAATTGTACTGAAGAAACAGAAAATTAACACGACCGTGGTGTAATGACAGTGCAATGGTTACACAAACCGAGAGCACGAGTTCGAGACCACCCACCGGTACCAATGTATCTTTGATATATGTACTTTGGTTGTACTGTTTCTATGATACAAGCACTTTAGTGGCTTAGTATAGAAATGTAAAAAAAATGTATATATAAAATAAACTTCATAAGTTTACTTATAGAAAACAAGCGCTTTTATAAGTAAACAGTGTTTTTTGAGTTGTCTGAGCTCTTTAACCTCTCTTTTCTTACAATCAGGCAAGTCGAGGTTAGATGTCGAGACGCAAAAACAACAAAAAAATATTGCCATTATTCAATACCAAATCTTTTTTCACATTTAAAATTAATTTCATATCTTAATTCATAATAGAGGAGTTCTTTTTAAGGTTCGTCATGTGTTTTCTACTGCCCTGATTGTATGTATACAGCATATGAGCGTCTAAGATTAATGCGTAGAGTACAGATTTAGCTTACCAAATAAATAAAACTTTATTTTTACAGCCAAGGAACAAAACGGTGGTCGCACTCTATCCATTTAAAGCCATTGAAAATGGTGACTTATCTTTAGAAAAGGTAACTATTATTTAATTATTACTTATTCGGTATTTTTTTTTTCTCTTAGTTTTTATATTACAATCTTACTTAATCATAATATTATTCAATATGTTCGGAAAATTTGTTGCTTTTCTATGTATGGAAAAGCACAGCGAATCCGAATACGATCGCTTAACAATAGTTTTGGCCGGCATAGTACCGGCGACTGAGGCAATCGTAAACTGAGATCAGATTTTTCAATTATATCGATAATTATCGGTTCTCTTGGACTTCCCTTTGCTTACCATTAGTCAGTCGGATTACAAGTCACAATAAAAAAAGTTGTTGCGCCCTGATACTTGATAATACCCTGATATTATTATTATTATTATACTTTGCGAACTAAGATATTATTGTTCGCAAATAAAGCTGCCGCGGCAAACACCAAGCATAACAAACAAAGTCCCAAACATTGTCCACAATCATCCAACACAAATAGGCATTTGCAAGCTTGGCGAACGTACTAGTATATTCCGGATAAGCAAAACCAATATTCTTAATATACTACCAAGTATTTGGAGACATCGCAAACTGTTTACCGAACATCATTTAATTGTTGAAGAAAAACCGACAACAACGCCGAACACGGGCGACCACAAACAAAAACAGGCAAACACAAACAAACATCCATCCATATGTTTGTGTTTGCCATTATTCGCCAAGCATGTGGACCCGGCTTAATAGATACTGTCTTAAAACATAGAATATATTTTTTTTTTAAATGAGACCAATATCAGACCTGCCTGTCAGCAAGAGGAGGTGAACGACTGAAAAAGCCAGGTCAGTTCAGGGTTTCCTCAGTCGGCGTCGCTCTGCCGGCCATCCAAGATGTGACATTATTATTAATAATTGCATTTATATTTTAGGGTGCTGAGTATGAAGTTATTGACGATTCTCAAGAACATTGGTGGAAAGTGAAAGATGAAAATGGGTATGTATATTTAAAAAATATATTTGAATTAATGTGAATATATCTTAATATTTTTTAACATTGGTAACTGCTACTGCAGCTACCACATCCACTATGCGGCCTAGTTGGACCGTCAATTTACAAGCTGATCCCGAAACGCGACTATATCACTTTACGGTCTGTATAGTTGTAAATGGTGGTACTACTTCGGATCAAATTGTCACGCTTTCCCCCACAGGGATAGGCAGAGACAATGGATCGCCATTCGCCACGGTCCTGACACAACTCCCTCACTTTCCTTACATCTACAATTCTCTTCATACAAGCTCTACGGTTATGGGCACTAGGCCACCCAGTTTTCTTGAGGATTTGGTCAGAAAACACCCATAGTTATGTTTTTATGAAATTTTATTTACAGGTCTGTTGGCTATATTCCAAGTAATTATGTTAAAGAAAAGGAGACTCTAGGATTACAAAAATATGAGTAAGTAATTGATAAACCTTGTTCCTATCTCGACTTTTTACTCGCGTGATACTATCACCGATCGTTGGAAGCATCCCTATTCTGTCGACCGAATCGGCAGTCATACTTAAAAGATTCGGCGCGATCGAGTCAGGATATCGTGTCTCAATAGGTTAAAGGATTGCAATGGTAATATGTACTTTGGTTTCCAGTTTCTATGTAGCTTTATATAGAAATGTAAATAAATAGAAAAATAAGTACAATTAACAGTGATTGTGAAGTGACGCAGTCGCGTTTCAGTATCAGAAGACGCGGGCGACGCGAAATAATACATTATTAAATAAAACAAATTTTATGCAGCTTACTTTCGCGTTAATTTTTGGCTTACGATTATTGATTGTGCAATTTAACTTGTACAATTATTAACGAAAAATAAACGCAAAATAAAATTTGTTTAATTCATTAATCAATGTTTGCGCAAAATCAAAGAAAATACTAATACATTATTCTTTTAATTATAAGAGATTAATTTTCCAGATGGTACGTCGGTGATATGTCTCGACAACATGCAGAGTCATTACTGAAGCAAGAAGACAAAGAAGGCTGTTTTGTTGTCCGTAACTCTTCTACTAAAGGAATGTATACTCTGTCATTATTTACTAAAGTGTAAGTAGCATTGTTACTTTAAGTTATCTTTCACGTTCCAAATATCTGTTTTGGGAATATGAATTAAATATTGACAGCTGATGGACCAATGGGTAAGACCACTTTTTTTGCTGCTCAATCATTGGTCCTTTGACTGTCAAATTTTAACACTAAATGCTAATTTCGCTGTACATTCCCAAACCTATAAACGCAGTTGCTGGGTTCTTTTATAGGTTTTGGTAAGAGATGCGACTGTTACTTCCAAGACACTAAACGGACACGTAAAAATTACCATATTGTATGAATTAGTAATAAAAATTCAATAGAAGAAAATCTTGCACAGCGATTGGAAACAATTGGAAAAAAACGAGTGCAAAACGGTCAATTGGACCGGTGATTAAACTGGTGTCTGTCGCGATAAATATATAGTAAAGACGTAGAGAAATTTCGGCCCATGCGCATAGTCGCTGTGGACAGAGTGGGCGAGTGGTAAGTGAAAGACGCCAGGTTCAATCCCAGTTGACCGATGAGTACCCATGGATTTTTCCATTTAATTTTTATTAATAATCCATAAAGTAAAATTACTAGCATTAGAATTCAAGGTAACCGTGGTGTAGTGGTAGTGTAATAGTTCCGCAAACCGAAGAGCACGAGTTCGAAACCACCCACCGGTACCAATGTATCTTTGATATAATGCTTTGGTTGTTCTGTTTCCTGTGTGCTGTTTCTGTTTCTTATAGCTTATTATAGAAATGTAAATTTAAAAAAATATGCCATAAAATATTTAAAAAATAATAACAATATTAATAAAATTATTGTATATTTCCTTCCAGTAACACTGCCCATACGAAGCACTATCACATCAAACAGAATGGCCGTGGAGAGTTCTACTTATCTGATAAGCACTGCTGCACCAGTATTCCAGATCTCATAAATTATCATAAGCACAACAGCGGTGGATTATGTTCACGGCTTAAGACTACACCCTGTGATCGACCAGCGCCACCTACAGCTGGATTATCGCACGGTAGGTTAAAGTTAGTTATAGTCGGTGGCACGTAAGTTGGCAAGATTTTAACGTAGCAATAAAAAAGGGGTCTGTGGAATTGTAGATGTGAGGGAAGCGGGAGAGTTGTATCAGAATCGTGGCAGGTAGCGCTTCATTTTCTCTGCCTATCCCTGTGGGGAAAAGGCAAGACAATTTAATTGAGTTTATCGCGAACAGACAGACGCGGCGGGGGACTAATATGTAGTGATAATATTAGTTTGATACGAAAACCAGTGGGCAAATTTTCTCTTGTTTTCCATCAATTTAGTCGAGGTCAGAAGTCGCGTCACAATTAAAGAAAAGCCTTAATGAACGTTCAATACTTAAAGAATAATCTCTGTTCTTTTCAGACAAATGGGAAATTGATCCATCGGAACTTGTATTACTTGAAGAGTTAGGCGCTGGACAATTTGGTGTTGTACGACGTGGACGATGGCGCGGCCGTACTGATACAGCTGTTAAGATGATGAAGGAAGGCACTATGTCCGAAGATGATTTTATTGAAGAAGCCAAGGTTATGACGTAAGTAGAAAGCGATTTTTTTTATTTCACTAAAAACAAACGAATACAAATAAATGAGGCACGGTAAGGGGTTCTAACATTTTTCTATGGCAGCTGACATATCCACTGACCTATTTGAATGAGTTTTTTTTTACTATATGGCCTGATGTTTCAAGCTGATTCTGAAACGCGACTAAGTCACTTTACGGTCTGTAAGTGGTGGTACTACCACGGATCTGCAGACTGGGCACCACTGCCTACCACTCTTTGACAACCAGGGGGCCGACCGCGAATCTGGAAATGAAAATTAAATTTTATTTATTTTAACAATGAGTTTCAATAAGCTTGAACAGTTAATAAAAATTAACATCGATTCTCAGTGTGTTGCGCGGTCGCAATTTTAAATTTTTAAATTCATTAACGGAGTTTATTCAACAATCTTTTGAAGCTCATTCTCATTTTTATTAAGTTAAGCGGGCGGCCCACGGACCTGAAGCAAATATCTGCCTTTTTTATTAACAAATATTTGTAATATTTAATCAAATTATTAATTAATATATATTTGTTTTTGCAGCAAACTCCAACATCCAAACTTAGTACAACTATATGGTGTGTGTTCCAAACATCGACCTATTTATATTGTGACCGAATACATGAGGCACGGGTCACTGTTTAATTATTTAAGGCGAACAACCTCCGACCAATTGGGACCCTCCGTTTTACTTGATATGTGCATACAGGTAATCATTTACATTTCTATACGAAGCTTGACGACAGGCGTGGACGAACGGTTAGCGATTTGTTTGTTGCGCGTAAAGTCCCGGGTTCGGTTCCCCGTCGGAGCGAATATTTGTTTCATAGCTTTTATTTGTAATATCGTCGTCACTCTTGGACCTCCTTTTGCTTATCATCAGGCGGGACAAGGTCAGATGTCGTGTTACAGTAAAAAAATATTAATTATATTAAATGTTGCAAATATTTGTTAATTGAAAAAAAATTATATTTGCTTCTGGTCGGGTTATGAAAGAGTAGTAGGCAGTGGCACCCAGTCTGCCGATCCGGGGTAGTACCATCACTTACAAGTATACAGACTGTAAAGTGATTTGGTCGCGTTTCGGGATCAGCTTGTAAGTTTCCGGTTCCAACTAGGCCGGCATAGTGAATGCAACTGCTACTTACAGTGTTAGTAGTAGTCACCTCTATTCATGGAACTCACTTGACAAAATGTTAATTTAAATTAAGCGACTGAAAATACGACAGAAAATACCGACTGTGCTTGTTGCCTCAGTCGTCGTTACTATGCCATCCAGAGATAGGTATTATTTTACTAAAAAGTGTGTTATTTGTAGGTGTGCAAAGGTATGGCGTATTTAGAAAGGCATAATTATATACATCGAGATTTAGCTGCAAGGAATTGTTTAGTTGGAGAGGAGAATGTTGTTAAGGTATGGAATATGTTTTTATTTATTATAGTGTCATATCCCTGCAACACCAATATATTTACAGGGGAAGTCCCCTAGGAAATTTCAATTTTAGCTGCTTGTATAATTGTTTTTATAAAGTTTAATTATACATAATTGTTTCTACCATTTATATATTGTTTTGCTACTTGCTATGATAGGAGGGCCGTAAAGCCGTAGAGTTTGACCGGCATAGTGAAAATGACTGAGACAACTGAACAGAGTCAGCCTTTGCTTATCATGAGGCAAGTCGAAGTCAGATGTCGAGTTACATAAAAGGAAGACATCCATCCATAACATAGACTATCAATTTGGCATATTATAAGAAAAACTATATTAAATTGTGAGACAGAAACAAAAATAATATTTCCTATTTGAAAAAAAAGTATGAATTTTATAATTTATAACCGTGACTGAGTTGCGTTTCTTACTTACAAATCAGTAACTTTACGTGATCAATCAATCAAACTGTCACGCCTCTTTCCCACGGGGATAGGCAGAGACAACGGAGCGCCACTTGCCACGATCCTGACACAACGCCCTCGCTTCCTTTACATCCACAATTCTCCTCATACAAGCTCTACGGTTATGGGCACTAGGCAACCCAGCTTTCTTGAGGATATCTTTGATTTGATTTACGTGATATGTTCCATTTTCTCATATAGAACCTTTATACTTCAGGTAGCGGACTTTGGTTTGGCGCGGTATGTATTAGACGACCAATATACGAGCTCTGGTGGTACCAAGTTTCCAATCAAATGGGCTCCCCCTGAAGTACTCAACTACACTAGGTTCTCGTCCAAATCTGATGTCTGGGCTTTTGGTATGTACATTAAATTTCACGGTTTCAACTAGGCCGGCATAGTGCTATTTGCGGTTATATAACTGTAGAAGCAGTTCCTCTGGTTATAACCAGCAATCCAGATTAACATCACGCAGGGTGCAGTCAGAAACGAAATATGATTTTTACGAGATAAATTGTCATAGGCAGACAGTTTGTTATTTGCCTAATTTGCCGATTCAGGCACGCCATGCAGTCACGTATCGGGATGAGCTTGAAAATTGCCGATATTGATTCAATTTGAAAATAATTAATCAAAACTTGTCGAAGTAGCGTTTGTTATTTGCTGGAGTATGGCTGGGGTTGCCAACCTTATTAATCATTAATCTGGAAGAAGAAAAATAATCAAATATATTTTATTTAAAGTTATAATTATTTGTTGGCAACCCTAAGTATGGCCCATGAGTGGAGGCGACTGCTAAAATTTCGACCGGCAATTTTAGGCTGACCTCGAAACATGACTGAGTCACTTTTCGGTACATTTGAAAGTGGTGTAACTACCCAGACTGAGAAATTTGCCAACTAACTATCTACTTACAAACTGCCAACTGTACTTATTTTACATAGTATATTTATGTATCCGCAGGTGTATTAATGTGGGAGGTATTCACCTGTGGCAAAGTACCATATGGTAGACTGAAGAATTCCGAAGTAGTGGAGATGGTGCAAAGAGGTCAGGTGCTCGAGAAGCCTAAAGGGTGTCTCAATGAAATTTATAATGTAAGTTGACTCAGTTTATTCATAATTACCAGTGGCTATTATGAATGAACTACCATGTACTTTGGCATTTAGTTTCTATGATACAATAAATCAAATTGTACGTCTTTTTCCTACAGAGATAGGCAGAGCTACTTGCCACGATCCTGACATAACTCTCTCGCTTCTCTCACATCCACAATTCTCTTGATGCAAGCTCTACGGTTAATACAAACAAGTTTAGTTTTTAAAAAGTTTAAAAAATCCTTCTACCGTACACATTAATTTAACAAAAAGGGAAGATAAGGTACGAACACACGTGGAACTGGCAAACTACGTCTAACACACTTGAATCCAAAGCACGTTCTACTGCCGTTAGAGCACACCTACTCATGCATTCTGTCTCGCTTGCGTCCCACCGTGACAAAATCTTCTATCTCTTTCGTTAAATTTCTTTGCATGTAGTGGGGGTATGGGTTCCACATTTTGTAGTGAAAAATAAAGCGCATGCCTTATCCTCTCATTTTGTTTTTATCTAAGAAAGTACCATTATTGTGTTTTGTTTTTCAGGTAATGAGGGCATGTTGGCGGCAAGCCCCTGACGAGCGGCCATCTTTCCGTGCCCTCAAGGAAGAGCTGGCCGCTGTCGCCCAGAGTGTGCTGGCAGACTGACTGCGTCTTTTATTGCAACTGTTGCGGCCAAACTCCGCCACAAATCTTTCTACGGCGAGCCTCTCCGATATATTTTAACAAATATCCTTTATATTTTTGTCCATTATAACCAGCTATGCGTTCGATATGAGTGGCGTTAAACAATAAGACAGACAATGAGCCAATGATTTAAGCTAGATAAAAGAGAGATAGACTCTATGGCTGTCAGAATTTTTAACACATCTAATAGGTAGAACGCACGGCAGTTTTCGCAGAAGTTCATTGTACTACATATATATACAATGAATGCTCAATTTTTTAATGTTAATTCAGTCATGTCTGTGAACTTCATTTTAGTATAGATTTTTTGATTCTAAATAACATATATGTGCAAAATAATTTAACATTTTTCTCACTGGCAACTTCGGCTAAAGGACATCATTCATTTTGGGCTTTTATGTACTACTTTTGTAATGTCCAATGATGAAAAAATATATAAATGGTAGTTTCGATACTTGTATTGATAAAACTAATAACCATTTTGCTTTTAAATGCTATGCAATTGGGTTATTTGGATATGGATTTTGTATCGTTTGTCAATCAAAAAGATTCGCCATATTAACAGTTCTGCTTTGAACTCTCATAATTATAGTTTGATCATTTTGCACACCTAAACTATGCAAAATAAAGAATATATTTCAATTATATTGTTATCTTCGTCCATCAAACTATTTTAAAATGTATATGCAACTGTTAATACAATTAGGCCCAAGTCCCCATACAAAATGAATGATGTCTATTGAAAAGGAAGAAAAAAAAAGAAGCTTTATAAGTCAGAGGCGAGTGGAAGGATAAAATGGGAACGACCCAAAAGAATAATCTCTTGATCAAATCAGGGACGTTAAAATTATTGTTTTCCGCAAAGCTCTTAACCACAGAGAATTGTGGATGTGAGAGAAGCAAGAGATTTTTTTAGGTGTCACCCCATTGTTCTTGTCTATTTCTGTGAGAATTGAAGTTTGCCAGTTAATTTTGATTATAAGGTTTTTGATGAGGCGGTTATTTAATCGCCCGTTTGACGGGTCCGTCAGATGCCGCTTCTGAATAAAAACAATACTCAGTTTAATTCTCTGTCTTCTATATGGCAAAAACCACGATTACCATTTATACTTATTTATTGTCTTCATATTAAGTACGATATGTTATTTATAATTAGAATATTTATACATATACACATTATATTCTATTGAATTGATAAGAAGGAAACATGGCGTTGAATGTGTATGAGCCAAAATTCCAGCTATTTATTTAGTTTGCGTTTTACACCAATTTCTATGCAAGCTCTCTTCTATGCTTACTAAATCGTTTCATTAATGCAAAACTATCCTAACTCTCCCTCTAAACATTGCGGACGAACATGTATCGCTCGTACGCAGTATAGTTTTGATCACTCAACCAAAACCAATGCATCCCGGTTTAAAACCACTGGCCGATATCAATGTGCCTTTGATATATGTACTTTGGCCGCCCAGTAGGAATGTTTTACATGACGCATTTTGATTGGCTTGATGGACTAATATAAAACTTATCTGCGAGTAGATCGGCGTATCTTATAAACCTTGTACTAATATACATCAAGGTACATATAAAATACAATTAATATTCGCCTGACAATAAGTGCCCGAATAAGGAGATAGTTTTGCATTTAAGGAAGACCTCATTTTTTATTTAAATCGTTTATAATGCTATGACAATCCTACTGCCTTACATCCCTTTTGGGTTAGGTTATCCTGGGGAGGTGAACTCGCTGTTCACAGTGAGTTGTGCTGCACAGATTGCAGATTATTAAGGAGTTTTGGTCTGCAGGTGATCCAACAAAAACTGGGAATTACTCTTTTATGTAATTTATTAAATTAAAGAGTCTTGCGAATTAATATTTTGAAAGATTTGCAGTCATCGTGGTCGCTGAGACGAAATTGCTGAGATTGTTGTGCTGTCGTATGGTTGCAAGGCTTTTACAATGTTTGATTAAAGCAATGAAAATAAAAGCAAAATAATTTATTTCATAAACAATGTTTGCGCAAAACCTTAGAAAATATTGTAACATTATTTTTTAATTTCGTGACTTAAATTCGTGATAATAGGCCCAGTTTTAGTGGGGCCAGTTACAGACTGACCCGAAAAGAGACCAATTAAATTTATGTAAAATTATTGAATATGTGCCGACCTTTTCCAAGTTCGCACTTAAGTTTTAATAATTTATTATTGTTTAAAAAAAAACATTGTCATTTTTAAACACATTCATTGTTTTGTAAATAAAACATAAAAGAATGAATGTGTTTAAAAATAACAATGCTTTTCTAATGAAAATGAATTTTAACAATTTTAGTGCGAACTTGGAAAAGGTCGGCACAAATATGATACTTGACCGTCCGGTTGGATTATCTCGTAGATCGCCACTGGCATTAAAGTTTTTAGCAGATTTATTTGGCTTAGCGTTGGTACTATTTGGTACAAGTTTTATTATTATAATTTTAAATTATTAAAAATACATTAAACTTAAGTTAAACTGAACCAACCGCGGTCATCTGACGTCATGATACTTTTTTCTTCTATATCGTCACGACGTAAGATCGATAAGATGATAAGTAATCTCAAAATCCTCTGAGAACTTGAACCAAGTGATACCAAGCCATATATTCTAATATTTTTTACAGTACAGTAGTAAAACGTTCATTTTTGAACTATTATTTCCATCCAATAAGCTTTTTTTATAGGAATTTTAAACGTGAATTTATATTTAACCGGTGCTCTTAAAGTCAATTTAAATATAAGATTTATCTTGTAATTGTAGCAGGATTGGTAGAGGATCGTATTTGGAACTTTAGAAATTTTAATTTATAATGCATTTATTTATTGTTATAACCGTCAGATTAAGATGACTTGAGATAAGGTAGGAATTCCAATACATTCCAATGTATTTCGCATCTGTAAAATAAAATGAAACTTGAAATAAGGTTGAATTTCGGTCTCATTTTTCAGGTGAATTCTCACAAACCATACAAATTCATAAATAAGATTAAATATAACTGTCACGCATACGTTTAACATGGATCGACTGAGAAAGTGTATATTCTAACGTAGGAACACGTATTAAGAAAGACGGTCGCACAATTATACAAAACTTGGTGAATCTCTTATTTATACTCATGGTACCAATTGAGTCTCCAAAATATACTCAAAGTTTAACTTTGCTGTAGTCAACGTTGTGTGTTTTAATCAGCAAATAGAAACTCGGAACAGTAAATCTGAATTGGCATCTATTACCAAGAATCTAAGATTGTAATTGCCTAAGGCGTGAGCGACAAACTCGACGTGACACTTTTGACCTGTTTTTTATTCTGTATACTCGATTGAGTCGTGTCGCATCGCGTCGCATCCCATCGTGTCGCGTTCGTCGCTCACGCAGGACATTCGCTAAGAGTGGCAGCTTTTATAATCTTTTATCTTGATAATTTCTAACATGACTTTTTATGGATCAGATTTACAGATTTATTATAAATAAATTTGAGTTAGTCTGGAACTTAGTCCTACAACAACACCTCTTTTGTTTAAATTTCAATTCAATTTAAAAGGCGACCGTAGTTTATTGGTGATGCGAATGGTCAAGCAAACTGAAAACCACTTACCGGTACCAATGTATATTTCTTTATATAAGCACTCATAGTAGCTTAGAAAATGGAGGTCCGGTTTTGCAGGACCAATTACCAACTAGCCCATAATTTTGTAGTGTATTCAGCCTGTTAGACGCATATCCCATTCTATTGCATATCATTGATATAGTTGCATGTTAATCTAGTGTAAAGAACGCATAAGAATTTAAACGCCCCTAGTAAGTACGATATAAATCTCTTTTCTTCTGTGCCCTTAGTCTTGGCGCCAATTTCAATGACTGCAGTTACAATTTCATACAGAGTTTAATGATAAGGTATAAATTCGTCATGATTACAATCAATCAAGTTGTAACGCCTTTTTACCACAGGGAGCGCTACTTGTCGCTATCTTGACATATCTCCCTCGCTCTATGGTTATGAGTACTAGGCTTTTCACCTTCCTTGAGGGGATGTCTCCGATTTTGTGAGGAAAATGCCTTTCTAGGTAGCCTTGTAGCCTACTTTCACTTATCCTTTTCATGTGCCTAAACCATCGAAGCAATCCTGATCGACTCGCGCGGTCGACCGACTGCCCGGACTGAGTTGACTGAATATACTGAGAGTTTGATCGGGCTAATCAGGTCAAAGTGACATCGTATGGAAATCCAATCGATTTTTTTGTTGTAACACGAAATTTGACCTCGACTCGCCTGTTTATAAGCAAGAGGAGATTCAAGAGTGACGTCGACTGATGCAAACAAGTTCATGGCTGCCTCAGTCTCCGTCACTATGCCGGCCTAAGGTGCTTCTTCACGCATCGCTTGTAGGATCCAAGGTTATAGGATGGAGAGAACACATGAGCTGGCAAAGCATTCCACTTGTCGATTGTTCTACAATGAAAAGACGCGACGAACTTTTTAGTTTGACTGCCAATTCGGTCGACAAAATGCGGATGCTTCCCGCGACCAGTGCGGGTATGACCAGTCGTGAAAAGACGTGGTAGGAACAAGGTTAAAGAGCTCCTCAGAACATTTTCCGTAGTTTAGGCGATAGAAGACGCACAGAGCCGCCATGTCTCTGTGTAGTTGCATGGGTTCCAGAGTTCGTTTAACCTATAATTCGGACAGCTTGGCGCTGCAATGCAATGAATGAATGCAATGATTTGACTTGTCTGATGTGAAGAGATCCAAGATTTAAAAAAAACTATTATGTTTACGGCTGCCTTAGTTATACCGGCAAGAGTTCGGTTTGATATTTTGTAATTCAGTTTAGCGTTTCAAGTACTAGGGTTGTTTTAACATTTAAATGTGATTTTAGTTATCGACTAGTCAAGTGTATTAGGGAACAGTGACAGAAGGGTTCTTAATAAAAATGACTGTACGTGGAATTGTA
The DNA here is from genome assembly GCA_905220615.1 of Tinea trinotella. Classification (NCBI taxonomy): domain Eukaryota; kingdom Metazoa; phylum Arthropoda; class Insecta; order Lepidoptera; family Tineidae; genus Tinea; species Tinea trinotella. The sequence continues at coordinate 9,655,646 of HG992310.1, forward strand.
ATATATTCTAAATTAACGAATTTTAGAAGAAACATTAATATTAGTGAATTTTTTTGGAATTAATTTTATCTGAATATTCGCTCGCTGAGTAGACATCGTTTGTGTTTTTTTTTTAATCTATTTATATTGTGTGATAATATAATTATGTGCATTCCTTTTATTGGCCAGTTAGAACTAATTATTTTTAAATTTAGAATTGAATAAAATGGATCTATATATTTTATTTCGATCGACTTTTTAGGTCTATTACAAGTGCCGTAGTCAAGAGACGACTGTATTCGAAAGCAAGCACGTTTATCTTTTTTTTTGTGACTCGATGGCAACACCCTGCTTGATGTTTGAGTGTGTTCCATGAATGGATGTCACTGCCACTACAATTCAATAACTGTCAGTAGCAATCTAACCCATTATGCCGGCCTGGGAACCGGTAACTTACAAGCTGATCCCGAAACGCGACTAAATCACTTCGCGGTCTGTATACTTGTAAGTGGTGGTACTACCCCGGATCGGTAGACCAGACCCGAAGCAAATATCCACCTTCTTTTAACACAATATTACACACTGATAGTCTGAAAGTATCTTTGGACTGTTTGCACCTGTTGATTGTGGTAGTACCACAAATCTGAAGTGATTAAGTCGCGTTTCGGAATCAGCTTAAAAGTTGCCGGTTCCAACCAGGCTGGTATATTGGATGCAAATTCTACTACACCTATTTAACTGTAGTAGAGTCGCCTCCATTCATGGACCGCACTCCAGCTTAACATCATTGGGGTGATTGCGATGAGAATAGACATGAGTCCGAGCGATTGTGTAAGAATTTCAATGAGCTTCGTGGACGTGCTTCGTATATTTCAACTGTAGTGCCAAAAATGTGAGCATCAGGATGGCGGGTGTATTATAACAAATACACATACAGTATGTATCAAAAGAATGGACCAAAAAAGTGCCTAATCATTATAACATTATTACTAGACTTTAGTAGGCGCTAAACAAGAAAATAATATTTCTAATATATTTCTCACCAACCTGTCGCATCTGCTGTTGCTTGTAATTGTATTAAAGTACATTGGTATGGCAGTTATTTCAGACAAAGATATATTTGTTTAGATTTAATGTCACTCTGATCAGATGTGCTTACTTACTTTTGGTGACAACTACGAAATAAAAGAGGTACATTGAATTGAATTCTAGGTACTTTTAGTTACATTGCTTTAATACTTACTGCATGCGTATTATTTTCTTTACAAAACGTTATTTATTGTGTGAATGAGTTTCAACTGTCAATCGTAATGAACATTGGTTAATGGGGTCGCTATTTAAATTTTGAAGTTAAACTGTCAGTTCAACTGTTCAACTGTCAAAACGAAGCCCATTGTCATTGTTATTAGAGTTGCACTATCGGCCAATAAATTTTAAAAATCGATATCCACGCTTGTATCGGATCCGTTTTAATTAATTCTAGTAATGAATCTAAATCGCGTAAGTTTAAAATAATTAAATGTAAAATTGGACTATTGTATATTGACAAAAGGTACAAAGCAATTTTATTGTTCACAAGTTTAATTGTAATTATGTTTCAATCAGTGGCGTAGCGTGGGAGTCAGCCGCCCCAAAACATTTGCCCCTCCCCCCCCCCCCCCCTTATTTAGAAATTTCAATCATAGGTACAACAAAAATATGAATTTCAGGTTCAAATTTTAACGATTTAGATTAGTTTTTTTTTAATTTTGCCGCCCCCTCCGCCCCCGCTATGCTACGCCACTGGTTTCAATTTGAACATTATTTTATTTATAAATATACTGTAATCTGTTTGTTTTAATATGAGTTAGGTTATAATTATAAAATATTTTAATGTAATAATAAGACATAAATAGCCATTTAGGTATATTGTACAATTATGTGATAATTCAAATTTCATCATTATAGTCATATTGATTAATTACATTATGTATTTATTATATATAATAGTTTTAATTTAAAGACTATTAGTTTAAGCTTCTTCGCGTATATTCTCAACAACATGTGTATACGATTAAGCCATACACATTTGCTTGTACAGCGTATTGTTTGTATCTGATTTATAAGTGAAATAAAACAATTATTATATACCTACAAGTTTTTTATTTTACACTTAATTCACTTTACTAGAATAGACCACAGGCTTAGAATACGTAAATCTACGGAATAGACGACCAAAATGGTATAAAACGTTGTTTATATCAATAAAACTGACACGCCATTTTCCCACAGGGAAAGGCATACACTGAAGCGCCACTTGCTTCGATCCTGACAACTCCATCGCTTCCCTCACATCCACAATTCTCTTTATACAAGCTTTACGGTTATAGGCACTAGGCAACCCAGCTTTCTTGAATTATTTATATCTTTTAAATATATAATAGAAGCTTATCTATATTAATCAGCCTCAGCTAGTATCGGTGATTCTGTGATAATTTTCCCAAATATAACTTATCACAGAATCGAGCGAGCATTGCCATCGCCTGTGTTATGATAAATCCACGCGATAAGTATTTAACTCGGATTACGGGCGTCATAGTCATCTGGTATAGTCGATAATCATAGATCCTCTCAAAATCTATTTTAATCAAAAAATATAATGTAAAAATATTAACATTTAAAATTGGGTTGCAGTGACCTCTAGGAAGCTAGGGGATCTGATATCCTATGTTTAGTAACTCGCTACAAAAAATATAGAGAGTAATATGTTGCTTGTTTATAATCAATCATGCACGTAGTCTTTTAACATCTGAAGTTTTTTGCCGCTTTACTAAAAATAACATCGCTTTCCTTACACGTGTGTATTGGATAAATCAGCTTGTTTTATCTTTGCCATTTATTCACTTAGAACAATATTGTATTTAACCTAAACCATTGTATTTAACCTTAAAGTGTTTCATCTTCATCCACTGAAGACATTATAACTATTTTAGGGAAGACTAGACTGTATGGACTTAGTTTCCTTTGCCTTTCCAGAAAGGGAGAATTTGATCTGACGAAGGAGTTTTGGCGGGAAACTGCAAGTGACAGGTCATGCGATTTTTAATTATTTGTAAAGCTTATGTTTCTTGAATATTAATGTATAATAATGGTGGAATTGTTATCCAGTAATCATTTTTAAGTTGACTGAGTATAGACAAGTGATTGAAAGCTGTTTAACGTGTCTCTTCGTGTGTTCCCTCCAAGACTCCATCGGTAAAGTTTTGGTAAAGCTTTTCCACCGCTTTCCCAAAACCATCATCTTCACCCTCATTTAATGGATGAAACACTGAAGTGTTTCATCTTCATCCACTGAAGACATTGTAACTGTTTTACGGAAGACTAGGCTGTATGGACAAAGTTTCCTTTTGCCTTCCCAAATGGGAGAATTGAACTAAAAAAAAAAAAAAAAAAATTGATCTGACGAAGAAAAAGTAAACTGTCAGATACGTCATCGAGATTATTGGAGTTTGCAGTATTGTTATAAATATTTTTTGGAAATTATTTCGTATTTTCTTAAGATTTCTGTGGTATTATTACTATTATTTTTATTAACTGACGTGTAGGAAGTTCTTTTTGACTCACTTTTATTTCTTGAGATCATAATTTAGACGTTACTGTATGAAACATGGCAGAGGAACCAAAATCTGTTAATGATAATGATTTGAAGGAGCTTAAGGAAAGGATGGCTATTATTTCGAGTGCTGATCCCTCCCAGTATCACAATGATTTCTCATTGAAAAGATATTTAAGAGCATTTAAAACAGTTGACAACGCTTTTCAGGTGAGTTGGTATAATGAATGATGCATGAGTTGTTTAAATATTGATGTGTTTTTTACTGTAAAATGTTTCTATAATTTTATTCACATAAATAGATACTTGATTTTAGTATCTTTTTATTGGTACTGATAGAAATGTACATTTCATTATCATTATTTTATATTCTAAATTCCCAAAGGGATAGGCAGAGGTAATGGAGTGCCAATTTCCATAATTCGGTCGCGAGTTATATGGTTATGGACAATGTACATCCTTGCCTTTTTTTTTAAACAATGTACCTGATTTGAAGAAGAAAAAAATTCCATTGTTGACCCAGTTTTATCTTTCTATTTACCTGTGTTTTATAAATCTTCTTTCAACCACCCTTTCCATCACATTTCCAAGCCATGCATCGGCTTGGAAAGCCTTGTCACCAATTTTAATAATTTCTAGTTCACTTTACAATTCACCAACTTTGAAAAATAATAATAAAAACTAGTTGTCGGTAACTTGACTTACGAGGGGTCTTTAAGAACCTACGGCTGGTAGATAATTTAACTGTTTGTATAAAAACCAATCCGTTTGACAGATAAAGGAACCGGGCATAAATGAATTACTATACTAATCAAAAAAGTTTAGTATAGTAATGTAAATAAAATAAATATGTATCTTCTGGTGAACCTGTCAATTAGCTAACATTTGTCATCTTACAATAAATAAAGATTAGTCAATAAATGTATAGAAACTGTAATTTATTTTATTAGGCACTATTAAAAACTAATGCATGGAGGGTCAAATATGGTGTTGCTCAATTGAAGGAAGACAAGGATTTGATTGAGAAGTATTCAGATAAGGCCAGAGTTCTTAGACATCGTGATATTTCTGGTCGGCCAATAATTTACATACCAGCTAAAAATCACAAAGCTAGTGGCAGGGATATTGAGGAACTTACTAAATTTATTGTTTATTGCTTGGTAAGTATCATAAGTAATTTGACCAGCATACTAAAGGCAAGCATAAGATATCCTATCCAGTTGTCAACTCTCTATGACCTTCTCTTGCTTCAAGTCATGCTCAAAGCGCTTCTTAATAAATTTCAATAAATTTCTGTTCTGTTTCTCTGCACAGCAGACATTTTTTTAAATTGTGACACAACATCTGATCTCGACCTGCCTAATAATAAGCGGTCCAAGAGTGAAGACTGCTGAAAAAATGCACCAGTTCATGGCTGCCCCAGTCGCCGTCACTATGCTGCCCGAAGGTTACCTCAGACCGTGTGGCAGTAGTCTCCTCTGCTTATGAACATCATCAGGCAGAGAGACATCATAGTCAATATACTTATCTTGTTAATTATATTAATATTTTTTCCACAGGAAGATGCAAGCTTAAGATGTTTCGAAGAAGTGATTGATAACCTGTGCATTGTGTTTGATTTAAACAACTTTACAATGTCATGCATGGATTATCAAGTCCTAAAGAATTTAATATGGTTGCTCAGTCGTCACTATCCAGAAAGGCTCGGAATATGTTTAATACTTAATGCCCCAACTTTCTTTTCCACATGCTGGGCTATTATCAAAAGTTGGTATGTATATTTTTTATTTATTAACCCAAGTTTTCATCTTAAGATCTGTCTTATTGGCCGGAATCTCCTTGTTAGCCAAAATATAGAATCATAGAAACTAGGCGACTAAAGCACATATTATACCAAAGATACATTGTTAGACTGGGTCTTAGACCAATGGACTACCATTAAACCATGGTAGTCAAATTGGATTGAAAAGTTAAGTAATCCAAAGTTACTTTGATCTAACTGAAGGTTATTTTTAAATTATCAAAAATTAATTAATTAATGTAATTAGGATACATTAAACAAGGCACGCCCGGGAGGGTGTTCGTCGACCAAATTGTAGACATCCTCAAGAAAGCTAGGCTGCCCAGTGTTCATAACCATAGAGCTTGTATGAAGATAATTGTGAATGTGAAGGAAGCGAGTCCTATGAACACTCGTATTCAGTCGTATGAACACTGGGCAGCCTAGCTTTCTTGAGGATGTCTACAATTTGGTCGACGAACACGTTGTGTCAGGATCGTAGCAAGTGGCGCTCTATTGTCTCTGCCTATCCCTGTGGGGAAAAGACGTGACAATTTGATTGATTGATCTTTTGAAAACAGCCACTTTAGAAATTGTGAACCTCAAACAATTTTTTAATTTTAGGTTGGATGAGAACACAGCTGGAAAAGTGCAATTTGTCGCGTCAGAAATGGATCTATGTCAATACCTCATACCAGATATATTACCATCTGAAATATAAAACTATAATTTAAAGTTGTAGATCAAATGTGACATGTTTTCTTACATTTATGTGAGTGTGCTTATTTTAAAAATAATTTAATGGGGCCCCATATTACGTGACGTAAAGTGTAAATGTTAATTGTTGCTAAGTGTAATTTAATTATGCCTTGTTTTGTTTTTCCAAACAAAGACATGTTTAGTGGCATCATAGTCGACGAAATAATCTATGTACATATAAAACTAAAGGTGAATGAAATACATTATTGGAGGCTTTGGTGTCTACTATTTCGTCCAAGTTTTATTTAACTATTGCTAGGGAACGAGTTAAATGAACACGGTAGGAATGTAGTTGTGACGTCATGGTCACGTGTCTATTATTTTACTTCACTATTAGTAAAATGCAAAATGTCGATAACAATAAACCACTTTCCTTAAAACGCAAATAGTTATTAAAAATTATAAATGTGTATTAAATTGTAGTATAAACATTAGACAGTAACAATTTTTAATGAATTATATATTAATTTAATTTTAAATAAGTTTTTTTTTCACACATTTTAATTACGTTTCTAATAATGATTCTAGCCTGACTATGGATGACGACTCTCTTTTATTCAATTAACTCAACAATTTTTTAATAATCAAACAAAGAAAATATGGAAGCTATGAGCGTCACTAAAAGCGGCCACTAAGATACGGGTGGTGGTCGTTTCACGCCCCAACGCACCTCAGCCCCCGAATTCATTAACTCGTTCCCCAACTATACATATAAGTTTGCATTTGCTTCATTTTAATCTTTAATTACAAGTTTGTAATTCCAACCTAGATTATTATGTATTTGAAAAAAATGTAAGCAAATAAATATAAACAAAACAAATTAGAGATGATACACAGTACTAGAAATAATAAGTATAAATTTTAATTAATAATACTATTTAAAAAAAAATCATGAACAATTATTCGTTTAGAAGAGCCAAATATTTAAAGCGCCAGTATCATTCATTGCACGATCTAATTACAAAGGGTTTTCCTATTGATATATTTAGTTTTAAAATTATATATTATTTAAGCTTTTCAACAAACTAGACAAATGAAGTTATTGTTTAGAATTGTCAACACCTTTGTTTGCATTTTTATCACGAATTCCATTTCAGAGTATAACTTTTTGACCAATTATTCGCATCCAAATAAGCCAAAATAGATAATTGAAATTATTATTTTAAATTGGCAATACCTTTGTTTACATTATATAACTTTTGTTGGACAAAATAAGCCCTGGAGAAAATAGATGACTCAGCCTTTTGTAGTTTTTCAAATATATGCTATTTTTATTAAACATAATAACATGAATAATATAATTTTTATAATTATAACTGACTCGGTTATTCCAGTCGTCGTCACTCTTGGACTTCCTCTTGCTTATCATCAGGCGAGTCGAAGTCAGATGTCGTGTCACAATAAAAAAAAAAAAAAAAAAAAAAAAAAAAAAATAGATAATTTTGAAATGAAAATTTGTCATACTCACATAAATGTAAAGAGAAGCATGTAATTAAGAGAATTTAATGAACGAACCATGGCGACTAGGTTAAGTGAATGTTTAAGTTAAGCTGTAATTACAATGCGGCACATTCAGAGGCTAGGCCATTGAGTTAATTGGTCACTATGCATGCCTAAGCATTGAGTACGATAGTACATAATAACTTTTTTGGGTGGCATAGTGACGGCGACTGAGGCAGCCGTGAACTAACTCGTTTTTTTCAGTCGTCGTCACTCTTGGACCTCCTCTTGCTTATTATTAGGCTGGTCGAGGTCAGCTGTCGTGTCACAATCAAAAAACAACTCAATAAGCCAAGCACGGGACTCTAACACAGGAAAGCGTCGGCGCCTCTTCCTCTTGCTTACAATCAGGAAGGTCGAGGTCAAATGTCGCATCTTAATAAAAGAAAAGCCGAGTTGCAAATTTATCAGCAAACAACTTAATAGCAAACTATTAAAGTACATAATTAAAAAAACGTTTTAAATTCCTATAACTTTAGGGACCTTTTCAATCTGGTCTAGATTTCAATATTCTTTTATGTGCAAAGCTAACACAACTCCAGATGTCGTTTGTGCTAAATTTTTATGTTGGAATCTTGTGTGTTGTCTCTGAATATGAAACATTGAAATTGCGGCCTTAATGCATAAAGAGAGTAATTTTAAGTATGTGTTGAGATTTTACATAACCACCGTCTTATTACATCGATGTCATATTTATGGGCATAGCTATATCGATTCCTTTACGTCTTTATTCCTATAATAGTATCTGCATTCAAATATATCAAACGTAAATGACAAAATATGATTTCTTCTTAAAAAATGACACAGCATTTTAGTTTATACATATATAGGGTAATTTGTTGAACAATATAAACTTATACCTTGATTATATAGGTGTCTAAAAGACATCATTCATTTTAGGCTTCTTTGTACTACTTTTGTAATCTCCAATGATAAAAAAATATATAAATGGTAGTTTGGATAATTGTATTGATAAAACTAATAACAATTTTGCTTTTACTTGCTGTGCAATTAAGTTATTTGGAAAATATGATATGGATTTTGTGCTGTCTGTCAACTACAGAGACACGCTATAGATTTAAACTGTCATAATTATAGTTTGATCATTTTGCACACCTAAACTATGCAAAATAAAGGATATATTCCAATTACTTTATAATCTTTGTACATCAAACTATTTGAAAATTAATATGCAACTGTTAATACAATTAAGCCCAAGTCAGCATACAAAATGAATGATGTCCTTTCTTTTTAACATTGGGTTAACATTCTGTCAGCCTAATGGCAGCACAAAAGCAAGTTTTAAATAGATTGTGAAAACAATGTCAGTAATTATGTGCCTGAATATTATTTAACTAGTGATCTTCAAGTTCGCTCTTTTGCTCAAATCATGTTGGGTTTCATGCGTTATTTATGCCATAGTAAAAATAACATTATATGAAACAGTATAAATTTGTAATGAAGATAGGTGAAACGAAAAAATCCGCGTGTGCACACAGGTCTACTGCGACTGAGAATCAAACCCCGTGTCTGTTGATTAACCTGCCGTCGTGTCTCGCGCCGAAATACATCTAACTTATCTTTTTATTGTGTAGTTTTTCCAACTGCATACAACGAGTTATGAAAATCGCTATTTATGGCTATCCCATACGTATGCATTGATGTATTTATTCACTATTAGGTAAGTCTATTTAATACTATTTCTTGGGTACTAGTTTATTAAATTTTAGTAGTAATATGACAGTACTCATATCCAAGTGACAAGAAAATAGTAAATTAAGCCAGTTTGGTTATCAAAGTGTGGTAGGCAGTGGTACCCAGTCTGCCGATCCGGGGTAGTACCACCACTTACAAGTATACAAACCGTAAAGTGATTTGGTCGTGTTTCGGAATCAGCTTGCAAGTTGCTGGTTCCAAATAGGCCGGCACAATGGATGTAATTGCTACTTACGGTTATTGAATTGTAGTAGCAGTGGCATCCATTCATAGACCACACTCCAGCTTAACATCAAGCGGGTTGCTGTCATATGTCGAAGTCACAATAAAAAAAAGTACTGTCTTACAATTAGTCAACTGTTTGCTGGTCATACTATAAAGCACGGCTGGATACTAAACTGGCTTCATTTACTATCCTAGGGCATTACATTTATGTCAAATTACTATTAACAAAGAGATTAAAAGCTTCAATTCTAATTAAGACATTAGATTTTAAGTAGTTATACTTAGTTATTTTTAATATTATTCTATAATGACAATTATAGAATAATTATTCAGAGATTATTAAGTGAAAATGGTAAAGTACTTTTGGAAATCTTAACTCAAACTCAAGAGGTTCATATGCGCATGGAAGGCTACGCATGTAAACCTGACGTTCGAACAAAAACGTTAAAAGCTTCTACCAAGGCTGCAATTTTCAGTCCCGGATTATCAGACAATGAAGGCTGAGGCAAGGGCAATAAACTAAATTATTGCCTGATACCTAAGACCCTACATTGTTGTTTAAGGGCTACGGCCTTATGGATTGTTGAAAAAATTCGACTTATCAATATCTTTCTTGTCTTTGTTTTCTTGTCTTTATTAGACCATCAGTGTACTATGCGTACGCAGCAATGTATTACCGGCAATATTCTCGCTATTTTAAAGGCTGCGGTGTTGCTATTTTTTTTATTATAAAGAAATACATATTTGATTTTTTAATCTCTGAATCGTAATCATACCAAGATAAATTGGTATACATGCTATTGTTGTATTTAGGTGGGATTAATTTGACGTATTTAGTATTAGGTAAGTACCTACATATTTGGCCAAGTTTAATTTCGTCCCTCCATATCACAGGGATTGATATGGATGGACCAGTTATAAATACAAACTTGACATTACAAAATGTTGTGAGAGACAAAGCTAATGTGCGGCTAGTAGTAGTGTCTTTTTGTCTCTGGGCACTGTCTTGCAGAAAATAAAAACGTATTGGCCGCACAGTCGCTTTGTCTCTTTCCACAGATTCGTTAACTTTAAATAAAAGTTACTTTGTCAGTTTTAATAAATCTCAGACCATTCCACTTGTTATCACGTTCTCAGTTGGTTACTTTTAATATATAAGTAATTTAGAGAACAAGGCATTAGAAATGAAATTATTAACTTTAGGGCACACTTAGCGATACGGGTAGCACTAGATTTGTATGGAGCAGTTGCATATTTGATATTGCTCTAGTGCCATCCATACATTATACAATCCTAACATCACTTGAACAGAATGGGTGTATGTAAGTCATATTTAATTTGTTTTAATACATTTAGGTCTATATTAGTTTAAAATGTCAGAAATTAATCCCATTTAATAATCGTCTTAGACAGTTACTAGTCTTTTGCCAGTTTTTATTTTTAAATTTACTTTTGTGCTTCTAGTCGCTTTTTATCAGGAATTTTAATGCTACATAAAAAAAGTTTTCGGATTCTATAGGACCAGCTCTAGCTGACTTGTTTGGTTTATAAAGAATAACAAACTTATAAAATAATTTTATGAGCGATGAGTTTTCCACTTGTCGTTACCTGACATTCCAGAATATTAATTATCTTATCTCGGTTATTACTCGAAATAGTTTAAATGTGTAAGACGTCTAGCATATTCCAAAGGTAGTACTATTCTTTGGCCGGCATAGTGACGGCGACTGGTTCAGCCGTTAACTGAGTAGTTTTTTTCAGTCGTCGTCACTCCTAAACCTCCTCTTGTTTATCGAGGTCGAGGTCAGATGTGTCACAATAGAGTTTTTATTTATTTGATGCATTATATCTCTCTACGTAACTTTATGTAAGTTGATAATGTTCATAAAAGATTAATGTATCTATTATATTGTTTACAATAATTCTTGCCATTAAATTAATTATATTTTTGATGTAACTTTTTTTAAATTTGGTTTTGTGTTCAATCAAGATTCTAGGTTATGGAAATTCAATGAATATTAAGTTTTTTTAATTTACATTTCTTTACTAAGCTTCTAAGGTGATTGTATCATAGAAACAGGACAACCAATGTACATATATTAAAGATACATTGGTACCGGTGGGTGGTCTCGAACTCGTGCTCTTCGGTTTGCGTAACCATTGCACGGCCACTACACCACGGTCGCCTTAAAACTTAAAATTTACAAATCTGAATAATTCACATTATCCCTTAAAAATATACTTTATATTAAAAGCACAATAAACTTTTATTGCTATAGATACAATTTATGTTATTTACAGCAAATATGTAATTATTTGGGAATATTTCTAAACAGGGTATCATTTCATGTTAATTATAATTACCAAATATTTTGTTGTATTAAATGTAAAAAAAAAATTGTTACTTAGACATTTGTTGAGAACTAGAAGTAAAATGACAATTTTACATATGTCAGTAAAAAATATTGCTCAAAAACCTATGTTGGATTATTTTAAAGAGAAACGATTATATCAATTTTGTGAATTTACAACAGCATTAATTATTTCTCGACAAACTAAAATGTTAGGATATATATAGGATTGCGCAAAAGTTGTCACCGGATCTCATTGGCTGTAATTTTATTGAGAATGAAAAATCTCGGTTCTGCTTTTGGATTGTGTTTATATCTTATTTTTTTCATTCGAGAAAATAATATCGGCCATATATAGATAACCGTATGGGCATGATTTAAGACACATTTTCCAATTATTCTTGCCGGAATTTCTGACGATAGGTTGTCGCATTCTTGACGGATATTTTCTTTGAGGGCTCGTGACTCCAAGAAACCCCACAAAAAGAAGTCTTGATCAGTCAAATCGGGCAATCTTGCCAGTGCGAATCAACAAGACGTGAGATTAGGCAACCCGGATCAATTTTCGGTATTTTGTATCTGTCTATTTCACAAATGGTAAAGCAGAACTGAATTGGCCGCCATTTGCAAAAAATTATAGTATCTTCCGATAGGGTGATAACTTTTGAGCTACTTATGAAACACTTCAGAAAAAGCACTTTCTAATGGACTTTATTTTATGACAAATGCTACCGTCAATAATATGACTAATTATTGATTTAAAGTTGCAAAATTTATACTTGTTTAGTTTATATTAGAAGTATTTTTTATTTTCAAAACATGTACAATGTACATTTCATGTTAACAATACCTATTTCTTACTTTGTATTTATAATTACTTACTACTAAAGTCATTTATTAATGTTGTAAAAGTTAATTATAAGTACCTTATTAAAAATAAATATATTCTAATAATTTATATATATTATGTATATTAAATATTCATGTAATTTATCATTAAAGTGATTTTGAAGCATTCTTTGAGTAGTTTTAAATTAAAGCCTCATTGCCAAAAACTTTTTCATTTCTTGAATTTTCTATCAGAAAATAGAAATCAACCCCAACGAACACTAACATAAATAATACACTGCATGGATGCATATGAAACACTGCAAAACACACATAGTTTGAATTTCGCTAAGACCGTCACTGTAGAAGGGTGTTAACCGATCGAATCCATTAAGTAGTACAAAACACGATAGTAGAGTAAGTTCCCTAAATATGGACCACCATATGGTTTTCTTTTAATAAAACCCAAATTTAAAACGATAATTAAAGTGTTTTTATTTTAATGATTAGGTAAACTATTTAAATATATCAATTTTACATCAAAGAGTAATAAAGTAAAAAAAATTCTAACAAACTTACTAATTATTTGTTGATACGCAAATTAGGAACTTTTGAAACAGGGTGTCTAAAATGGACCACCAAGTTTTTAATATGGACCACTGTTATATAGTAAATAATTTTAGTATTTTTAAAATATTTTATATTATTAATATTATAAAATAATTAACATCAAGTAGTTTTATCTACTTGAGATCCATAAGAATGTGTCTCTAAAACTATATTTACTTTAAAACTTTGAATATTAATCACTTCCACAATATTCACACATATGGTTGGTACTGTTATCACTGCCCACACATTCCTCATAAGCCCATCGACCACAATAAGGACATTGGGACCACTGCTGTCCGCTTACATCGTCAGAAAATAAAGCATCACAGTAAAAGCATTTAGTGTTGGTGCTTTTAGTTCTATGAGGGCTTTCTTTAGTATAGTCGTGGACTGAAAAGTGTCTGGTTAACGTTGCGGAGACTTATACTTCTGGCATCTTTGCAGGCACAACTGAGTTCCAGTCTCATCTACATTGTAAATGTTATTGGCAGGGTAATGCTTTTGGTCCATTGCTATCTCTAGTAATGTAAATATCGTTTAAACCTCTAAATCTGGCAATGGACGTTCCCGGACGACATGGACGACTTCTGGATGCCTTTGGAGAAACAAAAGCAGCCACGTCTTTTTAACAGATCTCACGTGCTTATAATATGGACCACTAGTCCATATTTAGAACTTACTTGGTAGTCCATATTACAAAAGGGTACCTTATCGAGCTTATTAATTTGTAACACAATATTAAAACTAGGTAATGCTACAAGCTATATTAGAAATGCATCCTAATACTATGATGTATGTAGTATATGTATCATTGTAACTGAATAAATAACACTCACATTAAAATATTCTTAGATAACTTATCAAAAAACTACATCAAATTCCTAAAAAATCTAAAAATGGCTGTAACTGACTCTTGTGCGGTGGTACGTCCGTTATGTTGCAGGAAGACTGAGAGGCGGGGAAGGGTCACCGAATGTAGCTAACGTCAATTAGTTAGCAGCAACAACTAGCGAATTAGGGCGGTGGTCCATATTTAGGGAACTTACTATACATAATACCTTAATAAATCAAAGCTGGAGTCCTCGAGCAAACAACCTAGGGGTATAAGTATGGTAAATTTGCCCCCGGAAGATATTGAAACAATATTTGGAGGATTTGTGGGTATTAATGAAATAATAAGATTCTGAAAATTTTAGATCCCCAACTCAATCGGTTTTTGAGAAAAAGCAAAATATTAAAAAATGAGAAAAAGCTTAAATTTTCAGGAACGAGTGAATCGATTAATCTAATTTTTGGATATGTTTTAGGAGCTGATGATAGCTTTTGGAAAAAAAAAATTATATGTTTTATCGGTTTATAAGATCCTTAAAAAAATAGATTTTTTTTCTTAAATTTAAATTTTTAACCATGATACAATTTTAGCACAATTATGAAACATTTTTTTTTGAATTCCTCATTCATTTTTCTATAAGAATATAAGTATTATAAATCTAAAAAAATGGTACGCCATAGTCAAAAATAATAATAAAACAATTCGTACCCAAAAATTAAAATGTTTTTTTTTTTTAGATATTTTACAAAATACTTATTTCGTATTCATGACAATCATATTTTTTGCTAAAAGTATTTGCTAAGTATTTTTTTTTATTACAATTTTTTTTACTATTATTATAAAGATGAAAATAACTCTGTTTGTTTGTTTATTTGTAAGTTTTTACGCCTAAACCATTTCATTCTGTCCTACGTCCACTTCATCGTGGTTGACCGTCAAAATTCGTGGCATTTTGAAAACTAAAACTGGTGTATATAATATAACGTATCTACCTCATTTTTCTTATAGGGATAAATTGAACTTAGGGCCTAAGTTAAAAGTTAGGGGATGAAAGTTTGTATGAAACTTTAAATTGCGTCAGATTTGCGCCATCGCAGGTAATTCGAATAAGTTGATATTTACAATTTTACAGATTGAAGAGGAGCAGTTAGTGTCAAAAATTGTAAGCAGGTCATCCAATCTTTCGAAAAAAACATTTTACCTTTGTATTTCGGTTTAAATTCAATATCTAGAAATGATCTCATTCAAAGTTATACATCTACAGTAGCTAAAAAACTTCATGACCATCTAAATGGCAAACTCATTCTTATTTGTGATGGGACCTATGCTCGTCACGGAAAAAGTTCTAAAAAAGAGTATCAGATAAAGTCACTTACGATTTGCACAACCGATGGATACATAGTTGACATGTTAGGACCGTATTATGCTAACCAAAATGATGCTACTATAATGAGGAATATAATAGATAATCCTGATGGTATTTGTTGTTTATTAGGACCGCGTTTTCAAACTTTGCAGAATATTTGTTTATTATTAGTAATTGAATTGGTCATATTTATTTTTGCAGACTACACAGGGGTGACATTATATATTTACTATTAAATATACGTCACGGGTTCCTATTTTAGCTAATTGCTATCATATCATCCATTCCAAAAAATACTTCACCTTCTGAATTCAGTCATTGTCTACCAATATCAATCCGCATACAAAAGGCATACATCTACCTTCCTTTTCTGTCTAATGTCTTGGAGCGTGTAGTTCATCAACAGTTTGCCGCTTTTCTCAGTCAAAATCAACATTTTAACCCTTTCTAATCTAGCTTTCGTCCTTCTCACAGCACAACTTCAGCTCTCGTTAAAATCACCAATGAATGGCTATAGATGATAAAAAAAACTCCTGCTCCTTACTCAGACTTTAGTAACGCATTTAACTGCCTCGATCATGATATACAAATGGCCGCTTTGCGTTCTCTTAATATAACAGAATGTGGCATAATGGTTTGAATCCTATCTTCTAGGGCGCCAATAACGTATACACTTTTAAATGATACACACTCGGACTGGGGTCCGGTTACTGCTGGTGTCCCACAGGGTAGCGTATTATCTCCCTTACTCTTCTCTGTTTTTATAAACACGATAACTAGTGTTATACACTTCAGTTCCTACCATCTGTACTCTGATGACGTTTAACTGTCATCACTTTAACGTGCAAGAAGCAATAGCTTACATGAATGGTGACCTCGAGGCTGTGCGTTTACAATCTCAACGATTAGGACTTTTGGTCAATCCCTCGAAGACGCAGGTCATGATTGCTGGTTCGAGGCAGATGTTATGCAGACTGGACTCGGACATTCTTTTACCATTACTTTTTAACAATATTCCACTTCCATTCTGCCACCATGTGAAAAACCTGGGTCTGCACATAAGCTGTGATCTCTTTTGGGATTACCAAGTATCCGAAATCTCCAAAAGAATACACAGTGGTATACATAAGGCGTTTACAGTATTTCATTCCTCACAAGGCAAAGCTAATGTTAGCCAGATCGCTGCTTTCCCCCATTTTAGATTATATCCATTTTATTTAGATATCTGCTATTCTGATGTCACCGAAGAGCTATTGAACAAACTCGATCGCCTTCTCAGCTTATGCGTTCGCTATGTATTTGGCTTGCGTAAGTATAATCATGTATCTCATTTTCAAACTCAGTTAAAATGACTCAATATCCGTTTTCGCAGAACTGCCTAACTACTTGTCTTTTTGTATGGTATGCTGGACAATCCTCGTATACCTCCTTACCTCAAATCCCGATTTGAATTCTTATGCGATACGCATAGTCTCCCTTTTCGTTCTTCTTTCAATAACTTTCCTTCCCACTCCTCAAGCAGATCTTCAGATTCAGTTACTGTGTCTGCAGTTTGCCAGTTGAACAAGCTACCGCTAAATATGGATACGCTTGATGACGGCCCAGCTAAAGGTTCATATATACAACGCGCCGAAAGTGGTTTCACTTCAAAAAAAAAATATGACGAACGTGGGTAATTTTTGTGCGAAGCGGTTTGTACCGTGCCTCACTCTTAGTCCTACCGATGCAAAGAGCTATTACTGCATCGGTCTTGATTTCATAAATAAATGTAGTTGTTACGAATATGAATTTTTAATAAATAAGCAACAAAAAATAAATTAAAACTTCAAATCAATCAATCAAATTGTCACGTCTTTTTTCCACAGGGATAGGCAGAGACAATGGAGGACAGTTTAAAACATATAAATTAAGTCAATATTACTTGGTACTATAAGTGTAGTTATTTTTTTTTAATACGGCGTACCTTTTTTTTGGATTTAAAAAACTTATGTTCTCACAGATAAATGGATGAGGAATTCGAAAAAAAATGTTTCATAATTGTGCTAAAATTGTATCATGGTAAAAAATTGTAAATAAAAGAAAAAACAACTTTTATAAGGATCTTATGTACTGATATTTTTTTCCCCAAAAGCTACCATCAGCTCCTAAAACATATCCAAAATTTAGATAAATCGATTTACTCGTTCCTGAAAAAAAAAGGTTTTCTCATTTTCACATATTTTTATTTTTCTCAAAAACCAATAGAGTTAGGGATTTGAAACTTTCAGGATCTTATTATATCACTATTATCTACCAATCCTCCAAATATCGTTTCGATACCTTCCGGGGGCAAATTCACTATACTTGTACCCCTAGGGCCTTTGCGTTTTATTATTTCTGCCTATCCCTGTGGTAATAAGGCGTGACAATTTGATTTGATGATAATGAGTACATCGTATTAATTAACAATAGAAAGGATTTTAAATATTATATGTGTCTATATTTTATATTTGTACGCAAATAAAACAGATTTATTCATGTACAAAATACATGTAATCTTATATTCTTAAGAGAGGAGACCATTTACAGTGAAACTTGGCAGATGGGGGACAGTGCGTCTGAACTCGTTGACGTCACAACAGAAACTGTACCCAAGGTCGATCCGGTCTGGTTGCCATGACAACCAGTTGAAGGCGCTGTTACCACGGCATCGGTCTGTGCAGAACTGCAGTGCTCTAGCTTCAGCTAGTGTGTAGTATGGATTGTTGATACTTATGAATGCTGTACCAATTCTTCTTGATTCGTCGTATACCACCTGGGGAAGTATTAAAAGATTATTATATTTAATGAGACGCGGCTTTTAACCTTGATTTGAATGATGGTAAGCAAGATGATGGCGACAGGCATGGCGTAGTACACCAGTCTGTTACGCTGTACCGGGTTCGATTCCCGTTCGAAGCAAATATTTGTTTCATAGCTTTTATTTGTTATATTTAATAATTTATTTGTATATTGCAATTCAATCAAATTTAACGCCTTTTCCCCACAGGGATAGGCAGAGATAATGGAGCGCCACTTGCCACGATCCTGACACAATTCCCTCACTTCCTTCATATTTACAATTCTCTTCATACAAGCTCTATTGTATATTACAATTACTAGTTAATAAAAAATTATGTGTCAAAGATAATAAATGTGTCAAATAACAATAATAATTTAAATAAAATAAAACTAAAAAGTAACGCTTAACTTGTCTTTGTGTGAACTTGTCTCGCTTATCACCTCATCGATACCTCACAGTAGAGAGTGTACTTTTTTAAATTGTGACTCGACATCTGACCTCGACCCGCCTAATGCTAAGCAAGAGGAGGTCCAAGAATGCTGACGACTGAGTCAGTTCGCGTCACTATGCCGGGCAATTTTTTTTATAAGTGTACAAATTTTCAAATTATTCAGTCCTCTAGACCCACTTCTAGTCATCTAGACCCAAATTAATTTAAAAGATTTCGTTACATAGTTACATAAATACAAGTCAAGCTACTAAAAGCGTGTTAAAAAAAAGGTTTATTTACCTTGTAAAAGTATAAAGGAACAGGCAATTGAGGATTGTTGTTGCTATCACGATGGAGGTAAATATCGACGAGTCGGTTCTGTTGGTTACGTAGTTGGGTCACGCCGAATGTGCCGGTGTAGATTACCGTTCTGTAACCAGCTGTACCGATACGGGTACGAAGATTCTGAAAGTGGAAAAGTCTTATTATCATTATCAGCCAGGAGGCGTCCACTGCTGAACATAACATCTGATCATCTCGTTTATTTGTGACTTTCACTATGTCGTCAGTCCACATAGTGGGAGGACTACCTACGCTGCGTCTACCGGTTCGTGGTCTCCACTCCAGAACCTTTCTTCCCCATCGGTTGTCGGTTCTTCGAGCGATGTGGTTTTTCGAAAACTTATAAATAACTCAAACTTCCTGATTGTAAAAATTGAATCGTGGTAAGCAGTGCTACTTAAAACAACCTACCACTTACAAATATACAGACTGTGAAGTTTCTTTTTATTGTGACTCGACATATGACAGCACCCAGCTTGATGTTAGGCTTGAGTGTGGTCTATGAATGGATGTCACTGCTATTACAATTCAATAACTGTAAGTAGCAATCACATCCATTATGCCGGCCTAGTTGGAACCAGCAATTTACAAGTTAATTCCGAAACGCGACTAAATCACTTCACGGTCTGTGTAAGTGGTGGTACTACCCCTGATCGGCAGACTGAGTACCACTGCCAAGTGTCGAAGTGTTTTAGTCGCGTTTCGGGACCATCTTATAAGTTGCAGGTTCCAACTAGGCCGGCATAGTAGATATGACTGCTACTTGCAGTCACCTCCATTCATGGGCTGCACTGCAGCTTAACACGACTGTCATATGTCGAGCCACGATGAAATAAAAGTTTCATTTTAGGATTATGTAGGGAGAGCGACAATTGATTCAATCCGTAAGGGAATTTGCACTAAATGTGATCGAACATCAGCTACGTTTA
The DNA here is from genome assembly GCA_905220615.1 of Tinea trinotella. Taxonomy (NCBI): domain Eukaryota; kingdom Metazoa; phylum Arthropoda; class Insecta; order Lepidoptera; family Tineidae; genus Tinea; species Tinea trinotella. The sequence goes on from HG992310.1 coordinate 9,675,708, forward strand.
TTCCTTTTTTTTTATTGTGACTCGACATCTGGACTTAGACTTTCCTGATGGTAAGAAAGGGGAACTCCCAACGACTAAAAAACTATGTCGGTCAAAAACTAAACTGTATTTGTACAAAATTAATTCTAATTTCAATGGCTTAAAGTCTTCTTTTGAACATCAACGTTTAACTTGTACTTGAGTCCTAGGCCACGATTCTCCTAATAAATTATACGAAAAAGCAGTAAAAATGCACCGCGGTCGCAAATGACCAATCAACGTAGTTTACCTATTGATTTGTTATACGCTGATTGGTTCCCGAAGATGTCAAATATCGGTGCGACGAAATTTTTCGACGCCATAATGTATTAAGAAAATCGAGACCCTGTACATCATGCCTGCTTGTCGAGAATTTTAATTTAACACCAACCTGCTCCAGCCAGTTCCAATTGCCAGCATTAAATGGCTGCCATTGAGGTGCAGCATTGATGAAGTAGAAAGTAGCTCTTTGCGCAGTTGCGAATACGAAGTCGGATCTTGCAGCAAGATGGCCTCTAGCCAAGAATTGAGTGCTCGTAATGTATTTGTTAGCTAGTTGGTTTCCCACTATGCTGGCGATTGTTGCTCTTTGCTGTACTTGTGTGTATAGCTGGTTGATGTTCACGCCCGGAAAGAAACTTCCAGCTGAAATAAAAGGACTTAGTGATTACGACGAAATTGCATTCATATTTGTTTTTTGTTTATAACCAGCTACAATAGAGGTTTTTCTTCTTTATTTCAAAACCATTCATTTTTATTTAACATGTATGTATGAGACACGTTCCAGTCGTTTTGTATGAAAATAAAACAAGGCAGGCAGTGGTGCCAGTGGTGCACCAGGATGACGATAACAATTAATTATATGTGCTGCGTAATTGTATACCTCCTCTTTTTTGGGAAGTCGGTCAAAAAGCAGAGGTCCGCTATGCACATAACTAAATAACATGTAGGTAGGTATGAAGTGAATTGTGGATATGAAGAAAGCAAGAGAGTTGTGTCAGGATCGTCAAAACAACGACAACGAAGCGCTTCGTTGTCTCTGCCTATCCCTTTGGGAATTAAGGCGTGAAATTAAAGATAAATAAATTTAAAATAGTAATCTACATTAATGAATGAATAATTACATTGTTTGATACAAAGTGATTTCTATAAAGACGTGACAATTTGAATGAATGATTGATTGATTTCTAAAGTCTAAACTGCCTATCTCTAACAAACAAAACTAATCCTATTTGAAAATATGCAACGTAATACAAGACCATTGTTTTTATAACGTAAGTTATCGTGTGATAATACTGATAATAGATTTGGTTGACGTATGAATTTTAAATAAATACCGTATAAATACAAGAGTTTTTACGGGCAAGAGCTAAAACTAAATTCGATATTTAATTTGTGAGTATCTAAGCTCACATGAGTCATCAAATAATTATCAGAATTGTTCATCTGAACTTCGACCAAATTAAAATTAATGGCCCAAAAAAGTCCAAAAATTAGTAAGAATTACATGTAAGCAAACACAAACAGCCTTGAGTCACGTGTAAATAGTAAAAAGTGTGAATGATAAAGGGACGTACTCGCACTGTAGTGCGCAATGAAATAGCAATTTTTATGTGTCAATTTTCTTCGCATTTCCGCGCGTCTATCCCGAATCAAGTTTCAAAAGAATGTCATAGTTGTTTTTATTCAGTTTGAAACGACTGTTAGCAAAGGCCTACCCTAAGAATATGGAAAGAAGTATAGGCCCGCCTATCTATCGAGGCGGTAAGACCAGTTTTAACTAATGTAAATACAATTAATGTAAATCTTACCCATCCAGCTAGGTCTGTCCACACCAGTTTGATGAAGCATGTTCTCTGGTGTCTGATCATACCAAACGTAAATTACTTCTAAACGATTTCTGTCAAAGCATGACCAGAACCATGGATGAAAAGTGCCTTGTACAATAAAACCAACTCTGAAATAATAAATTTAAAAATTATATTTTTCATTATTATCAGTTCCAACTAAACCGACATACGAGTAGTGAAACGGTACACCAATAGTGCTTGCAGTTATTTAACTGTAGTAGCAGTTGCCTCCATTTATGGACTGCACTCTAACTTGAGGTCGGACGTTGTCTTATGTAAAACCACAATACAATAAAACTTAGCTACGAATTTACAAATATATAAAAATACTAGTAGATTTTAATCCTTATTTTTCACGATTAGGTCAAAAATTAAATCGAAGACATCCTCAAGAAAGCTGGGTTGCCTAGTGAAGAAAGCGAGGGCGGTATGGCAGGATCGTGGCAAGTGGCGTCCTGCTTGGCTATCCCCGTGGGAAAAAGGCGTGACAATCTGATCTGATCTGAGATCAAACCTAGCACCCTGGGATAATTATATTTAAAATCTAACCTGATGACCATATTTCTATTCCAGCATGTTTCCGATGTGCCTTGAGCTTCATGGAAGGCATGGTTGCTGCATGTAAGACCACCGAATTCACTATGACCTGATAGCCATCCATGACCACTCACCAAGGCATTATTCACACAGGTTGCGGTCTGAAAATATAAATTTATAGTAAATTACATATTTTTTATTGTAACTCGACATACGACCGACAGCACCCCGCTTGATGTTAAGCTGAAGTGCGGTCCATTAACTGCTTCTTCTCTTAAATAACTCTTAAATAATCACGTCCACTATGCCGGCCTAGTTAAAAACGGCATCTTAACACGAGTCGCGTTTCGGGATCAGCTTTTCAGCTTCACGGTCTGTATACTTGTAAGTTGTGGATTTAATGAGATAAAGTCTTAATTAATATTATACTCGTATTGCTATACCAGCGGCACGCTATAATGGCCACTTTCACGTTTAACCAATTCATAAAGTTTCGTATAAATTAAAAAGTACGTTTGAGGGATTAAATGTTGTTCTTTATTCTTTTTTATTTGACTCACAGGCAGCGCCGGATTTAGATCATCATTTGTGGTTAACTGTTATTACGGTCAAGGTAAAGAAGAGAGCAACTGAATAAGTTGTCTAACATAAAATTTATTTAAAATTAAACTTGGCCTTTTTGTGGTGAGGTGGCGGCCCATAGGCAATTGGCTATGTTACCTATGCTTAAATCCGGCACTGCTCACAGGCGTGTTTACCGTGTTTTGTTTTCACCGGGACATCGGACGGGACATGGTTACCTTATTTATGTAATTAAGTTAGTATTAAATTAATTAATAAAAATACTAAATAGTAGAAAATAGTTAACTATATTTTTTGTTTGTTTGAATATCTAGGTGAATAATCCTTGTAAGTCAATACTTAAAGAGTCATTAAACCTTATCTTATTGTTTAGTTAGTATATGTGCATAGTTAAAACGCTATTGGTATTTGTATTGTTTTTTTAATTACGACCCATTGTTTTTTTTAAATACTTACGTATTTTAAATGTAAGAATTTCAATAATTCAGTATAGTTTAGTAATAGTTTTTAATAATTTTTCAGTATATCTAAATATTGTTTACATTTAATCAAATGAGCCAAAATGCACGACTAGAATTATATAAAGTTTCTAATTTTATCATAAAGATCAAAAAGTATTTCTGTTAGTCCTTAAGGTTAACTGGCAGGAAATGTCCAAGTAGCAGAATGAAGTTCGCCTTTGTACATAGTGCATACAGTTTTAAATGTTTCCGTGGTTCTTCCACTAGCGGACACAACCCAACATTTTAAAAGCCAGACGTCCATGTTTGCTTTTATAACTTTATTTATTAAAGAATCGCGATATGTGAACTCGATTAGCTTAATAGTATGGTAGGTAGTGGTGCCCAGTCTGCCAATCCGACGTAGTACCACTACTTACAGACATTAAAGTGACTTAGTCTTGTTTCAGGATCAGCTTGTAAGTTGCCGGTTTCAACTAGGCCGGATGCAACTAGGCCTCCCACTAGATAGACTGATGACATAGTAAAAGTCAGGAATAACCTAACATCTTGTCGTTCGAAATGGCGTTCTAAGGGAGAGGCTTATGTGCAGCAGTGGACGCCTTCTGGTTAATAATGATGATTTTTTTTAAAATTATTTATTGTGACACGACATTTGACCTCGTTCCGCCTGGTGATAAGCAGGAGGAGATCCAAGAGCGATGACGACTGAAACAACCAAGTTAGGCTGCCTCAGTCGCCGTCATTATGGCTGTCAAAAATGATGAATAATTTACTTACAGCTGTGTTGACAGTGGCAGCAATGTTTGGATGCCTGATAGTGCGACTAGGCCCAGTGCAAGCAATTAGTACTTGTTCCCCAGTTGGCAGTACTATATTGCCAGTGTTTCCATTTGGTAGGAGATATGTACCACGGCGTATGTAAACTGGTTGGGGTTGTCCCAAGTCACCACGGACTCTTATTGAACATCCTGGGTTTATAAAGGTATAAATTGTAGCTTGGTGATTTTTTTTTTTATTGTGACTCGACATACGACAGCACCCCGCTTGATGTTAAGCTGGAGTGTGGTTCATGAGAGGATGTCACTGCTACTACAATTCAATAACTGTAAGTAGCTAGTAACAACCGGCAACTTATAATCTGATTCCAAAACGCGATCAAATCACTTCACAGTCTTTATACTTGTAAGTGGTGGTACTACCCCGGATCGGCAGACTGGGTACCACTGCCTACCACTCTTTGATAACCAGAGCCAAATAAATGATACAAATAAAAGCTTTGTAACAAATATTTGCTCCGACCAGGAATCGAAACCGGGAGTTTACGCGCAACAAAACAAACGCTAACCGCTCGGCCACGCCTGTTGTTAATTGATTAAAAATACTTTATGAATCAATGATATTTTAGGAAAAGACGTAGATATGATATACACGCTCCGAACTTGGCACGTTAAACTATGCTAATAAGCAAACCTGAACTCAGAGTCGTAATGCAGAGCATCATATATATGTCTCTTTTTCGCTCCCAATTACTATCATTCCGTCCTACTTCCACTTCGTCGTGGTTGACCGTTCAAACTCGTGCCATTTGCTAACACTAAAACTTGTGTATATAACGTATCTACCTCATTTTACTTAATATCATTGTTACAAATAATAAACTTTTCAGCACTATCTGATATTCATATTATAAATTTATTTAAAATTAAGATACATTTAAGAAAGGATAGACAGCGGTACCCAGTACAGATCCGGGGTAGTACCACCACTTACAAGTATACAGACTGTGAAGTGACTTAGTCACGTTTCAGGATCAGCTAGGCCGGCATAGTGGATGTTACTGCTACGTACAGTTATTGTATTGTAGTAGCAATCAACTCGATTTACGATCGTGAAGTAATTCAGCCGCGTTTCGGGTTCAGCTTTAAAGTAGCCGTATTCTTAATAGGTCAACATAGTGAATGCGACTTATTCTTGAAACTATTTAAATGTAGTAGCAGCAGTGCCAGATTAAGCCAGCGCGGGGCCTAAAGTAAATTCTGTCAAGGGGCCCTTGGTTGACTTTAGGTTCTCAAGTTTAGGGTATTAAATAAAACTGTTACAAATAAACTTTTCTGGATTTAATATGGGCAAATTTAGAGATAACACATTCAATATCGACTTAAGTGGATATTGTTAAGTGGAAGTGAAGCATAGCCTAAGTAAGCGCTTCGCGTTTAAGGCATGCAAGATATTTTATTCTCCTATCTAAATTTTATATTTTCTCATCACGGTCAGACAAGCCTGAAGCGCGGGGCCTCCAAATGTGCGGGGCCCGTAGCATTTGCTACTCTTGCTACGTGGCTACTCTTGCACTGAGTAGCAGTCGCATGCATGTGGCTACAATAAAAAAATCCTTACCACTGCGAAGATCAGCTGATGCATTCATGTATTTAGCTCCTTCGCTTTCAAGCCATTTGTCTAAGTAATCCTCGAATTCATTTTCACTTAGTACCAAAGCCAATTGGCCAGGCTCTGGTAGGTCAGGTGCCTTTGGAAAATTATGGAAACCGGGTATTGCAGCCGCTGCTGAGGTCAGAAACGCACTGGCGAAAATTAGAGTAAACTTCATTGTAGCGAAGTTATGCGACCGCTTCGACTTCGCGCACTGGTTTCGCTTATCATAATTGAGTTCTATTTTATATTAACTCCTATCTTTACATCATAGCTAATCCATAGTGCATTTAAAAATTAAATTTAAGTAATTGATAATTAGTAATTAGAAGATAGCCTATAATATATATATTTTTTAAACTCACTTTTAAATCATAATCGGTTGTCGATGTTCACTTGATAATTAACACGATTTTAGCAACTGGGTTTTTAGATAAGTTCCACGTGTGATGTCGCAGGGATATGTTACGATTCGATGTACGACCAAAGTACTAGGTTAATTCCGTTTTAGCCCGAGTTTTATAATTGTTCTGAGGTACAGTCAATGGAATGTTTAAACACCAGACAATGATAATCATGTATTTTTATGTATACTTTAATAATAATTATTATTATTTACACTTCTATATAAAGCTACTATACTAAAAACAGGACTAACAAAGAATGGTACTGGCATTTGGTTTTGAACCACCATTACACACCACGGTTGCCTTAATTGTTTGTATTATTAAATGTAATATGTATTTAGTTAGTTTTACTTTGCACTCTACCTTACATCTACATCGTTGGATCAACATCTCCAAGATATGACTGGTAGAAAATGCCTTTGGCATTAAGTCTAATGCACAATAGTTAAAATGTACTATAGTGCATTCGATTTTTAAATAAATAAATAAATTTAAAAATCGCGTTATGATTTGAATATTTCATTTAACAATCATTTGTAATTATAAGTAGGTATAGGTAGTATGTCTGTATGGGGTACCTAAGTCCTAAATACTATTGTAACTTAACACAATCAAGGCGCTCTACTATTTTTTTCTAAATCGACTCATTTGAACATTTATCTGTTGTATACATAGATTGGTAACCGCAATATGTGACGTGTAAAAAGATAAAATAGAAGAATTTCGACAGCAGTACTTGCTTAGGCATTGCAATAAGCGACAGAGTTCGGGTTCAAGACCCGGTTACAGCCGACCGACGGCACGAGCTACATGCGCGCGTGAATCTTCTATCTATTTGTCATTACGAATCTATACAGTAAATACTAGTATAAATTAGACACCATCATTTTATTTAAAAAATACTTATACCTATTATCTTAGGTATTTGGTCTTGTATCTGTTTATGTCATATTCCTGCGACATTATATGTATATTCGTTTTGGTCGTGATTTCTGTTTCTTTGTATTATAATAGGAACGATAATGGTAGACAGATTGCGTTTCCTCTCTATAACTTATTACACCTATTATTGGTGCTTAAAGTTTAAATGATAGGAAATAGAGTTAATATAGATAACCTAGATGTTTTGAATTGTCTAAATTATTTCATAATCATATAGGGAAAATGTATTATATGTATTTATCAGTAGATACATAAAAAGAAAAATAATGTAGTTACTAAGTCTAGACCTACAATTAGATCTGAAACCTAAAATCATACTTTTTTTATTGTGACACGATATCTGAACTCGACCCGCCTGATGTAAGGCAAAAGTAGGTCATGAGTGACGACGACTGAAAAAACCGAGTCAGTTCACGGCTGCCTCAGTCGCCGTCACAACACCGGCCAAAGGTGCTTCTTTACTTATTGCTTGAAGGATCCAAAGTTATAGGATGGAGAGAACACGTGAGCTGGTAAAGCATTCCACTTGTCGATTGTTCCACAAAGAAATGACGCACCGAAGTTTTTTGTTCGACTGCCGATTCGGTCGATAGAATGCTATAGGAGGCCATTATCTAAATGTATACTCATAAGTACTCGTATTACATGCTCTATTCTGAGGACAGCATCCGGCCAAATGTCAGTGCGGTCCAGAAATGGTGGCGATTGCTGATACAGTTAAATAATTACAAATAAAAATCTCATTCACTATGCCTGCTTAGTTGGAATCGGCACCTTTCGAGCTGATCCTAAAACTCAAATGTGTCATTTATGACGCTACCTATAATACGCCTACAGCTATGAATTTATGTATAATTTGCCTAAAGCTAATAAACTTATCTATAATTTGCCTACAGCTAATAAACTTATCTATAATTTGCCTACAGCTAATAAACTTATCTATAATTTGCCTAAAGCTAATAAACTTATCTATAATTTGCCTACAGCTAATAAATTTATCTATAATTTGCTTATTATGTAAAAAAAGTAAGATGTATATATTTTTTATTGAGACGCGACATCTCACTTTAACTTGCCTGAAGGAAAGGTGGACTGAAAAAAAGCGCCGTTGAGTGAAAAAAAAACCAATTAATTTTACAGCTGCATCGATCGCCGTCATTTAACCGTTCAATAAGACTCTAATAAATATATGTAAATAAGGAGATTTCCTTATAGTAAAAAATATCATTGAAGTTGCTAGTTTCTCTACATGTGTAAAGTTGTGTTTTAAAGTTGTTTTTGTTTATTCCGTGTACTGATAATTACTAGACACGAATCTCTATAGTGACATTCACGAAGTCTGCCATCGTTAATATTAATCAATGCATCATCAATAATTTTAATGCCTAATCCAGATTATTCTTATGCTCATAGCAATTACATGTATTTTCTTTGTTTTATACTTAATTATTGTTGATATAACTACATGTATATACTTTGTATCTGCCTGTCCCTGCGCGAAAAAGGCACGACAATATGATTAATTGATTACTGATCCAATATTGTTAAGCAAGCTTGTAAAATTAAATTTGATTTAACTATTTGGTGTTTGCTTATCCTCGTGGAAAAAAGGCGTCACAATTTAATTGATTGATTGATTAATAACTATATTATAATTATTAAACATTTCTATACTAAGCTATTGAAGTGCTTGTATCATAGAAACAGGACACCCAATGTACATATTATATCAAAGATACATTGATACCGGTGAGTGGTTTCGCACTCGTGCTCTCGGCTTGCGTAATTATTGTACTGCCACTACACCATTTTCGCCTTATTAAACGGTACATGTTATTAAGGCGACCATTATTATTTATATAGATGTCAATGGATTTATTATTCTTTATTAGATTATTCTGCAAATAGGTCGGTATCCCGGAATTTCAGCGATATGTCGTTAGTTAGGCCAATACACGAGCAGTAAGTGCACTGTCGGCTCGACGTGTACGCATTTTGGCACCAATTTACTAAGTTCGACATCTTTGGTCTTTAGTTTTCAAATATGAGTGTTCTTAAAGCACGATCAACTGTGCGCGATCAAAGGTGGTAGGCAGAATGGTACCCAGTCTGGCGATCTGGGGTAGTACCACCACCATTTATAAAATTGAAAAAACGCATTACTTAGTCGCTTTTCGGGATCAGCTTGTAAGTTGCCGGTTCCAACTAGGCCAACTTACAGTTATTTTACTGTAGTAGCAGTCACCTCCATTTCAGTGCTGGATTAGCCACGTAGCAAATGCTACGGGCTAATCCAGTGCAAATGCAATAATACAAATGCAAAAATATATATTTAGATAGGAGCGAGGAACATTGTACTCTGGATAGGAGCGTAAAATATCCCGCATGCCTTAAACGCAAAGCGCTTAGGCTATGCTTCAGTTCCACTTGAAAATTCAAGTCGATATTGAAAATGTTATCTCTAAATTTTACGATATTAAATCCAAAAAAGTTTATTTGTAACAGCTGTTTTATTTAATACCCTAAACTTGAGAACCTAAAGCAAACCAAGGGCCCCTTGACAGAATTTGCTATAGGCCCCGCGCTGGCTTAATCCGGCACTGCTCCATTTATAGACCGCACTCCACTTTACGGTCTGGCGGAGTTTTGTTATATTAGCACCTATTATAGTCCAAGAGCCAGCCCCCAAAAAACTGTTTGAATTTACTAAGGCTATTTTTTTTATAGTTCATTAGAATGGTTGCGTACATAAACATACTGCGGTCAGTCAAGCGAATCTGAGAACAGGTGACTTAGGTGCGCTATCAAAGGTGTCGTACCTGCGGGGTAATAAAATGAATTTACTAAGGCTGAAAATTGTTATACTACTTTTATATTGCATATAAATAAAAGTTGTAATGGTCAGTCAGCAGAATATGGGGACAGAGCTGGTCAGTCAGCCGCAATGTATGCGCAAAAAATAAATAATGTGCAATTCATTTACTACACTTCAAATTTTTTTTAGTAGTAATAAATATTATTTTAATCATAAAAAAAATAGTCAGTCATCTTCGCGATACCATATGTCCAACTATTATCGTTATGTCAAAAAAACACTTTTTACATTTTAAAAGTTGATAGAAGTAACGACCAAAATTAGACCACACCATTCATACTTTTGTTTATATCCTTATCCGAATACATTATATTCAAAATTGTTTCGATACATGTAGATTACTTTTAGAAAATTTTAGCAGGAGCGTGTAAAATTTTGTAAAAATGTAAATAAAACAAAATACTGAGTAATCTCTCTCACTTAAAATTAAATACGTTATTTAAATTAAATAAAAATCGGTTGTGTGTAAAGTCGGTTTACTGACGATAGTTGAACGTGACAACGTCATAAGAAAATACTGATGGAATGGTTGCATTTTCAAAAGAAAATTTAATTTTATTTGTTTGATAGATATTTTGTATGGATATAGAGAAGGAGGTAAATGGAAATTGTATAATAAAATATTAATAGTATTAATATTAGTAATGTATATTAATACTATTAATAGTACGCATCGCTCACTCAAGTAGGAGAGAGACAGATGTCGAAAGCTGCCGCACGCGGAGGCCGATTGTGCCTCTTTGTCGCTCATTCCGCGCTCTCGCTTGCACTTCAAGCCTTAAATGGAACGCGTGAGGTAACGCCGCATGAGTCATGTTTTTTCGTGCGTTCAGCCGACTCCATCGAATTATAAGGCGATGTCACGTCAAAAACGATATACAAATTCGGATTGTAAGTATAAATAGATAGAATAGATAAAAATAATACAAAAAATGTATATAAATAAAAGCTAAAATTATAAAAAAAATCTTATGTCCACCCGTGCGAAGTCGGGACGGGCCGCTAGTATAGAATAAATGCATGCGTTTGTGAGTAATAGTTGGCAAAGTAAAAAATAATTATTTATTATATATAATTACATCAGTTATTTTAATTTTTCAGATTCTCGATCAGAAACTCAATCGGAAACAACCGACATTGACGTTTCCGATTACGATGAAATCAATGAATTTAATGAGTCGGAGGAAGAATTCGATATTTAATGTTTCATTACAGCATTCATTTTATTTTTGTATATTTTGTACATAATAAAGTTATAATATTATTGAATTATTATTAATTTTTTTTATTCAATCTAGTCTGTTAAAGGCAATAAATATCGATTATAATAAAAAAGAAGCAAGCCGTTACCTGCGATGCCGAGCGCGCGCGCTAAATTTTAATTTCTATTTTTGCTGACTGACGGGCCTTGTCCCGTTAAACAGATGACTGACTATTTTTTTTATGGTTAAAATAATATTTATTACTACTAAAAAAAATTTGAAGTGTAGTAAATGAATTGCACATTATTTATTTTTTGCGCATACATTGCGGCTGACTGACCAGCTCTGTCCCCATATTCTGCTGACTGACCATTACAACTTTTATTTATATGCAATATAAAAGTAGTATAACAATTTTCAGCCTTAGTAAATTCATTTTATTACCCCGCAGGTACGACACCTTTGATAGCGCACCTAAGTCACCTGTTCTCAGATTCGCTTGACTGACCGCAGTATGTTTATGTACGCAACCATTCTAATGAACTATAAAAAAATTAGCCTTAGTAAATTCAAACAGTTTTTTAGGGGCTGGCTCTCCGTCCATTAAGAATTTGAAACGGAATTGACAGTGACAGTTCAATTATCAATCTGTTTTGTGTGTGTGGTATTGATTTTATGCCGTATATATTTACACATTATGTGATAAAATTGTTATAAAAGCTGCATTAAACATTAGAATATAAAGTTTATGTCATATAAATTCAGTGTTTTAAAATAATAGTGAAATAACTCGTAAAAATGAAGGCAGTTCTAATTTTCGATAATGTAAACAATTTATTGTTTTCCAAGTGGGATGATGAATTCATACAACGCATGAAAAGTTTTAATGATCAGGTAAGTGCATAGGACGGTAATTATTTACAAAAATGTTTTCTTTGGAATCTTTTAGGACTTCTCTAAGTTAACTATACAACTGAGTGAGTTACCACAAATTCTATTATATTGCCTTAAAGAGGCTTATTTTACGTATTATAATCTACGTATCTACTTATAAGTAGATATATGTTAATGCTTTTAGAATGCTACTTTTGGCATTTGTGATGGAGAGTTGTGTAAGGATTGCTGGAAAACTATGCTTTATCGTTTCCAGAAAATGAAGGCATAACAATCTGATTACTATCTTTTATTTTACAGGAAAGTGATCCCAATGTAACAGACAGCTATTCAGTATCACAACTTATGTCTCCTATAATAACATCTCAACGAGTAATGGGTGCACAATTTGGTAATACATACTCTTCAATGCAATGTAAAGATGGCACTAATATTGTTTTTGATGAGGTAATTGATATTCTTGTATTAACTTTGTTAACTATCTAGTCTGGCTTATTTGTCATATTGCTTAAAAAGAATGGTAAACTGATAGTTGGTGATCATTTACCCAGTCTCCTGATCTAAGGTAGTATCACCACTTTCAACAGTTCTGTTCAACTTTGTACAGACTGTGTGGTTTAGCCCATCTTTCCCATTGGGCATTCTGGGCATGTGCCACCTTTACCACCTGGTACCACCTCTTTAATCAACATAGGCATTTAACAGTAAAGAAATAAATCCAGAACCTTGCTATTAACTTACTTTGTTTTAATGGATTAAACAAATATTATGGGGCTTACTATCTCATTTATTTTGGTTTTTATTTTACAATTATTTATTATTCCGACGTTTCGAGAGCTTTGCAGCCATCATGGACATGGAGAGATTGAGGTGCTGGTCGTCCTATTGGTTGATGCTGTTATTGATTCCAAAAGTAACCCGTTTGTTGTTTTGTTCTTGGTTTGATTATTATTTTTGCAAAAATAACTGACAGTGTCATCTGGTTTTGGCAGTTTGCTGGACTTGGGACTTGAGTTTGTGTATTATGGGGTCCCAGGTGTTAGATAATCGCCAATTACCTTCTCTTTCGTATCAGTCGACTTTCTTTTGCGAGGAAATAAACGCGATAGTAAGTTGCATAAAATTTGTTTAATTCATTAATTAATGTTCGTGCAAAATCTAAGGATATGCTTTGTTTTGTTTAACAAAATAGTGCGTTAATCTCACATGTGCCCCATTATTCTAATGTGTCTAGGGTCTTCAATAAGTTAAAGACGGCCCTGTGTGTAGTGACTTAGTCTTTTTTCAGGATCAGTTTGAAAGCTTGCTATTTTAACTAGACTGAAATAGTTGGGGAAACTGCTACTTTTTCTTTAAATCAGCTGATTATGCCAAAATGTAAGGTGCCTTTAGTGTAAATGTTAAAACCATTAAATTGAATGCATTGAAATAATATCATCATATCAAGTCATGGCCACATCACTTGAACAACTGACAACCCATGGGGAAGTAAGATTCTAGAGTGGAGACCACGAACTGGTAGACATAATTTAGGTAGGCCTCCCACTAGGTGGACTGACGACATAGTGAAAGTCACAAATAACCAGTAGATGTAAATGGCATCTTGTTGTTTGAAATAGCGTTCTAAGGGGGAGGCTTATGTTTAGCAGTGGACGCCTTTTGGCTCATGATGATGATATGAATGTATTGTATTTTCTAATGTAAATAAATTATTGCAGTGGCTGGATCATGTATTAATGATTGTAGATGATGATGATGTTGATAACATGCACAGAGAGCTGTTGGATTGCAAAACATATGTACAACACATTTGTGGACAAAATATTAATTTGTAAGCTATTCCGTTTTATTTTTTAAGTATTTAAGTGCATAGTTTGTATAAATCCTAAAGTATTTGTATGCAGTCTAATTGCTAATAACTAATTGCAGTCTTGTATGCAGTTCTTAAAAATAGTCCATCCACTACTACTTTTTAATTTCCTAATTCCTTGTTCATGTTTTAATAAAACTATCCTTATTAAAAACAATTTTATTGGATAAACCACTTAGATTTATTGTTGATTTCATTTTACCATTTATATACCGAGCTAATAAACATGCTTGTATCATAGAAATAGGACAACAAAGTACATATATCAAAGATTCATTGGTTTCTTTGATATTTGTAAGTGGTATAGTACCAAAGGGCTCATGGTTTGTGACATCATTTATCCGTGTGACATATTAGACCGTAATCCTGTGGACTTCAATAAATTATTTAAATCTTAATAATTTATCAATAAGTTAAAATAAAAAATCAGGTCTAGTCTGGTTTTACTAGCTTTGATGTTATCATGTGCAACTCATATACAGTTAATTTTTAGATAATACCGTTATGCCTTCTTTGTACCTTAACATTTTTAACACACTTTTTTATTAGCTTGATGTGTATGTAAGTAACAAAATCTTTTAAATTAATTTTCACCCACTTCTAGAGGTCTGAATAATTTAAAAATTGTATACGTATTAAAACTGATGACAATACAATAATTTCATAAAATTCGGCATAGTGATGGTGAATAAGGCAACCGTGAACTAACTAGGTTCTTTCAGTTGTAGGCATTCCCGAACCTCTTCTTGCATGGTTTTTTTGGTTTATTAAACTATAGTTTTTTTATTATCTTTAAACAGGTTACAATCGGGTATATATCAAGATTGGTTGTCCATACTACTTGACAATAGATGCAAGGGTGACTATGTACCTGGCGCAAGTGGGATAATAGGGGAGACTGGTGCCTCTGCTACGGCATTGAACTCATTGAAAGCAACAGCGAAAGATGTGAAATGTTCATCATACCCTCATTACCATTTGATGTTATTTGTCGGAAATAAAATGCTGGCTTTGTATTCAAGGTGATGGTTTATACATTTTTTTATTTTCTTTTTTATACTAAGCTACTAAAGGGCTTGTATTATAGAAATAGGACAACGAAAGCACATATATCAAAGCTACATTGGTACCAGTGGGTGGTCTCGAACTTGTGCTCTCAGTTTGCGTAACCATTGCACTGCCACTACACCATGGTCGCCTTTTTACATATGAACTAAAATTTATAAATTTAGTTCATATGTAGTCTTTTTATTTATCTATCTACATCACTAGAGGCCATTTTTTATTAAGACACGTGATCTGACCTGACTTGCTATATGATAAGCATGGCGAAGTCCGACGGCTGAACATGTCGGTTCTGTTTATTCAGTCATTGGCACTATGCCCTCACAAACTTGGCCAGAACAGCCAATATCTCGTAAACATTTACGGTCTTGTAGCCACTTGTGTTTGAGTGGTGGGCCCCGTATATCATTGATTTCCTTTTCTTCCTGTCGTTTACTGGATTTATGGGATTCTTATTAGCAAATTGAGCTTGCATGTTTATAATTCTTTATATGCTCTATATGCTCTATTCTTTAGACCAGAGTCTAGAGCAATGTTTCCTAAGCTTTTTTAGGCCATGCTCCACCTTAACATAAAAAAAATCGTTTCATAATTTTTAACCTTTAAAAACTGTTTTGTTTCCTTAAGAAATATAAATGGTTACTGCATTTTTTTAAGAAATAGCCTTTTTTGTAAAATTGTTACCGATATCTAGCATTACATTTAAATATCCCAAAGCGAAAGGGTTAAAGCCGTGTTGAGTCCATTTTTGAATTGCCCCCCTTAACTATCAAATTGCCTCCTTGTGGGTCGTGAGCCCCACATTGGGAAACACAAGAGATATTATTGAATATTTTGAAACATAAAATTGTCTTTTAATTTTTAAAGCCGTGGCTGTGAAGACCTAACGCCAGCAGATTTGATAATGCTAAGCACTCAGTCAGTGGCTGCCCAAGAATATTGGGATGATATTGAGAAAGGTGACAGACAGAAAGATGGATTTAGTGCTAACCATCTCCCTTGTAAGTATTAACTATCATTGAAGTATTGAATTAAACAAATTTTATGCTGTTTACTATCATGCAAAGCTCTTAAAACGTCGGTATAAAAAAATATAATTAACCAAAAATAAAGGCGATAGTAAGCCGCATAGTTTGATTATATCATTAATAAAAATTCGCCCATAATCTAAGAAAATTTTATTATTTTAAATTATAAGAAACAATAATTTTATAATAGAATGTTTTGATGAACTTATAATTGTTTCTTAAAATTCTTCTCCTAACATACCATGTAAGCTTAATTGTTATTAACAGATATATTTGTTCGAATAAACGACTATAATGAACATGAGAGTAAGCCACAAAAATCTATTATTTCAATGTTCGCGCGAAACCTTAGAAAATTATTATTACATACTATTTTATATTGTACTATATTTTTTATGGCTCAAATTGGAATTTAAAATTTCCAGGGCTATCACAAGAGAACAGTGCAATAGTGAATCTATGTGGGGGTTCAGCAGGGATTCCATGTACACCACATTCAATGCATATTGATCAAGTTGCTCCAAGGATAACATTGTTAATTGCTGTTGATTTGGAATTGAGGTACTACTTTACAAACACATTTATTTTTAGAATGGCGTTTGCGTTTTGCCTAATATTAAGCTAGAGTGTGGTCCATATGTGGAAGAGACTGCTACTACAGAGAGTGGTTTGACAGGGTCCTTAGATAAAAGAACATGATCAAGTTTTTTTTATTGCGACACGACTTCTGACCTTACCTGCCTGGTGCTAAGATCTATGGCGACTGAAGAAAAAACGCCTAATTTTACCATTGCCTCAGTCGCCGGCACTATGCCGGTAATCTATTATACCGTGAAACTTATTTTTGGTAGCTAAAGTTTCTTTTCATAAGCTATTGTGTAAACTCTAGTTTCAACTGGTTATTTTTTATTGTAACTATTATACATTTTTTCTCGACCTGCCTGATGGCATGCAAATTGACGGCTTTACTGCGCCTATCTGTCAATTTTAAGGTGTTAAATATCAATATAAATTCCCACTGGAAAGTTAATTCTAAAAAGTCCTATTTAACAATTTAAATAGGTCAATTCAATTATTAAGATTAGCATTTTGAATCTGAATCATTAACATGATTAAACATTAAGAATTCTCTTATTAGTTCATAGAGTTCCATTACCTTCACTCTATATTCAATACACTTTTGTTTTGGTTTTGATATGTTACATCATTTTAATCACTACGTTTTCCATATAAGAAGTATGTTATATAACTGGATTATGTTATGGTAGGGAGACTGGTATCGCAGCACAAATGTCGAGTGTCATTTTATGCAATTTGAGAAGTTTACTTCTGCAAAGGAACTTGGATTTGTTACCGTCTACTCTGGACTCTTTGGAGGCAGCTGTTAAGAAAGTGAGTACGTTTCGATATTGTTAACTTGAATTGAATAAAACTTTAAAAAAGGGCGTGACCTTTTAAAGGAGTCGGCCGTTCAACGACAGGCAAGGAGAAACAGTCAGCGATTGTTTTGTTGCGCGTAAAGTTCCGGGTTCGATTCCCGGTCGGAGCAAATATTTGTTTCATAGCTTTTATTTATTATAATATTAAACCTAATTATTAAAATTGTATTAAAATATTGCAAATATTTGTTAATAAAAAAGAGGTGGATATTTGCTTCGGGTCTGGTCAAGCAATCAAAGCATCAAAGAGTGGTAGGTAGTGGTCTGCCGATCCGGGGTAGTACCACCACTTACAAGTATACAGACCGTGAAGTGATTTGGTCGCGTTTCAGGAACAGCTTGTAAGTTGCCGGTTCCAACATGGCCGGCATAGTGGATGTGACAGCTACTCACAGTTATTAAATTGTAGTAGCAGTGACATCCATTTATGGACCACACTCTAGCCTAACATCGAGTGGGGTGCTGTCATATGTCAAGTCACAATTTAAAAAAAAACACCAGTCATATGATCTGGAAACTTGGAACAATATGATCTGATGTAAATGAGAGGTGGGATGCAAACTACAACATATACTAATACTGTAAAACACCAAGACCTGTTTAGGTTTATGTTGTATTACTTTAATTTTTTCTTAGATTTTGCGCGAACATTGATTAATGAATTAAACAAATTTTATGCGGCTTACTATCGCGTTTATTTTAGTTTTGATTTAACAATTTTATTTTATTTTATTATTCCGACGTTTCGAGAGCTTTACAGAACGGAATAAAATAAAATTGTAAAATCATAACTAAAGTAAACGCGATAGTAAGCCGCATAAAATTTGTTTAATTCATTGTATAACTTTATTTTCCAAACTAACAAACAAACGAAATCATTGCAGACAACTGACGCTATGCGAAAAAACAAACTGAGCTCGTCCGTTGGTAATAAGTTGACTACTCGTATGTTAGAACTACGGAAATCATGTACGACCACCCAACCACTCACTCCAGAAACCACGGCGACAGCTCTACGAAGCGCATTGGAATCAGTCCTAGAGCTACTGAGACCTAATATACCTAGTTTGAACACTAGCGCCCCTTTGCGGGAGTTGAGAGAGAAGATGGCGCCGTTTGTTGACTTTTTGAGAGTGAAAGCGATGCGATTCTTCGGCCTTGGATCATATCCTTTTAAATATATTTAGTAACGCAATTTATTTAGAGCTTTCTTTTTTAGTTTTTTGACGTTTTAAACATATATTTTAAGTATCATCTCGTCACATGATCTCGTAACCTCTTAGTCTTCATAGTCGCACTCTACATTGTGAGCTGGTGGCATCCCTTCTGCATGGCAGAAGTATAAGATCGTATAAGTTGATTTGCAGAATATTCGCCGTGCGGTTGCGTTTGAGCGTTGAGAGGTAGCCTATGTGTCACTACAATTAAGGTCACCCACTCATCGCCCAATATTCTGCATTGCTCTGCGCTGAATTGATCAGCCTTGGTGTAGTGGGGTCATAAAAAGCTAATTTGTGAATGTCATTTGTTATTGCATGTTTTTTGTGCTTGTGTTTATTTATTTACGCCCATAAAGCCAACCCAATAGGCCAGTTATTAACCATGTATTTATATCAAGTAATAATCAATATTATATTATTTATTTATATATTGTGGTGACTTCAGTGAGATAAGGATGGTATGTAGAATGTTACTTCACGGTATCTTAGATCATCTTTGTTTTGCATGACATCGTACTATTATTTAGCCTAAGGCCATAAGCGGTAAGATAGGTGCCTTTATTAGTATCCTAGTGAACAAACAAATGCAAAATCACATCGCCATACTTTTTCTTTTTTGCTGTTTTGACAGTTGAATTGTTTATCGCTGTTTAAGACGATAAAATGATCAAAAAATAAATTTGTTGATGAAATTACATGGGCCTGATTCTCTTAATTACATGACAGCAAAATGGATTGTCCACGAACTTTTGGCGTAACCTTTACGTAATACTCACTGCGTCAAAAACGCACTGAAATTGCACATTGAAATTGACATTTTCGCAGTGGTAACCAATCAACGTAGATAACCAACTGACGTTTTTTTTAGTGTCAAACTTACTAATAATGTTTAAATGTAGTAACTAACAATAATACTGTTTTTTACACAAAAATATTAATAAATATTTATTGTATATCTATACAAAACATGTAAACATGTATTTAGAAATTTATCAAAATCAAGTATCTCACAATAATAATCAATAACGAAATGTCTTCTAATGACAAGCCACTGCAATGTCAAAATGTCAACTCGTATGACAGTTGTTTAACCAATCAATGCGTTTATGGCTGCGTAAGTATTACGTAAAAGGCAAGCCAAAAATGCATTGCTACGTCATTTCGCTGTCATGTAATTAAGAGAATCGGGCCCCTGATAGTTCCATTAAATTGCCTTTGCAGTTATTTTGACAACCATTCAAAATAAGTTTTTGACTTGTGTTGTTTAAACGTTAGGTTCTAATGACATATTTTCCTTGTTTGACATCTTATTTACATTTGACTACAAATTAACATGTAGTCTTTTGTCTAGATATGTCAATATGTGGCTGTCATAGTTTTGTTTCTAACATAATTATAAGACTGATTTAAGAAGTGCTCGTTTACATATATATATATATATATTTTCGCTTAATGTGGGTCATTGAATGTGCACGGGTGAAGATGCTAGTTGTTCCATAACCAGACACAAGTATGTGGAAGAGTTCCCCGGCTTGATACATTTCATATACATTGATCGGACTACGGGCAGGTACTTGGCACCAGATATGGCAGATTGCGCTGACCTATTGACTCCCAAGGCGGTAAATATTTTATTTTTATCTGTATATTAAATTTTACAAAAGCTATGAAAAAATATTTGATCCGACCGGGAATTGAAGCCGGGACTTAATGAATTGGTGTCGTCGACATGTCATCATCATCAGCTAGAAGATGTCCACTGCTGAACATATAGGCCTCCCCCATTGAACGCCATTCCGAACGACAAGATGCCAGTTGCATCCACCGTTTATGACGACAGGCGTGGACGAACGATTTAGCGATTGGTTTGTTGCGCGTAAAGTCCTGGGTTCGATTCCCGGTCGGAGCAAATATTTGTTTCATAGCTTTTATTTGTAATATTTAATAATAACATTAAATATTGCAAATATTTGTTAATAAAAAAAAGAGATGGATATTTGTCTTCGGGTCTGGTTATCAAAGAGTGGTAGGCAGTGGTACCCAGTCTGCCGATCTGGGGTAGTACCATTACTTACAAGTATACAGACCGTGAAGTGATTTAGTCGCGTTTCGGGATCAGCTTGTAAGTTGCCGGTTCCAACTAGGCCGGCATAGTGGATGTGATTGCTACTCACAGTTATTGAATTGTAGTAGCAGTGACATCCATTCATGGACCACACTCCAGCTTAACATCAAGTGGGGTGCTGTCATATTTCAAGTCACAAAAAAAATATATTAATAAAATAAATTACTTTAAACCATACTAGTTTTTTAGTTGTCGGCACTTTTAGCCTTCCTATAGACTTAATATTGTAAGTCGTGGTCAAATATCGAATCACAAAAAAATGGACAATATTATTTCTAGCTTCGAGGTATGATATCCCGGGGGCTTCGCTTACTCCGTGAGGGGTATACAGCGGCTACATGGCGTGGAGGTGCAGCTCATGCATGCGCGTTACTATGGTGGGAGAAAGGAAACACAGCAGTACGCCCGGTGACTCTACATCCGGCTGCTGTGAGGGCTCTACCACCCCCTGGGGACATATTGGGGTCATTTTACAAGTGAGTTCATATTACAGTTAATCAAGGCGACCGTGGTGTAGTGGCAGTGCAAAGGTTACGCTATCCGAGAGAACGGGTTCGAAACTACTGACCAGTACCAATGTATCTTTGATATATTTACTTTGGTTGTCTTGTTTCTATGATACAAGCACTTTGGTAGCTTAGCATAGAAATGTATTTTTAAAAAAATATTATGACTTGACATATGTCAGCTCACCGCCTGATGTTAAGTTGAAGTGCGGTTCATAAAAGGATGTTACTGTCGCTACGATTCAATAACTGTAAGTAGCAGTCACATCCACCATGCCAGCCTAGTTGGAACCGGCAACTTACAAGCTGATCCCGAAACGCGACTAGGTCACTTCACGGACCACTAACTACCATTCTTTGATAACCAGACCCAAATATTAATAATATTTGGGTCAAAACATTATAATATTGGTATATATTAATATATATTAAATATTACTAATAAAAACTATGAAACAAATATTTGCTCCGACCTGGAGTCGAACCCGGGACTTTGCACGTAACAAACTAGTGTGCTGACCAATATGTCAGGCCTGTCGCCGTTTCACTCAATTCTCTCTTTTCCAGGCAACTAGCAGAACTTGCATTCCCGAATGAAAGTAGTGGCGTGTGCACCAAGGAATTGCTTTGTATACATCTTGGCCTGTTGCCTGCTGCGACTGCATTGCAACAGGCGAGACGATTGGCTCATACGGTTCTGGAGTTGGCTGGAGACACTCACTCTGCTGCCGATTTGCTTTAAATATAACCAAAAATAAACACAATTTGTTTTAGATATTTCTATATTAAACTACTAAACGTGCTTGTATCGTAGAACCAGGGGGCTGACCGCGTAACCTCACTTATTTATTCCTATTTGTCAAAAAGTTACGCGGGCGCTGTTAGTGTTAAAAACAACTTTTTTTTATTTGAACAATTAAGTTCTTTTATAAACTCTTTAATAGAGTTCGACTTTTAAAACGAAGCCCATTCTCATTGTCATGGAGTTACGCGGTCGGCCCGCAGGACAATCAAGGTACAATATATTAATGATTATTTCATTGGTACCGGCAAGTGGTTTGAACCGGTGGCTCTTTGTTTGCAAGGCCATTCCACAACCACTACACCACGGTTGCTTTGTTAAGCAACCTACTATCGTTTTCGTATTTACTTTTTTTTGTTTAATCGGTTAGTGTAGGTTATTATTAATAATCGTATAAGTTAAATAAAAAACAACAGCGTCTTATGTTCGATAGCTTTATTTAGTGCTCATATTTATTTAGCCTAAAAACACACGGCAGCTTTTTGTCTCCGCATTTTTTTTGGCCTTCAAGATTTTATACGAGAGCAACGTTTTGTATCGTTTTGCATGTCTCATATAAGACGATGAAAATGTAGAGTGCAAAACAATTTGATCATTCACATCCGCTGTTTTCTTTTGTGTGGGAAGCGAGAGAGTTGTGTCAGGATCGTGGAATTTGGTGCTCTATAGCTTGTCAATTCTATTGAAGGAATTGAGCCGTGAATTTGTTTAATTAATTGAAAAATGTTGCAGAATCAAAAAGTTGCTATGTGCCACTAGGCTAGTCCTAGTCCTAAAATCGCCACTAGGCATTTTGTTTCTGTAGTTATAGCCGTAAATAGTTTGAATACATTTTAATCTTTTTTACTGAATTTAATAAAATATATATATTTTAATTGTAGGTTTTAAATAAAAGCCATGACTTTCGGTTTGCCTACTCTAATATAGAGAAATTACTTTTATTATTTACTTTATATACTTTATGATTTCAAGGAAGTAGCTGCCAACCTATTTGAAATCCGCTGAATGACTACGCTAAAATGTGCATGTTTGGTGGTCATTTTCTCAGTTTGCCGACCCGGGCAGATGAGTGACTTAATCTAGCTTAGGGATCTAGGATAGTAGATGCAACTTTTATTTGTAGAATCGCGGCGGCGCGTGGGTCATGTCTTGCCAATATGTTAGGAGTGGTTTTATGTTAAGTTGATATGTAAATTCCTTATATTTAAATTCTATTAATGTATTTTTTATTTTAATATAGTTTTAAGTTCATGACCACCAGTACCACCCGACCACAAGTGCAGAGCGACAGGGAAAGCGGCAAAACACCCCCAGAGTCTATAGATTTTAATATGTTCCGTTATCTTACCTATTTAATAAAACTTGATATCACTTAGTTATTACACACAAATTACACACGTACGTACATATACGTACGTGTGTATCGCTTATAATAAAGCTCTCTTTAAAGTAAAGAAAAGTAATACTAAGAATTATTGTTTTTATATTGTTTGGCATTTAACATACGTATTATTGTACGCAGTGAACAAAACAATAATTTTGAGGATCTACTTCAAAATTTCCGACAGCGCAAATTCAATTAGCTCTGGCGCAAACTATTAGTGCAGTCAGAGACTAGAGAGCTATACGAATTATACACGAAGTAATATATATAGTCTTTGTCAATTTTTTCTCAACTATGTGGTTAAACGGAGTTATTAAGAAAGTTAAGAATAACGGCGTAAATTAAAATCTGTATTTTTAATTTGTATTCATCTATACTTTTGTACGCTGAAACGGTTTCACTAGCGAGGCCATTTTTAGTCTCTTTAAATTAGGTGATCTTAGGTAAGACGATGCCGCACGAACGCAGGACTTAGGTCTTATGTTATTCTGCACGCGTAGTACAAGAAACTAGACTAGAATTTTATTGTTGGGTGACATTAAATAAGTAACTTGACCACACGAAAGCTGTGTGCGTACCGCCGGGCTTAATCTTAAGTTACATTATTTTCTATTTCTAGTCAAATTGTTATTGGTTTATATTATTTAAATTTCCGTTAACAATTAATATTTAGTTTTAAGATATATTGAAACCAAATTATCTTGCCATTATATACATAAACTGTTTATTATTGCATTTATTGTTATTAAGTTTATTTAATAAAATAGTATTACATACCTTAAATGGGTTTTCATTTAACTCCACAAATGTGACGCGACAAAACTGTTTAATGTCGTTTTAAAACGGTTAAATGTCGATACAGAATACGCCGGAATCAAGTTACTCCCTATGCATTCAAAGCTCACTCGAGTTCTCATAGGAAAGTCGAATATGGTAAAAAAAAACTTACTCCCTTTAAACTTACTTACCTTGGAAAATATTTTATTCAATTAAATTGTTATGAATATCTATATCTAATAATTCTATACTAATATTATAAAGAGGAAAGATTTGTATTTTTGTGTGTATGTTTGTAATGAATAAACTCAAAAACTACTGGGCCGATTTCATAAATTATTTCAAAGCTACATTCTTTGTGAGTAACATATTGGATTTCCAAAAAGTTTAGGGTTCCGTACGAAATCTCAAAAAATGTAACCTAATGTGTAAAAAAATTACTCATAAAATTCCTTAAATCGCGTACGCTGCAAAAACTATTGACGATAGAAGAAAATAATTCTTTGATGTTAAAGAACACATTAAAATATACAAAAAAGTCCGCGATAGCATATATATAACTATAATAGTTTCTTCACTATAACTGCTTTTTCATGTTACAAAATTATTTAAATCGGTAGTAAATTTTCAGACCGTGTTATTGGTGGTACCTTGGTATTAATCCTTATCCAAATAAATTACTTTATTTTCAAGTATGCTTAAGCACCTACAGATAGTTTATTGAATTTTAAAAATCGGATGTGTAAGATCCGATTTAAGAGAAGGTTTAAGAGATATCACAAATTTAATAGCACATGTTAAATTATAATTTATATTCTGTTGAAAGGCTACTTAGAATATGTCATAAGAATTCTAATTTTAGTATTGTTTAAAATTAAACCTCAAGCGTTTTAAGTATTCTAAATTGGGTAATGTGTAAATATGTTTATGCACAATGCCCTTGATCTGTTTTGCAGAGCGAAGAGGCAGGAACTTCAAGTCGTGAGTTAGTAGTTACCTGTTTCTTCTTACTAAGTCTGACTAAAATCCAAACATGAAATTAAACATTTTTTCTATAACAAACTACTTTCGGATTCGATTTATAATAATTTTGATAATTTTATTGATGTATTAATTTTATATACACATACGTTAATGGTAGGTATAAAAATTTTACATACATAATAGAAAAACTGATTATTTACAATTATGCGTGCGATGTATTTTGACCCGGGCAACGCCGAATAACGCAGCTAGTATATAATATAACAAGAGCTATGTAGACGCGTCGTCTGGCCTCGTCTGACCTGTGCATAATGTTAAGCAAGAGGACGTCCAAGAGCGCCAGCAACAAAAAGAGGCAATCTAGTTTACGGTTGGCTCAGTGGTTCAGTGGTCAAAAAGGTAAGTTTCGTGCGACTAAGGATTTTATTATTGTTATAAATTAATTTTTGTCGCTTACTATCACGTTTATTTTGGTTAATTATTGTACAAATTCTTTTTATTCCGACATATCTAGAGCTTTGCAGCCATCGTGGTCACGGAGAGACGCTGCATTATTACCTCACAACTTATACCTTACCGATAGCAAGCCGCATAAAATTTGTTTCATTCATTAATCAATATTCGCGCAAAATTAAGAAAAAGTCTTGTTATAAACTTAAATAATATCAACACCCGCTTCCCTATTCCAGGGGGAAACATAAAACCAGCAAAGGACTGTCATTTTATATTCATACAACTTGCTGTATTTTGTAGTGCAAAAATACACTTAAATTTTAGATATTGAAGGAGTGAAATTTTTGTGCATATTTGCTTTTTCATAGATGGTTGGGTCGGCAAAGGAAGCGGCGTGCAGTGGCCGGAAGATATTCGATTAGTAGGCCCCGCTCGTTAGTCGAGACTTCGCTCATCCGTTTTGATTTAAGCCAATACAATTCACAATTGTATAGCATTTATTCTGTACTTATTAATTAAATTTTATAAGGTAATTAATTAATCAAATTCTTACGCTCCTTCACATCCACAAATTGTGCCTTAAACGTGTAACAAAGAGACATTCATTCATTGGGTACCCAGTATCTATGATACAAGCATTCTACCTATATGTGTGTATATTATATTTACTCTATTAGGTATACAATAACAGTAAAATATTATCGTACGAGTAGATATATATATATATTTACTAAGTAATATTTTATTGGATCCTTCATGCGATGTGTGAAGAAACACATTAGGCCGGAATAGTGACGGCGACTGTAGCAATCGTGAACTGACTCGGTTTTTCAGTCGTCGGCACTCTTCAACCGCCATCATGCTTATCATCAAGCAGGTCGAGGTCAGATGTATAATATCACAATAATCAAATCAATCAAATTGTCACGCCTTTTTTCCAACAGGGACAGGCAGAGACAATGGAACGCCACTTGCCACGATCCTGACACAACTCCCTCGCTTCCTTCACATTCACAATTCTCTTCATACAAGCTCTAAAAATATATAGTTTATAAAAAAATATCTCATCACAATAAAAAAGTATAATTTCGAAGTAACAAATTAAGTAAATAAAAATGTACTACTTTAAATTTCAAAAGATAACCCGTACCACCTCATACTGCATAAAGTTCAAAAATTCCTGAAATACAACACAAAGTGCCTTCGTTGAAGGTAGCAGAGGAAAATTAAAAGTTGATTTTAATGACGCTTTTACGTGCACAGGAGTGGCGCCTCGTGGGGAAAATAAAATGAATATATTCAGGGACGTTATTTCAATTCAATCTATGTGTAGGAAAGCTACTTAGTTTGATAGAATTTTCTTAGATTTTGCGCGAACAAATTTTAACACGATGACTGCAAAGCTCTCGAAACGTCGGAATATACCAGTGGTCCCGATGGTGTCCCAGCGCTTGTGCTTAAGACTTGTGCAGCGGAATTGACTCCCGTCTTGACGAGGCTATACCGGCTCTCGTACGCATCGGGCTGTGTGCCTCGGGCTTGGAAGGAGGCCAATGTGCAACCGGTCCCAAAAAAGGGCGACCGTTCAGACCCGGCGAACTACCGTCCGATAGCTGTAACCTCAGTGCTATGCAAGGTCATGGAGCGAATAATTAATGTTCGCCTCATGGCCTACCTGGAGGGTCACCAGCTGATCAATGACCGTCAATATGGCTTCAGGCCGAAACGGTCAACTGGTGACCTTCTGGCGTACACCACGCACGTCTGGGGTGAAGCGTTGGATGGTAATGGAGAAGCCCTTGCCATCGGCTTGGACATCTCCAAAGCGTTTGACAGGGTCTGGCACAGGGGCTGTTGGGGCTGGGAGTGTTCTAGGTAGGCAGGTGTGTGGGTGAGAGAGTAGGAATACCACTATATTTGATTTATAGTTTATTTCACACATTTCTCTTGATACACTATGCTAAATGTTCTATGCTAAATGATACTGTTAAATGTTATTGTTAGGGGAGGATGCTCTGCTATAACCCGGACACTTATTTGTCTAGGATTTTACTGATTGAGTGGACACGGACTCTTGTTAGTCTAAAATCGCACTGATTGAGTGGACACGGACTCTTGTTAGTCTAAAATCGCACTGATTGAGTGGACACGGACTCTTGTTAGTCTAAAATCGCACTGGCTCTCTCGAGCCACCACTCGATGTTTTATGCTTTACGTGGCGTCAAATCTGTGTCAAGACGTCACGTAATGTTTGGTGCGCTTGCACCGAACAGGGGCCTTTTATCCAAGCTCGAGGCATACGGTTTACCTGGCCGTCTGCGGGGTTGGATAGCTGACTTCCTGCGTGAACGCTCCATACGCATCGTTGTGGATGGAAGCGCATCGCGCAGGATGTCGGTGAATGCCGGCTTCCCTCAGGGCTCCGTGCTGTCGCCGACTTTGTTCCTTCTGCATATCAATGACATGCTGGACCTTGGATCCAGCATTCATTGCTATGCAGACGACAGCACGGTTAATTCATTACTTAGTTTGAATTTAAATTACAATCGTGATTTTTTATTGTGACTCCACCTCGACGGTAAGCATGGTTGATGTCCAATAGTGCCGATGACTGAAAAAAACTGTCTCAGTTCACGACTGCCTCAGTCGCCGCCAATATGCTGGCCAAACAATATATAGATTTATTTCAATATATAGATTAACTTTTACTTATTCGGGTAAACAGTTTATGGAGTTTATTGGTCATTTGCCTAGTCTGCTGACCCAGGGTAGTACAGAACATGAAGTGATTTAGTCGCGTTTAGGGATTAGCTGCGCAACTAGTGGAAGCGACTGCTACTTTCATTTACCTTGCAGTCGCGTTATACTCTTAAACATGTTTAATAGATAATTATTAAGAATCAGTAGACTTTTAAAATTAATATAAATGAAAAGATGAAAATTAATATAAATGAATTTAAGTAAGTTTTGTATAACCGGCCATTGGTACGCGACTCCAGTAAAATGTACCTACCCAACATTGCACGATAATTTCGACTGCCCGAATGAATAACATGAAAATGCAAAATAACGACTTTCTTTTTTATTACGCGAAATAAAAATATTTCAGGTTTATTAACAATATTTTTACAACCTTGGATCACAGCATAACACAGCAACAGTATCTTGTGATATATTCAAACAAACAGCTGAAACACTTCTCATATCTACGCGCTTCGAATTCTCAGCAGATCACGAACACATGTGCAAAACTAATTTATTCTTTAACTCACCGGTCAACAGAATTTGTAGATTGTGCAACAAGTTGATTCACAGAAACATTAAAATAGATTTATTTAATGACTCACCAAACGATTGTCTAAAAAAATCTATAGTTTATTGTGATTTAGATAGTTTAATTTAGTATGCAATTTTAATTGTATAGATTTAATATTTGTATGTATTTGAATGTTGTGCATATTTGAATTGTTTGCTTATTAGCAAAAGAACGTAAATATGATATCATTATTAATGTAAAATATGTTAACTGTAAATATATAAACACATAATAAATAAATAAACACATAAGCGACGGTAAGTTATTTAAATTATTTTGCTTTAAAACGGACATATATAATATTTTTTGACACTCCTCGATGGCTTTATTGCAGTGCTAAGATGTCCAAGGTATAGGAGATTCTGAGGTCACGAGAACTATGGAGCCCTGCAATTACGCTGAGATGTATGGTTTCTATGGCGGTTCTTTATCACCACGGATAATGTTCTAAGTAGCTCTTCAACCCTGTTCCTACCACTGTTTTACTTCGGTACTAGGTGCCTGCACAGGTGGGGTAGGCATCTGCATTCTAACTAAATCGGCAGGGAAGTCGAGGTGAGATATCGCGGTCAAATAAAAAAAAAAGTGACTATTTAAAATTTTTGATTATTTTATTTTATGCTTTTATTTATTTATTTATTTATTTATATGACCTCTTTATCTTTTATTGCATATGTTTTCTACTAAAGACCTAAATATTTGTGAGTAATTTAGTAATGTATAACTATAATAAATTTATAATTAATAAATGTAAAACCTAAATTTCTAGTTTATAAGTCTATCTTGTAATCTGTTTTACTTAAATAAATAAAATGAAAATTGAGGTTTTTGCTCACTGTAAAGTTGCTTATTTGCACTTTTGATTCTATGTGTGTGAGCAGTTATATTTTTACGTCACCAGATTTTATGCGACTTTTTTTTATTAAAGGGCGTTATCTTGTTATTACGCTTATGAATTGCGGTATTATTGTGCTAATGATTCTCACCGGTATAATAAGTTGTTCCGTACCAGAAAGTATAAATTAGAAAAAATATTGTGAAAAATAAATTTAATAAAATAATTACTGTATTTTACTACTTCATTTAATCAATCAAATTGTCACGCCTTTCTCCCACAGGGAAAGGCAGAGACAATGACACTTGCCACGATCCTAACACAACTCCTCGCTTCCTTCACATTCACAATTCTCTTCATAAACTTGCTTGTTCCAGTCGTCGTCACTCTTGGATCTCTCTTTCTTATCATCAGGCAGGTCGAGGTCAAATGTCGTGCCACAATAAAAAAAACATACTTCAACTGGACATAAATTGGTGTGTGTTCATAAGTTGTACGATTAAATAATAAGAAATAAAACCACATTTTTTCTATGGACCACTGATACCAGTTAACTCATTAACTAAGAATGTATTAAAGGTAATAAATAGTTAATAAGGATCAAGTTTTTAACTTGTTAGTTTCCGAACAATTTTAAACAGCAGTTTGTCGTAGGTAACAGCTGTTGGCAGCTATTAAGCCAAATTTAAGTGCGTACGGGCTGGTTAGAATTTTGACAACCCAATGGTCATTTAAATTGAATTAATTTGATTGCAGGACACCCTCCGCCTTTTGTGAAGCTTAGCACCGTTCATGCTATGTAAGCACTTAAATAGTCAAAACATAAAACGCGATCGAGTCCCTTTACGGTCTGTACACTTTTAAGTGGTGGTACTACCCCGGATCGGCAGACTGGGCAACACTGCCTACTACTCTTTGATAATCTAACTATATATTAAATATTAGAAATAAATGCTATGGATTTATGAAACAAATATTTGCTCCGATCGCAAATTCAACCCGGGACTTTACGCGTAACAACTGCGGGCTTAGGTTGGGCAAGTTAATACGATAATCGTCTCGATTATCAAAATTGTCATCGTCATCGATTGTCAAAATAATAAAAGTTAGGCTAAATCCACCAAAATGAGACTATTGATGATAATGATCAAACGTGTCGTCGCACAAACGATATTTGTCACAAAGATTAATAGTCTCGTTTTATTGGATTTAGCCCAGCCTAGCTTTTATTATTTTGACAATCGCCGACGAGAGACGATTATCGTTTTAACTTGCCCAACCTAACCCCGCTGGTGTGCTAACCAATATCGTCAATTGAAATTTCTTTGATTTTTTGCTCTTTTAAAGGTGGATAGTATCGGACGTTATAAAAAAGTAACCATAGGTTTATATATCTAGATAAGTAGGTATAAGTGGCAGTGCAATGGTTACACAAACCGATAGCACGAGTTCGAGACCACCCACCGGTATCTTTGATATATGTATCCTGTTTCTATGATACAAGCACTTAGCTTAGTATAGAAATGTAAATTAAATAAAAAAAATAGATATTTAGGAATTTTTAGATTTAAAATTATAAAAGACATTATAATCCAAAATAGTGTTTTAACAACAAAGTAAATCAGTAAATTGGAAGCACACAACAAGTTTACAATTGCACGAATCCACAGCGAAGGCTTAATGTAAACAATTAAATACACCGTTAATGGTATTGTGTATAAATTATTATACTCTGAAAACAAAGAGTAAATTAATTGAATAAACAATTTACGAGAATATGACGTTAAATTTGTTAAATAATAAAACAAATACGGCTTAATATGTTTCTCAATCCTGCGTGACGCACTTGATTGGAAAATACTCATCGATACTTTTGAGAAGCACTATAACATACCTGAAAATCTAGTTACAGCATATAGACCGGACATCTAGAGCTCTCTGCTCCGTGAAAAACAAACATTCCAAGGGAGCACAACATCAAGTCAAGTATTCAACAACAAGTCAAACGAGATTATAAGAAATAGGCTTAAAATCTGTCTCTACGCAGTAGAAGTCGGCGGCAATAGAAGTCCCAGGGCCAGCCGTAAGTACATTTTTAGATGCGGCATTGGTGGGGTTTACAATATTTGGCTGGGTAGAGGGGAAAGTGAGTGTTGACATGTCGTAAAAGCTTTCAAACCTACTTTCCGGTGAATAATCCGGAACGCTGTCTCCACTCTCCCGCCTGCCACAAAATAGACCCGGCACCCGCAGAGAGATGCTAAAATTTTTTTTTCATTGATTTTATAAAATAGTATTGAATTAAAATATAAGTGTTATTACCTTAATTTATAAAATATAATTGTAGCAAAAAACTTTTTCAGGAATAAACGAACTAAAATTCGGATATTGCTTTTAGGGTTGCACACCACAAACCATGCCGCCACAAATCATTACTTTGAGTTTCTTATTATTTTTAACATTTTATCATACACACGATTCGGTAACATCCATCATACTTTGTTTTATTGAGACGTAACATCTGACCTAGACTTGCCTGATGTAGTCTACAGGGCCGTCTTAAGCATATTAAGCGCCAGGGTGCGAAAGTCAAGGGTTCGCTCGCGTGGTTTCAGTGTAGTAGGTACCTATCGAAATTTATGGCGGAAATTTATGGTGCACTGCACCCCTTGAACCCCCGGGTAAAGACGGCCCTGGTAGTCTAGGTCAGATCTCCTTGTTTAAGGAGAGGTCTAAGAGCACTGACAATTGACTAAACTGTGTTATTCTACGGCTGCCACAGTCGCAGGCATTGCCTAAAGGATCCAAGATTATTGGATGGCCAGAACATATGGCCTGGTAAAGCATTCTACTTGTCGATTGTTCTACATAAAAACGCGCCGAACTAGTTAATTTTAACCTATTTTTGTTTTCGCTGTGACGCGACAGCGGACCTCTGCTGCCTTGATGATAAGGAGGAGGAGGTCTAAGAGTGCCGACACGTTTGAAAAATAAAGCGAATTAGTATATGACTACCTGAGTCATCGACACTCTTATCATTTATATATAAAAAATATAATATAAAAAATTCACACATTATTTCCTACAAATGTCATCCTCTTTTTCAATTAAAGTACATGTTTTGGAGTAATTTATCCCAAACAATCATAAATATCAAAATGTATCCGTACAAATAATAAAGGGACAAAAGTCTAGCAAACGGTAGAAGCCGGACATTGAACACAGAGAATAATCTCCAAGCGAACACAATAAAGGTGAATTTCCGATGTGATTTGAAAGGAAAAGTTTTGAATTACATGAGGTCGTGCGATGTAAAAGGTCGTGAATTGGTAATGATATGTGTACGGTATAAGTACAGGATGTTTCCGAAGCTCCATTAGCTCTGACAGGGGTCGGAGTCGAGAGTTAAATTGTCCATCGAGACGTGATACAAGTCGTGGAAACCACATAATTTGAATTGCCTACTCTTAAATCCTTTGACACCAGACCTCTTTACATTAACTTGTTTCTCTTTAATTTAATGTTTTATCATTATAAATTACTAAATTACACAGTGGTGTGGTGGTATTGCAACGATTACGCAAACCAAGAGTACGGGTTCAACCCAAGTGGTATTGTATCCTTGATATATGTACTTTGGTCGTTCTGTTTCTACACTTAAGTAATATTAAGCGTATAATATTATATCATTATAGAATTTACTCTATGTTTATAACCTGCTGGGGAAAAGCCTGATTTTTACATTTCCACAGCTCACGACTGCGCGATCTTACGCTACGAGTCGCCCCGTCATTTTCATTATGAGCCTGTCATTATGTCAAAATGAATACTATATTCTATGTAAATGCTACCTACATTTTGATATTAAAAGAAAATAACCGTACCAAATAAATATACCTACTTATATAATTATGTCGTTATCACACAAACCGATCTAAATTAAAAAGTCAAAATTCAGTTACATATTTCTTTATTTATTTTATGTTTAATAAACATCCTTCAATTGAATTTCTCCATCTGCTTATTTATTGTCGATTGCTCTTGAGTCGCATTTTATTTCAATACACGAGAACGCAAGTGGAGCGTGAAGACAAGAACAAAAGGCTAGTAAATAAATCATTGAAAAAGAAGAATATAAGGAAACTCAAGGTGTATGACGAATATTATCGGAGTTTTTTTTTATCATTATAATAATAAAACATGTAGATACGTTATACATTTGTATAATAATTTTATTTCTTTGTCGACTCTTCCTTTAAGTTCTTTGGGCTCCTTTATGTCACATTTTATTTATTCTGTATATCAATACAGATACTATATAAAATACGTAACCAAAGAGAAAAAGGTAAATTATCTATATTTTACAATTTATGCATCTACGAGCATCTCGGAGACATCCTCAAGAAAGCTAAGTTGCCTAGTGCCCAAAACCATAGAGCTTGTATGAAGAGAATTGTGAATGTGAAGGGAGTTGTGTCAGGATCGTGGCAAGTGGCGCTTGTATCTTTGAATATCCCTGTGGGAAAAAGGCGTGACTACTTGGTTGATTGATTGATTGACGAGTACATGGCAACTAGATGTAACTGTAACATTCCTAAAAATAAAAGGGTTTGCAGTGCACTAAAGAGCTTGTATAAAGGGATTTATGGATACAAATGATTCGGGAGAGGTGTAATTAAGATTGTGTAAACAATTATAATTTATAGACTCAGGGCCGTCTTAAGCATATTCAGCGCCGGGGTGCGAGCGAAAGTCAAGGCTCCGCTCGCGTGGTCTCAGTGTAGTAGGTGCTATCGAAATTTATGGCGGTCGGCATGCGCCCCCTAGGACTCAGCGCCCGGGTGCACCGCACCCCTTGAACCCCCGGGTAAAGACGGCCCTGTATAGACTTATAGGTTTATCGTGTCGTTTCTTTATAGAACAATCGGCAAGTGGAATGTTTTACCAGCCCAGTGTTCTCTCCATTACTCGTATATAACCTTGGATCCTTTAAGCGATGCGTGAAGAAGCACCTTTGGCCGACATAGTGACCGTGAAGACTGAATCCGTCGGCACTCTTGGACCTCCTCTTGCTTGCTATCATGCGGGTCGAGGCTTGTCAGATGTCGAGTCACAATAATAAAAAATGTGATTGTTAATATCTAATTAAGAATACCAGGTAATATTGTTTAAATAATAACCTTCCAAATTGTTTGTAGGTCAATCCTTAAAAGTGCGTTTTGAGAAATATGTAAATAGTCTTAGTGGCCGCCCCTGAGGTAATTTCTGCCTAAACTTATCGAAATGCCTTTGAGACTATTTGAATATTTAATTGTGAACGTTGTTACAGAGTGAGATTAAACTACATAGTATTATGCTCAAGCTGTTGGGGAAGGGACTACAAAGCCAATTTATGTACATAACCATTATACATCCTGCTTGTTAATTATTAACGGTTGACACATTGAATCAATCGTGATTCATTTGCGAATATAAATGGATATCTATCTTACATTCATACATTAAATTAATAATGAATAGGCTGAGATAAGTTAGATAGATTCAAACCATTCAAATAACATAGATCATTTCCTTAGAAATGGTTATGTTCTTTCTTCAAGACTAGAGATTAAGATGTAGAGAGATTGATGAATGCAAAAATGTTTATTCATAAAAGATAAAATGAATGTAACTGAACTTGTTTTTAAATACACATAATATTATTTCCTATAAAAATAAAGAATGAAAAATTACTGTGCGGATTAAGCAAAGCGAGAAAATCACCTTAGGGCGGAATAGCGACGGCGACTGAGGCAATCGTAAACTGAATCGTTTTTTTAGTCGTCGGCGCTCTTACGGCCTTGCTTCCAATGTCAGCCAGGCAAGCCAATGTCAGATGTCGCGTTTTAATAAAAAAGTTATTTCAAAGAAGTTGTAGTAACTAGGATTGAGAAAGGTACTTTGCGTGTTAGTTCGAGCATAATCGAAGTGATGGTTAAAAGAAGATTGACGTAGAAAATTTATCAACCAGAGATGAGTGAAAGATAAATAGTAACAACCCAGAAGATTGTTTGTTAATCAAATCGAAGATGTTCTTCAAAAAATTTGTGGTCTGCAGCACACGTAACCATAAATACTATAAGAACAGAATCGTGGATGTAAAGGAAGCGAGAGAATTAAACCAGGATCGTGGAAAGTGGCGCTTCGTTGCCGCAATACATCTGTGGGAATTAAGGCGTGATATTCCGAATTGAAAAAGGCCAAACATATAAAAGCCATTCATATTTTAGGTATATTTATGAGTTGTTACGCTTATGGGCGATCTCAGTCATGATTTGATTTTGAATAATTAATAAACGGACTGCTGACTCATGATAGAGGCTTAAGTTACTTGAAACAGCCTCACCGTAAAGCTCCGCAGAGAGTTGTTTCAATAATTCAAAATACAGACAAGCAGCGACTGTGACCGACTGAATTGAATATTCAAATACATTCTATATAAATCATACATGGGACTACCTATACAAGTTAAACGTGAGTCGAATTTGAATTTAAAGATAAAAAAATGTAACTGAAGCATTCGTGTCGTTTCACGTGTCAATATATGAAATATTTGATTACACGATCAAATCGGGGACATTCCTAAAAAAAAGCTGGGGCCCGCATAGACCATAATTATAGAGACCATAGCAAGAGGACCTTATAGCGGTCGCCTCCATTCATAGGCTGCGTCTAGCTTAACATCAGGCGAGATGCTGCTTAGTATGTCATAGTATGTCGGGCCCCAATAAAATAAAAGTGTACTATGCTATACTATGCTAAGAATAGGACGGGCTGTTGACTGATTCAAAGGTGTCTTTTTCTTGACGGATTCCAAAGGAAAATACACCATCCTAAAGTGAAGTTAAATGGAGAGTTAGACGTCACAAATTGGCGCCGATTTCGTCCTATTCTTATTTTAACCGCATTATAAATATCGTAGTGTTTCAGTCGCATTTTGCATTCAACTTGAAAATAAAAGTTACCGCAGTTTAACGCGATCGTTTTAGCACCTACTTTTCTAGTCAAACACCGAAGAAGTGTATGTAGGTCAGAGCTAGTTAGTTACCGAAACTACGAAATGTTCGTACAATTTCCGTGTTTTAAATGAACAATTAATGGTTAGTAAGGTTCCTATTTTCATCTATTTAATTACTAAGTTTAAAAGCCAATTTCACCAAGTTTATATGCAATTAAAGTAAAATGTTATTGGAACGTAAATTCTGATTTTAAATTAAAGTAACAAGGTTCAGAAAGGAGTTAAATGGAATTCAAACTTTTTTTGGATTTGTTTTGATTTTACAATTTTTAAAATATCTATGGAAAGAATGTCAAAGATTTAATATTTATTTTATTTATTATTTCTATAATAAGTTACTAAAGTGCTTGTATCATAGAAACAGGACAACCAAAGATACATTGGTACCGGTGAGTGGTTTCGAACCCGTGCCACTCGGCTTACGTAGCCATTGCACTACCACTGTACCACGGTCGCCTTATACCGATACCGATTAAACCCGGGACGTTAATAAAAAAACCTTTGTTTTAGTTAAAAAAAACTTAATTCAATTATTTCAGTTATGTTGAGAGTGGCTTTTAAAGGTAATTTGCTCATTCTATTAATTTCCTAGATATTTTCACGTCACGTGTTAGGGACACACAGTGAATTAATTTCTGAGTGATACACGTGCCAGAATTATACGATGTAAGCACTTGAATTTAACTTTTATTTAAGTTAGCTTGGCTTTAGGATTTAAGTTTAGTTGTGTAGACGTGTTAAACACAATTGCAAACTTTATGCTAGGAATGATTGAAGGAAGGATTGTCAATCAAAAAAATCAAATTGTCACGCCTTTTTCCCACAGGGATAGGCAGAGACAATGGAGCGCCACTTACCACGATCCTTACACAGCTCCCTTGCTTCCTTCACATCCACAATTCTCTTCATACAGGCTCTGTGGTTATGGGCACTAGGCAACCTAGGAAGGATTGTATTTATATTAAATTATTATATTACATATTATGTAATATTATTATTTTAAAAATAAGATTTTATATAAATTTCAGTTGAACCTACAAAAATGAAAATTATTAAAATGTCCGCAACCTTGGGGCGTCAGCCATATTTGGTGTGATTTTCTTTTATTTTTCCTATGCACATTCTTCCCTTTATTTAACACCCATATTATGGGATACATAAAAATTAACTGGTCCGCCATCTTTGAAAGTCTGCCATATGACGCCACTTAGCTAACCATGTATTGTCATCCAAACTATGTATGCAAAATTAGAGCTCAATCTGATGAGGATTACAAAATTCAGTTGCAAGATTATACCCAAACTAACAAGGCAAGTTAAATAATGGCTTATAATAATAAATATTAGATAGACCGAATATATTTATAATATGTATTACCAACCTATTTTGCAATAGATTTTTATAGATTTCCAAAACTTTGCGATAGATTGCTGCCTGAGTATGAGCGAAAGACATGGCAAAAGCAATATTTAAAACACGGGTTAAGAAGTTACTATGTACGAGTATAATCCAATTTAAATGCTATTAGGACTGTCATTTCGCATTTTACTCGCACTTAAGAATGTTTACTCGGGTACGGTTGACACAAGCATTTTAATCCGAAATTTTAAAATTACTTAAATTTTTACAATTACTATTTTATTTATTATTGTGACACGACATTTGATCTCGAACCGCCTGATGATAAACAAGAGAAGATCCAAGAGTGACATCGATTGAAACAACCGGGTTAGTTCACGGCTGCCTCAGTCGCCGTATAACACAATAATTAAAATTGTGTTATACGGCAGTAATATAAGAACTTAAATATGTCTTGATATAAAAAAAACTAGATTATTATTTTGTAAAAGATAAAATTATTTATCCATATATTTAAGTATCAAATGTTAAATATCTTTCATAATAATTACTGAGGGAACAATTTAAAAGGAAAATTAACGTTATTTTTCATATTTTTGTAAGTTGTGATGCATTCTATGTTAGTATTGTGCACTGAACTGTAGTGCATGCAGCGATGTGGAAATTTACAAGAAAGATTCGTAACAAAAATATGTATCGCGTAAATATTAGATAAAATACGTGTGCGAAACTTATCCTGTGTGCAAAATGTAAATACAAAACATATAGTTATTGCATGAATTTAAAAAGAAATCCTTTTTAATATTATTATATAGGTATTTTAAGAGTGGTAGGCAGACCGTTGCCTAGACTGCTGGTCCGACTCGGTCGCGTATCGAAATAATTTAAATACTTGACGCTTTTTTTATTTATTTATGCTACCCATTTCTCAACTCTCAACTTAAGCGTTAAAATATATGAAAACATGTGTAAAGCAGCGAGGTTAGAAGATTTAACTTTTAAAATGCCTTCCATCTTCGTTGGGTAAGTAAACACTTATACTTTTGCCGAAAGTTTATTTACTACTTTTGCCAAGAAAGGAAATATGTATAATAAGTGATAGCTGTCATAATATTATAATAAAATATATGTTTTATTATTCTTTTCTGTTATTGTCACTTAAAGCTATCATACTAAATATTATCTTATAATAACATGATATTATTAAACAATATGATTTTGTATTGTTTTTATATTAGCGAATAAATCACTTATCAACCCTTGAGAGAACAATAATAACAATATAACAAATATAAACTTGTTCATTTGTACTTTTCGAAGCGCTGTTTATCAATTAACAATACTTAATTGTTTACTTCATTAATTATTCTCAACAAACTAAACTAACTTTTACATTCCGCATTCGCTTTAGTTTAAGAGTTGTCAATTAACTTCGCAATAGTTTTACGGAACTTTGACATTTCTTCCGCTTAATAATGACATTAAAGTCGGTAATATAAAGACACGTGCTATAATACAAAAAAACATTTTTGACAAACTTTGCGGGTCAAGCTGAAGAAACACTGCTTTAGGTAACTTAAACATTATAAAAAAACTAGAGTTATCATTTTTATATTTCCTAAAATATAATATTATATTTAAATTACAGTTGGACTTTTTTATTATTCTACTTTACTAAACGTGCTTGTATCATAGAAACTGGGCGACCATAATGTATATAAAACAAAGATACAATGGTGCCGTTTTGAACCGGGGACATTTTTCAAAAGTATTTAGTATAATATTTAGTACAATATTTAGTATTGTGTTCATTTATTTCATAACTGTAATAGCCATTCCTGTTTTTTGGTAGGAATTAAAACTCAGCCGGATGTTTGGCAAAAAATCGTGTTTTTAATTTAAATCGGATTATTCTGGTGACTGGTTAAATAGTTCTCGATAAAATGTTTCCGACTAAAACCTTAATAACTTTTATTATTATATTAAGAGTTTTTTCCTATCCATTAATTAATATTTTAATAGGATTATTGGTATTTTTGGTAACTTGATAGATTTAATAATTTGTTATTTATTATATATATATATATATATATATATATATATATATATATATATATATGTATGCACAACGTTTACTTCTGGGACAATTTCTCGAGCGTAGGTATAGTATGGGGACATTAGCATACTTTGGGGACAGTCCTCAAACTAGTTTTATATCTAACGCATTCTTTGAGTCCATTCTGTGTAACGCATACTTTTGGACCAATGGTCAAGCGCGACTTCTATGTAGGGTTCCGTAATTTTTATTTTTATTTCCAACTATTCTTTGTTAATTCTTTGTGATTTAAATAAAACTTAAATTACTTATTAATTAGTGTTTTATAAATTTATTTGAAAAGACTAATTACTTAAAATAATCGTATATTTTGCAAACTACCAAAACCAATTGTGAAAATCAATAATTTAAGAAAGAAAATATTTACGGATAAAAGTGGTTTATTCTAATTTTCAGTTTTATCTAAAAATATTAATTTTTCATTCGAAACCAACGTTCCAAATCCAGTTAGTATTCGTACTTATCTTAATTTTACTAGCATAGAAGAGAATGTTAATTCGGGTATTAACATAAGTAATTAATGTCTGTGACGTAATATTAATTATAGATTTTAAGTATGAAATTTATGCTTGAATCTGAGTAAGCAAAACTTTTTACGTTGCTGCGGCAAAAAGGACAATTCGACAAACAGAAATATTGGGCATATATAATATTTGGCATACATAATGTTTTTATATCTGAAACCGCAATAGATGCGAATGTCCTCATACTATACGCTAGCTCGAAAAACTGTTCCCGAAGTAAACGTTGCACATAATATGACAATATATTTATCGCATATTTTGGACCAAAGCCGAAATGGTTATGCGCGATTCCCGTTTGATTTCATTTAATTACGTAATATTATAAAGATTTCATTGTTTTTTTATTATTTTTATTATTGTGACTCGACATATGACAACACCCCGCTTGATGTTAAGCCGAAGTGCGGTCCATGAATAAATATCACTGCTACTACAATTCAATAACTGTGAGTAGCAATCACATCCACTATGCCGGCCTAGTTGGAACCGGCAACTTACAAGCTGATCCTGAAACGTGACCAAATCACTTCACGGTCTGTATACTTGTAAGTGGTGGTACTACCCCGGATCGGTAAACTGGGTACCACTGCCTACCACTCTTTGATAACCAGACCCGAAACAAATATGCATCTCTTTTTTTTTTATTAACAAATATTTAATATTATTAAATATTACAAATAAAAGCTATGAAACAAATATTTGCTCCGACCGGGGATCGAACCCGGGACTTTACGCGCAACAAACCAATCGCTAAACCGTTCGTCCACGCCTGTCGTCAAAATGAACCACATGAACACATGAACCGGTAAAGCATTTCACTTGTCGCTGTTCGACAAAGAAACAATGCGCCAAACCGTTTGGTACGGCTGTCGATTCGGTCTGTAATGTGAGGATTCTTCCCCCGACCAGTGCGGGTATCACGGGAGTGGAAGGACGAGGTATGAACATGGTTAAAGAGTTTCTCTGAACATATCCCATGGTAAAGACAATAGAAGGCACACAGAGCCGCCATATCTCTGCGTAATTGCAGTGGCTCTAAAGCACTAGTGACCTCGGTATCGCCTCGGTACGATACCGAGCAGGAGCAAATTTGTGCCTTATATATATCTAATCATAGGTGATGCTCCAGCGCAAAGGACCGCCTTAACCAGGTCACCCTTTGCCAAGTTTGCTAGTAGGATAGTCTTAATAGCCCGCTCGATGTCGAGGGTGTGTCGAGGTATGTAGAAGTCCCTAGGATGTCTAGTCTCTCCGACTTGCCGAGGGAGATGTTCCGAAGAGAAGGGAAATAGGGATTTTTTTATTCGAGAACGCCCACACCTATGTCTTGTCGGTGTTGAATTGGACCAGGTTCTCGTCGCCCCAGGGGGCGATGCGATCAAGAACCCGGTCCAGCTCCACTACGACAGACTATCTAGGTGGCAGTAAGGAACGACAGGAGTTCGATTCCACAGTTGTGGCGAGAATCCAAAAGCTGCGACTATTCGATGTTTACCTTAGTAGACTCTCACCAATTCTGGAAACGCGTTGTACTTCGCCTCTTTTAAACACCCTTCTGCAAGACTTGAACGATATAGGCACCCATATACCCTGGCCTGCGAGCCAAATTTTACGTGTACCCATAGAAGGCAAAGGGTAGGATCCTCCATGCAGCGCAAACGGCGACAACAGATATCGGACTGGACGTACACGCATACCCCGGCTTCTGCGGAGAATCATTCCTCAAGCGTGAAGGGGTATTGGAGGTACGAGGTTTCAATCGAGTCTACGGGTCTCCCTAGCTCGCGGGTCAACAAACTCTCACCAGGATAGTGATACTCAGCTTCTTAACACTGTTGACAAAAGCGAGAGAGGTGGGCGCAGGCTGACTTTCAAACCCCGGCGCCCAATATGCTTAAGACGGCCCTGTTAGGTAATCAAATCAGTAATTGAAATTAAATAGGTAGTAGGTAACTAAGGGTGAAATTGGAACTCAAGCAAAACGCAGTAAGAAAATTCTTTTCCCCCAATACTGATTTACCCGTGTCGCTATAAAAAACAAAAGTGTATTTTTTTCTTTTTTTAATTAGTACCTACATCTAACATTTTTATACAAGACATTAAAATCAAAGATTCAAAATATAAAAGCCGCCTCCGTGCACGCGTCGCCTATCTTCCGAGCCGACAAGGAAAGCATGCACCGCGATTTCTGCATTAGACACGTGTCAAGCAAAATCGCAGTGCGCCGCTGAGAACGTTATTTGATTTTGTATTTTTATTGGGGCTAATTTTTTGGATATTTTCGTTCTCTATCGTTACCGTCAAAGGCTGCCGCTTACGCACGTTTTCTGTAATAGTTTGAGAGCCATCAACCACTTGTGCGAGATATAAAGTTTATATATATAAATTTTAAGCTTAATTGTTTTTTACAATGAGATTGATTTGGTTTTGATTATTTTTATTTATTTAATTTAATAATAGATGAAAAACAGTAGCTTATATAACTTTTACGCATGTTCATATTTTATTTCCCTATTAAAAAGTTGCAACAAGATGTCCCTTGTTGCAAAGCATATGGATTTTTGTTTTCCTATAGAGAATAGAAAGATATATTTATTGTAGCTCGAAATGTGTCAACACTCTGCCTGATGTTAAGCGCGAGTGCGGTCCATGAATGGAAGTAACTGCTACTACAACTACGAGTATATAACTGCAAACAACAGTCGCGTCCACTATACCGGCCTAGTTGAAAACCAGCATCTATCAAGCTGATTCCGAAACGCGACTGGTGGTGGTACTACTCCAGATGACTATGAACACCGACAGTCTGCCTACCACTCTTACTACTTTTTTTATGGTTTATAACAAACAATTAATCTTCTGTTTTGTAATCGTAGGTGAATTATAATATTATGTATTATATATACTACCATAATTCTCGGTTATACACTTACATTCGTCTATCCTATTCGCACTACTATAGCATAAATTAAACAGTGTAACGATCTGGCAAGTGTTTTTAACCAACCAAATTGTCTGGCTGTCAGTATACTTTGTTTTGATATATCGAAGAATATTTCCTTAAAACAGTATTGTAGAAAAACGCTACAATTTGGGTTTGGCTGGCAGGTCTCCTGGTTCCGCCCATTCCAAATTATTTATCTAACTTTACTATCGTCAAAATAATTATCTAAACAAAGTAGCTCTGTATGTTTCTCACACGTTTGTCAAAGTGGCAGCTAGCTCTCAAACTATTAGAGCACGCGTGCGGTATCGTTTGTCGGCAATGTTTCATTAGGTTTTTAATTTAATTTTCAATTAAAATTTTGAAAGCAAATTCGGCCATAAAAGCCGTGGTACGACACCATCTGAAATCAATTCTAAACAATTTGTCGTCCGCATCACACGGTCACACCAAAGGTGTAATCCTACCAGTACTAACTGACAGTAATAACTAGAATGTACTCTCTTGCAAAATTAAAATCATCCGCTCTGATGAGTGTCGTGTTAAAGTTAGCGGTGCAACATATAGGGCGAAATTACTCAATATGTCCGGTGAGTACCTGTAAATTATTTAAAATATATACTTATATATTTGAGTGTTTTTTTTAAATAAAATACTTTAATACTACGAGTATGTAACAATTTCTACTGTGTCCTGTTAACTGTTATAATTAAACTATAATTTATTTATATTCTTTTAGATTCGGAGAATGATTTAATTTGCTTTAAAGACAAATTTGTAATTTGACCGTTGGAGCATCAGTCCTTGAGTTGAGGCCACGAATAG
Organism: Tinea trinotella; assembly: GCA_905220615.1. Taxonomy (NCBI): domain Eukaryota; kingdom Metazoa; phylum Arthropoda; class Insecta; order Lepidoptera; family Tineidae; genus Tinea; species Tinea trinotella. Next base: position 9,720,538 of record HG992310.1, read on the forward strand.
GCAAGCGCAGCGTAGGACTTCCCCCCACAAGGGGGTCAGGCGACCTAATACAGGTTGAGGGAAGCTGCCACCAACAGTGGACTATGTCCAGCAGTGGCAGTGGCTGTCTTACGGCTGTTGATGAAGTATGTTATCTTATTTATTTTGCAGCGTCACCGTACGGAAAGACAAAAAGGAGAGCATAAACGCAGGAGGAAAAAGAGGCAGTACGCGCGTTTTTCGGAGATGTTAAAAAACTAAGCCGATTGCCGAGTGGTGCTGAATGTCAATGGGCAATTAACACTTATGCTGTACTAAGCTCCAGAGGTCCTCTACAATTAAAAACCTGGATTGACAATCAAAGAAAATCGGTTCGTCGTCGTGAAGCATTTTATGCTTCAAAAAATAGGGTGCATTTGGTTAAACCTATTTTATTATTTGATTTATAATTATTTTATTATTAAAAATATGTGTATTATGTATGTTTGTTTTCTTTCCGTTTCATTTCTGACAAGAAAAAAGTTTGTTAACAACAGTTTTGTAGGGAACAGTAGCGAGAAGCTAAACCGCATCCTGGTGAGTTTGTTGACCCGAAAAAACGGATCAACCGTTGATCAACCGCCGCCCGCCGTAAAGTGTATGGGACCTATCCTGCGATTTACCATCGCGGGGGGATTCCTCCATGCGGCGCATAATCCCGGGGGGGCTCGTGATTGCATCCCGGCGCTTGTGCTAAAAATGTGCGCAGCTGAATGAATTGACTTCCGTCTTGACGAGGCTCTACCGGCTCTCGTACTCTCGTCGGGCTGTGTGCCTTGGGCTTGGAAGGGATCACCCGAACAGGGTAATCGATCCGACCCTGCGAACTACTGTCCGATCGCAATAACCTCAGTCCTATGCAAGCTCATGGAGCAGATGATTAATGTCCGTCTCATGGCCTACCTAGATCATCAGCTGATTAATGACCGTCAATACGGCTTAAGGCCGAAGCCGACGTCTACCATGAACGGACGCTATGCTGCCCACCCCATAGCAGGAAAACTGGTCATAGACTGGTCGAGAGAGTCTGTCGCAGCGGAGCTGGACCGGGTTCTTGATCGCATCACCCTCTGGGGCGACGAGAACCTGGTCCAGTTCAACGCCGACAAGACATAGGTGTGCGCGTTCTCTTCTCTTCGGAACACCTCCCTCGGTAACTCGGACAGACTAGACATCTAATGGCTGTCCCTTCGCTGTGACCTAAATAACAGGGATCACACAGAGCGGGCTATTAAGATCTATTATTATCTCATTATTATTATTTATTAGGGGGTTCCTCGCACCGCGCTCTTTGAACTGGACATTTTGCCGCGTGCATGTTTAATGAATTTTAATTCTCTGTAGTAATAAGAGTGAAATTAACTTGCGAGTCGCGAACGGTATGACACGTGCCGAAAAATCCGCGGTTATGGCGGTCGGCATGCGCCCCCCAAGACCCAGCGACCTCCACTTGAACCCCCGGGTAAAGACGGTCCTGAAGAATCGGTGTCCAATGCTGTGCTGCGGTGAGCGCGTGAAATTATTGCTTTGTTCATACTTTAGGCTTCCTGCTCCCCGCACCCCGCCTCATACCAAAACCTCCGTCGTAAATAAAAAATATATATTATTGATATAAAGGCATTTTCGTTATAACACGTATATTACCTGTTTCATTCGAGAATGTGTATACTCCCTGACACTGAATATAAAAAAAACCTTTATAGAAACGTATAAACCGCGATGTATTTTACGCGAGTTATATATCAGCTGTTTCGCAAAAGGTCAATAATCGGCCGCGCTGCTCTAGCATCGAACCGATCGCATGACCCTGAACGATTTTCCCGCCAATCCAAATGGCGACCAAAAACAGCCGAAACGTTACCACAGTGAACAAATAATAAAATTATAACCTCTAAGTATAAGTATTATATAGAGAGCTCTTTCGGCGAACTCAGAAGTAATAAATATTGTGACTTATTAACTGAATTAAAATAGGTTTTTGTTAAGATAAAATTCCTTCAGAAACAGCGTTTGCATACCGATTCATTTTTATTTTGTAATTTTATTACCTTTCTAATGCATTAGGAAATTTTCGTGGCTAAGGCATACAGAAAAAACATCGTAATCACTTTATCCGTTCTTGAGATTTCTGGCCGGAATAACGACGGCGACTGCGAGTACCACGAACTATGTTGGTTCTCTCAGTCGTCGGCGCTCCTGGACCTTCCCTTGCTTACCATCAGGCAAGTCGAGGTCACAGTCGAGCCTCAATAAAAAAAAAGATGTCATAAAATAAGATAAAATGAGTTATCTTCATATTTTTTTATTGTAAATATTTCTGATATTTAAATATTTTATTCCGTTATATGGGGCGGAGACTAATCCAACAAATCAGAGATTGTATAAATCGGCCCAGTCCGAATAACCCGACTTGAAAATAACCGTAACTATATATATTGTTTACTAATCACGAATATTAGGTTGACTGGAAGATAAAGCCATCGTTGCTTTAAGTCCGCCTGTATGTCTGTAGAAATAAATAAATATTAAATTTGGAGAGGAATCGACAAACTGTATTACTATGTAATAAAACGATAAGATTCAATGGTCCCAAAGTATGCGTTTCTTGAATATAATATTGACCATGTTACGTACAGTGTTTACTTTGGGGACAGCACAAGTGGTCCCAAAGTAGGCATTTAATATATATATATGGTCATCTTTTTCCATTTGAACCCTAAAATTAGTGTCCCAAAATATGCTTTATATAGATTAATTTATATACATTAAACGTATAAAACGCATAGTTTGAGGTCAAGACCCCAAAAACTACATTTAGTCACAGGGTCCTCAAAAAATACAATGTATGGAAAATGTGCAAAAACTACTGCATTTTTGCATATATAAAAAAAAAAATCAACTTTGTCGGGGTTAAACAGGGTCTGGGCTATGATTTGTGAACGAATCAAAAAATGGTCCCAAAGCATGCGATAGGCATACATATATATATATATATATATATATATATATATATATATATATATATATATATATATATATATATATATATATATATATGTACATAATAATATATTCAACAAATCAGAAACTTTATGACAAAAAAACATTAACATTGTTATGGATATCATGGTTTCAGTTACAATATTTATTATCCATTACTTAGATAAACGTAGGGTATTGGTCGAAGAAAAGAACTATCCCTTCAGCGGCCACGCTCTGTCCATCCGGCATCCTCTGGTGATCATGCTTTGCCATTTTATACTAATAAACTTAAGATGAGTTAACATGGCAACCGTAATGTGTTTGAATAGAATGATATTAACCAGCAAGAAGGACAATAAGAATCAAGATGTTCTCACGCCGACCACATATTTATATAATGTAAACGCTAAACGCCACACTAGGGTCCGTTTTTCATGGTGTTCCTACACTGAGACTTTTAAATGGATGACGACCTTTATTGTTTTTAAATTCCGTATATATTTAGTAATAAATATTCAAAAAACTTGAAAATATTTCATATTAAAAAGTGAGTGCAAAAATTACTTTAAAAACTCTATTTGCCTAGAAAATGGAAATTGGGAATTTGTTTTTTTCTATAGCGGGCAAACAAAAATATTTTTCAACTGACGATGGTTGTATTTTTAACAATGACGTACGTGGACGTCTGCATTATTGTTTTTGTATATACTCGTATAAATGGCAACAGCAAAATAGTCTCCTATATTTTTGTACTCGTATTAACCCAACTTAAAACCTCGTTAACCTTTTTAAATCGGAAATGTAAAATGGGAATTACACAAATGTATTAAAATAAAATAATTATGTATTAAAAATACATAGTTGATTTTTGTATACTGCCCATTTTGTTTTAAATACAGGTATATTTATGTAGCATGAGAAGAAAAGGGAGAATAGTAAATATAAAGAAACGATAAAATCGTATTAGAGTTGTGGCTTCAGGAAGTCCGGGTTCACGTCTTTATAGGTTGAATACAAAAATAAATTGTTGTGTCAGTCATCCACAGGAAGAGCGTTTTTGTCTAAAATGCCCTTGGACGTTCCCCAACAGCATCCTCGGACATATAACCAAAAGATCACGAACTTTCTTTGTTCTATACTAGTAAAAGGTGTTTACTAGTATCCCTTTACTAGTAAACACCTTTTGGATCTTCCGGTATCCTTTTATATAAGGACCGCGGCAGTCAGACCCTTTTTTCAGTGATACCACTGCGTTTGGGAAACGAGGACATCGGCTTTTCGGGAGCGCCAAATTCCACGAATTCCGGTAAGTCTCCATTCATTTAAGGCGACCGTAGTGTAGTGGCAGTGCAATGGTCATGCAAACGAAACCACTTAAAAAGGTCGTGGCAAGAGATCACAGTGTCGTTAGACATGGAAAAAATAGAGCTTTTATCCAAAAGTAGAACAATTAGCTATACAATAATTATATTATAATAAAAACATGGAACGAGAATAGTGAAAAAGTAAAACTTAAAGTAAAACTAAAATATATATTTTTAAATCGTACAAACGTACTAGTTATACCGTTGGGAAATTAAGTTTTTGTACAATCTATTGAACTCGCAATTTCGAATAGAAGTCAGTAGTTGTCGTATTGGGAGTAATATAAAACTAAGTAGATTATTTTATTATAGATATGTGACATAAGAAATTAATTTGCAACGATCTTAATTGCAAAGTAGAGGTTTATTATTGGGGCTCGACATGCGACAGTACCCCGCCTGATGTTAAGCTGGAGTACGGTCTATGAATCGAAGCGACTGTGCACCACTTAGAAAACCGGACCCAGAGCAAATACCCGCCTCTTGTTTTGGCGTTATCTTAGGATCGTGGCAAGTGGCGCTCCATTGTTTTTGCCCATCCTTGTGGAAAAAGACGTGACAATTTGATTAATTGATTGATTGAAGAGGCAGCCAGTTGATTGGTGATTATTTGCCTCCACTTACAAGAATACAGACCACGAAGTGATTTATTCGCGTTTCGGGATCAGCTTGTAAGTTGCCGATGCCAACTAAAGTGGATGCTACGCATAATTACATGTAGTAAGTAGACTTCTTAAAGAACCGCACTCTAACTTAACATCAGGCGGTATGATGTCATATGTCGAGGCACGTTAAATAAACTTCATTATAAACTTCAATAATAAACTTCATATATAACTGCCAATGAATAGCTCCGATCTAATTTCACCAGAAGAATAACAACACGAACCTTACAGAATAAATTGGAATAATCCTTACAGCTTCTAAGATATCATGTAACAGAATACTGAACGAAATTGAAATATCCCGACTTTTAGTATCAATTGACGCACAATGCGGCACGCGACCTCGTTATTGACACTGGAATCATAAAATTTTACTACCCCTGTGAGAGAACTGAAGGATAGAAGGGGATACCTGACATACAAACTTCTTTAAGGTAAAAAAGGGTGTGTCGTAATGCAGGTATCAAGGATTTATTTCAAAGAAAATGTTCTCAATAGACTGTAAAGTGCGCTTAAAAGCTTGCAAACCTTGTAGTTTTAAATCGAAGCTTTAAACTTAAATCCCACTTTGCTTTAAAAGAGTTTACCTATTCTTTAATATTTAAAGATAATTATCCCTAAATATTTGTGGTACAGGATATTTGGAATTGTAAGTTAACTAAATTGTATGAATATGTATGAAATAAGATCAAAATCATACGTGAACATCGATTAACTGCGACCAGGGTTCGAACCCGCTTTGTTTTTTTATATATTGAGGCTCGACATATGACAGCTCCCCGACTGTTATTAAGCTGAAGTGCGGTCCATTATGGGAGGCGACAGCTACTATCGTTAAATAACTGTAAGTAGCAGTCACATCCACTATGCCGACCTAGTTGAAACCGGCAACTTACAAGCAGATTTCGTAACGTGACTACCCAGATCAGCGTCGTCAGCAACAGTCTGCCAAAAAAACCTTAAACAACAATTTTCAGCCTCTTTGTTATTATTGTAAATATTTGTAATATTACTATCTAATCAAATATTATAAATAAATGTTATGATCTTTTGCTCTAACCGGAAATCGAACAGGAACTTTATGCGTAGCGGACTGATATGTCCCCATATGTGCCACGGTTACCAAAATGAGGTAATTAACCCCAATAATAAGGAATAAAACAAATTTTATGCGGCTTACAATCGCGTTTATTTTGGTTTTGATTGTAAATTGTAAAATCTAAACCAAAATAAACGCATAAAATTTGTTTTATTCATTATTCGCGCAAAATCTAAGAACATATTACCCAATAATAATATTATAACGTAAAATAAACAAATTTATGCGGCTTATTATCGCGTTTATTTTGGTTTTGCTTTTACAATTTACAACCAAAACCATAATAAACGCGATAGTAAGCCGCATATTTTTTTAAAATTAATTGATTAATGTTCGCGCAAAATCTAAGAAAATTCAATATTATAGCAATACCTGAAATTCTCATAAATAAATAAAATGTTATACGAAGCTGAAAATAAAATGAAATACATAACAAGTTACACTTTACGGAGTTACGGCGAATAACGAGCGTCACATCACCCACTCGTACAAACTGAATAACGTGTGAAAAAAAGTCGTGAAACTAAAGGCTACGCGGCTACCATTACTAACATATTATAGATGAACGTAACCTTCTAGATAAATCTTCTAGGATATTTATTTTTGTTTTTCTATTTTAAGCTACTAAACGTGCTTGTATCATAAAAACTGGGCGACCAAAGTACATATATCAATGATGTACCGGCAGTAGTTTCGAACTTTTTAAAGATAGTGGTAAACATCTGATGGTAAACATGACCGAAAAATGGCGGTCTAAGGTGCTTCTTCACGCATTGCTTCAAGGAATTAAAGTTATAGGATGGGGAGACCACATAGGCTAGCACAATTGTCGATTGTTCTACAAAGAAACAACGCACTTTAACGAGTTAACTGTTACAATAGACACTTCCATTCATGGAGTGCACCCAAGCTTGACATCAAGCGGAGTTGAAATCATTAGTTGAGCTATAGTACTAAAATGTATAAACCTGGAAGACAAAGAGAGCGTAGGGATTGAAGCTACGCAGTAAATTTATTTTTATTTTATAAACTCTTTATTGCACAAAATAAGATACATAGACGAGCTTAATGCCTTAGGCATTATCTACCAGCTAACCTTTATTGTGTTGTGCTGTGATTGGCTGGGTGCAAACTATTTATTAAAAGATTCAATATTATTTTTAAATGATATTTGTTATGAAAAAATAAGCAATATATACACATACATTAGGCAACATATACACAAATATAAACACATGTTTGAGGTAATAAGGATGTTATGGGAAAAGGTTTAATTGTTGCTTTGTTACCTACTAACTTTTCGTTATACGCGTGTGTAGAAAAATTAAAATATTTCTAATTATGTGCACAATTACAGTTCCACCGCAGTTGTCTTGAGCTCGCGCTCTTTTCTGCCGGGTTATATAAAAAATTACAATTTAAACCTAATCAGTATTGTTATCTGAAGAAAAACCAATTTATCTGTGTTATATTATGCACTTAGATCGCATAGAAATCTAAATAAAATAAAATAAACTACGTGTCAACTCATATTTTAAACCGACACTTTATTATCGCACACCGCAGCAAAATTACAACCGTAAAAGTAATCCCTCTTGGAAATATTCTCACCTTGCAGGTGCTCTACTAAAGTAGGATTGCAAATGACTGGATTATACTTTACTTTGGACTCAAAGAACCCTTGGCACCAATATGTAGCATAAAGCTTCAGTTTATCTAAACTAGTTTTTTTTATTGTGACACGACATCTGACCTCGACCCAATGACGAGACGTGGCGACGACTGAAAAAGCCGAGTTATTTCCTGGCTGCCCCAGTCGCCGTCACTATGCCGGCCTAAAATTATTGATTAAAATACTACGTAGTAAATAGGATTGTTTGTTTCCGTTTTTAGGCTTGGTAACTTATTTTATTTATTTAGGAAGTTGTGTCAGGAAGTGGTCTAAAGAGTGGCAAGTAGGCAGTCTGCCAATCCGGGGTAGTACAAGTATACAGACCGTGAAGTGATTTGATCGCGTTTCGGGATCAACTTGTAAGTTGCCGGTTCTAACTAGGCCGGCATAATCGATGTGATTGCTACTTACAGTTATTGAATTATAGTAGCAGTGACATCTATTCATGGACTACACTCCAGCTTAACATCAAGCTGGGTGCTTTCATATGTCGAGTCACAATAATAATGGCGCTCCGTTGTCTCTGCGTATCAGGGATAAAGGGGTGATAATTTAATCAATAGATTCGTCATAGCTTATTTGTGGATGTGTGTATGTAACAATATTTGTATTGTTATTGTCTTCTATTAGCTAAATATATTAAAATATTTTTAAAACAAATAATTTTATATCAATAAAACGAAGCCATACTGGCTAGTGGTAATTCTTCACACTTCGCTTGCAGCATCCAAGGCCAACCAATCAATTAAATTGTCACGCCTTTTTTTCGCAGGGATAGCTAGAAACAATGGAGCGCCACTTGCCACGATCCAGACAAAACTCCTTCGCTTCCTTCACGTTCACAGTTCTGTTCATACAAGCTCTATGGTTATGGGTACCAGGCAACCTAGCTTTCTTGAGGATGTCTCCGATCCAAGGTATTGTAAAGTATTCCACGACTTCCAATAATTTTGCGTATAGCCATATTTGTGCCTACTTTATATAGTGACCACATAAGTAGGTATATGTTTATGCTACTACACCATAACTCTCTACTGAGAAGCTTAATCATTCAGCGCTGTCGTCCGTTCGTCCGTGGACAATTTCTCCCATAGGTTAGGTATCTTTGAAAAGATTCTGACAATATAAGTCGGGTTAAGATTTTTTTACTATAAAGTAAGAAAACGTTTCACAGTTAGTTTTAGGACGAGAGGCGTGGCGTATTGGTTAGCACACCAGACATTTACGTGGGAAGTCCTGGGTTCGATTCCTGGTCGAAGTAAATATTTATTTCATAATATTACAAAAAAGAGGCGGACATTTGCTTTTGGTCAGCTCATAAGCAAGGAAACAAGAGCGCTGACGAATAAATAACAACAGCTCATCACTATGCCGGCTAGAAGTGGTTTTTAAGACTTCGCTTGAACACTGGGTAAACTATTCCACTTGACGATTGTTCGAATCCAATACTGCGTCTTTTAACATTAGTTTAGGATAATAAATAAAACAATAAAATAATATTTTTTATAATTTATTGATCATTCAGTGACTTCATTAGTAAATTTATTTAAAAATAGTGACTTTATGTGAGTGCTGAAATAAGTATGTAGCTCATAATACGGTGCTCACAAAACATTAAATTTATTATAAATTTAAACCGTAATTATCTTAATTTTATTTGAATAATGTACTTTATAATATTTATTTTATTATTTGAAATTGCTACGGAACTCATTTAAGCTAATAATGTCAAACAAATAATGTATCCCTCAAACTATTTCATAAATCGAACACTCATTTAATTTGAAGAATCCTAATGACAAAATAGTACTTTATGGTAACTGGTTTAAAATAATAGTTATAAATAATAATACAAATATCTATTATAATAGATATCGATCAAAATTATACAAATAATCGAATAATAAACGACTGAAACGACAATACATTACGGACTAGGGGCTATTTTTTACTAAAAAACAATATAATAAATAAATCAAACTTACAACAGAACAACGGGTAACTGGCAAAATATCGATTTTACAAAATAGTCGAGCGATACGAGTACTAAAAGCTATTGGTAACAATAATGCGATTACATTTATAACTCCCTCTATGAATAATGTTATAAATGCATATTTTCGACTTAATATTAATAAGATAATAAATCTTTGACATATCATTGCAAATGATGATAAAAGTTCACCATATTACACTGCCTTGTTTAAGTTTAGTGATATTTAAACACGACCAATATATAATGAAGAATTGAGAATTATGAATGTGAGGGTAGCGAGGGAGTTTTGTCAGGATTGTGGCAAGTGTCGCTCCATTGTGTCTGCCTATCCCTGTGCGAAATAGGCGTGACAATTTGATTGATTGACAAACCTGATTCAGTTTACGGTTGCCTGAGGTGTCGTCGCTACCGTTTATCGCATTGCATTTAGGATCTAAGGTTATAGAATCGAGGGAAAACATGTCGATGATGAGTTCGCGGATGTATCCCCTGAGATGTGCGGGCGGGTAACACGAAAGTAATGTGGCAGCAACAAAGATAAAAAAAGAGCTCGTCAGAAAATGTTTGTATAGAGTAATTGCAATTATTATTTTAAACGATTTTCTTTTACGTAAAATTAGGGAGCATATGCATGAATAACATTATTCATTTAGGGTCGATTTCAATTTAAAAAGGGGAGCTAACATTAACTATTAAATTATAACATTTCGCATTCAAACAACATAAACACAACAAAGGAATGTCTTTAAGTCAGATCACGCTAATACATAATCTATTTGCCAAAACATTCTAACTAATTTAATTCTTCAAACCCTACAATTTAAAAAATGTCTATAGATAACCAAGGCTCCAAATTATTAGCCCAAATATTCGCAAGATACTGCATGAGTAGTGAAAGAACGCGGCGCTAGCAAAGAGAATGCAAGAATGATCGTACGTGGCATGATTATCACGATGTTGGCTGACACATAAAATAGTCCTTCTACGCAACACTGTATCTTTTTTGTTGATCTTAAGTAGCATCTGAATGTCCGTGTGTGGCATAATATTAGTTCAAATATTCGGGCCAGTAGTGTAGAGCCTAGGTTTAACAAACGAATTTATATAGGTGCTGATAATATTTAAAAAAATCTGTATCATATGTGTTATTAAAAAATGAACTAGGAAGTTGGTCGTAAAGTATACTATGTATCTAATAGAGTTATATTTAATATATAATTAACACGATAGAAGGCCTCAAACACAGTACATACGAAGACGATATTACCTAATAGGAAAAATATCACTAACATTTTTTCAGAATTTCATTGGCGTCTCAACTTTTTCAGTAACGTTGTACAGTGTTCATGAAAAACCTATACACACATTTTTTATTTTAATAGAATTATTCCATTATATTTGGGAGTTGTGTCAGGATCGTGGCAAGTCGCGCTTTATTGTCTCTGCCTATCTCTGTGGGAAAAAGGCGTGACAATTTGATCGAAAAGGCTTATTATACATTTATGAGGTTCTTAAATTTTCTTGTAATATAGTCATATATATTATATATATTTTTTTTTTTATTGACACTCGACATCTGACCATGACTTGCCTGATGGTAAAAATGGGAATTCCCAGAGTGCCAACGACTGTAGAGACGAATCAGTTTACGTTACTTCACACCGTCACTATCCCGGTCATGCTTCACGTTTCGTTTGAAGGATCCAAGGCTATAGGATTAAAAGAATAAAGCTATAGAATAGGCTGGTAAAGCACTCCATTTGTCGATTATTCTAGAAAGAAACGACATGCTAAACCTTTCAGATCGACAGCCGAATCTCGCGTCTAAGTTAACGCTTAAAAGCGTCGCTTCCAGGTATAAAGTTTTAGTTTAGGATTTTCTTGAAAACTGTACAAGTTCTCATAACAACAAGTACTTCTCTGAGTATCTGATAAAATACTCAGGCAACTTATTTATTTCATAAGAAGTAGCATACAATTAGCAATACTTCGAACAGTTTGTACTTATATTCGTGTCTCTCTTAATTTATTTCATTAATTTAACTAAAAAAGATTCACAAATTTAAATTTAAATTTAAAATAGCGTATAATAATAATATTGCATAGATAACAACTTTAATAAATAACAGCGTGACGTCAAACGCATTTGTAATTTAACAATAATCAGTAGTCTAGACCAATCTATACAAACCTTAAAGAAGAAATAGATACAACTTATTATAATAAAAATCGAAATTCATTGTAATGAACATTATCCAAACTTACATTTAAATGTACTTACATTTTTTTTACATAGAAATTCTCACAGTTTTGTCTTTCATTGTCCGCCGAATGGCGATTAGTTAAGAGTAAATTCGTTACAAACTACAAGTATTACTCCTACACGTAAATGTATTGGCATTATAATAATCACTACCAAATCATTTCCATTCAACTCTAACACCCTGTAAGAAAACTAGATATTCCTGAAATAGAAAGACTTAAATAGAAAGAATTTTATCCAATTGTAAGGGAAGTGCAGTTTCAATTTCTATTTTCCAACAGTGAATAACTTTATTTATTGATGCTCTAAAAGTCTTAAGTGTTCTTGTCTGCATTTGGGGACATATATTTTTTAAAAGTAAAATATTACATAATATCGTTTCTATTATCGATTTTTGTTGTAAGTGGAAAAATAATTTTATATTGATATGTCATTATGGGTTGTTATTATAATAAATAACAACAAAAATGATTACATAGATTTTTACTTCCATTTTTAACAACACTGCAAAAATATTTAAATATTTTGTAAAGGGGTTAATACACAATTCGTAGATGTTTATAAAAAGGTATACAGTTGATATAAAGATTATTACCTTAACTATATTTAACAGTTTCTAAGTAATGGAAGATTCACATTCGATAGAAATCGTTTTGAGATCATCGACAAATATCACACATTCATCCATTTTAAAGACAATATACATTACTGCTTATCGCAGTTGATAATTAGGAAGTTATATAAAGAAGATTCTAGAGTAATAAGGCATTCAGTAACCTACTAATCGAATAAAATCAAATCACTCATTCACACACACAACTACATACGAATAATATTTGGCCAAAATATCTATTAAAATTGGGAAAAACAATTGCATATAATTGAAATACTAATTTCTAATTTAAAATGCAGTAATTGTCGAAAATATTTAGGCCTAAAAGATAGGTAAAATACACTCTAAACTAATTAATTTAAAAATATGAGCTGTCATTATTAGAATAAATCAATTTCTAATTCTAATTTTAAATTTCAATAATTTAAATGCTTAGTACTAAACAAAGTGTGATTTTTAATTCACAGAATAAAATTTAAATACTAATTTCTATTCAAAATGTACTATTATAAGATAAAATTGAATTTTAGAATAATTTACGAGTAATAAAAGATCTTAAATATCACTTTGGTGTTTGAGGAGAAAGTTTTCCGCCGTTATATACATCAATTGGGCGGTCGTGTCCGAAGGCGGGCGGACCATTGCCGCTCTAGACCGATTCTCATTTAATGGACGTCCGACGAAATCAGATATTATGGCGCTCTCAAACGGCAGTTTCCAAGTCTTCAGACACTAACTGAAAATGTTCTTGACCTGAAAGAAAATCTATGTTACATTTATACTCCCACGAACGGCTGTATAAAGGTTATTTATAATATGTTATATATTTTTATTGGGTCTCGACATGACAGCACCTGGTCTAATATTAAAATGCTTTTTGCTTTTTAGGAATAAAGGCGACTGTTACTACACTTAAATAACTGCAAGTAGCAGTCGCACCCGCTATGCCGGCCCAGTTGGAACTATGTATAGGTACTGAAATAAATTGTCTACACAAGTAATGAATTAAACAAATTTTATGCGGCTTACTATCGCGTTTATTTTGGTTTAGATTTACAATTTACAACACCTCAGTCTCTACATGACCACGATGGCTGCAAAGCTCTCGAAACGTCGGAACAATAAAATAAAAAAATTGTAAAATCTAAACCAAAACAAACGCGATAGTAAGCCGCATAAAATTTGTTTAATTCATTAATCAATGTTCGCACAAAATCTAAGAAAATGTCTACACAAGTAATTAAAGTAAATATTAAAATAAAGAATTAAGTTAGTAATAAGGTTTGCCCAAAAAGCATTTGACCCAAATTATACGAAAATAAATGTCATCAGAATGTTGCGATAAATATTACGTAAGCCTATTTGGAATATTTATGTCATTTAATCCTTATTACTTAGGAATTGGCGCGGTTTTGGATTTCGATTTAGATAACGATCACCACAATAACGACGAGAAATAAACTGCTGAAGCGATTATTGCGTTACCTCTTAAGCTTTATCGTTCTCAAAATATCGAGAAGTATAAAAGACGGAAAGTTCGTTGTGCAGATAAAATATGACAAAATCGCAATTATATAACGGTTTTTCTCTCGTTTACCCTAACCTAGTCGTAGATAGCTGCGTTAACGCAATAAATTACAATAAAGTCCCTTCGACACATCCCAAACAAAAAGGAAAATAAAGTTTGATAAAAAATATCTTTGTCTTCTTTGGAATTCTTTATTTATGCGCCAAACGGTTTCAGAAATGTTGCTTGTGTTTTCCTTACAATGTTGGTTGTTATATCCTCATTCATGTGTGCATAAATAGTTGAATATTTTTCAATGTAAATATAAGATGTTTTCAGGAGAATATACAAGATTTGTGATTTATAGAAATACTTACTTTCAAGATATGCAGCGAGATCATGGTCTTCAGCTCGTAATGCAAGATGTCTGGGCGTGAGGCCGGCATGATCCTGTCTTGTGAGTGAGGCACCGCCAGCCACCAGCATGCAACAGATGGCTCGCCTCTTATTAGCCGCAGCTTTGTGTAGTGCCGTTTGACCTCGCTCGTTATCACGCATGTTCAGAATTGCCGTCGGGGCACAAGCTATCAAATATTTGATGATCTCTTTGTTTCCGTATCGAGCGGCAATGTGAAGTGCCGTCTGACCTGTGGCATCGATCGAGAGCAAAGAATAGCCGGCCGAATGCAATTCCTTCATCTGCAAAAGATATTTATATATAAATTCTGTCTGCAGATATTTTGGAGCGCCGAGAAATTTCAGACTTACCATTTTTAGGTCGCCTATTTTAGCCGCTTTTAGTAGGGCATCCGATGTCTTTTCTAATAAATTTCTGAAACAAAAGCTTCTCTTTAAATAAAGTGCTATAAATTTTGCCGCATACAAAAGAAAAAGAAAGAATAAAAAGAGAAAACGAAGTTGTAGCATCAACTTGAAAATAATAGTAGATACTAGATAGAGTCTCACCTATAGCCAAACACTTCCTGATCAAGTCCAAACAGTTTTTCATGAATGCTGCATGCAAGGAAGAGAAGAAGAAATAGAGTGCAAAATCAACACATCAAACGTGGATTGTGCAAGGTGTTTTGTGCATAGATATAATAAATACCACAAACCGCTACAATTCCTAGCTCTACAGATTAAATGTTAAGGACAAGACTGGGAACTATTATATGCTATTCTTAAAATGAGGGTACTAAAGAGTAGTGCTCTGAACGGGCTCGTAGAAGGTGTTAGAAACGATAAAAACAAACTATAACAATGTAATATCTTACAAATAATTTTGTTTACAATGTATAAAAACGTCCGCTTAATATAAAGTTATTTGATCTATAAAATATAAACACATCTACAAGTTTACTTAGGTTAAACATTTATGAATATATAATATAATATTATATTCATACTAGGTACGTGTATGTATATCTACGTGTAAAAAGATAAAGAAAATACAATAGAACAGTTAGCAGGGTACTAAAAAAGTAACAATGGAATTAGCCATTAGGATTTTTAAATACAGATATTAGTTTCAATAAAGTGTTGCTGTGCTCAAGAACTGAAGAGGTTCTAGAGATCACTTGGGAGTTAAGAACTTGAAACTTTTCAATGTATATTTTCTTAAAGCATTTGAACATTAGTTTTTAACGCGTTAAAAATTAAAAATTAAAATTGTCTATAATTTTAAATGTAATTAAATGAGTCTTTTATTTGTTTAATAACAAAGTAATTAATTATAAAGTAATAAATGCCTAACAAAAAATTTTCTAGAATAAAATAAAATTAAAACCGATTTTAGTTTTATACCTTTTTTTTTCATTGTGACAAGACATGTAACCTCTACTTGCCTAATGGTAAGCAAGGGTAGGTCCAAAACATAACATTTTACGGTTGCCTCAGACTAAGTCACCATGCCGGCCAAAACCTTAAGTATATCTTTAAGTACAAGTGTTGGGATTGAAAATTAGCAAAAATCTAATACTTACGTCTTAAATCGTGCGATTGAATCGCTTGAAGGCAGGTCTTTTGCTGGTGGGCTGGTGCAAAGAGGTGGTGAATTGGTTTCAGTTGAAGGAGGCGCGGAACTTCGTGGTGGAAGAGCCGGGGGTGGTGTTTGGGGTGTAAGCATTTCTTCAGAGGTCTTTGCTGGACTACCCAAACCTGACTCACTAAAGATATATAACATTTTAGAAAATGATTATAAGAAGCAAGATTTAATTTATTGTGGCAGCGACAAATGACGGCACTCAGCCTGATTTTAAGCTGGAGTACGGTAGTACCGGTAAATGTAAGTAGCAGTCGCAACAACTATGGTGGAAACAGTAACTTTTAATCTGATGCCGAAACTCGACCAAGTCACTTAACGGTCTGTACAGTCAGGGCCGTCTTAAGCATATTCAGCGCCGGGGTGCGAAAGTCAAGGCTCCGCTCGCATGGTCTCAGTGTAGTAGGTACCTATCGAAGTTTATGGCGGTCGGCATGCGCCCCCTAAGACTCTGCGCCCGGGTGCACCGCACTCCTTGAACCCCCGGGTAAAGACGGCCCTGTGTACAGTGTGATACAGTGATAAAACTACCCCGATTTGGTAGACTGAGAGTGGGTAGACTCTTACTATTTCTAAACTGATATATTACTAAACTTCCATTAGGAATGGTAAGGGGCCTATACTATATTTTATGTATTGCGTATCAATTTGCGCCTAACTTCAGAAATGCTATGAAGTTTAAATTTAATTACACCAGTATTCCTGTTAGTCATTAGCACTCATCGTTAGCAGTCTAACCCCAAAGTCCGATTCGGGTGGGCACGATCGAATTGCCAAACATTAATCAAGATAACGTTAAAATATCTAAAAATAATTACATTATTTAAAAAAATATTCAAATTGTCACGCCTTTTTCCCACAGAGATAGGTAGAGGTAGAGACAATAGAGCGCCACTTGCCACGATCCTGACACAATTCCCTCGCTTCTCTCACATCCACAATTCTCTTTATACAAGCTTTACGGTTATGGGCACTTGAGGATGTCTCCAATTTGATCGGACAACCCTCCTCGGTCTGCCTTGTTTAGCGCATCCATCCACATCAGATGTATAAATTCCTTTTGTCAATGTAATAATAGATATACAAGAAATATTCATATATAGTCATATTTTATTATATACTGGTAGGAGAGAGTGGTAGGCAGACGGTTGGTGGTCATTACCCAGTCTACCGAACCGGGGTAGTACCACCACATTCAAGTGTACAGATTTTGAAGTAACATTTATTTTTATTTTTATTGTAAAGCAAGAGGACGTCCAAGAGTGACGATGACTGAAAAAAATGAGTAGTTCACGGCTGCCTCAGTCGCCGTCACTATGCCTCGAGATCAGTTTGAAAGTTGTCGTTTCCATAGGGTTCATAGGGATGTCACCTCTATTCATGAGGTGATTGCTTTTGCTTAACATCACGGGGTTAGCTACTCGACATAAAGATATTTCATAAATAAAAATTGTTCTGAAAATATAAATATTTCGCTAAACACATAAGGGTTAACAAGAAATATCAGGTAACGAAACTGGATACAGTGTTTAACCAAATTCGCTTCTTATAAAATGTTTACGAAATTACCTAATTCAAATTTAAATGTTTAATATTAAATTTCATTGTATGTCTTGAAATACTAAACTGATGTAACAACTTTAGACGTAAAACTATAAATGCTACCTACATTATTTCTGTGGTAGTTAAAATAAAATGTGCTACTATGAATGTTTTAATAGTACAGACCGAGTATAGACCCGGCAGATAAAAAAGAGTGCTGGGATTCAAGGTACTGACTTGTTTTGTTATTACTTTTCGTTTTTCGAATGTGTATAAAGGACATCATTCAATTTGTATGGGGACTTGGGTTTAATTGTATTAACAGTTGCATGTACATTTAAAAAAAGTTTAATATGTACGAATAAAACAATGCATTCCTTAATTTTGCATAGTTTAGGTGTTCAAAATGATCAAACTATAATTATGACAGTTCAAAGTAGAACTGTTAATATGGTGTGTCTTTGTTATTGACAGACGATACAAAATCCATATCTGATTTTCCAAATAACTCAATTGCACAGCAATTAAAAGCAAAATTGTTATTAGTTTCATCAATACAAGTATCGAAACTACTATTTATATATTTTTCCATCACTGGACATTACAAAAGTAGTACAAAGAAGCCCAAAATGAATGATGTCCTTTACAAATATTATAAATTATGTGCAAGACTGTACAGATTGCTCCAGCACTCTTTTTAATTATTTATCCTTACACTACGCGGATTACAAGTGAGCGTTCTTTGAATTAAGTAGAAAAATCACACGTCTGGAACTTGACAGTTCTGTCTACAGCGAAGAACATACGTCGAAATTATTTTTTTCCCTGTTTTTATCGTGCGGGTCCACGTAGCATATTGCCTGGCTATACCACATGCAATACTTACAAGTAGAGCCTTAGTGTTAAGTTACAAATTAATTTGCCTCATTTATAGTAATTATTAACTATACTAATATGTACTAAGCTTAGTACATATTTCATTTAAATACTGATTAAAGGAGCAAAACAACCGTAACTAAGGCTTGGTTAGCTAGTTGCAATAAAATTAAGGTTTACTTAATAGAGGCACACTAAACGAGCGAACTAAATGTTTTCTTGAATAAAATCTACTACCGCATTTCCGACAAAAACTTTATAGCAACTTTCCATTGTTTGGGATAGTTTTCAAAATAAACGCGATAATAGAACACAAAAATTCTTTCGTTTTAAACAAATTATTATACAAACTTACGCTTAAGGAATCATATTTAATAAAAGTTACGAATAAATTATTTTAATGAAGCTAAAATTATGAATTGAATGAAGCTATATATTATTTTAGTATCTGTATAATCTTACTTTACTATAATGTCTAAACTATACTATGAAAAACAAATTAAATATACTCGCTGCCCTCGATGCCATAAATTCTCGATGTGCTAGAGATAGACACATGATAGACTTTATTTTCCATAATATTAAAATCGATACGACAATAGTGCGTAAATATGACTACTGTAAGTATTTGGCGTCTTCTTAGCAACCCGCACGCAGCGAGTGTTTGACATTAGTACAGATTTATAAACAACTTACCTAGCATGAGATTCTGGAACGTCAAGCGATACCCCAGCACTTGGAGTATCTACACTTTGTGATATGTCTAGGGACACGGAGAGTCCTGTCGTGGTCTCTAAAGACATTGATGGTCCAGTGTGATCCAATGAAGTAGTGGTATCAGGGTGTGGTGTGGATTCTGTGTCCGGCGTAAGAGGTGCTGCGTCCAGAATGTAAATGTTCTCATGCCCAATGTCAGTTGCATAGTGGAGGTTTTCCTGAGCCTTATCAATTCTGAAGAATCTCTCAGCCGTGCATGCTGTGTGAACAAATAATCAATTAATTTTATTTCTATCGTTAATGTTTTTTTTACCTTATTGTTTAAATAATGAATTTTTACTTTATTATTCTTTTATCCAATCTTTTAATTATAAAGTAATGTTGCTTATTTATAAAGTAAAGCTAGTATTGAAATATTATTATTATGAATATGCCAAAACAAATAAAAAAAATTATTCCATTCAATAAAAAATTGCAGTTATCGCAGCTCCGGAAATAAAATATTAAAATCCTTTCACAATGGGTTTTATTCCATAGTTTCATGTATAACTTATATTCATACCTAAAACGGAATAAATATATGTATATGTTTAATTATATGTACCTAAACACAGGTACGTATACAAATATGTACTAGTATTAATTTTAATACTTTGATGATTTTAGCCATGTTATAATATTATTTTGGATCTTAAAATAATATATATATTATATACAAAATTTGATATTTAAGTTGATATTATAAATATATTTTTTAATTTCTATACTAAGCAACCAAACGTGCTTGTATCATAGAAACAGGACGACCAAAGCATATAAAAATTACATTGGTACAGGTAAGCAGTTTTGAACGTGGGACTCTCGGTTGGGGTTACAATTACAAAAACATTTTTCAGTAGTCTTCAGTAAACACAACTACACATTAGGTTTATTTGGTAGTTTATTATGTAATAAATAACTACAAGTGGTTGGACACATGACAAAGGTTCCTGGATTACTATAAATGGAGGAAGGGCAATAAAGAAACAAAATTAATCAACATTATTAATGCATGTAGCGGATAAACCTTCTAACTGAACAAAAAACTTTGGACGAAATAACTTTGTAAATAATTAAGTGAGGACAAGAATAATTCCACCTATTCTAAAAATACCAATTATTATTAGCGAGTTATTTAGTGATTAACCAGTATAGTGAACCGACTGATAACATAAGCTGAAAAAGCTGTCGGCGATATTACTTTCATGAGAAAAGTAAAGATCAGATGTCGAGTCTCAATAAAAAAATCATATTGTACGTATAAGCCATTATGTACAAGGCATCAGTTTAGATAAATTGTATTATATACATTTAAGGCGACCGTGGTCTAGTGGTAGTAAAATGGTCTCGCCAATCAAAAAATATTATCAATACCACTTGGCGGTACCAATGTATCTTTGATACATGTACCTTGGTCCATTTTCTGTGATACAAGCACTTTAAGTAGCTTAGTGTATAAATGAGTTTAACAATAATTGGTAAAAATTAGCGAAATCGTGTGAGGATTGTAGAGAAAGGCGCTTCTTTTCTATGCCTACCCCTGTGGGAATTGAGTCGTGATAATTTAATTTATTTGAAACGCAATTCCACATTCGTACACAGATAAAGCCTCTCATACGAAAATATTAAAATGAAGGTTCAATTATAATAAAAATATAGGTCCAATTAATATCATCACAAAGTAAAATTTTAATTAATGTGTCAAAATATTGAAGTTTTATTAATTGTTTTTATTGTGTTCAGCGAAAACTTTAAAATATTAATTACTCAAGCTATTATTATTTGGTTTGGGTTCATTTATATTTGTATAGGATAAATCTGAACATGTTTTGTTTAAAACACAATATTTACTTTTCACTAATTAGGCTACTTCAATGTGGCTTATTCATTATTGTTTAGATTTTTTACACGCCCACGTGTTCTCCCCATCCTATAAGCTTAGATTCGTGAAAAAAGCAAAGCGAGGACAAGCCTCTAGCCATAAAAGTGGCGAAGAGTTTAAAGGCTTCTCCAAACAGAACGAGTAATTAGCGCGCGCTATAGCGCTAGGTTGACGCCGCACTCTGTCACAGCGTTAAGAGCAAATTATGGGAACAAGTCGGAAAAAAACAAGTCATGATAAAGCGTATAAAAGTAATAATTCTTTCACATCTGAATCATTCGACATCTCAATACGAGTAAACTTACCGAAGACTGATAGCAATTTGCACTACGCTCTGGAATAGTACGATGCGTTAGCGCTAATCTAGTCACATCAAAAGAGTGCGACGCTATTAACGCTTAACGCGGCGCTGAGTACGCGTTCTGTTTGGCGAAGACTTTAAAATAGATTTAGTTTTGACGCGTAATTTAATAAATCTATTTTTAAAGAGTTGTGGGTGGTGGTGCCCAGTCTGCCGATCCGGGCTAGAACCACCACTTACAAGTATACAGACCGTGAAGTGACTTAGTCGTGTTTCAAGATCGGCTTGTGAGTTGCCAATTAACTGTAGTAGCAGTAACCTCCATTCATGAACCGCACTCCAGCTTAACATCTGGCGGGTGCTTTCATATGTCGAGTAACAATAAAAAAATCCATTGCCACACTTTCGGATAGTTTGGAATTACATTCATATGTGCTGAAAAATCCGACAATATTTGAGTTTGTATGATATAAGTTTTTTGGTCACATCGTGTCTTTTTTAAATTATGATTCGTCATCCGATTTTGACTTGCCTGGTAGTATGCAAGGGATGCAGGTCCAAAAGTGCCTGCGGCCGAAAAAAAATCGCCTGAGTTCACGGCTGTCACTATGTCGGCCGGAATATAATACAAACATATTTGGCAGCTTATATTATCCAAAAAAATATATATTAAAAATTACCAAAATATATATTTAATTTACCAAGATATTTATTTCTATGAAATCCAAGATAGCCCATTAGGTACAATACACAAGATAACCTTACAAATATTAAATGTATATTACATCCATATAATGGTGTTATATTCCAACAATACGTTTATTTTGTGCGGTTAATATTAATAGAGGCACTGAATAACGACTACCACACTCATATAGCCTGCCTTAATATAACTGCTATAATTCAAATAAAGTAACAATGAAGGCAGAATGCAACGTACGAGATATTATAATGTATATTACACACATTTTCTTATTCTGACCTCCTACTATATTTTCTCACATATTACTTTTAAAATAAAGGCTATGCTTAAGGTTTTATATTAATGGACAGGCGTAGCCCAAAGGTTAGTACACCAATTCGTTACGCGTAGTCCCAGGTTCAATTCCCGATCGGATCAGAGATTTGTTTTGTAGCTTTCATTTGTAAGAAATAATTATTATATTAAATATCACAAATTATTTGTTTAATGAAAAAGAGTCATCAACATTTCACAATCAACATCAAAGGAATATTATCTCCAGGCTGGTTGTTAAAGAGTGGCAGGCAGTCTGCCAATTCGGGGTAGTATCACCTCTTCCAAGTATACAAGCACCTTTGGCCGGCATAGTGACGGCGACTGAAGCAGCCGTAAACTAACTAGGTTTTTCAGTCGTTCCAGTCACTCTTGGACTTTCTCTTGCTTATCATCAGGCGGGTCGAGGTCAGATCTCGTGTCATAATAAAAAAATAAAATTTAAAATAATCTTGAAGTGACTTTTGTATAAATATTTTTACAAATGTTTTTTCACTAAATTGATTGATTCTCTTACTGGTTATATATATTTGGAGCTAATATACAAATTTAGTAAAAACTAAAATCTAAGTTAAGGCATCAATCAGATCTACCTTAACTTAGATTTTAGTTAAGGTAGATAATAAATAGTTTTTACAAGTGACGTTTGTTAAAACTAAAGTAGGTATAGTTGTGATAGTACTTACAGTCAACAAACCACCAGTCGAAGAGATTCGAGTACGTTTGAGATTCTTTGATCATGTTCTGAACGAGTGCTCGGACTTGCTCCAAATCCGCTGCAGGATTCACTTCTAACGAGCCGACTCGCTCAGCTAAAGATAACATAAAACATATAAAAACTTAACAACTTAAATCAACGGTTTTATTATATTTTATAAATAATTACTAAACAGTTTCTTACTAAACATATATATATGTATACTAACTTTTAATTAATAGTATTTTGTTTTGTAATTCTAAATGTTTTTTTAAACATAATTATTCTCAATCATTCTATCAAATTGTCACGCAGGGATAAGCAGATACAATGGAACGCTACTTGCTACGATCATGACACTACTCCCTCGCTTCCTTTACGTCAACAATGCTCTTCATACAAGCTCTACGATTTTGGGCACTAGGCCAACCAGCTTTCTTAAGGACGTCTCTTAACACCCTTCTGGCTTTGTCTCGTTTAACGCATCCATTCACATGAGATTTATAAATTCCTTTCGACAATCTACTAATATAAATGCAGATATGATATATTTAGGAAATAAATTACAATTTTATTTTCTTACCAGTCTTAGCTAATAGTTCCTTGTCGTAGTGCAAGCGTTCATAGTCGTTCATCGTGATGAGATTTACTGTGAGTGATAATTTATCCAACGTGGTTTGGCTAAAACAACAATATTTATTAGTATCAAGATTTATTGCACCAACTTTATAAGTTACAGGAAACTTTATATCTCAGCGTCTAAACAAGTATTACTATTAATAAAAAGAAATTATTGGATTTCCATTTATTTAGAGATGAAAGTCTCTAAATAAATGGATCAAACTTGTTTATGTGCACTTTAATATTTTTATTACTATACGCTTCTTTCTATTTCACATCTACAGGTTTTTATTTTCTCGTTTATCCTATAGTCGCGTTTCGGGATCAGCTTAGTAAGTTGCCGGTTCCAACTACGCCGGCCTAGTGGATGTGACTATTACTTACAGTTATTGAATTGCACTCCACCTTAATATAAGGCGGGGTACTGTCATATGTCGAGCCATAAAAAGTAAGTTAATTTATTAATATGAACTTACGGAGCAATAACTCTTCCAGGTTTCTTCTTAGCCAACATAGTCGCTTGATTAAGTCTTGATAGAGTAATGGTCGATGGTGCTAAACGACAGGCTTCTCCATCCACTTGCATTGGAATCACTTTAGTGGTGACAATTTTAGCAGTCCTGCATTGTGTTATGCAGGTTCCATGACCGCCTGCTTGGAGCAATGGCTGCGAATTACAAGTTTTATTTCTTTATAAGATCTTCGAATGCGGTTATAGTTTATGAAAATAAGTATGTATAAAAATGTGATAGTGACAACTAGGGCGGCATAGTGGATACGACTGTTAACAGCAGTTATTAACCTGTTGTAGCAGTCAGTAGCTTACATTCATAGACCGCACTGCAGCTTAACATAAGGCACGGTGATCGAGCCACGAAATTAAAATAATCTGATATAACGATTATTATATTAATGAATCTTAAATAATAATTTTGTATAGTAATTTCTTTGTTTAAATAAGAAACTACTAAAAAAAGAAATGATGCCGGCATAAGATTTATGCCGGCATAGTGACGGTGACTAAGGCAACCTTAGAATTTTTATTTTTTATTTTTTTTATTGTGACTCGACATATGACAGCACCTCGCTTGATGTTAAGCCAAAGTGTGGTTCATGAATGAATGTCACTGCTACTACAATTCAATAACTGTGAGTAGCAATCACATCCACTATGCCGGCCTAGATGGAACCGGCAACTTACAAGCTGATCCCGAAACGTGACCAAATCACTTCACGGTCTGTATACTTGTAAATGGTGGTACTACCCCGGATCGGCAGACTGGGTACCACTGCCTACCACTCTTAAAAACATTTTAAAAACGGTTTTTATGGTCATCGGCGCTCTTCGACTTCTCTCCATGCTTACTAACAGGCAATAGCCATTATGCGAATCTTAGGTAAATTAGGCGACCTCTACCCTTCACATATTAGGATTGGTTAGGTAATTGAAATGAAACAAACAATTAATTAATATTGACTGACCAATTGATATGTAGTTAATCCAACAACTTCAATCAAACCATCTTCCGTCGATGGTTCTGATGTTCCACCAGATTTATTCCATGGATGGGTTCCACCTCCATAACTAAATTAAAAAAATAATAATTTAAGCTCATAATTTAAAAAATGAATATTTATTTTCAAAAATACAAAATACCAGTAAACCAGAAATAAAACAACAATAATAAATTACGTTTTAAAGTTATATTCTATTAGAAGCTAGAGTGCCCCGTTTAAAAGTTTGTTTGGGGGGTTAAGATTTTTCACAAAAGAAAAAAATATTTGCATAAAATTAAAAGAAATATTTATTCATCATAATTATCTATAAGCCACTTTTTCCAAAATTTTTACAAACAATTAAAATGAAATACACTCCTTGCCTTTTTTCGGCAAACTGATTTATTAATAGGGAAGCTTTCATTAATTTTTGCTTACACACGTTGGGGGCCCCGTATAATTGATACGGCGGTAGCTACGCCCCTGTATTCTATGCAAAACTTTTTTTCTTTAAATAAAAGCTCGAAGAAAGTTGTACTAACATTTCTTTCTACAGTCTAGTGGAGAAAACTTAGAATAAACTTGCCTTGGAATGTTTAAGAATACGATTGCATGGACTTTATGTTCCCTCAGGACCGGAGTGAGATCTTTTCCGTCGCACTCCATAGTAACAAACTCAGCTAAACCTTTCCATTTTCTTTGCATTAGGTCCTTACCACCAGCGGTGCCATAAAACAGTTTATTCCTTATACGAGAGTTGAATTTTTCAGGGTGTGCCTCTGCGAAAACAATAAAATAAATCAATCTCGAGACATATAAATATTTAATGTAGATTGCAGCTCGTTGCTACTTACGGAATGCACGGTTTGGAAATAATCGGAATATTATTGTAGTTTACATTTTAAGTTATTTGTTTTATGTCTAGTACTTAGATGTTTTTGTTGGATAATTTGAGAATGTAAAGAAAAATAAGAACTTGTTAATTTACGAGTATATTTAAATTAAAAATCAAAGAATTCTTTGTAAAGGGTTTAGGCCTCGAGACAAAAAGATGATGAACGACTTTTGTTGCTATCGTTGTTTTATTTTAATTAGATAATCCTTTTGTTACCTAATATGAAAAATAACAAATAAAGTTGTGTTTTGAGAAGATTAATTAATTAATTAGTACGGGAATACAAGTCTTACCTCGAGCTTCATGGAACTCTAAAGCTATATGAGCGTCCACACCAAATGAGAAGTAGTTATTAACAACATTGAGTGGTAGATCTGGTTTAGCATTACGCGTGTCATCAGTACCAGCAGCAGTGTTAGGTTCAACAGTCAACTGCCATCGATCAAGTAGAACTGTATCACTTTCTCCAATATTCGCTAAAATTTTCGATATAGGCTCATCTTCATAACCCTATAAATTATTATCCCTCTGTTAGTATTTAAAATGTTACAAAATTTTACTCACCAAAATATAATTTAGTAACCTTAATAAATTAGAATAGTATAACTAGGTCGGCATAGCGGATGTGACTGCAACTTATAGGTATTTAATTGAAACAGTCACCTTCATTTATAGACCGCACTTCAGCTTAACATCAGGCGGGGTGCTGTCATATGTTATCCCAATAAAAAATAAAAATAAAAACTATTTTAATTTATAAATTATCTATAGAAGTTGGGTAGTTTTTTATATGACTAAATTGAAAGTAAAGCGTATAAAGACTTTATGATTCATTTGAATGTTTTCCCTACATTATTATATTTTATAATGTAAGCTACTAACGTTTATATCATAGAAACTAAACAACCAAAGTACAATATCTAAGATAAATTAGAATTGGCAAGTAGTTTTAAACCGGGTTTTATGGTTTGATTAACCATTTTGATTACCACTAGACTACGGTCACCTTATTTTTTCAATTATAGTTTTAATAGTTTACTTTAGAATTTTGTTATCGTAACTAGAGTGACTCCAAATATTGTCAAATCTGCTAAACATATTTATAAAAAAAACTGGATAGAACGAAAAAATAAATCTAAAACTTAATATTTAATGTTACACAATCTAAGAAGTAAATGAAATTAAATCGATGCTAAAGAAAATGTCTAAAGGTAAAAAAGTAATTGAATAGTGTCTTAAGTTGAGTTTAATTGAGTTTGTGTAACAAAAAGCGGAGGTTCAACCGCACAAATCAATTTCAACGAAGCTAATTTAAAGTTTAACCGAAAGTTTTTTGACATTTTCAGCTCCAGTCGCTTAGTTAACACAACTTTCTGAGACAATAGACGTTCCAGTTTAACTTTGAGTTTCAACTTATTTGAGGGTTTCGCTACATTCTCGAATAATTTATGATACACGAGTTACTAAGCAATTAATTACATATTCTTGACAAATATGCATACTAATACTTGGAAACAATCTCAAGTTTCAAGACAACTTACAACAAGTTAATATTGTAATCTGAAATAGCAAAGTTTAATTCTTCCTTGAAATTAATATTGTTTTCTCTTTAAATCGTTTTTCAAATCTTATTGCGTTTTAAGTAAAGTAATTCCATTAGGGATTCATTAGGATATTTATTATTATAATTATACTATTATTTTTAAAAACAAGGTAATTTATGTCTACTCGTAATGTCCGCGTTAAATTTATACAAAATTTACATATAGCCTTTACTTAAGTTTTTTACTTACTTTTATCATTTTCAAATTTAAACTCATTCGATTTAAAAAAAAACGATTAAAATGTAAATTTAGATCATTTTACGAAAAATCTAACAATATTATATAGTAAGATAGAATTAATTTAATAATGGCAGAATAAAAATATAAAAAAATAAACAATACTTTAAATAATAAATTACAATGACAATAATTATTGTAAGTAATTAAAGCATTAATCCCAATAAGAAAATCATTGGACCCTTAATGATAAACAGGTAAAAACGTAGTGTGAGCTCAAATACAAAGCATTTATTGTAAATGGGTCTTTTCGGGCTACGAGTATTTTACTTTGTCAAAGGTCAAAGGCTCCAGGACTCTAATGATATTGAATGAACAATTGCCTTTGTTAAAACTAAGTTTTACAAGTTTCTTTAGCCAGCATAGTGACTCGACTTAGGTACCGTAAAATTAGAATGTTTTTTCATTCGATGGCGCGCAGATGTGTCTCAATAAAAAAAGTATGTTGTTATTGTTATTTTCGCACCAATAAATATACGAGCATTCCTATATTAAATTAGGACATTATATTTACCCCTCCCCATCCAAGAGCTCGTGCCAGATCGTTTCCAGTTCCCAAAGGAAGCACACCCACTGCAGGTCTTGTTCCAATTCTATCCAGAACACTGAGGACCCAACCTACAGTTCCATCTCCACCGCAAGCCAACACTCGTAAATTATGTACCTTACGGAATAACTCTAATCTGCAAAATAAAAATACAATTAGTTTCAAAAGTCTGTAAAAGTTGTTTTAGGTCTGTAAATATACTTATAAAAAAGCATACAGCATAGATAGAGTATTTGCGATAAATTTAGTTACGAGCAATAAACTGGAGTGTCGTCCATTAATGGAGGTTAAATAACTGTGAGTCACACCCTTAATGCGACTAAGTCACTTCATGGTCTCTACACTTGTAAGTTGTGGTACTACTCCCAAACAGCAGACTGGGCACCACTACCTACAGCTATCAGAAAACTAACTACTCATGTATAGCACATCAGATATAAATGGCACAATTTGTAAAAATGTACAAGATAGCTTTTATCTGATTGAAAATATTAAATCCGCTTTCATATTTTGCATTTTATTGCTTTAACAATATTTCTATAATTCACTTTATTCAATAACGATGTGGATTTAAAGTAAATACCACAATTCAGGGCAATTAGTAGCGTATACAATTTATTGAAGTGACTACTCAAAACATACAATTGTTAAGGGTCCCTATCTGTTCAAAACGATGTTTTGTATATTCATAACAATTTGAAATGATTAAATTTAATGTTATTTTTTATTAACAACGATTCTACAGCTCTTTCATGCCGCTACGTAGAATAATCATTAAAACATTTCTCTTTTACGTTTCATTCTTTCGTAAACAAATAATAAGAAGAATTGAGTAAACAAATAAGACATTTTTAGGTAATTAAGGCAATTATAACATCCAAATTCGTATTATAAACCTGGTTAATATTTTTTTCTTTATTTACATTTGGATTCTAAGGCATTAAATGTACTTGTATCATAGAAATTAGGCGACCAAAGTAATAGGTACTTATATCAAAGATACATTGGTACCGGTGAGTGGTTTTGTGTGCCACTCGGCTTACGTAGCCATTGCACTGCCACTACACCACGGTTTGATCTCCAGTATTTAATAATAAGTCCGTGAAGTGACTTAGTCGCGTTTCGGGATCACCTTGTAAGTTGCCGGTTTTAACTAGGCCGGCATGGTGAATGTGACTGCTACTTACAGTTATTTACCTGTAGTAGCAATCACCTCCATTAATGGGTCCCACTCCAGCTTAAAATTAGGCGGGTTCCTATCAAATGTAATTTCATTACTGCTAGACCACGGTTGCTATATTCACCTAGATTAGGTAAGTTATAAAATTTATATTATTCTATATAAAGCTATAAAAATAAACCATTTATCTGTCATGTCTCGATTCCCATAGAGATAGACAGAGAAAATAGAGAGCCACATTCCAAGATCAAAGGATAGTTATGAGCACTGCTGATAAAACAAGAAAGAGAAAATCATAAATTATTAAAAATAATGTTTTGAGGAGCTTGTTTCTACCACGTTATATATTTTTTGCATTTTGTCGAACGTATCTTGTTGAACTTAACGGATCGGCGAGTCGTTTCTTTGTCGGCCATTGACATGTTGAATGACTTACCAGCCCATGTGTTCTGTCCGGTCGTAAAAAGCATCTCTGGCCGGCATAGGGACGTCAATGAATCAGTTTTTCTGTCATCGAACCTCCCCTTGCTTATAAGTACCATCAAACAAGTCAAGATTTATATCGAGTTGCTATAAAAAATGGTGAAATTTTTAATATTTACCCAGGTCCCGGTCCACCTTGTGTTAGATCGAAGACTTGTCGCGGATTTAGTAGCCATTGGAATTTCTGCAATAGCTTTGCTCCCTGATTACCACCACTTTTGGGATTGATAAATACCAAAACAGGCCTTACTGTTGCCGTTGGTATAGCCTTTATCACAAATGTCTTTTGTTCATTTTTTGAGTCTTTTCCTTTTTTCTTAGAAGCATTTTTCTTTTTTGGCGATTTCCTCAGTGACGATTTGAAACTACCTCTTCTGGGTAATTTTACAATCCAGGACGGTGGCACTATAATGTTCGACTGTGAACCTAAAATAAAAATAAATAAAAGTAAATATTAAATTAATTAAAAATTGAGAGAAATTATCGGTTAAATAAACTGAAATTCTATTAAATCTAAGTATTATAAATAATAATTATACACAGTAAATAAAATAGGTTTAATATTATAGTAATTAGAATTAAATACCGTTAAATTCTAACAGGTATTTATAGTATTAGAGCTTGGGAAACAGTTCCTAACGTCCTAATGATAAAACATTCGTGTAATTGTGATTCTAAGTTAATTCCATGAAAAAGTAACAACAAGTGTTCTGCATTTATCATCATCAGCCAGTACTCAACATAGGCCATAGAACGCCACTCCGAACGACAAGATGCCAGTTTCATCCACTGGTTATCCGTGACTTTCACTATGTCGTCAGTCCACCTAGTGGGAGGCCTACCTACGCTGCGTCTTCCGGTGCTTGTTCTGCTTGTAACTGATTTAAATAATTGGTACGTAATGTATAATAAATTCAAATACTTATTAAATGCATGTTATTGCAACTACGCAAAAAAAAGTATTAATTTTGTAAGGAATTATTATGTGAGTGCTTATTATTTTGTTTATAATACCCATATTACGTAGTTTAATATTTATGAATTCAAAGAAATAATTTAAAAAAATGTTCTAAGAGTAAAAAGAACCTAAGAATAATATTATCACTAAGACTGTATACGAGTACAAACATATCTAACAGTTAAAAAAAGCTGAAAGCTCCATCACCGAAAAAGAACCATGTAAAATATACGAGTATACCTTGTACTTCCTAATCAAATCTAATATTTTTTAGAAATATGCAGAGATACTGAAGCGCCACTTATCGTGAAGAGTAGCACACATTCCGTTTTATTCACATCCACAATTCTCTTTATACAATTCTCTATAGCTATTGACACTGTGGACCTCTGTTTTTTAATGTTTTCACCCAGTTTTTATGATAAAAGCACCTTTAGTAACTTAGTATAGAAATATATATAAATCTAAAAAATTAATAAGCTTTTAGGTGTGACTTTGTATAAAATTGTAATATAATTATAAAAAGCATTATCACACATCAACGCTCCTAGCGTGAATAGCAATATTTTGTCACCCCTAATATCTTTATGACAGAATTATGTATACAAGCACATTAAATGACTTGCGATTTGAGCCTCTTTGTTATTATATGAAAAAATCTATTTTTGATGCCACGATTTATATCTAATACATGAAATGGCTCAACATTCATAATTACAATTGTAAATAATTTTTAACGCGTTCCTAAATTCATTTTTTGATTATTTTTCTTGTGACTAGACACCTGACTTACACATGAAAAGTATATTGCGATGGTTTGTCTATTGGAAGAATAGACGAAAGAGATTTATAATACAGAGGCGAGTAAAAAGATAAAAAATGGTAAACCCAGAAGATTTTCTTAATCAAATCAAGAGCATTCTTAAAAAAGCAAGAATCCGAAGAGCCTTTATGAAGAAAATTGTTGATGTGGAAAGTGGCTCTTCGTTGTCTCTATAAAGATATGATGAGGTATATTCATATTTACAACAGTTATAAACATGTGATAGATGTGTTTGTAAATACATTTAATTTACTATTATCATAACCGTAGAGCTGAAGAGACTTGTGGATGTGAGGAAAGCGAGGGAGTTGTGTCAGGATTGTGGCAAGTGGTGCTCATTGTTTCTGCCTATCCCTGTGGGGAAAAGGCTTGACAATTAAATTGATTGATTGATTTTTATTGAGACACGACATCTGACTTCGTGCTAAACAAGAGCGCCAAAGAACAAAAAAATAACGATTCTGT
Source organism: Tinea trinotella (assembly GCA_905220615.1). Taxonomy (NCBI): domain Eukaryota; kingdom Metazoa; phylum Arthropoda; class Insecta; order Lepidoptera; family Tineidae; genus Tinea; species Tinea trinotella. The sequence continues at coordinate 9,753,137 of HG992310.1, forward strand.
ATACGTTTCAGCCCCAGTCGCGGATATAGTGACGGCCGGGCGGAGCGGAAGCTTTGTTTGGAGGACCCAAATTCAAGGCAAATTATAGGGTGGGAAGAACAGATTTTTTTTATTGTGACTCGACATCTGACCTCGCCCCGCCTGATGGTAAGCAAGAGCTAGTGAAGCATTATACTTTTCAATCGTTCGACAAATAAACGACGCACCAAAAGTTTCGACTGTCAATTCACTCGACAGAATGCCGCGAATTGTTGAATACAATGTTTAAAAATTACACAGTAAAAAAATTGACATTTACCCAACGAGCATTCTTCTCCTATCCGCTGCAAGTTAAAGCAACTCTCCTTGTTGTGATAAGCATCTTTGCACCATGAACAACTAAGTGCGACTATCTCCTTGGAACTAAATGAAAGTTTCGCCTGTAAAGACTGAAAGGGATACATTAGTTAACTTTCTGTTCTATAAAACTTAATGAAGCACTTTTATATTGTTTAAGGAGATCGTGATCACCAACATAAATAACATTAAGTACTATTTTTTAAAGTAGTTATTTAGTAAGCTAATGTGTACACAAATGACAATTATTTTTATTATTAAAATTATCTGCATTATTTTACTAATTTACTGTATAAATTAGTGAGAAAAATTGGTTTAAAAATAATCTACTCGTGCGTACGGGTCAACTGAGATGAATTTATCATTCCAATTTCATTACTAAAATAAAGCAAAAATAAATATACTATATGCAGATAAATTGGTTTTGAAAAATAAGGTGAAATTATTTTTACTTCAGCTTGTCGCCTTGCTTACTTCGATGATTACCAAATGGCTTTAACTTTTCTTAAGTAATCAAAGGTAATAAAACCTACTACTGGGTATCTCATTACGACATTAATATATAAAAGGACATCATTCATTTTGGGCTTCTTTGTACTACTTTTGTAATGTGTTGATAAAACTAATAACAATTTTGTTTATAATTGCTGGCAATTAAGTTATTTGGAAATTAACATATGGATTGTGTATCGTCTGTCAATCACAAAGATACGCCATAATTAACAGTTCTGCTTTGAACTGTCATATTTATAGTTTATAGTATAGTTATAGTATAATCATAGTTATAGCTTGATCACTTTGCACACCTAAACTATGCAAAATAAAGGATACCACTTACAAGTATACAGACCGTGAAGTGATTTGGTCACGTTTCGGGATCAGCTTGTAAGTTGCCGGTTCCAACTAGGCCGGCATAGTGGATGTGATTGCTACTCACAGTTATTGAATTGTAGTAGCAGTGACATTCATTCATGGACCACACTTTGGCTTAACATCAAGCGGGGTGCTGTCATATGTCTAGTCACAATAAAAATATATATATATATATATATATATTCCAATTACATTGTAATCTTCTTACATCAAACTATTTTAAAATGTATATGCAACTGTTAATACAATTAAGCCCAAGTCCCCATACGAAATGAATGATGTCCTTTATGTTAAAAGTTTTACTTACGAACAATAAACAAAAAGCATGCAATATCAAACAAAGCAACACATAATACGCACTTCAGTTACAGGCAGTTCCTGTGTGTCTAGCTCTTGTACTCCTGGACACCATCTAAACTTACACTTGCGACGAAATGACTGTAATAATGTAAACAGAGTATAAATTAAGTATAGAGCGCGCATGTTCGTCGTAACCTTTTATGAATCGTAAGCATTCGTTCGTATAAATACGAATTCACGATACCTACTTTATATTATTGCATTATGATCGTTATATTATATTCTATCATATATTATCAGCGATACCATATTAATATATTATTATAGATATTTTTTATTATTTAGAATATTTATTGCATTTTTAATAAACTTCATTAAAGGTAATTTAAAATATTACAGTTTACCGTACTTGCAATATTTTAGTTTATTTTTAATATTGATACAACATATAATTATACATCTGATGTTGGGCATTATAGGCCACAATCCATGAGCGGAAGCGAATGCAACCGCAAATAAATTTAGATAAATTGTTTTAAATTTATAAATGTATTATTGATATATTGTATATAAACAAGTTGATTTTATTTACAATAATTATAAATTAACGATCTGACGCCATGGTTACTGCTCATACATGTATTAACAGTTCATATTCAGTCACGCGCGCTCTAACTCATGTATACTCTAAACACCATGCAACATAAAATAAACACATAAAATGCTACAAAAATAAAACTTTAACTACGCTCTTTGTTACCTATAAAATCTATTATTAGCAAAGTGAAAAACAAAAACACAAGCTGTGGTTTAGAGTTCAAATTGTTCTCGAATGTGCTATGAAAACTATGTAGCCTATTAAAGTTGGCTCAATTTTTCGTTTTCAATACAATTTTTAATTCATACCAACACGTATGCGGTACAAATATAATTTAAATTTGAGTTTAAACTCTAAAAAAAAGTAATCCAATTAAAAATATTCTAATTACTGAAAAAAATAAAGTTAAAACACTAAGTTGTCATGCAAGCACGATAGAAATTAAATAGGTATAAAAACCCCAACGTTTAAGTAACCCAGAAACCTGGTTTTTACTTCATCCACAATTGTGCGAGCGCTACACTAACAAGTCATTAAATATGAAATTTTAATTTTGCGTCAAGCCCACTTGCCGCACCGTACAATGCAAATGATTTTCAGTTGACAACCAACACTGCATTTCATACTCGTGCATATTGAATAGCGGAGTGGAATACACAGCATGATATATTATAAGTATATATATATATTATTGTGACTCGACAAGAGATGGATATTTGCTTCGGGTCTGGTTATCAAAAAGTGGTAGGAAGTGGTACCCAGTCTGCCGATCCGGGATAGTACCACCACTTACAAGTATACAGACCGTGAAGTGATTTGGTCACGTTTCGGGATAAGCTTGTAAGTTGCCGGTTCCATCTAGGCCGGCATAGTGGATGTGATTGCTACTCACAGTTATTGATTTGTAGTAGCAGTGACATTCATTCATGGACCACTCTTTGGCATCAAGCGGGGTGCTATCATATGTCGAGTCACAATAAAAAATAAAAAAATATATAAAAAATAAATATCCACTATTCGTATGTCGGCCTAGTTGGAACCGGCAACTTACAAGTTGATCCCGAATCGCAACCAAATCACTTCACGGTATGTATACTTGTAAGTGGTAGTACTTACTACCCCGGATCGGCAGACTGAGTATCACTGCCTATCACTCTTAAATAACCAGCCTCAAAGCAAACATCCACTTATTTTTTTATTAACAAATATTTGCATATTTAATATAATTAATAAATATTAAAAATAAAAACTAAGAAACAATTATTTGCTCCTACCGGGAATCGAACCCGGAACTTTACGCGCAACCGACCTAACCTTCGGCCCCGCCTTACGTTATAATAACCAAATTTTGGTGGATATTATGCATGTTAATTAATCTAGCTTATAGCCGGTAGCTATACAACGTGCGCCGATCTATCATTTAATACCCTCGTGGTGAGTTCCACAATGTTCCTAATAGTGATCGATCCTATATTACAATCTACATACTTATTACAACCTATCTATCACTCAATTTAAATCCTCTATCCGGTTTCATAATAATTATGATTGCATATTACAAATATCAATTTTATATTAATTATATTAGGCAACCGTTGTGTACTGGCAGTGCAATAGTCACGCAAACCAAGAGCACGGGCTCAAAACCACTCACTGGTACCAACCAATCTTTCATATGTAATTTGGTCGTCCTGTTTCTATTTTTTCAGCTTAGTAGAGAAATGTAATTTTTATTTTAAAAAATGGGCAAGATATTTGCCGTCTGGGTAAACACCTTAGGATAGACAGCCAGATAGTGGTCAGCTGATCCAGGATAGTACCACCACTTTCAAATGAACAGAACGTAAAGTGACTTAGTCGTGTTTCAGAATCACCTTGACAAATTTTATAACAAATTTTATGGGGCTTACTATCGCGTTTATTTTGGTTTTGATTTTACAATTTTATTATTCCGACGTTTCGAAAGCTTTGCAGCCATCGTGGTCACGGTCATTTGTTTAATTCATTAATCAATGTTCGCGCAAAATCTAAGAAAATATTATCAGCTTGAAAGTTGCCAGTTTCGACTAAACCGTGGATGCGATTGCTACTTGCAGTTATTTAACTTAATATCGGGGCGCTGTCATATGCGAGCTACGACAAAAAAAATATTAAATAAATAAGTTGCAATGAAATACTAAACTTTGAAATGTATATTAAATGTATGCAAAGTCGTACAATAGAAATACGGATTGCAAAGTCATTGTTGTACAATATAGTTGGAATCATCCGGCCGAGTTTAACTTATAAAGTGTCCTCTCATTCCTATGTAGGTTACTGTGATACAATTAAACGGCTCTGGTTATATTAAACAACATATCTATTAGACACTAAATAGAAAATAAGCTTCGTAGTGACTGCTACACCATATCGACAGGTTCCGCGGGGTTCAAATGCCAATTTCGTTCAATATGAGCTTATTTAAAAAAAGAAGTGGATATTTGCTTTGGGTCTGGTTATCAAAGAGTGGTAGGAAGTGGTTCCCAGTCTGCCGATCCGGGGTAGTACCACCACTTACAAGTATACAGACCGTGAAGTGATTTGGTCGTGTTTCGGGATCAGCTTATAAGTTGCCGTTGTTAAAGCCCATTGTTGTTTATGAATTGGTTGTATTGGTTTCTTTCAAGGACATTGTAGAAAAAACGCTTTCCCTGTGGGTGATACTGACAGTTCGTATCAGTAATTAGCATTAGCCTAAATTTACCAATGTTGATGAAATATTTTAAATTCCTTCATTCAGTGGTGGACTTTGCCTATAATGTGTCAGACATGTGGCGGAAATGAAATAACCAGTCTCCTGTTAACCTGATGCCCGATGTTAAGCTGGAGTACAGTTCACGAAAAAAGTTGAAACCGAAAACTTACAATCCACCAAAAAGCGACTAAGTCACTTTTTGGTCTGTACATTTGTAGGCGGTGGTACTACTCCGAGTCGGCAGACTGGGCAAATAACATCTGCCCTCCGCTCTTTTTAAAAAAAAATTGTAAAGAAGCGAAATCTAGTAGAATGTGGTCTGTGCACAAGTATGGCCAGGGATAGAGGCTTTCCTGTGACTGTTTGCATGTTACAATTTAATTGCTGCCAACGAGCGAACATATTCCAACAGCGCTATTGGAAGAGGAAATTTACATTTGCAATAAAGGTCACAATCGTAAATCCATGTTTTATGTTATCAGAAATTATAAATTAACATTTCTGCAGCTACTATAATAGCTTATATGATTTTTTACATATGAGACTCGACATTTGACTCCAGGTACTTTCCTGGTGGCAATCAATGGGATCATATCGTAGTAGTAGTAGTAATAGTAGTGGTGTATAGTTGTATATACATTTTTATATATTATATTGCATGATTCTCCTACCTATGTGCGAAAACTTGTAAAGGCTTAGTATTACTGCTGTTACATTTTTATTGTCAAATAGAGGCTGTAAGTTTTCCAAATAAAATAAAATAAAATAAATATCGCTCGAAGAACCGACAACCGATGGGGAAGAAAGGTTCTAGAGTGGAGATCACGAACCGGAAGATGCAGCGTAGGTAGGACTCCCACTAGCTGGACTGACGACATAGTGAATGTCACAGGTGGATGCAACTGGCATCTTGTCGTTCGGAATGGCGTTCCAAGGGGGAGGCCTATGTTCAGCAGTGGACGCCTTTTGACTGATGATGATGATGAATTAATGAGAAGTCCAAGAGCGTCAACGACTGAACATCTGATTTAGTTTACGGTTACCTCAGTTGCCTTTACTATGCCGGGCGATTATGAATATGGCCAGTCAGTGCATGAAAGGCGAAGAGCAGTCCATGATACCACAGATAGGCTGTCGTCGTAACGATTATGTCGGCCTAGCTTAATTCAGGCAACTATAAAGCTAATCCCAAAACGAACCTTACATGTGAAAATGATGGCTACAATATCGGCTAGGCTGACTGGTCAAACAATAACAAACCGCTTGCAAATGACCCAAGAACTCGTAAAAATCAATTGTTATTAAATTAAATGTCATTATACGTTGGGGTAAGTATACAATTTAATAAATATTTGCTTTAATTAATTAACTAGCGAAAACACAAAGTGGTAAAATAATAATATGACCTAATTAATAAAAACACAAGCAAACAAAAACATGCGAGCAGAATTTTTGATCTGATGAATAAAATAAAATGCTTTGAAATATTTCATCAAATCAAAAACTTTATTTGCCTTGCAACTGTTACAAAACACACAGCATTCAAAAATATTTGCTGTACATTATAACTTACCTTCCCACAAGCTTTGCACTTGCCCTTTTCGGAGCGTCGATGTACCCAATGATGGTGGGTTATAGTTTGTTCTCTATATTGGCGAACTCCGACGTCACGGAAGGTTGGTTTGCATGTAAATTGGACTCGGTCCATCAAAACATCAATGCAAGCCGTATGGGCCACGATTTTACAAGCTGAGCACTTCATTCGGGATCCATGCTTCTGTTAAACAATAATAAAATAGATTAATAATAATTCAGATGTATTTCGCATAATAATAATATGGTTTAATGGATAAAAGGGGATTAACAAAAGAGATTTTTTTAAATCGGAGGCGCGTGTATAGATAAAATTTAAGGCGACCGTGGTGTAGTGGCAGTGCAATGGTTACGCAAACCGAAGAGTACGAGTTCGAGACCACCCACCGGTACCTTTGAATCTATGTATCTTTGATATATGTACTTTGGTTGTCCTGTTTCTATGATTTTAGCACTTTAGAAGCTTAGTATAGAAATGTAAAAAATATATTATTATTATTTTTTTATTGTGACACGCACGACATATGACCTCATACCGCCTGATGATAAGCAAGAGGAGGTCCAAGAGTGACGACGACTGAGAAAACCGAGTTTGTTCACGGCTGCCTCAGTTGCCGTCACTATGCCGGCCAAAGGTGCTTCTTCACGCATCGCTTGAAGGATCCAAGGTCAATGGAGAGATGATCCAAGGCATGGAGAGAACACATGGGCAGGCAAAGCATTACACTCGTCGATTGATCTACAAAGAAAAGACGCACCGAACTTTTTAGTTCGACTGCCGATTCGGTCGATAGAATGAGGATGCTTTCCCCGACCTGTGCCTGGAAACAAATCTTGTGGGTTGTCCCCCACAAGATTTCACAAGATTCCCCACAAGAGGCACAGGTCGGGGAAAGCCGATTTGATTTATAAAAGCAGACGTACGCCCATAACCAAAGAGTATGTATGAAGAGAACTGTGAATGTGAAGGAAGCGAAAGAGTTGTCTCTGCCTATTCCTGTGGGAATTGAGGCGTAACCAATGATGATAGTATTTTTATATCTTTTGTCAATTCACATCCACAACCCAACTTATCCGAAACGGTGAGAGAATGATAAAATTCTAGAGTTTTGTAACACTTTGCAATTTAATAATAGGGGAGCACGGACAGTACAAAGTATAACCTTTCTAACTTTTTAAACCATAATCCAATTGCTTTAAAGGTTAACTAACTTTGTGAGCGTTTCCGCTTCACATTTTTTAATAACTACCGCACAAAAAATACCTATCAGTTCTATTTTCTTGCTCTAGCAGTAAATTATATTTACAGTATACGCGGAAATTTTGTAAAAGGTTAGTATGCAAAATATCTTAGTCTGCACATCCGGGGTTCATAATTTCCCAAATGGCTCGTACATGTTGTGTACGTATATGAAACGATTTCATCTACATTCGTGACACACCGTATGTGCATGCATGGATTTGAGTCGATTTACAAAATGAACTACATAATCGATATACATAAGAAGGTTTGATGACACTATAAACATGTTGTGACTCGACATATGACAGCACCCAGCTTGATGTTAAGCTGAAGGGTGGTCCATGAATAGATGTCACTGCTACTACAATTCAATATCTGTAAGTAACAGTAACATACAATATGCCGGCCTAGTTGGAATCGGCAACTTACAAGCTAATCCCAAAACGTGACTAAATCATTTAACGGTCTGTATACTTGTAAGTGGTGGTACTATCCCGGATCGTCAGACTGGGTACTACTGCCTACCACTCTTTGATAACCAGACTCAAAGCAAATATCTGCCTCTTTTTTTTATTAACAAATATCACAAATAAAAGCGATGAAACAAATATTTACTCTAACCGGGAATCGAACCCGGGCAACAAACCAATCGCTAACCGTTCGTCCACGGCTGTCGTCAAATCGTCATTTAATGAAATCGCCTGTCGTTATTTAAGACACTAATGTATAAACGAGCTATTTATATCGAAAATAATATCGGCAGATCGTACAGCGGTCGTGCTAAACGACCATTAATCTTGTATTCAGCAACGAGAGCACCCGGCATGGCAATTGTCGGAAACTTCCTAATGACCCGCAGGCAATTATAATTTCTTACCCTATTGCTTGCTTGGACGGGCAACCAACAAATTCTACACTGTTTGGACACGCCCGCTATTTAGTTTTCATTGAAAACAACTTTAAACTTGTGTTGTTTAAATCTTAAATAACCATGAAGTACTATTATCACAGTGAATCACAGTACTGAGTAAGTGATTATTCAGTCTGCTGATCCGGTGTGGTACATTAGACCGTTAAGTGACTTATTGTCAGACACGATTTAGGATTCGGTTCCCGGTTCCAACTAGGCTGGCGTAATAGCAGTTGGTTTATTCATGAACCGCATTCTGGTTTAACATTAAGCAAGGTGGTTAAATTTCGAGCCACAATAAAAAATAAATTATAAATATCGATAACATAAACAAGAGAAAAATATTATTTAATAAAATAAATGGATATCAATGAAAGATTAGTAAGATTAAACTTTTGGTTTCAGGGATCGTTTCATTACAGCTTATTTCTGAGGTTTTGCGCGAACATTGTTTATTTAAGTTTTCCGCGCCATCTTGGCTGCAAATATCAGATTTAAATAATGAAAATAAACTATTTTATTACCCCTGTACCACCTTGTACGTATTTCAACTTTATATAAAGTTATAGACTACAGTTATGCTTCATGTGCATTGATTTTATATTAAAGTAGGAATACGAGCGTGAAATAATAAATAACGTTATGGTTATTTAATGCGAATGCATGAAATTGAATAGGTATTGAAAGAGATGAAGTGAAGGTTATATTTAATCTTGTATATAAACAATTTATTCACATTAGACTAAAGAATAAAACAACGAATTTGTTTTTCCTTCCTCATATAGCGTTGTATTTCCTCGTCATGTTTACTTTTACCCTTTGAGCTAGTTAATTAAATGTGCCTTCTCTAGTTCCGAAATTCGCAACTTTATGTTGGAATAATGGCGGACAATTAGATTTTTCATAAAGTTATATATATATTTATAAATTCAAATTATAATGAAGTTATAAATGTCTTATTTATAATTTTAGGATATATTTTAAGGTACCTATCCAACGTTTACAGCATTTACTAAAATAAAATAAAAAATAAAATTATTATGCCTTTTTCATACAAAACACTTGCCACGATCCTAATACAACTCCCTCGCTTCCTTCACATTTACAATTCTCTTCATCAAGCTCTATGGATGCACTAGGGCACTAGGCAACCCAGCTTTCTTGAGGATGTCTCCGATTTGATCGGCAAACACCATTCTGGGCCTGCCTCGTTTAACGCATCCATTCACATGAGATAATAAATAATGGTTTTAATTTTATTTTATTAGAACTGTCCTATTTATTGGAATAGTCACTTTTAAAGGAGTGCGTGAAGGATTCGATCTCCGGTTGCAGTTATGATGTACATGCGTGAATTTTTTATATCCAATTTTTATTAATTCATTACACGCTAACCAAGAGTTTAAAACCACTTGCCGGTACCAATATAAGTATATACTCGTATCTATGATACAAAGTACATACATATTAAGTACTTTGATCGCTCATTTTTTATGATACAAGCAAGTTTAGCGTATATATAAAAGCATAATTTTTCTAGAAATAAGTACAGATAAATATTCTTTTTGTTTATTTAACTATTTGTACGTTATCTAAAGTTGATTGGCAATTTATTCCTAAAACCGGAATGTACGATATATCAATAGCCAAAGCCCATTCAATTACTTGATTGTATTCGATTTTGACGTAATCGAATAACCAATTGAATGTGCTCGCAGATATAGTAATCGATATGCAGTTTTAATAAAAAATGGATATATATTCACTGGCCAAAGCTATTATAATTTCATTTACATACATCTATATGCGACCGTGGTGTAGTGGCAGTGGAATGGCTACGTAAGCTGAGTGGCACGGGTTCAAAATCACTCACCGGTTTCAATGTATCTTTGATATATGTACTTTGGTTGTCCTGTTTCTATGGTACAAGCATTTTAGTAGCTTAGTATAGAAATGTATAATAAAATAAAATAATTTAAGCAATAAAAAAATAATAATTTATATTGGTGTCGTAGTATCGTAGTAGTAGTATGTAAAAAAACCGAGAGAGTTGTGTCAGGATTGTGGAATGCGGAATTCCTAGGATTTCTTGGTCGATGAAAGTACCCACCTGATGTTGAACTGAAATGTGGCATAAAAATGAAGGCGACTGCAACTACTAAAATAACTAGCCACATTCACTATTGTTGAAACCGGCAACTTACTAGCTGATTCCGAAACGCGACTAAGTCACTTCACGGTTTACATAACTTATACGGTCTGACATCTTTATAGGTTCTAGTACATAATGTTTTCGTATTAGGTATTATATGTTGTACTATATTGTACCAAGCAAACGAAACAATATGTAATAGAATAGCTGAGAAACCAATTATACTGCAGCGGAAGTAGATTATATTCCAAGTAGAGATTACATGTTGCCCTATTCATTCGCACGCATAATTTAAAAGTTGCTTAATGAGAAAATGTTGCACTTTTTATTCCAAATGCCACGCCAGTTGTACTCGTATATTAATAATAATGAGGCGAATTTAAGTATGGTAGTAGAATTTAAAATGTAAGTTGCCGGTTCCAAATAGGTCGGCATAGTGAATGTGCCTGCTACTTATAATTATTTAACTACTTACAGTTATTTATTAGGGGCCGCACTTTAGCTTAACATCAGGCGGGGTGCTGACATATGTCGAGTCACCATTTTGTTTATAATAAAAAAACTTCATTCTGTATAGCATAATTGATTTGTATTTATTTATCTCTTTGCTTACTTATTCTTATTGTATCTGCGTTTTGCTAATCAGTCTAAAACTATATTGGGTAGTACATTACATAGTACAGACAGACCATAAAGTAAATTAGTCGCGTTTCGGGATCTGCTTTAAAATTGTACTTTTTTTATTTTATTAAATATACCTTTTAATACTAAGCTACAGAAGTACTTGTATTATAGAGACAGGACAACCAAAGTACATACATCAAAGATACATTGATACCGGTGAGTGGTTTAGAACCCGTGCTCTCGATTTGCGTAACCATTGCACTGCCACTTCACCACGGTCGCCTTTGGTACTAAGGTACTTAATACTTTGGTATTAGTTTACTTGTACTATGGTACTGCTACTTTATTAAAGTGTAATAGCAAGCCTACGCACTCCAGCTAACATATATGGAGTGCGTCTAACATATATCGTGTGCGTCTAATATAGATGGAGTGCGTCTAACATAGATGGACTGGCGATTTGAGAATAATATATTTCGTACCTGACATTCGGCATCACCAACGTAGCAGCAATCGCCAGAGACTGATGTCGGAGACCACAGATGCTCACCGCTGATAGCTATCTCCCCCCAATCTGGTGTTGATCTTATTACTCGTGCACCACCACTATCGCCGCTTCTTCTGTAACAATAAATATTAATTATTTTTTAATGTCTAAAGGATCCGGCAACCGATGGGGAAAAAGGTCCTAGAGTGGAGACCACGAACCGGAAGACGCAGCGTAGGTAGGCCTCCCACTAGGTGGACTAACGACATAGTGAAAGGTACAAATAACCGGTGGATGCAACTTGCATCTTGTCGTTCGGAATGGCGCTCGAAGGGGGTTCTTATGATGATGAATTGAATTCTTAGCCGAAGGGATGAGATCTTCGGATCGGTTAATATTCTGCAGTGTTGCGTATAAATATTTTTTTGAAAATATTTTAAAATTTTTATGGTTAGAATATTCTCGAAAAGGATTACCTACACAAAAAATATGAATTATTTTTTTATAATGGAATCCGACCCTTTCTTTTTCCCCTTATTTTATCCTCATTAAAAAGGTTTTATGATGCTTGTAAATCTTTTTTCTACTCACTGCTTCATTGTAATCTATATATGTGGTTTTATTTACAAATTTTAACTCAACAATCTCGACAACAACAAGCATTCATTATGAAGACTAGACGACCCGGTGAACTTTGTATTACCTACAATATAATTATCAATCGTAGTGAATTTATAAATCTGATGTGGATGGATGCGTCAAACAAGGCAGGTCCTGATCAAATTCCGATCAAATCGGAGACATCCTCAAAAAATATTGGTTGCACAGTGCTCATAACCTTAGAGCTAATATGAAGAGAATTGTGGATGTGAAGGAAGCGAGGGAGTTGTGTCAGAATCGTGGCAAGTAACGCTCCATTGTCTCTGCTTATCCCCATGGGAAAAAGGTGTGACAACTTGATTTTGATTGATTGATCATAATAAATACTGGATTAATCGTGTATGATTCGAATTTCGTTAATTCATTAAATAATACTTGCTTCTAATTAAACTAAGTTAATTGTCTTTATATTTACAACCAAAAAAATGTAGAAAAAATATATTTAAAGCATATTAAACTGTCTCTTTCAAATTGTAACCAATTAAATTGCCATGCCTCAATTCTCATAGGGATAGGCATCTGTTATAGAGTGCTACTTTTTACCATACTGACTTACCATACTCACTCGATTCCTTCACATCCACAATTCTCTTTATACAGATTGAAATTATGCATAAAATTATGTAGGAAATTATGTAGGTATATTTGTAGGTACAAAAAAAGCTAATAGAAAAGAACTAATAATGTTTTCAACAAAAACATTATAAAATAAAGGTCAACGCAAAAATCTAATGTAAAATATAATTGTTTAATTCCAAAATGATACAATCTTTATAATGAACAATAATTATGTTAAAGGTGATTTTATACAAGTATCATTATCTGCTCTAATGATTTTAACAATTGTGATTTAGTTAAAGATGTTATCTAACCTAAATTTTTATTTTAAAATAAATAAAATATACCGGCACTTCTCCCATGTCAGAAGATCAATATTGCCAAGATTAAGAATCAGTCAGCCTAATATTTACACATATGATATTACACAGATATTTACAGGGGCGTGTCGTCCATAAGGCGATAGTGTGCGCGGCAGTACGATGGTTACGCAAACCACTTACCGGTACCAATGTATCTTTGATATATGTACTTTGATGGTCCTGTTTCTATGATACAAGCACTTTAGTAGCTTAGTATAGAAATGTATAATAAAAAATAGTCTTTAATGTGGACCGCACAGTCTATGCCGGAATGTCCTATAACTCGATAAGTCTTACCGGAGAATGGGCAGCACCGTCCTTTTAGTATGCGGTGAGAATACTGCCATAGATTATATACGGAAATAGGGGAAGCCTATGTTCAGCAGTGGACGTCTTCCGGCTCAATGATGATCAAACTACCCTGATTATTGACTTTTATTAAGAAAATACACAGAAGACAAGTTTTTTGCCTTCTTTCTGGTAAGTTTTAATTTTGCCTACCCTACGTATAACATCGCTACAAGCTACCGCTCATATTCATCTTATTGCGAAAGAAAAAATAAATTAATGTGCAAAATGTGGTGAGGACCAGCAGTCGCATCTACTATGCTGGCCTTTTGTAGTTATGGTACAACAAAGTTTTGAATATATAAAGGTTCATAGCACGTGCACAAACAATAAACAATTTATTCATATGAATAGACAATGAGAATAGGAATCTCTTTGGCGCAATCCTATTGCATTCATTGCAACGCCAAATAACATTTTTTTTTGAAAATGCTATAAAAAAACTGCTAAATATTTTTTTTATTTGAAAAAACAATCCTTCCGGTTAATGATGGAAAATAATTTCATTCAAATGGCTATAATATTCTTGGTGTATATAATAATAGCATTGGTCCTACGATGGCTACAGAGCCTTCAAAACGTGTCGGATTCATCATCATCAGCCAGAAGACATCCACTGCTAAACATAACCATAAGAGGGATCTTAGAACGCCATTTCGAACGACAAGATGCCAGTTGCATCCACTGGTTATTCGTGACTTACTCGTCAGTCTAGTGGGAGGCCTACTTACGCTGCGTCTTCCGATTCGTGGTCTCCACTATAGAACCTTTCTTTTTCATCAGTTCGGTTCCTCGAACGATGTGGATTAACGTGTTGGATTAAAATAAACAAACAATCTAAACATTTTTTCTTCTATTGTGACTCGACATCTGACCTCGACCCGTCAATAACAATGTTCGCGCAAAACTTTAGAATGTCAGCAGAGAATTCCAAGCAGCATTTGTATATAAGTAAATAAATTAGTGGGTAGTTCTTCTTAAATCAAATAAATATTATTCTTAAGGGACAACCAATAAAACGTGCAATCAATACATTTCTTAGGTTTAATGCTCGATGTAAATTGTAATTGGAAAAGTCACGTTGAAATGATCTGTATGCGGTTGAGTAGATACCTATATGTATTACGCAGAATGTACGAAATTTCGTCCATAGAGAATAGTCTATTCGCCTACCATGCGCTGCGCATGTGGTTTCTGCGATGCAATACGATCTGTATGAGATACGATGATATGGGGAAACTATACAGACCAACGATCTGCGCATACTATCCGACAGATTATTTAAAATAAAATTGGAAACTTAGAAAAATAATATTACTATAATATAATATCAGAGAACTTATATCTACCGTAAAATAAATGACTGAGTGTATAAATTGTGAAATTTTCAAATAAAATAAATTATCAATTTCTCGATGTATTTTTATCTAATAATAACATTGTTAATTTTTGCACGCCATATTTGACAAATATAGCAGATATAACAAACTACATAGATCAACATACAACACCTAGATCTGTGAGAAAGTTAGTTCATAGATAAGTAACAATGTATTACTAATGACAGTATCAGGATTGTAAGAGTGGCGCTCAATTATTTATGTCTTATGTAAATAAATAAAAAAACATTAAATATTAGTAACAAAAATTTCACAGAAAAATTCACGTTTACACATCGATCAGCTGCGACCGGGAATCGAACCCTAGTCTGTTGCTTAATACGGGATCACTGACCACAAATCGTCTATGCGCTCGCGTTAAAATTCCCTTATATTAAATGTCAGTTTTGTTAGATTAAAACCATACATGAAAGCACTCGTGCGTTTCAATTTGAGAGTTTGTGAAAAGGCAATTTTGTGTGTAGGCAATTTTCAGCTCGCATCGGCTATGGCACCTCGTTAATATTCCTTGACTGCAAAATGAAAGGTACGTGAGAAAGCAAAGACTTGTTTCGTAATTGTTCCTTCTTCTGAATAATGTCTTCATTATTTTATTTTCAATTTGCATTTATTTATTTCTTTGTATTTGCATTAATTTGCAAATCAGTCCTAAAATATGCATACAACTTTTTGATACCACTAATGGATACAATTTTATATCTTATAATTAATTCGTGTCAAAAAGTCTTTTTTCTGAATGAGGCGGCTTAAAACTAAGTAGTTTTTTTCAGTAGTCGGCGTTTTTGTATAACCTTGCATTCCTTTTAAATATTGAGGTCAGATGTATAACATGTGAGAAGTGGCGCTCTATTGTGTCTGCCTATCCCTGTGGGAAAAGGCGTTACAAATTGATTGATTGATGTCTAATATAATTATATATTAGGTCTGCAATATCAATTCTATTCGTTATGAAATAAATTACGAATAAGAATTAAATTGATGTTAATCGACAACCTAACACCAATTTTAACTTTAATTAAATTACTAATTAATTTAACATTCTTTTAATTATTAAAATAATTTATAAAAAGAGCAATTATCTACATTCTGTACCTAAATATTTGAACTAATCAAAGTTTTCGTATTCAATAAATTACTTGTTAAATAAGTATTTGTTACACTGAATAAATTGTTTCAATCAATCAATCAAATTGTCACGCCTTTTTCTTACAGGGATAGGCAGAGACAATGGAGCGCCACTTGCCACGATCTTGAAACAACTCCCTCGCTTCCTTCACATTCACAATTCTCTTTATACAAGCTTTATAGTTAAGTTCGGAGACATCCTCAAGAAAGCTAGGTTGCCTAGTGCCTATAACCATAAATTATTTATTTATTCAAAACGGAAATTAGTGGTACGGGCCCCAATTTAAGTGGTACTGGCAAATGGTCGACTCAAGCCGACAGGAGACCACTACAGGGCAAAAAACCACTACCCACTTATCTACCCCTTTTAAACACCCAACCCATCATCCGGAGCAAACATATGCCTCATACTCTTTGGTATACTGTATAGAATATAGCACAACTTTTTTTTTTGACTCGACATATGACAGCACCCCGCTTGATGTTAGGCTGGAGTGTATAGAATATAGCACAACTTTTTTTTGACTCGACATATGACAGCGCCCCGCTTGATGTTAGGCTGGAGTGTGGTCCATGAATGGATTTTACTGCTACTACAATTCAATAACTGTGAGTAGCAATCACATCCACTATGCCGGCTTAAACGTGACCAAATCACTTTACGGTTTGTATACTTGTACAACTTATATAATACTGGCATGATATATAAGTTGTTTGACCTCTAATAACTGAACTAGTTATACTTGTTCTCAATGACCTCGCTTTATGCATATTGTAATTACAAATGCAATTATTGCTCCTAATGTTTTTCTTAACACTGGCCATGTTATAGTTATTTACAGACTAAAACCTCAGTAGTGTTTTTAGGACAAGAAAACCTTAAGTATTTGTTTTTGCGTGTATTTATTTTGTTTTACGAAATAATTAATTATTAAAACTTGAATTGAAAAACTTACGTGTTGTCTATCTCTGTATGTATTTATTCTGTTAAAATCTACCGAAGATGCAATCCGGTTTCGGTCACTTAACGCACGACCGCTCTGACCACTAAGGAAATTCGAAATTCTATCTTTTCATCAAGCTTCCAACTTCAGTATCCACGTCGCAGTTTGCCTAGT
Source organism: Tinea trinotella (assembly GCA_905220615.1). Taxonomy (NCBI): domain Eukaryota; kingdom Metazoa; phylum Arthropoda; class Insecta; order Lepidoptera; family Tineidae; genus Tinea; species Tinea trinotella. Next base: position 9,770,558 of record HG992310.1, read on the forward strand.
TAATACAGCATGCAATAAATGCAAGCTCCACTAAACATTTGAGATCGTTGCAAATGTACGCTTTTCATTTATTTTGTGTCGTATATGTTAAGTATTTATTTGTATCTGTCATGTAGGTTTCCCTACTTTCATTATCAGCCAGAAGACGTCCACTGCTGAACCTATGTAACAAGATGCCAGTTGCATCCACCGGTTATTCGTGACTTTTAAACGTGATGTCGTCAATCCACCTAGTGGGAGGCCTACCTACAACGTCTTTCGCTTCGTGGTCTCTACTAAAGTACCTTTCTTCCCCATCGGTTGTCGGTTCTTAGAGCGATGTGCCTTATTTTCACAATATTTGGAGATATAGCTCGAAGTTTCTGACTAATGCGATGCAAGCTACTAAAACTTATTTCTTAGTGTGTAATAAAATACCTATTATGTCAAAAAATAATTTAAATTTTAATAGAAACTGTGTTTTTAATAATAAAATGGTTCTTACAAGTTATTTCAAAGGACCTAATAAGAAATTAATTACTATACTAAAATAGGCTACAAATTGAATTCTGAAGCCTAATCTAACATTTCAAAGTGATAGCAATTATAAACCGTCAAATGCACAGTTGACGAATAATTAGCTTTAAAGTGACCTTATTTATTTTATCATCGTTATCATCAGCAGCCTATATACATCTTACTACTAAGTACAATTAGGCCTCAGCCTGGATCGTAGTCATCCAGATAGGATTCGGCTACTACCCCCACACTTGCCAATGCGTTTTAAAACATGCCGACGCGCAACGTTTATCACCAAACAAGACCTGCATCCATTAAAGTGACATCCAAAATTCTATTGGAGTCAGGATTGGGATCTTCTATTGTGGCTCGACATATAACAGCATCCCGCCCAACTGGTGCGTTCTTGAATGGATGTGACTACTACTACAGTAAAATAACTGCAAGTAGCAGTCGCTACCACTATGCCGGCCTAGCTAAAACCGGCAACTTACAAGCTGGCCCTCAAATGCCTCAAATGTCACTTCACGGTTTGTTTTATTGTACCCCCGATCTGCAGACTGAGAACCACTCTTAAAATGATTAATACAACAACATATTTTTAAACGTTTTGTCACTCCATTCTTGAAAAGACATGCGCTCTTCTTACGAGCACTTTTAGCTCAATGAGATAAAGATAAGATCTTTTGTGGTTCTATCACCACAAGTTCAAGTTGTTTGAAGCATTCTTATGATAATCTGAAGGGCACGATTTCGCTAACAACAGCAAAACATTTCGTTGTGTATCATCACGAAAAGGATATCAAAATTATTTAACAATTATAATTTTCATATACACACTTACAGGCCTTTTTACAGCAAAAGGCCTGGTAAGCTAGGTTCCAAGTTCGTCGGTCGTAAGCGTAAAATGCACTTCGATTAAAGGAATTATGGCGTGACGATTTAATGTATTGATAACTAAAAGAATGTCTTGGCTTTATAATTTTTTTGTAAGGCTTTTGCAATTGAATCACATCGTTTTATTTTATAACCTTGGATGTTATAAGACAAGGAGAAATCGACCATTTGTAGACAATGATACTACGTGCCGAATTAGTTTAGTATGACTGCTGAATCGGTCGACAAAATGCGGAAGCTTCCCCTGACCTGTGTGTGGTATCACGGGAGTAAAAAGGCGAGGTGAAAACAACGTTAATATGTTTAAATTGTTAATTTATTCATATAGATCTAAAAATAATAACCTTTTGCTGACGTCATGATGCAGTAATTCTATAATGGTACACAAATGAAGCAAACCAGTTTATTATTGGAATTATTTGCAACGTTTATGAGTAGGAATTATTTATACATTTTTTATTTATGATTTTGTTTGACCGTTTATTATTTATTTAGGTATATACAACAGGAAACAATTATATTTAACAACAATTAATAAATATACTATATTAAATAGCATAATAAATATATTATGCTAGGTATATAAAAAATAAAACACTGTGATTCAATGATCCAAAATTGTCTTCGTCACGCCATAATTCCTACAGGAATAGGCCTCTGCAAATCTCTATTTGTCCATGTCCCTGACACTATTCTCTCGGTTTCTTTACATCTATGAATATCTTATAAAGCTTCTATGGGTATGCGCTGGGACTTAAAGTTTTTGTAATGACCTGGCCCCGAATTAATAAATAAGCCATATTCAGGTTCGCCTCCGTTTGATTCTTCCGCTCACTTCTGATTTATTATTAATAGGTATCCTTAATATAATGCATAAAATAAAGCTATGAGTCAACTCATTCACAACTTGCATACAATAGAAATGGAATATATAAGGTTAACGTTGTGTAGGAAGAAACAATTCACTTTTAACACCCACAAAAGTATTACATTATGAGACTAATGTACTTTATAACTTACTCCCACTTACGTGGTTTTGTTTTCTTGTAGTTGAAACAACTCTTTAAAGCTCTCTCAAAGACGATACACAACGCAATGAAACCAAGTTTAAATAAGTCGTAAAGTAGTCGTAAACTCACACATAAAATGTTAAATAAACTTTTAATATTTGATTTTGCATTGGTCTTGCATCAGAAAGTTAATTATTAATTAAAAAGCATAATTAATATCAGAAACAGATGAACTATTGATGAATGTTTGAGTTGCTGTGAACTGAACGCAAATGGCGCGGTTTATTGTTATTTGCGAATCAGAACACGTCCCACTTAAATAAGTTATTTGAATTTGTAGGGATTTTGCTCTTTGGAGATCTAATTCACCCACGGAGCTGTGCTTATGGTCAGTCAATTCTCTCTGAACACAGATTGCTACGGGCTTTGGTTCGTTAATTCTAGTTCAATGTCTTGTGTAAAATTAAATCACTTTTTGAAACAAATTAAACTAATTCCTTGGAAAATCTACCTTTTAAAATCTTTGAAAAGGTCATTGTTACTTATGATTGTTAGTACATGTGTGTTTTTTTACTACGTAATGTTTTTAATGTTAATAACAACAAAATATTTAGTATAAATATTTAAAAAATCACTTACATAAATATTCTCTAATTTAAAAATGGTTATGCTATATTCGTTGTAGTATTTTGTTTGCAACAAAGCCTCTATTACTTGCCTTATAAAGCCTCTCTTTTTATTACTTCATTAACTATCCCGGTCTGAGAAAGTCCGAGGTTTATTTGCTGTTCTTACTTTCCTTTGTAACTTAGTTTTTAAATATCACCCCTCCATAGAAAAAGTATTTGTTTTATTCATTGTAAACTTCCCCATTAACCCAAGTAATAATACATTTATGATTTAAGTCAACGTCGTAAAATATTAAAATATCATTTATGTCTACCCGTGACTCTACCTATAACAACACGGATAATATGCGTCGAATAATTTTGAGGATAATTGTGTTATCCTGGATAATGGATAACACAATGGATAAACCTGTTGTTATGTACTTGAATAACAAGATTAGAAGGAGAATAACTATGGTATTGGGTCTGTGGTCTATAAAAATATGTTGGGTGGAGTGACTTCTACAACATTCAAATAACTGCAAGTAGCAGTCGCACACAGTATACCGGCATAGTTGGTACGCGAAACGCGACTTAGAAACATCTGTACCCTGGTACTACCCCGGATCGACAGACTCGGGAAACGACACCAACTGTCTACGCTGTCTGCATTTTTAATTTTCTTTCTATCTTGAGTTTTTAATAGAATGGTTATCTGCTAAAAGTAGCAGGAAGCCGCTGTATGCATTATCTAACTGTGGAAATCAATATGGGCGGCCTATATCCAATAGTGAACGATTTTACTATAGCTGATTTGTTATAAATATATATGATTTATAGCTAATATATATGTGCCCAAAATTATAACAAATTTATAAGAAACGAGAGAGTTGTCAGTATTGTGGAATATGACTCTCTGTCTGTCCCTGTGGAATTCCGGGATATTATTATCAAATAATGGTGATGATTATGCAGTTGGTTTCAATGGTATGTATAAGAATTTAAATATAGCATTAAAAGCAATTAAATCTTAATATTTATAATAACTCTGCAGATAATGCTACAATAGATAGTTAAATATTATATTTATTTATTTTATTTTTATTTCTTTAAGGATAACTTACAGCTAACTAGATATATATATATATATATATATATATATATATATATATATATATATATATATATATATATATATAAATATATAAGTTTTATACAGGAAAAAAGGCCAATTACAAGTTACCACCGATAATTAGGTTTAAAAATAACTTAATAAACTAACTAAGATAAATAAATCCAAAAATAACTTACGACTAAGAGTGGGAACCCATAGCATATCTGCGTGTAAGCAAGCGTTTTAATGACGCTGGCGTTGTAACGAAGGGATCAATGTCAGCACAAAAATCATTATAGTAATTGCAAGTTCTTATAAAAAATGCATTTGCATTGGTTCTGGCAAATGGTACGTGAAAAATCCTCTTAATTCTAGCAGAACACGGTACTCTGAGTCCTATGTACTGAAGCTACTCAGAACAATCGACTAACAAGTAACAAGTATATTTATGTATATATTTGAGTAACCAAACAAAGCAGACAACAATGTAAAACAGGTGGTTCCTTCAGTTCAGTACTAAAACAATTTCCTTGCCTTTAATGCATTAAGTTTCACTGTGCGGAACTTCGCAAGGCTTATTAATATTGCAGCGTTATTACGTACACCATAAACACTCTATTACTTTGGCAATTTGTAATGAAACACGCCCTGAAGCTTCTTGAGGTATTGGCAAACTTTCAGATATTGCTTTAGCTCTGATTATTATCTGTAGTATACGGATATTTGTATAAAGTAACCGTAGCTATTACAATTTTACTATATTTGCATTTTGATTAACGGACTTTAACAAAATAACATTTATTTATTTATTAATTACTTCTACTAATAGTAATAGTAAAATACTATTCATACTAAATAGTATTTTCTTAGATTTTGCACGAACATTGATTAATGAATTAAACAAATTTTATGCGGCTTACTATCGCGTTTATTTTAAATCAAAACCAAAATAAACGCGATAGTAAGCCGCATAAAATTTGTTTAATTCTTTACTTCATTAAACATTAATAATTCTGTATATAATTTTAAATAAATGTTTTAAATATAAATGTATTGTTATTTATTTATAATTATATAATATATTATGCTAAAATTTATAATTTATTTCAGTTGCTCATTTATTAAATTAATTATATGTTTTAATGAATACTACTTTTTTACTTTATGAACAAACTGAATGCAGAATGTACCTCACTACTGATGAAGTGTCATAGGACCGTTCTTGGAAAAATCAAAATATAACAATATTTGCACACCAGATTTAGCAAATATGGCAGATATAACATAAATCATTATGTAACACCTACATTTGTAACCCATATTAAGCAAATAAATAATTTATTTCATTTCATAAAATATGTTTCATAAAAAAAGGGCAACCGAAATTCACATTTTTAACGATACATTGTGCTGACAAGTGTTTTTGTACTATAGGCACTTGGTTTGCTCAAGCATTTTACTATCATTAGACCACGGTCGCCCTTAAATTATGAATTGTGTTCCTATATATTGAATATTAGACAATATTAATTACTTACTATTTTTCATTTTGAAATAGAAAATGAATATATTTGTTATGTGTATCTGAATCTATAAAAGATTTTTTTTACATTTCTATACTAAGCTACTAAACTGAATCATAGAAACAGGACAACCAAAGTACATATATCAAAGATACATTGGTACCGGCAAGGAGTTTTGAAGAGTTTGAACCCGGCAAGAAGTTTGAAACCTGCTGTCGGCTTGCGGAACCATTGCACTACCACTACACCACGATCGCCTTAAAATAATATTATGTATACATACACTATAATAAAAATATTCTCTCGTCTTTATTACACCAGGAGTAGGCAAAACAAATATACCGCCCACTAACCACAATTCTGCCAAGAGTCTGAAGAAAATATACAATTAAGTTAAAACGTTAAACTTCGCAACAACTACATAAAGTACTAATTATAATTAGTATTATAATAAAACCTTCTACGTCTTGCGATATTGTTAATACCTTTTGAAACTTCATGACATCAATTTATTGACACGATTTTATGACACGATCCAATTTGTATACATCACATAAATCTAGATCCAATCCTAATTCGATAGACTTCTTAAAAAAAATTAATATTTATATAGGTAAAATTTATATAATGTTTGCAGCTTTACCTATCAGGTAATTGTGAATTTAAACCATCCAGAGACTCACGTAAATATAAATACAATGCCTAATCCTAAACTTAACTGCTTGAGAACATCCAAACATGAATAAATACTCTGGATCCGGAGCTAAAATCTGTCTAAATTCATTTGATGTACGAGCATTGACCGTGTAATAATAGCGTTAGTGAGGTCGAACTTTGTAAGAACTTCCGGCGCGGTCTGAACTTTCCAATTAGTTATTTAGTACGAACTATAGACTATTAGCATTATACCTTAACTTGATATACGAGTAACTTGTAGAAGCTTACATTTTCAATTTTAGAAGAGGTGCATTTTGAATATTATTATGTATATATACTCTATAATAAAAAATACTCTCACGTCTTTATTACCTCCGAAGCGTTTTTTTATCTGCCAGATCGGCAAACTGGGCAAACGACACCAACCAAATTAATAGAATGTTCATATGAAGTGGTTCGTTTTTGAAGCTAACATCAGACCTGTTTTGGGAAGATCTAAATCGATAAAAATGACGTTAAATGAAAGCGTAAGATATCTTTACGAATTTTAATATCTGTAGGTACATCAGCGTGCAAAAAGAGAGAGAAGGGCAAACAAGAGGAGAGAGTAATAGTACATTAGTATAAACATTGTAAAGCTCAGTCTCGTCAGTCTTAATTTTGCTAGGTTTATGTATGTGACGCAGTTGGAAAGCTATATGGAAAAGGGGTGTCAATTTAAAAACACACTTAAAAAATGTATTTTAATATTAACCCTTACTTCCCAAGATATTTATATTCAAAAGCTTTCAATTATAATGTTCACCCGTTCGTTTCTTAATGACTATTTATTTATATCTGCGACATAAAAAGGTGCAAACTTGTAAAAAAAAGCAATAAAGTAACTAAAGGAAAACAATATGAACCACTTCGCCACACCTGTCGTCAATCATGTTGCATAATCATGTTGCATAAAATTATTATGACAACACAATATTTTTATTTGTATTTATAATTTTTAATTTGTATTTTTTTATTATTTATAATACAAATAAAAATATACACATAGTAGATATTGTAAAGACAAATAAAAAAAATATTGCTCTAAAGAATGAAATGAGATTCATGAAATATTATAAATCGGAGGTAAGTGACGGATAAAACTGGGACGACCCAGGCTCAAGGAAAAGCTAATTAGTTGAACCGTTCTTATGGTTATGGAACCATAGAGTATGTATGAAAAAAAATGTGAATTTAAAGGAAGTGAGAGAGTCGTGTCAGAATCATGGAAAGTGGCGTTCCGTTATCTCCGCCTCATACTGTGGGAATTGAGACGTCACAATTGTATGTTTTATCAATTATTTATTGGTTGTAGGTACTCAATAACATAATTATCATGCGAATAAACAACTGTGTATATTCGAATATTGTTAGACTGTAATTAAATATGTTGGAATGAAACTTTAACCATTGTTATACGAAGGTTAAATAGAAACAATATATACAAGTTTAATAAAGTACAATTATTTACAAAGCGGCATCATATATCGCGTATATATTATACAAACAAAGCTTTTAATTAACTGCGAACTTGAAACACTAATTTAATAAAAATATATTAAACGGACCGAAAATTATGAACATTAAGGGGTGACAAACTTCTTTTTATTGTTACGTGTATCATCTGACCTCGACTTGCCTGATAATAGAGGAGAGGACCGAGAGTGCCGATGACTGAAAAAACCGACTAAGTTCACAGTGACCCCAGTCGCCGGCCAGGGGGGCTTTTTGCTTGGTCGGTCGGTTTATAGGATGGGACATATGGCTTTATATTTCCACTTGTCGATTGTTCGAAAAAGAAACAAAGCAGAAACCTTTTTACGAGTAAATGTTATAAAAACATAGTAAATAGGTAAAAAGTAATATATTATAATATAATATATTCCAATGTGTAGTTAAAAACATTAAATATATTACAATAAATTTAAATTTCAATAAAGATGAAGATTAAACTGAAAACCTGCCCGAATCTCCTCATAAACCTTTAATACATTCCACTGCCAACAATCAGAGGACAGACGAAAACTTTTTAGCAGCAAAAATACCAAACTCACAGATCACATATTTATAGACTTTGCTCCAATGAAAAACAGAGGATAAAACTTAGAGGAAAAGAAAGAGCGATGCGATTAGCTTATTTACATTCGCATTGCTATTACGCCTCTCTACACATGCGAAACAAAATCAATCGCTAATTCCCTACAGGTCATATAATTAATTATTATAAACAGTTTCTTGTGGCTTTTTTTTTATTTTTTTATTGTGACTCTACATATGACAGCAACCCGCTTGATGTTAAGCCAAAGTGTGGTCCATGAATAAATGTCACTGCTACTACAATTCAATAACTGTGAGTAGCAATCACATCCACTATGCCGGCCTAGATGGAACCGGCAACTTACAAGCTGATCCCGAAACGTGACCAAATCACTTCACGGTCTGTATACTTGTAAGTGGTGGTACTACCCCGGATCGGCAGACTGGGTACCACTGCCTACCACTCTTTGATAACCAGACCCGAAGCAAATATCCATCTCTTTTTTTTTATTAACAAATATTTGCAATATTTAATACTATTAAATATTACAAATAAAAGCTATGAAACAAATATTTGCTCCGACCGGGGATCGAACCCGGGACTTTACGCGCAACAAACCAGTCGCTAAACCGTTCGTCCACGCCTGTCGTCCACGCTTTCTTTTATTCATACGACTTTTTAAAGCCATTATAAAATCTGACGACAAATAAGTGTAAGTTATGACCATGCCTATGCTAATGTATCATTTTCATTTTTTCATTAAAATAATTTTCATTCATTTATTCAAATAATAGTTCTTGAGTGGAGACCACGAACCGGAAGACGCAGCGTAGGTAGACCTCCCATTAGGTGGACTGACGACATAGTGACAGTCACGGGTAACCCGTGGATGCAACTGGCATTTTGACGTTCGGAATGGCGTTCTAAGGGGGAGACCTATTATCAGCAGTGGACGCCTTCTGGCTATTGATGTATCAAATAATAAGGCAAACAACATGCCCAGAGCCTAAATTAGTAAATTATACCTAATAGATGGTATTGAATATCAAACTAAGAGCTAAACATTGGAATATATTATTTTAATGTTCTATTTTCTTAATGATAAGCTGAAGCTCGGTCCATGAATGGATGTCACTACCTCTACAATTTAATAACTGTAAATTGTAATCACATTCACTATGCCGGTCTAGTTGGAACCGGCGCCTTACAAGCTGATCCTGAAACGCGACTAAATCACTTCACGGTTTGTAAACTTGTAAGTGACGTTACTACCCCGGAATAGCAGGCTGGGTACCATTGCCTACCACTCAGTTCTTGTCGATTATCTGTACACCTATAACGGGTTTGTTGTCTGTGTCTGTATACTGCAAAGCCTCCAGGATTAGAGTTTCAGGTCAGCTGCCTTCGAAACTCTGTGTGTGGTTTACGTAACGCCACAACCCTTTGTCATATTTTCCATCGGCCATAAATATAGCTATGTAAAGAATATTATTTATTTATTGTTCAAATGTATTTTGTGAAATTCTTAAATTAATTTTCGAATATTCTTCACTTAGATATTCTTTATTTGATTGGAACGCAGACATTTTAAAAAAAGCAGCGGGTTAAGATTGGGCAAAAAAAATAATCGTCTCTTGTCGACGATTAGCAAAATAATAAAAGTTAAATCCTCCAAAATTGATGATATTATCAAACGTGTCGTCGCACAGACGATATTCGTCACAACGTATATAGTCTCGTTTTATTGGATTTAGCCAACTTTTGTTATTTTGACAATCGCCGACGAGAGACGATAATCGTTTTAACTTGCCCAATCTAACCCCGCAGGAGTATAATCCAGATAGGTATGAGGAAATTGAATAAGAATGTGAAGGAATTGTGGATGTTAAAGAAGCTAGATTGTGAAAAGTGGCCCTCAAATCAAATATAATCAAATCAAATTGTCACGCCTTTTTATCACAGGGATAAGCAGAGACAATGGAGCCACTTGCCATGATCCTGACACAACTCTTCACATTCATAAGTGGCCCTCACTTCATATAAACATCAGGCTTCAGTCATATGTCAAGCCACAAAAAAATAATATTAATAAATTATTTTACCAAAACAACCATTCATTGTTTATTAACAAATAAACATTTTCGTACAAATTACCAAATGCATCAATAAATTTGTACAATTTCATTTGAGACATTGAATAAACAGTTGTCGCAAATTCAAGGTGAGCTCCATTGTCATCAGAACTTATTTCCCAAATCGTACAAAAGCAAATGAAGCCTGACAGACTGAAGCCAGCCGTAATTTATTATGAATTGGGGACTTTACTTATTTCCAGAAAGAAGTTAAAGCTTAAATATTTATCGTAAAACAACGATAAATGTAATGATTTTTATCTCGAGTGACAGGGATATTTTTTATTTATTACATATCTAGTCTTGTCTTGCACGAGTCTTGCTGAGAAGAGGTTTTTGGTGACCACGGCTTTTGCAACATAGCCGAAACATCCAGGTAAATAAAATATGCTTATTAACGTGCTATTTATCTAAGGCAACTGTGGTGCAGTGGTCGTGCAAAGGTCACCCAAACCGAGAGCACGGGTTCAAAACCACTCGCTAGTACCTATGTATTTTTAATATATGTACTTTGGTTGTCCTGTTTCTACAGCTTAATATAGAAATGTAAATAAAAAATATTTACAAGACCCGTTATAATCTATAAGAACGGATTTAATCTATTCTTAACAGAGAGAGGTCTTCTCATGACCACGGCTCTTGTAACAAAGCCGAAAAGTCCCGGTAAACAATGCTTAAGTCCCGTTTTAATCTATTCTAAATTAAATAGTACTTTTCGTACTGGTCATTAAGCAGTGATTTATTATTAAAGGTATACTATAAACCCGAATGTATTTAATTCATATTAAAACACACCTTGTTATTTCCTACAGAGATTGTTTTACAGCGGCTGGAATACTGTTAATTGAATTTTGTGAATACCAGCATGGAATTTGATCTTTATAATTACACTCTAACGTACAAACTCAAATTTAACGTAAGTTAATTTGAGTTTACGTTATACGTGTATTACCCATGTATTAAACTCGTAGGACTAAAAGGATGTCCTCTAACTCGACCAATCTTACTGGAGGATGGGCAGCAGCGACCTCTTAACGTGCGGGGAGTATACTGCAATCCTCAAGCCGCCTGCCAAGCGTGGGGATTATGTACGACAAAATACCGACAAAATACGACATAAACGACAAAATACCGGTAGATGCAACTGGCATCTTATCGTTCCGAAGCCGCCTGTTAAGCGTGGGGATTATGTAAACCTCCCCGCCATCATGAGCGATACCGGCTGATGCTGATGAAACTCGTAGGCATGGCTAACTTACATCATGCAGTAATATAAATACGAGTAGGATAGATGACTGTAGAGAATAGTTCAAAACCATAACCAGCAAGTGGTTGATCTATGTACTTTAGTTTCTATGATACTATAGTATACTTCAGAAGCTTCGCATAGAAATACAAAATAAATGTACCTTTTACAAAATTACTTCTTTAATTTCAAATTGTAAATCGAAACAAGTTTTTTCATAGATAAAAAACATTTCTTTTAATTTATTATTTAAACACCAACATCCATTATCATTGTATACGATAACTTAGCAAAAGAAAGTATGATGAAGATTAGGGACAAAACAAAAAAAAAGCAAATTACCAAGTTTTGAATATATATATATTTATATATTACATACATATTGTGACTTGAATAAGACTATACTACATAATATTACTGTTTTAAATAATAAAAAATACATAAACAAAATAACTACGCTAAAATCTATAAATTATAATCTATAAATCTATAAATAGCCCCCCGCTTGATGTTAAGCCGAAGTGTGGTCCGTGAATGAATGTCACTGCTACTACAATTCAACAACTGTGAGTAGCAATCACATCCACTATGCCGGCATACATGGAACCGGCAACTTACAAGCTGATCCCGAAACGTGACCAAATCACTTCTAGGTCTGTAAGTGGTGGTACTACCCCGGATCGGCAGACTGGGTATATACTAAAAATGTATTACCATGAAATCATTAAAATGCTAATAATTTAATCTATATGCTTATACTCGTAATGTAATCAGCATCACTATGTAACTAATCATTACTATACGAAGCGCGCAATGGCGTCGGCAAAACATTGATCACAGATAACGCGTATAACTATTATTTAATAAAAAAGTAGGTATGTAGTATTCACTGCAAACAAACATCGTATATCCCTACGAGGACCTTATTATGACGTCACCCGTAAGCCTTTAAGAGACAGAGGTTATTATATGCGGTTCTGTTTAATGCGGAGAGCAATAAGACTAAATCCCTACGACCTAAGCCACGGTCTGACAGCTTAAGGCTAAGCTGATAAGCCGGCTGCAATACTACGGACATCTTTGATTTTAAGAGGGGCAAGCAGTGGTGCCCAGTTTGACGATCCGGGGTAGTACCACCACTTACAAGTATACAGACTGTGAAGTGTCTTAGCCGCTTCGGGATCAGCTTGTAAATAGCTGGTTCCAACTAGGCCGGTGTATAATGTATGTGACTTCTACTTACAGTTATTAAATTGTACTAGCAGTCATCTTCATTCATGGACCGCACTCCAGATTTATATTAGGAGGGGTGCTGTCATATGTCACTCACATTATAAATCTTTGACACTAAATACACGTTTTACTACTAAACAAAATACAAATATTTAAAATATTTTGGTTTGAAAATCTGTCTGAATACATTAATCATCATCATCATCATCATCATCATCATCAGCCAGAATGCGTCCACTGCTGAACATAGGCCTCCCCCTTAGAACGCCATTTCGAACGACAAGATGCCAGTTGCATCCACCGGTTATTCGTGACTTTCACTATGTCGTCAGTCAGTCTGAATATGTTTACTAAATGAATATGATCATGAATACATGAATATGTTTAATAAATGTGAATACACATTCTAATGTAAGCTCAGTACTCCGTTTCATGCCCAAGAGGCATATATACGGTAGAAATGAAACATGGCGGTGTATGTGTGACTTTATACGTTCAGATCGCATATGTAACGTGTACGGTCGTTCACTGGAGCATACCATTTTCCTTTCTACAATATCTCGTATTCAGTTTAGAAGGTTTCCTTCAATCCTAAACCGCAAATGTTCAAGTTAAAATTGTTGTCTTGTGTGTCAATTCTGAGAATGCCTTTTACAATTATTATGTCAGGCTTCTTTGTCTTGTTTAATTGTTTCTTGATCAAATCTAAGACATTCCTAAAAACCGCACTGCTGACAACCATAAAGCTTTTATGAAGAAAATTTTGGATATGAGGTAAGCGAGAGAGTAGCGCTCCTCTGCCTATACCTATTAAATTTTTTAGTGATCGTTGCCAGTCGAAGCTAGTAATACGTTTTTGTTACATTTTTATACTAAGCAATTAAGAGCTAATATATCACAGACCAAAATACATATATCTAAGATACATTGGTGTCGGCCAGCGGTTTCGAACCGGAGTGTCTTGGTTTGTGTGATCATTGCTCTACCACTTTACGACAATCGCATTTTTAAATACATACTTCAAGTTTGATTCAAGATGAAAAATCTAAGTCAAATATGTGATAATACAAAAACATAAGTAGCGTAATAATCATTAAATTTAAAATACTTCTGACTCAATGAATTAAACAAATTTTATGCGGCTTACTATCGCGTTTATTTTGGTTTAGATTTTACAAAATTAACGCGATAGTAAGCCACATAAAATTTGTTTAATTCATTAATCAATGTTCGCGCAAAATCTAAAAAACTTCTGAGTCATTAGAATATTATTAACTATGCAATAATAATAATTTATCAGATAAATAAATTTATTCAGCTTAAACACCAATATGCAAATAAGTATTATAATATCGTTTTACAAAGGTGTATTATATATTTTATTGATTACTTTTCTATACTAAGCCACTAAAGTGCTTGTATCATAGAAACAGGACAACCAAAGTACATAGTTACCGGCAAGTGGTTTTGAACCTATGTTCTCGGTTTGCGTAACCATTGCACTACCACTACACCACGGTCGCCTTAAATATTTATAAAATTACACAAATTATATGTACTTAATATTGTATATACTTTTAAAATACCTATACCTACTTAAAAACGTAACCTACCTAAACCTAAGGTAAGGTAAACGTAAGGTAAGGTATAATAGTCGTACGATATACAGTTTTAAAGGTACAAATGGGACCAACCTTAAAATACTCAAGTAACGTTGTCCTATTGATGGATAAAAAATTCAATTATCTTAGTAATACAGGTGAATAGGAGTGACAAAAAACGAAATGGATCTTAGAAAATTGAAGACAAGTGAAGGAAGGTAAGGAAGGCACAACTTACAAACGTGCAAAAGTGTAATTCCTTTTTTTAGACAATGTGCAGATGGCTATATTTCCTTTTATGATTTACTGACACTACTTTATGATGTCCTAGTATTTTATGGTATAATTATCGATTATTGGTATAAATATTTTTGACTGAAAAATAATTTATAAATCTTATGTGGATGGATGTATGCATTAAAAGAGGCAGGCCCAAAAAGGTGTTTACCGACCAGAAGAAAGCTAGGTTGCCTAGTGCCCATAACCATAGAACTTGTATGAAGAGAATTGAAGGAATGTGAAGAAAGCAAGGGAGTTGTGTCAGGATCGAGGCAAGTGGCGCTCCATTGTCTCTGTCTATCCCTGTGGAAAAAGGCGTGACAATTTGATTGATTTGATTTTGATTGATTTTTGACGACAAGCATGATTTATATTGGTCAGCACACCGTAAAGACCGTTGTTATGCGTAAAGTCCCGGGTTCGATTCCCCGTCAGAGTAAATATATGTTTCATAGCTTTTATTTGTAATTTTTAATTAGATTAAATATTACAAACATTTGTTGCTTTATTGCACTTGCCGATATTATTGTATGTTTGATATTATGTACTTTGGGCACTTGGTTTCTATAATACAATTATGTTTAGTGTACAAATGCAAATATATTGTACATTAATGCGTTATTATAAGTTTATTCATTACATATAATAGTATTATCGATGCAAAATCTCTTGGTTTTTGTATACAATTTTCATAAACATAATATATATACTAAAAATGACACATATTTAAAAAAATGTCTCTTTACTTAATGTTTTACATTTAAATTTATTAGTTTATTTTAATTATATTCAAGTTATGTATTATTTAGGTTAAGATGGTTTATATTTATTCGTATAGCCTTGCCTGTAGGTAGATTGTCAATGGAGATGCTTTTATCTTACGTATTGAAGGGGTAAAGACATGTGGAGTTCGAGACAATTGGCACTTAGAATTTTCAACTTATTCTGCACCTTATTATGAGTAACAAAAGTCCTACTGGAATCATTTGGTTTGAATACATAAATTGAAACCTTAGATAATATTTAATAGTTTTTTTTTTTATTGTGACTCGACATATCACCTCGCTTAATGTTAAGCTGGAGTGTGGTCCATGAATGGATGTCACTGCTACTACAATTTAATAACTGTAAGTAGCAGTCACAACCACTAAGCCGGCCTAGTTGGAACCGGCAACTTACAAGCTGACCCCGAAACGCGACTAAATTACTTCACGGTCTGTATACTTGTAAGTGGTGGTACTACCCCGTATCGGCAGACTGAGTACCACTGCCTACTACTCTTTAATAACCAGACTCGAAGCAAATATCCATCTCTATTTAGATATAATAAAAAGTGTTCTTCCCATCACAAGCGTTTATCTATCAAACGTTTTTCGTCGTCGCTCCTGGACTTCTCCTTATTTATAGTAAATACCAAGTCGCGTATCGATATAATATATTTTTGTAATAAAACTATAAGTTATCTACAATTAGTTTATGTACATTTACCTACGAATATATCTTTTTACTTGGAAGAAACGAATTGGTACACGTAGTTAGAAATTCGTGATAGAAACAAAGGGATGAAAATTGCTGCGTGGGCGAAATTATATGTATACCTTACATTACTTTGCAAAGTCTATTTACATTTACATATAAATTCCTTGTAAAGATATTATCAAAGGATTTAAAAATGTCTATTGTTTTGAGACTTCCTATTATATTATAATATGTTGTTAAATTTACAATATCTTAATTTTATATTACAAATATATTGTAAAGTAACTGAACTCTTTTTCGACTACTTACTGTCGAAAAGAAAATTTTACGTAATTAAATATAATGTCGACATATGACACAAATCTGATGTTAAGCTGAGATGCAGTCCATGAATAGAGGCGACTTCTACTACAGTTAAATAACAGCAAGTATCAGTGGCATTCAGTATGACCTAATTGCAACCAGCAACTTACAACCTGATCCCGAAACGCGACTAAGTAACCTTACAGTCTAATATTTTTTTAATATTTAATAAATTAAAGCTAATAAAGCTTTTTATGCATATATAATGAAGTAATAATTTTGGAATGTCTTAGACTTAATGCAGCTTTTATTAGGCAACTTTTGCTCAGGTTATGAAAATGCGAAATAGCTGCTCGTAAATTTAAAACTTCAAGAGTTTTACGAAAACGTAAACATTTTATTATATACTTAAGTATGTAGCTTTGTATATTTCTCATGTTAGGAAAAATAAGCTTACTAAGGCCCGGCGCTTACTAATGAGTAGTTATGTTTTAAAATTCAAAAGAAATACGTGTAGAAAAATCTGTTAAAGCCACATCAAACACGCAACGTCTTTATAAAAATCTCTTGTCATCAATACTACGGGTACTTGTATAAGAAGGCGTTAAGCGTTCAGTTGATCTGATAATCCTGGATTCCTTAACCTCTCGGCTGCGATATAACCGCTGAGGTTGTAGTCTTGGGGGACTTCAACGCACACAACGAGGTGTGGTTGAGGTCCCAAAGGACTGACCACGCAGGAAGGGCCGCTCATGCTTTCGCTCTTCTGCATGACCTGACACAGCTGGTGACCCAGCCCACCCGGGTACCAGATATTGTCGGTCATGCCCCCTCTCTTCTAGACCTTCTGCTGACCAATCTCCCGACCGGGTATAAAATTTCGGTCAAGGCCCCCCTAGGAAATTCTGACCACTGCCTGGTCGTGACGACTGTGCCGCGCGCTGTGCCTCTTCCTGCCAGGAATGAGGTGCGACGTCTGTGGCACTACCGGTCAGCGGATTGGGAGGGAATGCGAGATTATTTCGCTTCGCTCCCTTGGTGGCAGCGCTGCTTCAGCTCCGAGGACCTATCCACGTGTGCCTCGGCCGTTGTTGATGAGATTGCACTGGGGATGGAATATTACGTTCCATCCAACTGTGCATCTCGCAACGACCGGAGCAGGCCCTGGTACAACGGTGAGTGCGCGGTTGCTGTTTCGGCAAAAAACGCGGCTCATAGTGCCTGGGTCAAGGGTCGAAAAAACCATGACCCTCGCGTGGACGAGTTGAAAGCAGCTTTTAATCGTGCCACCAAGTTTTGTAAGAAAGTCTTTAAAAGAGCGGAGGCACAGCGCGTTTCCAGGATTGGCGAGAGTCTATTGGCGCACCCAACGGGTAGTCGCAGCTTTTGGAGTCTCGCCAAAACTGTGGAATCTAACTTCTGTCGTTCCTTACTGCCACCGCTGAGACAGCCTGATGGCTCACTGGCGCATACGGCAAAAGCGAAGGCCGATCTCTTGGCTAGGCTCTTTGCTGTTAATTCACGGATCGACGATCGTGGTGCAAGGCCACCCACCTTGCGTCCATGCGGGCATACGATGCCTGATATCCGTATCAGACAACGCGATGTCCGCATGGAACTACGATCGCTCGATATCCGGAAGTCCAGTGGGCCTGATGGTATCCCAGCGCTTGTTCTTAAAATGTGTGCAGCGGAATTGACTCCCGTCTTGACGAGGCTGTACCGGCTCTCATACTCGGCGGGCTGTGTGCCTCGGGCTTGGAAGGGGGCCAATGTGCAACCGGTCCCAAAGAAAGGTGACCGTTCAGACCCGGCAAACTACCGTCCAATAGCTGTAACCTCAGTACTGTGCAAGGTCATGGAGCGAATAATTAATGTTCGCCTCATGGCCTACCTGGAGGGTCACCAGCTGATCAATGACCGTCAATATGGCTTTAGGCCGAAACGGTCAACTGGTGATCTTCTGGCGTACACCACGCACGTCTGGGGTGAAGCGTTGGATGGTAATGGAGAAGCCCTTGCCGTAGGCTTGGACATCTCCAAAGCATTCGACAGGGTCTGGCACAAGGGCCTTTTATCCAAGCTCGAGGCATACGGTTTACCTGACCGTCTGCGGGGTTGGATAGCTGACTTCCTGCGCGACCGCTCCATACGCGTCGTTGTGGATGGAAGCGCATCGCGCAGGATGTCGGTGAATGCCGGCGTCCCTCAGGGCTCCGTGCTGTCGCCGACATTGTTCCTACTGCATATCAATGACATGTTGGACCTTGGATCCAACATTCATTGCTATGCAGACGACAGCACGGTGCATGGACGCTACACTGCCCGCCCCGCAGCCGGAAAACAGGAGATAGCCGATATGAGAGAGTCTGTTGTAGCGGGGCTGAACCGGGTTCTTGATTGTATTACCCTTTGGGGCGACGAGAACCTGGTTCAGTTCAACGCAGACAAGACTCAGGTATGCGCGTTCTCGACGAAAAAATCCCTGTTTATCCCCCTTCCTTCTCTTCGTAACATTTCCCTTGGTACTTCGGACAGACTGGATATCTTAGGGATGTCCCTTCGCAGCGACCTGAATCACAGGGATCACATTGAGCGGG
Source organism: Tinea trinotella (assembly GCA_905220615.1). Lineage (NCBI taxonomy): Eukaryota > Metazoa > Arthropoda > Insecta > Lepidoptera > Tineidae > Tinea > Tinea trinotella. The sequence goes on from HG992310.1 coordinate 9,789,815, forward strand.
CTATTAAGACCACGTCCCGCAAACTTGGCATCCTGAACAAGGTGCGGCGGTTCTTCGCGCCAGAGCTTCGCCTGCTTTTATACAAGGCTCAAATTCGCTCTTGCGCGGAGTATTGTTCGCATCTTTGGGACGGCTCTGCCAAGTATCTTCTCAATGCCCTGGATTCATTGCAGCGCCGAGCTGTCCGAATCATAGGAGATGTAGAGGTTACGCGAACTCTGGAGCCTTTGCAATTACGCAGAGACATGGCGGCTCTATGCGTCCTCTATCGCCTATACCACGGGGAATGTTCCGAGGAGCTCTTTAACCTTGTTCCTATCTCGTCTTTTCACACCCGTAACACCCGCACTGGTCGGGGGAAGCATTCACATTTTGTCGACAGAATCGGTTGTCGGACCAAAAAGTTTGGTGCATCTTTTCTCTGTAGAACAATCGACAAGTGGAATGCTTTGCCAGCCCATGTGTTCTCTCCCTCCTATAACCTTGGATCCTTCAAGCGATGCGTGAAGAAGCACCTTTGGCCGGCATAGTGACGGCGGCTGAGACAGCCGTGTACTGGCACGGTTGTTTCAGTCGTCGACACTTTTGGATCTCCTCTTGCTTATCATCAGGCAGGTCGATGTCAAATGTCGTGTCACAATAAAAAATAAAAAAAAAACTTACAGTAATAATAATTGTTCAATAAAAAATAATTTAATAAAAAACAGGGTACTATGTTTATATAATATGAGAAAAACATTTTTTCAAGCTGTATTATCTTTACTTGGATGGATAATAACTATTCATATAAAACAAGGGCCATTTTATTTTTTAACAATATTTATATTTAACCAGAAGGGTGTTTTCCGATCAAATTGGAAACATCCTCAAGAAAGCTGGGCTGTATAGGGCCTCTAACCGTAAAGTATAAGAATAGTGGCTGGGAGGAAAGCGAGGGAATTGTGTCAAGATGGTGGCAAGAGGCCTATCCCCGTGAAAAAAGGCGTGACATTTGATTTGATAATTTACCAAGTGTTTTCCCAATGGCAAAAAATGGTTGTCTCTGCCTATCCTATATGGGGAAAAGGCGTGACCATTTGATTGATTGAATTTCAGTTATTTATCTGTACTACCAGTCGCATTCATTCTATGACTGCAGTCCAGCTTAACATCAGCTGGGGAGCGGGCATTATGTTAATTCATTAATTCAAACCGTGGTGTAGTGGCAGTGCAATGGCTACGTAAGCCGAGTGGCACCGGTTCAAATACACACACCGGTACCAATTTACCTTTGATAAATGGACTTTGGTTGTCCTGTTTCTATAATACAAGCCCTTAAGTAGCTTAGTATAGAAATGTATAGTAATAAATTTAAAAAAACTACGAAACAAATATCTGCTCCGGCCGGGAATAGAACTCGGAACCCGAGACTTTACGCGTAACAAACTGATGTGATAATGGGCCACTGTCGTCAAAATGTTACTTGCAAATGTTATAAATAGATACTATTTAAGGGTAGTTAAGTGATTTAACCTAAGTAAACGTAACTTATCCGCTTTGATACACAACATAAAAGCAAATAGTATAATATTACAAGTCAATCGAAAACTAATACAGTTTGTTCAACGTGGCAAAGGGGAGAAATTTGTTCACGATTTTCTATTTAAGGTATTCAGAGCCAATAAAGGCTCGTACATGCACTCTTCATTCCAATAAAAGATGAGAGAATTCCGTTTACTGTCATCGATTTATATAGTTTGAATTCCATTGTCAACTCAAGAGTGTGAGAGGATTGGATGTACTGAATGAATGTATTATATTTTTATTTTACATTGTTTTTCAAGCTACTAACGTGCTTGTATCATAGAAACACGACGGCCAACGTACATATATCAAACATATACATTGGTACCGGGTACCGGCAAGTGGTTTTTAAACGGGTGTGTCTTTGCCAGATCATTTCACGAAAGTAATTAATAAACAGTCCTTTTATATTATTAGTACTAGAGATATTATCTTAATTTTCCTAATAATAAGCAAGGGGAAGACCAAGAGTGACGATTGAAACACCGATTAAACTTACGGTTGGCTCAGTCGCTGTCAATATGCTGACCAAATATATTTATGCCGAGAACATAATATACGAGTATGTTCTTTTATCAAAATAAATAAATCAATCTATTAAATAGTCAGGTATTTTTCTCACAGGGATAGGCCGAGACAATGGAGCGCGACTTGTCATGATCCTGACACAACTCCTCTATCAAAATATATAAAATTGTGGGTTTCATTTAAGGTAAACAATAGTGTATCTTCACATTACCTTAATTAGACAAATGATTATAATAGATTAATCTGCAGGCTGGTAAAATGAAGACAGTAAAAAGTGGTAGGCAGTGATGCCCTACCGATCCAGGACAGACCACCTATTATAAGTGTACATACTGAAGTGATTTAGTCGCGTTTCGGAATCAGCTTGTAAATTGCTGTCCTATTTTATTTCCTGGACCAGGGCCATAGGGAATAAAAATGGCTAATAAAACCGTTTAATGACTCAGCTAAGAGTTAGATCGAGCTAATGTCAAAGAAACATTGCTTGTATGGAAAGAGACTTAAATTGAGAAATTGCCGAGAAATTGAATAAAGGTGCAGATTTATTAGGAATTTTTATTATGACTAGACATATTATATGACAGTACGTCGCTGATGTTAAGTTGGAGTGTGGTCCATGAATGGAGGCGACTGTTACTACAGTTGAAAGTAGCAGTCGCATCCACGGTCAGTGACTATATACTGCAATGTGATAGTACGAGCAGACTAGACTAATGGGCACCAATTTTTTATTTATTTTTTATTGTGACTCGACATATGACATATGACAACACCCCGCTTGATGTTAAGCCGAAGTGTGGTCCATGAATGAATGCCACTGCTACTACAATTCAATAACTGTGAGTAGCAATCACATCCACTATGCCGGCCTAGATGGAACCGGCGACTTACAAGCTGATCCCGAAACGTGACCAAATCACTTCACGGTCTGTATACTTGTAAGTAGTGGTACTACCCCGGATCGGCAGACTGGGTACAACCGCTTACCACTTTTTGATAACCAGACCCGAAGCAAATATCCATCTCTTTTTTTTTATTAACAAATATTTGCAATATTTAAAATTATTAAATATCACAAATAAAAGCTATGAAACAAATATTTGCTCCGACCGGGAATCGAACCCGGGACTTTACGTGCAACAAACCAATCGCTAAACCGTTCGTCCACGCCTGTCGTCAATTACTGTCTGCCTACGCATAAACCGATTAAATTTTATGTCTAAAGTAATTATGGTCATATTTTAAGGTCGATAAGTCGTAACGCTACGATTTTCTAGAAATGTTTAGAAATATTTTATCGTTTGAATGAGTCAACTTGAACAACAATGAAATCTGATAAATTGCCTCTCAAGACAAATCAATTGGACCTCGTTATACGTTTGTCCTTGTCACTTGTGAGTAAAGAAAAAGAGAGAACAATAAATGAAGTTATTTGTTTCAGCAAAGTATTCGACATAAGGATTTTATTCAATTCTCTCCACATGATCGACTATTTCTAAATATAAAACGCTATTTTTAAATATAACTTACTAAACTTTTAATTTTTTTATTTTATTTATTTTATTATACATTTCTATACTAAGCTACTAAAGTGCTTGTATCATAGAAACAGGACAACCAAAGTACATATATCATAGATATATTTGTACCGGTGAGTGGTTTCGAACCCGTGCCACTCGGCTTACGTAGCCATTGCACTGCCACTACACGGTGGCCTTAAATTAATTTGGCTCTTTACAAATATTTGTACCTACATTATACATTACCTACATTTTACTTATAAAAGTATTTGTATCATAGACACTGTGCGACCAAATACATTGATATAAAATTAAAAGTCCCTTTTTAGAAAACAACATATTTAAAAAGACAGCTATAAAATTTTCGGTTTCTTAGCTAGAAAAACAATAAAAAACCGCTTTCGGAGATCTGCAGAAATGAGAAGGGTATCCTGGCCTTCTTGGAAGAAATTGGATGGCTCTACTGAAAGCGAACTGTTTGTTGAAGGACGCATTATGAAGCCGCGAAGATCCGAAAACGAAGCTCGTATATAACAATTAATACGTCGTCATATGACAACGCCTGATAAAGCGTGGTCCATAAGTAAAGACGACTGTTGCCACAGAACAGTCTGAGCTTGCAGCAGTCATGTCCACCTCTTCAGACTGTGCTTGAAAGTTCAAGGATTATAGAGCAAAGTAAAAGACGTGGTAGGAAAGGTTGTTCCATTTTTTCATACAATAAATTTTTAAATTCGTTTTTTTGACTCGGTATTTTTTATTGTGACCTCGACTTGCCTGATGGTAAGCAGGGAAACGTCCACGAGCGCAGACGACTAAAAAAAACGTCTCACGGTTGACGGACTTAACGGTTGCCTCATTTTCACTCACTTTGGCAATATTTGAAACATATATTTTTTATGATTTAATTTCATGACATTTCTGTCATATTATACGTAAACGGGACGACTAAATCACATATCAAAGATACATTGTTACCGGCAAGTGGTTTTGAACCAGAGGCTCTTGGTTTGCAAGGCCAATCCACAACCACTACACCTCGGTTGCCTTCAAATATTTATACTTATACAATGTTACCTTTGTAAGTATATTTGAGTAATAGTTTTCGTCGCTCAAGATGTCCTAAGGGAGCCTTAAGAGAGAACTTTATTAAATTACCGTCTTCCGTACACTGACATTCAAATATAAACTTCTATAGGGAAACACTTAAGTTCTATAGTTGGCGCTCTAATTGAATAGAACTTCGTATAATACTAAATGTATAACATAGTTGCTGTGTTTAAAGACAACCGTGGTACAGTGGTCGTTCAAAAACAGAGTCCCCGGTTTAAAACCACTTGCTAATACCCATGTATCTTTGATATATCTACTTTGTTTCTATGATACAAGCACTTAAGTAGCTTAATTCGGTAAATGAAAAAACATATACTGATTGTCAAAAAAATTAATTTTCTTTTTTCTCCCACAGGTAGAGACAATGGAGCGCCACATGCCGCGATTCTGACACAACTTCCTCGATTCCTTCACATTCACAATTCTCTTCATACTTCATACTTCAAATTCATTTCGGCAATTCCCTTGACCCTCTTATTTCCTACAAAATCACCCTGACATTTTAAAACATAATAAAATCCAGTAAAAATCCAATCCTACCAGTCAACTTTTACTTTAAACCTGTGAATGTAATAATTATTTACCAATAATAAACTCAACATACATTTTTGCACAACAAGAGTTTAACTTATGTTTTTATTTTATTTATTGTGACTCATCTGACCTCGATGGTAAGCTGGAGTGCCATTCATGAAGGAAAGTGACTGCTACTACAGTTCAATAACCTAGTTAAAACCAGCAACTTCAAAGCTAATCCCGAAATGCGATTAAGTCACTGTTTGTACCACGGAGTGTACATGTGTTCGCCTTTTTTGAAAATATTTCAATCTGATTATTAAATATTACAAATATAAGCCATGAAACAAATCTTTGCTCTGACCGTAAATTAAACACGGGACTTCACACGCGATGGACTGATGTTCTAACGTAGTAAGAATACAATTTAGGATAATAAGAATAGATTCAAAATAACCTAGACATTTATTACAAAGAAAAAGAATCATACCTATTCGGATTGTTTTGTAATTTTATACACCAATTTTTAACGTAAACAATTCTTAATAAACAACCTTAAAAGTAAAATATTTAATTAACAAATTAGGTACTAATTAATGACAACAACAGACAACAGAAGTCAAAGTAAACAAAAAAACAGAAGTTGATATCCTGACTGCTGGATGGATATAAATTCTTGGAGCATTAACAAGTACAGATGTGAATTTAAATTAAATATCTACTTAACCGAACAGCTGCTGGTCCCACTGAAGTTTCTTGAGATATCTACCCTTATCAAGTATCTGACGGCTCATCATTTATCTCACTGTACTAACGTCTACAATTTCAACACAGTAAACTGAATTTTACCATGGATCAAACAAGAAATAGAAGTCAAAAACAATCACGTCCTCTGTCCTGTCACGTCCTTTTTCCTAACTCGTCCTTTCACACCCGTAATACCCGCACAGTTCGGGGAAAGCATCCGCATTCTATCGACCGAGTCGGCAGTCAAACTAAAAAGTTCGGTGCGTCTTTTCTTTGTAGTCGACAAGTGGAATGCTTTGCCAGCCCATGTGTTCTCTCCATCCTATGACCTTGGATCCTTTAAGCGATGCGTGAAAAAGCACTTTTCGCCGGCATAGTAACGGCGACCGAGGCAGCTGTGAACTAACTCGTTTTTTTTCAGTCTTGCTTATCATCAGGCGGGTCAAGGTCAGATGTCGTGTCACAATAAAAAGAAACCGTAGTTTATAAATATTTTATGAGTATATAAATTTGCGATTTATTTTTAATCTATGATTCACGTTTATAGACAAGTTTGAACTTCAGTAGACACAAAAAATTCGTTACATTTTATTATATTTATTTGAAGTATACATTTTAAACTAATTAACTTAAGATAAAAGGGGTTTTTAATTAAATTTATATTAACTTTTTTTATAAAAAGAAATTTAAAAATATTTCACTCGAGTGAATGCAGAAATGTTAATTCTTTAGCAATTAGACACTGAGCTGTCCAAGGGCAAAAAGAATTGTCAATTAGAATTGAAGCCGTAATAAAAATGGTATAAAAATATTCACAAGACTACAAGGGCAACGAGGAGTTCCTAAAAAAATCAATTAAAGGAATATACATTGTTAAGTTGTTTTGCATTCTAATTGTAAGCGTATATAGTTTTTTTTATATTTTATATATAATATTATATTTTGGAAGGTTTTTTTTAAATAATTACAGTAAATCCGATAACATTTCAACATTCAAACATTAGTATGATTAAAATCCTGAATGAAAATCTCATGTGAATGTATGCGTTAAACAAGGTGCGTTAAACAAGGAGGGTGTTCGCCGACCAAATTAGAGACATCCTCAAGAAAGCTAGGTTACCCTAGTCGCCATAACCATAGAGCTTGTATGAAGAGAATTGTGAATGTGAAGGAAGCGAGGGAGTTATGTCAGGATCGTAGCAAGTGGCGCCTATTGTCTCTGCCTATCCCTATGGGAAAAAGGCGTGACAATTTAATTGATTGATTGAAAATCCTGAAATAATTTTTACATGGTTCCTCTATTCCCATATAAAGAGACAGAGACAACAGATTTCCACAACCTAACACAAATCTTGTGTTTTAATCCGAAATTTTAAGGAAGCGAGCAAGTTTTACCAGGATCGTGAAAAGTGGCTGTAATCCCTGTATGAATTAGGGCGTTAATAATGATGAAATGTAAAGACAATTATTCACAATTTAATTACCTACATTTATTAAATATTTATTTAAATACACGAATTAATAAAATACACGAATTCGCCAGTTGCAGTTTAACGGCGAGCTTTACCACGGTTAAATTATTACAATTGTAGTTATAAAAAAAATGTACGGCGAACACGGAACATATGAATTAATATTATAATAAAGAACATCATTAATTTTGGGCTTTTATGTACTAAATACTTTTGTAAAGTCCAATGATGAAATAATATATAAATGGTAGTGTGTTGATAAAACTAATAACAATTTTGCTTTTAATTGGTGTGCAATTGAGTTATTTGGAAATAATATATGGATTTTGTATCGTCTGTCAATCACGAAGACACGCCATATTAACAGTTCTGCTTTGTCATATTTATTCATTTGAACACCTAAACTATTTAAAATAATAAATATATTCCAATTACATTGTAATCTTCGAACATTAAACTATTTTAAAATGTATATGCAACTGTTAATACAATTAAGCCCAAGTCCCCATAAAGAATAAATGATGTCCTTTAATAGTATTCGACAAGTACTATTTATGAGTTCTATGAAGGCGACCGTTCGCCTAGTGGTCATAAAATGGCCACACAAACCAGAAGCCACCGGTCAAAAACCACACGCTATCATTCTGTATGTACGATACAAGTACGTTTAGTATAGAAATGTTTAAAATAACTTAATACACACTTAATAATAAAGTCATTTATTATAATAGTAATTAGACATCGCATGAATAGCTATCTAGTATCATGGTATCGGATAGCTCAGCCCACGTCGCCGCTGCCGTATCACAATACCTTTGGGAATGAAACGCTCTTGATTATTTTCTCAGGCATAACAACATAGTATTCAGTAATAAATATAGCGAGAAATATCACAAAACACAAATACAATACAAGGCTAAAATATTAATCGAAATTTATTAACTAAGGATGCAAATAAGGCGACCGTGGTGTAGTGGCAGTGCAAGCCGAGTGGCACGGCGGGTTCGAAACCACTCACCGCGGTACCAATGTATCTTTGATATATGTACTTTGGTTGTCCTGTTTCTATGATTCAAGCACTTTAGAAGCTTAGTATAGAAAAGGATAATTAAAAAAATGCGAATGTGGGGATCAGTTTGTAAGTTGCCAGTTCCCACTAGACCAGCATAGTGGATTTGATTGCTACTACAGTTTTTACATTATTTAATGGACCGCACTCCAGTTTAACATCAAGCAGGGTCGTGTCATATGTCTAGCCACAATAAAAAAAGGGAACCAATGAGGAGTGCACATTAAAGATTTTAAATTACTATTAAATAATTTATATTAGAGACAGTAGATTAGAATAGGACAAAAGAGAGTGAAAGTGAGAAGAAGTGGATTAATTTATTTCTTTAATTGCAATAAAGTGAAGTTTTATTATAAGTTACAAAACTTAGAATGTAATAAAATATTGATAACAGCTCCAATAAAATTATTATTTAGTTGATGCGACATTTTTCATTAACGACCGTATTCTAAAAATATATTACAGTTGTAAAAATTGATACTATTTTTAAATCTTAATAATTTATTAATAGACATCCGGTTTTTATATGATAAACACTAGGTCCGAGCAAAAACGATAATTACACAGATTGACGTCGTTCGCAGAGAATACAAAGGCCTTGTTAAGAACCTATTATGCATGTCCTTGCTACCTATGTGGTTGAATTCTTCACTAATTGTAATAATAAAAATACACTCATACTTGTATTGTAAAAATGAAAATAAATTGACACTGTGCTAACTCACGCATTTGCATTAAATGAATATAACTAATTTCAGATACCGATAATTATTATCTAATATAAATAGTTTTTACACCTTAATTGCCACAGGGATAAGCAGATATAACAGATTTTTTTGCGATGCTGACATAAATATCTCCTTTCCTATACATCTACTTTTTTTTTGACACGATATCTGGCCTCGATCCCCCCTGCTGATAAGCAAGAGGAGTCCAAGAGTGACAGAAAATCGCCGTCACTATGCACTGTGCCGGCCAGCATACTCTTCATATAACCTCTTTATGTAAAGCACATTTATTTGCAACTTTGCAACTGCAACGCAACTTTTATTTGTAAATATTTTTCGTCAATCTCCTCTTTCAATGTGCCCAAACAATTTCAAGATACCTTTCTCAATCCTCGTCACTTTCTTTTAAATCAGATTTATTTTCACAACTATATTTTTACTCTATCCGCAATTAAGAAAAAAATACACATAGAATATATAATAGTAGTATAAACATATATAATAGTAGTATAAGCATATATAATAGTAGTATAAGCATATATAATAGTAGTATAAACATATATAATAGTAGTATAAGCATATATAATAGTAGTATAAACATATATAATAGTAGTATAAGCATATATAATAGTAGTATAAGCATATATAATAGTAGTATAAACATATATAATAGTAGTATAAGCATATATAATAGTAGTATAAACATATATAATAATAGTATAAACAATCTTAATGTGTTACTAACAATAAGTATTATTATTTTCCTCGATGTTTTAGCTCTGTTGGCATCTCTTGTAACCGAGGACCCGGTTGAGTCCCGTTTCATTTTATTCTAATGAATTTAAATAACAAAGTTTAAAACAAAATTAACACCAAGAAAGTCAAATAAATGTATCGATAAATTAGCAAATGATAGGTTAGTATTTATACTTAATATTGTTACGCACGCAGCATATCAAGTGACAAGCATATCTCAAGCGACATTGTATAAAATGTAATGGATACTCGTCCATTAGCCACTGACGACGCGACTTCAATAGAAAAAATAGAGTGACAGAATCCTATTTAAATATAAAAGCGTCTTTAAAATAATGTCTTTATTGCTAATATGACATTTCACTTAAGAGCTATTTGAAGCTATTTTTATACTGACGCGACATAGCCTTTTGTTACTTTAGGGCGAGACTCTATTTGGGTCTAACTAGACGATCTTATAAAGTGATTTTAATAATGTAATAATTTTAGAAAGCTTAGGAATTATATTTCTTCACTTATTTATTGTTTTGTATGTTATTTTGATCATGAGAACTTTACTTTTATTATATGTATAAACAATTCTCTTACATCAAAAAATAACGAAGAACAATTAGTTTTTATTAGTATTTATTATTATTAAGTATTTGCCTATTTCATTTAAATGTTAGTTGTATAGTATAGTTGTAATTGTTATTTTATTATTTATCTAAAAACAATAATAAAACAATTTTGACGTTTTTAAGTTTTGTTTTAAAAGTTAAGACATAGAATATATATATATATTTATAACTATAAACTATTCTTTAAGTATATTATGTTTTAAACGTAATTATTCTTTAGTTAAGTAATAGTTAATTTAAGTTTTTAGCATTGGTTTAGTGTTAGATAGGTAAGCTTCGTCGTCTCTGCCTGTCCCTGTGGGAAAAACCCTGTGACAATTTTATAAATAATTGATTGAAATATTATCTTAATATTAAATTATGATCTGGACATTATTATCCAATATTTTAATGGTTTATAAATTTTATTATATTTTTAATCTATTATAATAAAACTGTATTATAATATATATATTTAATAAAATAAATAAATATTGTATAATATTATAGAAGAAAATATTGTTTTGCAACCAAACCATTTTCCGAGCGAGAAACTTCGCAAACCGCTTCTTTGTCTGTACACACCAATTACAATGCGCTGCTGTTGTGACTTTATTTTAGGGTTGTCAAACATTTAAGAAATAAATTATTATTCTAATAAGTTACAAATAAGCGCAAACATACAATCAAACATATCAGCAAAAGAGGTCTTGGAAAATAGCAAGCTTTTGTATTGCGAAAAGCTCTTGTATCACTTGTATCTATGACTAAAATAATATAATTTAATATTTTTAATGAAAAATAATATCCACAGTAAAATTAAAATATAAAGTATAATAAAAGAGAAATATTATTTGTAATATAGTACACAACGGGATTAGAAAAAGGATTAAATATATTTAGCCTATAACAAAAATAGAAAAAAATAATAAAATTTACATGCGTGTTTATTTGTGTATGTGTGTGATTTTAATAAAAATATAAATCTACATTACCGCGAAAGTTGCAAAGCTTCCACAGCGTGTCGGATTAAATTAAAAACAAAAGCGATAGTAAGCGTTAAATCTTTTTACAATGAGATTAAAATTTTTAAAATTTCCTCCTGGTATTAAATAAAATGAGTACAAACAGAAAAACATGAATATTAAATTAGCAGCAAAAACAAAAGCTATTTTTTTATATAAACATAATTAATTCTATTAAACAAACATTTATTTCCGTCAACCAAAAACATTTTACGGTTATTTCAACAAATAAGAGCGACCCTATTTACTTGTTTCTCACAGACAGACTTGCTAATTCCAAGATTATCTCTTCATTTCCCTACGTTCGAAATATAATATCCAAGTCTCTTTGTTTGATCAAGAACAAATCTCTCTGTTCATCTAAATTACTAAAAGGTCAATCGAAAGCCACCACAAACGCTTGAATAAATAATATTTAATCACAATAAAGAGGAATTATGGATTTTATTATTTCATTGCCGATGAAAACACTTTTTTATATATTTTTATGATTTTTATGGATGGATGCGTTAAACAAGGCAGGCCCAGGAGGGTGTTTTCCCAGGTTGCCTAGTGCCCATAACCACAGAGCCTGTATGAAGAGAAATGTGGATGTGAAGGAAACAAGGGAGTTGTGTAAGGATCGTGGTAAGTGGCGCTCTATTGTCTCTGCCTATCCCTGTGGGAAAAAGGCGTGACAATTTGATTGATTAATTGATTCGACATGACAGCACCTCGTCTTATGTTAAGCTGGAGTGCGGTCCATGAATTAAAGCAGCTGCTACTATAGGTAAATATAATAATTTCAACTTGCAGTCGTATCCACTATCCCGGCCTATTTGCAACCGGCAAAATACAAGCTGATAATTTAGCGCGACTAAGTCACTTTCTAGTAAGTGGTGGTATTACCCCGTATCAGAAGACTGGGCACCACTGCCAACTACTCTAAAAAACCCATTACTTCTTGATTAATTTATACACCACTAAACAGTTTTAATACTTTATTGTAAATTATTGGTTCTTATATTTGAGGGTGTTCGTCGACTATATCGGAGACATTCTCAGGAAAGCTAGGTTGCCTAGTGCCCATAACCATAGAGCTTGTATGCAGAGAATTGTGAATGTGAAGTAAGCGAGGATTCCTATCTGCCTATCCTTGTGGGAAAAAGGCGTGACAATGATTGATAAATTTAGCTTTAAAATAGTAATATGTATCAAGACTATTAATAATAAGTACCTACTTAAATTAATTATTTAATATTAATGAAGCATGCATTTTATGCAGCTTTTATTTTACGCTAAAGTGATTAGCTTTTCCTTACTTGTAATTTTTAAATGTATTTTTAGTAAAATTTTATTTTAATGTTCGTCATTGACTGTAATTTACAACAATAAATAAAAATTCTTTAATTGAGGCCTTATTCAGTCAATTAATGTTCTGACTTAATTTCTGACATAATAATATCAATCAAATTGTCACGCCTTTTTCCCACAAGGATAGGCATGGATAGAGACAATGGAGACTTGCCACGATCCAGGTTTTTTGAGGACATATTAAGTACAATTATGCATTATTTAATTTATTTTACTTATATCGCTTTTCTACTAATTAAAATAAATAATAAATCCATTAACAATATTAAAGGTCCAAGATTAAGGTCACAATCGTATCAAATTCGCTTCATATCCGCATTGGATGTTTAATAAGAAGGTTAGTTACCTATACATTGTTATGTTTATATCCCAAACTATTTACTACTGCATAATATTGTTAAATACTTTTAACAATATTATTATAAAGGTCTTTTTTTATTTTATTGTTACTCGACATATGACAGCACCCCGCTTGATGTTAAGCCGAAGTGTGGTCCATGAATGAATGTCACTGCTACTACAATTCAATAACTGTAAGCAGCAATCACATCCACTATGCCGGCCTAGATGGAACCGGCAACTTACAAGCTGATCCCGAAACGTGACCAAATCACTTCACGGTCTTTATACTTGTAAGTGGTGGTACTACGCCGGATCGGCAGACTGGATACCACTGCCTACCACTCTTTAAAGGTGTCACAGTTGCGAAAGACGATAGCAGAATTTCTACCAATATTTTCGTTTTACTAAACATTAAACTTAATAATTATGTTCTGATATTTTAGGATTTTACATTATTTAAAATGTAAGAGCTATTTAAAGACTTGTTGTAGTGGTCACGCAAACCGAGAGTCCCACTTGCCGGTATAAATGTATCTTTGATATCTACGTGGATTTTGGTCATTCAGTTTCTATGATAGAAGCACTCTTAGTAGCTTAGTTATGTATTAAATTATTAAATCATCATAATCATATATGTCACACCTTAATTCCTACAAGGAATAGGTAGAGACAACGGAGCGCCACTTGCCACGATTCTGACACAACTACCTCCCTCCCTTCCTCCACAATTCTCTTCATACACGCTCTATAATAATAAATTATTTTTAACTTATTATTAATTTTATATAATCGCAAATATAAACTTGATATACAACCGGATAGAAATGTAAAAATATACAAGTTCGCTTATTTGAACAGAAGGTAAACCGGTTCAAAACCTAGTAGGGAATCGTTAACCGACGACCGTTGGTCTTGCGGCTTTGACCATGGCCTTGAGAATATTCACAATCTAAACAGTTGTTATTATTTTTACAAATTTAGGAAGTGTAGTATAAATATTTCCGCATTATAATTCTGCAATTTTTAGGCTTTATTAGGTTTATTATACAACATAATAATGTAAACATAAACGTCTCCTTGTTTAATTTAAATATTACGAATATTATTTTAATTTTATTATTCGAAACTTATATGTGTACTCGTTAATCCGCAGTAACCATAACGTTGTTGTGTCAGGATCGTGGAAAGTGGTGCTTTGTTATCTCTGTCTATACTTTTATGTATTTAGGCGTGACAGTTGATGACGATGATAATGACTCTAGGGACTTAAAAATATACCATAAAAATAAAATATAAAAAATATACAATTTTCCTTCATTTATATTTATGCAAAATCATAAATGTTGACAAATCCGAGAAGTTTTATAAAGTTGTGAATTTTATTGTTAAAAAGTTATAAATATTTTTTCGAGGAATATAATTTCCGTCCAACTTATTGTTTTCTTTAAGATTCCTAAATTCCAAAAAAATATGCTCATGACAGGTGTTCTGAAGTTAATTTTCTTTACCAAGCGAAGCGAATATTCCCAACCTTTGTAGTACGTTTTTCGGTTTTTGATATTATTATTTTTAACAATACATTTTTTCTATTTTGGTACATTTCTATTTAGTATTGTAAAATCATTACTTAAAAAAGATCAGACGTACTTATTTGTTATTGGTCCTGAGTATTAATTTTTTTTTCATGTCTACAACCCGACGATATAATTGAAAATGTAGACAATCTAACATAATATGACGAATTTCTTATACAAACTAAACAAATCCATTGACCTTGTATTTTTTGAAATGATGAGATAAATGAGGAAGTGAGTGGTATAATGGAGAATTATACAAGGTAGATTAAAAAATGTACAATAATAATAAAATATTATAAAAAAATTGGTGTAAACGCACATGTGTACAATGATTTTACAATGAAAGTAGATTGACGAAAGAAATTTATAAATCTTATGATGGATGTGTTAAACAAGGCAGACCCAGTAGGGTGTTTTGCGGCCAAATCGGAGACATTCTCAAGGTTGCCTAGTGCCCATAACCGTAGAGCTTGTATGAAGAGAATTATGAATGTGAGGGAAGCAAAGGATCAGGAACGTTGTGTTAGGATCATGGAAGTGGCACTCCTTTGTCTCTGTCTATCCCTGTATGAAAAAGGCGTAACAGTTCGATTGATTTCACAATAAATTATTTTACTTAGACTAACAATAGTTTAATTTATATTACAGAATTATAAACAGTATAATACTTCAAAGTAATCTCCTAAGTAGTAATGTAATACCGGCAAAGCTGTAACGCCAAGAGTAAGACAAGTATTACGAACTTCGGTATCCCCTTGCGGTCATCTGTCGCATTAACTTGGGGAAGACATCAGGTTGCCTCACATCAAGTTTAAAACATCGCCGTTACAAAGCCCGTTATTACCAAACTTATGATAAAATATGTATACTTAAATATTTTTTGTAAAATTTGTTTCACTTTACATTTTGATCAAGGTAAAATAAATTATTAGATTGTTGTTTTTTTTTTAAATCATTATTATTGTATTATTGTGATTCAATATCCAATCAATAAATTGTCACGCCACTTGCCACGATCCTGACACAACTCCCTCGCTTCCATCACACTTTCAATTCGATATCCCTTGTGTTAAGCTGAAATACAGTCCAGTTCCACGAATGGAGGCTACTATAGTTAAGCAACCACATCTAGTATGTTGGTCCAATTGGGACCGGCAATTTTCAAACTAATCCCGAGACGCGACTTAGTCACTTGATAGTATATATACTTAAAGTGGTACTATCTCGGATGGGCAGATTGGGCTATTGATCACCAATCCGAATCAAATACTAGAAGTACTAGGAAACAAATCTTTGCTCCGGCCGGGAATCTGACCCGGAACTTACCAGAAGGATACACAGTCTATACACTTACTTTGAAGTGTATAGTATAGACCGTGTAGTAACTTAGTTACGTTTCGGGATCAGCTTAGTGGATGGGACTGCTACTTGCTGTAGTAGCAGTCGCCTCCATTCATGGTCCGCACACCAGCTTAACATCAGAAAGGGTGGTGTTAATAATCGAGTAACAATGAAAAAATAATTAAAAATATTACTTCTCAACATGAATGCTTACTTAAGAAACACGTTTCAAATATTTAATTAATATTCAATTGATTTTCAAAATTGATTTTTGCTTTAATGAGGTAAACTCTAATGAGAAACTTTTTCGAGCCTAAATAAAAAACGAGCATAATGTACCTATTCCTATTGTGCAAAGCAGTTAAATTTTGCCATTCCCATCTAGTCTTTAAGGGCTTAACTTTAAAGTTCAATATCGGACACTATTGTATAAATGCAGCGATCCGTTTCTTCACGTCACGGTCGTGGTTACATTGCACGCTACGAACAGTAACGAACAAACGACAAAATGACAGATGTAGAATTATCATCCCACCATTATTGAGAATAGCTATTGTGTATATTGTTACACGTAAAGTCCCGAGTACGATTCCAGGTTGTAGCAAATATTTGTTTCATAGCCTCTATTTGTAATATTAAATCAATCAATAATATTAAATAGTCACGCCTTTTTTCCACAGGGATAGACAGAGACAACGGAGCGCCACTTGCCACGATCCTTATTAAACATAAGATGTAATAAAATATTTATTAATAAAAAAGGGGCGAATATTTGTTCTGGGTCTGGTTATCAAAGAGTGGTAAGCAGTGGTGCCTGCCCTGCCGACCGGAAAGTCTGTATACTTAGGGTTTCAAGATCAGCCTGTAAGTTGCCAGTTCCAACTTATTCATGAGCGCACTGCAGCTTAATAGCCAGCCACTATAATAAGAAAAAATCACATTGCTTCTTTTGAGCGTCAAAATCACATGCGCAGCGCAGTCTGTGTGTCAGTAGCCTAAAATAATCATCCAACTTCTTCCGGTATGTTTAGAATGCTATTTACATATAGATGTGTATATAGGCGACTAGAGAATTTCAATTCAGATTAATCAAATAAAACATTACGAATTATTTTTGTTCAATAACAAAACAAAAATTGCATAGAGGAGAATGGTTCGAGCAATAAGTGGCAATAAGAAGCACTGGTAACATTTATTTTGCAATATAATTAAGATCTAATTCGAGAGGTATACAAAACCTTCATTTGAGCGCGAATTCACATCGGGTTTTGGAATTCGTTTGGAATTGGCTAGTTTCGGCTGTATAGAGCGTCGTCTCTGTCCCTCAGTACCTAGCAGTAACATTGCCTATCTCTTTCCAAATGCCGATGAATTACTCGTGGGGAACTGTACATTATAAATTATACGTCATAAAAACTGCACCACCCTCTTTTACAAATAAACTAAAATTTATGTCTGTTGTAATTGAATAATACCAATACTCTCCGGCAGTATAATTTAATAATATATGCTGATACGATTTATAACAAATGAAGGACAAACGTGCGATACGGAAGTTTGTTAGCCAATCAAACAACCAAAGATTAAATTTATAAAGTTATGTAATTATAATTATGTATAATTTAATAAATAATACAATTAATTTTATTATGGAAAAGTTTTTCTTTAAAAATTCTGGTGGTCCTACATTGGCCTTTGGATCTTTGATTAAAACTTAAAAATATTTACAACTTCCAAAACCTAAGATTTTGTAAAACGACGCGCGGGCCACGTCTTACAAAATCTTGAACAAAAACATATATCTACGAGACGAGTATACCTGTACATGCAACAACCAGACCATATTAGGCAAAATTAAACTATGTTTTCTAAAATACATTTTACTTTAATCTTATATAAATTACGTTAAAACAAAACAAGAAATGTAATAAAATTGATCGTTATCTTTAATAAGACATTTAGGTATTACCAGAGTAGCGAGGGAGTTGTGTCAGGATCGTGGCATGTGGCATTGTTTCTGCCTATCCCTATGTAAAAAAGATTGCCAATTTGATTTGTAAAAGAAATATAATAATAAGATAGTATCCAACTGTCCGACCACGGACAAATTATAAATTCTGCTACTAAGTTAGATTGGGGTTCAATCTACGTTTCGTTGGAAGCCTTTTTGATTAGGTCAAGTGGTTTAAAAGATATAGACCATCAAAATTCGGAAACAAACAAAACGGTGGGATTTTTTCGCAACATGTTTACAAACCTGTGTGGATCGGTTGGACTCAGTTGTCCCAGATTTGTTTAAGAATGGTATTAGATACCTATTATTGAAAGGGTGAGATTTTGAGATATAGTAGGTGAAGTAAACCATCTCGTTTTTAAATGCAAATAATTGGAATCAATAAAAATCTTATGGTATGGTATCTCTAACTAAATTATCATCTTTAGTAGGAAATATCTAGTTTAAATTTCTTTAAAATGAATTTTCTAACATAAAACCGTTATAACTTACTATCCTCTTAATGACATATTAATAGGTATATTGTAAAGATAATTTAATATAAATTACTTGTGTTTTCCGTTTCCTTGAAAACAGGTATCGTGTATAAATGACATAGTAAATAAAGTAATAAAGAAATGCTAATTGAATTATTATTTTTTATCACAATAATAATAAACTGTGATCTGGGGCAGCCGGGTACTAACTCGATTTTTTCAGTCGTCGTCACTCTTGGACCTCCTCTTGCTTATCACCAGGCGGAGATGATAAGCAAAAGGAGGACAGATGTCGTGTCACAATAAAAAAAATAAAGGGCTCTATGTTACAATATAGTTATTTCACAAAACTATTTAGCCGGCATAGCAACGACGACTGGGAAACCGTAAACAGAGTCAGTTTTTTTAGTCGTTAGGACTATTGGTCGTGCCTTGCTTAAAACCAGGAAAGTCTAGATCTAAAATCTAAAATTACATCATTTGATCAAATGTTTAATCGATGACTTTGTATTTTAATCGCGGAGATTACGGTTTAAAATTAATTAAGATAATGCACGTAACCCGAACATTAAATTACCGTGTTCAGATTAACATAAACTCAATCACAAGTTCATTTTATCTAACAAATAATCAGAATAAGATGTACGATAACAATAATGATAACAGACGCACATGTACACATTGTTTATTAACTAAAATTTCACTCGCTAACCTTTTAACACGGCGTTTTCTTCTTATCTTAAGACTCGGACAATTCTTAAACATCGAGAAAGATATATTGTCAAAAAATCCCATCTTCATTTTCACTTATTATAGTTCTATCACAGTTAAATCACAACACGGATTGTTTATATTAGTATTTAAGAGTTGGCAGCGACCGCGACTCGATCTGTGTACGAGCGGTGACTAAGTGCTTAGCACGAGCACGTTGTTAGCTGGGGCCCTCGCCGATGGAAGCCTGCACGACATCGCAGATAGTTCACGTTTAACGGACCGGAATGCATCTACGCTCACAACGGTCGACGCATATTTTCCCGCGTAACATTGAACTTAGAAGTTGAATAATAATGCACTCGAACAAGGTCATTAAATCGCGCAGACGTTTTATTTATTTTGAAGTAGTTTTTTTTTAAATTAATTTTTTATTGAGACTCGACATCTGATCTCCAAGCCTGATGGTAAGCAAGAGGAGGTCACTTTGCCGGTCGTTTATGCCGTCTGTGCCGTCACTCTTTCTTTTAGTTAAGATCTGGTAGTCTGGTTGCTTAAGAGTTGTAGGTAGACAGTTGGTGGTTATTTGCTAAGTCTGCTGATCCGGGGTAACATCAGGTTCGAGTACACAGAACGTAAAGTGACTTAGTCGCGTTTCGGTATCAGCTTAAAATATGCCTGTTCCAACTAGGCAAACATATTGGATGGCACTGCTACTTACAGTTTTTTAATGGTCCGCACTCCAGCACTCCGCCTGATGGTAAATCAGGCGGGATAATGATGAGCTACAATAAAAAAATTAAATTGTTTCTTTTTAGAATGGTTTTAATATAAATTCGTAAATATACGAGTATTGTCTGTTCGCCTCAAAAATATTATTTCATTAGCCGACATTTCTGTCTGCGTTTCTTAGGGGAACACAGGGATGCTTTTACTTATTTTTAGCATAATTTATAAACCCGCATACATGGAGTACATGGGGAGGGTTTATGAAGTTACTTTGAGCTTGGCAAAAGGACATCATTCATTTTGTACATAATATATAGGGACTTGGGCTTAATCGTATTAACAGTTGCATATACATTTTAAAATAGTTTAATGAACGAAGATTACAATGTTATTGGAAAATATGCTTTATTGTGCATAGTTTAGGTGTGCAAAATGATCAAACTATAATTATGACAGTTCAAAACTATGGAGTGTCTCCGTGATTGACAGACGGCACAAAATCCATATCTTATTTTCCAAATAACTCAATTGCACAGCATTCAAAGGCAAGACTGTTATTAGTTTTATCAATACAAGTATCGAAACAACCATTTATATATTTTTTCATTAATAAACATTACAAAAGTAGCACAAAGAAGCCCAAAATGAATGATGCCCTTCAAACATATAAAAAAATGAGCCGTTGTGGGACCCCTGACAGATGTAAAACATTAAAACATTAATAACTATGTAGTTTAGAAAATATGCATGAAGAAAAATTTATTAAAGGAAATGAATCTTGACCTTTACCATTTTACCCTTGACTTTTATTAAAAATGTAGCTTCTTGAGACTTATGAATCCATTATGACTTTACTCCCCACAGGTCGGAGGAAGCATCCGCATTTTGTCAACCGAATCGCCAGTCGAACTAAAAGGTTCGGCGCGACGTTTCTTCGTCGGCGGCCGGCGTAGTGATGGCGACTGAGGCAGCCGTGATATAACTCGTTTTTTTCAGTCGTCGTCACTCTTGGACCTTCCCTTGCTTATCAACAGGAGAGTCGATGTCAGATGTTGTGTCACATTAAAAAAAAATAGGCACCTTTGGCCGGCATTATGACGGCGACTGAGGCAACGGTAAACTGAATATATTTCTTCAGTCGTTGACGCTTTTGGACTTCTTATATACCATTAAGCAAGTCGAGTCTTAATAAAAAAAATGTCTTATCATTACATATTTTTTTTCAAGAACAAATCTATTTCGGTAACTAGTTTACACCTGACCTATCGTACACACTACTTATATAATTGTTATCAGTATACTAGATCAGTTATATGAGTCACTTTGGTATATCATAAGGTATTTAAAGTAGTACAATATTTAAATGGATGACTATTAATTGCATCATCAAAATAACAAGTTTAGTCATATAATATACATACGTAGATATTTTAAAAATACATTCATTTCATTTCCTTTCAAGAGGCAGACCCGCACTGGTCGGGGGAAGCATTCGCACCATTCGCACCATTGTCGACCAAATCGACAGTCGAACTAAAAAAATCAGTGCGTCTTTTCTTTGTAGAACAATTGACAAGTGGAATGCTTTGGCCGCCCATGTGTTTGGCCTCTGCATCCTATAAACTGGAACCTTCAAGCGATGCGTGAAGAATCATCTCTGGCCAGCATAGTGACGGCAACTGAGGCAGCCATGAACTAACTCGGTTGTTTTAATCGTCACTCTTGGATCTCCTCTTGCTTATCATCAAGCAGGTCGAGTTCAAATAGTATGCCACAATAAAAAAAACACGGTTGGTAGTCATTTGCCCAGTTTGCCGATCCGAGAAAGGTATATATCAATCAATCAATCTAACTGTGACTCCATTTTCCCACGGGGATAGGAAGACATAATAAAGCGTCACTTGCTACGGTCCTGACACAACTCCCTCGCTTTCTTCACATACACAATTCTCTCCATACATGCTCTATGGTTATGTGCACTAGGCAACCCAGCGTTCTTGAGGATGCCTCCGATTTAGGGGCATATATTTTAACAAATATGGGTACGATAATTTAATACTGGAAACATACGACATAGTAGCTTTGTAGGCGTAACAGATTCAATGTTAAACTCATCAATATAAATAATAGCACTTGTTCTTATACCAATTGTGTAAATTTAGTTCAATAACAATTCACGAACAACATATAAGAACAATTTTTTAAGAATAAGTACTTGTGTATTAACTAAGTCATCATCATCATCAGCAGCCAGAAGGCGTCCACTGCTGAACATAGGCCTCCCCCTAATTAACTAAGTATTGGCTTACAATTTTGTGGAAACGCAAAACAAAAAAAAACAGCAAGGTCGAGGTGACACGGTGTCGGTGAGTCGTACATTTACAACAAAAGGAGGCTGTTAATTACAGACAGACAGACGGACAGACAAAATTCGTTATTTCATACAAGAGAAATACAATGAAAACAAAAAAGGCATTAGTGATGTATTGCCAGTTTTAAAATACTCGTATACGTGTATATACATACTCGTATAACGTAAAATCTTGTTTTTATTGTGACGTCACATCTGACCTCGACCCGCCTGATGGTAAGCAAGAGGAGGCCCAAGAGTGCAGACGACTAGAAAACCGAGTCAGTTTACGGCTGCCCCAGTCGCCATCACTATGCCGGTCGGCCAAAGTGGCTTTTTAACGCTTATTACACCAGCGGGCTTAGGTAGGTGGTAGGGCTCTTGGAATTTGCAAATAAGAGAACACATTATTATCTGGGCATAATTTGATCAACAAAGATCCTAATAAATAATTATGAAGTTACTCGTAGGCACAGCCTCGGGGCGTACTGGTAACTTTTGAAACAGGGCGTACAAAAGAGCTTTTAAAATTTATTTTCTTTAAAATCTGCATTTGAAGTGCTAATTACCTATTTCATTGGGGTAAGTACTTACAGCAAAATTCCACAAAAATTCACAAACAAAACACTCACAAGCACTTACGTTACATTTCTCAAAACACTTTTCATTATTTTTTATTACATAATATACTCTCTGCAGTTAATTAAATTTATTCTAAACAGTTGTTGAATTACATTTTGCATCTTACCTCTATTTTTTTTAACTTTCATTTAATGACTGGTGAACTTACCTGAAAAAGAAAATTTAATTTTATAAATATGTTAAAATATTAAATCAATGTTTTCACGGTTTAAAATGATTCGGAATATTTATTTTATTTTAATATCACCTTAACGTAGACATTATTTTAATTTATTTAAAAAATAAAAATAAAAAAAATGTTGAAGGCAACCTATTCGAGTGGCAGACAAACGCAAACCCAAGAACCACTAGTTCAAAACCATTTGCTTGTACAGATATCAATTGCCTGTCAGGTTTATTCAATCTATTTTTTTATTAAATTTAAGTAAATACTAAACTAGCACTAATGATGGCTGTAGCATTAAGAATGGGCGATCAAAGTATTACACACGTGTATAGATAATGTTGTTCGTATTATTGTCACAACAACATAAACAACAACAACAATAGGAATAGGAAAATACCATGAACGAGCTCAAATATCATCAAGACGTAGGTTTTCGACTTGCGACGACTAACACGTCCTTAACACATGCACCTTAAAGACATTTGCGACAAAAAGGTTGACAATGCGACAGGGAATAATGCCTCTTAAGAGTGGTAGACAATGGTGTTACCACCTATTTCAAGTGTACAGACCGTGCAGTGACTCCGTCGAGTTTCGGGAGCAACTTGAAAGTGTCCGGTTCTAGGCCAGAACTGGAGACTTCTGCCATTGTTAAATAGCTGCAATGGTAGCAGCCGTATTTATACATGAACAGCACTCCAGCTTAAATCCAAAGTCAAGTATTCTGTGCACGAGTATTAAACAAACATGAAAATCACCATTACACTTTAATTAAGGAAACCGTTTTGTTTTATATTCTATAGAATAAACATACACAATGTAACAAATACACAAAATTTATTAAAATAACACACATATATATACATTATTTTTATCAAAAAACATTTATTTGGAAACGGTAAATTCACAAACAACAAAAGTTATGCCCCAATAATAAAAAAGAAAAAACCATTTTCTCAGTAATTTATAGATATTTTTATACATTCGTATTGATTTGTGTCAGTCGTAATTGTTATTTTTATCTTTAATCCGTCATTATGCCGAAAGTTAGTTTACTAATTTTGCCAAGTAAGAAAAAATGTACAGTACATAAGTAAACACATGCTTAAAATGTAAACATAAACATCCTTAAGATTTTGTTTTTGTCAAAGTCAGTAACGAGCTTAAAAAGTTAACAACTTGTTGCTTTCACGAGCGCAAGTTACATTGGCTCTTTGTTGATAAGTATCAAAATTTATGAACCCATTTTTTGTAGTAAGTGGGTCATGAATATTTTAAAACTGAAATGTTCGATGTTTTACATGTCAATGTAATATTTTTTGGGAGTTAATACATTTTGTAAAATATTATTCCATATCTTATGGTTACATTTAAATAACGGGTAACGCTATGCCGGCCTAGTTGAACCGGTGACTAACAAACTAATCCCTAAACGCCACTAAGTCACTTCAAAGTGACTAAAGCGGGATCCATAGTTATAAGATGAAAAGAACAGTAAGCTGGTAAGGCATTCTACTTGTCTATTATTTTTTAAAGATGCTTCTCTGTGGTTATCACTGGAGTAAAATAATGAGGTAGGAACAATGTTAAAGAGCTCCTCAGAACAATATCCGTGGCATAAACGATAAAAGCCACATAAATAATTAAAAGTATATGTATATGTAATATTCTATAATAATATTAAAAAATATGTTCGTTTTTTAATAATGCTTATTCCAATGTACGAGTAAGTACCATTGTAGTACTATTAATTAGTATTTCAAATTGGACAGAAATAATTTGATTAGCTGCGCCGGGAATTGAAGACTGTCGCTTATCGCGCGACAGCTCTGCCCATTGATTGACAGCTCAGCACCTATGTGCCTATGTGCTAAAATATTTTCTCCTATCTTTATATTGTACAGTTGTTTGAACTGCTGGGTGCACATTACGTTTAATGATGGTACTCGTATTGTGGGTTTATTTCCGGTTGCAGCCATATGAATAAAAGAGACTGTTCTTTGAAATTGTCTCTTCCTATCCCTATGGGAATTGAGGCGTGACCATTTAATTTAATACGATGTATCAAATCGCTATCAATACGATTGAAATTAGCATATCAATTTTTTAAATATTTTTTTTGTGTCCAATTTGTGTCCAAACTCGTATTCAACAATTCAATTTTTCTATATTTTTCTATATTTTCTATATTTCTATATTTCTATATTTCTATATTTATTTTTATTTCCGGATGTCATTTTTATATGAGTTATCAAGTTATAAATACAAAAAAAAGGATATACAGTTGAATTGAGAACCTCCTCCTTTTTTATGACTGTGTTATAAACCTAATTTTACAGGGGTGAAACCGCGGGCACAGCTAGTATTTTATATAAATCATGATAATAAAATTATTGAAGAGGCTGTCTGTTCCAGCAGCATAATCTATTTCCCGTGCTTGTTAAAAATAATATACGAGAACAAGTATTGCACTTTATTTTACTGAGATGACAAGTGGTTATAAAAGCTACACAGTATACAGACCGTGAAGTGACTTAGTCGCGTTTTGGGATCAGCTTGTAAGTTGCCGGTTTCAACTAGGCTACTATTTACAATTATTTAATTGTAGTAGCAGTCACCTCCATTCTTGGACACAATCCAGCGTAATAGCAAGCGGGGTGCTGTCATATGACGAATCACAATTAAAAAACATACCTTAGTGTACAGGGCCGTCTTAAGCATATTAAGCGCCGGGGTGCGAAAGTCAAGACTCCGCTCGCAAGGTCTCAGTGTAGTAGGTACCTATCGAAGTTTATCGCGGTCGGCATGCGCCCCCTAGGACTCTGCGCCCGGGTGCACCGCACCCCTTGAACCCCCGGGTAAAGACGGCCCTGTTAGTGTAAAATATATCTACTCAATCGTACGTAGATATTTCTCTGCGTACATACCGTACATACATACCGTAAGCTAAAGGTGCATTCCAGTTCATGACCAATATCAATTAATTAAATTGTCACGTCCTTATCCCACAGGGATCCCAGGCAGAGACAATGGAACGCCATTTGCCACGATCCTGACACAACTACCTCGTTTCCTTCTCATCCACAATTCTCTTCATACAAACTCTATTACCAATATTATAACTTAAATCTAAAGAAATAATTAACGAAGTGATTCCTAACAATACGTCACTATTTATGCTACGAACAGTTAAATAAATGAATAAACATCTCATTCGCGTGCACCTTTGAAGATCTGACAGGTGTTAAACATTGTAAACATTGACACTAACTTTATTGTTTAAGCCACCTTCAGCTACTTTAGGAATTGTAAATAGTGAAATTGCTAGCGTTGACCTATTTAAATTATGTTTAAATAGGTAATAAAATGTTGCTATGTTTAAAAGTTTTAAAAATTACATATTTCTACATATACTACTGTGGCCAATAAATAGTAAGACTTTTTATTAAATTTAAAATGAATGTATTTGTTATGTGTATCTGAATCTATGAAATATTTTTGTAGATTTCTATACTAAGCTACTATAGTGTATCATAGAAACAGGACAACCAAAGTACACATATCAAAGATACAATGGTACCGGCAAGTGGTATTGAACCCATGCTCTCCGTTTACGTAACCATTGCACTACCACTACACCACGGTCGCTTTAAAATAATATTATGTATACTATGTAGTATAGTATTATATAATAAGCTACTAAGGCCACCTTTGTGTAGTGGTAGTGAAATGGTCACATAAACCGAGAGTACTCGGCTCAAAACCATCTGCCGACCAATATATCTTTGATATATGTACTTAGGTTGTCCTGTTTCTATGATACAAGCACTCTTATTTACTTAGTATAAAGCAAGGAAAAAGTGGTTGTACCATAGCAAACAACATTTAAAAAAGTACTCGATTGCGAGTGCATTAATTCCAGTAAGTGGTTTTGAACCAGGAGTTCTCTGTTTGCGTGGCCATTACATTGCCAATACACCAAGTTCTAGACACTGTTGATGTACTCGTAAAAGCTGTCAAAATAAAGGCTACCATAGAAATAATTCTTTCGTTATTGAAAATAAAATTTTACAGGTTTTGTAGCCTTTAAGAAAAACTTAGTGATGGATGCCCTAATTTAATTATGGAATCGGGGAATAGGAATGAGTCTGAACTCTGAATATATTTTATTCAAATAAAGAGAAACAGACGGTGTCTACTTATCAAGTTGTATTATGCAGATTTTTTTCCAAGCAAAGCCAATTTTTTAACTTTCATTATCATTTCAAGTATACATACCGTGAAGTGATTTAATCGCGTATTAGGATCAATTTGTAAGTTGCCGGTTCCAACTGGGCCGACATTGTGGATGTGACTACTATTTACGGTTATTTAACTGTAGTAGCATTCACCTCCATTCATGGACCGCAACCCAGCTTAACATCAGGAGAGGTGCTGTCATATGTCAAGCCACAATAAAATATATCAGGGGATAAAAAGGGGTTGCCCAGAAGAATCTTTGTTGGTACAATGTTTTTTAAAAGCAACATTTTATCAGCAATATAGACCCTTAATTGTCCCTTAAGGTCAGAGTTTTCCTAAACTTATAATTTCTAAAGGATATTATTTATTTTGGGCTTTTATTTACTTATTTATTGTGGGCTTTTTTACTTTTGTAATGTCCATAACTATGCATAATAAAGGATATATTCCAATTACATTGTAATGTTCGACTTCAATCTATTTTAAAATGTATATATGCAACTGTTAATATTAATTAATTCCAAGTCCCCATAAAAAATGAATGATGCCCTTTGTAATTCTTTATCTAATGTTTATTTTAAGTGCACATGTGCGCGATGCAGAAACTTGTTTGCAAACTCTGGATATATTCAAAGTGTGCTTTTTAAAATGTAAAAGTAAAAAGTGCAAAAGTTTTCCAAGTACCTATTATAAAAGTAGATATAAACTTAAATAAAATTTCATACCACTTTTTTTATTTTTCAAAAACATAGAAAAATAATAATAATAATAAATTGTCACGCCTCTTTCCCATGGGGATAGGCAGAGACAACGGAGCGCCGCTTGCCACGATTCTGACATAACTCCCTCGCTTCCTTCCATCCACAATTCTTCATACAAGCTCTTAGGTTATGGGCACTAGGCAACCTAGCTTTCTTGAAGATGTCTCCGATTTGATCGGAAAACACCCTCCTGGTGCATCCTCATCTTTCTCCTTGTTGTAAAATATGTAAAATACATATATTTAGATAAATAGTTAAAATATATAAACGACTGTGGTGTAGTAGTCAGGCAAACCGAGACTCCTCCACTTGCTGATAACAATGTGCCTTTGATATTTGTACTTTGGTCATTCTGTTTCTATGATATTAACTTAGTATATTATAAAAAATTATCTAAAAAATAATTTAAAAAAATCATACAAAAAATAGAGAACTTTCATCATTTACGGGTATCATCTAAACAACAGACATCCATGAATAAAGAAATGAAGTAAAGTGTAACTCAACTCGTCGTCACTATGCCAGCCTTCACTAATCTAATGTTACGCAGACGCGACATGGTCTCCGTGGGGGGGTTTGGATCCGTGTGGGGTGGTAATTGCAGCCAGACGAGGACATTAAAAGCATTAACAATGCTATATATATATATGATATATAATAGCATTGTATATTTATATTTTTTTATTTTACATTTCTAAGACTAAAGTAATCGTAAATATTGTATATTAAGGATACATTGGTACCGGCAAGTGCTTTTGAACCGTAAACTATTTATCTACCACTGGACCACGTTGTTATTTTATTTATTTACGTGTCATAGGTTAGTAATGTCTTATGCCTAAATTAGTTTCATAATTTGGACATTACACATAACTGCCTATTTGGGCGTGTCAATTAAATCTATGTCGATGGTTTGGGCACATGGAAAGGATGAGTGAAAGTAGATTGACGAAAGGAATTTATAAATCTGATGTGAGTACGTTAAACAAGGCAGGCCCAGGAGTGTGTTCGTCGACTAAATCGGAGACATCCTCAAGAAAGCTAGGTTGCCTAGTGCCCATAACCATAGAGCTTATATGAAGAGAATTGTGAATGTGAAGGAAGCGAGGGAGTTGTGTCAGAATCTTGGCAAGTGGCGCTTCATTGTCCCTGCCTATCCCTGTAGGAAAAAGGCGTGACAATTTATTTGATTGATTGAATTATTCCTACTACAAAATTACTGTTACTACTAAATCTACTAATAATAACAATTTCCTATTACAACATTATGTCATGTAATTATAATATATTTATATATATATAAATATATTATAATTATATTATATCTATGTGCTGTCTTTCATGTACTCTTCTAAAGTATAATACTATTATGTCTTGCGCTGGTAGGCGCTGTGCAGCTTAGTGGTCATACTAGCCCACTAAAACCCAGAACGCAACCAACCTTTAACCCCACCTCATCGTCACTATGCTGGCCAAAGTGCTTTTTCACTCAAAGGATCAAAGGCAAGAATAAAGTAAGTAATCCACTTTCTACGCGCTAAACCGTTTAGTTTGACTGTCGATTCGGTCGGCAGGTATGACGGTAATAAAAAGACGTGGTTAGAAATGCATTAAAAACAAAGTAGTTAAAATTTAACTCTCTTGGTTTAAAGAGAGTTTTGTGCATGTATTTAAATGTAAATGCTCCCAAGTTGATAACAGAATCGTCTATCCCATTGATAACACAAGCACGTTCAGGTAAGAATTAGAGAGAGTTTTTATTGTTGGGGCTCGACATACAACCCCGCCTGATGTTAAGCTGGAGTGCGGTTAATGAATGGAGGCGACTCCTACTACAGACTGCACCACCTATGTATCGCACAGCTCATTGACCGCACCACTTATGGACCGCACCACTTATAGACCGCCCACTTTTGGTCCGCACCGCTCATTGACCGCACCACTTATGGACCGCACCACTCTTGGTCCGCACTGCTCATTGATCGCACCATTTATGGACCGCACTAGTTATGAACCGCACCATGGACCAAACATCATAGAGCGAACATCAAAATCAGATGTTGCGCCACAAAATAAATGCCCGAGTTATGTAAGCTTCGTATGACGACGATTAAGGCAACCCGTAACTTGAATCGGTTTTTCAGTCATACGCGCTCTTGCTTTTCAGACACTTTGAGGTCAGTTGTCAAGCCTCGGTAAATAGAAAAGTATATGTCGCACAACACCAAGAGTATGATATATAGGTCAAAGGTAAATTATGCGTCGGCACCCCTACAGGCCTGAAATAATTTATTCAAGGTTTGAAGATGTCATAAGTATTTTAATGACATAACTTCAAAGTTTTGCAGACTCGATGAATACCGAATGTTTCAGAAAATGTACGAAAAAGTTATAATTTATTCAACCGCGCGGATACAAAAATATTATCTTAGCATTAATCTTCATTTTACGTCTTTTTGGCAATATGGTTTTTATTTTATCTGTTATTGCTACTCGGTTTGCCTTTTTCGATGGTCATTGGGCCGGCCATCAATCAATCAATTTGTCACGAATTTTTCTCACAGGGATAGGCGGAGCGTCACTAACCACGATCCTGACACAACTATCACTTAAATACTTTTGATTTTGTTTAAATGTCATCCCTTCCGGAACTCTCCACTCAGTTAAACGCTATGCCTGTAGTACCTTCGTTTGAATATAAATAAACGGATTAAATTTCAAATATATAAATTCATAATAAAATTTTAATATAAACCTTCTCGCTGAACATTTATAAACTTTATTAGAAATTCTTATACAAATAAAATCCAGAATATGTTCTCGTAACTTTTTAAGGGCGCAGTTTCATTCGCTCGACTTATGTTATAAATATCTGTTATAAATATTGAATACTGTCAAAGATTTTCCTTATTTCAATCAATCAATCAAATTCCCATGCCTTTATTCCCATAGGAATAGGCAGAGACAATGCCACTTGTAACGCTTTTTATACAACTCACTTAATTCCCTTATGTGTTAGTGAGCTGTGTAAGGATCGTGGTAAGTGGCGCTCCATTGTCTCTGCTTATCCCTGTGGGAAAAAGACGTGACAATTTGATTGATTGATTGATTGTATAGTTCTTTTTATAGAAACTCCAAGTTTCTATGATTTTAATACATTTCTTTTAAGAATCAACATTTTTTTAAAGAAAGTTGTCGATTTCATTAAATAATAATTTTCTGGGTCGTCTCTGCTTTATCCTTACACTCACCTCTGATGTAAAATTATCTTTCGCCCATCCTTTTAAAGTGCCCAATCCAACGCAAAGTACCCTTGTCACTAAATCATGCCATATTTACACGTGGTTTTCAAAGAGTGGTAGGCAGTGGTGCCCAGTCTGCTGATCCGGGGTAGTACGCCACTTATAAGTATACAGACCGTGAAGTGACGTAGTTGCGTTCCGGGATCAGCTTGTAAGTTACTGGTTCAAACTAGGCCAGCATAGAGACGTGGCTACTATTTACAGTATTTAATCTGTAGTAGCAGTCACCTCCATTCATGGACCACTCCTTGACATCAGGCGGGGTGCTGTGGGGCCTAGTTGGAACCGGCAACTTCTAGCTGATTCTGAAATATTCGCCTTTTTTTATTAAATATTAATATTACAAAAAAAGGCTAATAAACAAAAGGTTAATTTTGATCGGGAATCAAACCTGGGACTTGACGCCACGCATGCCATTGACAGATCCATTGTTAATGCGCTATACTGGTATATAACACTTTTAAATATAAAATCACCAATAAATATTCAGGTATATTTTATAATTAAAAATCTCCCCACGCCACTCTGTTAATAGATCTTAATACCTTGTCTTAATGTAGTGGCACGAACTTTATATTAAAATGAGCACACATAAACCGAAACAGCTTAAAAGTGTTAACGATTTTTAATAATAAAAAGTTTAATACAATACGTTACCTCTTCACCATTAATGTATTTGGGTAAAGTATAATATTATTATCTTATTATACAATTTCAAATATATTTTTTCTTTAAATTTAACATTTTATTTTTGTCGATTTAGCCACATAACTAGAAACATTATAAACCTCGAAAATATGCTCGTTAAATATACCCTGGATATCGCCTGAAGTAAAGTAACGGGAAGAGGATTTGTATAAAAAAAAAATACCAAACAGATTTTAAACAGCTTGGTATTCGGTATTTATTTTACAAAACTGACATAAGTCTATCGATTTCAATTTATAATTTTAATAGAATAAAGCTGGTCGAATAATCAATAGCGGCTAACTTACTGAGGTTATGTCTAAAAACTATCAGAAACTTTCAAAGTGGTATAACGCGATTTCAAGAAAAATAAAACTACATTCGTGCTACCTCTATTCATGAAACGTACAACTGCTTCTAAAAACATACATTGTAAAAAAATTAATCAATCAACCAAAGTATTAAGCAATTATCAAATCAATCAATCAATACAGATAAGCGTTGACAATACTTATTTATTTATTCCATCATTATAAGGAGTACTTGAAGCTGTAAGGCTTTCTTTGCCGGCCAAGTTCTTAAAGTAAAGAAAAGGAAGAAAAAGAAAAGCTAATGAAAAGAAAATAGAGGAAAGCGTATAGCATTAATAAATGGAACATAAAATATATATAGGTATATCGAAGTGCACTGAAAGCTAATAAGTTTAATTCCAGACAAATCCGCGGCATGTACTGAAATATATACTAAACATTCTAGTACCACCACGTTCAGTATAGATTCAATTACACGTTCAGTATAGCTTTATTTAATTTGTTCACTTAATAGTTGAAATGTTCTACGTATTCTCCTATAGTGTAGACTGCAGCCGAGTATAACTTCTAAGAACTCTAATACATCCACGAATATTATCGGGAGTACAAAATATCAACTTTTCTATGTAAATTGCTAAAATTCTTAAAATCGCAATATCATTCATTCCATTATACACATTATTCGATTCGTAAAGAAGATTTTTATATGGTGACCAGGGGCCTGAACGCGTAACTTCAAGAGTAATGACAAGCTGCTCGCTTGTAAGTTGCCGGTTCGCCCTCCATCTTTGCTGTCATATGTCGAGGCACAATAAAAAGATACGATTTATTACTAGATAAAAGGAAATTTAAGAATGGTGCAGTGATACCCAGCCTACCGATCCGGGGTAGTACCACCACTTACAAGTATACAGACCGTGAAGTCGCGTTGCGGGCCGGCATAGTGGATGTGATTGCTACTTACAGTTATCAAGCTGGAGTGAGCTTAACATCAAGCAGGGTGCTGTCATATGGCGAGTCACAATAAAAATAAATGGATAGAACATCCCGCCTAATGTTAGACTGGAGTGCGATCCATTAATAAAGGCGATTGTTACTACGGCGTAGTAACAACCACTATGCCGTCTTTTCACGCATTTTACGGTTTGTACATTTCACAGATTTTTTATATTAACAGATATTAATTATAAAATGTTACAAGTTAAAGCTATAAACAAACATTTGCTGCATCTGTGCTAACCAGTCAACGCCTGTCGTCAAGGTGGTAAGGTTTTTTATTTATTTTTTTATTGTGACTCGACATATGACAGCACCCCGCTTGACGTTAAATCCATTCATAGTCCATATAGTCCATGAATCGATGTCACTACTATAATTTAATAACTGTGAGTAGCAGTCACATCCACTATGCCAGCCTAGTTGAAACGGGCAACTTACAAGCTGATCCCGTGACGCGACCAAATCACTTCACGGTCTGTATACAGTTGATGATTTTGTCTGTTGTAAAGCAGAAAATTTTAACTTTTGATGCTATTCGTGCGAGCAGTCGAACTTATAAACTATCTCCCCAGTTCGCTCCTAGCTGTGTTAATTGCCACGTAAACTACTAGCCAGTAATAAAATACAAACGTGCTTAAACAACTGCAGTTTAACTATGTACAATAGTTAAATTTACATCCTTACATCCTGCGGTTTAATTAATTTTGGACAAGGAAAACTTTATAAATTTTATAACTTGTTTATTTCTTTATATTTACATTTCATTACTTAGCCACTAAAAGTACTTGTATGATAAAAACAGGGAAGTGGTTTTGAACCGGGACTATTTAGTTTCTTGTAGCCTTCTTATCGTCATACGCCTTTCCGAATCCATGGTAGAATGAGCAGTGCATGCATGCTTAGCCCATGCTAATAAATATCATTTCATCGGTTGGTCATCGGTAAAACTTTATAAAAAAAACCTTAGTAAAACTTTATATTACTATCTTGCTTTTTATATAGCAAATATAGCAAATCGGAGACATCCTCAAGAAAGCTGGGTTTCCTAGTGCCCATGACCGTAGATTTTGTATAAAGAGGATTGTGGATGTTAGGAAAGCAAGGGAGTTATGGCAAGTGGCGCTCCATTGTCTGCCTGTGGCAAAAGTCAATCAAAATCAAATTGATTTGATGTTGATTGACACAACTCCCTCGCTTTCTTCACATCCACAATTTTCTTCATACAAGCTTTACGGTTATGGGCACTAGACGTATCCACTCTTATAAAAAAGAATCTTAACTGCAAAGAGTAGGTACCAAACAATTAGGGACTCGCAAAGCATTGTATATATTAAATGCCATTCTAGTTAAACTAAAAACGCAATCATATGCAAAACGAAACACGATTGTGTGAACTTCATTCAAATCGTTTTAATCGTGACTGTTGGTAGGAGGAGTTTTATGTAACTAGTATTTGCCACGTAGACCGGTCACTTTTTGGACTGGCACTTTGCACAACCTATGTACACGTGGCAGATGTAGGGTATGTTACTTTGACGTTAGCCTCCCGCAATAGTATCTAGATCGCGTGAAGACCACCCCTTGCCGTGTCACACGATATTTTCACATTGCAAACACTAGCTACGTTTGACACATATGGTGAAAAAAAAACAACTGAATTCTCATTCTGTTACCTGATTTTTGCTTTGTTTAATTACAAAATTACGGCCGTTGTGCAAGCAGTACTTAATTAGGTAAGTGTTTTAGTTTGCATACTAAAAAGGTATATTTTATAACGTCGAGAAATAATGTGTAAACATAGAATTAAAAACGCTGCAATAAAAAAACCGTCGAGAACAAAACATGCACACATATTTTTCAATCTGTTTACGGTTTTGGTCTTATATATAAATATGAAAACTTCATATGTTTTCTAGCATTTCAGCATTACGAAGAAAGGTAAGCTTATTTATCATTTAAATTGAATGTACAAAAAGATAATAAACATGACATACCTACAACATGACGATACCTACATATATAAACATGACCTGATTTTATATGCTAATGATTTTTTTTAAAGACCATAGGTACTGTGCACTTTAGATTTAGTCCTATACTATGGGTCCAGAAACCGAAGAGGACTTCAAGTGCGGAAATGAGCCCGCACATAACTGTAACTGTACTCGTATGTGTCCAGTTGATATAAGGCCTGTATGACGCGTCTCTGATTGTTGATCTGGACGAGACCGAACGCCGCATCTCCGAGTGAAGAGCAAACGACCTTGTGCAGGTTTGCTAGAAGAAAAAAGGTTTGCGCGTTTTTACTAAAAAGTCGATGTTCCTTTCCATTATTGCTGTTTCCACTCTGCATAGCAGACTCCATGGTCGAAGCCACCATAAGTGGAGTAATCGCCAACATCTAGTGACTTAAAAATCCTTTAGGTACTATTTAACTTTTGATTTTTGATTTGATTTTGATTTATAGTGTTAAAAACATACGAGTAGAAAAAAAAGTATTTTCTTGAATGAAATAGTACCATACATATTCGAGTGTTTTTCCTCTTCTATCGCTTTCATAAAAAATATATAAGTTGGTTTACAATATCATAAATCAAATCACCTCTCCCGCTCGAGATTTATGCTTTTACAACCTAACACTTGAACGTTGTCTAAATAAATAATAAAAATCCTTTATCCGAAGAAAATACTAAAAGCGTTTAATGAGCGCAAGCGGAAATGCAATAAAATATTATTGTCCATAAAATTGTTATACAATGTCGAATCAAGTGACAAAAATAGACAAAATTATGTTTAATATTTCCTAAAAAATATAACAAATAAAACAACACAATAGAAAATATTTAAAATTCGTATAAAGTATTAAATTCGGATTGTTTGCATCTAGGTTTAAAGATTAAGCGTTGCCGGCAAAAAAAATGTTGGTTGCAGACTCTGTGCCAGGAGTCACATCCGTTTATGGAGCGCACTCCAGCTTAACAGTGCCATAATTTAAAAAAAAAACATGTTATGGTCTGTCTAAGCCGAAATGACGCGCCTCTCTACCGCATTTAAGCACACGTGCGACTATAAAATATAAATGCAACACACCAAATGAAGGAGGACACTGATGAAGCATAGTAATGTATTTAGTAATATTTAGTAATAAATACATTAAATACATTACTAATGTATTTAGTAATAAATAATAAACTAACAAAGAGGAGGGGCGCGTCATTTATAGTTAGAAAAGCTATACCAAAATATCAGGCAACTTTGTCTTCTACATTGTACCAACTGCTACTGCAGTCAAACAATAGCAAACGCAATTACTATATCGGTCTCGTTGGAACTAGCATCTTTCAAGTTGATCCCGAAACGCGACTAAGTCACTTGAAAGTGGTGTGTACATATTTTTTACCTCATTATTATTAATTTTGTTACCAATATTTCTTATATCTACTATACCTGCCGAACTCAAAACTTACTACTTAGTACGTGTACGTGACGGTGGTCACATATGTAAATTTTACCAACCGTTTATAATAAGGTTAAATTAAATTTTATTTCTATACTATTCTAGAATATGGAATGTGATTTACGACTTGACGTTATTTACGAATATTTAGGTTTGGCACGACAACAACAAAAAGAAACATTTCATTTAAAACAATCACATCATGAATTCACGGCAATTAAACCGCCTGCCAGTATTCCCATGAATAATAATAATTTACTATCGTGAAAATATAAACGCAGCCATGTTTTCTACTAAACGTCACATTATACGTCTGCGTGCGTGAAACTAAATATTTTATCTAAAGGGAAACAGTTTTGTAGACCTTTGTAGACCAAAGTGGGAAAATAACACTTGATACTAGTATACAGACTCGCATATCGGATCATCGATTGATCTTATCTTTTTACTATAACTGTATTATATTTACGCAAAGTCATGCCTTTAATCTTTCTATTACATTTTGTGTGTCAAGAGTAGACAGTGGTGCCCAGCCTGCCAATTAGAGGCAGTACCACCACTTTCAAACTTACAAACCTTGAATTGACTTTCG
Organism: Tinea trinotella; assembly: GCA_905220615.1. Lineage (NCBI taxonomy): Eukaryota > Metazoa > Arthropoda > Insecta > Lepidoptera > Tineidae > Tinea > Tinea trinotella. The sequence continues at coordinate 9,827,503 of HG992310.1, forward strand.
GGAGTCGCGTTGCAGGTTACAACTAGACCGGCATAGTGAATGTGATTGCCACTTACAGTTATTTAACTGTAGTAACAGTCATCTCTATTCATGGGCCGAACTGTAGCCTAAAATCAGGGACGTTACTTACGGAGCTTCGACTCCGGTTCCGTTCAGTTGGAACTTCCGATTATTATTACACCTTCGGTTCCGACTTCGGCTCCGACACTTTTAAATCGAAGGTTTTAATCGGAGGTCGAAGCATAACATAGCGACGGTGGCGGCCTGTGTCGACTGTTATGAACAGGTTCATACATGTCGCGCGGGGAATCCCTCCCGACTCCCACTACGTGCACTCTATCGTCAATTATTTTTTCACTTGTTAATTTGTTACGCACACGACACGTTCATAGGTTATAGATATTTGTTTTGATTTGTGTGATTTATGCCACCACTTCTGATCCTGCCTCCGACTCCGATTCCGACTCCGACTCCGACTCCGATAAAGCAAATTTAAAATACTCCGACTCCGCCTTCGGTTCCTATAAAACTACCTCCGTTACAGCCTAAAATAAGACGTGATTCTGTCATATGTCAAGCCACAATAAAAAATGTTCGCGCCTCATTTTAAATGAGGTAGACAGGTACAGGGTTTAAGGTACAACTATTAAATTCAAAACACGTGCCGCCCTTTAGATTTAACTTTCCCCTGTCACAAGTGGCTAGCTGGATGTCGCAGAAATCTAAGATAGAATTCCCTAGTGAACCTTCCATTCATTCGCATACATACGAAATGGCAGAATAATGTTCATGAATCAACAATTAGCAATTATAAATGATGGTATGAATGAATTAAACAAATTTTATGCGGCTTACTATCGCGTTTATTTTGGTTTTGATTTTACAATTTTTTATTATTCCGACGTTTCGAGAGCTTTGCAGCCATCGTGGTCACGGAGAGTGTCCACGACCACGATGGCTGCAAAGCTCTCGAAACGTCGGAATAATAAAAAAATGTAAAATCTAAACCAAAATAAACGCGATAGTAAGCCGCATAAAATTTGTTTAATTCATTAATCACTGTTCGCGCAAAATCTAAGAAAATACTATGATGGTATGAATTCAAATGGTTTACGACTACTAGACATATTATATTATACTATTATTATAGATAAAACTAGAAAGTTTCATAAAGGTCTGTTAAAATAATAAAGCGAGATAAAATAATAATAATAGGTATTTATTAAAACTAAATGACAGTTAAAACGTGAAGTAGCACTGGCAACTTTTTTTTTTATTGTGACTCGACATATGACAGCACCCCGCTTGATGTTAAGCCGAAGTGTGGTCCATGAATGAATGTCACTGCCACTACAATTCAACAACTGTGAGTAGCAATCACATCCACTATGCCGGCCTAGATGGAACCGGCAACTTACAAGCTGATCCCGAAACGTGACCAAATCACTTCACGGTCTGTATACTTGTAAGTGGTGGTACTATCCCGGATCGGCACACTGGGTACCACTGCCTACCACTCTTTGATAACCAGACCCGAAGTAAATATCCATCTCTTTTTTTTTATTAACAAAATTTTATTTGCAATATTTAATATTTTTAAATATGAATTAAACAAATTTTATGCGGCTTAGTATCGCGTTTATTATTTGCAATATTTAATATTTTTAAATATGAATTAAACAAATTTTATGCGGCTTAGTATCGCGTTTATTTTGGTTTTGATTTTACAATTTTTTATTATTCCGACGTTTCGAGTCTTCGGAATAATAAATTTTTTTAGTCGTCGACGATTTAAGACCTCCCTTTACTTACCATCAGGCAAGATTAGGACAGAAGTCGCGTTTCAATTTTTAAATAAAGTTTCCACTAGGTGAGCCTGTGTTTTATTTCAATATGCACCAAATTTATTCGATTTAATAGGCTGCAAAATTAACTAGAGTGTTCTAAAACTAAATGTAGACGTGTCAAAGTTAGGATATGCATTATGAATACAAACTATTAATTAATTCAAGATAACACACGTTATACAAATGACGCGCACCGTTCAATTAATTATTTACGTTCGTATAAACGAAACTCGGTGACGTATGAAGGTGATAGTTTACGCACATGACTAAATTATATAAACTTGCATTTTTTTTTATTGTGACACGACATCTGACCTCGACTCGCCTGATGATAAGCAAGAGGAAGTCCAAGAGTGACGACGACTGGAATAACCGAGTCAGTTCCCGGCAGCCCCAGCCGCCGCCACTATGCCGGCCTAAGGTTCCTTGGATCCTCACGCATCGCTTGAAGGATCCAAGGTCATAGGATAATAATATTACAGTCATGTTTTACATTTAGTTGTTAAGACCTAATAACCTTTTAAAAAAGGGTTTAAACTAAATAAATAAATTAAACAAGGCAGGCCCAGAAGGGTGTTTCTATTTAACCATACCTAAAATTAGGGTAGGGTATCGGGGTAGTACCACCACTTACAAGTATACAGACCGTGAAGTAATTTGGTCACGTTTTGGGATCAGCTTGTAAGTTGCCGGTTTCAACTAGGCCGGCATAGTGGATGTGAGCAACTCACATCCACTCACAGTTTTTGAATTGTAGTAGCAGTGACATCCATTCATGGACCACACTTTGACTTAACATCAAGCGGTTTAACATCATATGTCGAGTCGCAATAAAAAAAAGCATATTGGTTGTTGCAATAAGGCAGTATGACTTCGGTGAAAGGACTGCAATACTGGCCAGGTCTCGATTGCATTTGTCAATACTGCAATACTGCATTACTGGCCAGGTCTCGATTGCATTTGTCAATACTGATCTGGCAATACTGACAGGTCAGGTCTTCAGTCTGTATACTTGTTAGCAGCCTACCACTCTTTAATGACGATATTGACTAATGATGATAGTAAGATTTAATAAATGTTAAAAATAACATAGGGATTCCTACAACCGATGACTAGTACCACCGTCCTATATATTATATTTTTTTGGATTATGATTTGCCACCTGACCTCGACTTGCCTGATGGTAACTAAGAGTATTTCCAAAAGTGCCAACGACTGAATTCGAATTCGAAGTTGGTACTATCACTCGAAGTTCGAGGGCTATCACTAGATATCAATACCAATGGTAATGAAGTTCATTGCGACGTATTTACAAAATAAATGCTCTTGATTGGTCGTTTCACATTATTCAAATTCAAACAACGAAGTCGACTCATCATAATTCACACAATATTATAGCAATATCGGCATCAAATTATGTTGCAAATCCGTAGATAATAATAGTTTCAGTAATTCGTGAAGAGTTTATGTCGTTTGAATGGTGCATAAAAGAAGGAGACGAAAGGAATTCATAAATTATAGTGAAATGCAGAACCCGGAATATTATATATTTTGTACATTTCTATACTTAAACTGTTTATGATTATATCATAGAAACTGGATGACGAATGTACATAATTATAATGCACATTGGTACCTACATATGATTTTTGAACTGGGGACTCTTGGTTTACATGCCCATTTTACTACCACTGTTCCTCGATCAAATGGAGGACATTCCTATGAAAACGGGGGTCCGCCGTGCTCATAACCATTAACGAGAGAGTTGTGTTAAAATCGTGTCATTCTGTCCATCCCTGTGGAAATTGAGTTGTGGCTATTTGACTGATTCATTATTTCAAAACGTTTAAAGGAAATAAACCACAATTGTAGGCCATTTGATTGTTTAAACCTGGAACACGTCCAGCTAACCAATGTGAAGTTGGCAATAGATTTGTAGATGAAGATAAATCTTAAAGACACATTAAATGCCTTAGTTTGAAATAATTAGACTTTTCATTTAACGACGTTTTTTAACTTAGGTTGAGCCACAAAGGCCCAAAGCCCGACAACGTAGGAAGAATAGCTGTAGAAATGTTTAAAAATATGTTTAGAATTAAACAAATTTTATGCGGCTTACTATTCCGTTTATTTTGGTTTTGATTTTACAATTTTATTTTATGTTCTCCGTCACACCACGATGGCTGCAAAGCTCTCGAAACATCAGAATAATAAAATAAAATAAAAATTGTTTAATTCAATATGCTTAGATATAAATATATCATATACTCGTATGTATAATATATTTGTATAATAATATGAAAATCCCTATTCTGTCAATAAAGTACAGCAATTTGCTTCTTCAAAAGTTTCGAAAGTACGAAACAGCATGAACTGTTAAGCGTGAAAACGGCCATCAAAGCGTGCCGCTGGTATAGCTGATTATTTCTTTCCAAAGCCCGAAGAGCATTGTTAATGATAGAAACATATAATGGAATGATATGTATTTGGGAAAAAATTAAATCAACTATTCTAACAACGATTATATAGCAATAGCATTCATTGTATACTAAAGTGTAGCAAGGAATCACAGGTCAGAAGCTCTTACGAAACAAAGACGTATAGTGTTAGTGTGTTTGATTGACAGTACAATTAAATTTTCATACCCTCCAATAGGGGAGTGCCATTTGAAATATTCAATATTCATACTATGTGGCTTTTAGAACAGTCTAATATTAACATTGTTCAAATCGGAATAGCTTCGGCGAATTAGGTTAGGCGTCCAACATTTCTATTTATCAAAAACGGTACTATTTTGATAACATTTTAATAGGTTTTCACTTTGTGTGAAATGTGATTCTGTTGGTTTTGTGGTATGGAAATAAAATTAATACATATAGTCAAAGTTACTACTACAATTTTTTAACAAAACGTGTAGTTAACTCTTGGAACAAATTACTAGAAGAAATTGTCAATGCAACCGCAGTTACACAACTTGATAAATGCCTAATAAATGAATAATGTGCAAGTGAAGATATGGACGCATCAGCAAAAGCTGCTAGTCTATTAATGAATAATAATAATTATATCTGTGAGACATCAAAAAGAAGATCTTCCGCCGCATAACATTGTGTACGAGGCCTACCACCAATGTGTATTGTACCACGATTTTGTCTTGCTGCGTTTTCGTCAAATACGAGTACCTATATCGATTGCAAGATATTCGAAACTATTCGAATATATGAGTCGGTTTTCAGTCGCCAACACTTCGCACCTCCCTTTGATTAATTAGGCGATGTTAGATGTCGACATCAACTTCACGCCCTGATTCTCACATGAATATGCAGACGTGCGCCACTTTCCACGATTCTGACAGAACTACAACCGTGAACTGACTCGGATTTTTCAGTTATCGTCCCTCTCGGACCTCCACTTGACTATCATCAGGCGGGTGAAGATCAGATGTCGTGTCACAATAAGAGAAAAAAAATGCATATAAGAATCTAGTAAGACCGATGATTCCATTTTAATTTATTTATACTAAAGCTTTATAATTGATACAATAGGTGAACTTAGTGCCCTTGAGCATTCACATTCTAACTTGAGGACATATTTTATTTTGTTTATAAGATTTAGGGCTTCGCCAAACAGAACGCGTACTTAGCGCCGCGTTAAGCGTTAATAGCGTCGCGTTTTAACGTCGCGCTCTTTTGATGACTCTTCTGTGGCTAGATTAGCGCTAACGCAACGTACTATATCAGAATGAGTGCAGATTGCTACCAGTCTTTGGTAAGTTCACTCATATTGAGAAGTCGAGTGATTCAGTTGTGTGTCTTTATCGCGATCACAAAGAAAAAGAGTATAAGTTCACGACATCAATAAAAAGAGAAAGGAATTAGAAGAATATATTTTCTTTTCCGACTTGTTTTCACAATTTTGCCTTTTTTCTACTGTTTTTATAAAAAATATCCTTCGAATTATATAAACACGGTTGTTTTCGTACCAATTCTATCAGTTCTTCAGTCATAACGTAATATTTCAGTTGGACGCTAAAATGAAATTTTGTAAAAAAAAACAACTGGCAACAAAGAGTCCTAACGCTGCGACAGAACGTTGCGTACGTTGCGTACTGCTAGCGCCGGTGCTCTGTTTGGCTGTAGTGCGCGCTAAGTACGCGTTCTGTTTGGCGAACAATAGACAAAACAGTCATATAGTCTATACTCATAATAATACTATATACCACTCAATAATAAATACAATATCATACACATATACTTCCTTAAATTAAACAATGAATTATGCATACTACTATTAAATACTCGTATATTATAGAATAGTTATTTAAATGCACGCTAATTAGTTTTTCATGTACTGATTGATACGTGGGTACGATATGTATGTACGCGTATACCCTATACCAGCTTTTATTAAACTCGTATATTCAAGTTGAAAAACAATGGATTCCATTAATTACGACTCGTCTTTTATTTACATTTACAAATTGGAAAAGTTTCATGATTCCGCCAGTTTTGGTAGCATAAAGAAACTTTAACATTAAAATAGAACAAACTTGTCCTTCTCTAAATATTAAATACAGGTTTATTTATATTTTAGAATAAATGTATTAATGAAGTCTAAAAATAAACTTAAATGATTTAATAGTGTCATAGATCAAATATTACTTTATATAAAAAAGAAAAAAATATGAAATATTTCTCTAAGCTATAAAATATTACGCTTCCTACAACATGAAACTTTGTATAAAATTTATCAAGGTCAGTACATAAGAATAGCTGAACACCTGCAAATCCTCCTATTTATATTTTTTCTCTTTGTTATTCACTGTTATAAAATATTCATTCAGAACTTTCAGAATTCTTGTTTTTACACAAAAATATAAATTTTGTGTAATATAAAATTCGTGAAATTAAGCAAAAACTTGGTCAAAATCCCGAGAGTCAGAGTTTTCCTAAGGTTTCGTCATCGTAAAGCTAAATTAAATTTTATTAAAGTTATTTAAACCTACATACGAGTGATATTTACGGAAAATCTAGAAATGCGAAATTTGCTTTAAGTATCTCACATGTAATCATGTAGTCATTTTTCTGCAAATTTATTTAAATTTAATAAAATTATAGCGTTATTTAAAATAAAAAATTTTACTATTTAAAAATTTCAATTTAAATACAAATACAGAAGTAATTTCAGATATAATTTTAATGGTAATCAACTTTCATTTTTGATTAGATCTAGTTACACCTATTTACCATGTTTAAATGAAGTTAAATAAACTTTAATATAGTTATTCTTAAGATTTATAGCAAAAATTAATATCTGCTTTTCCCTATAGGAATGATGACATGAAAAATTAAGCTATAGGTATTATATAATATTTAACTATTATACAAAGAAGAACATAGCCTGTATTATGTAATACCATCTCTTGTTGGCAATTTTGTTTTATTCCTTCAAATTCATTAAGAAACGTATTGCTCCAGTATTTGAATATTAAAACCTAATATTATATTTTGTAATTAACGCGGTGGTACGCTTTGGAATGAATATTGATGTGACATCCCAAAACTGCCAAAAGTAATTTTATTCAAATAAGCATATTTGACGTATGAATTAACATTTGACAATTTAAACAATAATGCTATAAGAAATTGTGGTACGCCCCCAGCTGTTGTATTGACATAAGATCTACTTTTTACCCGTCCGATCATTTATTACAATTTGATATATTTCAATTGTACATGGTTTATTATTTTTCTATATGTAACTTATTTTTTAATTAGTTTTAAATATTCTAGCAAAAATGTTATTTTGCTTTGAACAAATATTTAGTAACAAATCTGATACGTAAATAACACTGCTTTATTTTACATCTCTTTAACATTAAATCGCACGAAATTCTGTACAAGAAAAACTCAAAAACATCGTTAAACTTTATGGTTACCTACGTATTTTATCCTTTTAATATTATACAATAAAACATTATTTAGTATGTAAGCTTTAGACAAATATAACCGAATAATCCAAACAATGTTAATCGAAGGATTAAATCAACATTAATTTATTCATCAAATAAAAGCATTTGTTTGTTTTTAATTCGTGTAACTGCTTGATAAGTAAGCGCTTTGTATTTGTGTTTTTATAGTCTTAAATAAACACACAATACAGGCATTGACTTTTATACACATTTGTAAGTGTTCAAATAAGGATAATATTAATAAACCGTGTAAAAATATACCATTTAATAGTTATAAACACACGCGATTTAATTAAAACGAATTTTAATTTGTTATTAGGTATATTTTATTTAACTTGACGTTTCAAGAGACGTTACAAATCGGCAAGCACGCGTTTTACAACTAGCCGTACTTGGTATTATTTTTTCTTTAAATTAGGACATACGATTATTATCATGGACCGCACTCCAGCTTAACATTAGGCAGGGTGCTGACACATGTCGAGACACAATAAAGAATAATTAAAATACAAATAAACTATTACGTTTTATTTTCATCAAAATTAACAAATTCGAAATTTAAACAAGAGTGGTAGGCAGTGGTACCCAGTCTGCCGATCCGGAGTAGTACCACCACTTACAAGTATACAGACCGTGAAGTGATTTCGTCAAGTTTCGGGATCAGCTTGTAAGTTGCTGGTTCCATCTAGGCCGGCATAGTGGATGTGATTGCTACTCACAGTTATTGAATTGTAGTAGCAGTGATATTCATTCATGGACCACACTTCGGCTTAACATCAAGCGGGTTGCTGTCATATGTCGAGTCACAATAAAAAAAAAGAATCCCAAAAAATAACTGAAAAGGCAAAATATAATAATATTGAACAATCATCCTCACCATTAGTATATAAGTATTATTTAGTTACTGGAAATAGGTTAAATTTAAGTAATGTAAACTGTCATTTTGAAATGCAACCTAAATCCCTGCTCATTATCTCAAAGGTTAGCGGGTAAAAAATGTCACTAGATATTAAGCTCACCTATGTACTTATTAAGTGTGTTTTATTTACTGTGCAATAAATCATTTATCTATCTATCATCAGCCAGAACCCATCCACTGCTAAACATAGGCCTAATAGAATAAACAATAATGAATAGTAAATCGAAGACATCCTCAAGAAAGCTGGGTTGCCTAGTGCCCATAACCGTAAAGGTTATGAGGCGTATTGTGGATGTGAAGGAAGCGAGGGAGTTGTGTGAAGATCGTGGCAAGTGGCGTTCTGTTGTCTCTGCCTATCCCCGTGGGAAAGAGGCGTGACAATTTGAATAAATAGTATTGATTATTATTTTTAAATACACTAATATATCTCCGGATGTTCCTAAATGTATAATGTGAGGATCGTTAACATTCTAAGCACGTAATATTCAGCACCTACTATGTACGCTGGAGACTACAGTGCACTCTACATACACCACGACACATACTAAATACCATGACAATACGTAATATTCCAAACGCGTACACGTCTATAATTCATAGGTTGACGACACACGTGGCGCATTGGTTAGGTTAGCAAGCGCAATGTCTCATATTCGATTTGCGGGTGGAACAGAGATTTGTCTTATAGATTTTACTTGTCTGAGATTGGTAGAAAGTGGTACCAGTCTGCTGATCCAGGCTGATACCAACACTTACAAGTGTACAGACCGTGAAGTGACTTAATCGCGTTTCGCAATTAGCTCTTAAGATACAGACATTTTTAAATGACGAAAACAAAAATTGATTGACCTCAATTGTCTATCAATAAACATTCAGTACCTATACACACACCGCCCACTTCGCTCTCTGCACTGATTTAGATGTTAATCGATTACAACTACATTGAATTTGGTCCAATAATAGTCGATGATAATAAATGACATCTCACTGATAGAGGGGAGTCATCTATTTATATAAGATGCCCTACTAAATAATTAAAAATGGTTTTATTCTGCATATAAATTTACAGAACAGAATATCATTCCGATGTAATAATAAAACTATAACTAACCTTAAAAATCTGAAATTTATTTTAGATTTTCTTTTAATTCTGATTGCGTGCCGTCGCCTAGCGAGTGCCGCCGCGCCGGCAAGCATGGGACCCTCCGTGTCGTCCTGGTCAGCGTCACTCCCGTGGCCGTTATTATTGATTTCCGGCGACGTCGGAGGAATCGTCCCAGAGCTGCTCGGGGTGATCCTGCTCGACCCCCAAGACAGCATGGAACTCCGGAGAGATTTAAGAGTCTCCGTTGTACCGACTCTCGCTCCACTAAGTCATGCAACAACATATCGACACACAGAGTCGATGTACGCCACTTTGCATTCACTATCACTTTCACCATCGATATAATATTTATTGAATAATAATATGTAACACTAGAGATGAAGGATTATCCGCTGGGCATATATTTATTTGCACCGAGAAGCGCATATCAGTGAGCAAACAGCGATATCGGCCGGCGCGCGCGTTCGTAATGATAGCTCGTGTATGCGGGCATGGTGTTTCAGATTAAGTCGCTTTATCGCACACGTATGTTGTTATACACCTATTGTATCCCAATTTAGATAGATGCCATACCGAGCTCAATAACTAAACAGATCATCACGTATAGAAATATTCTCCTTTTATTAAACTTTTTGCCTTATTACACTCGCACAATATTGTCTTTCAGCGTCTTTGTTTTCACTTCTTTATATAAAAAAAAAACAATACTTTACTTCCGTTGAGAAACAATACTCTTTTATATTAGTTGTTATCTTTCAACGACGAAATGCGTGTCTATGATAGGTGGAAGCAAGTCACTTGTAAATACAAAGTTAACATCTTACCTCTACGAGATGGGAAAACCTCGTTTACATATAATTAATTATACATACACGTGTTCTACTTTAGTAGAGGTGACGTTGGAGATAAGCGATAAATATGGCCGGTGCTGTATTATACTTAAGATGACTGAGCAATTTGCATATTTCAAGTCAACGTGTTAAAGTTGGCATAAACGACATTGATTTTATATTTATACACATAAATAAAGATATTTACGCAGAAGTTACCGACACGCCATTACGCGCAATCAGAAACAATCACCTACAGCAAATACACAATGAAATAAATTGACCACAATTGTTCGGCACACGGTTATTTATTTATGTGTTGATGCGAAGTTTCTTTGTTGGTCACGATTGCGTCACGTCTACACTCGCGTATTATTTTGGCTCGACCTTAGATTGTGGGAGTCCAGAACCAGGAAAAAGTGTCTAACAACGTGTGCGGTATTATAAACACGATGGTGTACTGTGGCCGACCGCATGCCGCCGCGACTCTCGCGCCCCGGTAGCCGTTCTTCCCCACGACGAATTGACATTCGCTCCGAAATAGATGCAAGAGACACGTCTACACAAAAAGTGATGCTAAATATTGTTTGCTGGCATAGCTGTTGCGCTATGTCATTCCTTATAACAATAATATGATCGACGTTCGACATCGTTCGACAAAAGATCAGAAATTCCTTTATGCAAGGCTACCGTGGTGTAAGGGCAGTGCAATTGGTTACGCAAACGGAGAGCACTGGTTCAAAACCACCAATGTATCTTTGACATTATGTATACTTTGGTTGTCCTGTTTCTATGAAACAAGCACTTTAGTAGCTTAGTACAGAAATGTAAATAATAAAATATATATATTATATAAATTATATGCATACTATTATATATTTCGGTTGCAAAGATTTTTCAAACTAGTAATTTCATAACTTTGTAATACAACAATATAATTAATATATTTAATAGAATCATAAATATATTTTTTGTATGTTTTTAATTTATATTAGTGCTTGACATATGGCAGTACTTTGCCTGTTATTAGGCTAGAGTGCGGACTGGAGGCGACTGCCGCTACAGTAAAATAACTGCAAGTAGCAGTCGCATCTACTATGCTGGCCTAGTTGGAGCCGGCAACTTTTAAGATGATACTGAAATGTGACAGAGTCATTTCACGTTCTGTACACTTGAAAAAACCTATAAACAACTTATGTATACGTATACCACATTTGTCTCTGCCTATCCCCGTGGGAAAGAGGCGTGACAATTTGATTGATTGATACCACATTTTAAATATTATATTTAAATTGATATTTTATTATTCTTCAATTGTATGTTATATACGTTTGTTTTAAAAATCCAAAATAGGTTGAGTCAATATCTTTGTTTGAGAATATACCTTAGGGCACATATTTTGATTCAGGCTTTAAAAAAATATTTGATCAAATCGATTAATTTATTACTCTCAAAGGACAGACAGAGCGTCGCATAAAAATAAAATAAGCTAAATGGTAAATGCAGAATTATACGAAATATATTTTGTATAAACCACAAGAAATGCATAAATAAATTAGTATATCTCCGTTTGTGAAATAAAATAATCAGGATAACTTTTTTTTGTGTGACAAGACATCTGAACTTGGATTGCCTGATTTATAAGCATCGACGCCTAAAAAACAACTTCAGTTTTCTGTTGCCTCAGTCATATTGCCTTTTTCACGCTTCGCTTAAAGGCTCAATGTTAGAGGAAACACTAAAGAATTATATTTGTACATTCCAAAATAATATTTTTCTTTAAAATGAACATTCCAAGAATTTCTTAGAAAATATACGTTCAGAAATTATTATAGCGTATACAAAGGATAAGTTGAGTTTAACAATGCGTTCGTTTCATGTTGGTAAGAAAAATATTTGGACTGTCCCATACCCTTTTGGTCGGTTGACTTGCTTAACCAATTTGGACTCATTGCTACAATATTTTGGACCTATATCATATGAATACAACGCCAAAATTACCTTAAGGGAGAATAATTGAAGGATAACACGTGTAATATACGAATAATTTGGAACATATGAAAAACCCCTAACGGTTAATTGGGGTCTGAACTCTTGGCGAATACATATTATTCTTAATAAAATACATAATGTATTATAAACATTTAACATCATCTACTACTTAATCGTTTATTCTTTTCAATATTTAAGCAATATTGAACCGTTTTTCTTAGAATTTTACTAACGTTGTATGGGTAAAGTGGATATAAGAAAATCTAGTTTAAATATAATAGATATTTGGTAATTTTTATTTAATAAAATAAATTATATGTCATAGAAAGATTACAGGACATTTATTTATTGATTTAATAAGTAAAATCGGCACTTATTAGTTTTTAATAGACACAAAAAATCTTACGAATTCTGAAGGAAAATATAGACGAGAATCATCTCGCAGGCATACCATGTATTTCATATATTTTTTTAAATAATTTCAAAAAATACAATAGTTACCATAATTGCATACAATAATTACATATTCCTTCAGAACAAATCAGAAAAACGTTTATTATAATTACGTTTAAATTATACATATTTAAAAATTAATTAGGATAACTAATTGGAAAACCTAATTCTTAAAATTGAGGCTGTCAGATACACCTGTCCTGATCTTAGAAATATTGGAGGGCCGCCTGACGGAATCTAATTTTAAATTGTGAAATGCTTAAAACGTACATAAATTTGCATTCAAAAACGTGCATTGAAATCTAATAAAATGGGTATGTATTTAAATTTACAAAGTTTAATAATCACATTGTTTGTTTTAATTAATTCCAATATCGAACCACATAATGTTGAAAATGTTTTTAGTAAATTCGCTTTGAAATTACATAGATGATATCCGGTTGGTTTTCAAATTTGATCGTAATTAATAATTATATTCCGAACAATCGACAAGTGGAATGCTTTACCAAACGATACTTGCATCCTTAAAAGGACCCATGTCTGCGAATAAGTTAAGTCAGTCGTAGGCGCTCTTCTGGCCATAAGAAAAAGAGCGCCGGATTGTAGCCATTTGTGTGACAATTATAATAATCATTTTTGGTTATTGACGAAACTTTTGAATACATTTTCATTATAAGAATAAAACATTATACACCTAAAATATGCAAACCGTACGAATCAGTTTATACCTTATAGATATACCTACAATAATATTATTTGAAGTTTTATTTACTCGTAATACGTAAGAATTTCAAGAATATTTTCCTAAATCATAACCCAACATCTGACCTAAACTTGCCTGATTTTAAGCAAGGCACCGGCTTAGTTTACAATTTCCTAGTAGCCTTTACGAGTCGGTTATTTCTTTATATTTTAAAGTATTAATCTATATCAGAGGTTCCCACATTTATTTTCTCGTAGACCACTTCTAAAATTTCGCTGGTTCCGGTGGACCCCTGCAGCTCTTTTCTACCATATTCCTAAAACTTGACAAAACCCCTTTGCAAGTCTCGGACACGTACTGAATATAAAAAATGCAAGTTTTAATAAGTAAAAGTCGCTGAGCTTCTTGAAATATTAATCAGCCTACATTGATAGATGAAGTCAAGCCAGTTTTTTAGTTCTTCACTATCAAAACCAAATAAATTATCGTGAACACCGCTTACAAATTACCACCTGGACCACTTTGGGAATCAATGATCAGAATATAGATCATTGATGAGATCATGATGATGTTACTGTTTATATTTACATCTCTATACTAAGCTACTAAACGGATATTTTATACATTTAAGCAATATACAATAAACTTAAAATATAAAGTAATAAAATATTATAATTATATAGAAGGAATAATATTTAATACTATATACCTATATTGATAAAAAAAAAACTAAAATACATTATTAAAAGGAGTCCCTTTAGGCAAGGTTCCGAAAATACTGGCAGCGTTCCCCCTTTGAATAGCTAGACTAATTCTTTGTCCGAGGTAGCTGCCAACTCTTCGGTCTCCTGTGATGTCGACTAACCTTTTTGATATTTCCTTAAAAAGCCTTAAAGCGCTAGGACCCCACGGACCAAGTGTCTCGACACCGAATGGGACAAAATCATACTCGGAGCCTAGACCCCTGTATTTGCACGCTTTAGCTTTTTCAGCCGCTTCACAAGCCGCACCAGCTCTGCTGTTGGTTCCATGTTGATGGGAAGGTGCCAGCGTGTCTGAACAGGTTGCATCCCATACCAGCACCCGGCCCATCTTCCATGGAATCAAACTCATACCATCCGGTCTCTTACCATCATCTCTTCCAATACCAGTGGGCTCAAGTAGACTTGGCACGTTGACGGAGGCAAGAGACCGGCGTATGATATCGTTAAGTGCGGCATGTCTCGAGAAGCGGCCTGCACTTTTTTGGCATGACAGTTAGTCCGGTCAAATTAGACCAAAAAATAAGAGTGAAGCTACATAAATTCCCACCAAGCTGAAAATCGGTAAGATTGTTTAAAATACAATGAAAAATAAAATTTGAAAGTTCCCCATCATTCCCCTGTAAGGAAAATTTTTTATTTAAGGTCAAAGGTCAAAATAATGAGTTTTTCGCGATTTTCAGCAAAACGGTAAGTTTTATCATAAAAATAACCCAGACATATTTGTAGATCATAAAATTACCTACAAAAAATGTATCAATACTGTTTTTCTACGAGCCACCGTTTTTGAGATATAACGATTCAAAAAGTTGTAAAAGTTGTAATCGTCATAATATGCATGGGTACGCCACGTATATATATCTCTATAGTTGTAATGTATGTTAAAATATTTTTCTATTGGTCATTGTAACTTACACTAATAATATACATAAGTTATAATGGCATTCGCTTTCTTCTATCTATGTACGGAGCTCCTAAAAAAACCTATAGATAAGTATAGATACGCATGTTTCGTTAAAAACACCAAAAGTAAAAAACAAGCACAATAAGCTTGTCTTCCTCCAACCTCAGTTGCTGCTCATCAACATCTTTTTCGGGTATATTACCAAGTTCAAGTGGTTTAAGTATCAGCTGGACCCTACAGACTGGGATTGGAAGTTGGTCAACAATTCATTAGAACCTGTGCAAACTTTTCTTCCACCTGCGCCGGAGAAACTGCTAAACACAATTTTTTGCAACTGCAAAAAGTGATGCAGTGCTAAATGTGGTTGCGAAAAAGTCGGACTGTTTTGTTCTTTGGCATGTACACAATGTCAAGGCCAGTCGTGCTCTAATATCGAATCACCAACAGTAAAGGATCCATTTGATTCCAACGAGGACACATCGCTATTAACGCAGTTTACATCTGCTCAGGATGAAGATGAAGAACAAGAACAAGAAGAAGATGAACAAGAACAAGAAAATCAAGAAGAATAATTCGAAAGTTACGACTCGGACGATTAAATTTCACTACTTTTTTTCAACTTAAATTGCTTTTGTTTTTTCAATCTCTGCTAATATCCATTATTTTGCATTAGTTTCAAATTAAACAGGATCACAACTGACCTGTGTAATAGGCCTACTGAGGAAACCACGTTAAAAAATCGCGCTAAGTACAATACCTCATAGGTGGCGTGGAAACGTGTGCATATTATGACGATTACAACTTTTACAACTTTTTGAATCGTTATATCTCAAAAACGGTGGCTCGTAGGAATAAAAGTATTGATATATTTTTTGTAGATAATTTAATGATCTACAATTTTGTCTGAGTTATTTTTATGATAAAACTTACCGTTTTGCTGAAAATCGCGAAAAACTCATTATTTTGACCTTTGACCTTGAATAAAAAAAATTCCTTACAAGGGAATGATGGGGAACTTTCAAATTTTATTTTTCATTGTATTTTAAACAACCTTACCTATTTTCAGCTTGGTGGGAATTTATGTAGCTTCGAATGTCTAAATTGACCGGACTAAGTCCGTGATGTTCTAACTTGTCGACATCACTGCCACAGGGACATTTATGAGGAGCGCAGACCGGAACCCCAAGCGGTAGACAGGTTGCGATTCGGAGCGGGTCAGGCTCAAGAAATGTTCCTGTTTATATTATTTGTACTACAAAAGTACAATATTACTGTACTTTAGGTAGTACAAATCCAAATCTACGTAATTCGTGCCTTATGTACATACAAAACTAAAAATACGATGTATGTACGAATATATGTAACTTTTGGTGTGCAGCGCTGTAGTACGAGCGACCGACGCCGTGGGAAACTCCAGGGCACCTGCCAAATTATCTCGATAAAAATAGACCGCGAACTATGCGCGTGATCAGCCACTCTGACAAATCTATTTTGATTACATACAAAATAACGTCTCACTTTATACAAATAAATATTTACGTAACGCTTTATCACATGCCGCTTTGATATATTAGATGGTACCCGTTAATGTGAAGTGGGGATATTTTCTGTTTTCCGGGTTCCCACATGCTTACACAAAACATTAAAAATCGCCTTGAGATCATTAAATTGTCTAGATTTAAATTACGCAAATTCATATTAAAACAACGTGTCAAACATTCGAAGGCGACCGTGGTGTAGTGGCAGTGCAATAGATACGCGAGCCGAGAGCACAGGTTCGAAACCACCCACCGGTACCAATGTACCTTTGATATATTATATGTACTTTGGTTGTCCTTTTTCTATGATACAAGCACTTTAGTAGCTCAATATAGAAATTTATAAAAAAATAGATGTTTATAAAAAAAGTTACCTAGTGCCCATGACCGTAGAGAACTGTGAATATGAGAAAAGCGAGGGAGTTATGTCAGGATCGTGGCAAGTGACGCTCCTTTGTGTGTACCTATCTCTGTGGGAAAAAGACTTGACAATTTGATTGATTGAATGATATATATTTGCTGATTTGTGTTCTATTTTTATTTATATTTTATGCATTGTACAATTGTATGTTTCCTTAATAAAGTTAAATAAATATTAAAACACATTTACATTAAATATAAAAATTAAAAACAATCATTGCTCTTTAAGATTACTAACAGGTGATCATGTGCCCAGTCTGCAAATCCAGGATAATACCCATAGACCATGAATTTTTAAGTATTTACCTGTAGTAGAAGTCACTTTTATTAATGGACTGCACTTCAGCTTTTCAACAGGCGATGTACCGTCATATGTCAAGCCACATTAAAGGTTTTTTTTTATCGTGACTTGACATATGACAGCACCCCGCTTGATGTTAAGCTGAAGTGTAGTCCGTGAATGGATTTCACTGCTACTACAATTCAATAACTGTAAGTAGCAATCACATCCACTATGCCGGCCTAGTTAGAACCGGCAACTTACAAGCTAAAACGCAACCAAATCACTTCACGGTCTGTATACTTGTAAGTGGTGGTACTACCCCGGATCGGCAGACTGGGTACCACTGCCTACCACTCTTTGAATAGTTAATACGGCCGAGTTCAGCATTAATCGATGCAACGGCTTAATTTACTAGCTTTATTATGCTTCACCATAGGGACACACGTAATGAGAAAACAACATAAATAAAACAAAGAGTATAACAAAGTTATAAGATGCGAGAGATGTTCATTAATTACGAAACAAAGTTTGACGTAAGCAAAACATTTTCAGTAAAAATATACAAAGTTGCGAACTTTACGACTCTGTTTCTGTTAAGTTTATTTTATATTACGATACTTTATAGTTTTAAAATAATTTCAAAAAAAAAAAACAACAGGAACCAAAACCGCGAACAGGACATAAAAGTGTAGGAAGACCTCCGGGCTGATAAATTCAGGGCATTTGCTTGCTTTTCTGGAGCATGCTGAACCATAATACATTAAAGTGAAAGAAGATTGGGAAGGCATATGTTCAAGACAGGAAAAGATAATACTTTAAAATATATAGTAAATAACGTCAAAGACAGAATTTTCTTTAAAAAAGTTTTTTTATTTCAGGTGTACTAATATATTTTTTTAAGGTTTCACCGTCAAATTGAATTTAGTGTAACTTCTTCTTTCATACTTTATCTGCCCCATAAAAAGCTGACAACAATATTCTGGATATATGCTGGCAATTTTGTTAGTTCACTGCATATGTATTAGATTTAACTCTCGCACAAATCGTCCATCAAACACCCAAAATCAAGCCGCGGTCGCAATCGATATTTGGCATGTCATGGTTCTATTCCCAGTGCCGGCCGGTACCAATCTACTGAAGCCAAGAGCTATTGTTAGCAATTGTTGCTTTAAACTTGAAAGAAATTGCTGATCGATATTTTTGAGAAATTGTGCAAGTAATTGGGTTTTTCCGACCCCTCTTTGTAGTGAAATAGGTTAGAAGAATTTTAGATTATCAGTATTATATTTATTTAGACAACATATTTTTTTATTGTGACTCGACATCTAATCTCAAGTTGGCAGGTAAAGCGAATGAAGATGCGCCGACGGTTGAAAAAACCGACTCAGTTGCTTCTACTACGACGCCGGACGACGACGCGCCGCCCGGCCAGTAAATATGCGGTTATATTCAACTTACGCAATTTAAATACATATATACATTTTCATATATGTATAATTGTAAATGTTCTTGGTTATGGTATTAACCCTGCAATGTGTGGTAGAAAGAACTGCATGATGAAAAGATGGGATAGAGGAAAAAAGGCGCTGCGTAGCTGTCTATCTCGTATTCTATCTAATTTTCTTTACTAAATTAAACAATGAATAAGTTGTATCTGGCGTTATTACTAGTTTTCTAACTATCTATGTAATAGTTATACAGCCGGGAGAAGTTCAACTTGGTCCAACGTACGATTCCGTTCCTCATTTGCATTTTTATTGAAAACCAAATAAGTAAAGTTTCTATGATGACCACTTTATAGTTTCAACGGCCAGTACTTATTATTATTACCTATCTACATCGCGAATTGATGTTTGAAGTTGGAACGCTGCCATTTTTGAATTTTCTGATGGCCCCATTATTTTTATGTTTTTTTTTTAAATTTAAAAACTTAACGATGAGTTTTTAATTTGGAAATAATTACTGCTTTTTATTTCTGATTCTTAAAAGTTCGTTACACGTAACTAATTTAATAATAAATACATGCTTATTTATATAAAGGTTATATTATTTATTAACGGCAAGCGTGGTGCCTTGATTAGCACACCAGTTCATTACGCGGGAAAGATTTGTTTTATAGATTTTATTTGTAATATTTAACAATAATTTTGTTATAATCAAAACATTATCAATCAATCTATCAAATTGTCACGCCTTTTTCCCATGTGGATAGGCAGAGACAATAGAGCGCCACTTGCCACGATCCTGACACAACTCCCTAGCTTCCTTTACTTCCACAATACTCTTCATACAAGCTCTAAGGTTATGGGCACTAGGCAACCCAGCTTCCTAAAGGATGTCTCCGATTAAAACATTATAATAATCAAATTATTAAATTTTACAAATACGCGAACCCGGAACTTTACGTGTAACGATCTGACGTACAAACCAATACGCCACGCCTGTCGACAAAAAACATTGTTGTAGATTATACAAAAAAAAGCAGAAAAGGCCAGTTAATTGACAGGGACTGAGGCAACGGCACTTAAACAAAGTGCGAATACACTTAAATAATAAAAGAGGAAATAACATACTCCGAAAATGTAGCAACGCACTTGTTCTAATTACATTGAGAATATAAAAAATAAGCAATCCGCGTAGACATGTAAGTTGGGTGTAATAAGAGAAAATAAGTAGCACCTGCTAGATTAGAAAGGGGCTTTCCCCAAAAATTACATTTACCCGCAGGCCCTTGTAGGTAAAATGTCTCAGTTAATCAGCCAAGTTACATTTTTTTTCTTAAATATTCGTGAACAATGCAATCAACTGAAATTGGTGTCTTGGTTGGAAGACTTGGAAAGCATAAAAAGTTATGTTGAAATTTGATTTTCATTTTTTTTTTGTATAAATATCATCATCAGTTTGTTACGTGTAAAGTCCTGGGTTCGATTCCCGGTCGAAGCAAATATTTGTTCCTTAGCTATTCATTGTAATATTAAATAATTATATTAAATATTACAAATATTTGTTGATAAAAAAGAGGCGAATAGAGTGGTAGGCAGAGCCCAGTCTGCCGATCCGGGGTAGTACCGCCGCTTAAAAGTATACAGACGTAAATTCGCGTTTCGGGATCATTTTGTAAGGGTTAGGCCCTTACAAAATGATCCCGAAACGCGACTTCTTTAAAATATATCAACACATTATAAATACAAAATTAATACATATTTATTTTTCTCTACATTTTCGTTTTTTACCGGGGTTCAAATTCTTGTGTGCCCAGGGCACCGGCGTAACCTACGACGGCCTTATCTGCCATCGCTTTCACTATAACCTTAATAGTTTTGATCGTCCTCGTCCCGCCTGATTCAAGAGGAGGTTCTAGAGTGACAACGACTAAGAAAACCGAGTTTGTTCACGACTGCCTCAGTCGCCGTCACTATGCCGGCCTAAGGTGCTTCTTCACGCATCGCTTGAAGGATCCAAGTTCATAGGATGGAGAGAACACATGGGCAGGCAAAGCATTCCACTTGTCGATTGACTTGATAAATTAATGACTTAAATGTGTTAAAAGAATGCGAAATAGATTATTATTTTGAACAGCTAACAAAATGCTAACAAAATTTTTGGTTCTAACCACAACAAAAAACACAAGAAAACTAATTTATTACACAATACGTAATTCAAAACACAAATTTCAATAACTAACATATTATTACAAATTACAGTAAAAGCGTTCATTTCCAAAGGGAAATAATGTATAAAGCTTTAATAAAAAAGTTTTCTGTTTTATTAAACTTTAAAATCGATATCATATTAAATTAATCTTTTTTTATTATGACGTATCATCTGTCCTCGACTTGCCCTTTGATAGTAAGAAAAGGTAGACCCGAAAGCGCTGACGCATTCAAAGCTTCAGTTTACGGTTGTCTCAATCGTCTTCACTATGCTGGCCCTTCGTTTGATCCAAGATCAATGTATTCTCGCCAACATGGCTACTTATCATCATCATCACCCAGAAAGTGTCCACTGCTGAACATATGCCTCCTCTTTAAAACGCCATTCCGAACGACAAGATCCACCGGTTACCCGTGACTTTCGCTATGTCGTCAGTCCATAGTGACGGCTACTAAGACAACCGAAAATTGAGTTAGGTTTTTCAGTCGTCGACGCTTTTAGAATTCTTGCTTTTCATCAGTCAAGTCGAGGTCAGATGGCAAGTCACAATAAAAAAGCGCAATTCATTTCCTACTTCAAAATATAACCGTGGTTATAACTTTTTTACATTTGTATCTGAAATAAACCATCGCATGTGAACGAATCATTCAATTTCAAATGGAAAAGTCAAAACCAAGTTTATTTAGGCTCATTTAATAATAGTATTGTTTTCCTAATATTGAAATTGCTTTACATTTCTATACGGGCTAATGTAATTACCAAAAATACTCCTAACTCATCATTTTTATTTCATTTTATTCCATACGTTTATTAGTATTGGTAATACTAAAAATAGCTTTATTAAAATAATGTAGGTATATTGTTATTGGAATTGAATTCTATGAAATATCGAATAATCTTCCATCCACCTTAGATCGTACAAATTAGATCAATTGAACACACATTGCTTTCAATTCTTTGATAATTATTTAGAGATTTTATGTAAGTAAATAAGCTAGTAGAACAGACGGCCGCTCGTAGGGGCTAAAAAGTTTTCAAATGGAGATCACGTACAGTAGAACGTTCACGAATAATATGGACTGACAAAGTGCTCAAAGGTGACAGAAAACCGCTGGATGAAGGCCGCTTCCAGCAGGCCATTGTGAAGATCGCTGGGTAGGCCTAAGTCAAGCAGTGGAAGTATTGAAAGTCTGAGAAAGAGATAGTAACAGGCATTTAAATAGTAAATAGAAATTGCTAGCTCATCGTATAAAAATGTTAAAAACAAAACTTTGTAATCAATGTAATTACGGGATATTTTCAAAAAGATTATTTTGACGTCGAACATCTAATGACTTTATGAGACTTTGGAGACAACATTTAGCATTCCAAATGTTGTCTTTAGTAAAACCCGGGTTCCTGCCTCGGTCGGATCTAATATTTGTTTCATAGCTTTTATTTGTAACAGCTTATTATTTAATATTGCGAATATTTGTTATTAAAAAAGGGACGGATTTTTCCCGGGTCTTGTCAAAGGGTGATAGGCAGTGGTGCTCAGTCTGCTTATCCGAGGGTTCCAACTAGGCCGACATAGTGGAAGTTACTGCTACACTTACACTTACATATTTAACTGTAGAAGCGATCGTTTCGATTCATGGCTGCGCTCTAGTATTTAATATTAGGCGGAGTGCTGTCATATGTCGAGCCACAATAAAAAATATATGATGAAATAGAGGAATTGAACTTTACGCATGATAATAAATTATAAGGATTCATAAGTAAGCTGAAGAGTTCCTAGTGAAGTTAATCCAATCAATTTGTATGAACCTATTGCCTCATTATAATATGTATTGCCTTGGTGACGTCACGGTTGAAAAAGGACGTACACATTTTAGTAGCAACAACATTTACATTGCTAAATAACGAATTCATCTACGTCACTGTAACAAAACTGTATAAATGGCTCTACTTGGGGATACCAAATGGTCATATTATAAATATTTTAACAACATCCTGCGTACGAATGCCCCAACATATTTTATTGCGTTGATAGAGCTATTTATTTCACGGGAAAATGTTTTAACATGTGTTTATAAGTAAATATTAGTTCAAGGGTTGTGAAAATAATGTAACGTATAGTATTACAAAGATAACTTATAAAAAGTAGCCACTATCAATTCTATCGCTATCGTCACTTCACTCCACATACACTCCATTTCTACAGCGTTAATTCGACTCTCATGCTTCTTCTGCCACACCCAACATTCACTTCCATACATTAATGTAGGAACAAGCACCGCATTATGAAGTGACGATAGCAGATAGAATAAGGAATCGCACAGTGCGCGATAAATGTAGTTAAACCATCGAAGGAATGCTTCGATGGTTTGGGCACATGGAAAGGATGAGTGAAAGTAGATTGACGAAAATAATTGTCTCTGCCTATCCCTGTGGGAAAAAGGCGTGCCAGCCTTTTCATCATCAGCCAGAAAACGACAAGATACCAGTTGCATCCACCGGTTATTCATGACTTTTACTTCTTCAGTTCAATTCTACCTTTTTGGGAAGGCAAATGAAACTTAGTCCATACAGCCGTCTTGCGTAATATGCATTTAGTGGATGAAGGGGTGGATACATAAGGGTAAAGATGATGGTTATAGTTTTAGTAAAGATGGTTTTTATTATGTTATCAGTCCACCTAGTCGGATACCTACCTACGCAGCGTCTTCCGGTTCGTGGTCTTAACTCTGGTTCTTTCCCATCAGCTGTCGGTTCTTCGAGCGATGTTTTTATATTAACGCTTTGTTAAAACGAGACAATTAAAGTACAGTATAATATCTATAAAGTTATACTAAGCTAGGTTGGTTTTAAACCTAGCCAACCCACAAAACCCACTTTAAATACCCACGGCAACTAGCAGCCGCATCCATTATGCCGAATGACAGCCTAGTTGGAACCGACTATTTTTAAGCTTATCCCGAAACGCGAGTCACTTAACGGTCTGTACACTTAAGTTGTGATACTATCCCGAATCGGCGGACTGCGCAAATACGACCACCAAAAAAAGAACCAGGCCCAGGCACTGTCGATTCTTAATATCTTCACGATCTTACGGTGTAGATAAAAACTGTTAAATTGAATTCTTAAAAAAAAAGGGCTTATAAGATTTTCTTATTTAAGTGAACACTAAAATTCCATTAAGCCAACTTTTTATAAGTTGCTAGCTTTTCTATACAAAGCTCCCGTTACGTCACCGGCTTAAGAAAGTACCGAAGTAGAGCATCTGACAAATAAGAAGCTGCCTTCACTATGTCGACTTATAGAGATCCATTCACGCTTCAAGAACTGTACCTATATCATGGAATAGTATAATTAACTCAGTAATTCTAATAGCAGAAGAGTCCTCATTGAATAGCAAAGCGTAAATGGTAGTATTTAGAGCATGTTTTGCCATAATAAATTTAAAATATTGCGGATGGTAGTCAGTGATAAGTAGAGTGGCAGACAGTGATGCCCAGTCTGCTTTACAAGTAAACAGACAGTGAAGTGACTTAGTCGCGTAAGTAAGTTACCGATTCCAACTAGTTCTACTCGTATACTGAGCTCTTAAATGCTTGTATACGCATCAACTACCATATTCGTCAATCAAATGCAAACAATAACTACTGGACGGCATAATAAGATATGACGTTTCAAAGTAAATTTTTCTCTTTGACTGTATTATTTAACCATTAAATCAACCAAGAATTTAACTTAAATTTACTGTATACAAGATGTACTTTTTAGTTTTTCTATAATTATATAATTTTTTGGCTCGTTTAGGGAAATGTCATTGGAAGAACATTTTTAATGACATTTTTAAAACGGAAATTTTATATTTAAAAAGAACTATTTACTTTGGATCCTTATAGTTATGGGATAACTTTTAGCAAAACCACAAATGTGGTGTGAATGATTGCTTCACTGTAATGTAAGTTTTTTTTGTTATTAAGACTGGTCTTGACCCTGCCTTGTTTTGCCTGGTTGTAAGCAAGGGAAAGTTTAAAGCGCTGACGACTGAAAAAACGGCGTCACTTACAGAACAGAGCAATATATTCTCTGTCAATATGTATCTATGTTTAGAGTTTTTTTTTAAGTTTGTTTTTCTATTCTGTGGGCGTTACTATTTATTGTCTCGTGTATTTTTCGTAATAGAGGTATTAAAATGAGGAATAAAGCAGGTTGAAACAAAATGAAAGGCAGACGCTACCTTTTCAAAGGTTTAATTTACATGAAACCAGCTTTATTTACACTTGTAAGTTATCCGCGACTGTAATAGATATTCGTATTTCTGAGGAACACTTATATTTATTACAATGACCAACTCTCAAAGAGGGATAAACAGTTATCCCTCTAATATGCTACGAGCAAGCTTGAGATATTTTTTATTATGTCTGGAATAACAACCTGGGTTGTCCAGTTTAACCCTTCGGCTGGCGACCGACACTGCAGTGGAATAACTACAAGTAACAATTGTACCCACTATGCCTGTCTAATTAGAACTGGCAACTTTCAAGCTGATCCCGAAACACGACTAGTCAGTTCACATTCTAAACAATTAAGTCATAGTACTATACCGGACCGGAAAACTAAGCAAATGACCACCAACTGTCTGTTTATAGAGAAAACTATCGATTATAAGACAATTTATAATACTAGAATATTATGCCACTAATATAATTTTTGTTGTTTTTTTAAATAATTTTAATGTTTATTAGTCATAGATTGAAAAAGATGTTCGTGAACTGAAAGTTTTTGAAATGTGGGTTTTTCGGATACTCATGAGCAGCATAAGCATGACACTACTTTCCATTTATTCCATTAGAAATGTAATATTTATTACATTTTTATACTAAACAACTAAACGATACAGTCATATAAACTGGATGACAAAAGTTGGACTTTACCCGTCCTGAATTTTAATACCATTTTTTTTGACGGGTCACCCGACTCACGGGGGATCCACCCCAGTGAAATGCCTGCAATGGCATACAGATAAACTCTCAAAAAAAACGAGAGTGGTCTGCGTGCCCATTTCACTGCCATTAAACTAGGGTTAATTATATGTAAATCTTGCGCGACTGATTTATATTGTTAAGGATCGGTGACTTAAATCACTTAAACATAATTTAATTAATAACAATTCTATCAGGTACACCTTTGTAATCCTGACCCACCTAATTGGAATGCGAAATATTATTATCCCTGATATTTTTAGGGCAAGCAATTAATGGCATGACCACAGTTATCCCTAATCGGAATTCTTCCGCTATAGAAATTCCCAAACCGTAATAAGAATTGGTCTCCAACAAAATACAACGACTGAATCATTAACGAGCGGCTTTGGTAATTCTAGTCCGTCTTTCAGGGACACCCACATTCAATCAAATAATCATTTACGTGTGTAAAATTTACAAACTCTGGTTAAATGGCAAAGCTGCTTAGATTATACAGTACTACTGTCAGTGTGAATTATTTTTTATTTGACTCTACTTCTGATCTCGGTTTACCTGAAAGTAAGTAAGGAGAAATCTAAGATAGACGACGATTGAAAAACCCGAATAAATTTACGGTTGCCTAAGTTGCCGTCGCTATGCTGGCCAAAGGTGTTTTATTTCGGTTCGCTTATTCTAAAAACGCGCTCCGTTCTAAAAACCAGTCAAAGTTAGGTAAACACAAGTTTACTGAAAATTTTATTGATTCTATACTAAACTGATCTCCAATAATCTTCTACATCACATCTTTAAAATAGTTTCTTTTGTCTAAACACCATTGAAATAATATTACCTAGTAATATTAGTTCAATGGTCAAAACCTAAATTGTATGTTTTTTATTGTATGGTTTTATACCATCATAAGTGCTTGTATCATAGAAACAGGACAACCAATGTACATATATCAAAGATACTTTGTTACCGACAAGTGGCTTTAAACAAGGGACACTCTGTTTGCGTGACCACTACACCACGGTCCCAAAAAATTTAATTACAGAAAACGATAAAAATTTAAATTAATTATCAATCAATCAATCAATTAATCAAATTATCACGCCTTTTTCCCACAGGGATAGGCAGAGACGATGGAGCGCCACTTGCCACGATCCTGATATAACTTCCTCGCTTCCTTCACATTAACAATTCTCTTTATACAAGCTCTATGGTTATGGGCACTAGGCAACCTAGCTTTCTTGAGGATGTCTCCAATTTGGTCGGCCTTGTTTAACGTATCCATTCACATGAGATTTATAAATTCCTTTCGTCAATCTACTTTTACTTAACCTATCCATGTGCCCAAAGCATCGAAACATTCCTTTGTCAATCCTTGTCACTACATCCTCATTCAAACCACATCTTTTATCTAGAATTTAAAGAAAACTATTTAAATAATAGCAATTTTAAATACCACGATACATTCGGATATAATGATAACAATAAACAACAGTAAAAAAAAAATGTATCTGGTAAAAATTAAATAAATACTCGTATGATTTAAATTCCAGGTTTTCAATTATTTGATTTTTTATCCGTGATTTGTAAATGTAAATTTATTTTAACATTTGCTCTCTGAAAATTTTACTCATCCATTTTGTATAACGATAAATCCATGTCAATTAATTCTTTATATTTTCCATTGTTCAATGAAACCAGAATGTAAAAACATAACTCTTTGTAAAGTGGAATAATTTATTATATTTGATGTTTTTTCATCAAAGTAACTAAACAATTGTCTCTGCCTATCCCCATGGTGCGAGACAATCTGATTGATTGATTGACAATGCGACTGTGATGTAGTGGCAGTGCAATGGTTACGCAAACCATTGCATCTTTGTACCAATGTTTCTTTTATATGTGTACTTTGGTTGTCCTGTTTCTATCATAAACACAGGACAACCTAAGTACATATTTTAGTCTATTAACTTTTGTTTTTATTTTTGTTATTATTTGTATATGTAAAATAAATAATATTTGTTATAAATTGGCCACAAACTGCCTGATTACGCTGGATAGCGGTCCATGAACTATTATTATTCTATTTTTTTTTATTGTGACACGACATTTGACCACGACCCGCCTGATGACTGAAAAAACTGAGTTAGTTCACGGCTGCCCATTTTTCATTTATATTATTTATATTTTTTTAAATAAATAAATTTGAATAGATAACCTAATAATATAGAAAAATAGTTGCCCACCGGCTTCGGGTTCACGGGTCCAATCCACCGGTGGTCATGTCTCCTGAGAAAGGAACCTCCTAACTATACGCGCCGTGTCCAGGAATCAATCCGCTCTCTGAATCAAACGCTTGATCCAACCACCTAACAAGAGCCTCCTTAAATAGCCTCCTTGTCTTTTTTCCACGATTCACGACACGCGCACTTTTACAAATTAATAATTTATTTTAACACATTTATATATTTTTCTTCCTCTTATTTTGTATTCTCATTTTCCCTAAATAATGTTCAGTTTTTTTTGTAGAAAAATAATGGATTCCTCTAGAGCAGGGTCAAGCACTTAAACTACAACCAGTGATTTATATCATTAGTCCCGAATAAAACAACCTACAACACGAATTAGAACCCAAGAAAACATAGACGAGCAATAAATTGCAGGAACCATAAATTGTTGTAAATTTACGAGTTGATTTTTAATCGTAGTTACCTATATTCAAAAAGTATAAGTATCGTTTTTTTCTTATTGATTTTATAGATTTAAAGGATTCTTATAAATATCAATAATCAAATGATGATCTACATGTAAAAATTAGAATAAAAAAGATTATTGCCCCATTTGGGCCAACTAGGCCGTCATAGTGGATGAGATTGCTACTTACAATTATTGAATTGTAGTACCAGTGACATCCATTCACCGCACTTCAGCATAAAATCAACGGGGTACTGTGATATGTCGAGTCAGTATAAAAATAACGAAAAAACTAGACCGGCGTAGTGGATGCGATTGCTACTTGCAGTTTTTTAACTATACTAATTAATAGCAGTTGCCTCCATTAATAGACATCCTGACTAGCACGTCAGGCAGAGTGCTGTCATATGTCGAGCTACAATAAATAAATTAAAACAAAAACATACAACAACAATAAAAAATACTGCGAAGTCCATAAATAATAAAGCATTTGCCTGAATAAATGATGATGTCCATAGTAAAATAGAATACGTCGACCCTGACATTGGGTCATCTCAACTACAGCCTCTGAAATAATTTAATTGAGCTAGTAGAGAGAAACGTTTCCATCAGTTTTCCTCTTGGCTTCTCCCCGATAGGGTCTTGTAATTTTCGTACTTGTTCCGCGTAAAGTGCCCTTTTGTTTGCTTTAGAAAACATAATCTTATTCAAGACAAGCTTACCTAAACAAATCTTGTGACATGTTTGTTCGTACTCGTATAATTGTGTACATGAACCGTAAATAATAATTATCTGTATTATTATTATTTAAATTCCAGTATAAAGTTACTAAAGCAGAAGCCCCTATTTTTTAATAGCGATATTAGTACTTTAATCATATTCTGGTCTCGGCGGTCAATAATTAATCAGTTACCATTCGATGCGGCGTCTACCGGTGTCACTTCTCACTCCGTAAACAGCACAGGGATAAGAACTAAGCCAGTCTCCTGTCTTTCTCACGCAATAAGCTTTCTTTCGCTTACTAATGTTTAGGGCCTAAACCGTTTTCGGTCATTATTATTGTGCGTCGATCGTAGCAGTGTCGTTTATATTTATCATTTTACTTTCTCAGTGCAACTTTCATATTAAGTATATTTTAAAGAATTTGGAAAGAATAGAAAAGAAATTTGTGCTAAAATTGGAACTAATTCATTGTTATTTGTCTCATGTATATTATGTTTATAACACGTGTGACTGAAAGAGGCGACTACTTGTAATTCAATTCCTTTATTTCAAAGGTTGGCACTACTTTCTTGCAAATACAACCACTTGTAATTGTGGTTGACTTTTAATACTACATAATTAAAAGTCACGTGGTAGTAAGAGTAGCGGCATAATTGTTCCGTCATCCTTTTTTGAAGTATTTTAATGTCATTTGTTATTCTGTCAAATTAGGTTCTCAAATGATCATCAAAACTAGTGACAACCTTCTAAATTACGAATGTAAAAATGTATATTCATCCCCTTCTGACTTCTTTTTATTACCATAAGTGAAAATAGTATAAACGGTTGTATATTGTCGTTATTTTAGGGCTCCTTCCGTTTTTAAGTCCAAATTCTTTGGTATATTCTCATAGTAAATGTATAATTGATTAATTATAATAGTAAATCATATTTATATACACTATATACAACAACATACAAACGGTTAATGGTACAAAGATTACGTTTACATACTTAAGAGAAAAACTGAACCATTAAGCGTGCGATGTATTTTGACCCGGGCAACGTCGAGTTACGCAGCTAGTATTTATATATTTATGGAATAAATAACTGGAAAATGTATTGTCCCTTTAACTGGGATTGAAACCTACACAAAGCTTCTTAACGTTACACCATGCATGAATGTGGCCCGCGTTTGATATTGATATTTTATGGTTCCGAGAAATTTTGTAGCGTTTCAGACGGTCCTTTGACCGATGTGCTACGGCCTTAAAGTAGGCCTTTACGCCATTTTCTAAAATACAGTTTATTTTTTTATATTAATAATATAAATTGAGTGTATTATTCAGATGAGCTAGCCTTACTTCTTGAAACTTCACATCTATGTAAAGGAGTTTATCGAGTAATAGTAATAAATAGGATTTATTAGGTTTGTAATTCAAATTTGTTCGTGAGAATTTTGTTAGTAATTTTCATTTCTACGAATATATTAGGAGTTTTTTAATTTAATTTCTTGTTTTTTTTTGTGAGTACATAATCTTGAAACACAATCTTAATAATAAACTATTTGTGATGAAAAAATTACAATTAAATTTATGCCTATTATGATTACTACCAAAAAATATTATTTCTTTCATAATAAGAATTACAAATTAAAGTTGAAAATTGATTCCAACGTAAATAAGGCGTGATATTTCGATTTTATTAAAAAATCTAATTAAAATTTTAATTTATTACAAACGTAATACAGTGTTATTACGTCCTACCCGCTTTGTTCGATTAATTTGTAATTACGGCTCGACACTGTAATCTGGCCTAATGTAATTTTGGGTTGTAGGAACTCATTAGTAATTGGACTATCTGACCAAATAACAAGAGACATGTGTCTTGAATAAAGGATTTTTTCATTAGAATTTAAGACACGTCCAACTAGAAATAAACTACAAATGTCAGTATTAAGTTAATCGAATTTTATACAAACTATCACGCCTTCATTCCCATAGGAATAAACTGAGAAAATTAAACGCCATTTTTCACGATGATGACACCAGTCTCTTTTTTTAATTGTGGCTAGACATGTGACAGCACCCCGCCTGATGTCAAGCTGGAGTGCGGTCCATGAATGGAGTTAACCGCTAATGAAGGTAAATAAGGCGACCGTGGTGTAGTGGCAGTGCAATGGTTACGCAAACCGAGAGCACGAGTTCGAGACCGCCACCGGTACCAATTTATCTTTGATATGTGTACTTTGGTTTACCTGTTTCTATGATACAATCACTTGAGTAGCTTAGTGTAGAAATGTAAATAAAAAATAAATAAAATTAATAACTACAAGTAGCAGTCACATCCACTATGCCGGCCAAGTTAGTGGAGTGCATGACTGGAGGTGGCTGCTACTACAGGTAATAATAGCTTCCACTATGTCTAGTTAAAACCGGCAACTTACAAGCTGATTACGAAATCACGGTTCACTGTTAGGACTACCCCAGATCGGCACCACTGCCTACCACTCTTAAACAACCAGATCCGAATATCCACCTATTTTTTCAAACAAGTATTTATAATTTTTGATATTATAATTTAATATTATAAATGATATTATAATTAATTAAATATACAAATTAAAGCTTTGAAACATTTCGTTGCTCCGACCGGGAATCAAACCCGGGACTTTCATCGTCTCGGATGGATGTGCTAACCACGCTTATCAAGTTCGGCGCATCCTTACTTGACGCCCTGTTGATAAGTGGAATGTTTTAACCGCCTATAAGTTTTCTCCCTCTTACCATTGCAGACCTTTCAAGCAGTATGAGGCCTAACGGATATTGGGTCCGTCACAATCTGACCTTCACTACTACTTACCAACAAGTCAGTCGAGGTCACATGTTTTTCATGTATTGTGGCTCGACATGTGACAGCACCCCGCCTGCTGTTAAGCTGGAGTGCGGTCCATGAATGGTGGCGACTGTTAATAGACTTAAATAACTGTAAGTAGCAGTCACATCCATTATGCTGACCTAATACGCCCCATCAACTACGTGTTATTTAAGAGGTTGGAAAGTATAATAAGGTACATAATGTAATTAGACATACCCTTCAGACATCGCCCTTTATTATGAAGTCAAATTGTATGCTAAAACCTTTTATATAAAATAACAGAAAAACAAAAAAAAATTCATTTTTTTATGCTGTGACTTGACATACGACCTCGATAGGCAAGGGGAGGTCCAAGAGTGCCAACGACTGCCTTAGTGTCCGTCACTATTCCAGATATATGTCATATTTCAATTAATAACAGGTTAAATTAAAGTGAGCTAGGTATACAATCTTGTCGACAGGCGTGGCGTAATCGTTAGTACATCAGTCCGTTTCGTAGAAATACCCTGGTTCGATTCCCGGTCAGAGCAAATATTTGTTTCATTGCCTTTATTTGTAATATTTATTTTATTATTAATATTATTATACAAATTTTTGTTTATGAAAAAAGAGGTGGATATTTGCTTCGGGTCTTGTTATATTAAAGAGTGGTAGGCAGTGGTGTCCAGTCTGCCGATCCGAGTAGCACTACTACTTACAAGTATACATACCGTGAAGTGAATTTTTTTTTTTTTTTTTATTGTGACTCGACATCTGACATCGACCTGCCTGATGATAAGCAAGAGGAGATCCAAAAGTGCAGACGATTGAAACAACCGAGTCAGTACACGACTGTCTCAGCCGCCGTCACTATGCCGGCCAAATGAAGTTAATCAGCTTGTAAGTTGCCGATTTCAAGTAGACCAGTATAGTGAATGTGTGACTGCTAGTTACAGTTATTTGACTGTAAAAGCAGTCACCTCCTTTCATGGCCCACACTCCAGACCAACCTCAGGCGATGTCACAATAAAAAAAACAATCAAATCAAATTGTCACTCCTTTTTCCCACAGGAATAGGCAGAGACAATGGAGCGCCACTTGACACGATACTGACACAGCTCCCTCGCTTCCTTCACATTCACGATTCTCTTCAAAAAAACAATCAATAGTTAATAAATTATAGAATAAATTGAAATCAACATGATTGATTAATATTAGATACCTTTTAGAACCTTTTCAATAAGCGTCAAAGAAAATTAATAAACCTTTCTACTCGTATATCTAAGTGTTAATTTTGAAAATTAATATTTTATTAAAGGAGATTGATTGATTCATTTTGAATTATATTGCTATTTATCACGTTGGGTCTTATCACTTTAACCTGGTCTATTTACCTTAAAGAGTGGTAGGCAGTGGTACCCAGTCTGCCGATCCGGGGTAGTACCACCACTTACAAGTATACAGACCGTAAAGTGATTTGGTCGCGTTTCAGGATCAGCTTGTAAGCTGCCGGTTCCAACTAGGCCGGCATAGTGGATGTGATTGCAACTCACAGTTATTGAATTGTAGTAGCAGTGACATCCATTCATGGACCATAATCCAGCTGCATATGACGAGTCACAATGAAAAAAAGAAAAAAAAAATGTCGAGCTCGGCTGATATTACAGGCACAGAAAATGATTTTTAGTTTTTGTTATTATTAGTCGGAGACATCCTCAAGAAACATGGGTTGCCTAGTGCCATAATCGTATAGCTTGTATGAAGAGAATTGTGAATGTGAAGGAAGCGAGGGAGTTGTGGCAGGATCGTGACAAGAGGCGCTCCATGGACTCTGTCTATTACTGTGAAAAAAGGAGTGAAATTTTTTTTAATCGATTATTTATTATTTTATTGTTCGTTTGATTTTAAAAAAATCAGATATATCTTAATTATCACGCAAATATAGGCGACTGACGGAGTAATTTAGTAAATAAAATTCAATTCAAATGTATGAACTTATAAGTTTCTTTTATTGTGACTCAACATATGACAGCACCCCGCCTGAGAATAAGCTGGAGTGTGGTCTATGAATTAGGGTGACTGTTACTACAGTTCAATAACAGTAAGTAGTAGTCACATCCACTATGCCGGCCTAGTTGGAACAGGTAACTTACAAGCTGATCCTGAAACGCGACTAAGTCACTTCACTGTATAATGTTGAAATATTTATGTTATTTGTTCGGTTTACTTCAAAAGTTTCAGCGAACAGAGTCGACACTAAGCTAAGGGACAAATCTGTCATGACTGCGAGTTTGAAAACATTAACTTAACTTTTAACAGAATTGTGAATTTGTTAAAGGAAAATTCAAGTTTAAAACTTAACTTGCTTTTACTAAGTTTACAACTTACGACATATCTCATCTTAACGTGGTAAAAGATGTAAGACGGAACGTACAAAGGGGTAATATATTTATATCAAAATAATTTACGGTACACAAGTTAAATATAATTTTAGGAATGTTTAAAATTATAATTTTATCTAAGAATACCTAAACATTTTGGTGTTTTAACTCCCATTATTAAAAAATATGTTTTGTAAATATTATTAAGCTGTTCAATACGATACAAACTACTAAAACTAGTTCCGGTAAATAAAGTTTCTAAACTTTACTTTTCAACTTAATCCCTCGTCCAGTATTTTGCACCTAACCAACTACCTGTTTTGTACCCAATTCAAAGTTTGTTTAGGTTTTTTAAAATGAATTTCAGTAGCCGGTTTAACTATACATTACGATCAATATTGTAAAATTTTGTATTTTTTCGATTTAGAATTTCGCTATGATTCTAAAAGTAACTTTATTAATAATAATTAATCATTTATTCCAATATACAATTGAATCCAATATCAATTCAATCTGAATTGCTTATAAGTAACAGATAAAGATCTAATACTTTTTCTTTGGAAAAAAACAATAAATTCTTGAAAATCAATAAAATTAATATCACTACTGAGAAAAACCAATAACTGTCATAAAACATTAAATTAGGTTTACGAAGTTTAAAATTTTCCAAATAAATACGTCACTCTTGTTGTTTACCAAAAACTTTGGACCTAATAAAACAAAGTTAATTTTATGTGAACTTTTGTATCAATACCCTATCGACAATTAATTCAAACACTACTAAGTACTATGCTAAAATCAACACTTTTAAGAGTGGTAGGTGGACGGTTAATAGTCTTTTGCCGAGCTAAAGCCGTAAAAAATTAACACGATATCTATTTTTATTCTATTTTTGTATTTTATTTAAGGCTTGTTCGACACATGATTGCAATCAATTCTATTTCGGTAACACAAACCTCGCAATTCCTTCAACGTTTATGTTTTCTTTTAATCTGTAAAATGTCACTTTGACATATCAATGGTCATTCTTCGACACTTCATTTTAGAAGAATCGGGCTCCTGATTTTAAGCTGGAGTGTGGTTCATGAATGAAGGTAGCAGTCGCATCTACTATGCCGGCCTAATTGAAACCAGAAACTTTCTAAGATGATACCGAAACTCGATAGAGTCACGTCCAGGTCTGCACACTTGAAAGTGGTACCCCGGCAAATGACCACCAACTGCCATCTGCAGTCTTAGCAGCAGTCATCCACTATGCAAAAGTGCTTTTTTATGTTTCGCTTTAAGATCTACGGTTATAGGATGGGGTAATGTTTTAATATTTGATAATGCATTCTACTTCTCCCCCAGCAATCAATCAAATTGTCACTTCTTTTCCCCACAGTAATAGGCAGAGACAAAGGGGCGCCAATTGCCACGATCCTGACACAACTCCTTTCCTTTCCCCACATTTACAATTCTCTTCCATCTCTACGTTTATGGGCAACCCAGCTTTCCCGAGGATGTCTCTGATTTGGTCGAAACACACACACAATGTCCGCCCAACCTGTACGGGTATCGCGGTGGGTTACTAAGTAAGCATCTAAATAACAGCTCTATTACTTAAAATATGCAGGGTACTTTATAAAGTTAGTAAATTGTCAATGTAATTTTGTCAGTTCAACAAAGAGGTTAAGCTGTGTAATTGAATTTGATCAGTTTCAACGAACTTTCGTATCAAACCTCACGTATAACTTTTACCCTTTTAGGATATGAGTCCGCATAATAATGCCTTTATTAATATTAATAAACTTATCGAATTATTATTAGCATCCGCATTCTGTCGACCAAATCGGCAGTCAAACTAAAAGCACGTCGTTTTTTTATCCAACAATTGACAATTTACATGCATTACTATCCCATCCCATGTAATTTATCTATCCTGAGTGGTAGGCAGTGGTACCCAGTCTGCCGATCTGGGGTAGTACCACACAAGTATACAGACTGTTTTTGTGTGACTCGACATATGACAACACCCCGCCTGATGTTAAGCTGGAGCGCGGCAACGAATGGAGGTGACTGCTACTAAAGGTAAATAACTGTAGGTTGCAGTAACATCGTGAAGTGATTTAGTCGCGTTTCGGGTTCAGCTTATATGTTGCTTGTTCCAACTAGGCTGGCATAGTAAATACGACTGTTACTTACAGTTTATTTAACTCTAGCAGTAGTCGCCTACATTAATGGACCGCACTCCAGCGTAACATTAGGCGGGGTGCGGTCATATATATTGACTCACAATAAAAAAAGAAGGATTATATTATACGCAAAGTTGAGGACGAATATATATATATATAATACAAGAATATATAAATAATAGACACGAACTTTGATCCTCGTGGGATATGCGGTTTACTTTTAAAACAAGGTTTTTTAAAAGTTCACCCTATTATAATCCGACAATGAAAGCGCCTGTCGGGGATGAAATACGGCACGGACAACGAGATGGGTTTTTCTTTTTTTCACGTTGTTTAGTAGGTACCGAAAAACCAAACATCATACATTTTTTAACGCTTGTCTGTTATAACTGAAAATGATTCCCAAAAAACCTTATTACTATGAAATTTTCATAACTTATCCTATAACTCCCATCCACATTTCTTTTCGTACAAGCTCTACTGTTATGGGCAAACACTTATACTTTGCTGTATAAAATTAATACCTGTCAATCAATCAATCAAATTATTACGCCTTTTCCCACAGGGATAGGCAGAGACAATAAAGCGCCACTTGACACGGTCCTGACACAATTCCTTTGCTTTCTTCACATCAACAATTCTCTTCATACCAGCTCTATGGTTGTAAGCACTACGCAACTTAGCTTTCTTAAGGATATCTCAGATTTGGTCGGAGAACATCCTCCTTCATCTATTTACCTGTATTACCTGACAACAGGCGTGGACGAACGGTTTAGCGATTGGTTTGTTTGACGCGCGTAAAGTCCCGGGTTCGATCCCCGGTCGGAGCAAATATTTGTTTCCTAGCTTTTATTTGTAATATTTAATAATATTAAATATTGCAAATACTTGTTAATAAAAAAAAAGAGATGGATATTTGCTTCGGGTCTGGTTATCAAAGAGTGGTAGGCAGTGAGTGGTACCCAGTCTGCCGATCCGGGGTAGTACCACCACTTACAAGTATACAGACCGTGAAGTGATTTGGTCACGTTTCGGGATCAGCTTGTAAGTTGCCGGTTCCATCTAGGCCGGCATAGTGGATGTGATTGCTACTCACAGTTATTGAATTGTAGTAGCAGTGACATTCATTCATGGACCACACTTCGGCCTAACATCGAGCGGGGTGCTGTCATATATCGAGTCACAATAAAAAAATGTGTAATAGATATTTGTCAATCTATATAATTATGAACTACAGAGAAGTGACATAACATGCAAAATTTAAACTATTCGCCGTTATACAAAACACTGGAATTCCTTAAAGCAGATTTCAATGAACAAAGTTTCCCCTTTGATGCGTAACTTGTAACTCAGTATGAATTTTGTAAAGGAATAAATGTAAGCATATTGTAACTATGTCAAGAAGTTTGTAATAAACAAAAAAACAAACTAATGTTACAGTGTACAAAAACCTTGTACGTGGGTAAATTGCATTGGTATAGATAGTATGGCCGCATAGTAGCCGTATAGTCTCCAGTCTGTTCAACCTCGCTCCAAATAAGAGGCCCACACACGTACGATCCACTGAGCCACGCCGCGCTTTATGGTTGCGAATTTAGAGTAAATTTTTAACATTAAATTATGACTATGGATTAATTATTTATAATGGCATTTTAATAAGAATGCGATTTTTTGCAGTCACGGCAAATTTGTAAACTACCTTTGTCTAGTGGTAGATAAATGGTCTCGCAAACCGAGAACTCCTGGTTTAAAACCACCGGCTCAAGGGCGTCGTTGATATTAGGGTGGCCGAAAATCCAGACATGCCACGCTAACCCATCTAAGTTTGGCACACGGTGAGTTTTGGCTCAGCGCTGGGCCTTTCAGCCTGTTTGCTCAACTGTGTGTGGGGTCACTTACACTCGCAAAGAGCTCCTCAGAGCTTCTACATGTCATACAAGTCTTGTTTATAGTTCGGATCAAGTACATTTGGACATTTTTCGTTTTTAAATCGACGGTCAATTCAACGCATTGCACAAAAATCACACTTCAAGATAATTTTCTCAAAGCAACACATGTATATAGTTAAAAGAAGAATAAGAATATTAGAAATCGACGGTTAATTGTCAATATAATTGTAATATAAGTACATATTATCAATTAGATGTCGTGTCACAATAAAAATAAAAATAAATCTTTTAATAAATTTATAATTTATTGCCTATGTTTTATACCTAATTAAATCAAATGTTTTGTTTTATTCATTATCACTATTATAAACGCACGCAGTCCTGTCCTACTGAGTTTCTATTTACTACATTTCCCAAATAATAAAAAAAAAGTCACGCCTTTTTCCCACGGGGATAGGCAGAGACAATAGAGCGCCACTTACCACGATTCTAACACAACTCCCTTGCTTCCTTCACATCCACAATTCTCTTCATACAGGCTCTGTGGTAATACTACATTATAAATACTAGGTTTGTGTTGTACCCAATGTAATCACCTTGGAAGTCTTATTAAATAAATAAAGAGCAAATAAAATGTATAAAACCATTATACGAGTGTACAATTAAACTCTAAAACCTGGGATTCGTTAACGGAAGAAGTACGATCTCACGCCATTGTGAGCTACGGTTTTGTATTATGCCTATATCTATTAGGAACACGAAAATGCTTTTAATATTTTAATAAACTGTTGCGGGGTTAAACCCTAAAATATACTTCATGAACACGGTAAGAGCATAACCCACAGAAATAAACGTCAATTTTAAAATTAATATTCTAGATATTTCTACGCTGAACTGACTAAATTCAACCTCTATTGTTATAATACCATCAACGCATACAATATGATACATTAATATAATTAGAGCATTAATATTAGAGCATTAATATTTCCAGCATTAATATTAATTGTGGTATCATTGCTACTTTAACAATATGATAGCAGTATTTTGAGGTTTTGCGCAAAATTGTTTATAAAATAAAAGGCAATCTCCCCGCGACCACGACCAAATAATCAAAATAAACGTGATAGATAATAGATAAATTTACACTTTATTATGCCTTTGTAAGCTTAAACACTATGCATAGTAGCTAGAGGTATACGGCGCATAAATGGCGGCCTAATCACCAATATGGCAATCTCTTGCAGGCAACCAAAGAAGAACCATATTTGATAATTTGAAGGAATCGGCGTATTATTAGAACTAAAAAGTAGTGAGCTGCAAAAAATCATATTAAATATTATTTGAAACAACCTTTTAGTACTTTTAGAAGTTGCCACTAAGATTCCCACCCCTGACGATCATCAGCCAAACATACAACGGCATTTCTAATATACAATAATATGCAAATGTTCCGCATACAAGTTCTTGTTTGTTGAAAGAGGACAATAATAAAAATAATAAGTAAAATAAAACAAAATCAATTAAAAGGTAAAATGTAATAGTAACATACTGGACTAACCTTGAATCAGGTGTGGGCACTACAGGAGGCGGGATTCCAGCATCTGTTTGTTCCTGATACTGCTGTTGTATTGGTGCTGGTGGTTGTGGAGATGTCAATGCAAGCGCTTTGTACCTCGCTTGTTCAGCAGTCGGTAATACTATATCCACAGAACGCGAACGCAATCCAGTTACAGGCACTGTTAAAGAATCCCCACCCACACTGAGCTCTTCGGCACGAGCACCACCAGATACTTTAGAAAAGCACGAGTCAACGGATGCCGCTCTGTCACGTTTTAATTCCGGTACAGCAAGGTAGATGTCATGTACGAGCGCATCCCGAACAGCTGTCGGAGCGACGCCTTCAGAAGCGCGAACATTTTCTAAGGAGCTGCCTGTTGGTTCTACAAAGAAAGCCTCCTGGCGAGAAATAGATCGCCTACGCGCAGGTAGTACGGGGGGTTCATCGGATGGTGGTTGTAGTTCGAAAGATGGCGCACCAGGTGATGGAGGTGGTGATGTAGGCGGTGGTGGAATGTATGTTCTCGGTGGAGGCGGAGGCGCCAGCATGACACGTGGGGATTCCCCTTCGCTTTCATCATCTTCATCGTCATCTTCAGCGGAACTTGAAGCTGGTAATCTTTCTGGAGTACTTCTGTCTTCACTACGTCTAGAAAGCCATGTTTCCATGTGCTTGCAATGCACACATGGCGGGGGAGTGCCTTTGCCAGATTTTCGTCTTGAGAATATACGTGGAACCTACGGCAACAAAATTGTTGTAGATAAAATCTATTTCAAACTTACCTAAACGTGCATATATATGCAGCAATATATTACCTCCAAATACGTTCCAGAATCATCTGAGCCGGCGGAGTCGAAGGATCTGGAGCGGGCGCCCTGCTGGGGGACCACCAGCAAAGTGCTTCCCCCAGCACCACGCGCCGCTTCCAATTGTATCTCATCGAACGACGCCGACCGTACCTGTACCATACAAACCATTATAAATAATGTAATTATAAAGAAAGGGGGAATGTCGGCTTTATATGATCAAAATTAATTAATTAATGGCACAACAAGCGTTTTGGTGAAGATGGGCGGAATATATTTGATGTGATATTAATATATCGTCGTGACTTAAACAACTCATTCAAAATGTAATTTAGTTAATGGATGTAATAATATAACCGATCTCTAGCATATACGAGCAGCTATGAAATTATAATTATGATGAGTTCAATTACTTTGAACATTACTTTCATTGTTTGATCTGCAAATATATTATTCTTTTGTGCCTGCTATTTACATACATACACATTATTGTACATTTTTCCCTACTTGGCAAAAGTAGTATACAAACTTTCGCCATAATGACGGAATAACGATAAAAAAACAACAATTACTACTGCCGCTAATCAATACGAATATTTAAAAATATTTATAGGTTACTATGAAAATCGTTGTATTATTATTATTGGGACACAACATTTGTCATTTGTGATTTTACCGTTACCATTTTTTTGATAAAAATAATCTATATCTATATGTGTGTTATTTTATTAACTTTTATGCATTTGTTGCATTGTGTATGTTTATTCTATAAAATAAAAGAGTAGTAAACAAACAGTTTCCTTAGATATGGGAAATGGTGATTATCATGTTTGTTTACTACTTGTGCCAAGTAAGAAAAAACACAGTGTAGGAAGTTTTTTATCAGAGTGTTATTTCTGTGAATAGAGAAGTAATCTACCTGCTTGGGTACTTCGAGGCTGCTCTGTGTCTTCATGTCTGCTGGCGTGGGTGTCTTTGAGCGCTTGAACGTGGTTCGCAGTCGCTGCATGGCGGGCGGGGCGGGTGCGCGCGCGCATCTCGCGGCCCTGGCCCCGCCCCGCCCCGCAGCCCGAGCGCTACCCGCCCCGAATAGACCCTCAGCCTCTCACCAACTCTGCGTAACAATATTTTGCGTAATCATCGTAATATAAACCAGAATTACTCAAAACAAAATCTGTTTTGTTTATTTGTGTAGGCTGTCGTCATAACCAAGAGTATTGATAATAATTTATATTCTATTTTTTTTATTGGGACGCGACATTGCGACATTTATTGCACGATAGTAAGCAAAGGGAAGTCTAAGATTGCTGACGACTGAAAAAGGCGATACACTTTACGGTTGCCTCAGTCGTGTCAATATTATTGGATTACTGCGATTAAATTACTGAAATTGTATCGTAGTTCAGTGGCTTTTAAAGCAAAAAGTTTTTTGTTGTTGAGTAATGCATAAAATAAAATAAAAAACTTTTAATATAACGAAAAAAGTTACCCTTTGGGACGCAATAGAAGTATTAACTTGTATAAAACCAAACAAACAATATCTAGTCTGATTTTTTTGCATTTTCTAAAACTTCATTTATTTTTAGCATCAAGTATTTAATCATTGCAACGAAGTGTTAGCGTAGCAATGACGTCTTTCGT
This sequence comes from Tinea trinotella, assembly GCA_905220615.1. Lineage (NCBI taxonomy): Eukaryota > Metazoa > Arthropoda > Insecta > Lepidoptera > Tineidae > Tinea > Tinea trinotella. Next base: position 9,870,551 of record HG992310.1, read on the forward strand.
AGCGAGAACATTTTAATTATAAATTCCATCTTTGTACTTTTAATAAGGCACAGTGTGTTCATTATTACTTAATGACTTTGAAGTGTGGTTTTTTAAATTTCAAATCAAAGAATTTGGAAAGAATAGAATCTGTACTAAAATAAAAACTAATTCATTGTTATTTGTCTCATTTATATTATGTTTATACTGCGTATGACTGAAAGAGACAACTACTTGTACTTCAATTAATTTATTTCAAAGGTTGGTACGACTTTTTTTCAAATACAACCACTTGTAATTGTGGTTGACTTTTAATACTGCTTAATTAAAAGTCACGTGACTAGTAAGAGAAGCGGCATAATTGTTCCGTCATCCTTTTTTGAAGTATTTTAATGTCATTTGTTATTCTGTCAAATTAGGTTGTCAAATGATCATCAACACTAGTGACAACCTTCTTAATTACGAATGTAAAAATGTATATTCATCCTCATCTGACTTCTTTTTAATGTCATAAGTGAAAATAGTATAAACGGTTGTATTTTGTAGCTATTTTAGAGCTCCTTCTGTGTCTTAAGTATAAATTCTTTGTTTTTTTTTTATTGTGACTCGACATATGACAGCACCCCGCCGAAGTGTGGTCCATGAATGAATGTCACTGCTACTAAAATTCAATAACTGTGAGTAGCAGTCACATCCACTATGCCGGCCTAGATGAAACCGGCAACTTACAAGCTGATCCCGAAACGTGACCAAATCATTTCAAGGGCTGTATACTTGTAAGTGGTGGTACTACCCCGGATCGGCAGACTGGGTACCACTGCCTACCACTCTTTAAATAATATGAAATAATTCAACAACGGCACCCTCGTAGGTCGCTATTCGACGTAGTTTGTTGTTATAAGTCAAATAAATATGCCAATGTGAAAACGTGAAAAATGTTGTAATTTTTCCTTAAATAATCAATCAATTAGGTAATACGATCTAAACTACAAAGCAAACCTATTCATATGCATGGCGACCCATTCATATGGCGATGTATTCACAAAGTTTCTGGGTATAACTAGGTGGATGCAACTGCTACTTGCAATTAGTTATATGTAGTAGAAATTGCCTCTATTCATGGGCGACATTCCAGCTTAATTTCAGACGGGGTGCTGTCGTATTATATGTCTAGCCACAACTTAAAAAACATGTTAGGTTTGGAAAAACAAATTCAAATTATTAGTTGAATTTTATTGAAATATGATTTTCTCTACATGTTTTTTTCAAAAAGCTAAACCTACCAATCAATCAAACAAATTGTCAAGCCTTTTTCTTACATGTTTTCAAAAATGATCTATACCTACTTACATGGGCTTCAACCTAAAAAAATACATGTAACAAGCTATTCGATTGGCTTATTGTTAAATGTTTTACTTCATTTCCTTAAAAACGTGCAGGAAATTGAAAGCTCTTATGATAATAGCTCGAAAAATTTGATTTCGCGTCAACTTTTCATAGTAACAACTCAATAGTAACTATTCATAGTTGACAAGCAATAATATACCTTGTGAAGAAAACAATAAGGATTGTTGTAAGGGAGTAAGTTCGTATGACAAACGCCTTGTATACAAATATATTTATACAAAGTTTAGTCAGTTCACATAATTTGTAGCCAATGTACTCGTATAAAAAAGATCAATGCCCCAAAATATTAATAAATAAAAACTTAATACCAGCAAATAACATTTCCACAAAATAACATTTTCGACCTGTAAACCTTATGATTAATGAACGCTCTAAGTGCAGAAAATAATGACAAATGTTTAATTAAAATAATTAAAAAAATAATTTATGTAATAAGTACATAAAAAATATAATGAATGGTTAATTTTAAATAAATGATAGCTTATTAAATGCCTAATGTACATTCTGTTATTATAGTCAAACACATCGTTATAAACGGATTACGACATCGAAATTGACAATTTAATCATAAGCTTTCAATTTATCCAATACATTCATGGCTTAATATCTATGACGTATGAGGTGTAGGTTTAGAAATAATTAATTAACTAATATATTTGTTTTTTTTTCATATTAAATTCGCCAATGCGTCTAGTAGTATTTTTCACTTTTATTAACAATAATTCTGTTTAGAAAATGCTATTTAAAAGAACACGCAGTGACATAGATTGAGAAGGGTGTGTTGCGCTGAATATGAAAAAGATTATTAACAAAAGATATTATTTATAAATCCGAGGTGTGTGAAGACCCAGAAGATTGTTTCAAACTAAAGAAATATTCTTAAAAAATCCGCAGAGCTTATAACCATAGAGCTTGATTTAAGTCAATTGTGGATGTGAAGGTAACGTGAGAGTTTTTTCAGGATCTTCGTCATAGCTTATCCCAGAGAAAATGGAGGCGTGTATAACTGATATAAAAATTAATAATATTGGTATATTAAATACACAAATATTATTTATTTTTCATTAAGAATGATCTTGTATAGATATCAGGAAAAATTAAAACTTTTATCACAAATGTGAGCTTTTGAAAATCAATAACGTAAAAGTATCATGTATCTTTGATATATTATAAACTTTGATCGGCTTTTATTTTGGTTCGACTTATGACAGCACCTTGCCTGATGTTAAGCTGGAGAGCGGTTCATGAACAGAGGTAAGTGCTACATCAATTTAAGCAGCAGTCGTGTCCACTATGCCAGCCTTGTTAGAACCGGCAACTTACGAGCTGATCCCGTAACGCAACTAAGTCAATTCACGGTCTGTACACTACTACCCTGTGGTACTACCCTGGATCGGTACAATTAATGACCACCGACTGTCCGCATATCACTCTTTTGAAACTTTGATGTACTATGAACTTGTTGGGCTACGTTGTTGTATATGTTGGGCCAGTATGTGTGCGTACTCATTTTGTATGTTAAAAATGACATGTTACAAAAAATAGGTCAAAAGGATTATAGGTGCGTAACACAGAGACACACACGCAGGCAAATAACATTTAGTTACATTAAAGTAGTTATGATTTATTATTTTTTTTACTTATTTTCCATTTTGGAAATTGCGTGTTCTACAAGGAATATAATATATGAGTTCCATTGTACGTGACAAGGAGTCGTTACTATAATTGTCATATGAATATAATATGTAAATTAATTTATTCCCAGCGATAAGGGCTTTTGTTAAGACCCAATTTGTTATAAAAATGAGCGTGATACGTGACGACATTCTTTCTATTTTTTGTTTTGAAGTTGACAAATATGCTAGCTTACTAATTAGTGGAGGGCTTTAAAGTTTTTGAATTCTAATAGCACTTTGGAATACACGTATTTACCCGAGTACTCTAATAATGTAATCGCCAAAAAAATGAATGTAACTACTATTTAAAAAATAATGTTTAAATAGTAGTTAGTGATTATTAATATTATTTGTTTATTTTTATTATTAATTGTTTATTTTTATGTTTAAATTATGTAATTAATAATTATTGTTCGCAGTGTGTGCATAATTTTTGAGTTGCAATCGAGGTTAAAGTTTACTATGTTTTTTTACTGAATTAAAGATTGCAACTTGTTTTGCACACCTATAAAATAAAATAAAATAAATAAATGAATAAGATTGTATTATTTCTAGCTAAACTTTTATGAAATAAATTTAAAACAACGAACGCTTTCTCACATTCTATACATAACAAAAAATCGTAATGAACACGCTATGTTTAACTTTCAGCAGCGCTACGAGTATTTCTACAAACTTTTAACATAACAGGCTATCAGAGGTTTTGGGTCATAAGAAGAAGATAAGACGCTTTCTGTATAACAATATAGGTAGATATTTAAAAATATATGAAGTTAATTTATCGTTGCATTGTTACACGCGTATAATTAACTACACGCTTTGTAATATAATTATCCACTGCAATCTTCGCCTACGTGTGTCGCAGTGGATCTCTGCATAGCTTTCGCGTGTACATACTGTATTCTATTATATGTATGCATTTTTTTATTGTGACTCGACATTTGACGCCGATCTGCCTGATGGTGAGATCGAGGTCCAAGAGTACAGACGACTAAAAAACCTGCTTAGTCGTCGCCACTATGCCGGCCAAAGAAAAGTTATCGATGTATGGTTACAAAGTAAATTAACTCAGTTATTACGTATACGAGACATAAATAGATGCAAAGAAAAATAATGGCGGATGTAAGGAAAGCGAGGGATTTGTGTCAGGATCGTGGCAAGTGGCACCTTATTGTCTCTGCCTATCCCTGTAGGAATTAATTGATTGGGTAAAAACCTTTGACGGTTTACATTTAATATCTTCGTAAAAATATAATTAGTCTTAAATACTGCTCATTACCAAATGACACACAGCTATGGGAAGAAGGCCCCGTAAAATTGTTTTTGTTTAAAAAAAACTTAATTTTAATCAAATTTTACGGTGGCCACTAATATTGAAGTCGTGTTCACGCGTTTTGTTTGATTTCCCTAAATATTTAGTTTTCGTTCCAATACTTTGTTATGTCAAGGATAAAAATGTGTCAAATTATACAGGTTCTAATTATCAGTATTAACTATTAGGTATACTAACATCCGGTTGTACCAAAAATTGTAATTTACAAATTCGTAAAAAGTTACGAATAAGTAGAAGTGTGTCGTGTATGTTGTCTGAAAACACACACACAACAAACACGAGAGAGTGTTGCAACCTATTTTTGCTTTTTTCTCCTACTTATTTGTAACTTTTTACGAATTCGTCAATTACAATTTTTGGTACAACCGGCTGTAAGACTGGATGACAAAAAAATAATCTTTAAGTAGTGTTTAAGAAAACCGATCGCTGAGGCTAACTAATGAGGCAGAATCACATAAATATTAAATTGGCCTAATTTGAGTAACATGACAACTAATTGATAATTCAGCATGTAATTTTTCGGAGATAAATATATTAGAAAAATTAAATATTTAACCTATATAGAGTATAAAGTAAAAGGTATATACTGGCAAGTAATATTGAACCGGAGGCTCTTAGTTAACCAGACCATTCTACCACTAGACCATCGTCGACTTACTTATACGTATTAATATAGGCGAAATGACAATACTACATTAGCTGAGCAAAATTAATTGTAGTTAAACTTTTACGACGTAATAAAGTGCGAGGTACTATGCAATAGTAAAAATTAAAGTAGAAAGATAAATGAAAGACAAATAGAGTAAAATATTCAAAAGCCACGTCACGGTATATTCCGTAAGAGTACTTTTATCTCTTTCGGTCGCGTTTTTCTTTTCCCTGCGGCTTGAACCTATTAATTATTTCCGAGTCTCCCTTTTCAGGTGTTTTTATACAGTCTTTATGGTCTTGAAAAACTATCTATGCAGAAAAATAATGAACATGTATCAAAGAAACTTTCAGGTAAAATAATTAATTCTAATGCTTTGCAAATTCTAGACTTTTTACTGGCATGTTTTTTCTATACTAAACTACTAAAGTAATTGTGTTACAGAAACAGGATAACCAAAGTACATACGAGTATATCAAACATTGGATACATTGGTACCGGTAAGTGGCTGCCACCACGGTTCGCCTTCATTTATAAGTATCGGGTTTTTTTTGGCTGAATTAGTGGCGGTGAATCAGGCTACGGTAAGCTTTTATAAATCAACTTTTTAGTCGGCTCAAGACTGACCTAGACTAACCTGATTTTAAGCAAGGGAAGTCCAAGAGAGTAAGTAGCAGTCACATCCATTATGCCGACCTAGTTGGAACCGACAACTTACAAGCTGATCACGAGACGCGACTAAATCACTTCAAAGTCTGTATACTTGTAAGTAGTGGTACTATTCCGAAATGGCAGACTGAGCATCACTGCCTACCACTCAATGCATACTCATTATTTTTTTTATTGTGACTCGACATATGACAGTACCCCGTTTGATGTTAGGCTGGAGTGTGGTCCATGAATGGATGTCACTGCTACTACAATTCAATAACTGTGAGTAGCAGTCACATCCATTATGCCGACCTAGTTGGAACCGGCAACTTACAAGCTGATCACGAAACGCGACTTAATCACTTTACAGTCTGTATACTTGTAAGTGGTGGTATTATTCCGAAACGGCAGACTGAGCATCACTGCCTACCACTCAATGCATACTAATTTTATTATACTGCTTACTAATTTAATATAAATCGACCTTAATTGATGGTATTATAATATAACAACTCAATTATTATGGGCATTGAAACTTTATTCAAAACATTATTTAATACAATGTTAATAATAATAATAACATTATGTTAAATTCAGTAAACTACGAGACTGAAATATCCAACGAAAACACTAACATTTACCTAGCTTTCAATGTTATTCCCGATAAAAGTCGTGATAGTTTGTATAATTTAAAGACAACATCTCAAAATGAAAAGAGATTAGAGGGGAAATATTTAACACTATACAAGATAAAGAGACGTAAAAAATTTATATTATTTTAAATTTTCTAATTTATTTGTTATTTTTCTTTTCTTTTCTTGTGACAGCACCTTTTTAGCCTAACATCAGGCAGGCTGCATTCATAAGTCGAGCCTCAATAAAAAAAAACATGAAATTCATAAAATACTTGTGACCATTTCACTACTGCAACAAGCTATATTAACACTTTGAAAATCAGTATACCAAGCCTTTATTCCTAAAACTATGAGAACTTCTGGAAATAACTTAAAATTTAATATAAAAAAGACGTTATTTAAAAAGCACAATAAAGTTTACCAGAGGGCAAATAGAACAACAAAAAGATATCACCTTCCACAGAAAGATGAAAAGAAGTTTTTATACAAAAATATTTGCCATGCGCAAATGCCCCAGGGGGTGTGAACTGCTCGTTTTTTTACCCTGACATCAGAAGCGTGACTAACAAGTACTTAATAAATAAATTAAAGCTTTACAAATAATAAATATGAACAGTTACTCCGTTCGTATACCTACTCGTTTCTTTATTGTTTTTATTGTGTGTTGACCTGCCTGATGGTGGTCCAATAGTACTGACGACTGAAAACTGTCTCAGTTCACGGCTACCTCAGTTGCCGTCGCTATGCCTGCTAAAAAGTTATTTACGCCAACTTATAAATATTCAATACTGCATTAACTATAATGTCACAGGCCTGTAATAGAGAAATGAAGTCTCGATAGTTTATTTGAATCATTATTGAATTTCATTGGTAATTTTAAAATTACAAACAAAACATAAGTATATAGGTTGAGAATCGAATCCGGAAATCCATTTTCATTTGACAATAGGGTTGAGCGCTATTCAGGATGAGCTTTAAAATATATCAAGACTTAATCCCCGTACGGACATAAAGCTAGAATGGTACGAAAGCTTTTTACAAAAAGAATACGTGTGATTATTTTCAATCTGAAGCTTTCAATAACACGTTTAAATCCCTGAAAGTTAATACTAAAATTTGGTCAACAGATATTTTTATTATTGTTGTGAGCCAACATATGACAGCACCCGCCTAATAACATTAGGCGTTGAAATGTGGTCCATGAATGGAAGTACTGCTACTACAGTATCAATAACTGTGAGTAGCAGTCACATCCATTATGCCGACCGAGTTGGAACCGGAAACTTGCAAGCTATCTCGAAACGCGACTAGTTCACTTGACGGTCTGTATACTTGTAAGTGGTGGTACTACCATGAATCAGCAGACTTAGCACCACTGCCTGCCACCCTTGGGATAACCAAACTCGAGGCAAATGTCAATTTTCAATTAGCGTCAGTTTTTTAATAACAAATATTTGTAATATTATATTAGTTAAAATTAATAAATCTTACAAATAAAAAATTTAAAAAATCAAATTTTATTAGGAGATAGCTGGATACTATCGTGAACTTTTTGTAGGCCTTATCGAAACCTACAACGTTGTAGTACATTGTTTTGATGTGTCCTTATTTAAATAAATATGGCTTGATTAATCTTTATAATAGACAAAAGCTAAATATTATTATTACGATAAAAGAAAACCTAATTTTGTTTACATAAATTCAGTAACGAAAACGACGAAAAAATGGTCGAGCAAAGACGTTTTTCGCTAACGCTGCCTAAACGACAATGTGTAATAAGATAATGCGTTCTATAGATAAAAAAAACATGTATAGAGCTTGAAACATGTATACTCATATCATACCTGGATATACCTATATTAACCTGTATATATGCGAAAAAAAATTGACTGGTCTAAAATGGCGCAAATACCGTTTTTTTGCGTACAAAGTCAAACACAGCTAGTTTTAAATAAATCAAATAGTGAAATGTTTTTTTAACGGTTGTTGTTTATTTAACTGTTGTCACGTTTGTAGGATGAGGGGGTGTGCTGTATGAAACGGCAACATTAACGGCAAACCGTACTAATGAAAATTATAGGTTATATCAAGTAGTGACGGTCATAACATAACCTGTTTTATGTCAAATGGTATAATTTAACCATCATTTGTATAGAAAATTATAGTCTTTTAGAAAATTCATAACAAATTCACAAATAATATATTTCTTGTTGTACGTTTTGCGCGTAATACAAATATAATGAACAACATACTTAATTTAATTAAAAGCGGTTTTAACGTCATATCTCATTATGTTTATTTTTCAATCTCACTGTCATGTAAAGAAAAAAATACAGAATACATTTATTTTATTGACAGCACCCCTGCCTGATATCAAGCTGGAGTATTGTACATGAATGAAAGCAATTGCTACTACATTTGAATAAATGCAAAGAACAGTCGCGTGCACTATGACGGCCTAGTTAGGACCAGTAACTCTTAGTCTAATCCCAAAACGCGACTGATTCTATCAAGGAGCTGAAAGTGGTCCAACTAACTAGTCAAATTATTAACAAATATTTGTAAAATCCAATTTATTAAATATTACAAATAAAACAAAAATCCTAACATTTTTTATGGCTGATAATTACATCAATCAAATTGTCACGCATAAAAGCGCCACTGTTCTCTTCCACAATTCTCTTCATAATAAGCTCTACGGTTATAGGCACAGGGCAAGATTTTTCTTTTTCTCTTTCAAGATTTCCCAGATTTTTCGAGGATATATCCGATTTGATCGGAAAACACACTACTGGGCTGTCTCTTTTAACTCATCCATCCATATCAGATTTATAATTCCCTTCGGCAATCTACTTTTACTCGTCCTTTCCATGTGCCTAAACCCTTTGTCAATCCTTGTCACTACATCTTCTTTTAAACCACATCTATCGCGCACTATGCTATTCCTTATTATATTCACTATCGTCACTTCACGTACACATCAATGACGCTGTAAGTTGATTCTACTCTCACTGTCATAACCAAAATTCACTTCCAAACATTAATGTAGAAACAAGTACCGCGTTATGAAGCTAACCGTGACTTTTCAGATATTACATAATGCTGTTATTCAATAATTTTACAGGTGTAACATTTTTATTTTGAAAAAATACTGAGCATTTCACCAGTAGGTATCTTTACGAACCAGAAGTGGGTAGTGTATAAAGCAAATTGAAATGAAAATTCAATAGCTCGTATTTCCCATTCAAAGTACCCACTTATCCTTGTCTCTGAGCTTTAACGTGATAAAGGACTAGCCCTCCAGCGACGGGAAGGTATTAAATGACAGAATATTTTTATATCAATACCATTGTACTCAAATTTTCTAAAGTCCCTAGTTCAATTCCCGGTCAGAGCAAAGGTTTGCTTTATAGGTTTTATTAAATTAGATGTTACATATTCTTTAATTAAAAAAAGCGGATATTTTCTCCCGTTCTGGTTATCAAAGAGTGGTACGCAGTGGTGACCAGTCTGCCGATTCGGGATGGTGCCACCACTTCAAATGTACAGACTTAGTTGCGTTTCGGTTAGCGTTAGTTAGTTAGCGGATCCAACTAGGACAACATATTACCACTCGTAGGTATATGTGACTTGCATTTATTGAACTGTAGTAGTAGTCACATTCATTCATGGACCGCACTCTAGCCTTAATTTAACGAAATTTAAGTTTTGTCGTTTTTTATTAAATAATACTTTGACAGCATCCCGTTTAATGTTAGGCGGTCCATGGATGAGCGCGACTGCTACTACATTTAAATAATTCCAGTCGTATCCACTACGCTGGCCTTTACGGTCTGTATACTTGTAAGTGGTGGTACATCTCCGGATCTGTTTCATAGTCTGTTTTGTTCGTGTCACGTAAGTTGGCAAGAGTAGTTAAATGCGCAGAAGTCGTTTTTAGGTGTGTTTAGAAACGCGGGGGACACGGGGCAAGTGCTAACACAGAGAAATTTTTCCCCACAGAGAAAATGGCGCGCTACCTGCCACGATCCTAACACAGCTCCCTCGCTTTCTTCACATTCACATTCAGGAGAACACCCTCCTGGGTCTGCCTCGATTAACGCATCCATGCACATCAGATTTATAAATTTCGTTCGTCAATCTACTTTCATTTAAACTACTATTATTATTTTTTAAGAATCTAATGAGGGTCTTTTTTATTGCACGCCAGTGATGCGCAAACGTTCCCACACTACGTTAAAATCTTGCCAACTTACGTGACACGAACTATACCACTCTTAAATTATTTAAATTCCAGTTCTTATATAAAGTATATAATCTATTATTCCTAAATAATACATTCTTATAAAATGATATATTAATATATACCTATTTAAAAAAAAACTACATAAAAGCTGGACAATTAACATTAATTTCAAAACGCATTAAAAATAACTAAATCACTTTTTTATATAAAACTAATTATCACACTACGCGGACTCTCAAGGCGGAAACTTAAGCTCGTTTCCTCTCTCAATTCTTTCTAAAGACCTTTCTAGGAAAAAGAAACCATAAATACTTAGTTTAGATTGAAATTACTTAAATTCCCAGGTTCATTCCCCATATGGAACTTTCTTTATAGGTAGGTACCTTTTTCTACTGGCCGTTAAAGAGAATGCTCGTCACCTTGCTTACTATCAGGTCAGATGACGAGTCTTAATAAATATAAGGCATTATTTAAAAAAAATTGAACTGAAGTTTGAAGATATAATTAAACAAATTTTATGCGGCTTACTATCGCTTTTATTTTGGTTATTGATTTTACATTTTTTTATCATTCCGACGTTTTAAATAATAATAGGTAAGTAAGCGATAGTAAGCCGCATAAAATTAGTTTAATTCAATAATCAATGTTCGCGCAAAATTTAAGAAAATACGATATTCTTAAAGTGAAGCCATTTCATCCAGTTAACATTGTTTTTGAAAGATGCTGAAACAAGACTAAATTGTATAAGAAGAAATTTAAGAATAATAAAAACTGTTTTGCTTAAGGGGACGGAAAGTTAACCTTTTTTCAACGAAACTGAATAATTTGTTCCCTCTGTAACTTTCACAATAACGATTATGAAACGAAATTTTTCTTCCTCAAATGAAAAATTGTTGAAATTGTTTATTTTATATATCTTTGCATATTAGGAAAAGTACGCAGTATGTACATTGTGAAATTGATATAAAATTTTGTTTAAATATTTACAGTTTAAATTGGCATATCCATTAGTTGAGTATTTGTTTATTAAGTTGGTAACGGCCCACAGGTGTCATACCCCGCGCCCACTCAAGTAAGCGTGGCCTGGACACCTATCTTATTACCACTTTAGCAATTAAAGTCATAGCTTACAAAGCCGTTATGATGAAGTATGCCATCTTGACAGCCGCCACCCGATCCTCGGCGTCTACTCATTAAACAAATGCCTACTCGTCGCTCTCGAAGACGCCCGAATGAATGGCGATCATGATTAATGAAGAAGCTCACGAAATTCATGACACGAGACCGCTTGTTGCGGTACTAAAGCGCGTTAAAGTATGCAAATTAACATTGTTTGCAAAGCTATATGGTGACGACGACATTAATGTAAACAACATTAACGCGAATAAAACATTTACCTTGCTGTACCCGCTTTTCATGTTTACTGTGGACTAAATCTCTATCGCTAAACTTATAATGATATGCATCATTAATAAATTAACAGGATAGGCATAGGTATTCATGCCTATCCCGCTGAGATAGACAGAGACAACGGAGCGCCAGTTTCCACGATCCTGGCTCTCTTGCTTCCTTCAAATTAATAATTCGCTTCGTAGTATTTTCTTAGATTTCGCGCGAAAAGCTCTCGAAACGCATTGATTTAACAAAAGAGTGGAATTGGCAAACCGCATAAAATTTGTTAAGTTCATTAATTCTTTTCGTACATGCCTTGGTTATAGGCACTGCTTTGTTAAGAATGTGCTTAATAGTTTAAAGGACATCATTCATTATGTATGGGGACTTGGGCTTAATTGTATTAACAGTTGCATATACATTTTAAATTAGTTTGATGTACGAAGATCACAATGCAATTGAAATATATCCTTTATTTTGCATAGTTAGGTATGCAAAATGATCAAACTATAATTATGACAGTTCATAGCTATGGCGTGTTTTTGTGGTTGACAGACGACACAAAATCCATATCTTATTTTTTAAATAACACAATTGCACAGCCATTATAAGCAAAAATGTTATTCATTTTATCAATAAAAATATCTAAACTACCATTTATATATTTTTTCGTCATTGGACATTACAAATGTAGTGCATAAAAGCCCAAAATGAATGATGTCCTTCATCTTATTTCGATTATATTGTGGTATTTTATGTTGCTATAATAATTATGTGAGAGAGACTTGTGAGCGGAACTGGGGTAGGTATTTGCTGAATAATAAATGAAAGTGACGTCAAACACGCGACGAGCGGGTGAAAATCGCTCTTATATTCGACGTGTAGGGACAGCTCGGCCCCTCATATTAAATAGGCCGACTAATATTCTACTCTATTTAAACACAAAATGGAGGTTATAAACTAAAACTAAATTTTGCCCTTAATTAAATATTCATATGTCTATTTGTTTTTTTTTTAATTGAGACACGACTTTTAGCCTGATGGTAGGCATGAGAAGTCTAAGAGTGCCAAAAATGATAAAACTGATACTGTTTCAGTCGCTATGCCGGCCTTTAAATACAATGATTATTTTTATATTGGCACTACATTACACAGGGCCTGATGTTAAGTTGAAGAGTGATCTTAATACTTTTGCTAACTTTAATAGTCTAAAACCCTGGACGCGACTTAGTCACTTCACAGTCTTTAAAAGTAGTAGTACTACCCGGGGATAGCAGACTAGGCAAATAACTAACCGCCATCAATCTGCCCTCCCTTACGCTTAAAATACGAGTTAAACAAAATAAATTTATACAGTTAAATAATTGTGAGTTTTTATAAAATTAACTGACGCCTTCTTAAGAGAAAAGTAAGAATAGCTCATAAATTTAAATTAATTATAAAAAGTTGTCTGTCTTTTCTTGAATAAATAAATAAGATAAAGTTGCTTTCCTTCATAAACCACATTATTCTGCGGACATTTTAAGACAATTTTATTAGCATTTTTTTAAACTTTTTCGCTTATTATCGTTATTTTAAAATAATTAAAACACATTATTAATTATAATAATTCATACATTTTAATAACTAGTTAGATCCTAATATAATTTTCTGGATGTAATGATATCCCTATATATCAGGACCGCGGCCAGCGTGGGACTGCCACGCTGGCCGCGGTCCTGTTTAGACAAATAAATCAGCGATACCTGCGATTTGAGAAACGAGGACTCCGGCTTAGACAAAGAGAGCTGCGACTACGATACGACTTCGAGGGCGAGATAAGAACAACTTTGGGTTGACTTCGACCGTGCCTACGATTGCCTACGATTGAGCAAATAAAGCGATTGTTCAACAAAATCACTAATTATTTACTTATTTTTTATAATACATTGAGTAAATGTAATACATATTTTTATAGAATATTTTAAATTATTGTAAATTTATTCCTATTATTTTATAAATGTCCCTCAAATGGCCTTCATCGTCAATGCAAATGTGAGCTCTTTTGAAGAATTTTTCATCACGATTCTCAAAACTTCCTGTGTTTTGTTTTAAATTTCTTTATAAAATCTAAACGTATAATACAATATAATATATTAAATTTAATACTATATACCTATATTGATAAAAAAAATTTACCTAAAATACATTATTAAAAGAAGTCCCTTTAGGCAAGGTTCCGAAAATACTGGCAGCGTTCCCCCTTTGAATAGCTAGACTAATTCTTTGTCCGAGGTAGCTGCCAACTCTTCGGTCTCCTGTGATGTCGACTAACCTTTTTGATATTTCCTTAAAAAGCCTTAAAGCGCTAAATAAATATTGGTTTGAGGGCTGGTAAAGCTTCGTATTTACTCATAAACCGCAATTAAGCTGAAGATCAGGCGGCGCGTTGTCATATTGACAAACTAAATATAAATAGAGTTAAACTATAGTTACAAAATGGTATATTTAAATCAATCATTTAAAGAACTTGGCACATCTTTTTAGTTAATCGGGTTAAGTATTTAAGGTACGAATAACATTTGGAACAAAGTTTAGATGGCGGAGTGTCAAGTAATACTGTCTGTTCTTTGTATTTTTATTGTTTTTTTCATTAAGGCTCGATGGTAGGAACCTAAAAACTGATGCAGAAATGCAACTAAGTTACTTCACAGTCTGTACACTTGTAAATAATGGTACTATCCCGAATCGGTAAACTGGGCACCAAAGTTTATTTCTCTTCAAAAACCAGACACACAACAAATATTCGCTTTTTTATCAACAAATATTTGCAATATTTAATCTTATTTATCCTGGGATTATCTGGGACTATCTCTGATGCGACGTCATTTGATGATATTTTCACAATTCTCTTCATACAAGCTCTATATTTTTGAGCTAAAACGAGCTGGTTTAATTTAATCAATAATTCGTTTACATTTAACTCATCTATAGTCAACCGCCCGCCGTACGTGGCATATCATTTGACTAAATTACATATAAATAATAGGAGAGAATGTAAATCTTATCCGTAACCTTTCTTCATCACCCCTCTAATAAGTGTAAGGAGGCCCTCTACATCTGACGGATGTGGAGGTAACATAGGAAGAAGGCGCCGAACACCCAAGCGCCCTAATCGAGGAGGGTTTAGAGGTGAGCCATCCCCGTATCCTACACTCGTCGTTGTATGTCGTTAAATAATTATATTAGATAAAACAAGGGGAATCAAAATAAGGAGCAATTTTATATCTATGCCTTGTTGCTCAATAATAATATATCCAAATAGTAAGCCTAACTTATTTTTATTTTAACGAGAATTTCCGCGTTAAATGTTCGTTTTCCGACCAAATCGAAGACATCTTTAAGAAAGTGGTCTGCCTAGTGCCCATTACCGCTTGTATGAAGAGAATTGTGGACGTGAAAGGAGCGAGGAAGATGGCAGAACCGTGGCAAGTGGCGCTTCATTGTCTCTGCCTATCGCTGTTAAATAAAGGCATGAAAATTTGATTTGATTTGTTTTTCGCGAAAAACTAAAAATAAATATATGATTATTTAATTTTTGACACTAAAAACAATAGTCCAGTGGAAATTAAGTGGTCTCACAAACCAAAAGCCCCCATCCCGCTACAGGTCAAGGAAAGTATTCACATTCTAGACCAAATCAGCGCTCAAACTAAACGGTTCGGCGCGCGTAGATTTAACGTCGATCAATTGGAATGAGTTTTCCTTAGAGTATACATATAGAATGGCTTATGTACTATACTCTAAAGTGCTTTCCCTATCCAATAACTCACCAGCTATAACCTATAAACAAAAGCAACCGTAACCTGGGTCTGTTTTTTTCAGTCGTCGATGCTCCCGGATCTCCCCCTGCCTACCACTAGGCAGCCGAGGTCAGATTGGATAGATAAATGTATATTTATCTCGTCACATTCCATTTTTTTTATATTAACTCTACATGCAACAATTGAAACAATTACATTGAGTGCTAGGTATTCAGATACTTTTGCCAAGTTAATTGAAATCAAATTAGAAGTCCCGACGTACTGTTAAGCTTCCAATCGCCAATCTAGAAACTAATATATCTGTTCATACTAGATAGTGTACAAATAGGTACAAGTTATGTTTATTACTAATATTTTTAGTTGCAACAAATAAGAATAGTTTTTTTCTGGAATTCACTAGGAAATATTCTTTATGTTATGTTAAAATTATACCATAGAGCTTGTATGAAGAGAATTATGAATGTGAAGGAAGCGAGGGAGTTGTGTCAGGATCGTGACAAGTGGCACTCCATTGTCTCTGCTTATCCCTGTGGGAGGAAGGCGTGACATTTGATTGATTGATTTACATCTTACTTCCAGACACTAGTTTTTTATTATTATTATACGAGTATTATGGCTAGATGTTAATGTGCAGTGTGGTCCATAAATGGAGGCGATTGATGCTACAGTTAAATATCAATCACATCCACCATGCTGGCTTTCAACTTTCAAGCTAATCCCGAAACACGACTTAGTCACTTCACGGGCTGTATTGCACCACGACCTACCCTTCCACTCTTTGATAACTTTTTTTATGAATCAAATTGTCACGCCTTTTTTCCACAGGGATAGGCAGAGACAATGGAGAGCCACTTGCCACGATCCTGACACAACTTCCTCGCTTCCTTCACATTCACAATTCTCTTCATACAAGCTCTATGGTTTTGGGCACTAGGCAACTTAGCTTTCTTGAGGATGTCTCTTTTATTAATAATAGGTAAAACATCACGATGTGTACACTTATAACTGGTGGAATAATAGATAGTACTTGACAGGAAAATAAATGAACCAGTTATACCATCTATGCTTCTCATATTTCCCACGGGATGCACTTCATAATCTTCGTTATCTTTCAACACATAAGTACAGACAAGTTAACAGTCCGTAAAGTGACTTAGTCGCGTTTTGGAATCAGCTTGTAAGTCGCCAGTTTTAACTAGGCCGGCATAGTAGACGCGACTGCTACTTACAGCTATTTAGATGTAGTAGCAGTCACCTCCATTCATGAACCGCACTCCAACTTAACATAAGACGGGGTGCTGTCATATGTCGAGTCACAATAAAATATTACAAATAAAATATCCAAAAATAATACAACAACCAGAGTATTGTATACGATTTAAAATTGGAAAAGTTATAAATAGATATAAATGTTTAAGGCGACTGTGGTTTTGTGGTGGTAAAATGGACACGCAAACCAGAAACCTCGGTTCAAATACGCTTACAGGTACCAATGTATTCTTGATATGCATATATGTACTTTGGTCGTCCTGTTTCTATGATGCAAGCACGTTTAGTCGCTTAATAAACAAATCTTTTTTTACTACGAGGGCATAGAAGGTAAGTGTTGACATGTAAAAGCTTCAAACCTATTTTTCGATCACAATTCGAGAACGCTGCCTCCATTCTCCCGCCTGCTACGCAATGGACCAGGCTTCCGTACGGAGAATAAATGGAAGCTAAGAAATTATTTCAATTAAAAAAACCATTCCTTTACCCGGGAATTGAATCTGAGAATTTAAGTTTAGAATCGTATATATATATAGTGATTAACCATAACTACCAGTTAGCCACGTGATGAAAACAATAAGATAATACGAGTAATCAATTAAACAATATACAAATAACATAATAAATATACCTAATACTTACCTTGAAAATCTTCTCAATTACATTTAGTATCTATGTATAAACATAAAGGTACATACAAACAATGAAATTGTATCTTCACAAAGTACATATTAGCATGAGTAAATCACAAATTTATTTACAAAGAAGGTATAAAATTACTAAAGCAACATTTGAACAATTTAAAATGACAAAAACAATTTGAAACAATATTGTTATTTTACAAAGCCCTCAGTTAGTTTTCTAAAGAGGACATACTCGAGCGTACAAACTAAAAAGAACTCAATTTTTATATTAATTAAATTCAAAATTAAAATGTTTCTGTACGAGATATTTTCTTGTCAAGTGCAGACCTAACTTCTTTGTTACTTTATAATTTAGAAATAACTAACCCCTTCATAGGAGAGAGTCTTGGAAATATGTTGTTTAAAACTGATATTCACATTGCACGTTTTCTTAAACGAGTAAGTGTTCATAACTAAAGTTCAATAACTAGCAGTCTTATCAACTATGCCGACCTTGTTGAAACCTGCAACTTACAAGCTGATCCTGAAACGCGACTAAGTCACTTCACGGTCTGTAAGTGGTGGTACAAGCCTGGATCGGCAGACTGGACACCACAGCTTACCACTCTTTAATAACCAGACCTGGAGCAAATATCCGCCTCTTTTTTATTAACAATTGTTTTAATCCAATTATAAAATATTATAAATAATTGCTGAATATTTAAATATTGAAACAAACATTTGCTCGGACTGAGAATCGAAACCAGGACTTTACGCATAATGAACTGGCGTAAAACGCGTAAAGTCCCGCGTAACTCTAATTACAAATTTATAGATATACTAGCTGTGCCCGCGGTTTCACCCGCGTAAAATTTGGTTTATAACACAGTCATAAAAAGGAGGAGGTTCTCAATTCGACTTTTTTGTATTTATAACTCGATAACTCATATAAAAATGACAGACGGAAATAAAAATAAATATATATTCCAAACAGTTAAACCCATAGTCAATTGGAAACTATAGTCAAAAATTTATTTTTTTAATTAAAAGTAACCCATGTTACTCCTAGTACCTTCAAAAATAAAAACCGTAACGAACAAACCCACTTTCACATTTATAACAATAGTAGGATATGCATTAGTAACAGAAGGAAATAACAATAACGAAAAATGTCAAACAGCTGAAAGTATAGTCTATGGAAAGTATAGTGTATAGTCTCCATAGTACAGTTGATTGGATTAGATGTTGACGTGACTGTCGGTAAGACAGTGCGATGGTATTATAGTACTCAGGGTTTGAACCAACTCCTTATAATAGGAAAAATAAATTTGTCTAACAACTATTTTATTTGTCGTAAAAAACATTTTTTTTATCAAAATGTATTTTTGTTACTTCTGATACCTCTAAGAATATCTGTACAAAATTTCATGATGATCGGTTGAGCAGTTTTTGCGTGAAAGCGTAACAAACAAACGGACATTCACATTTATAATAATAGTAGGATAATAATAATAATTTGTTTTCAATTCTTAACAGCTTGATATATTTTCCTTAGTTTACCCAAAATACATTTTTGAACGCACGCAATTTTGTATGGGAAAATGTTTTTATTTTATTTTATTTATTATAAAGGATTTTTTCAAAAAAAAAAGTAGCCTAAGTTACTCCTTATTACATTAGCTATCTGCCAATAAAAGTCCCGTCAAAATCGGTCCAGCCATAGCCGGAACAAACAGACAGACCGACAGACAGACAAAAATTGTAAAAAATGTCATATTGGTGTATGTACCGTATATATATTCATATACATGTATTATAAACGGTTATTTTAATATTACAAACAGACACTCCAATTTTATTATATGTATAGATGGTGGTGTATAATTTTCTAGAACCCCTTGGGTAATCTATTCTATGTAATCAATTAGGCCATTGATTGATTATTATTTCTATATAGATTATATCGGTTAAAAACCGACAAGAGATGGGGATGAAAGGTTATAGAGTGGCGACCACAAACCGGCGGACGCAGCGTAAGTAGGGCTGCCACTAGGAGGACTGACGACACAGTGAAAGTCACGAATAACCAGTAGATGCAACTGGCATCTTGTCGTTCGAAATGACGTTCTAAGGGGGAGGCCTATGTTCAGCAGTGGACGCCTTCTGGTTGAATTTAAAATATAGATTTTTTTCTTCAAAATCTTAAAATATAGTCAAACGTAACAATATACCATGAAAGAATAGAACCATACATATACAGACATGTAACACATGGGGGTGTTCAATATTTTACAGGAACAGTGTAGCATTTTGTTTAATATATTTGAGTGGGTGCATTAAATGTATTGGAACTTTATTTAATTTGTGTAATAACGCTTCCACTTCTATGATACCGTACTATCTCCCACTTTACGCACGTAATATAATACAATTTTCCATTCTAAATCGAAGATAAGTTTTGTATATTCGTATAATTCAAGTGTGATTCAAGTAAAATTGGAAGTTCTCTCTACCATGTGATAGAACTTAACTTTTAAAACGTTCTATTTTTAACAACATTTATTATTTTGGTTTTAAACTGCGGACCGACCGCGTAACTTGATGACAATGGGATTCGTTTTGACAGTTTAACTCCATTAAGGAGCTTTAAAATTGAAATTGCATCCGCGTAACACACTAAGAATCAATGTTTACTGTTTTAAATGTAACATTGTAACATGAACTGTAAATGTTTTCATTAACAGTTCAAGCTCATTGAATCTTATTGTCCGAATGAATAAAAGTTGTTTTTAACACTAACAGCGACCGCGTAACTTTTTGACAGATGAAAAAGAATATTATTGTCATTACTATTGAAGTTGCGCGGTCGGCCCCCTAATTGCACGGAATAAATACCTAGTCTATTGTCTATCTATATGTTTTACACTTATACGAGTATTACAATTAAACCCAAGTCCCCATACAAAATAAATGATGTCCTTTATAAACTTGTATTTTAAGCCTTTAAACTGTAAACTTATAATTACACTTTATTTTACTTACTTAATGAGTCGGCAGTCCATTGAGAATTATATTCCATGATCGGAGAGCAATTAATCTATGTAAATGTATTTAGTATAAATTCATTTTTAAGATAAGGGGACAATTTTATATAGTACATTAAACCACAGAGTACAAAATTAGAAAGAAGGAAAACCGAGGAATAAATGTATATTCCTTAACACAAAAGAGAATGTACT
Organism: Tinea trinotella; assembly: GCA_905220615.1. NCBI lineage: Eukaryota > Metazoa > Arthropoda > Insecta > Lepidoptera > Tineidae > Tinea > Tinea trinotella. The sequence continues at coordinate 9,891,453 of HG992310.1, forward strand.
TGTTTTGTATATGTAAAGGTATTTTTAATTTACATGAAAATGAGTAAAGTTTTTTCATGAATTTTCGAGGTAGGCTTGTCCTTGCTTACGAGTACCACTTTGCTGAAACGCTGAATACCTCTTATAGGTATTTTACGTTCATAATTTACCGAAGCAATTGTTTCACGAATTTCACAAATATTATGAATATTTTGTTCGGAAAATAACTTGACTAGGATGATATAAGGTTGTGACTATATTTTTTTATGGTGAAATTCAAATTTATTAATAAAAGTCAATGTCAACTAGGCAACCCAGATTTCTTGAGATGATCTCCGATTTAGGCGGAAAACACTCTACTACGTCTACTTCGTTTAACACATCCATCCATTTTCTTAGATTTTGCGCGATTAATGAAATAAACAAATTTTATGTGGCTTACTATCGCGTTTATTTTGGTTTTCAATTCTACAATTTTTTATTATTCCGACGTTTTGAGAGCTTTGCAGCCATCGTAGTCACGGAGAGACTGAATCTAAACCAAACACATCAGATTTATAAATTCTTTTCGTCATTCTACTAATTCACTTAATAACTTAATTCAAACAACATAATCTTTGTAAATACAGATAAGTACAATAAACAGTGGCTTAGTACGTCATTACGTCAGTATCTGAAGACAATATGGAAATATGTGTATACCTATACAAAGTAAAGCGATTTCTCTATATTCCTTCCCATCGCACGTATAGTATTGTTTACTAAGTCGTTATCCTTACACCTACACAGTCTACACCGCACCATTTCCCTTTAATACCAAAGTAAACTAACTACATAGTTCTAAGTATCTCAACAAGAATTTCAATTTTAAAATATTATTTTGTTAACATTTATATACTAAGCTACTGAAAGAGCTTGCATCGTAGAACTAAGCAACTAAAATACATATACTAAACATACATGTGTACCGGCAAGGAGTTTTGAACCGAGGATCTTTGGTTTGCGTGAACATTTATTTCACTACCACTACACCACAATCGCCTTTTCAAATTGGACGATTCGCGTACATTTATTTATCAATTGGTAAATCGTAGTTTGCAGCTGTTAAAATTTGGACGTTTGCGATCATTAGGAAAAACTTTTTATATACAAAATCAAAGCAAATATATTGTTTGTTTTGGTCGACATATGATGTAGACGCACCCCGCCCCGCCCCCCCACACAATTTATCAATTGGTAAATCGTAGTTTGTAGCTGTTAAAATTTGGACGTTTGCGATCATTAGGAAAAACTTTTTATATACAAAATCAAAGCAAATATATTGTTTGTTTTGGTCGACATATGATGTAGACGCACCCCGCCTGATGTTTTGCTGGTGTGCGGTTCATGAATGGAGGTGACTGATACTACAGTTAAATAACTGCAAGTAGCATGACCTGGCCATATAATATGCCGACATTGTTCGAACCGGTTACTTACAGTAGTGTTGGTTCTACCTTAGATCGACAGACTGGGCACCACTGCACCACTTACAATAATGTGGTATTTATGTGATTATTTGGGTGCATAATTATGAGATTCTCCAAGAAAAGAGTAAAACAAGCACCTTTGTAGACCACTGTAAAATATTTTTTTTATTTATTTCAGTCGTCGGCGCAAGTCAGTTGCCGTTTATAACTAGGCCAGCATAGTGTATGTGACTGCTATTACAGTTATTGTATTGAAGTAGCAGTGACCTCCATTCATGAACCACACTCCAGCTTAACATCAGACGGGAGTTCACATATCGTATGTCAAGTTACAATAAAAATAAAATATGAAAAATCACATTATATGAATACATTAAATGGGCAAATTATGTAATTATGGGCTTTTTTTTCCAAATGGGAAATCATTTAGCGAAGATATATGTAATTTATTATTGGCGCAGTCATGTCTACAAATTTTATAAGTGTTAAGAAAATTGACCGTCAAAACAAGACCAGTGAACGTCTTACAAAGTCGTCTTAGTGATATTATGCTTGTATGTAATTATAAAGAAGATCATGTCTCTGAATAGTGATAATTAGGGTGCAATAGTAATAATAAATGAAGATATTTTTAATGTATTCTTTCCAGACATCATACTTTTGTAAAGGGCTGTTAATTAATTATAAACTATAAAACTTTTCATCTCGTTTCAAATGGAAATTAATGAACGTAGATGTAGTTAATTAATTTCTTTCTCATTTTCATGAAAGGTACCTGTCAAATTAAAAAAGAGTTAGGAGTTTTATTTTAAACAGAGAAGACACATTATTTATTCTCTAAACGCTGTGATAAAATACGTCAGGTAAAATTTACGTTATGTATCTTTTTTAGAGTTCAAGTTAATATTTACTCTGTAACGGGAAAATTCAAAATTTTGTTTTATTAGAAACAACTTTCTATATCAATCAAATTGCCGCGCTTTTTTCCCACAGGGATAGGCAGAGACAGAGGAGCACTACTTGCCACGATCCTGACATAACTCCCTTCTGCATTATAAAGAAACAGTACGAATCAGAAGCCAATTAATAAAGACGATCGAATCGATGATGTGTTAAAGCAGAAGTTCCCAGTGCCCGCAACTATAGTTTGAATGAATCTTGTGGAATTTTCGTGAAGATAAAGATTTGCGTAAAGATTGTAAAAAGTGGCGCTCCATTGGCTCTGTAGCAGATTATGTAGAGGTATACGAAGGGTCTATATAAAAGCAATAAGTATCACAATGAGAAATAACCTTCTAGGCCTAGACCCAAGAATAAAGAGAGGTCTTCGTGGACCTCCTGATAGAATAGAAATCACCTCGTACATTATACATAAATCAAAAGAAACATTTGAGGGGCTTTGATAATACATTTTATAATAGATTAGGTAGGCATATTAAAATTTTGCTGGGACTCGATATCCGATCTCGACTTGTCGGATCCAATAGCGCCGACGGCTTGATGCATCTAATCTAATATTACAATATTAGTTTGGGATTATCGTATATCACACATGGACGCTAAACACTTAATTAAAAGTAAAGAATATCAATCAATCAATCAAATCGTCACGGCTTTTTCCCACGGGGATAGGCAGAGACAATGGAGCGCCACCTACCACGATTCCTACACAACTCCCTTGCCTGTATGAAGAGAATTGTGGATGTGAAGGAAGCAAAGAATGGAAATAATAAAATATCAGTTATTGTTTTTTGATGCATTGTTCAACACATCGGGGCGCTGATTCTCGTATAACATAACAGCGAAATGACGTCCATTTGCCGCCATTCATGGACTACACTTCAGCTTAACATCAGACGAGTGCTGTCATATGTCAAACCCCTTTAAAAATCAGCTTAATCGTCCCTAATGAACTATTACTAAATTAAATTAAGGCGACCGTGGTGTAGTGGCAGTGCAATGATTACGCAAGCCGAGAGCACGGGTTCTAACCACCCACCGGTACGAATGTTTCTTTGATTGTCCTGTTTCTATGATACAAGCACTTTAGTAGCTTAGTATAGAAATGTAAATAAATTTCAAAAAAATTAAAAATATTGTTTTTTTGGTTTGAAAGATAATTTATTACATAAAGGATAATTAAATAACTAGAAATATGGAAAAACGTTTAAGAAGCCCAAGCTACGATCTTTTGTAGTCGTTATGTCTCACTATATAACAATATTCAGGGTTTAATCTCACGTTCACGCTCGTTTTATCACTTTAAGTGCTGTTTTTTAGTAAATGTTGGAAAGATAAAAGCCACGTTTTACTACAAAATAATATTCCAAGATATATTATGTCGTCAAGTATAATAAATATATATCATAAAATATCTTCACCTACGCATTAAACGATGAAAACGCTCAAATTTGTCAGAGCTCGCTTCAATATCTTGGGAGCAAATATCATCTATAACTTTTAGGACGACCATAAACATGCTACAGTTTTATAGCTTTGCGGTGCAATCATATAATCGTGATATTTTCCGGTGACTAAACAAATATCTCTACGCACACATACAAACATGTAGGCCTATGAACAAAATAAGAATATCTGTTCTCAATGCACGGTTTCTTTGACAATGTACAAATGTGTTTTTATTATTATTGTGACTCGACATGTGTTATATTTGTGTGACTACCAATCTTTAACAATCTTTAAGTTGGACATCGTTGACTAGCCTTATATCTAAAGTATTTAAAACCAAAAGAATAATAAGCCGAGAGGCAGCGATAATCTAACAAAAATACATTTAAGCAAAAAAATCAACAAAAAATAATGAGTTGCATATAAACTACAAACTAAAGTTTAAATACTTTAAATACATTAGAATATAACAACTCTTACTTAAATAAATTACTTGAATCCATCACAATCGTTGCGGAATATCAAGTGGATAACACAAAAAATAATGTTGTTTTTAATTTGTTAATCTGAGAGACCAGGGGTAAATTCTGGTTACTCATATTCTGTTAATCTTTTTTTTTTATTGTGACTCGACATCTGACCTCGACTCGCCTGATGATAAGCAAGAGGAAGTCCAAGAGTGACGACGACTGGAATAACCGAGTCAGTTCCCGGCTGCCCCAGCCGCCGCCACTATGCCGGCCTAAGGTGCTTCTTCACGCATCGCTTGAAGGATCCAAGGTCATAGGATGGAGAAAACACATGGGCTGGTAAAGCATTCCACTTGTCAATTGTTAATCTTTATTACTATTAGCCAGAAGGCGTCCACTGCTGAACATAGGCCTTTCCTTTAGAACGCCATTTCTAAGGGAAAGGATTTTATTTATTACCTTTATAATATAATTATATTATAATTTTAAGTTTTTACAAATTCTTTTCGACAACACTATTAGTGCGCGACGAAGTTCAACAGCGGCCGTAACAACTAACTATCTTTGATATAAATACTTAGTCACCAAGTGTTTTTGATATAAGCGTATTTAGTAGTTTAATACTGGCATGTATCGCGGTGATGTGTCGCGTCTCAATATAATCAATCAATTAACACGCCTTTTACCCTCAGGGTTAGGTAGAGTGGAGCGATCCTGATACAACTCCCCTTGGTGGATGTGGAAGGATTGGTGGGATCGCTTCCCTCACATCCACAATTCTTTTTATACAAGCTTTACGTGCGCACTAGGCAACCCAGGTTTTTAAGGATGTCGCCGATTTGGTCGGAAAACACCCTCCTGAGTCTGCCTCGTTTAACGCATCCATCTACATCAGAAAATAAAAAAAAGTATTATGAGTAATGTTAATACAATTTGATTTAAAAAATGGTGGGCACTTAATGACTATTTCGTCTTTCATATTCTATTATTAGGTATAACTGATTATAAATTAATATATATATATCTATGTGAATAATAATTTTGATTGCATAACAGATAAAATTAAAGGTATCTTTTTTTTAGAGAAAGTCGTTAGGAGACTGACAATATTTCCCCTTTGTATAGCAAAGCTAATACATTGGTAGAAATAATTGCCAGCCTTCCTGTCTCCAGACTTTTCCGTCACGCCGCTTGGACAACTCCTTGGCCAGGGGTTTAGCTAAAGGTTCCCAAGGACCCATCGTCTCGACCAAATATGCCAAACAGTACCGATTGGCATATTTAAGCAGCATGAGTTCTTTTATTATTATACTAAGCGCTTCTATACTAAGCGCTACTAAAGTGCCTATATCATAGAAACAGGAGAACCAAAGTAAATATATCAAAAATACATCGGTACCACGGTGCAGATTCTCAGAAGAAATCCCTGCACTTCATGTTAAGTTTTGCATAAAACTATTTAAAGTATTAATCGAAATAAAAGATTTTATACATTGGGAAATTAAACTATGCTCTCCTAAAATTTAACTACCGCAATTAAGTGCCTCGGTCTCGAAGCGACCACAATAACTACAGCTCTTTCTAAACGTCTGACACTTAAGAAATAACGTCAATATCGCTATTACTGCCTAAATATAGACTAAAAGTGACTCGGTCGCGTTTTGGGATCAGCTTTAAAATTGTCGGTTCTAACTAGGCCGCAACAGTGGATGGATATGCTACTTTTTTATTGAGACCTTGACTTGCCTGATGGATGACTGAAGAACTTCTCTTCAGGAATCCATCGAAGAGTGCCGAAGACTGAAAAAAACGATACGTCACTATGCCGGCCAAAGGTGTAACCGGCTGAGCAGTTATTTAACCTAACCTAACCGTAGCAGTCTCATTAATTTACATACATCAGACGGGGTACTTCGAGCCAATATATAAAAGTAAATATTAAATGATTTAATGCCAACGTGAATATTTAATGAAATTACAATAATTTAAAGATCAGAGAGCAAAATTAATCTATACAGAAAATGAAAGCTGGAACACGAAACCTCTGCGGAAAATGGAAACAGCTCCATTTCTAAAGCCAGTAAATTTCACCTTTAAGAATCATAAACCAAAAGCTAATTAAATTTTCAAGTAGTTTCAAATATATGACCCAGTTTATTACTTTGAACATATTTCTCAGTAAACTCATTTTCACGAATGTCCGTCCGTATATTTCTTTAAATAAACGAAAATATTTTTTTCTTATTGTGACTCGACATATGACAGCACCCCGTCTTATGTTAAGCTGGGTGCGGAAATGAAGTCCAGAATGAAGGTCACTGATATTACAGGTAAATAACATCCACTATGCCGACCTAGTTTGAAACCTGCAACTAACAAGCTAATACCGAAACGCGACTAAGTCACATTATGATTTATAAGTAGTACTGGGTTTCTACCACTTTTTTATAACCCGAATCAAATATACACCTCTTTTTTATTTAAAAGCTATGAAACAAATATTCATATCGACTTTGAATCGAACCCGGGACTTTACGCGTAACAAACATGTGGTGCTAGCTAACTAACGCGCCACACCTGTCGTCAAAATTTTCCTTTTATAAAATTAAAATGATTATCCTGCAATTCTATTTTCTTAGATATTGCGCGAACATTGATTAATGATAGCGTTTATTTTGGTTTAGATTTTACAATTTTATTTTATTTTATTATTCCGACGTTTCGAGAGCTTTGCAGCCATAGTATAGCAGCCATATAAACGCGATAGTAAGCCGCATAAAATTTGTTTAATTCATCCTGCAATTCCTTTAACCTTTATTCAAGCGATGCTTGTTGATACATATACATATAACATACATACATATAATTAATATACATTTAATACACCTTTGGCCAGCCTAGTAACGACGACTGAGGCAACCGTGAATTGGTGTCAGATTTATCAGTCGTTGGCACTGTTGTGCCTCTCCTTGCTTACTATAAGACAAATCGAGGTCTGATGTCGAGTCATAGTAAAAATATATGTAATAAGTATGTATGGTGACGTAAAAAAATAATAAAGATTTTCCTTAAACCAAAAGGTATTCCTAGTGATTATTACCCATTAAGTTTTATATTATGTGAACACAAAGACCCGGTTGTACCAAAAAAGTTTAAATTTATGAATTTAGTTTTACTTTATACTTCTTTTATTACGTCAACTATTATAAAATCCTGAATTGGGTTGTTTTACAGGAAAATACGTAAAAGTATACGTATAAATACTTGCCAGATGAATGAAGCGATAATTTTACCATTTGAATTATTTTTTCATGGTAGTATATTTTTTTCATACAGAAAGACTGGTGTAAATGTCATTATATAGTTGTTTTTATTGAAAATTTTTAGTTTAAAATTATTAGTCATGGAAAATATTTTGATTAACGACGATATTCTGCAAGAAAAGTAAGTAATAAAAGTCTAGCTACATAATTATTAAATTTACAGTGGTGTTTTAATGAATTATATGTTTATATCAATACGCTTTAAAAGGACATCATTTATTTTGTATGGGGACTTGTATTAACCGTTGCATATAGATTTTAAAATAGTTTAATGTACGAAAATAAGTGGCGTAGCATGGGAGTCAGCTGCCCAGGGCGTAAAAAAAAATTGCCGGCCCCTTATTTAGGAATTTCAATCATAGGTACAACAAAAATATGAATTTGGCTCAGGCTCGCAAGGCTCAGATTCACTCTTGCGCGGTGTACTTTTCGCAAGTCTGGGATGGCTCTGCCAAGTATCTTTTCAATGCCCTGGATTCATTGCAGCGCCAAGCTGTCCGAATTATAGGTGATGCAGAGGTCACGCGAACTTTGGAGCCCCTGCAACTACGCAGAGACATGGCGGCTTTGTACGTCTATACCATGGAGAATGTTCCGAGGAGCTCTTTAACCTTGATCCTAAATCGTCTTTTGGCACCGTAATTCCGCGACTGAGGGAGCCGTAAACTGACACGGTTTTTTCAGTCGTCGTCACTCTTGGACCTCCTCTTGTTTATCATCAGGCAGGTCGAGGGTCAGATGTGTCACAATAAAATATATATATATGCTTTTAGGGTTCTGTGATTTCTAGAATTCCTTAAACTTTATGAGATTAGTTGCAGAACAACCTACACATTTGAATTATATTATGAAATTATGATTTACAGGCATCAATCGATCATCACCTCAATACACTAGATCAAAGTTTGTAGAGGTAGCTGAAAGGAAATTAAAATTGCTTGATGATAAAGAAGACTACATAAAAATTAAAGCCTCAATGGAGTTGAAAATAAAAAAAATAGTCAGGCAAAGACTGGACAGTTGATCGGCCTTCGCCTTCGCCATATGCGCCAGGCTATCACAGCTATATAGCAGTAAGGAACGACAGAAGTTACATTCTACAGTCTTATCATATCACGTGTTATGTATCACATCGAACGTATGATATAGCGATGATATCATATCATAGGAAACCTATTATATATTATACTTAAGTGAAATAAAAATAAAGGATTTCAAATTTATAAATGTTTTATTTACATGTTATGTTTAATATTTATATATTTTCTAGTTTTCCAGCTGTTTCAAAACTATCTCCTAACGTACATCACGTTAGTCCTATAATCTTATAATCTTAGATCCTTCAAGCATAAAATCACCTTTGGCCGGCATAGTTTTTTTTATTTTTTTATTGTGACTCGACATATGACGGCACCCCGCTTGATGTTAAGCCAAAGTGTGGTCCATGAATGAATGTCACTGCCACTATTCAATAACTGTAAGTAGCAATCACATCCACTATGCCGGCATAGATGGAACCGGCAACTTACAAGCTGATCCCGAAACGTGACCAAATCACTTCACGGTCTGTATACTTGTAAGTGGTGGTACTACCCCGGATCGGCAGACTGGGTACCACTGCCTACCACTCTTTGATAACCAGACCCGAAGCAAATATCCATATCTATTTTTTTTTAAACATTTGCAATATTTAATACTATTAAATATTACAAATAAAAGCTATAAAACAAATATTTGCTCCGACCGGGGATCGAACCCGGGACTTTACGCGCAACAAACCAGTCGCTAAACCGTTCGTCCACGCCTGTCGTCAGACGGCGACTGAGGCAACTGTAAAATATTTTATTCAGTCGTCAGCGCTCTCAGGACTAACGACTAAAAGAGAAGGCAGCCTGTTTCTGTGCTGCAGGCCTCACAATAGAGATAAAAAATTCAAATATCGACGGGTCTGCAAAATATTTACAGAAATAAGAAACTACAAAATTTTATAATCTGAAATACCTACATATACAAAACAATCTTACAAACTAATACAACATATCTTATGTATACAATAAATGTGCCCTGTGGTTTCACACACGTTTCCATGAAATGAAAATAATTTATTAGCTTAGGTATGTTCTCAGCATCGTCAGATTCTACTATGGCTGAAGTATTATTATTGTGTGAAAAAGTCCCTTACAAGATTTCTTCGCAGAGTTACTCCACTTCTTGTGAAGCCATCGTGTAGTGGTACTGCCGGTTCTTCGATAAATATATCAGAATCATTATAGGCTTCATTTAGATCCCTACACATGTTATGAAGAACGGCAGAGGCAATTATAATTGCATCCATATTTATCCTCTGCACTCGCAATTTTAATGCAAGGTGCGGAAATCTTCGTTTCCATACTTCAAATGACCTTTCCACCTATAAATTAAAAAATACAGAAGTTTTATAAAATATAATTACATTCATACATAAATTGCAATTACATTCATATATACATTTTTGGTACAACCAGTCAATAAACTAGTTTACCTGCAAAGTCTATCAATGATTATTTGGTGCTCTAAATGGTGTCATCATAGTATATGTACTTTGTGGATAAGCACCATCTCCAAGCAAATACCTTAAATTTTTAATTTATTTGTTTATAACTTGTACTATAGTAAACACAGGCGAATTTATTTTTAGTTGGCATTCTCTACTAGGCTGGTAGCATTAAGTCCGCCTTCTAGTCAAAACTAGAACATAGAAGTAAAAAATATGAGCAAAGAAGGTCAAAGAAGGAAATAACAAAGATATTTATCTCATAAATATATAACTTAAATAAATATACATACATAAATATCGACATAAGATGCTAAGCCCAGTAGTATTTTAAAGGTTGGTCCTGTTAGGAGCTTCATAAATATGTTGAGGATTATTATACAATCTAGATACGGTAAAAGTAAAGAAGTTAGAATGGAAAGCAGTATGATTGGAAGGAATGTAAAGAGTAAAGTATGAAAGAATGTAAATGTAAGAGAACTGTCTTTGTAGTTGAGTCTGCAACCATCTCAACTTGGTTCTAAATTCAGAGCTATAATCCTACTTCCTAAGCTAGAACTGAATACTAGCATCGAGGAGAGTCCTCTCTATGTTATTATCAAATTATTGACAATATTCACTCTCTATTGAATTTATTAAAAACTATAATACCTGTTTCCAAACTCTCCATTTTCTATTCATATTTATATTGTCAAATATAGTGCTGTCGTGGACACTACCAGGCCATCTGCATATAATGTCCATTATTTTTAATTTAGAGTCCAAAATCGTTAAGATGCTGCTCCCCACCTGCTAAGATTTATCAATGTAATTCTTGTCATTTTAATAGCAGACCCAGGCAGGTGTTTTTCGACCAAATCACAGACATCATTAAGAAAACTAGGTTCCAAGTGACCATAACCTTCATAAGCTTTTATGAAGAGAATTGTGAATGTGAGGAAAGCGTGGGAATAGTGTCAGGATTGTGGCCTATCCTTGTGGGAAAAAAGCGTGACATTTTGATTGATTAACTAATAGCTAGAGAGTTGTATCAGAATCATGGAAATCAGAGGCATGTATATAAATCTGGGCGCCAATGCTGCTATCGCCTGTAATACGTGGTGAATAGAACGACACACTGTTTATTTGTGCACTCCGCTCAGATCCCCAACAACAATGTGCATAGAGCAGGTCGCAAAAAAACGTAAAGTGACCAGAAGTTGGTTAGATACGGACATTGCATTGTTTCTGAAAGAAAAAGTATAGGGTGGTACAAGGGTAAAGTAAACTATAAAATAAATAAATAAGACGGTATATACCGAAGCCCAAATTAAAAGGAACATTAGAAACTAACCTTAGGGTTTTTGTTCGGACTTCATGTTCAATGAAGCCGCAAATTCGTCGTGCAGTGGTCTTATCAATTCGATAGCGGCACTTAAAATCATTTTCCCCAATCAACATGTGGTCCATTCTTATATTTATTCTTCGATGCCGTCGTGTTATATATTCAATTAATTCATTATCGGAGCTTGAAGAGCTTGTTGAAGACATCGCGCAAAGAATAAATGACAAATGTCAAATTTTACTTATCACTTTTACGTTAAAAGCTAGTTTTAGCTCCGTATAAAATATCCGTTAATGTAAATGTAAAATGTGAAGTTAAAGAGTGGTGCAACCCATTTTTCTTTTTTTCTTTTACTTATACGATACTTTTAACAAATTAGTAAATTAAATTTTTTGGTACAACCGGGTGAAAGCGTGCGTACTCGTATAGTAATTTACGTTTATATTTTCCTGGAATTTTTTAGCACCTTTTTTATACGAATTCATACATAATATATTATTATTGTGGCTCGACATGACAGCACCCTGCCTCATGTTAAGCTGGAGTACTGTCCTTGAGGGCAACTTTTCCTATTAGGTAACTTTAAGCAGTAGTAGCATCAACTATGCCGGCCTAGTTGAAACCGGCAACTTAACGCGACTAAGTGATCGCGAAGTGATCACGGTATGTATTCATAGTTGCAGCAGTACCTATGAAAAGAAAAGCTGGGTATCCTCTTTTTTTTAAATTGTGAAACGTCATCTCGGCCCGCCTGGCGATAAGCAAGAGGAGTGACAACGACTGAAAAAACCGATTTAGATCGCGGCTGCCTCAGTCGCCGTCACTATGCCGGCCAAAGGAAATATCTATTGTATACACAGCTTTTTCATGCGTCATTCTGCATATATTATTCACGAGCGTTTTTTAACGAATGTTAGTATGACGTAGATAACTATAAAACATTTAAGACGATTTTATTTACGTGTCTGATCTATTATTGGTGTGTGCTTATTGATCTAAGACAATATTATGTGGGTTTGACAGCCACAGTACTCGCTATACTTTAACTGACCTAAATCATTTTCAGTTCTATTTTCCCAGTCATTAAGGTTTATTTTTGTATTTGAAAGGTTTGTGTTATAATGTATACATGTGTTGTTAATGCCAGGCAGGTGTTGAGCTGTCATCATTCCTGTATCAGTGATTAATGTTATTACATTAGTTTTTCCAACTTAACAATGGCCAATAGTTGTAACTCAAATTACAACATAGAATATTGACAGTTTTCCGATCAATAAGCTATTCAAAAAAACACAAAAGAGCATATTATATAAGCAAACATAAGATTATACCTATTTCCATTTCCGGTCAGAGTAAATATTAGTTTCATGGCTTTTATTTGTAATATTTAATAATTATTTTAAATTTTACGATAAAATAAAAAAATGCAAATTTTTTGCTTCGGGTCTGAGTATCAAAGACGCCCCAAATTACAAATATACAGACCCTGAAGTGACTTGCGTTTCAGGATTAGCTTGTAAGTTTCTGGTTCCAAGTAAGCCGGCATAGCGGACGTGACTGCTACTTACAGTTATTGAACTGTAGTAGCAGTCACTTCCATTCATGAACCGCACTCCAGGTTAATATCGGGATACTGTCATATATCGGGTCACAATAAAAGAAAAATAACATGGGCGGTAAAGCAAGATAGCAATAAGGTTAAATATGTCCTCAGAACATTTTCCCTGATATAGCGTTCTATATCAACTGTAAATCGATTTGTAACTCGTTTTGTCAAGTCATCTAACCTGCCGTCACATCAGACACAAGTTTTATTTTCATTGATTCTGCAGTATATATATATTGTTGTATTGTACTCAACATCTGACCTCCACCCTCTTGACCTTACCATCAAGCAAGAGGAGTATTTAGTACATATTGTGGATATTTAAATGTATTTGTTTCACTAGCTATCCACATAAACAACAGATTCTCAAAATTACACTGCACATAGGATTTATTATTACAGCGAAGTGAATATATTACCAGTCGCATTAATGTATCAGTTATCGCATAATTAAGCATCCCACAGTATGTTTGCATTATCGCGGATTAACTCAAATATAGCTCGCCCACTCTATCTAGTTTCATACACCTCTGGGTCTAAAAAAAAATATCTAATTTTTAGTGGTTGGCAGCAGTGCCGGATTAGCCACGTAAATCTCTTCCGTCGATCTCCTTTCATTTATCATTTCAATGTAACATACCTTTCTCAAATGTAATTACAACGTTCAAATCACGGCGTTGGTTTATATCAACATTATATGGGATTATGAGGTTTCACAAAGACAAAATTCAAAGGGGGTATAACTTGAACTACTCCTAAGTATATTTAACAAAGTTCTATTTATAAGATGTTTTTAACAAATAATAAAATAATAATAACAAAAATGCAGATATAATGTACAGCTAAAAATGACATAAAAATAACCGCTTTTTTTAAAAGACAGTCACAGTATGCATTTAACAAAATATAAATAGAACAATGAAAACAAATGAAAGAAACACAAAACAAAACAAAAATATTACGAGTACCTAATATAAAAATCTAATTAAAACCAAAACAAAATGAAATGATAATAACAAAAACTGTTAAAATAACGAGTGAAAAGCCTACGAAAGGACCCTTTTATTACAAATTAACTGGACGTAATGTCAAACGTTAATTTCCTGCAACAGACTCAGTAAAGAATTTATTAATTGAAAATATTTTTTTCTTTAAAAATCGTTGTATATATTTTCATTAGGACGGCAGGCCGCACATCCCCTAATGCCTGCCACAGATAAATAGCATGTATTACAGCTCCTCTGTTAAGCCTTGACACAGAACACCTTTACAGAACCTTTCAATATTATTTTGTTCAGTTCGATATTCTCTCTCGTAAATTATAGTGTCGATCTCGCTTGATAGAATTCACCAGCTTACAATGCAGCCTATCATAATGAGAACCAAAAGATGTGGGCATTACTCAACACGGCTGCTGCCAGCTTAGACCTCTGTCTGCGACTACAGTCATCCTCACTAATGGAACGCACTCTAGCTTAATATCAGGCAGGGTGTTGTCATATGACGACATACATATAATTATAAAATGCATAAAAACACCGTAAAGTTTATCGGCGATAGCATCGCTACATTTTGTATCGATTTTTTAAATCATATATGAATAAAAAATCCTCACTACCAATTACTTAAATTACTCGAATCGATTATCGTTTTAGTATACCGTATTACATGCAATAAAATAAAACGGTTCCGTTTTTATATGTACAATAATATTTTATATCACTAAAATCTTAATTGGAAATTAATAATTATATTGTAGTCACGTGTTCAAAGCACAAAAAATGCAAGAATGTACTCCAATTAAATAGGAGACGTATTTTTAGAACGTAGAATCATGGAAAATGTCGCTTACTTGTGTCTGCCTATACCTGTTCCTTTATTTTAATTAGTTAGATTTATGTTCCAGATGAAATTGTTATTTACTTTAAAAGTATATTATTTTAAAATTATTCAAATAATTGGCTGAATATATAGATAGAGTAGTTTCCTAAATTCGTAAATAATTTTTATTATTGTTTTAGTATAAGTGATTTCTCGTAGGATTCTCAAGCTGAAGTGGCAATGGGCTGGCCACATCGCTCGAAGAACAGGTAACAGATGGGGAAGAAAGGTTCTAGAGTGGAGACCACGAACCGGAAGACGCAGCGTAGGTAGGCCTCCCACTAGGTGGACTGACGACATAGTGAAAGTCACAGGTAACCGGTGGATGCAACTGGCATCTTGTCGTTCGGAATGGCGTTCTAAGGGGACGCCTTCTGGCTGATGATGATGATCAGTGATTTTCTATGGATAAATGCAAATACTAATAAAACGAAAGCTTACAAAAGTACTGAAAGAACCCCAAAAATAGAACTCCTAAAACTTGAATAGCTGGCACACCGCATTAATAATTCAAAAAAGTTTCACTACATCAATCAGAATAAATAATGGAAAAACATTTTATTGAAATGTTGACCTTAAAACTAATAAACGCTGGAAAATATTCCAAAATGATGAAAGCTTTATATCATAATATTGAAGCAAGGAGAATTTTTATTTTACGATTCTTTGAGAGATTGCTATAACATATGAATTATGATTGGCAAGAAGTATTATGTTAATATATTAAAATGAAACGTAACGAAATACTCGATGCCTTCACAATTTTTATCGATATTCTAATGTTTATTCACGCACTTATTCCCTTAATAACATAGGTAGAAGTTATTATTAGCTTTGAGTTCATTTTTATTGCGTATTTTATTGAAATATCGAGTTACGCTGCATTATGTTGTTTATAAACAAAATCATATTAAAATAATAATTATTCTTTATCGCACAAAATAACTACAAACCAATTTATAACGAGCGAACTTAATGTCTTTAGGTATTTTCTGTCAGTTAACCTTTAGGAGTTGTGATTAGTGCTTAATTGCAGAAAAGTAAAATAAAATATTTACACATCATATTCAATATAAACATACACAGAGACACACACATATAAAAGAAATAATAAAATAAACTCATAATTAATAAATATTACAAATAAAAAAAGAAGCGGATATGTGCTGAGGGTCTGTTTGCCAAAGTAATGCCCATTCTGCCGATTCGAGGTAGACCACTACTTACAAGTAAAAGTACCGTACCGTGAAGGGATTTAGTCGCGTTTCGGGGTCAGCTTATAAATTGCTGGTTCCAACTAAGCCGAAATAGTAACTGCTACATTCAGTTATTTAAGTGATTGCTACTTCCATTAATAGACCGCACTTCAGCTTAACTTTAGGCGAGATGCTGTCATATATCGAGCCACAATAAAATAGGTGTATAAATTGACTATGCAATTTTATTTTATCAATCAATCAAATTATCACGCCCTTTTCCCATAGGGATAGGCAGAGACAAATGGGCGTCACCTGCCACGATCCTGACACAACTCGCTCGCTTCCCTCACATCCACAATTCTCTTCATACAAGCTCTACGATTATAGGCGACCCTGCTTTCTTGGGGATGTCTCCGATTCCGTCGGAAAACACCTTTCTGGACTGCCTTGTGTAACGCATCCATCCACATCAGATAATCCATCCACCAATTTTATTTTATAATGCATATAATATAAAAATTTAAAAACATAACTGCTATATGTAAGAGTAACGTCGCCAATATCAGACATCGGCACCACATGAACTGATGTGGACAGAAACCGTCTGGACTTACCTAACACGTTGTAAATTGTTACAGATTATATTTAGAGCAGCTTGCACTCAGCTGTATAAGAGCTCAGTGAACATCGGATCGAGTCATAAAGCAACATTGACGTCAGTGGAATGTTTCTATACATCGTCGTTCATTTCTCGAACGTTGTTAGCGAAAGTGCCCGGAAGGAAAACATGTTTTACGTGTCTGTAGCTTCTCTATCGAAAATGATTTGCAAATAGACTGTTCAAAGGCCGCAACTGCGTCGCTCCCACATTTTCCCAATGCTTATATCCCTGATTGGAATCGTATACAGCTCATAGTAAATGCCAGTTCAAATAAGAGCTTACTGTAAAACCAATATTCATGAAAGAGATGACTATTCATGATTCATATTCTATCTATGATTATCTATTCATTTGTTAGGTATAGAGAGAGGTACATGTGTATTTTTAATGCCTTGAATTATTATTATTTATTTATTTTTTATCGTGACTTGACATATGACAACACCCAGCCTGATGTTAAGCTGCAGTGCGGTCCATTAATCGATGTCACTGCTACTACAATTCAATAACTGTAAGTAGCAGTCATATCCACTATGCCGGTCTAGATGGAACCGGAAATTTACAAGCTGATCCCAAAACGCGACCAAATCACTTTACGGTCTGTATACTTGTAAGTGGTGGTACTACCCCGGATCGGCAGACTAGGCACCACAGCCTACCACTCTTAAACTTATGATCCCTAATTTTTGCTCGCTCGAGTTTGATGGGAAAATTTTCCACAAATGTTTTTGCTTTGTGTGGATGCAGTTGCACCTTGAGCCGCTTTTTTCTTATTCCGAATTCTATCGACCGAATCAGCAGTCGAAATAAAAAGTTTGGTGCCTCTTTTCTTTGTAGAACAATCGACAAGTGGAATGCTTTGCCCTTGACCTTGGATCCTTCAAGCGATGCGAGACGAAGCACCTTTGGCCGGCATAGTGACAGCGACTGAGGCAGCCGTGAACTAACTCGTTTTTTTCAGTCGTCGTCACTCTTGGACATCCTTTTGCTTATCATCAGGCAGGTCGAGGTCAGATGTCGTCTCACAATAAAAAAAATAACGTGGAAGAATGGTGGGAAAATTTCTACAAATATTTTTGCATTGTGTGAATGCATTTGTTTAACCTTGAACCGCTTTTGTCTTATTGTATGGAAATAAAATGAGTTTCGATGATGGTAATAATATTATGGATCGTAAAATAATCTTTGCGAAACAGAGGCCATTAATAAAGAAATACGAGTTACAATAAATATTAGATTTATTTGTTGTTATTAACATCATAGATTTATAGAGTTCAGGTTATTTATTACCTACCTACATCGATATATATCTACGGGTACTATTAAGTGACCAGACAAAAATACTATTTAGTATATTACAATGCTGTTTATGATTTTATTTTTCACTTTGAGGTTGAAACAGTCATTTTGCTTGCTTATTGATAAGACTGAAACACGACATTTTTTTTATTGTGACTCGACATATGAAAGCACCCCGCCTAATGTTAAGCTGAAATGCTGCGGCTGGAGTGCTGTCCATAAATAGAGGTGACTTCTAGTACAATTCAATAGCTGTAAGTAGCTTACACATCCACTATGCCGGCCTAGTTGAAACCGGCAACTGCCAAGCTAATCTCGAAACGCAACTAAGTCAATACTCAGTCTGTGACCTAGTTAATTTACTTAGTATTTTATTACAATAGTGATTCTAATTTTATTTTTCAATTTGATGTCCCCAACGTTACTTTACTTGTCTTCTAATGAGACTCAAACACGACAAAATATAAAATCGATAAAGAATAAATTAGTTACCAAAAACGTTAATATAAATCCTCATAAATCTTGTTTCCCCAATCTATTCCAATAGAAGTGACTTGTCAAGACAAGCCACCAGCAAATTGTGTGACATTTAGTCTTGCAAAGTACTAGAAAGCGTTCCCATGTACCCTTCACTCGGACCCTAAACGCTACCAACAAGCTTTCAATCACAATTCGAATTCGATTTAATGATCCATTTATCACGTTCGCACACAATTTCAACGACTTTACTAAATTCTAAACGGTAATTTGTCTTTGAATTTTGCATTCTTACTATTAGCTAATCATCATCAACAAATTTACGCCTTAATTCCCACAGGCATAGGCAGACACAATGGAGCGCCACTTTCCACGGTTCTAAACTACTTTAAAGCTTTTCTTCACATTCACAATTTATTTTTATTATTGTGGCTCAACATATGTCTGCACTTCGCCTGATGTTAGGCTGGTATGCCGTCCATGAATGAATGTGAAGGCTACTTACAGTTAAATAACTGTAAGTAGCAGTCTATCCTCTATTCCGGCCTAGTTGGAACCGATAACTTAAAAGCTGATCCCGAAACGCAACTAAGACACTTTACGGTTTGTATTGTAAGTCGTGGACAAATCTCTATTTAGTTTTATAAATCATCTCTTTTGTCAATAACCTTTTATTAATGCTTTTAATGCTTTGAGGCGACCGTGGTGTAGTGGCACGCAACTGGAAACAGTGACTCGAGACCACCCACCGGTACCAATGTATCTTTGGTATATTTACTTTGGTCGTCCTGTTTCAATAATACAAGCACTTTAGTAGCTTAGTATAAAAAAATATTATTATAAATGTATCTAAATAATTGAGGTATTAAATTAATTTACATAATTACAAATTGAATCGAAGATAAAGTAATTAAACACAAAAACAACACTGTTTTAGTAATCGTTTGGCAATTAATTAATAAATGTTTTTGTTTAATGGGAGCATTCATTTTGAATATAAAAAAATTACATGTTCAAAAAATACAATATAAACAACAAACGTAATAAGATAAAAAATAATGTATACCCAAGTTGAATTTCCTAAGAAAATACGGACAACGGAAGCACCTACTCGTATATCTTGGAATAAATAAGACATCACAGATCCAATAATGTAGACTTCATCAACGGAACTACCTTTAAACGTGACCTTTACATATACTATACCTATATATGTATAGTATATGTAAAGGTTCTCCAATAAAAACTTACAGGTATTTATTGGTGTAGGCAGATATATAAAGTTTTACTTGTTTTTCTCCTTTTTTTATTGTGGCTCGACTTTTAACTCTTTTTATTGTGTCACATCTGAACTCGACCCGCCTGATGATAAGCAAGAGGACGTCCAAGAGTGACGACGACTGAAAAAAACCGGATTGTTCACGGCTGCCTCAGTCGCCGTCATTATGCCAGCCAAAAGTGCTTCTTCACGCATCGCTTGAATGATCCAAAGTCATAAGATAGAGAGAACACATGGGCTGGCATGTGTTCTACAAAGAAAAGACGCACCGAACTTTATAGTTTGAGTGCCGATTCAGTCTATAGAATGAGGATGCTTTCCCCGACCTATGGTAATACTAATAAGTAATACTATATTGATATGGACAACATTCCGCCTGATGTCAAGCAGAAGTGTTAAGCTGGGTTATGAAGCCAGCCTTGTTGGAACCGGCAACTTTTAGGTTGATCTATAAACACAAATAAATCGCTCCACAGTCTGTGTACACTTAAAATTAGTCATATTACGAGTATGTACTCTGGGTGTACACCGGGTCGGCAGACTGGGAATATGACCAGACTTTCTCCCTGTCACTCTTAAAACCTTCTACAACTCCCTTTGAGATTAAGGTTATACTACTTATAGAAAATAAACACAGGTAGATTGAAGTTAGTAATTAGTAGATTGAAGCTTCTTTTGGTAGGAACAACCTGACCGCATAAAACGCATGATGTTGAGCTGTAAAACCACGGAAAGCTCCAAAAACTTTTAAGGTGTTTCCGAAACGCGACTGAGTCACTTCACAGTTTAACACGCGATAGTGGTGTTACCACCCCGGGTAGCATACTAGGCGGACTATCACCATGATTCTCAGTAGAGAGGAAAAGATAAAAATACTCGTATCTTGCCTCTGACCTAATAAATAGTGAAATGTCAAAGATTTTAGTGCGGCGGTTTTTACTTAAAATGTTATTAGAGTTGCGACGGATAGGAATAGATGCTATTGACAGTTAACACTACTTGTCACTCAATAGTCACTTGTTAGGAAATTGATATAAAATGTTACAAAAGTTCAGGACAGCTTTTTGTTTTTATATGGTGTGTGGCTAATGTTGCAAAAGGCGACCCGCGTGACGTGTAGGTTAACAACCCCAGTCCACTACACTTAGGTACCGGGTTCGACTTTCAGTCGGAATAAAATTTGTTTCATAGCTATTTAACAATAACATTATTTATCACAAATATTTGGTAATTAGACAAATTAATAAGGCAGATATTTATTCCGGTTCTGGGTGTAAAGAGTGGTCAGCAAACAGGCTGCTGATCCAAGGTAATTTCACCACTTGATAAATGGCGGTTCCAACTAGGCCTGCATAGTGGATACGACTGCTACTCGCAGTTATTTAACTATAGCAGTCACTTCCATTCATTCCAGTCCAGCTTATCATCAAGCTGGGTATTCCAGACCTAGGATTTTCATATCTCAATTCGGGAGGCTGGAACTACCAGAGAAATTCTCGCTTAATTTAACACCCCGAAATTTAAGCGAGAATTTTTAATATTATTGAAATTATTTATTTAAGTTTGACATTGTTCATTCAAATTGCGTTTGAATTTCAACTAAAAACATATAAAATTTAACGATCCAAAACTAATTTCTTAGCAAACTTCAGTATTTTTTGTAAGCGTCGGAAAATCGCCTATTGTTAAAAAATACACAATAAAAAACTTCTTCATTAAAATGTAGATCAAGTTCTTAAATTCTTATAAAGAAATTCGTGTCTAAGCATAAACAAATTAAATATAACGTAGGAACACTGAGCGTGACTAAAAACATTTACTATTTAATATTCACCTTACCTTTTGCACATTTATCAAGACTTATTGACAACGTAACGTCTCTACTCACAATCCCCCCTAATTTGAAACGGATAAAGTCGATGTTGGAAGCAATACTCATAAATACTGGATTTAAGGGATGTGAAGTTGATTTTGTTTGCGTAGAGTGGGGTTGAAATAACGAGCTGAGTCACGCTCGCACGATGCACTCAACAGCTCTTAATGAACCACTGAAAATTACATGTAGTTCAACGTTCCATTCTAACCTGCATACGAACATATCGTCAGTGCTACTTTAGTACCAATATTTCGCTTTTTATTATACCTACCTAAAATAAATGTAATTGAAAAATATGTATTATTATTTTTATGTGGATGGATGCGTTAAACAAGGCAGGCCCAGGAGGGTGTTTTCCGGAGAAATCGGAGACATCCTCAAGAAAGCTAAGTAGCATAGTGCCCATAACCGTAAAGCTTGTATGAAGAGAATTGTGGATGTGAGGGAAGCGAGGTAGTTGTGTCAGGATCGTGGCAAGTGGCGCTCCATTGTCTTTGCCTATGTCTGAGGGAAAAGGCGTGACAATTTGATTTGATTTGAAATATGTATTTGTTATTTATATTATATTTAATGTTCTAGATAATATTGGCATACGAGTATGTAATGGCAATAATATAAAGGAAACCTGTCTTACTAAAGTATCTTGAAACTTTTCTAGAAGACCTACTACGTCGCTTCAAGAATAAGGGCGTAAATTATAATTTATCTGACAGGCGTGGACGAACGGTTAGCGATTGGTTTGTTGCGCGGGTTCGATTTATTTGTAACATTTAATAATTATATTAAATATTGGAAATATTTGATATTAAAAAAAGGGATGTATATTTGCTGCGGGTCTAGTTATCAAAGAGTGGTAGGCAGTGGGGTACCACCACTTACACCACTTACAACCGTGAAGTGATTTGGTCACGTTTCGGGCTTGTAAGTTGCCGGTTCCAACTAGGCCGGCTTAGTGGATTTGATTGCTACACATAGTTATTGAATTGTAGTAGCAGTGACATCCATTCATGGACCACACTCCAACTTAACATCGAGCGGGGTGCTGTCATATGTCGAGTCACAATAAAATAAAATAAATGAATAATGTTTGGAGTTTTCAGTACAATTCATTTAATTGGTTCGCTATAGGACGTTATTGAACACAAACCCTCCAGTACTCTAATTTAAAAAACTAAGAATAATGCTAAATCAGAAGTTTCTCACTAAACACTGAGAAAAAGAACGACAGAGAAGACGTCTACAGGCAGTAGAGGACTAGTTTGCTAACGGCTGAAAAAAACGACCCAGCTTACTCACTAAGTCGTCGAAATGGGAGGTGCTTCTTTTAAATTGTTTTTTTTTTTACTGACCCTTCAGTCTAAATTTTCAACCTGTCTTTATTTTTCAGGTGTGAAGTATGTCTATGAGCACCGCCGAGTGAAGAAACCAACTTAGTGCACAGTTACCTCACAGATATTTAGCAACAGTTCCACAATTTTCTTGTAATAATTTGTCTGTGATTCTCACAAATTGTCCGACCCTCTTCATACAAAATCCAACCTTATTACAAGCGCTTTAATGTAGTTTGGTCGTAGTTACGAGAAAACTACATTAAAGCGCTGGTGCAATTAAATGGCCGCTTTACACGTGTGTCCGATTAAAACGCATTTCAAGGCAAATATTTATTTTACAAACGCTACTTTTATTCTTTACAAAAATAGTTGTTGAATCAGTTTTATTGCTTTAGCCGTTTAATTGATCATAAATGCCGTTTCGATATAGTTGTCTTATATTTAGAATGAACAACTATTTATAAAACACATTGCTGCTCGTAATATATTAGCAAGATTCTTGTTAGCCCTTTTTTTTATTCCGGACATAACATAATGCTTTCAAAACATTTTCCACTTACAAAAAAATATTTAAAAAGTATTATTGTCCCTGTCCCTTATTGTCGACTGTCCCATTGCTGGCAGATGGGACAGTCGCTTTGTCAAGCACTGGACCAAGATGCATCTTAGTATATAGGTCACTAACATAGTCTAAGAAAATTGTTTACTAACAGATATGGATTTTTGTCTGAAATAAACGTTTTTATTTATTTTATTTTTATTTTTATTATTCGAATTATTCTTTAATAAATGATTTCAAATTTAATATTTATTCAGCATCATCATGAGCCAGAAGACGGATGTATTTCAGCCCACTGCTGAACATAGGCCTTTCCCTTAGAACGCCATTCCGAACGACAAGATGCCAGTTGTATTTTTTTAGAAATCGGTAAAATAAATTTTGCTGGCTTAAAATTTATGCTGTGGTGCTAGCGACTGAAAAAAGTTTACTATATTATGAGACCGAAAAACTTTGTTAGCCTCAGTAGCTGTCACTATGCCAGCCAGCTGTGATTTTTTACACTGTACTAGAAGAAACCGAAGATGGGAATAATGCTTAGTGTCTTGTGAGTTTCGAATATAACTCGAATATAACCTATATGGACTAAATTCCCTCTCTAACAACTTCGAAGCGCATACTTGGCTGGACAGTCTGTATAATAATGTAAGAATGCTTTAGAATTGTTGTTAATAGCAAAGCATTCATAGCCATTTCTATTTCAAGAGTAAAACTAACTATAAGCATGCAGTAAACTCAGAACTACTTTAATAAAATCGTTCTATTCACGTTTTGGCTATTAATCGAAACAATTCGTTAAGTGTTTATTATTATTTTGATCTAAAACCTAAAGCACTAAATTAGCTACTAGAGAAATTAACATTTAATGAAAATAGTTATTGAGCTAAACCCAGATCTAAAATTTAAATAAAATAAATCGGGGAATTTTAAATGAATTCAGATGATCGTAAAATTATTCATAATAGTTAAGATTTCTTCGATATCTATTGTAAAGTTGGATTTATTATAAATAAAGTAAATTATTGTAATTCATACAGCCGGTTGTACCAAAAATTGTAATTTACGAATTTGTAAAAAGTATCGTATAAGTTAAAAAAAATAAAAATGGGTTGCACCTCTCTTTAACTTTACATTTACCAGATATTTTATACAGAGCTAAAGGACATCATTCATTTTTGGTTTCTATGTACTACTTTTGTAATTTCTATTGACAAAAACATATATAAATGGTAGTTTCGATACTTATATTGATAAAATTATTAACAACCCAATTTACGATTTCGTAATAGTAAACGTAATAGAATAAGTATAAAGTAAAACTAAATTCGTCAATTGAAACTTTTTTGGTACAACCGGCTGATAGTATTTCATATGATCTGTATGTACTATCGTTAATCTTTATATTTATTTATGTTCGCTCTGAGACTTAGTTGGAAGTTTTAGTAAAGTTTTTTCGCCCAATACTAAAACGAACATTATCTGTATGAATCAAATATAATGTAATGAATCAAATATTTTTTTATTTATTTCAAATGTTCTTATTATTTATCGACTAAAGACAATATAAATATTTATCAGAAAATGGTTATTTATTAACGATTCCTT
Source organism: Tinea trinotella (assembly GCA_905220615.1). Lineage (NCBI taxonomy): Eukaryota > Metazoa > Arthropoda > Insecta > Lepidoptera > Tineidae > Tinea > Tinea trinotella. The sequence continues at coordinate 9,916,733 of HG992310.1, forward strand.
TAATTTGAACAATAACAGATTTTTATAATAAATGTGTTACTAAAAGCCAGTCATTGGCTTGGGTACGTAATTAAAAACAAAATAGTTTAAGTAGAATTAAAAGTGCATTTAATGAAACATTATAGGACAGAAATCAATGTAGACTCATAATTAATGTATTGATTTTTTCATTGGCTTATATAGCATTAATATTTTTTTCATTTCATTTTCATAGGAAAACAAGCAATACTGGAATACCTAATTAGATAATATTCATAATTAACTATTTACGTGTTCGCATATTATTCTAGATTATTTTCTTTTTCTTTCATAACAATTCTCTTCTGTTATAAAGTAAACCCCGGTTTTTTAATAGATAATCAAATTCAAATCGTCACGTATTAATTTCCACAGGGATAGGCAGAGCCTATTGTTAAAATAATTTAGAAAACAAAGGATAAAACCGTATTTGTATTTCTTTGTTTTCTATTTAGGTGCCAATTGAATATTTATTTTTAATACCTAGAATTTGTTAACGTATTGTTTATATTTTATTGCGTATGCAAAGACATGTAGGTACCTAAATTCATTATACATTCAATGTCATGATCATAATATGACCTTCATGTAGTGTAGGAACAAACCATGAAATTCCTCTGCATATTTAATTATAAATAACGATTTCAGTCATTTTGATTACAGAATTATAAATAAAACTTCAATAAGAATTTACTTCGATAACACTATTAATCAATGAAACGTTACTTTTGCCCTTTTCTTCGTTTTTTTTCAACATTTTTTTCTATCTATCAGAGATTCTTTCTTAACTAGGTCGCTGAGAAAATGTAATAGGCTTATTAAAAAAAGTTTTCGTGATTTCTGTGTCAAATGTTCTAAATAATTATACGTAAAAAAACTTTTAGGTTTTCAACCGGCACATTTAAAATAACATTTCCTAAAGTTTTTAAAAGTTTTCAGCGGTTTAGATTTTATTGCAAAATACAATTTCCGATTAAAGTACTAAATATTAAGTAAGTAAATATTGCGTCCCAATGGTAACTATAGAAATAATTTATTCAAATTACCTACTCGTATAATAAAAAAAAGTGATTTACCTTAGAGTCGTAGCCAAGTGTGTGCAAATGCTCAACCAGCCGCTGTGATTATCACGTGGAAACCAGCACACATGGCACCCGAGTGCCGCCACAACCGTAGTTTCACACAAAAATATTTTAGACTCAAACAACCGGTTCAAATACAGTCACAAATAAACCGTCAAGTTCGTGAGGAAAGTATACAAAAACATCGAAGTTTTTACCGTTGACGAGGGTGACGCCGCCGGGCGATCCCGCGTACCCACGAGCATCCACCCGACTGACGCTAGGCGGGCGGTGAATAAGGTTACCCCGCGCCCGCGTCACGTCTGCCCGCCCATCACGGCGAACGATGCCTTAAATTCTCAACATTTTAACACTTTTAACCGCTGTTGAATTCCTTTTTGTATTGCCTCGGAGCCTTTTCTTTATAATACACCACATGAAATAAGCTACTAATTTACATGCTATTATAGTAAGCTCCCAATTAAATATACTTACATGCTTGTATTTTTAAAGTATACGGTTATAATTATTAAGGTTCACGGAAATACATAATGTTAGTATATAAAATGTAAGTAGCGTAATGCCCTCAGAACTTTTCTTATTAAATATAAATCTAGATTTAAAATTATGTTTATTATTTCATCAAACAACATTAAATAAGTGGATGTCTGGCCGAAAACACGTCACTTATAAATAATTCTGATGGAAGGCTACTGAGAAATTTAAATTTGTGCATAATTTTACGATTCATTAGCAATGGAAATAGGAAGAGGGATACGACTCTTTATAATATCATATAAATAAATTATACAAAAAAGCAAATTTGTACATTTTTATGATGACGTTTTAATTACGCAGTAAATTATTTATATTAATGTTTCATAACATTGTTCGTTGGGCAAAAAATAAATTACGTTTCTTTTATAACTTTTAAAAGAGATGTTGAAAGAATAAAGAAAAAAATATAAACGAATATTATTAGGTAATCATAATAAGTATTATAAAGACATAATTCGTTAATATATTAAAAGAGAAAATAAACATATTCTTTGAACTATCAACTAAATTACTACTAAAGATAATAATATTTATAATAAAACTCCATTAAATAACAGTATAAGAACATAATTCTCGATAAAAAAATTCCCTCAAGTACTTACCAATAAGTATTTTATCGTGAAAATAAGATGTTTACATCTCGCCATAACAGCTACTTACCTGTAATACATTTATATATTAAGAAGCATTCTCATAAAATGTCTTTATATTGAGAAAGATAAAAAGTTAAAATGTTTTTACTAATTCTTGGTTACAGGTCACGCAAACCGAGAATCCCCCGTTCCAAACCACTTACCAATGTATCTTGGATTAAATATTTTGGTCACCTAGTTTCTATGATACAAGCATGTTTAGTAACTTAGTTTGCTAAATTAAACAAATTTTATGCGGCTTACTATCGCGTTTATTTTGATTTCACATTTTTTTTATTAAACCAAATTGTAAAATCAAAAACCATAATAAACGCGATAGTGATCTGCATCAAATTTGTTTAATTCATTAATCAATGTTCGCGCAAAATCTATTAAAATACTATCTATCTAAGAAAATACAACTTAGTTTACAAATATAAATAAAAATAATTAAATCATGTAAAAAAACTAAAAGGTGGAATTCATTCGAGTTTTACGGAATTTATTAAAATTGAGGCATCTATGTAAATTTACAAAAAAGTCCAATCAATCTCGGTACAATAATTACTTGCACGAAAGAGAAATTACTATTAGATGAACCAGAGGAATTCCTGTTGTTCATCTAATTGATAGTTAATGAACTAAACTACTAGCGCCTAAATGGACGTTCCTGCGATGGGAAAGCGGTAGTGTGTGTTTTCGTTCACATTGTATATTTCCCTCACCTCTCCTGTTACCGCAGAAACCTACCAGTTAAGCGCTATTCCTGTAACTAGCTGCTTTAGAATGTTTGTACGCAGTAAGGCTGAGTGCGATCATATCATATAGTGCTATAACAAAATTTAATATAATTAATAAGCTTTTTATAAATAATTAAAGTATAATGTAAAGGTTAACATAGGTAATTATATTATAATTTGTTGTATTTGTTGTTATGTACGCACTCACTTTTCAGATATGACGTCACTGGGGAAATGAACACGGCAGCCCAATTTGGGATCCACGTCCAATCTAAAAGAAAAAGGTAATATTTGAATTGATAATAAATAACCTAATATATTATATTGTTGCGCGTGCTTTAGGAATATTGTAAGAATTATACATAATTGAATTAGGTATTTATTTACACGTATGACACACATAATAGCTACTGAAAAAAAGTACCTAGTTTTAAACACAAATGTTTATTTTAATAAGAGAAGAAAACACAGGAGGAAGTTGGGGAAAAAGCAGAGACTGGGTACGTTTTCTGACTCAGGAGACCAATGTCTTAAAACTTTTTCGATGTATATTTTAATATTACGAGTAAAAAAAAATAGTAATATAAAAGTAAATAGTATATTAAATATACTATTTACTTTTGACTTTTGACCGTGGTGTAGTAGCAGTGCAATGATTACGCAAGCAGAGAGCACGGGTTCGAAACCACTCACCGGTACAAATGTATCTTTGATATATGTACTTTGGTCGTCCTGTTTCTATGACAAGTACTTTGGTAGCTTAATTGAGATATAAATAATAATAATAATATATTTACGAGAACTTAATTATAAGTATCAAAGGATTATATAAGTAAAAAAACTGATCATGGATCCTCTCAGATCAGCAAATCAACAAGAAATGAACCTATAGTGCTTTAACTAAAATTGTTACTCACTATGTGCCTTTAGCTGGAACGGTTTCAAATTAAAGACCGAGAGTATCTGATAATGCACCATTATGAATCCTCTCAGATCAGCAAATCAACAACAGATAATATCATAGTGCTTTAACTCAAATTGTTACTCACTATGAGCCATTAGGTGGATCGTTATCAAATTGAAGACCTGGAGTAGTTATCTGATGATGCACCATGAGGATCCAAGGGATATTAAAGGCATATAACTATTGAGCCATGACTAATGTTGTTTATTACTATAAAGCTGGTTATATGACTAAAGTGGTTTCAGGCATTATGGGGGTTCCTTTAAAATTCCTTTAATTTTGATTTTATATAAAGTTTAAATAATTTATTTATTGTTAAAAGGTAAGCTTTCAAAACGCCTAATTCATAATTACTTTTATATTTGAGCCCGTTGTAACGCCTTAAATTATTATGTCCATTACCCAAAGTATAAAACATAATGTTCTCTTTCACGAGTATTTCTCGCTCGATATATTTTTTCAGGCATGAGGTTAGAGCATTTTCCATTTTGTACAGAATTCTTTTCGCTTGATCAGGACCATTTGTTCTAGATATAATCTGCAATTCGCACTTGAAAACTTGGGCTACAGCTTACATCTCATCAATACGGTTTATAAGATTGTTGCTAAGTTATATCGCAATAAGTAAAGTAAATGGCCTTTGTATTTAAGTAATTGTATGACAAAGAATGAAAAAGAAACTCAGGTTTTAAAATATGAAAGTTATTTGTGATAGAATAAAAAAAATAACCAACAGAAAAGTTTATTTAAAAGAAGATGTAGCGTAGCGGCTGTAAATTAAGGCAGACAAAAGAGAGCATACCAGCGGGAACGACCCAGTAGATTGAATCTCAATCAAATTAAGGACATTATTAAAATATTGGGATTAGTAGTACTCGTAACTACAGGACCTGCATAAAAAGAATTGTGGATCTGAAGGAATCTGTCACGCTCCGTTGTCTCTCTGCCTATTCATATGGGACTTGACAAATTAATCGTATGTTTCAGAAAAATGCAATTGTTATTATATAGTCTAACAAAGCGCAAGATCCGGAATGCATATGAGAAATAAATGATTTGATTTTAATTTTAATGCGAAACCTTATTTGTTGTGGCTCCACATATTAAAGAGTGTTAAAAGCCTTATAATGTAAAAACGTACTTTTATATTTCAGTACATTGGCATAAGGTACGATCTTTCAACAGTAACTTTACCCATTTCTATCCCTCTTAATAATGCTTGAGCCTTCACAATATTTAAGGGTTTTCAACTTTATTACATTGATTTTTGGTTAAGAGTGTATTTAGGCTTTCGTGGTGTAAAGGTAATGAAATCAAGTCACACAAACCGAGGCTTAAAACCACTTGCCGGTACAAATGTTTCTTTGATATTAATAATTTGGTCGTTCTGTTTCTATGATACAAGCACTTTTAGTAGCTTAGTATAGAAATGTAAAATAATAATAACAATTTTAAAATATATAATAGTGCCTCAACATACTCGTATATTGTATTATGTTAAAGTTTTAATTTGTATCATGTTTAATTTGTAATTTTCAAACACAGATATTTTAAGAGGTATCTCATGCGAAAACTATTTTGAACAGATCCGTAGCTTAATGAATACTTTAATATAAACCCGCTACTACACTTCTCTACCTAGATAATACGCAAGGGAACCTAAAGGTTTTTCAACACACGGAGACATTTATTTCTTATGTGGGCTTAAAAGCTTAATGTTCGTGTTTGTGCGAAACAGAATCTTCATTCACGTGTAGTGGAATTTTACCTTTTTTATTGTGACTCGACTTCAAGAGCGCTGAAAGTTCACGGTTCACGGTATTATACGCCTGTCATTGTCTATGCCAGCCAGAGGGGATTTTTGACATGGATTTTTAAATTTTTTATTGTGACACGACATCTGACCTCGACCCGCTTGTTGATAAGCAAGAGGAGGTCGAACAGTGACGACTGAAAAAACCGAGTTAGTTCACAGCTGCCTCAGTCGCCGTCACTATGCCGGCCAAAGTAAAATTTCGGCTTCGTTGAAGTATCAATTTTGTCTAATGGGAAGAAGCATTTATTTCACTTGCTAATTGTTCAACAATAAAAGACTTGAATCTTTTAGTTCGGCTGTCGATTTAGTCAACATTGTGCGGATGCTTTCCTCGACCCGAGCGGGAATCGCCAAAGTACTTATTTCAAGCGCTGCGTGAGTTAGCGCAACAGTGGACTATCGGCTTTAGGGTCATGAACATTTAAATAAGGACTTAAGTTTCTCTGTAAATACACTTAACAGTGTTAATATAAAATAGTAAACAACGATGGGTGAGCGAGCTTGCACACGAGCTTGCAACGACACGCGACACGCGAATACAGTCCCGGGTTTGATTTCCGGCCGGAGCAAATATTTGTTTCATAGCCTCTATATTCCAATTTAATAATTACAAATATTTGTTTACGCAAAAGTGGGCACACGGAATTTTGATGAGTTGAGAGGATCATATGGTTATACTCATATGTTGAGTTACAATACATATAAAACTTTAAATAAAAACCCCGATAACTGACGTCTAGCGTACTGCAAGCTTAAAGCGACTGGCCCCCGCGCTATATGCTCGCTTCCAATTTGCCGCGGTTAAAAAGAGGCCTCATGAACGACCGCGCGTGAACAGCGTTGAACGCTTGGATATCGTGCGGTCATCTCTCCGGCAGCTTGCAGTCGCCTCCATTCTGTGTGCGTGAGCGGTATTGGAGTGGAGTCGTCTAAATAAGCTACGACCTACGGTTTCATGTGACAAGAATAAAAGATCTACTCCAAACAGTGAGATAATAAACAGTACTGACAATAAAGCCGCTAGCCTATTATTGCGCGCGGTGGCAACGCTCGGAGGAAGTTTGGTTTAGCATAGTTTGACTGGCAAATTATTTAGTACGATTCGTACGATTGATGCCAAAGCCCTTCTATTTTCATAAACTTTTTGTCCCGTAGTACTTATATGAAAATAAAAGGGCTTTTCCTATTAATCGTACTAACCATACTTTCTTCAAGCTTTGCCGCCGCGTGGGTCGACGCAACAGTGGACTAGCGGCTTTACTGTGAACATTGTACATAGTATCGTTATTGTAGCCACTTAGTACATATTCCTAATAGTGATGATCTAATTTAATATACATTGCTAACATGTACAATTAGCGTACAGCTAAATAGCACATAATTGAGTTGTACAAAGCCTACTATGATGACGTCACGAATGAAAAAGGACGGAAATAACATTTTATATTACATTTTAAGTTGTAGGAAAATATGTATTACTTAAATGTATTTTTTTTATTATAATGTTATTTTTTAAAAGACTGTTGTCCTATGGTGCCTATATTCTTATAGGAATAGGCAGACAGAGGCAAGAAACGCTTATTTTTGTGGACAGATTCCATTTTGAAACCCGATATCTATAGTCGACATGCTTGATCGTAAGCAAGAGAAAGTCGAAGAGCGCCTACGGCTGAAAATGCTCGTACTATAATAATTTACGGTTGCCTCAGATGGTTTGGTGCAGAACCATTATACCGGCCAATTGATAACAATTTCCCATAGAGATACGCAGAAATGGAGCACCACTTGCCATGATTCTGACACAACTCCCTCGCTTCCTTCACATTCACAATTCAGAACAGTGGCCAGCAGTGCCTATATCTAAAGAGCTTGTAAAAAAGGATTGTGGAATTGAAGGAAGAAAGGAAGTTGTATAGGGTTCGTGGAAAGTGGTGCTTCAAAATCCTGCCTATCCCTCTAGGAATAAAAGTGTGACTATTAATGACTTAACTTTAACGTGACTTTTTTATATTGTAACTCGCCGTAGGACAGCAATCAATGAAGGCGAATGCTACTACAGTTAAATATCTGTAAATATCTGTAAATATCTGTAGCTGATCCCAAAACGCGACTAAGTCACTTCAGGTCTGCATGTAAGTTTAATTTTTCTTTGTTTTATTATAAGCGTCCTTTTTCATCTGACGACAGCAAAAATTACTTATAATTATTATATAACATATTTTACCCATCATTTCCATTCTGATCAGGTTCTTCGATCTCTTCATCCTGAATTTTCTCCCCATTTTCCACTCCATTGCACTCTTCAACCACAATTTGTGGTGTTTCACCCATTTTTTCACCACACACTCGACCGAACTTCAATACGCCATAAACAAACTGGCTTATTCCGCCCTTGTAAAAGAATTACTTCAACTACTTACTTTTGTATTATTAAATTAAACAAGGTTTACCTATAGACAGTACAGAAGCTTGCGGTGTCGTGGCCAGCAAAACAGGTCACGAATGCATCGATACGGCTTCACAGAGCTGTAATCTCTTTATGTAAGCTATTTTTGTTTTAACCACGTGCCGGTACCAATGTATCTGCCTACCACTCTTCGACAACTAGACTCGAAGCAAATATCAGCCTTTTTTTTTATTAACAAGCTTTGAAACTAATATTCCGGGACGGGAATCGAAACCGGGACTTTACGGGCAACAAACCAATCGCGAGACAATCGGCTACGCCTATCGTCAAAAGTAACTTAATACAGAAATGCAAATAATAAATAAATAATTACTCTACATACAATATCTATAAGGTCATCAGGTTACCGGTTGATGTGACATTATTATAACAGCTCTGTTAAACTAGAGTTCGGTCCATGAATAACAGCGACTGCTACTACAGTTATGTACCTCCAAGTAGCAGTCGTATTCATTATGCCTAGCTGGACGCCCACTTTTCAAGCCCATATGCGAATGAGTTACTTCACGGTTTGTATGTGGTTTGTTCACCTTGTTTAGGATGCCAAGGGAGGTGTTCTTAATGGCTCGTTCGATGTGGTCGAAATTAAAATACCAACACTTTTTAATACACTATTCTACTGAGAATAGAAACCGCGACATATGGTGTATCATTGTTAATAAATCACTTAGTAATTTGATTGTTAATTGCTAATTTTATGTCTTTTATATGTACCTATATGTATATATTTAATTTTTGTGGCTTGATATATGACAGCAACTCGCATGATGGTAAGCTGAAAAGAGTGTGGTCTATAAATGGAGGCTACTGCTACTACAGATACATAACTGCGAGTAGCAGTTGCAATCGCTATGTCGTCTTCTCGGTTTCAAATTGAGCGTTTCATTTATCACGTCATTGACTACGTCAAAACAATACAAAAAGATAGATTAACTTCTTTTTGTGCAACAACGTATACATGCACCATACAAAAAGAGTTATTTTAGGGTTACTATTATTAAAATAAAGATTCGTTAGATAGATATTAATTAGATAACTAATACGTAACGAAAAAATTAATTCGTCATAATTGGTGAATATGCAAAAAAATAATCGTAGAATCAAATTGTCACGCTAATTCAATCATCTAAATGTCACGCCTCGATTCCCAAAAACCATAGGTAAACAGAATGAAAAATCAAATTGTCACGCCTTTTTCCCATGGGGATAGGCAGAGAGAATGGAGCGCCACTTGGCACTCTCTTCATTCTTTGTAGAAAGAATGTATATTTTTTAAATCCGGGTCGATTAAGAGTTGTCGGAATTCCGGGTCCGCTAGTAAAGATATAAATATAATAAATATTAATAACAAAAAGTTAGCCACTCTTTCCAATATGAGTAAGTACTCGTATGTAGCGAACTATTCAATCAATCTGGACTACCACAAGCAACTGTCCACGAACTTTTAATAGATTGACTTGGATCACTGTGTAGGCCACTTAACTTAATGGTTGCATCAGTTACTTAGTTATTAGATACAATGTTATTACTTATAACATGTTATTATACTATATAGAATCTATATTATAGATTTATTTGTTTATTTTATATCGTTAAGTAATATATAAGTGTATAAACTAGCCCATCTTTTCCATTTAGCACTTTGGGCACGTGCCCAAGGCCCCGCGATCGATATGGTCCCCTAGTTCCTTCCAGATCATTAAACGATAGTTAATATTTATTCGCAAGACATATTTATTCCGAAAAACTCTAACAATACCTACCTGCCTATACTAACGTCACCGCAGTTCGTGAATTATTAAGAGTTTTGATAAAAATCAATAACCGATCAATGGATTAAAAAGTGCTGCTTTTTGTTGTCCCTAGAAAGGTTACTACCTCATCAATCTCACAGGAGCCCCATTATTCTAATTATCCCCAATAGGTTAAAGACGGCCCTGTGTATAAAGGCGAACCAGTTAAGGACCAACAGTAAGATATAAACTATAGGATCAATTAGTAACAAAAGTTGGATAGAAATAAAATAAAGGGGAACCTTAATTTTTCCGATAAAAATGCGAGCGTGGTTCAAACCCAGTGTATCCAGTGATAAGTCGTCGTGTGTGTGTCTGTTGCATGTATATTTTCTAACCAATTTGGTCACATGCACCGGGCAAGACAGCAAATTAGTACGAGACAGAAAATCAATTAAATTGTCATGCCTTTTTCTCAAAAGGATAGGCAGAGACAATGGCGCGCTACTTGCCACTATCCTGACAATTCTCATCATTCCAGCTCTACGGTTTTGGGCACTTGGCAACCCAGCCTTCTTGTCTCTGATGTGATCGGAAAAATTCGGTCCATCCTGGGTCTGCCTCGTGTAACTCATCCATCTACATCAGATTTATAAATTCCTTTTCCATTCTTATCACTACATATTTTTTCAAACCACATCTATCGCTCACTGTACTTATTCCTCATTTATTAAATTATTATTCATTTCAGAAATCATAGACTTTTACGAATGAAATGCGTTTTCAGGCAAATTGTGAAGAACCACATAACCTACTCAGCATTCATAGCTACAGTGCAATTAAGCACTTCACTATTCAACTGGAGCCAATTAGGCTCTGTACCACCAATAAGCTACTTTGGTTTTCAGTAGAAGGGCATAATTAAGGAAACAGACGATAAATCTATGTGGGATTGATATACTTCATCGATGTTCTGTTCTGTACTGTGTTCCGTGGTTATATATAAGTTGAAAGATAAGTTATACTGTCATCTCTTTTGTGATATTTAAATTTGATGAAAAATTGTGTTTTACAGTGAAAACCTATTTAATTTACGGTTGCCTCAGTCTGCGTCACTATGCCGGCCAAAAATGTTTATAATCTATTATAATTTAATTTAAGTGAATTGGTCTTATTATTATGAAAAGATAAATTAATTTTAGAAATGTCAATAGGCCTCCCCGGTGATCACCACTGTGGTTCTAGAAGTATCCTGCTGCCTTTAGCAGATTGGCGGTCCCTCTTTTGGACGTCTTACTCAGCGTTCGCCTATATGTTTTTCATTCGAGTATGTTTTAGCCCTAATTACAGTTTTATCTACGAGTTATGTAGAAAGAGTCCACTGCTGGATATAGATCTCCCCCAGTGATCTCTACTGAGCCTCCTAGAAGTTTCCTCCTACCCAGCGCCGGATTTGGACTTCGGCGGCCCATTGGCAGAGCATGTGATGGAAGCCCTCAAATCGTTTGTGGTTAACTGTTGAAAGTTTCTATTACGGTCAAGGTAAAGAAGAGAGCAATTGATCGCTATTGGTCGCGAAAGGGCCATTTGTGTTTTTATATTGTGCTGCTTGATCTCGCAGATTTTTAAATGTTAACTTTTCCCGCTCAAAGAAAAAAATAGGTTTTTCGTCTATTTCTAACAAAACTCAGTATTTTAGGTTTCTACTGAGTCTTTATCGATTTTTTTTGGGTGTGGTGGCGGCCTATAAGCAACTGCCTATGTTGCCTATACTTTTAAATCCGGCACTGCTCCTACCTTTAGCGAATTGACAGGTCCTTCTTGTGGACGTCTTACTCAGCGTTGGTCTATAAGTGTTCTCTATTCGAGATTTTTTTAGTCCCTACGGTCGTCATCTCAACGATCTATTTAGAATAGAAATAGCTCGTTGAGTCAATAAAATATCTTATCTGTATTGTGTCATTTCCATAAAAATATATTTATTGTTATATTATACTGTAGATACATATTATCTTATCACAATCAATAAGTAGATATTTAGATAATAGTTAAAAAATGAAAATACTTCTTAACCTTTATCGTAACCTATATCACGAGTATATAGATATATACTGCTGACTAACTTGTTGCAGTTATTTTCCATAATTAAAACAATGGTAAAGTCGCTCAGCGGCCAATGGAGAGAACTATGCTTGGTGTTTCTTTGCGCGATAGAATCCGGAACGAAGATGTTCACCAAAGAACCAAAGTTACTGACATAGCCTGTAGGATTTTCAAGCTGAAGTGGCAATGGGCTGGCCACATCGCTCGAAGAACCGACAACCGATGGGAAAGAAATATTTTAGAGTGGAGACAACGAACCGGAAGACGCAGCGTAGGTAGGCATCCCACTAGACGACCACTGACGACATAGTTAATGTCACGGGTAACCGGTGGATGCGACTGGAATCTTGTCGTTCGGAATGGCATTCTAAGAGGGGGGCCTATGTTCAGCAGTGGACGCCTTCTGGCTGATGATGATGATAAAGGCGACTGTGGTATTGTGGCAGATAAAATAGTCACGCAAACCAAGGGACTTCAAAACCACGTGTTGGTACCAATCTATCTTTGATATATGTAATTTGGTCGTCTTTTTTCTATGATACAAGCACAGTTTAGTAGCTTAGTTCAAAAATATGGTATAGAAACGGATTTCATAGGTAAAGACTTATTATAACACTATTGATATCAAAAAATATTTTTATTGGCTCGCCTTGGGGGTAAGGAAGACTATTATGCCCTCTAATACCGTAATGACCTCTCTCCGCCCCACTGCTCTCTGCTCCCCTGTATATGCGTTACGTTTTATAAGACGCGTTCAGTGATCTCCACTTGTCTAATGAAGCAAGAGGAAGTCTAAGAACGCCGATGTCTGAAAAAACCGTTTTATATTATAATATTATAATAAGGAACATATACGTGTATTTATTTTATTAACGTCTCTTCATGCGTTATTATTATTATTATTTATTCGTTGACTTTATTTTTAATTACAAATTCTTTCAAAAAAGACTAATTTTGCTGCTTTACATCTGCTGGGCAACCAAGAAGGTCATAGTTTAAGCTTCTACATCTATGATAAAATAAGTTGGTCTAAAAAGTTATGCTGTAAGATTCTAATGGACAAAGTTTTCTTCTTCATTTCTCTGAATCAATTTGGTCTCAACTTTCTGCAATCATCCAATTTATTAAGATATCCTGGAATAGTATGTTTATCTAAAATTTCGGTATCAGCTTGTAAGTTGCCGGTTTTACAACTAGGCCTGCATAGTGGATGTGACTACTGTTTCCAGTTATTAAACTATAGTAGGAGTCACCTACATTTTTGGACCGCACTCCAGTTTAACATTTAACGGTTAACAGTTTAACGGTTGCTGTCATATGTCGACACAATAAAAAAAAATTATTAGCATTTAATCACAAAGTAAATCCGACTGGGAATACATTTTCGAAAAGGACAACATTTGATGTGTTAGGATCGTGAATAGTGACTCTGCTTTGTTTCTGTGGTATTATGGAGTGTAGTCGGTTTTTTTTTAATATAAAATTGTAAAGTTCAAAGATATGAGTATGTATTTTTAAACTTTTACCTGCCTAAAACCAATGTATATATTTTTATTGTAACTCGACATCTAACCTCGACCCGCCTGATGGTAAGCAAGAAGTCACTATGCCGGCTTCTTCACGCATCGCTTAAAGGATCCAAGATTCAAATATTCGCTAGAAAGTGTTAAAATCACTTGGGCAATAGTGGAAAACTGCCAATTGTTCTCATATGAGACGGCAAAAGAGAGAGATAAAAATAAATATGCTTTAAGTGATTGATGTAAACACTGAGAGAGATTTAGCAGACGCATAGGTTCGACACACAATAAAAATAGGATTCCTAATACACCAATTGCATTAGATAGATAGATAGATAAATTCTTTATTGCACATTATAATAAAACACATGTACATAGGCGAGCTTAATGTTTAATGACATTTTCTACCAGCTAACCTATACAGCATTCAGAAATATAATTAAATTAGACGCTTAGTATAGAAATTTAAATAACACTATAAGTAATGTAAACTAACAAGTGAATGATACCTCACAGTAGTGTAATTTTTTTATTGTGACTTAACATCTGACCACGATTCGCCTGATGGTAAGCAAGAGGAAGTCCAAGAATGCCGATGATTGCAAAAACCCAGTCAGTTCACGGTTGCCTCAGAAGCCGTCACTATGCCGGCCAAAAAGATATTTAATAAAATTATTTGAAGAAATTGTTGTCATCGGCTAATTGTTGATGTGAAGGAAGCGAGGGAGTTGTGTCAGGACCGTGGCAAGTGGCGCTCCAGGTCTCGGTCTATGCCTTTGGAAAAAGGCGTGAGAATTAAATTTGACAATTGATTGAAATTTTCAAATTCTTCCGACCTCTTAAAGTGGGTGAAAATCAATTTGAAAAATTCCGTTAGGTACATAATATGTAGTTACATATATACATGTCGAACTAATAAAAAAGTGGTAATTAAAAAAAACATTTATGATCCACAACAGAGTTTATCGACATAATTAATTATTATCTACCTATTAGTAATTGAGATAATTGACAGTAATATAATTAGGATATACAAGTGCAAACTTTATTATCATATTTATTCCTTTATTTCTTTAAGTCTTTATTTTAAATGCCTCAATTCTTCTTCCTCTTATTTAAAACTACTTTGATGTTATTCTAAACCAAAAATCGGTTATAAATACATAATAATCACTACAAAAAGGAACATAAGCTCATAGAAACAATGTATATTATAATGTACTAACCATAATAAGGATCGTGATGTAGTGGCAGTGCAATGGTTACGCAAACCGAGAGCACGGTTTTAAAAATCACTTGCCGATACCTACCGGTTTGCCATACATATGCATGTAACGTATGGACTTTGACTTATTGATTAATTTTATCAATTATTATTTGCGTATTTTAATAGACAATCAAAAACGCAAATATAGGAGATGCTGAGGACACGAGAACTCATACCACGGAGAATGCTATGAAAAGTTATTTAACATTGTTCCTACCTCATCTTTTTACACGCTTATACTGTGCAGTTCAAAAGTCAGCGCTCTAAAGATGGAAGAAGAATAACTGCCGATAACTATAGATGGAAAACAATTAAAAGTGGTACGTGTAGTGTGTGTTTCTTGGCCTTCAGTCTGCCCTAAAAATAGGGTCAAGTAGCAATTGCCGAATTATTTTGACACCTAATTAACCTGCTAACTAAGAGCAATGTTATTAGTGAAGATGTACTGTGAAATAGATACTTGTAGTTCTGTTTAACTTGGCTATAAACTAACCTCGTATTTTTTTAAATTTTGGGCTCGACATATGACAGCACTGCGACTCCGCCTGATGTTGAGAGCGATCCTAAATGGAGGAGATTGCTACTACAGTTAAATACCCCAGATCGGCAAACTGGGCACCACTGCCTACCACTCTTAAGTGCTTCTTTATTCCAATTTAATATCTATAGTTACTAATAATATTATTTGTATTGTATTAAGTACAATGTTTGTCTATCCTGAGGTGGTTTGAATAAACAAATATGAGGTCATTGTAGCTTTGTGCTTTAGTGCATACTCACTCTAATCAATCAATCAAATAAAAGCTCACGTCTTTTCCCCACAAGGATAGGCAGACACAATGAAGCACCACTTGACACAATCCTGACATAACACCGTCGCTTGCTAAGGTTTTGTTAGACCCGTCGCGGCCCGTCTTACCAAAACTTAGATCGTTTTCTTAACATCCACAATTCTCTTTATACAAGCTTTACGATTATAGGCACTAGGCAACCCAGCATTATTAAAGAGGTCTCCGATTTAGTCGGACTACGTCAGATTATAATTAGCGTCAGAAATTAATTAATTTCGTCGATTTACTTAATGTATACTTAATGCATTAAATATTTAATTATTAATGTATATTTTACATAAAACCTGCAGGTGGTTTTGAACCCGTGCTCCCGGTTTGCTTGACCACTACACCACGGTCGCATTATTATAATTCACCATATTGAAGGAAGGAATGTGACTCATAATATTAATATACGACTATGTTAATGTATACTAATACGCAGTATGCACGTGGAGTGTGAAGACTACATTAGCGAAGAAACTCCTTTGACGCTAATGCATTCATAATAACTGCTCTTTGAGTTGAAATGTAATTTAGGCATAGATACCGGCAGTTGTTTTATTATTGTGACTCGACATATGGCAGCACCCCGCTTGATGTTAAGCTGGAGTGTGGTCCATGAATGGATGTCACTGCTACTACAATTTAAAAACTCTGAGTAGCAATCGCATCCACTATGCCGGCCTAGTTGGAACCGGAAACTTACAAGCTGATCCAGAAACGCAACCAAATCACTTCACGGTATTTTATTTCAAAATTACTTGAAAGTGGTGTTGCTACCACGGATCGGCAGATTGGGTACCGCTGCCTACCACTCTTTGTTAACCAGACCCGAACCAAATATCCACTCTTTTTTTATTAACAAATATTTGCTCCGACCGGGAACCGAACCCGGGACAATACGCGCAACAACCCGATTGCTAACCGTTCGTCCACGCCTGTAGTCAAAAGATCGCTGACTTTTGAGCTGCGCAGTATAAGGATCGGCAAATAGAAGAGCTCTGGACGACTGCAGTGGGAGCGAGTCTGCCTATTTATACAGTCGTGCAAATATTTAATTAGATTTTACATTTTTTACACATTCGATAATCGAGAAGTAGATCACACACGGTAACACAAGTTACCGCGCAGCTTTGATGCCAGCGCTCTTTTTATCTGCCGGCAATCATTATGACATACAATACTGCATCTTTCAAAAAAAAGAGTCAATTATATTTTTTATTTATTGAGACTCGACATCTAAACTCGACTTGCCTGGCGGTAAGCAAGGGAAAGTCCAAGAGAGCCGACGACTAAAAAACTTTTTCGCTGAAACGGATTTAGGCGAAATACGAAATATAGCTTATCCTTAACATCTTTTGCTAAAGACTTTAAATAATAGATGATGGACAATGAGGATCCAAGATATTTAGGTAATAAACTATACAGTTATTTAACGGAAATTGTTTTTTATTATGAGCCTTTACCTGACCTGTTAACAGTGGGGGTTCGAGGCACAGTTTTTATTTATTTATTATCATAAAAACAAGACTACCAAAGTAAATATATCAAAGATACATTGGTACCAGTGAGAGCGGTTTTAAAGCCGTGCTCTCGGTTTACCATTGACCATTGCATTGCCACTACACCACGATCGCCTTAAATGCAGATAAAAATGCGGTACACACGTAGTTTAAAATAATGACACAATCTGTAACGGCCCCAACGCGACCATGACTAAAAAACTGGCGGTTGATAATTATTATAAATTCTATACTCAGTACACATGCACTCGAAAAGCGATGCGGCCATTGTATATAATAATCAATAATTTTCCTCATTTCAATACATAAAAAATGTTATCCGCACTCGAGTACTGATATGGAATTATTGATAACAAATACTTAACTATAATAGTATTACACACTAGTTTGCTGTAGGTCGGCTGTCTGTCTTCTTAGCCTCTTTACATATTGATAGGGAATTTAGCTGTATAGTAGAGCCAGAATTAAAAAGTTACTTTTTTTAAATTTAATTATGACTCGACATATGACAGCACCCCGCTTGATGTTAAGCTGGAGCAAGGTCCATGAGCGTGGTACTACAATTTAATAACTATTGCAATCACATCCACTATGCCGGCCTAGTTGGAATCGGCAACTTACAAGCTGATCCTGATACGTGACTAAGACATTTCACGGTCTGTATACAATGCTTGTAAGTGATGGTACTACCCCGGATTGGCAGACTGCCTACCACTCTTTGATGTCCAGTCCCAAAGCAAATATCCGCCTCTTTTCGTAACCAAATATTTGCAATATTTAATATAATTAATAAATATTACAAATAAAAGCTATGTAACAAATATTTGCTCCGACCGGGAAACGAACCCGGGATTTTACGCGCAACAAACCAATCGCTAACCGTTCGGCTACACCTGTACTCGTACTCGTAAATATGAGTTTATTACTACTTAACAAAAGCCTTGACCGCATTTTAGACCTTTATGTCTATAATACAGATAGTAGAGTTGTCATATAAAGACACATTAAACTGTAAGTCCGTAGAGGAGTAGCAAGCTCCGCTACTTTTTTTTTTAATTTTGTGGGAAGTACGTTACAGCAAACGTGGGAAGTAGCGAATCATCCTGAATAGATAACCACGGTCCTAACAGAGGCTTGTGTCCAGTAGTGGGATATATATAGATATGATAGAACTATGACGATACAGATATTAGTTAAATAGAGTTTGATACGACGTTATCTATTATTGCCTAAATGGATTACAGTTCCGCATGTTACCCGCCTAATTGTAATTACATATTTTATTATATATAATGTATTAATTTGATCGGGTGTTTACCGATTAAAACGAAGACATCCTCAAGAAAACTAAATTGCCTAGTGCAATTTAGAACAATTCATATAAGTTAAAGCAACCTTATAACTTATATGAATTGTTAATGTGAAGGAAGCGAGGGAGTTGTGTCAGGATCGTGGCAAGTGGCGCTCCATTGTCTCTGCCAATCCCCATGGGAAAAGGCGTGACAATTTGATTGATTTACATAATATATGTCTACAATAATATTTAGTAGCTAACGGTTAGTGGCAACCATATAATGACGGCGAAGGATGCTTCGCGAACTGAGTCGTTGGCGGTCTTGGACCTCCCCTTGCTTACAATCAGACAAGTCGTGGTCAGAATTCGATTTACAATTAAAATAGTGGAACAATG
Organism: Tinea trinotella; assembly: GCA_905220615.1. Lineage (NCBI taxonomy): Eukaryota > Metazoa > Arthropoda > Insecta > Lepidoptera > Tineidae > Tinea > Tinea trinotella. The sequence continues at coordinate 9,935,658 of HG992310.1, forward strand.
GAGGGTGCCAGTAAAAGGATGGGTGACCTTTTGTAGAAAAAAATCTTAACGTATTTAAGATAGCGTGTTAAACTGTAAGTCTGTGTGGAAGTATCAAGCTCCGCAAACGTGGGGAGTAGTATATTTTACCATGAGTCAGTATCATGAGATAAACATGTTACTGTCAGAGGCCTGTGCCCAGTAGTGGGACGTATTTAGGTGAAAATGACGAAACGGATATTAGTCAAATTGATTTTGATATGTTATCTATATTGTTTGAAAGGATTTCGGTTCTGCTGTCTCTTCTTTGTATTTACATGTTTCATTAAGCTACTAAATCTACTTATAATATAGAAACAGACGACCAGAATATGTAGGTACTTCAAATGTATATTATGTGTGTATATGAAAGATACCGGCAAGTTGATTCGAACTGGTGGCTATAGGTTTGCGTGACCGTTTCACTACCACTACACGGTCACCTTTAAATTAATTAATTATAATGCATTATATTATAGAATATATTAACGTATTGAATTGTTAATAGTTGAGTTCATTTGTAATGTATATTATACCTAAATAAATAAACTAATACTGGTTTAACTGTTTTATTTCTTTTCAATGATGAGCGATGGACGACTCATATCTGATAAAAATCACAATAAATAGATATTTTTGTTATCAAATGCTTGCCAGATAAAATGTCACTTATTTATTTGTTAGCCTACTTTTTAGACGCCTGACAAGGAAGATTACAGTCGAGAACCTATCATGATCACATATAAAATCTACATAATATAGAAATAAACGTTAATGAAAGATACGACGCACGTAGCCAGTTCCGCGAAAAGTCCCGGGTTCAAATCCTGGTCGGAGCAGATTTATTTCATAGCTTGTTTTATTTGTAATATTTATTTTTTAAGAATGTTCTGAGGAGCTCTTTATCCTTATTACCTCGTCTTTTCACTCCCGTAATACGTGCACAGGTCAGTTTCAACTAGGCCGGCATAGTGAATGTAATTGCTACTTATAAGTAGTTATACATCTATACTTATAATTGTAGATTTATTACTTATACATTGCAGTTTTACTTACATCTTAACGTCAGTCATAATGTAGAGTCACAATAATAAACTATTTTATTTAAGTACTTTAAAAAAACATAAAAACAATCATTTTATTCGCTAGTTTTAAATAAACCAACACTGTAGGTAGTAATTTGAGGATAATTTTGGTAAAATAAAACACCACACAAAATTTTCTACAATTTATTTAAAAGCATTCATAGCTTTTTATGCAATTTCAAACATATACCTATCTAACTATTATAAATAGACAAAACGCACTTAAATGAAGAGATCTATAATATTAAAAATAATTTAATATTTACAATAATTTGGTTAAATATTGTACACCCCGAACCAACAAAAAACGAAGCGCGCCGATCAAAATGTGCACACATACACTCTGTTTATTATTTGTTGTTGGTCTGAGATTATAAATTAATTACAATGTGCCAATTCGTAAAACACAATAACTTTGTGACATTTAAATATATCCCGGGCAGTAGCTAATCGTCGGAAGTAGCAAATCTCCTTTTTTCTTAAATGAACTTTTAGATACTTTTTAATAGTAAACTTCTGAACGCATCTAATAGCAAATCTTTTAAATACTTTTAAAAAACAACAACTTAAATGGCAAAATAGAGAGAACTCTTAACCGTAACTCCGATGGAGGACAAGTTTGAAACACGATTAAATTTTTTATGCGTTCTGTAAAGTTTTTTTTTTATTGTGACTCGACATATGACAGCACCCCGCTTGATGTTAAGCCAAAGTGTGGTCCATGAATGAATGTCACTGCTAATACAATTCAATAACTGTGAGTAGCAATCACATCCACTATGCCGGCCTAGATGGAACCGGCAACTTACAAGCTGATCCCGAAACGTGACTAAATCACTTCACGGTCTGTATACTTGTAAGTGGTGGTACTACCCCGAATCGGCAGACTGGGTACCACTGCCTACCACTCTTAGAACTGTTGAATGAAGTTAAGAGGTTTGCGGATTTAACCGACGTAATGTGTTTGTATCGTGACGTCAAGCGACGGGTTGTCTTAGTGACGTAGCAAAACAATTAGTAAATACGTCACGTTTTGTTACTTTGACAAGGTTCCAGTGCATTAGCTAGTGCCGGCCGGGGATAAGACAATTATACTTTGACTGACAATTTAAATTGCTAATTATTATTATGTTATGAACATTTCATTGTAATGGTATAATAAGTATAATATAGGAATAAACAGAAATGGACGGGTTATCGTTATCCGGGTTATAGGAAAACTGTTCGTTGACATCATCTGTTAGAATAATTTCTGTAAAAATAAAATAAATTTGCGGCTTATTGTACATCAAGTTTCGATAAAAATGCGTTAGTAAGCCGCAACTAAGTTTTATTTCTTCATGATATATAATTTTTAATACATATATTTCGCGGAAAACTTTATAACACTGAAATTTCTATTTATTTATACTATACTCGTATTAACGCGAATATTCCCTGTTAAGGTGTGATTCCGCCGGCGACTTTAGACCGCAGACTGCAGTACTGGTTTGTTTAAGATTGATTCCGTGCAAGGCGACACTAGCCGCCATATTAATATTGTTTCCAATCATTATTATAATGACTTATCAAATGCTGATTGTCGCAATAGTGTCGCCTTGCACGGAATCAATCTCATACAAAATCAGTAGTGCAGTCTGCAGTTGCAGGCGGAATCCCTCCCTTAAGATAATTTTGTTTAAGTACACTAATAAAACAAGGAAAATTATTCCTTTAAGCCACGATTATTCCAAAACATTAAACTATATGCAATTAATTGAATGTATTATTGTTGATAATAATTAATGATAGGCCAAAAGCCGACTGAAAAAAACACTTTCAGTTTACGGTTGTCTCAGTCCCCGTCACTATTACAAATAAAAGTAGTTTGAATTGAATGTTAAACATTATAAAAATTAAAAGCTCAAATAATATGAGTAGCGCATGAGTACTCCAACCCCTGATCACCGGGTTAACTCTATAATTAGATATAGTGTGAACCTGGTATTATAAATTCATCATCAGCCAGAAGGCGCACTGCTAAACAAAGGCTTCCCCCTTAGTCACGCCATTCAGAACGACAAGATACCAGTTGCATCCACCGTCCATTCGTGACCTTTATTATGTCGTCAGTCCACCTAGTGGGAGGCCTACTTACGCTACGTATTCCGGCGACCGTTGTGTAGTGGCAGTGCAATGGTTACACAAACCGAGAGCACGAGTTCGAAACCACCCACCAGTATCATCGTATCTGTGATATAATAAGTACTTTGGTTGTCCTGTTTCTATAATACATTTCTATACAACTTTAGTAGCTTTGTATAGAAATGTAAATGATATATATAAATATATCTTTTCAATTCCTGTAAACGCGCTGTGTTCGCAAACAAAGTTGTATAATGGCGTGACATCAGGCGACCAAAGTAAATACTCATACGCTTGTTTATCACACAGCCTTGTGGCTCAATTATTATTAAAACAATGAAACGCTAATAGTGGAACGTACCGATCCCAAGATAGGCACAAGCGGAAAATCGAATGAATGAATGAATCGAATTTACACTATGAAAAAAAAAACCTTCCGCAAAAATATGTATTGTTACCAAAATAAGATTAACTTAGAGTGGTAGGCAGACATCCGGGGCAGTTCAAGTACTTATAAATGTACAGACTATGAAGTGTCTTGGTTTCGTTTCGATATCAGTTTGCAACTAAGCCTAGCTATTAAGATTCTTCTCTTGCTATCTTAATAGCTATTTAAAATGTCTCAATTTGTATTACACTAAAAATACTTAAAAGCGGTGGTACTACCCCGAATCGGCGAACTGGGCAAATTACCAACTTGTCTCTACCACTCTTTACGCTCTTAGTGTATGAACAAGCTTTGTATAGAATGTCATTTGGCATTAGCTAGTTCGAACATTGTGGCGAGTTCTCAATTGATTTTTGTTCGTTTAAATTGTAACAATTGTTTTGCCCCGGCTTTAATTATTCTGATGGAATACGAACAAACCAGCATATTTAGTAAGGCAGATTTCTTAATACTGACGTACTAATTGTTAGTTTCATTTCTAAGCGAAAATTCACAAATACTCTTTTTATAAAATACAATTAAACAATAATACAAATACATTTTTGGTTTAAAGGCCGAACTATTGCTATTTTAATAATTAACTTACTAAAATAATAATTTACAATGACTAGTTAATCATGACCATCAAATCTTTATAAAACATTACGCTATGAGAGCGATAATCAATCAATCAAACTGTTACAGTTTCGCCACTTTTAAAGATGAATGAGTTTTAAAATAACATTAATCCTCCAAATTGTGTTAGTACAAAAATATTTAACAAATTAGGAGGATAAAGATTTAAGTATTCACTTATTTAGTGTAATATGTCCTTTATTGTTTATAAGTACATATGCGAACTTAATGCCAGTCTACCTCAAGAACATAGGAGAAATGTTATATTTACGTCTCCGGTGCAAAGATTTAGGAAAAAAATTATGTACTATGCAGTCATATTCATAAACTACTCACTTTATGTGTGTGAATTAAACACACATAAACAGGCATCTCCGTATCAAAGTGTTACCAATAATTATAGTACATGAAAAGCTGGAGTTAAGTAGACAAAGAATTGTGAAAAGTGGCGGTACTTTCTCTGTATATCCGTGTAAAAAAAAGGTGGAACAGTTTGATTTTCTTAAATATGATTTTGTACTCTTACGTGTTTATTTAGCATAAAATATTAATATTCATAATTCTAAATAACTGCACACTGGCGAATGTTTTAACTGACGAACAGTACTGTGTTTGCTCTCTATCTTTTACAATATAAATAAATGAGACCACACAAAATTAAGTAAGCTTTTAATTTAAGTAACGCTCGTACGGCCGGAAAATAAGTCAGTTCGAAGTACCAACACTTTAATTAAATGAGTTAAAAAGGTTTGATTAATCGCAGGAATTACAGGGCTGCAAACTTTACGATCTGTTTAATTTAATAAAATATGTATTTTTTCGCATATCGTCTATTTTTACTTTGGCTTGACTTAGCTGGGGGCCCCTTAAGCCCAAAAAGATATATAGTAGATCCGGCCCTAGCTAGGGTTATTTAGGCGTCTCATAATTAACTAAAAAAGATGCATGACGGTGACGGCCATTATAAATTATAAAGACAGCATTAGTAAGTAAATATCAAATTAAAATTAGTCCTATTATATGTGCGAAATGATTCAACCTTAGGATGCTTAGACCTCTTGGGTCGTAATGTAATAAATATACCAAGCTAATATAACGGTAACCAAATACCTAAACATAATACATATAGAATAGGAATTTTGAGCCCCTATTACACTGATGTGCACGCAGAAGTTTCGCACGTCAATAAAAAGAAAGATATAAGAGCGCTCGAAATTTTATTAAATTTCGTTTTTTGACGAACAATATGCTGACAATTTTATATATAAAAAATTAAAGTCGAGCCTATCGATAAAGGTATGTAAAATGCAGACGAAACACGCACAAAGGCCGCGAAGGATTCAAGGATTCAACAAGCTCCTACAACAATAGGTATGTATAATTGTGCTCTGTCTGCCAGTCTATTTGGCTTGACAAAACGGTTGAGAATACGCTGAGAGATCGATCTAATATCATAATGACATTGTTTTTACGTGTAAGCGCTCCCAGTCGGCGTTTTATAACTGACTGCCATCAGTGCTAATCGTGAGATCATGGTACTGGTTACTGAAATTAAAACACATTAAAATCGTCTGAGCGACTCATGCGCAACCGCCGCGTGCACTGGAATAGCGGCTTTAATCTAAACTAATACCACTTTCAAATACATTAAACATTACTGCACACAAAACAATGTAGATAGGTAATAATAATAAAATAAAAACTTGAGGTAACAATATAAAATTTCACAGAATAACTTATATCAAAATATCACATACACAGATTAGAAGATTATTAATGGAAAAACAATAGAAATTAAACTAAAATAGCATTCAAAAAATAAATCTCAAGTGTGTACAATCAATTTGGTCAACATCTTTGGCCGGACACATGAATATTATTATTAAATCCGGCTAAGATTTAAATCACAACATATTTTATTCACACATCAATAAGTATCCAAAATAATTAGGCATAAATATTTAAGTGAAATCCAAACTTTTGTTCTAAAAAGCCTTTAAACTTTTGTACGCAATCACTGTTTGAGCCTAAAGATACTTCAGCCTTCTATTGAAATTATTCAGTCAGTTTTTTTAAGTAAAAACATACAATTAATTTAACGTAAATACAACTATTAAGTTTTTAAATCATTGCACAGTTGAACAAAGATAAAAAGAACCATTCATGAGGTAAAATTTGTCATTCGCAAGGATGTTTACTGTATCTAAACTTTGAAATGTGCGTCATACCTTATCGGTATATCAATATAGTGTAGTAAAACTCATAAAAGTTGCCCCTTTTTAAACACAATAAATAACACTGCAAAACGATGGCACGTCGTTATCTGACCACTTTATAATTTAATACTCAGTAGTAATTTATTTATTTATTTCAAAATTTTATGTACAAAGGCGAATTAAATGTCGCTATAAATTCTCAGTTAACTGGCTTAGGAACCAACAGTAAGATCGAGACAAATTAGGTGCAAACCTTAATTTTTGTATAGAAGTTAATTTTTTTATTATTCATTTTTATGTTTGTTACGTTTTAGATAAACATACGTAATAGTTTTCATGTTAAACTTGTAAGTGGCCCTATTCCTAAGTATCTGTTGCTTCTATCTATTTTTGTTAGCGGTAATATGTCATAGTAACATAAAATAAATAAAATAATGTTTTAATTCTGAATTAACCTATCCGTTATGAACCTCGACCTGCCTTATGGTCAGCAGACGACTGAAGTAACCTATTCAGTTTATGGTTGCCTTAGTTGCTGTCACTATGTAGGTGGCCAAAAAACTACCTATATTTTACAATAAATTCATCATTATTATAGTTTTTGACTTGCTTAGGATTTCTACCAATATTAAGGTTACTTTTAAAGGAATATTTATCATACAAGGATACAGTTAACTTACTTCTATACTTTTTCTAGTATAATTTATTAATATCTAACACAAGAGTTTATACTGGGATTAAAAAACTGTATTTAAGTATATATTTTATAGTCACATTAATTTTAAGTATAATATAAGTAGGTATGATTTTATAAAAAAACTTCAGAAAACATTGTAGTAAATTGGACCACTTTGGGACGAATCTTGACGGTTTGTACTATATTATTAAGTAGCATGCAATTCATGGTGATTGACCAAATAGATTTATGAATAAGAGGTGGATGAATTGTTCCTCAAACAAATCGGAGAAATTCTGCTAAGGTTTGCAGATGAAGAGAATTGTGGAAGTGAGTATAGAAAGCGAGAGATGGCGCTCCGTTGTCTCTTCTTATCCCTGTAGATAACTGGTTTTAAAAGAAAGACAGTCTTAAAGAATTATTATACCTTAGGATAGTATGATAGGTAATGATTAGGGAAAAGAACGAACGAACCAAGCAGGAAGCTTTAAACATTTCTTTATGCACAAAAAATATTAAGCATTGTTTATAGATAACAAAGAAATGAGTCCTTGTCTTTTCTTTACACGTGAACTCAAAGTTAAAAATAAAAAAGAAAATAAACTGGAACAATAAACTGGGAGTAGATGCAATCTGTGGATTGAGGATACCATGGTAATGAGAAGTTTGCCATTGTAGAGGGCCAAGGTTTTTATTTACATATTTACAGTGACGCAATCAGCTGACCTCGACCTACCAAATAGTGAGGTAAAGGTAAAAAAGGAGGAAGGTGAGGTAAAAACAGATCCAATTTATAGTAGCCTCATTCGTCGCCATTATACCGGCCATAGATCAGAACTATGCGTTGATATACTAATAACTAGAAAGGATGAGTATAGGTAAACTCGAAGTATTTTGTATAAATTGGTATCTAATAAAAATAGGATAGGATAATTTGCACAACTCTTAACTGCCACCAAGAAAGTATTTTGCTTGTAAAATTATATAAAACAGTAAATACGGCGTCAGTAAATTACGCAATAATCATATGATTATTGTTCCTGATAAATATCTATTTATCTTAATAGTATTTTGTTCACATTATATCAAGTACAAAAATGATTTGAATATAGTCAGATAAGCAGTCTACAATGCCATTCCTTATCACAATGATAAGAGAATGACTTCATCACGAATTCCCCCGATTATTTAAATTGTTTATTACCATGGCACTGGACTATGTCTACTACCATAGTGGACTACAGTTAAGCTACAGTTCTGCTCCCTAGCAGGCTAATCCAAGAAGCAAGTTCGACACCCGCAAGGAATATAATTATCATCATCAGCCAGGAGACGTTCACCGGTGAACATTGGCCTCTCCCTTAGAACGACTAGTATCATCACTAGCAACACACACTGGTTAAAGACTCTTGTCTTCAAGCACTGCGGAATGTTAGACGAGAAGATATGACGCATAATATAACTTTGTAAATCAATTTAATTATTTTTTTGGTAATTTAGCGCTGCTGTCCTAGTAGGTTATTAAAAATGAGTTACTATGATTTTGCTATGATATTGGATTGCCGTGCCAGGAGGGCTCGAGTGGAGCAAATTAATGCATTTTATCTCTACTTCTTTTTTTAAAACCCGACATCTGACTTCAACTTTCCTGATTGTAAGTAGGTAAGGAGAGGTCTTAGAGTGCCGACTGAACAAATCGACTCATTTTACGGCTGCCTCAGTCGCCGTCATCATGCCGACCAGAAAATTATCAAATGCTTTTTAAACATATTTATAACAACGTATTTAACTGGTTTTTGATGTTAAGAAAAATAATCTTTAGTACTTATTTACGTCTTATATACGTCATTTTAATGTGTAATTAAATGTAATAACGAACTAATTGTAATAAAAGTACATAATACCTTTTTATTATGTAAATATTGACCTATAAACGTCTGTAACAGAGGTTCACAACTAACTGTGAATTTGTAATATCATTTAAAAGTTCTATTTATTACACATCCTCAAACTATTCTCAAGGTTAGACTAGACCGTTTCTGTCCTCGTTACCTATATCTACATTATACGAAAGCGTTTATATACTAAAAGGCAATTTAAAATATGATGACATATCACGTGATATGTGGACGTGATCATCACTGCAACATGATATCAATAATCAAAAAATGTCATATCTACTAAATATAACAATAAATATATTTTGCTAAGTAAAATAGATGCTACATAAATAATATTTAAAAGATGGTTTTTAAACTCACAGGCTACTGCGAATTTTAATTTTAGTGATAAAATACAAATAGCACACTTTAGAACTGAAGCTCGCAAGATACCAAAATATACGTCAGCGAACTAAAGATTCCGTAGTTTTTTTATAGACCCGCCTTAGGTTGCCTATAAAGTGAGCCAGACATGTTCGCGTCCAAGGTCGTCTAGCCAAAATTGCGCGCGTGTTTGCCCGTGCATCTATGCTCAATTTAAACAATAATTTCCTCTTATCCCATAAAAATCGTTATTTTGACGATATTCAATAGGTAGGGCAACAGCAATTTACGCAAATAAGATTTAACGGCTACTATTTAAAGGACATCATTCATATTGGGCTTTTATATACTACATTTGTAATGTCCAATGATAAAAAAAATATATATAAATGGTAGTTGTGTTGATAAAACTAATAACAATTTTGCTTTCAATTGCTGTGCAATTGAGTTATTTCGAAAATAAGATATGGATTTTGTATCGTCTGTCAATCACAAAGACACGCCATATTAACAGTTCTGCATTGAACTGTCGTAATTATTTTTTGATTATTTTGCACACCTAAACTAGGCAAAATAAAGGATCTATTCAACTGTTTATACAATCAAGCCCAAGTTCCCATACAAAATGAATAATGTCCTTTAACTTATTTTACTAAGGCTAGTCGCGCATGGATGATGATGGAAGTTATCGGCGAATGAAACTATCAGCCACCTAACACATAGGTGTGTATAAGTGATAATGTAATCAGGTGAATAAACCTCCAACCGCAATTAAAAAAACCATCCCATGAGCTTAATTTCAATCCTAACCCTAAACCTAATTAAGAAATACTTTTAACTGTAACACACACATTGTGTCATGGATAAACACATACAGAATAATAACAACTACATAACACAAAAACATTTTAACATAAAAATCATTCAAATACTTTAAAATAAAAAGTAAAAAAATACAATTCTAAAAATAAATACTTCACATATCGTGCATAACGCCTACAAACAGTTGGATGACATAATGATGTTGATGAACAAATTGCCTAAAATACTACCAACTAATTGTTTTAAATTGAATGTATTATTCAATTCAAATTAATACTCATATTGTAGTTAAATGAAACAAAAACAAAGATAATAGCAGTCCTGACAATTTAGAAAACATATGAATCACACCATAAGTGTTGTAAAAAATAATATTTATCTGTACGAATCAATGACTCAGTTACTGAGTTATTCATATAAGTAATTTAGAACCACTGAGGTTCAATAGAAAAGTAAAAATACTCAAAAATGAACACAATATAAAAAAACATTATCATTATATCACACAAAACAGCACTAAGCCTTTGCAGTAGCACTCAAAATTTGTGCAAAAGAATAACACTACTCAATACCCAAACAAATCATACAGTCACGGGTAATTTGATTTCTTTGTTAACTATATAAAATTTGTGCTTCTTACCAATAAGGCCCCATACGACGGCCACATTCTCAATAACAATATTAATTGGTATAGTTGCAACTGCACCAACAATGAACAGTATAAATCTCCAAACACCAAATCTATACAATGAGAATGACTTGAGGACCCCAAAAATGTACATATAAATGTTCACAGCACCAACAAATGTACAAATAATGTCCAAAAATTGGGGACATGGTATTGGACATAGAGCCGCCAAGAAGACATTACTTGTGGACAATGGTAATGTCACCCAAGAGTAACATGATATAGCTAACCATATTTTATTCCATAAGGGAATATTCTTTGAATGTACTACAAGAAGAATACCCTGTATCCATCTTTTTCGTTGTTGAATAAAGTCCCATAGGGTGAAGGGTGATTTCTCCCACATTTCTCCTTCAACAAAGTTGAATGTGTATCCCAATGTGTATGCTTTCATAGCAAAATAACAATCTTCAGCTACTGAGCCATCCAGACCATTGTCAAAGGAGACTTTCTTTTCAGCACCAACCTGTTAAATAAGACAATTAAATATATTTAATGCTAAATCATTAATGCTATTGATTGGTTGCAAGAGCCTATTCAGTTTTCCTTATGATTATTTTAAACATGATTCTCTCTTCCACAATCCTATACAAATATTTTTTAATTTAATTTAATATTTTAAAATTTTTAGCTCTATTTATTTTATTCTCTACATACTAACAATAATGCATATAATTTGAAAAATATGAACACACACCTGAGTAACAACATAGGATCCCTTCCAACTGAACAAAGGTTTATGAAAGATGTAGAATTGTAGTCTCATTTTTCCCATATCATCAGCTACTCTAAAACTGTCCGCCAGTGTTGTCAACCAATTAACAACATGTTCATTTGCGTAAGTAATGAGACCCTGTCCAAAATGGTGTTGGCCATCAAGTACAAAGTTTAATATACCACGGACAGCATTCTCAGTTAATAAAGTCTCCTCATCCAGATGAACAATCCAATCAGTGTCAGCCAAAATATTAACATTGTCTTCTAAACAATATTGTAAAGCACGAGATTTAAATAAAGCACCCGTCTTTGTCTTGTACTGTGGTGGCACAACAATCTCTCGGATCTGTTGATGTTTGGGCAGATTAATAGCCTTATCCGTCACAACTTCAATCATGAAATTCTTTAACCCAGCTGCATCACAAATGTTCATGTTCCTCGTGACATTTTTTGACACAAGTTCAGGAAAATCTCCTCGAGTAACTACTCTTATACATATAAATGGAGCTAGCAGCTGTGACCCTGTTAGTAACACTTTGCCAGGAAAAGTATTGAATATAGTAAGACCAAGAAAATTAAACAATACTTGGGGTATGGTCATCAAAGTTAACAGTCTCAGTAAATATAATAACACAGCTCCAATTAACCCATAACTTTCAAACGGGTCAATTATATCTTTTTCCTTATCATTCAAACTAATAGCTCCAGAGAAAATTAGGAATAAATATATAAAAGATAGGAAAAATGTACAGTGCAATATGTGCTTAAGCTTGTCGCGTAACATCCTGAAAAAATAAATTATAATAACTCAATGTAATTCCGAGATTAATTATCATTAGCATTACTAAAAAAAATAACACGAGCCCCAGTAAGTGAAATAAAACCGTCAAAAAACTATGAATTACCTGTTTTATATTTGGAGCTTGTCCAAGGGCAAACGCACATTAACTAAAACTACTCTCACTTGAAGAATATAGTATATTTATAACACCAGGACCACCTTCCGTAACATCATAAAAAATATTGTATTAAGAAATATCGATCCCAGCACCATACAAATTACACTAAGCACACACACACCCACACCCCAAAAACGAAACGAACAAAACTGACAGGACGACGCAGGCTTGACAAACGATTTATCAGTTTTTTAAAATGACATCTATCTTGTCTATAGCTCATAAAGTGCCAGTAAAAATTCAATTTAATTTCACCTTCGATAGATGAGTATTTACTATAAATGGACCTAGAAATTAATATATTCCTAGGTCCATTATCACACAAAGACCATTTAAAATGATTTTAGAGCTATTAAATCAACCGAATTTAATTAACAATTACTAATAACAATACTTAATAAGCCATGCTGCACAAAAAAAACATAGAAGTTTTAGCGGGAAACTTCAAGTAAGAGGTCGTGCAAATTTTAATTATTTGTAAAGTTTGTATTTATTGAATAATAAAGTGTAATAATAGTGGAATTGTTATCCAGTTATAAGTTCATCGAGTATAGACAAGTGATTTAAAGCTGTGTAACGTCTGTTCGTGTTCCCCTTCAAGACTCCGACGAAAAAGTTTTATTGGTAAGTTTTTCTACCGTGTTTTATCTTCATCATCTGAAGAAATTTTAACTTTATTACGGAAAACTAGGCTGTATTGACAAATATTCCTTAGCCTTCCCAGAATGGGAGAATTGAAAAAAAACTCAAGAAAAAAAACATATAAGTGTTGATTACAAAATATATTTCAATAAACACGCATAATTTTCATGCTTTAATAATAGAAAATTTTAAATTTGGTGATGTTAAAATCGTGATTTATAGTAATTTTATCAATATGCGTTAAAATTTCTTTTTTGTCATACTAGCACCTCGCACTAACGTCACCACTAAATAAACGCTCGTCTTTTATTCGCCGACGTCGATCGATTTATTGTTTTGGATTTTGCAGTGCGGTTTAGAATACTTGTAGAGTTGTTTTGATTGCTTATATTTATATCCACTTAGATTGTTTTAAAAATGACTGAAAATAAGAAAGAGGAATTACCGGAGGTATATTATTGAGATATATATATTTTTTAGTAGAAAATAGGACTGATGCACTAAGTAAGATCTTTGGACACGTCATTTGTTCCGATCTTTTCAGATAAATTTTATTTACGTAAAAAGAAGAACTGCTATGTGAAATATTTTCCAATAATGCTATATTCATTTATTACATGTTCCAGGCGGTTAAAATAAACAAGTGGGATGGAGTTGCGGCTAAAAATGCCCTCGACGATTCTGTTAGAGAGGTAAGAAATTATCTTACTATGAATATATGTTCAATTAATGAATGACTAATGACAAAGCATATTAGACCGGCATAGTATACACATAGCATAGACCAGAACCAGACTATTACTATAGTTAAATACTTGTAATTATTTAAATGTAGTAACAGTGATGTCTATTCATGGACTGCAGTCCAGGGTAACATCAGTCAGGGTGCTGTCATATGTGGAGCCACAATAATAATAAAAAAAACGTAATATTAGATTTACCGATTCATTGTATTGTAGTCTTTATTAGTTCATAATGTAAACGTGCAGAATAGTGCACTTATAGCTCTGCACTTTGTCATTAGAAATAATAACTCGCAATGTTGGTCGAAGTCTCGAAAGTCTCAAGTGCAGTAATAGATGCATTTATAACAACATCAAGGCTACTGTTGTAGAATGGTCTAGCAAACCTAGGCATTCTGATTTAAAAACCATTGTCATTGTATTTTTGATATATATGTTCTCTGGTTGTTCTGTTTCTTGAAGCATGTTTAATAGTTTAGGCATAGACAAACGGTTTAGAGATTGGTTTTTTGCGTGTAAAGTCCTGGATTTGATTCCCGGTCGGAGCAAATATTTGTTTATTAGCTTTTATTTGTAATATTTAATATTACAAATATTTGTTAATAAAAAAAGAGATGGATATTTGCTTCGGGTCTGGTTATCCAAGAGTGGTAGGCAGTGGTACCCAGTCTGCCTATCCAGGGTAGTACCACCACTAACAAGTATATAGACCGTGAAGTGATTTGGTCACATTTCGGGATCAGCTTGTAAGTTGCCGGTTCCATCTAGGCTGGCATACTGGATGTGATTGCTACTCACAGTTATTGAATTGTATGAATGTCACTGCTATGACATTCATTCATGGACCACAATTCGGCTTAACATCAAGCAGGGTCCTGTCATATGGCGAGTCATAAAATAATTTCATTTTAGGTCATTGTCCGTGACCTGAAATGCCAGGAGAGCTTCCGACTCATTGACACTAGACTATTCATCTGTGCTCTGGCTGTGGGTGTTGCTATGTATGCTCTACTTTGGGATTATCTGTACCCATTCCCACAATCAAGGTAAATGTAGTTTAAAAATAGCAGGTATTTCTTTTACAATCAAAACACACATATTTGTTCACACATCAATTTGGTGTGCTATGACAAAGCACCATACATATACCATAAACTATAAAAGTTTGGAAACCCCTAGGGTAATAATTATTAATTGTCACTTCTTAATTTCCACTAGAAATGGCAGACAAAAGAACTCCACTTTCCACAATCCTGACACAACTCTCTGGCTTCCTTCACATTCACATTTCTCTTTATACAGACTATAGTTAAGGTCACTGTAGATAAAAAGTATTAATTTTTGAATATAAATCTTTAATTCCTAATTAAAACTGCTAAAGCTACATTGAAGAAATGAGCACCCAATAAAATGAAATGCAATGAGCAATGAGGCAGTAAGTAACTGCCTCATTTTTCTTATTTATTTTATTTTTTGGCAAACATATGTAATACTTAATTGAACTGTTGCTCCAATCAGTAATAAAACCCAAGACAATACTAATTTTTTGTCTACTTATGTAATAATTCTTTTAAAATGAGGGTAAGATTGAGATTCTGGTTCAATTTGCAACAATAAGAATGAAACCTGTGGAGATTTTAAAGTATATCCACAGTTTTACTTACAATTTGAATATTTGCAGGATTGTGTTGATTGTGTGTGTCATAACTTACTTTGTGCTCATGGGCGTCCTGACATTGTATACCACTTACTTTGAGAAGGGAATCTTTTTGGTGGCTCGGCAGAAGGTATCAGCAAACGTGACACGGGTGTGGCAAGCAAGCTCTTATGTGAAGAAGTAAGTGGCATTTTGTTTTTTTATTGTGATGACCTCAGGTTGCAAAGGGCACTCCAAGAGTGGCAACAACAGAAAAAACTAACTCAAATTACGCTTATTACTATCACTGTGCCAGCTAGAGGTGAGTATGAAGAAATGGGTTGATTAGCATTCCAACATACTCAACTTTTAATTAATGGCGCATGTGTTTTTATTAAGTATTAATAACCTATGTCAAGTCACCAAAGAAAATTTATATGATAGATGTGACTACTACTTATGTTAATGTAGTGGAAGTCACCTCCATTCATGGACCGCACTTCAGCTTAATATTAGGCAGGTGCTGTCCATAGGTTAAGCTACAATAATGAAAAAAATGGACTCACCTGATGGTAGGGCTCAGATAATCGCGTCCGAGCGAGCCCCCCACTCTGCACCACCACAAAGCAGAATTCCACCCTACTTTTAGCAAAAGTCTGACTCTCCAAACCATCAAGTTTGACTGAATTTAGTCATTAGAAAGCGAATGCTTCCTCCAACCTTCAGTCAGAGTGTAGATGCTTTGGTTTCAAAGACTGGTAGGCAGTGGTACCAAGTCTGCCGATCTGGGGTAGTACCACCACTTACAAGTATACAGACTGTAAAGTGATTTGGTCGCATTTTGAGATCAGCTTATAAGTTGCCGGTTCTTACTAGGCCGGCATAGTGGATGTGATTGCTACTCGCAGTTATTGAATTGTAATAGCAGTGGCATACATTCATGGACCACACTCCAGCTTAACATCAACCAGGTTGCTGTCATATGTCGATCACAATAAAAAAAACTTGAAATAACTAAAAGACACTGATTAAAGTGATCACTAAGATGTCTTTATTAATTTGGCTATAAAAGTGTCTATAATATTTAATTTTTATGCAGGTATGATGACAAGTATAATTTGATACTGGAAATGCGCGAATCCACTGGCAAGAACTCGAAGACAGAATTTACAAGATCCATGGCTAACTACATTGATGAGAATGGCTTGGTTGTACAAAATCTAGTTGTCAAGGATGTTACCAAGCTTTTCAATTCTCTCGCCGCCGAAAAGAAAGATAAATAATTATTTATCTCTACGTGTATTTTAGATCTTAAGCTGTGAAAGTTATCTCATAATATACTTAATATAACCTTATTAAGTTATTTAATAACTATTTTGTTTTATTTCTTATCATATTATAACTTTCCAACCACCCAAACAAATGACGAAGACTGGAACATGGCCCAGACAAGGTAAAGACCCTATTACTATGCCCTAGCGCCTTTAACGTGTGTGGTTTAAGGCGACACCAACAGCGACTAAACTTTCCGCACTAAAGCTCTCGAACTCGGATTGTCAAGCCACACACAACAATAATTAATTAACAATGCAACCATTCACACTCCTAGAATCGATCGTTGACAAAATCCCAAAACCATGTGTTCGAAAAAAGTTACAAAGCTTCACGATGAGGAAAAGTACTACCGGGTGCGGGAACTAGGGCAGGAACCTTCTTGTGGAATACAAACAAATATCTTAACAGCTCTGTATTTCAGGCTGTATGCAGCTATAGCAGTGCCTTCGGGTCTTTTGGGCAGTGCTTTGTTTTGCAAAATGCAGCTTTACCCTATGAATGCCACTTAGTACTGGATGAGTGTGTATTTTTACCCTACAGTAGATCACTGGGCAACGACGCGCATGATGAACTGGCTAGAAGTGGATCATCTTCACAGGCAATTTGACCACTCTACCTTTTAAGTTTCCGCGTAAAAAGCTGCGCTAAAGAACAGATAACCTGCATGGCTGGAAAAAACAGACTGCAGGCAATCCCGGGAAGCTCTTCTTCATATGGATAGACGCTTAACTGACAGAGCCAAGCTCCGCATCATGTAAGATGCCATAACGGGACACTGTGCTTTTAACAAACACCTTTACAATCTCTAAATTTTAGATAGCCCCATTTTTAAAAACTACTTAATCAGCAGCGCATGTACTCTTGAGTCTCAGCATCGTGGCCGGACATATTAACAGACAGAAGTTCCTCGGCAATGCGAGAACTCTACCGCAGGTCTGAACGAACGGGTAGGGTTCTTGGAAGTTATCGGTGACTCAAAGCCGCGAAAACCAGTGCAGAAACAAGCCGTTAAGTCAGTCGTGGCACAAGTAAATATCAGGTCGTCCTTAAAAATTATAAAAGGCACAAAAAATGATACTTGACAGGTGTGGCACATTTGGTTACACACCAGTCTGCAACGCGTAACCAAGGAATCGAACTTGGGACTCCAAGTTCGATTCCTGGTCGGAGCAAAGAGCAAAGCATTTATTTGTCATATTTATTGTAAAATTAAACAAATTTTATGCGGCTTATTATCGCGTTTATTTTATTTTATAAAACACATACGTAGTGGAAAGTCTGCAGTTTGTGAGCATCAACAGGACGGCGCCAACCTAGTGGTGGATGTAGTCATCCGTTTCGACAAACCGAAGATCCTCGCAAAGGAAAGTCGAGGATGGTACGCGAGGCTAGAGATTAAAAAACATCCTAATTTCAATAGAGAAGGTGGTTGGCAATTATCTAACACCTGGGACCCCATAACACACAAACTCAAGTGCCAAGTCCGGTTATCTTGTATATTAGAAATATTTGTTTAATGGAAAAGGAGGCAAATATTTGCTCTGTGGATGCCTCCAGTGGTAGACAGACAGTTGGTGATCATTTGGCCAGTCTGCCAATCCGGGGCAGTACAACCATTTACAAGTGTGTGTACAGACCACGAAGTAACTTAGTCGCGCTTTGGAATCAGCTTGTTAAATGCTGTTTCCAAATAGTCCGGCTTAATGGATGCGACTGCTACTTGTACAAACAACTGTATAGCAGTCGCCTTCTTTCATAGATCACACTCCAGTTTAAGATCAGCGGAGTTTCTGTCGTATGTCGAGCCAATATTTTACATAAGTATTTAAGTAACACAAGTTTACAAATATTTTAAAGTTGCCCGCCAAAACTCTACACATCATATTTCTATTCTTTCTTCTTGTTTATGGCTGTAGTATTTAACTTGCCAGTGTCAAAGTAAAAATATATGGTTCAATGTTAAAACATTGTCTAGTAAAGATGAAGATGAACCACGCGAGTGATTCATCAAATGATGATGATGATAGTGAGGTTGATGATGATTGTTTTAGTAAAGCGGCGGAAAGCCATTACTAAAACTTCAGAAGGAGTCTTGGAGGGAACATGAAGAAACACGTTTCACAACTTTAAATTACTTGTTTATACTTGACCAACTTAAAAATTATTACTGGATAACAATTCCACCATTATTACACATTAATATTTATGAAAAACACAAGCTTTTCAAATAATTCAAAATTGCGCGTCCTGTCAGTTGCAGTTACCCGCCAAAACTCCTACACATCATAAGCTTGATTTGACAGGTATTTGTGTTGCCATGGATCAGGATTGGATTGAAATTGTATTATTATGTTTATTAAAACGGGATCGTAAATAACGTACGAATTCTTAGAAATAGAATGCCATATTACGTTATATAAAGGAATCCTTTAACATCTTTACGCTAACTTAAGAAAAACAGAATGTGGCCACAGGAACCCATTGAAATATACATACATTTCATTCAAATCGTACCTGCCGGACAAACACAAGACAGAAGTAATATACAACGTGTAGCTAAAGGTCGAAATAATATTTTAAGTCAGTATTGTGGACATTACCAATAGATGAGTGTCCTCAGTCGTTTATCTGAAAACTTCATAGTTTTCGTAAATATATTAAGATAAAAAAAGTAAATCAATACCGCGGCTGAAGAACTTGTATCCAAGCTATGATTTAGTTAATAAAAAAATGTCAGATTGTTTATGTGTGGGTGCAAGTTTTGTCGAATTATTTTTGTAGCGTAGCTTGTTTTAATTAAGATAGCTTCATAAATAATTTGAATTTAATTATGCAACAACAAGTTGTTTGTGTCTTTATAACTTAAAAATCTGTTATTATTTATGCTGAATCGGTGTATGCTCTCTATAATGTTAGAACACTATGCCTCAGGGAGAAAGTGTCTTACCATTCTTCTGGGATGGTAAATAACGGGTCGATATGAATACGAGTATGTCAGTATCTGATTTATCTGTAGGATGTCGTTTTGCAGATTATTTTGTAATATGCGGGCTCGATATAGACTCTGGGTTAGAACCAGATAGATTATGTGGTGAGTGAAGTCAATGTCAACGTTCAATTAGGCAATTAATTAACAAATAAGTAGTGAAGTAATTCTAATTGGCGTCAATTTGTTTTTAGGTGATAACTTGCATGTATCTCCATTAGATAGGTCTTATAAGGGTAAAGTATTAGCCCATTATCCTGATAATGTTCAGAGTAATCAATTTGATGAGCATGCAGTTTGTATGGTAAGTTGTTTCATTCATTACTAAAACTGTGACCATTACGTTTCTAGAGGGATGGGCAGTGAAAATGTAGCTTTGGTTAATCTTGACATATCTCCTTCATATTTACAACACAATTTATGCAAGTTGTTTTGTAACATAAACAGTGAAACATCTGTTCATATTATGAAGCACATATGTATAGTACACATGTATTAATAGTCTTGGGAAAAAGAAGTAATCAAACAAATTGTCATACTACATTCAATTCCCTCAGGGATAGGCGAGGCAATTACCATAATCCTGACACAATACTCTAGCTTTCTTTACATCCACAATTTTCTTCATACAGCCTCTCTGTGACCACTATGGTTGCAATGCTCTCGAAATGTCAAAATAATAAAAAACTGTAAAATTAAAATCAAAATAAATGCAATAGTAAGCTGCATAAAATTTGTTTAATTCATTAGGACTGGCATAGTCCACATTGACTAAAGTCCCTTTAATAAATTTAAAACAAAAACAATATTATAAATAAATAATATAATAGGTGTTTTATTTCAGCTTTGTTTCCCTGCTGGATTACAATTCCGTACTCAGAAACATTCATTAGAGACAAGATTTCATAGTTTTGTTGTAACAAGAGAAAATGCATCTAGATATTATGGATTTAGTCTCATATTTTATGAGGAAGTTAGAAATAGGAATATTTGCAGTGCCATGCATACATTGCAGGTAAGTTTAAACTTTTTATAAGCAATCAATCAATTTGTCACACCTCCATTTCCACAGGGATAGGCAGAGACAACATACTGTAACAACTCTCTCCACACCACAATTACTTTCATACATAGCTGGGTTGCCTAGTGCTCATAATAGTAAAGCGAAAGAGGAAGCAAGGGAGTTGTGTCAGGAGCGTGGCAAGTGGTGCTTCATCGTCTCTGCCTACCCCTGGGGGAAAAAGTCGTGACAAATTGATTCATTGATTTTTTATACTCTACCACGCTTGCCAATTAGGATTGGGCTCTGACAACTTTAAGACCACCTGGGACCTACAGTTTAATGTGCGATCCCAAACAGTCAGGATTTTTTTTTCAGAGGTCATACAATTACATTTATTGCTTAGCTCGCATGAGTTATTTGCGCTTTAACCACTCTGTAGCTACCCCACTATTATATAATTATTAACACAGATGATTTTAGCACTTAAAAATGTTTTAAATACCTTTAGATTTACCACCTTGTTTTAAGTATTTTTACATAGTGAAAATTCTACAATCTTTTGTGTATTTTATAACACCTCTATATTCCAGGCAATGTACATCACTGAACTGTCTAGTGGTCAGACACCACCTGGTCATAGAAAAGCGTCAGGGAAGGAAAGCTCAAGGTCTTTGCCTCGCTCTTTCAAACTGACACCTCACACCGGGGCAGCACTAACCTACTATGATATAACCAAAGACAAACTATTTGTTGCTAAAAGCATAGCACTTATATGCCAATACCCATATGCAAGAGTTGCCCAGTTGTTTTTAGAAAATTTGTATAAGTAAGTTTGTTATTGTGTATCATTAATACATCATTCAAACACACACGCACACATACAAACACTTCAGTTGCTGTTAATAATTGTAAATGCAAAAGAAATCTAACTTCTAAAATTGTGTTGGTCAGCATAGTATCGTTTACACGTAAACGCTGAATAGAAAAGACTACTTAGATCTAAGCCCCACCTCCCAATATGGCTGTATCCCTTTCTCTTGCCATTTTTTATTAGCTTCTCTTTAGATTGTTATTATACAATTTATTTTTATACAATTGTTTATAAACAGTGTGTTTTATCATTTCCCTAGTTTAGAAGAGCCGAAGGCTTTTTTCTTATCAAATTACATTTCTATACTAAGCTACTAAAATGTTTGTATTATAGAAACAGGACAACCAAAGTACATATATCAAAAATACATTGGACTGGCATGTGGTTTTGTACCCGTGCTCTCGGTTTGCGTAACCACTGCACAGTAGCCTTAACAAAATATTTTAGATTTTTTCAACATAATACACAATTAGCAATAAATTCCTATGATTAGAATATAAGTCTTGAATTCTATTTCGGAGAGTATACTATTTTATAAAATGGAACGGTGTAACATACAGTTGATTTTAATCAAATTTAAGCTTGCCCCTGAATTGATGTCATTACCCATGTAACTGTTATGTTATACTTGATGCCTCATATAATGAGTTTTGCCTTGGCGTTGTGAAATATTGAATGCTTTATCTGTTACCATTTTTATATAGAATTGTTATAATACTTTCACATGGATTAGTATTTTTTTTATTAGTTACTAGCTGTGCCCGCGGTTTCACCCGCGTAAAGTTTGGTTTATAACACAGTCATAAAAAGGAGGAGGTTTTCAATTCGACTTTTTTGTATTTATAACTCATATAAAAATGACAGACGAAAATAAAAATAAATATATATTCCAAACAGTTAAAACAGTCAATTGGAAACTATAGTAAAATATATTTTATTTTAATTAAAAGTAACCGTGTTACTTCTTGTACCTCAAAAAATAAAATAACGTAACAAACAAACTCACATTCACATTTATAACAATAGTAGCATATATATAGTAACAGAAGGAAATAATAATAAAGAAAAATTTCAAACAGCTGAATGTATAGTTTATAAAAAGTATAGTGTATAGTCTCCATAGTACAGTTGATTGGATTAGATGTTGACGTGACTGTTGGTAATACAGTGCGATGGTATTATAGTACTCAGGGTTTAAACCAACGCCTTGCATCTATTTTTATAATAGGAAAAAAATGACAAAACTTTTTTAAATTTCGAAAAACAAAAATCTATACTATACTTCTGATACCTCCAAGAATATGTGTACAAAGTTTCTCGGTTGAGCAGTTTTTGCGTGAAAGCGTAACAAACAAACACATTTATAATAATAGTAGGATAATAATAATAATATGTTAATATAATATAATAATTTGTTTTCGATTCTCAGCAGCTTGATATATTTTTAAGTTTTGATATAGTTTACTTGATATAGTTTACCCAAAATAAATTTCTGAACGCACGCAATTTTGTATGGGAAAATGATTTTTCTTTTATTTTATTTATTATAAAAGAATTTTTCTAAAATAAACGTAGCCTAAGTTACTCCTTATTACATCAGCTACCTGTCAATAAAAGTCCCGTCAAAATCGGTCCAGCCATTCCAGAAATTAGCCGGAACAAACAGACAGACAGACAGACAAAAATTGTAAAAAATGTCATTTTGGTGTTTGTACCGTATATATATTCATATACATGTATTAAAAAACAGTTATTTCAATATTACAAACCGACACTCCAATTTTATTATATGTATAGATTTAAAAAAATACAGCATAGATAATTTCTAATTATTAAAGTAATGCGATTCTGAAATCAAGCAGATCTTTTGAAATGTAGCTTAATCAATATATACTGTCATATTGATCAAAAATGAAGTGGCAAAATCATTGTTTCAAACTGACAGGTACAAAGCACTTGCCAGCACTAATGTGTACTTTGGTTGCTCGGAGAATCCATATTGTCTCTTATAAGACGATTTTAAAAATAAATAAAAATTTAAATGTAATTATTTAGCTAAATATTAAAGTGAATATTAAGCAACCATTCCACTGCAATATCAGTTGCAGTGCAATGATTACGCAAGCCGGGAGCCCGGGTTCCAACGGTACCAATGTATCTTTGATTTATGTACTTTGGTTGTCCTGTTTCTATGATACAAGAAATATAGAAAGTATAGAAAAAATTAAAAATAAATAAATAAAAGGAATTATTTATACACACACACATTTTCCTCTTCTATTATATCTGTTTTTCTTTCTTTCTTTTATTTGTTACAATATATGCAAAACAATGTACCTACCAGATTTTGTCTAAATTATAAGTCAAAAATAGTGAAATTTATCCACAGCTTTACTATAATTTTTTTAGTAAAGCTGTGGATAATATTAGGAGACCTTTTATTTTTTCAGGTCATTGCCTCGTCAACCTGGCCCAGGGTTGAGTCCGGAATCTTTTGTCTTCAATTTGCTTTATGAAGTACCTGTTCCATTGCCTGGTCAAGCTTTACGACTCTATCTACCTCCAGCGAAACCACATCTTAATCCTATACCTGTTGTAAGTTAATTTTTTTTAGAATTTTTGAGTGGTAGGCAGTGGTGCCCAGTCTGCCGACCTAGTGTAATATCACCAATTACAATTATAAAAACCGTAAAGTGACTTGGTCGCGTTTCGGGATTAGCTTGTAAGGTGCCAGTTCCAACTAGGCCGATGTGACTGCTACTTGCAGTTATTTGTCTGTAGTAGCAATCGCCTCCTTGGGCCGCAGTCCAGCCTAACATCAGACGAGGAGCTGTCATATGCTGTGCCACAATGAAAGTAAAACCACTTTTACACCTTTACTTTCCAATTTTACATTCATAATGTTACTTTTTAAGTTTTAAAGAACATCATTCATTTTGTATGGGGACTTGGGCTTAATTGTATTAAAAGATTAATATGCATTTTAAAATAGTTTAATGTACGAAGATTTCAATGTTATTGGAATTTATCCTTTATTTTGCATAGTTTAGGTGTGCTAGTCTAGGTGATCAAACTATATTTATGTCAGTTCAAAGCAGAACAAATATGGAGTTGGTTATCAGATAATACAAAATCCATATTTTATTTTCCAAATAACTCAATTGCACAGCAAGTAAAAGCAAAATTGGTACTAGTTTTTTCAATACAAGTATCGAAACTACCATTTATATATTTTTTCATCATTGGAAATTACTAAAGTAGTATATAAAAGCCCAAAATTAATGATGTCCCTTAAGATGTAATGACAACACAAAATTTAATGGAACTTCTTTGTTGAATAATTTTATTCATTGTAAAAATCGACGAATACACTTTTTGTACTTCAGAAAGACAAGTATAAATACTAAAAACTAATGATTATTTTGATGTGACGTTTGGCACAGATGTTATTGACCATTGAGTCATACCAACCTAGAAAAAAAATTACTTCGACGAATGTAGTTTTTCCCATGGGGATAGGCAGAGACAATGTAGCGCCACTTGCCACGATCCTGACACAACTAGTATAATATAAGTATTATTTTATGTTTCAGATAATAAGAATGCCAAATCTTCCGGAAGAGTTACCACTATTAGATTATCCTTTACGTGTGATGTTCTCATTGTTAGGTGTTGAATGTGTTGTACAATTGTTCACTTGTGTTCTACTTGAAAATCAAGTGTTACTACGATCTAGCGGTAAGATATTATACTAATTTATATATATTTAAATACTGAAATCGTGGTAAGTCGATTGTGAGGACGCTTACGAAAGTCTGTAGGAACGAGAAGGGTCTCCTGGAAGAGGTCGGGTGATGAGAGATGGCTCCACTGAGAGATAACTGTTGAAGAATGCTCAAAAAAGTGGTGAAGGATTTAAGCCCTAAGTACACAACCATAAGTTGACTGTTGGTGGTAGACAGACAAAATTCTTCATTGCATTACTATTATGCTCCTTAATCTTGTTTCTATATCGTATTTTTACTCTTGTGATCCCGCGCGAAGTAAACATCCGCATTCTGTCGACCGAATCGACAGTCGAACTAACAGCTAAATCAGGCGGATGTTTCTTCGTTTTCTTGCTTTAACACACAGACGTCTAGCTGACAGACACAAACGACTGCTAAAATAATTAGTATCACAATTAATTTGAAGAACGCAATAATAGATCTTCCAAGTTTCCGTCCTCCATAATAAACAATTTTGTGTCAAACGAATTTAGCGCGGCCATCAAAGACAATTATTGACCCCTATATAACAATAAAAACTGTAATTAACGGGAACACGACACAGAATACCGTGTAAGACGCCCGTTTGAAATACCCCGCGCGACATGTGACGTTATATTTTCGGCGGGACCGTCGTCAAATCGAGATCAGATTTCGAGTCTCAATATAAAAGTCTCTTGGCAACCGTGGTGTAGTAGCAGTGCAATGGCTACGTAAGCCGAGTGGCACGGGTTTGAAACCATTCACCGGTATCAATGTATTTATTTTATTTTATTGTGACTCGACATATGACAGCACCCCGCTTGATGTTAAGCCAAAGTGTGGTCCATGAATGAATGTCACTGCTACTACAATTCAATAACTGTGAGTAGCAATCACATCCACTATGCCGGCCTAGATGAAACCGGCAACTTACAAGCTGATCCCGAAACGTGACCAAATCACTTCACGGTCTGTATACTTGTAAGTGGTGGTACTACACCGCATCGGCAGACTGGGTAGCACTGCCTACCACTCTTTGATAACCATATAATAATAATAAATAATAATAATTGCTCTATCATCTCTTTCAGATTACAATAAATTGATGGTAGTTGCTGAGTGCATAGTGTCGTTATTGTTACCATTCTCGTGGGCCCATGTGTATGTGCCCATCTTGCCAGCGCCTCTCTATCATTTCCTAGATGCACCTGTTCCATTTGTTATGGGTATGTGGATTGTATATTTATTTATTTATGTCTTCATATGACAATGCCAGTCTGATGTTAAGCTTCGTTTGTCCTCTATCGCCTATATCACGGATAATGTTCCGAGGAGATCTTTAACCTTGTCCCTACCTCGTCTTTTCATACCCGCACAGGTCGGGGGAATCTCTTCAGAAATATGGCTTCTAATGACAAGGTGTAAAAAAGTGTCTCCTTATTAAAAGAAGTAAAGCAATCAAATTTAGCTGTCGTTGGAAAGATCTCGGCGATATGAGCAGTTTAGATTAAGAAAGTTCATCAAATTTTTTTTCGCTGTAATTTTTTTTGCTTTAGTGAGGGGGGCAGCCGTTAGCCGTTAGTTGATCATCGGGCAGATGTCCCGTCACAATACAAAAAAATATTCAAAAGATATTGATTAAGCTTTTTACCTGATTAACTTTTTTAAATCGTTGACACCTTTATTGCTTTATTTATTTTTTTGTTTTGAATTTTTATTATATTGTATAAAGTGAGAGTCGTGTCAGGCGTGGTATGTCGCGCTCCATTTTCTCCGCTTCTTTCTGTGGTAATCCTGGTGTGACAGTTTCTTTAATTGATTGATATGTATTTACATAGTACTCGTTGAATATATTATAAAAATACTAATATATGTCATATTTAATCAAACAGGACTCCATTCAGACAGTGCGGTTTGTGGTGGTCCTGGGCGTGGTGTTGCGCTCAATTCAGAGGCGGCTTTGTGTTTGGTTGATATTGATAAGCCTGACATTCAACTCCCGGAAGAACTACCAATTTTTCCTCATAGAACACCATTCATTGATGAACTTAATCATATTTTGGATAAACATCAGGTAAATATATCGCTTGATAATTTACAACTTACAGCGCCATAGATAGTAGCTAGACTGCTTTCTTAATAATGACATGTTTTATTTTATTGTTAAGGCGGCCGTGGTGTGGTGGCAGTGCAATGGTTACGCTAACCGAAGAGCACGAGTTCGAGACCACGCACTGGTACCAATGTATCTTTGATATATGTACCTTGGTTGTCCTGTTTCTATGATACAAGCACTTTAATAGCTTAGTATAGAATGTAAAAATAAAAATTTTACAGATCCAAAGGCCGGAAACTGAACCAAGCAAACTGGGTGTACCTATTAATGGTACATCACATAAATATCTTAACGATAGTATGAGCAGCAGTTGTACATTGCCATCAGGTAAGGAAAAACCTTTAAACACTTCATTATTTTCGTTAAGCCGGTTGTACCAAAAAAAAATATTTACGAATTTGTAAAAAGTATCGAAAAGTAAAAAGTAAAAGAAAAATGGGTTGCACCACTCTTTAACTTCACATTTTACATTTATGTTTAACGGATATTTTATACAGAGCTAAAGGACATCATTCATTTGGGTTTCTATGTACTACTTTTGTTATTTCTAATGATAAAAACATACATAAATGGTAGTTTCGATATAAAATTATTAACAACCCAATTTACCATTTCGTAATAGTTAACGTAATAGAATAAGTATAAAGTAAAACTAAATTCGTAAATTGAAACTTTTTTGCTGCAACCGGCTGATAGTCTCTTCCGAAAACGAAATACATGTTTGGCAGGATGTCTATTTAATCTGTTAAATCCAAATACTTTGGAGTCAATTATCATTTCGGCGTTTGGCTATATGACAAGACCAACTCGTTCATTTTAATTATTGTATACAACTAAAGAAACTAGAAATAAGATTATCTAACAAATGCCTATTTAAATTGTAAAGGTGGAATAAGACGCAAACATTCGTTTCACGATGTGTTAGAATGGGACGAAACGAGACCTCTAACAGGGTCACCGCCAGGTTCACCAACACGTCGAGCTACCCCACCGCGCTCAGATGCATTACAACGAATTGTTGATATTGTACGACGATCAGGTAATTTTTTAAAATGTTTATTTGTATTGGCATGAAGTAAAACCGAATGCCGTGACGCTGGCATGGTATAACGCCCCTACCGATGTAAATATATTACAAATCTGAAAATAATCTGCTCGTTAGATAAGTCGCTAGTCTATACTCGATTACCTTTGAAATGCATTACATACCTTAATAGTTAAGACTGTTATTACATATACATTACAACTCGTGGACTGTACTAAATTGATTTATCAAATTATAAAATTGAGCGTCCTCCTTCGACGAAGTCCGTAAGTATCTCTCCGCACGGCTACCGGCGGCGCCCGACCGCCCCAAAGTTGCTCGACCGGTCCGTGACGTCACCCGCACTGCGCGGCGATGCAGTTCGGCCGCAACAAGACAAAGATAACAAATAATTTAAATTTGCTCAACCTGTCACTTGCAGTTACACATATACTCCTGCGGACTGATCGCGTAACTCAGTGAGAATGTGCTTCCTTTAGACAGTTGACCTTTATTAATGAGCTTCAAAATTAAAATTGCGACTTCGCAACACACTGAGAATGAATGGATGAATAAAAGTTATTTTTTATACTAACAGCGACCGCGTAACTTATTGACAAATAAGAATGAATTTCATTTTTATTCCCATTTACGTTGCGCGGTCGGCCCCCTGTTTGGTTGTTTAATATTTTTAACATTTCACAGGGGTAAATATAGATGACGTAGACGCGGAGACAGTGATGCCAACAGTAAAAAAGAAAATACTCAATGACGAAGATCAATATAATGAAGATATACGATTTAATGCTGCGATTAGAGAAACATTCCTTAACAGATTTGTACATATGTTTCTTATGTATGAGAATTTTGTTATTATGCCTGATCAGGTGAGGTTTTTAAACCCGATTTACTAAGATTATTCTTTATTTAACCTTTTTTATTGTGGCTCGAGATATGACAGCCCCCCGCCTGATGTTAAGCTAGAGTACGGTCTATGAATGGAGGCAACTGCTACTACAGTTCAATAACTATAAGTACCAGTCACATCCACTATGCCGGCCTAGTTAGAACCGGAAACTTATCCCGAAAGCTGATCCCGAAATGCGTCTAAGTTGCTTTACAGTCTCAGACGGATCAGCAGACTGGGCACCACTGTCTTCCACTTCTTAACAGCCAGCAAATATTCGCCTCTTTCTTTGTTATTTAATCAAATTATTAAATACAAATAAAAGCTATGAAACAAATACTTTACTCCGACCGGGAATCGTACCTGGGACTTTCTGCGTAACGGACTGATGAGCTAATCAATACGCCACGCCTAACGTCAAGCGTTATTTCTTCACAAATTAAAAAAAAACTTTGTGTTACAGGATCGACATTCTTGGTTAACAGCCCGTGAGTCGATGGTTAATTTTGATAAAGCGTCATTCCTCTCGGACCAGCCTCAAAGACATCGGCCATTCTTGTCAAGGTTCTTGGAGACCCAAATGTTTGCTACGTTGATTGACAACAAAATTATGACGATCTGGGGTGACTTTGATGCAAACCTACAAGTGTTTGAGAATAGAATTAAAGCTGTGAGGTAATTATTCAATATAAATTATTTTATTCTTGGTTTTGTACAAGTTATTCTACATAGGAATCTATTGAGTTTTCCACACAAATGTAACCGACCAGCCTTCCATATACTATCACTTTAAGAAAATTTATAAAGAGTCTTGGACGGGTAATTTTTTCCTATTGAGGTTATTATATCTTTAATTAGATTTAAATAAATGGATATTTATTTAAATCTAATTAAAAATATAATACGAACAATATGGCCACCAATCACCCTTAATAAATGTGGAAAAAGTTGAACACTATTAACCCCTTTTACTTGGGCTGGCATAGTGACTGCGACTGAGGCAATCGTGAACTGAGTCGGATTTTTCAGTCGTTGGCAATTCGGGACTTCCCCTTGCTTATTGAGTGGCACTAAATAAAAATTACTGCTTATGGTAACTAGTAGGTAATTGTGAAATAATAAGGCGACCGAGGTGTAGTGGCAGTGCAATGGTTGCACAAACCGGAGAGCACAAGTTCGAAACCACCCACCGGTATCAATGTATCTTTGATATATGTACTTTGGTTGTCCTGTTTCTATGAGACAAACACTTTAGTAGCTTAGTATAGAAATATAAAAAATAGCTTTAACATTCTACTTTTTTCTTTTTCCTAATTATTTCTTCGTAATTTTGTTTCTTTGTCTTCTCATGTGTTTTGTTTTCTTACTGTTAATTGGTTTTCTTTAAAAAGTAAGTATAATCAAATAAATGTATCTCTTTCTGAATGTGCTTTTGTACAGCTTCAGCACATGCAAGCTGCTTTTTAATTACAATATATTTACTGCACAATAATGAATATTAATCTATTAAACATGTTGTTTTATCTATAATACATATAGATAATTTACATATCTTGGCACAACTCTATATATTTATCCATGTATTTCATTAACTATTGTATTTATTTGAAGACTATTGTTCATAAAATAGGTGAACATAATGACTATGGGCATTCTCTGCTCGTCTACTTTGGTTACAAAAGAAAAAATCTATTTTAACGTAGGTGCATATATATATATATTTTTTCTTTTGTAACCACTACTACTATTATTTTTACTCGTTTATACTACCTTTTTATACCATATTAAGTAAGTACTTAACTAGTTACCTACTTAAAAAACTAGGCATGCACGGTGGATGCTTGTAATAAGGCGTAATGCTTGTAACTGCTACTTGTAATAAGGCGACCGTGGTGTAGTGGCAGTGCAATGGTCGTGTTGAACACGGGTTCAACACGACTTACCAGTACCAATGTATCTTTGATATATATACTTTGATCCTCCTGTTTGTATGATACAAGTACTTTGGTAGCTTAGTTTATAAATAAATAAAAATAAAAAAATATTTAAGTATAGTAGATTTACGTAAATTTGACATAACGAGGTCGACATAGTGACGATGACTGAGGCAACCGTAGAGCATTAATTTTTACTTGAGACTCGACATATAAAATCGACTTGCCTGATTGTAAGCAAGGGGATGTCTAAGTGCCTTTTCACACATTCCGGTTGCCGAGTAGTCAATGTCGGATACCCGGCGGCGAAATTTATTTATTTATTTAAAAACTTTGTGCACTACTGCAGGCGGACTTAATGCTGCTAGGCATTCTTAATAGCCTACCGTAGGAACAATTTAACGCACTTTTTTGTATGAGGTAGGTGCAAAATAAAATTGAATCATTTAATCTGAAGTATACTACTAATTCTAATATGCTTTACAATAAATCAGTATACACTAAACATACTACATACTAAAAATAGAAATGTATGGACAATACGCTGAAACGTTTAAAAGCTACCGTACATGCTCATACACTTCGCCGCCAGTTACCTGGCACCGACTACCCGGCCCCGAATACCCGGCGGAATTTGTGAAAAGGCACTAAGAGCGCCAATAACGAAACAAAACTATTTACCTTTTTTTTAGATGCTTGTCTCAGTTACAGTTACTGCTTTATTTCAAGCCCTTCACCATAATATCTCCTAGCTTCAATAGGTCCCCAGTTAGATGTTAGTTTTCACACACTTCACAAAAATTTTAATGTTCACATAATTCGATGTTTCCGAAATAAAAATATTATAGATTTAACTAAAGTTGGGATAGCAGAGCAAGTGGCAAGTGGCAGCACAACTCCCTCGCTTTCCTCACATCCACAATTCTCTTTATATAAGCTCTACGGTTATGGGCACTAGGCAACTCAACTTTCTCCATTGTCTCTGCCTATCCCTGAGGGAAAAAGGTGTGACAATTTAATTGTTTTAACTAAAGTAAATTATGATCTTCAGACGTCGCCTGGGCGAAGGGGGCGCGGCTAGAGGCTACAGTGTATGCGCTTGGTCATGGGCTGGTTCCCCGGTGGCAGCTGAATTGGAAGTAGGTGCCCCAGCTGAGAGACTGTCAAATCGTGCTGCGTACTACAGAGCATTCCCTGCTAAACTCGATGCGTCAGTGCTAGCGCCGCCGCCGAGGGCAGATGCAAGGTGCGAATCAACTTCATAGGATAGTTTTTTTTATGATTTGCAGAAAATGTTCGAGTGGTTAAGGACTCTTCTGCTCTGTTTCTGATTTGAATCTGAGATATTTGATTTAACATATTTAACGTTTATTCTTATAGTACAAACACTCTATATTGGTCGGTTTGACGTTTATCTTTAGATTAGATTAGATTTAAAATAGGACTTAACGCGTTGTTGAGTTGTTGGCACTCTTGGACCTCTTACTTACAAACAGGCGGGTTGAGGTCGGTGTCGAGCACAATAAAAAAACATTTCCCTCGACGTTTTTTTTTATTTATTTTTATTATGACTCGACATATGACAGCACCCCGCTTGATGTTAAGCCGAAGTGTGGTCCATGAATGAATGTCACTGCTACCACAATTCAATAACTGTGAGTAGCAATCACATCCACTATGCCGGCCTAGATGGAACCGGCAACTTACAAGCTGATCCCGAAACGTGACCAAATCACTTCACGGTCTGTATACTTGTAAGTGGTGGTACTACCCCGGATCGGCAGACTCGGAACCACTGCCTACCACGTTTCATCATTGACTTCTCGTGAAACGCCAAGATAAATATAATTTTGCCCGTTTTAGTCTATTCTAATTATGAATTTAAATTGCTTCAGTTTGAAACTAAATTAAAATTTTTAGCGAAGTAAGATGTCAAAGTGTACAGTAGCGTGCTAATGCTATAATTTTACAAATATTGATTTCAAATCGGAAGCAGTGCATAAAAGCTCTATTAAATGTGTTTTAAATAAGCCATCTATATCACTACTGAATTCACCACGAGCAATAAATGATGCTTTGAGTCCTAAAAGGATAGATTTAATTCAGCGGAAACGATTTGTCAACTGACCAAATTATCTCGAAAAACATCTTAATAATTATAATAAAATAGGTCCTTGTGGAAATATTATATTTCATGAAAATATTTTCTTTCTGCCGCATTAAGAAATCATTGTAAATTATGAAAATATATAGGTACTAGTAAATTTTCAAGTACAATGAAAGAGATTTAATTGAAAACATTGTAAAATTTAATACGAGTGAAAGAAATCCTAATGCGTGATTCTAGCTATCCGATGTCTTTACATTTAAAAAAACCTATCACTTACTGCGTAAGGTTTCCGAAATTCTATTGCGATAGCGTGCGCAGTATTGAAATGATGGCTTTATTAAAATAATAACAGGCGTACATAAGTAGAGTCTGTCTAAGTTGAAATGACGCGCCCCGCCACTGCATTTAGGCACACGAGCAAGTTTAAAATGTGGATGTAACACAACGAAAATGCAATTGTAATTGGTCATTCAGTTGCTGGTTAGACACAAA
Source organism: Tinea trinotella (assembly GCA_905220615.1). Lineage (NCBI taxonomy): Eukaryota > Metazoa > Arthropoda > Insecta > Lepidoptera > Tineidae > Tinea > Tinea trinotella. The sequence continues at coordinate 9,969,838 of HG992310.1, forward strand.
TGAAGGAGCACGTTGATGAAGTATAGTAATATTTTAGTTAGTAATATTTGAATTCACACATTTAAATAAACTAATAAAGTGGAAGGGCGCGTCATTTATAGTTAGACAAGCCATACTACTATTTGTCATTATCATACAGTGTAATTTTAAATCAAATTCCTGAGTCCTTTAATAACTCGACAATAATTATCATTTGTTATAAAAATGCATTGCAAATTTTAGATGTTTATTATCTGTTTTATTATCTGTTTTTTTTAAATTTATTTTGTTTTTGTCTGTGGTTGCCTGTTTATAGAATTTAAAAATCAATTAATGATTTAGCTTTATTTTGTGAAGTGGTATAGGGGCATCATTTACCAAAACGGAGTTGAGCGGTAATCGGCTAAAACTATATTAATTAAACGGGAAAGTGATCTAATCTTTCAACTCGCTACAATGTTTTTATTGTGACACGACATCTGACCTCGACCCGCCTGATAAGCAAGAGGCGGTCCAAGAGTGACGACGACTGAAAATAACCGATTTAGTTCACGGCTGCCTCAGCCGCCGTCAATATGCCGGCCAAAGGTGCTTCTTCACGCATCGCTTGAAGGGTCCAAGGTCATAGGATGGAGAGAACACATGCACAGGCATGTGGTAAGGCAAGTCATATGTCGCGTCGCATTAAAGAAAGGACCAATTGCCTTTGGTTGTTTACATCTCCTCTCTGTAAATCTCCGCTTTAGTGGAAGATGCCGGTTTAAGGGAAATATATGTTTTTTTGTTGTTTTGCTTATTGTTATAGCATGCCCATTTTGCCTTGTCTGCTTGTTTTGGCATCTGTATTACAATACGGGATTATTTTTATTCTATACAGGATATTAGTGATATTATTATATTTAATCAGCTAGGCCGGCATAGTGGATGCGACTGATTATTGCATTCATTAATTGATCGCACTCCAACTGAACATCAGGCGGTTTGCGATCGTATGTCGAGCCAATAATTATATAATAATGTGATATAGTTTTGTTTAAGGGTCAAAACGAAGAAGACTGGTCCAAACGCATGTGGTATTTTTTGTGACCTAAATCTTTTTCATTTTGACATGTTTCTTTTACATATAATTCTTTCACTTAGATAAATAAATAACCCCCTCATTCCAAGTTGAAAAAAGTTCAATAAATGTTTATAACTTGCTCAAAATCCAAAAAAATCTGTTGCTCAAAATGGTTTGTATTTTGAGGTTGACCATTCTATACATGATGTCACAAACGTATTAGCTATCTTGGTTCTTGTTTACCATTGTCGTTTTGGGCAAACTAGTTAAAAAAATCGATAGTAAAAATCAATGATTCCCAATTGATTGGTCAATCAATAAATCAGCTAAGAACGCCTAATTTTAGAACGTTATTTAGAGTATAGAAGCTCTGAGAGTTTAGCGAGCTCTGAGTCCAATTCGGAATGAGGGGAACGGTATAAAATTATGCACTTATTACGTAGTAAATTAATTAGTGAAATTGTTTAAAAATAGTAGAAAATTAGAATAATATGTGCATGCGACTAACTGTAATGAATCTCATAGTTTTTTAATGTTGTCGTAGCATGAACATAATGTAACGAAGTAAATGTTTTTAGGTAACTTACTAAACTCAACCCTGCCAAAGACGTGGTCGTCTAATAATTCCAATTATCATTATTTTATAAAAGCACGTAAAGTAGCTTATTAAAGTTTGAAAGTTGTCGGTTCCGTCTTAGACGGCACAGTAGATGCGACTGCTCGTTACTGCTATCATTCATGAATCGTACTCCAGCTTAACATCAGGCGGGGTGGTGTCACATGCCAAGCTACGATCAAAATAAGGTATAGGCGAATATTGAAATGACAACTTCGCCTACTAAGCGACTGTTTACTCACCCGAAGGCCATGAAACATAACGATGCAAGCATCAGCGTAAAGGTTTAAAAACAAACGGTTTTATGTCTGAAAGGCCATAAAACAGCGCTGCGAATTATTGCGGTTTTCATTGTGAGCGAGTTTAGACGAGCGTCTGATAGTTTAGCGCGCTTTCCAACATAGTCCAGTCAATAACCTTTTGCGGTCCCGTTTACTTTTGACGCTATAAAACTTTAGTTTTTAATTTTTTCTTAGATAGCGCGCTAAACCAGCTGACGCTCGTCCGAACTCGCTCGCAGCGAATACTGCTACAATTAGTCAGCAGCGCTGTTTTATAGCGTTTTAGATATATAACCGTTTGTTTGTTTTTGACGCTTGCAGCGAAGAGCGAATTCGCTTGGAGCGCTTGTTTCGTTGCCCTCGGGTTAGGCTAACCAAGCAATTAGTTTGCTAATTGCTTGGTGATCCAAGGTTATGTTGACGTTACTGATTCAAATATTCATAATGATGTTTGGTGCATAGTGAAGCCATGACTACTGTTTGAATCGCCTCTGTCGTATATCGCGACGCGCTTGTAACCTTAGCCTTAAAATTAATGATATTTTGTTTTGTTTGTATTCGTATTGTTCCCTGTTTCGGTTTTGTGATATTGCGTACATTTAATGTATTTTTTTAAATAATACTCTTATTGGCCCGAATTTTATTTTACTTATTGCTAAGCAATTATATATATTAGTTTACGACTATTGACAATTTAATTGAATCATTCGATTTATGTTGATCTATTTTAGATTTAAAATCCAATTATTTTTAATTATTTAAAGCAACTATATTTTCCTAATTTATTATCGAATTTACATAAATAAATATTTCTTGTTATAAGTTAATTATGTTATTATATTATTTATCAAATAAAGATAAAATTGTAGATTTAAATTTTTTTTTTAGAATTGTAAGGCATTACCTACGGGTGTTAAATTAAATTACTCCATAGTGTTACTGTATATTATTTTATTTAAATAATAAATGTATTTATGAAATTTTATAGTTTTATTGCGTAACCTAATTAGATTAGATTTTGGCGTTTCAATGCTCACTAGAGATGCTACAAAATATTTATCTCGAATACACAAAATGAAATTTGTTTTATTAAGACATTAGTAAAGTACTTAGTGAGCATTGAATTATTGGCCTCAATATTCGGGACGATAAAAATAATAGCATGACAATCTTCTGTAGTTATTCTACATTATTAAAGTCATCCTTATTGTGAGAACGCTAAGAATCAAATTGGCTTAAAAGTGGGCGATATCGACGTAGCATGGTTTGTATTATTTGCTTGCTTTATTTGATTTGCATTATCAATGTTTTGTTTTAAATATGAATCTAAAATAAATTTATCACTAGATCTCGCTGGTTTTTAATTTTGTATATAAAAAAAAGCATTGATTGGACTTAGGTCGCCGTGACTGATACAACCTTAAACTAAAACGGTTTTTTCAATCGTCGGCGCTCTTGCTTACCAAGTCCTCTCCATGCTTACCATCAAGCAAGTAGAGGTTAGATCTCGTGCCTTGATAAAATAAAAATATACATTATTTGCCGATGCGATAGCTAGTGTTATGTGGAGTCAATAATGCATGATGTATCAATTAGATAATAACTTTATTGCATGTTTATAAATATTAGACCAAAAATATGTTTGATATTTAATAACAGGGGTTGATAAGTAATTTTAGGTGGGGTCCGGAGTACTGTACTATTTTATCGTGTTGTATTGCGATCTATTAGGAAAATATTTTTGGAAAAACTTTTGGTCCAATGATATAAAATTTGAGAGAAATGCTTGGTTTAAATAATTGGTTTCATTGTATTGTTTTATATGGGATACTATAAACTCTTTATTTAAGATTTAATTCGTGTGAATAAATTTAAAATTGCTTTAAAATCCCAAATTAAGAGGTAAAAAAACAATAGTATTGTCTCTTTCTAGAACAAACAGTTTAAAAAGAATAAAAAATCCAAAATGGCAAGTGAAGGATTGTCCACCAGAGATGTTATTGAGTGACATTAATAGAAGGCTATCAACAGATGTTACGCCACAGGCCATTGCGCAAAATAATCGCACATTTGTTGAGAAACTCTTAAAGGTATTGTATATCTCATAATTATATTTATAATTAACAACCTAATATTTTATTATACGTCCTAAAATTAATATTATATAATTTTAAAATATATCCTAGGGTTGGCAACCCTCCCGGAATTTCGAGATTCTCCCGGAAAAATGTCTGATTAAAATGATTACACATGTAGACATCCTCAAGAAAGTTGGGTTGCCTAGTGCCCATAACCGTAGAGCTTGTATAAAGAGAATTGTGGATTTGAGGGAAGCGAGGGAGTTGTGTCAGGATCTTGGCAAGTGGTGCTTCATAGTCTCTTTCTATCCCAGTGGGAAAAAGCCGTGTAAATTTCATTGATTGATTGATAAAGTATCCTTTATCTGTATATGCCACTATCATCATGCGCGGATACTTTAAAAGACTCAAAATGGCGTCCGGTGGATATCTTAGCATAGGACCCTTTTGAACATAAGCGGAAACTGTGGCAGAGGGTACGACCGAGCGGGCGCATTTTCCTTCTTAGAACGCCATTACGAAATGACAAGATGACAGTTGCATCCACCGGTTATTTGTGACTTTGACTATGTCTTTTGACGTAGTGGGAGGACTACCTACGCTGCGTCTTCCGGTTCGTGGTCTCCACTCAAGAACCTTTCCTCCCCATCGGTTGTCAGTTCTTCGAGCGATGTGTAACAACATAAAGAATCAATATTATTTTATAGGAATGCAAGAGCAAAACAAAACGCATGTTGGTGGAGAAGATGGGCACCGAAGAACCAGATTTAGGCTTGGGGAGTGAAGTGTCTATAATGGGTGTAGAAGAGAGTACTATGATAGCGTCGTTGTGCGATTTGTTAGAACGATTGTGGTCACATGGTGTTCAGCACAAGATGGGGAAATCAGCACTTTGGATGCATCTGTGCAATTATCAAGAGTTGGAGCAGTGCAGCAATTCTACACAGCCCATAGATCCTAATTATTTGACTCCAGGTAAGAACATCTTTCTTGTTACTTATTATAAAAATAGTAGGGTAGTAAGGTACCCATGAAATCGTACACTTGTAACCGCTTTTCGAAAGACCGACAAGGCCTTGTTTTCTGAATTTCATTCTTGTGGTCTGGTAATCGATGGAGAGAAACATCGATACTGTATTTCGCTCTCCAAACTGTATATTCCGCTATTTCCGGTTATCCAGCTCACATTAAAAATAAAGCTGGTTTAGCGAGCGTTAAGTGTTCAACGTTAACTAACCATCTGATGCCAATATTTTGAAACTAAGGCAGCCAGACCGTAAACTAAGTTGTTTTTAGTTGTAGGCGCTCTTGGACCTTTCTGGTATTTTTTTTTGTATCAAATTCATTACTGATACATCTATCGCTTACTCGTAAGCAAATAAGTACAACATTTATTTTAAACTACAACGAAAATATGTAATGTTTTTCAATATTGATTTACATGCAGCTCTGGCTTGGTGTGTTTTACGTAAACGATTGGATTGTAAGTATTAAATAAATTAATGTAATAAATCCATAGTAATAATATTTTAATATTAGGGGACTACCCACACGACTAATTGCCGACCCGTCGAAATTTGTATTTTTTTTTTATCTCCAATTGGTGGTAGCCCCTCTTCTGTGGAGGCAGTAGCCCTTCCTGCTCTCTGCCAAATCCTACCCTGCCCATATAGGCATATCAAATATATTATATTTTACACAATCATCTTCAAATAAATTGTCACCTCTCAGTTTAGACAGGAATAGAAAGATGCAATGAAACGCCACTGTCCACGATCATAATAATCTTCAAGTAATACTAGGCTACTTGAAAAAATATATTATATGTCAAATTCATATAGATTTATCATCTGTCGGAGCTGAAGTGGAATCTCAGGGGTCGACATCAGCTGGCAGGTCCCGTGACAGCTCCCGTGGCGGGTCACGTGATAGTTCCCGTGATCGCCTTAGCAACTCTGGCACGCTGGAGAGGAAGCCCCAACCTCCACCAAACCCATTGCGACCTTTGCCCGAGAGTCTTACATTTGATATGAGGTATGTTAATAAGGATCCTGGTACTCCTGATCCACGGTACAAGTGTACAGACCGTGAAGTCATTTAGTCGCGTTTCAGGATTGGCCTGTAAGTTGCTGGTTCCAACTAGACCGGCATAGTGAATGCGACTACTACTTGCAGTTATTTAACTGTAATAGCAGTCGGATTTATGAACCACACTCCAGCTGAACATCAGGAGGAGTGCCTGTATATGTGTAAATCTTTTTTTTATTGAGACGCGACGTTTGACGTCAACCTACCTGATAGTAAAATAGACGAGGTTTAAGAGCGCCCACGACTGAAAAAACTGCCTAAGTCGCCACCACTATGCCGACCATAGGTGCTTCTTCGCGCCTCGTTTGAAGGATCTAAGATTATAGAATGGGAAAACACATGGACTGGTAACATTTCGATTGTTTGACAAAGGAACGACGCGCCGAACCTTTTTGTTCGACTGTCAATGCAGATGCTTCCCCCGACCTGTGCGGGTGTCACGGAAGAAAAATAATGAGACGAGAGTCGAGACTTTCCCCATAATGAGTCTTAAAGTTTATTATAGGGAAAGTTCACTACTGAGTGGACTCAGATTGCAAGACATTGCAGTAGGCCCAAACGGAGATAGCTAGATAAGATATACGCCGTTTGTAGATCGTGAGAGATCGCAAAGTGTTGTGAGTCATAGAAAAAAAGGGATTGGGACAATTAAATCGTCTAATAATAATAATATGCGACGTAGGAGAACTACACGAGACCATAAATAAGGTCTTTTAAATTGTGGCTAGACATATGACAGCACCCCGCTTGATATTAAGCTGGAGTGTGGTCCATGAGTGGATGTCACTGCTACTAATTCAAAAACTGTAAGTAGCAATCTCATCCACTATGCCTAGTTAGAACTGGCAACTTATAATACAATCTGATCCTGAAACGCGACCAAATCACTTCACGGTATGTACACTTGTAAGTTGTGGTACTACCCCGGATCAGCAGATTGGGTACCACTGCCTATCAGTCTTTAAGTATTTTCTAACTCTTCCAGAAACGTCCAAGCTATGACGGATATAAAAACGGAGATCGGGTACGCAAGGGCCTGGGTGCGTTTGTCATTGGAAAAGAAGTTACTGTCAAAGCATCTACGTGAACTCCTCGCGGACACCACATTGCTTCGTTCCCAATACAAGCGAACTGCTTTCTTGAGGTGTGAAGAGGAAAAAGAGCAATTCCTATATCATTTGCTAACATTAAATGCTGTGGATTATTTTTGTTTCACTAACACTTATCCTACTACAAGTAAGTTGTGTTTGTTTGTAACCATTATCCTTACTACATTTGGTAAATAATCCGTGACCACGATAGCTGCAAAGCTTTCGAAACGTCGGGGAAAAAATGTACAATCATTAAGCCGCAAAAAATTTGTTTAATTCATTAATCAATGTTTGCACGAAATCTAAGAAAATACTAAATAATCCTATGTAATAAATGTATATTATTTTATTTAATGAGTTATTTGCCTTATTTCTAGGTTTAAACATACTGAATGATCGTCAAACACTTTTGTTCTCCATAAATCCTAATTCAAAAACTAAAATCAAATGTAACGTTTACTATATAACAATGACAATCTAACTTTCTTTTTAATAACAACTTAAATGTACTAACCTTTTGTGGGAGACAATTTTGTGAAACGTCAATAGCAATAAAAGTTTCTAGAATATACCAAACTTTTTGGTTATATTCTAGAAACTACTCGTATTACTGCTGATGCTAAGCTAGAGTGAGGTCCATGAATGAAGGCAAGTACAGTTAAATAACTGCAAGTAACAATCTTATTCACTAGTAGAACTGGCATAGCTGATCCCGGTGATTCTTTTGCCATTCTGAAGTCAGTAGTAGTATTTGCGCATGATGCAAATTAAAAGATTGCAAACATCAGTATTGTGGGTCCACACGGAGATGGCGAAATGAGATAGACTCAGAGGAAGGCACTTGCCCAGTAGCTGGACAATTTAATAGGCTAATATAATAATAAAAATAAATTTATTTTAGAATTACCATACCGTGTATTGATTGTGCCTTCCCGTAAAGCCAGTCAAACAACAGCAAATTGTTGGGTTGCTATATCTGGAGCTCATGGGGAATCCACGCCGAAAATTCCTATGCCAAGGAATGCGAACGAATTTGTTTTTCATGTAAGTGTGCTTAATGGGCTGTTGCATTGACGAATCTGGGCAGCGATTCTTTTAATACATAGCCAATACACACGATCTAATAAAAAAAATACTAGCTGTTCCCGCGGTTTCACCCGCGTAAAATTAGATTTATAACAGTTATAAAAAAGGAGATTCTCAATTCGACTGTACGAGTATATCTCTTTCTTGTATTTATAACTCGATTACTCATATAAAAATGACAGACGGAAATAAAAATAAATATAGAAAAATTACAAACAGCTAAAACTATAGTCAATTGGAAACTATAGAAAAAAAAATATTTTTTTTAAATTTAAAAGTATCCTATGTTACTTGTAGTACCTCCAAAAATATGTGTACAAAGTTTCATGATGATCGGTTAAGTAGTTGTTGCGAGAAAACGTAACAAACAAACTCACATTCACATTTATAATAATAGTAGGAATATTTAGATTAGTATATAAGTGACGTCGCAATTCATGAACAAGTCATTTTGCTGTGGTGTATTAAGAGAATCAGAGCCCTGATGGTGTGGGGTGGTCACTGGGATAGATAGGCAGAGACAACAGAGCGCCACTTTCCACGATCCTGACATAACTCTCTCGCTTTCTTCACAACGACAACTCTCTTCCTACATACTGTATGGTTATGGCACTATTTTTTATTGTCTCCGGTTTTTTACCTTTATATTGAAAATATATATTTTTTTGTTCTTAATTGAATTGCCATAAATTCTCTTTTTAGCACAAAAATCTAGGTCTGCTATCAACCTTGAGGATTGGTCATGACAATTCTGGTCTATCACCAAGATGGCTACTTGACCAAGTTTATATACGAAATGAAGTCACAGGTCATACATATTGGTAAGTAATATTTTTAATTATTAAAAAAGTATTTCTGCTAATTATGTCGAAATGTGTATAAATAAAACTCGGAGCTCGGTGCGGTCCAGTAATGTAGGCGACAGTTAAATAACTACAAGTAGCGGTCACCTCAACTATGCCGGCCTGGAAATTCTCTTACAACTTGTTTTGCCGCGATCGGTTATATCGTAGCGTTAGGCCTGTTTAAGTAAGATTATTATTTTAACAGTATTATTGTTACTTAAGTAAGATTATTATATTTCCAGTTTTCCCTGCAATCGCTGGTTAGGATCTGGAGTAGACGACGGTTCCACAGAACGTTTATTAGTTGGACAACTTATTCGCGGTGAAAGACCACCTCGTACGCCAGCACCGGCCCAGACCCCTCACACACCAACTTCAACACATCTATCTCCTTCTACCATACAACATATGATCGGTAAGTGAAAGGGACCGATCAATTTATTTTGGCATCATAATAATTCATGCTGCTAAATTAGGAAGTACTTTAAGTAAGATTTTTTAATGTTAGATACATTCACCGCATAATTGTCACAAATATAATGTTTAGTTAAGCAGTTACTTTCATTCATTGACCACACTCCAGCTTAACATCAGGGTGCTGCCAGATGTCGAGTCACAATAAAATAAAACATACACAAAGCATTAATTACATTTATTGTAAATTTATACCCAGTCATATTCGCTTAACTGAGTACATTAATGTGGCAGTGGATACAGGAACCTCCTAAGTTAGGCGCTATTTATAATAATAGCGTTTAACTAAGGTTTAATTTAATAGCACGCCATCTAGCGGGGATTAGTTGAAGTCGCTGCAAGACTATACAAAAAGCCTAGTTAGCTTTGAACGAGTTATTGATCATTACTTACCAACCTTCATCATATCACAGGAAAGAATGGAAACATCTCATACATATCACACCATCAAAAGAAGATTGACAATTCATTTTTTAACACAGTAACAAAATTTGTTAGTTACCTACTGCCGATAGCAGAAGATTAGTTTAACAAGTAAACATTTTTCACATTAGCTTTGAAATTGGTGATGGGCATTTTATGATAAATTAAGTTTTAATTTGATATTGGGTGCATGTGGTGTTCTTATTTTATTATAAAAATTAAAAGATAACGGAAGAAAAGGTGTTTTAAAATGTATTATGGCTTGGATAGGGAATAAAAGTCATAGGTGTGACCAACTTGAAAAAATATAGTAAAATTGTATTTAAGTTGTTTCTTTTCTATTGGGACGCGATATTTTCTATTGCTGATGGTAAGTATGCAAGGGAAAGTTCAAGTTAAAAAAATGCAATATACAGCTGCCTAAATGACGCCTATGCCGGCAAAATGTAAAGTGTTATATTTAGATTATTATTTTATATAGACAAATATTTTAGATGATTTTTATTGAAGCACACACATTAATTCTTTAATTTCAAATTGAGTTTTATGGTGTGGTTATACAAAAATACTTAGTATAAATAGTAACTATACTAAGACACGACTTTTATTTAATAATAATAAAAATAAACTAATATGTAAATTCTTGAACAATTACAGGAGACTGTGTGAACGCCATAGTGAAATGGCATTATCAATCGAAGCGTGAGAAAGATCCAAGGTCATTAAGTAGCTTGCTCTGTGGTGAAAATGGCTTAGTAAAATGTTTAGAACAAGCATTCTTATGTGGGTTCAAATCCGCAAGACTTTTTGGAAAGAATCTCTTTATTTGGGACTATTTTGGTACGTTATTACAATATTTCAGAGCTAAATTTGATCTATGTGAATGTTACTGACATCAGCTTCAATTCGACCAAGCTGACATAGTGGATTCGAAGTATGTGGCAGCTACCACTTTCATTCTGGATTGCACTCCAGCTTAACATCAGGCGATATATCTTGTGCAACGTTAATATAATAACAATTTATATCATAAAAAAATTAAATAAATGTAAAATTAAAATTTAATGTTCCCAATGCGTCTATCATTGTATTGTACTTCAAGAAACAATGGCACTTTGGTCGTAGAACAGGTCGTCAGTATACCCACAAGGTGCAAAGGCGACCTGATAAAGATTGCAGGAGACCCCTGGATGCAGATCACCTCCAATTGGCCACTGTAGAGATCACTGGAGGAGGCCTATGTCCAGCAGTGGACGAACGGATCGCTGACATCATGATTTCAATTATACTATTTCTCTTGCAGCCCGCGTCAAAGACGAGTTTAAGCTAAGTTTAACAGATGAGTCAAGCAACCAAAGTAGCAAGAGTCCATGCGGTGTTTCATACAATTGCCGACAGGACCAAGAGCATCGCGCCATATGGCGTTGTTATTGTCATTTATTAGATGAAGTGAATACAGCTGGACATAGTTTGGGAAAGGATGGGAAGTTTCAACTGTTTATTTGTCTTAGTTTGAGGTATGTACAAATCTGCACCTTTACTATGTATCTTTTCGAAGCGCGCGCAGCAGATTGCAAGCAGCAGAAATGTCTGCCGGCCTTTTATGAAAACCGTAGAAACCTTACAACGCTGTATGTGTCACATACTCCCTAAACACTGGCAACTTTCTAGCAGATCCTGAAACGAATTTGAGTCTGTTACTAATAAAATTGTTTTTAAGCTTAATGTATCTTGAGACAATTCAGAATTAAATAAAAATAATAAAATGAAAACAAAGCAATGTTACTGGTATATTTTAGACATCAGAAACTGAATCAACAAAACAAAATAGCGACTAGTGATATTCATGATATTCATGACCAATATTTCATTTTATTAAATTTATTTTTCTTAGTTTTAAGAGCCAAATGTTCAGAGCCTCTAACTAGTGTTGCCGTATAATAAAAGAATTTCACGATTTTATTTCAAATAGTTAAATTTTATTTTTGGAATGTATTTTACTCCCCTATAAAGGAGTTACGCTTTAATATTTGTTCTATTTAATCACGATGACTAAAAACTTTTCGATAAACCGCACAAATCAACTAATGAAATTGATCTCGAAATCCATTTTAGAATATACACTTTAATATGCATATTATTAAAAAAAAATCTATTTTTTTATACACAGAGAACACTGGCTCCATCGCATGCTAGAGCCGATGTCACTAACTCGAGTCACAGCTGAAATGTATGAAGAGCAAAGTTTCCTACGCAAAAGAGGATTATTGACATTCCTGCGACAAATTCTTGAGCCACTCGACGAATTCGATATAGTACTAGAAAACTCACTCACTCAAGGTATATAGGGAAGTAGAAACATCATTTATTTAAAAAACAATAAACCAAAAAATTATATAAAATTAAATTTTTGAGCTAAAGCGAGACGTGGCAATGGAAATGATAAATAAATAATAATTACAAATACTACCGCGTAATTCTCAAAATTCGATTATTGCATTTTACGTCAAGTCAATAAAGTTTTCCAATTTTTTACACCCAAGTTACTTGGTATAGATGTGTACTTAGTGTAGACTTTGTTGCATTTTTCGTCATGCAATTGGAACTGTTAAATGCATAAATTAGTTTACTCAAAAATGATATTAAAAAATACTCATTTTTTATTAATTTTAGTAAGGGACTTAGTTTATTGTTGCAATTTTATTAGTTTGAATATTTTTACAAGTTTTTTACCGACTGGTCAAAATAAACATTAGTAATGACTGGTCGAGGCTCGTAATTGGTGGAAATATTCGACCAATCATGTGTCTAATTAGTGAATTATAACCAGCATTTAATTTGACCATCGCTTGAAAAACTGCGTTATTGATTTTAATTTAGTTTTATTATTTTATAAGTCTGATTTTAACGAATAATTTATGTTTTACATAGTCGTTGTAATTTTAGTCAATAAGTGGTCTATTTTTGTTATTATTTTTACTATTTTATATATTTTTATTATTATGACCAAAGATATGTACCAAATCGTCGTTGCCTTGCCACTAGTGATGTGCCGGATGTCCGTATACATTACATTTTTGTGGATCTTTTACATTTGAATTTAAATACAAATATAGTCGTGACAATTTGAATAATTAATTGAATTCATTGAGTAAATTAAATTTTAAAGGTAGGTCGCAACGAAATACTACCTTAGATTATTTATTCGTAAAAATCTTTGCACATCTATATTGCATAGAATCGGTCACAAGCACCGAACGCCAATGCTGTGCCGACTGACAACAAACTTTAAGATCTGTATCCGTCGATCTGGACACTAAGGATCCGTGTACATTTCTAACAATCCGGCACAAGCACAACTAAATTACCACCGTTTAATTTACAGGAATATTTCTACTTTTATTCAAACGTGTTTTTTGTACTTTGTGCAACATTAGATTCATTCTTAACATTATTAACTAAATAAGTTAAGTACCTTTAGAATTTAAAGTGACGCCTGTTTGTTTCTATTTATCCCTGAGGGGTTTGAGGGATAGATAGAAATAATTTGATTGATTGTACCTTTTACATGAAGTTATTTATTTTAAGTGCGGTTAATTTAGCTATTAAATTTAAGTAAATTAAGTATAGTAACTGTAGTGTATGAGGGTACACACATATATATACATGTACAATTGCTAGTTGTACGTGACACAATCTCGAGCGTATCAGGCAGAACACGACAGCCGTCGGCGAGGTCGGGCGCGCGGCATGATAGATTGGCGAGCCTGCGATTACAGTAATCCTTAATTATCAGTGTTACTACTGAATGAGGTACAACACTAACACTACAGTAACTAATAATCGAAATTCTTTTAAATAAAACTAATGCTACTTGTACAAAATTGCACTAGGTTGCACTGCCTCTACCTACCATAAATAGAAAGGAGTGAGTTTATGTGTGTATAAAGATTAGATTCATTTTCAGTGGATAGTGATGTAACGTTTTATCCCTTTAAATTAGAAATTATTAAAACGAGTTCGCCGAGTTCGAGTTAACATCCGAGCATCCCGTCGGATGTTAAGCTAGGGCGGTCGATGAATAAAGGCGATTGCTACTACCGTTAAATAACTGCAAGTAACATTCGCATTCACTATGCCAGCTTAGTTGGAACCGGCAGCTTTCAAGCCGATTCCGCTGCCTACCAGTCTTTAATAATTGTTCTCGTTGTTTTGGTCCTTAAGCAAAGTCCTTACTTAAACTACACAAAATCGTCGAATCGCCGAATTAGTCTACTCGTAGCAGAAGCGAAACTATTGCTGGTGACGCGTTAGGTAGGCGTTAATTGCCTAAGGTGTATTATGTACATACATACAGAAATTAACGTCTATACGTTAATTTCTGTATGTATGTGAATATCTACGAATCTTTTGAAGATAAATTATAGGTAGTTCTGTTTTGAATTGTGTCCGTGAATTGTCGTGTTTATAACTTTAGAGGTGGGTAATATATCTACAGAGTTCTTCAAGTAAATTGTAAAAAGCATCTCTATCTGGCATAGGTGACTTAGGTAACCGTAAATTGATTCAGCTTTTATTCAGTCGTTGACGCTCTTGCCCTTCACTTATTTAAGAGAAGACGAGAGATGTAAACTCTGTTACAATTATCGAAAACTCGCATTTGTTAAACTGACTATCTGGGCCTAATATTAAAATTAAACGTAAAAATATTAATTCTATTTAAATAAATTTTGTCCATATCTATTACCCGCCGTTATCCTCTTGTATGTCTCTATTTAATTGTTTATTATTTTATCAACATAAGGTTGCTATCCCACTTCTGAGCACACGAAGATTTCGTACGTAAAATTGACATTCAAAAATAACCAATATTACGTTTTGAATAAGAGTAGTTTTTGTATAAAGTTGACACCAATTTGTTCGAGCATTTAAATACAAACTAATAATAGTAATAAAGTATCCTGTGCGAAGCCCCCAGAATTGGGATAGTTGCTCTAATACTTATTAATAGGTAATAAGAGTTATTTTTAAACATGTAATTTTGCTTTTAATGTTTTAAGATAACTTACACAGAAGAAATGGAGGGATTGTAATCTCTAGCAAATTGATGTTGTTATTTTAATATATTGATCTCAGTAAAATTATATAAAAGAGATCGGAAAAGTATGATAATTAAAATAATATTAATGGGAAAATTATTATTAACAATGAATTATGAACCTTAGTTACATACTAACATATCAGGAAAACAAAGAACAAGCTTGGGAACTTCACACTATGGTTTGCCATCGATAGGTAACTTGTATCAATTTCTTTTAAACTTGAATTACCCAAAAAATAAAGCTTGTTCTTCGTTCAACATAATTGTATACCTATCTGTACTTTCAATCTAAGGCGATATCGTGACCGTCGCGACATGATGAGACAGACGCGACAACGCGGTCGTACAACTGCATTCTCTGCGGGCTATGTAGAATGCGACACGAGTCGTTTTGTAATGTGTCGCATTCTTCGCTCACGCGAATTACCAAATATTTTGTCCTTTTTAAACTAACATTAGAATTAATTGCTTATAAGTCCTAAAAATGGACTATAATTAGATTTACTCTTTAATTGCCGTCCTAATTTGTTCGATGCTAAATTTTGTCCTGTATAGTGCCAAACCTTTGTAATACAAGAAATGTGACAATTTTTCATATAATTTATAAAGTTGTTAGAAACCTTTTTATATAAAACTAACAGGTGATTTGTCTACATTGTAATAAAAAAACGACTTTGTTCATTGTCGTTTAGAACCTCTCCTTAAGCTCAGATGACACAATAAAAAAGTATATATTTCCCCAAACTGGCCTTTTAAAGAATTAAGAATAATTTTAAAGAGTGGTAGGCATTGGACTGGGTGCCGATCCGGGGTAGTACCACCACTTAAATCAGCTTGTAAGTTGCCGGTTCCAACTAGGCCAGCATAGTGGATGTGATTGCTACTTACAGTTATTCAATTGTAGTAGCAGTGACATCCATTCATGTACCACACTCCAGCTTAACATCAAGCGGGGTGCTGTCATATGTCGAGTCACAATTAAAAAAATGGGAATAAACGTCAAAATGTCTCTTAGGCAAGAATAAGAGAGCACTCATTACTCTTAATTGTAAAGAAAGTTTTGACATATACAAACAAATGGGCTTAAAATTTAAAGAAATGGACTCATCTGTGTTTCAGTCGTGGCGTTATGATGTTAAGCTGGGGTGCAGTCCATGAATAGAGGTTAATGCTACTACAGCTAAATAAGTGTAGGTAACAGTCACATCAACTATTCCGGCCTAGTGCTATGTAATTTAATGGTGCCTTTTTGAACTGTCTGTAAATCGCTCATTTTACGTACAGCAAGTTTTAAACATTATGGTGTTTTTAGGTTAGCTGCAAGCGTAACTTAGACAATGATAAGCTCTCTCACCTACCGTATTTTATTTATTGCTCAACGACTTGCGTCTAACTTCAAAGCCGCCATTTAGGACATCATTCATTTTGGGCTTTTATGTACTACTTTTGTAATGTCCAATGATGAAAAAAATATATAAATGGTAGTTTCGATACTTGTATTGATAAAACTTATAACAATTTTGCTTTTGATTGCTGTGCAATTGAGTTATATGGAAAATAAAATATTTTGTATCGTCTGTCAATCACAAAGACACGCCATATTAACAGTTCTGCTTTGAACTGTCATAATTATAGTTTGATAATTTTGCACACCTAAACTATGCAAAATAAAGGATATATATTTCAATTACATTGTAATCTTTGTACATTAAACTAATTTAAAATGTATATGCAACTGTTAATACAATTAAGCCCAAGTCCCCTTACAAAATGAATAATGTCCTTTAATAAATTATATCTTATTAAAAGAAAAAATGTTTAAGGTCGGTAAGGAGGGAGCATGACCTCTGCAAACGTGTTATGATTATTTAGCCCATAGCATTTGGTGTTGCCATAGTAACTCTAACGTTTTATGTCACTGGTGTCGATTCTCTTGGCACATTCACTAACTTATCCTAAATTTTAAGCTTGTCAATTTTAAGTTTTTTTTACAGAAATCGCAATTCTGTTGTCGAAAATGAATTAAACATAAGAAATGTCTATATTTTAGGATGACACGCCTAAATTATTGCCAACGTAAAATTTATATTTTTGAAAAATAATATGAAGTAATAAGAAAGTCATATAATTAATGTTAATAAATAAGTAATAATGTACCATATAGAATGTTGTAATGGTTTGAGTAAATAAAAACTTGATTTCACGTTAATAAAAATAGAAAAAACTTTGTACTTTTGTAATAGTAACACAATTAATTTCCGAACGCATCTTGTTGGATAGATGAGTTTTGGCGGTAATTACAGGAGACAAATTTTAATTATTTGTAATACTTGTGTTTCATGAATATAATTGTATAATGATGATAAAATTGTTATTAAGTAAATGTTATACAGTATAATGACAAGTAATCTAATGCTGTGATACGTGTTTTTTTATGTTCCCTCCCAGACTTCTTCAGATAAATTTGAAAATCGAAATAATTCAAGTTGCCGGTTTCAACTAGGCCGGCATAGTGGATTCGACTGCCACTTTCAGTTATTTAAAAGTAGTAGCAGTCGCCCCCATCCATAGATCGCACTCCAGTTTAATATCACATTGAATGATGTCGTATGGCGAGCTACTATAAATAAAAATACATAAATCAACTTATTTTACCTTTCGGCATATTCAGTTAGAGCATTAACCACATAATTACTCATATTTCTTATTAAGAATTAAAATTTTTAGGTTAAGCGGGACCTAAAATGGTGTCGTCTAATCTTAAACAAATTTAGTTTGACGTTTCTAATTTTACACCTATAATTGGTACAACAGAATAGGAAAACTGCCTAAAATATTAAGTTAAGTAACTAAACTGACATTTAAGCCTGTCAAAGCTTTGACAGCTCTAAATTAAGACTAATATGGGACAACCAGAATAGCGAAAGTCCTTTGACAGGTCTAAATTATTTTTAGAAGGATTTTAGGATAATCGTGTGCCAAGAGAATTGACACCACTGTTTGTGTATGTTTTACGAAATTATTCTTGTGTGCGTATGTAGAAATGCGTTAGTTACCCTGTAAATGTGTGTACCTCGTACTCCTTTTTTGACCAGGATAGTGACTGAGACTGAGGCAACCGTACACTGGAATGTTTTTTTCAGTCGTCGGCGCCTTTAAATTTTTACTATCATATAAGTCGAGGTCATAAAAATTATGTTTACGTTTCTCGCGGCTATTACTTTAATTTTCCAGAAATAACTAGTTTATGCTTTGGTTAATTCATATTTGAAAGAAATGTAAAATTATTTTTTTTATTAACATACCAAAATAAGGTCTTCCTGTTTCTATAAATGATACCAAAGATTGTAGTTACTATTTTTTTTTTCTATTTTTATTCTGTTCTTGTCTATGTGAATAAAATGTGTTATCTATGAAATTATGAGTTTTATTTAAGAAACCTTTCAATTCAGGTGGAGCGTAAAAAGGCAACCTTTGGCCGGCATACTGAGGCATAAGACGAAACAGGTTCTTTTAGTCGTCGACGCTTTTGGACCTCTCTTCGCTTACCATTAGGCAAATTTAGTTAGATGTCGCGTTTCAGTAAAAAAAAAATAAACAGGTTTAAAATTTCAGTAAAAAAAAAAGTTAGGCTTGAGTGTGATCCATGAATGGATGTCACTGCTACTACAATTCAATAACTGAGTAGCAGTCACATCCACTATGCCGGCCTAGTTGGAACCAGCAACTTACAAGCTGATCCCGAAACGCGACCAAATCACTTCACGGTCTGTATACTTGTAAGTAGCTGGAATTCAACAAAAGCGACAAGGTGTCAACAGTCGCCTCCCTTCATAAATTGCACTCCAACTTAACATCAGGCAGTGTTTAGTAACGTGCCATAATTTGAATGAAAAAAATTACTCACGTGAAACACATTCAGTTTCTGGTAAGTTATTATTTGTAAAATTCATACAAAATAAACAATTTTTAGAAATAAAAATACATAATTATAAATATAATCATTTATTATTTTTACAACTGTATAATAACAATAAAACTAACTTAATATTAAGTTGCATACATTAATAATATAATTATATCACAAGCAAAATTCATTTTTTAATAATTTTAAATACTCAAATTTGCGATGATATATCTCAATTATCTCAAAAATATACTATAGTAAAAATAATTAGTAAAGTCTAATATATTTTTGGGGCTTTTTAAATTGTCTAAATATATTCGAAACCTTAATTAAAAAATTTTTTTTCAATAACCAAAATATTAACGTACTTTATCTAGTTTTATGGAGCGGTGATTAAACTAACAATCAGTAAGGTAATTATTTAATGAACAGTTAGTTGCAGGAATACCAACTTAATTTTAATATCCATTAAATCTAACGAAATAGTTATTTTGACAGCCGTTGCACTAAATATTTTATTTTTGTTTAGTTAACTAAATATCATTGGGCTCCAGTACCAATGTATCTCTTCGCCCAGTGTCTATGATACAAGAACATTTAGCTTAGTATAGAAATGTGAATAAAAAATATAAAGATCTGTCAACTATACATTATAAACCAAAGCCTTAAAATTTCAACAGGTCTTTTTGCAACTAACTACATAAACCAATCACATGCCTCATTGTTTATTTTAATCACCACACAAGAAATCAACTCAAATCGTCACTTTAAAAATCATATATATTTTAGACTAAACGTCAAAGACGGCATAAGGTCTTAGAATATTTTTCTTAAACGATCTGCCTTAAGTGAAGGCAGATGTCTTAAACCTATTTTCCGGTGCAGTCTGGAACGGCCCTTCACTTTCTCACCTGCCACGTGATGGAACAGGCAACCGCACGGACGCTAATAAATTTGTCTCATATTTAGAAAATTATAAAATATAAAAAAATAACTTAAGAAATTTTTAAATAGATATCTATTTAAATTACTTGTGGACAATTATATCTAAATACTGTATTCACACAATAAGTGTTAAAATTAATACATTATTTTTATACCACTAGTGCTCATACTACCAGTGTGTTTTCTTTGACATGTCAACTCTCCCGCATAAACCTTTTCAGGTAAGCGCTATGCCTGTAGCACATTTAATTATCCTAATACTGGGCAAAGGCTTTTTCCTCAACATTTTGCGGTCTATCGCCACAAACTATTGTAGATCCATTTCCGTATGGTAGTTGACAAAATTAAACAGGGATGTTGTGTAGATAGGTGCAAGTTTCAAGGTAAAGCTACCTAGTATAGACTATTAAGGAGTATTTAAAAAATGGTTGCCCAAGACGAACCTTTAGCAAAAAAGTTTTAAAAAAATTTAAAATGATAAAAAAAGTTTTACGATTTCGCCTAAGAAAAACATGCTTTAGAAGCTTCTAAATAGTATATACTAACATCAACTTAAAGCTTTGCATCTATCTACCAAACACTTTCTTCTCGCAAGGGTTTCGTGCCTTACATTTTTTATTTTTTTGATCCCGAAACGCGACTCACTGCACTGTCTGTATACTTGTAAGTGGTGGTACTATTACCACTGTTTTAATGTAGTAATCTTTGAGTTGTCTAAACATCTCCCATAATAATACAATTTGATATAATTAAATTGTCACGGCTTTTTCTCACAGGGATAGGCAGAGACAATGGAGCGCCACTTGCCACGATCCTGACCCAACTCCCTCGCATCCACAATTCAACATCACTACTTAAATCTAGATTATTATAAATTATTGTAATTTTGACTAAAAGTACATAGCACCGTACATTATATTCAAACTAAACTATGAATAATTATGATTTTATAATTTATTCAATATTAATTAGCCGACCGGTCGGGTAATTCCCCGGAGAAATGTTGTATAATGCGATTAAAATAAGAATAGGACGAAATCGGCGCCATTTTGTGACGTCTAACACTCCAATCAACTTCACTTTAAGTACTGATTCAAGTGAAGTTAGTAAACAGCCCGTCCTATTCTTATTCTAACAGCATTATATGCAAGACGTGTAATTAAGTTCTGAAGGACTAGTTACAAAGATTGAATAATAATCGTATCATTATTATTCAATCATTACTATTATTTGTTAGAAAAACATAATTACTACATTATTATGTATTCAAATTAAATGCGTACTAATAATATAAGTATATTTAATACATATTTAAGTTATATCTAATACTTGGTCATTAGCCATTGCATCTGATATTTTTATACGTCTATTGTATCACCTTTTATTATTTTAGCACGACATATAACTGCACTCTGATGTTAGGCTGGAGTGCTATTGATAAATGAAAGTGACTGCTACCACAGACAATGTCTGCTTGCAGTCATATCCATGTCAAACTTCGCTTTTAAACTGATCCGGAAAGGCGACTATAATAATCTCGATAGTAAGCCGTAAATAATGCAATCACTATTAAAGGTGTGATTCCGATGGCGCCCGCAGACTGCAGACTGCGCCACTGTTTTGTATGAAACTGTAAAGTACAGCCGCAGACTGCAGTGTCGCCTTGCACGGAATCATTCTCATACAGATTCATACATACCTGTAGTGCGGTCTGCAGTCTGCGGTCCCCACGGAATCATCACACTTTAAATTGTAATATGAGGGATTTGTCATACTGAGCGCATTTTGCATCCTGTGTGGACATTTGTCGGCAAGGGCAATTTGTAGGTTAGAATTCCGAAAAAGGTCCTGGCCAACTGGTGTTACATACGCAGGAGAGGTGTGTTTTCATTCACATGACACCCTTTCAGCACCGCTTCCCTACCGCAGGGTCCTACTTAGCAAAGCGCCATGTTCTGGCACGCAGTCAGATCGTTCTTTTGTTTTTCTTTTTGTGAATCGACATATGACATGTTAAACAGAAGTGCAGTCCGTGAATGGAGGCGACTGCTACTACAGTTAAATAACTGCAAGTAACAATCGCAATCACTATGCCGGCCTAGTTGGAACCGGAAACTCCCAATTGCGAATCGTAAGTTTTTCTGAAAGTAGGAAGCTGATTCCGAAACGCGACTAAGTCTCTTTACGATTTGTACACTTGTAAGTGGTGGTACAAACTGCAAACCTCTTTTTCTATTAACAAATATTTGTAATATTCAATTTAAATAATAAATATTACAAGTAAAAGCTATCAAACAACTATTTGCACGAACGAATTTGAATCGAACCTGGGACTTTAAACGTAACGGACTGATGCGCTGATCAATGAGGCATCATGTCATATGCAAAAAGCCAGACCGCAGATTGCGTCTAGTAGTGAGACAGACAACTCCTTTACTATTATACTGGACGATATTCATTTTAAGAAATTAGTATAAAGATGCTAGTTTTTTCAGGTTCTCACTAACTTTATACTTTTGGATTATCACTTGAATCGATAAGAGGTTCAGTATCAGTCGAGTCGACGTACGGTGTTTCTATAGATCCGTATGTAGTTGATCTTTGATCATTCACATCTGCATTGACAACAAGGGCTGGCGCTGAACTGGACGTAGGCACATCATCAACAAGTCTTGAACTCTCATCATAACCTCTGGTCATATGGTACATGGATTTTCCGCGGAATCTGCGGCTGAATGAACTGCCTGTAATTGTTAAAAAATAGATTATTATTGCAGGAAAACTTACTAGGGTATATCCCGAAGGTAATTGAGATCTTATCAAACGGCAGAAACATAAAGTGGTAGTGCATTGGTTAAGCAAACAGAGAGCACGGGTTCAAAACCACTTGCCGGTACCAATATATCTTTAATATACGTACTTTGGTCACTTCACAGTCTGTATCCTAATAAGTGGTGTTACTATCCAAGATCAACAGACTCCACTGATCACCACTGCCTACTACTCTTTAATAACCAGACCACTTTTTTTTTCAAAATAAATATTTTTAATATTTAATCTGAGACCAGCATAATGAACGCGACTGCTACTTGCAGTTATTTAGCTGTAGCATTCGCCCCCATGTCACAATAATAATAATAGTCACTTACCGACAACACCCAAGTGTTCAGTAATATCCCTTTTAACATCAGACACATCCCACATTGCAAGGAATGAGCCCAAGCATGATGGTGACGAGTCCAGTGGTGATACAAACGGCTTGTATGTGAAACTGTAATGATGCGCTATTGCCGCCAAAAACATCTCTATGCATATTAGGAAGTCCTGCAATATTAAGTTAGTATTTTTTTTTGTTGAGACACAACATCTGTCGCTGGCATAGTATTATACAGGCAACAGTGGTTTAGTAGTTCACAAAGTCCACTGGTTAAATACTACTTTCTGATTTTTTAAATTGTCACTCAACATATGACAGCACCCTGCTTGATATTAAGATGGAGTGTGGTCCATGAATGGATGTCACTGCTACTACAATTCAATATCTGTAAGTGGCAGTCACATGCCAGCCTAGTTGAAACCGGCAACTTTCAAGCTGATCCCGAAACGCGACTAAATCACTTCATCAATCGCTGGACTATTGCCCACTCCTGTCGTCAAAATGTATCTGTGATATACTCGTATGTACTTTAGTCATCAGGTTTATATTATTCAAGGACTTTTTGTAGCTAGCCTTGTACTATTTTTTTTACCTTGACTCTTAGTAAATGTAAAAAATAGCCCTGCCCATCCCTAAGCAGATGACAATTTTTTAATATTTCTATACTTAGCTACTAAAGTGCTTGTATCATAGAAACAGGACAACCAAAGTACATATATCAAAGATACATTGGTACCGATGGATGGTCTCGAACTCGTGCTCTCGGTATGTGTAACCATTGCACTGCCACTACCCCACAGTTGCCTTAAATAAACAGTATAATTTTGTAGTTCTTAGATCTTACCTGTAATCTAGATGATATAATATTAATTTTGTCCTTATCATTTGTATCATAAATAGAGGATATTGCTCCACAATATACCAAAATATTAATTATTACTCCTTGGCTGAAATGAGAATATTAAATATAACATATAATAATTGTATAATATAAAGTATTAATATGTATTCTATATAAACATCTTTCTTGTTATTTGACATTTCTGTAAAATTGATTGAGCTACTACAATGCCAAATAAAATTTTAAGAGAATTTTAACCTAAACTTTTAACGAAAGAATCCTATGGAATAGAAAATGCTACTGAAGCCAACCGTAAACTGAAATAGTATTTTCTGTTATTAAATATAAATCTTTATTTCTTAAAAATACAACTTTGTAAGATATAAATAATAAACTTAAACTAATATCTGATAATTTTATATTCATTATCATTATCAAAACAAGTAACCACTCACAACAGTTAAAAATAATGAATATACTTACAAGAACGAAAAGAAAACGACTGCTTTTATGCACAAAAACTTTCCGAGAGGTTTAATCGGTTTCAATTCAGTTCTGTTTGCCCTATAAAACAACACTAGGCAATACATAGCAACAAATTGTGACACATTATTAATAGCAATCATATATGGGAATGCAACATTTGCACTGAAGTTACTCTCTCCGTAAACACCACACAGTTCGCAAATCATTGATATAACCGTTGTCACTGGTCTCACAACGGTGTACTGCAATATACCATGCTTGCAATTGTGTACAAATTCACTGTAAAAAAACCATTATTATTATAAAGAACCAACGTTACAGACACAGATCATAGAATTTGCACGGTCAACTGGCAATGTGCTGGCCACATTACTCAAAGAACCGACAACCGATGGGGAAAAGGTTCTTGAATGGAGACCATGAACCGAAAGACGCAGCATAGGTAGGCCTTCCACTATATAGGTGGACTGACGACATAGTAAAAGTCACAAATAACTGGTGGATGCAACTGGCATCTTGTCGTTCGAAATGGCGTTTCGGGGAAAGGCCTATTTTTAGCAGTGGACGCCTTCTGGCTAATAAGTAGAATCGGTATTATCAGTCATCAGTGCTCTTGAACTTCCCTTTGTTTATCATCAGGCTAGTCAAGATCAGATCTCTTTAAAAAATGCCTGACGGTAACCAAAGAAAAGACACTACAAATTTATAGCTTTAGTTTCTTATCTATTTATTAATGGGTTAAAAATAAATTTATTCAATATTTATTTGATAATACATTATTAAATCAAATATAATATAATTATATAATGACATATTAAAAACAATTTATAGTTTTAAACAATAAGCTCACGTGGGAACATTAAATAACATTATCTAATATTTGTTATCTCAAAATGAAATAGATGAGAACAGAAATAATCACAAGTTTTATTGCTTCTTTACATGAGATTGCACCTTAATGTGTCTAAGATTTCTAAACATAAAACTAGAGAAACCCAATTTTAATTACATGCCAGTTAACTCTTGATGGCCCACTTAAAACTTTTAGAGACCAATACAGTCTTGTTTTTTTTTTTTTATTGTGACTCGACATATGACAGCACCCATATGTTCTTTAGTCATAAGCCTTGATGTAAGGCTTGAGTGTGGTCCATCGAACATGGGGCTTTATGGCTGAACAAACCAATCGCTGATCAATTGGCAAAGCAGGTCAGGACAGTGCCCATAACCAAAGAGCATCATAGAAGGAGGTGCTCCATTATCTCAGCCTGTCCCTATATATGCAAAACGTTTATAATCCAAAAACACTCACCTCCCCATCTCCCAAGGTGCTAAGCAACACAAAGGAAACAAGTGATACACTTGGGGTTTTCTTTCCAAACATTCCTCTAAATTCTGTCCATCATTTAAATAATTAAGCAGATACTTCATAAAGTTATAAATAACATACGCTTCGTAACATTCTCTCAATGAATCTAAATAAATAGATTGATTCGGAAAACCAAGTCCTATCCACGCATTCAATGCATAAATAGGTACCATCCATAGTATTCTGAAATATAACATTCAAAATTTGTAAAAAGCAATTAATAGATTATAGTTTCAAATTGTTTACCAACATTCCTACTTAAGTAAATTAATAAAAAACTAATGACAACTGAAATAACTTAAACATTAAAACATTTATAAACGTGTATTTTACCTTATTATATGCTTTTGTAATGATGGTTTTGTATAATGAACTACGTGTTGTGTAATTTGCCAAATAGATATAGGCAACGCAAGAAGCACGAAGCCTCCAGCAATTAACAATCCAACATCGGCCGCCGAGAACCCATTCTTAATTGAATGAGCTATCAATAAAGGCACAATAACAATCACTAATATAACATATAAACCAATTAAAAAAGGTCTTATCCACAAACGCCACTGTCTTAAAAAAGTAAATAAAGAATTCGAACACATTTTTAGTAAAAACACAGCATCACATCAGGCGCAATTATGGTAATAGTTGACGAAATAAATTAGACAAAACTTCGCTGACTTATCACCAGCTGATGTCATAGAGGACTCCCACAGGTTATTGTGCAATTGTACGACAAATCGTAAATATTTCTACAATTCTATATTTATTTTTATTTAACATGTATTGTATTTGAACAGTAATATATATTATAATGTGAAATATGGTACAAAATGAAATTCCGCGAACGATTCGAGTTTTCATAAACAAGAACAATAAATGACAAGTGACAATAATGACATTAGTTTTTTTAAACTTAAACCTTAGGAATATAGTTGACACAACCAAGAGTTGATGTTGATGAATGATGATGAAAAATTCCAATGTTTCTTACATTACACCGCGTTCTCACCGGGCGATTTCAGTTGATCAATATTTGTCGTTTAACAAAAATTCGAAAGCAGATATTGACGGTAGCGTTCTCACGATTCAATAATAATCGACTCTTTTTTTTTTAAATCAATTTTATTAGGGGAATCACGCACATAAAATGGCGATGCCATTCCTATTATAAACTAAACCTAGACTATTTACAAATACAATCTCTAATAATCGACTTAATATTCATGACCGAAATGGCGGATAATGAAGAAATTAGGAAGTGTATATTGCTTATTTGTGATGGTTTAGCATTTTTTTCGTGGATTCCATAATTTATAAAAACAAAAAACTGGTGGAACGGAGGAAAACAATACACATTCGCGCCGATCATTGTCATCATTCGATGAATTACTCGCGTGGTTTATCTTCATCTTCATATTTACTTGACAATGTTTTAACATTAAACCATAATATGGTTTATGTTAAACAAAGTAAAAATATATATTATATATTTTTACTTTGACACTGGCAAGTTAAATACTAAAGCCATAAACAAGAAGAAAGAAAAAATTAATGACAGTTGAGTCAACAAAAGTTGAAAAGTCTTTAACTTTTGTTGAATAGATATTTGTTGCTTCAATTTGGTTGAAAGTCTGTTCAGACGGTTCAAATCTCGAACGATTTCGCAGTTGATCAACTCAAATCGCCTCGTGAGAACGCGGTCTTATATGTGAGTGAAGATGATGATGGTTTTAGTAGAGCGGTATAAAATTTTACTAAAAAATTTTACTTGTAGTGAACATGACATAAAATGATAAACAGTATTATCCAAAGTATTATCAATCAATCAAATTATCACGTCTTTTTCTCACAGGTATAGGCAGAAACAATGGAGCGCCACTTGCCACGATCCTGACACAACACCCTCGCTTCCTTCACAATTCTTATTCACATTTACATTCACAATTCTCTTCATACAAGCTCAGTATTAAACACTATTTAAACTTAATTTTCCAATATTATTTATTAAACATAAGTTTTACAAATAAATTTAAAACGCTTTACCTGTCTTATGCAATTTCTCGCTAAAACTCTGACATTTATCATTTAACTGTAGTAATATTAAATTTAAATCAATAAAACACTATTTTTTTATTGTTGCTCTTCAAACTTAAATAGTTTTCATTTTAAGCCTAGGTCAGACAGCGTGCGTGTGCGTCGCGTGACCTGCACACGCACCGTTTATAATGTATGAAACTCCAAAAAATGTCACATTGAATGCGTGACACACGTATAGGGAGCTGTCACGGACACAGAGCTACATCTCCGACAGAGACTTAAAACAGTCTATGTTGTAACAAACAGACGTATGTCAAACACTGGCACTCACAGAAGAGTCGGTGCTACACGTGTGCTGTCACGCAGTGTTAGTAGCGTTGTACTATTTATGAGTGTTATTTTTCTTAATGGACACGATTTTAAACAAAATTGGTTTAGTTGTTACTATAAGATTATATATATAGTAAAAATTAGATTACGAGTGTGCTGCCCAATATTTTCTTGCCAAATGCTCTCATAATACTTTTGACAAAGCTGCTCGGCACCGATGCATGTTGCAGGCACGCACACGTCACGCCAAGCATCCTCTTACCCGGGCTTTATTATAAATATTATTAGATATAGAGAATTCCATAATAATAATACAGTATTAGTATACAATTATTGCATACTTATACTGCAATAATTGTAGTTTCATTTTGCGCTTGACTTTTAAATGACTATAAAATAAAAAAAAATGCAATATTCGTCGTTTCTTTGTAGAACAATCGACAAGAGAATGCTTTATTAGCCCAAGTGTTATCCCCATCCTATGATATCCTATGTCCCGTCCTTTAAGCAAACCTTGAAAAACTACTGTCTGGCCCGAATATTGACGACGACTGAGCCAACCGTAAACTGAATCAGTTTTACCAGTCGTGGGTGCTAATGGATTTCCCCTTGCTTATCATCAGATATTGAGTCAAAATAAAAAAACTTCCGAGACCTTTGGAGTTATTTTTATGTAATTTAACATAAATTAAATCATTACAAGATAATCACCAACAAAGTTATATGCGTTAGAACAAATGTCCAATATTCTTTCGTCAAAGTTCACAAAGTGTAACCAACGAGAATGTGTGAGTTGATGGTAAAAGAAAGAGATCAATATAGATGAAATCAGCTTTCACAAAAGGGATAGCTATTGTACTATGGCCATTCCATGGCTAAGCGGTTAATATGTATAGCACACAATAATAAATAAGATATGCACACGCAAACATTTTATCGATGTGTGAGTTTTATCTGACCCACACGGCTGGCTGACTGATGCCTTTGCACAGTGTACAAAATGGGTTTGATATCGTGTTTATAAAATAGTTTTAGATTCTATTTAGCTTTAATAAATAGTGTTAATAAAGTGTAAATTGCAAAAATATTGTTATTTAGTAGGAATCAGCATATTTGTGCATTTACAGTTACACGCGTAACACGAATTTTGTGCATCGAGTTCTGAGCATCGAATTAGGCCACATAGCGATCTTTCCCTAAAATACCGCTGTTCTGGCTGTCGACGTATGAAGCTAACGTGAGTTTATATTTTGCTGGCGTATATCACCTTTAATATTGTGCGGAAATCGTAGGATCATAATAAATATCGGAATTGTTGATGTCTTAATAAAAAAATACCGTGAGACGAGTCGTTTATTCGTGTGTTTCGTAAATGGGTCACCTCGCCATTCTTTGAGAATCCAATTATTGCGCATCGTTCCGTCTTAGAAACGTAAACTTTTGTATTGTTTAGTGAATTTTGTAGCTAATTTGAGTCTAATTGGGAGTTTTATAATGTTTAGCTCAGTGTGGCGAGTGAGTGATGTCCAGAAAGTCCGTGACCTGGTAATGTGATGTCATCCAAAGGAGAAACAGAAGCTGAGACTGGAACGGAGTCACCAAAGCTGACTGCTGTTAAAAATGAACCACCAGTGAGTGTTATTTGTTTACTAAACTATTTTACAAACAATTTCTTAAATAACTACAAAATGTCAATAACACTTTTATATAGTTTTACAATTCATATGAATAAATGCAATAGCTATTTCTAAATAGATTGTTCTTTAAATTATAAGAAGTACATTTTCTATTAAAATGTAGTACAGGTGAAAGATTTTGGTAATATTAACCTAATATTACCTTATTTACATAGTAATTTATTTTAAAGTCATATTAATATAATAACTTTACTATTTTGACTTTCTTTTTGACTAAATATCTTACAGTAGGCCTAATTATTCATTCTCTAGCAAGAATCTAATTAGAAGTAAGAGTAAAAACTATAAGGCACCAAGTTCAAAACTACTTGCCCCAATGTTTAATAAATGTACTTATATATGTACTTTGTTCATCAAATTCATATAATGCAAGTACTTAATATAGAAAAGTAAGAAAATCTCTTTATTTTCTTCTCATTTCGCTTTGCTGTCGCTAAGTGTATAGTGACTCCGCCAAGACTTTGTCAGGAGCATAAATTTTCAGAACTTTAAGTGTATGCTGTGAGCTATAGATAAATTGTAACTGAATACTTGTTATATATTTTTGTGAAATGCTTTGATTCCGTCATCATCCTTAAGTTTTTGTATCCAACCTGTATCTGCACTTTTATAATATTTAACTATTCCATCATCGTTAAGTGCCTTAATTTCTATAGGAACAGGCAGACACTCTTTTCACAACCCTGAAAACTATGTTGCTTTTTTCATATCCTATGCTTTTTTAGGTTGCTTTTAGGAATGTCTCTTATTCATAATGTTGGTTTTGCATGTTTTTCTAGCATTTAGAGATAAATTTAGCCAATGAATGGGCCAATGATAAACAAGAGGATAAAGGGCTGCTTATCGATTGGCTTATTGTACCATAAAATGCTAGCATGGCTACATTTCTATACAACTTGACTAATCTGCCATTTAGTAGTTGCGGAAAACATATATTTTTTTTATTATACATTTCTATACTAAGCTACTAAAGTGTTTGTCACATAGAAACAGGACAACCAAAGTACATATATTAAAGATACCCTGGTACCAGTAAGTGGTTTCACTCGGCTTATGTAGCCATTGCACTGCCACTACACCACGGTTGCCTTTCACCTATATGTGACTTCACTCCAATACTGGACCAATTGCAATTGGTTTATTTTGCATTTTGTTAGTTAATGTCAGTCGGGTCTGCTTGTCTTTTAATAACGAAATAAGTGTAAGCAGTGCAATTAGGTTGATAAGTAAATCCCTATATTATTTGAAAGAGGTATGACATCATTGTGACTATCCTTATCTTATGCAAAACACTATTCTTAATAAGAACTCCTTATCCTGTTATAAATGGAATTTGTCTCATGATAATTATTTTCTATCCAATTCATAAACCTCGGACAAAGAATTAGTCTAGCTATTCAAAGGGGGAACGCTGCCAGTATCTTCGAAACCTTGCCTAAAGGGACTCCTTTTAATAATGTATTTTATTTTTTTTATCAATATTTATATTAAATTTTAATTATATTAATATTTTATTAAACATTATCATATAAATGATGTATTTATAAAAAAAGTTTTTAAATATTGTAAATGTAAATTAAATATTGAAACATCCTCATAGAAATAATAATTCGCTCAATTCAAGGCCTTCATCATTTATTTATTTATTTATTTTTTAGGCTTATTAACAGTTAACATATTTTACATTTTAGGCCGGCATAGTGGCGGCGGCTGGGGCAGCCGGGAACTGACTCGGTTATTCCAGTCGTCGTCACTCTTGGACTTCCTCTTGCTTATCATCAGGCGAGTCGAGGTCAGATGTCGTGTCACAATAAAAAAAAAAACATTGACAATAATTGCATATTTATGTTCTTTTGCTAATATGCAACCAATTACTAATATGCACAACATTCAAAAAGAACATTGAAGGAGAACAGTTGAAGAACGTACAAAGAAGCCGAAGAGGACTTCAAGTGCGGAAACGAGCCCGCAAATAACTACAACTACAACTACAACATTCAAAAACATACAAATAAATCATAAATCATATTTGGCTTTATCGTAGGTAACCAATCAACGAATAAAAAAATCAATAGGTAACTATGTTCATTGGTTACTTAAGATAATGGCAGGTCATGTGTTCTCCCCATTTTATAATCTCTCTTATGAATCTTATATTATCTCTCCCCATCTTATAAAGTCTGGCATAATAAGAGTGTCTAGGGTAAAATTTTAATTAAACAGTTTTACCCAGTTCATGTTTGCCCCCTTTACCTAATCTAGAATTGGAATGAATAAATTGCCATTGCCATATATATATATTTTTTAGTGTGACATGACATTTGACCATGACTTGCCTGATGATAAGCAAGAGAAGGTTCAAGAGTGAAGACGACTGAAAAAACGAGTTGCTGTCACTATGTATAACGTATTGACGTATTGTGTATAAGCATTATTACAGTGTATTTGATATACTTTTGTTTAATTTTTAATGTAACTACGTCATTAGTCCCTATGGTTCTAATTTCTAAAACCTCATTATGAACAAGTTGATCAGTCCATTATCGGATATTGTATAGTTGTGGTGGCTACATACATTTAGTTGATTGAGGAATTGGCAAACCTTCATCAGCAGCCGTTTTGTAACCTAACCTTTTATAAACCTAGAGCTCCTAGTTGGCAGTTCTAATGTATCCGGTCTTTCTGTTTCTATGATATAAACACGTTATGCCACTCTATTCTATGATACAATATAATAAAAAAAAACTCCATGAAAGACCTAGGATTAGATGATTCATAGGGCCCAATAATAGAGACAGAATCATGGAAAGTTGCGTTTTTTCGCTCTACCTATATCCCTGTATATAGTATATTTATATACGTATACTAACTTAAATAAAAATTTTAAATCTATTGATTATGCAAAAATAATAAACTTTGTACTTTATAATGTAATTCAGCATTTAACATTAAAAGTGGGTTAAAACTGAAATTCGATTGTTACAAAATACCTGGAAAAACACTAACCAAAATTGTTCCAGAATGCTGTGTCATTAATTCACACCTTGCCTCAATTTTATTGCTAAAGATAAGAGATAAATATTTTTGCCAGAAGTTCTATATAAGATTGTGTGACAAAACAAACCACTTTATAACAGTATTTATTAATAACATTTTCCTTAACAGGAATAACTTACTTGTCAGATATAATATAATTAAAGTATCAGTTATTAAGTCATTACCATTAAATTAATATGATTCCTTAAGTAATGACGTACATTTCAAAGCAGGATATACATGGATCCATTTAAAACTAATTAGGGATTGTTTTTATCCCATTAATTAAATTGGAAATTATTGCAGACGACAGTCGCGACGGCCAGTAAAGCGGAGACACCAAAACGAGGCAGTACCGTATTGAAATGCACAACTTGCAATAGTTTCACAACATTGAGCAGTAGATCTCTGAACACACACATGGCTCAGTGTTCGCCTGACAACAACAATGTGGCCGCGGCGCAGACTGCCGAAGCCCGGCCACATCGGAAACTCTTCGAATGTGATGTATGCAACATGAAGTTCTCAAATGGTGCGAACATGCGACGCCACAAGATGCGCCACACGGGCGTGAAGCCATACGAATGTAGGGTTTGTCAGAAGAGATTCTTCAGGAAGGACCATTTGGCTGAACATTTTACAACGCACACAAAAAGCTTGCCGTACCATTGCCCGATATGTAACAGAGGTTTTCAACGACAGATCGCTATGCGTGCTCATTTCCAAAACGAGCATGTTGGACAGCATGACCTAGTTAAGACTTGCCCATTGTGTAGCTACCGTGCACCCACCATGAAGAGTCTGAGAGTTCACTTCTTCAATCGGTAATATTGCTTTTTGTTTTTTAATTATAATTTGGATAAAAGTTAATGTAGGAAACAACATGAAAATATAAATGCTTTACTATCCCTTACTTATATATTATATTACATTTATATGGTTATAAACCGAAGAGGACTTCAAGTGCGGAAATGAGCCCGCAAATAACTTATATGGTTATTTGCCCAGTCTTTTGAATCAACGCTTTCATTTGTACAAACCATGATATGACTCAAGCGCCTATATGGATCAACATGTAAGTTGCCATTTCCATCTAGGTCGGCATAGTGACTAAACTTATTTAAGTATAGTAGTAACCGCCATTTATGGCTCATACGCATATAATGATCAAAACTAATCTTAAAAACTATCAGCCCATATAACTCTATATTCTAATCATACATAAATTTAAAAAGCTCTTATTTAATTATTTCAGACATGGCATAGACCTTGACAACCCAGGTCCAGGAAACAACTCCGTATCCTTCTTAGCTGCTGGAATAGCTAATGCTGCCTATGCGGACGGAGCAATGGATGTTTCAGCTCTCGGGGCCCTAGGTGCTCTTGGGTCCGGCCTTTCCGTATCAGTGGCAACAGCTTATTCAGATAGTGGGGATAGTAATGGCGCCCGATCAGTGGACAATGCAACCCCACCAATGCACTACTTAACGCCACACGTCGAAATATCTATGGCTGATAACAATGAGACTTATTCGCCAGGAAATAATATTGGTAAGAAATTTTTAATCATCAAGGCCAGCATTGTGGATACGACTACTGCTTACAGACATTTTAAAGTACTAGCAGTCGCTTCAACTCTTTTATTATACTTCATCCTAATATCATTTATCAGGAACCGTGAAGTTACCTAGGTACAGTTATTTGCGAGCTCGTTTCCGCACTTAAAGTCCTCTTCGGTTTCTTTGTGCGTTTTTCAACGGCTCACCTTCAGTGGAGTGAAGTTACCCCGTTGCCTATCTGGATCAGCTTGAAAGTTGCCGCTCATGTGTTCTCCCAATTCTATAAACTTGGATCGTTTAAGCGAGGCGTGAAGAGAGCACCTTTAGCCGGCATAGTGACGGCGACTGGGGTAACTGAAGGCTCGGTCTTTGCGACCATCTGGCGGGTCGAAGTTAAATTTTGAGTCACTATACACTAAAAATGTATCAGTTATGTACCATGTATCAGTTTAACATCATCCATCCTTATATTATCATATATCAAGCCACCATTTTTATTTGTTTAAACAGAGCCACGTATGAATGGTGAGGGTCCATGTTCTCCACAATCTGGTGACAGTACATCATTACCGCAAGGCTTAGGTGCTACAATCACACCCTCTATTACACTTATACCCATTAAACAGGTATGTTTAAAAAAACAGAAAGTAAAAATTATATTAAATATTGCAAATATTAGTTATTAAAAAGAATTGCTTTGGGTCTGGTCATCAAAGAGTGGTAGGCAGTGGTACCCAGTCTGCCGATCCGGGGTATACAGACCTTAATATGACTTAGTCGCGTTTCGCAATCAGCTTGTAGGTTTGCCAGTTCCAACTAGACCGGCATAGTGGATGTGATTGCTACTTACAGTTAACAGACCACATTCCAGCTTAACATCAAGTGGGGTGCTGTCATCGTCTAAAATTATGAGTAGTAGGAAGAATATATTCTTGCCCAGCAATGGCTATTAATATAAGAATATTTAATTATGATAGAAAATAAGCGAAGAGTATAACAAGGAGAGGCACGGGTTCGATTCCCGTCGCGAAGGTAAGCGTCAAGATTAATTAATTAGCCTCCTATTACTTAACTTTATAATTTGGCCAGAATAGTGAGCTCTTAGACCTCCCCTTGATTAACATCAGGCAAGTCAAGGTCAGATGTCGAGTTACATAAAAAAATGACAAAATAAAACAGTGATAAGTGGAAGGATAGAGTGTAAGTCACTTCACAGTCTGTATACTTGTAAGTGGTAGTACTGCCCCGGATTGGCACACTGGACAGCCAGACCTGGAACAAATATCTACTTAAATAAAAACTATAAATTATTCGCTCTGATCGGAAATCGAACCCGGGACCCGCGTCGAATTGGTATGCTACCGGATGCGCCCTTGCCTGTCGTCAAAATATTTACTACTAGTAGAAGCTAGAAGCAATGGTCACCCAAACTAAGAGCACGGGTTCAAAACCACTTACCGGTACCAATGTATCTTTGATATATGGACTTTGGTCGTCCTGTTTCTATGATATAATCACTTTATTAGCTTAATATAGAAATGCAAATTTAAAAAAAAAGAATCAGTCTACCTATAGAGATAGCACGAATGCATGGCTAAGTAGAATGAATAATAATTTGTTGCATGAACCCGCCTCTGCTTTGTGTTTCAATATGAACTAATATTTTATTGCCATATCAATTTAAAAAAAAAGTTTAATTCATACCTTCCAAGAATAACCATTATTGTAATTATATAAATTAAGTGGTATTAAGTTTTATTTTGTAGTTATGACACAACATAAGTCTGCACAGCACCTGATTTTTTCTTGTGCCTCGACATATGACAGCACCCCGCTTGATGTTTAGCCGAAGTGTGGTTCATGAATGGATGTCACTGCTATTACAATTCAATAACTAAGTAACACATTTTCACATGCACTATGCCGGCATAGTTGGAAGAGTGACTAAATCACTTCACGGTCAGTATAAGTAAGTGGTATGCAGACCGTGAAGTCTGCTGATCCAGGGTAGTACTGCCACTTTCAAATGACCGACTGTATATCAATGGCTGAGTTGCCGTTTAAAATCAGCTTGAAAGTGTCGACTTTGGGAAAGTTTCGGCATAGTGGATTGGACTGCTACTTTCAGTTATCTAACATTGCCTCTGTCCATGGACAGCACTCCAGCTAGGGTATATTTGTATACCCTACTTTGTGCAGAATTACCTTTGATCCCCATCAAGCTAGTCGATATCAATCAATCAAACTGTCACGCCTTTTTCCCACGGGGATAGACAGAGACAATGGAGCGCCACTTGCCACGATCCTGACACTCGCTGACTCCCTCGCTTCCTTCACATCCACAATTCCTTCATACAAGCTCTAAGGTTATGGGCACTAGGCAACCTAGCTTTTTTGAGGATGTTACCGATTTGATCGGAAAACACCCTCCTGGGTCTGCCTTGTTTAAAGCATCCATCCACATCAGATTTATAAATTGCTTTCGTCAATCTACTTTTACTCATCCTTTCCATGTGCCCAAACCATCGAAGCATCCTTTTGTTAATCCTTGTCACTACATCTTCTTTTAAACCACATCTATCATACACTGTGCTATTCCTTATTCTATCCGCTATCGTCACTCCACATACATTCTTTAATGACCGCATTTCTACAGCTTTGATTCTACTCTCACTTATAATGATAGGAATATAAAATGTCTTACATAAATTAATTCTCCATATTAAACGAAGATAACCGAGACTGAATGTATGTCCGAGGGTAGGAACAATGTATTGGTGAACGTGACATAACCATTTTTAGGAGCCAAACAGCCAGGACGAGGGAGGGCAGCAGGACGATACTAACGGTGATGACAAACGCGGCGTATCCTCATCACTTATCAAAATATCCCCACTGAAGAGCTTACTCCGTGAGGATCTACGTCGACGTATCAACGCTAGAGGCCGCGCGCGTGGCTCTAATGTATGTCATTGTCTATTAAATTTCTATCTCAATCTTGGTTTTATTCTTGGTCGGTATCGGTATCTATTAAACTTACTAATTTGTTGATTCTTAGATACTAACTGAATGCAACCCCTTGAGCTTTCTCCGATTACCCTGCTTGTGTATTTAACTATTTCTCATTTACTCTGGAACTTCAATTACAATGCATGTTTTTAAATTTAAATAGATACTCATAAAGCCAAACCCTCATTCCGAATTAATTTTTTGATCGAAGCGCTTAGAGCACTACGTCATTTCCTGCTGCTCAAACCCGGAATTTCGACGACGACCATCGCTTAGAATTAAAAAGTTCGGTGCGTTTTCTTTGTAGAACAATCGACAAGTTAAATGCTTTACCAGACAATCCTTAAATCCTTCAAGCTATGAGTAAGATGCACCTTTAGCCGGTATAGCGATGGTGACTGAGGCGACCGTGAACTGTGTCGGCTTTTCAATCTTTGGCGTTTTTGGACTTCTTTGACTTGCCTACCATTAGGCAAGTCAAGGTCAGATGTCAAGCTACAACACAAAAGAATTAAAAAAAACATTGGTGTTTCTGTGGCGATGACGTTAAAGCTGTTCCGAATTAATTGAGCCGTAATTGAGCGTCATGCTCGAAAAGTTTAAATAAATCCGGAACCATTATTATTTCATAAAAAGCTCGAGTGTTCTGAGCGCAATTCGGAATTAGGGGTTTATTTGGCCCTCATATCAAACGTCGATCATGGCTTGGATTATCTAATGTTTAGAAATTGCGGTAAAATTCCATGCTAAGATATTTTACCGCAATTTCTTAAATAAGTCCATCCATTATTAAAACTAAATATGAATTGTCTTTGGTACTATTTTAAGTCTACTGTATTATAGGATCATAAACGTAATTTATAATGAATTAAACAAATTTTATGCGCCTTACTATCGCGTTTATTTTGGTTTTGATTTTACAATTTTTATTTATTCATTATGAATTATGATTATGAATTTGTTTAATTCATTAATCAATGTTCGCGCAAAATCTAAGAAAATATAAGGTAATTTATACTTTACAAATCAGACATAAGTTTCAATTTTGTTTACAGGCACGAGCTTCCCCATCGGACGGCGGCATAACCTCAACCCGTGGCGAGCACGGCGACGGCGGGCCCATATCACTCGTTTGTACATTTTGTGCTATTACATTCCCAGACTCGACATTGTATTTCCTCCACAAGGGATGCCATTGCGACGCGAACCCATGGAAGTGTAACATATGCGGCGAACAGTGCTGCAACGTTTACGAATTCAACTCTCATTTGTTGAGTAAGAGTCACCAATGACTGTTCGCAGGGGGGCCGTTCTATTGACATTGTGTTTTTACATGAGAATCTATATTACTTGCTAATGTGTATAGGCGCGATTTAACATTGTTTTACAGTCGAGATCACAACAGGAGCG
This sequence comes from Tinea trinotella, assembly GCA_905220615.1. Lineage (NCBI taxonomy): Eukaryota > Metazoa > Arthropoda > Insecta > Lepidoptera > Tineidae > Tinea > Tinea trinotella. The sequence continues at coordinate 10,008,740 of HG992310.1, forward strand.
CTACGACCAGACGCTTCTATTTTTGAAGTTAATCTTTAGCTGCGTCCTGGGCGTAAACTAAGATTTGTATTGTGATATGTTATATCCAACGCACTCTAACTGACTTTAGACTGTAGTGTGATCTGTGTATGAAGCCGACTGCTACTAAAATGTCTGATACCGACTTAGCTAGATTCCAGCAACTTTCAAGTTGATCCAAAAACGTGATTGAGGATGTAATTGTTAGTCTTGGCGACAAACTGTGTGCCTCTAAATATCAATTGATCGAAAGCTGTGAAATGAATTGTTAAATCGCATCGAATGAAATCTATTTTATATGAAGAATGTTTTTACAAATATTTTTAATAATGTGGTATTGTCTAAATGTGTTCCGTCACGTATTGCCGTCTATTAGCAAGTAAGATAGATGTCCTGGGCACGTGTCTAGTTGTTTGTAACGCGTAAGCATGTCAGCACATCGGATGTACTTGATTTCAATAGTTAATATATTTATTTTTATTCTATTATTTAGAATTTATTGAAGTACTTCGAATGTGCATTACGCTGAACGTCCCCCCGGTGGTAGGAAATTCATTTTTTGATTTAATTATTAATGAAGAGTGCAAATTAAATGAAATTTTATTATTAGAATAAGGGAACGAGCCTTAAGATATTTGTTTATGATATCTACTTTATTTTTACGAAGGAAATGGTTAAGAGTATAAGGTTGCTATTTTTTTTTTTAAATAAATATTTATTGTTAATGTGAGGTTAGGTAAAATTTATATATTTATTAATGTTATTAAAAATACATTCCATTTGTAATGTAACATTCCATTATTGAGATTGGTTCGGAATAGAAATGAAGCGGAGAGAAGAGGGATTTTGTTACACTGAGTACTTAATTATTTCTTAAATTCACGTTTCTTGGTGCGTATTGTAGAATATATTTTACAAAAAATATTACATTTATGTACAAATTATTGTATTTGACGGTTTATTCTCATTTCGTCAGATTCGATTCTCCTTCACTCTTTTACTGATATTGCCACTACTACTACTTCATTATACTATTATTATCCCTTATCTCGCTAAATGTGACTACTCGGAATTACGTCAAGCTATTCCAAGTTTTATCACCCCGTTCGGAATTAACTAGTGAGTGATTTTCGGTTCTCTAACCCTTCTCTGTTAAAAATAATAAGTATTGTAGACTTATCTAATGCTAAATAAGGAGAGATCCAAGATCATCGACGACTGAAAAAACCTACACAGTTTACGGCTATTCAGTCGTCGCTACTATGCCATAAGTGGTGCTTTATCACGTTTATTTTAATATAAATATCTACAACATTCTCATCCTATATATCGGCCTACAAGCAACTACCTATTCTTTTATTCTTTATGGTATTCTAGTAAATATAAGAATTTTCTCAGCATACATCAGCCTCTAGTAGACATTTGCCTATCGAGCGAGTAGGTAAAATTATTTCAAGGACACTGCCGAGATAAACTACTGCCTTGTACTTTGTTAAAAGATATCTAACTAACAATCACCTACTGATTTTCTCTCTGTCTCATGATTCAAATAGCGCTAGAAAGAGATACATCCGGAGTAAGAGGCAAGGCGATATTGTCTTTCACATAAAGTTTAAAGCATTTTAGAGCAAATTTTCGGTACTCGTTGGTATAAAATCGTTTTATGACGAAATGAGCATGTGGCGAAATGGGACTAAACCTTATTGACATTCCATCGTAGACAATGATATTGGAAGTGGGCCTAGCCTTATATTTCCGTGATTTACTTACTAATGTGATGTTCGACAGACAGGAATTATAAATTCTATATTTTTCTTTATTTTTCTTTTTTAAAAAGTAAATTATTTAAACATTATTTTATGCATCTAATGCATATTTTGATTACTTAAAAGTTTTATTTATTTGTTATTTTAATGGGTTTTCGTACTTAAAGGCATGTTCTTAATTTTATGTATTTATTTTTAAAATCTACTTAATCATGTTTAATCTAAATGTACTAAAGAATATATTTTAATATGCAAATGAAATTGTTAAAATTAAGCGCACTTTGCTCAATATAGCTCAATAAATGTAATGGGCACTATATTTGTTGAAAGAAAGTATTACGCACATTTGATTTTTAAATGTAGGGTTGAAATTCTGTGCAAAATACAAAGCTTCAAGTGTAGATTTAAAGAATAAAATAATAAACGTACAGTATGAACGAATCCTCTGATTGCCAAAACCAATCTTCTTTTTTTTTGGCGGTACTGAGATGGCTATTTGGAACTCCCCTTGCTGACTAAGACGCGTCAAATAAGATGTCACGCCCTAATAAAAAATGTATATTGTCAATATCTTACTATATGCCTAATGAAGGTTCTACTAAACGGTTATATCTTTTAAAAGTTATATCAACCATTCCGGAATTTTGATACAAAATCAATTTATTTATTAATGAATATCGGATAGATTTCACGCGTGCATATCACGTACAATTTTTATTTATAACGTAAATACATTGAAATATGTCATAAATGAATAAGAAATAACCAAATTACCAAGCGTCAATATTCGTGCATACTAATATTCCATATACTTACGTATTCAATTCAATATCGACTCCATACCACGCTATCCCTGTGAAAAACAATAAGATTTGATTTTGGCAATAAGTGGATAATACCTCTTAATTTCTTTAAAAAATATTAAACCTAACCAAACAATTACGTGTCTGTTAATAGATTTCAGCTAATGGATTCATCTTAATAATTGCTGAAGACCTGGGTTTATTATCAGAAAGGAATTAGCTCAAGTTTGTGACTTAAAAACTTAGGTAAGTTTGGGGAAGACTAGCTACAAGCCAATCCAGTGTAGCCAATGTTTTGACTGCAACACTTTCAAATTCTTGTCGTTGACACTATACTTTAGACAACAGAGCGCAGTTTGTATTGTAACCGGCAAGAGTCGTGAGCCAGTAGTGTGGAGCGATTGGCTAAAATTATTTCAAGGATGAACTACTGCCTTTTACTTGTATTGTGTTAAAAGCAACCTATTTGAATTTAGAATAATAGCGTAATTTAATGCACCAATAGAAGACGATGATGGACAGACGAACCAATCGCGTGCAGCCTTGGCGCGGTCGCCGTCAAACAAACCAATGAAGGGTGTGCTCACGACTCGGTTGGCTATTGTACAAAGTCTGGTAGTTTCTTTATGCAACTTTGTAACTTTATAGTAAAGCTGCCTCGAGTAAAGAAAGTTCCGGACCTATCCTTATTTGAATCGTGATAACTCAGGTTATAGCTACATTCCCCAAACTTACTCGGGACCCTAAAAGCATTGATCTCTCAATCGTACTTCAAAATAAGACATTTCAAATTCATATCATATTGTAATAGTTTTTAAATTGTGTGATAAAATGTATTTAGGATTGCGAACTGAATGTGAGAGTGCGTTCTATTTTATAAGCAAAAATTATGAGTGTATTTATGTAAGCTATAGAGCGCGTATGGTTAAGTATGAACTGTAGGCAAAGGTATGAACTACCTTAAAATAATCTCTAGGCTGATATTACACGAGCAAATTTGCAATCATATATGGCTAGTTAATATTCCTTAAAGGACCTAACGGTATTAAAATGTCAATTTGTTATCGATATGGACAGGTAAAAGTCGGTCATTAAGACTTGACCACAATGTATGTGATAATGAAACCACTTTGTCGGTACTAGTTTATCTAGACCTATTTTGATCTAGATAAATTAGTACATACACTTATTAAACAAGAAATGAACTATTTTTGTCCTATGTAATTCAAGAAACTAGAAGTAGTTTTCTTATTTATTTATTAAGACGCTACATCTGATTTCGAGTTGCCTGATAGTACGCAAGCGGAAGTCCAAGAGCGCCGACGACTGAAAAAAAATCGGTTTACGGTTGCCTCAGTCGCCGTAACTATGCAGGGCATAAGATAAATCATCATCGTAGACCACATACGCGCTCTATAGCATATACTCTGCATACTAGACTTGCACCAATGTTACTAGTAATTAATTGACTATTGGAAATAGTAATAATGCTATTTTTAAAGCCTACCCCTTAAGGGATAAGGGGCTTTGATGTACGAGTACGTATAAGATATATATGTATTAAGAGGGCCTTTTTGTTAGTGTGTTCTTATTAGATCTCACTGGCAGGGCTGTACCGTTTGTATTTTCCTAAAAAGCTATATAAGTTGGTAGTTCGAGCATAATACAAAGTCGTTTTTAGAGACCAAGTCATGACCAGGGTAACTTTGTAGCGCACTGATAGTGTTCGGGGATGTAAAATACTTTAACGCAAATTATTTAGTCAACCAACTGACTATAAGTTTATTATGGCAGCACCCAGTCTAATGTTAGGCTGGAGTGCAGTCCAAGAATGGAGGCGACTGCTACTACACTTAAATAACTGCAGTCGCAACTATTATGTCCGCCTAATTGAAACCGCATTGTATGATAATGATAGGCGAGTATTTCTTTATTAATATCGATTGAATTAAACTTATCAATTGAAAAAAATATTGAATTAAACAAATTTTATGCGGCTTACTATCGCGTTTATTTTGGTTTGATTTTAATTTTTTTTATTATTCCGACGTTTAGGACCAATAGGATGACAACACCTCAGTCTCACGATGGCTGCAAAGCTCTCGTAACGTCGGAATAATAAAAAATTGTACAATCAAAATAAACGCGATAGTTTAATTTGTTTAATTCAATAATTCAGCAATGCTTGGACTGAGATAATTTGTTTTACTGGTGGTATTGGTCAATGACAGTTCTACGTCACAATGACGTCATCCCGTCGTGTGACGTCACTATTTGAGCGCATTAGCAGCTAGTATGGAGTAAGTCAAGATTAACTAGTTCTACAAAATAATGAGAAAAATATAGTTTATAGACGTTAATAGCGCCTACCAGGAGATCTAATGGGAATTTATTATTTTTGGTGCAATCGGGTGTTTTAATATTATTTCTTTATTTTAAAAAATTAATCAGTCCGTTCCATTATTTTCGTTTGAGATTTATACATTCCTTTAGTAATTTAAGTACTTACTATTGGTTGTGGTCTTGCCTGTTAAGTTTTGTTTTATTTACAAAATTCATCCTCTTGAATTTTAATTACCAACGAAGTTATATTTGTTTTTTAATTGTTATTTACGTCCTTTACGCCCGGTCTTGTTGAGTCATCGTCAAAATAACAATCGGTCGTTTATATTTAATACGTCACATGGATATTTTGTAAAGCTAGACATGTAATTGGTTGAAAGAATAAACCAATCATGTGTCTGATTTTTTATTATTTCAGTTGTGACATAGTGCTGCCTAATATTATATATATCCCGGCAGATAAAAAAAAGTTGAGTTTTGAGCTGCGCAGTATAAGGATCGGCAGACTACGATGCTGGACGACTGCAGTGGGAGCAAGTCCGTGCACATGTAGAATCATGCGCGTAATTAATATTTTATAATTTATACACATTCTTAAAACGAAAAGTAAGTAGGTGACAAAACAAGTTACTACGCAGTTTCGATGCCAGCGCTCTTTTTGTCTGCCGGGATGTATAAGTATGACTAGTTCCAAGAGCGCCGACGATTGAAAACGGTTTCATTTTACGTTTGCCTTAGTCGCCGTCACTATGCCGGCCAAGGAAAACTGATTGTTATTTTGATGATCGGTCAACGATCTGGGCGTTAGTGTGTTGGGCGCGGGGTCCCTCGTGTTACCGGTCGTCAGATAGATGCCCGCGCGTTAGTTTGTAAGCGGTTATTAACTACTAATAAATTAATTGGTATCCCCATTGGGCGCCTTCAATTAATCCGTCCAATTCTAATTATAGACATTTTGCCTTTATTGTTAATAGAGTAATATATTTTATAGTTATAAAATGTTGCTGTAAGGAATGATCTTAACTATAAATGTTTTACAATTATTCAGAGTTTTAACTATTATAGTTTATTTATATTATTAAAAAGTATATTATAACATTGTTGATTGTTGCGGTTTAATTTAATGTGGAGTGTTCTCTATGAGGTTAAAGCATTATTGTTTATAATAAAATGCAACGTAGAGATATACACTTTACCTATATCATATATTTTTTGTGTGTGTTAAGGAATTGTATCTTTAAGATTACTGTAGGCAGGCTTTGTGTCTGCGGTGTGTCAATTGTTGGTAAAAATCACAGATAACATAGCACTAGACTCTGCTTTTTGTGAAAGCGTGAGAACTGTCTGTAAGGTATATTGTCTATGGTGTGGCCAGACCCGATTTCCTAATAAGTATTTGGATTGCAATTGAAAATAAGCGGGACAGGGTCGAAAAATATCGGGTCGTAATATTGCCTAGTTGAACTGGTTAGAAACCCCGAAAGGTGCTAAAGGCAGAACACTGGGTAGACCAGTTAATCGGGCTTTTACTCGACGTCTACTGGTGTGTCGTCTGTGATACAGATTTATACTGTTGTTGTATTAAATGTCCATTTTTGTCTTTGATGCTGTAATATAATATACACATTAATTAGAGCTTAAAATTCATTATTTGTTGTCAATTATCAAAGTTCTGTAATATATCGAAAAAAGTAAATTTATAATTGTTGACATATCTTCTTGAATCGGACATTTATTTTGACTTGTAATGCATTTTGAACTATAGGCGTAGCTTCTAACTGAGTATGTTCCAGCGGAGGTGGAGAGGTGCGGGGTTGCGGGGGTGCGGACTAGAGTTGCTAACTGAGTTCACGGATCAATAATTCGGGAGGCGAAAAAAGTTGCATTTTTTTTACACTGCGAGCAGCTTATAATAATTATGATTACAAACGATATATTTATAAAATTGTTTACATGTTATTATTGTTGTATATGTGTAATCATTGAATGTGCAAACTTGTATTTCAGACGTTGTCCGGGGGAATCCCGAAAGGACATCATTCATTTTGGGCTATTATGTTCTACTTTTGTATTGTTCAATGATGAAAATATATATAAATGGTAGTTTCGATACTTGTATTGATAAAACTAAGAACAGTTTTGCTTTTAATTGCTGTGCAATTGAGTTATTTGGAAAATAAGAAATGGATTTTGTGTCATCTGTCAATCAACGCCATATTTGTCTGCTAAGAACTGTCATAATTATAGTTTGATATTTTTCCACACCTAAACTATGCAAAATAAACTATTTTAAAATGTTTATGCAACTGTTAATACAATTAAGCCCATGTCCCCATACAAAATGAATGATGTCCTATCGGGAGGGTTGGCAATCTCATGCAGGACGTGTGACATATGAATGATCCCGCACCGCTCTACAACCGTAGAAACGTTCTCAATTATTTGCTACTAGTATAACAGTTCAATGCTGTAATCCACTTAGGAATGCTTATATTTTTGGTGCTTTAATTTGAATATTTATAAACAAATATATATAATGCCTAGCATCTCCCTCACCTTTATACCAAAACACAGCTTACCAATTTAAGATAAACGATCGTATTAGTTAATAGTTTAAGATAGATAAATGGAGCAATCTATATTTATAAGAACAGAGAAATATATTTATATTTTGCTGTTATATATTTACACTTCACTTAAGTGAATTAAATGAGAAAAAAGTATTTACTAATTGTTAACCTAATTATTATCTGTTAATAAAAAGTTTTTTCATACCAATATTATATTTATTATGGATAATAATTTTAATTATTGTCTAGAGTCTATAACAACGACCGTAGTGATATTGTCTATGACTATAACTAGTGATGTGACATTACTAGAGATTATCGATTAGCACTAATCTATGGATATGTATTGATTATAATCAATGTTTTCTTGTTAAAAGTTTGTTTACCAGTTTATTTCACAATTAAAAATATATTTTAGGTTGCGATATACAGGCTAAGACAAACTGAGATATTTAAAAAGTATATAGACATTTTAGTAAAAATTAATATAAAAATAGTTTTTTTTTATGCCACGAATCCATGTCCGGGTTACAGTAATTTTAATTATTACTGTACATTTAAAGCTGTCAAATTCGTTAGGTTGGCAACATTGGTTTCGCCCGCCCGTCCGTTTGTTTCATTGGTCTCCTCCGTTGTCTATTGCTGGTCAGTACGGTCAGCAGTCTTGCTCTGTTTTGAATCATCCTTAGAAATGTTTAATGTTGCTGACGCTATTTTTTAAATTTTGGTGTTGCCGGAAGCAACAATTACAATGGAATTAATAATAAAAGTTTGCCGTTGATTTTAATATATGTATATTTTAGGACATACACCGTGTCACCACAAAAAAATAAACACGCATTAAACATTTTCAATTTAGTGTTCAAACATGTTCAACTAAATTCAATTTAGTATCACAAAATTTGACTGTATATAAATACTTAAACACTGTTTTATATATTTTTTTTGCAGTAAGACCGATAATATTGGTATGAAGAAACAATTTAAGGTAGTGGTAGATAACAAGTGATAGTTATTATATCAAAATTTTTAGAGTATTGTGCCTTAGTACGTGTGTGTTCCAGAGATTTATATTTACGTTGGTTTATATACGGACTTCGGTTTTTGGAGTTCACATTCATTTCATTTATGATCATATTAAGTCACATTACAGCTAATTAAGGTTCGTTATTTTATTAACACATTGAAACCGTTTTAGTCGGATATGTATCTTCTATATAAAAAAGTAATAAAGAACACGATTTTTTTAAATCCTAAACGT